>CM060919.1:391266083-396266083 GCA_030737875.1 Allium sativum
TGGTTAAAAATACGCTGTATGAGCAAACGGAGTCGGAATTCGATGAAACCATTTTCGTTGGGACCATAATGTCGAACTGTAGATGCATGTCCAGTTTCGTGATTTTTGGGTATCATATATGATCGCAAGAATTTTAGGGGACGAATAAAAACAGCAGTTGCTTATAAATGAATTAAATAACAAATATAAAAATGTTATAAATTCCCTATAAACACTCTTCCATTCTCTTAAACCCTAAAAACTATTTTCTCAAAGTCAAATGGATTTTTTCGCTGCAACATTGGTTCCAGGAAAAAGAACATTTCGATCCTCTGAAAATTCATATATATTCATAGAAATTCCCTTAAATCTAAATCTTCAATTCATTTTAATCCTTACTTCATGAGCTTCGTCATGATACCACGTTTGCACAATACGATTTCAGCTTCTGGAACTCGAAGTGGGTGAGCAGCGAACTAGGGTTAGTCATTGTGTGGGATTGAAACATTTTAAGGAAGAGCGGTTGTTGGAATCGCATTTGTGAAGAGAAACCGCACTTGTGTGCTTGATTTCGTGAGGTCCGGTTCAACCTTGTGTCGATGTTGGCACTGTAGTGTTCGCGACCTGGGAGACGCGTTACAAACAGATGGATCGAGTTCGATCCTAGGGACATGCATAGAAAGAGATTGCGAAGAGGATGGTTGCTGTGCTGGTTGTTTTTAATTAATGGAGGGAGGATATCGATAGAAGCAGCGGAGATTTTGGAATTGGCAGTAATCGGTTTGGGACTGGAGAAATTGGATTGGGGAAGAAAAGCACACGGACGAGTTCGGGTTTATTTGGGAAGTGGGCCGGAGTTTAAGGTAAAAGCCCAATAGGAATTATATTAGCTGAATTTAATTTGTATATAAACTTTAAAAAGGCATAACTCTCTCCTGTGATATCGAAATTCAAAGAAACAAGATCCGTCGGGATCGTATGGACAGACAGTACACGATGGAACTGATTGGAAGTCCATCGGAGCTCGTTACAATCTATAGCAAAATAAATTGTCCGTCTGAATCAAGCGATGGTTATCGTTATTAATGATGATCATCCAATGTGAGTAAAACTCACCAATTCTGAACAGTTATATTTTTATAATGTATTCTTATAACTGATAATTATACGTTTATTGTTGTGTGTTGATTTGGTTGATTTAACTGCTAGACAATTAGTTGAAATTATATATACATATATATATATATATAAACCAGTAAATATATATATTGATGTGGTTTATCAGAATATTTCATATTGAACTGAAAATGAGGTTGATTATATCGTGTAATGTAACAACCAGAATTTTTATAACGTGTTAATACAAGAATCAAGGCAGAATTAAATTTTAAAGTAAGAATAAGGGAAAACGGATTGCGCCGTTACGTTCATCTCGAAATTCTGCTTGAAAACGAGTCCGAATTTGCGAGAATCGGAGTCCGTATGAGGGAGATATGGCCCTCCGAAGTTTCAGGAATTTTCAGAGTTCAAAACATCTCGAATTAGAATTCAAATTTCGAATTAAAAACCCAGAACAGGCTGGGCGGGAAATTTCACGCCCAGACCCAGGTCGACTGGGGAGTCAACAGGGTAGTCGACCCCCCTCCCCCCAGACCCAAGTCGACTGGGGAGTCGACTGGGTAGTCGACCCCCCCCCCGACCAGGTCGACTGGGTAGTCGACCTAGGGGTCGACCTGGTCCCCGAGCCCACTTTTGGGCCTGGGTGCATTCTGATGTTTCTAGTCACGTTTTCTGTCCAGATTCGTCTACCTAATCCTATATAAACCCCATGATGCCTAAACCCTAATTCACTACAACATGTCTAGCCACTGTTATGCTACTAAAATTCCTCCTGGTCATGGTCGCCGTCTCTAATCTTCTTCTTAAGCTCTCATACGCAATCCAATACAAAGATGAAGACTTCTACAACAATTCAAGGAGATGAATCAACAACTCTACAACGTTTCTACATCGATTTCAGTTCTTAAATTCGCTAGCCATGTTATGTAAGTTCTAGTTACTTTTTAGATTAAAATACTTAATTTTAATATGGATATGGAATAAAGTGTAATTGGATATAAGCATGTTTATCAATTCAGACCTATTCCTGCTTACCTTTGAACCTTGGGTTTTGAGACTTGTTCATCTCCATTCTTATGTCTAGTTCATGCTCTATTCAGTCGTTGTAAATCAGTTTTTAGGATTCATGTTGATATTATTATCATGATCTAATCTCTATGCCTATCATGACGATCTATGCTGTTTTCTCCTTGATCTTATTTCATTGCAACTTCTACCTCCCCCTATTTATTTTCCTTTGATGAACCTAGGTCAATTTCGGACCTAGGCCTAAACTGCGATTTATGTACGATTGGATACGGGGGAAATACCAAGATATTGCCTAGTTAGATATATGTGTGTTTGGTAAAATCGAAGGCATAATATAGAATTGAATAATTGGGTATTTCCATTAAAATGGTAATTGTAAGAATTGGGATTGGCATATGTAATTTTCGGCTAGAACTGGATATGTGTAAATTGACATAAAAATTGACGTACGTATAAAACGGCATGAACTGAACATATGTAGATTTGGTATGAATTGGGCATATGTAAAACTAATATGTAATCTTGAACTTGGGCATATGTTAATTATGTGAGATTTGTAGTTGAAACACATATGATAATTTATGTCTTTAAAAGGGGCTAATATGAACACGCCTAAGAGGGTTTTGGGTAGTTGGAATGTAATAGCCTTAAAGGAGGGATAAATATAAATTGAGATAAGTTGCCTTTAATGGCATAAGATAAATTGTGGTAAAATTGGTATGATTTTGCATACCATTAATTGATGAACATAACTGAGTCAATTATGGACATCGTTAAATTAGGAATTAAATAATAATTTGAATAGGGAAATTATTAAGACTGGGGTAAATGATTATAAGTGATAATCAATGCTTAGGACACGAGGTTGGACTCATTTGTGACGTAAAACTGCCCGGACCCGCCCGGCGAATCCAGTAGTCACAAATGGTAGCCCAATGTGAGAGGTTCTAGGCCCAAATTAAAAGCGTAACAGTTGTAAAGACACGAGGTTAGACTCTTTTATGGTGTAAGACTTCCCGGACCCGCCCTGCAAATCCAGCTGCCATAAATGTTAGTCTAATTTGAGAGGTCTTTATAAGGTTACGGCCTTAATGAATTAAGAAATACTTAATCAGATAAACATGTGGTGGGACATGGGGGTTAAGTGGGTGACATGTGGGTGACATGTGGGTGACATGTGGAAATATGAATAGTAATACTTAACCAACATAACATGGTAATTTGACCAGTGGGTGGGTTAAGTAATATGATTAGGCTAATGACACTTAACCAATATGGTATGAGTGGGTGGGTTAAGTAATATGATTAGGCTAATGACACTTAACCAATATGGTATGAATGGGTAGGTTAAGTAATATGACCAGGCTAATGACACTTTACTATTATGACATGAATGGTTGAGTTAAGTAAATCTTAATTAATGCCTAAGTGGGAATGATAACTTATGGAATAAAGTAAGTTAGGTGGAACAATAGTTAAGATGAGAAAACTTATGTAATAAGGAAAGATGTGCTTCATTGTAGATTAAGCAATATGTAAAGACAATAATGAATTTACAATTGAAGGCGACATAAGTTATATTATAAAAAGGAACAAAACATTGGTTAGGTTGGATAATCCTCTGAGTATCAATCTGATGTTGATTCCGGTCTTCGGGGTTGGTATTTAGGGAATTATTCTCTCTCTGAAGTGTGCTTGTAAGTTAAGGGGTACTTGGTTGTAAATATTGAATAAGAACATGTTATTGTACCATAACAGGGGTTAATGTATGAATCATAGGAATAACATGTTGTGGGCTTATTAATGGATTTAGTATAGTTCAAGTTAAGAATTGAATTAATAAGCAAGTTGAAGGTTGGTATAAATGGAAATAACCAAGTTAAATGATAAGACTAATGAGGTAGCACAAGCGCATAGTTAATGGATAGACATAGGGTCTAATGGCAGATAAAGCTAAGGCGCTTGGTTAAACCCAGACTTTGGGGGTAATATGAATGACATGTAAAATATAACCTATAAGCACTTAACCAAGATAAAGCATGTATTAAGACATGAGGATGATGTAGGGGTTAAGTGGAGGACATGGGTAACATGTAAGACATAACTAGTGTATACTTAACCAAAATTTAAGCATGTAAGTGGACATGAATAAGAAGGGGTTAAGTAAGAATTACTACAGGGGACCAAGCATAGGAGGGAAGCTTGTGTCGAGGAAAGGGGACCCTTTTCAGACCAGTAGCCCATTACGTATCTTTGTGAGCTCGACCCCTGTCGAGGATGGGACACGCATACTAGGTTTGATTGTAAGAGGTCGAAACGGTTTAGTTGTGGCAACGCAAGTCCAACGGGTTTCATATGCGTGTGTGGACCCGGGCTGGTAGGTAAGACGTTGTTGCATCGTGTAGGTATAAGCCGTGCCTCCTCAAGTTGTATCGGGTTGCCACTTTAGGGGAGTGATACACCCCACTGTGGGGCCAGCACGGGTATCTACGAGTTAGGGAGCCGATCGCATGTGGGTTGGTGGGTACACCTTGTGGAGATAGGGGCAGGCGACACCTATGTAGTCAGCTAGGGGTACATAAGACAAGTATTATGATTTCTAAGTAGTGGGTGGGATCACCTTATTATATAACACGGGCTACTTGTTGGGACACTAGTAGGGGATAAGGATCCTTGTTACAGAGGACACTAGTTGGAGTATTAGTAAGAATACGGATCATTCCTTGCAAGACAATTGTAAGGATGCTAGTTAGGTGGTGCAGAGCAAGTAGATCTCATAGAAATATTTTAATGGCGAAGCAGAGGAATCTAGCTATGTTTGATAGGAATCTTACGAAATTATACTTAGTTTATCTTGAATGGGAACCTTGCGATGTTACTTGACAAAAATCACATCATGTTAACCTTAGTTATCTTGCCTGTTGCTTATCTTTTCATCATGCTTATGTTTACTTTTAGTTTACTCATGCCATATTATCCTTAACTATTTTTATGCTGAAAGTCAGTAGGACTTACTCGGTCTTTATGACTGGCCCGTTTTGTTCTGCCTCTTTTTCTTCCGTCCCCCCCCCCCCCCTTCCCCTCCCCCAGGTTCGCAGGGTGGGAATACAGCTTAGCTCGGACCTTATCAAGCTCCAAGGCTCTTTCATGCAAGGCTTGGATTTTTCTTGTCTATGGCTTGCTTTGCTTTATTGGGGAATACTACAGTTTGTTTTTATGCTTCTTTGTTTTTGAGCAAGACAGATATTTTAACTATGTAATTGGGTATTCGAAGTTGATGGGCTTTTATTGTAAACAATCATATTTAATAAATGATTTTAAGTATTTCCACTTTACTTTCCATTATTTTATATATGTCTGTCTTGTAATATTTCTGTTCTAGTACCCATAATGCTCCATTGAAGTTAAGGCATTCCCTTTATGAGTGACCTTAATGGATGTGGGGTGTTACATTTGGTATCAGAGCAGAAGGTTACCAGACTGGGCAAAAGTTTTCAAAAACCTTCTGAAACTAGTTTTCGAAACGTTTACAAAGAAGCAAATTTTCAAGAAAATTTTGTTTTGATTAGAAGGCATATTCCCCAAAGCCATATACACTATCTTTTGATTCCTTCTTGAAATCTCTCCTCTCTCTTTTCACCATAGTTTCGTAGGCATCCGACATATATCGGAGGGCAAAGAAGTGCCCAACCTCTATCTGTAGCCGCAGTAGTTCCATCTGTGTCTAATCTTATTTCAAGCTGTGTAGAGTTGTCGTGCGTTGGAGGTAGCTTTCGAGAGAATTGTCAATAAGCTATACAATGATAGTAAGAAAGGGGAAAAAGGTGAAAGGAAAGAGGCCAAAGTGAAAGCATAGTAGAACCCATGACAAGAGAGAGTATCTTTAGTATGGTAAAAAGGGACATGTAGTTAAGTATAGGACAAGAACAAGGGCAAAAGGCAAGATTGTCGAGAGGGCAATTGTATACCTAAGAGAGGCGGTAACGTTTCTGTTAAAAGTTTAGCTTTCTTTTCTATCATCCCGCTAGAACTTTGTTTTTGTACATCGCATCCTTTTAATTCTGCTTCGATAGTTGAGTATCTGCACCTTAGTACTAGCGTAGTAGAGGATCCCATTTTTGTCTCAAATCCTGTTGGGGAATCGGCTCATTTATTCATGACTTGTTAGGATTTGAGAATGTTTATGCTAAGTGTTGAGTTTAGAAGGAATGATCATGTTTTTGTGAGCTATGGGTTGATTCTAGGGATGAAGTGGTTATCCAATAAGGGTGCCATTCTCGGTTTCGAAAGAAGGGTAGTTAGACTTTTGACTTGCCTCGGTAATACCTCGAAGTCGCGTGTAACCTTTAGGGTTCTATTAGGATTAGTTACCTAGAATCTCTTGATACATTAGTTGATCCGCTCGAGTAGTGTTCTCCACTAAGGCGGATGGGTCATTTCGCTTATGCATGAGTTGTAGAGAGTCACCTAAGTAAGTACATTGGGCAACATGGTTGACATTTGTTTATTTTCAAGAGATAATTCATCTATGTGGAATACTTTCTAGTAAGTGAACGAGATCCATGATTTACTAGTGAATTTTGGAGAGCTTGTGTGAAACCATGAGTACGCTGTTATGTGTAAGCCGAGTATACTAAAAGGAGAATAAGTGAAAGTGGAACGAGAGGCAATAGTGAAATGAGTTCCAACTCATATTTTGGAGACAAGAATTAAGAAGCTACGAAATTGTGAAGTTAAAGATGGTCAAAGCACAATGGAGTTAACCTCAAGGGAATGTGGCTTAGAAGATTGAAAACTATATTCGCGCATCACATCTCTTTTTAAGAGTATATTCTTGATTCCTTTTTCCTGTAGAGCTTACTTGCATGCTATCTTTTGTGTATATCCTCTCGGTCCTATTCTCAATCCAATTTCTGTTGCAAACCCCATAGGGAGTATGACTCATCTGTTAGTTATACATGTTGGGGCATGAGGGTGTCCGTTGGGTTAATTAAACCTTTTGGGTTTTATAGGACATGGGTTAGTTTTAGGAAGGGATTTCTTATGACTTAAAAGGAGCCCATCATGCTTAGTTTCCTAGAATCACATATATATTGGTTGGGTTGAGAATTTCTTTGGGTGTCGGTCTGATGTTGATTTCGGTCTTCGGGGCTAGTGCTTAGGGAATTCTTCTCCTAATCAGTATATATGTGACGTAGATTCCTAGCTTTGATGGGCGCAGAGTTTTTACTTGCTTCTATCATTCGACTATATCTTTAGGTAGGAACAGTTGGGTGTAAACATGTGTTTGAGACATGTTATGATTGATGGTTGCAAGTGGTTGCAAGTGGTTGCAAGTGGTTGCTAGTGGTTGCCCGTGGATGCATATACACGCAAATTAGGCACTAGATCTGCCCAGTCACCTTTCATATTGCATATGCATGAGTGTTTACACTTGTTTGTGGATGAAATTGAATGTGTTATCATACGGATGTTGCATATGGATGGGTGTTTGTGCACACATATAGTGTTTATGTGACTAGGACTATTTGCATACATGTTGGACTCATGGCACTAAACATATTTTGCATCTAGAAGATCAATCAGGCCTGATCATTTGCATTAGACAAGGAACATATACACACACTTCTTGCATATGTTCATACAACATTAGAAATTTCTTAAGGACAATGAATGTCGGTGATTGATGATTGAGTAGATGGATGGTTGGATGGTAGAACACATTCTTCTTAACTTGAAGATTTCGGGGACGAAATCCTTTAAGGAGGGGAGAATGTAACAACCCGAATTTTTATAACATGTTAATACAAGAATCAAGGCAGAATTAAATTTTAAAATAAGAATAAGGGAAAATGGGTTGCGCCGTTGCGTTCGTCTCGAAATTCTACATGAAAACGAGTCCGATTTTGCGAGAATCGGAGTCCGTATGAGGGAGATATGGCCCTCCGAAGTTTCAGGAATTTTCAGAGTTCAAAACAGCTCGAATTTGAATTCAAATTTCGAATTAAAAACCCAGAAAAGGCTAGGCGGGAAATTTCCCGCCCAGACCCAGGTCGACTGGGGAGTCGACTGGGTAGTCGACCCCCCCCCCCCCAGACCCAGGTCGATTGGGGAGTCGACTGGGTAGTCGACCCCCCCCCCCCCCCCCGACCAGGTCGACTGGGTAGTCGACTGGTCCCCGAGCCCACTTTTGGGCCTGGGTGCATTCTGATATTTCTAGTCACGTTTTCTATCCAGATTCGTCTACCTAATCCTATATAAACCCCCTGATGCCTAAACACTAATTCACTACAACATGTCTAGCCACCTTTATGCTACTAAAATCCCTCTTGGTCGTGGTCGCCGTCTCTAATCTTCTTCTTAAGCTCTCATACGCAATCCAATACAAAGATGAAGACTTCTACAACAATTCAAGGAGATGAATCAGCAACTCTACAACATTTCTACATCGATTTCAGTTCTTAAATTCGTTAGCCATGCTATGTAAGTTCTAGTTACTTTTTAGATTAAAATACTTAATTTTAATATGGCTATGGAATAAAGTGTAATTGGATATAAGCATGTTTATCAATTCAGACCTATTCCTGTTTACCTTTGAACCTTGTGTTTTGAGACTTGTTCATCTCCATTCTTATGTCTAGTTCATCTCTATTCAGTCGTTGTAAATCAGTTTCTTGGATTCATGTTGATATTATTATCAAGATCTAATCTTTATGAATATCATGACGATCTATGTTGTTTTCTCCCTGATCTTGTTTCATTGCAACTTCTACCTCCCCCTATTTATTTTCCTTTGATGAACCTAGGTCTATTTCGGACCTAGGCCTAAACTGCGATTTATGTGCGATTGGATACGGGGGAAATACCGAGATATTGCCTAGTTAGATATATGTGTGTTTGGTAGAATCAAATGCATAATATAGACTTGAATAATTGGGTATTGCCATTAAAATGGTAATTGTAAGAATTGGGATTGGCATATGTAATTTTTGGCTAGAACTGGATATGTGTAAATTGACATAAAAATTGACATACGTATAAAACGGCATGAACTGAACATATGTAGATTTGGTATGAATTGGGCATATGTAAAACTGATATGTAAACTAGAACTTGGGCATATGTTAATTATGTGAGATTTGTAGTTGAAAAACATATGATAATTTATGTCTTGAAAAGGGGCTAATATGAACATGCCTAAGAGGGTTTTGGGTAGTTGGAATGTAATAGCCTTAAAGGAGGGTTAAATATAAATTGAGATAAGTTGCCTTTAATGGCATAAATTAATTGTGGTAAAATTGGTATGATTTTTCATACCATTAATTGATGAACATAATTGAGTCAATTATGGACATCGTTAAATTAGGAATTAAATAATAATTTGAATAGGGAAATTATTAAGACTGGGGTAAATGATTATAAGTGATAATCAATGCTTAGGACACGAGGTTGGACTCATTTGTGACGTAAAACTGCCCGGACCCGCCCGGCGAATCCAGTAGTCACAAATGGTAGCCCAATGTGAGAGGTCCTAGGCCCAAATTAAAAGCGTAACAGTTGTAAAGACACGAGGTTAGACTCTTTTATGGTGTAAGACTGCCCGGACCCGCCCGGCAAATCCAGCTGCCATAAATGTCTGTCTAATGTGAGAGTTCTTTATAGGGTTACGGCCTTAATGAATTAAGAAATACTTAACCAGATAAACATGTGGTGGGACATGGGGGTTAAGTGGGTGACATGTGGGTGACATGTGGAAATACGAATAGTAATACTTAACCAACATAACATGGTAATTAGACCAGTGGGTGGGTTAAGTAATATGATTAGGCTAATGACACTTAACCAATATGGTATGAGTGGGTGGGTTAAGTAATATGATTAGGCTAATGACACTTAACCAATATGGTATGAATGGGTAGGTTAAGTAATATGACCAGGCTAATGACACTTTACTGTTATGACATGAATGGTTGAGTTAAGTAAATCTTAATTAATGCCTAAGTGGGAATGATAACTTATGGAATAAAGTAAGTTAGGCGGAACAATAGATAAGATGAGATAACTTATGTAATAAGGATAGATGTGCTTCATTGTTGATTAAGCAATATGTAAAGACAAGAATGAATTTACAATTGAAGGAAACATAAGTTATATTATAAAAAGGAACAAAACATTGGTTAGGTTGGATAATCCTCTTAGTATCAATCTGATGTTGATTCCGGTCTTCAGGGTTGGTATTTAGGGAATTATTCTCTCTCTCTCTCTAGTGTGCTTGTAAGTTATGGGGTACTTGGTTGTAAATATTGAATAAGAACATGTTATTGTACCATAACAGAGGTTAATGTATGAATCATAGGAATAACATGTTGTGGACTTATTAGTGGACTTAGTATAGTTCAAGTTAATAATTGAATTAATAAGCAAGTTGAAGGTTGGTATAAATGGAAATAACCAAGTTAAATGATAAGACTAATGAGGTAGCACAAGCGCATAGTTAATGGATAGACATAGGGTCTAATGGCAGATAAAGCCAAGGCGCTTGGTTAAACGCAGACGTTGGGGGTAATATGAATGACATGTAAAATATAACCTATAAGCACTTAACCAAGATAAAGCATGTATTAAGACATGAGGATGATGTAGGGGTTAAGTGGAGGACATGGGTAATGTGTAAGACATAAATGGTGTATACTTAACCAAAATTAAAGCATGTAAGTGGACATGAATAAGAAGGGGTTAAGTAAGAATTACTAGAGGGGACCAAGCATAGGAGGGAAGCTTGTGTCGAGGAAATGGGAACCTTTTCAGACCAGTAGCCCATTACATATCTTTGTGAGCTCGACCCATGTCGAGGACGGGACACGCATACTGGGTTTGATTGTAAGATGTCAAAACGGGTTAGCGGTGGCAACGCAAGTCCAACGGGTTTCATATGAATGTGTGGACCCGGGCTGGTAGGTAAGACGTTGTTGCATCGTGTAGGTATAAGTCGTGCATCCTCAAGTTGTATCGGGTTGCCACTTTAGGGGAGTGATACACCCCACTGTGGGGCCCGCACGGGTATCTACGAGTTAGGGAGCCGATCGCATGGGGGTTGGTGGGTACACCTAGTGGAGATAGGGGCAGGCGGCACCTATGTAGTCAGCTAGGGGTACATAAGACTAGTATTATGATTTCTAAGTAGTGAGTGGGATCACCTTATTATTTAACACGGGCTACTAGTTGGGACACTAGTAGGGGGTAAGGATCCTTGTTACAGAGGACACTAGTTGGAGTATTAGTAAGAATAAGGATCATTCCTTGCAAGACAATTGTAAGGATGCTAGTTAGGTGGTGCAGAGCAAGTAGATCTCATAGAAATATTTTAATGGCGAAGCAGTGGAATCTTGTTATGTTTGATAGGAATCTTACGAAATTATACTTAGTTTATCTTGAATGGGAACCTTGCGATGTTACTTGACAAAAATCACATCAAGTTAACCTTAGTTATCTTGACTGTTGCTTATCTTGTCATCATGCTTATGTTTACTTTCAGTTTACTCATGCCATATTATCCTTAACTATTTTTATGCTGAAAGTCACTAGGACTTACCCAGTCTTTATAACTGACCCATTTTGTTTCGCCTCTTTTTCTTCCGTTTCCCTCCCTCCCACCCCCCCCCCCCCAGGTTCGCAGGGTGGGAATACAGCTTAGCTCGGACCTTATCAAGCTCCAAGGCTCTTTCATGCAAGTATTGGATTTTTCTTGCCTATGGCTTGCTTTGCTTTATTGGGGAATACTACAGTTTGTTTTTATGCTTCTTTGTTTTTGAGCAAGACAGATATTTTAACTATGTAATTGGGTATTCGAAGTTGATGGGATTTTATTGTAAACAATCATATTTAATAAATGTTTTTAAGTATTTCCACTTTACTTTCCGCTATTTTATATATGTCTGTCTTGTAATATTTCTGTTCCAGTACCCATAATGCTCCATTGAAGTTAAGGCATTCCCTTTGTGAGTGACCTTAATGGATGTGGGTTGTTATATGTAACATCTGTGGATGCAGGAAAACAGGTTGGAGGGATCAAACAGGATTCCTCAAATATTTAAAATATTGTTTTGTTTCATATATTGAAATATATGATGTAATATATAATATGTTTTCGATTATATGTGTTTGGACGATATTGGTCATCGTGGTTTGATATGTTGAATAACATACCGAAATGTTGATAAGGGAATTTTCAAAGTGATATTGAAAATAAAATATTTATAAAGTGGAATATTTATAAATAAGAGATATTTGTAAAATGGAATACTTATAAATAAGAAATATTTATAAATTGGAATATCTATAAATAGGAGATATTTAAAAAGGGAATATTTGCAAACCATTTGCAAATAGAATAAATTTGAAAAGGAAATATTTGTAAACCATCTACAAATAGAATTGAAAAGGAAATATTTAGAAAATAAATAGAGTTAAAAGGGAATTTTATTTATAACGGAGTAGGATGTTAATAAAAGGGAAACCGTTATAAAAAGGAAAACGGTTTTAAAAGGAAATCATTTTTAAAGTGAAGAACCGTTATTTAAAAGTAAATCTTTTTAAATGAATAAACGTTATAAAAAGGGAAATCTTTATAAAGAAAAAGAGTTAACTAGTTAGAGTAAATCAGTTAGAGTTAACTAGTTAGAGTTAATCAATTAGAGTTATTCCAAATGAGATGCCATTTAGCACGACTGCTAGCGAAATTCACAGGGCTGTGGATAGCCTACGGCGGTCGGATGTATCCTGAGGGAATCAGGCGAAACCATTGTGATCGCTGCGATCTAGAGTCAAGCGAATGGAGTTAAATCAAATATAGTTATTCGAAATAAAGTTAAAACAGATATTAGTTATTCGAATTAGAGTAAATCAGTTAGAGTTGATCAATTAGAGTTAATCAAATAGAGTTAATCGAATAGAGTTAATGTAACACCCCGAAAATTCTATAACTGTGAAATTAACAAATTAAAGCATAATTAATCTGAAATCAAAGAACTAAGGGAAACGGGATACGCCATTGCGTTCGTCTCGGAAAAATACGCGAAATAGAGTCCGAGTTTTCGAAAAACGGAGTCCGTATGAAGAAGATATGGCCTTCGGAAGTTTTGAATTGAATTTAAAATTCAAACAGAATAAAATAATTAAAAATCGGGCCCAATGGGCCAGGGCGGATAAACACCCGCCTAGGCCACCCAGGTCGACTGGGCTGTCGACCTGGGCTACCCATGTCGACAGGGCTGTCGACAGCCCTGTCGACAGGGGTGTCGACCTGGTCGAGCCCAGTCAACCTGGCTGGCCAGGTCTGTGTTTGGTCGAATTTCTGTGGTCTGCTTTGTCATTAGGGCTAGGTGGCGGGTTTTAATTGGTCTCTCTTCCTAATGAATGGCTATGATCAATCCAAGCAACATCAAGGGTCCTAATCAATTCCTAACCTCTATATAAACAACCCTAGACTAAACCCTAATCTATTCATTCAAAATTAAGAACATAGCCGCCATGTTGCTGAGGAACGACTAAGAGTAGCCGCCAACTAGAGGGAGAATTAGGAAGAAAGTTCTAAAGCCTAAAGCAATTCAAGCAACCTAAAGCCAATCAATTCAACAAAGGAATCATATCTCTTAATTAGAGAATTCGCCGCAACCATTGTAAGTAGAGTATTACTTTGGTATGAATAAACAATTGTGTTGGTTCGTATGCTTGAATTGGGATAATAAAGTAATGCATATTTGTGTAAAATTTATGTTATTTATTATAAAGAACTACATGCGGTAGTTCTATGCAAGTATGCGTTTGGAATATTTCGCAAATTATGTAATCTATGTTGAAGCTACATGTATGTAGTTGATTGAAATTCATGTAAGTTTGGGGCTTTGTTATTATGCCATCATGATGTATATTTTTGTGCATAAATCATTTTGCAAGTAATTGAAACAAGTTTGGTTGTTATAGTTCATATGAAACTATGTTAGAATTTTGACACCATAATCCATGTATTAAGTCATGCTTTTGCAAACTTATGAATATGGCTAGGCTATGAATGATATTTGGCATAATTGAAATCCATGATTAAGTCTATCTTGTTTAAAAGAGTTATATGATGACATATGTGAGACATGGCTAGGTTAGACTCAAAAATCCCTTTTTGCAAGTTTAAAAGCAAACACCATGTTTAGGAATATTTATGCATAAGTATGTTTATACCATCGTTATGTGATTAGACTAAAATCATGATTAAGTTGAACTATGCTTTTGTGTTAGTAACAAAGTATCCCCTTTGTAAACATGTAGAAACCTTATGAACATGACTTGTTTATGTTTATGCCATGGTTATGTGAACAAATTTAACAATACTTATGCCATGCTTATGTTTGATATTATGCCATGCTTATGTTTGACATTATGCCATGCTTATGCTAGAAATATTTATGCCATGCTTATGTTTGACATTATCTCTAAAGAAGAATATAGGTTCATGTTGTAGTTAAACCTATGCAAGTTCACATGCTTTGATTCATGTCACCTATGTTACCACTATGCAAGTACACCAGTTTCTATTTTGTATTTCCAACGTCATATGCAAGTTCATACGCTCACCTTCCCCTCTTTGTGTATGTAATCACGCTTTAAAGCCTCCCCTTTTCGCATGGCTAAATTGGGCTTTAAAAGGCTAAGCCCAATATATATAAACGGACGTGTAAAACGGGGGAAAATAACGTTGGGTTAAAATTACTAATGAATGGAAATATAAAGTAGAAGGGCCCAAATTCAAGTATGGGTTGGGCCCATGAATTGGTGTAACCTTTACACCATTGACTTAAAAATGGGCCGCAAATATTTACATATAAGAAATAAAGAGGAATGACAAGATATGTAAATGTAGAACATACGATGTGTTTAACCCGAGGTTGGATTGAGTTGTGATGTAAACCTGCCCGGAACCGCCCGGCTGTCCAGTAGTCACAACAATACCTATCCAATGTGGGAGGTTAAACATGGAGCCCAATAAGGACCCGAGGTTAGACTGAGTTGTGGCGTAAGACTGCCCGGAACCAACCGGCAATAGGCAGCCACAACAATACCTGTCTAATGTGAGAGGTCAGGGCCTTAATAAGACAATTAAGGCTGAGTCAGGATTGTTAGGGTTAAGTGAACTAAAGACTTAATCAAAATGGAACATGCTAAACTAAACGGACTGGTGGGGTTAGGTTAGGAAACACTTAACCAACTTAGCATGTTGGCTAGAGATAGAAAACCTAGTAACGGGGGACCCTTTTCAGCAGTAACCCTAAAAGGTGTATCAGGATACCCTGAAGCTAGGCAGGGTGGGGCACGATTACTGGGCTGATTGTAAGAGGTCAAAGCGACGGCGGTGGTGTAGCAGTGTAGGTTCTAACGGAGTGCGGGCGTGCACACACTCCGGTGCAGAAAAATAAGGCACTGGACACCAGTAGCATACCTGTGCACTCTAAGGTTGTGTCGGGTTGCCACTATGGGACTTGATACACCCCATGGTGGGACCAGCATAGGTAACTACGACATCGGGGGCCGTAAGACACATGTAACTATGCGAGTAGGAGCCGATCATCGTAGAATGGATCACATCACCCTGATTATGGGGTGCCAGTTGGAAACTAGTTTATATGGGTTCAGAGATTAACATGGGGTACGATAGTATATTCGACCCTAGACAACTTAACCAAGTTTATAGTGCTTGCCCACTTCTTGTTTATACTTATCATACCCAGTTCTTTATTCATAGACAAAATAGTACTAGACTTACTCAGGCTTTATGTCTGACTCTACTTTTCTTTCGTCTTCTTTCTTCCGTTTCCCCCCCCCCCCCCCCAGGTCCTCAGGGAGGGAACACAGCAGCTTGATCAGCCTAGACATCCAGCTTGAAGAAGAGAAATGTATTGCTTGGACTTTCTTGTTTTGAACTATGGCTTTGGACAATCCACTATGGGGCTTTTGCAGTTTATCTATGTTTTAATTATGCTTCTTTAAATAATGTACTCAAGACAGATTATGAAAGTGTTATGTTATGTTTTTGGAAAGGATGTTGTTGTAACACGTATTTGACTTTATGAAATAAAATTTGTTGTTCTTCCGCTGTTTACAAATATGTGTTCTTATATCTGTCTTGTATATCTGTGACTTGTACTTATAAACCTCCACCAAAATTAGGGCATTCCCTTTGAGAGTGACTCTAACGGAGGTGGGGTGTTTCACTTGGTATCAGAGCATAGGTTTACCAGATAAGATAAAAAGTTTTGAAAATTTATTTTCAAAAGGGAAATTTAAAGAAGCATTTTTAAAAGAAAATATTATTTTATTTTAAAAAGGCAAAGTCCACCCCCCCAAAGCCATAGGAACTATCTCTTATCCTTCGTTTTGAATCTATCCTTTTTGTTTCAGCATGTCCCAAGATCTTAACTTGCCTGAAGGAGTGCCAATACCCGGTTGGTTTAGACGGTTCTTAGAAGCTAGGGCCACTCAGCCAGGTCCTACCATTCCTCCTCCCCCAGCGGAAGGAAATCATCCAGCTGCAGCAGCACCTCCTCCTCCACCTCCTCCACGGGGAAACACGTTCGCTAAGATATGTAAAGATTTTAAAGCTATGGGAGGAAGGGATTTCCATGGAACTGAGTCCTTCGTGGCATCCAGAAATTGGCTGAAGGAAACAGAGGACCTATTCATCATCTTTGAGGTAGAAGATAGACAGAAAGTACAACTGGCGGTGTGGCTATTGAAGGGCGAGGCTTCCTACTGGTGGGAAGTCACTAATGCTGAAAGACCAGTGGAGACATGGGAAGACCGTGCCGATCGCCCACTTGTTGGTGGGAGTCTACTGATAAGCTCATACTTGGGCCAGATATGATCCGAGAGACCTCAGAGAAAGTAGACTTAATACGAAGAAGGATGAAGACGGCCCAAGACAGACAAAAGTCCTACGCCGACAAAAGGAGAACCGACCTTGAATTTGAAGTAGGAGACAGAGTTTTTCTCAAGGTATCACCGCTAAGAAACGTTGTCCGTTTTGGAACCACAGGAAAGCTAGCACCAAGGTTCGTAGGGCCATTCCCTATTATCGAGAAAATTGGGAAAATGGCTTATAGATTAGAGCTACCCGAGAAGTTGGCTGGAGTCCACAACGTTTTTCACGTTTCACATCTTCGAAAATGTCTACATGAGTCAGCTGAAGTGGTAGAGCCAAATATCCTAGAAGAGGCCGAAGTGGAACGCGAAGCAACCATAAGAAAAGTTCCAACTCGCATATTGGGAACGGAAGTGAAGAAGCTACGCAACCGCGAAGTCAAACTCGTCAAAGTCCAGTGGAGCGACGCCGAAGGAGATGCAACTTGGGAAACTGAAGCTAGAATACGTACTGCCTACCCTTTTCTGTTCGAGGGTACATCTTTGATCTTTCTTTTTCCTTAAGTTGCGCTTTTATCTATCTTTTTAGGTATATTTCCTCGACCGTATCTTTTAGGTAGAAACCCTTTGGATGGAAACATGTAATTGAAACATGTTATGTATGATGGTTGCAAGTGGTTGCAAGTGATTGCTAGTGGTTGCTCGTGGTTGCATATACACACACAATCTAGGTTTTAGATCGGCTCAGTCACTTCATATTGCATATGCATATATGTTTGTATTCGTATATGGTTGAACTTTAATGTGTTGGCATATGGATGTTGCATTTGTATTGAATGATTGTGCACTCATGTAGAATCATGAATAGGAAAATTTGCATACATAATGGATTCATGGCACTTACATAATTCGCATTAAGGAGGTCAACTGAATCAGTAGACCGCCTGATTTTTGCATTAGATAAGTACATGTACACACACACTTCGCATATGATCATGAAGCATTAGAAGTCTTTTAAGGACAATGGATGCTCGTGTTTGATGGATGAGTAGATGGATGATTGAATGTTAGGATATACATTCCTCCTAACTTGAAGATTTCGGGGACGAAATCCTTTTAAGTGGGGGAGAATGTAACACCCCGAAAATTCTATAACTGTGAAATTAACAAATTAAAGCATAATTAATCTGAAATCAAAGAACTAAGGGAAACGGGATACGCCATTGCGTTCGTCTCGGAAAAATACGCGAAATAGAGTCCGAGTTTTCGAAAAACGGAGTCCGTATGAAGAAGATATGGCCTTCGGAAGTTTTGAATTGAATTTAAAATTCAAACAGAATAAAATAATTAAAAATCGGGCCCAATGGGCCAGGGCGGATAAACACCCGCCTAGGCCACCCAGGTCGACTGGGCTGTCGACCTGGGCTACCCATGTCGACAGGGCTGTCGACAGCCCTGTCGACAGGGGTGTCGACCTGGTCGAGCCCAGTCAACCTGGCTGGCCAGGTCTGTGTTTGGTCGAATTTCTGTGGTCTGCTTTGTCATTAGGGCTAGGTGGCGGGTTTTAATTGGTCTCTCTTCCTAATGAATGGCTATGATCAATCCAAGCAACATCAAGGGTCCTAATCAATTCCTAACCTCTATATAAACAACCCTAGACTAAACCCTAATCTATTCATTCAAAATTAAGAACATAGCCGCCATGTTGCTGAGGAACGACTAAGAGTAGCCGCCAACTAGAGGGAGAATTAGGAAGAAAGTTCTAAAGCCTAAAGCAATTCAAGCAACCTAAAGCCAATCAATTCAACAAAGGAATCATATCTCTTAATTAGAGAATTCGCCGCAACCATTGTAAGTAGAGTATTACTTTGGTATGAATAAACAATTGTGTTGGTTCGTATGCTTGAATTGGGATAATAAAGTAATGCATATTTGTGTAAAATTTATGTTATTTATTATAAAGAACTACATGCGGTAGTTCTATGCAAGTATGCGTTTGGAATATTTCGCAAATTATGTAATCTATGTTGAAGCTACATGTATGTAGTTGATTGAAATTCATGTAAGTTTGGGGCTTTGTTATTATGCCATCATGATGTATATTTTTGTGCATAAATCATTTTGCAAGTAATTGAAACAAGTTTGGTTGTTATAGTTCATATGAAACTATGTTAGAATTTTGACACCATAATCCATGTATTAAGTCATGCTTTTGCAAACTTATGAATATGGCTAGGCTATGAATGATATTTGGCATAATTGAAATCCATGATTAAGTCTATCTTGTTTAAAAGAGTTATATGATGACATATGTGAGACATGGCTAGGTTAGACTCAAAAATCCCTTTTTGCAAGTTTAAAAGCAAACACCATGTTTAGGAATATTTATGCATAAGTATGTTTATACCATCGTTATGTGATTAGACTAAAATCATGATTAAGTTGAACTATGCTTTTGTGTTAGTAACAAAGTATCCCCTTTGTAAACATGTAGAAACCTTATGAACATGACTTGTTTATGTTTATGCCATGGTTATGTGAACAAATTTAACAATACTTATGCCATGCTTATGTTTGATATTATGCCATGCTTATGTTTGACATTATGCCATGCTTATGCTAGAAATATTTATGCCATGCTTATGTTTGACTTTATCTCTAAAGAAGAATATAGGTTCATGTTGTAGTTAAACCTATGCAAGTTCACATGCTTTGATTCATGTCACCTATGTTACCACTATGCAAGTACACCAGTTTCTATTTTGTATTTCCAACGTCATATGCAAGTTCATACGCTCACCTTCCCCTCTTTGTGTATGTAATCACGCTTTAAAGCCTCCCCTTTTCGCATGGCTAAATTGGGCTTTAAAAGGCTAAGCCCAATATATATAAACGGACGTGTAAAACGGGGGAAAATAACGTTGGGTTAAAATTACTAATGAATGGAAATATAAAGTAGAAGGGCCCAAATTCAAGTATAGGTTGGGCCCATGAATTGGTGTAACCTTTACACCATTGACTTAAAAATGGGCCGCAAATATTTACATATAAGAAATAAAGAGGAATGACAAGATATGTAAATGTAGAACATACGATGTGTTTAACCCGAGGTTGGATTGAGTTGTGATGTAAACCTGCCCGGAACCGCCCGGCTGTCCAGTAGTCACAACAATACCTATCCAATGTGGGAGGTTAAACATGGAGCCCAATAAGGACCCGAGGTTAGACTGAGTTGTGGCGTAAGACTGCCCGGAACCAACCGGCAACAGGCAGCCACAACAATACCTGTCTAATGTGAGAGGTCAGGGCCTTAATAAGACAATTAAGGCTGAGTCAGGATTGTTAGGGTTAAGTGAACTAAAGACTTAATCAAAATGGAACATGCTAAACTAAACGGACTGGTGGGGTTAGGTTAGGAAACACTTAACCAACTTAGCATGTTGGCTAGAGATAGAAAACCTAGTAACGGGGGACCCTTTTCAGCAGTAACCCTAAAAGGTGTATCAGGATACCCTGAAGCTAGGCAGGGTGGGGCACGATTACTGGGCTGATTGTAAGAGGTCAAAGCGACGGCGGTGGTGTAGCAGTGTAGGTTCTAACGGAGTGCGGGCGTGCACACACTCCGGTGCAGAAAAATAAGGCACTGGACACCAGTAGCATACCTGTGCACTCTAAGGTTGTGTCGGGTTGCCACTATGGGACTTGATACACCCCATGGTGGGACCAGCATAGGTAACTACGACATCGGGGGCCGTAAGACACATGTAACTATGCGAGTAGGAGCCGATCATCGTAGAATGGATCACATCACCCTGATTATGGGGTGCCAGTTGGAAACTAGTTTATATGGGTTCAGAGATTAACATGGGGTACGATAGTATATTCGACCCTAGACAACTTAACCAAGTTTATAGTGCTTGCCCACTTCTTGTTTATACTTATCATACCCAGTTCTTTATTCATAGACAAAATAGTACTAGACTTACTCAGGCTTTATGTCTGACTCTACTTTTCTTTCGTCTTCTTTCTTCCGTTCCCCCCCCCCCCCCAGGTCCTCAGGGAGGGAACACAGCAGCTTGATCAGCCTAGACATCCAGCTTGAAGAAGAGAAATGTATTGCTTGGACTTTCTTGTTTTGAACTATGGCTTTGGACAATCCACTATGGGGCTTTTGCAGTTTATCTATGTTTTAATTATGCTTCTTTAAATAATGTACTCAAGACAGATTATGAAAGTGTTATGTTATGTTTTTGGAAAGGATGTTGTTGTAACACGTATTTGACTTTATGAAATAAAATTTGTTGTTCTTCCGCTGTTTACAAATATGTGTTCTTATATCTGTCTTGTATATCTGTGACTTGTACTTATAAACCTCCACCAAAATTAGGGCATTCCCTTTGAGAGTGACTCTAACGGAGGTGGGGTGTTTCAGTTAAAGAAATAGAGTTATGCAAAATTAGAAACTGACTAGAGATTAGCAAGTTGAATGGTTTCCTGAGTATCGATCTGATGTTGGTTTCGGCCTTCGGGGTTTATACTTAGGGAATCGTTCTCATACTAGTTTACAGTTAGGGACTGATAGTTGTGGAAGGATAGTGATACGTACACAAGCTATGGAAATGTTTTCCAGTGTTAATAACGTATATTTTCTAAACATAGAGCATAAGGAAATGTGAATATATATATATATATATATATGTTTGATGATTGGATCGATATTTACATTGGGAAATAAGATCGTTGTGTGTACACGGACATGTTTTCATTTGATAGTTAAATCACCGACTATCAAAGTTTTGACCATTTTACGTTGTTAATACGGAGAGACCGGTTGGACTATTATCCGAAGAACCACTCTGTATTGGCATAAGCGTTGCGAATCAAGTATGTAGAATATATTAGAGACGGAGTAAAGTGCAAGGGTTGTTGTATAAATCTTAGGTAAAGATTGCCTAAGATGGATGTACTGAATAGTGCCTTCGGTTTGTCCAGCCCCAGGACAACTTGTATGGACGAATGTCTGATAGAGTATTCCTAACGAATCATATACGTTGATCTCTTGAAACGTATTACGTTTGGTGGCGGAGGAATTCATTTCTCTTAGCTTCATACCCATGATACCGTTAAGTAAATCGATAATGATTTGGCGGGTATGACGATGTGGTATTCCAAGTAAATGAAGATATGATATGTAAAAAGGATAAACGTAGTTTCTAGCCTTACATCCGATAAATGACAAAAATCGAGCAGGCGGCATGGCTATGTCGGTCACTCCGAAGTAGGGTGTATAATCTCCTATCTAGAGAATATTCATTTTCTTCTTAAATCTATCAATGTTGTCCCGTATATATATACGGGAACGGTTGCTGATCCCAACCGTTGGTGATATACATTCGATACACTCAAGCGAAATGAGTGGTCGGTCATGTGTGGCTGGGTTGCAAGATGTTCTTGTTGAACTTCAGTGTATCGTTCCTAGAGTACACTGGTCGTAAGGTGGTTCCATACCTTGTCATATTTGGAAATCCAATCATCGAATAAGCACCTGAGGTTTATGATTATACATTATATATGTAGAGCGTGAGATGCAAGCGTTTTTGCTAGATTGATATCTATTTGACCTAGACATTATTATAATATCAGAAGGATATTGTTTACAAAGTTGTTTGGATTCTCATAAGGGAAAAACCCTTTCTGTTTCACGGCATGGTCTTATGAGATATCCGTTATTAAACCAAGTGTTTTGGAGTTTTATTCACACCATTCCCATGACTGACTCGGAGTTCATTTTGTTTTGTTTCCCTAAACTCTTGGGTGCCTAAATTTGTACGACAGTCAAGTACTCGGGATTTTACAGATGCACTTGGAGAGCTTGGAGCAGGAGGCTTCAGGATTATATAGCTATTGTTTATTTTCCGTTGTTGTTGTAAGTGTTGTACTCTGCAATGTTATTTTATGCATATACTGTTTGTATTTCAAAAGTTATGTTATATTTTATTCGTTCCACTGTGAGATTCGTGTTTACTCTGATGATGATGTTCTTCTTCTTCTATTCTATAAGTTCTATCTTATCTTTCCTCACCCTCTAACTTCTTTCATTAACCATTTGGTGATTTTCGACTCTTGATGTTCGATATGTGTTGTATATCGGATAATCAAGGTCGCATTTTTTCCGGGTCGTTACAACTAAGAACGAAAGCATTGCATTCAAACCCAATGTCCAAGATAGACATTCTCAAATCCCGACAAACCATAGATAAATGAGCCGAACCACCAATCGGATTTGAGACTACGATGGGATCCCCAACTAGACTTGTATTTAGGTGCAGTGTTTCAACTAACAAAGCAGATATGAACGATGCAAAGTGCCAGAATCAAACAAAGTTCGAACAGGGTGATTAAAAAGGAAAATTCAAACTTTCAACAAAAACGTTTTTATCCCTCTCATGTCCTAGTGCCATGAGAGCATGAACATGTCCTCCAGAAATAGGTCATGTCCTCTGCCCTTTCCCTTGTCCTTGCCTTCTCGGGCAGTCTTTAATCAGATGTCCTGCCTCACCGCAATGAAAACAGCCAGGCTTCTTCTTCTTCCTATAGTCTTTAATTACATGGCCCGTTATATCACAATAAAGACGCCTTCTTTTGTCATGGGGTTAATTATTCTTTCTACTTCCTCCTTTACCTTCTTCGTGGATTAAAGCTATATCAACAAATTCCTCATCCTTGGGTTGTGCTCCTTATCCTAAACTCTCTCATCGACCAAGCAGCTAGCTGAACCTTCCTTCCATCGTTTATCTCAAAGATACCAAACGAGTCCTCCACTACCTTGAGCCAATTCTAGCTTCGACAAACGTCTCAGTCCTATGAAACGGTTTTCCGCCCATCGCACGTAAGTCCTTACATATCTTAGAAAAAGCATCTACACACAGGGAAAGAGACTCAAGAAGGAAAAAGGAAGAGATTTGAAACAATGAATCAAAAGAAAGATATATGGATTTTTTAGGATTATGTTTTTCATAATAAACTTTTCTCTTGAAAACTCCTTCTTTAAAACATGTCTTTTTTTTAAGTACTTCTTTACAAAAATGCTTTTGAAAACGGTTTTCAAAATCTTTTATCGGTTTTGGTAACCTTCAGCTCTGATACCAAGTGTAACACCCCACGTCCATTAATGTCACTCACAAAGGGAATGTGTTTCGTGAAGCATTATAAGTAAACAGAACGGCATATTACAAGCTGGATAAAGTAATACTTGAAAAAAAATTATAACTTTATTGCAGCGGAAACAGAAGTAGGTTTGGTTACACCTTCAAAACAACAAAACCAAGCACATAATATCAGTCTTGTACAAAAGCCTTCAGAGTACATAATTTTAAAGCCATAACCCCCAACAGAAAATGCCATAAGCAGAATCAAAGCCAAGCAATACATCTTTCAACTTCAAGCTGGAAGAAAGAGTCATTTGAACTAAGCTTGAGTATTTCCCCTTGAGAACCTTGGGGGGAACGGAAGAAAACAGGCGAAACAAATTAGGTCAGACATTAGTCTGGTGAGTCCAGTAACTTTAACAATATAATCATTAAAGTAACAGGATAAGAACCTAAAATGGAAAGTAAGAAATGACTGCAAATAAGCATGCATGACAAGGTAGGCAAGATGAATTAGATAAACATTGATTGCGCTTAATCACTATAGGGTAACTACTACACTGCACCAATGCTAAATATATCGCACCGTTACTATTCCATACTGAAAGTTGATCCCAACCCCGCAATTGGTAGCCCTCAGGCGTAACATCTAATAAGAGGTATCTACCCCCATACAATCCTTGACAGCCTACTTGCCCACAATAGATACTAGATGTCCCCATATTACCCCTAATCGATCGGCTCCTTAACTCGTATGTATGCATTACTTGTGTCATTCGGCCCCCGCTTGTTTGTAGATACCTGTGTTGATCCCACCATGGTGTGTATCAATCCCTATGATGGAAACTCGACACAATTCAAGATGCACAGTGTATGACAATTGATGCCCAGTGCCTGCTTTTTCTACTCCGGAGTATGTGCACGCCTGTACTCCATCGGAATCTAAATTGACGCACCACCCGCCGCTATTTTGACCGCTTATAATCGCCCAGTAATCCTGCCCCCACCTTACCTAGCTCAGGGTACCATGATACATCTATGTGGGTTACTGCTAAAATGGGTCCTCCTTACTAGAGTTTCCTAACCAACATGTTATAACGGTTAAGAGTTCTCAATTTAACCTAATCCCACCCATTTACTTAATTGACATGTTGTATAGGCTAAGTGTCGCCTATCCATATGTCACATAACCTTCCCACAGATTCATGCATGTTTATTATTGGTTAAGCTTGCCTTAACGCTGTCCACTTTGTTCATATAATATTGGTTAAGTTGTCTTCTTACCAATGTTAACTTATCCCCACCCACCTAACTCGTTTAGGCATCATATTCATCTTTGATCCGCATTAATTAGTTATTAATGGACAAACCTCTCACATTAAGTCAATCACTTGTGGCCGCTGGATATGCCGGGCAGTTTCGGGCGGACTTCCAGCACAAGCCAGACTTAACCTTGTGTCTAAGCATCTAATTTATGCCTTTGACCTCTCACATTAGACTGCCATTTGTGGTTGCTGGATATGTCGGTCGGTTCCGGGCAATCTTATACCGCAAACCAAGTCTAACCTCATGTTTTAGGCGTTCATCTTTTAGCCAATTTACATATTTGCTGTCCAAGTCAGATTTATACGTAAATTATCCATAAGTGCGGTCAATTCAAGTTATGCCACATTTACTTGTTATGCCCAAAATTACTTAATTAAGTTATACCCAATTCCCCGCATTTCAATCGCACGTACAACAAGGTCCAAAAATAAAATGGAGAAGGATAGAGGAGAAACACAAGAGTTGACATAAGGAACAAAGTAGGCATGTAAAGGTGTACCCAACTCAAGAATCATGTTTCCAATAGACATGTTGTACATTAACAATAAGTATGGCTAAACTGAGCAAGTTACATCATAATCATAAAGATTCGATAGAATTGAGCATAAAAGAATCACCAATTTGGTGTACAACATGATAGGTTCCATCAGAACAGTCTCATAGCCATAGGTAATTCATTTTTGACAAAAAGGATTAGCATTAATCGGAATTGATTATCTTACAATTAGGCATAGTTCTATATTCGATTCATTACAATTCATGATTCCTATTACATGTTCCAAATCTGAGAAATAACTGAACTTACCAAATTATCACAAGTTTACACCCAAACCCATTTATGTCAAGTCTCATGTTAGCTTATTATATACAATTTTTTTCCAACCATAGCCATCATCAATTTATGCCTTTTTACAAATCACATGTTATTCAACATTTCCCAAACTTTTTCCCTATCATTCAAGCGTTATACGTGCGCGAATTTCACATAATATGTTAGGATCGAAGTTAGCCTAAGCCATAAAATCAAAATAGGCATAAATATACGAGCATGAATAGGCATGAACTGATAGAATTGATCAGAAAAGCATAAGCTATGAATCAAAAAAGATGACAACTTGCAAATTTGATAAATTCGTTATAGGCATAATCATATGAACACAAATTACAACTTATCATAATTACTTTAGTTTAATTATCCTGTGAAAGCTACATGAACCCACAGAGATTAAGAAAGAAGAGAAGATCTGGAATTTGATTTCTGAAGTAGAAAAGTTAATTCGTTGTTGTAGGCTTTGATCTTTCTCTTTTATCTTGAATTTGATTAGTTATGGTGGAGGCTAGGTTAGCTTAGAGATGGACAGCATGACGGCTTCATATAATAGGGTTATGAGGTTTAGGGTTTAGGTTTGATGTGATTATATAGAAGTATAGAATTAGTATGAGCCTTTTGATCCACCTAGGATCCATCCTAACCATCTAGTCCAAGAAAATGTGTCATCAAGCCAATCAGAAGTCGCCACATTGCCCTACGACTCAGAAAATCATCACTGTTCAGGATAGTCAGCAGGGGTCGACCCATATAGGGAGAGTCAACACCTATGTCGACACCCCTATAGGGGGGTCGACTCCCATGTTGACACCCCCTGGGGGAGATTGACACCCCTGAGCAGGAGATTTCCCGCTCAGTTGCTTTCCTGAATTTCGAATTTTGAATCAGTTTTGATTATTTAATTATTATTTTAATTTAATTTCTGCTTACACTTGAAATGTTCTAACCTCCATAACTTCTTCATACGGAATCTGATTCATGCAAACTCAGACTCTATCTCAAGCAGAATTCTGAGATGAACGCAATGGCATAACCCGTTTCCCTTAGTTCTTCTTCTAAAAATAAGTGTTCTTAAATTTGTTAATTTTAATATTTAAAATTATGAGGTGTTACAATACCAAATCTTCGTCTTCGAACTCCAAGGCAAAGTAATTTTCGTTAACTACAACATCTGCTAACCCGAGCGTATTGCATAAAAGAAAACACAACAAACACTCGGATCAGCACTAAATCATCCTCATATTAGTCAAATTAAAATACAAAATAACATTAGTGTGATGGGTGTAGTAAATCAAAAGATATTACGGGATTTTCCATCTCTCAAGGATCCGTTAAAATAATACATACATAGTATAATATGCTATTATTGTAATGTCTGTTAAGTAAAGTATAAATAATGAAAATAGTGTAAGCGGGATTACATTTTTACCCTTATACCATTTATAATACCGTAGTCTATACATACTGTAAACCCACTGTAACCGATGGCATCAGAGGGCACTCCATAGGTACGATACAAATAAAAATCGTATGGGAATCGATAAGGATAATATGGCAAGGCACTCGAGGCAATACCCAAGGTAGGATTCTACCAGTTGCACTCTTGGACCGGTGGTAACGCATAGCAGCCACTAATGCCCACCTCGTATCACATTCCCATATCAAAAAGGGCCCAATTAATCATCATAGTCATAGAAATAGTATCGGAGAAGTGTGTTCGATCAAAGGTGCTACCTCAATTAGTCACGGTATAGCTCCTGTTTTAGTCATTTCAATTATGACTCGAAGGTCAAGGCCATTTCGTCATTGTTCATCTTCATCAATCCAAAATCGCCTCAAGTCATCATATTTCATTCTGGATACGTCATAACGTTCACAGTTGTTAAAGTGGTATCGACACCGACAGAGAGTATGCCACTTGTCGACCCCGGCCTCTTTAACAACCAACGTTTACATTTTCCACATCGGTCGGTTTTTTTACTTTCACAAAGGTTCGCTTTCATATCAAAATATAAAATTTTGTTTCGAACCCAATTTATATTCAAAAAGAATATAATTTTCATATCAGCATATCATAATCATTCCAAATCGATTTATATTTCAAACTGGAATATTATTTCTAGACCCATACATAATAATTCTATAATATCCCAAAATCGATTTATGTTCAAATAGAATACACTTCATATCAAAGATCATAATTATTTCAAAAATCAATTTATGTTTGGAATCCATTCATATTCAAATAGAATATATATCTTCATTGCAACTCATTTCAATCCCTTAGGAGATTCATTTAATTTGAATCTCCCAAGGGATTGAAATGAGTTTTAATGAAAGTATATATTCTATTTGAATATGAATGGATTCCGAACATAAATCGATTTTTGAAATAATTATGATCTTTGATATGTTGTGTATTATATTTGAACATAAATCGATTTTGGAATATTATAGAATTATGATGTATGGATCTAGAAATAATATTCCAGTTTGAAATATAAATTAGTTTGGAATGATTATGATATGCTGATATGAAAATTATATTCTTTTTGAATATAAATTGGGTTCAAAACAAAATATGATATTTTGATATGAAAGCGAACCTTTGTGAAAGTAAAAAAACCGACCGATGTGGAAAATGTAAACGTTGGTTGTTAAAGAGGCCGGGGCCGACAAGTGGCATACTCTCTGTCAGTGTCGATACCACATTAACAACTGTAAACGTTATGACGTATCCAGAATGAAATATGATGACTTGAGGCGATTTTGGATTGATGAAGATGAACAATGACGAAATGGCCTTGACCTTCGGGTCATAATTGAAATGACTAAAACCGGAGCTATACCGTGACTAATTGAGGTAGCACCTTTGATCGGACACACTTCTCCGATACTATTTCTATGACTATGATAATGAATTGGGCCCTTTTTGATATGGGAGCATGATCCGGGGTGGGCGGTAGTGGCTGCTATGCGTTACCACCGGTCCGGGAGTGCAACTGGTAGAATCCTACCCTAGGTATTACCTCGAGTGCCTTGTCATACTATCCTTATCGAGCCCCATACGATTTTGATTTGTATCGTACCTATGGAGTGCCCCTGGTGCCATCGATTACAGTGGGTTTATGGTACTGTATAGACTACGGTATTATAAACGGTGTAAGGGCAAAAATGTTATCCGGCTTACGCTATTTTCATTATTCATACTTTACTGAATAGACATTACAATAATTGCGTATTATATTATGTATGTATTAGTTTAACGGATCCTTGAGAGATGGAAAATCTTGCAACATCTCTTGAGTTACTGCACCCATGACACTAGCGTTATTTCGTATTTTAATTTGACTAATATGAGAATGATTTAGTGCTGATCCGAGTGTTTGTTGTGTTTTCTTTTTATGCAATACGCTCGGGTCAGCAGAAGTTGCAGTTAGCGAAGATTTCTGGCCTTGTAGATAGAAGATGAAAAATCGGTATATATGTCTATTATACATATGTATTTTCTGCTATATTTTGTTTCTGCTGCCGTGTTATGTAAATCTGTATATGGGTAACTCTGATAATCATTATATGTTATAGCCAAATATATATATTTCAAATGCTTTTAGCGATTAGTTATTTATTATATGTTATCCTTCCGCTGTGAGAACTCTGTTCTTTGTTTTCCCTTCTTTCTTCTCTTTCTTTTTTCCCCAATAACTACATGCATTTGGGATTCGTTTGGGTCGACGTGTGTGTTTTATTGTCGATTTGAACAATCAAAAATCTGGGTTGTTACAGAAAATCAATATCCATTAATCCCCTTATGACACCCATTTTCTTTTATTTCTAGTTTTATTGCCTTTTATGACCATAACGGTCATATTTTCCTAAGGCAACTATTTATCAATCTCAAGGTATCTATTTGTTGTACCCCGACAGATAATTAATATTCTTATTTATTTATTTATTTATTTATTTATTGTTTGACTATTATATATATATATATATACATATACATGTATGTATGTATCAGGGCTCTCACATTAAGTTGACTACTTGTGGATGCTCGATTTGCCGGTCGGTTCCGGGCAGACTTCTACCCTAAGTTAAACTTAACCTCGTGCCTTAGTACATTTATGTTTACGCATTAGACCCCTCACATTAAGCTGACTACCTATGGTTGTTGGATTTGTCGGTCGGTTCCGGGCAAAATTATACCACAACTAATCTTGTATTCAAATGCAGTTATAAATCAAGTTTCTTAATTTGGTGTGTACAAAATTTATCCTAATTAATTTCGGAATTATATCCATTATCCTATTATATTTACTTTCCCCCAATCCACACTGGGCACAATTGTTATTTATTGATTTGCAGCCCTATTTATAGAAATTAATTATATTTATTGCTACAAATGGTCACCACAAATATACTAATTCAATATGGATTACATTTACATGTTACATTCACCTATTACATTTACATATTATTCCATAACTGAACCTTATCCAAACATTCAACATTCCATACAATGTATATTTTACCGTTTTGCGCTAATCTGGAAGGATAATATGTATATATTTATATTTATGTTTTCGTGTGTTCAACGTAGTTATTGTTTATATTTTTATCATTTTTAAATTAAATGTTTTGGTTTAATCAATAACCAAACATTCCTTTTTGCATTCAATCTTGCCAAAAGGTTTAAATCTCATAAAAGACCTTTAGCCATAATCATTGTAAATAATATGCCTAATTAGTGGAATTGACATATTTCTAAATCACAAGAAATATATGTAAATATATAATTTGGAATAGTCAATGCAAATTACGCACATATATATATATACGTACGTTTGCACCACTTTTCCCTTTTTTAATCTTTTTTATCATATCTTTTGTGGTTCAAAATAATGCCTTTTTATTCATAAAGAGGAAAATGGCATATTTACAACAACTAAGCCAAAACCCAACAATATTGAATACAAGCAGGGATATTTCTTTTAATATTACAAACACATAATTTACCAATTGCGTCTTTTTATCCAAATTCAAATACTTTATTATTCAACATTGAAGTAAGGATCTGGAATGTAACTACATCTACTTAGTGTTTAATGGGAGTGATTTTCAGATCTACAGTGTTATGCAACAACTACAACATAACTGAAGGAACAGGTGTGAACAATTTTAAGGATCCTACAATTGATATTACGCATAGCTACGATCAACAATTCACAACTTTTAATAGTAATCATAATCAGATCTGGAGGTTATAAATCAAATATCAATAATTAAATGAATAGATCTCATAGAAATTAGGCACAAAAATTTCGATCTAATTCAAACGAAATAGATAAGTTATTATAACTATATTCGTAAATTTCTCACTCACCTTATAGCCTCCAAATCCAAAGTTTGAACGCTTTAGTCTTACAATCCCCAAATTCTTATAAATCTACAATGTATCTAAAAAAGGGAAAATTCCAATTCTGTAGAGATGTAAAAAAACCAGGAGAGAGGGGAGAATCTTATTTGGACCATTAATTTGCATTCTTTTCCATTAGATCTGTTAATACTCACAATTTCATATGAATTGGATTTGATTTGTAGTGTGCGAATATATTTTTATTTTAGAAATTAGGTTTGGAGAAGGAGGAAAATGGCAAAGTCCGCTGCCACTACAGACTTATGTGAAAAGAAAATGAGGCCATACCCCTTAAATTATAAAGGTGAAATTGGCCTTGAACCGTTAGATTAGTTTTAAGTTATATTTAGGGCTGTCAATGGATTCTTTTGGATACGGATAGTGCCATATCCTTATCCATATCCGAAATTATTTTTGGATATCGGATATCCGTATCCGCTTAATTTTTGGATACGACCGGATATCGGATATTTATCCGCTCTGCTGGTAATTAATGAATTTTTAAGAGCATGAGTAAAAATGTTTGGATCAGCGTAAAACAATTTTTAAACTAATGTTTATAAAAAACCAGAAAATAAAGGAATGTGATGATGAAACATTGTATTAGACTAATACCTATAAGCATATCCAAAAATATTCCAAAATTAAACATTAAGACTACCATTTTTCACTAAAAATGTACAAAAAATTATATCATAGCATCATCTAGTATTTACAAAATAATTATTATCTCCATTTTTCTGTTTTGACTTATATATATTACTTCAATTAATCGGGCGGATATTTTACGGATACGGATACCACTATAACCATATCCGTATCCGAAAAGCTTTTCGGATATCTGTATCCGCTTTTTGGATAATGCTGGATAACAGATATTTCGGATACGGATTCGGATGGATATCGGATTTTTTGGGTATTCATTGACATCCCTAGTTATATCTGTCCATCTGTTACATATATATTATAAACCAAACCCTATAAAACCTTGCCATCACTGGGAAAAATGATACCCAGAAGGTCTACCGTGGCGGTCGACCGCTGGGCCATCAGCTGCCCAGGTCGGCTAGTTATATAAGGTATAATATATATTTAAATTCTGATTTATTTATTTTCCGTCCATTTCGTATTTCGTCCGTAACTTTTTCATACGGACTCTGTTTGCGAAACTGCAAATATGAAAGTTGACCCAAATTCTGAGATGAACGATTGGTTAAAGTTTCGAAGCCAAATTCCATCATTTGTAGAAATTCCTATTTTTGAATTTCTAATAATTAATTTATATCGCCTAAATTTAGCGATTGTTACATTCTTCCCTCCTTAAAAGGAATTTCATCCCGAAATTTTGATGCCTGTAGTCCTATTCTACACAACCAATTTATGTGCATCCACTTTCCAACCATGTATATTTGTGCATGGTGTACATAATGCAATTAAACCATAAAATATGCATACAAGATGATTCTAATCGGATCCCTCTATATGTTTGCATTAAATTTTTTAAATACTTTTGAAAACATGATGCAAAACATCCTAAATATATTGGCAGTTTTGTACGAATGCAAATTTAAAAACTCATTTTCATCCATTACCCTCGCACAATTACGAGTAAAAGTGTGAAGTAACCACTTTTTTTCCATCAAAACCCTACCATCCAAAACGTCACGTAATCTAATCGTTTCTTGTTTAATTTCTCATAAACCGAAAAAAGAAAATCGAAGCGTTTTTGACATTTTTCCCGCTTACAACTTTTCCATTTCCTGCCCTACAGTAGAATTTTCACCTTAGCTACCCATAATACTCTGAAAATTTCCATCTGTAGACTGTAAAGGAGGCATAAAACAAGCTCTAAAATGTAAAATGAGTTAATTAATAGCTCGCGTGCATCGTTGATATGGAAATAGCATTTCCAAGACTAAAACAGCCTTTTCCTCGTTACTATTACGTTTTTATCGTACTGTTGGTCCTATAGCACCGCTAAAACATGCACACAAAGCATCCAAAAATCTTTCCTACACTGTTTATGTGACAAAAAATTGAAATTTTTCATAAGAAAAAATTTCCGCATGAAAACTTGTTATGTTTATTTTGAAAATTTAGTTTCAAAATAGTTCACTTTCCTATAAAATAAGAAAACGATTAAAAAAATTTCAAACAGCATTTTCCATAAACTTCAAATATGCATTTTGCGGAAACTTAAACGATTCAAGTCACATGTTGGCGAAGAAGAAAGTCAATCACGCAAAAACGCGAAAATTGAAACTACACATAAAAGACCAAAAATAAATCTTAGTTTTAACAAGGAACGTTGATTTATTTATTTATATACCCGTGACGTGGAACCGGTCCTTTACTAAAATTTATCCAAAACAAAATTTTATTCTTTTAAAGTCTAGGATAAATTGTTATTTTATGAACAAGAGTTCATTCAAATAAGTATGCATGAACGACAAAACACCTTTAAACACAAAAATCTCATTAGTTAAAGTCGTGCGATTTTCACTACTAGCTGTTTCAAATACTACATCTACAACAGAGATAAAAATGCTGAAAAGGGAAACACACAATACAAGATACAACATGCACAGGGCGTGTACTAACAACAATAATGACTACGACTACCCACTGTTAGCTAGTCTACCTCTGCGATTGGATCATGATTTATTACCACATCCGCGCCAGGAGCGTAGTATGGCGGAGACACAGCAAATCTCATGCGCATGTCGGCGCTGCTCATCGCAAACCTCTCGGAGCTCGACCTGCATAGCACGGATGGCAGTGAGCTCTGGGCTCTCGTGCCAAGCTGCTGGTGCTGCTGAGCTGGAGCGGGTGGTGCGGGGACAGAAGCATCAGGCAGCTGAATGCCCATCTTCTGGAAACTGGCGCGGGTAATGGCCGTCGACGCCTTCCTCACCGATGTCTCCTCAGAAAGTCTCATTCGGAAGTGTCAGAATACATGGGTGAGAAGATGACTATAAGGAAAATGGCTACATGGGGTGCCGATGAAGGGCTCATAAAGATGGATCATAAGCATGTGCGCCCAATTGATGGTTATGCCGTTAAGAATAACATAGGTGGCGCGGCGAACAGAAGGATATATCTGCTCCAAGCTTCCCGTCTTCAAGATGACATTGTGTTGTAGGATGCGCATAACTACACAGGCTATGGCTCCAAATTGGTGGTGGTCCAGGCTCCGGCCTCTCCTAGTAAAATAGTTGAAGGATCTGAGGGTCCACCATCTCAATAGCATCAAGCTCATGCCTTACTGCGAAGATACCCAAAATCTGAGCTAATTCAACATCAGTGAACTTGATGTGGGTGCCCATGACCTCAGATCTAATGACGTAGAACTCGTCATCAATGTCGGCATCCATCTGAGCATCGAACAGACGTATGCAGCGCGAATACATGTCGCGCTCAAAAGTGTTGAAGCGCAGGATCGGTGCTAGGCCTGCAGCAACAAAAAGATCCTTCAAACCAAATGTGGTGAAGTCAACGAACTTCATAGATTGACCAATCTAGAACTCATAACTGTCCATGGCAAAGTACTGCTTAATCTTCCCCTCGTCGCAATCTAACCAAATGGATTCCTAAGACGTGAGACCAGGGTGTTGGTTGCGAGGTGCCATGGAGGAATATGCGAATCGGGCAGGAGAAATTGCAAATCTGGAGTATAATTAGGTAGAGATATATAGGAGAAGGATTCTGGGCAAAACAAAGTGGGGGTTGCTCGGATTGGAGCTTGGGAAGGAGGAAAGTTTGGGTTTTCGATGGAAATTTGGGGTTGGGGAAAAAGAGTCGGCTGAACGATATATATATATATCGTTTAGTTGATTCGGGTCGGGTCAGGCCACGCTCACCATGGGGGAGCGGTTGACCTATCCCTAAGAGAGCAGTCGACTGCTTGCCCCATAGCGGGCATGGTTTGAACCTGGTCCCAATGGCCCGTATAATTATATATAAATTAAACTAAAATTTCTATCATGTTGAGACAACTTCTATCCCAACCGAATTCTCGTATCGACATCTACTACTCGTCGAGTCAAGAAATTTAACTTTCCAACGTCTTTTCCCGGCCTCCAAAAAGACTAATGACAACTGAATCGGACGAACATAAAATATGAAATCAGATGGAAATCCAAAATAAAATTTAAAACGGATTTCCCCCCTTACTAGCCGACATAAACTAAGTGATTCAAAATCAAATACCCAAAAATCAAAATGAAGGATTTTCTTTAGCCTTTTCAAAGAAAAATTTAAAACTTTTCAAAAATGGAATTTATTGTAAACTAATGGTTTCATATTTATAAACCAAGTTTATTATTAATATTATTTATATTCCAGCTTATATTTCAATCTGGAAAAACATTTTCATGTTCAAAAATGTTAGAGCTTTAGAATCCTAAGGATTAATTGTGATAATTTCAATAAATTATCCAATATATATAGGAAGAGGGACACTAAAAATTACAAGGAATGGATATTTATTATTTTAAAGTTTAATGGCATATTCCTAGTCATTTCTAATTCCATCTTTCCTACCAATCAGACTATATCTATTAAAATTACACAGTACCCCTAAAATTTTGAAACACAGATTGATTAAAAACCTAAAAGACATATTTTTATAAAACTAGCCCTTTATAAAACCATCTTCTAAAACGTATCTCAAAACTTCCAAAACCCATTTTTATTTTTCAAGTAGTTTTGAAAATAAAATTTCCTCGAATACAAGGTCATGAACTCAATTGAATATTTCATCAAAGGTAGATTCGGAAATTCAACGAAGTAATAAATGGATATAACTCGTAATTATACTTCCAAAATGGACACGACATATTAACATGGACTTTTCCCGTTTTAGATCGAATAATGATCTTAACCAGAATTTCTAACAAAACCGAAAACCAGAAATCATGAATATCTCGGTTGTAGCTAGATTATATACATATATATTACTATTCCAGTCTCTAAACTGGAATCAATGGGATTCTCCATATGTCATCCTCATGCTCTTCACAACGAGATCGCCAACGTACTGTTGCATAAGGCAGAATTTGCTAGAAATCCGAACTCAACATATTCCAACTCTTGGTCGCTTAAAGCCCATTTTATATAATTAGGCCCATGACTAATTTCATTGTTGAAATAAATTAAAGTCAAGTAAGAAAGATGAAGAAAAACAGAAAAGCAAAATCGAGTTATGTTCTCTCATGAGTCCTAAAATAAATAATTCATCTGATCATTTAACCTAAACTCTGATACCAAATGTAACACCCCCGCACTTTTCTGTGCCTAAATTTCAACAAAAATCGAAACCCAAACCCATTCAAGCATGGAGCGTGTAAATCTGGTACCTGCAATAAATGAGCCTGAGTATAATCAGAGTACAATAAGATAACTCACAACTGAAAAAAAAGGATAAACTAGTATTAACTCAAGTAACTGCCTTTTCCAAAGTAAGTCACTTTGCCAACATGGAGCATGAGAGAGAACGAGAACTGAAAGCTAAACTTAAACACCTGTGAGAACCCGACTTTCTCGAGAAAACCTGGATGGTTGTAATGAGCAGGGGTGTCAAAACAACAAGATTCTAGTGAACAGGGAATGTACAACACTGATTATAATACATAAATGTATCTCGTTTGGTTCAAACCATATGCCTAACGAGGTTAGTGATTCTAGCCCAACCTTGTAAATGTTTACGCACGACTGTACTACTCTTCCTAAAGTAGTATTACCAAAGTATAATACCAAGATAGAACATTTTAGTCATATATTTATGAAGCCCTTATATCAGAGCATGGTTGGTTATCTAATCGTGGTTAGACACCTAGTTACGTTTATAGATATATATATATACTTTCATTCACTCTTATTATTCCTCGAAGATTTATTTAACATTAACATAAACTAGAGGGCACTAGCTACGGGACATACTAGTTAAGACTTCCGTTGTTCATGCATACTGAAACACCCCACCTCCGTTAAGGTCACTCACAAAGGGAATGCCTTAACTTTGGTGGAGCATTTTTAGTACAAGATGCAGGAAAATTACAAGACAGACAAATAAAGCAGCGGCAAATAAATAAAACTTTAAGTATCCTGTCTTGTTTAACAAAAACAAAGAAGCATAAAATGATTTCCCCAAATAAAGCATGAGCCGGTCATAGTAGTAGAAGAGAGAGTCCAAGGCAACACGTCAAAGAGTCTTCAAGCTTGGAAAGAGTAACGGTCCAAACAAACCTGAGCTATTCCCTCCCTGACTACCTGGGGGGAAACAGAAGAAAAGAAGACGAGAGAAAATGGGTCAGACAATAAGTCTGATAAGTTCAGTGATTACTAGCATTTAAACAAGGAAAAGGGATCATGATAGGAGTAATAGAACATAGGACAATACCCTAATATAAGATAAGATAGGTTAAACATGTGATCACACCCATTACTGTAATCTCTACACCACCTAACGAGTGTCTCAACTAGTAATTTGTATAATCCAATCCCAATTCCGGCAGTGGTGGTAGCCTTCAGGTGTACATCTATATTTGAGGATTCCACCTCAATCAGCCCAATTGCCATGAATATGTTAGATGTACCCTTACTACCCTATCGAATGGCTCCCTACCTATGTTAACTTGCCATGTGTCTGTGTTAATCGGCCCTCTCTTGCGTGTAGCTACCCTAAGCTGGTCCCACCATAAGGTGTATCAATCCTTATGATAGCGACCCCGACACGATTCAAGAATGCACAGTGTAAACTACTGGTACCCAGTGCCTGCTTTTTCCACTCCGGAGGACGTGCGCGCCCGTAATCCGCCGAAACCTACACTGACGTACCTCCAGCCGCTATATCGACCGCTTATAATCAGCCTAGTAATCGTGCCCCACCCTGCCTAGCTAAGGGTACCGTGATACATCTATGTGGGTTACTGTTGAAATGGGTCCCCGTTGCTAGGGTTTCCTACTGGTTAAGTTTATGGGTCTATTTTTACTAATATTACCCACCAACCCGATATGTACTTAACCTTCCCACTGATTCAAGCACGTTTATATAATGGTTAAGTTTTGTGGGCCTATATTTACTAATATTACCCACCAGCCCGACATGTACTTAACCTTCCCATGGATTCAAGCTTGTTTATATAGTGGTTAAGTTTTGTGGGCCTATATTTACTAATATAACCCACCAACCCGACATGTACTTAACCTTCCCACGGATTCAAGCATGTTTATATAATGGTTGAGTTTTGTAGGCCTTTATTTACAAATATTACCCACCAAGCCGATACGTACTTAACCCTCCTACTCGTCATGTCATGTTGGTTAAGTGGTTCTTATTAACTTAACCTTTCTCACTTATCATGTTGGATTGGTTAAGTGTGACTTATTAACTTAACCCGGCTCATTCATCAGGTTATATTGGTTAAGTATTTCCCATTTAACTTAACCACATTCGCTCATCAAGTTATATTGGTCAAGTGTCATTAATCAATTCAAGTTAACTTAACCCATCCACCCGTCATGTCATGTCGGTTAAGTGTTTCCTTCTGGTGTTGACTTGAACCTACCTCAAATCATGTTATATTGGTTAAGTGTTGCCCTCTCGTGTTAACTTAACCCATCCCATACATCATGTTATATAATTGGTTAAGTGTTTTCCTCTTGTATTACTTAACCCGACCACATATCATTATATATTTTGGTTAAGTGTTACCTTAGTTAACTTAACCCTATCATCTGCTTAATTAACATGTTACAATAGTTAAGTGTTCTAAATTTACTTAACCTCGCCTACTTGTCTAATTAACATGTTGTAACTGTTAAGTGTTCTAAATTTACTTAACCTCACCCACTTGCCTAGTTAACATGTTATTACGGTTAAGTGTTCTAAATTAACTTAACCTCACCCACTTGCCTAGTTAACATGTTATTACAGTTAAGTGTTCTAAATTTACTTAACCTCACCCACTTGCCTAGTTAACATGTTATTACGGTTAAGCGTTCTAAATTTACTTAACCTCACACACTTGCCTAGTTAACATGTTATTACAGTTAAGTGTTCTAAATTTACTTAACCCTACCATTCAACTCTTGTCTTAGCATTAATTTATTCATTAAAGCACCAACCACTCACATTAGACAGGTATTGTTGCGGTCACTGGATGTGTCGGTCGGTTCCGGGCAGTTTTACACTGCAACTCAGTCTAACCTCGTGTTTTTATTGGGCTCAATGCCCTAACCTCTCACATTAGATAGGTATTGTTGTGGTCACTGGACAGCCGGGAGGTTTCGGGCAGTTTTACACAACTCAATCTAACCTCGGATAAGGCATAATCATCTTTTCTACAATTTACATATTTCTTATTTATAACAAATTCCATATGTTAATTATTCCCAATTTAATTACGCCATAATTATCCTTTTAATTATGCTCATAGTTAATGGTAAACTAAATATACCATTTCATGAACCAATCTATATCATGTAACTTTCATGTTTATCCTTCATATTTATATGTAAATTATAAATCAGTTATTGTCATGGCCCACTTTCCCCCTAAATCATGTTCATACTCTTTGGTATATAAAAATTATGCCATTTAAATGCCACTAATCATTGGCATGTGCCAAACTTGCCAATTACATATAATTTCATGTTTACACCCAAAGATATCGCCCGTTTGTACGTTCGCAAAATTACAAGGAATGTTAGGCTCGATATTTTAGCCTAACTTACAACCACAAAAGGGAAAAGCGAAGAACATGAAATATTCTAACAGCTTAAAGATATGTGACATATAGATTTGACATAGGATAATGAACTTGCAAAATTTAAATCCGACTAACATGAATCATAGCATATGAATTTACATAGAACTTACAAAAATTAAACTTGTCATGTAAAAGGGGGAACTTGTGACTAAGTTGGATCTAATTATCATGTAAACTTGATATAGGTCTAGCATGGAGGTTTAACATATAAACACAATTTTAAACCACAACTTATCATATTACTTATGGATGTCAAAACATAAGAAAGCTACTATAAACATATTTAAATCACAACTTAGCATGATAACTTATGTGTGTTAAACATAAGAGAGTTATTATAAACATATTTAAATCACAACTTAGCATGATAACTTATGTGTTAAAATATAAGAGAGCTACAAATCCAATCTTGCAACATAAATAGATTCAACTTAACATGGTTCTAAATATACATGAATGTTTATCTAACATGTAAGCATGTGCTTTAGATCATAAACTTGCAAGTAACCACCAAATTATAACGTGACACGTTTCACCATTCAGTTGGCATAATACGTTAATTTCCCAATCATAATAGATCCCAATATATAAAATATTGTATGCTCATCACCACAAGCATATAAACATGATCAATCGCAACTGTAATTTAAGTTAAATGAGAATCAAACTCTATTTATCTTATACATAAGCATCATTCTATATTTTAATTACAACATGTCATGATTCATTTAAAAGAACGTTTAAATCTACGTAATAACCAACTTACAAACTAAAAAGGAATTCTTGATTTCTGAAATCTGAATTCTGAAATTGGTATGCTCGCCTTTGACGTAGATCGTTGAATTTGATTACTTTAATTTGATTTTGTTTCAGGTTTTTATCTTGTCTTTGAATTGAAAGCGGTGACGGCTACTCCAAGTTCTCTATTGATGGCATGATAGTTCCAGGATTATTTTGTGTGATTTTTTTCGGTTGAGTATTGGGTTGTTTATATAGAATTTCAGTTTAATTAGAGCCGTTGGATGATCCTAGAGTTAACCACAACCATTCAGTCAGGATAGGGTGACACCTCAGCCCTAATGACTTAGCAAGGAGTCAGAAAGGACTCAACAATGACTCATGGTATGGATCAGGACACACCAGAAAGCTATGCAGGCTCTCAGCTTGGCCTGGGCGCACTTGGCAGGTGCGTCAGTGCAATTTTTGTACTGGCGCACTTCCCAAGTGCACCAGTGCATTCCCTTTTTTTTCTTCTTTCTTTCTTCTAGTTTTCTGCTTAACTTCGTTCATCCATATCTCTTTCGTACGGTGTCCGTTTTACACAAACTCGGACTCTTTCTCAAGCAGAATTCGAGTCGAACGCAGTGGCATAATCTGTTTCCCTTAATTCTCACATTTAAAATAAATTATTCTTTGATTCGTTACTATACGTTAACAGAAAATACGGGGTGTTACATTATCCCCTCCTTTTAGGATTGCATCCCCGAAATCTTCAAGTCGAGAAGAACTTATATCCTACTATCCAATAACCCATCTACTCAACCATCAAACACAGGCGTCCATTGTCCTTAAAAGATTTCTAATGCTTCATGATCATATGCATACTGTGTGTACATTTCCTTATCTAATGCAAAATCAGGCGGTCTACTGATTCAGTTGACCTCCTTAATGCAAATTATGTCAGTGCCATGAGTTCATCATGTATGCAATTATTCCTAATCGTACTTTATAACTTCTACATGAGTGCACAATCATTCATACAAATGCAACATCCATATGATAACACATCAAATTTCAATTCATATGTACAAAAATTCATTCATGCATACGCAATATGAAAGTGACTGAGTTGATCTAGTGCCTAATGTGTGTATATGCAACCACGAGCAACTACTAGCAAACACTTGCAACCACTTGCATCCACCAAACATAACATGTCTCAAACACATGTTTACATCCATTGACTTCTACCTAAGGATTGAGGATACGACCGAGAGGTAATACTTAAAAGCTAAAGACTAGCATGCAAATAGATTTTACAGAAAAAGAGGAATCAAGGATATACCCTCAAAAAGGGTAAGATGCACATATCTGGTCTTCAGTCTTCTAAGTCGCATCTTCTTGAGCTTCACTCCACTATACCTTATCTAACTTAACTTCATGGTTATGAAGCTTCTTGACCTCCATTTCCAAAACTCGCTAGAAAAGATAGGCCTTCTATCACTTACTATGCTAGAGGGTATCCAATGTAGTCAAACTATCTTTAAGATAAACAGATATTAACCATGATATCAAGTGTATATCCTAAAATGATTAGAGGTCTCTCCTCTACTTAGCTTATCCATCATGCTGGAAATCTGAGGGTCTAAAGCTAATGGTTACTATGTGCTTATTACCTCTCTTAAGGTCAGTCTAACTTAGGGTGCCAGCCCCAAACATTTATTTCTCATGCAAACAATCCTAGTCGAACTCGACATCCCTCAAGTACAAGCACCAAAGGCCTAAACCAATATCAAACAAGCACCCAAGGGATACCTCCTCCGAATTTGGACGTTCTATGTGAGACGATACTAACAAAACAACCAAACAATTGACCACTTTACCGACTCTGGCTATCCTCGCCAATCTTGCTCCAGAATTATCGTTGATCGCATAACTGGCTTTGCAGTGTCCTATAGATACACGCGGAAATCTATCTCGAATTTTATGGGGAAAACCCTACCCTAATCAAAACATCTTGCGTACTCATGGACTATTCCAACGGATAAAAAATCGTTGATAGATAAATAAAGTGATTCTAGGTAGCTAAGATAAACTGATCCCTTAGGATCGTACGAAATCTCAAGGGTATTCCCGAGGCAAGTCGAAAGTCAAACTACTCTTGTTTCACAATTACTAGCTAACCAATCAATGCCTAGAATCAACCCATAGCCCAAAAACATAAGCATAAATATAGCTATTCTAAAATCCTCACAAGTCAAAGGTAAATGGGCCAAACCAGTAATTGGATTTGAGACTATAATGGGATCCTCTACTATACAATATCTAGGGTGCAGGGACTCAACTATGGAAGTAGATATATACAAATATGAAGCGCTAAAATCAGAAGGATTACTAACAGGATAATCAAAAAGGAAAAACTTTTTCAACAGAAATCTTACTGCCTCTCTCTCAGGTATGTTGGCGGTGAGAGCATGCACTTGCCTTCTAGGAAATCCTGTCCCTTGTTCTTGCCCTTGCCCTTAATTATACGACCTGTTATACCAAAATAAAGATACTTCCTCTTGTTTTAGGTTTTACTTTTCTTTCCTCCCCTCCTTTGTGAACCAAGTCCATATCCATGGTTTCTTCATCCTTGTGTTGTGCTCCCTAGCCAAACCCCCTCATTCTCAACTTTACCATCCTTGTGTAACTTGTTGACATGTCTCTCGAAAGCTGCCTCCATCATACGGAGAATCCTACAAATCTCGAAAGAAAATTAGCCGCAGGTGATACTACTATAGCTATAGATGGAAGTTAGGCACTTATTTGCCCTTTGACAAGTGTCGTGGTCTCATCAAGCCTATGGAACCATGTCGCGATGAGGTTACCTCCCAGAAAGCCAGGAGCCCCATAGACACAGGAAACAAGGATTCAAATGGAGGATCAAAAGATAGTGCATATGGCTTTGGGGAATATGCCTTTAAAACAAAACTTTTCTTTTGAAAACGCTTCTTTTTAAACCGTTTGGAAATAAAAAAATTCAAATATTTTATCTGATCCGGTAACCTTCAGCTCTGATACCAAGTGAAACAACCCACCTCCGTTAAAGTCACTCACAAAAGGAATGCCTTAACTTCGGTGGAGCATTTTTAGTACAAGATGCAGGAAAATTACAAGACAGACAAATAAAGCAGCGACAAATAAATAAAACTTTATTTCATTGATAAACAGCTTGTACAAAGATTGTTTTACAATACCAAAGTATCCTGTCTTGTTTAACAAAAATAAAGAAGCATAAAATGATTTCCCCAAATAAAGCATGAGCCATCCATAGCAGTAGAAGAGAGAGTAAAAGGCAACACATCAAAGAGTCTTCAAGCTTGGAAAGATTAACGGTCCAAACAAACCTGAGATATTCCCTCCCTGACTTCCTAGGGGGGAATGGAAGAAAAGTAGACGAGAGAAAACGGGTCAGACAATAAGTCTGGTAAGTTTAGTTATTACTAGCATTTAAACAAGGAAAAGGGATCATGACAGGAGTAACAGAACATAGGAGAATACCCTAATATAAGATAAGATAGGTTGAACATGTGATTGCACCAATTACTATAATCTCTGCACCACCTAACTAGTGTCTCAACTAGTAATCTGTATAATACGATCCCAATCCCCGCAGTGGTGGTAGCCTTCAGGTGACATCTATATTTGAGGATTCCACCTCAATCAGCCCAATTGCCATGAATATTTTAGATGTACCCTAACTACCCTATCGATCGGCTCCCTACCTGTGTTAACTTGCTATGTGTCTGTGTCAGTCGGCTCTCTCTTGCGTGTAACTACCTTGTGCTGGTCCCACCATAAGGTGTATCAATCCTTATAATAGCGACCCCGACACGATTCAAGAATGCACAGTGTAAACTACTGGTACCCAGTGCCTGCTTTTTCCCCTCTAGAGTACATGCACGCCCATAATCTGCCAGAATCTACACTGACGTACCCCCAACCGCTATATTGACCGCTTATAATCAGCCCAGTAATCGTGCCCCAACCTGCCCAGCTCAGGGTACCATGATACATCTATGTGGGTTACTGCTGAAATGGGTCCCCATTGCTAGGGTTTCCTACTGGTTAAGTTTATGGGCCTATATTTACTAATATTACCCACCAACCAGATATGTACTTAACCTTCCCACCGATTCAAGCACGTTTATATAATGGTTAAGTTTGTTGGGCCTATATTTACTAATATTACCCACCAACCCGACATGTACTTAACCTTCCCACGGATTAAAGCATGTTTATATAATGGTTAAGTTTTATGGGCCTATGTTTACTAATATTCCCTACCAACCCGACATGTACTTAACCTTCCCACGGATTCAAGCATGTTTATATAATGGTTAAATTTTGTGAGCCTATATTTACTAATATTACCCACCAACCCGATACGTACTTAACCCTCCTACTCGTCATGTCATGTTGGTTAAGTGGTTCTTATTAACTTAACCTTTCTCACTTATCATTTTGGATTGGTTAAGTGTGACTTATTAACTTAATCCTGCTCATTCGTCAGGTTATATTGGTTAAGTATTTCCCACTTAACTTAACCCCATTTGCTCATCAAGTTATATTGGTCAAGTGTCATTAATCAATTCAAGTTAACTTAACCCATCCACCCGTTACGTCATGTTGGTTAAGTGTTTCCTTCTGGTGTTGACTTGACCCTACCTCAAATCATGTTATATTGGTTAAGTGTTGCCCTCTCGTGTTAACTTAACCCTTCCCATACATCATGTTATATAATTGGTTAAGTGTTTTCCTCCTGTATTACTTAACCCCACTACATGTCATTATATATTTTGGTTAAGTGTTACCTTAGTTAACTTAACCCTATCATCTGCTTAATTAACATGTTACAACGATAAAGTGTTCTATTTTACTTAACCTCACCTACTTGTCTAATTAACATGTTGTAGCGGTTAAGTGTTCTAAATTTACTTAACCTCACCCACTTGCTGAGTTAACATGTTATTACGGTTAAGTTTTCTAAATTTACTTAACCTCACCCACTTGCCTAGTTAACATGTTATTACGGTTAAGCGTTCTAAATTTACTTAACCTCACCCCCTCGCCTAGTTAACATGTAATTACGGATACGTGTTCTAAATTTACTTAACCCTACCATTCAGCTCTTGTCTTAGCATTAATTTATTCATTAAAGCACCAACCACTCACATTAGACAGGTATTGTTGCGGTCATTGGATGTGTCGGTCGGTTCCGGGCAGTTTTACATCACAACTCAGTCTAACCTCAGGTTTTTATTGGGCTCACTGCCCTAACCTCTCACATTAGATAGGTATTGTTGTGGTCACTAGACAGCCGGGCGGTTCCGGGCATTTTTGCACCACAACTCAATCTAACCTCGGGTTAGGCATAATCATCTTTTCTACAATTTACATATTTCTTATTTATAACAAATTCCATATGTAAATTATTCCCAATTTAATTATGCCATAATTATCCTTTTAATTATGCTCACAATTAACGGTAAACTAAATATACCATTTCATGAACCAATCTATACCATGTAATTTTCATGTTTATACTTCATATTTCTATGTAAATTATAAATCAATTATTGTCATGGCCCACTTTCCCCTTAAATCATGTTCATACTCTTTGGTATATAAAAATTATGCCATTTAAATGCTACTAATCATTGGCATGTGCCAAACATGCCAATTACATATAATTTCATGTTTACCCCCCAACGATATCCCACGTTTGTACGTTCGCAAAATTACAAGGAATGTTAGGCTCGATATTTTAGCCTAACTTATAACCACAAAAGGGAAAAGCGAAGAACATGAAATATTCTAACAGCATAAAAATATGTGACATATAGATTTGGCATAGGATACTGAACTTGCAAAATTTAGATCCGATTAACATGAATCATAGCATTTGAATTTACATAGAACTTACACAAATTAAACTTGTCATGTAAAAGGGAGAACTTGTGACTAAGTTGGATCTAATTATCATGTAAACTTGATATAGGTCTAGCATGGAGCTTTAACATATAAACACAATTTTAAACCACAACTTAGCATATTAACTTATGTATGTCAAAACATAAGAAAGCTACTATAAACATATTTAAATCACAACTTAGCATGATAACTTATGTGTGTTAAACATAAGAAAGCTATTATAAACATATTTAAATCACAACTTAGCATGATAACTTATGTGTTAAAACATAAGAGAGCTACAAATCCAATCTTGCAACATAAATATATTCAACTTAACATGGTTTTAAATATACATGAATGTTTATCTAACATGTAAGCATGTGCTTTAAATCATAAACTTGCAAGTAATCACCAAATTATAACATGACATGTTTCACCATTCTGTTAGCATAATATGTTCGTTTCCCAATCATAATAGATCCCAATATATAAAATATTATATGTTCATGTGACGATCCCAAAATCCGAGGGGCGGTATTAAGGATAATCATAGGGAAATAACACTTTAATCATCATAGCAGAGTACAGATAATAGCAGAAACAATAAATAGAATAATTTTACATGGATATGACAGCGGAATCACAACATGTAATAACATCAGAATAGCATAGCGTGGGATATAACTTAGTAAATAAAAAGGAAAGTGATCAGTCATCATCGCCAGAGGCGGAATACATACATGCAGTGAGACATAATAAGGGTATAAGTCTACATCGCCGAAGGCGGAATACATATACATATAGTGAGAAATACGGAAAGTAAATCAGTCTGCATCGCCAGTGGCGGAATCATAATATAAGTACAGTAATGGCGGAAAATGTCAAAGTCATCTCTGTGAAGTCAGCCTCGCCATGAGCCAAAAATGCACTCTATGCAGCAGTCCAGAGCCAAAAACAACCTGTCACCTGTGTACTAGGCTGCCCGTGTGAAAATAAGGGCACCCGCGTTTGCAAGGTGAAACAAACAACGAGTCAGTCATAGGGACTGGCATGAGGAATCTATTTAATAGTTAAACAACAGTAATAGCAAATCATAGGACCACGCCACTTTCGCGGAACGGGTTTACTCCAGTGATTGCTAGTGCATTAGAACAAAGTAAATTCTTTTAAAACAACGCAATGCTTTTAGAAAGAATGAAGCCATTATAAGACTCAGGTCCCATCACACAATGCAACGCAAGCCGGAGGATAGAGTTTTACCTTATAATAGCCAAATATTCTTGATACGTATAAAGCAAAATCATTTGATATTATTACTAGTGCATATATGTTTCAAAAGCGAATAGCATCATAAATATCAATCATAGACGGCATAGCTACCATATACTATGTCGCTATACTAGTTCTACAATCAAGTCCGTTATTTCGTATTGGAAATTGGATTTCCGTCATGAGTCGAGGCAAGGAGCAAGCTCCTCTCCGCTTCGAGACACTCTAGCAAATGCCTCGGGACTACACACTTTGGGTAACCCCTGGATACTTCAGGGCCGGTCCTCACTTACGTTAGAGAATTAGTATTCCTGAACACACGTTTCCCAGTCCTTACAGACCTATAATCGAGGCGCCTCGCATTCCAACAACCACAAAGGTGAAAAGTAGATATATATGTCAGGGCTGGTAAGTCACTGACACCACCATAGCTAGAAAGAAACGCCGTGCTCTCCCTGCAGTCCGTATCCCGTTTTTAACTCATACCGGGGTGTGAGGCTCGCGAATCTACGAAATACACAAAGCTAGGCCATGTAGACCGTGCTTTGATCATCATCCACAAGACTTTGCTTTGCAACAGAAGCCTTGATCATAGCATCTTGGCATGCCACATAGGCAGTCCACTCCATACGATTGATTTCCATCGATATATAACCTCTAAGCTCGTACGTCTCAGAGAAGGGCGTTAAGCAAAAGAATAAATTCTCCGCCGCCAAACAGATATATATTTAACAGAGATCAATCAGTACAGAACAAAATCCAATGTCAAACACACAGTCCATTTACAAGTCCGTCCTGGGTCTGAACGAAACCGGAGGCGTCAATTCCTCGCAAATCTGTACAATCAACATATACGTTCAGACGGCTACTACTTCCGTCCCCTTCCGGTAGCTACTCCGGTCAGGAACCTCAGTAGCGCCCATCCAACCGATACGAAGATCGTCGGCCTTGAATCGTCCTTGCATTTTCCAATTCGAATCGCTCGATAAATTATTTGAAATGAGGGTTAGCTCGGCCTTTTCAAATAATTCACGTCATTAGAATTTAAATCGATTCATTTTATGGTTATATTATTCGACATCCATCTTTCGGTTCTTTAGTGTTATTTTCATGTCATACACATACAACCATCAAATATCAAACAATTCAAGCCCATTTGGTTTATTCTCAATCAATATTGCTTATAATATTTTATAACGATTTTTCGCCATTTTTATTTATTTAAAAATGGCCATATTTAATTAAACGACGTTTCAGGTCGTGCCGTGGCACTGGCGCTGTTTTTCCCTTAATTTGTTTTACACATATCGGAAAATCTAACCGTTGGATTTCTACAAAGTCTATATCCGTGGGAAGATATTCCCAAAGCGAACCCAACGGTTCCAGTTTCGTGAGAATCCGACGGTCGGATCTTCCACACTAGTCGTTTGAAGTTACGGTTTTAAAATTCGAACTGCAGCGTCGTTATTCGATTTAATTTAATTATATTTATATTTATATATAAATATAAACGATTCTGGCGCTGTTTTGCTTCAGATTTGAATTAAACATTCCGGACAATCCAACCGTTGGATTTTTACAAGATTGGTGCCGTTGGAAAGATATTTCCAAGGCGAACCCAGCGGTTGCGGTTTCGGGAAAATCCGATGGTCGGATTTCTCGTACTAATCGTTTCAAATTACGATTCCGAAATGCGAACTGCACGGCCTCTATTCCTTTTAATTATATTTATATTTATATATAAATATAGTTCATTCTATAATTTCAACTATAGTTCATTTTATATTTTCAACTTCGTTTTCACTTCAAATATTTCACTAACGCCTTAATATTTCGAAAAATTTCGCCATAACCTCCTTTGTACGGGGAGGGGTTTGGAAATTTATTGGGCCGTATTAGGTACCCAATAAATCCTAAAAAGCATTCACATATTTATAGTGATATATTTTGGTGTTTACGGGGGAGCATGTACTGATAATCACTCCAGAGAATAAATTCTCGTCACCCCGTTTCCGTGTGGAAATAAATAGTCCATGTGCCGTATCTAATAACTAGAGCGACGTGATTATTGTCAACTCCAGACCCGTGTGGGGTTTTTATTAATCTGGCAATTTATCGTTATAATTTATATAGTCCATATCAGTCATCAGTTCAACCTGTAGTACATAGTCATCGCCATACAAGCCTCTTGCTTATATGGCAAAACTTCCACCTCATCACACAAGCTCCAATTGCTTTTGTGGAATATGATGAAGTATGCCTATCGTCAAGAAGTATGCCATGTAGTGTAGTTCAAAATTAATTGTTACTATCCTATGGCGACGTTTATTATTTCACACAGAATAACCAGCACTCCGCATCCAATGGCATTCACAGGAGTTGATATATAAATAAAATTGCGCAGCCAACTCACCAAGGTTTACCTATTTGTCGGGCACGCAAATAATTTCTTTACTCTACAGCTAATCCATTTTTCCTGTTCAACACATGTATATATATGCAGAACAAAGCTAATAATAATATTTCTAGCAAACTATTATTTACTTCAACACATGTGTATTTTTAACTAAGCGTTTACATGATAAAAGAAATATTTTTATCATCAAAAATGTTTATTCGACACGTGTGTATTTTTAACTAAGCGTATACATGATAAAAGAAATATTTTTATCATCAAAAATGTTTATTCGACACGTGTGTATTTTTAACTAAGCGTATACATGATAAAAGAAATATTTTTATCATCAAAAATATTTATTCGACACGTGTGTATTTTTAACTAAGCGTATACATGATAAAAGAAATATTTTTATCATCAAAAATATTTATTCGACACGTGTGTATTTTTAACACTTCATATTCACTATAAAAATATAGTTTTCATTGTCGATTCATTTTATTTTTAAAAGATGATAACATTCAACACATGAACTTCAACTCAACGAATGAATTGCAATTCAACACATGAATATTCTATATAGTTTGTATATATATAAAAATGTGATTTTTATCGCTAAAGCCATTTGTTTAAATTCAAATAATATTCGACACATGAATTTCAACTCAACGAATGAATTGCAACTCAACACATGAATATTCTATATAGTTTGTATATATATAAAAATGTAATTTTTATCGCTAAAGCCATTTGTTTAAATTCAAATAATATTCGACACATGAATTTCAACTCAATGAATGAATTGCAACTCAACACATGAATATTCTATATAGCATATGTAAATTTATTTCAACGAATGAAAATTATTCTAACACATAAATATTTCAGAAAATTTCGGCAGCATAACGGCAGGGTAGTTAAAACCGGGACCGTCCCTAGTACGGCTCCTCGCTCTACCTTAAAACCTCGCGGTTTTTGACAATGGGGATCATGCATCTAGTTCGCACGCAGGCGGCATGTTTTATTTTCAATTCCACAATCCTATTCTATTTTGTTTCAACCACAAGAGGGTATTTTTCAACCACAAAGGTATTTTTCAACCATAAAGGTATTTTTCAACCACAATATCAACCACAAACAATTATTTCCAACCATTCGTCATACCATATAATATCACGTCAATCACAAGCAATAAATATCGTCCATGGTCTGTGGACGAGGGGAGTGTATATATATATATAATAATAGTAATAATAATAATAATTCACTTGCATTTCATCAAAATTCAATGCATATATGTTCCAAACAACGCTTGTATAATTTATACATCGCTAATATAACTTATACAACACATGTACATGAGGTATACAATGCGTATATAATTTACACTTCACTTATATAACTTATACAACGCGATTTCATTCACACAAATAGTTTAGATTCCTCACATTGGTTATTGCAGTGCTAAAAATCGTAGGAAGGTCAGAAAAATCCGCGGCTTCTTCTAGAATGTAGAGAGCCTCCTTGCGGTCACGGTGTCTCCTGTTTCATCAAATTTCGTTAAAGAACGAAAAAGATATTATTTTTCAAAGTTTTGCAACACTTAAAAGTGTTATTTTCATTTCAGAATTTTACATCAGAAAAGTTTTTAAAACTTCGAAACTAGGTCTCGATTTTTAAGCCAAACCGTACCTCGATGCTTCGATCAGACCACGCTGCGTCAAAGAGCTACGAACCACCTCCAGATCGGCGGTGGTGGCGATGGGTTCGGTGGCTTGTGGAGGTCGCGGCGGCGCTCTGAAAGGCTCGACTTTCTGGTCGATTTCCGACGCCTACGGTCGATGGAAGGAGGCGTGGCTTGGTAGGATGTGGAGAGGAGGCGAAGGCGGTCAGAAGCTTCAACAGGCGGCGGCGGCGAAATCGCCTGAGGCGGCAGCAAAGTCGTCGAGAAGATTCGAGCCCTCTGAGTCGTCCAGATCGCTGGCGGCTAGGGTTTCGTTCGTTTTTTTTTTATAAAAGAAAATTTCCTATTGGCCAGAGCTTTATAGGAAGTTTTAAATAGTGTTTTTGCAAACGGACTCCTTTTTAAACCCAACGACTGTCGCCCCTAGCTAAATACCCCCATTCCGGACACAATGGGATATGTTTCGTTGGCCATTTCTACTGTTACAGTCAGTTATTTTTCAAATTAAAATATAAAACATTCGATATTTAATTTAAACATACATTTCAATTTGCCAGGGCCACAAACTGAATCGAAAAATTCCAGAAAAATAAATCTAGCTTTGTTTTGACGATATGGTCCTAACAAAACCAGTTTCGTCGAATTCTGAGCTCGTTTGAAAAACGGCCATTTTAAGGTCGACCCATTTTAACAGAATTTGACCAATCACATTTTCTTTTGCCCCGCTCACATACTAGCTTCAAAAATTATGAAATTTGAAACTTAGCAATAATTTGACATCCCGGACCCAACAAAAGTGGTTTCGTCGAATTCCGAGGTCGTATGCAAAATCTCAATTTTCAAGGGCTATATATACTATATAGCGACCTTTCTGAAAATTCATTTGGCCATAACTTTTGATTCCCGCTATGAAACTTCGATTTTTCAGATTCGTTAGAAAGGTATTGATAAACAGATTTAAATATTTTCAGTTTCGCTAAAATCCGTTATATTTTCCACCCGGTACAGCCGGACATAGTTTGTATTCAAAATTTCAAACTACCATACTATACCCAATTCTATATTTTATTGAAATAGGCTATTTCAATTATTCAAATTCTTTGGTAATAACCTAATTTAAAAATTTTAAACTGGTTCACTTTTTCCGGGTTATTACAATCTCCCCCACTTAAAACTTTTCGTCCTCGAAAAGGAAATAACAACTAAGCAGGAAATAAAATGTAAATACAAAGTATTGTAAAGGTACCTTGCACCAGAGTTAGTCAGAGATGTCCACTCTGCATTTGGGATAGGCTTGTTTAATGCTTTCCTCAGTCTCCCAAGTATAGTCTCTAGGATCACTACTCCACTGCACTTTGACTAAATGAATCTTTTTCCTCCTTAGCTCTCTAGTTTCTTTGCCAACTATCTTTAATGGCTCTCTCTTGAGTGCTAATTCTGGAGTTATGTCAATATCATGTTGCGCTGCTTCTTCCACAACAAGATCGGGATCATGAACATGTTTTCTGAGTTGATATACGTGGAACACATCATGTATACCAGGCAACCAATTAGGTAATGAAACCCTATATGCAAGAGTTCCAATTCGTTCAAGTATAGGAAAGGGACCAATAAATCTTGGTGCTAACTTCCCAGTCTTGCCAAATCTGATTACCCCTCGCATTGGAGAAACTCTTAAATAAACATAATCGCCAACGGCAAACGATATATCCCTTCTTCTCGCATCAGCATAACTTTTCTGTCGGCTCTGTGCGGTTTTCAATCGCTTCTTAATGAAATCGACTTTATCCGGCGCTTCTCGAATCATATCGGGCCCCAACACAAGTCTGTTGCCAGGTTCTACCCAACATGTGGGAGATCTACACGGTCTACCGTATAATGCTTCAAATGGAGACATTCCCAAACTTGCTTGATAGCTATTGTTGTAAGAGAATTCTGCTAAATGTAAGTGATCTTCCCATGAGCCTCCAAAATCGATAACCAAGCCCGCAGCAAATCTTCTAAAATTCTATTCACCCGCTCAGTTTGGCCATCTGTCTGAGGGTGATAAGCGGTGCTTAGATTCAATTTGGTTCCCAATTCTTCCTGGAATGCTTCCCAGAATTTGCTAGTAAACAGGGGATCTCTATCGCTGACTATATTGAGTGGCACTCCATGTAGTTTAACTATTTCTTTGAAGTAAATCTGTGCTAGACTTTGAGCCGTTCTATTGGATCGGACAGGTATGAAATGGGCCGTCTTCGTGAAGCGATCTACGATTACCCATATACTGTCGTTTCCTTTCTTAGTTCGAGGCAAGCCATCGATGAAGTCCATCGAGATTTGTTCCCACTTCCATCCTGGAATTTCCAATGGTTGTAGTAGTCCAGCTAATTTCTGCTGATCACTCTTAACTAGCTGACAAGTGGGGCATCTGCTAACATATAATGAGATATCTGTTTTCATTTACCTCCACCAGAATGTGCGTTTGATATCGTTGTACATTTTGCTCACACCAGGATGGATACTTAGTTTGGACTTGTGGCACTCATCAAGTATTTCTCTTCTGAGCTCGGGAAGGTTTGGGATGCAAATTCTGCCCTTTAATCTTAGAACTCCTTTGTCATCGAGTCGGAAACTTGTGGATTCACCTCCTTTGACTCTCTGACTGATTCTTTGAATAAATTCATCGTCTCTCTGAAGGGTCGAGATCCTGTCTATTAATGAAGACGTGATGACAAAACTGGCGATGATTTCATTCTTTCTGCTGAGCGCATCTGCTACAACATTGGCTTTCCCCGGAGTGTATAGGATTTCAAAATCGTATGCTGCAAGGAATTCTAACCAACGCTGTTGTCTCAAGTTTAGATCTTTCTGGGTGAACAGGTATTTCAAGGATTGATGATCGGTGTATAGTTCAAACTTCTCGCCCAGCAAATAATGCCTCCAGATTCTTAAAGCGAACACGATGGCTAATAACTCAAGATCATGAGTTGCATAATTTCTTCCATGCGGCTTTAGTTGACGGCTGGCATAAGCGATCACTTGGCCTTTTTGCATTAGCACTGCGCCTAGCCCTCTAATAGAAGAATCTGTCCATACAGTCAAGTCTTGGTTACCTTCTATAATGGTCAATACGGGAGCAGTTGTCAACTTCAGTTTCAGCTCCTGGAAAGCTTCTTCACATTCGGGTGTCCATTTGAATTTCTCATGCTTCTTTGTAAGCTTTGTCAATACACCAGATATCTTTGAAAAATCCTGAACGAATTTCCGATAGTAACTAGCCAATCCAAGGAAACTTCGAACTTCTATGGGAGTAGTAGGTTGTTTCCAGTTCTGAATCGCTGTAATTTTGCTTGGGTCTACAGCAATTCCTTCCTTTGATACGACATGGCCTAGGAATTTAACTTCATTCTGGCAGAAGACACATTTAGAAAATTTAGCTTTCAAGACATTTCTCCTTAGAATTTTCAACACTTGTTCCAAATGTTTTGCATGCTCGTCTTCCGACTTAGAGTATATTAAAATGTCATCGATGAAGACTAGAACAAATTTATTCAACACACCACGGAACACTCTGTTCATAAGATCGACGAAGTATGCCGGAGCGTTACACAAGCCGAACGACATTACTAACCATTCGTAGAATAAATCGGGACCCCTGAAGGCTGTCAAAGGAACACAGTCTTCGGCTATACGTAATTGGTGGAAACTTGTAGCTAGGTCCATTCTGGAGAATACTGTTGCTCCATTTAATTGATCTAACAGATCATCTATTCGGGGCAAGGGATATTTGTTCTTCAGTGTCTGCTTATTGAGATCTCGGTAATCAACACAAAGTCTTAGAGTACCGTCTGATTTCGGGACAAATACTACTGCTGCTCCCCAAGCTGAAAAGCTCGGTCTGATTAGACCTTTCCAAAGCATTTCTCGGGTTTGACTACTTAGCTCTTCTTTTTCTTTCGAGGCCATTCTTCTAATTGGATGTACTACTGGTCGGGCGTTAGGAATTAGATCTATCCTAAATTCAATTTCTCTTTGCGGCGGTAAGTTTTCTACTTCTTCAAACACATCCGCATAGTTTTTAACGACCGGTATCTTTTCTATTGAAGGGGGAGTAACTTCTAAAGAAGACCAAAATTCTGTTCTATTAATTTCTGAGCCATGGCATGGTATATATATAGGTCCAAGCTTCGTTTCGACTTTAACGATTCTTTCGGCACATCTAACTTCGGCCTTATATTTTGTCAACCAATCAAATCCCAGTATAATATCAAATTCGGAAAGGTCCATGACAATCACTTTAAAAGGAAATCGATAACAAGAATATGAGGCGGGTACATTACAATATGAGCCGAGAATAGTAGACCCTCCTATCGGATTTTGAACTTTAATTGGTTCTTTAAGCTTCCTTGGATTCAATTTTAACTTATGAACAATATTACCAGAAATGAAGCTACGTGATGCACCAGTATCAAAAAGTACAGAAACAGGAATATTTTTAATGGTAAGGGTACCTCCCAAGACGTCGGGTTTACCTGATCCATCGGTGGTAGCTGGCGGGGTCTTCCCGTCATAGACATGAGCCACTTGAGCATTCTGCTTCAGAGGACAGTTCCTGCTATAGTGCCCCTTCTTATGGCAGTTGTAGCATTCGGCTGAGTCATTTTCCTTTAACTTCCTCGGAGCTTTGCATACATTAGAAAAATGACCTGGCTTCCTGCAGTTGTAGCAATTTCCTTCCGGGATCTTTGCAGGTTTCTGAGTAGCGGCCGCGGTAATGCTAGATTCGGGTTGATCTGTTGAAGCCTTGCGCTTATTTCCAGCTTGGCTTTTGGCGCGGTCTTGGCTAGCATGCCTCTCATCCATGTCTTCATAATTGCAAGCCATCTCTACTAATTCTGAAAAGGAGAGTTTGATGTTGCTCATAGCTCTATCATGGTACTTGCGCTTCAACCCAAATATGAATCTCTTGTTCTTTGCTTTGTTGGTCAAAATCAGCTCTGGACCATAGCGCGACAACTGGGTGAACTTATTTAGATAATCCTGAATAGAGAGATCTCCTTGCTGGAGGTTAGCAAACTGCTCTCGCATCCTCTCTAGAGCCTGTTCAGGTACAAACTTCTCATTGAACATAGCTTTGAATTGCTCCCAAGTTCTGACAGTACCAGCTGCATCCTCTGAGGTAATGGCATCCCACCACAGCTCTACTTCTTCCTGAAGGAGCCAAATACCAAGTCGGGCTTTGTTGTTGGTTCCCATACCCATGCCTTCAAATATTTTCTCACAGGTCTTCAACCAAGCTATAGCCTCGGTCACTGTACCAGTGCCAGTAAAAGGTTTTCCCCAAAGATTCCTGCACCTCTTCACTACTTTATCTAGCTCAAAGTCTTCTGGTGCTGGTGGCTGAACAATAGGGCCTTCCACAACTACGAGGATATTCCCCCGTCCTCCTGCTGCATCTCCTCGGCCTCCACGGCCTCCTCTAGCTGCTGCTCCTCGTGTAGCCATCTAAGAGAATACTGTATAAGCAAGAAAAGAGTCAAGCTCACAGAATTGATAATTTTCATAAATGATAAAGCCGGGGAACATAAGGAAAGACAATGATGATGTACTGATCAAATTGTTTTGCTAATCTGCTTAGCTCATTCTAGGACATTGCTAATCCTATCTCTAATGAGCTACTCGCATTAGAACACTACTGATTCTATTCTGACGAGGTGTTTAATGTGTTAGATCCCGGAACTAAGGTTAACCAGAGCTCTGATACCAACTGTGACGATCCCAAAATCCGAGGGGCGGTATTAAGGATAATCATAGGGAAATAACACTTTAATCATCATAGCAGAGTACAGATAATAGCAGAAACAATAAATAGAATAATTTTACATGGATATGACAGCGGAATCACAACATGTAATAACATCAGAATAGCATAGCGTGGGATATAACTTAGTAAATAAAAAGGAAAGTGATCGGTCATCATCGCCAGAGGCGGAATACATACATGCAGTGAGACATAATAAGGGTATCAGTCTACATCGCCGAAGGCGGAATACATATACATATAGTGAGAAATACGGAAAGTAAATCAGTCTGCATCGCCAGTGGCGGAATCATAATATAAGTACAGTAATGGCGGAAAATGTCAAAGTCATCTCTGTGAAGTCAGCCTCGCCATGAGCCAAAAATGCACTCTATGCAGCAGTGCAGAGCCAAAAACAACCTATCACCTGTGTACTAGGCTGCCCGTGTGAAAATAAGGGCACCCGCGTTTGCAAAGTGAAACAAACAACGAGTCAGTCATGGGGACTGGTATGAGGAATCTATTTAACAGTTAAACAACAGTAATAGCAAATCATAGGACCACGCCACTTTCGCGGAACGGGTTTACTCCAGTGATTGCTAGTGCATTTAAACAAAGTAAATTCTTTTAAAACAACGCAATGCTTTTAGAAAGAATGAAGCCATTATAAGACTCAGGTCCCATCACACAATGCAACGCAAGCCGGAGGATAGAGTTTTACCTTATAATAGCCAAATATGCTTGATACGTATAAAGCAAAATCATTTGATATTATTACTAGTGCATATATGTTTCAAAAGGGAATAGCATCATAAATATCAATCATAGACGGCATAGCTACCATATACTATGTCGCCATACTAGTTCTACAATCAAGTCCGTTATTTCGTATTGGAAATTGGATTTCCGTCATGAGTCGAGGCAAGGGGCAAGCTCCTCTCCGCTTCGAGACACTCTAGCAAATGCCTCGGGACTACACACTCTGGGTAACCCCTGGATGCTTCAGGGCCGGTCCTCACTTACGTTAGAGGATTAGTATTCCTGAACACACATTTCCCGGTCCTTACAGACCTATAATCGAGGTGCCTCGCATTCCAACAACCACAAAGGTGAAAAGTAGATATATATGTCAGGGCTGGTAAGTCACTGACACCACCATAGCTAGAAAGAAACGTCGTGCTCTCCCTGCAGTCCGTATCCCGTTTTTAACTCATACCGGGGTGTGAGGCTCGCGAATCTACGAAATACACAAAGCTAGGCCACGTAGACCGTGCTTTGATCATCATCCACAAGACTTTGCTTTGCAACAGAAGACTTGATCATAGCATCTTGGCATGCCACATAGGCAGTCCACTCCATACGATTGATTTCCATCGATATATAACCTCTAAGATCGTACGTCTCAGAGAAGGGCGTTAAGCAAAAGAATAAATTCTCCGCCGCCAAACAGATATATATTTAACAGAGATCAATCAGTACAGAACAAAATCCAATGTCAGACACACAGTCCATTTACAAGTCCGTCCTGGGTCTGAACGAAACTGGAGGCGTCAATTCCTCGCAAATCCGTACAATCAACATATACGTTCAGACGGCTACTACTTCCGTCCCCTTCCGGTAGCTACTCCGGTCAGGAACCTCAGTAACGCCCATCCAACCGATACGAAGATCGTCGGCCTTGAATCGTCTTTGCATTTTCCAATTCGAATCGCTCGATAAATTATTTGAAATGAGGGTTAGCTCGGCCTTTTCAAATAATTCACGTCATTAGAATTTAAATCGATTCATTTTATGGTTATATTATTCGACATCCATCTTTCGGTTCTTTAGTGTTATTTTCATGTCATACACATACAACCATCAAATATCAAACAATTCAAGCCCATTTGGTTTATTCTCAATCAATATTGCTTATAATATTTTATAACGATTTTTCGCCATTTTTATTTATTTAAAAATGGCCATATTTAATTAAACGATGTTTCAGGTCGTGCCGTGGCACTGGCGCTGTTTTTCCCTTAATTTGTTTTACACATATCGGAAAATCTAACCGTTGGATTTCTACAAAGTCTATATCCGTGGGAAAATATTCCCAAAGCGAACCCAACGGTTCCAGTTTCGTGAGAATCAGACGGTCGGATCTTCCACACTAGTCGTTTGAAGTTACGGTTTTAAAATTCGAACTGCAGCGTCGTTATTCGATTTAATTTAATTATATTTATATTTATATATAAATATAAACGATCCTGGCGCTGTTTTGCTTCAGATTTGAATTAAACATTCTGGACAATCCAACCGTTGGATTTTTACAAGATTGGTGCCGTTGGAAAGATATTTCCAAGGCGAACCCAGCGGTTGCGGTTTCAGGAAAATCCGATGGTCGGATTTATCGTACTAATCATTTCAAATTACGATTCCGAAACGCGAACTGCACGGCCTCTATTCCTTTTAATTATATTTATATTTATATATAAATATAGTTCATTCTATAATTTCAACTATAGTTCATTTTATATTTTCAACTTCGTTTTCACTTCAAATATTTCACTAACGCCTTAATATTTCGAAAAATTTCGCCATAACCTCCTTTGTATGGGGAGGGGTTTGGAAATTTATTGGGCCGTATTAGGTACCCAATAAATCCTAAAAAGCATTCACATATTTATAGTGATATATTTTGGTGTTTACGGGGGAGCATGTACTGATAATCACTCCAGAGAATAAATTCCCGTCACCCCGTTTCCGTGTGGAAATAAATAGTCCATGTGCCGTATCTAATAACTAGAGCGACGTGATTATTGTCAACTCCAGACCCGTGTGGGGTTTTTATTAATCTGGCAATTTATCGTTATAATTTATATAGTCCATATCAGTCATCAGTTCAACCTGTAGTACATAGTCATCGCCATACAAGCCTCTTGCTTATATGGTAAATCTTCCACCTCGTCACACAAGCTCCAATTGCTTATGTTGAATATGATGAAGTATGCCTATCGTCAAGAAGTATGCCATGTAGTGTAGTTCAAAATTAATTGTTACTATCCTATGGCGACGTTTATTATTTCACACAAAATAACCAGCACTCCGCATCCAATGGCATTCACAGGAGTTGATATATAAATAAAATTGCGCAGCCAACTCATCAAGGTTTACCTATTTGTCGGGCACGCAAATAATTTTTTTACTCTACAGCTAATCCATTTTTCCTGTTCAACACATGTATATATATGCAGAACAAAGCTAATAATAATATTTCTAGCAAACTATTATTTATTTCAACACATGTGTATTTTTAACTAAGCGTATACATGATAAAAGAAATATTTTTATCATCAAAAATATTTATTCGACACGTGTGTATTTTTAACTAAGCGTATACATGATAAAAGAAATATTTTTATCATCAAAAATGTTTATTCGACACGTGTGTATTTTTAACTAAGCGTATACATGATAAAAGAAATATTTTTATCATCAAAAATATTTATTCGACACGTGTGTATTTTTAACTAAGCGTATACATGATAAAAGAAATATTTTTATCATCAAAAATATTTATTCGACACGTGTGTATTTTTAACACTTCATATTCACTATAAAAATATAGTTTTCATTGTCGATTCATTTTATTTTTAAAAGATGATAACATTCAACACATGAACTTCAACTCAACGAATGAATTGCAATTCAACACATGAATATTCTATATAGTTTGTATATATATAAAAATGTGATTTTTATCGCTAAAGCCATTTGTTTAAATTCAAATAATATTCGACACATGAATTTCAACTCAACGAATGAATTGCAACTCAAAACATGAATATTCTATATAGTTTGTATATATATAAAAATGTGATTTTTATAGCTAAAGCCATTTGTTTAAATTCAAATAATATTCGACACATGAATTTCAACTCAACGAATGAATTGCAACTCAACACATGAATATTCTATATAGCATATGTAAATTTATTTCAACGAATGAAAATTATTCTAACACATAAATATTTCAGAAAATTTCGGCAGCATAACGGCAGGGTAGTTAAAACCGGGACCGTCCCTAGTACGGCTCCTCGCTCTACCTTAAAACCTCGTGGTTTTTGACAATGGGGATCATGCATCTAGTTCGCACGCAGGCGGAATGTTTTATTTTCAATTCCACAATCCTATTCTATTTTGTTTCAACCACAAGAGGGTATTTTTCAACCATAAAGGTATTTTTCAACCATAATATCAACCACAAACAATTATTTCCAACCATTCGTCATACCGTATAATATCACGTCAATCACAAGCAATAAATATCGTCCATGGTCTGTGGACGAGGGGAGTATATATATATATATATATATATATATATATATATATATATATATAATAATTCACTTGCATTTCATCAAAATTCAACTCATATATGTTCCAAACAACGCTTGTATAATTTATACATCGCTAATATAACTTATACAACACATGTACATGAGGTATACAATGCGTATATAATTTACACTTCGCTTATATAATTTATACAACGCGATTTCATTCACACAAATAGTTTAGATTCCTCACATTGGTTATTGCAGTGCTAAAAATCGTAGGAAGGTCAGAAAAATCCGCGGCTTCTTCTAGAATGTAGAGAGCCTCCTTGCGGTCACGGTGTCTCCTGTTTCATCAAATTTCGTTAAGGAACGAAAAAGATATTATTTTTAAAAGTTTTGCAACACTTAAAAGTGTTATTTTCATTTCAGAATTTTACATCAGAAAAGTTTTTAAAACTTCGAAACTAGGTCTCGATTTTTAAGCCAAACCGTACCTCGATGCTTCGATCAGACCACGCTGCGTCAAAGAGCTACGAACCACCTCCAGATCGGCGGTGGTGGCGATGGGTTCGGTGGCTTGTGGAGGTCGCGGCGGCGCTCTGAAAGGCGCGACTTTCTTGTCGATTTCCGATGCCTACGGTCGATGGAAGGAGGCGTGGCTTGGTCGGATGTGGAGAGGAGGCGAAGGCGGTCAGAAGCTTCAACAGGCGGCAGCGGCGAAATCGCCTGAGGCGGCGGCAAAGTCGTCGAGAAGATTCGAGCCCTCTGAGTCGTCCAGATAGCTGGCGGCTAGGGTTTTGTTCGTTATTTTTTTTTATAAAAGAAAATTTCCTATTGGCCAGAGCTTTATAGGAAGTTTTAAATAGTGTTTTTGCAAACAGACTCCTTTTTAAACCCAACGATTGTCGCCCCTAGCTAAATACCCCCATTTTCGGACACAATGGGATATGTTTCGTTGTCCATTTCGACTGTTACAGTCAGTTATTTTTCAAATTAAAATATAAAACATTCGATATTTAATTTAAACGTACATTTCAATTTGCCAGGGCCACAAACTGAATCGAAAAATTCCAGAAAAATAAATCTAGCTTTGTTTTGACGATACGGTCCTAACAAAACCAGTTTCGTCGAATTCTGAGCTCGTTTGAAAAACGGCCATTTTAAGGTCGACCCATTTTAACAGAATTTGACCAATCACATTTTCTTTTGCCCCGCTCACATACTAGCTTCAAAAATTATGAAATTTGAAACTTAACAATAATTTGACATCCCGGACCCAACAAAAGTGGTTTCGTCGAATTCCGAGGTCGTTTGCAAAATCTCAATTTTCAAGGGCTATATATACTATATAGCGACCTTTCTGAAAATTCATTTGGCCATAACTTTTGATTCCCGCTATGAAACTTCGATTTTTCAGATTCGTTAGAAAGGTATTGATAAACAGATTTAAATATTTTCAGTTTCGCTAAAATCCGTTATATTTTCCACCCGGTACAGCCGGACAAAGTTTGTATTCAAAATTTCAAACTGCCATACTATACCCAATTCTATATTTTATTGAAATAGGCTATTTCAATTATTCAAATTCTTTGGTAATAACCTAATTTAAAAAATTTAAATTGGTTCACTTTTTCCGGGTTATTACAGTTCATCACCACAAGCATATAGACATGATCAATCGCAATGGTAATTTAAGATAAATGAGAATCAAACTCTATTTATCTTATACATAATGTAACACCCCACCTACGCCAGGGTCACTCTTACAAGGACACTAGCTTTGGAGGGGCGTTAAACGAGGTAAACATGCATGCAGATATCACAAGACAGAACATATAAGTAAAAACAGAGTAAATATAGCAGCGGATAAAACTAGCATTTCAAAACCATAGTCAAGTTACATCAAAGTATTTGGTCATTATTTTCCCATAAAACAAAGTCTAGTACGTAAACTGAAAACTGAAAAAGAAACATAAAGTAACTATCCCCAAAGTAGCATAAGGCCATAGCATGCTCAAACCATACGTGAGCTATCCAGAAAAGCGGCTAAAGATCCAGCTAGGCAACAGTATTCCCACCCTGCAAACCTGGGGGGGAAACGGAAGAAAAGAGGCAAAAGAAAACGGGTCAGTCAAAAAGACTGGTAAGTCCTATCTACTATTAGTATAAAAACTAAAAAAAAGCTAACTGAACATGTAAAACAGAGATGAGATGTAGGGTGATAACTGGCATGGTAAAAAGTTAACAAGATAGATCAAGTGTGGCATCGCATATACAAGGTTAAGTTGCACCAGGAGTGTACTAGTATTCCAATCCATGTCAAGTATAATCAAGAAATGATCCCTTGGCCCAAAGCTGGCCCACATCATGAAATGACCTAAATCGAGGTCCAACTACTCGGCCTAGTCGATCGGCTCCCTATAAGCCTAACTCGTCGTGTATCGGTGTCATACGGCCCAATCACGAAGTGTAGTCAAACTGTGCTAGGTCCACCCTAGGGTGTATCAATCCCTAGGGTGCCAACCACGGACACAGATCAACCACGCACAGTCTAAACCTATGGGTGCCCGTGTCTGCTTTTTCAACTCCGGACCATGTGCACGACCATAGTCCGCCTGAACTTACACCGGTGCACCTACTCAGCCGTCGTTTTGGTCGCTTACATGTCAACCCAGTAATCGTGCCCCACCCTAGCCTAGTCCCTAGGGTATCATGATACAATCAAGAGGGTTACTGGTGAAAAGGACCACGTAACTAGGGTTTCTAGCGGGTTAAATGTGGTTAACCCTACCCAATCAAGTATCAAGTTGGTTAAGTGTACCCAAGGTTCATGACTTAACCGCGTCAACCCATCATGTTTAATTGGTTAAGTATTCAAGTGGTCCATGACTTAACCCTATCATGTGGCATTAATTATTTTAATACACCCAACCTCTGACATTAGACTTTTTTGTGGTTACTAGTTAAGCCGGGCGGGTCTGGGTAGTTTTCCACCACAACTTGGTCTAACCTCGGGTTTCAAGTGCGACATGACCAACTACTCACATTGGGTCCTATTGTTTGTAGCCACTAGTTAAGCCGGTCGGTTCCGGGTAGATTTATGCTACAAACTCAACCCAACCTCGAGTTGGCCACACTCATATTTTCTAAGTGTCATGTCCACCATTATGTTTACAAACATAATCACAAGTCAATGTTCATGTCATATTTTAAAACCATGTTTTCATGTCATTAATATTACCCAAACCCAACGCATTCCCATCGCATGTACGTTTCGCATAAGATAACATAGATCAAAAGAGGGAACTTGGCAAAAGCATGACAAAATGGGCATAAGGTAATAAGGTTGGCCACAAGTTAAACATGGTGGCATATGAGGCATAAATATGTTCATAGGCTTGCATATTACATCATAGGCCTCAAAACATGCATAATATCAATTTAAGCAAATAGGTGAAGCATGATCATGAATGACATAGGATGATGACTAGAAGTTCACATATAACATTATATGCAAGTTATCATAAAGGTTATGAGGGTTCTCATGTTGTATAATGCAACATTTCAACATAAAGCTTATAGCTTTTAGCCCACAAGGTCAAGGTGATAGGTTTACAAACATGCATAGAATATATTCATGCATAACATGATAAGATCGTAGGTTTACAAACATGCATAGAATATATTCATGCATAACATGATAAGATCAAAGCATATATCATACTTAGGCCCAAACTCAACTTGCAACATGTCACATTTAACTTCATAGTTAGAATCTAAGAGTAGTATAGGGCTTACAATGAGCGGTTATGCGATCTAGATCAATATATATAAAGATTGAGACGAAGCCACAAACAAAATCCGCAAAGAAAATAATAAGCTCCACTTAAACGCCTTGAAACAAGAAGTAATAACCCCAAAGACAAAGAAAGGAGGCTCTTTTACTTAAGAAAGATGGCTCTTCTATGACATAGATTGATTTGAGACACTCATGCTTTCATGAAGAAGGTGGAGGCCATGATTAGTGAATATTTGGACAGCATTTAGTTGTTGGAATGATTAATGAGGGTTTAGGCTAGGTCTAGGGGTCTTTTTATAGGTGATTAGGTTAATTTAGACCATAGGATTAACCCTAAATCAAATCTGAGCCATCAACTCCCTCAGAAACTTCCAGAGCAAGACCTAACCTGTCAAAATAGTGCACCAGAAAGACTGGTCCGACCGGGGGGGTCGACCCCTGGGTCGACATGGGTGTCGACCCATGGGTCGACATGGGTGTCGACCCATTGGGGGGGGTCGACACTGGTGTCGACCCCTGTGTCGACTGTAACACCCCACCTCCGCCAGGGTAACTCTTGCAAGCACTCTGACTTTGGAGGGGCGTTTGAATCAGGTAAACATGCATAATGATATATCAAGGCAGAACAAGAACATATGTATATATGTAAACAGAGTAAATAACATAGATAAAACAGCGGAAGATTTTAAACCATTTCAAAACAAGTCTGGTACAACATAATATCAAATTTCCAAATAAACAAGTCTAGATAAAACAACATCATCTGAAAACTGAAATACATAAGTGATATCCCCAAAATAAATGATAACCATAGCTAGCTTCATGTCAAGACTGTACATGAGCTAATCCCACAAGCAAGCGATCAGAAATCCAGCTAAGCTCCAATATTCCCTCCCTGAGAACCTGGGGGGGAAACGGAAGAAAAGAGGCGAAAGAAAACAGGTCAGTCAAAAAGACTGAGTAAGCCCTACTACAATCAATGTAAACTGATAAAGTTAACTGGCATGAGCAGCAGGGATGAACATAAGGATAACAACATACTAGCATGATGATTAACTAACAAGGTAGATAAAGGTGTCATCGCATAATCAGGTTTAAGGTTTTGCACCACAGGTGTATCAGCATTCTAACATGTCATGTATAATCAAGAATTTATCCCTTGGCCTAAACTTGGCCCAGTATCAGGTGTTTGACTCAAATCAAGATCCAACTTCTTGGTACCAATCCTTGTATAACAGGATTAGGTGTTACCCCAATGTTCACATCGAAACAGGACGGAACAGAATGGTCCATACAGAAATAGAGCTTGGGAAAAATGGTCTCTTACCATCCCAACAGATAAAGTACAGAAACGGAATGCTAACAATAATGGGCCTTAACCACCCTAACAGATAAAGTACAGAAACGGAATACTAACTATAATGGGCCTTTACCACCCTAACAGAACGGTACCACGCAGAAACAGACGGGTGTTGCCACCCAACAGAACAGACGGTACCAACAGAATCAGACAGAACTAAGTGTACCCTAAATCCTACCCAAGCGATCGGCTCCCTAATACATAAATACCCTGTGTCGGCCCCACGATAGGGTGTATCACCCCCTAAAGTGGCAACCAATTGGCACAGGCATATTTATAGATGTCACGGCGTCTTACATCCTCAGAGGCAGACCGGGATCCATGCACGCACATGACCCGGTTGGAACGCACCATCAACACCCATCGCCATTATCAGAATGAACCACTTATAATTAGTTCAGTAAGCGTGCCCGGACCCTACCTACAGTTGGGTCAAAGTTTTGATACCAGAAAGGGTTACTGACTAATATGGGTCCCAAACAACAGATGACACAAGTATTCCCCCTTGTGTCCCCAGACTATCAGATTCAGATTAACTTATTAACAGAGTTCAGACATACAAAGTTCAGACGATTAGTTTTCAGACTAACGGATCAGATAACAGATTTACAAACCTGCCTAACTTAGTGTGGGTCCTACAGATCCGCAAAGCAGGTTCGTTTAACTTATCAATCAAGTTAGTTTATCCAGACCAGGTATCAAATCGGTTCTCAGCCTTATCAAATTACTGAGTTGGATTGGTATAGTTCAACTTAACCCCGTGAAATTACCGAGTTCAGATTGGTTAAGTGTAGGTTAACTCAACCCCGTTAATCTACCAAGCCCAAATTGGTTAAGTATTAAATGGACCATGACTTAACCCTAATCATGAGGCATTAATTAATTAATGCGCCTTAACCTCTCACATTAGACTTTGTTGTGGTTACTAGTTAGGCCGGGCGGGTCCGGGTAGCTTTACACCACAACTTGGTCTAACCTCGGGTCCAAGGTACAACATGACCAACTTCTCACATTGGGTCCTATCGTTTGTAGCAACTAGTTAGGCCGGTCGGTTCCGGGTAGGTTTACGCTACAAGCTCAACCCAACCTCGAGTTGGCCACACTTATCTTTTCTAAGTGTCATGTCCACCATGTTTCCAAAACATGTTACAAATTTTCAAGCAATTGGGTAGACCTAACTTAATAGGTAAATTCCCAATGGGTAGACCTAACTTAATAGGTAAATTCCCAAGCTTATGTTTTTATGTCTTTTAAGTTTACCCAACCCCAAACGCAATCCCATCGCTTACATATCGCAATAGCGCATAAAGGATAGAAAGAGGGAACTTGGCATAATCATGACATAAAAGTGTTGAAGCCACAAGTTCAACATGGTGGCATATGAAATGTACATATGTTCAAATACTTGCATTAGGCCTCAAAAAGCATGCATAACTTGCATATCATATGACAACTTGCATATCAAACTTGCATAGCATAACTTGCATATCATGTGACAACTTGCATATCAAACTTGCATAGCATAACTTGCATATCATGTGACAACTTACATATCAAACTTGCATAGCATAACTTGCATATCATGTGACAACTTGCATATCAAACTTGCATAGCATAACTTGCATATCATGTGACAACTTGCATATCAAACTTGCATAGCATAACTTGCATATCATGTGACAACTTGCATATCAAACTTGCATAGCATAACTTGCATATCATGTGACAACTTACATATCAAACTTGCATAGCATAACTTGCATATCATGTGACAACTTGCATAGCATAACTTGCATATCATGTGACAACTTGCATATCAAACTTGCATAACACAACTTGCTTATCATATGACAACTTACATATCAAACTTGCATAACACAACTTGCATATCATACATTTAACTTTAAAGTTTAAGTATGAGAGTAGAATAGGGCTTACAATGCTTATGCGGACTCAAATGAGCATAGCAAATGTAAGAAAACCCTTATGCAACCAATTAAACCCCAAAATGCAAGCAAAATAGATCAAAACTCTCTCTTTATGATGAAAAGATAGAAACTTGACTTGAATGCAAGCTAATGATGATCATACAAGTCTAAAAACACTTGTATGCATGGAAAATTTCATAAGAATTTGTTTAGGAATTTATGAAGAGAGTGGAGGCCATGAGAGGATTGATTTTGCCATAGTTTAGTTGCTAGAATGAATAATGATGATTTAGGGTAGGTTAGGGTCTTATTTATAGATTAGGCAAGTGTTTTAGGCCAGAGGATTAACCCTAGATTCAATCCAAGCCATCAAAGCATGTCTTGGGGAAGAAGTCAAGTGTAGGAACCATCTAGGGCCTTTAGATTAAAGATGGACCATGAGAACCATTCAAATGCAAAATCTGCATTTGAGCGAATCGGCCCACGGGTTGACAGCCAAACACCCTGGATTAACCCCTAGTCGACCCAGCGAGCTCGGGTCGACCTCAAAAATCGGCCGGTTCGGTTATTCCCCTCTCCCAATTCGCTGTTTTGAACATTTTTGCATATTTATTTAATTTTCAATTATATATATATATATATCAATATATATATTTCTCTGCGCAACCCATTTCACTTAATTAAGTATACTTTAATTTGGGAATTTTTCGTGAAACTTCGCGAGGCCATAGCTTGGTCATACGGACTCCGATTTTCGAAAACTCGGACTCTATTTCGCGTATTTTTCCGAGACGAACGCAATGGCATAGCCCGTTTCCCTTGATTCAGATTTTACAGTTTAATTCTGCCTCCATTTATGTTATAACATGTTATTCAAAAATACGGGTTGTTACATTCTTCCCTCCTTAAAGGATTTCGTCCCCGAAATCTCCAAGTTAGGAAGAACGTATCCTACCATCCAACATCCATCTACTCAAAACACCATCCACGAGCAATCATTGTCCTTACTAGATTCTAAATGTTGTATGAACATATGCAAAGGTGTGTGTATATGTACTTATCTAATGCAAATATCATCAATGCAAATTATGTTAGTGAAATGAATCCATATGTATGCAATTCCTAACATAATGTATAGCATCTATATGTGTGCACATAACATACATCCATATGCAACATCCATGTGCCGAATCAACCATCTTGCAACCATAAGAATTGAAAATGTACACACGTCCATATGCAATATGAGAGTGTATTTCAAGCCGATCTAGTGCCTAGTGTGTGTTTATGCATCCACGAGCAACCACTAGCAACCACTTGCATCCACTTGCAACCATCAAACATAACATTTCTCAAACACATGTTTACATCCATAGGATTCCTATCTCAACAAGATACAGTCGAGTGATGGAAGCGAGTACAGATAAAACAAAAACTTGGTATATATACTTACAGACTACTAGTACAGATCAGATCTTCCCAAATGATTCTTAGGAAACTAAGCATGGTAGGAACCCAGAATGTATTTGTCATAGTCACAGATACTCTCAAATCCCAATTTATCACAAACAGATGAGTTATAACTCTCAGGGAGTTTCAGACTATTACCAGATCAGAAGCAAGACTAGCATTAAAGTACTGAGTTGCCATTACAGAATCAAGATACCAGAAAAAGAGTTTCAAACTGAAAATCAGACAAGGAAAATTAAACACCCTACAGACAAATTATTCTAGCCCTAATCTATTCACCCGCCATGCGAGTATTCACCGCTCCTTCCGATGTAGTCCCTTTCTTCTTCGGGCAGTCCCTAGTGAAGTGTCCCATCTCTCCACAGTTAAAGCAAGTGCCCTTCCTCTTTCTGCAATCCTTGTTTAGATGAGTTGAGCTTCCACAAGTAAAGCACTTCTTTTCCTTCTTATCTTCAGACTTCTCCTCCTTCTTTTGCATTTCCTTTTTGGGCCCCGTTTTCTTGTTTTGAGACTCATTCACCTTGACCTCCTTCTTTGCACTCTTGTTCTCTTCATGGAGTAGGGCCATATCTACCAAACTCTCAAACGTGGCCCCCATGGGCACATGAGACATAGCTAACTCCTGTAACGGCTCATTCAATCCTCTAGCAAAACGAAGAGCCTTCTTCTGAGTAGTACTCACCATATCCAAGCCAAAACGAGCTAACTGATTGAACTTGTTCACATATTCTTTAACAGACATGTCTCCTTGCTTCAAAGCAATAAACCTTTCCATTTGCAAGTTCTCTTCAGTAGAAGACATAAACTTAAGCCCGAATCTTGTCCTGAAATCGACCCATGTCTCAACGGGCCTAGTCGCGGTGGTGATCTCCCACCAATAAGCGGCTTCATCCTTCATAAGCCAAACCGCCAACAAGATCTTTCTCTGATCATCTAATCCAAAGATAGCGAATAAATCCTCGGTCTCTTTCAACCAATTTCTGGCCTCTACAAAGGTCTCGGTGCCTTGAAAGTTCTTGCCACCCATTGCTTTGAAATCCTTGCAAGTCTTTGAGAAGTCAGCCTAAGGATGCTGAGGGGGAGGAGGAAGAGGAACCTCAGCGACAGGAGGAGGAGGAACATTAGCGACAGGAGGAGGAATATTAACTACTGGAGGAGGAGGAGGAGGGACATCTGCGGGGCCGGCTTCGGTCGCCCTAGCCTCCAAAAGTCTCCTATACCAAACAGGTACGTGTACTCCCTCCGGAATAGCAAGGTTATCGGCCATACTGAAAACGAAGAAAAAGACAGATTCAGAATAGAGAAAAACGAAGGGATTTTTGCTAATGGCTTTTTGGGGAATAGCCTTCAAAATAAACTAGACTTTTCTTTGGAAAATACTTTATACTTGGTTTTGAAAATAGGTTTCTAAAAGTTTTCTAAAAACCTTTTTGTTCCTTCTCGTAAACCATATGCTCTGATACCAAATGTAACACCCCACCTCCGCCAGGGTAACTCTTGCAAGCACTCTGACTTTGGAGGGGCGTTTGAATCAGGTAAACATGCATAATGATATATCAAGGCAGAACAAGAACATATGTATATATGTAAACAGAGTAAATAACATAGATAAAACAGCGGAAGATTTTAAACCATTTCAAAACAAGTCTGGTACAACATAATATCAAATTTCCAAATAAACAAGTCTAGATAAAACAACATCATCTGAAAACTGAAATACATAAGTGATATCCCCAAAATAAATGATAACCATAGCTAGCTTCATGTCAAGACTGTACATGAGCTAATCCCACAAGCAAGCGATCAGAAATCCAGCTAAGCTCCAATATTCCCTCCCTGAGAACCTTGGGGGGGGGAACGGAAGAAAAGAGGCGAAAGAAAACAGGTCAGTCAAAAAGACTGAGTAAGCCCTACTACAATCAATGTAAACTGATAAAGTTAACTGGCATGAGCAGCAGGGATGAACATAAGGATAACAACATACTAGCATGATGATTAACTAACAAGGTAGATAAAGGTGTCATCGCATAATCAGGTTTAAGGTTTTGCACCACAGGTGTATCAGCATTCTAACATGTCATGTATAATCAAGAATTTATCCCTTGGCCTAAACTTGGCCCTGTATCAGGTGTTTGACTCAAATCAAGATCCAACTTCTTGGTACCAATCCTAGTATAACAGGATTAGGTGTTACCCCAATGTTCACATCGAAACAGGACGGAACAGAATGGTCCATACAGAAATAGAGCTTGGGAAAAATGGTCTCTTACCATCCCAACAGATAAAGTACAGAAACAGAATGCTAACAATAATGGGCCTTAACCACCCTAACAGATAAAGTACAGAAACGGAATACTAACTATAATGGGCCTTTACCACCCTAACAGAACGGTACCACGCAGAAACAGACGGGTGTTGCCACCCAACAGAACAGACGGTACCAACAGAATCAGACAGAACTAAGTGTACCCTAAATCCTACCCAAGCGATCGGCTCCCTAATACATAAATACCCTGTGTCGGCCCCACGATAGGGTGTATCACCCCCTAAAGTGGCAACCAATTGGCACAGGCATATTTATAGATGTCACGGCGTCTTACATCCTCAGAGGCAGACCGGGATCCATGCACGCACATGACCCGGTTGGAACGCACCATCAACACCCATCGCCATTATCAGAATGAACCACTTATAATTAGTTCAGTAAGCGTGCCCGGACCCTACCTACAGTTGGGTCAAAGTTTTGATACCAGAAAGGGTTACTGACTAATATGGGTCCCAAACAACAGATGACACAAGTATTCCCCCTTGTGTCCCCAGACTATCAGATTCAGATTAACTTATTAACAGAGTTCAGACATACAAAGTTCAGACGATTAGTTTTCAGACTAACGGATCAGATAACAGATTTACAAACCTGCCTAACTTAGTGTGGGTCCTACAGATCCGCAAAGCAGGTTCGTTTAACTTATCAATCAAGTTAGTTTATCCAGACCAGGTATCAAATCGGTTCTCAGCCTTATCAAATTACTGAGTTGGATTGGTATAGTTCAACTTAACCCCGTGAAATTACCGAGTTCAGATTGGTTAAGTGTAGGTTAACTCAACCCCGTTAATCTACCAAGCCCAAATTGGTTAAGTATTAAATGGACCATGACTTAACCCTAATCATGAGGCATTAATTAATTAATGCGCCTTAACCTCTCACATTAGACTTTGTTGTGGTTACTAGTTAGGCCGGGCGGGTCCGGGTAGCTTTACACCACAACTTGGTCTAACCTCGGGTCCAAGGTACAACATGACCAACTTCTCACATTGGGTCCTATCGTTTGTAGCAACTAGTTAGGCCGGTCGGTTCCGGGTAGGTTTACGCTACAAGCTCAACCCAACCTCGAGTTGGCCACACTTATCTTTTCTAAGTGTCATGTCCACCATGTTTCCAAAACATGTTACAAATTTTCAAGCAATTGGGTAGACCTAACTTAATAGGTAAATTCCCAATGGGTAGACCTAACTTAATAGGTAAATTCCCAAGCTTATGTTTTTATGTCTTTTAAGTTTACCCAACCCCAAACGCAATCCCATCGCTTACATATCGCAATAGCGCATAAAGGATAGAAAGAGGGAACTTGGCATAATCATGACATAAAAGTGTTGAAGCCACAAGTTCAACATCGTGGCATATGAAATGTACATATGTTCAAATACTTGCATTAGGCCTCAAAAAGCATGCATAACTTGCATATCATATGACAACTTGCATATCAAACTTGCATAGCATAACTTGCATATCATGTGACAACTTGCATATCAAACTTGCATAGCATAACTTGCATATCATGTGACAACTTACATATCAAACTTGCATAGCATAACTTGCATATCATGTGACAACTTGCATATCAAACTTGCATAGCATAACTTGCATATCATGTGACAACTTGCATATCAAACTTGCATAGCATAACTTGCATATCATGTGACAACTTGCATATCAAACTTGCATAGCATAACTTGCATATCATGTGACAACTTACATATCAAACTTGCATAGCATAACTTGCATATCATGTGACAACTTGCATATCAAACTTGCATAGCATAACTTGCATATCATGTGACAACTTGCATATCAAACTTGCATATCATGTGACAACTTACATATCAAACTTGCATGACACAACTTGCTTATCATATGACAACTTACATATCAAACTTGCATAACACAACTTGCTTATCACATGACAACTTACATATCAAACTTGCATAACACAACTTGCTTATCATATGACAACTTACATATCAAACTTGCATAACACAACTTGCATATCATACATTTAACTTTAAAGTTTAAGTATGAGAGTAGAATAGGGCTTACAATGCTTATGCGGACTCAAATGAGCATAGCAAATGTAAGAAAACCCTTATGCAACCAATTAAACCCCAAAATGCAAGCAAAATAGATCAAAACTCTCTCTTTATGATGCAAAGATAGAAACTTGACTTGAATGCAAGCTAATGATGATCATACAAGTCTAAAAACACTTGTATGCATGGAAAATTTCATAAGAATTTGTTTAGGAATTTATGAAGAGAGTGGAGGCCATGAGAGGATTGATTTTGCCATAGTTTAGTTGCTAGAATGAATAATGATGATTTAGGGTAGGTTATGGTCTTATTTATAGATTAGGCAAGTGTTTTAGGCCATAGGATTAACCCTAGATTCAATCCAAGCCATCAAAGCATGTCTTGGGGAAGAAGTCAAGTGTAGGAACCATCTAGGGCCTTTAGATTAAAGATGGACCATGAGAACCATTCAAATGCAAAATCTGCATCTGAGCGAATCGGCCCACGGGTTGACAGCCAAACACCCTGGATTAACCCCTAGTCGACCCAGCGAGCTCGGGTCGACCTCAAAAATCGGCCGGTTCGGTTATTCCCCTCTCCCAATTCGCTGTTTTGAACATTTTTGCATATTTATTTAATTTTCAATTATATATATATATATATATATATATCAATATATATATATTTCTCTGCGCAACCCATTTCACTTAATTAAGTATACTTTAATTTGGGAATTTTTCGTGGAACTTCGCGAGGCCATAGCTTGGTCATACGGACTCCGATTTTCGAAAACTCGGACTCTATTTCGCGTATTTTTCCGAGACGAACGCAATGGCATAGCCCGTTTCCCTTGATTCAGATTTTACAGTTTAATTCTGCCTCCATTTATGTTATAACATGTTATTCAAAAATACGGGTTGTTACATCGACCCTGCCTGGGGCGGGAAAATTCCCGCCCATTCTGCCTTGGTTGAAATTTAAATCTGAATTCGAATTTGAACTGTTTTCGAGCTTGGAAATTTCTGAAAACTTCATTGGGCCATAACTTGGTCATACGGACTCCATTTTTCGAAAACTCGGACTCTATTTCGCGAATTTTTCCGAGACGAACGCAATGGCGCAGCCCGTTTCCCTTGATTCAGATTTTACAGTTTAATTCTGCCTTGATTTATGTTATAACATGTTATTCAAAAATACGGGTTGTTACATTCTCCCCTCCTTAAAGGATTTCGTCCCCGAAATCTCCAAGTTAGGAAGAACGTATCCTACCATCCATCATCCATCTACTCAAAACATCATCCACTTGCAGTCATTGTCCTTAAAGGATTCTAAATGCTGTATGATCATATGCAAAGGTGTGTGTATATGTACTTATCTAATGCGAAAATCAGGAGGTTACTGATTCAGTAAACCCCTTAATGCAAAACATGTTAGTGAAATGAGTCCATATGTATGCAAATTCCTAACATAATTTATAATCTCTTCATGAGTGCACATAACATTCATTCATATGCAACATCCACGTGATAGCACAACAAGTTTCATCCATGAATAAGCATAAACACTCATGCATATGCAACATGAAAGTGTGTGAGCCGATCTTAGTGCCTAATGTGTATCATGCATCCACGAGTATCCACTTGCAAACACTTGCAACCACTTGCAACCATCAAGCATAACATGTTTCAAATACATGTTTCATCCAAAGGGTTTCTACCTAAGGTTCTCACGACAAGGTTAACGAGATAACAAGATAAACAGGATAAACATGGATAGCAAAAAGAAAGATATGTTGATTAAGAAAGGAGACTGAGAATGTACCCTCAAAAAGGAATGGATAAAGCCCACGCATCTTCTCCTCGGTTTCCCAAGTTGCATCTTCATCAGCTTCACTCCATTGAACTTTCACCAATTTGACTTCTCGATTCCTTAAATTCTTGATCTCTGTTCCCAAGATACAAATGGAGCTCTTCTCAAGGTTGCCTCTTTTTCTACCTCCACGTCTTCAAGAATGCTTGGTTCAACCACCTCAGTGGACTCATGTAGGCACTTTCGGAGATGCGAGACATGAAAGACATCATGCACTCCGGCTAGCTTCTCGGGCAATTCCACCTTATAGGCCATCTTTCCAATTCTCTCTATGATAGGGAAGGGTCCTACGAACCTTGGTGCCAGCTTCCCCACTGCTCCAAAACGTACCACATTACGCAAAGGAGAAACCTTCACGAAAACCCTGTCTCCCACTTCGAATTCCAAATCTGCCCTTCGCTTGTCAGCATAGGATTTCTGTCTATCTTGGGCCGCTTTCATCCGTCTTCTCACCAATTCAACTTTTTCGGATGTGTCCCGTATCATATCGGGCCCAAGTATAAGCCTATCTGTTGTCTCCCACCAACAAGATGGTGACCTACACGGCCTCCCATACAAAGCTTCAAATGGTGCCATCCCTATGCTGGCTTGATAGCTATTATTATAAGCAAACTCTACAAGAGGAAGGTGGTCTTCCCAAGTACCACCAAAGTCAAGAACACAAAGCCTCAAAAGATCTTCTAGCACTCTGTTCACCCTTTCGGTTTGGCCATCCGTCTGGGGGTGATAGGCTGTACTCAGATTCAATCGCGTACCCATCGCTTCCTGCAAACTATTCCAGAATTGGCTAGTGAAGATTGGGTCACGATTGCTAACTATGCTAGAAGGAACTCCATGCAACCGCACTATCTCTCGGAGATAAATAGATGCCAGCCATGATGCGGTCCTCTTGCTCTTTACTGGAATGAAGTGAGCACTCTTCGTAAGTCTATCAACTATGACCCATATGCTCGTGTTCCCTTTCCTTGACCTAGGCAATCCATCCATAAAATCCATAGAAATACTCTCCCACTTCCATTGCGGGACCTCCAATGGATGTAATAGCCCACCTGGTTTCTTTGACTCGGCTTTCACTTGTTGGCACACCATGCACTTTGAAACATACTCTGCCACATCTCTCTTCATTCCGGCCCAAAAGAAAATGCGCTTCATATCTCTATACATCTTATCTCCTCCCGGATGTATAGTCATCTTCGAGTGATGTGCTTCTTCAAGAACTTTATGCACCAAGTCTCCTACTTGTGGAACGCATAGCCTTCCATCACGCCTTAGCCAACCTTTATCATCAATAGTATATCTAGCAAGGTGACTAGACGTCTCACCACGAATCAACTTGTCATGACCTCGACTATCTGTGGATCTTCCTTCTACGAAGCCCAAACTTGATCAAGAAGCATAGGTTTAAGCTCAAGGGATGCTAAAGAACCCGTCATCGACTCAACAGTCGTCGTGAAATCAAAGGTTGCTAAGAACTCTAAGTTCTTCATCTCAATGAACAAGGGGCTCAAAGTCAACCTCCTTCTGCTTAGTGCATCTGCCACAACATTACCCTTGCCAGGGGTGTAAGCTATCTCGAAGTCATAAGATGCCAAGAATTCCATCCACCTTTGCTGCCTTAGATTCAGATCTTTCTGCGAGAAGAGGTATTTGAGTGACTTGTGATCAGTATACAACTCAAACCTTTCACCTAGAAGATAGTGGCGCCAGGATTTGAGTGCAAAGACGATCGCCGCCAACTCCAAATCATGAGTGGGATAGTTCTTCTCATGAACTTTAAGTTGCCTACCCCCATAACATATCACTCTTCCCTCTTGCATTAGAACAGCACCTAACCCCGTACCACATGCATCGGTGTACACGGTAAACATCTTACCGCCATTGGGTAATGCCAAAACTGGAGCTGTGGTAAGGGCTCTCTTGAACCTTTGAAAAGCAAGCTCACACTCCAAGTCCCATGCAAAGACTAAGTTCTTCTTCGTTAACTTAGTAAGAGGGGCCGAAATCTTAGCGAAGTCCCTGATGAACTTCCTATAGTAGCCCGCCAGACCGAGAAAGCTTCTTACTTCGGTTGCATTCCTAGGAGTCTTCCATTCTTGAACTGCGACCACTTTCGCGGGATCCACCGCTATGCCTTGCCTAGAAACTATGTGTCCAAGAAACCGAACTTCCCTTCTCCAAAAATGACATTTGGAGAACTTGGCTTTCAACTGATGCGCTCTAAGCGTATCCATCACTTCCTTGAGATGCCTAGCATGCTCTTCCTCATCCTTTGAGAAGATCAGAATATCATCCACGAAGACAACAACAAACTTGTTAAGGAACTCCCTGAACACCCTACTCATCAAATCTACGAAGTAGGCGGGTGCATTAGTCAAACCGAATGGCATGACAAGCCATTCAAAGAATCCATCTGGAGTCCTAAACGCAGTCTTATCGATACTATCCTCAGCTACTCTAAGCTGATGGAATCCGGTGGCTAGATCGAGCTGAGAGAAATCAGAAGCACCAACAAGCTGGTCAAAGAGATCATCAATCCTCGGTAACGGGTGCCTATTCTTCTTTGTCAGCTTGTTCAACTCTCGATAATCAACACATAGACGAAGCGAACCATCCGCCTTAGTAGCGAATACCACAGGAGCACCCCATTCAGAAATGCTTCGCCTAATAAAATTCTTCTCAAGCAACTCCTTGATTTGCTTACTGAGCTCTCTTCTTTCTCGTGGGGCCATGTGCCTAACGGCCAATGATACTGGCTTGGCATTATCGACTAGATAAACGCGGAAATCTATCTCTCGTTTAAGGGGTAACCCCTTAACTTCTTCAAAGACATCAGGATAGTCTCGGACCACCCTTACAGATTGCAGATCTTCGATGGACAAGTCAAGAGATTCAAGATAACATAACATGACGGGACCTCTAGGGTTACAAGAAATTTCTAGGGTATTACCGAGGCGAGTCATGAGCCTCACCACCCTATGCTCACAATCGAGGATGGCTCCATAACTAGACAACCAATCCATGCCCAAGATCAACCCGTATCCCGTGAACCTGAGTACATAAGAATTACACGTGAATTCCACGGTCAAGATAGAAATCTTCAAATCCACACAAATCATAGATAGATGGGCGGAACCCCCAATTGGATTTGAAACACAAACGGGATCCTCAACTAGACTAGTACTTAGGTGCAAACTTTCAACAATGTCAGAAGAAATAAAACTATGCGATGCACCAGAATAAAATAAGGTGCGAACAGGATAATCAGAAATATAAACAAGGCTTTCTACAGAAATACTACCTCGGTCCTGAACTGGAGCGGTATTGAGAGCATGCACTTGCCCTCCAGAAGGTCCTGCACGCTGATTCTGCCCTTGCCCTTGCCCTTACTTCTTGGGGCAATCCTTGCTAAAGTGTCCAGTCTCTCCACAATGAAAGCATTCGCCCCGCCTCCTCTTCTTCTTTCTGCAATCCTTGGCTATGTGCCCAACAATCACACAGAAGTTGCATTTTCTTGGGTCCTTTGCCTTGGCCTTGTTGCCCTTGTTGTTCTTGTTGTTCTGATTGCTCTGATTTCCTCCTCACTTGGAGTCTGTCTTCTTGGCTTGAGTCTCATTAGTCTTGACTTCCTTCTTGCCATTCTTATCGTCTCCTTGAAGCAATGCCATGTCTACTAGGCCTTCAAAAGTGGCCCCCATGGGTATATGAGATAGGGCTAAACCTTGTAATGGCTCATTCAACCCTCGTGCAAAGCGTAAAGCCTTCTTCTGGGGAGTATTAACCATGTCCAAACCGAATCGAGCGAGCTGGTTAAACTTATTCACATACTCCCTCACTGTCATGTCCCCTTGCTTCAAAGATATAAAATTCTCCAATTGCAGATTCGCCTCAGCTGATGATAGAAACTTAAGCCCAAACCTCGTCCTAAAGTCGGCCCAAGTCTCTATAGGCCTCGTAGCATTGGTGACCTCCCACCAATAAGCAGCTTCTTCTTTTAATAACCATGCTACCAATAAAACCTTTCTATGATCTTCCACATCAAAGATAGCGAAGAGATCTTCAGTTTCTTTCAACCAATTTCTTGCCTCCAGAAAAGTCTCCGTCCCAATAAAATTCTTGCCACCCATCGCCTTAAAGTCTTTGCAAATCTTAGCGAAATCTGCTTGTGGATTCTGAGGAGGAGGAGGAGGAGGAGGAGGAGGAACCTCAGTTATAGTGGGGGTGGTTGCTGGGTCCACATTGTTGGCCCTAGCTTCCAAGTACCTCCGGAACCATCTGGGAATGGTCACTCCCTTGGGAAGGTTAAGATCGGCCATACTGAAAAAGGAAAAGATAGATTTAGAACAAGGAAACGAAGGATCGTGCTAATGGCTTTTGGGGAATAGCCTTTTAAAATAACTAGACTTTTCTTGTAAAATACTTAACTGGTTTTGAAAATAGTTTTTCAAAAGGTAAGTTTTAAAAACCTTTTGCTCAAATCTTGTAAACCTTATGCTCTGATACCAAATGTAACACCCCTCCTCCGCCAGGGTCACTCTTGCAAGGACACTAGCTTTGGAGGGGCGTTAAACGAGGTAAACATGCTTGTAGATATCACAAGACAGAACATATAAGTAAAAACAGAGTAAATAAAGCAGCGGATAAAACTAGCATTTCAAAACCATAATAAAGTTACATCAAAGTATTTGGTCATTATTTTCCCATGAAACAAAGTCTAGTACATAAACTGAAAACTGAAAAAGAAACATAAAGTAACTATCCCCAAAGTAGCATAAGGCCATAGCATGCTCAAACCATACGTGAGCTATCCAGAAAAGCGGCTAAAGATCCAGCTATGCAACAGTATTCCCACCCTGCAAACCTAGGGGGGGAAACGGAAGAAAAGAGGCAAAAGAAAACGGGTCAGTCAAAAAGACTGGTAAGTCCTATCTACTATTAGTATAAAAACTAAAAAAAGGCTAACTGAACATGTAAAACAGAGATGAGATGTAGGGTGATAACTGGCATGGTGAAAAGTTAACAAGATAGATCAAGTGTGGCATCGCATATACAAGGTTAAGTTGCACCAGGAGTGTACTAGTATTCCAATCCATGTCAAGTATAATCAAGAAATGATCCCTTGGCCCAAAGCTGGCCCATATCATGAAATAACCTAAATCGAGGTCCAACTACTCGGCCTAGTCGATCGGCTCCAGATAAGCCTAACTCATCGTGTATCGGTGTCATACGGCCCAATCACGAAGTGTAGTCAAACTGTGCTAGGTCCACCCTAGGGTGTATCAAGCCCTAGGGTGCCAACCATGGACACAGATCAAGCACGCACAGTCTAAACCTACGGGTGCCCGTGTCTGCTTTTTCAACTCCGGACCATGTGCACGACCATAGTCCGCCTAAACCTACACCGGCGCACCTACTCAGCCGTCGTTTTGGTCGCTTACATGTCAACCCAGTAATCGTGCCCCACCCTAGCCTAGTCCCTAGGGTATCATGATACAATCAAGAGGGTTACTGGTGAAAAGGACCACGTAACTAGGGTTTCTAGTGGGTTAAATGTGGTTAACCCTACCCAATCAAGTATCAAGTTGGTTAAGTGTACCCAAGGTTCATGACTTAACCGCGTCAACCCATCATGTTTAATTGGTTAAGTATTCAAGTGGTCCATGACTTAACCCTATCATGTGGCATTAATTATATTAATGCACCCAACCTCTCACATTAAACTTTGTTGTGGTTACTAGTTAAGCCGGGCGGGTCCGGGTAGTTTTCCACCACAACTTGGTCTAACCTCGGGTTTCAAGTGCGACATGACCAACTACTCACATTGGGTCCTATTGTTTGTAGCCACTAGTTAAGCCGGTCGGTTCCGGGTAGATTTATGCTACAAACTCAACCCAACCTCGAGTTGGCCACACTCATATTTTCTAAGTGTCATGTCCACCATTATGTTTACAAACATAATCACAAGTCAATGTTCATGTCATATTTTAAAACCATGTTTTCATGTCATTAATATTACCCAAACCCAACGCATTCCCATCGCATGTACGTTTCGCATAACATAACATAGATCAAAAGAGGGAACTTGGCAAAAGCATGAAAAAAAGGGCATAAGGTAGTAAGGTTGGCCACAAGTTAAACATGGTGGCATATGAGGCATAAATATGTTCATAGGCTTGCATATTACATCATAGGCCTCAAAACATGCATAATATCAATTTAAGCAAATAGGTGAAGCATGATCATGAATGACATAGGATGATGACTAGAAGTTCGCATATAACATTATATGCAAGTTATCATAAAGGTTATGAGGGTTCTCATGTTGTATAATGCAACATTTTAACATAAAGCTTATAGCTTTTAGCCCACAAGGTCAAGGTGATAGGTTTACAAACATGCATAGAATATATTCATGCATAACATGATAAGATCATAGGTTTACAAACATGCATAAAATATATTCATGCATAACATGATAAGATCAAAGCATATATCATACTTAGGCCCAAACTCAACTTGCAACATGTCACATTTAACTTCATAGTTAGAATCTAAGAGTAGTATAGGGCTTACAATGAGCGGTTATGCGATCTAGATCAATATATATAAAGATTGAGACGAAGCCACAAGCAAAATCCGCAAAGAAAATAATAAGCTCCACTTAAACGCCTTGAAACAAGAAGTAATAACCCCAAAGACAAAGAAAGGAGGCTCTTTTACTTAAGAAAGATGGCTCTTTTATGACATAGATTGATTTGAGACACTCATGCTTTCATGAAGAAGGTGGAGACCATGATTAGTGAATATTTGGACAGCATTTAGTTGTAGGAATGATTAATGAGGGTTTAGGCTAGGTCTAGGGGTCTTTTTATAGGTGATTGACCATAGGATTAACCCTAAATCGAATCTGAGCCATCAACTCCCGTCAGAAACTTCCAGAGCAAGACCTAACCTGTCAAAATGGTGCACCAGAAAGACTGGTCCGACTGGGGGGGTCGACCCCTGGGTCGACATGGGTGTCGACCCATGGGTCGACATGGGTGTCGACCCATTGGGGGGGTCGACACTGGTGTCGACACTGGTGTCGACACCTGTGTCGACCCTGCCTGGGGCGGGAAAATTCCCGCCTATTTTGCCTTGGTTAAAATTTAAATCTGAATTCGAATTTGAACTGTTTTCGGGCTTGGAAATTTCTGAAAACTTCATTGGGCCATAACTTGGTCATACGGACTCCGTTTTTCGAAAACTCGTACTCTATTTCGCGTATTTTTCCGAGACGAACGCAATGGCACAGCCCATTTCCCTTGATTCAGATTTTACAGTTTAATTCTGCCTTGATTTATGTTATAACATGTTATTCAAAAATACGGGTTGTTACACATAAGCATCATTCTATATTCGAATTACAACATGTCATGATTCATTTAAAAGAACGTTTAAATCTACGTAATAACCAACTTACAAACTAAAAAGGAATTTTCTGAAATATGAATTCTGAAATTGGTATGCTCGCCTTTGATGTAGATCGTTGAATTTGATTACTTTAATTTGATTTTGATTCAGGTTTATATCTTGTCTTTGAATTGAAAGCGGTGACGGCTACTCAAAGTTCTCTATTGACGGCATGATAGTTCCAGGATTAGTTTGTGTGATTTTTTTAGGTTGAGCATTGGGTTGTTTATATAGAATTTGAATTTAGTTAGAGTCGTCGGATGATCGTAGAGTTAACCACAACCATTCAGTCAGGATAGGGTGACACCTCAGCCCTAATGACTCAGCAAGGAGTCAGAAAGGACTTAGCAATGACTCACAGTATGGATCAAAACACACCAGAAAGCTGTGCAGGCCCTCGGCTCGACCTGGGCGCACTTGGCAGGTGCGCCAGTGCAATTTTTGTACCGGCGCACTTCCCAAGTGCGCCAGTGCATTCCCTTTTTTCTTCTTCTTCTTTCTTTCTTCTGGTTTTCTGCTTAACTTCGTTCGTCCATATCTCCTTCATACGGTGTCCGTTTTACGCAAACTTGGACTCTATCTCAAGCAGAATTCCGAGACGAACGCAGTGTCGTAACCTATTTCCCTTAATTCTCAAATTTGAAATAAATTATTCTTTGATTCCTTACTATACGTTAATAGAAAATACGGGGTGTTACACATATACCCTTTCCCTGCAAAAGGTGAGAGATGGTATTTTATCGTTCACCATACCATCTAGCTGACCTTATTAGGTAACCCCCTTAGTTGCTTATTACTTCCCGTAGGATAGATAGCCATATCTGATGTTTTACTTTCCAGGTTTGGGTAGGCCCACACACACCTTCCATTTAAGACCCTTAAACTGAAAGATCTATTCCTAGGTAGACTCCTCAACCCTAGCCATTTAAGACCCAGAAAGTGGACTATATACTAAGGTTATTGGTTCGTACTCCATTAGCCTTTTATACTTTTCCCTATTTAGGATAAGCGGGCTATGTTATTAAGTTGTTCCCGTTTAGTCCCTCTGCATGGAAATGCTATACGTACATGATTCATTATTGTCACGGGTTTATGTGGTTAATAAAATTTTACATTATTAACCTATTAAGTCCAACTTTTTTTTTAATTATAAGTTTCATATTCACTAATATAAATAAGGAAGTCTATATACCTTCTTCCCTAGGGTATTTATTTGATTTCTTCTCTACTTTAGACTTAGTATTTAAGCGACAATCAATATCCATTAACCCCTTATGACACCCATTTTCTTTTATTTCTAGTTTTATTGCCTTTTATGACCATAAAGGTCATATTTTCCTAAGGTAACTATTTATCAGTCCCAAGATATCTATTTGTTGTACCCTAACAGACAATTACTATTCTTATTTATTTATTTATTGGTTGAATGTTATATATATATATATATATATGTATGTATGTATAAAGCCTCTCACATTAAGTTGACTACTTGTGGAAGCTGGATTTATCGGTCGAACTGGGCTGACTTCTACCACAAGTTAAACTTAACCTCCTGCCTTAGTACATTTATATTTACGCATTAGACCCCTCACATTAAGCTAACTACCTATGGTTGTTGGATTTGTCGGTCGATTCTGGGCAGGCTTATACCACAAGTTGAACTTAATCTCATGTCTAAATGCGGTTACAATTCAAATTTCCTAATTTGGGGTGTACAACATTTATCCTAATTAAATTTAGGAATTATACCCATTATCCTATTATATTTACTTTCCCCCAATCCACATTGGTCACAATTGTTATTTATTGATTTGCGGTCCTATCTATAGCAATTAATTATATTGATTGCTATAAATCATCACCACAAACATATTAACTCAATATGGATTACATTTACATATAATTCCATAATTGAACCTGATCCAAACATTCAACATTCCATACAATGTATATTTTACCGTTTACGTTGATTTAGACACATAATATGTATATATTTGTACTTATGTTTTCTTACGTTCAACGTACATATTATTTTTATTATTATTATTATTGTTTTTAAATTAAACGATTTGGTTTAATCAATAACCAAATATTTCTTTTTGCATTAAATCTTGCCAAAATGTTTCAAATCCCACGAAAGACCGTTAGCAATAATCATTGTAAATAATGCCTAATTAGTGGAATTGACATATTTTCAAATCACAAGAAATATATGTAAATATATAATTTGGAATAGTCGATGCAAATTATGCTCAAATACCACTTTCCCCTTTTTAATCCTTTTTATCATATCTCTTATGATTTCAAAGTAATGCCTTTTTATTCAAAAGTAGGAAAACGACATATTTACAGCTATTAAGCCAAACCCAATAACATTGAATACAAGCGGGGATATTTCTTTTAATATTACAACTACGTAATTTACCAATTGCATCTTTTTACTCAATTCACATGCTTTATTATTCAACACTGAACTAAAAATCTTGAATATAACTACATCTACTTAGTGTTTAATGAGACTGATTTCCAGATCTACAGTGCTATGCAACAACTACAATATATTTTACAACGTAACTGTAGGAACATATGTGAACAAGTTTAAGGATACCACAATTGATATTAAGCATAACAATAACTTAAAATTCACAAGTTTTAACATATTCATAATCAGATCTGGAGGTTGTCAATCAAATCTCAATAATTAAATAAATAGATCTGATGGAAATTAGGCACAAAAATTTTGATCTAATTCAAATGAAATAGATACGTTATTATAACTGTATTCATAAATTTTCCACTCACCTTATAGCCTCCAAATCCAAAGTTTGAACCCTTTAAGCCTACAATCCCCAAATTCTTATAAATCTACAATTTATCTGAAAAGGGAAAATTTCCAGATCTGTAGAGATGTAAGAAAACAGGGAGGGGGTATCATGACCTGGGGATTTTCGACCCAGAAAATCGACATTTAAAACCAATGTCGACTATCCAAGCATCGGAAATACCGGATAGTTAATAGAAAATAGTTAGAGGGTGAGAACTGATAAGATATATAATTAGAATAGAAGAACAAGAACACAACAACATCAGAGTAATACGAATCTCACAGCAGAATGAAAAAACATAGTATCTAAAATAACTTTGAAACACAAATATGTATTTGTATATTAGAGTACAACACTTACATCACAGCGGAAATAAACAATAGCTATAAAATGTTGCTGAAGCCTCCTGCTCCAAGCTCCATCTAGTGTATCTGTAAATCACGACTATTTGACTACCCATACAAGTTTTGGGCACTCAAGAGTTTAGGGAAAACAAAACAAAATAAACTTCGGGTCAGTCATGGGACTGGTATGAGCAAACTCCAACCACTTGGTTTAACTTTTAAAAATCATTTTCAAAAGAAATGATAATCGTAAGACCAATCCACACATAAACACAGATGGTTTTTACCTTACGATAACCCAAAACATTTTCAAAATCAAAACTTTTCTAATATTATAATAATGTCTAATCACAAATAATTAACAATCTAGCAGAACGCTTGCATCTCACGCTCCACATATATATAGTATAAAATCAAAACCAAAGGCGCTTATTAGAGATTGGATTCCGACTATGACAAGGTATGGAACCACCTGCCGATAGTGTATCTCTAGAGAGGAATACACTGGGTTCAACAGAACGTCTTGCAACCCGGGCCACATATGACCGACCATTCATTTCTCTCGAGTGTATCGAATATAATGTCACCAACGGTTGCCAGCAACATAACCGTTTCCGGGAGATACAGAAGCGAAAAGAAGTAACCAATATGAATATTCTCTAGATGGCGATAATACAACCTAATGGGGGCGACCCACTTAGCCATGTTGCCTGCCTGATTTCTGCCATTTCCCGGTTGATGAGGCTTGAGGTCATAACGTATCTTTAGACAGATCACTCATTCATTTACTTTGAATGCCACATCGTCATATCCGCCAAATCACAAATTGATTTCCACAAAAATACCATGGGTATAAAGGTACGAGAAACAAATTCCTCCAGCACCAAACGTAGGGATGTTTGAAGCGATTAACTTACGTAATCCATTAGATATACTCTGTCAGACATTCATCCATACATGTTGTTCTGGGTCTGGACAAACCGAAGGCACTATTCTGTAAATCCATCTTGGGCAATTTCTACCTAATATTGCCAGAATAGCCTTTGCACAACTTCATCTTCAATTATCTTCATCATATTTAATTCACAACGCTAATGCCCATACAGAGTGGTTTTCAGACCATAAATCTGATCCCGATCTCTCCGTATTGACGATGGAATAGTCGGTGATTTAACTATCAAAGGAAAACATGTGTACAAACAACGGTGTATTTCCAAATGGAAATCTTACCGATCAATCATCAATCAACACTAACCCCCTTTAATTTAATTTGCCGTTCAATTATTCATTTCCCTATTCCCGTTTCCATATATTCGTAAATTCTTATTTTTGGAAATTAGAAAATATACGTTTTTAATCATTGGAAAACATTTCATTATTTACTCTCATTTCTTATTTTTTATATTAGGAAACATTTCTGATTCTTATTTGGAAAACATTCCCAAAACTCCTTCATTGGATTTAGACAAATCTTTAAATAAAACATCGTTATGCCAACTTGAACCATTAACACTTATTAACTTAATTCAATTAACTAACCTTCACTATCGAACTTTAACCATTCCTTAGTTAAAAATAAAGTCAATCAAGTTAGGGTATAACTACCTCTTAGACCTTAATTGAACAACATTTCTAACCTCGAAATAGACAAATTTCACATTTTAAATCTTCACCAAACTTCCTTACGTAACTCTCAGATTATATTTACGAATCCACTTCTTTACTGAAATTATTTGATTATAACAATAGTATTATAATCCCATGCTTTTGAAATATAATAACTTAAATATAACTTTTATTTCATAATTTAAATAAATAACTAAATAACAATTTATTTATAAATAAATAAATCTTGATTAAAAATCGGAAAGTAAATAATATTTTCCTACAATCGTTATAGTCGAATTCCAATGTGTGATTCTCTTTCGAATAATCTCTATTCGATAACTCCCTCTCGAATAAACTATGTTCGATTATTTCTCTTCCGAAAAAACTATATTCGATTATCTCTCTTCGAATAAACCATGTTCAATAATCTCTCTTCGAATAATTTATATTCGATAATCTCTCTTCGAATAATTTATATTCGATAATCTCTATTCGAATAATTTATATTTGATAATCTCTCTTTGAATAATTTATATTCGATAATCTCTATTCCAACAACTAATATTCGATTTACTCTAATTCGATTAACTCTAATTCGAATAACAAATATTATTTTAAACTTATTTCCTATCTTATTCAAATTCCCATTTAAATTTCTATTTCAAATCCCAATTTTTTCCCTTATAAATGTTTTAATTTTATAAAATCACTATTTTAATCCCTTATTCGCATCGAATGTGAAAACTATTTCTTTTGTGTATCAGTTCAGTTTGATTTCATATTTTAAAATAATATTCCATTTCCAAATTCTATTTATACTTTTATTTATACTTCTGTTTATAGAATGATTCATACGAAATCTCCTTTTTATTCTAACACTTAAATTTCATTTATAAATACTTCTATAAATGCTGAGTTCACATTCTATTTAAATTATCGGTGTTAAAAACTGATTTATACTTCTCTATATAATTCAAACTTTTATTTTTATGTATCCAATGATAGATATTTTCTAAATTTATAAACATCGTTTATAAATTATTCTTCTCAAATTTTATTTGTTAAAACAGATTTCTATTTAATTCTACTTTAAATTAATCTTTCCCGTTCATCTGTTAAAAACAGATTTCCCTTTTAGTATTTATTTTCCACTTATTTTCTTTCATAAAAGTCTATTCATTAAAAAAATACTTCCTTTTCATTTCCTAAATAATTCCTTTTTTATTTTATTTGTTTTACAAATATTTCCTATTTAATTCTATTCAGTTTACAAATATTTCCTATTTAATTATATTTATTTTACAAATAATTCTTTTTATAAAATACATTGATTTTATAAAATCCTATAATTCAATATCCACTTTGAAATTCCTTTGTGTAATTCTACTTATTTTCTCAATAAATATTCCTTTTATAACTCTATTTATTTTCTAAATAAATATTTCTTTTATAAAATTATTTGATTTTACAGATGTTTCCTTTTTCTAAAATCCTTTGATTTTATAAATATTCCCTTTTTAAATATACACTTTGAAAATTTCCTTTCTACATTCCAATATCACTTATGGTATTAAAATACCAAATCAAAGGATCAATCATCATCCAACACACAAAATCCATAACAGATTATAGACCACATCATATATCACAATATATGAAAAAAAAAACAGTATATAAGTATTGAGGAATCCAGTTGGTTTCCTCCAACATGTTTCCCTACATCCACAGATGTTAAACAATATAATTAACATCAATTTCATTTCAATATGAAATATTCTGATCGACAAAATCAATATTTAATTTACGACATATATATAACTATATCGATATTTTCAAATAATCAATTAGCAGTTCAACCAACCAATCAACACAGAGTAATCAACCAATATTTATCAGTTCTAAAAATACGTTATGAAAATATGAACTTAGTAGAGTTAGTGAGATTTACTCACATTGGACGATCATCGTTAAATAACGATAACTGTTGGTTGATTCTGATAGACAATTTATTTCGCTATAAATTGTAACAAGCTCCAATTCACTCCTAGTCAGTTCCATTGTGTAGCCGCCCTCCATACGATCCCGACGTATCTGACCGTTCGAAATTCTGATACAGTATGAATGAAATATTGTATTTTCAAGTTTATATAACAATTTAAATAGTTTTAAATTAAGGGATTAGTTTTTGGGCCTTTACCCTATTAACCCTCTGGCCCAAACAATTTAAACCCTCTCCAGTTAAATCCCTTTCTTCCCCAATCACTTGAACGCAGCTGCTCCATTAAAGCCTCGACCATTTTCGAAATTCCTTCCATCACCATTCCATGTTTACTTCACCGTACTTCAAATCGCAAGCACCACTGATTTCCCCATCGCGATCTCCATCTTCCTCCCTCCTCCACAATCAACTCGCAACTCTCATTCAAAATCCATCGTTCGGGACTTCCACACGCACTACACAGACCGTGCGAACAAATTATATCCCAAATTCTTCAAACTTTTACACTATGTGAGGATTTCCACTCTGAATCCGATTATAAACTTCGCATCTCCAATCGATGCCTACATCTCTCGAATTAGCAAACCTAGTTCGAACTAAGCCTACGCTGTGTAAAATGCAGCGACAAGAAGTTGCATCGAACCCAAAATAAATCACATAGAGTCGAAGAGAATCTCAAGGGGAATTCAATCATATGTATTTTATGATTTTCAGAATTTTATTTCATTTTCTTTTGATTTTTCTTCCACTCCATTTTTACTGTTTGAATTTCTTTGGAGGCGCTGTAGGTAGTTGACCATTGGAGGAAATAGTTTAGGGTTAGAAAAGGGGTAAGGGTATTTATAGGAGAGGAATAATAATTTTATATTCATTATTATATTAAAATTTAATCAATTGTTATGAGTGTTTATCCTTTAAAAATCTGTATAGACACATACAATGCCCTAAAATCACGAGAATGGGCATGCAGCTATAGTTCGACATTACGGACCCAACGAAACAGGTTTCGTCGAATTCCGACTTTGTTTTCTCACAAAAGTGTTTTTAAAGTCAGATTATCGATTGTTTTTCACATTAAAATCCTGTACGGCCACATGTTGACTCCAAAAATCACAAAAATTGAAATCTAGCAATAATTTAATATTCCGGATCCAACAAAATTAGTTTCATCGAAAACGGAGATTGTTCGCAAAACGGGCTATTTTTAAAGCTCTAAATAAACCTATTTAAATATTAATATATTTAAAAATAATTAAATTAAATATTTATAAATAAATATTATCATATATATTCACAACAGAATATCATACAGCTCTAATTGGATTTATAACTCGATATTCAAATCCTGATTGAATCGATATTCAATTTATATTGGAAATCCATTTATAATATAAATAAATCGTTATAAAATTATAAAGGAATTCTATAGCGACTTTTTGAAAATTTGATTTGGATATAACTCACAATCTATACGATGAAATCTCGATTTTTCTCTTCTATTAGAAAAATATACTTCACCAGCTCCGAACGTTTCTTGTTTCACAGAAATTCGGCTTAAAACGGATTTTGTATATTCGTTTAAAATTCGAATCGCCAAATTATGAACTACCACGCCATTTCGAGCTCGATTATAATTATAATATAAATTGTACGTTTAAAAGATGTTTATAAATAAATTCGTTATTATACTTAAATTCCAAACTGAATTAAATATCTTCCACTATCCAATTCACACAATATTGCGAGTTTCATTAATTCCAATTACTTCAGAATTAAATATATTACTCTATTTTTTATATTAATTAAATATTCAATATTATTTAATTAAATGATGATTTAAATCCCTAAATCACTATTTAAATAATTAAATTAATTAATTATTATACCGTAAAAATACGGGACGTTACATTCTTCCCCCCTTAAAATAATTTTGTCCTCGAAATTGCTAAGGTAGAAAACAACCATATTAACTGGTTATAATTATTCTTTCCTTCTTTAATTTCAGTTTCAACTGAATTAATTTATTTCAATTAAAATATTAATCCATTTCTATTAACGAATATTTTCAAACATCCTGAAAATTTTCTAACACTTTAAATTCTCGAAAAGTTTTGCCAGCATCTCCTTTGTACGGCTCAGTCGGTACAACTACAATTCGCCTCTCTAGGCCTCCTCCAACCCAAAAGAAAATCAAATAGCCAAGCGGCTTGCCAAATTGGCTTATAAATCACCAAACTCTTATAAAAATAAATATGTACCTTTTTGTCGGACATATCATTATATCATTTCCATCTGTCACCAATTCTGCATATACCAATATCTTTCCAATCAACTCCGATCAATTTATCTTTAACACTGCTATTCGCTCAAATAAGCCAAATATCATTTCAAACTCGAATTCCATTCTCGATTCCCAACTCCTAACTCACCAATCAAATATACTTAACCTCGTTAAGTTCCATCCATATATTTCATTAACTGGTTAATTTCACTAATCAGTTATCTTTATCTCATAATTCAATTCTGGTTTTTTTTTCAGAAATCAACTCAATTCATATGGGTTCAATTTTATTCAAGAATCCAATTTTTCTTGATATCATTTTATTTCAATATACGCTTAACTGGGTTTTAATTAAATTTTAATTTGCTTTCACAAATTTCAATTTAAATTTGGTTTTAATTCAACAATCTTTCCCTGGGAAAATTAAACAGTTTACCATATCAAAAATCAAATATTTCCCTTTTCAAATCAAAACAACTTGTTTTTTTTAAAACATTTCCAAAAACAATATCTTTGGCAATAATCCGTCACTTAGAACTCGAAAATGAACACTGATGATGTAGCCAGCATCATCAGAGTTATTTCCTAGTGATAAAAGTGAGTTCAATACTATTTCTTTTCAAAACTCAATTTTAAACACTTTCATTTTGAAACTACTTCAAAATATCCTTCACAATGTTTGGCAAAACAATTTAAAATCTCCCAGGATTATAAAATTCTCATATATTTAATTCAATCCATTAATAAACACTTTTTAAAAATTTCCAGAGTTTTAATTCCAGTTCTTATTTAAATTCAGATTGACTTCAACTGATTTCACATATTACACTTATATGAATCCTGATTGGCTATTTACATAACCATTTTATTTTTATAATCTATAACACCCCGTGTTTTCAATAAACCTCAAAAGTAACGAATTAAAGAATAATTGATTCTAAATTAGAGAACTAAGGGAAACGGGATACGCCATTGTGCTCGTCTCGGAATTCTGGTTGAGATAGAGTCCGAGTTTGCATGAATTGGACTATGTATGAAGAAGTTATGGCCTTCGGAAGTTTCGAAAAATTCGAAATTCAAATTTAAACACAGAAGAGGGCAGGGCAGGAAAATTTCCACCCAGGCCAGGTCGACTAGGATGTCGACCCTAGTGTCGACCTACCCTACAGGTCGACCTGGGGGTCGACCTACCCGTCCTCCCCCGGGCAGATCTGAAAGGATGACGATTTCTGACTCCCTGCTGAGTCATTAGGGCTGAGGTGTTATCCTATGTTGACTGGATGGCCTTGATTATTTTTAGGGTTAATATGACGTCTCTAAATTAGTTAAAACTCAATTAAAACAACCTAACTCTTAACCCTAAATCACAAATATTCATACCAAGAGCCGTTATGTCATCACTGGTGAACCTAGAATAGCCGTCATCTCATTCTACTCAAAGGCAAGATTGAATCGACGTCAAAATTAAATCTAATCTAATCCAACTAAGAAAATTCAACGATCTACATCAAAGGCGAGCAAATCAATTTTAGATTACAGATCCCATAACTCAAGAACTCCTTTTAGTTTGTAAGTGTAGTTATCATTCAAATGCGAATGAATTAAAGACATGGTTTGTAAAATAGGATTGTATCAAGTTGTATGTGATGCTGATTTATGTTTATTCATTTTTGTTCTATCGTATATGCCTATGAATTATTGTGGTCTATCATGTTTTGTGGAAATTGGTGAATAAACCTATGATGTTATGAAATTATCATATGTAAGTTTGGTGATATTATACAAGTTTTAGGTTAAGTCATAGAGTTTATGCCTAATTGTTCAGATCCATTATGCATACATGTTTAGATCTGCGATCTTGTGATGACACTATATGTTGTATGTTAATTTAAAAATTATGCCATGTTTATGCAAGTTAAGTAATGCTATCATGTTATGAATACATGCAAGTTTATAGGTTAAAAACATGACTATGTAAACCTATATGTTTAGATCTACAACTTTACATGTTAGAACCATATGCCTTTATGTAAGATCAATATTAACATGATTCAACCTATGCAAGTTCACCACTACACGTCTAATTAGATTTTGGTAGTTCTCTATAATACTATTACTTTATGATTCATGTTGCTTAGATCTAGTTTGCAAGTTCATAATTAACAATATATTATGCCAAGTTCATGTGTTGTAGTTAGATCCATATTTTTGTATGATGTTAGAATATAGCGAGTTCATCTTTTTCCCTTTTTAGTTCATTAGTTGGGCTAAAATTTCGAGCCTAACATCTTATGTAATTTTGCGAATGTACAACGGGGGTAACATTGGGGAAAACATGAGAATTATACATAATTAACATATTTGACTCATAACCATATAAATGGTATGGCATTGAAATGGTATAATTTACTTACCAAAAATTATGAATTTGATTTAGAAGGAAATTGGGTCATAACAATAAATTGTTCACAAATTTACATATAAGCATAAAAGGATAAATATACAAATTTAGAAAAGGCGAATATGCCTAACCCGAGGTTAGACTGAGTTGTGGTGTATAACTGCCCAGAACCGACCGGCACATCCAGTGACCATAACAATACTTGTCTAATGTGGGTGGTTAGTGCATTGAGCCCAAAAAGGACCCGAGGTAAGACAGAGTTGTGGTGTAAAACTGCCAGAACCGACCGGCACATCCAGTGACCACAACAATACCTGTCTAATGTGAGTGGTTGGTGTTCTAATAAAGCTAAGTCAAGAGTAATAGGGTTAAGTCAATTAAGGAAACACTTAACCAATCCAACATGTTAGCTAAACTGATGGGTGGGGTTAAGGTAAATTTGGACACTTAACCAATTTAACATGTTGACTGGAAAACCCTAGCAACGGGGACCCATTTTAGAAGTAACCCACGTAGATGTATCATGGGACCCTGTACTAGGCAGGGTGGGGCACGATTACTAGGATGATTATAATCGGTCATAAACATTGGCGGTGGTGGATCAGTGTAGGTTCCGGCGGAGTATCGGGGGTGCACGTACTTCGGAGTGGAAAAAGCAGTCACTGGGCATCAGTAGTCATACACTGTGCATCTTGAACCATGTCGGGTTGCCACCATAGGATTTGATACACCTCGTGGTGGAACTAGCACAGGTATCTACAGTCAAGCGGGGGCCGAAGGACACACGCGATAAATGCATGCTAGTAGAAGTTGATCGATATAAGGGAATCATTTCACCATGAACATGTGGTGCTAGTTGGACAAGTATATGTAGGTGCAGAGAATTAAACATGGGTGTGATGTATATTCGGTTTATCTTGCCTTATATAGCTTTATGTTAGTTGTTGTTCTGGTACTGTCCTATTTTTAGTTTATTCCTATCATAACCCTTTGCTTAATTCACACACTGAAAAGTCATTAGACTTACTCAGACTTATGTATGACCCATTTTTCTTTCGTCTTCTTTTTCTTTCGTTTCACCCCCTCAGGCAGCCAGGGAGGGAATAGCTCAGCTTAATTTGGACCATCCATCTTTCCAAGCTTGAAGATTCTGTGATGTACGGCTTGGAATCTCTTATCTTTGGCTATAGCTTTGGACACACTAGACTTGGGGATTTATGCAGTTTTATTTATGTTATATGCTTCTTTATATTTTAAGCAAGACAGAGATTATGATGAAATGTTTTGGAAGTTATGTTGAGACAATTTACTGTAATGGTTTTTCTATTGAACCAAGTATGAAATAAATGTTTGTTTTCCGCTGCTTATATTTCTATCTTGTAACTTTCTATGTCTTTTACCTATAATGCTCCATCGAAGTTAAGGCATTCCCTTTGTGAGTGATCTTAACGGAGGTGGGGTGTTTCACTTGGTATCAGAGCAGAGGTTTACGAGATCAGATAAAAGTTTTTGAAAACTGTTTTCAAAAAGAAGCATTTTTCAAGAAAAAATGTTATTTTACTTTAAAAGGCATAATCCCCCAAAGCCATATGCATTATCTTTCTATCCTTTGTCTTGAATCTTTCCTTTTTCATTACAACATGTCTGGGAATCTTAACCTTCCAGAGGGTGTACCAATACCCGGTTGGTTCAAGAGGTACCTAGAGGCTAGGGCCAACAACGCAGGCCCAACAGACATTTCTTCTCCCCCAGCTGCAGCGGTTCCTCCTCCTCCTCGAGCGAATGCTTTCTCAAAAATATGTAGGGACTTTCGAGCCATCGGTGGAAAGAACTTCAATAGAAATGAATCCTTCGTGGAAGCAAGAAACTGGCTCAAAGAAACTGAGGATTTGTTCGAGATCTTTGAAGCGGATGATAGGCAAAAAAATACAGTTGGTGGTATGGTTGCTCAAAGATGAAGCTTCCTTTTGGTGGGAAGTCACTAACGCTGAAAGACTAATTGAAAATTGGATGGATTTTAGGATGAGGCTTGAAATAAAATTCCTCTCACAAGCTAAACGAAGCCTACAGATGAAGAAGTTCTTAGCTCTCAGACAGGGAAGTATGTCGGTCAAGGAATACATTAACCAATTTAATCAGCTGGCTAGGTCCGGATTGGAGTTAGTAAAAACTCCACATAAGAAGGCTCTCTGCTTCGTTAAAGGATTGAATGAGCCACTTCATAATGTAGCTATGTCCCATATACCTATGGGTGCAACTTATGAAAAACTGGTGGACATGCAACTGTTACCAGAAGAAGATAAGGTAGGCAAGAAGGAGACAAAAGTTGAAGCATCTCAAGATAAGAAAGGGGAAGGATCACAGAGTAAGAAGACGGATTTCAAGAAAGGCGGGAAAAACAACAAAACCCATGACAAGAGGAAGTGAAAGTTTTGTGGCATTCCTGGACATCTGGTTAAGGACTGCAGGAAGAAGAAAAGAAAGATCGGTGGTGTAACGACCCGCATTCTACGCATCGTAGAATCGTAGAATATTTATTTGTTTCACATATGAAGTCGTATGGTCATGTAACTTTGGGAGACAACTATTGGAGTCATTTCCCATGTTCATGAATTTTACCGATTTTTAAATGACTATTTTGCCCCTAGCTGATCTTGTTTTTGCCATAACTTTTGATTGGAAAGGAGTTTTGACCTAAAACCACTTCATTGAATCCGTATGATGGTTTACAATCCCGTAGAGTGGTCACATTAGCCAAACGACTCATCGTTTGGGAGATATGGCTGAAACAAGTTTCAGATGGTGAAAAACAGCTTAACTGGGCTTAACCGGGTGATTAACAACTAGGCCCAAAGGGGAATTTTGGGATTTGGGGTATTTAAGGGCTGTTAGGGTTAGAGATTTCGGTTTTTAGACACTTTTCCAGCCACCATAGACATTTGTTCAACCCTAACAATGGCCTCCAACATCTAAAACATCCCCAAATCACTTTCTAATTGAAGATTAAGCTTAGCAACATCAAATTAAGGGGAAATAGCACCAAAGCAAGGTTAGAACTGCTCTGTTGCATTAGGAACAGCGCCAAACAGAGAATCATTTCAGATTTGGTATTTTATTTGTGGTCAAGGTAAGTGATTTGCATAGTTCCTCACTAATTATGGTTAATTAAGGGTAATTAGTGATAATTAGCGAATTTATACATTAATAAATTGTGGAAAAAATATTTAAAAATTTCGAAATATTGTTTTAGGCCTCTGTTAGAAAATTTGGTTAATTTGGTTAAGTTTTGTTAATCCTATAATTAGTTTTGCCTAAACATGCTTAAGGGAAAATATGGGGTTTTGGCTATGTTTGATCCATTCTACATGCTATGGTTGTTGTTTTGGTGTTTATGATTGATTGTACATGTTTCTATGACTGTATGGTATGATTTATGGTTGTCTAGAAGTGTTAGATTGGTCGAAAACGCCGTCGAATGGCTTAAACAGCTTGCTGGACAAAGTACAGGAAACTGTGCAGGACCGGATCGGATGGGGGAAGCTCGACCTGACCTAGCATGGTTGCACGACCCGAACCGAAGCGCCTTGACAAGCTGGTGATCCAAGAACCTATCGCCGACCCGATCCGCTGGGAGTTCTCCGACCCGATCCGCCCACGTGAGCATGAGCTACCCCAACCCGAACCACTCTAAGGGACGCGATCCGAGCCGCTTAGTGGACTCCGAACCAATGACGTTGCATCACGAGTAGGACCTGATGATGAGTCACGAGCTGGAGGAGCACGACCCGGCCCGTATGGAGTATTCCGAACCGAGGAGCTGATGACCATGACCTGAAGTAAAGGAAGTGAAGAAATGAAGACCGATCCGGAGAAGAAGGTGACGACCAAAACCCAAGATGCAATGGTAGTCCAATTGGGAAGTTTGTACTTAGGATCCAGTTGGGAACCAACGAGTTGACTTCATGAGTTGGGCTTTGCTGCGGGACGTGTGCAAAGGTTTGTTGATGTCTATAACTTTGGATCACTATGTGTAGGAGGGTACGTGAATGGATTCAGGGCCACAGTGGCCTAGGTACGACTAAAGAGCTATAGACCAATGAAGTGGGGTCATTTGTAAAGATTTGGTCATGATTCCATGGGGCAAGCTTGGTAGTAGCAGTAGTTGTACAAGTCGAACTCCGTCACTACTTCGATGGGTCTAGTGATTGACAGTGGTGGACATCGTATACTTTACGCACTGGGTGAGAGATGTGAGGATGGTTGCTATGTTTGATTTGTTTGCCATCATTATGACATGCACACCCCCACCCCCTTTATCTTTACACCATCTGTTCAGTGGTACCTTAGAGTATTATACGGTATGTAGTGCTAACTCTTTGGTTGCAGGTCCAGGTTCAGGTATGGTTTAGTATACCTGTTATTGTTCTGTTTAGCTGCTTATCGCTCATACCATACTTTTTGTCTGACCCAGAGTTTTATGTCTCTTCTTATTACTCTGTGTGTTCTCACGAGCAGACTAGAGATAGGTTAGGTGGTATGCACGAGTAGCTGTACTGAAGACGAGCAGGAGGCTTCCACGTATGATACATATATATAGATACTCTCCCTGTGTTGCTGCAGTCACTACTTTGGGCATTAGTGGTGTACCTTTCTTTCTTTTGTTTAGAGACAGTAATTTGGAAAGTTGTAATAAGCTGTATTTGGATTTTCGCTACTCTGATGATGATGTTGATGTTGGTTTTAGTCATCAGCTTATGCACTGTTTCGCCTGTTTTATGTCAAGTACATTATATTTATATTTTGTTCCATGCGCTATGAGACATTCTACAGGTTTTTGATTAGTTCATTCTCTTCTTTCCTTTCTTTGGCAACCGTTCTGTGCTAGCCGGGCATGTGTACAGCGCACTTTCGGAGGAAATGCCGGCTGGTGCGGGGCGGGCCGTCACACTTGGTACCAGAGCTCTAGGTTGCGTAGTTAACCAAGGGAAAGACATCCAGGAGAGATAATACGTATATGAGAGCGCGTATTTGTGATTATTTTGGTTTTCAAAAGCTATATATATATATACTATTAGTATAGTTAAGGATGAAGTCGCACTGCACTGGCACCACTATGGAGATGGTTAATCGTTTTCTCTTTACAAATTGAAGGATGAGCCGATATGCAAGGGGTACCGATAGAGGAGCCAATAATGGGAATGCTGCCGATATGAGGATGATGTTTACTGACCTCATGAGAGAGATGCTTAGGGATGTGCAGAGGGCAGCTCCCAATGTTGGTAATGGTGGTGGTCCAATAGTGCAGGCGCCTAGGACCGATTTCGCCAAGCTGAACAAGGATTATACTAGTCTTGGTGGGAAGCCTTTCCACGGAACGGAGTCGGCTATGGATGTTCAGGATTGGTTAGATAGCTGCAAGCGTATCTTCGAAGATTTGGGTATCGAAGACGCGATGAAGAGAAGGCTAGCATCCCATTAACTGCAAGGACGGCAATGAATTGGTGGAATGCTATAAAGGCAGCTACTCCCGAGGATCAGATTACTTAGGATCAGTTTAAGGTTCGCTTTAGCGATAAGTTCGTTCCAGCTGCTCAGAAGTCAGTGCTGTTTAAGAAATTCTTTGAACTCAAGCAGATGGCAGAGCAGTCTCGGCGTATATTTCCGAATTTGACACTTTGTCGAAATATGTGTTATCCCCAATAGATACTGCCGAGAAGAAGAACGAGAAGTTCATAATTGGTTTGGATGGATACTTGGGGGAAAGGGTTATTAACCACATCGATGAGATGTTTGAATCGATTGTGGGAAAAGCTTTAGGATCGAGAGTCTTTATCCTGAGTCGAGGACTGAGGTCGCATCTGCCGAGAGCCAAAACCGCAAGCAAGCGGTGCAGGCAAAAGTGGTTCTCAGAACAAGAGGAAGTAGAACCGGAATAAGGATGGCCAGAAAAAGAATAAGAAAGATGTTGAGTGCTTCAGCTGTGGTAAGAAGGGCCATTGTGCTAGTAATTGTCGGGCTAAGCCAGCGGATAGGAAGTGCTTCAACTGTGGCCAAGTGGGACATAACAAGGACAAGTGTCCATAACCCCCTAAAGAAAAGCAGATGGTGAAAGCATATGCCCTTAATGCTATTCCTTCTTCGTCGAATGCCCCAATTGCGGCGGAGAAGGGAAAGAATGTCATTATTCAAGGTGTGCTTTCTGTTTATGATGTTCCCGTTCGAGTATTGTTTGATACCGGAGCTTCCAGTTCCTTCATATCTATTGACCTGGTAGATAGGTTGGGATTGGAGCCTGAAATAGTCGATAGACCTTTAGCGGTGACGAACCCGATTGGTGGTTCGACTAACCTTAGCATGATTTGTAGAAATTTGGTTTTATCGAGTCATGGATGCATGTTTGTTTGTGATTGCTTTGTTTTGGGCTATACTGGGTTTGGCATTATTTTGGGAGTTGATTGGCTCCAAAGATACGGGGTGGTGGTAGACTGTGAGGGATTTTTGGTGATAGCTAGAGTGGATGATGGGCAGAGGGTAGTGTTTGGTGGTCTACCTAGCGATGGGTTAATGTCTAGTTTTCTAAATTCCCTCGACATCCCGCATAGTGAGTTGTCAGGTTTGCCCGTGGTTGGCCAGTATCCGGACATCTTCGAGGAAGTGACCGTACTTCCACCACACCGAGAGATTGAGTTCCGTATTGATTTAGTGAAAGATGCCAGACCTATAGTGATGCCACTTCGTCGTATAGCACCAAGGGAGCAGTAAGAGCTCAGGGTGTAAGTCAGCGATCTATTGAAGAAGGGATTTATCAGAAGGAGTGTTTCTGAATGGGGAGCACCAGTTGTGTTTGCTACCAAGGCGGATGGTTCCCTTCCTTTGTGTGTAGACTACCGCGAGTTGAAAAGTGACGAGGAAGAACAAGTATCCTCTACCATGGATAGATGATTTGTTTGATCAATTGAGTGGCGCGAGGGTATTCTCTCAGATGGATCTCGCGACAGGTTTTCATCAGCTTAGAGTGGAAGCTGAGAGTATAGCTAAAATGGCATTTCGGATGTCGTCTGGATTTTATGAGTGGTTGGTCATGCAATTCGGGTTGACCAATGCCCCAACATATTTTGTGGATCTTATGAATAGAGTATTCAGGGATCAATTGAATAAGTTTGTCCTTGTGTTCGTGGATGATATTTTGGTTTACTCGAGGACAGAGGAAGAACACAAGGAACATTTAAGAATAGTGATGGAGGTGTTGAGAAAACACCAATTGAAAGAAAAGTTTTCTAAATGTAACTTCTGGAGAAGGGAAGTGAGATTCTTGGGCCATGTTGTTTTAGAAAATGGTATCGCCATGGATCCTGCAAAAGTGGCTACGGTACAAGATTGGTCTACGCCCAAGAATGCAACAAACACAAGAAGTTTCTAGGGGTTAGCTGGATATTATCGTAAGTTTATCCAAGACTTCTCCAAGATAGCAGCACCGTTGACTAAGTTGACCAAGGAGAATCAAGCCTTCGTATGGGACAAAAAGTGCGAGAATGCATTCAAGAGTCTAAAGGACAAGTTGACATATGCACCAGTGTTAGTCATTCCTAAGGGGAATGAAGAGATGACGGCATACACGGATGCATGCGGTACCGGACTAGGTGCTGTATTGATGCAAGGAGGTAGGGTTGCAGCTTATGCAAGCCGGCAACTGAAACCGCATGAGAAAAGATACCCTACCCATGATTTGGAATTGGCAACGATCGTGTTTGCATTGAGGATGTGGAGACATTATCTCTTGGGAGAAAGATTCGAGTTGTTTACCGATCATAAATCGTTAAAGTATCTCTTCTCTCAGAAGGATCTACATCTCCGACAGCAGAGGTGGTTAGAATTTTAGCTTCCTATGATTTCCATATCGCATACACACCAGGAAAGGGCAATGCGGTAGCTGATGCATTGAGTAGAAGACATGCCATCTTAGGGGCTATGTTTCTAGAATGGAAGCAACTGGAGTACATCGTGGGTTATGATTTCAGACCAAAGTGCGAATCGGATCCAGAAATGTTAGCAAGTTTGACGATCAGACCCACTTTGATTGCGCGGATTGGTTCTAGTCAGAGGAACGATCCTAACCTATTGGAAATCATCTCCAAGTTAGAGATGGGTATCGACGAGGAGATGAACAAGTATGGGCTTGATCGAGATGGATGGCTTAGAAAGAATGGAAGACTAGTTGTACCCAATGTCAATGGATTGAGAGATGAAGTGCTTAGAGAATGTCATCACTCAAAACTGACTATACACCCCGGTGGTAATAAGATGTATCGAGACGAGAAGCAGACCTACTACTGGGAAGGGATGAAAAGAGACGTTGGGACGTTTATATCCAAATGCATGAATTGCCAGCTAGTTAAAGCTGAGCAAAAGAAGAGGTTTGTTACAACCATTAAAAATTCCAGAATGGAAATGGGAACAAGTGTCAATGGATTTCATTGATGGGTTACCAAGGACTAGATTGGGCCATGATAGCATTTGGGTGATTATGGACCGATTGACTAAGAGTGCAAGGTTTATACCCGTCAAGTCAAACAGGACGGCAGCTAAGTTAGCGGAACTGTATATAAAGTGGGTAGTGAGATTTCATGGAATACCCAAAGGCATTGTGAGTGACCGATATCTGTTGTTCACTAGTGGATTTTGGAAGAGGTTACAAGAGGCGTTAGGATCAGAACTACATATCAATACCGCGTATCATCCTCAAACCGATGGTCAAACAGAGAGGGTGAATCGTATATTAGAAGACCTCTTGAGAGCCTGTGTATTGGATTTTGGTGGATCATAGGATGACCATTTGCATCTAATAGAGTTTGCATATAATAATAGTTATCAATCCAGTATTGGAATGGCTCCGTTTGGAGCTTTGTACGGAAGACCATGCAACTCACCGTCCTGTTGGTTAAAGACCGGTGAGAAATATGTGCTCGGACCAGAAGTAATAAGAGAAACATCAGACAAGATCAAGGTAATCCAACAGCGAATGAAGGCTGCCCAAGATAAGCAGAAAATTTAGCTGATAAGAGGAGAAGAGAATTAAAGTTCTCCATTGGCGACTTGATGTTTGTCAATATTTCTCCGTTGAAGAGCGTGATACGATTTGGCAGAAGAGGCAAGTTAGCACCAAGATTTGTTGGTCCATTCCCAGTTCTTGAGCAAATTGAGAATTTGGCATACAAAGTTGAATTCCCAGAGAAGATGGCAGGAGTTCACAACGTATTTCATGTTTCCCAGTTAAGGAAGTTCGTATACGACCCAGATGTGACTATTTCACCTGATCAGTTGGATGATATCGAAGTTGAACCCGAGGCGGTTGGGAACCGCAAGCCTATGCGCATTGTTGGGAACGATACGAAGCAACTTTGAAGGAAAGCGGTGAATTTAGTCAAAGTCCAGTGGTGCGAGAATGAGAATGACTGTACTTGGGAGACAGAGGAGAGCAGTAGGAAGACGTATCCAGAACTCTTCGCCTGGTAAGATTTCAGTTTCGATATAGTCTTTCCGCATGCTAGGATAGATTTTCTTTATCTGTTTTGCATGTTTGATTGTTGTATATGATTGGTAGGCATGCGGGATCCTTGGTATGTTTTGGGTTAAGGAATTTCGGGGACAAAATTTCTTAAGGGGGCCCGGGGGGGGGGGGGGGGGAGTGTAACAACTCGCATTCTACACATCGTAGGATCGTAGAATATTTATTTCTTTCACATATGAAGTCGTATGGTCATGTAACTTTGGGAGACAATTATTGGAGTCATTTCCCAAGTTCATGATTTTTGCCGATTTTTAAATGACTATTTTGCCCCTTGTTGATCTTGTTTTGGCCATAACTTTTAATTGTAAAGGAGTTTTGACCTGAAACCACTTCCATTGAATCCGGATGATGGTTTACAATCCCGTAGAGTGGTCACATTAGCCAAACGGACTCATTGTTTGGGAGATATGGCTGAAACAAGTTTCAGATAGTGAAAAACAGCTTAATTGGGCTTAACCGGGTGATTAACAGCTAGGCCCAAAGGGGAATTTCGGGATTTGGAGTATTTAAGAGCTGTTAGGGTTAGAGATTTCGGTTTTTAGACACTTTTCCAGCCACCATAGACATTTGTTCAACCCTAACAATGGCCTCCAACGTCTAAAACATCCCCATCACTTTCTAATTGAAGATTAGGCTTAGCAACATCAAATTAAAGGGAAATAGCACCAAAGCAAGGTTAGAGCTGGTGTGTTGCATTGGGAACAGCGCCAAACAGAGAATCATTTCAGATTTGGTATTTTATTTGTGGCCAAGGTGAGTGATTTGCATAGTTCCTCACTAAATATGGTTAATTAAGGGTAATTACTGATAATTAGCGAATTTATACATTAATAAATTCTGGAAAAAATATTTAAAAATTTGAAAATATTGTTTTAGGCCTCTGTTAGAAAATTTGGTTAATTTGGCTAATTTTTGTTAATCCTATGATTAGTTTTGCCTAAACATGCTTAAGGGAAAATATGGGGTTTTGGCTATGTTTGATCCATTCTACATGCTACGGTTGTTGTTTTGGTGTTTATGATTGATTGTACATGCTGCTATGACTGTATGGTATGGTTTGTGATTGTCTAGAACTGTTAAATTGTTCGAAAACGCCGTCGAATGGTGTAAACAGCTTACTGGACAAAGTACAGGAAACTGTGCAGGACCGAATCGGATGGGGGAAGCTCGACCCGACCTGGCATGGTTGCACGACCCGAACCGAAGCGCCTCGACAAGCTGGTGATCCAGGAACCTATCTCTGACCCGATCCGCTGGGAGTTCTCCGACCTGATCCACCCACGTGAGCAAGAGCTACCCTGACCCGAACCACTCTAGGGAGTGTGATCCGAGCCGCTTAGTGGACTCCGAACCAATGACGTTGCGTCACGAGTAGGACCTGACGATGAGACATGAGCTGGAGGAGCATGACCCGACCCGTATTGGGTATTCCTATCAGAATCGAGGAGCTAATGACCACGACTTGAAGTAAAGTGAAGTCAAGAAATTAAGACCGATCCAGAGAAGAAGGTGACGACCGAAACCCGAGATGCAAAGGTAGTCCAAATGGGAAGTTTGTGCTTAGGATCCAGTTGGGAACCAACGAGTTGACTTCATGAGTTGGGCTTTGTTGCGGGATGTGTGCAAAGGGGTTGTCGATGTCTATAACTTTGGATCATTATGTGTAGGGGGTACGTGAACGGATTCAGGGCCATAGTGGCCTAGGTACAACTAAAGAGCTATAGACCAATGAAGTGGGGTCATTTGTAAAGATTTGGTAATGACTCCATGGGGCAAGCTTGGTAGTAGCAGTTGTTGTACAAGTCGAACTCCGTCACTACTTCGATGGGTCTAGTGATTGACAGTGGTGGACATTGTATGCTTTACGCACTGAGTGAGAGATGTGAGGATGGTTGCTATGTTTTATTTGTTTGCCATCATTATGACACGCACACCCTCACCCCCGTTATCTTTACACCATATGTTCAGTGGCACCTTAGAGTATTGTACAGTATGTAGTGCTAACTCTTTTGTTGCAGGTACAGGTTCAGTTATGGTTTAGTATACCTGTTATTGTTCTGTTTAGCTGCTTATCACTCATACCAGACTTTTTCTCTGACCCAAAGTTTTATGTCTCTTCTTATTACTCTAGGTGCTCTCACGAGTAGACTAGAGACAGGTTAGGTGGTATGCACGAGTAGTTGTACCGAAGACGAGCATGAGGCTTCCACGTATGATACATATATATAGATACTCTCCATGCGTTGCTGCGGTCACTACTTTGGACATTAGTGGTGTACCTTTCTTTCTTTTGTTTAGAGACAGTAATTTGGAAAGTTGTAATAAGCTGTATTTGGATTTCCGCTACTCTGGTGATGATGTTGATGTTGGTTTTAGTTATCAGCTTATGCACTGTCTCGCCTGTTTTATGTCAAGTACATTATTTTTATATTTTGTTCCATGCGTTGTGAGACATTCTACAGGTTTTCGATTAGTTCATTCTCTTCTTTCCTTTCTTTGGCGACCGTTCCGTGCTAGCTGGGCAGGTGTACAGCGCACTTTCGAAGTAAATGTCGGCTGGTGCGGGGCGAGCCGTCAGAGGTGATTGTTTCCATTGCGGCGAGGCAGGACACATGGCCAGGGACTGACCAAGAAATCAAGGGCAAAGGCAGAGAGTTGGATCTACTTCTGGAGGGCAGGTCCACGCTCTCATGGCACCTCCGCAAGAACAAGGTAGAAATGTTTTTGTTGAGAGTTTAGCTTATCTTTTTGATCATCCTGTTTGTACACTCTTTGGTTCTGGTGCATCGCACTCTTTTATATCTGCTGCTTTAGTTGAATCTCTGCACCTAGACACCAGTTTAGTAGAGGATCCCTTGGTTGTTTCAAATCCAATTGGGGGCTCAACTTATTTGTCAATGATTTGTTTGGATTTGGAAATTTCTATATTAAGTGTGGGGTTTAGATGCAATGCCTATGTTTTGGGCTTCACGGGCTATGGGTTAATTCTAGGCATGGACTGGCTATCCAGTAATGGTGCCATCCTTGATTGTGAAAAGAGAGTGGTTAGACTCATGACTTGCCTTGTAACACTCTCGAAATTTCTTGTAATCCCATGAACTCTGTTATGCTTAGTTATCTAGAATCTCTGGATGCGTCTATTGAGATTTGCAGTCTGTTAGGGTAGTTCGTGAATACCCGTATGCCTTTGAAGAGGTTAAAGGGTCACCTCTGAAGCGGGAGACAGACTTCCGCATATACCTCGTTGATAATGCAAAACCCATCACTCTACCCATTAGACACATGGCTCCGAGGGAGAGGAAAGAACTCAGCAAGCAAGTTAAAGAGCTACTTGAGAAGGGGTTTATAAGGCGGAGTATTTCTAAATGGGGTGCTCCAGTAGTGTTCGCAACTAAAGCGGACGGTTTTCTTCGCCTATGCGTTGATTATAGGGAGCTAAACAAGCTGACCAAGAAGAATAGGCACCCACTCCCAAGAATAGACGACTTGTTCGATCAGCTTGTAGGTGCATCGGTTTTCTCCCAACTAGATTTAGCTACCGGATTTCATCAGCTGAGAGTGGATGAAGACGGCATCGACAAGAACGCGTTCAGAACTCCGGATGGTTTCTTCAAGTGGCTTGTAATTCCTTTTGTCCTGACAAACGCACCCTCTTACTTTGTCGATTTGATGAGCAGGGTATTTAGGGAGTTCCTCAATAAGTTTGTGGTGGTCTTCGTAGATGACATTTTGATTTTCTCGAAGAGTGAGGAAGAGCATGCTCAGCATCTAAAGGAAGTCATGGACACTCTTCGTGCACACCAGTTAAAAGCCAAATTCTCCAAATGCCACTTCTGGAGAGAAGAAGTAAGGTTTCTTGGACATGTGGTGTCTAAAGAGGGATTAGCTGTGGACCCCGAAAAAGTAGTTGCGGTGCAATATTGGAAGGTCCCACAGAATGCAACCGAAGTCCGAAGCTTCCTCGGGCTAGGGGGCTTTTACTGGAAGTTCATCAAAGATTTTGCGGAAATCTCAGCTCCACTTACAAAGTTGACAAAGAAGAACTTAACTTTCACTTGGGATTTGGATTGTGATATTGCTTTCCAATGCTTAAAAAGAGCTCTAACGACAGCCCTAGTTCTGACATTGCCTGATGGGAGCAAGATGTTTACCGTATACACGGATGCTTGTATGGGATTAGGAGCTGTCTTGATGCAAGAAGGGAAGGTAGTAGCTTATGGAGGCCGACAGCTGAAAATACATGAGAAAACTACCCAACCAACGATCTAGAATTGGCTGCCATCGTCTTTGCGCTTAAGTCTTGGCGCCATTATCTCCTAGGTGAGAAGTTTGAATTATATACTGACCATAAATCATTGAAGTACCTTTTCTCGCAAAAAGATCTTAACTTAAGGCAACGGAGGTGGATGGAATTCTTGGCATCCTACGATTTCGAGATTTCCTATACCCCTGGCAAGGCAATGTAGTAGCAAACGCCTTGAGTAGAAAGAAGCTGACCTTAAGCCCTATCTTTGTTGAAAGGCAGAGCTTAGAATATATAGCCAACTTTGATTTTAGACCCTCTGTTGATCATGTGACCGGTTTGTTAGCATCGTTAGAGGTTCGGCCTACTCTTTTGGACTCAATATGGACCGCACAACGTGAAGACCCTCAGCTAGTAGATATGGTAGGTAAGTTGAGTAGGGGTAAGACTTCTAGTCACCTCAATAGATACTTCATCGATGATAAGGTTTGGTTAAGACGGGATGGGAGGCTATGCATCCCACGAGCAAGGGATTTGGTGAAGAAGGTTCTCGAAGAGGCACACCATTCCAAGTTGACCATACACCCCGGTGGAGACAAATGTACAAGGACATCAAAAGGATTTTCTTTTGGGATGACATGAAGAGGGATGTAGCTGAATTCATCTCGAAGTGCTTAATATGCCAGCAAGTCAAGGCGGAACAAAGGAAGCCTGGTGGTTTGCTTCATCCTCTAGAGGTCCCACAGTGGAAATGGCATAGCATCTCGATGGACTTTATTGATGGGTTGCCTAGGTCAAGAAGAGGCAATACCAGTATTTGGGTAATAGTGGACAGGCTCACAAAAAGCGCTCACTTCATACCCGTTAAGAGTAGAAGGACGGCCTCATCTTTAGCATCCATATATCTTAAAGAGATAGTCCGACTCCATGGGATACCCTCCGGCATTGTTAGCGACCGAGACCCTATCTTTACGAGCGATTTTTGGAAGAGCTTGCAAGAGGATGTAGGCACACAGTTATGCTTAAGCACGACCTATCACCCCCAAACTGATGGTCAGATAGAGAGAGTGAATAGAGTATTAGAAGACCTCTTGAGATTATGCATTCTTGACTTCAGAGGAACTTGGGAGGATCATCTTCCTTTGGTGGAGTTTGCCTACAATAATAGTTACCAAGCCACCATAGGTATGGCACCCTTCAAAGCTTTATATGGAAGACCGTGCCGATCACCAACTTGTTGGTGGGAGTCTACAGATAAGCTCATACTTGGACCAGATATGATTAAAGAAACTTCAGAGAAGGTGGACTTGATACGAAAAAGAATGAAGACTGCCCAAGATAGACAAAAGTCCTACGCAGAAAAGAGAAGGACCGACCTTGAGTTTGAGGTTGGGGATAGGGTTTTCCTTAAAGTATCTCCTTTGAGGAACATCGTTCGCTTCGGATCCGCAGGAAAGTTGGCACCAAGATTTGTAGGGTTGTTTCCTATCAGTGAAAGGATTGGGAAGATGTCTTACAGAGTAGAGCTGCCCGAAAGATTGGCTGGAGTTCATAATGTCTTTCACGTTTCTCACTTACGAAAGTGCTTACATGAGTCTGCGGAAGTGGTGGAACCAAGCATATTAGAGGACGTAGAATAGAACGAGAGGCGACTGTGAGAATAGTTCCAACGTGTATCTTGGGTACAGAAGTCAAGAAGCTATGTAACCGCGAACTCAAACTTGTAAAAGTTCAATGGAGTGACGCTGAGAAAGACGCGACTTGGGAGACTGAGGCCAAAATATGCGCAGCATACCCTTTTCTTTTTGAGGGTACATCTTTGATCTCTTTTTCCTTAAGTTTGTTCATACTAGTATCTATCTTTTTAGTATTTTCCTCAGTGCCGTTCTCGATCCTTAGGTAGAAACCAATGGATGTAAACATGTATTTGAAATATGTTATGATTGATGGTTGCAAGTGGTTGCAAGTGATTGCTAGTGGTTGCTCGTGGATGCATATACACACACTTTAGGAATTAGATCGGCTCAGTCACTTTCATAGGGCATATGCATATATGTACTTATATATGATTGAAACCTGGTGGTTATCATATGGATGCTGCATTTGTATGAATGATTGTGCACTCATGTAGAAAGTATGATTAGGGAAGATTGCATACATTATGGACGCGTGACACCGACATGACTTGCATTAAGGAGGTTAACTGAATAAGTAGACCGCTTGATTTTGCATTAGATAAGGACATATACACACTCTATGCATATAATCATAAAGCATTAGAAGTCTTTTAAGGACAATGGACGCCTGTGTTTGATGGTTGAGTAGATGGACGATTGGATGGTAGGATATACGTTCTTCTTGACTTGAAGATTTCGGGGACGAAATCCTTCAAGTAGGGGAGAATGTAACACCACGTGTTTTCGATAAACCTTAAAGTAATGAATTAAAAAATAATTAATTCTAAATGTGAGAATTAAGGGAAATGGGATACTCCATTGTGTTCGTCTCAGAATTCTGGTTGAGATAGAGTCCGAGTTTGCGTGAATTGGACTACATATGAAGAAGTTATGTCCTTCGGAAGTTTCGAAAAATTCGAAATTCAAATTTAAACACGGAAGAGGGCAGGCAGGAAAATTCCTGCCTAGGCCAGGTCGACCCTAGTGTCGACCTACCCTACAGGTCGACCTAGGGGTCGACCTACCCCCCCCCCTCGGGGCAGATCTGAAAGGATGACGATTTCTGACTCCCTGCTGAGTCATTACGGCTGAGGTGTTATCCTATCTTGACTGGATGGCCTTGATTATTTCTAAGGTTAATCTGACGGCTCTAAATTAGTTAAAACTCTTTAAAAACAATCTAACTCTTAAACCTAAATCACAAATATTCATACCAAGAGCCACCATGCCATCAATGGTGAACCTAGAATAGCTGTCATCTCTTTCAACTCAAAGGCAAGATTGAAGCGACGTCAAAATTAAATCTAATCTAATCCAACTAAGAAAATTCGACGATCTACATCAAAGGCGAGCAATTCAATTTCAGAATACAGATCCCAGAACTCAAGAACTCCTTTTAGTTTGTAAGTGTAGTTATCTTTCAGATGCGAATGAATTAAAGACATGGTTTGTAATGAATTGTAAAATAGAATTGTATCAAGTTGTATGTGATGCTGATTTATGTTTATTCATGTCTGTTCTATCGGATATGCCTATGAATTATTGTGGTCTATCATGTTTTGTGGAAATTGGTGAATGAACTTATGATGTTATGAAATTATTATATGTAAGTTTGGTGATATTATACAAGTTTTAGGCTGAGTCATATAGTTTATGCCTAATTGTTCAGATCCATTATGCATACATGCGACCTTGTGATAACATCTATATGTTGTATGTTAATTTAAAAATTATGCCATGTTTATGCAAGTTAAGCAATGCTATCATGTTATGAATACATGTAAGTTTATAAGTTAAAAACATGACTATGTAAACCTATATGTTTAGATCTACAACTTTACATGTTAGAACCATATGCCTTTATGTAAGATCAATATTAACATGATTCAACTTATGCAAGTTCACCACTACACGTCTAATTAGATTTTGGTAGTTCTCTGTAATACTATTATATTATGATTCATGTTGCATAGATCTAGTTTGCAAGGTCATAATTAAAAATATATTATGCCAAGTTCATGTGACACATCTGTAGTTAGATCCATATTTTTGTATGATGTTGGAATATTGCTAGTTCATCTTTTTCCCTTTTTAGTTTATTAGTTGGGCTAAAATGTCGAGCCTAACATCTTATGTAATTTTGCGAACATACAACGGGGGTAACATTGGGGAAAACATGAGAATTATACGTAATTAACATATTTGGCTCAAAACCATATAAATGGTATGGCATTGAAATGGTATAATTTACTTACCAAAAATTATGAATTTGATTTAGAAGGAAAGTGGGCCATAACAATAAATAGTTGACAAATTTACATATAAGTATAAAAGGATAAATATATAAATTTAGAAAAGACGAATATGCCTAACCCGAGGTTAGACTGAGTTGTGGTGTAAAACTGCCCGGAACCAACCGGAACATCCAGTTACCACAACAATACCTGTCTAATGTGGGTGGTTAGTGCATTGAGCCCAAAAGGACCCGAGGTTAGACTGAGTTGTGGTGTAAAACTTCCCGGAACCGACCGGCACATCCAGTGACCACAACAATACCTGTCTAATGTGAGTGGTTGGTGCTCTAATAAAGCTAAGTCAAGAGTAGTAGGGTTAAGTCAATTAAGGAAACACTTAACCAATCCAACATGTTAGTTAAACTAATGGGTGGGGTTAAGGTAAATTTGGATACTTAACCGATTTAACATGTTGACTGGTCCGCTACTTATATTTCTGTCTTGTAACTTTCTGTGTCATTTACCTATAATGCTCCATCGATGTTAAGCCATTCCCTTTGTGAGTGATCTTAGCAGAGGTGGGGTGTTTCATAATCTCATTCGATTATAATGATAACCAACACATCCAATATTCTATAATATTTCCAATATTAATCATTCTTTATATCAAAATATAATTTGGGTAAAATTATCTCATTTACCCAATTTTCAAAACATACTGTGTCGGTTTATCGTATTCAAGTGTTTAGTAACCCTTATCGATACAATGGATCAAACTGATCGACCAAAATTCACAAACTACTCAACCAATAAATCTCCATGGTATAAATCATTTTATATCAAATAAAAAATATGTTCACTCGTATATATACACTCAAACTCAATCTAGGGTATTACTAACCCTATCTCTATTGAGTTACGCCACAAAGCTAAGGTAATCACTTAACATTCAGCTCTGATACCACTGTAACGACTTGGGGATTTTTGACCCAGAAAATCGACATTTAAAACCAATGTCGACTATCCAAGCATCGGAAATACTGGATACTTAATAGAAAGAAGTTAGAGGGTGAGAATAGATAAGATAGAAAATTAGAATAGAAGAAGAAGAACACAACAACATCAGAATAACACGAATCTCACAGTGGAATGGAAAAAATATAGTATCTAAAATAACTTTGAAACACAAATCTGTATTTGAATATTAGAGTACAACACTTACATCACAGCGGAAATAAACAATAGCTATAAAATGCTGCTGAAGCTTCCTGCTCCAAGCTCCATCTAATGTATCTGTAAATCCCGACTACTTGACTGCCCGTACAAATTTTAGGCACCCAAGAGTTTAGGGAAAACAAAACAAAATAAACTCCGGGTCAGTCATGGGACTTGTGTGAGTAAACTCCAACCACTTGGTTTAACTTTTAAAAATCATTTTCAAAAGAAATGATAATCGTAAGACCAATCCACACATAAACACGGATGGTTTTTACCTTACGATAACCCAAAACATTTCAAAATCAATAATTTTTTGATATTATAATAATGTCTAATCACAAATAATTAACAATCTAGCCGAACACTTGCATCTCACGCTCCACATATTTATAGTATACAATCAAAACCGGAGGTGATTATTAGAGATTGGATTCCGACTATGACAAGGTATGGAACCACCTGACAATAGTGTATCTCTAGAGAGGAATACACTACGTTCAACAAGAATGACTTGCAACCTGGCCCATATATGACCGACCACTCATTTCTCTTAAGTGTATCGAATATATTGTCACCTACGGTTGCTAGCAACATAACCGTTCCCGGGAGATACAAAAGAAAAAACAAGTAACCAATATGAATATTCTCTAGATGGTGACAATACACCCTAATGGGGGCGACCTACTTAGCCACGCTGCCTATCCGATTTTTGTCATTTCCTGGTTGATGAGGCTTGCGGTCATAACGTATCTTTTGACAGATCACACATTCATTTACTTCGAATGCCACATCGTCATACCTGCTAAATCACAAATTGATTTCCACAAAAATACCATGGGTATAAAGCTAAGAGAAACGAATTCCTCCGCCACCAAATGTGGACACGTTTGAAGCGATCAACTTACGTGATCCATTAGATGCCTCTGTCAGACATTCGTCCATACACGTTGTCCTGGGTCTGGACAAACCGAAGGCACTATTCTGTAAGTCTATCTTGGGAAATTTCTATCTAAATCGCTAGAACAGCCCTTGCACAACTCCGTCTTCAATTATCTTCATCATATTTAATTCGCAACGCTAATGCCCATACAGAGTGTTTTTTTGATCATAAATCTGATCTCGGTCTCTCCATATTGACAACGGAAAAATGGTCAAAAACTTTGATACTCAGTGATTTAACTATCAAAGGAAAACATGTGTACAAGCAACAGTGTATTTCCAAATGGAAATCTTACCGATCAATCATCAATCAACACTGACCCCCTTTAATTTAATTTGCCATTCAGTTATTCATTTCCCTATTCCCATTTCCATATATTCGTAAATTCTTATTTTCAAAAATTCAAAAATATACGTTATTAATCATTGGAAAACATTTCAATATTTACTCTCATTTCTTATTTTCTATATTAGGAAACATTTCTGATTCTTATTTGGAAAACATTCCCAAAAATCCTTCATTGGATTTAGACAAATGTTTAAATAAAACATCGCTATGCCAACTTGAACCATTAACACTTATTAACTAAATTCAATTAACTAACCTTCACTATCGAATTTTAACCATTCCTTAGTTAAAAATAAAGTCAATCAAGTTGGGGTATAACTACCTCTCAGACCTTAACTGAACAACATTTCTAACCTCGAAATAGACAAAGTTCACATTTTAAATCTTCACCAAACTTCCTTTCGTAACTCTCAAATTGTATTTACAAATCCACTTCTTTTACAGAAATTATTTGATTATAACAATAGTATTATAATCCCATGCTTCTAAAATATAATAACTTAAATATAACTTTTATATCTTAATTTAAATAAATAACTAAATAACAATTTATTTATAAATAAATAAATCTTGATTAAAAATCTGATAGTAAATAATACTTTTGTACATTCGATATAGTCGAATTCCAATGTGCGATTCTCTTTCGAATAATCTCTATTCGATAACTCCCTCTCGAATAAACTATGTTCGATTATTTCTCTTCCGAAAAAACTATATTCGATTATCTCTCTTCGAATAAACCATATTCAATAATCTCTCTTTGAATAATTTATATTCGATAAGATAATCTCTCTTCGAATAATTTATATTTGATAATCTCTCTTCGAATAATTTATATTCGATAATCTCTATTCCAACAACTAATATTTGATTTACTCTAATTAGATTAACTCCAATTCAAATAACTAATATTATTTTAACCTTATTTCCTATCTTATTCAAATTCCCATTTGAATTTCTATTTCAAATCCCAATTTTTTCCCTTATAAATGTTTTAATTTTTTAAAATCACTATTTTAATCCCTTATTCACATAAAATGTGAAAAATATTTCTTTTATATATCAATTCAGTTTGATTTCGTATTTCAAAATAATATTCCATTTCCAAATTCTATTTATACTTCTATTTATAGAATGATTCATACGAAATCTCCTTGTTATTCTAACACTTAAATTTCATTTATAATTCCCTTTATAAATGCTGAGTTCACATTCTATTTAAATTATCGATGTAAACAACCGATTTCTACTTCTCTATATAAATTCAGACTTTTATTTTTATTTATCCAATGATAAATATTTTTCTAAATTTATAAACATCGTTTATAAATTATTCTTCTCAAATTTTATCTGTTAAAACCGATTTCTATTTAATTCTACTTTAAAATAATCTTTCCCATTCATCTGTTAAAAACAGATTTCCCTTTTAATATTTATTTTCCACTTATTTTCTTTCATAAAATTCTATTCATTTAAAAAAAATACTTCCTTTTTATTTCCTAAATAATTCCTTTTCTATTTTATTTATTTTACAAATATTTCCAATTCAACTCAATTCGATTTACAAATATTTCCTATTCAATTCTATTTATTTTACAAATAATTCTTTTTATAAAATCCTAAAATTCAATAAGCACTTTGAAATTCCTTTGTATAATTCTACTTATTTTCTCAACAAATATTCCTTTTATAACTCTATTTATTTTCTAAATAAATATTTCTTTTATAAAATTCTTCGATTTTATAGATATTTCCTTTTTATAAAATCCTTTGATTTTATAAATATTCCCTTTTTAAATATACTCTTTGAAAATTTCCTTTCTACATTCCACTATCACTTATGGCATTAAAATAACATATCAAAGGATCAATCATCATCCAACACACAAAATCCATAACAGATTATATACCACATCATATATCACAATATATGAAAAAAAATAGTATTATAAGTATTGAGGAATCCAGTTGGATCCCTCCAACCTGTTTCCCTGTGTCCACAGATGTTAAACAATATAATTAACATCAATTTCATTTCAACACGAAATATTCTGATCGACAGAATCAATATTTAATTAATGATATATATATATAACTATATCGATATTTTCAACCAATCAATTAGCAGTTCAACCAACCAATCAACACAGAGCAATCAACCAATATTTATTTGTTTTAAAAATACATTATGAAAATATAAACTGAACAGAGTTAGTGAGATTTACTCACATTGGACGATTATTGTTAAATAACGATAACCGTCGGTTGATTCTGGCAGATAATTTATCTCGCTATAAATTGTAACGAGCTCCAATTCACTCCTAGTCAGTTCCATTGTGCAGCCGCCCTCCATACGATCCCGATGTATATGACCGTTCGAAATTCTGATATAGTATGAGTGAAATATTGTATTTACAAGTTTATATAACAATTTAAATAGTTTTAAACTAAGAGATTAGTTATTGGGCCTTTACCCTATTAACCCTCTGGCCCAAACAATTAAAACCCGCTCCAGTTAAATCCCTTTCTTCCCCCGATTACTTGAACGTGGCTGCTCCGTTAAAGCCTCCACCATTTTCGAACTTCCTTCCATCACCATTCCATGTTTACTTCACTGTACTTCAAATCGCAAGCACCACTGATTTCCCCATCGCGATCTCCATCTTCCTCCCTCCTCCATAATCAACTCGCAACTCTCATTCAAAATCTGTCGTTCGGGACTTCCACACGCACTACACAGACCGTGCGAACAAATTATATCCCAAATTCTTCAAACTTTCACACTAAGTGCGGATTTCCACTCTGAATCCGATTATAAACTTCACATCTCCAACCAATGCCTTCATCTCTCGAATTAGCAAACCCTAGTTCGAACTAAGCCTACGCTATGTAAAATGCAATGACAAGAAGTTGCGTCGAACCCAAAACAAATCACATAGAGTCGAAGAGAATCCCAAGGGGAATTCAATCATATGTATTTTATGATTTTCAGAATTTTATTTCATTTTCTTTTGATTTTTCTTCCACTCCATTTTTACTGTTTGAATTTCTTTGGTGGTGCTGTAGGTAGTTGACCAATGGAGGAAATAGTTTAGGGTTAGAAAAGGGGTAAGGGTATTTATAGGAGAGGAATAATAATTTTATATTCATTATTATATTAAAATTTAATCAATCGTTATGAGTGTTTATCGTTTAAAAATCTGTATAGATACATACAATACCCAAAAATCATGAAAATGGGCATGCAGCTACAGTTCGACATTACGAACCCAACGAAACTGGTTTCGTCGAATTCCGACTTCATTTTCTCACAAAGCGTATTTTTAAAGTCAGATTATCGACCGTTTATCACATTAAAATCCCATACGGCCACATGCTGACTCCAAAAATCACGAAAATTGAAATTTAGCAATAATTTAATATTCCAGATCCAACAAAATTAGTTTCGTAAAAAACGGAGATCGTTTGCAAAACTGGCTATTTTTAAAGCTCTAAATAAACCTATTTAAATATTAATATATTTAAAAATAATTAAATTAAATATTTATAAATAAATATTATCGTATATATTCACAATTAGAATATCATATAGCTCCAATTGGATTTATAATTCGATATTCAAATCCCGGTTGAATCGATATTCAATTTATATTGGAAATCCATTTATAATATAAATAAATCATTATAAAATTATAAAGGAATTCCATAGCGACATTTTGAAAATTTGATTTGGACATAACTCACAATCTATACGATGAAATCCCAATTTTTCTGTTCCATTAGAAAAATACACTTCACCAGCTCCGAACGTTTCTTGCTTCACAGAAATCCGGCTTAAAACGGATTTTGTATATTCGTTTAAAGTTCGAATCGCCAAATTATGAACTGCTGTGCCATTTCGAGCTCGATTATAATTATAATATAAATTATACATTCAAAAGCTGTTTATAAATAAATTCATTATTATAATTAAATTCCAATCTGAATTAAATTTCTTCCACCATCCAATTCGCACAACATTGCGAATTTCATTAATTCCGACTACTTCGAAATTAAATATATTACTCTATTATTTCTATTAATTAAATATTCAATATTATTTAATTAAACAACGATTTAAATATCTAAATCACTATTTAAATAATTAAATAAATTAATTATTATACCATAAAAATACGGGACGTTACAAGGGGAGAATCTGATTTGGAGCGTCAATTTGCGTTTTTTTCCCATTAGATCTGTTAATCCCCTCAGTTTCATATGAATTGGATTTGAATTGTAGTGTATGAATATATTTTTATTTTAGAAATTAGGTTTGGAGAAGGAGGAAAATGGCAGAGCTCCGCTGCCACTACAAATTCGTGTGGAAAAAAATGAGGCCTTACCACTTTATTTATAGGGAAGAAATTGGCCTTGAACTGTTGGATTAGTTTTAAGTTATATTCGTCCATCCGTTTCATATATATTGTAAACCAAACCCTATAAAACCTGGCCGTCACTAGGCAAACTAACGCCCAGTTGGTCGACCGTGGCGGTCGACCGCTATGATTAACCGCCGGGCAATTAGTTGCCCATGTCAGGTAGTTATATAAGGCATAATATATATTTAAATTCTAATTTATTTTTGAAACATCTATTTTTGAAATTCTAATAATTAATTTATATTGTCAAAATTTTGGGTTGTTATAATTATTTTTGTTTTCGCCATAACTTTTTCATTCTGACTCCATTTCTGATGAACCAAATATGCAAACTGACTAGAAAATTGTCATGGATCTAATGTTTAGCCAATTTCTATTAGTTTGACAACTTATTATTTTATTAGTTAATTCATTTACTAATTACCGTATCAAAAAATCCTGGTTGTTACAAACTAAAATGGAAAGTGATGCAGAATCGAAGAAGAAAACCATAGGAAGTCAGGCGCAATAATTCAGAGCTATGCCCAGGATAGAAGAAGAAGAAGAAGGACGAGGGAAGATTGAAAATAGCTAATTTTTTCTGCAACGTTAGAGACCCATGAATGTGACGGTCGGCCTCCATGATTTTCCTCTTTGAATAATAATTTAACAAAGTGCTTTAAGTTTAAATTGTGGTTAGATAAAATGTGGTAGTAAAGGAATTAAAATATCGACTTTTACCTAATGACTATTAAGTGTATTTCTTACACATGACGTCACATTATTTGAAGAAATTACAAGGATTCAAAGCTTGTTATTCCATTCTATTCATGTTTTTCGAACGAATTTTATAGCAATGACAAAGGAATCACATATGTTTTAATTATAAAATAGCCAGTGCAAGCTATAGATAAGTGAAAAAAATTCATTCTTGCTGCTTTGCACATCGTTTTCTATTTGTTTGGAATTCACTGTCATTACAATCACAAATAGAAAAGTGAAATCAAATCGAATCCAAATCATGTATACTAAAAATATTCATGAATTAAATTCTATTACATTAAAATAGAACATGACAAAATTAAGGTACTTAAAATTCACATATGAGAGGAGATTTTAGGGTTTAAGTTGACAGTTTTCACATAGAAAATCTCCCAAGGTACAACAAAAATTCAAATATCAAAATATATAATACTATTAAGGAAAAATCAAGATATAACTAATACCCAAGAACCACCTTGGATTTGCTTTATGTTATAACCTTTCCATTTCTCCTAGTTATATCCTTTTATTGTGTAATAAATTTGTTTATGCATATTAAATTCCCAAACATATAGCATAGAAGATGATACATATGATAAATTCTAAATTTAATAATTTCAAACTTTAGAATACGAATGAAGATGGATGTTCATTCAAATGTTAGTTCCTTTTTTTGGATGGAGAGAGCGAGAGGGAGAGAGAGAGAGAGAGCGTAATAACCCGGAAAATCCAAGCCAATTTAAAATTTTTATTTTGGCAATTTTAGTGAATTTTGAATATTTAAAATGAATTATTTTAAATAATAACGACGAGAAATTTATTTTGAATAGAAGTAGAATGAATATATTTATTTGAATCGTCGTTAGAATATAAATATTTATTTTTAATTATAAAAGGAATTGAAAATGGAGCGGTAGTTTGAAAATTCGATTTCAAATTTCAATTGGATGTACAGGATTCAAAATAAACCGGATTTTGGCAAAACGAAAAATATTAGAATCTATTTGAAAATCAACGAATCTGAAAAATTGAAATTTCATAGAGGGAATAAAAAGTTATGCCCAGTTGAAAATTCAGAATAGTCGTTATGGAATTCTTGTCCTTAAAAATGGAAATTTTGTAAATGACCTTTGTTTTCGATGAAACCACTTTTGTTGGATCCGGAATGTCGAATTATTGCTAGATTCCAAAATTCATAATTTTTCAAACCAATATGTGAGTGTGGCGAAGTGAAACGTGTTTTAACAATTTCAGTCAATTTCGATTGACCAGAAAATGGCGATTTTTCAAAAGGACTCGGAATTTGACGAAATTAGTTTTGTTAGAATCGTATCGTCAATACAAAGCTAGAAAATATTTTTCGGGAATTTTTGGGGTCCGTATGTGGCCCCAGTAAATTGAAATGTGCGTTCAAATTTAATATATAGATTTATATTTTGATTTTGATGGAAATTGATCGAAATAGCCGAATCAGCTTACGATACATATCCCATTGCGTTCGGAATGGGGGTAATTAGTTATGGACGATAGTCGGTGGGTTTGATTTCGAGGTCAAAATAAAAAGTTGCTTTTTGAAATTGAATTAATTAAATATATATATATTAATATATAAACTATTATCCCATATCTCTCTCCCTACCCTCACTTTTCTCTCCGGACAAGTTTCAGAAGAGATTAAAAAAATTAGAAAATTCGCGTCGCTCCCTCCTTAGTTCTTCCGCCGCCGTCGAGGGTGGCGTGCGCCTACTCTTCCCCCCTCCCAGCCCTCCTCTCTCCTCCGGGATCCCCCTAACCTCGCTGAACCCCTCCTCCATTCTCTCTCTTCCCTACTCTCTCTCCTCCCAGGTTAAACCCCCGTGCCCAAAACCCTGCTGACCGCCGCGCCTGGTAGCCACCACCCCATCGGATCCGACGCCCCTTCCCCTCCTCGACCACCCACAGCCCGACTCCGATGATGAACCCCCCCTCTCCTTCAAAATCAATGTAAGTTCTTTTAAATTTGAGCTTTATTTATTTTCTTTGATTTAAAAACTGATTTTATATGTGAATAGAAGAAAGGAATGATTTTTAGATCTATAGAGATTAGATTTTTATCAATATGAAGTTTAGATCTTCGTTCATATGAAGTTAGGGTTTTTAACACTTGAAAGGTATGATTTTGATGAAGGAAAAATAGGATTTTTGGTAATATAGTTATATAAATTTTAGTTAGAAGGAAGATAAGATTTTTAAATATAAGGAGATAGGATTTTTAATGATAGAAAGCTATGATTTTGAATCATGAAAGGATATGATTTTTAATTTAATAAAAATATGATTTTTATATTATATAGATAATAAAAATGTGATTTTTATATTATAGAGACAATAAAAATATGATTTTTAGCTAATAGTAAAGATTATATTTTTATCATAGTAAAGATTATATTTTTATCGTAGTGAAGGCGATATTTCTATATATAGAAAGCTCGATACTTTTATATATAGGAAGGCGATATTTTTAGCTATAGAAAGTCGATATTTTTATACATAGAAAGGCGGGATTTTAATATATGAAGTAGTGAAATAAAAATATGATTTTCATACGTGAAGGCAATATAAAAATTTGATTTTTATAATGAAGGAGGATCTATAAATATTCGATTTTTACTTATATGAATACCGTATAAAAATGTGATTTTTAATAATCAACTGCATGAAACAGATGGCGATGGATCAGACTGAGATCAAAACGAAGTCCGAACCGTTCAGAAATAAAGAATGACAGAGTGGAACCCTCGGTGAGAACTCCTAACTTTTATTTTATTTTTAGTTTGAAATATATACTAGGATGCAGGCGGTGCTTAGCAGCACCCGACACCCATCATCCACAGACCATGGATGACTTGTTTGTTTGATTGATGTGTTGTGAAATTTTATTGTGTGATGTGGAATGGAATAAAATATTTTATAGTTAAAAATATATATTTTAACGTGTATATAAAATAAATATTTATAAACAAATCGGGCGGTTTGTTTATGTATACCCATTTGACTGATATTGATTGGGACGATGAATTTTACACATCGCCAATTGCACAAATAAAAATCCATGTTTGTTGATTTGAAACCCCACACGGGTGTTGGGATGATATTTGGCGTACACTAATCCCAAATAATTAGCTGTATGTCGATCGATTGATTGACATGTTGTTATAAGTGTTAAATATTTATATTTAATACTTATGCAGTGTAGAATGCACTCTGGATGATGGTTGATTATTTATCGTTGCTATTATATACATGTGTTGCAGGGAATCCATAAAATTAACATTATATGGTAAGTGATTGGGCCTCATTCCAAGTTGGAAAATAAAATATATATTCATGTGTTATATAAAAGAAAATTCATGTGTTGAATAAAATATATATTCATGTGTTGAATAAAAGAAAATTCATGTGTTGAATAAAATATATATTCATGTGTTGAATAAAAGAAAATTCATGTGTTGAATAAAATATATATTCATGTGTTGAATAAAAGAAAACTCATGTGTTGAATAAAATATATATTCATGTGTTGAATAAAAGAAAATTCATGTGTTCAAGAAAATATTCATTTGTTGAATAGAATAACGAAGTTATTGAAATATATAAAGCCGTGTTGATTAGATTTGCGCCATTTTGACGTGAACGATATTTATATCGATTTTATTCATTTTTATAATGAATATCGAGAAGGAATTGATTTCAAAATATAATGTTTTGAAAATATTATCATTTATATATCGATGATATGGAATATTCAATTTTGATTAGAAATTGAATATGAAGTTGATTTGAAAACGAATTTAAAACGATTTATAAAATACGTTTTAAATGGATATCGATGAAATATATATTATATATATTATAAATAATATAATGGCCTGAATAGAACGCGCCACGCTGCGGCAGTTCGCGAATTTCGACCATTGACTTCGAATAGTATTACGGGAGATCCGACCGTCGGATTCTCCTAAAACCGGAACCATTGGGTTCGTATCGAAAAGGGCTTTCTAAAGAACACTATAGATTTGAAATCTAATGGTTGGATTTGGAATTATGTCCTAATCAAATTTGGAAAAGGTTGCTGTAAGTGCAGTTCGATGGCCGTTGATGGAAATCGACTGTACGGACCTTGATAAAATTATTAAAAATATAATTAATTTGTGTAAAATCAAAATAAATGATTTGGAAAGAATTGGGATGAAAAATTCCATATTTGAAAAGATAAAAATAGATTTTTATCGAAGTGAACTAGTTTTGAACTAGAATATTAATCCATTTATTTTTAAAATAAATAGATTGGATTTGAAATGGTTCTCAAAATAACCAGAATTTCCAATATATAAAGTGGAAATGGATTTGAATCAAAATTGTCTTTGGAATATTTCGATGTTGGATTTCATGATTATACAGATATTGTTATGGAATTTTGAAGGATATGTTTATATCGTTATTTCCAATAAGATATTTGTTGGTCGTAGAATTTGATATTGAATATAAGCCGATATATTTTCTATTCAGAGCCTTGTATTTAATATCAAATGGGATTTGGCTTTGTCGTGAATGGTGTCTTCATTAACACTGTTCTTAAACCAGTTGAGAAAAAGATTAAATCTTTTTATTTAGATTTAATGAAGTATACCAATTAAATGGTATTTAATTGGAATTGAATTTGAATTGATTTTTGGGTTTATTATGAACGGTGTTTTAAATAACACTTGTTCTTTAACCCGATAATTAATGGAATGTGAATTGGGTTTATCGTGAACTGTGTTATAACGACATTCGTTCTTTAACCCGATTTAGAGTGAAATGTGATTTGGAATTTATTAATCTTTTGTTAAGATTTAAAGGAGATTTTCCAAAGTAAAGTTTTCCAATTTAATAAAATAAATTGGAATGGAATGGAATTCGATTTGGTAATAATCGAAGTGAATCTCTATGGAGGAAGACAAATAATATATCTGGAATTTAAAAGGCTTTGCCGTTATTCCATTTATATTATTAGTCGGATATGGAAGTTTATATCGATTATATATATCGATTTGTTTTCCATGAAGATTCCATTGTAAATGGAATGTGATTTTGGGTTGTTGTGAACGGTATCTTTAATAATACCGTTCTTAGACCCAACGGAGTTATGAAAATCAAAAACTAAAGATTAGTTAAGTTGAATGTTTTCTGGGTATTGATCTGATGTTAGTTTTGGCCTTCGGGGTTATTACTTAGGGAATTGTTCACTTGCTAATTTACGGTTAAAAGATGATGGAATAGAATGTGATTTTGGGTTTATCGTGAACCGTGTTTTAAATGACATTGGTTCTTTAACCCAGTTAAAGACAGGATATGATTTCCCATGTTAAATAATCATTGACAGTGATTTTGGGAGGATATGATTTATATCGTTATTTCAAATACGATATTTCTTGGTCGTAGAATTTGATATTGAATATAAGCCAATATATTTTCAATTCAGAGCCTTGTATTCAATATCAAATGTGATTTGGGTTTGTCGTGAATGGTCTCTTCATTAACACTGTTCTTAAACCCAGTTGAGAAAAAGATTAAATCTTTTTATTTAGATTTAATGAAGTATACCAATTAAATGATATTTAATTGGAATTGAATTGGGATTGATTTTTGGATTTATCATGAACGGTGTTTTAAATAACACTTGTTCTTTAACCCGATAATTAATGGAATGTGATTTTGGGTTTATAGTGAACTGTTTTTTAAAGGACATTGGTTCTTTAACCCAGTTAAAGACAGGAGGTGATTTCCCAAGTTAAACAATCATTAATATTGATTTTTGGGAAGATTAAAACCAAGTGGAGTTTTAATGAATCTTTAATTAGATTGAAATGATCGAGAATGGAGTATCACCAACTTTGCTCCAGGCGATAGTTAAATCTTTAATTAGATTTGAACGTGAAATGGTAATTGAATTTACCGATAACACCGTGGTGTTAGATATGAAGTATGTCCAGTTTTACTTCATGGGGTGAATAGGCTGGGGTTGGGAAATTTAACAAGTGATTACTTCGGTAAGGTTCGCTAATCCCGACTAGTTTGGATAAACCATAATTTGGTTTAAATTGATATTCAAAAGAAGATTAAAGAATAAATTTAAAGAATTTATCTTTGATAAAATTAATGGGAACATTTCCCAAAGTGTAACAATATTTGAATAAAAGAATATTCTGAATTGGAATGAGGCGTATGTTGTGTTTGTGTAACACTTGTTTATTATACACGCGAGTTATTCGGAAAGGCCGGGTTTATCCCATTCTGAATAATTGAATCGACGATGTGTCGAATATGAAGACGGTGGTCAAAGATCGGAGGTTGACACATCGTTTGGATAATTACTAATGATCTTGATTGGGCTTTACACCTAAGAGGGGGGAATTAGTTGGTGATCGTCCAGATGTACTTGGAGATCGATGGATATGCGAGGTACAAGGTGCCTCCGGTTTCGTTCAGACCCAGAACGGACTTGTAAATGGATTATGTGTCTGACATTGGATATCATTCTATGTGATTGATGGATATGGGTTGCATGGAGTGGTTTGCCTGTGTGGCACGCTAAGATGCAAATGATCAAGGCTTTGGTTGAAAAGCAGAGTCTTGTGGTTGATGATCAAAGCACGGCCTGTGTGGCATAGCTTTGTGTATAACGTTAATTCGCGAGCCTCACACCCCGGTTGTCAACCAGAAACAGGAGATGACATCAGGGAAGGCATATGTTTCCTTCTAGCTAGGGTGGTGTTAGTGACCTACCATCCCTGACATTTATATTATTTTCACCTGTGTTGTTGTTGGATTGCGAGGCGCCACGAATATATCGGTGACAACATGGAGCCGTTGGAGTCATTTGGCTCATTGACGCCCCAAAGGGTGGGGAAATGCAATGTTCAGGCATTATAATCCACATCGATGGACCGACCCTGACGATCCAAGGTGCAGTTGCGGCTGTTCCTGCGGGGCGGGCTAGAGCGTCTCGAAGCGGCGAGGATGATCCCTTGCCTCGGTTCATAAATGGAAATCCAGCTTCCAATACATGACTTTGTGGTTTTGATTGTAGAATCTATATATGGCGACATAGTGGTATGGGGCACTTATGCCATCTATGATTGATACTTATGATTGAAATTGTTTTGACACTATACACTTATAGTAATAATAAAAGAAGAAATTTAGCGTATCAATCATTCTTTGGCTATTATAAGGTAAAACCCTATCCTCCGGCTTGTGTTGCATTGTGTGATGGGACCTGGGTCTTATAATAGCTTCATTGTTCTTTATTTAGCATTACGCTGTTGTTTTATGAACTGGTATTGTTGGGAGAAAACCCTTTCCGTGTTATACGGCGTGGTCCCTTGATTTACCTAACTTTAAAATAAATATTAATAACTGTTTTAGTTCTCACACCAGTCACATGACTGACCTGGAGTTTATTGTTTTAACCTAAACTTTGGGTGCCCTTATTTCCGACACGGGCAACTAGTAGTTTTGTATTTGCAGATTTATATTCACAGGATCCCGATTTAAAGCTGAAGCGGTATTCGGAAAGCTCTGTATCCGTGTATTTGTTTTCAGCTGTGCTTTTTATTGTTTTTTCGCTGTGATGTACTTAAATGTAATTTAAATCTCTGATATTTTCTATGTAATATTTTTTCATACTCTGTAATATTCTTGTATTCCGATGGAATTGTTTTTATAAGCAATGAAATGTTCTTCTGTTTGTGTTCTGATGTGGCTTGTCCTCAACTCAATCCACTCTTTCCCGTAAGGGTGATTTCGGGTCCTTATATTTGGTATCAGAGCTTTGGTTTACAGAGCTCGGAGAACAAGACATATTAAAACCAAACGAAAGAATTCTTCAGAGATTGGATTAGTAATATCCAATGGGAATGGCTCGTTAGAGATGGGATCAGTAGTATCCTAGAACGAGTGTGAAGAGTATATTTTTAAAAATGCAAATGAATTTTGTCTTGAAAATTTAAACCTTATTCAATGTATTTAAATAGTTATTTGTATTGATTTGGACAATCCAGTATATAAAGATTTTGCATATACGTCTGATCCGCGTGTATTTGAAGTTTTAATATACTGGATAGATATAGAATCACACTCTAGTCGCCCGGGGATGATACTGGTAATTGTGATCACAATTACCAGTATTTATGTTCGAGTTTCGAAAGTGGAATATTTATATATTTCCAATTGACAGGTGTGAGAACCAAAATATAGTTAGAATATATTGTTGTGACTTGGCATCAAAAACATGATTTTCTGTATATATGTCAAAATTATGAATTTGAAAAGCTAATCAACTTATTGATTGCTGATTGTGTTGTTTGATTAATTAAATTTGAACCATTTAGCCAAATTGTATCAAATATTGGACCGAATTGAAAATTGTTTGATATTGCATGCATATACATGTGTATTCATTGAATAGGACATTGCAAGGAGGCTAGAAAAGAGGAATAAGATTATTTGCCCGACAAATAGGTACAGGTTTATTGTATTTCTTGGGTTTGGATGATTTTATGAGCCGATTGGCTAGCCGCTTGGCTGTTTCTTTTTCTTTTTGGATTGGTGAGGGCCCTGGGAAGCTATTTGAAATATCCTGAAGCTCCCGGTGCAGAGGAGGTTATGGCGAAATTTTTCGAAAATTTAGGGTGCTAGCCAAATTTTTAAAAATTTGAAAAGTTCTTAGAAACTGAAAAGTTGAAGAACTTAAGCCATAATGAAAATAATGAAAGTTGAGTTGATTAGTTAAACAACTTTCATATTTTCTTAGAAACTGAAAAGTTGAAGAACTTAAGCCATAATGAAAATAATGAAAGTTGAGTTGATTAGTTAAACAACTTCCAGCTTCGTTCCTTTTCGAGGACGAAAAGTTTTAAGTAGGGGAGATTGTAATAACCTAGAAAATTCAAGCCAATTTAAAATTTTTATTTTTGCAATTTTAGTGAATTTTGAATATTTAAAATGAATTATTTTAAATAATAACAACGAGAAATTTATTTTAAATAGAAGTAGAATGAATATATTTATTTGAATCGTCGTTAGAATATAAATATTTATTTTTAATTGTAAAAGGAATTGAAAATGGCGCGGTAGTTTGAAAATTTGATTTCAAATTTCAATTGGATGTACAGGATTCAAAATAAATCGGATTTTGGCGAAACGAAAAATATTAGAATCTATTTGAAAATATCTTTCCAACGAATCCGAAAAATTGAAATCCCATTGCGGGAACAAAAAGTTATGCCCAGTTGAAAATCCCGAATAGTCGCTATGGAATTCTGGTCCTTAAAATGGAAATTTTGCAAATGACCTCTTTTTTCGACGAAACCACTTTTGTTGGATCCGGGATGTCGAATTATTGCTAGATTCCAAAATTCATAATTTTTCGAATCAATATGTGAGCGTGGCGAAGTAAAACGTGTTTTAAAAGTCTTAGTCAATTCGATCGACCAGAAAATGGCCATTTTCCAAATGGTCTCGGAATTTGACGAAATTAGTTTTGTTAGAACCGTATCATCAATACAAAGCTAGAAAATATTTTTCGGGAATTTTTGGGATCCATATGTGGCCCCAGTAAATTGAAATGTGTGTTCAAATTCAATATATAGATTTATATTTTGATTTTGACGGAAACTGATCGAAATAGACGAATTAGTTTACGATACATATCCCATTGCGTTCGGAATGGGGGTAATTAGTTATGAACGATAGTCGGTGGGTTTGATTTCGAGTTCGAAGTAAAAAGTTGCTTTTTGAAAATTAAATTAATTAAATATATACATATTAATATATAAACTCTTATCCCTTATCTCTCTTCCTACCCTCACTTTTTTCTCCCGATAAGTTTCAGAAGAGGTTAAAAAAATGAGGAAAATTCACGTCGCCCCCCTTAGTTCTTCCGCCGCCGTCGAGGGTGGCATGCGCCTCCTCTTCCCCGCCCCCCAGCCCTCCTCACTCCTCCGCGATCCCCCTACCTCGCTAAACGCCTCCCCCGTTCTCTCTTTTCCCTACTCTCTCTACTTCCTAATTAAACCCCCGTGCCCAAAACCCTGTTGACCGCCGCGCCTGGTAGCCACCACCCCATCGGATCCGACGCCCCTTCCCCTCCTTGACCACCCACAGCCCGACTCCGATGATGAAACCCCACCCCCCCCTTCAAAATCAATGTAATTTTTTTAAATTTGAGTTTTATTTATTTTCTTCGATTTAAAAACTGATTTTATATGTGAATAGAAGAAAGGAATGATATTTAGATCTATAGAGATTAGATTTTTATCAATATGAAGTTTAGATCTTTGTTCATATGAAGTTATGGCTTTTAACACTTGAAAGGTATGATTTTGATGAAGGAAAAATATGATTATTGGTTATGTAAGAATATAAATTTTAGTTAGAAGGAAGATAAGATTTTTAAATATAAGGAGATAGGATTTTTAAGGATAGAAAGCTATGATTTTGAATCATGAAAGGATATGATTTTTTATTTAATAAAAATATGATTTTTATATTATATAGATAATAAAAATGTGATTTTTATATTATAGAGACAATAAAAATATGATTTTAAGCTAATAGTAAAGATTATATTTTTATCATAGTAAAGATTATATTTTTATCGTAGTGAAGGCGATATTTTTATATATAGAAAGTTCGATATTTTTACATATAGGAAGGTGGTATTTTTAACTATAGAAAGTCGATATTTTTATATGTAGAAAGGCGCGATTTTTATATATGAAGTAGTGAAATAAAAATATGATTTTCATATGTGAAGGCGATATAAAAATTTGATTTTTATAATGAAGGAGGATCTATAAATATTCGATTTTTATATACATAAAAATTCAATTTTTATTTATATGAATACCGTATAAAAATGTGATTTTTAATAATCAACTGCGTGAAACAGATGGTGATGGATCAAACTGAGATCAAAACGAAGTCCGAACCGTTCAGAAATAAAGAATGGCGGGGTGGAACCCTCGGTGAGAACTCCTCACTTTTATTTTATTTCTAGTTTGATATATATACTAGGATGCAGATAGTGCTTAGCAGCACCCGACACCCGTCGTCCACAGACCATGGATGACTTGTTTGTTTGATTGATGTATTGTAAAATTTTATTGTGTGATGTGTAATGGAATAAAATATTTTATAGTTAAAAATATAATTTTTAACGTTTATATAAAATAAATATTTATAAACAAATCGAACGGTTTGTTTTTGTACACCCATTTGACTGATATTGATTGGAACGATAAATTTTATACATCGCCCAACTGTACAAATAAAAATATGTGTTTGTTGATTTGAAACCCCACACATATGTTGGGATGATATTTGGCGTACACTAATCCCAAATAATTAGCTGTATGTCGATCGATTGATTGACAGACTGTTATAAGCGTTAAAAATTTATATTTGATGCTTATGTAGTGTAGAATGCACTATGGATGATGGTTGATTATTTATCGTTGCTATTATATACATGTGTTGTAGGGAATCCATATAATTAACATTATATGGTGGGCCTCATTCCAAGTTGGAAAATAAAATATATATTCATGTGTTGAATAAAAGAAAATTCATGTGTTGAATAAAATATATATTCATGTGTTAAATAAAATAAAATTCATGTGTTGAATAAAATATATATTCATGTGTTGAATAAAAGAAAATTCATGTATTGAATAAAATATATATTCATGTGTTGAATAAAAGAAAACTCATGTGTTGAATAAAATATATATATATATTCATGTGTTGAATAAAAGAAAATTCATGTGTTCAAGAAAATATTCATTTGTTGAATAGAATAACGAAGTTATTGAAATATATAAAGCCATTTGATTAGATTTGCGCCATTTTGACGTGAACGATATTTATATCGATTTTATTCATTTTTATAATGAATATCGAAAAGGAATTGATTTCAAAATATAATGTTTTGAAAATATTATCATTTATATATCGATGATATGGAATATTCAATTTTGATTAGAAATTGAATATGAAGTTGAAATTGTTTTGAACACGAATTTAAAATGATTTATAAAATACGTTTTAAATGGAAATCGACGAAATATATATTATATATATATATATATATATAATATAATGGCCTGAATAGAACGCGCCGCGCTGCGGCAGTTCGCGAATTTCGACCATTGACTTCGAATAGGTATTACGGGAGATCTGATCGTCGGATTCTCCTAAAACTGAAACCGTTGGGTTCGTATCGAAAAGAGCTTTCTAACGAACATTAGAGATTTGAAACCTAACGGTTGAATTTGGAATTATGTCCAAATCAAATTTGGAAAAGGTTGTTGTAAGTGCAGTTCGATGGCCGTTGATGGAAATCGACTGTACGGGCCTTGATAAAATTATTAAAAATATTAATAATTTGTGTAAAATCAAAATAAATGATTTGGAAAGAATTGAGATGAAAAATTCCATATTTGAAAAGATAAAAATTGATTTTTATCGAAATGAACTAGTTTTGAACTAGAATTATAATCCATTTATTTTTAAAATAAATAGATTGGATTTGAAATGGTTTTGAAAATAACCAGAATTTCCAATATATAAAGTGGAAATGGATTTGAATCGAAATTGTCTTTGGAATATTTTGATGTTGGATTTCGTGATTATACAGATATTGTTTTGGAAATTTGAAAGATATATTTATATCGTTATTTCCTATACGATATTTGTTGGTCGTAGAATTTGATATTGAACATAAGCCGATATATTTTCTATTCAGAGCCTTGCATTTAATATCAAATGGGATTTGGGTTTGTCGTGAATGGTGTCTTCATTAACACTGTTCGTAAAACCCAGTTGAGAAAAAGATTTATGAAGTATACCAATTAAATGATATTTAATTGGAATTGAATTTGAATTGATTTTTGGGTTTATCGTGAACAGTGTTTTAAATAACACTTGTTCTTTAACCCGATAATTAATGGAATGTAAATTGGGTTTATCGTGAATTGTGTTTTAACGACATTCATTCTTTAACCTGATTTACAGTGAAATGTGATTTGGAATGTATAAATCTTTTGTTAAGATTTAAAGGAGATTTTCCAAAGTAAAGTTTTCCAATTTAATAAAATAAATTGGAATGGAATGGAATTCGATTTGGTAATAATCGAAGTGAATTTCTATGGAGGAAGACAACTAATATATCTGGAATTTAAAAGGCTTTGCCGTTATTCCATTTATATTATTAGTCGGATATGGAAGTTTATATCGATTATATATATCGATTTGTTTTCCATGAAGATTCCATTGTAAATGGAATGTGATTTTGGGTTGTCGTGAACAGTATCTTTAATAATACTATTCTTAGACCCAATGGAGTTATGAAAATCAGAAACTAACTGAAGATTAGTTAAGTTGAATGGTTTCCTAGGTATTGATCTGATGTTGGTTTCGGCCTTCGGGGTTATTACTTAGGGAATTGTTCACTTGCTAATTTACGGTTGAAGGCTGATGGAATAGAATGTGATTTTGGGTTTATCATGAACCGTGTTTTAAATGACATTGGTTCTTTAACCCAGTTAAAGACAGGATATGATTTCCAAGTTAAATAATCATTGATAGTGATTTTTGGGAAGATTAAAACCAAGTGGAGTTTTAATGAATCTTTAATTAGATTGAAATGATCGAGAATGGAGTATCACTAGTATTGCTCTAGGCGATTGTTAAATCTTTAATTAGATTTGAACGTGAAATGGTAATTGAATTTACCGATAACACCATGGTGTTAGATATGAAGTACGACCAGTTTTACTTCACGGGATGAATAGGTTGGGGTTGCGAAATTTAACAAGTGATTACTTCGGTAAGGTTCGCTAATCCCGACTAGTTTGGATAAACCATAATTTGGTTGGAAATGATATTCAAAAGAAGATTAAAGAATAAATTTAAAGAGTTTATCTTTGATAAAATTAATGAGAACCTTTCCCAAAGTGTAAGAATATTTGGATAAAAGAATATTCTGAATTGGAATGAGGTGTATGTTGTGTTTGTGTAACACATGTTTATTATACACGCGAGTTATTCGGAAAGGCCCGGTTTATCCCATTCTGAATAACTGAATCGATGATGTGTCGAGGATGAAGACGGTGGTCGAAGACCGGAGGTCTTCATACTGATGATCTTGATTGGGCTGTACACCCAAGAGGAGGGAATTAGTTGTTGATCGTCCAGACGTACTTGGAGATCGATCGATATGTGAGGTACAAGGTGCCTCAGGTTTCATTCAGACCCAGAACGAACTTGTAAATAGACCGTGTGTCTGGCATTGGATATCATTCTGTGTAATTGATGGATATCGGTTGCATGGAGTGGTTTGCCTGTGTGGCATGCTAAGATTAAAATGATCAAGGCTTATGTTGAAAAGCAAAGTCTTGTAGTTGATGATCAAAGCACGGCCTGTGTGACATAGCTTTGTGTATAACGTTAATTCGCGAGCCTCACACCCCGGTTGTGAACCAGAAACGGGAGAGGACATTAGGGAGGTTATGCGTTTCCTTCTAGCTAGGGTGGTGTCAGTGACCTACCGGCCCTGACATTTATATTATTTCCACCTATGTGGTTGTTGGATTGCGAGGCGCCTCAGATATATCGGTGACTATGTGGAGCCAATGGAGTCATTTGGCTCATTGACTCCCCAAAGGGCGGGGAAACACAGTGTTCAGGCATTATAATCCACGGTGGACCGACACTAATGATCCAAGGTACAGTTGCGGCTGTTCCTAAGGGGCGGGCTAGAGCGTCTCGAAGCAGTGAGGATGATCCCTTGCCTCGGTTCACAAATGGAAATCCAGCTTCCAATACATGACTTTACGGTTTTGATTGTAGGACCTGTATATGGCGACATAATGGTATGGGACACTTATGCCGTCAATGATTGATACTTATGATTGAAATTGTTTTGACACTATACACTTATAGTAATAATAAAAGATGAAATTTAGCATATCAAGCATTCTTTGGCTATTATAAGGTAAAACCCTATCCTCCGGTTTGTGTTGTATTGTGCGATGGGACCTGGGTCTTATAATAGTTTCATTGTTCTTTATTTAGCATTACGCTGTTGTTTTATGCACTGGTATTTTTGGGAGGAAACCCGTTCCGTGTTATACGGTGTGGTCCCTTGATTTACTTAACTTTAAAATAAAGATTAATAACTGTTTTAGTTCTCACACCAGTCACATGACTGACCTGGAGTTTATTATTTTAACCTAAACTCTGGGTGCCCTTAATTTCGACACGGGTAGCTAATAGTTTTGGTTTTGCAGATTTATATTCACATGATCTTGATTTACAGCTGAAGCAGTATTCAGAAAGCTCTGTATCCGTGTATCTGTTTTCAGTTGTGCTTTGTATTGTTTTCTGCTGCGATGTACTTAAATGTAATTTAAATATCTGATATTTTCTGTGTAATATTTATTCATACTCTATAATATTCTTGTATTCTGATGGAATTGTTGTAATAAGCAATGAAATGTTCTTCTGTTTGTGTTCTGATGTGGCTTGTCCTCAACTCAATCCGCTCTTTCCCGTAAGGGGGATTTTGGGTCGTTATAGAGTGAGAGAGAGAGAAGAAATGAAGTTGTGCTTTTAAGAAAATAAGGTATTTATGAAAAAAATTATTTTTAATGGAAGAGTGAATTGTTTGCTTACACTAGATTATACTAGAATAATAAATGGATCAAAGAAATTTATAAATTGTATCAATGCTAATTTTATTAGCACATTGATTTACGTCTTTTTCACTCCACTAGAAAAATAAAATCAAGTTGCCTCTTACTTTCGTATTTTCATTTTCTTTTTCTTTCCTCTTTTAATTTTACACTACACTAAGTATGAATGACAACTTCTTAAAAAATCGTAACATTTTAAAGGAAGATGTAATTTTGAAGAAGATAATGATGATAGTTGACAACTTCTCTTATTTAACGTCAATGTAAATATGTACTACGAGATGGTTATGGAAAATGGTGCGTTTTTTACAGGTCCCTATTAAGTTTCAAAATATTAAAAAAAACCCGGTGATAAAAATAATATAGAATACATCCCTATTTTTGAATTTCGGCTAAAAAAATTACTGATCTACCCTTACGCATCAAAAAAACTATCCAACAACTGTTTGTCCTCATTTACTCAGTCTACCGCTCCTATTATCTCGCTCAAAAACCTAATCCTATAATTCTGGAAAACTGTCAATCACTCCAATAGCGATTTTTTTATTTTTAATTTTTTGATTTTTACGAAAAACTAGATACAAATATTACATTAAACTGCATACATTTATGCAACTAAGTGAAATAATTGCATACATATATTAATATTATACAGAAAATAAATTATTACTTTTACGCAACAATGAAGTAGACGTACATACATTAATAATATACAGAAATAAATTATTACTTGAATGCAGTGACTACAATTTTTTTATTAAGTGTTTTGATTTTTACGAAATACTAGACAATTAGATACAAATATTACATAAAATTGCATACATTTATGCAACTAAGTGAAATAATTGCATACATATACAGAGCTGCACTGCATAATTGCTGAAACAAAAGAAATGACAAAAAAGTAAATACATATAATTATAACAAGATGCATATATATATATATATATATATATATATATATTTGAAAACCCAGGAGTTTACAAGATGCATATATATATATATATATATATATATATATATATGCAAATAACAGAAATATGTGCATTACATGAAAATTTTCATAATATTTACATGTACTACATCAAAAAAAAAAGTACGGACCACATTTACATGTACTACATCAAAAATTTTAGAACATTTACAAAGCAGAGCTAATGGTCTTTTGAAGAACAAATAATTTTGTTAAGACCCAGTTTATTGCACAAACCACATCTACTAGTCTCTGTAGAAACAACTGCAGATTTCAATCATTTGGAAAAAGATGGACGACCATGCTTCAACAACACCACTACACCAATATACGCCGGAACATTGTTATCAAAAAAAGAAAATCAACATTAATAAGCTTAATGTGCAGTAACCTAAATTACAAAAACAACTTCAGATTAATATAAATACATGCGTACAATTCAGCAAAATAACAATAATTTCTGAATATTTATATGCAAGTATTCTAGATATATGCATAGAAATATGAATATATTTGTAAAATAATATGTTTTTCTAATTGTTTGATAAAAAATTGCATACAGATATGCATATATTAAGAATAGATGCATACTTGCCCGCAACTTTTTATCAGAAGCACCCTAATAAAAATCCACGAGTTCTAACAATAGTTTCAACATTAATAAGTTTAATTAAAAATATGAATATATTTGTAAAATAATATGTTTTTCTGATTGTTTGATAAAAAATTGCATACAGATATGCATATATTAAGAATAGATGCATATTTGTCCGCAACTTTTTATCAGACGTTCAGCAAAAATCCATGAGTTCTAACAATAGTTTCATGACTTTATGTTTTTATCAAAACTGCAGATTTCAACCTTATATTTATGCTACAAATAAAATCAGATAGAAAAGGAAAAAAAACTCACATAATTTTAGGTTTTGGATCGCCGGAGCCGGAAAGGGTGGAGGGTTTGCTGTGGACGGTTTGCTGCCTTCGACTGAAGGGGGGCTGGTCGATGGTGGTCGTCGCTGGTTGCTGGAGGTGGGGGTACGCCAGTGGGTAGCGGCGCGTTGGAGGATCCTGGTGCTGGAGCGGCGGACGAGGTTTTGGGGTCTCGTGATTTGGGGCTCACGCGTCTCGTGATTTAGGTTTTGGTGCTGGAGCCGCCGCCGCCATGGATTTGAAAATTGTGTTTCTGTAAAAAATAAAAACCTAATACGTAACCTATAAACAATAACTGCACCGCCTTAAATTTGAATGAGGGCATTTCCGAAAAAATAAAAGCTGCGTTTTAAAAATAGGGATGATATTTAAATGTTTCAAAAGAGGAGGATGTGAGCCTAATTAACTTTAGTTTTAAGGATGTGAGCCTAATATTCACTATGGAAAAATTAGATAGAATGAGACAAAATTAAGCAAAATTACCATGACATCATTTGAATTTTTGCTCCGTCTCCATCAAATTTCACGGTCGTTTCTATTGAAAGTGGAAAGAACCGATAAAGATGACAAAAAAGTATGATTTTTCTATTTACTGATGTGACCTTTTTTTAGAGGTGGTGGATGTTAAACTAGGGGTGGACGTTGTTCGGTTCGGTGTGGTTTGAAGCTCAAACCGCTTCCGCACCGCATCAAACGGTTGATCAAAAATACAAACTATTATGCTAACCATTCAAACGGTTCAGTTTTGATGTAATACGGTCTGGTTTTAGTTCGGTCTGGTTTGAACCCGTATTAAATTTGAAACAAGAGAATTATTTTCATCAACAATAAATTTACGATTGTATGAAGTTGTGTTACCTGAAGGTTAAAACACACAACGTTATCTTGAATTGATATAACTACAATATACGCTGAAAGTAGAAAATATATCGTTAGAATAAAAAGTTAGATAGTAATTTGATAATTTTTCATTGTAACATTACCAATGTAACTATACGGTCCGGTTTGGTTTAATATGGTTCGATAACACTTCAAGCCGCAACCGAACCGTATCGTTGCGAGTCGGTTCGGTTTGACTTGTTTGTTTTAAAGAGAGAATCTGGTGCAGTTCTCTGTATTATTTTTATGGTCCCGTGTGGGCAACATGGTTACCTATACTTACCTTAAGTTCAGCCCTACTAAAGTGATACAACGTTACCTTTCCACCATTTGATATTCGATCAAAATCAGGGTTTTTCTTCTCTTGAATCAAGTAAATCAATGGCGCTCACCTTGATACGTCGTTTCCTATCCTCTAATCGGCTCTTTTTTATGTCGAAACGCCTCTTCTCCTCACCCTCTTTCACCCATCCTCCACTTTATCGTCGCCCACATTCCCTAATCCGCTTCATTTCTCCATCAGCCGCAGTAGCGTCCCGGATGACTCCTGCTCGATTCATAACAGGCCAGTCCGTCTGTTTGTCCGACACTCCATCCAGGTCCGACGACGGCGGCAAAGGTGAAGACGTTGCTGTTCTACATCAACCGGATCGGTCCATCGACTCGTCCAAAACTTCATCCAGTTTTAATGGTAGTGAAGCTGAACCCGACTTCCATCTGCATGCAACGGATAAGTATTTCCCCGGATGCGATTTTGAGCACTGGCTGGTTGTTATGGATAGCCCTGGGGCTGGCTGTGCCACCGAGGAGCAAAAGAGTGATTATTATGTCCAGACATTGGCTAAAGTTCTTGGGAGGTAGCTTTTTCCCCTTCTAAGTTCAGACTATTCATAATTTTTGTTGTTTTACGGTGTGAGGTTGCTTTTATTAATTGAATTTCTTGAAACCCTGTGTCTTCTGTTGGGTGTCAATAGCAATGAATCATGATTAATAGGCAACGATCAGCTTGAAAAAAAATGCAAACTTTTTCCATTTAAGATATTTTGTTATTAACTTATTATATATAATGTTTTCAATGCAAGGGGTATTTTGAATTCACAAGTTTTATATCAATTTTTGTATTTTTGGGGTTTGGAAATTGTAACAATCAGTTGCCCACTTCTATTACCCTTTTATTTTGTCTTTCAAAAAGAAAAAAATCAAAAAAATCACGCAACTCCTTCAACCTTATTAGTTCGGTGGTTCCAAGTATTGCTTTTATAACAGAGGACGTTCTACTACCATATGATTTTGCAAGGGGAAAACGGCACTCTTTTAGTCTGGGTGTTTTGGTGTATTCTTGGGGAAGAACTGCAGTGATGCTGTTATAATTATTACTAAATTACTATTGTTCTCTTAATCTTTAGTGATACAATTAAGTTTCTTAGCCTTTATGTGTTATCAGCGTAGAGGAGGCAAAAAGGAAGATTTATGATGTTTCTGTTGATAATGCATTTGGATGTGCCATTGACTTGGAGACATCCAATAAACTTCAAAGTGAGCGCTGCTTATCTCTCTTATGAAATGCATGCTATATTGTCAATTTATCAGCCAACTAAAGCAGTAGTTAACTCAGTTTTTGCAGCAATACTGTTGCAAACATGCATTCAAAGCCCGTTCTCTCCAATTTCTGTTAATATTTCTTATATATAGTCTTGTACCCAGTTCAAGTTGCTGCGAATTATTTTTATCACGGTTATGCAACTCTTTTCAAAATATAATTTGGATGTGTAAGAAGTTTTCATTTGTTTACAGATATCCCAGGTGTTAGGTTTATTCTCCCAGATAATGCTGTAGATGCTGAGAAAAAGGATGTTAATGATGGAAGTAAGAATTTCAACACATAATTTTTGTTCTGTATGCTTTATCTGGAGCAGCAAGACATATTTATATGTCCCTCATACTTGTTTAAAATTTATCTCAGTTCAAGCAAACATTGTAATCTAGCTTCCACGCTCGGTTCGTCTGTTTTCCCAATTTCACATTTAATATTTTCGTTTTTATTGCTATTGTTAAGATTCTTAGCGTTTGCGGCATAAACTCTTCTTTATATTTTCCTTGCATCATTTCATTGTTTTTTAGGAATGAGATCATGCAGTTTCTTCTACCACAAAGAATAAGACCAGTCTCTTACCCCTTGTGCAATATTCATGAAACGTTCGTGAGTCCAAAACTAATTCAGATTATTGACCTGATATACTGTGTAACAGAAAATAAGCAGACCAAAGCTGAACTTGCAGAGCTAGTTTCAGGATTATGTGAGCATATTACTAGTTGTGCCGTTAAACCAAAAGCAGACAATGATCAGGTTTCTAACAAGGTTGCAGAAGCCAAATCTGTCAAATGAATTTACGAGCTTACGGGTCATAATTTGAGGTCAGTTTTTTTTAATACAAAGTTGATATCTGTTTTTCTATAATTTGAAGTGAAGTTTTGAACTGGTATAAAAGGAAAATAAATTCAGTAGAAAATAAGGACAACTATTCTGTATCTTGGTTCAAAAGCAAACTTCATGATCCAGTTGAGAGGACCATTCAAAGTTGTAAGATCTCTGAATTGTAGTTTGAAAGGTCGTCTGTTTGAACCCGGTTTGGATCGATTTAAATAAGTTGCTTTTTTAGATTTTTGGAAGCCAAAATCAACTCGTTTTGGGCTTTAATAAATCAAAAACAATATAAGTCGACCCAAACGAGCTCTTAGAAATAACTCACCAATCTTTTCTTCTAAAAAAGAGCAGAATCTTCAGTTTATTCCACTCAAAAGTTCCTGAATAAGTTTGATGTGAAGAAGCAAGTTATTGTTTTTTAATATATTTTTACAAAATCAACGAAAGGAAGAAACTCTACTCAAATCATTCAAAACTGAGCACAACCAATTCCTACCACAATGCTCATCATAAGTTAAAAATGATATTAACAGTTTTCTGCATTATACACACACACACAAACAGTTAAGTGCCATAACTATCACGAAGACTTCTACCTGAACAACTGATATATGTACTAATACCTTTCGTTTACCCATTTTGCTTAACGGATTTTTTTATTAAAACTCGGGAATCCAATTTTGTTTACATGAATCTAAAGATGTGTTTGTAGTAAGCGGAAGCTTAACGAGGAATTTTAATGGAGAATTTAAGCGGAGAAGGAAGTTAGCGGAGAATGCATTTGCGGCTTTAAGCGGATTATTTTAATTTTTGGTTTTTATTTAATTGATTTATGATTAATTTATTTATTAGTTGTTCTTAATAAATAATATGTAACGACCTGCATTTTTGAGCATTCAAATCAACAATAATCCTCATATGCTGACTTAAACAAATCTAAAATGCAGATAGTTATTGTGATTAATATAAGAAAATGAAGAAAGAAGAAAACAATTTCAGATTCTCACAGCGGAAAAACAAAATATGATAATTAAATAACAGTTCATAAAGCTGTTAAATTATACATTTGATTATACATTACAACAATACATCAGAGTTACTATCATAAAACATACCAATATGTGCAACGGAATAATACTAGTAAGTACGTCTGTCAAGCTCCATCTTTATCTTCAATATAATGCGGTCTTTGCAAACTGAAAAACTCAGGCTGACTCGAGCACCAATGAAAATACAAAAATACTCCGATTCCAATATTCTTTTTTCTTTTTTTCCTCCAAACTACGGTTTTTTGACTTCTAATTAAAATAAAGCTAAATCGGTTAGGTTCATTTTGGTTTTAAAACACTCGATAATCGGTTCATTTCAGTCGGTTCAGTTCGGTTTTAAAACTAAATCGGTTTAAATTCGGTTTGTAAAATAATTTATTTTGGTTATCGGTTTAACCGAATTAACCGAACTTTTAGTTTATTATCTAATTTTACAGTATTCTAGTACTTCAAATAATTAATTTAGTTATATAATACAAAGGCATTTGTTGTAAATAGATCAAATCTTATCATAAACATAAAATTTACTATATAAAATTTCTTCAAACACGAACTTATGTTTTACTTTTAGTGAATCCATCATTTGAATAATAATACATCTGTCAAGTTCGGTTAAATCGGTTATCGACCGAAATTATTTCGATTCGGTTCGCTTCAGTTCGGTTTGAAAAAAATTCAGTTCCAATTCGGTTTGAGTTTTTTTAGCTCCAAACAAACCGAACCGGCCGAACGCTCACACCTAAAAACCATGTAAGAACATGAGTGTCACGGCGTTAGAGATGTTTACGGTAATTCACATCTCCTATCCAATGCGTTCGTGCGTGCAATAATTTAAGAGATGTTACGGGATTTTCCATCTCTTAAGGATCCGTCAAACTAGATACTATATAATATGCTTCGCTATTATAATAATGTTTATTCAGTAAAGTATCAAAATAACATAAGCGGAATTACAATTTTACCCTTGCACCGTTTATAAACATTGTAGTCTATACAGTACTGTAAAGTCAACCAAACCGGTGGACTATTAGAGAGCACTCCATTTTAACTTCACTAAAGATAGCCCACCGGTTTGGTGGAGTTTACATTACTGTATAGACTACAATGTTTATAAACGGTGCAAAGGTAAAAATGTAATCCAGCTTACGCTATTTTGATACTTTACTGAATAAACACTATTATAACAGCGAAACTATATTACATAGTAAGTAGTTTGACGGATCCTTAGGAGATGAAAATTCCCGTAACATCTCTTAAGTTATTGCACGCACGAACACATTGGATAGAAGATGTGAATTACCGTAAACATCTCTGACGCTGTGACACTCATATTGTTACATGGTTTTGATTTAACTGATATGTGAATATTTTAGTTCTTATCCGAGTATTTTCCTATTTCCATTGGTGCTCGGGTCAGCCTGAGTTTTTCAGTTAGTGAAGACCACATTATATTGAAGATGGAGTTTGCCAGACATAAATACTAGTATTATTCTGCTGCACATATTGATATGTTTTATGATAGTAACTCTGATGTATTATTGTAATGTATAATTTAACAGCTTCATGAACTGTTATTTAATTATTATATTTTGTTCTTCCGTTATGAGATTTTGTGATTGTTTTCTTCTTTTTTCTTTTTTTATATTAATCACAATAACTATCTGTATTTTAGATTTGTTTAAGTTGACATGTGAGGAGTATTACTGATTTGAACGGTCAAAAATGTAGATCGTTACATAATACGTACCAATAATTTACACAAATAAATTAAAAAATTATAACGTACTTTGATTCAGTTCAAACCAACTCCATTACGTTGAGCATTTCAATACGATCGCAAAGTAAAAAACCGCATCTCAAACTGATCTCATTTGCACGTGTTATCAATTTATAAAAATCTAAATTTATTAACTTACTTACTTAATCTAAACGGACTAAAATCGTGCAGTGGGGAAACGGGCCAGAATACTCCATTTTGATTTTCAACGTGTCGACGCACCCTAAACTGTAAGGTTTACCAAATTCTTGAATTTGTACTGCCATCAATCAATAATCTTGAATGAACGCTGTCCTATTTTGATGTCTCACATGCCTTTGTTTGCTCCTGTGTATGGCTTTTATGGGAATACCTTTAGAAGCCTTTTTTTTATAAGTCACGAATTTGCTATAGCCATGTGTACACGTTGATTTCACTGCAGCTCCTACTCATGTTCAGTTGTGGTCTTCTTAATCCTAGCATCAACTAGTAAAAATAAAGCAGGAATATGTGTGTGACTAGTACCTTGCTTGTTAATTTTCTTGATTATTTGAGCAATTTATATATATGGTTACAGAAAAAAAGGTTATTTCTATACTTTCAGCATGTTCAAAAAAATTAAGTGAAATATTAATTGTTGACTTTCAACTTTAATTTTAAGTGCTATTTTTGTGAATGTTAAGGCTAACCTAATAGACCAAATATTTGTAAAACATGATCTTTAGTTATATTAAAAGGATTTTTGTAAACGTGATCTTTAGTTATATAAATAAATTATATGCTATATAAAGAAATTCCTTGTTTTATCTTCTACGAACCTAAAATGCAAGTACTCCAATTCCAATTTTCTTTTTCCTTTTTTTCCTCCAAACTACGGTTTTTTGACTTCTAATTAAAATAAAGCTCGTCGAAACAATCTACATGAGGAGCAACAACTAATTCATTCTCCTGAACATTTAAGATAAATTTTTATAGACTGGAATCATTTTTCTTAGTGTCTATAAATATATGTCATTTGGTCTTTTAGGTGGTATACTGTTGATAAATTGAAATGTATAATGACTTGTAAATGTGTTTCAATAATTCGTTATTTTGATGAATTAATTATTAATGAAGAAAATTGTAGCAAATATATTGGGGAGTTGTCTAAAGCGGCACAAATCGTTAAAGGTTGGAATTTGGTTCAACTGGGAAAAAAAATAACATATAAAGCGAATAAGAAAAAATATGAAGAAACTGATATAGATGTAGCATGTAATTGGCCTATGAATTCAAGATCGATAGCATTAAAATGGTTGATGATGATGATGTGAGGCTAATGTTTTTTAGCGACATCAAAACCTATAGAGTTGTTTGTTGAGAAAAGCAAACAATGCAAGTAGAAAAACCCGTATCACCACATATGTTTAAGCATGAAACTAAAGACTCATCTTGAATGATTGGACAGTAAGCATTGATCATGGAAATGTGTCTCCTAGTTTGATTAGTCACCTATGGTTGTGAAGTTATACGGTCAACAAAAAATGTTTGTTGGATGTCCGCCCTTTATGAGTTATCACCAAAGTGTTCGTTATAGCTACACTTATCCAAGTTAAGGCAGCTTTACACATGTGATAGAAATGTAAAACATATTTTAAGTTTTTTATGTTCTACTATAGTGTTTGCTATGCATTAGTAGAAAGTTGTGTTGTTTTATATGCAGTTATATTAGGGGTGGGCATAAACCGCACCGCAATGCGGAAACCGCCCAGACCGAACCGCAAAAACGGTGCGGAAAACCGCACCGGATTCTGTCTCTAAAGCATACAACCCAAACCGAATCGCCTCGCATGATACGGTTCGATTGCGGTTTGAACTTTTACCAAACCGTATTAAACCGAACCGAACCGCATAGCTACACCGATATTGTTATGATAAAAAAAGTTAACAAATTCCTATCTAACATTTAATTTAACACTATATATTATATTTTCAACGTATTATGTATTTATATTAATTAAAGATAACACTATGTGTTTTAACCTTCAGATGACACAACGTCATAAAATCGCAAATCGTTTGTTGATGAAAGTAATTTTCTTGTTTCATATTTAATACGGGTAAAAACCGAACCGAACCAAAACCGAACTGTATTACATCAAAACCAAACCGAAACCGAACCGTTTGAACGGTTAGTATAATGGTTTGTATTTTTAATCAACCGTTTGATGCGGTGCGGAAGCGGTTTGAGCTTCAAATCGCACCGAACCGAACCGTGCCCACCCCTAAGTTATATTCCACATTGACCAATATCGCAATGTAATGCTGGACAATCAACTTTTCAAATGTCTACTTGTATGTATCATTCTTTACTCTAGAGTTATACCATATGAATCAAAGGTATATGTGTAGTTTGTTTTAATTTTTTTAGCTTTTTTTTTGATATGTATATTAAAATTAAACTTATTTGTGAATTACAAAATTTTCATATATGAAGTTGATACACAATCGAACATCGAAGTAGATCAACGAAGCATATGTTGATATAGAAATGGACACAGTTTTAGGTGAAGATGTTTGTGTCGAACTCCTTGTTAATGGTATGGATGTAACCCTTGTTAATGGTATGGATGTAATGAATATGTCGAAGATTGATTGATATCGGGTCGATAGTATTCGAGTGAATATTGATGCCTTACACTATGATTTCACGGTTGATAATACTCATAAAGACATTGATGAGGCGGAAATGGAGATACATTTGAATGATCATCTATGCAATGCACAGATAATGACTTGGTCAATTGTTGCAAATATTCGATTTAGACTATTCACTAATGAGTTATTTACAACCATCATCGTTCAAAGCAGCTTTAAAGTGGATATGATTTTTGAGATGAAAGTAAATACTTACAATAATTGAAAGAATGGTCAATTCTACATGTGTCTTTTAAACCTTTGAAATTAAATAAACTAAATACATATTCATTTGCAATATAGATGCCAATTGTTTATGGATAACTCATGCTATCAAAAAAATTCGAGTAGAGTTGGTGGATTATGGGGAAATATTCGAGTATTGTTATTGACACTCCAAAAATGGATGAGGGGGTGAAATTTGGTAAGGCTTTATCGAATTTATTCATGGAATTCAGCGGGTGTGTGATTGAGTTTCATCCTTAATTTCAACAAAGAGCCGCCGAAAGTAGAGAAAAACGAATTTCGGTGGGTTTATAGCGAATTTAATTTTTGAACTTGCCATCTCTCTCATCCGGTTTTGGAGTGTCAATAACAATACTCAATATTCAAGCAAACACGATTGTGTTGATCCTGCAATTGACTTCGCTCACAAGCAAGTGACTTTCACTTTTCAAGTTTCAGATATCTTACCTTTAGTAAAATTTGATTTGAGTATAACAGACAGTATCGTACAAATATTAATGGAAGGATAATTATTTATAAGAATTAGTTATATGAAGGCCCAAAGAGCTTTGAGTAAGTTAGTGCAAAGAATTTGTGGTGAGTGGGTGGAATCCTATATTACTCTAACATAATGTTTTGTTGAAATTCGTAGAACAAACCTGATGAGTATTGGACATGTTACTGCTGATGAATATGAAGTGTTTGATCAAGCTTTTTGGACTTTTTGTCTTTGTATTGAAAGTTTTATGCATTGTCATCTCTTGCTTTGTATTGAAGTAACACATTTATATGAGAAATACAAAGAAACATTACCTGTAGTCCCTGTCGTTAATGCAGATAACCATTTATACTCTTTAGCCTTTGTAATTGTAGAGTTGGAATCTTCTGGTAGTTGGGGTTGGTTATTTACTTGCATGTGCTCGTTCATTCAGTGTTAACAATCGATGAATTACCTTATTTTTGATAGCATTAAAGGAAAACCAAACGTATTGAAAACAAAGTGGTGTTTGCCTCATAAGCACTGTTACTATGATCATTGTTTCAAATCTCGAAAAGATCGCTCGAGATCTCCTCCGGTATCTCGTTTTGGGCTTCTTCCGAAACGAAACAGCAAATATCACTGTAAATCTCCTTTCAAATATCTCGTCCGAGATATTGCGATATCAAACGATATATCGACCGAGACGAGATACTGGAACATCGTCCGAGATTTTGGCTTTTTTGGTTAAAATTTAAATCTGTGCCTGAGTCGCAACAATAATTAAAAAACTAAAATCTAGCCAGGATAATCTCCTGCTATTTAACATTTTACATTTTGCATGTTAAATGACCATATTGTATGTTCATATATGTTCTACAATGCTTATGATTTTCATATTCGTCTTTTTTACATACATGTTATCTATGAAATTATGTATTTTATGTTATACTTATGCCGAACCTTTTAATGTTTTGGATCCTTTTTATGTTTTATGTCTAAAAATGATTCATGTTCATGGACCATATGTTGTACGCACTGATCTATTTGCATTATGTTATTTTTCTATTTTAAGCATATTATGATTTAGAGTATGATGATCTTTCGTAAATTAAGAATAATGAAGTAATTTTGCAATTCAAGTTTAAGTTACTCTGTTTTTAATAGTATGACGATTTTCAGACCCGATATGGAAATCCGAGACGAACCCCCCGAGTTAGACTCATTTCATCCGAGATCTCTCCCGATACGAGATCAAGTCTCTAAAATCTTTGAGACAAAACGCGACCGATATTCGAGATTTAAAACCTTGACTATGATAGACATCTTAAGGTCAATTTTCAAGCTATTGGTGTCAAAATTTTTTTAATAGATATGCCTCTTTTATGTTGCAACATGTACTTTAGAGGAAGCCAAGTACAACTTGAGGTAAGAAAAAAATAATATAAGCATTATTTATGTTGTACTAGGTATTTGATAATACAAGATATGCGGATGGTCGATTCTAACCAACCTTATTCTCCGTTCTAATTGACAATATTACTCACTAATGGTCTTTATTAGGGTGAATCTCGGGTAGGGCGTTACATTATGGTATCATAGCTGAATTCAACATAAAATGTGATAAACCTGGAAAAATATACATACTACAATACATCGATGTATAATACGAGTGCAAACATCGTCCTTAATCAAAGTTATTCCTAATCCCGTCCTTAACTTTTTCCGAGTCCTTTGGGTGGACACGCGAGAATACGTCTAGGAATGCATTTTTAAATTCCGTAATATATATATATATATATATATATATATATATATATATATATATATATATAATAACTCAAGGGAAAATACCCAACCTTGTGTATAATTCATGTCTATTTTTTATCCTTTTAGTTGATGGCTAGAAACGATAGCAAGCGCCCTTCTTATGTTGAGCCGCCCTATTGCTCACATCCTGATAATATTTATATGTCCACCAATCAGATTTTTGAGCTTATCAGAAGAACTCAACCTCCATCTTCTTCTCGTTCTCCTCCACGCAAATTCATATTTGTACAGTGACTTTACTCATCTTGGAGGTAAGCCATTCAAAGGTTCTGAGTCGGTTCTAGATACTCAGGCTTGGCTTCGTACTTATGAGCGTACTTTCACTCGTATGGAGATTTAAAACCATCACTGCATTCTTGTAGCATCGAGTATGTTACAAGATCGTGCGCTTGACTAGTACAAGCTCCTTGTTGCAGAGATTGATGAGTCTACCTTAAAGTGGAGACAGTTTAGATAGCGTTTTGAGCTCAAGTTTGTACCTTAGTTTAAAAAAGAGATTTTTGCACATCGGTTCTTTGATTTAAAACAAAGAAAATTTTGAGTTTTCGAGTATGTGGCTTTTTTCGAAGCTTTGTCTACGTATGACGTTGAACATATTAGTACGTCATGCAAGAAGAATCTAAAATTCATCTGTAGCCTTAAGAAGTACTTAAGAAGAGTTCTCTTATTCCAACTCAAGCTTTTTTTAAGAACTTGTTAATGTGGCACTTCGTCCTAAAGTTGTCAAGAAAGAAAAGGACAGTGATGATGAGTCAAAAAATTTGAAAAAATCTAAACAAGGAAAAGCATCATATTCATGATTCCAAATCGTTTCTACCCAACAAGAAGAAGAAACATGATGGGCCTAAGTCCTATTCTAGAGTAACAGCTCATAGGTCAAGGACGTGCTATAATTGTCACTCCCTTGATCACTTGTCTAGAGATTATCATGAGACTCGTATTTCGTACTTGTAAGAAAGAGGGACACTTATCGATGTCATGTCTAAAAGCTTCAAAGAATTCTAATTCAAGGAAACTCTTCTTGATGGATGCTTTTGGTAGATCACATCATACTTGAGGTACTTTTTTTCCCTATATAATTTCCTTCGAAGTTTCTTTCCATTTTTTGACTACGATTCAGATGTGTTAAGCTCACCTGTATCGAAGAAAATAGGTAGACGACGATTTATTAAAAACATTATGTCTTGTGAATTCCTTTTTAAGTTGCGAACTATAATTGAGAATTCGCAACATGGGGTTTGGTAGCAATGAAATCATTTGTGTGACTTACCTTGGTGTAATCAAGGTGTAATTCACCTTTCGGGGTCCATTTGACTTTTGTGAATGGATCGATTCTGTTGACGTAGAGTCGAATCCTATGTTGAAAAAGCTTCTTATTTTGAGCATTATCTTTTGTGTGATTATTTTTTTATTTTTAATACTGATTACGGATTAGAAACTCCATTATTCTCTATCTTGAACCCGAGATGACGGTGGCACGTCTCAGTATCATGTGGCAGAAAATCTCTGTTTAATGTCAAGCCTGTTTCAGCATTTCCATCTAAGTGGACAACTAAGTCTCATGTTGACTCCTTTTCCTGGTATTGTTTATCAAGGAAAACGAATCAATAGTAGTCTTATCCTTTTGTGATATCTGTGTTTGTTCCTTTGCAGTAGAATTGCATGCTCTACTGGTCAGTGTTAAGGCTCGTCCTTACCAATGGGATTGCAATGTTAACGCTCAAAGGCCTGATTCAAATCTTATTGTCGCGTTCTAATTTATGTGTCTACGTTCTATAGGAATGAATTATAAAGAACAAGTGAGCCTTTTAACGAGACAAGCAATGGAGATATATAATTAAATCTATCAAAGTGCGCAGCGGAACTAGTGGAATATTTCGGTTGAGCGTAGTATCGATTTATCACGATATGAGATTAATTTAAAGGTGTAAAAATGTGATTAATAAGAGGTTGTGAACAAATTATTACTTGTATTTATTTGGAACTAAAAATAAACAAGGGATAATGATATAAAAAATGAACACAAGTAAGGGTAACTTGTGATTATTTTCTATGTTGATTTGTTCGAACAATGTTTACGAGTTTCGGTCGATATGTGGGATGCCAAGGTATCGATAGGGGTCCCTAAACATTGTGTGAGTCATTCGACATAATGAATAATCGACAGTTGAATAAAAGAATTAGATCAAAGTAGAGTTAAGCCATTAAATACAGTAAGGGAAATGATAAGCATGGCAAGACAACATCGATGCTTTATCGATTATGCAGTTGAATGTCGGAACAGGTATTATAAATTTAGTGGCTCGTCTTTCTTTGAGCCGGGTTGAAGAGTTATGTTAAGTGGAAATTTTGTTTTAAAAATTTAGAAATAAGAATATGTATGCTTTATATAAAATTTTGTGTTTCTTAAAGATTAAGAATATCTTGAACATATGCAATATTTAAGAATACACTCTTATTTTGGTTGACATATGCAACCATCGGATGTAATAATATGCGAGATAAAGGAAAATGGCGAGGTTGTTTTGATTTCGTAAACAAAATCGTAGCCATTGGACCGAGAAGTAGCTATTCATAAATGGAGAGGCATTGTCATTAACCAATTTAGTATCAGGAATCGAGTGTATTTTTAATATATGTGTTATATGTCTAACTTATTGTTTATGGATCATTTGGGGGTGATTTTTGATAATTTGAAACTCTATATTCAAGACTTTGAAGTTATATTCTTCTAAAAGAAGAATATTTGTAAAGAGTGAACAAATGGTCACAATTAAAAATGTGTTTTCATAAGGAAATTGCAGGGAAATAATTTTTTTTAGGTGGAAAGGGGGGAGGGAGTTTGTAACAACCTGGATTTTCAGGTACTTGAGTAAACAAATTATAACGAAGGTTATAATCTGTTAATTGTGAATTAAATGAATTTGGAAGAGATTAATTGGCTAAACCATTACGTGTATAAATTTGGAGATTTTCATAAGCATGGGTATTAATTTAGGATACTATGTGTGATAAGATTGAGATGTGTTGAGCTAAGATGGTCTCAACTGAATAAAATTAGTTAAGCATTCAATTCAATGTTAATATGTGGAATAAATTCAAAAATGATGTAAATATAGTTTGTGAAACTTTATAATTGTGAACTTGTGTCAAAAATGAGTATTTTGAGATTTTAATTATCAAAAAGCAATAATTTTATGAATTATTACAAATAATTAATTTTTATGGGAATTAGTATTTTCTAAATTTAAATGAGTTGTAAATAAAATGTATAATGTTTAAATATTGATTTGAAATAAATAGTTAAGTGTGTCAAAATATTTGTAAAAGGCCTAGTGATCATTTTGTCAAGATAGTGAAACTAATACTAATTTAAACTTAGGAATGTGAGTTTTGCATAACTAAGATGAAAAATACATATTTTGGTAAGAATGTTAATTTTTAGTGTGTGTTGCATTAAAGATGATGTTTAAAGTGTTTAAAAGATTAGTTAAACATACATGTTTGAATTTATAAAGTGTACCCATGTCTTGCGTATGTGCATTGTTAAAAATGGTCAAATAAGGTGTTGATTTGGTGATTCATGTGTTAATAACCTATTTTAGCTTAATATTGGGCTAATCTAACCACTAATGAGCTTATTAGGCATAATTAAGCCCTAACCATGTGCTTAGAGAAAGAATTATCTGGAAACATTGATTCCGATTACGTATCTTTCCTAGAGAATTATTTCTCCTTCTTCCTCGTTGGTTTACAACAAACGAAATACCTCTCTCCTCTCCAAATTTTGAAACCCAACTCCAAAATTGAGAAAATTGAATTACTGTAGACTTCATATTCTCTGCATGTGTTTGTAGCCTTGTTTTCAGGTTGCTGGAGCTTGTTGATGACCAAATCCTTCCTCTTTTGAAGATAAATATATTGTAAATCGCTGCAACAAACAAGGTGAGTTTGTAAAACTCACTATTCTAGCTTGCATGTGTTTTATTATGTGTTTGATTGAGTTTTAGTTGAAAATCGTTTCACTATAAACTGAACATAGTTTCATATGTTTCTCTGTGCCAAAAACTGGTGTGTGTTGATCTTTAGGCCTCTAGTTTTCCTTTGATTCTCGCTAGTTTTGCGGATTATTTCTTTTACCTGTAAAGTTTACATATCCTTCTTTGTGAATATTGAAAATTATGACTGAATTCACTTGGTAACTTCACCTTAATTGGTCTCAAAGTTGAATATGAACACGGAGTTTATTGCTTGGAAATCACATATACAAGGGTCGACCCTGGCTCTACTTAGGTCGACCTAGGGGTCAACCGAAGCCATAGACAGGTCGACCCTAAGGTTGGCTTATGCTACATAAGGAGTCGACCTATGTGCTTAATTCTTGCGCCATTTATCTCTTGTGTTCAAGCTATTTGTCTTGTCATTTTGTAATGACTCATATTTTCTGGCCGATTATTTGAATTATTTTATTATTTAAAATATCAGTTTGCATTTAAATAATTGAATTTAATTATTTTGAATATTTTATTTAAATAATGTTGAATTTGCTACATAATGTGTATTGGCAAAATACAAGGGTTTGATACTGTTTATATTGAAAATAAATTAGCGTATTCGTTTATTTGACGGCAGTTGAACGTTTAATTTAGAATTTAATTATAAAACGAGCTGCAGCGGCGCGGTAGTTCGTAATATGGAGTTTTGAACTTTATTTGGCTCTGTAGGATCCAATATAAGTCGGATTTGTTCGAAACAAGAAAAGTTCGGACCTATTGGATAATATTTTTCTAATGGAAGAGAAAAATCGAGTTTTCATAGTGTAGGTTCTATTTTATGTCCAAATCAAATTTTAAAATAGTTGCTATATGATTCCTTTATAAATTATAGCGATTTATTATATTTAAATAAAGGGTTTTTAATTATTTGAATATCGTTTCAGCTTGGAATTCAAGCCGGGATATTTTATTTTGGTAATACATGAAATTCTAGTTGTGTATGGCCAATTATAATATTTTATTATTTTTATATTGAGGTATTTTAAAATTGATTTATTTTAATTTAAATTGGACCCTTTGAAAGGGACTTTATTCAAACGACCTCCGTTTCCGACGAAACAAATTTAATTGAGACCGTAATAGCTAATTATTGCTAGATTTCAATTTGCATGTCAATCAGAGTTATTTTGTGAGTGTGGCAAAATAAAATGCAAATAAAACGGCCATTTGGTTGTGAACGAGCGTCGTTTGAGCAAACAGACTCGAAATTCGACGAAACAAGATTCATTAGGACCGTAACGTCAAATTATACCATGCCGTCCATTTTCGTAATCAACTTAGTTTGTATGTAAGCACAGTAATCAATAAACAATGTTCAGAATTGATGATAGACACGAATAAAAATCGTTAGTCATATCGTTTGTCAACTCAATACTCAACAATAAAATAACATTTTCCATTATATAAACCCATCACCCCAAACCTAAACCCCCAAATCAGAAAATCGTCACCTAAATTTGCAGAAAAACCCCTCTTTATAAATCAATTTATATCTTGAAATCTATAACGAATTGGCCATGGGAATCTGAAGCAAAGTGGTAAATCTGGTCGAGGGCTAGCTACGATAAAAATTTGGTGGAGTTTCATCGACAGTGGTGGCCGGAAATCGCAATGAAAGGTGAGATCTGGGTTTCGTTTTTGGGGTTTTTGGGAGAGCTATAATCAATTTCAGATGATGAACTCGAAAGTGATGTTGTAGAGAGTGAAGAGGGCTTCATTTTTGCCTCTGGTCGGAGAGTCAGATATTGGCTGTGGTGGCCATGGTTGGAAGTTGAACGGAGGCCAAGTTTTGGGGTGTTTCTCTTGGAGCAGCGGTCGGATTTGATGGTTTTCCGGTCAAAGGAGGAGGAATTAGCGGAGGATATCTGAAGGTGGATGGTAGACCGAAGGGTGGCGGTTCGATCTGAGGTGGTCTGGGTAGTTGCGGTGGTCTGCGGTGGTGGATATCTCCATATGAGCGGAAATTGAAGTCGACCGTGTTTTGGTGATTACACGGCGAGCTGGGTGATCTCCTCTTTGGCAATGAGCCACGGGGGTGAGGCGAAGACGGGGTGGTGGTTTAATGTGGTGCCGGAGGTCTGTATCGATGGTGATGAAGGCCGATGAAGTCGCGGCCTAGGTTGAAGGAAACAGGTTCAGGAAGTAATCGGGGTTCTGAAAACCAAAGGGGGGAAGACGAGTCAAATTAGCTGACATAGACCGTGCTTTAATTTAAGGTATAATTAAGGTCAAAGCTATTAGTTAATTATTAAATTAATTTAATTAAAATCAGTTTAAACTTTAAATAAGCTTATCTCATTTATATGTTAACGAAATTCAGTGAAACTGGATCCGTTGGGATCACAGAGACGAGGCCTAGGTGATGATGCTGATTTGGAATCGTTTGGAGCTGACTGGAATTTTGTGCAATTTTAAACGATGGTTTAAAATTATACAACACAACGCGACAACCGCCAATTGAAATAAAATGGTGAGTTAACCCTCACACTTTTCTGGAATACTGTGATGTGCTAAATTCATATAATTATAACACCATTAATAGTATAGATTGGTTGATTAAATACTATGGATGCTACTGGTTGTTTGTTGTTTGGTTGATTGATGTTATTTATATTTTATCGTTTAAATGCATCATATCATTTCATATACTATTATCAAACATTGTTGTGATGCAGGGAAGAACAGGTAGGAGGAATCAAACCGGATTCCTAAAAATTTATTGTATGTTATTTGTTGTTCATATTATTTATATATACGAACGTGTTACCCCAAAATGATATCAAACCTGTTCGGATTGAATGGTTGTTAATCATTGTTGTGATATAAATCAATCGACAGTATTGATTAAGTAGTTGGCAGTGATGGCCTAGAATTTGTTATTTATGACGTCGTTTTGCCGCTAGGCGAACTGACGAAGATTTTAGTTATAAATTATTTTTATAATTGAAATGAAATTTTAAAGTGGCTTTATACGAGTTAATTAATACACAATTTTTTAAATATATTTATATTTATAATCATGTTTTTATGTGAATTTATTTAAACGTTTTATAAAATGAATTACTATGTCGTTAATGGTTAGAAAGGGCAGAAACTAATATACGGATTAATAAAATTGAATAATTGTTTTACGAAACAATTAAATGATATTTTCAAATTAATTAAGTTATTAATTAATTTAAAAAGGAAAACGATGAATGAATATCAGCTAATAATTAACTGATGTTGACGGTCGACAAAGGAAACTGTTTTAATTAAAGTTGAAAACTGGGGTGATTTTATTTTAATTAATCAAATCAATAATTTTCGAATATTCGTTAAATTTAACGAAGGTCATTCAAAGTTAGTTAATCTTTGATTAACTATATTTTAAAAGTGATTATCAAGTTAATTATTGTTAATGAGGTTAATTATTATTTAATAATCCTTTAAATTGATTAATTACTCTGTTTTAATGGAATTAACTACTTTCAAAATGGTTAATGTTGAAGTAAATTTATTTTTAAGTGATGATAATTGTAGCGATTACTTTTTAATGGTAAATTAAATTAAAAAGTGATCAAATAGAAATAAGTTTTGATTTCAGTATAATAAGGGAGTATAAAAGGATTTATAATCCATGATTATAAACAAAGTGTGTGAATGGGAGTTGTAAGCTAATGTGAGAATCTCAATAAGATTTTACTTAATTAAATAAAGTGAGAATGGTTATAAATAGGACTTAAAAGGGGTTTATTGAATATTTACTTAATAGATTAAGTAAAGAAAATATAAGGAAGTTACCAATGTGAGAAATGGGTTATAAATCCATATTGGAATAAAAGGGTAAATAAGATTTGTTCGAGAAAGTTCAGTTAATTAAGGAATGGGAATTTACATGTAAAGTGGGTTTTCGAATAAAAGAAATGGTTTATAAAACCATAGTTAATGGTAATGGAAATGGAATGTCTGGTTTTCAGTTGCAAACTCTTATAGTCTTGAGATAAGAATGAGGTCGATCAAAGTCTGAGAGGTAATTAAAATACCCCAACTTGGACGACTTCACTATTATCAAAAGATAATATTAGTTTGTAAGGGTAGAGGATGATGGAAATAATTTATTGGGTAAATATTGGAATATTTATTTTTAAGGATTTAGTAATATAATAAAAAACGTTCGGTTTTAAACTGACAGCCTATTATTTGACATTCTTTGAGCCAGATATGAAATATGATTATACTTATAAAATGTGATTAAATATATGATACTATTTCAAAAGCAATGTAAATAGTATGCTGTGGGTAAGCCCATTCATACAGAGAAATAAGTCGATACTGTTGTTTCATGGAAGACGTGAAATAAAGAGTGATAATGGTTTTGAAATGGAATTACATATTGGAAATATAATTATGATTTCCATTAACGCGATTATTTTATAGTAAATAAATCCACTTAAGATTATATTATAGGAAATACGTCACTTGACGATGTTATAAACATATAAGATTTTTAATTAAGATTATACCTTTGGTTAAGTGTATATATGTCGATATCCCCAATGGTAAGAGAAATGGAAAGTGGTTTTATGAAACTATAGCGATATTTGCAAAGATAAGAGATTATAGAAAATGTTTCGACAATGGAAATGATGTATTTAAGACAAAGAGAAATAAAGATGTCTTATGAAATATAAGAATATTTACGAACAAAGAAAATAGAAGTGAGGTTTGGTAAATACGTTATTTGAAAATGAGTATTGATAAATGTTTTCAAAGTAATGAACCAGAAGAGTTTTGTCGAGATAGAATTTATGAAATCGACTATAAGAATCAATGAAATAATTTAATGAAGAGTTTTAGTATAAATGACCCGAGCTGCCAATGTACTTAATATTGTTATGATTTGATAGTTAAACAATCGACTATCAAATAAATTATTCCATTGGACCTTTTGACGTGTTGTTTCGAAGAGTGCAATTGCGACTAACGTGCAAGCTATAAAGATGGAGCATTGAATACCGCATATCTTCATAAATGGAAGAACCACTTACAATCTCTGAGTCGACGCAGAGATATATTGGGGTTCTGTCATGGTTGAAATCTACGGTTGCAAGGACTTCTCGCTACTGATCCATGGGGTGATTCCTATATAGGATGCGGTAGGAGGGTGCATTCGGTTCATCCTGTTCCTGGATGACTTGTATGGACGAGTGTCTGACAGAGTATTTCCAGATGGTCACGTGCATTGATTTCTTCAAACGTGCCCAGTGTATTTTTGAGGACGTCAATCAGTGATTTGACGGATCTAACGATGTCACATTCAAAGTGATGTGCTGATCTAAAAAGGAAGAAAATCCTAGCCTCAAGCCTCATCGACCGGGAAATGACAAAATTTGGGCAGGCAACATGGCTATGTGGGTCGCTTCCATTAGGGTGGATAGTCACCTATCTAGAGAAATTAAATTTTCTTCTTTAATCTATTTCGATGCTGTCCCTTTTTTTGGGAAATGGTTACTGATCTCAACCGTTAGTGATATACATTCGATACACTCAAGCAAAATGAGTGGTCAGTCATGTGTGGGCCGGGTTGCAAGGCGTTCTAGTTGAACTCAGTGTATTCCCCTCTAGAGATACACTATCGGCAGGTGGTTCCATACCTTGTCATAGTCGGAATCCAATTTCCAATAAGCGCCCGCAGTTTTTATTGTGAACTATGTATGTAGAGCGTGAGATGTAAGCGTTCTGCTAGATTATTATTTGTGGTTTGATAGACACTATTATAATATCAGAAAAGATATGATTTCAAAATGTTTTGGGTTATAGTAGGGTAAAAACCGTCTGTGTTTATGTGTGGACTGGTCTTATTGTTATCCTTTTATTTCAAAAGGGATTTATAAAGTTAAACAAGTTATTTGTGCTGTGAATTTATCACTGAAATTATTCCAGACTGATCCGGGTGAATTTTGCTTTGCTTGAAATGTGCTCGGGTCAAACCGAGTATATTTTCCAGGTTAGGTTTCGCTTGAAGTTTCAGGAGCTTGAATCAGAAGGCTTCACCATTAAATATTTAAAGTTATTTCCGTTGTATCTGATATATGATGCACTCTGATGATTGGTATGTATCTGTATATACAGTTTTCTTTTATATAAAGAGTTTGGATATATTATATGAAACGACCCAAACTTCCCCGTAAAAGAAAGCGTGGATTGAGTTGAGAACACGACAAATCAGAACACAAACAGAAAAACATTTTATTGCTTATTGCAACAATTTACATCAGAGTACAAGAATATAACAGATTATGAATAAATAATATACATCAGAAAAATATCAGAAATTTAAATTACGTTTAAATAACAGTGGAAAAATAATACAAAATGCAACTGAAATAAATACACGGATATAGAGCTTTTCGAATATAGCTTCAGTTGTAAACCAGGATCCTGTGAATATAATATCTGCAAAGCCAAAACTACTGGCTGCCCGTGTGGAAAATACGAGCACCCAGAGTTTAGGTTAAAACAATAAACTCCAGGTCAGTCATGGTATTGGTGTGAGAACTAAAACAATTATTGGCTTGATATTAAAGTTGAGTAAATCACGGGACCACGCAGTATAACTCGGAACAGGTTTACTCCACATGAATCTTAGTTTAAAATAAAACAACGTAATGCTTTTTGGGAAATTGAAGCTATTATAAGACTCAGGTCCCATCACACAATGCAACGCAAGCCGTAGGATAGAGTTTTCCCTTATAATAGCCAAACATGCTTGATACGTATAAAAATAACCATTTTGATATTACTATAAGTGTATAATGTTTAAAAACAACTTCAAATATAAATGTATCAATCATAGACGGCATGGGTACCATATACCATGTCGCCATAATAGTTCTACAATTAAAACCGCATGATGTCGTATTGGAAACTCGATTTCCATCTATGAACCAAGGCAAGGGTTCGTTCTTACCGGATTCGAGACACTCTAGCCAATGCCTCAGGATCAGTCGCAACTACACCTAGGAGTGTCGGGGCCGGTCCACAAATACTTTAGTGGATTAGTAATGCCTGAACAATATGTTTCCCTGCCCTATGGGGCATAAAATGTGAGCCACTAGGGACTCAATATCCGAGGCGCCTCATTCCACCATCCACATAAGTAAAAATGTCTGGGCTGCATATCATGACACCACTTCTAGCAAGAAAGAAACGCATACCCTACCTGGGGTCCTTCTCCTGTTTCTGGTCCATACTAGGGTGCGAGGCTCGCGAAGTAACGCTATACACAAAACTATGCCTAAATAAGCTGTGCTTTGATCATCAACCACAAGGCTCTGCTTTTGAGCAAAAGCCTTGATCATTTGCATCTTAGCATGTCACATTGTCAATTCATACCATACCATTGATTTCTGCCAATATATAACCTCTAAGCTCGTACGTCTCAAAGAAGAGTGCTAAGCAAGAGAATAAATTCTCCGCCACCAAATATATATATATTTAACAGAGATCAACGAATACAGCATAAAAGAATACAACGTCTGACATACTATCCATTTACAAGTCCGTTCTGGGTTTGAACGGAGCCGGAGGCCCCTTATTCCATGTCCCATATGTCCAATATAGGAGAGTGGTTCTCGCATATCCGTCGATCTCCAAGTACGTTTGGACGATCATCACTTATTACCTTGTCTTGGGTGTACGGCCCAATCAAGACATCAGTAATCATCCAAACGATGTGAAGGACTCCGGTCTTCAACCACCGTCTTCATCTTCGACTCTTGGTCGTCGTTTTAATTATTCATAATGGGTTAAACCCAGTCTTTCCGAATAATTCGCGTATTTTATAATCAAGTTCTACAAAAACACATCATACGCCTCATTCCAATTCAGAATATTCTTTTAATAAAATATTCACACTATTTTAGGGAAAGGTTCCCATTAATTTTTATCAAAGATAAATTCATTTAAATTTATTCTTAAACTTCCTTTGGATATCAATTTCAAAAGATTTGTTAACTAGTCGGGATTATCGAACCTTACCGAAGTAATCATTTATATCTATTATCCCAGTCCCAACCTATTCATCCCATGGAGCAAAACTAGTAGCACTCCATATCTAGCACCAACAGTGGTATCGGTAGATTTAATTACCATTTCACATTCAAATCTAATTAAAGATTTAACTATCGCCTAGAGTAAAACTGGTGGTACTCCATTCTCGGTCATTTCAAGAATTCGATAAATTAAATTATCTCATTCCCATTTCAATCTAATTAGATATTTATTAAAACTCTAATTTGGTTTTAATATCAAAAATCATTACTTTATGATTATTCAAATTTACGAAATTAATCTTTATCTTTAACTGGGTTAAAGAACTAATGTCATTTAAAACACAGTTCACGATAAACCCAAATCATCTTCCATTAACTATGGAATCTTCACGGAAAACAGATCAATATATAATCGATATAAATTTTTGTATCAGACTAATAATATAAATGGAATAACGGCAAGGCCTTTTTAAATTCCATATATAGTAACGATCTTCATTCACTGAAGCTCATCTCGATTATTATTAAATCGAATTCCATTTAATTCCAATTTAATAAATTAAATTGGAAAACTTTACTTTGGAAAAAAATTCCATTTAAATCTTAATAAAAGGTTTATAAATTCAATGTAGATCTTAATAAAAGATTATAAATTGCATTTAAATCTTAATGAGCGATTTATAAATTCCATTTAAATCTTAATAAAAGATTTATAAATTCCATTTAAATCTTCTCACCTTTGGTTTCCACTCCGTCATTCTTTAGCAGACGATATGGATTCCATTCTGCTTCCAGTTAGTTCCATCGCAATTTGTTTCGCACGATATATATTAAAAAACATATTTTTAAAACAACGCTCTATATATAAAAATCAGATTTTATTCTAGTGTTATTTATGTAATAAAAATCACATTTTTAAAACTGTTCTATATATTTTTTTAAAAATCATATTTTTATCACAATGTTATTTATGTAAATATTCTATTTTCTTTAAAACAATGATAGTTACAAATAAAGAAAACAATGCTAATTTTATGATTAAAAACAATGCTAATTATATGATTAAAAACAATGTTATTTTTATGATGAAAAACAACGCTACTTTAAATAAGAAAAACAATGCTATTTTTATTCTATGTTTTTATTTCTCTTTCTAAAACAATGTATATTTTAATTTCTAAAACAATGTATATTTTGATTTCTATTTTAAAACAATGCAAATTTTCTATTTTAAAACAATGCAAATTTTCTATTTTAAGACAGTGCAAATTTTCTATTTTTAGACAATGCAAATTTTCTATTTTAAAACAATGTTAATTTTCTATTTACAAATCAGTGTCAATTTTATTTACAAATCAATGTTAATTTTATTTACAAATCGATGTTAATTTTATTTACAAATCAATTTAAATTTTTATTTTCAAATCAATTCTATTGTATTTTATAAAACATTGCTATTTTTTTTTAAACATTGCTATTTTATTTTGTAAAACATTTCTATTGTATTTTATAATACATTGCTATTTTTATACAAATCATATTTTTAAACTATGTTATTTACTTTTAAAAACAATGTCAATTTATAATCTAAAAACAATGTCATTTATATTTTAAAAACAATGTTATTCTTTTATTTACAAAAACAATGTTAATCTTTTATTTACAAAAACGTTGTTAATTTTTATTTACAAAAACATTGTTATTTATATATTTTATTTTAGATTTTGAAAACAATACTATATGTATAAATTTCAGATTTTAAAATAATATTATTTCGGCTAAATTACTACCGTGCAGACTTAGATCCAAGGCACGATGTTCGTCCTCTTCAACGTCCAGGTACCATCGCGAAGCCGAACCCATCTCCCTTGATAAACCCTCAACGTCGCACGCCTATCGAGAGGCCAGACCATGATCGAACACCCCCCCTTCCACGCATCTTGCTCCGCTCCACCTTCTCCCCTTAACCAAGCGCAGCTCGGCCCCTGGGACGACCCCAAACCCCGTACTGACGGTGGCAAGGGTAATCCTTTGAATATAACACAGAAACAGATAATAGCAGAACAGAAATAAATAAATACACCAGATAATGAACAATAGAATATACTGGATAAACGTAATCATCAGAGTTACACAGTATACAAGATCATACTTAGTACAAATACAGTTCAGTTATACATAAATGTCTACAGCGGAAAACAAACATAATGTACAATAGGAGCTGAACAGCATAAAAAGAGATAAATAATAGAATCCGTCTTCAGCTCCAGCTATCCATAAAGAACCAGCTAAACCTGAATACAAGGCTACCCGTGTAGAGAAAGGGGCACCCGAGTTTGAAAGTGAAACAAACTACGAGTCAGTCATGGAACTGGTATAAGAAATCTACTCAACACATTTATAATATGGCCAATCACAGGACCACGCCACTTTCGTGGAACGGGTTTACTCCATTGGATTGCCAGTGCTTTAAAAACAAATCTTTCTTTTAAACATCGCAATGCTTTTTTATAAAAATGAAGCTATTATAAGACTCAGTTCCCATCACACAATGCGACGCAAACCAGAGGATAGAGTTTTACCTTATAATGGCCAAAATATGCTTAATACGAATAAAACAAAAGCATTTCATATTACTACTAGTGTTTATATGTTTCAAGAACAATTTCAAATCATAACTATCAATCATAGACGACATGAGCGTCCCATGCCACTATGTCACCAAATATAGGTATACAATCAAAACCGCACAGTCATGTATTTGGAATTGGATTTCCGTCAAGAACCAAGGCAAAAGATAGTCCTTACCGACTTCGAGACAATCTACCCTACCATGTCTCAAGATCAAAGCTCGAGTGACCCTTGGATCGTCAGGGCCGGTCCACCGATGTGGATTAAAATGCCTGAGCAATACGTCTCCCCGCCCTATGGGGCGCAAATGAGCCAACGAATGACTCCATCGGACCCGGATCGTCCGATCTAACCGAGGTGCCTCGCAACAGTAACAACCACATAAGTAAAATGTCAGGCCGTGTAAAAACACTGACATAACTCCTAGCTAGAAAGAAACGCAAGCCCTCCCTGATGTCCTCTCCCGTTTCTGGTTCATACCGGGGTGTGAGGTTCGCGAATTCACGTTATACACAAAGCTACGCCACACAGGCGGTGCTTTGATCATTACCACAAGACTTTGCTTTTCAACAGAAGCCCTGATCACTTCATCTTAGCATGCCACACAAGCAATTCACACCGTGCAACTGATGGCTATCAATCACACAGAATAAATTCTAATGTTAGACAAACTGTCCATTTGCAAGTCCGTTCTGGGTCTGAACGAAACCGGAGGCACTATATACCTCGCAAACCCATCAATCACCACGTACGTCTGGACGATCACCACTCATTATCCATATTTCAGGATGCCTCCCAATCTGGACCTCGGTTACCATCCAAACGAGGTGAAGATCTCCGGTCTTCGACCACCGTCTTCATCTTCGATTTCTTATCGTCGATTCAGTTATTCAGAATGGGATAAACCCGGTCTTTCTGAGCAACTCGCGTATATAATAAACAAGTGCAACACTAACATACACACGCATCATTTCAATTCATTTGCCACTAACCGTCAATCAGTAGGAGAACGATTTCCCAAATATTAACCCCGAATGTCGAAACCAACATCAGATCAACACCCAGGAAACCATTCGACTTAGCCAACCTTCAGTTAGTTTCTAAATTTCACGTCCATATCGTTTATAATATTTTATAATGATTTATCGCTGTTTTTATTTATTTTAAAATAGCCAATTTATTCAAAACGACGCTTCGGGCCATAACGCGGCCGTGGCGCTGTTTTTCTTCAGATTTGATTTACACATATCTGAAAATCTAACCGTTGAATCTTCACAAAATTTACATCATTAGAAAGATCTTTTCAAAACTAATCCAACAGTTCCAGTTTCAGGAAAATCCGACGGTCGGATCTCCCGGTATAATCATTTTAAGTTTCGATTTCAAAATACGAACTGCAGCGTCGTTATTCGATTCAATATATATATATATATATATATAATTGATTCTGGCGCTGTTTTTCTTCAGATTTGAATTAAACATTCCAGACAATCCAACCGCTGGATTTTTACAAAGTTGGTGCCGTTGGAAAGATATTTCCAAAGCGAACCCAACGGTTGCGGTTTCGGGAAAATCCGATGGTCGGATCTCCCGCACTAATCGTTTGAAATCACGGTTTCAAAATACGAACTGCAGCTTCGTTATTCGATATATTTCAATTCTATATATATATATATATATATATATATATATCGATTCTTCGATTTCAAAACTATATGATTTTCATACATTTGATAAAAATGATATTTTTATCTAGCTGTCTTCTATTTCAACACTTCACTATTTTTAACAATTCATGTATATAATAAAAAATGTGATTTTTATTGTAAAACAATTCATTTCAAAACACGATTATTTTATATAGTTCATATAGATGATAAAGATATGATATTTATTATAAAACAATTTATTTCAAAACACGACTATTTTATATAGTTGTATAGATGATAAAAATATGATTTTTATTATAAAACAATTTATTTCAAAATATGAATACCATTCAACACATGAATTTCAATTCAACGAATGAATTTCGATTCAATACATGAAGGTTTTCTGTAGTTTATATATATAGCTAAAAAGGTGATTTTTATATTCAAAACACGAATACCATTCAACACATGAATTCTATTCAACGAATGAATATCGATTCAACACATGAAGGTTTTCTATAGTTTGTATATATATATATAAAAAGATGATTTTTATATTTGAAACACGAATACCATTCAACACATGAATTTCTATTCAACGAATGAATACCGATTCAACACATGAAAATAATTATAACACACTTTTCATTGCTATTATTTAAAATATTTATTTAAAATATTTAAAATCCATTATTTTAGCCAATTTAAAAATTTAAATTGGTTCAGATTTTCCGGGTCATTACAATCTCCCCCACTTAAAACTTTTCGTCCCCGAAAAGGAACAAAGTCGAAAGCGGTTTGATTAATCAACTCCACGTTCAATCTGGCTTCCATTCTCCAACTTTTCAGTTTCCGAGAATTTTCAAATTCTTCAAAAATTTGGCTAACACCCGGAATTTTTTGTTGGCCATGGAATCGAGGTCAAAATCGGTCCCTTTTTGCATCGAAATCCCTTGATTCCTTCAACTAATCCTCATCTCCTCCATTGGATATGTAGAACTCACGATGCTCTTTATTTTCCTTTTGGAAGACGGGAAGAAGATTGTGTAGATCGCAAGTTATATGAGGAAGAAGTTGGGGACTTTTCTGCCATTGATTTTGCAGTGGCGGCTCTGTTGTATTCGAACTTGGGTTTCGTTTTTCTAGGGTATTAATAATAAGTTAATTATTTTATTTTTAATTCAGTTTTAATTCAAAAAAAATGAATTTAACATCCGAACTCCGATTTAAACCCAACGAATGTCGTCCCTAGCTAAATACCCCCATTCTAGACACAATGAGATATGTTTCATAACCCAATTCGACTGTTTTGATTAGTTTTTATCAAAATTAAAATATAAATTTATATATATTTAATTTAAACGTACATTATAAATTACCGGGACCACATACTGACTTTGAAAATTCAAGAAAAATTATATCTGCTATGTTTTAACGATATGGTCCTAACCAAACTAATTTCGTCGAATTTGGAGACCGTTTGAAAAAATGGCCATTTTCTGGTCGATCAAATTTGACTGAAATTGACAAAACACGTTTTGATTTGCCACGCTGACATATTAATCCCAAAAATTATGGAATTGGGAATCTGGAAATAATTTGACATTCCGGATCCAACCAAAGTGGTTTCGTCGAAAACAAAGGTCGTTTGTGAAATGGCTATATATTATATTATAATATATGTAGAAATTCCATAGCGACTATTCTGAATATATAACTGGCCATAACTTTTTATTCCTGCTATGAAATCTGGATTTTACACATTCGTTGGAAAGATATTTTTAAACAGATTCAAATATATCTTGTTTCACTGAAATCCGATTTATTTTGAATCCTATACATTCATTTGAAATTTGAAATAGAATTTTCAAACTGCTGCGCCATTTCAGGTTCGTTATATAATTAAAATAAAATTATTCGTTCTAACTTCGATTTAAATAAATTTTTAGTCGTTATTATTTAAAATAAATTATTTTAAATATTAAAATCCATTAAAACTGCTAAAATAGAAATATTAAATTGGTTCAGAATTCCGGGTTGTTACAATCTCCTCCACTTAAAATCTTTTCGTCCTCGAAAAGGAACAGAGCTGAAAGTTGTTTAACTAACCAACTCAACTTTCAATTCTAATCAATTTTCAGTTCCGTTCAATATTAAATTCGATTTGGCTTAACTTATCCTTTCATTCATATATTGGTTTAAATTAATTATCATTCAAATATTTTATTTGTTAAGCTAATAATCAGACATCACAACCAACAATCAATTAAGTGATTAAATTTTCAAAGACATAACTTTAATACATAGTCAAAATCATATTTTCAGTGTCAAATCACAACGATGAATTTTAACTATGTTTCGGTTCACACACCAGTCAATTGGAAATATATAGATATCTCACTTTCGAAAATCGATCATAAACTCTGATGATGATGCATCAATCATTAGAATCATCTTCGGGCGACTAGAGTGTGATTCTATATCTACCCAGTATATTTGAGGCTTCATATACACGTGGATCAGACGTATATTAGAAATCTCTATATACTTGATTGTCCAAATCAATTTAAAATAAAATATTCAAATACATAGAATAAGGTTTAAATTTTCAAAATAAATTTTGTTTTCATTTTTATTTTTAAAAACAACACTCTTTACACTCGTTCTAGGATACTACTGATCCCAATCTAACGAGTTGTTCTCATTAGATATTACTTTTAACAACCCGCAAATTCTGAACCAATTTAAAAATTTTATTTTAGAAAATTTTAATGAATTTTGAGGATATAATATTATTTATATAAATAATAATGGCTAGAATTTATTTTAATCGAAGTTAAAACGAATAAATTTAATTTTAATATAAATAGAGTTAGAAATGGCGCGGTAGTTTTAAATTTTAATTTTGAACTTTAACTGAATGTACATGATTCAAAATAAATCAGAATTGAGTGAAACCAGAAATATTTAAATCTGTTTAATCGTATCTTTCTAACGAATCTGAAAAATTGAAATTTCATAGAGGAAATCAAAAGTTATGGCCAAATCAATATTTAGAAAGGTCGCTGTAGAATTTATATATATAATATATAGGGCCCGAAAGGCTACTTTTCACATATTAAGGAATTTGGATTCGAAACCACTTCCATTGAGTCTGGAATGATGTTTCTGCATTTAAAAAGTACAAACACTCATATTTTAAGTTTCAGAAATTATTTGTTTAAAAATGTATTTTTAATATTAAATATATTGGCCTTGAAAATAGTCAATTTTCAAACGACCTCCGTTTTCGATGTAACCACTTTTGTTAGAACCGGAATGTAAAATTATTGCTAGGTTTCAATTTTCAGAATTTTTCGAATTAATACGTGAGCGTTGCAAAAGAAAATGTGTTTTGACTATTAAAGTTAAATTTAAACGCCTTAAAAATAGCCATTTTCAAACAGTCTCAAAATTCAACGAAATTAGTCTCGTTAGAACCGTATCGTCATAAGAAAGCTAAAAATAATTTTTCTGGAATTTTCTGAGGTCATATGTGGCCCCGACATATTTAAATGTACGGACAATATTTAATTAATTAATTTTTAAAGGAATTTTAAATAAAATTTCTACAGATTTTGGAATTGGACCCCGAGACCTGTCCCATTGCGTTCAGAAGGCCTCAAAACGTTAAGATCGACAGTAAGCAAGCCCAATTCTGAGACAGTCCAGAAATTCGCCTTTATAACACGTTTTTCAATGATTTAATAATAAAATAATAAAAAAAATTAAACCCTAACCCTAAAATGGCCGTCGCGGCCTATTTCCAAACAATGGCCAGAAATCTCCCAACTTCAAACATCAATTTCTCTCAATCCGTTCAATGAAAATCTACAAACTATATATCAAATCGAAGAGGACGGAGAGCTCTACAAATCCATACGGTTAAGATCAGTTTTCAGTGCACGGACTTCGCACATTCTGGCATGGAAGTGGCCGCGTTCGGGTTCGAATTTCAGGCGATGGGGCCCACCGAGCGTGACGGAGTTCTGGGCGGTGGTGGCTCGCGGGCGGAGCTTCGGAGTGGCGGAGTCTGATCGGGTCCTAGACCCTCGGATGGGCGCGCGCAGGGGAGGTTGCGCGATGGAAGTATGGGTTCGTGCGTGATTCCTGAGTAACGTGGAGGAAGAAGGTGTTTATATTTTAATATTATTTTAGGGTGCGTTTTTCACAGGTCCCTATTAAGTTTCAAAATATAAAAAAAACCCGGTGATAAAAATAATATAGAATACATCCCTATTTTTGAATTTCCGCTAAAAAAATTCCAGATCTACCCTTACACACCTAAAAAACTATCCAACAACTGTTTGTCCTCATTTACTCAGTCTATCACTCCTATTATCTCGCTCAAACCTAGTCCTACAATTCTGGAAAACCGTCAATCACTCCAACATCGATTTTTTTATTTTTATTTTTTGATTTTTACGAAAAATTAGACAATTATATACATATATTACGTAAAATTGCATACATTTATATAACTAAATGGAATAATTGCATCCATATATTAATATTATGCAGAAAATAAATTATTAGTTTTGCGCAACAATGAAGTAGAGGGCATACATTAATATAATACAAAAATAAATAATTACTTGAATGTAGGGACTATATTTTTTTTTATTAAGATTTGATTTTTACGAAAAACTAGACAATTAGATACAAATATTAATTAAAATTGGATACATTTATGCAAAAAAGTGAAATAATTGCATACATATACAGAACTGTACTGCATAATTGCTGAAACAAAAGAAAAGACAAAAAAGTAAATACATATAATTATAACAAGATGCATATATATATATATATATATATATATATATATATGCAAATAACAGAAATATGTGCATACTTACATGAAAATTTTCATAACATTTACATGTACTACATCAAAAATTTAGTACAAACCACATTTATATGTACTACATCAAAAATTTCAGAACATTTACAAAGCAGAGATGATGGTCTTTTGAAGAATAAATAATTTTGTTAAGACCCAGCTTATTGCGCAAACCACATCTAGTAGTCTCTATAGAAACAACTGCAGATTTCAATCATTCGGAAAAGGATGGAGGACCAAGCTTCAACAACACCACTACACCAATATCCGCCGAAACACTGTTATCAAAAAAAGAAAATCAACATCAATAAGCTTAATGTGCAGTAACCTAAATTACAAAAACTGCTTCAGAATAATATAAATACATGCGTACAATTAAGCAAAAAACAATAATTTCTGAATATTTATATGCAAGTATTCCAGATATATGCATAGAAATATGAATATATTTGTAAAATAATATGTTTTTCTGTTTGTTTGATAAAAAATTGCATACATATATGCATGTATTAAGAATAAATGCATACTTGTCCGCAATTTAAATGTAATAAAACCTGCTGCGCCAATAAAATGTAAAAAATCAAAAGGATATTTTACATTGCTTGCTGGAATACAGAGTAAAAGCCAGATCTTGAAACAAATTGATTATAGAAATACTTAAATTCCAAATCTATCAAATTTGTAATTCTGACACAGTCCGCTTGCTCAAGCATTTCTTCACCTCAATAACCATACTAACACCATAATCATTCCACGATTTACAAAATCCTATTTTCCAGATCTTTATCACATTAATAAGCTTAATGCGTACAATTCAGAAAAAAACAATAATTTCTGAATATTTATATGCAAGTATTCCAGATATATGCACAAAAATATGAATATATTTGTATAATAATATGTTTTTCTGTTTGTTTGATAAAAAAATGCATACATATATGCATATATTAAGAATAAATGCATACTTGTCCGCAACTTTTTATCAGAAGTTCAGCAAAATTCCACGAGTTTTAAAAATGGTTTCATGAATTTATGTTTTTTTCAAGTCCTTGTCATATGAAAAATCGTATTTTTATGCTAATAAAAACCTAATATTTATAACGCAAGTAAAATCAGAAAGAATAAAAAAAAACTCACAATGGTTTGCTGTGGACGGTTTGAGAGGCCATCGACCTCCAGTGCTTGACGCCGATGCTTGCGCTGACAAGCTGAGGAGGAAAACTGACGCCGCTGCCTACGCCGATGCCTGACGCCGCTGGAGATACGTGGAAGCTGCCGAGATTTCTGGAAGCCGCTTGGAATGATGTCGCTGCCTGGTTGATGCCGTGAGATAATTGATGCGTTTGTTGAGATGAGGAAGATGTTGTAGATGAGGAAGATGATGTAGATGAGGTTGCTAAGATGAGGAAGATGCCGTGAGTAATAGTAGAGGACGAGAGTTGCTGAGATGAGTGAAAGATGGTGCCGCCGCCATGGATTTGAAAATTTTGTTTCTGTAGAAAATAAAACCCTAATACGTAACATATAGTGAAAAACACACCGTTAAAATCGAATGAGGGCATTTCCGAAAAAAAAAGCTGCGTTTTAAAAATAGGGATGAAATTTAAATGTTTCAAAAGGGGAGGATGTGAGCCTAATTAACTTTAGTTTTAAGGATGTGAGACTAATTTTTAATTATTTAATATTTAATTTATCCGATCTTTAAAAATCAATATCTCTTTCAAACGAGGGCCGATTGACGAACCGTAAGTTGCGTTGGACTTGTCTTTCAGAGATCTTCGCAATGGCGCAGACCAGAGCTGAATCCGAGACAGTCGAATTTTCAGCCATATCAAAGTGAGAATTCTGAATTTTATTATTTAATTAATTTTAAATTAATTTTCTTGCGTTAAAAATAATTGTGTAATGATGTAAATTCAGATCTGAAATGTTCTGTGATTGATGAATTGTTGATGATTGCTTGTGGTATGTTTGTTGGTCATGTTATGCTAGATCCGCATTGAAATCTCATTTATGGTTGAATTTTATTTACGATTAGAAAATTAAATCTAAATTTAGATTTAAATAATATTTTATTCAGATCTAGTTGCTCTAATTTATTTAAATTTATTAAAATATTATTCTTATTATTTTGATTAGTCTAAAGTGAGCAATGGAATTTGATCGACAACTAAAAGCTTATGTTTATTTGCTTATATTACATTAGAAGTGGATAGACAAATAAAAACTTTATTTTTGTTTATTTATTTACTTTGCAACAGAAAATGAACAACAAACAAAACCTTATTTTTATTTGTTTACTTTGCAATAAAATTTGAATGACAAATAAAAAATTATTTTATTTATTTATTTACAATAGAATATGAACAACAAATATATAAATCAAAAAAATTACATTTTTAATGTAATTAGAAATAGATTAAAATGATTACATTTTTCAATGTAATTAAAATTGAAGAAAAGTGATTCTATTTTGAAAATAATTAAAATTGAAATGAAAATTACATTTTGATTAAAACTTAAGTATTGAAATAAAAATAACATTTTTGTTAAAGCATAAGTATTGAAAAAAGAGATCACATTTTTGGCCAACACTTTATTAGTGAACATTTTTGGTCAAGACTTTATTAGTGAAATGAAAATATCACTTTTATCAAAACTTTATTATTGAATTGAAATTTTCACTTTTTTCAAAACTTGATTATTGAATTGAGAATATCATTTTTGTCAAAACTTGATTACTGAAAGGAAAGTAACAATTTTGTTCACATTTTATATGTAAATAAGAAATTATTTTCAGAAGTAACATAGAAATAAAGTTCATCTTTTTATTTGTATTTTTCAGTACAAATATAACATAGAAATAAAGTTCATCTTTTTATTTGTATTTTTCAATACAAATATAACATAGAAATAAAGTTCATCTTTTTATTTGTATTTTTCAATAAAAATATACCATAGAAATTAAGTTCATCTTTTTATTTGTATTTTTCAATACAAATATAACATAGAAATAAAGTTCATCTTTTTATTTGATTAAGTTCATCTTTTTATTTGTATTTTTCAATACAAATATAACATAGAAATTAAGTTCATCTTTTTATTTGTATTTTTCAATACAAATAGGACATAGAAATAAAGTCCATCTTTTTATATTCATGCTACAACACAAATATACACTTAGAATCTGTTGTACAAATAAAATCCACTTTTATTTGTCACTTGAAACTTAGAATTTGTTGCATAAATAAAATTCACTTTTTATTTGTCATTTGAAACTCAAAATTTATTAGACGAATAAAATCTACTTTTTATTTGTCATTTAAAAATTAGTATTTATTATACAAATAAAATTCACTTTTATTTGACATTAGAATACATAGAAAAATATTTACATATAAAATATTCTTTTATATGTTATTAGAATGTATAGAAAAGTATAAACAAATAAAAGGATTCTTTTATTTCTTATTAGAACACATAGAAAAGTGTAAAACAATGAAATACCCTTTTTATGTTATTCTAGAATTGAAATTTTGAGTTCAATCTTTTATTTGCATTCACTAATGCAAACATACATTGAAAATAAAATTTACCCTTTTATTTGCATTCACCAATACAAATATATGTTGAAGCCAAAATTTATTCTTTTATTTATATTCACCAATGTAAAATACATTGAAATGAAATTAGTTCTTTTATTTTCACTCATTAAGGCAAATATATTTTGAAAGGAAAAATTGTTCTTTTATTTGAAATCACAAATGTAAATAAACTTTGAAAAATCAAGTTTAGTCTTTTATTTGCATTCCACAATGCAATATAACATCAAAAATAAAAGTTACATTTTTATTTGCAAACATAAAAATGAAATAAACATTTTTGCCAAACTTGATTATTAAATAATCACTTTTATCAATTTATACTAGTGGAAACAAAATATGCATTTTTGTCAAAATGATTAGTTGAAATGAAATATACACCTTTGTCAATTTATACTAGTTAATAGCAAAATATTTACATTTGTTGAAAATAATTATTTATTTTGGTCAATTCACACTAGTTAAGACCAATTATTTACTTATGACAATTTACATTTGTTGACACAAATTATTTGTTTGTCATGGCTATATATTGTGTATTACACTTCCATTCACAAGTTACCCAACTTGTTTATGTGATTGGGACGATAATTTTCACACATCGCCCAAGTGCACAAATTAGTTTATTTTTTATTTATTGGTTGAAACCCCACACGGGTGTTGGGATGAAAATTTACATACACTAATCCCAATATTCAGTTGTATGTTGATCGTTAGATCGACAGGCTGCGATGAGCGTTATTATTTAATTTTAACGCTTAAACAGTGGAAATTACACTTTGGAAGTAGACGGATGATTTGATGATTATACTGTTATTATCATATATATGATGTGTGTGAAATCCCTATAATCCAAATTATATGGTAAATGTTTGAGTCGCATTTCGACTCGGGTGCTCTTTTAAATAAGAATATTTTTACATTTGAAATTTTCTTTTTATATAAAGGATATTCTTTCATAAAGAGAAAATATTGTTAATCAACTATATGTTAAAACAAAGAATGTTTGTAAAAGATAAGAATTTGTAATATAAAGAATACTTCTCATTAGAATCCTTTATATAAAGAATATTTTATGATTATTTTAAAATATGTTTTTTTTTAAAGATCATTAGGATTTACAATTATATTTTGTGATATGAAATAAATGGAGATGTGAAGTGGATTTATCGTGGACGATGTTTTAAACGACATTTGTCCTTTAATCTAATTTACATTGAAATTATTATTTGGAATTTATAAATCTATTTTATAGATTTTAAAAAGGCATTTTCTAGAAATTAAGTTTTCCAATTTAATATATTAAATTGGAATTAAGTGGAGATTCGATTGGTAATAATCAAAATGGGCTTCTGTAAAAGAAGACCGATATTATATATGGAATTTAAGAGGCTTTGTCGTTATTCCATTTATATTGTTAGTCCGATACAGAAATTTCATATCGATTATGTATTGATTTGATTTCTGTGGAATTTCGTATTTTAGAAATTGATTTGTGGGTTTATCGTAAACTGTGTTTTAAAGGACACTAGTTCTTTAACCTGTTTAAGACAAGATTTATTCCTTAAAAATAAATGATCTTGTAATAATGATTTTTGATATCAAATCAAAACTGGAGTTTTAATAAATCCTTTAAGAAAGATTTAAGATTTTATTTTCAGAGTTTATCTTTGATAAAATTAATGAGAATCTTCTAATATGAATATCTTATTAAAAGAATACTTGGAGTTGGAATGTGGCGTAATGTGTGATCTTCCAATATTTGCTTTTTAATCACAAAATACATGAGTTATTCAGAAAGACTGGGTTTGACCCATTCTGAATAATCCTCACGACGATCAAGAGTCGAAGATGAAGACGGTGATTGAAGACCGAAGGTTTTCACATCCTTGGGATGATGATGACTGGTATCTTGAATTGGGATTGGCCTTCCAAGGAAAGGTATTTAGTAATGATCATCCAAACGCATTTGGAGATCGACAGACACGTTGTTTCGCTCAGACCCAGAGCGGACTTGTAAATGGATTGCGTGTCTGACATTGTATTCCTTCCTGCTGTATTTGTTGAACGCTACTGATTATATATTTCTGTTTGGTGGTGAAGAATTTATTCTTTACTTATCACCCTTCTCTAAGACGTATGAGCTTAGTGGTTATATATATATTGGTAGATGATCAATAATATTGTAGGGTCTGACAATGTGACAAGCTAAGATGCAAATGATCAAGGCTTTGTTGAAAAGCAGGCCTTGTGGTTGATGATCAAAGCACAGTCTCTTTAGGCATAGCTTTGTATATATCGTGACTTCGCGAGCCTCACACACCGGGTGAGTTTAAAACGGGAGATGGGAACGCAGGGAGTGCACACGTTTCTTTCTAGCTAGAAGTGGTGTTGGGCTTTAACACGGCCCGACATTTGCTTATGTGGTTGATGGATTTTTTGCGAGGCCTCGGGTTATTCTTATCGGTCGCCCTCGGCCGATTGTAGATCCAATAGAATCGGGGAGCGTGTGTTCAAGCATAACTAATCCACTAAAGTATTTGTGGACCGGCCCTGCTGTATCCAAGGGTTCACCAGCGTCCGAATCCTGAGGCATTGCTAGAGTGTCTCGAATCGATCAGGAGCTCCTCCCTAGCTTTGACTCCTGATGGAAACCCAATTTTCAATACGCCCTTGCGGTTTTGATTGTATAACTAGTATGGCGACATAGTAGATGGTATCTATGCCGTCTAGGATTGATATTATATTTGAAATGTTTTAAATATATATATACACACTGATAATATCGTATTTTGCGTACTTAACATCTTTTGACCATTATAAGGTAAAAAACCTATCCTCTGGTGTGCGTTGCATTGTGTGATGGGACCTGGGTCTTATAATGGTTTTATTTTTCTAAAAAGCATTACGTTATTTGACGATTTACTTTATTTATGCACTGGCAATCCAATGGAGTAAACCCGTTCCGCGTTAGCGACGTGGTCCTGTGATTAGCCTACTTATTAGATAAGTTAAGTACAGAATTCTCACACCAGTCCCACGACTGACCTGTAGTTTGTTTCACTTTGCAAACTCGGGTGCCCTCTTTCCACACGGGCTGTCGAGTAGCTTTTTGCAGATATAGTTAAGCAGGATCCTGGATTGAAGCCTGAAGCTGGGTCCAGAATATTGATGGCCTTCCGCTGAGATTAGTTCCACTGCAATGTATTTAATTATTTGTAAATGTATCTTCCGCTGTATTATTTATCGATGTACTCTGATATATTCTATACTCTGATGTAACATTTATTATTGATGTTATAAAAGTCTGTGTTGTTGTTCTGATGTTTTGTATGCCCAAAGTTAACATACACGTGTTTTGAACGGTCTTGATCGATATTGCGATCGTTTGGGGTCGGGCGAAATCCAGGGTTGTTACAGCTGGTATCAGAGCTCAGGTTAGCTCAAATCTTTGGCGTACAATTCATTAGAACTGAACAGCAGACTCATCAGAGGTTGGATTAGTAAGATCCAATAAGAATACTCATTAAAGATAGGATCAGCAGTATCCTAGAATGAGAATACTCATTAGTGATGGGGTTAGCAACGCCCTAGAATGAGTCAGAGTGGAAAATTTATAATTGACGTACCTGTAATTATATATAATTTGATTTTAGAAAATATGATTTTTGAATATATAAAAGTTATATATTTTTGAAAATTTAATCAACTAATTGATTGATGATTGTGTTGTGTGAATATGAATTCAACTAATAAAATTATGATTAAACAATTAAAGAATGAAAATTAAATTAGTTAAATAAACAACTTTAGCTTCATTTCCTTTTCAAGGACGAAAAGATTTTAAGTAGGGGAGATTGTAACAACCCGCAAATTCTGAACCAATTTAAATTTTTTATTTTAGAAAATTTTAATGAATTTTGAGGACATAATATAATTTATATAAATAATAATGGCAAGAATTTATTTTAATCGAAGTTAAAACAAATAAATTTAATTTTAATATAAATAGAGTTAGAAATGGCGCGGTAGTTTTAAAATTTAATTTTGAACTTTAACTGAATGTACAGGATTCAAAATAAATCAGAATTGAGTGAAACCAGAAATATTTAAATCTGTTTAACCATATCTTTCTAACGAATCTGAAAAATTGAAATTTCATAGCGGAAATCAAAAGTTATGGCCAATTCAATATTTAGAAAGGTCACTGTAGAATTTATATATATAATATATAGGGCCCGAAAGGCTACTTTTCACATATGAAGGAATTTGGACTCGAAAACGCTACCATTGAGTCTGGAATGATGTTTCTGCATTTAAAAAGTATAAACACTTATATATTTTGAATTTCAGAAATTATTTGTTTAAAAATGTATTTTTAATATTAAATATATTGGCCTTGAAAATAGTCAATTTTCAAACGACCTCCGTTTTCGACGAAACCACTTTTGTTGGAACCGGAATGTCAAATTATTGCTAGGTTTCAATTTTCAGAATTTTTCGAATTAATATGTGAGCGTGGCAAAAGAAAATGTGTTTTGACTATTTAAGTTAAATTTAAACGCCTTAAAAATAGCAATTTTTCAAACAGTCTCAGAATTGAACGAAATTTGTCTCGTTAGAACCGTATCGTCATAAGAAAGCTAAAAATAATTTTTCTGTAATTTTCTGAGGTCATATGTGGCCCCGGCATATTTAAATGTACGGACAATATTTAATTAATTAATTTTTAATGGAATTTTAAATAAAATTTCTACAGATTTCAGAATTGGACCCCGAAACCTGTCCCATTGCGTTCAGAAGGGCTCAAAACGTTAAGATCGACAGTATGCAAGCCCAATTCCGAGACAGTCCAGAAATTCGCCTTTATAACACGTTTTTCAATGATTTAATAATAAAATAATAAAAAAATTTAAACCCTAACCCTTAAATGGTCGCCGCCGCCTATTTCCAAACAATGGCCAGAAATCTCCCAACTTCAAACATCAATTTCTCTCAATCCGTTCAGTGAAAATCTACAAACTATATATCAAATCGAAGAGGACGAAGAGCTCTACAAATCCATACGGTTAAGATCATTTTTCAGTGCACGGATTTCGCAAATTCTGGCGTGGAAGTGGCCGCGTTCGGGTTCGAATTTCAGGCGATGGGGCCCATCGAGCGTGACGGAGTTCTGGGTGGTGGTGGCTCGCGGGCGAAGCTTCGGAGTGGCGGAGTCTGATCGGGTCCTAGACCCTCGGATGGGCGCGCACAAGGGAGGTTGCGCGGTGGAAGTATGGGTTCGTGCGTGATTCCAGAGCAACGTGGAGGAAAAGGTGTCTATATTTTAATATTATTTTATTTATTTAATATTTAATTTATCCGATCTTTAAAAATCAATATCTCTTTCATACGAGGGCCGATTGACGAACCGTAAGTTGCGTTGGACTCGTCTTTCAGAGATCTTCGCAATGGCGCAGACCAGAGCTGAATACGAGACAGTCGAATTTTCAGCCATATCAAAGTGAGAATTCTGAATTTTATTATTTAATTAATTATAAATTATTTTTCTTGCGTTAAAAATAATTGTATAATGATGTAAATTCATATCTGAAATGTTCTGTGATTGATGAATTGTTGATGATTGCTTGTGGTATGTTTGTTGGTCATGTTATGCTAGATCCGCATTGAAATCTCATATATGGTTGAATTTTATTTGCGATTAGAAAATTAAATCTAAATTTAGATTTAAATAATATTTTATTCATATCTAGTTGCTCTAATTTATTTAAATTTATTAAAATATTATTCTTATTATTTTGATTAGTCTAAAATGAGCAATGGGATTTGATCGACAACTAAAAGCTTATGTTTATTTGCTTATATTACATTAGAAGTGGATAGACAAATAAAAACTTTATTTTTGTTTATTTATTTACTTTGCAACAGAAAATGAACAACAAACAAAACCTTATTTTTATTTGTTTACTTTGCAATAAAATTTGAACGACAAATAAAATATTATTTTATTTGTTTATTTACAATAGAATATGAACAGCAAATATATAAATCAAAAAAATTACATTTTTAATGTAATTAGAAATAAATTAAAATGATTACATTTTTCAATGTAATTAAAAACAAAATAAAATGATTACATTTTTCAATGTAATTAACATTGAAGTAAAATGATTATATTTTCAAAATAATTAAAATTGAAATTAAAATAACATTTTGATTAAAACTTAAGTATTGAATAAAAATAACATTTTTGTTAAAGCATAAGTATTGAAATAAGAGATCACATTTTTGGCCAAAACTTTATTAGTGAACATTTTTGGTCAAGACTTTATTAGTGAAATGAAAATATTACTTTTATCAAAACTTTATTATTGAATTGAAATTTTCACTTTTATCAAAACTTGATTATTGAATTGAAAATATCATTTTTGTCAAAACTTGATTACTAAAAGGAAAGTAACAATTTTGTTTACATTTTATATGTAAATAAGAAATTATTTTCAGAAGTAACATAGAAATAAAGTTCATCTTTTTATTTGTATTTTTCGATACAAATATAACATAGAAATAAAGTTCATCTTTTTATTTGTATTTTTCAATACAAATATAACATAGAAATAAAGTTCATCTTTTTATTTGTATTTTTCAATACAAATATACCATAGAAATTAAGTTCATCTTTTTATTTGTATTTTTCAATACAAATATACCATAGAAATAAAGTTCATCTTTTTATTTGTATTTTTCAATAGAAATATACCATAGAAATAAAGTTCATCTTCTTATTTGTATTTTTCAATACAAATATAACATAGAAATAAAGTTCATCTTTTTATTTGTATTTTTCAATACAAATATACCATAGAAATTAAGTTCATCTTTTTATTTGTATTTTTCAATACAAATATACCATAGAAATAAAGTTCATCTTTTTATTTGTATTTTTCAATACAAATATAACATAGAAATTAAGTTCATCTTTTTATTTGTATTTTTCAATACAAATAGGACATAGAAATAAAGTCCATCTTTTTATATTCTTGCTACAACACAAATATACACTTAGAATCTGTTGCACAAATAAAATCCACTTTTATTTGTCACTTGAAACTTAGAATTTGTTGCACAAATAAAATTCAGTTTTTATTTGTCATTTGAAACTCAGAATTTATTAGACGAATAAAATCTACTTTTTATTTGTCATTTAAAAATTAGTATTTATTATACAAATAAAATTCACTTTTATTTGACATTAGAATACATAGAAAAATATTTACATATAAAATATTCTTTTATATGTTATTAGAATGTATAGAAAAGTATAAATAAATAAAAGGATTCTTTTATTTGTTATTAGAACACATAGAAAAGTGTAAAACAATGAAATACCCTTTTTATGTTATTATAGAATTGAAATTTTGAGTTCAATCTTTTATTTGCATTCACTAATGCAAACATACATTGAAAATAAAATTTACCCTTTTATTTGCATTCACCAATACAAATATATGTTGAAACCAAAATTTATTCTTTTATTTACATTCCCCAATGTAAAATACATTGAAATGAAATTAGTTCTTTTATTTGCACTCATTAAGGCAAATATATTTTGAAAGGAAAAATTGTTCTTTTATTTGGAATCACAAATGTAAATACACTTTGAAAAATCAAGTTTGGTCTTTTATTAGCATTCCACAATGCAATATAACATCAAAAATAAAAGTTACATTTTTATTTGCAAACATAAAAATGAAATAAACATTTTTGCCAAACTTGATTATTAAATAATCACTTTTATCAATTTATACTAGTGGAAACAAAATATGCATTTTTGTCAAAATGATTAGTTGAAATGAAATATACACCTTTATCAATTTATACTAGTTAATAGCAAAATATTTACATTTGTTGAAAATAATTATTTATTTTGGTCAATTCACACTAGTTAAGACCAATTATTTACTTATGACAATTTACATTTGTTGAAACCAATTATTTGTTTGTCATGGCTATATATTGTGTATTACACTTCCATTCACAAGTTAGCCGACTTGTTTATGTGATTGGGACAATAATTTTCACACATCGCCCAAGTGCACAAATTAGTTTATTATTTATTTATTGGTTGAAACCCCACACGGGTGTTGGAATGAAAATTTACACACACTAATCCCAATATTCAGTTGTATGTTGATCGTTAGACCGACAGGCTACGATGAGCGTTATTATTTAATTTTAACGCTTACACAGTGGAAATTACACTTTGGATGTAGATGGATGATTTGATGATTATACTGTTATTATCATATATATGATGTGTGTGAAATCCCTATAATCCAAATTATATGGTAAATGTTTGAGTCGCATTTCGATTCGGGTTTTCTTTTAAATAAGAATGTGACAGTCCGCCCCGCACCAGCCTGCATTTCCTCTAGAAGTGCGCTGTACACATGCCCGACTAGCACGGAACGGTCGCCAAAGAAAGGAAAGAAGGGAATGAACTAATCAAGGAACCAGTAGAATGTCTCACAGCGCAGGGGATAAAATATAATAATAACATATTTGACATAAAACAGGCGAGACAGTGCATAAGCTGATAACTAAAATCAACATCAATCATCAGAGCAGCGGAAATCCATATACAGCTTATTACAATTTTCCAAATTTACTGTCTCTAAACAAAAGAAAGCTAAAGTAGAAGATACACCAACAATGCCCAAGCAGTGATCTTCAACAACACAGGGAGAATATTATGTATATAGTACGTGGAAGCCTCCTGCTCGTCTCCGGATCATCTACCCGTGCATCACCAGCTAACCTGTCTCTAGTCTGCTCGTGTGAGCACCCAGAGTAATAAGAGGAGACATAAAACTCTGGGTCAGACATAAAGCCTGGTATGAGCGATAAGCATCTAAACAGAATAATAACAGGTATACTAAACCATACCTGAACCTGGACCTGCAACCAAAGAGTTAGTACCACATACCGTACAATACTCCAAGGTGCTAGAATAAACAGTGTAAGAATACGGGGGTGGGGTGTGCATGTCACAATGATAGCAAACAAATCATCCATAGCAACCATCCTCACATCTCTCACTCAGTGCGTAAAGCGTACGACATCTACCACTTTGGAACACTAGACAAACTGAGGTAACGACGAATCCCGACTTGTAGAAACCCTGCTGTGACCAAGCCAAACACTTGGAGTCATGACCAAACATTTCAATGACCCACTTCATTGGTCGTAGCCCTTGGTTCTACCGATGCCATAATGGCCCTGAATCCGTCTTCGTACCTCCTACCATAGTGGTTCAAAGCTATAGACATCGATAACTCCTTGGCACGCGCCCCGCAGCAAAACCCATCCATGAAGCAAACTTGTTGATTCCCATCTGAATCTTGAGCTCTAACTTCTCATTTGGGCTTCCTTTGCATCTCGGGTTTCTGTCATCACTGGATCGGTTCGGGTCCCCTTATTGCCATCGGTTCGGTTCGGATACGTACCCCGGTTCGGTTCGGAGTGTCACCATCCTCTAGGTTCGGGTCCTTCTCCTTCGGTTCGGTGCTCTCCCTCTATTCGGTTCGGTTCGGTGATTCTGAAGCGGTTCGGATACTCCATAGCTTGAGTGCCTCCGTCTCCGTCTCGTCATCATCAGTTCGGTTCGTGTATTGCCCTCGGTTCGGTTCGGAATATGGTATCCAGGCTCCTCTTTCTTCCACTTCGGTCCTCCTTGTACCTTCCGATCCCACGCTACGCCCCTCCGATCCGATCAGGCCTTCCTTATTGCCTCTTCACGTCATGCTCCAGAAAATACCACGCCCGGTCCGGTTCGGATATGTCCGATCCGATCCCCTACCCGATCCGATCCGGATCTCTGTAGTATTTCCTGCAACTTTTCTAGCGAGTGTTTTGCGCCGTACGACGGCGTCTTCGACCAATCTAACTATTCTAATCAATCATAAAACATACCATAGAGTCATAGCAATATGTAAGAACAACCACAAACAGCTAACAACAATTCAAATGAACCAAAATGGATCAAAAGTGGCTAAAACCTCACATTTTCCTATAATCCTTCTTAATCATGTTTAAACATACAATTAGCAAAACACATCGAAATTAACCCAAATTTCTAACAGAGCCTTAAAACATTATTTTAGAATTTTAAGAATTTTTCCAGAATTTATTTACGTATAAATTCGCTAATCTTCACTAATTACCCTTAATCACCGTAATTAGTACAAACACTATGCAAATCACTCACCTTGGCCACAAATAAAACACCAAATCTGAAATACTCTCTGTTTGGGTCGAATTCCTATGTATAGCAGCAGCTCCAACCTTGCTTTGTTGCTATTTGGCCTTGCTTTGATGTAGTTTAGGCTTAATCTTCACTAAAAATGTGTTTTGGAGTGGTTTTAGAGGATGGAAGCCATTACTAAGGTCTCAAGAAGGTTTGTGGCGGCTCAAAACTGAAATGAAAGTGATAACCTAACCCTAATCAGTCTTCCTATACCTCTAAACCCGAAATTCCCCTTGGGCTTAGCTGTTAATCACCCGGTTAAGCCCAATTAAGCTGTCTTTCACCATCTGAAACTTGTTTCAGCCATATCTCCCAAACGGTAAGTCCGTTTGGCTAATGTGACCACTCTACGGAAAGAGAAACCATCATTCGAAGCCAATGGAAGTGGTTTCAGGTCAAAATTTCTTTCCAGTCAAAAGTTATGGCCAAAACAGTGCCAACTAGGGGTAAAATGGTCATATAAAAATCGGGAAAAATCATGAATATGGAAAATGACCACAATAGTCGTCTCCCAAAGTTACATGACCATACGACTTCGTATGTGAAAGAAATAAATATTCTACGATCCTATGATGCGTAGAATGCGGGTCGTTACACTCTCCCCCCCTTAAGAAATTTCGCCCCCGAAATTCCTTAACTCAAAACATACAAAGGATCCCGCATGCCTAACAACCATATACAACAATCAAATATGCAAAACAAGCAAACAAGTCTATCCTAACATGCGGAAAACTAAATCGCTAATAAAATCTTACCAGACAAGGAGTTCTGGATACTCCTTCCTTATGTCCTCCTCTGTTTCCCAAGTACAATCATTCTCGTCTTCGCTCCACTGTACCTTGACTAGCTTCACCGACTTCCTTCGAAGTTGCTTCATGTCGTGTGCGACAATACGGGCCGGCTTGCGGTTCCCAACCGCCTCGGGTTCTACTTCGAAGTCCTCTAACTGATCAGGTGAGATAGTCATATCTGAGTCGTGAACGAACTTCCTTAGTTGGGAAACATGAAATACGTTGTGAACTCCCGCCATCTTCTCCGGTAAGTCAATTCTATATGCCAAATTCCCGACTAGTTCAAGAACAGGGAATGGACCAACAAATCTTGGTGCTAATTTGCCTCTCCTGCCAAATCGTATTACGCTCTTCAACGGAGAAATCTTGACAAACACCAAGTCACCCACGAAGAATTTTAAGTCTCTTCTTCTCTTATCAGCATAACTTTTCTGCCTATCTTGGGCTGCCTTCATTCGTTGCTGAATGATCTTGATTTTATCTGAAGTTTCCCTCACCATCTCTGGTCCAAGCATAAACTTCTCGCCAGTCTCTATCCAACATGATGGTGAGTTACACGGTCTTCCGTACAAAGCTTCAAATGGAGCCATACCGATACTGGATTGGTAGCTATTATTATATGCAAACTCTACTAGATGCAAATGGTCATCCCATGATCCACCAAAATCCAATATACATGCTCTCAAGAGATCTTCCAAAATACGATTCACCCTCTCCGTCTGACCGTCGGTCTGAGGATGATATGCGGTACTGAGATGTAACTCTGACCCTAGAGCCTCTTGTAAGCTCTTCCAAAACCCACTGGTGAACAACGGGTCTCGGTCGCTCACAATGCTTTTGGGTACTCCATGAAATCTCACTACCCACTTCATATACAATTCTGCCAACTTGGCTGCCGTTCTGGTCGATTTGACGGGTATAAATCTTGCACTTTTAGTCAGTCGGTCCACAACTACCCAAATGCTATCATGTCCCGATCTAGGCCTTGGCAAACCATCAATGAAATCCATCGAGACTTGCTCCCATTTCCATTCGGGAATTTCTAATGGTTGTAACAACCCACTAGGCTTCTTTTGCTCGGCTTTAACTAGCTGGCAATTCATGCATTTGGATATAAACTCCCCAACGTCTCTTTTCATCCCTTCCCAGTAGTAAGTCTGCTTCATATCTCGATACATCTTATTACCACCGGGATGTATAGTCAGTTTTGAGTGATGACATTCTCTAAGCACTTCATCCCTCAATCCATTGACATTGGGTACAACAAGCTTTCCATTCTTTCTAAGCCATCCATCTCGATCAAGCCCGTACTTGTTCATCTCCTCATCGATACCCATCTCTAACTTGGAGATGATCTCCAATAGGTTAGGATCATCCCTCTGACTAGAGCCGATCCGTTCAATCAAAGTGGGTCTGATCGTCAAACTTGCTAACATTTCTGGATCCAATTCGCACTTTGGTCTGAAATCAAACCCCGCCATAAACTCCAGTTGCTTCCATTCAAGGAACATAGCCCCTAAGCTGGCATGTCTTCTACTCAATGCATCAGCCACCGCATTTCCCTTTCCTGGTGTGTATGCGATGTCAAAATCATAGGAAGCTAAGAACTCTAACCATCTCTGCTGACGGAGATTCAGATCTTTCTGAGAGAAGAGATACTTTAACGACTTATGGTCTGTAAACAGCTCAAATCTTTCTCCCAAGAGATAGTGTCTCCACATCTTTAACGCGAACACGATCGCTGCCAATTCTAAATCATGGGTAGGGTATCTTCTCTCGTGCGCTTTCAATTGCCGACTTGCATAAGCTACAACCCTACCGCCTTGCATCAATACAGCACCCAGTCCGGTACCACAGGCATCCGTGTATACCGTCATCTCTTCATCCCCCTTAGGAATGACTAACACTGGTGCGCTTGTCAACTTGTCCTTGAGACTCTTAAATGAATTCTCGCACCTTTCATCCCAGACAAAAGCTTGATTCTTCTTGGTCAACTGGGTCAATGGTGCTGCTATCTTGGAGAAACCTTGGATAAACTTACGATAATATCCCGCTAACCCCAAGAAACTCCTTACATCTGTTGCATTCTTGGGCGTAGGCCAATCCTGTACCGTAGCCACCTTCGCCGGGTCCACGGCAATACCATTCTCTGATACAACATGGCCCAAGAACCTCACTTCCCTCTTCCAGAAGTGACACTTAGAAAACTTTGCTTTCAATTGGTGTTTTCTCAACACCTCCATCGCTACTCTTAAATGTTCCTTGTGTTCTTCCTCTGTCCTCGAATAGACCAAAATATCATCAACGAACACAAGGACAGACTTATTCAACTGATCTCTGAATACCCTATTCATAAGATCCACAAAATATGCCGGGGCATTAGTCAGCCCAAATGGCATAACCAACCATTCATAAAATCCAGACGGCGTTCGAAATGCCGTTTTAGCTATACTCTCAGCTTCCACTCTAAGCTGATGAAAACCTGTCGCAAGATCCAACTGAGAGAATATTCTCGCGCCACTCAACTGATCGAACAAATCATCTATCCGCGGTAGAGGATACTTATTCTTCCTCGTCACTTTATTCAATTCGCGGTAGTCTACACACAAACGAAGGGAACCATCCGCCTTGGTAGCAAACACAACTGGTGCTCCCCATTCAGAAACACTCCTTCTGATAAATCCCTTCCTCAAAAGATCGCTGACTTGCACCCCGAGCTCTCTCTGCTCCCTTGGTGCCATACGACGAAGTGGCATCACTATAGGTCTGGCATCTTCTACCAAATCAATACGAAACTCAATCTCTCGGTGTGGTGGAAGTCCGGTCACTTCTTCGAAAACATCCGAATACTGGCCAACCACGGGCAAACCTGACAACTCACTATGCGGAATGTCGAGGGAGTTTAGAAAACTAGCCAATACCCCCTTCTGGGTAGACCACCAAACACTATCCTCCGCCCATCATCCGCTCTAGCTGTCACCAAAAAGCCCTCACAGTCTACCACCACCCCGTATCTTTGGAGCCAATCTACTCCCAAAATAATGCCAAACCCAGTAAAGCCCAAAACAAAGCAATCACAAACAAACATGCATCCATGACTCGATAGAACCACATTACGACAAATCATGCTAAGGCTAGTCGAACCACCAATCGGGTTCGTCACTACTAAAGGTCTATCGACAATCTCGGGCTCCAATCCCAACCTATCTACCAGGTCACTAGATATGAAAGAACTGGAAGCTCCGGTATCAAACAAAACTCTAACAGGAACATCATAAACAGAAAGCATACCTTGAATGACGACATTCTTTCCCTTCTCCGCCGCAGTTGGGGCATTCGACGAAGAAGGAATAACATTGAGAGCATATGCTTTCACCATTTGCTTTTCTTTAGGGGGTTGCGGACACTTGTCCTTGTGATGTCCCAATTGGCCACAATTGAAGCACTTCCTATCCGCTGGCTTGGCCCGACAATTACTAGCATAATGGCCCTTCTTACCACAGCTGAAGCACTCCACATCTTGCTTATTCTTTTTCCTTTGGCCATCCTTAGCTTGGTTCTGCTTTCTCTTATTCTGGGAACCACCCTTGCCTCCACCACTTGCTTGTGGCTTGGGTTCTTCTGCAGATGCAACCTCAGTCTTCGACTTAGGGTAGAGACTTTCTGATCTTAATGCTTTCCCCACAATCGACTCAAACGTCTCATCGACGTGGTTAATAAGCTTTTCCCCTAAGTACTGATCCAAACCAGTTATGAATTTCTCATTCTTTTTCTCGGCAGTATCAATAAGAGATAACCCGTACTTTGACAAAGTGTCAAATTCATTAATATACTCCGAGACAGCTCTGCCATTCTGCTTGAGCTCCAAGAATTTCTTAAACAGCATTGACTTCTGAGCAGCTGGAATGAACTTCTCACTGAAGCGAGCTTTAAACTGCTCCCAAGTAATCTGATCTTCGGGAGTAGCTGCCTTTATAGCATTCCACCAATTCATTGCCCGCCCTTGCAGCTGACGGGACGCTAGCTTTCTCTTCATCGCATCCTCGATACCCAAATCCTCGAAGATACGTTCGCAGCTATCCAACCAATCTTGAACATCCGTAGCCGACTCCGTTCCGTGGAACGGCTTCCCACCAAGGCTAGTATAATCCTTATTCAGCTTGGCGAAGTCGACTCTTGGCGCCTGCACTATTGGACCACCACCATTTCCACCATTGGGAGCTGCCCTCTGTACATCTCTAAGCATCTCTCTCATGAGGTCAGTAAACATCGTCCTCATATCAGCAGCATTCCCATTGTTGGCTCCCCTACCAGCACCTCTAGTATATCGGCTCATCGTCAATCTGAAAAAGGAAACGATTAACGACTCCATAGTGGTGCTAGTGCAGTACGACTTCATTCTTATACTAGTAATAGTATATATATATATAGCTTTTAAAAACCAAAGTAATCACAAATACGCTCTCTCGTATACGTATAATATCTCTCCCTGATAACTTCCCTAGGTTAACTACGCAACCTAGAGCTCTGATACCAAGTGTGACGGTCCGCCCCGCACCAGCCTGCATTTCCTCCAGAAGTGCGCTGTACACATGCCCGACTAGCACGGAACGGTCGCCAAAGAAAGGAAAGAAGGGAATGAACTAATCAAGGAACCTGTAGAATGTCTCACAGCGCAGGGGATAAAATATAATAATAACATATTTGACATAAAACAGGCGAGACAGTGCATAAGCTGATAACTAAAATCAACATCAATCATCAGAGCAGCGGAAATCCATATACAGCTTATTACAATTTTCCAAATTTACTGTCTCTAAACAAAAGAAAGCTAAAGTAGAAGATACACCAACAATGCCCAAGCAGTGATCTTCAACAACACAGGGAGAATATTATGTATATAGTACGTGGAAGCCTCCTGCTCGTCTCCGGATCATCTACCCGTGCATCACCAGCTAACCTGTCTCTAGTCTGCTCGTGTGAGCACCCAGAGTAATAAGAGGAGACATAAAACTCTGGGTCAGACATAAAGCCTGGTATGAGCGATAAACATCTAAACAGAATAATAACAGGTATACTAAACCATACCTGAACCTGGACCTGCAACCAAAGAGTTAGTACCACATACCGTACAATACTCCAAGGTGCCAGAATAAACAGTGTAAGAATACGGGGGTGGGGTGTGCATGTCACAATGATAGCAAACAAATCATCCATAGCAACCATCATCACATCTCTCACTCAGTGCGTAAAGCGTACGACATCTACCACTTTGGAACACTAGACAAACTGAGGTAACGGCGAATCCCGACTTGTAGAAACCCTGCTGTGACCAAGCCAAACACTTGGAGTCATGACCAAACATTTCAATGACCCACTTCATTGGTCATAGCCCTTGGTTCTACCGATGCCATAATGGCCCTGAATCCGTCTTCGTACCTCCTACCATAGTGGTTCAAAGCTATAGACATCGATAACTCCTTGGCACGCGCCCCGCAGCAAAACCCAACCATGAAGCAAACTCGTTGATTCCCATCTGAATCTTGAGCTCTAACTTCTCATTTGGGCTTCCTTTGCATCTCGGGTTTCTGTCATCACTGGATCGGTTCGGGTCCCCTTATTGCCATCGGTTCGGTTCGGATACGTACCCCGGTTCGGTTCGGAGTGTCACCATCCTCTAGGTTCGGGTCCTTCTCCTTCGGTTCGGTGCTCTCCCTCTATTCGGTTCGGTTCGGTGATTCTGAAGCGGTTCGGATACTCCATAGCTTGAGTGCCTCCGTCTCCGTCTCGTCATCATCAGTTCGGTTCGTGTATTGCCCTCGGTTCGGTTCGGAATATGGTATCCAGGCTCCTCTTTCTTCCACTTCGGTCCTCCTTGTACCTTCCGATCCCACGCTACGCCCCTCCGATCCGATCAGGCCTTCCTTATTGCCTCTTCACGTCATGCTCCAGAAAATACCACGCCCGGTCCGGTTCGGATATGTCCGATCCGATCCCCTACCCGATCCGATCCGGATCTCTGCAGTATTTTCTGCAACTTTTCTAGCGAGTGTTTTGCGCCGTACGACGGCGTCTTCGACCAATCTAACTATTCTAATCAATCATAAAACATACCATAGAGTCATAGCAATATGTAAGAACAACCACAAACAGCTAACAACAATTCAAATGAACCAAAATGGATCAAAAGTGGCTAAAACCTCACATTTTCCTATAATCCTTCTTAATCATGTTTAAACATACAATTAGCAAAACACATCGAAATTAACCCAAATTTCTAACAGAGCCTTAAAACATTATTTTAGAATTTTAAGAATTTTTCCAGAATTTATTTACGTATAAATTCGCTAATCTTCACTAATTACCCTTAATCACCGTAATTAGTACAAAAACTATGCAAATCACTCACCTTGGCCACAAATGAAACACCAAATCTGAAATACTCTCTGTTTGGGTCGAATTCCTATGTATAGCAGCAGCTCCAACCTTGCTTTGTTGCTATTTGGCCTTGCTTTGATGTAGTTTAGGCTTAATCTTCACTAAAAATGTGTTTTGGAGTGGTTTTAGAGGATGGAAGCCATTACTAAGGTCTCAAGAAGGTTTGTGGCGGCTCAAAACTGAAATGAAAGTGATAACCTAACCCTAATCAGTCTTCCTATACCTCTAAACCCGAAATTCCCCTTGGGCTTAGCTGTTAATCACCCGGTTAAGCCCAATTAAGCTGTCTTTCACCATCTGAAACTTGTTTCAGCCATATCTCCCAAACGGTAAGTCCGTTTGGCTAATGTGACCACTCTACGGAAAGAGAAACCATCATTCGAAGCCAATGGAAGTAGTTTCAGGTCAAAATTCATTTCCAGTCAAAAGTTATGGCCAAAACAGTGCCAACTAGGGGTAAAATGGTCATATAAAAATCGGGAAAAATCATGAACATGGGAAATGACCACAATAGTCGTCTCCCAAAGTTACATGACCATACGACTTCGTATGTGAAAGAAATAAATATTCTACGATCCTATGATGCGTAGAATGCGGGTCGTTACAAAGAATATTTTTACATTTGAAATTTTCTTTTTATATAAAGAATATTCTTTCATAAAGAGAAAATATTGTTAATCAACTATATGTTAAAACAAAGAATGTTTGTAAAAGATAAGAATTTGTAATATAAAGAATACTTCTCATTAGAATCCTTTATATAAAGAATATTTTATGATTATTTTAAAATATGTTTTTTTTAAAAGATCATTAGGATTTGCAATTATATTTTGTGATATGAAATAAATGGAGATGTGAAGTGGATTTATCGTGGACGTTGTTTTAAACGACATTTGTCCTTTAATCCAATTTACATTGAAATTATTATTTGGAATTTATAAATCTATTTTATAGATTTTAAAAAGGCATTTTCTAGAAATCAAGTTTTCCAATTTAATATATTAAATTGGAATTAATTGGAAATTCGATTGGTAATAACCGAAATGGGCTTCTGTAAAAGAAGACCGATATTATATATGGAATTTAAGAGGCTTTGTCGTTATTCCATTTATATTTTTAGTCCGATACAGAAATTTCATATCGATTATGTATTGATTTGATTTCTTTGGAATTCCATATTTTAGAAATTGATTTGTGGGTTTATCGTGAACTGTGTTTTAAAGGACACTAGTTCTTTAACCTATTTAAGAAAAGATTTATTCCTTAAAAATAAATGATCTTGTAATAATGATTTTTGATATCAAATCAAAACTGGAGTTTTAATAAATCCTTTAAGAAAGATTTAGGATTTTGTTTTCAGAGTTTATCTTTGATAAAATTAATGAGAATCTTCTAATATGAATATCTTATTAAAAGAATACTTGGAGTTGGAATGTGGCGTAATGTGTGATCTTCCAATATTTGCTTTTTAATCACAAAATACGCGAGTTATTCGAAAAGACCGGGTTTAACCCATTCTGAATAATCCTCACGACGATTAAGAGTCGAAGATGAAGACAGTGATTGAAGACCGAAGGTTTTCACATCGTTGGGATGATGATGACTGGTATCTTGAATTGGGATTGGCCTTCCAAGGCAAGGTATTTAGTAATGACCGTCCAAACGCATTTGGAGATCGACGGACATGTTGTTTCGCTCAGACCCAGAGCGGACTTGTAAATGGATTGAAAGTCTGACATTGTATTCCTTCCTGCTGTATTTGTTGAACGCTACTGATTATATATTTCTGTTTGGTGGTGAAGAATTTATTCTTTACTTATCACCCTTCTCTAAGACGTATGAGCTTATATATATTGGTAGATGATCAATAATATGGTAGGGTCTGACAGTGTGACACGCTAAGATGCAAATGATCAAGGCTTTGTTGAAAAGCAAACCTTGTGGTTGATGATCAAAGCACAGTCTCTTTAGGAATAGCTTTGTGTATATCGTGACTTCGCGAGCCTCACACGCCGGGTGAGTTTAAAATGGGAGAAGGGAACGCAGAGAGTGCACATGTTTCTTTCTAGCTAGAAGTGGTGTTGGGCTTTAACACGGCCCGACATTTGCTTATGTGGTTGATGGATTTTTTACGAGGCCTCGGTTTATTCTTATCGGCCACCCTCGGCCGATTTGTAGATCCAATAGGATCGGGGAGCGTGTGTTCAGGCATAACTAATCCACTAAAGTATTTGTGGACCGGCCCTGCTGTATCCAAGGGTTCGCCAGCGTCCGAATCCAGAGGCAATGCTAGAGTGTCTCAAATCGGTCAGGAGCTCCTCCCTAGCCTTAACTCCTGATGGAAACCCAATTTCCAATACGCCCTTGCGGTTTTGATTGTATAACGAGTATGGCACATAGTAGATGGTATCTATGCCGTCTAGGATTGATATTATATTTGAAATGTTTTAAATATATATATATACACACATTGATAATATCATATTTTGCGTATTTAACATCTTTTGACCATTATAAGGTAAAACCCTATCATCTGGTGTGCGTTGCATTGTGTGATGGGACCTGGGTCTTATAATGGTTTCATTTTTCTAAAAAGCATTACGTTATTTGACGATTTACTTTATTTATGCACTGGCAATCCAATGGAGTAAACCCGTTCCGCGTTAGCGGCGTGTTCCTGTGATTAGCCTACTTATTAGATAAGTTAAGTATAGAATCTCACACCAGTCCCACGACTGACCTGTAGTTTGTTTCACTTTTCAAACTCGGGTGCCCTCTTTCCACACGAGCAGTCGAGTAGCTTTTTGCAGATATAGTTAAGCAGGATTCTGGATTGAAGCCTGAAGCTGGGTCCAGAATATTGATGGCCTTCCGCTGAGATTAGTTCCGCTGCAATGTATTTAATTATTTGTAAATGTATCTTCCCCTGTATTATTTATCGTTGTACTCTGATATATTCTGTACTCTGATGTAACATTTATTATTGATGTTATAAAAGTCTGTTTTGTTGTTCTGATGTTTTGTATGCCCAAAGTTAACGTACGCGGGTTTTGAACGGTCTTGATCGATCTTGCGATCGTTTGGGGTCGGGCGAAATCCGGGGTCGTTACATTACTAACCCAATCTCTAATGAATTCTTTCGTTCGGTTCTAATGTGTCTTTTTATCGAGCTCTGTAAACCAAAGCTCTGATACCAAATGAAACAACCCAAACTTCCCCGTAAAGTAAAACCCAGATTGAGTTGAGAACACGACAAATAATCAGAACATAAAAAAAAGAATATTTCATTGCTTGTTACAACAATCTACATCAGAGTACAAGTATATTATAGAGTACGAATAAATTATATACATCAGAAAAATATCATAGATTTAAATTACATTTAAATAGCAGTAGAAAAATAATACAAAATACAACTGAAAGTAATACACGGATACAGAGCTTTCCGAATATCGCTTTAGCTGTAAACTAAGATCCTGTAAATATAGTATATGCAAAGCCAAAACTAATAGCTGCCCGTGTGGAAAATACAGGTACCCAGAGTTTAGGTTAAAACAATAAACTCCAGGTCAGTCATGGGACTGGTGTGGGAACTAAAACAATTATTTGCTTGATTTTAAAGTTGGGTAAATCACGTGACCACGCCGTATAACTTGGAACGGGTTTACTCCACATAAATCCTAGTTTAAAATAAAACAACACAATGCTTTTTGGAAAAATGAAGCTATTATAAGACTAAGGTCCCATCACACAATGCAACGCAAGCCGGAGGATAGAGTTTTCCCTTATAATAGCCAAACATGCTTGATACGTATAAAACAAATCATTTTAATATTACTATAAGTGCACAGTGTTTAAAAACAACTTCAAATATAAATGTATCAATCATAGACGGCATGAGTACCATATATCATGTTGCCATACTAGTTCTACAATTAAAACCGCAAGATGTCGTATTGGAAGTTGGATTTCCATCTATGAACCAAGGCAAGGGATCGTCCATACCGGATTCGAGACACTCTAGCCCGTGCCTCAGGATCAGTCGCAACTGCGCCTAGGAGTGCCAGGGCCGGTCCACAAATACTTTAGTGGATTAGTAATGCCTGAACAATATGTTTCCCTGCGTTATGGGGCATAAAATGTGAGCCACTAGGGACTCAATATCCGAAGCGCCTCGTTCCATCATCCACATAAGTAAAAGTGTCTGGGCTCCATACCATGACACAACTTCTAGCTAGAAAGAAACGCATGTCCTCCCTAAGGTCCTTCTCCCATTTCTGGTCCATACCGGGGTGTGAGGCTCGCGAAGTAACGCTATACACAAAGTTATGCCTAAATAAGTTGTGCTTTGATCATCAACCACAAGGCTCTGCTTTTCAACAAAAGCCTTGATCATTTGCATCTTAGCATGCCACATTGTCAATCCATACCATACCATTGATTTCTACCAATATATAATCTCTAAGCCCGTACGTCTCGGAGAAGGGTGTTAAGCAAGAGAATAAATTCTCCGCCACCAAGAAGATATATATTTAGCAGAGATCAATGAATACAACATAAAGGAATACAGCTCAGACATACCATCCATTTACAAGTCTGTTCTGGGTCTAAACGGGACCGAAGGCACATTATTTCTCGTTCCATATGTCCAGTACAGGAGAGAGGTCCTCGCATATCCGTCGATCTTCAAGTACGTTTGGACGATCACCACTTATTGCCTTGTCTTGGGTGTACGGCCCAATCAAGACATTAGTAATCATCCAAATGATGTGAAGAACTCCAGTCTTCAACCTCGAATTTTGGTCATCGTATTAATTATTAAGAATGAGTTAAACCCGGTCTTTCCGAATAATTCGCGTATTTTATAACCAAGTGCTATAAAAACACATCATATGCCTCATTCCAATTCAGAATATTTTTTGAATAAAATATTCACATTTTTATGGAAAGGTTCCCATTAATTTTTATCAAAGATAAATTCTTTTAAATTTATTTTTTAATCTTCCTTTGGATATCAATTTTAAAAGATTTGTTAACTAGTCGGGAATATCGAACCTTATCGAAGTAATCATTTATATTTATTATCCCAATCCCAACTTATTCATCCTATGGAGCAAAAATAGTAGCACTCCATATCTAACACCCATAGTGGTATCGGTAATTTTAATTACCATTTCACGTTCAAATCTAGTTAAAGATTTAACTATCGCCTGGAGTAAAACTAGTGGTACTCCATTCTCGATCATTTCAAGAATTCGATAAATTAAATTATCTCATTCCCATTTCAATCTAATTAGATATTTATTAAAACTCTGATTTGGTTTTAATATCAAAACCATTGCTTTATGATTATTCAAATTTAGGAAATTAATCTTTATCTTTAACTGGGTTAAAGAACTAATGTCATTTAAAACACCATTCACGATAAACCCAAATCATCTTCCATTAACTATGGAATCTGCACGGAAAACAGATCAGTATATAATCGATATAAATTTCCCTATCAGACTAATAATATAAATGGAATAACGACAAGGCCTTTTTAAATTCCATATACAGTAACGGTCTTCATTCACAGAAGCTCATCTCGATTATTATTAAATCGAATTCCATTTAATTCCAATTTAATATATTAAATTGGAAAACTACTTTGGAAAATTTTCCATTTAAATCTTAATAAAAGATTTATAAATTCCATTTAAATCTTAATAATTTTTTTATAAATTCCATTTAAATCTTAATAAAAGATTTATAAATTCCATTTAAATCTTAATAAAAGATTTGTAAATTGCATTTAAATCTTAATGAAAGATTTGTAAATTGCATTTAAATCTTAATAAAAGATTTGTAAATTGCATTTAAATCTTAATAAAAGATTTGTAAATTTCATTTAAATCTTAATAGAAGATTTGTAAATTCCATTTAAATCTTAATAAAAGATTTGTAAATTCCATTTAAATCTTAATAAAAGATTTATAAATTCCATTCAAATTTTAATGAAAGATTTATAAATTTCATTTAAATCTTAATAAATTATTTATAAAATCCATATTATATTTTCACTGTTTATTGGGATTAAAGAACAAATGTTGTTTAAAACATAGTTCACGATAAACCCACAATCAACTTTCATTTCAATTCTAATTAAACATTAATTAATTAGTAAACTTCTCCAAATCTTAATTAAAAGATTTATTCTTTTCACATGGGGTTTTAAGAATAGTGTTATTGAAGACACCATTAATGAAAAACCCAAAATCCAATTCTTTTTTATTTAATTCTAATTAAATATCAGTTAATTGGAAAATTTCATAAAATCTTAATTTAAAGATTTATTCTATTTAATAACTAGTTCATTTCGATAAAAATATATTTTTATCTTCTCAATTATGGAATTTTTCATCCAAAATCTTTTCAAATGATTAATTATGATTTTACACAATTTATCCATATTTTTAGTAATTTTATTAAGCCCCGTATAGTCGGTTTTCAATAACGGCCACCAAACTGCATCCATAACGACCTTTTTCAAATTTGATTTGAACATAATTCCAAATCCAACCATTAGATTTTAAATCTCTTATATTAATTGGAAAGCTCTTTTCGATACGAACCCAAAGGTTCCAGTTTTAGGAGAATTCGACGGTCGGATCTCCCGTAATGTCAATTTGAAGCCAATGATCGAAATTCGCAAACGGTCGCTGCGCGGCGCATTCTATTCCGGCCATTAAATAAATATATATTATATATATTTCGTCAATTTCCTTTTAAAAATTATTTTATAAATCATTTATATATTCGTTTTGAAATGATTCCAACTTCATTTTCAACTTTAAATCAAAATTGAATATTCTATATTATTATAATAATAAAATGATAATATTTTCTAAATATTAGATTTTGAAATCACATCTTTCCGATATTAATTATAAAATGAATAAAATCGATCGATAAACCCGTTCGGGTTAAAATGGCGTTTGCTACTTAACTCGACTTCATATTTTACATTTTTATGTCCATCCAAAAACGGACATCAAAATCACATTTTGATTATTCACTGAAAAATATTTGTTATTCTAGAATATTCTTTATTTTAACATATTATTTATTTTAAATTGTTCTTTATTTAACTTTACATAAAAATGTTCTTTTACATCAAAAATGTTCTTTTACATCAAAAATGTTCTTTTACGTTAAAAATGTTCTTTTACGTTAAAAATGTTCATTTTTTCTAAAATGATATTTTATTCTAAAAAGATATTATATTCAACATTATTTATAAAACATTATTTATTATAAAACATTATTTATTATAAAACATTATTTATTTCTTAATCGGAATGCGACTCAATCAATTACCATATAATTTTAGTTATATGGATTTCACACACCGCATATATTCAACAATAATGATAAATAATCATTAAACAGTCCATTCACATCCAAAGTGAAATTTACAACCGTGTGGACATTAAAATAAATAAATAATGCTCATCACAGCATGTCAATCCATCGATTAACATATAATTAAATTCAGGGGAGATGTGAATAAATTATCTTCCCCAGACCCATGCAGGGTTTTCAAACAACAACATTTTATCTAAATAAATAATTAGTTAACAAATTAAACCAATTCTAATTTGGTTTGAATTATTTTTCTAATTAGCCAATTTTCATTGGTTAAAATTAGAAATGAATATTCATAATTTAATTCCAACAACTACATTGACATTAACATTATTTTTAATATGTTATTAAACATCACAACATCACAAACCATCACACAATATAGTCAATTTAAATCGTCCATGGTCTGTGGATGAGGGAAGTGATCTAACAGACACCGTTTACAATTTAAGATGATTTAACTGATAAAAATCTAAACTGGAAATTCTATATATTTTCCAGTTATGAAAATAAATAAATAACTGTGATGAATTTGTAATGCGGAGTTCTCACCTTTGGTTTCCACTCCGTCATTCTTTAGCGGACGATATGTATTCCGTTCTGCTTCTAGTCAGTTCCATCGCAATCTGTTTCATGCGATATATATTAAAAATCATATTTTTAAAACAACGCTCTATATATAAAAATCAAATTTTATTCCAGTGTTATTTATGTAACAAAAATCACATTTTTAAAACTGTTCTATATATATTTTTAAAAATCATATTTTTATCACAATGTTATTTATGTAAAAATTCTATTTTTTTTAAAACAATGATAATTACAAATAAAAAAAAACAATGCCAATTTTATGATTAAAAACAATGCTAATTATATGATTAAAAACAATGTTATTTTTATGGTGAAAAACAATGCTACTTTAAATATGAAAAACAATGCTATTTTTATTCTATGCTTTTATTTCTCTTTCTAAAACAATGTATATTTTAATTTCTAAAACAACTTATATTTTGATTTCTATTTTAAAACAATGCAAATTTTCTATTTTAAAACAATGCAAAATTTCTGTTTTAAGACAATGCAAATTTTCTATTTTAAGACAATGCAAATTTTCTGTTTTAAAACAATGTTAATTTTCTATTAACAAATCAATGTCAATTTTACTTACAAATCAATGTTAATTTTGTTTACAAATCAATGTTAATTTTATTTACAAATCAATGTTAATTTTTATTTTCAAATCAATTTTATTGTATTTTATAAAACATTGCTATTTTATTTTGTAAAACATTGCTATTTTATTTTGTGAAACATTTCTATTGTATTTTATAATACATTGCTATTTTTATACAAATCATATTTTTAAATTATGTTATTTTCTTTTAAAAACAATGTCATTTAATATTTTAAAAAGTATGTCATTTATATTTTATAAACAATGTTGTTCTTTTATTTACAAAAACAATGTTAATCTTTTATTTACAAAAACATTGTTAATTTTTATTTACAAAAACATTGTTATTTATATATTTTATTTTAGATTTTTAAACAATACTATATGTATGAATTTCAGATTTTTATAACAATATTATATAGGCTAAATTACTACCGTTTAGATTTAGATCCAAGGCACGTTGTTCATCCTCTTCAAAGTCCAGGTACCATCACGAAGCCGAACCCATCTTCCTTGATATACTCTCCACGTCGCACGCCTATCGAGAGGCCAGACCATGATCGAACACCCCCCCTTCCATGCGCCTTGCTCCGCTCCACCTTCTCCCTTAATCAAGCGCAACTCGGCCCCCTCGTTGGCCATGAAATCGAGGTCAAAGTCGGTTCCTTTTTGCATCGAAATCCCCTGATTCCCTTAACTAATCCTCATCTTCTCCGTTGGATTTGTAGAACTCACGATGCTCTTTATTTTTCCTTTTGGAAGACGGGAAGAAGATTGTGTAGATCGCAAGTTATATGAGGAAGAAGTTGGGAACTTTTCTGCCATTGATTTTGTAGTGGAGGCTCTGTTGTATTCGAATTAGGGATTCGTATTTCTAGGGTATTTATAATAAAATAATTATTTTATTTTTAATTCAATTTTAATTCAAAAAAATTGAATTTAACATCCGATCCGATTTAAACCCAACGAATGTCGCCCCTAACTAAATATCCCATTCCGGACACAATGGGATATGTTTCGTAACCCAATTCGACTGTTTTGATTAGTTTTTAGAGTGCGTTCTTTTACAGGTCCTTATTAAGTTTCAAAATATGGAGAGAAAAAAAAACCGTTGATAAAAAGCATATAGAAAACATCCCTATTTCTGAGCTTCCGCTGGAAAAATCCCGATTATATCCTTTCAAGCCCTAAAATTCCTCGTTCCACATATTCTTGCTTCATTTATCACGCCGCAGAATTAGGGCAGTCGATTGAAGAGGAAAATTAAAAAATTTGAACCGATATTGATTTTCTTAATCTCGATCGAGTGAAGACGCCTAAAATCATTGCTGATTTGATCAGAAAATATCATCATATGGGGAGAACGAAGGTAAAAATTTGATTTTCTTATTTATTCTGTCAAAACAACAGCTAGTCTTGTCGTATTTTATATTAAAATATGGATGAACTTGGAATTTTGTTGCATGATTATATGTTTACATACAATTATTCATGCAAATTTGTTTGAAAAATGTTTTTAGTTGCAAAAAAAAAAAAAAAAAAAAATCATACTATCGTTTTTTTAGATTTTAAACATTGTTGAAAGACTTTATTATGAAATATGCCAAAATAGTAACATGGTTGAATGTTTTCGGCCAGAAATGTTTTTTGATGATGTGATTTTTATAATGAATATTGCAAAATTATTTGATTTGCATAAATGAGTATATAATGAAATTCTGAATGGAAATATGCATTTATTTACATTATTTTCAGAGTTGTAAGCATATATTTGTTACGTATGCAAACATACAATTATATATTAAAAACAGTTGCTTATATGGATGTAATGATCATCATAGATGCTTATATTCACAAATTTAGGCATAGTACTTGAATAAATCAATGAATTTAATCAGAAATATAGCATTCTTCAATGCAAACTTTCAAAATTAGTGAGTACAATTGTTCATTTATTACATGATTCGTCCAATAGAATATTAATTAAATAAGAAATGTTGCACACAAACGTGCAACTATCAATAGATATCTGCATGATTATATGCAGCTATTCTGATATACAACATGCAAATATGGATACAAACATACATGCATAAATTCAACCCATTTGCATAAATGGATGAATATATGCAACATAATTGCCTAAACCCATGAACTTTTGCAGATTTTTTGCATAGTTTAATGAATTTATTAATTAGTACAGTGTACTTGTTTTCATTTTTTAATAATTGTTGCATGCAACTCTGCATTTATAAAATGATTATTAAAGTATTCAAAAGAATTGGATAGTAAAATTTGCATACTAATTTGCAGTTATTACTGGAATGTTGCATGATTCTATACATTTAATTAAAATTGATGATTGCAAGCCTGAAAACATCAACAAATATGTTCATAAATTCTGACCGTAAATCCAAATTTTACAATGCAAGTGTACATTTATGTAATGGTTGTTGCATGATCTTGTTGATGTCGAAATAACTGTTGCATACAAGCGTGCATATATTCAATATATTTTTCATACTTATATGAATATAAACATGCTTATTTATAAATGTTTTCCTTGTTTTGCAGAGACCTAATGTAAAAGAAAATGATGCAGTTGAAAGTGAGCAGGAGAAAGCATGAAATCATGTATAGATATGTTCTAGAAATTGATAGCTTAAATACTGAATTACTACGACATGATTATGTAGTTCCATTACTAAATTACGGATGAATTTTATGTACCAAAATAAATTCTTCTGATTTTAAATCAAATTATGAATTGTTGCTTTTCTGTACACAGATATACATAATACTAGAATACTTAATTGCAAATATTGTTAATTGTTATGCATGTTTGTATTGTCTAAATAATCAGGATAATTTCATAGTTATATGAAAATATTGTTATTAGTTGCAAGCATAAATGGAAATGCTTTATTTTTTTTGTATTCTGAGCATATTTTGAATACTTGCATACATTTATGCATTTTTTCCATATAATTGCTTGCATAAGTGAAAGTATTTGTAGAATCAGTCCAACAGTTGATGTTGCCTTTGTCTTTTGATATGAAATTTTAAACTGGAAAATATGCAGATAAAAAAAATTCATGATAAATAAAGGGAACAAATATTCAACAATAAAAGAGAATATGCATACACGCTGAATATTTGTAGACTTGCATGCACGTAATAAGAATATTTGCATACTTATATACAACAAATAGAATACTTGTGTACATTATATGGTTGTATAAATACTTTCGTACTTGTGTGCAGCAAACACAATTTGTTTCATACATTTATGCATCTGCGCAAAATTCTAGAAAAATTGATACAAATATGCATTATAATTGCATACATTACGCAAATGTACAGACAATGGGCTTAAATCAATCCATTTACCACAAACAACATCTCTCACTATATCAACAGAATAATCAAATTAAAGACGGATACAACGGATATCATCCCAAACTTCAACAACACCAATACACCAATATCAGCAGGAACACTGTTAAAAAAAGAAGAGAATAAACATCTATATAATAAAATTCCCCCCGGACAAACAACAAGACAAAGAGGAGATGAGATTTAATATTGAAACATATATCAAGCGGCTATTAACTGTACACGTTTCCTCGAATGCAAAACAGAAATAAATGGACCTACTTAATTGGTAATTAAACCACGTCCTTTTGATTTCTATCCATTTTCCCACGATTCATTACCGGTAATTACTTCCCTTTCTATTTATTCAATTCCACGTTAAGTTTTTTCCAACGATCCCTTCAAAATCATTTTTGAGTCTTCTCCATCGCTCCAGCAAGGATCTTATTCTCCAAAACGAAAAAAATTGTTTTCAATTGGATAGAAGCACAGTACTCTTACATCTTCTTCTGGCTTGGTTGCTCCAATCTTCAACTACGGATTCACGGATACTTATGAAATTAGAGGTAATCTTCTCAATTTCACTTCAATTTTCAAAGTTTCTGCTAGAAATTTAATATGATTTAACATAATGAATTTTATATTATTTATGCTTCTTGAATCACTACGTTTGAACTGACATCGCTTTGTATTTTTTGCTGTTCAATATGAAATCAAATTGCTAATCGGCATCGCTCTATAATACGATTCAGTTTCTTTTAATTTCAAGTGTTTTTTTCGGTGATTTTTCCCATCTAGACATGTAAAACCAAAAGCTGCCATTGTAAAGGGCATATTTATTGCCATTTACATTCAGTGGGCTCCTTATCTTTTATATTTCCACTCACCTTCAAAATGTTATCTAATTTTGGGACTTTCTTCAGATGTTCGGGGGTGAACTAAAATAGATTCATGTGTACTTTGATTTCAACATGTGATTAGATCTTTTTAATTACTTCATCTTTACTGCGTTTTGCATCCTACTGTTGTTCCCCTTTCAAAACAGCAGCAACTTTCATCTTCCTCCCTGAAGTAAAATAAATCCATGTGTGCTTCATTGATTTCAAGGAAGGTTTATTATATCTTTTTAATTAGTTTATCATTTTTGGGTTTATATCTCAAGTATTACTATCAAAATCATTGTGCTAATTACAAAAGAAATTTATGCATAATCAATAGGGGTTCATTTCGCCTATACCTAAGAAAAGGTAACCCAAACATAAGTGCCAAATTGTAAAAGAGGTTGAATAATTAACATAGAATATGCATTGTTTTTATAAATCATTGTTTGAAAGTTTTCAATTTTTACACATGTTCTATATTTGGAAATCCTAAAAACCATATTTTACTTTGTTATCAAAATATACTCTCATTCCATATTCACTACACATTTTGAAATTGGCATATTTTAGGATTTATCTGTTAATTTTTTTTTTTGTAATTCCATATTTGTGTAAGCAATTAATGGTACCTTTCTAAAGAAAAAATAGGTGGAACATTAACTTATATGACATATGCAATAAACTAATGCATTAACATTAACATAAATTGACAACAATTTGTTCCACCAATCAGTTTTTTTTTTAACTATAATAGGGCCATCACATTTACAATTAATTTATTAAATGCAGATTGGTTTTATAATGTTTTCAACGTAACTTATGGAAAACAAATTTATTTAAGTTATCAGGTTATCACCATGTACATATAGAAACAGTACAAACTATGGTTAGATAATCCTGCATCACTAGTATGATTTAACATAATGAATTTTATATTATTTGTGCTTCCTGAATCACTATGTTTGAACTGACATCGCTTTGTAATTTTTGGTGTTCAATATGTAAACAAATTGCTAATCGGCATCGCTCTATAGTGCGATTCAGTTTCTTTTAATTTCAAGTGTTTTTTGGTGATTTTTCCCATCTAGACATGCAAAAGTAAAAGCTGCCATTGTAGAAGGCATATTTATCGCCATTTGTGTAATTCCTTATTTGTGTAAGCAATTAATGGTACCTTTCTAAAGAAAAAATAGGTGGAACATTAACTTATATGACATCTATATAATAAAATTCCACCTTGGACAAACAATAAGACAAAGAGGGGCTGGGATTTAATATTGAAACATATATCAAGCGGCTATTAACGGTACGCGTTTCCTCGAACGCAAAACAGAAATAAATGGACCTACTTAATTGGTAATTAAACCACGTCCTTTTGATTCCTATCCATTTTCCTACGATTCATTACTGGTAATTACTTCCCTTTCTATTTATTCAATTCCACATTAATTTTTTTCCAACGATCCCTTCAAAATCATTGTTGAGTCTTCTCCATCGCTCCAGCAAGGATGTAACAATCCGGAATTTAGGGCCAATTTTTTTTAATTTTTTTATAGAAATTTTAAGGGATTTTGAATATTTGAAATAAATTATTTTAAATAATAACGACTAGAAGTTTATTTTAATCGAAGTTAATACAAATATATTTAATTTAATTAGAAAAAGAATTAGAAATAGCACGGTAGTTTGAAAAGTCAAATCTGAAATTTGACTGACTGTACAGGATGCAGAATAAATCAATTTTTGGTGAAACCAAAAATATTAGAATCTATTTAAAAATATCTTTCCAACGAATCCGAAAAATCGAAATTTCATAGCGGGAATTAAACGTTATGGTCAGTTGAAATTTCAGAATAGTCATTGTAGAATTTCTATATATTTTTAATATTAAAAATAGCCATTTTGCAAACGACCTCGGTTTTCGACGAAACCACTTTTGTTGGATCCAGGATGTCAAATTATTGCTAGGTTTCAATTCCCATAATTTTCGGAATAAATTTGTGACCGTGGCAAATAGATATGTGTTTTGTAAATTTCAGTCAATTTTGATTGATCAAAAAACTGCCATTTTTCAAATGATCTCAGAATTCGACGAAATTAATTATGTTAGGACCGTATCATCAAAACAAAGCCAGAAATAATTTTTCTGGGTTTTTCTGAGTTCGTATTTGGCCCCGATAAAATTAAAAAGTACGTTCGAATTTAATATTAAGGATTTATTTTAAAAATAAAAGAAACATGCTGTAAACTTCAGAATTAAACTTCGGCACTAGCGCCATCGCGTTCAGTAGGCGTTTAACATATTGTTCGACAGTCGTTGGGCTCCGTTTGGAGATCGGATGGAAAAACCCTAATTTTGAAATTAATTAAATTAAAAATAAAAAGAAAATATGCCTAAATACTAGTATAAATATGTATGCTATAGTACCCTTCTTTCCTATTAACTTCATCTGCCGCATAACCCATCCCCTTTGAATTATTCACAGACCATCAATCCCTGAAATATATCTTCGATCAAAAGGATTTGAATTTAAGGCAGCAACGATGGCTATAATTTCTTGCGGCATACGATCTTGACATCTTATATACCCCGGGGTGAGCCAATGTTGTGGCGGACGCAATCAGTAGAAAGAATGCCATTGTCTCAAGCCTCATCATTACCCCTTCTTTGATTGATAAAATTTCTACTCTTCAAAGGGAAGATGAGTTCATTCAAAGAATTATTAAGAATATTCGAGAAGGTGAAAACACGAGCTTCCAAATAGATGGCAATGGAATTCTTAGATTGCAAGGGCAGATTTGTGTTCCAAATATCCCAGAGCTCATAAGGGAAGTTTTAGATGAAGGTCACAAATCAAAGCTTAGCATCCATCCAGGCGTGAGCAAGATGTATCAGTATCTAAAGCGCGCTTTTTGATGGAGATCTATGAAGAGGGATATATCCATTTATGTAAGTAGATGTCCTACATGCCAACAAGTAAAGAGCGATCAACAAAAGCTGGTAGGATTGTTGCAACCATTGGAGGTTCCAAATTGGAAGTGGGACCAAATTTCCATGGATTTTATAGATGGTTTGCCCCGTCCTAGGAGAGGAAAAGACAGCATATGGGTAATCGTGGACCGCTTCACCAAGGCCGCTCATTTCATACCTGTCAAGTCCACTAGAACTGCTCAAAGTCTGGCGCAAATTTATTGCAAAGAAATAATCAGGCTACATGGGTAATAAAATTAAATCTTTCCTTTTCCTGGATAAAAATTTCCATTTTCTAAATAATAATAATAAAAGAATAATCTTTTGTTTTAAATAGAGTTCCTAGTTGCAATGTTAGCGACTGTGATCCTATCTTCGCTAGCAAATTTTGGGAAGCATTCCAAAATGAGTTGGGAACGAAGTTAAATCTTAGTACCGCATATCATCCTCAGACAGATGGCCAAACTGAGAGGGTGAATTGCATGCCTGAGGATTTGCTGCGAGCTTGCATGCTTGATTTTAGAGGTTCTTGGGAGGATCACTTGCATTTAGTTGAATTCTCATATAACAATAGCTATCAAGCAAGTTTGAAAATGTCCCCATTTGAAGCCTTATGTGGTAGGCCATGTAGAACGCTAGCATGATGGGTTGAAAAAGGAAATCGTCTTGTTTTGGGTCCATACATGGTTCGAGAAGCTTCAGACAAAGTTGACTATATTAAGAAGCTATTATTGGCCGCCCAAAGTAGACAAAAGAGCTATGCAGATGTAAGAAGAAGAGAGTTGTCATTTGAAGTGGGTGACTATGTCTATTTGAAAGTTGCTCCAATGCGAGGTGTAATCCGTTTTGAAAAAAATGGAAAATTAGCACCTAAATTCATCGGCCCCTTTCCTATCCTTGAGAAGATTGGTACCCTAGCTTACAGAATTCAGCTGCCCAACTGGTTGCTTGGGGTGCATGACGTATTCCATGTATTTCAACTTCGGAAGCATATTCATGATCCAGATCTGGTTGTGGAAGAAGCTGCACAGCAAGATTTGGAGATTACCCCAAGCCTTGCAGTGAGAAGGGAGCCACTGAAAATTATTGGCAAAGAGACTAGAGAGCTGAGAAATAAAAGAATCAACCTAGTCAAAGTGCAATGGAGCGGCGATCCTAGAGACTGCACTTGGGAAACTGAGGAGAGTATCAAACAAGCCTATCCCAATTGCAGGGTGGATATCTCCAATTAGATTTTGTTTTGAGGTACGCTTAAAATATTTTACATTCTCTGTGTTGGTTCCTACTCTTCTATATTTCCTTTTTCCTTTTCGAGGACGAAAAGTTCTTAAGCGGGGGAGATTGAAACAACCCGGAATTTGGGGCCAATTAATTTTTTTTTATTTTAGAAATTTTAAGGGATTTTGAATATTTGGAATAAATTATTTTAAATAATAACTGTAACGACTTACCATTTCAAACGATTCAAATCGACAATAATCCACACATGTCTGACTTGAATTGCTCAAAATAGTAAATTGTTATATAAATTGGCAATACTTAACATATACGGCAAATAAATCAATCACAGAATCACAGATTGCAGACACAGAGTATTACAACATTTGCAGCGGAAATAACAACATAGTAGTTCATGAAGCTACTAGGAATAAACAAAGTCTCAAAACAAATACATAAGAGAGGTCCAAAATAGCGAAGTTGCTAACAAAACAAATAACATGAGTCTAAACGGAAATAACTGAATAACAGAAAACTGAATAGATAAATATCCAGCGAACTCCAACGACTTCAGCTCCAAGAAGAATTCCTAAAGCTGCAACACTCAGGCTGACCCGAGAGTAAAGTAAAACAAAAACACTCGAGTCAGGACTAACATTCTCATGTAAGTAAACTAACTCAAGTGAAAATGTCAACTGAATACACAAGTAACTTAAAGGATATTTGGGATCACTATCCTTTAAGGATCCGTTAAACTATTTACTACATAATAGAATACGATATGTACGATAATGTCTATCAGTAAAGTAAAGTATCAAAATAGTGTAAGCGGGATTACCATATTACCCTTACACCGTTTATATATATTCCCGTAGTCTATACAGTACTGTAAGCCCCTCCAAACCGGCGGGATACTCAGGGAGCACTCCATAGGTACGGTACAAAACAAACTCGTATTGGGCGCGATCAGGATAAATATGACAAGGCACGCGAGGCAATACCCAGGGTAGGAATCTACCATTTACAGAACCGGACTGGTGGTGACGCATAGCCGCAACTACCGCCCACCTCGAACACACTTCGAATCAAAGGTGCGCACCAAATCAATCACAAAAGTAATAGAATGGGTTCGAAGAAGCATGCTCGATAAGGGGTATGACCCCATTGGTCTCGGTGTAGCTCCTGTTTTAGTCATTTTAATTATGACCCGAAAGTCAAGGCTATCCATTATCGTTCTCTTACTTCATTCCAGTAGCGTTCGTCAAACCATCCTACTTCATTCTGGAACTCCACCGCGTACACAGTTGTTAAAGTGGTTTTCGGTATTGGCAGAGAGTATGACAATAGCCGATCCCGGTCTCTTTAACAACCAATCGTTTACATTTTTCACACCATAGTCATTATTTATAATTACTTTATAAAATCGTTTATAGGATATCTTAGATTTAAATAATTTTTAGAAACATATGTACAATAAGTTAAAATAAAATATTTGTTAAATTACTTAAAAGCTTATTACTTTATTTGTATATAAGATACCTTGAAAAATAATTTACTTTAAAAAAAAAACTCTAGATTTGAATAAAACCGATTTGATAACTTCTAAAAATACATATACATATTTTAACTTTTATTAAACAAAAGCATAATAAAATCTAAAATCCAAAATAATTTATAAGTAAAGTTTTTTTTTTTTTAGAAAAATTTCAAAAAAAATAGACCAACGGTGTCCATATAATAATTTTCTATGTAGATCAAGTAATACAGATGTATATCATTTCAATCCGTCAAGTTTCAAATTCCGGGTGTGTATCATTTCAACCCGCATCCCAATTCGATTCAGTTTTGTCCCTAAATCTATACAGTAATTCGGGTATCTATCATTTCAACCCACAATGATTTTCTAAGCTATAGGAAACTTGCAGTGTGAATTTCAACAATCAAATAAGCACAGAAGGGTATCAATTATCTAGTTAACAAAATATCATTTCAAGTCATGTGTGTGTCGGTGTGTCATATTTGCATGTAGAGTGCTAACATTTCAATGACATTTCAAATACAGTTATTTCACTTCCATGAAAATATTAGTCAGGTGTGAGTTGAACAACTCACCTTTAGTGGCGCAAAGTAGAGATAACAACCGATAGATGCTGAAAAAGAACGGCACCGAAACTTCAACGAACTGGACAAACAAATTACGGTCAAGACACGTATAAACCGAGTAGCGTTTGATTTCAAAAAAAAATAATTTTTTTTTTTTTACACCCATGCGTGACATGCAAAATCATCGTTTCATTTTTTTGTACAAGTACATTTACTGTACTGTCCCCTTTGGTATACACAAGCACAAGACAGAGGGGAACAAAAATTTGTTTCATTGTCTTCAAAAGTTCATGCGCATGAACATTTAAACCCAACATGATACCATTCCTAAATATGTACATACAGCAAATATAACTTTTTTTTTTTCAAGACTTAATACGTATATCACTATATACGAAAGCTTGCACTCTTCATTACAAACCATGCTACAACAACTTAACGCCCTTCTTTTAGCAAAAAAAAAAAATCACTTTTTTTTTCCAATACCTGGTACTAAAATTTGTTCACATTTTTCCAAAAGTTTCAAGGTGCATGTTGTAGATGTACAGCATAACAATGTTTTCTCAAAACACTTCCAGTAACTCGGTTGAAAATAAATTTTATACATATACAAGTTCATGGGTTCTCAGTCTTTCATTTATAGCTTACTGTGTTAACATTTAAAACCCTATGTTTACTATGGTTAGCTTGAAATCAGATATAATATCATTGGAAACAGTACACATATTAACATTTTTATCATATATGAAGCACAAAACATGTAAAAAAAAATAACTCAAATAACTCACGTCTCTAAAGCTTGCTCACGTCCAAAGAAAGGAAAGCGGAGCACGCTACACGGCGGAGATGAGTTGATGCGTTCCGGTGGCTTGCGAGTTCAATGATTCAGCTATAGAGATTGCGTTGGTTTTTATTTCTCGGTGAGGATTTTCTTCGGTGGAAGGTTTAATGGTAGTGGAGAAAATGGTTACAGCGAATGGTTAAAATGAAGATGTACAGTAGCTTAATATTTGCATTCCATACAATCCGCATGGAGGACGTGGTATACTCTTAGGCCAACAAAAAAGGATCTCAAGACCTTTTCAAATGTTTTGAATTGTTGAACGTGCAAAATGAAAGTCAGTAAAGCATTTAAATTACAAAGGCAAGACCAAAAGAAAAGGATGAAAATGAACTACACGTAACATGCAAATATGGATGCCATGCACCTCACATTTTTGTCCCACTTTCATCCCACTTTCATGACTAGAGAAAAATCCAAATTCAAAAAATAAAATAGAAATGATAATGGCTGAAAGGAAGGCGGAAACATAATGTAGGGCACGTCAGCGTTCCAAAAAGACACACATATGGACACAAAACTCAAAAAATAAAATTACATAGGACAGAGTACCGATATAATACACTGTTTTATTCATACGGTGGTCCGTCGGGCACCAAAATGCGCAAATGAATATATCATGGTGATCAGCGCGACGAGACGAACGCAATGGTACAAAAACATCAGTGTCATGACTCTTTTATCAAAAACTCATATTTTAAAAATACGGTACACTGCTACTTCGTACGGAAAAATTCAAACGGAGCTAGAAACGTCCGAATTTTGCGAAACTAATTACGCCGTCGTCATCAGAACGAGCAAAATATTTTTCTTATGTACAGACATTTCGGAAAACAAAAAAAATTCATTCGTTCACTATTTGCACCGACTTACGCTGAAATAACGCTACCAAATGGACTTTTAAATTTACCGACGAAAATTTTCCACTCGCTATCTTTAAATGGACGCATTTCAAAACCAAATTTTTTTTTTTTCGACTGCTAACATTTGTGACAAAATTTTGATTTAGTCACAGTTTAAAACGTAGAAAATGCCGAACCGTTACACTCTTCCCCACTTGAAACTTTTCGTCCTCGAAAAGAAATGGAATTGGAAAATAGCTAATAACATGATGAAAAATGATAGATTTGAAAAGAAGAATACCTGATTCAAATAGCTCTGGGTTCGAAGCATGTATGCTTTCCTTAGTCTCCCAGGTACAATCTCGATCGTCCGTACTCCACTGTACTTTGACCAAGTTGACAGATTTTCTTCTTAGATGTTTCGTCCTACTATCGACAATACGTAGTGGCTTCCTCTCGACAGTGAGATTCGGCTCCACATCCAAAGTCTCTAATGTAGAGGGTTGAACAAAAAGGGAAGGATCATGAAGATACTTACGAAGATGCGATACGTGAAACACGTTGTGCACTCCTGACAATTGCTCAGGCAACTCCAATCTATAAGCCAAAGAACCAACTCTATCCAAGATACGAAAAGGACCGATGAATCTAGGAGCTAACTTCCCTTTTCGACCAAAGCGAATCACATTTCTCAACGGTGAGATCTTAAGGAAAACTTGGTCCCCCACAGAAAATTCAAGATCCTTTCTCCGTCTGTCCGCATATTTCTTCTGCCTATCCTGAGCGATTCGCATTTTCCTTCTAATCTCCTCGATTTTCTCAGTTGCTTCTAATATCATATCAGGTCCAAGAACAAGGCGATCGCCCGACTCAATCCAACAAGCTGGTGATTTACAAGGTCGTCCGTAAAGAGCGGTAAACGGAGACATCTCGATGCTTGCCTGAATTTAAAAGAACGGAATCCAATTGAATCAAATTTTGATTTTAACACGACTGATTCTAAATCTAAAAAGATATACCTGATAGCTGTTATTATAGGTGAATTCAACGAGATGGAGATGATCTTCCCAAGATCCTCCATAATCAAGGACACAAGCACGAAGAAGATCCTCTAGAACCTGATTTACCCGTTCCGTTTGACCGTTAGTTTGAGGATGGTAGGCAGTGCTGAGATTTAGACGGGTACCCAGAGCTTCTTGAAAAGCCTTCCAAAAATTGCTAGTAAAGATAGGATCACGATCACAAACTATACTGGATGGAACACCATGAAACCTTACAATCTCCTTCATATAAATCTCTGCTAAGCTCGAAGCTGTGCGACTAGCTTTGACTGGAATAAAATGAGCGAATTTGGTCAATCGGTCAACTACTACCCAAATTCTCTCGTTACCTCTCCTCGTCCTAGGCAAACCATCAATAAAATCCATAGAAACCTGATCCCACTTCCAAATAGGGATCTCAAGAGGTTGCAACAATCCAGCGGTCATCTGGTGATCAGCCTTGACCTGTTGGCAAGTGGCACAGTTACTAACGTATGTGGAAATATCCCGCTTCATGCCGCTCCACCAATACAACTTCTTCATATTCTGATACATCTTCGTGACACCGGGATGGATAGAAAGTCTGGAACGATGATTCTCCTTAAGAACTTCTTGCCTCAAGCCATCAACATTCGGAACACAAATACGATTATTTATTCGTAAAACCCCATGTTTATCAATACGAGCCCCTAATTCATTATGTTGATCTCCTTCTCTATTCTGAATGTTATCCTTCATGAGCTTAAGCAATTCATCATCATCTTGTTTGGCTATTATACGGTCCATAAGAGATGAAGTAGCCACTATCTGATACAACATGGCCTTCTTTCGACTCAATGCATCCGCTACCACATTGCCTTTCCCTGGTGTATAATTAATGTCGAGGTCATAAGATGCTAAGAACTCGAGCCACCTAACTTGCCTTTGATTCAGATCTTTCTGGGAAAATATATACTTAAGCGACTGGTGATCGGTAAAGAGTTCAAACTTAGTACCTAAAAGATGGTGCCTCCATAACTTCAAAGCAAACACAACAGCGAGCAATTCCAAATCATGAGTAGCATAATTAACTTCATGCGTCTTCAGCTGGCGACTAGCATAAGCAATTACCTTCCCATTTTGCATCAACACAGCACCCAATCCTTCTTTACAAGCATCAGTGTATACTGTTAATCCTTCACTTCCAATTGGAACGGTAAGAATAGGAGCAGAGGTAAGCTTTTGCTTCAACTCATTAAATGCAGCTTCACACTTATCGCTCCAATCAAACTTGGCATTTTTCCGAGTCAAAGCAGTAAGAGGTGCAGAAATTTGAGCAAAATTCTCGATAAATCTTCTATAATAACCGGCTAGGCCTAAAAAGCTACGGATGTCAGTCGGAGTCCTAGGTCTCTCCCACTCCTGAAATAGAATAGGGTGAACGAGTTCTGAAGAATGAAAGGAATTCAAATAACAAAAGAAAGGTGGAAATACTTACATTAATCGCAGCGATCTTAATTGGGTCAACAGAAACTCCATTCTCTGAAACAATGTGTCCTAGGAATCGGACTTCATCTTTCCAGAAATGGCATTTAGAGAATTTGGCTTTCAGCTGATGGTTTCTAAGTGTTTGAAGGACAAAGGTCAAGTGTGCTAGATGCTCCTTCTCAGATTTAGAAAACACAAGAATGTCATCGAAAAAGACAAGGACAAACTGGTTAAGAACATCTCGAAAAACTCGATTCATAAGATCAACAAAGAAAGCTGGAGCATTGGTTAATCCAAAAGGCATTACTAACCATTCGAAAAATCCACTATCGGTTCGGAAAGCTGTCTTAGGAATACTCTCCTCGGCTACTCTAAGCTGGTGGAAACCAGTAGCCAAATCAAGCTGGGAGAAAACTTTAGCTCCATAAAGCTGATCGAACATGTCATTAATACGAGGCATGGGATAACGGTTCTTCATTGTGAGTTTGTTCAGCTCTCTATAATCAACACACATCCGTAAAGAACCATCAGACTTGGTGACAAAAACAACAGCAGCTCCCCATTCAGAAAAACTAGGCCTAATCAGACCTTTGGAAAACAAATCATCAATCTGGTTCGTCAATTCGACTTTCTCCTTAGGTGCCATTCGTCTGGGAGGAAGGACAACTGGACGGGCTCCAGGAATAAGATCAATGCGAAATTCAATTTCGCGCTTAGGTGAAAGAGAAGTGACCTCACCAAATACATCGGGAAAATCCTTGACTATAGGAGTAGAGTCAAGGTCACTAGGATGAGAGTCAAGAGAGAATATAAAGCTGCCTGCATAGTCCTGAGGCATTCGACATTCGATTACTAAGGATTCTCCAAGATCACTAACCAAAGAAACAGTTCGGGCCTTGCAGGAAATAGTGGCATCGTACTTCCTAAGCCAATCGCCACCAAGCAGAATGTCGAAGGCATCAAAACCCAAAACATAGAAATCTCCAGTAAAACGACGTCTTTTATAAAGGAGTTTTACCCCTCTACAATCATACTCAGGTTGGCGGGACCGCCAATAGGGTTAGATACACATAAAGGTTCAGTTGCTACTTGAGGATGCAAAAGGTGCTCAAACTTATCACAAAGGTCAATAGAAATAAAACTATGCGAGGCTCCAGTATCAAAAAGAACACGAATAAGCAAATCGAATAAAGTAAAAGTGCTCTGAAGGGTACCTTGGTCATCAGGAGTAACGGGAGTAGTAGAAGATGTCATGGCAAAGACTCCACTCGCCTTGCCCCTTTGCTGGGTGGGACAGTCCTTCTTAAAATGACCAGGCTGCAAGCAAATGTGGCATAAGTTGGTCTGAGTCGTCTGAGGTGGAGGGATTGCGGCTTTGGAATTGGTTGGACAATTGGTGGAATAATGGCCCTTCTGATTGCACTTAAAGCAGGTGATATTAGATAAGTCGGTAGGATTCTTACCAATGCCCTGACTCTTCTGCCAGTTGCTCTTTTGCTGCTCAAATTTTGACTTCCTTTTCTTAGAATTGTCAGAACTTCCCTGTGACTGAGATGACTGCACCGCCTGTTTCTGCTTTCCTTTATTGCTGGGATTCTCAAATCTGATCGCCATATCTACGAGATCAGTAAAAGTTCCACGGACATGGCTAATCAAGCGGTCATAAAACTCTGGTTTGGCACCACGAATAAATTTTTCATTCTTCTGCAGCGGGGTTTCGATCAAATTGGGACCATACTTTGAGAGTTCATTAAATTTTCTTTCGTACTCCGCGAAAGTCATATCACTCTGTAAAGCTGAGTCTTCCCCGAGTCAGGCATCCACTTTGTCACAAAGACATCCCTGGGAAGAGATTGATTAAAAATCAAGATAGATTCGAAAAGGGGCAACCAAGATCGGAAGAACAAGCTTAAACTTTACCTGAACTGCTGCCAGGTAATGTTTGATTCGATGGTATTAGCTGTAACTGTCCGCCACCAATTATAGGCAACACCCTTCATCTGCCAAGCAGCTAATTGACGCATCTGAGCATCAGTGATAACAAGACCGGTGAAAATCCTCTCGAGATTATCTAACCACTGCTCAGCTTCTACGACACCTTCTAAACCCGTGAATTTGGTACCTCCTAGCTGATCATACTCTTTGCAAAGCTTAGTAAACTTGGTTGGTTGGGCTGGCTGAATAACTGCTGCGGGATCAGCTGGGCCATCTCCCTGACCCCTACCTCTGGCATTCCTTCTAGTACTCATCTGGAAAGGTTCAAACGAATCTTTAGAACCAGGGGTAAAGATTATAGTCAAAAGAAAACAAAAGAAATCTACATCGAGGGTTTGAGGGTCGAACGAATATAATTCTATGATCAATTTTCTCACTCTAGAGTATTAGTACCCTATCTCTAATGAGATTTACTCTATATGCTAAGTTGGCCTAAAACCTGGCTCTGATACCACTTGTAACGACCTACCATTTCAAACGATTCAAATCGACAATAATCCACACATGTCTGACTTGAATTGCTCAAAATAGTAAATTGTTATATAAATTGGCAATACTTAACATATACAGCAAATAATCACAGAATCACAGATTGCAGACACAGAGTATTACAACATTTGCAGCGGAAATAACAACATAGTAGTTCATGAAGCTACTAGGAATAAACAAAGTCTCAAAACAAATACATAAGAGAGGTCCAAAATAGCAAAGTTGCTAACAAAACAAATAACATGAGTCTAAACGGAAATAACTGAATAACAGAAAACTGAATAGATAAATATCCAGCGAACTCCAACGACTTCAGCTCCAAGAAGAATTCCTAAAGCTGCAACACTCAGGCTGACCCGAGAGTAAAGTAAAACAAAAACACTCGAGTCAGGACTAACATTCTCATGTAAGTAAACTAACTCAAGTGAAAATGTCAACTGAATACACAAGTAACTTAAAGGATATTTGGGATCACTATCCTTTAAGGATCCGTTAAACTATTTACTACATAACAGAATACGATATGTACGATAATGTCTATCAGTAAAGTAAAGTATCAAAATAGTGTAAGCGGGATTACCATATTACCCTTACACCGTTTATATATATTCCCGTAGTCTATACAGTACTGTAAGCCCCTCCAAACCGGCGGGATACTCAGGGAGCACTCCATAGGTACGGTACAAAACAAACTCGTAGTGGGCGCGATCAGGATAAATATGACAAGGCACGCGAGGCAATACCCAGGGTAGGAATCTACCATTTACAGAACCGGACTGGTGGTGACGCATAGCCGCAACTACCGCCCACCTCGAACACACTTCGAATCAAAGGTGCGCACCAAATCAATCACAAAAGTAATAGAATGGGTTCGAAGAAGCATGCTCGATAAGGGGTATGACCCCATTGGTCTCGGTGTAGCTCCTGTTTTAGTCATTTTAATTATGACCCGAAAGTCAAGGCTATCCATTATCGTTCTCTTACTTCATTCCAGTAGCGTTCGTCAAACCATCCTACTTCATTCTGGAACTCCACCGCGTACACAGTTGTTAAAGTGGTTTTCGGTATTGGCAGAGAGTATGACAATAGCCGATCCCGGTCTCTTTAACAACCAATCGTTTACATTTTTCACACCATAGTCATTATTTATAATTACTTTATAAAATCGTTTATAGGATATCTTAGATTTAAATAATTTTTAGAAACATATGTACAATAAGTTAAAATAAAATATTTGTTAAATTACTTAAAAGCTTATTACTTTATTTGTATATAAGATACCTTGAAAAATAATTTACTTTAAAAAAAAACTCTAGATTTGAATAAAACCGATTTGATAACTTCTAAAAATACATATACATATTTTAACTTTTATTAACCAAAAGCATAATAAAATCTAAAATCCAAAATAATTTATAGGTAAAGTTTTTTTTTTTTTAGAAAAATTTCAAAAAAAATAGACCAACGGTGTCCATATAATAATTTTCTACGTAGATCAAGTAATACAGATGTATATCATTTCAATCCGTCAAGTTTCAAATTCCGGGTGTGTATCATTTCAACCCGCATCCCAATTCGATTCAGTTTTGTCCCTAAATCTATACAGTAATTCGGGTATCTATCATTTCAACCCACAATGATTTTCTAAGCTATAGGAAACTTGCAGTGTGAATTTCAACAATCAAATAAGCACAGAAGGGTATCAATTATCTAGTTAACAAAATATCATTTCAAGTCATGTGTGTGTCGGTGTGTCATATTTGCATGTAGAGTGCTAACATTTCAATGACATTTCAAATACAGTTATTTCACTTCCATGAAAATATTAGTCAGGTGTGAGTTGAACAACTCACCTTTAGTGGCGCAAAGTAGAGATAACAACCGATAGATGCTGAAAAAGAACGGCACCGAAACTTCACCGAACTGGACAAACAAATTACGGTCAAGACACGTATAAACCGAGTAGCGTTTGATTTCAAAAAAAAATAATTTTTTTTTTTTACACCCATGCGTGACATGCAAAATGATCGTTTCATTTTTTTGTACAAGTACATTTACTGTACTGTCCCCTTTGGTATACACAAGCACAAGACAGAGGGGAACAAAAATTTGTTTCATTGTCTTCAAAAGTTCATGCGCATGAACATTTAAACCCAACATGATACCATTCCTAAATATGTACATACAGCAAATATAACTTTTTTTTTTCAAGACTTAATACGTATATCACTATATACGAAAGCTTGCACTCTTCATTACAAACCATGCTACAACAACTTAACGCCCTTCTTTTAGCAAAAAAAAAAAAAAATCATTTTTTTTTTGCCAATACCTGGTACTAAAATTTGTTCTCATTTTTCCAAAAGTTTCAAGGTGCATGTTGTAGATGTACAGCATAACAATGTTTTCTCAAAACACTTCCAGTAACTCGGTTGAAAATAAATTTTATACATATACAAGTTCATGGGTTCTCAGTCTTTCATTTATAGCTTACTGTGTTAACATTTAAAACCCTATGTTTACTATGGTTAGCTTGAAATCAGATATAATATCATTGGAAACAGTACACATATTAACATTTTTATCATATATGAAGCACAAAACACGTAAAAAAAAAATAACTCAAATAACTCACGTCTCTAAAGCTTGCTCACGTCCAAAGAAAGGAAAGCGGAGCACGCTACACGGCGGAGATGAGTTGATGCGTTCCGGTGGCTTGCGAGTTCAATGATTCAGCTATAGAGATTGCGTTGGTTTTTATTTCTCAGTGAGGATTTTCTTCGGTGGAAGGTTTAATGGTAGTGGAGAAAATGGTTACAGCGAATGGTTAAAATGAAGATGTACAGTAGCTTAATATTTGCATTCCATACAATCCGCATGGAGGACGTGGTATACTCTTAGGCCAACAAAAAAGGATCTCAAGACCTTTTCAAATGTTTTGAATTGTTGAACGTGCAAAATGAAAGTCAGTAAAGCATTTAAATTACAAAGGCAAGACCAAAAGAAAAGGATGAAAATGAACTACACGTAACATGCAAATATGGATGCCATGCACCTCACATTTTTGTCCCACTTTCATCCCACTTTCATGACTAGAGAAAAATCCAAATTCAAAAAATAAAATAGAAATGATAATGGCTGAAAGGAAGGCGGAAACATAATGTAGGGCACGTCAGCGTTCCAAAAAGACACACATATGGACACAAAACTCAAAAAATAAAATTACATAGGACAGAGTACCGATATAATACACTGTTTTATTCATACGGTGGTCCGTCGGGCACCAAAATGCGCAAATGAATATATCATGGTGATCAGCGCGACGAGACGAACGCAATGGTACAAAAACATCAGTGTCATGACTCTTTTATCAAAAACTCATATTTTAAAAATACGGTACACTGCTACTTCGTACGGAAAAATTCAAACGGAGCTAGAAACGTCCGAATTTTGCGAAACTAATTACGCCGTCGTCATCAGAACGAGCAAAATATTTTTCTTATGTACAGACATTTCGGAAAACAAAAAAAATTCATTCGTTCACTATTTGCACCGACTTACGCTGAAATAACGCTACCAAATGGACTTTTAAATTTACCGACGAAAATTTTCCACTCGCTATCTTTAAATGGACGCATTTCAAAACCAATTTTTTTTTTTTCGACTGCTAACATTTGTGACAAAATTTTGATTTAGTCACAGTTTAAAACGTAGAAAATGCCGAACCGTTACAATAACGACTAGAAGTTTATTTTAATCGAAGTTAATACAAATATATTTAATTTAATTATAAAAGGAATTAGAAATAGCACGGTAGTTTGAAAAGTAAAATCTAAACTTTGACTGACTGTACAGGATGCAGAATAAATCGTTTTTGGTGAAACCAAAAATATTAGAATCTATTTAAAAATATCTTTCCAACGAATCCGAAAAATCGAAATTTCATAGTGGGAATTAAAAGTTACGGCCAGTTGAAATTTCAGAATAGTCGTTTTAGAATTTCTATATATTTTTAATATTAAAAAAAGCCATTTTGCAAACGACCTTGGTTTTCGACGAAACCACTTTTGTTGGATCCAGGATGCCAAATTATTGCTAGGTTTCAATTCCCATAATTTTTGGAATAAATTTGTGACCGTGGCAAATAGATATGTGTTTTGTAAATTTCAATCAATTTCGATCGATCAGAAAACAACCATTTTTCAAACGATCTCAGAATTCGACGAAATTAATTTTGTAAGGACCGTATCGTCAAAACAAAGCCAGAAATAATTTTTCTGGGCTTTTCTGAGTTCGTATGTGGCCCCGGTAAAATTAAAAAGTACGTTCGAATTTAATATTAAGGATTTATTTTAAAAATAAAAGAAACATGCTGTAAACTTTAGAATTAGACTTCGGCACTAGCGCCATTGCGTTCAGAAGGCGTCAAAACATATTGTTCGACAGTCGTTGGGCTTCGTTTGGAGATCGGACGGAAAAACCCTAATTTTGAAATTAATTAAATTAAAAATAAAAAGAAAATACGCCTTAAATACTAGTATAAATACGTATGCTATAGTACCCTTCTTCCCTGTTTCCTTCAGTCGCCGCATAACCCATCCCCTTCGAATTTTCTTCCTCCAATTTCTCCCTCTACACTCCGTTTCAGAACCCACCGTAGTTGAACTTTCCGAAGTACTCTCCCTCCTCTTCGATCTCATAACAAAATTTGACCTCCCCGTGCCCTGTAGCCACCGCCGTGCCCCCCTGAAGACCGCCGCCACCGTGCTCAACCGGGCCTATCACATGCCGCCGCGACCTCCTCCTTTCCTAGTGAAACTCCCCCTCTCCTAACTCTCCTAGGTAACGCAAACGACTCTGCAAATTATTGAGTATACCCCTAGAAATTCGGATTCAAAGTTTTGAACAAATCCGAAATTATTTGGCCTATAATTTGAAAGGTAAATTCAATTGAATTCCTACATCTATAAGCGTTGCAAATTGAAGTTGTTAATTATAGATTTGAAATTTGATACGTACGACCTCCAAATCTAAATATTTCAGATCCGTGTGAACCGTGACATCGATTAGGACCTTTTAAAAGAGATTGGGACAATTTCTGAATTTATTTGGATTTTTAATTTTACTACAATCAATGTGAGTATTCCAATTTAAATAATTGTTTTTAATTTAATTATTTCGCTTGTTCATGAACCATGCAGTATATGTGGGTAGTTCTGATCTGTGATGTTATGATTATTTGTTGATTTGTTTGAGGTGTTGTGTGATTACATTTCTAGTTATTGATAATTATAGACATGAAATCATATGTTGGCTTATACACATGAATGTCAATTAAAACCTTTCTAGTTGAATTCAAAAATATGTTTCTCCCCCTAGATTCATTTCTGTTATTTAGATCTGCAATTTTTATTGCAAATAAAAAGTGTAATATGACGGTATGAAAAGCTGCAATTTTTATTGCAAATAAAAAGTAGAATTTGACGTTGTAATCAGAATTACATTTTTTTTATGTAATTAAAAGATAAGAATTTTATAACGAAATGTTAATTACATTTTTATTGTAATTAAAAAAATATTTTGGCATTGTAATAAAAATTTCATTTTTTTTTGTAATTACAAGTTAAGATTTTTACACCTTAAGATCAATTACATTTTATGAGATGAAAGGAAGAGGTTTTGGCACTGTAAAATTTATTTACATTTTTAATGTAATTAAAAGAATTAATTTTTAATGTAATTAAAAGAATGAATTTTTAATGTAATTAAAAGAATGAATTTTTTTTATATGTAATTAAAGTATACGGTTTTACATGTAAAATAAAATTACATTTTTATATGTAATTAAAGAAGGAGAATTTTTAATGTAAAATAAAATTACATTTTTAATGTGATTAAAGAAGAAGAATTTGCATTGAAAATAAAATTGCATTATTATATGTAATTAAAGGATAAGATTTTACATTGTAAATAAAATTACATTTTTATATGTAAATGAAAGAATAAGAATTTGCATAGTAAATAAAATTACATTTTTATGTGTAATTAAAGTATAAAAATTTACATTGCAAATTAGAAAGCAAGATTTGACATGTAATATTAATTACATTTTTAATGTAATTAAAAAGTAGAATTTGACGGTGTAATTAAAATTACATTTTTAATGAAACTTAAAAGGTAGGATTTTACATTGCAAAATAAAAGACAAAATTTGACCTGTGATATAAATTACATTTTTTTTAATGTAATTTAAAGAGTAGGATTTTCGATTGTAAATTAAAAGACAAATTAAAAGATAGGAATTTTACATTATAATGTTAATTACATTTTTATTGCAAATAAAAAGAGAAATTTGACAATGGAATCAAAATTACATTTAAAACGTAATTTTTAAAGATAGAATTTTTCACCGTTAATGTAATTACATTTGTAATGTAATTAAATAGAAGGATTTGACAATGTAATTAAGGAATAATATTTTACCGCTGTAATGTGAATTACAATTTACATTGTAATAAAAAAAAGAGGATTTTACATTGCAATTAAAAAGGAGATTTTACATTGCAATTAAAGGATGGAAATTCTACATTATAATGTTAGTTACAATTTACGTTGTAATTAAAAAGGTGATTTAATATTGTGATAAAGAATGGAATTCAAAATTGAAATGGAATTTACATTTTTAATGTAAATAAAAGAATAAAGAATGGAATTTACATTTTTAATGTAAATAAAAGAATAAAGAATGGAATTTACATTTTAATGTAAATAAAAGAATAAAGAATGGAATTCAACATTCCAATATAATTTACATTTTTATGAAAATATAAGAATTGAAGAATAAAGGGAGAAATTGGACTTTGAATTATAATTTACATTTTTAATGCAAATAAAGAAAAAAAAATGTATTTAAATTGTTGAAATATTACCTTCATTTTTAAATGAATTAAAATTGAATGGAGATCGGTAGTTGTTTAGCTTGTTGTTAAATAGAACGACGTTATTATGGTTAAACGGTTTATATTTATATATTTATATATAAATATAATTAAATTTAAACGAAGCAAGCATGGTAGTTCACGTTTTGGAATCATACATTTAAACGACTATATCAAAGGATCCGACCGTCGGATTTTCCCAAAACGAAAACCGTTAGGACCGCTTTCGGAAGATCTTTCCAACGATATAAACTACGTTAAAATCCAACGATTAGATTTTGAGAAATGTGTAAATCAAAATTGGTTAAAAACAGCGCCAGGGTCGCTCATTGACCAGAAGCGTCGTTAAATAAAAATTTAATTATTTCAAATAATTAAAAATAGGAATTAATCGTTATAAAATAATATAACGATGTAAAAATGTTTTTTCAAATTATATATGCGAGAATTATTTGGAAAGTCCGAGTTTAAACTCATTCCAAGTAATCAAACGACGTTTAAAAATCGAAGTTTGAAGACGGCGATTGAAGACCGTCAATCTTCCCATTGAATGGACAACAATCGAGGCCCTGAATTGACTTGCTCCCAATTCAAGGGTCATGGTAATTGTCCAAACGAACATGTTGATTGCACGGATATGCGGGTACCTCCTTTCCGTACTGGACATACGGGACGAGGGTATCTCCAGTTTCGTTCAGACCCAGAGTGGGCTCATAAATGGAATGTGTGTCCAACATTGTACTCCTTTATAACGTAATTATTGATTTTCTGCCAAATGTATGAATAATTGGTGGCGGAGAATTTATTCTCTTGCTTAACACCCTTTTGTATATTTTGGCAAAGGATTAATAGTATGACATGGATTGACAATGTGGCATACCAAGACGCAATGATCAAGGTTTCTTGTTGAAAAGTAGAACCTTGTGGTGACGATCAAAGCACAGCTTGAATAAGCATAACTTTGTGTATTACGTAGCTTCAAGAGCCTCACAACCCGGTTGAGTCTAAAACGGGGCAAGGGAACGCAGGGAGATCAGCACGTTTCTTTCTAGCTAGAAGTGGTGTTTGGGTTTTACACGGCCAGACATCTTACTTATGTGGATGATGGAATGAGGCGCCTCGGATATTTGGTCCTATAGGACCGGGAAACTTGTGTTCAGGAATTGCCAATCCGCAAAATTGTATGTGTGGACCGGCCTGCAGCTTTCCAAGGGTTCACTGTGGGGGATCCTAATACATTAGCTAGAGTGTCTCGAATCGGTAAGGAGATCGTTCCTAGCCTTGACTCATGATGGAAAACCAAATTCCCAATACGACCCTACGGACTTGATTGTATTACTAGTATGGAGGCATAATATATGGTAGCTATGCTTCCTAGGATTGATACATTTATTTTGAAATGTTTTTATATACACTAATAATAATATCAAATTCGTTTTTATCATACCAAGCATGTTTAATCATCATAAGGTAAAACTATATCCCCTGGTTTGCGTTGCATTGTGTGATGGGACTTGAGTCTTATGGTGATTCCATTTTTTCAAAAGCATTGCGTTGTTTTACAATTTATTCATTTATATGTTCAGTCGCCTTAATTTATGCATGACAATCCATTGGAATAAACCCGTTCTGCGTCAACGGCGTGGTCTTTGGATTTGCCTTATTACTATTAGTTAAATTAATTAAGAATTCTCACACCAGTCCCCTGACGGACTCGTAGTTTGTTTCACTTTGCAAACTCGGGTGCCCTCTTTTCCATACGGGCAGTCGAGTAGTTTTTGCAGATATTTATCTCTTGAGCAGAATTCTGGATCGAAGCCTAAAGCTGTGTCCAGAGCATAGTTGTCTTCCGCTGCCTTAGTTATTTTATTTCCGCTGCACTGTATTGTATTTGTTGTAATTTAAATCTTCTGCTGTATTTTATTCAATGTACTCTGATATTCTGTAATCTGATGTTACATTATTATGATGTTTATAGAAGCTTGCTGTTGTTGTTGTATTCCCAAAGTTAACGTATTCGGGTTTTGAACGGTCTTAGTCGATTTTGCGATCGATTAGGTCCGGGCAAAATCCATGCCGTTACAAGGGATCTTATTCTCCAAAACGAAAAAAATTATTTCCAGTTGGATAGAAGCATAGTACTCTTACATCTTCTTCTAGCTTGGTTGCTCCAATCTTCAACTACAGATTCACGGATACTTATGAAATTAAAGGTAATCTTCTCAATTTCACTTCAATTTTCAATGTTGCTACTGGAATTTAATATGATTTAACATAATGAATTTTATATTATTTGTGCTTCCTGAATCACTTCGTTTGAACCGACATTGCTTTGCATTTTTTGGTGTTCAATTTGAAATCAAATTACTAATCGACATCGCTCTATAGTACGATTCAATTTCTTTTAATTTCAAGTGTTTTTTGGTGATTTTCCCAACTAGACATGCAAAAGCAAAAGCTGCCATTGTAGAGGGCATATTTATCGCCATTTACATTCAGTAAGCTCCTTATCTTTATATTTCCACTCATCTTGAAAATGTTATCTAATTTTGGGACTTTCTTCAGATGTTCGGGGGTGAACTAAAATAGATTCATGTGTAATTTGATTTCAAGGTATGATTAGATCTTTTTAATTACTCCATCTTTACTGCGTTTTGCATCCTACTGTTGTTCCCCTTTCAAAACAACAGCAGCCTTCATCTTCCTACCTGAAGTAAAATAAATCCATGTGTGCTTCATTGATTTTAAGGAAGGTTTATATCTTTTTAATTAGTTTATCATTTTTGGGTTTATATCTCAAGTATTACCATCAAAATCATTGTGCTAATTGCAAAAGAAATTTACGCATAATCAATAAGGTTTCATTTCTCCTATATCTAAGAAAATGTAACCCAAACATAAGTGCCAAATTGTAAAAGAGGTTGAATAATTAACGTAGAATATGCATTGTTTTTATAAATCATTGTTTGAAAGTTTTCAATTTTTACACATGTCCTATATTTGGAAATCCTAAAAAACATATTTTACTTTGTTATCAAAATATACTTTCATTCCATATTCACGGCACATTTCGAAATTGGCAAATTTTAGGATTTATCGGTTAAATTTAATATTTTTTGTAATTCCTTATTTGTGTAAGAAATTAATGGTACCTTTCTAAAGAAAAAATAGGTGGAACATTAACTTATATGACATATGCAATAAACTAATGCATTAACATTAACATAAATTGACAACAATTTGTACGACCAGTCAGTTTTTTTACTATAATTAGGCCATCGCATTTACAATCAATTTATTAAATGCAGATTGGTTTTATAATGTTTTCAACGTAAATTATGGAAAACAAATTTATTTAAGCTAACAGGTTATCACCATGTACATATAAAAACAGTCCAAACTATGGTTAGATAATCCTGCATCACTAACATGATTTAACATAATGAATTTTATATTATTTGTGCTTCCTAAATCACTACGTTTGAACCGACATCGCTTTGTATTTTTTGGTGTTCAATATGAAAACAAATTGCTAATCGACATCGCTGAGACGACCCGAACTTCCCCGGTAAGGAAAGCCCGGATAGAATTGAGTACAAGACGAATCAAAACGCAAACAGAAGAACATTCCATTGTTATTACAACAGTTCCATCAGATACAAGAATATACAGAGTATAAATGAATAAAATACATTCGATGAATATCAGAGATTACAATAAATTACATAGCAGCGGAAAAATAATATAAAGCACAACTGAAAGTAATACACGGATACAGAGCATTCCGAGCATCATTCCAGCTGTAAATCAGGACCCTGTTAATATAAATCTGCAAAACCAAAACTACTAGCTGCCCATATGGAAAATAGAGGCACCCAGAGTTTAGTTTGAAACAATAAACTCCAGGTCAGTCATGTGACTGGTGTGAGAACTAAAACAGTTATTTAAAACTTTACTTTAAAAGAGAGTAATTCAAGGGACCACGCCGTATAACACGGAACGGGTTTCCTCCCAAGAATACTAGTGCATATAACAAAACAGCGCAATGCTCTTTGAAAAAATGAAGCTATTATAAGACCCAGGTCCCATCACACAATGCAACGCAAGCCGGAGGATAGGGTTTTCCCTTATAATAGCCAAACATGCTCGGTACGTTTAAAACAAATCATTTGATACTATTATAAGTGTTTAGAGTCAAAACAATTTCAATCATAAATATCAATCATAGACGGCATGGTACCATATATCATATCGCCATACTAGTTCTACAATTGAAACCGCAATATCACGTATTGGAAATTGGATTTCCGTCATGAGTCGAGGCAAGGGGCAAGCTCCTCTCCGATTCGAGACACTCTAGCAAATGCCTCAGGACCGCACACAGCAATCCCTGGATCCTCCAAGGCCGGTCCTCTCTTACTTTTGAGGATTGGCAATTCCTGAACACACGTTTCACGGTCCTAACAGACCTATATCCGAGGTGCCTCGTATCCAACAACCACACAGGTGAAAAGTATATAAATGTCAGGGCTGGTAGGTCACTGACACCACCCATAGCTAGAAAGAAACGTCTTGCGCTCCTTGGGTCTGTATCCCGTTTTTGACTCATACCGAGGTGTGAGGCTCACGAATCCACGTTATACACAAAGCTACGTCACACAGACCATGCTTTGATCATCAACTACAAGACTTTGCTTTTCAACAGAAGCCTTGATCAATTGTCACTTACGCGTGCCACACGGGCAATTCACTCCATGCGACTGATGTCCATCGATATACAACCTCTGAGCTCGTACGTCTCAGAGAAGGGCATTAAGCAAGAGAATAAATTCTCCGCCGCCAAATAGATGTATATTTAATAGAGATCAATCAACATAGAATAAAATCCAATGTCAGACACACAATCCATTTACAAGTTCGTTCTGGGTATGCTTTGGTAGAATAAAATCCAACTATCGCTTTGGAGCAAAACTGGTGATACTCCATTCTCGATCACTTTTCAGATTTGATAATTTAAATTATCAATTCACTTTTCAATCTAATTAAAGATTCATTAAAACTCCACTTAGTTTTAATCTTCTCAAAAATCAATAACCTGCCTTTAACTGGGTTAAAGAACCAATGTCACCTAAAACACAATCCATGATAAACTCAAATCACATTTGATATTAAATACAAGGCTCTGAATAGAAAATATACCGACTTATATTCAATATCAAATTCTGACAAATATCGTATTGGAAATAACGATATAAATATATCTTTCAAATTCCCATAACAATATTTGTATAATCACGAAATCCAACATCGAAATATTCCGAAGATAATTTCGATTCAAATCCAGTCCACTTTATATATATATATATTGGAAATTCTGGTTATTTTCAAAACCAATTCAAATTCAATTTAATTATTTCAAAAATAAATTGATATTAATTCTAGTTCAAAACTAGTTCATATCGATAAAAATATATTTTTATCTTTTCAAATGTGGAGTTTTTCATCCCAATTCTTCCCAATTCACATATTATGATTTTACACTAATTATTAATAATTTTATCAAGGCCCATACAGTCGATTTCCATCAACGGCCATCGAACTGCACTTACAAGGACCTTTTCCAAATTTGATTTGGACACAATTCCAAATCCAACCATTAGATTTCAAATTTCTAATATTCATTGGAAAGCTCTTTTCGATACGAACCCAACGGTTCCTGTTTTAGGAGAATCCGACGGTCGAATCTCCCGTAATGTCAATTCGAAGTCAATGGACGAAAATCCCGATCTGCCGCGGTGTGGCGCGTTCTATTCAGGCCATTATATATATAATATATATATTTTTTATATATTTCGTCGATTTCCTTTTAAAACGTATTTTATAAATCGTTTTAAATTCATTTTCAAAACCATTTCAACTCTATATTCAATTTCAAATCAAAATTGAATATTTCATTTCATTACTATATAAATGATAATATTTTTAAAACGTTATATTTTAATATCACTTCCTTTTCTATATTCATTATAAAAACGAATATAATCGATATAAATATCGTTCAAGTCGAAATAGCGCAACTCTAAGCAACACGGCTTTATATATTTCAATAAATTCGTTATTCTATTCAACACATGAATCCATATTTCTTTCAACACACGACTAATCTCAACAAATGAGTACTGTCAACGCACGACTATTTTTGTTATATAATATATTTTATAAAATTATGTTATCTATCATTTGATTTTTAATCAGACTCCACCGTGAAGTAGTTTCTAATTTTAAATATGATAAAGATGTAAATTTTATTATTAAAATATTTTACTCCACAAAGGAATAGTTTCAACACATGAATATTTTTATATTCTAATATTCATTACTTTCCCAATTGGAATGAGGCCAAATCAATCACCATATAATGTCAATTATATGATTTCCATACAACACATGTATATAAATAGCAACGATAAATAATCAACCATCATCCAACGTGCACCACACAACTGTATAAGCATCAAATATAAATAATTAACGCTTATAACAGGCTGTTGACCAATCGATCGACATACAATTAAATAATTGGGATTAGTGTACGCCAAATATCATCCCAACACCCGTGTGGGGTTTCAAATCAACAAACACAGATTTTTATTTGTGCAGTTGGGTGATGTGTAAAATTTATCATCCCAAATAATATCAGTCAAATAAGTGCATATAAACAAATAGGCCGATTTGTTTATAAATATTTATTTATTCACATTCACGTTAAAAATTATATTTCTAACGATAATTAATTTATTTCAACCATCTACATTTTTTATCGATTTCACATCAACATCACAAACAAATTTCACAACACATCAAACAAGCATACAAGCCGTCCATGGTCTGTGGACGACGGGTGTCGGGTGCTGCTAAGCACCGTCTGCATCCTAGATATATAACTAGAAAAAGAAATTTAAAGTGAGAAGTTCTCACCAAAGCTATCCCAACTCCACGACACTTCAATTGTAGGAAATCATCACTGTTCTCGCCTTTCGTCACTTTCGTTGCCCATGGCCACTACTTATATAAAAATCACATTTCTATATTGTTGCTATGTATATAAAAATCATATTTTTACACCGCTACTATATAGATAAAAATTCTATTTTTACACCGCTACTATATAGATAAAAATTCTATTTTTACAACGGTGTTCATATAATAAAGATTATATTTTTATCATGCTATTCTCTGTATAAAGATTTTGCCTTTTCAAATATAAAGATTTCGCCTTTTCAAATATAAAGATTTCGCCTTTACTATCCATATAATATAAAAATCGTATTCTTATACTTTCTACTTCATAAAAATTATATTTTTATATTTCACATATGATAAAAATCATATTTTTATAATATAAAAATCATATCTTTCCTACTTCAAAAATATAATCTTTTCGCTGTTTCATTATAAAAAATCATTTCTTTATCGCTTCTATAAATTAAAAATCGAATTTTTATTCTTTCTAAAATATAAAAATCATATTTTTATAAATAAAAATATAATCTTTTCACTTTTTAAATCAAATCCTTTCTACGATAAAAATCAATCCTTGTTCGTAAATAAAAATCCATCTTTGTCTATGATAAAAAGTCAAATATTGTTCATCTAAAAATCTCATCTTTATGACTTTAAACATCAAATCTTTTTCAAATTGATAATCTAACCTTTTTCGTTTTTTTTAAATCTAATCTTTTAAAATTAACATAACAATTATAAAGCAAAATTAAGCTATGAATTGCATAAAAAACAACGCTTACAGTAGGAAGAGGGAGGAGGCATTCATCAGCATCGGAGGAAGGAGGCGGGAGTGCGGAGGCGGTGTCTCTGGTGGCCTGGAGGCTCGCGTCAGGGTGAAAAGGGGGGAAAATGCGGTGGAAAGGGAAAGGGCGGTGGGGCTGAAATCGAAGGGAAGAAGAAGGAGGAGGAGCGAGGGGAGAGAGGAGGTAGGGGGTGGTTGCGCGTGAGGCGCGGTGGCGCCGGGAGGGGGTAGCGTCGTCAATCGCCTGGGCGCGATTTCTTTTTTTTTCAATTGAATGAACTGACGTGGGGGGGGGGGGGGGGGCTGAGAGGAATTAAGGAGAGAGGGGGAGATATATTTTATTTATTTATTTTTAATTTCAAAAAGTTGACTTTTTTTATTCCACCTCTAAACGAGGCCCACCGCCTGTCGTCCTTAGCGTTTTACCCCCATTCCGAACACAATGGGATATGTATCGTAAGCTGATTCGACAGTTTCGATCAGTTTTCGTCCAAATTAAAATATAACTCTATATATTGAATTTGAACGCGTATTTCAATTTACCGGGGCCACATACTAACTCTAAAAATTCCATAAAAATATTTTCTAACTTCGTATTGACGATACGGTCCTAACAAAACTAGTTTCGTCGAATTCTGAGACCGTATGAAAATTGGCCATTTTCCAGTCGATTAAAATCAACTAAAACTGGTCAAACGCGTTTTCCTTCGCCACGCTCACATATTGATTCGAAAAATTATGAAAATTGGAATCTAGCAATAACTAGATGTCACGGATCCAACAAAAGTGGTTTCGTCGAAATCCGAGGTCATTTGCAAAATTTCCATTTTTAAGGGCCTGAATTCCATAGCGACTATTCTGAATTTTCAACTGGACATATCTTTTGATCCCCGCTATGAAATTTCGATTTTTCGGATTCGTTGGAAATATATTCTCAATTAGATTCCATTATTTTTGGTTTCACTAAAATCCGTTTTATTTTGCACCTGGTATGTTCAATTGAAGTTTGAAATCGAAATATCGAACTACCGTGCCATTTTCAATTCCTTTTATAATTATATATAATTATTATATTCTAACGACGACGTATATAAATATATTCGTTCTATTTCTATTCAAAATAAATTTCTCGTCGTTATTATCTAAAATAATTCATTTTAAATAATCAAAATTCATTAAAATCGCCAAAATAAAAATTTTAAACTGGCTCGCATTACCGGGTTGTTACAATCTCCCCTACTTAAAACTTTTCGTCCCCGAAAAGGAACGAAGCCGAAAGTTGTTTAACTAATCAACTCAACTTTCATTGTTTTCATTACGGCTTAAGTTCTTCAACTTTTCAGTTTCTAAGAACTTTTCAAATTTTTAAAAAATTTGGCTAACACCCTAAATTTTCAAAAAATTTCGCCATAACATCCCCTGCACCGGGAGCACCGGGAAAATCCCGAAATTGCCATACAGGCCCTCTGATCTCAAAAAGAAAAAGAAAAAGCCAAGCGGCTAGCCAATCGGCTCATAAAATCATCATCACCCAAACAAAACAGTAAATTATAGTAAACATGTACCTATTTGTCGGGCAAACAATTTTATTCTTCTGGTCTAGCCTCCTTGCAATGACCTGTTCAATGTAAGTACTTGTATATGCAAGCAAATGCGACCAATTTTCAATACAATTCAATATTCGGTTCAATTAGGCTAAATGGTTCAAAATTATCAGACAAATAAACAAACAACACAACCATCAATCAATTAGTGGATTAACGTTTCAAATTCATAACTTGATATATATACAAAAAGTCATGTTTTTGATGTCAAATCACAACAAATAAATCTATCTATATTTTGGTTCTCACACCAGTCTGATGGAAATATATAGAAATCACACATTCGAACCACGAACACAAATACTGATAATGCGGCCGCATTACCAGAATTATCTCCGGGCGACTAGAGTGTGATTCTATATTTATCCAGTATATTAAAACTTCGAATATACGTTCATGACGCGTATATGCAAAATCTTTATATATTGGACAGTCCAAATTCAAAATAAATAAATATTCAAATACGTATAAAACGGTTTAAATTTTCAAAACAATATTGTTTTCATTTGAAAAATTTACTCTTCACACTCGTCCTAGGATACTACTGATCCCATCTCTAACGAGTCATTCTAATTGGATATTACTAATCCAATATCTGATGGATTCTTTCGTATGGTTCTAATGTGTCTTGTTCTCGAGCTCTGTAAACCAAAGCTCTGGTACCAAACTGAGATAGCCCGAACTTCCCCGGTAAGGAAAGCCTGGATAGAATTGAGTACAAGACGAATCGTAACGCAAACAGAAGAACATTTCATTGTTATTACAACAATTCCATCAGATACAAGAATATACAGAGTATAAATGAATAAAATACATTCGATGAATATCAGAGATTACAATAAATTACATAGCAGCGGAAAAATAATACAAATCACAACTGAAAGTAATACACGGATACAGAGCTTTCCGAGCATCGTTCCAGCTGTAAATCAGGACCCTGTTAATATAAATCTGCAAAACCAAAACTACTAGCAGCCCGTGTGGAAAATAGGGGCACCCAGAGTTTAGGTTGAAACAATAAACTCCAGGTCAGTCATGTGACTGGTGTGAGAACTAAAACAGTTATTTAAAACTTTACTTTAAAAGAGAGTAATTCAAGGGACCACGCCGTATAACACAGAACGGGTTTCCTCCCAAGAATACCAGTGCATATAACAAAACAGCGCAATGCTCTTTGGAAAAATGAAGCTATTATAAGACCCAGGTCCCATCACACAATGCAACGCAAGCCGGAGGACAGGGTTTTCCCTTATAATAGCCAAACATGCTTGGTATGTTTAAAACAAATCATTTGATACTATTATAAGTGTATAGAGTCAAAACAATTTCAATCATAAATATCAATCATAGACGACATGGGTACCATATATCATGTTGCCATTCTAGTTCTACAATTGAAACCGTAATATCACGTATTGGAAATTGGATTTCCGTCATGAGTCGAGGCAAGGGGCAAGCTCCTCTCCGATTCGAGACACTCTAGCAAATGCCTCAGGACCGCACACAGCAATCCCTGGATCCTCCAAGGCCGGTCCTCTCTTACTTTTGAGGATTGGCAATTCCTGAACACACGTTTCCCGGTCCTAACAGACCTATATCTGAGGCGCCTCATATCCAACAACCACACAGGTGAAAAGTATATAAATGTCAGGGCTGTTAGGTCACTGACACCACCCATAGCTAGAAAGAAACGTCGTGCACTCCTTGGGTCCGTATCCCGTTTTTGACTCATACCGAGGTGTGAGGCTCGCGAATCCACGTTATACACAAAGCTACGTCACACAGACCATGCTTTGAACATCAACCACAAGACTTTGCTTTTCAACAGAAGCTTTGATCAATTGCCACTTACGCGTGCCACACTGGCAATTCACTCCATGCGACTGATGTCCATCGATATACAACCTATGAGCTCGTACGTCTCAGAGAAGGGCGTTTAGCAAGAGAATAAATTCTCCGCCGCCAAACAGATGTATGTTTAATAGATATCAATCAACACAGAATAAAATCCAATGTCAGACACACAATCCATTTACAAGTTCGTTCTGGGTATGAACGAAACCAGAGGCACTTTCCTCGCATATCCATCAATCTCTAAGTACGTCTGGACGATCACCAACTGTTTCCCTCATATTGGGTGTACAGCCCAATCAAGATCATCACTAATCACCCAAACGATGTGAAGACTTCTGGTCTTCAACCACAGTCTTCATCTTCGACATCTCGTCGAATCGGTTATTCAGAATGTGTATAAACCCGGCCTTTCTGAATAACCCACGTATATGATAAACAAATGTTACAAACACAACAAACGCCTCATTCCAATTCAGAATATTCTTTTATTCACAAAATCACGTTCTTAGGGAATATGTTCCCATTAATTTTATCAAAGATAAATTCTTCAAAATTTATTCTTCAATCTTCCTTTGGATATCATTTCAAACCATATTATGGTTTTCCAAGCTAATCGGGATTAGCGAACCACACCGAAGTAATTACTTATTTTATTTCCCAATCCCAACCTATTCATCCCATGGAGCATAACTGGTAATACTCCATATCTAACACCACGGTGTTATCGGTAAAGTTAATTACCATTTCACGTTCAAATCTAATTAAGGTTTTAACTATCGCTTTGGAGCAAAACTGGTGATACTCCATTCTCGATCACTTTTCAGATTTGATAATTTAAATTATCAATTCACTTTTCAATCTAATTAAAGATTCATTAAAACTCCACTTAGTTTTAATCTTCTCAAAAATCAATAACCTGTCTTTAACTGGGTTAAAGAACCAATGTCACCTAAAACACGATCCACGATAAACCCAAATCACATTTGATATTAAATACAAGGCTCTGAATAGAAAATATACCCACTTATATTCAATACCAAATTCTGAAACCAACAAATATCATATTGGAAATAACGATATAAGTATATCATTCAAATTCCCATAACAATATTTGTATAATCACGAAATCCAACATCGAAATATTCAGAAGATAATTTCGATTCAAATCCAGTCCACTTTATATATATATTGGAAATTCTGATTATTTTCAAAACCAATTCAAATTCAATTTATTTATTTCAAAAATAAATTGATTTTAATTCTAGTTCAAAACTAGTTCATTTCGATAAAAATATATTTTTATCTTTTTAAATGTGGAGTTTTTCATCCCAATTCTTCCCAATTCACATATTATGATTTTACACTAATTATTAATAATTTTATCAAGGCCCATACAGTCGATTTCCATCAACGGCCATCGAACTGCACTTACAGCGACCTTTTTCAAATTTGATTTGGACATAATTCCAAATCCAACCGTTAGATTTCAAATTTCTAATATTCATTGGAAATCTCTTTTCGATACGAACCCAACGGTTCCGGTTTTAGGAGAATCCGACGGTCGGATCTCCCGTAATGTCAATTCGAAGTCAATGGTCGAAATTCACGAACTGCCGCGGTGCGGCACGGTCTATTCAGGCCATTATATATATTAAACATATATTTATTATATATATTTCGTCGATTTCCTTTTAAAACGTATTTTATAAATCGTTTTAAATTCATTTTCAAAACCATTTCAACTCTATATTCAATTTCAAATCAAAATTGAATATTTCATATCATTACTATATAAATGATAATATTTTTAAAATGTTATATTTTAGTATCACTTCCTTTTCTATATTCATTATAAAAATGAATATAATCGATATAAATATCATTCACGTCAAAATAGCGCAATTCTAATCAACACGGCTTTATATATTTCAATAAATTCGTTATTCTATTCAACAAATGAATATTTATTCTATTCAACACATGAATCCATATTTCTTTCAACACACGCTAATCTCAACACATGAGTACTGTCAACACACGACTATTTTTGTTATATAATATATTTTATAAAATTATGGTATCTATCGTTTGATTTTTAATCAGACTCCACCGTGAAGTAGTTTCTAATTTTAAATATGAAAAAGATGTAATTTTTTTATTAAAATATTTTACTCCACACATGAATAGTTTCAACACATGAATATTTTTATATTCTAGTATTCATTATTTTCCCAATTGGAATGAGGGCCAAACAATCACCATATAATGTTAATTATATGGTTTCCATACAACACATGTATATAAATAGCAACGATAAATAATCAACCATCATCCAACGTGCACCACACAACTGTATAAGCATCAAATATAAATAATTAACGCTTATAACACCCTATCGACCAATCGATCGACATACAATTAAATAATTGGGATTAGTGTACACCAAATATCATCCCAACACCCGTATGGGGTTTCAAATCAACAAACACAAATTTTTATTTGTGCAGTTGGGTGATGTGTAAAATTTATCATCCCAATCAATATCAGTCAAATCAGTGTATATAAACAAATCGGCCGATTTATTTATAAATATTTATTTATTCACATTCACGTTAAAAATTATATTTTTAACGATAATTAATTTATTTCAACCATCTACATTTTTTATCGATTTCACATCAACATCACAAACAAATTTCACAACACATCAAACAAGCATACAAGCCGTCCATGGTCTGTGGACGATGGGTGTCGGGTGCTGCTAAGCACCGTCTGCATCCTAGTATATATTATAACTAGAAAAAGAAATTTAAAGTGAGAAGTTCTCACCAAAGCTATCCCAACTCCACGACACTTCAATTGTAGGAAATCATCACTGTTCTCGCCGTTTGTCACTTTCGTTGCCCGTAGCCACTACGTATATAAAAATCACATTTTTATATTGTTGCTATGTATATAAAAATCATATTTTTACACCTACTATATAGATAAAAATTCTATTTTTACACCGCTACTATGTAGATAAAAATTCTATTTTTACACCGCTACTATATAGATAAAAATTCCATTTTTACAACGGTGTTCATATAATAAAGATTATATTTTTATCACGCTGTTCTCTATATAAAGATTTCGCCTTTTCAAATATAAAGATTTCGCCTTTTCAAATATAAAAATTTCGTCTTTACTATCCATATAATATAAAAATCGTGATTTTATACTTTCTACTTCATAAAAATTATATTTTTATATTTCACATATGATAAAAATCATATTTTTATTATTTTTATAATACAAAAATCATATCTTTCCCACTTCAAAAATATAATCTTTTCGCTATTTCATTATAAAAAATCATTTCTTTATCACTTCTATAAATTAAAAATCGAATTTTTATTCTTTCTAAAATATAAAAATCATATTTTTATAAATAAAAACATAATTTTTTCACTTTTTAAATCAAATCCTTTCTATGATAAAAATCAATCCTTGTTCGTAAATAAAAATCCATCTTTGTCTATGATAAAAAGTTAAATATTGTTCATCTAAAAATCTCATCTTTATGACATTAAACATCAAATCTTTTTCAAATTGATAATCTAACCTTTTTTGTTTTTTTTAAATCTAATCTTTTTAAATTAACATAATAATTATAAAACAAAATAAAGCTATGAATTGCATAAAAAGCAACGCTTACAGTAGGAAGAGGGAGGAGGCATTCATCAGCGTCGGAGGAAGGAGGAGGGAGTGCGGAGGCGGTGTCTCTGGTGGCCTGGAGGCTCGCGTCAGGGTGAAAGGGGGGGACGCGGCGGAAAGGGGAAGGGCGGTGGGGCTGAAATCGAAGGGAAGAAGAAGGAGGAGGAGCGAGGGGAGAGAGGAGGTAGGGGGTTGTTGCGCGTGAGGCGCGGTGGCGCCGGGAGAGGGGCGGCGTCGTCAATCGCCTGGGCGCGATTTCTTTTTTTTTTCTTTTTTTTCGATTGAATGAACTGACGTGGGGGGGGGGGGGGGGGGGGCTGAGAGGAATTAAGGAGAGAGGGGGAGATATTTTATTTATTTATTTTTAATTTCAAAAAGTTGACTTTTTTTATTTGACCTCTAAACGAGGCCCACTGCCTGTCATCCTTAGCGTTTTACCCCCATTCCGAACACAATGGGATATGTATCGTAAGCTGATTCGACTGTTTCGATCAGTTTTCGTCAAAATTAAAATATAACTCTATATATTGAATTTGAACGCGTATTTCAATCTATCGGGGCCACATACTAACTCTAAAAATTCTAGAAAAATATTTTCTAACTTCGTATTGACGATACGGTCCCAACAAAACTAGTTTTTTCGAATTCTGAGACCGTATGAAAAATGGCCATTTTCCAGCCGATTAAAATCAAATGAAACTGGTCAATCGCGTTTTCCTTCGCCACGCTCACATATTTATTCGAAAAATTATGTAAATTGGAATCTAGCAATAACTTGACGTCACGGATCCAACAAAAGTGGTTTCGTCGAAATCCGAGGTCATTTGCAAAATTTCCATTTTTAAGGGTCTGAATTCCATAGCGACTATTCTGAATTTTCAACTGGACATATCTTTTGATCCCCGCTATGAAATTTCGATTTTTCTGATTCGTTGGAAAGATATTCTCAATTAGATTCCATTATTTTTGGTTTCACTAAAATCCGGTTTATTTTGCACCAGGTATGTTCAATTGAAGTTTGAAATCGAAATATCGAACTACCGCGCCATTTTCAATTCCTTTTATAATTATATATAATTATTATATTCTAACGACGATGTATATAAATATATTCATTCTATTTCTATTCAAAATAAATTTTTCGTCATTATTATTTTAAATAATTCATTTTAAATAATCAAAATTCGTTAAAATCGCCAAAATAAAAATTTTAACTGGCTCGCATTTCCGGGTTGTTACAATCGCTCTATAGTACGATTCAGTTTCTTTTAATTTCAAGTGTTTTTATGGTGAATTCTCCCATCTAGACATGCAAAAGAAAAAGATGCCATTGTAGAGGGCATACTTATCGCCATTTGTGTAATTCCTTATTTGTGTAAGCAATTAATGGTACCTTTCTAAAGAAAAAATAGGTGGAACATTAACTTATACGACATATGCAATAGACTAATGCATTAACATTAACATAAATTGCTAAACAATTTGTTCCACCAGTCAGTTTTTTTTTACTATAGTTAGGCCATCACATTTACAATCAATTTATTAAATGCAGGTTGGTTTTATAATGTTTTCAACGTAACTTATGGAAAACAAATTTATTTAAGCTAACAGGTTATCACCATGTACATATAGAAACAGTCCAAACTATGGTTAGATAATCCTACATCATTGCACTTGATTTGTTGTCACCATGTACATATAGTCTATCTCCTCTAAGAAAAAGGCACCTCCTTTGGTATGTTTGCATTTCATAATAGGATATATTTTTTTACGTTCATTAATGATAACGAGAACGATAGATGCTAAAATTTATAATGTAATCGTTTCAATCTTAGGCAAGGAACTGTTAAGGAGGAAAAGAGACATTCTACATGTTAGTCAAAGCAAGCAAAGTTAACGTTGTCTTGGAGCTACTATCTTAGATCATATGCCACATGAAGTCAAGCCATCTGGATATTACATATATGTGATGCGTCCTTTGTTTTCATCTCATTATGTTATTATAAATGTTGCCATGTAATTCTACAAGTTAGACTAATTTTTACTCCATGATTGATGTGTTGATATATGAATTCAAATTTTTTTGTCTTATGTGCAGGATTAACATTCACGTGTATTCTTTTGGATAGCCAATTGATTTAATTAATAGCATATACTTTATATCTTAGCTTGCAAGCCGTATAATCAGTAAGCTCTCCTCTTCTTTTCAAATATGTTTCCATAGCCATTGTTTGATCAATTACGCTACTTGATCAAAATAAAAATTTATCGCTGGGAATAAAAGAACTGCACCTATATCCTACCATATTATATAAAGAAAGCTGTTGCATGCATGCCATTTAATGCATACACTATTGCATGTTGTTTTTTCAAGCAGTTTTGTCTTCTTTTCTAACATACAGTTAGTATAAATGCAAAAAGGAGGATTGGAACATAACACTAAACCACAAAAAATTACTTTAACTCGCTGTGTTTTAGAAAAAAATACAAAATCCTATTTATTATATATTAAAAAATCAATTATTAGACGTATAACCCCACATTTGTTCACATACGGTTTCCACCCACTTCTCTCATTTCTTTATATTTTTTGACTTCTTTCTATTCTACAAATACTATTTATAGAATATAAATGCATGTTGTAACGTATATAAACTCTCCATAATATCATCTGAATTTTGCCTGCCATAACTTTGGACATAATGATGATATATAATTTAACCTTTCATAACTCTTCATAATCCCTTTTCATAAACTCTCCTTGATTATATTTCTTCTTACCGAATTAATAGTTTTATTCATACTTTTTTCATGCATTGAATCTTTATATTCTTTCGCTTTCATTTTGTATTCTTTTGTCATATTCTTCCATCCTTTATTACTTACGTGATATAATTTGTAACGACCCGCATTCTACGCATCATAGGATCGTAGAATATTTATTTCTTTCACATACGAAGTCGTATGGTCATGTAACTTTGGGAGACGACTATAGGGGTCATTTCCCATGTTCATGATTTTTCTCGATTTTTAAATGACCATTTTACCCCTAGTTGGCACTGTTTTGGCCATAACTTTTGACTGGAAAGGAATTTTGACCTGAAACCACTTGCATTGGCTTCGGGTGATGGTTTCTCTTTCCGTAGAGTGGTCACATTAGCCAAACGGACTTACCGTTTGGGAGATATGGATGAAACAAGTTTCAGACGGTGAAAAACAGCTTAATTGGGCTTAACCGGGTGATTAGCAGCTAGGCCCAGAGGGGAATTTCGGGTTTAGAGGTATAGGAGGACTGACTAGGGTTAGGTTATCACTTTCATTTCAGTTTTGAGCCGCCACAAACCTTCTTGATACCTTAGTAATGGCTTCCATCCTCTAAAACCACTCCAAAACACATTTTTAGTGAAGATTAAGCCTAAACTACATCAAAACAAGGCCAAATAGCAACAAAGCAAGGTTGGAGCTGCTGCTATACATAGGAATTCGACCCAAACAGAGAATATTTCAGATTTGGTGATTTATTTTGTGGCCAAGGTGAGTGATAGCATCGTTTTGACACTAATTACAGTTAATTAAGGGTAATTAGTGAAGATTAGCGAATTTATACACTAATAAATTCTGGAAAAATGTTTAGAAATTCTTAAATAAGGTTTTATGCCTCTGGTTGAAATTTGGTTCGATTTGGTTAAGTTTTGTTAACCCTATGAGTAGATTTGCTTAAAATATGCTTAAGGGAAAATAAGGGGTTTTGGGCACATTTGATCCATTTTGACATCTGAATTCATTGTTTTGGTGTTTGTGGTTAGTTTGCTATATTGTTATGACTATTTGACATGAATTGTGATTGATTAGAATAGTTAGATTTGTCAAAAACGTCGTCGAACGGCGTAAACAAGTTGCTGGAAAAAGTTGCAGAAAGTTGTGCAGGGCTTCGGATCGGATCGGATGGGGGCTCGGATCGGATATGTGAACTGGGCAAGAAACCCGACCCGAACTGGAGTTTGGCACATAAAAGACTTGGCAAAAAGGAAGGTCGTTTACTTAGAGTTGGAGTGGACAAGGGGATCGGATCGGAGCAAGCTAGGGAGCGGAGCGGATCGGACTGAAGTAAGGCGAAGTGATCGGATCGGATCGGAGTAGATGGGAACGAGGAAGCTGATCGGGAAGGAGCATGAGCTGGAAGGAGGATAGCAACCCGACCCGACCTGAAGGAAGGACACCCGACCCGACCCGGAGGAGGACACCGACCCGACCTGAAGTGGAATACCCGACCCGAACCGAATGGAAAGATGACAAGGAAGGAGGACCGAACCGACGAGGATAATGACCACCGAACCGAACCGTATTCTAGGGCTGCTACTGCACGACAACTCTTCTGAAGACCCACTCCAATTCGACCAAACCCGAGATGCAAAGGAAGTCCAAATGAGAAGTTAGAGCTCAGGATTCAGATGGGAATCAACGAGTTCGCTTCATGGTTGGGCTTTGCTGCGGGACGCGTGCTAAGGAGTTATCGACGTCTATAGCTTTGGACCACTATGGTAGGAGGTACGAAGACGGATTCAGGGCCATTATGGCATAGGTAGGACCAAGGGCTACGACCAATGTGGTGGGTCATTGAAATGTTTGGTCATGACTCCATATGTTTAGCTTGGTTATAGCAGGGTTTCTACAAGTCGGGATTCGTTGTTACCTCATTTAGTCTAGTGTCCCAAAGTGGTAGATATCGTACACTTTACGCACTGAATGAGAGATGTGGGGATGGTTGCTATGGTTGATTTGTTTGCTATCATTATGACATGCACACCCCACCCCCGTATCCTTACACCCTTTATTATGGCACCTTGGAGTATTGTACGGTATGTGGTACTAACTCTTTGGTCGCAGGTCCAGGTTCAGGTATGGCTTAGTATACCTGTTATTATTCTGTTTAGATGCTTATCGCTCATACCAGGCTTTATGTCTGACCCAGAGTTTTATGTCTCCTCTTATTACTCTGGGTGCTCACACGAGCAGACTAGAGACAGGTTAGCTGGTGATGCACGGGTAGATGATCCGGAGACGAGCAGGAGGCTTCCACGTAATATACATATATAGTATTCTCCCTGTGTTGTTGAAGATCACTGCTTGGGCATTGGTGGTGTATCTTCTATTTTGGCTTTCTGTTGTTCAGAGACAGTAGATTTTGAAAAGTTGTAATAAGCTGTATTTGGATTTCCGCTGCTTTGAGATTGATGTTGGTTTTAGTTATCAGCTTATGCACTGTCTCGCCTGTTTTATGTCAAGTACATATTTATTATTATATTTTATTCCATGCGCTGTGAGACATTCTACAGGTTCTTTGATTAGTTCATTCCCTTCTTTCCTTTCTTATGACGACCGTCTTGTGCTAGTCGGGCATGTGTACAGCGCACTGTTGGAGTAAATGCAGGCTGGTGCGGGGCGGGCCGTCACACTTGGTATCAGAGCTCTAGGTTGCGTAGTTAACCTAGGGAAGTCATCAGGGAGAGATAATATACGTATACGAGAGAGCGTATTTGTGATTACTTTGGTTTTTAAAAGCTATATATATACTATTAGTAGTATAAGGATGAAGTCGTACCGCACTAGCACCACTATGGAGTCGTTAATCGTTTCCTTTTTCAGATTGACGATGAGCCGATATACTAGAGGTGCTGGTAGGGGAGCCAATAATGGGAATGCTGCTGACATGAGGACGATGTTTACTGACCTCATGAGAGAGATGCTTAGAGATGTACAGAGGGCAGCTCCCAATGGTGGAAATGGTGGTGGTCCAATAGTGCAGGCGCCAAGAGTTGACTTCGCCAAGCTGAATAAGGACTATACTAGCCTTGGTGGGAAGCCGTTCCACGGAACGGAGTCGGCTACGGATGTTCAAGATTGGGTGGATAGTTGTGAACGTATCTTCGAGGATTTGGGTATCGAGGATGCGATGAAGAGAAAGCTAGCGTCCCGTCAGCTGCAAGGGCGGACAATGAATTGGTGGAATGCTATAAAGGCAGCTACTCCCGAAGATCAGATTACTTGGGAGAAGTTTAAGGCTCGCTTTAGTGAGAAGTTCATTCCAGCTGCTCAGAAGTCAATGTTGTTTAAGAAATTCTTGGAGCTCAAGCAGAATGGCAGGGCAGTCTCGGAGTATATTGCTGAATTTGACACTTTGTCAAAATATGGGTTATCTCTTATTGATACTGCCGAGAAAAAGAATGAGAAATTCATAACTGGTTTGGATCAGTACTTGGGGGAAAAACTTATTAACCACATCGATGAGACGTTTGAATCGATTGTGGGGAAAGCATTAAGATCGGAAAGTCTTTACCCTAAGCCGAAGACTGAGGTTGCATCCGCAGATGAGCCAAAGCCACAAGCAAGTGGTGGAGGCAAGGGTGGTTCCCAGAATAAGAGAAAGCAGAACCAAGCTAAGGATGGCCAGAATAAAAAGAACAGACAAGATGTGGAGTGCTTCAGCTGTGGTAAGAAGGGCCATTATTCTAGTAATTGTCGGGCCAAGCCAGCGGATAGGAAGTGCTTCAATTGTGGCCAATTGGGACATCACAAGGACAAGTGTCCACAGCCCCCTAAGGAAAAGCAAATGGTGAAAGCATATGCTCTTAATGCTATTCCTTCTTCGTCGAATGCCCCAACTGCGGCGGAGAAGGGAAAGAATGTTGTCATTCAAGGTATGCTTTCTGTTTATGATGTTCCTGTTAGAGTTTTGTTTGATACCGGAGCTTCCAGTTCTTTCATATCTAATGACCTGGTAGATAGGTTGGGATTGGAGCCCGAGATTGTTGATATACCTTTAGTAGTGACGAACCCGATTGGTGGTTCGACTAGCCTTAGCATGATTTGTCGTAATGTGATCTTATCGAGTCATGGATGCATGTTTGTTTGTGATTGCTTTGTTTTGGGCTTTGCTGGGTTTGGCATTATTTTGGGAGTAGATTGGCTCCAAAGATACGGGGTGGTGGTAGACTGTGAGGGCTTGTTGGTGACAGCTAGAGCGGATGATGGGCGGAGGATAGTGTTTGGTGGTCTACCCAGTAAGGGGGTATTGGCTAGTTTTCTAAACTCCCTCGACATTCCGCATAGTGAGTTGTCAGGTTTGCCCGTGGTTGGCCAGTATCCGGATGTTTTCGAAGAAGTGACCGGACTTCCACCACACCGAGAGATTGAGTTTCGTATTGATTTGGTAAAGGATGCCAGACCTATAGTGATGCCACTTCGTCGTATGGCACCAAGGGAGCAGCGAGAGCTCGAGGTGCAAGTCAGCGATCTTTTGAAGAAGGGATTTATCAGAAGGAGTGTTTCTGAATGGGGAGCACCAGTTGTGTTTGCTACCAAGGCAGATGGTTCCCTTCGTTTGTGTGTAGACTACCGCGAGTTGAATAAAGTAACGAGGAAGAACAAGTATCCTCTACCGCGGATAGATGATTTGTTCGATCAGTTGAGTGGCACGAGAATATTTTCTCAGTTGGATCTCGCGACAGGTTTTCATCAGCTTAGAGTGGAAGCTGAGAGTATAGCTAAAACGGCATTTCGAACGCCGTCTGGATTTTATGAATGGTTGGTTATGCCATTTGGGCTGACCAATGCCCCAGCATATTTTGTGGATCTTATGAATAGGGTATTCAGGGATCAGTTGAATAAGTTTGTTCTTGTGTTCGTTGATGATATTTTGGTCTATTCGAGGACAGAGGAAGAACACAAGGAACATTTAAGAGTAGCGATGGAGGTGTTGAGAAAACACCAATTGAAAGCCAAGTTTTCTAAGTGTCACTTCTGGAAGAGGGAAGTGAGGTTCTTGGGCCATGTTGTATCAGAGAACGGTATTGCCGTGGACCCAGCAAAGGTGGCTACGGTACAAGATTGGCCTACGCCCAAGAATGCAACAGATGTAAGAAGTTTCTTGGGATTAGCTGGATATTATCGTAAGTTTATCCAAGGTAGCAGCACCATTGACCCAGTTGACCAAGAAGAATCAAGCTTTTGTCTGGGATGAAAGGTGCGAGAATGCATTTAAAAACCTAAAGGACAAATTGACAAGCGCACCAGTGTTAGTCATTCCTAAGGGGGATGAAGAGATGACGGTATACACGGATGCCTGTGGTACCGGACTGGGTGCTGTATTGATGCAAGGCGGTAGGGTTGTAGCTTATGCAAGTCGGCAATTGAAACCGCACGAGAGAAGATACCCTACCCATGATTTAGAATTGGCAGCAATCGTGTTTGCGTTAAAGATGTGGAGACACTATCTCTTGGGAGAAAGATTTGAGCTGTTTACAGATCATAAGTCGTTGAAGTATATATTCTCCCAGAAGGATTTAAATCTCCGTCAGCAGAGATGGTTAGAGTTCTTAGCTTCATATGATTTTGACATCGCATATACACCAGGAAAGGGCAATGCGGTGGCTGATGCATTGAGTAGAAGACATGCCAGCCTAGGGGCTATGTTCCTTGAATGGAAGCAACCGGAGTATATCGCGGGTTTTGATTTCAGACCAAAGTGCGAATTGGATCCAGAGATGTTAGCAAGTTTGACGATCAGACCCACTTTAATTGAACGGATCGGCTCTAGTCAGAGGGACGATCCTAACCTATTGGAAATCATCTCCAAGTTAGAGATGGGTATCAATGAGGAGATGAACAAGTATGGGCTTGATCGAGATAGATGGCTTAGAAAGAATGGAAAGCTTGTTGTGCCCAATGTCAATGGATTGAGAGATGAAGTGCTTAGAGAATGTCATCACTCAAAGCTGACTATACACCCTGGTGGTAACAAGATGTATCGAGATATGAAGCAGACTTACTACTGGGAAGGGATGAAAAGAGACGTTGGGAAGTTTATATCCAAGTGCATGAATTGCCAGCTAGTTAAAGCCGAGCAAAAGAAGCCTAGTGGGTTGTTACAGCCTTTAGAAATTCCCGAATGGAAATGGGAGCAAGTCTCGATGGATTTCATTGATGGTTTACCAAGGACTAGATCGGGACATGACAGCATTTGGGTAATTGTAGATCGACTGACTAAAAGTGCAAGGTTTATACCAGTCAAATCAACCAGAACAGCAGCTAAGTTAGCAGAATTGTATATGAAGTGGGTAGTGAGATTTCATGGAGTACCTAAAAGCATTGTGAGCGACCGAGACCCGTTATTCACTAGTGGGTTTTGGAAGAGCTTACAAGAGGCTCTTGGGTCAGAGTTACATCTCAGTACCGCATATCATCCTCAGACCGACGGTCAGACGGAAAGGGTGAATCGTATTTTGGAAGATCTCTTGAGAGCATGTATATTGGATTTTGGTGGATCATGGGATGACCATTTGCATCTAGTAGAGTTTGCATATAATAATAGCTACCAATCCAGTATCGGTATGGCTCCATTTGAAGCTTTGTATGGAAAACCGTGCAACTCACCATCATGTTGGATAGAAACTGGCGAGAAGTTTATGCTTGGACCAGATGTGGTGAGGGAAACTTCAGATAAGATCAAGATCATTCAACAACGAATGAAGGCTGCCCAAGATAGGCAGAAGAGTTATGCTGATAAGAGGAGAAGAGACTTAAAATTCTCCGTTGGCGACTTGGTGTTTGTCAAGATTTCTCCGTTGAAGAGCGTAATACGATTTGGCAGGAGAGGCAAGTTGTAACACCCTGTATTTTTTTAATATAATTAAAAATGAAATAAAATATATGAAAATATGCTTATGATAGGTAAATAATGGTGATGCATAAGGGGAATTAATTAACACATGGAAGAGAAGAAAAATTAGTTCGATAACGGCGTATGTAACGGAAAAGATAGTAAAATAAGGATAACTAATTCAAGAATCAGGAATTAGGTAAAATGGAAATCACCATTGCGTTTGTCTCGGAAAAATACGCGAAATAGAGTCCGAGTTTTCGAAAATCGGATATCGTATGAAGAAGATATGGACGAACAAAGTTAGGCAGAAAAACCGAAAACAGTCCAGAATACACTGGCGCACTTGTGAAGTGCGCCAGTACAAAAATACACTGGCGCACCTGCCAAGTGCGCCCGTACAAATCCAGCACCGAATTCTGGAGTGTTCTGAGGTGACGTGTCCTCTTTTGAGTGGCTAGGTGATGTGTATTCGAGCTGTGCGATTCTGATGACTTCTGGACTGATCTGAAGGCTCTAAATCACCCTATTCACCTATAAAATAACACCTAGACCTAGCCTAACTCACATCAAATCATTCTTACACCGTTATGCTGCTGGACTTCCTCTTGATCATGGCCGCCGTCTCTAATCTTCTTCCTAAGCTTTCAAACTCAAATCAATTCAAAGGTTAAAGCTTCAACAAAGGGTCGAATAATAAATCAGAGATGCCGCAACACTTCTACAACAAATCCAGTTCTTAATTCATTAGCCATGCTATGTAAGTTCTAGTTATTTTCAGGTTTAAATATTTAATTATAATGTGGCCATGAAATAAAGTGGATTTGGATTTAAGTATGTGCATCGATTCAGATCTATTTCTGTTTCTTCTTGATCTTTGGGCTTTTCTATCTTTACTCTCATGCTAAGTTCATGATCTATTCAGCCTGTTGTAAATCAATTTTCTTGATTCATGTTGATATTATTATCCAGTTGTAATCTTATTATGCCTGTGATGATGTTTTTCTCTTCGATCTTGTTTTGATGCAAAATTCTACCTTTCCCCTATTTATTTTCTTTTGATGAACCTAGGTCAATTTCGGACCTAGGCCTAAACTGCGATTTGCGTGCGATTGAATACGGGGGAAATATTGGGATATTGTCTTGTTGGATATATGTGTTTGATAGAAGCGAAGGCATAATATGAAAACTGGATATTTGGGTATTATTGCCATTAACATGAAGTTGGAATCTGGGTATTATCGTTATAATTAAAGTTCGCTAGCTTGGGTAAATTGGGGTAAACATGGAATACATGTAGTTTGGTATGAAACTTGACCTATGAAAAATATGGCAAGAATATTGATATGTATAAACTTGGCTAAAATTTGACCTATGTAAATTGGGCATAGCTTTGTAAACATGTAAACTCTGAATCTTGACATATGTAAAAAGGCATGAAACTTGGTATATATGTAAATTGTCTAGGATTAGGCATATATAAATTGGCATATGAAATTTGGCATGGATCTTGATATATGTGTAATTTGGCTAGAACTTGATATGTGTAAATTGGCGTAAACTTGGCATACATGTAAACTGGCAAGAATTAGACACATGTAAACCAACTAGAATTGGGTACATATATTAATGGGCATGTAATTTGGAATGTGGGCGTATGTTAATTAACATGTAATTGTCGTGTTTAGCATGATCATGGTTAGTGACATTTAATTTGGTATGATTTACATACCAAAAATTATAAACATGATTTAAAGGGAAGGTGGGCCATAATAGTAAATGTTGATTAATGTAAATTATGGACATAAAGATAATTGGTAATTTTTAGGAAACTTGCCATAAATTGGCCATTTATCACATAAGTGATTTATGGCATAAAATGGTATTAATTGTATACCTAATTTAATGAGATTGATTGGAAACAAATTGGGCAGTAATATGAATTCGAATAATTTACATAATTAATGTAAATTGAAAAAAATACAAATATGCTTAGCACGAGGTTGGATTGAGTTGTGATGTAAACCTGCCCGGACCCGCCCGGCTGTCCAGTAATCACAGCAATACCTATCCAATGTGGGAGGCTAAGCATTAGGCCCAATAAAGACCCGAGGTTAGACTGAGTTGTGGCGTAAGACTGCCCGGACCCGACCGGCACACCGGCAGCCACAACAATATCTGTCTAATGTGAGAGGTTGGTGCCCTAATAAGACAACTAGAGCTGAGCTAGGGTTGGTAGGGTTAAGTTAACTGGAACACTTAACCAATTTAATATGTTGACTACGGGAGTGGGTAATGTTAAGCAAATGTTTAACCATTATAACATGATTAAACTGGACTAGAGAGTGAGGTTAAGTTAATAAGAACCCTTAACTAATACAATGGGTTAATTAGACAAGTGGTTGCGGTTAAGTAGTAACACTTAACCAACATAACAGGACAAGCGGTTGGGCTAAGTTAACTTGAATAAGTTGATTACACTTAACCATTATAATATGACTAGTGGATGGGGTTAAGTTAACATGCACTTAACCAATCTGATGTGGTGCGTGGTAGGGTTAAGTAGCAGACGGAGTTAAGTTAACAAGAAAATCCTTACCCAATGTAACCAGATAGACGAACGGGGTTAAGTTAATAAACCACACTTAACCAATCAAACATAATAAGCAAGAAAGGTTAAGTTAACTAAGGTAAACACTTAACCATGGTAACATAACGAGTAGAAGGGTTAAGTACATATCGGGTTGGTGGGTAATATTAGTAAATATAGGCCCACATACACTTAACCATTAAATACACATGCTTGAATCAGTAGCGGGGTTAAGTACACATCAGGGTTGGTGGGTAATATCAGAGAGTATAGGCCTACAGACTTAACCATTAGAAAAACCTAGTAACGGGGACCCATTTCAGCAGTAACCCACATTAGGTATCAACGGAACCCTGAGCTAGGCAGGGTGGGGCACGATTACTGGGCTGATTATAAGAGGTCAAATTAGCGGCGGTTGGTGCAGCAGTGCAGGTTCTAACGGAGTGCGGGCATGCACACACTTCGGCGCAGAAAATTTAGCCACTGGGCATCAGTAGGTATAAAGCTGTGCATCTTGGTCGTGTCAGGGTTGCCACCATGGGACTTGATACACCCCATGGTGGGACCAGCACAGGTATCTACAAGTAGGGGGCCGCGTGACACAAACGAGAACTAGGTCAAGTAGGGAGCCGATCGATAAGGTAGTAAGGGTGCATCGAATATATACATGGCCATTGGGGTGATCGAGGTGGAATCCTCATAATCGATGTACACCTGAAGGCTACCATAATTGCGGGGATTGGGATCACGTTGTAATTATTATATAACACAGGACACTAGTTGGGACACTAGTAGGAATATGGATCATTCAATGTAAGACACTTATGAGGATGCTAGTTAGGTGGTGCAGAGCAAATAGATATCATTTTAATGGTGAAGCTTAGAAACCTTGCGATGTTATTCTTGATAGAAACCATGCTGTGGGATACTAGATAGGAATTTTGGGATGTTATACTTGTTTCATCGTGCCCGAAGTTTATCTTGTTACCTTAGTTTATCTTGTTATCATAGTTTATCTTGATATCTTAGTTTATCTTGCCTACCTTGTTATCATGCTTATGTTTACTTTCAGTTTATTCATGCCATGTTATCTTTACCTATTTTTATGTTGAAAGTCACTAGGACTTACTCAGTCTTTATGACTGACCCGTTTTGTTTCGCCTCTTTTTCTTCCGTTTCCCCCCCAGGTTCACAGGGTGGGAATACAGCTTAGTTCGGATCTTACCAAGCTCCAAGGCTCTTTCATGTATGGCTTGGATTTCTCTTGGCTATGGATTGCTTTGCTTTATTGGGGAATACTGCAGTTTGTTTTTATGCTTCTTTGTTTTTGAGCAAGACAGATATTTTAACTATGAAATTGGGTATTGGAAGCTGATGGGCTTTTTATTGTAAACAATTCTATTTAATAAATGATTTGAAGTACTTCCACTTTACTTTCCGCTGTTTTATATACATCTGTCTTGTAACATTTCTGTTCCAGTACCCATAATACTCCATTGAAGTTAAGGCATTCCCTTTGTGAGTGACCTTAACAGATGTGGGGTGTTACATTTGGTATCAGAGCAGAAGGTTACCAGACTGGGCAAAAGCTTTTAAAAACCTTCTGAAATTATTTTCAAAACATTTACAAAGAAGCAAGTTTTCAAGAAAATTTTGTTTTGATTAAAAGGCATATTCCCCAAAGCCATATGCACTATCTTTTGATTCTCTCTTGAAATCTCTTCTCTCTCTTTTCACCATAGTTTCGAAGGCATCCGACACAGGTCGGAGGGAAAAGGAGTGCCCAACCTCCATCTGTAGCCGCAGTAGTTCCATCTGCGTCTAATCTTAGTTCAAGTGGGGTAGAGTGTCGTGCGTTGGAGGTAGCTTCCAAAGACTTGTTAACAAACTATACAAGGATAGTAAGAATAAGAAACTAGTTGTTATAGCTTAATCCACGAAGGAGGAAAAAGGTGAGAGGAAAGAGGCCAAAGTGAAAGAATAGTAAAACCCATGACAAGAAAGAGTATCTTTAGTGAGAAGGGACATGTAGATAGGTAGTATAGGACAAGGACAAGGGAAAAAAGTCAAGATCGTCGAGAGGGAAATTGTATACCTAAGAGAGGCGGTAACGTTCTGTTAAAAGTTTAGCTTTCTTTTCTATCATCCCGCTATAACTTTGTTTTTGTACATCGCATCCTTTTAATTCTGCTTCGAAAGTTGAGTCTCTGCACCTTAGTACTAGCATGGTAGAGGATCCCATTTTTTTTCTTCTTTTCTCAAAATCCTGTTGGGGAAATCGGCTCATTTATTCATGACTTGTTTGGATTTGAGAATGTCTATGCTAAGTGTTGAGTCTAGAAGTAATGTTTATGTTTTGGGTTATGGGTTGATTCTAGCGATGGAGTGGTTATCCAGTAAGGGTGACCTTCTCGGTTTTGAAAAGAGGGTAGTTAGACTCTTGACTTGCCTCGGTAATACCCTCGAAGTCGCAGGTAACCTTTAGGGTTCTATCATGATTTGTTTCCTAGAATCTCTTGACACATTTATTGGTAATTTGTAATCCGATCGAGTAGTGTTCGCCACTAAGGCGGATGGGTCACTTCGCTTATGCATGAGTTGTAGAGAATCACCTTAGTAAGTACATTTGGCAACATGGTTGGCATTTATTTCCAAGAGATAGTTCTTCTGCGTGGAATACCTGATAGTAAGTGGACGAGATCCAAGATTCACTAGTGAATTTTGGAGAGCTTGCATGAAACCATGAGTACGCAGTTACGCTTGAGCCGAGTATACTAGGAGGAGAATAAGTGAAAGTGGAACGAGAGGCAAAAATGAAATAGGTTCAAACTCATATTTTGGAAACAAGAATTAAGAGGCTACAGAATTGTGAAGTTAAAGGCGGTCAAAGCACAATGGAGTTAAGCTCAAAGAAATGCGACTTAGAAGATTGAAGACTAGATTCGCGCATCATATCTCTTTTTAAGAGTATATCCATGATCTCTCTTTTCCAATAGAGCTTACTCACATGCTATCTTTTGTGTATATCCTCTCGGTCCTATCCTCAATCTAATTTCTGTTGCAAACCCCATAGGGAGTATGACTCATCTGTTAGTAACACATGTTGGGGCTTGAGGGTGTTCGTTGGGTTGACCAAACTTTTTGGGTTTTATAGGATACGGGTTGGTCTTAGGAAGGGATTCCCTTGTGACCTAAAAGGAGTCCATCATGATTAGTTTCCTAGAATCAAATATAGTGGTTGGGTTGAGTAACTCCTTGGGTGTCAGTCTGATGTTGATTTCGGTCTTCGGGGCTGATGCTTAGAGAGTTCTTCTCCTAATCAATATATGTGGCATAGATTTCTAGTTTTGACATTGCCTAATGGGCACAAAGTTTTTACTTGCTTCTATCATTCGACTATATCTTTAGATAGGAATAATTGGGTGTAAACATGTGTTTGAGACATGTTATGATTGATGGTTGCAAGTGGCTGCAAGTGGTTGCTAGTGGTTGCTCGTGGATGCATTTACACGCACATTAGGCACTAGATCGGCTCAGTCACCTTTCATATTGCATATGCATGAGTGTTTACACTTGTTTATGGATGAAATTGAATGTTTTATCATGTGGATGTTGCATATGGATGGATGTTTGTGCACACATATAGTCTTTATGTGACTAGGACTACTTGCATACATGTTGGACTCATGGCACTAAACATATTTTGCATCTGGAAGATCAATCAGGCCTGATCATTTGCATTAGACAAGGAACATATACAAACACTTCTTGCATATGTTCATACAGCATTATAAATCTCTTAAGGACAATGAATGCCTGTGATTGATGATTGAGTAGATGGATGATAGATGGTAGGACACATTCTTCTTAACTTGAAGATTTCGGGGACGAAATCCTTTAAGGAGGGGAGAATGTAACACCCTGTATTTTTTTTAATATAATTAAAAATGAAATAAAATATATGAAAATATGCTTATGATAGGTAAATAATGGTGATGCATAAGGGGAATTAATTAACACATGGAAGAGAAGAAAAATTAGTTCGATAACGGCGTATGTAACGGAAAAGATAGTAAAATAAGGATAACTAATTCAAGAATCAGGAATTAGGTAAAATGGACATCACCATTGCGTTTGTCTCGGAAAAATACGCGAAATAGAGTCCGAGTTTTCGAAAATCGGATATCGTATGAAGAAGATATGGACGAACGAAGTTAGGCAGAAAAACCGAAAACAGTCCAGAATACACTGGCGCACTTGTGAAGTGCGCCAGTACAAAAATACACTGGCGCACCTGCCAAGTGCGCCCGTACAAATCCAGCACCGAATTCTGGAGTGTTCTGAGGTGACGTGTCCTCTTTTGAGTGGCTAGGTGATGTGTATTCGAGCTGTGCGATTCTGATGACTTCTGGACTGATCTGAAGGCTCTAAATCACCCTATTCACCTATAAAATAACACCTAGACCTAGCCTAACTCACATCAAATCATTCTTACACCGTTATGCTGCTGGACTTCCTCTTGATCATGGCCGCCGTCTCTAATCTTCTTCCTAAGCTTTCAAACTCAAATCAATTCAAAGGTTAAAGCTTCAACAAAGGGTCAAATAATAAATCAGAGATGCCGCAACACTTCTACAACAAATCCAGTTCTTAATTCATTAGCCATGCTATGTAAGTTCTAGTTATTTTCAGGTTTAAATATTTAATTATAATGTGGCCACGAAATAAAGTGGATTTGGATTTAAGTATGTGCATCGATTCAGATCTATTTCTGTTTCTTCTTGATCTTTGGGCTTTTCTATCTTTACTCTCATGCTAAGTTCATGATCTATTCAGCCTGTTGTAAATCAATTTTCTTGATTCATGTTGATATTATTATCCAGTTGTAATCTTATTATGCCTGTGATGATGTTTTTCTCTTCGATCTTGTTTTGATGCAAAATTCTACCTTTCCCCTATTTATTTTCTTTTGATGAACCTAGGTCAATTTCGGACCTAGGCCTAAACTGCGATTTGCGTGCGATTGAATACGGGGGAAATATTGGGATATTGTCTTGTTGGATATATGTGTTTGATAGAAGCGAAGGCATAATATGAAAACTGGATATTTGGGTATTATTGCCATTAACATGAAGTTGGAATCTGGGTATTATCGTTATAATTAAAGTTCGCTAGCTTGGGTAAATTGGGGTAAACATGGAATACATGTAGTTTGGTATGAAACTTGACCTATGAAAAATATGGCAAGAATATTGATATGTATAAACTTGGCTAAAATTTGACCTATGTAAATTGGGCATAGCTTTGTAAACATGTAAACTCTGAATCTTGACATATGTAAAAAGGCATGAAACTTGGTATATATGTAAATTGTCTAGGATTAGGCATATATAAATTGGCATATGAAATTTGGCATGGATCTTGATATATGTGTAATTTGGCTAGAACTTGATATGTGTAAATTGGCGTAAACTTGGCATACATGTAAACTGGCAAGAATTAGACACATGTAAACCAACTAGAATTGGGTACATATATTAATGGGCATGTAATTTGGAATGTGGGCGTATGTTAATTAACATGTAATTGTCGTGTTTAGCATGATCATGGTTAGTGACATTTAATTTGGTATGATTTACATACCAAAAATTATAAACATGATTTAAAGGGAAGGTGGGCCATAATAGTAAATGTTGATTAATGTAAATTATGGACATAAAGATAATTGGTAATTTTTAGGAAACTTGCCATAAATTGGCCATTTATCACATAAGTGATTTATGGCATAAAATGGTATTAATTGTATACCTAATTTAATGAGATTGATTGGAAACAAATTGGGCAGTAATATGAATTCGAATAATTTACATAATTAATGTAAATTGAAAAAAATACAAATATGCTTAGCACGAGGTTGGATTGAGTTGTGATGTAAACCTGCCCGGACCCGCCCGGCTGTCCAGTAATCACAGCAATACCTATCCAATGTGGGAGGCTAAGCATTAGGCCCAATAAAGACCCGAGGTTAGACTGAGTTGTGGCGTAAGACTGCCCGGACCCGACCGGCACACCGGCAGCCACAACAATATCTGTCTAATGTGAGAGGTTGGTGCCCTAATAAGACAACTAGAGCTGAGCTAGGGTTGGTAGGGTTAAGTTAACTGGAACACTTAACCAATTTAATATGTTGACTACGGGAGTGGGTAAGGTTAAGCAAATGTTTAACCATTATAACATGATTAAACTGGACTAGAGAGTGAGGTTAAGTTAATAAGAACCCTTAACTAATACAATGGGTTAATTAGACAAGTGGTTGCGGTTAAGTAGTAACACTTAACCAACATAACAGGACAAGCGGTTGGGCTAAGTTAACTTGAATAAGTTGATTACACTTAACCATTATAATATGACTAGTGGATGGGGTTAAGTTAACATGCACTTAACCAATCTGATGTGGTGCGTGGTAGGGTTAAGTAGCAGACGGAGTTAAGTTAACAAGAAAATCCTTACCCAATGTAACCAGATAGACGAACGGGGTTAAGTTAATAAACCACACTTAACCAATCAAACATAATAAGCAAGAAAGGTTAAGTTAACTAAGGTAAACACTTAACCATGGTAACATAACGAGTAGAAGGGTTAAGTACATATCGGGTTGGTGGGTAATATTAGTAAATATAGGCCCACATACACTTAACCATTAAGTACACATGCTTGAATCAGTAGCGGGGTTAAGTACACATCAGGGTTGGTGGGTAATATCAGAGAGTATAGGCCTACAGACTTAACCATTAGAAAAACCTAGTAACGGGGACCCATTTCAGCAGTAACCCACATTAGGTATCAACGGAACCCTGAGCTAGGCAGGGTGGGGCACGATTACTGGGCTGATTATAAGAGGTCAAATTAGCGGCGGTTGGTGCAGCAGTGCAGGTTCTAACGGAGTGCGGGCGTGCACACACTTCGGCGCAGAAAATTTAGCCACTGGGCATCAGTAGGTATAAAGCTGTGCATCTTGGTCGTGTCAGGGTTGCCACCATGGGACTTGATACACCCCATGGTGGGACCAGCACAGGTATCTACAAGTAGGGGGCCGCGTGACACAAACGAGAACTAGGTCAAGTAGGGAGCCGATCGATAAGGTAGTAAGGGTGCATCGAATATATACATGGCCATTGGGGTGATCGAGGTGGAATCCTCATAATCGATGTACACCTGAAGGCTACCATAATTGCGGGGATTGGGATCACGTTGTAATTATTATATAACACAGGACACTAGTTGGGACACTAGTAGGAATATGGATCATTCAATGTAAGACACTTATGAGGATGCTAGTTAGGTGGTGCAGAGCAAATAGATATCATTTTAATGGTGAAGCTTAGAAACCTTGCGATGTTATTCTTGATAGAAACCATGCTGTGGGATACTAGATAGGAATTTTGGGATGTTATACTTGTTTCATCGTGCCCGAAGTTTATCTTGTTACCTTAGTTTATCTTGTTATCATAGTTTATCTTGATATCTTAGTTTATCTTGCCTACCTTGTTATCATGCTTATGTTTACTTTCAGTTTATTCATGCCATGTTATCTTTACCTATTTTTATGTTGAAAGTCACTAGGACTTACTCAGTCTTTATGACTGACCCGTTTTGTTTCGCCTCTTTTTCTTCCGTTTCCCCCCCAGGTTCACAGGGTGGGAATACAGCTTAGTTCGGATCTTACCAAGCTCCAAGGCTCTTTCATGTATGGCTTGGATTTCTCTTGGCTATGGCTTGCTTTGCTTTATTGGGGAATACTGCAGTTTGTTTTTATGCTTCTTTGTTTTTGAGCAAGACAGATATTTTAACTATGAAATTGGGTATTGGAAGCTGATGGGCTTTTTATTGTAAACAATTCTATTTAATAAATGATTTGAAGTACTTCCACTTTACTTTCCGCTGTTTTATATACATCTGTCTTGTAACATTTCTGTTCCAGTACCCATAATACTCCATTGAAGTTAAGGCATTCCCTTTGTGAGTGACCTTAACAGATGTGGGGTGTTACACAAGTTGGCACCAAGATTCGTTGGCCCATTCCCTGTTCTTGAACTAGTCGGAAATTTGGCATACAGAATTGACTTACCGGAGAAGATGGCGGGAGTTCACGACATATTTCATGTTTCCCAACTAAGGAAGTTCGTTCACGACTCAGATATGACTATTTCACCTGATCAGTTAGGGGACTTCGAAGTAGAACCCGAGGCGGTTGGGAACCGCAAGCCGGCCCGTATTGTCGAGCACGACATGAAGCGACTTCGAAGGAAGGCGGTGAAGCTAGTCAAAGTTCAGTGGGGCGAGGACGAAAATGATTGTACTTGGGAGACAGAGGAGGACATTAGGAAGTCACACCCAGAACTCTTTGCCTGGTAAGATTTTGGCTTCGATTTAGTTTTTCCGCATGCTAGGATAGGCTTGTTTGCTTGTTTTGCATGATTGATTGTTGTATGTGGTTGTTAGGCATGCGGGATCCTTTGTATGTTTTGGGTTAAGGAATTTCGGGGGCGAAATTTCTTAAGGGGGGAAGAGTGTAACGACCCGCATTCTACGCATCATAGGATCGTAGAATATTTATTTCTTTCACATACGAAGTCGTTTGGTCATGTAACTTTTGGAGACGACTATAGGGGTCATTTCCCATGTTCATGATTTTTCTCGATTTTTAAATGACCATTTTACCCCTAGTTGGCACTGTTTTGGCCATAACTTTTGACTGGAAAGAAATTTTGACCTGAAACCACTTCCATTGGCTTCGGGTGATGGTTTCTCTTTACGTAGAGTGGTCACATTAGCCAAACGGACTTACCGTTTGGGAGATATGGCTGAAACAAGTTTCAGACGGTGAAAAACAGCTTAATTGGGCTTAACCGAGTGATTAGCAGCTAGGCCCAGAGGGGAATTTCAGGTTTAGAGGTATAGGAGGACTGATTAGGGTTAGGTTATCACTTTCATTTCAGTTTTGAGCCGCCACAAACCTTCTTGAAACCTTAGTAATGGCTTCCATCCTCTAAAACCACTCCAAAACACATTTTTAGTGAAGATTAAGCCTAAACTACATCAAAACAAGGCCAAATAGCAACAAAGCAAGGTTGGAGCTGCTGCTATACATAGGAATTCGACCCAAACAGAGAATATTTCAGATTTGGTGATTTATTTTGTGGCAAAGGTGAGTGATAGCATCGTTTTGACACTAATTACAGTTAATTAAGGGTAATTAGTGAAGATTAGTGAATTTATACACTAATAAATTCTGGAAAAATGTTTAGAAATTCTTAAATAAGGTTTTATGCCTCTGGTTGAAATTTGGTTCGATTTGGTTAAGTTTTGTTAACCCTATGAGTAGATTTGCTTAAAACATGCTTAAGGGAAAATAAGGGGTTTTGGGCACATTTGATCCATTTTGACATATGAATTCATTGTTTTGGTGTTTGTGGTTAGTTTTCTATGTTGTTATGACTATTTGACATGAATTGTGATTGATTAGAATAGTTAGATTTGTCAAAAACGTCGTCGAACGGCGTAAACAAGTTGCTGGAAAAAGTTGCAGAAAGTTGTGCAGGGCTTCGGATCGGATCGGATGGGGGCTCGGATCGGATATGTGAACTGGGCAAGAAACCCGACCCGAACTGGAGTTTGGCACATAAAAGACTTGGCAAAAAGGAAGGCCGTTTACTTAGAGTTGGAGTGGACAAGGGGATCGGATCAGAGCAAGCTAGGGAGCGGAGCGGATCGGACTGAAGTAAGGCGAAGTGATCGGATCGGATCGGAGTAGATGGAAACGAGGGAGCTGATCGGGAAGGAGCATGAGCTGGAAGGAGGATAGCAACCCGACCCGACCTGAAGGAAGGACACCGACCCGACCTGAAGTGGAATACCCGACCCGAACCGAATGGAAAGATGACAAGGAAGGAGGACCGAACCGAACCGACGAGGATAATGACCACCGAACCGAACTGTATTCTAGGGCTGCTACTGCACGACAACTCTTCTGAAGACCCACTCCAATTCGACCAACCCCGAGATGCAAAGGAAGTCCAAATGAGAAGTTAGAGCTCAGGATTCAGATGGGAATCAACGAGTTCGCTTCATGGTTGGGCTTTGCTGCGGGACGCGTGCTAAGGAGTTATCGACGTCTATAGCTTTGGACCACTATGGTAGGAGGTACGAAGACGGATTCAGGGCCATTATGGCATAGGTAGGACCAAGGGCTACGACCAATGTGGTGGGTCATTGAAATGTTTGGTCATGACTCCATATGTTTAGCTTGGTTATAGCAGGGTTTCTACAAGTCGGGATTCGTTGTTACCTCATTTAGTCTAGTGTCCCAAAGTGGTAGATATCGTACACTTTACGCACTGAATGAGAGATGTGAGGATGGTTGCTATGGTTGATTTGTTTGCTATCATTATGACATGCACACCCCACCCCCGTATCCTTACACCCTTTATTATGGCACCTTGGAGTATTGTACGGTATGTGGTACTAACTCTTTGGTCGCAGGTCCAGGTTCAGGTATGGTACCTGTTATTATTCTGTTTAGATGCTTATCGCTCATACCAGGCTTTATGTCTGACCCAGAGTTTTATGTCTCCTCTTATTACTCTGGGTGCTCACACGAGCAGACTAGAGACAGGTTAGCTGGTGATGCACGGGTAGATGATCCGGAGACGAGCAAGAGGCTTCCACGTAATATACATATATAGTATTCTCCCTGTGTTGTTGAAGATCACTGCTTGGGCATTGGTGGTGTATCTTCTATTTTGGCTTTCTGTTGTTCAGAGACAGTAGATTTTGAAAAGTTGTAATAAGCTGTATTTGGATTTCCGCTGCTTTGAGATTGATGTTGGTTTTAGTTATCAGCTTATGCACTGTCTCGCCTGTTTTATGTCAAGTACATATTTATTATTATATTTTATTCCATGCGCTGTGAGACATTCTACAGGTTCTTTGATTAGTTCATTCCCTTCTTTCCTTTCTTATGACGACCGTCTTGTGCTAGTCGGGCATGTGTACAGCGCACTGTTGGAGTAAATGCAGGCTGGTGCGGGGCGGGCCGTCACATAATTCGATAATATTACATTCAATAACATCCAATTTTCATTACATTACCTGCTACAACCAAAAATTAAAACACTGTAACACCCCGGATTTTTTAATAATCGAATTAACTAAAAATAAAGAATAATTAATCTCAGACGTGAGAATTATGGGAATGGGGTTGCGCCATTGTGTTCGTCTCGGAATTCTGGTTGAAATAGAGTCCGAGTTTGCGGGAAACGGGTACCGCATGAACGAGTTATAGACGAACAAAGTTTGGTGGAAAGAAAAAGAAAAAAATATTATTGCACTGGCGCACTTGGGAAGTGCGCCAGTACAAATTTACATTGGTGCACTTCCCAAGTGCGCCCAGGTCGAGAGAAAACCTGCACAGCTTTCTGGTTCAGTCCGATCAGTGTTGTGACTCATTGCTGAGTCCTTTCTAACTGTTTGCTGAGTCATTAGGGCGGACTTGTCACCCTATCATGACTGAATGGTTTCGATTAACCCTAAGAACATCTGACGGCTTAAATTAATTCAAAGCTCTATAAAAAGACCCATAGACTCAAACCCTAAATCAGAATTAAAACTGAAACTATGGCCGTCATGCTGTCGTCTTGAACCCTAGAGTAGCCGCCACAAATTAAAGAGGAAGAACAACAAATCAAATCAGTACTACTCAACCCTAACAGCGAATCTTCTTCAAAGGAGAGCTAATTCAACTCCAGAAATCAGAATTCAGAACTCAAGACAGCTTTTGAGTTGTGAGTTTGATCACCTTAACAAAATAATTGCTAAATTAATTATGATGTGATATATGTTGGATTATAAGTTGTGGTTGTGAATCTAATTCATATGTTTAATCCTGTATGTTAACTTGATTCATATATATATATATATATATATATATATATATATATGATGTTATGCAAGTTTCATGTATGATGTTATGCAAGTTTCACATATGATGTTATGCATGTTTCACATATGATGTTATGCAAGTTTCATGTATGATGTTATGCAAGTTTCACATATGATGTTATGCAAGTTTTATATATGATGTTATGTGTAACACCCCGCCTCCGACAGGGTGGCTCTTGCAAGCACTCTGACTTTGGAGGGGCGTTTAAATCAGGTAAACATGCATAATGATATATCAAGGCAGAACAAGAACATATGTATATAAGTAAACAGAGTAAATAACATAGATAAAACAGCGGAAGATTTTAAACCATTTCAAAACGAGTCTGGTACAACATAATATCAACTTTCCCAATAAACAAGTCTAGATAAAACAACATCATCTGAAAACTGAAATACATAAGTGCTATCCCCAAAATAAGTGAGAACCATAGCTAGCTTCATGTCGAAACCGTACATGAGCTGAAATCCCACAAGCAAGCAATCCAGAATCCAAGCTAAGCTCCTGTATTCCCTCCCTGAGAACCTGGGGGGGGGGGGGGGAAACGGAAGAAAAGAGGCGAAAGAAAACAGGTCAGTCAAAAAGACTGAGTAAGCCCTACTACAATCAATGTAAACCGATAAAGTTAACTGGTATGAGCAGCAGGGATGAACATAAGGATAACAACATACTAGCATGATGATTAACTAACAAGGTAGATAAAGGTGTCATCGCATAATCAGGATTAAGGTTTTTGCACCACGGGTGTACTAGCAAAACTAACATGGCTTGAATAAACAAGTATTGATCCCTTGGCCCAAGCTTTGGCCCAATAACATGAAGTGACCCTCATACGAGGTCCAATAACATGAAGTGACCCTAACACGAGGTCCAACCCAAACGGTCTAGTCGATCGGCTCCCTAAGCCTAACTCGTCACGTGTTGGTGTCAATACGGCCCAAACATAATTGTAGTTGAACTGTGCCGGGTCCACCCTTCGGGTGTATCAAGCCCTAGGGTGTCAACCCCTGGACACCATGAACATGAGTGCACAGTCTCGATCTACTGGTACCCGTGCATGTTTTCTCCGGCTATGGACTATGTGCACGACCAGAGTCCGCCCGGAACTACACCGGCGTACCACCCTGCCGTCGTTTATTGGTCGCTTACCTCCAGCCCAGTAATCGTGCCCCCACCCTAGCCTAGTCCCTAGGGTCATGATGATACGAACTAGGGATTACTGCTGGAGTGGACCCCCCCATTGCTAGGATTTTTCTAGTGGGTTAAGTACGGTTTAACCCCTTTACTAATCATGGATTAACTTGGTTAAGTGTAACGATGAGTTCACGACTTAACCCCGATTAATCTACCAAGCCCAAATTGGTTAAGTATTAAATGGTCCATGACTTAACCCTAATCACGAGGCATTAATTAATTAATGCGCCTTAACCTCTCACATTAGACTTTGTTGTGGTTACTAGTTAAGCCGGGCGGGTCCGGGTAGCTTTACACCACAACTTGGTCTAACCTCGGGTTCAAGGTACAACATGGCCAACTTCTCACATTGGGTCCTATTGTTTGTAGCAACTAGTTAGGCCGGTCGGTTCCGGGTAGGTTTACGCTACAAACTCAACCCAACCTCGCGTTGGTCACACTTATATTTTCTAAGTGTCATGTCCATTATGTTTCCAAAACATGTTACAAGTTTACAAGCAATTGGGTAGACCTAACTTAATAGGTAAATTCCCAATGGGTAGACCTAACTTAATAGGTAAATTCCCAAGCTTATATTTTTATGTCTTTTAAGTTTACCCAACCCCAAACGCAATCCCATCGCTTACATATCGCAATAGCGCATAAAGGATAGAAAGAGGGAACTTGGCATAATCATGACATAAAAGTGTTAAGCCACAAGTTTAACATGGTGGCATATGAAATGTACATATGTTCATATACTTGCATTAGGCCTCAAAAGCATGCATAACATGATAGCATGAACAAAATGTTCGACCCAAACTTGCATAACATACTTGCATATCATAACATGACATACTTGCATATAAACTTGCATATTACAACATGACATACTTGCATATAAACTTGCATATTACAACATGACATACTTGCATATAAACTTGCATATTACAACATGACATACTTGCATATCAAACTTGCATAACATAACTTGATGAACTTGCATATCACATCATAGTAAACTTGCATAACACATCATAGTAAACTTGCATATCATGGCAAACTTGCATATCATACATTTAACTTTAGAGTTTAAGTATGAAAGTAGAATAGGGCTTACAATGCTTATGCGGACTCAAATGAGTATAGCAAATATAAGAAAGCCCTTATGCAACCAATTAAACCCCAAAATGCAAGCAAAATTGATCAAAACTCTCTCTTTATGATGCAAAGATAGAAACTTGACTTGAATGCAAGCTAATGATGATCATACAAGTCTAAAAACACTTGTATGCATGGAAAATCTCATAAAAATTTGTTTAGGAATTTTATGAAGAGAGTGGAGGCCATGAGAGGATTGATTTTGCCATAGTTTAGTTGCTAGAAAGAATAATGATGAGTTAGGGTTAGGTTAGGGCCTTATTTATAGATTAGGCAAGTGTTTTAGGCCATAGGATTAAACCCTAGTTGCAATCTCAGCCCTTAAAACCGAATCTGGCCCCCAAGCTCAACACAAACCCAAAATGGTGCACCAGGCTAAACAGCCCGTCTGAGCCAAGTCGACAGCCCAGTCGACAGGGCTGTCGACTTGGTCTAACCAAGTCGACTCACAAGTCGACAGGGCTGTCGACTTGGGGTGTTCTGGCGGGAATTTTCCCGCCTGGCCCAATAACCCCAATTTCCAAATTCAGATTTGAATTTGAAATCTGTTTTTACTTTGAAATTTTCAGAAAACTTCGTTGGGCCTTAATCGGGTCATACGGACTCCGATTTTCGAAAACTCGGACTCTATTTCGTGTATTTTTCCGAGACGAACGCAATGGCATAGCCCGTTTCCCTTGATTCAGATTTATAAATTAAATTCTGCCTCGATTTACATCATTACAGGTTATTGAAAATACGGGTTGTTACATTCTCCCCTCCTTAAAGGATTTCGTCCCCGAAATCTTCAAGTTAGGAAGAACGTATCCTACCATCCAATCATCCATCTACTCAAAACATCATCCACGAGCAATCATTGTCCTTACAAGATTCTAAATGTTGTATGAACATATGCAAAGGTGTGTGTATATGTACTTATCTAATGCAAATATCATCAATGCAAATTATGTTAGTGAAATGAATCCATATGTATGCAATTCCTAACATAATGTATAACATCTATATGTGTGCACATAACATACATCCAAATGCAGCATCCATGTGATAACACACAAATTTTCATCCATGAATAAGCATAAACACTCATGCATATGCAATATGAGAAGTGTGTGAGCCGATCTAGTGCCTAAAGTGTATAATGCATCCACGAGTAACCACTTGCAAACACTTGCAACCATCAAGCATAACATGTTTCAAACACATGTTTCATCCAAAGGGTTTCTACCTAAGGTTCTCATCAAAAGATTAACACGATAAACTAGATAAACATGGATAGCAAAGAGAAAGATATGCTAACAAAGAAAAGAGATTGAGAGTGTACCCTAAAAAAGGAATGGATAAAGCCCACGCATCTTCTCCTCGGTTTCCCAAGTTGCGTCTTCTTCGGCTTCACCCCATTGAACCTTCACCAACTTGACCTCTCGATTCCTTAGTTTCTTGGTCTCCGTCCCCAAGATACGAATCGGAGCTCTCCTCAAGGTAGCTTCTTTCTCCACTTCCACATCTTTCAGCACACTTGGCTCAACAACCTCTGCTGATTCATGTAAACACTTCCGGAGATGCGAGACATGAAAAATATCGTGTACTCCGGCAAGCTTCTCGGGCAACTTCACTCTATAAGCCATCTGCCCGATCCTCTCTATAACAGGGAATGGTCCAACAAACCTCGGTGCTAACTTCCCAACGGCTCCAAATCGGACCACATTCCGCAAAGGAGAAACCTTCACGAAAACCATATCCCCAACATCAAACTCCAAATCAGTTCTTCGCTTATCAGCATAGGATTTCTGTCGGTCTTGGGCCGCTTTCATCCGTCTCCGAATCAACTCGACCTTCTCGGATGTATCTCTGATCATATCAGGCCCAAGTATGAGTTCATCTGTAGTCTCCCACCAACATGTAGGCGACTTGCACGGCCTCCCATATAAAGCTTCAAATGGTGCCATCCCTATGCTTGCCTGATAACTGTTATTATATGCAAACTCAACAAGAGGAAGGTGGTCTTCCCAAGTACCACCAAAATCAAGAATACAAAGCCTCAACAGATCCTCGAGTACCCTATTCACCCTTTCGGTTTGACCGTCCGTCTGCGGGTGATAAGCAGTACTTAGATTCAATCTCGTGCCCATGGCTTCTTGCAAGCTATTCCAGAACTGACTTGTAAAGATTGGATCACAGTCACTGACCATACTAGAAGGGACTCCATGCAGTCTCACAATCTCACGAAGATATACGGACGCTAGCCAAGATGCGGTCCTCTTGCTCTTCACCGGAATGAAATGAGCACTCTTCGTAAGTCTATCTACAATAACCCAAATGCTCGTATTCCCTTTCCTTGACCTTGGTAGTCCATCGATAAAATCCATGGAAATACTCTCCCACTTCCATAGTGGAACGTCTAGAGGATGCAATAGCCCACCAGGCTTCTTCAACTCGGCCTTAACTTGTTGGCAAATGATACATCTAGAGACAAACTCTGCCACATCCTTCTTCATCCCAGGCCAAAAGAAAATGCGCTTCATATCTTTATACATCTTATCTCCGCCTGGATGTATGGTCAACTTAGAGCGATGCGCTTCCTCTAGAACTTTTCTTACTAGATCTTCTACCATTGGAACACATAACCTTCCGTCTCTCCTCAGCTAACCCTTGTCATCAATAGAATATCGAGCGAGATGACTAGACGCCTCTCCTCGAATCAGCTTATCCATAATCTCAACTATCTGAGGGTCTTCTCTCTGCGAAGCCCCAACTTGATCAAGAAGGGTAGGTCTGAGTTCCAGAGATGCTAAAGAACCGGTCATCGACTCAATCGCCAAAGAGAAATCAAAGGTTGCCACATACTCTAAATTCTTCATCTCAACGAATAGAGGACTCAGAGTCAACCTTTTTCTACTCAATGCATCTGCTACAACATTCCCCTTGCCAGGGGTATAGGCTATCTCAAAATCATAGGACGCCAAGAATTCCATCCATCTTTGTTGCCTCAGATTCAGATCCCTCTGAGAAAAGAGATACTTCAATGACTTGTGATCGGTATAAAGCTCAAATCTTTCGCCCAGAAGATAATGGCGCCAAGCCTTGAGTGCATATACTATTGCTGCCAACTCTAAGTCATGAGTGGGATAATTCTTCTCATGCACCTTGAGTTGTCTACCGCCAAAGCATATCACTCTTCCTTCTTGCATTAGAACAACTCCTAACCCCGTGCCACATGCATCGGTGTATACTGTAAATAACTTCCCTCCATCGGGAAAAGTTAGAACAGGTGCTGATGTGAGAGCTCTCTTGAGCTTCTGAAAAGCAAGGTCGCATTCTATGCTCCACGCAAAAACTAAATTCTTCTTCGTCAATTTAGTGAGAGGAGCGGATATCTTCGCGAAGTCCTTGATGAACTTCCGGTAAAAACCCGCAAGACCTAGAAAACTTCTCACTTCGGTTGCATTCCTTGGAGTCTTCCAATCCTGAACTGCTACTACCTTAGCGAGATCCACCGCTAAGCCTTGCTTAGATACTATATGCCCAAGGAATCTAACTTCCCTTCTCCAAAAGTGACACTTGGAGAACTTGGCCTTCAACTGATGCGCTCTAAGCGTATCCATCACCTCCACGAGATGCCTTGCGTGCTCTTCCTCATCCTTAGAGAAGATCAGAATATCATCTACGAAGACCACGACAAACTTGTTCAAGAACTCCCTGAAAACCCTACTCATCAAGTCCACGAAATATGCGGGTGCATTAGTTAAACCGAACGGCATGACAAGCCATTCGAAGAATCCATCTGGCGTTCTGAACGCAGTCTTGTCTATACTATCCTCAGCCACCCTGAGCTGATGGAATCCAGTAGCAAGATCAAGCTGAGAGAAAACAGAAGCACCGACAAGCTGGTCAAAGAGATCATCAATCCTCGGTAACGGGTGTATGTTCTTCTTAGTCAGCTTATTCAACTCTCGATAGTCAACACAAAGTCGGAGAGAACCATCTGCCTTGGTAGCAAATACCACAGGCGCTCCCCATTCAGATATACTTCGTCTAATGAAGTTCTTCTCAAGCAATTCCTTCACTTGCTTACTTAGCTCCCGCCTTTCACGCGGAGCCATGTGCCGAACGGGCAAAGAAACCGGCTTTGCATTATCTACCAGATAAATGCGGAAATCAATCTCTCGCTTAGGGGGCAACCCCCTAACTTCTTCAAAAACATCCGGATACTCTCGAACCACTCTCACAGACTGAAGAGTTTCCATTGACGAGTCGAGTGATTCAAGATAGCACAACATGACGGGACCTCTTGGATCACAAGAAATCTCTAGGGTGTTTCCGAGGCGAGTCGCGAGCCTCACAAGCCTATGCTCACAATCAAGGATGGCTCCATATCTGGACAGCCAATCCATGCCCAATATCAATCCGTATCCCCTGAAACCAAGAACATAAGCACAACACAAAAACTCTACACTCAGTATAGAGATCCTCAAATCCCCACATATCATAGACAAATGGGCGGAACCCCCAATAGGATTTGAGACACAGACGGGATCATCTACCAAGCTAGTACTAAGGTGCAAACTATCAACAAGATCAGATGAGATAAAGCTATGCGATGCACCAGAATCAAACAAGGTACGAACTGAAAAATCAGAAATATATACAAGGCTCTCAACAGAAATACTACCTCGATCGGGAACTGGAGCGGTACTGAGAGCATGAACTTGCCCTCCTGAAGGTCCAGCACGCTGAGTCTGACCCTGGCCTTGCCCTCGCTTCTTCGGGCAATCCTTACTGAAATGTCCAGTCTCACCGCAGAAAAAGCATTCACCATTCTTCCTTTTCCTCTTCTTACAATCCTTGATAAGATGCCCAGCTGAACCGCAATAATGGCACTTCCCCTTGATGTTCTTGCCCTTGTTGTTGTTCCCCTTGTTGCCTTGACTCTTGTTCTTGTTCTGATTGCCTTGACTGCTTTGACCACTTGGATTACCCTGATTTCCTTTTCCCTGGGAATCAGTCTTCTTGACTTGAGTATCATTCGCCTTGATCTCTTTCTTGCCATCTCCCTGAAGTAATGCCATATCAACCAAACTCTCAAACTTGGCCCCATGGGGAATATGCGACATGGCCAATCCCTGCAACGGCTCATTCAATCCTCTAGCAAAACGAAGAGCCTTCTTCTGAGGAGTATTCACCATATCCAAGCCAAAACGAGCTAACTGATTGAACTTGTTCACATATTCTTTGACAGACATATCTCCTTGCTTCAAAGTTATGAATCTTTCCATTTGCAGATTCTCCTCAGCAGAAGATAGAAACTTAAGCATGAACCTTGCCCTGAAATTGGCCCAAGTCTCAACAGGCCTAGTACCATTGGTGACTTCCCACCAATAAGCGGCTTCATCCTTCATAAGCCAAACCGCCAACAAGATTTTCCTCTGATCGTCTAACCCAAAGATGGCAAATAAATCCTCGGTCTCTTTCAACCAATTTCTGGCCTCTACAAAAGTCTCAGTGCCTTGAAAGTTCTTGCCACCCATTGCTTTGAAATCTTTGCAAGGCTTTGCGAAGTCGGCTTGAGGATGCTGAGGGGGAGGAGGAAGAGGAACCTCAGCGACAGGAGGAGGAGGAACATTAACGACAGGAGGAGGAGGAACATTAACGACAGGAGGAGGAGGAGGAGGGACATCTGCGGGGCCGGCTTCGGTCGCCCTAGCCTCCAAAAGTCTCCTATACCAAACAGGTACGTGCACTCCCTCCGGAATAGCAAAGTTATCGGCCATACTGAAAACGAAGAAAAAGACAGATTCAGAATGGAGAAAACGAAGGAATTTTGCTAATGGCTTTTTGGGGAATAGCCTTTAAAATAAACTAGACTTTTCTTTGGAAAATACTTTATACTTAGTTTTGAAAATAGTTTTCCAAAAGTTTTCTAAAAACCTTTTTGTTCCTTCTCGTAAACCATATGCTCTGATACCAAATGTAACACCCCGCCTCCGACAGGGTGGCTCTTACAAGCACTCTGACTTTGGAGGGGCGTTTAAATCAGGTAAACATGCATAATGATATATCAAGGCAGAACAAGAACATATGTATATAAGTAAACAGAGTAAATAACATAGATAAAACAGCGGAAGATTTTAAACCATTTCAAAAGGAGTCTGGTACAACATAATATCAACTTTCCCAATAAACAAGTCTAGATAAAACAACATCATCTGAAAACTGAAATACATAAGTGCTATCCCCAAAATAAGTGAGAACCATAGCTAGCTTCATGTCGAAACCGTACATGAGCTGAAATCCCACAAGCAAGCAATCCAGAATCCAAGCTAAGCTCCTGTATTCCCTCCCTGAGAACCTGGGGGGGGGGGGAAGGAAGAAAAGAGGCGAAAGAAAACAGGTCAGTCAAAAAGACTGAGTAAACCCTACTACAATCAATGTAAACCGATAAAGTTAACTGGTATGAGCAGCAGGGATGAACATAAGGATAACAACATACTAGCATGATGATTAACTAACAAGGTAGATAAAGGTGTCATCGCATAATCAGGATTAAGGTTTTTGCACCACGGGTGTACTAGCAAAACTAACATGGCTTGAATAAACAAGTATTGATCCCTTGGCCCAAGCTTTGGCCCAATAACATGAAGTGACCCTCATACGAGGTCCAATAACATGAAGTGACCCTAACACGAGGTCCAACCCAAACGGTCTAGTCGATCGGCTCCCTAAGCCTAACTCGTCACGTGTTGGTGTCAATACGGCCCAAACATAATTGTAGTTGAACTGTGCCGGGTCCACCCTTCGGGTGTATCAAGCCCTAGGGTGTCAACCCCTGGACACCATGAACATGAGTGCACAGTCTCGATCTACTGGTACCCGTGCATGTTTTCTCCGGCTACGGACTATGTGCACGACCAGAGTCCGCCCGGAACTACACCGGCGTACCACCCTGCCGTCGTTTATTGGTCGCTTACCTCCAGCCCAGTAATCGTGCCCCCACCCTAGCCTAGTCCCTAGGGTCATGATGATACGAACTAGGGATTACTGCTGGAGTGGACCCCCCCATTGCTAGGATTTTTCTAGTGGGTTAAGTACGGTTTAACCCCTTTACTAATCATGGATTAACTTGGTTAAGTGTAACGATGAGTTCACGACTTAACCCCGATTAATCTACCAAGCCCAAATTGGTTAAGTATTAAATGGTCCATGACTTAACCCTAATCACGAGGCATTAATTAATTAATGCTCCTTAACCTCTCACATTAGACTTTGTTGTGGTTACTAGTTAAGCCGGGCGGGTCCGGGTAGCTTTACACCACAACTTGGTCTAACCTCGGGTTCAAGGTACAACATGACCAACTTCTCACATTGGGTCCTATTGTTTGTAGCAACTAGTTAGGCCGGTCGGTTCCGGGTAGGTTTACGCTACAAACTCAACCCAACCTCGCGTTGGTCACACTTATATTTTCTAAGTGTCATGTCCATTATGTTTCCAAAACATGTTACAAGTTTACAAGCAATTGGGTAGACCTAACTTAATAGGTAAATTCCCAATGGGTAGACCTAACTTAATAGGTAAATTCCCAAGCTTATATTTTTATGTCTTTTAAGTTTACCCAGCCCCAAACGCAATCCCATCGCTTACATATCGCAATAGCGCATTAAGGATAGAAAGAGGGAACTTGGCATAATCATGACATAAAAGTGTTAAGCCACAAGTTTAACATGGTGGCATATGAAATGTACATATGTTCATATACTTGCATTAGGCCTCAAAAGCATGCATAACATGATAGCATGAACAAAATGTTCGACCCAAACTTGCATAACATACTTGCATATCATAACATGACATACTTGCATATAAACTTGCATATTACAACATGACATACTTGCATATAAACTTGCATATTACAACATGACATACTTGCATATAAACTTGCATATTACAACATGACATACTTGCATATCAAACTTGCATAACATAACTTGATGAACTTGCATATCACATCATAGTAAACTTGCATAACACATCATAGTAAACTTGCATATCATGGCAAACTTGCATATCATACATTTAACTTTAGAGTTTAAGTATGAAAGTAGAATAGGGCTTACAATGCTTATGCGGACTCAAATGAGTATAGCAAATATAAGAAAGCCCTTATGCAACCAATTAAACCCCAAAATGCAAGCAAAATTGATCAAAACTCTCTCTTTATGATGCAAAGATAGAAACTTGACTTGAATGCAAGCTAATGATGATCATACAAGTCTAAAAACACTTGTATGCATGGAAAATCTCATAAAAATTTGTTTAGGAATTTTATGAAGAGAGTGGAGGCCATGAGAGGATTGATTTTGCCATAGTTTAGTTGCTAGAATGAATAATGATGATTTAGGGTTAGGTTAGGGCCTTATTTATAGATTAGCAAGTTTTTAGGCCATAGGATTAAACCCTAGTTGCAATCTCAGCCCTTAAAACCGAATCTGGCCCCCAAGCTCAACACAAACCCAAAATGGTGCACCAGGCTAAACAGCCCGTCTGAGCCAAGTCGACAGCCCAGTCGACAAGGCTGACTCCCAAGTCGACAGGGCTGTCGACTTGGGGTGTTCTGGCGGGAATTTTCCCGCCTGGCCCAATAACCCCAATTTCCAAATTCAGATTTGAATTTGAAATCTGTTTTTACTTTGAAATTTTCAGAAAACTTCGTTGGGCCTTAATCGGGTCATACGGACTCCGATTTTCGAAAACTCGGACTCTATTTCGCGTATTTTTCCGAGACAAACGCAACGGCATAGACCGTTTCCCTTGATTCAGATTTATAAATTAAATTCTGCCTCGATTTACATCATTACAGGTTATTGAAAATACGGGTTGTTACATTATGCAAGTTTCATGCATGATGTTATGCAAGTTTCACATATGATGTTATGCAAGTTTCACATATGATGTTATGCAAGTTAGTATGATAATGCAAGTTTCATATATGATGTTATGCAAGTTAATATGATTATGCAAGTTGTACATATGATGTTATGCAAGTTAATAGGATCACGCAAGTTGAATGCGAGTTATATGATGTTATGTAAGTTTGGATCTAAAATATATGCTGGTAGCTCATGACGTTAACTTGTGTCAATGAATCCCTTTTTATAACCCAATCATCTAGGTTGATAACATCAGTTTTTATGCGAATATGTATGTGGGACATATGCTAGTTCGTATAGGTATTATGTTCATATGCAAGTTTAAGTGATAATTGGATTCATATATATATACAAGTTCACACCTTTAAAGTTTAGATCCATATTCAAGTGGACATTTTTATGTTGAATCTATGACATGCCTAGTTATGCAAGTTTACACCTTTATGTGGATCCATAGTTCACTCAAGTTAACACCTTTATTGGATCCATAGTTATGCAAGATGACACCTTTATGTTTAGGTTGGTGACATACACAGTTTATGTAAGTTTGTGATAATTACCTAGGCTAGTTGGGTGTAAAACTATGTTCATACATGAAAGCTCACACCTTTTAGATCTATGATTTTTGGATCCTTGATAATACAAAGACTATGCAAGTATGTTGTAATTTTTAATTGTAAGTTAGATGCAAATTAGATCTATTATTGTGTGCATGTGACTTTGTACGTTTATTCCCTTTTTTTTAGTATTAGACTATTTGTTAGTCTAATATGTATATGTCATGTTAAGCGAACGAATGACAGGGGTACGATGGGGATAATACTGGATACACACAAATTATGAATTTGGCATATAATGGCCTAAAAAGGCAAGTAATTAATTTTAAGGAATAAAATTAATTAGTATTGAAATTGGTATAATTTATATACCATAAATAGATGAGCATAAATGCCTTAAAAGACATAAAATATAATTGTGTGAAAATTGGTATGATTTTACATACCATAAATGGATGGACTTAATTGAGTCAATTATGGAAATCGTTAAATTTGGAATTGATTGATAATTGAATAGGGAAAGTAATTCAAATTGGGGAATGATTAATTAGGAGTAATTAATCGTCTAAGACACGAGGTTAGGCTCTTTTATGGTGTAAGACTGCCCGGACTCGCTCGGCAAATCCAGCCGCCACAAATGCCAGTCTAATGTGAGAGATCTTAGGCATAAATTAAATACGTAACAATTGTAAAGACACGAGGTTAGGCTCTTTTGTGGTGTAAGACTGCCCGGACCCGCCCGGCAAATCCAGTTGCCACAAATGCCATTCTAATGTGAGAGGTCTTTACGAGGTTACAGTCTTAATGAATTAAGAAACACTTAACTAGATAAACATGTAGTGGGACATGAGGGGGTTAAGTGGGTGCCTTGGGTGGCATGTGGAATCTAGCGGGTGCCTTGGGTGGCATGAGGAAATACGATTAGTAACACTTAACCAAAGTAAAACATGTAAGTAGGACATAGGGGTTAAGTGGGTGCCTTGGGTGGCATGTGGAATTACTAATGGAAACACTTAACCAAATTTAAAACATTCAAGTGGACATGAAGGGGGTTAAGTGGGATATACTAGAGGGGACCAAGCTTAGGTGGATAGCTTGTGTCAAGTAACGGGGGCTCGTTTCAACCAGTAACCCATTCGTATCTTTGTGGGCTCGACCCAAGTCAGGACGGGACACATATTGGGCTTGACTGTAAGAGGCCAAACCGGGTTAGCGGTGGCAACGCAAGTCCAACGGGTTCATATGTGTGTGTGGACCCGGGCTAGTAGGTAAGACGTTGTTGCATCGTGTAGGTATAAGCCATGCATCATTGGCGGTATCCGGTTGCCACTTTGGGAAGTGATACACCCCACTGTGGGGCTAGCACGAGTATCTACGAGTTAGGGAGCCGATCGAATGGGGCTGGGTAGTGGGTACACCTAGTGGAGATAGGAGCAGACGACACCTATGTAGTCAGCTAGGGGTACACGAAGCTACCACTATTATTAATGATTATTAAGGGGGTACACCTAGTGGAGATAGGAGCAGATGGCACCTATGACGTTAGCTAGGATTACGTGGAATTACCATTATTACTTATTGAAGGAGTACATCTAGTGGGGATAGGTACACGCTGGGTACCTATGATAGTAACTAGAGATATACAGTCAAACATGGAGGATAATGGGTACATCTAGTAGTACACGAAGTTATCATCGTTCTATTTAGCCAAGAGGGATCCAATTTCTAGAGTGACTAGTAGGGGTGCAGTTAGTGTTAGTACAGTACAGTATGGTACAGTACGATAGAGTATAGTAATTATCCTGTATCGTTTTGGAAGCGCCATTAACGTTATCTCTGTTTCTCTTGATTGCCTTGCCATACCCATGTGGTTCACACAGTCATTACCTTATTCTCCAGCTTATATCTTATCATATTGCTTTAATAATTATGTTGTTAGAGTTATCGCACTCGCCAGACTTTATGTCTGACCCCCTTTGTTTCCACCTCTTTTCTTCCTTTCCCCCCCCCAGGTTCTAAGGGTGGGACTAGTACTAATGGAGCTTGATTGGGATCTCTTTGGGAGCGCTTGGATTTGGATTTCCGAAGCAAAGTCTAGCCTATCATTTTCTTTATGGCTATTTGTAGTAATGGGATTATGTACTTTGTTTTATCAAGATGGATATTATGTACTTGACTTTGGTTTATGGTTTTTGATGATATAATCAAACATATTTACCATCTGCTGCAATAAATAAAGTTTTAAATTTTCAAGTACTGCTTTATATCTGTCTTGTTGTGATTTTCAGTTCTATATTCACTTAAAATTCTCCATGGAAGTTAATGCATTCCCTTTGCGAGTGACATTAATGGACGTAGGGTGTTACAAACACAATATTACTACACACATAAAAAAAACATTTCACGAACGTCATTCCACACGCGAAGCGCATGCCAAAACCACGCACGTGCGAATTACAACACCCCGTACTTTATGCTCCCGTGCAAACTGTAACACCCTGTACTCTATGCTTCCGTGCAACGCACGGGTTTCCACTCGTTAATAAACATAATGTGCAGTAATCATATAAAAATACATAAACATCTTCAAATAATTATAAATAGATGCATACATATACGTATATATCAATAGTAGTTGCATAATTGTATGCAAATTATCAGATTAGTTGCACATATTTTTGGTCAGATTATATGCAAAAAACTTTTACTATCCATATATTAATAATATACGCGTATTTGTATGCAACTAATCAGCAAACACATGAAAACATTTTTAAAAAATTATGCGTACAGTTATGCATATATACAGAATATATGCATACATATACGCAAGTTTCCTGAATATAACCAAGCCTATATGCACGAGTTCTAACAATAGTTGCATACATATATGCTCATATTAACAATATATGCATAATCTTATACACGTATTAAGAATAGAAGATCAAATAGATTGAAAAATCGATATATACGACTGTATGATCCATAAAAACCATAAAATTTTATAAAAAATAACATTAATTCCATGATTAACGCCTTCTCCACCTACACAAGCTCAACAAATCCTCCATTCACATCTCCTCGTCATTACACCACCGACTACTCTTCAAAGATCGCGACTTGCTGCAACAATCTCCCATACGCGATCACCTAAAAAATCGCAACCACCAGCTTCCCAAAACTTCCATTGCGACTCTTCATTGAACCAACCATAATTACCTAAGTCGCTGCAAATTTCAATTGCTACTTCTCTCTGCCAATGATCAACCCTAGATCTGACTGAATGGAAGACCACAATCCATTGAATAAATCTAGGTTCAAAATAATTAACGCTCTGAAAAAATTAAATTGATGACGGCACCACCATGGACAATGAAATATAGGTTTCTAGAAAAGAAAAATATACTAATTACATACTGAGTAAATCCGACCTAGGTAATTATGGCGTGAATTAAGAAAAAGGGCAGTTTTGGAAAAAATTAACCATTGTTTAAAATTAGGGATGTAATTTATATGTTTTGAAACAGAAGGATGTGAGCTTAATTAAGTTTTATTTTAAGGATGTGACCCTAATTTTCACTTACACTAGTTTTTATAAAAATTAAAATATAAATATATATATATTTAATTTAAACGTACATTTTAAATTACGGAGCCACATACTGACTCCGAAAATTCCAGAAAAATTATATTTGGCTAGGTTTTGACGATACGGTCCTAACCAAACTAATTTCGTTGAGTATGGAGACCGTTTGAAAAATGGCCATTTTTTGGTCGATCAAATTTGACTGAAATTGACAAAACACGTTTTGATTTGCCATGCTCACATATTAATCCCAAAAATTATGGAATTGGTAATCTTGCGATAATTTGACATTCCGGATCCAACCAAAGTGGTTTCGTCGAAAACGGAGGTCGTTTGTAAAATGACTATATATTATATTAAAATATAAATAGAAATTCCACAGCGACTTTTCTGAATATTTAATTTGCTATAACTTTTTATTTCCACTATGAAATCTGGATTTTTCACATTCGTTGGAAAGATATTTTTAAAAAAGATTCAAATATTTATTGTTTCATTGAAATCCGATTTATTTTGAATCCTGTACATTCATTTGAAATTTGAAATCGAATTTTCAAACTGCCGCGCCATTTTACGCTCATTAAATAATTAAAATAAAATTATTCGTTCTAACTTCGATTTAAATAAATTATAGTCATTATTATTTAAAATAAATTATTTTAAATATAAAAATCCATTAAAATTTCTAAAAAAAGAATTTTAAATTGGTTCAGAATTTTCGGGTTGTTACATTATATTTGACTCGTTCAGCTGTGAGATTCTGTTATGTATTCTTCTATTTCTTCTATTATAACATTTCTTTCTTTCTTCTCTCACCCTCTACTTCTTTCTATTAACAGTCAGGGTTCGATACTTGGATATTTGGAAAGTAATACGGATTATGTATTATTGTCGAAAATTCAAGCATCGAATTTTGCTGGGCCGTTACAGTTAGTATCAGAGCTATTGGTTTAATGATAACCTTAGCTCTGTGGTGTAACTCAATAGAGATTGGTTTAGTAATACCCTTGATTGAGTTAAGTGTCTGTGTGTGTGTGTGTATATATATAAGAGCGCGTATTTGTTATAAAATTATTTTTAAATATTTTGTAAAGAGGGTAAATGAAATAATTTTGCCCAAATTATATTTTTGTATAAAAAGGAAATGATTTTATCCAATTATTGAGATATCTGATTGTTGGATTTATTTGAATGGAATTAAAACAAATTATGAAAATACGACTTACCTTAGTTAAGTCGGGTTAAATGGATTGGATATGGTGTTGGAATTAAATAAATTACATTTGGGATCGAATTATTAATAATTGAATTAAAGATCAATATGATATGAATCGATTGATACTGAAGCATGTGAAACCAAAGCAAATGAAAATTATAAATGTTGAATCAAAATTTTTGGTTGCATTGTTAGTTTGTTATATGATTGGATGGTTTGCATAGAATTTACCAGCAGTTAAATCTAAAGCTGCACAAATTGGAAAGTAAGTAAATGAATTCCAGTATAGCAAGTTTAAATGGAATCGATTATGAAATAAAATCGAAAGATTTAAAAAAGTAATGATGTGTGACGGCAAGGAATTTCGCTCGGTCCGAACCAGTCGCTAAACCGACTCAGGCCGTTCGAAACGCCCTATCGTTTGAGAACAGGACAAAATAGAACGCATACAGAAGAACATTTCATTGTATATTACAACAATGCATCAGATTACAAGAATATACAGAGTATAAATGAATATTACACAGAAATATCAGAGATTTAAATTACATTTAAATACATAGCAGCGGAAAATAATACAATACACAACTAGAAGGAGATATACGGATACAAAGCTTTCCGGATATCGTTCCAGCTGTAAACCAGGATCCTGTGAATATAAATCTGCAAAACCAAAACTACTAGCTGCCCGTGTCAAAATAGGGGCACCCAGAGTTTAGGTTAAAACAATAAACTCCAGGTCAGTCATGTGACTGGTGTGAGAACTAAAACAGTTATTAATCTTTATTTTAAATCATTAGGTAAATCAAGGGACCACGCCGTATAACACGGAACGGGTTTCCTCCCAAGAATACCAGTGCATAAAACAAACAGCGCAATGCTAAATAAAGAAAAATGAAGCTGTTATAAGACCCAGGTCCCATCACACAATGCAACGCAGCCGAGGATAGGGTTTTCCCTTATAACAGCCAAAGAATGCTTGATACGTTTAAAACAAATTGTTTGATACTATTATAAGTGCATAGTGTATAAAACAACTTCAAATCATAAGTATCAATCATAGGCGGCATGAGCGTCCCATGCCACTATGTCGCCATATAAAGGTTTACAAATAAAACCGCAAAGTCACGTATTTGGAAATTGGATTTCCGTCTATGAACCGAGGCTAGGGGCAAGATCCTCAACCGATTCGAGACTGCCTAGCCCGAGTCTCAGGATCAGAACGCATCGACCCTTGGATCGTCAGGGCCGGTCCACCGATGTGGATTAAACTTAAACCCTGGACACTGCGTTTCGCCGCCCTTTGGGGCGTAAGCGAGCCAACGAATGACTCCATCGGACCCGGATCGTCCGATCTAACCGAGGCGCCTCGCAACAGCAACAACCACATAAGTCAAACTCGTCAGGGCGTGTAAAACCACTGACGCCACTTTTAGCTAGGAGGAAACGTAGGCCCTCCCTGAGGTCCGTCTCCCGTTTTTGGTTCATACCGGGTGTGAAACTCGCGAAGTAAACGTTACACAAAGCTACGCCACAAAGGCCGTGCTTTGATCATCACCACAAGACTTTGCTTTTCAACAGAAGCCTCGACCATTTGCATCTTAGCATGCCACACAGGCAAACCATCCTATGCAACCGATATCAGTCACACAGAATGAAATCCGATGTCAGACACACAGTCCATTTACAAGTCCGTTCTGGGTCTGAACGAAACCGGAGGCACCTAGTACCCCGCATATCCATCGATCTCCAAGTACGTCTGGACGATCACTAACTGTTTCCATCTTCTTGGGTGTACAGCCCAATCAAGATCATCAGTAATTACCCAAACGACGTGAAGACCTCCGGTCTTCGACCATCGTCTTCATCTTCGACTTATCGTCGTATCAGTTATTCAGAATGGGATAAACCCGGTCTTTCCGAATAACTCGCGTATATTTAAATAAGTGTTACACAAACACAACATACGCCTCATTCCAATTCATTAGTCACTAACCGTAAATTAATCAAGAGAATAATTCCCCAAATATTAACCCCGAAGGCCGAAACCAACATCAGATCAATATCCAGAAAACCATTCTGCTTGGCCAACCGACAGTTAGTTTCTAAATTTCACATTCATAGGGAAATGTTCCCATTAATTTTATCCAAGATAAATTTCTTGAATTTATTCTTCTTTTGAATTTCGATTCAACTAGTCGAGATTAACGAACCTTACCGAAGTAATCATTGGTTTTAATTTCCCAATCCCAACCTATTTATCCCATGAAGTAAAACGGGTAATACTTCATATCTAACACCACAGTGTTATCGGTAAATTCAATTACCATTTCACGTTCAAATCTAATTAAAGATTTAACTATCGCCTGGAGCAAAACTGGTGATACTCCATTTCGATTATTTCAATCTAATTAAAGATTCATTAAAACTCCACTTAGTTTTAATCGTTAACTGGGTTAAAGAATCAGTGTCATTTAAAACACGGTTCACGGTAAACCCAAAGTCACATTCCATTAATTATCGGGTTAAAGAACGAGTGTTGTTTAAAACACTGTTCACGATAAACCCAAAAATCAATATCAATTCAATTCCAATTAAATATCATTTAATTGGTACACTTCATTAAATCTAAATAAAAGATTTAATCTTTTCTCAACTGGGTTCAAGAACAGTGTTAATGAAGACACCATTCACGACAAACCCAAATCACATTCGATATTCAATACAAGGCTCTGAATAGAAAATATATCGGCTTATATTCAATATCAAATTCTACGATTAACAAATGTCGTATTGGAAATAACGATACTAATATATCTTTCAAATTTCCATAACAACACCTGTACAATCACGAATTCCAACATCGAAATATTCCGAAGACAATTTCGATTCAAATCCACTCCAATGCAATCATTGGATATTCTGGTTATTTCTAAAACCCTTTTCTAATTCAATTTATTTATTTAAAAATAAATAGAATTTTAATTCTAGTTCAAAACTAGTTCATTTCGATAAAAATCTATTTTTATCTTTTCAAATAGGGAGTTTTTCATCCCAATTCTTTCTAAATCATTTCTTATGATTTTACACAAATTATTACTATTATTAATAATTTTATCAAGGCCCGTACAGTCGATTTCCATCAACGGCCATCGAACTGCACTTACAGCGACCTTTTTCGAATTTGATTTGGACGTATCTCCAAATCCAACCGTTAGATTTCAAATTTCTAATATTCGTTAGAAAGCTCTTTTCGATACGAACCCAACGGTTCCGGTTTTAGGAGAATCCGACGGTCGGATCTCCCGTAATGTCCGTTTGAAATAAATGGTCGAAATTCACGAACTGCCGCGGCGCGGCGCGTTCTATTTAGGCCATTATATTATATATATAATATATATAATATATATTTCGTCGATTTCTATTTAAAACGAATTATATAAATAGTTTTAAAATTCGTTTCAAAAGCAACTTCAACTTCCATTTCAATCCAAAGCAAAATTGAATTCTTCTTTATAAATTCGTTTTAAAATTCATTTCTATTCAATTCAAATTTCAATTCAATTTGAATTCATTTCAATTTGCTTTCAATTAAATTTGAATTCGTTTTCAATTCAATTCATTTTGAAATCGTTTTCAATTCATTTCATTTCGAAATCGTTTTCAATTCATTTCATTTCGAAATCGTTTTCAATTCGATATAAATATCGTTCACGTCAAAATGGCGTCAATCTAATCAACACGGCTTCATAAATTTCTATTTTCAAATATTCTATTTCAAATATTTCTTTTTCAAAATAGTTGTTATTATCAAAATATTTCGTTCAACACATGACCAATCTCAATGAATGAGTACTGTCAACACATGAACTTTTATTTTATATCGATAAAGGTGTAAATTTTATTACTAAAATATTTCGTTCAACACATGACCAATCTCAATGAATGAGTACTGTCAACACATGAACGTTTATTTTATATCGATAAAGGTGTAAATTTTATTACTAAAATATTTCGTTCAACACATGACCAATCTCAATGAATGAGTACTGTCAACACATGAACGTTTATTTTATATCGATAAAGGTGTAAATTTTATTACTAAAATATTTCGTTCAACACATGACCAATCTCAACGAATGAGTACTGTCAACACATGAACTTTTATTTTATAATATTCTTTATTTTCTAAACTGGAATGAGGCCCAATCAATTACCATATAAAGTTAATTATATGGATTTCCATATAACACATGTATATAATAGCATTGAAAAATAATCAACCATCGACCAAAGTGCACTACACTGTATAAGCATCAAATATAGATATTCAACGCTTATAACAGCCTGTCAATCAATCGATCGACATATTTAATCAATCAGGATGAGTGAACTGCATATTTCATCCTAACACCCGTGTGGGGTTTCAAACAATCAAACAACTATTTTATTTGTGCAGTTGGGCGATGTGTAAAATTTATCGACCGAATCAATGTCCTTCAAATAGGTGTACATAAACAAACCGTCGGGTTTGTAAATGAATATTTATTTATTCACATTCACTATATTCATATTCACATTAAAAATTATATTTTTAACGATAAAACATTTTATTTTAACTTATGAATTTCTATTCAATTCATTTATTCAATAAAATGATATTTTTATTTTTCTAACTTATTTTAGAAAATTTCGGCGGCATAACGACACGATACTAGAAACGGGACGAGGCCTAGCTTATCCCCGGTCTAGTGAAGGCCCACGCCATTCACACATCAATCAAATTCACCAAACAACCAAATTCAAATCAAATCATATAACTAAGCTATGCAACCAAACAAACAAGTCCATGGTCTGTGGACGGTTGTGTCGGGTGCTACTAAGCACCGTCTGCATCCTAGTATATATATATAAATAGAAATGAAATTGAAAGGTGAGAAATTCTCACTTATAGCTATCCAGCTTCACGGCACTTCATTGATAGAAATCTTCATCGCTATCGCATCCTCGTCGTCTTCGTTGCCCGTAGCCACGTTCATTATTCTCTTTCTTCCTCGCGTTCGACATCAGAAATCGTCGAACTAACTTGCCAACGTCCTTCTCGAACTGCGCGCCACGCTGGAGGGTTCGGACCTGAAGCCTTGAGGGGGGGTTGCGTTCTTCTGCGACTCGATGTGGCGCGTCGGAGGCGACGGAGCTAGGGTCTCGCGATGGTGCAGCGTGGGGGCCCCACGGTGGCGATTTCGTCACGGGCTAGGGCTTCTCGGTGGATTGGGGTCTTGAACGGAGGGAAAGAAGGCGGGGGGGGGGGGGGGAAGAGATGACGCGGGGGTGGTTCGTCGTCGTGAGGACGATGGGAGGAAGGGGGGGGGTCGCGCGAGGCTTGAGGCAGCGCTTGGGCGAGCGGCGGTGGAGTTGCGGCAGGTGGTGGGGCCCGCGATGCAGTGGAAAAAAGGGGGCGATGGGAATCGGGGTTCGGTCTTCGTGGTCTTCGAGGGGACTGGGCGCTTGAGGGGGTCGGCCAGGAATGGGGGGGGGGGAGACCTGGTGGTGGCGATGGCGTCAGGCGCCATCGATTTGGAAAAATCGATCGTTTCGTTTTTTTTCTTCTCTTTTTTTTCTTCTTCTTCTCTGCTAAACGAAGAATAGGGGGGGGGTGGGCCAGAGCGAAGTTAAGGGGAGAGAAAAGAAAATTTTTAATTTTTAATTTAATTAATTATTTAATCTAATAGAAGTTGACTTTTTATTTCGACCTCGAAACGAGGTCCACCGACTGTCGCCCATAGCGTTTCACCCCCATTCCGAACACAATGGGATATGTATCGCCAGCTGATTCGATCGTTACAATCAGTTTCAGTTGAATTTACATTTAAATCATTATATTGAATTTTAAACGTACATTTCAAATTACCGGGGTCACATACGAACTCTAAAAATTCTAGAAAAATATTTTCTAGCTTCGTATTGACGATACGGTCCTAACAAAACTAGTTTCGTCAAATTCTGAGACCGTTAGAAAAATGGCCATTTTCCAGTCGATTAAAATCAACTGAAACTGGTCAAACGCGTTTTCCTTTGCCACGCTCACATACTGATTCGAAAAATTATGAAATTTGAAATCTAGCAATAACTCGACATCACGGACCCAACAAAACTGGTTTCGTCGAAATCCGAGGTCATTTGCAAAATGTCCATTTTTAAGGGCCTGAATTCTATAGCGACTATTCAGAATTTTCAACTGGACATATCTTTTGATCCCCGCTATGAAATCTTGATTTTTCGGATTCGTTGGAAAGATATTATCAATTAGATCCCATTATTTTTGGTTTCACTAAAATCCTGATTATTTTGCACCCGGTACATTCAATTGAAGTTTGAAATCGAATTATCGAACTACCGCGCCATTTTCAATTCTATTTATAATTATATATAAATTTATATATTCTAACGACGACGTATATAATATATACGTTCTAATTCTATTCAAAATAAATTTCTCGTCGATATTATTTAAAATAATCTATTTTAAATATTCAAAATTCACTAAAATTGCCAAAATAAAAATTTTAAACTGGCCCAGAATTTGCGGGTTATTACAATCTCCCCCACTTAAAACTTTTCGTCCCCGAAAAGGAACAAAGTCGAAAGTGGTTTGATTAATCAGCTCTACGTTCGATCCGGCTTCCATTCTCCAACTCTTTAGTTTCTGAGAATTTTCAAAATTTCAAAAATTTGGCTAACACCCTAAATTTTTGAAAAATTTCGCCATAACCTCCCCTGCACCGGGAGCATCGGGGAATTTCAAATAGCTTCCCCGGTCCTTCAGATCTCAAAAAGAAAAAGAAAAAGCCAAGCGGCTAGCCAATAGGCTCATAAAATCATCATCACCCAAACAAAACAGTAAATTATGCAGTAAACATGTACCTATTTGTCGGGCAAACAAATTTCATTCTCTGCTCTAGCCTCCTTGCTATGACCGGTTCAATGTAAGTATATGTTTATGCAAGCAAATGCGACCAATTTTCAATACAATTCAATATTTGATTAAAGTAGGCATAAGTGGTTAAAATTTAGCAAACAAATAAACAAACAACACAATCATCAATCAATTAGTGAATTAGAGTTTTCAAATTCATAATTTTGATATATATATACAGAAAATCTTGTTTTTGATGCCAATTCACAACAATGTGTTCTAACTATATAAGTTTTGGTTCTCACACCAGTCTAATGGAAATATATAGATAATCACACCTTCGAAACTCGAATATAAATTCTGATGATGATATATCAATCATCAGAATCACCCCCGGGCGACTAGAGTGTGATGCTATATCTATCCAATATATTAAAACTTCGAATACACGCGGATCAGACGTATACGCAAAATCTATATATACTGGACTGTCCAACTCAATATAAATAGATAATCAAATACGAGTAATTAATTTAAATTTTCAAAACAAAAATTTGTTTTCACTTTCAAAAATATACTCTTCACACTCGTCCTAGGATACTACTGATCCCATCTCTAACGGGTCATTCCCATTGGATTTTACTAATCCAATATCTGATGAATTCTTTCGTATGGTTCTAATGTGCCTTATTCTCTGAGCTTTGTAAACCAAAGCTCTGATACCAACTGCGAAAACCCGCAACTTCCCCGTAAAGGAAAGCGTCGGATAGTTCGAGAACAAACCACAACAGAACGCATATAAAAGAACATTTCTTTGTATATTACAACAATGCATCAGATTACAAGAATATACAGAGTATAAATGAATATTACACAGAAATATCAGAGATTTAAATTACATTTAAATACATAGCAGCGGAAAATAATACAATACACAACTAGAAGGAGATATACGGATACAAAACTTTCCGGATATCGTTCCAGCTGTAAACCAGGATCCTGTGAATATAAATCTGCAAAACCAAAACTACTAGCTGCCCGTGTCAAAATAGGGGCACCCAGAGTTTAGGTTAAAACAATAAACTCCAGGTCAGTCATGTGACTGGTGTGAGAACTAAAACAGTTATTAATATTTATTTTAAATCATTAGGTAAATCAAGGGACCACGCCGTATAACACGGAACGGGTTTCCTCCCAAGAATACCAGTGCATAAAACAAACAGCGCAATGCTAAATAAAGAAAAATGAAGCTGTTATAAGACCCAGGTCCCATCACACAATGCAACGCAGCCGAGGATAGGGTTTTCCCTTATAACAGCCAAAGAATGCTTGATACGTTTAAAACAAATTGTTTGATACTATTATAAGTGCATAGTGTATAAAACAACTTCAAATCATAAGTATCAATCATAGGCGGCATGAGCGTCCCATGCCACTATGTCGCCATATAAAGGTTTACAAATAAAACCGCAAAGTCACGTATTTGGAAATTGGATTTCCGTCTATGAACCGAGGCTAGGGGCAAGATCCTCAACCGATTCGAGACTGCCTAGCCCGAGTCTCAGGATCAGAACGCATCGACCCTTGGATCGTCAGGGCCGGTCCACCGATGTGGATTAAACTTAAACCCTGGACACTGCGTTTCGCCGCCCTTTGGGGCGTAAGCGAGCCAACGAATGACTCCATCGGACCCGGATCGTCCGATCTAACCGAGGCGCCTCGCAACAGCAACAACCACATAAGTCAAACTCGTCAGGGCGTGTAAAACCACTGACGCCACTTTTAGCTAGGAGGAAACGTAGGCCCTCCCTGAGGTCCGTCTCCCGTTTTTGGTTCATACCGGGTGTGAAACTCGCGAAGTAAACGTTACACAAAGCTACGCCACAAAGGCCGTGCTTTGATCATCACCACAAGACTTTGCTTTTCAACAGAAGCCTCGACCATTTGCATCTTAGCATGCCACACAGGCAAACCATCCTATGCAACCGATATCAGTCACACAGAATGAAATCCGATGTCAGACACACAGTCCATTTACAAGTCCGTTCTGGGTCTGAACGAAACCGGAGGCACCTAGTACCCCGCATATCCATCGATCTCCAAGTACGTCTGGACGATCACTAACTGTTTCCATCTTCTTGGGTGTACAGCCCAATCAAGATCATCAGTAATTACCCAAACGACGTGAAGACCTCCGGTCTTCGACCATCGTCTTCATCTTCGACTTATCGTCGTATCAGTTATTCAGAATGGGATAAACCCGGTCTTTCCGAATAACTCGCGTATATTTAAATAAGTGTTACACAAACACAACATACGCCTCATTCCAATTCATTAGTCACTAACCGTAAATTAATCAAGAGAATAATTCCCCAAATATTAACCCCGAAGGCCGAAACCAACATCAGATCAATATCCAGAAAACCATTCTGCTTGGCCAACCGACAGTTAGTTTCTAAATTTCACATTCATAGGGAAATGTTCCCATTAATTTTATCCAAGATAAATTTCTTGAATTTATTCTTCTTTTGAATTTCGATTCAACTAGTCGAGATTAACGAACCTTACCGAAGTAATCATTGGTTTTAATTTCCCAATCCCAACCTATTTATCCCATGAAGTAAAACGGGTAATACTTCATATCTAACACCACAGTGTTATCGGTAAATTCAATTACCATTTCACGTTCAAATCTAATTAAAGATTTAACTATCGCCTGGAGCAAAACTGGTGATACTCCATTTCGATTATTTCAATCTAATTAAAGATTCATTAAAACTCCACTTAGTTTTAATCGTTAACTGGGTTAAAGAATCAGTGTCATTTAAAACACGGTTCACGGTAAACCCAAAGTCACATTCCATTAATTATCGGGTTAAAGAACGAGTGTTGTTTAAAACACTGTTCACGATAAACCCAAAAATCAATATCAATTCAATTCCAATTAAATATCATTTAATTGGTACACTTCATTAAATCTAAATAAAAGATTTAATCTTTTCTCAACTGGGTTCAAGAACAGTGTTAATGAAGACACCATTCACGACAAACCCAAATCACATTCGATATTCAATACAAGGCTCTGAATAGAAAATATATCGGCTTATATTCAATATCAAATTCTACGATTAACAAATGTCGTATTGGAAATAACGATACTAATATATCTTTCAAATTTCCATAACAACACCTGTACAATCACGAATTCCAACATCGAAATATTCCGAAGACAATTTCGATTCAAATCCACTCCAATGCAATCATTGGATATTCTGGTTATTTCTAAAACCCTTTTCTGATTCAATTTATTTATTTAAAAATAAATAGAATTTTAATTCTAGTTCAAAACTAGTTCATTTCGATAAAAATCTATTTTTATCTTTTCAAATAGGGAGTTTTTCATCCCAATTCTTTCTAAATCATTTCTTATGATTTTACACAAATTATTACTATTATTAATAATTTTATCAAGGCCCGTACAGTCGATTTCCATCAACGGCCATCGAACTGCACTTACAGCGACCTTTTTCGAATTTGATTTGGACGTATCTCCAAATCCAACCGTTAGATTTCAAATTTCTAATATTCGTTAGAAAGCTCTTTTCGATACGAACCCAACGGTTCCGGTTTTAGGAGAATCCGACGGTCGGATCTCCCGTAATGTCCGTTTGAAATAAATGGTCGAAATTCACGAACTGCCGCGACGCGGCGCGTTCTATTCTGGCCATTATATTATATATATATAATATATATAATATATATTTCGTCGATTTCTATTTAAAACGAATTATATAAATAGTTTTAAAATTCGTTTCAAAAGCAACTTCAACTTCCATTTCAATCCAAAGCAAAATTGAATTCTTCTTTATAAATTCGTTTTAAAATTCATTTCTATTCAATTCAAATTTCAATTCAATTTGAATTCATTTCAATTTGCTTTCAATTAAATTTGAATTCGTTTTCAATTCAATTCATTTCGAAATCGTTTTCAATTCATTTCATTTCGAAATCGTTTTCAATTCATTTCATTTCGAAATCGTTTTCAATTCGATATAAATATCGTTCACGTCAAAATGGCGTCAATCTAATCAACACGGCTTCATAAATTTCTATTTTCAAATATTCTATTTCAAATATTTCTTTTTCAAAATAGTTGTTATTATCAAAATATTTCGTTCAACACATGACCAATCTCAATGAATGAGTACTGTCAACACATGAACTTTTATTTTATATCGATAAAGGTGTAAATTTTATTACTAAAATATTTCGTTCAACACATGACCAATCTCAATGAATGAGTACTGTCAACACATGAACGTTTATTTTATATCGATAAAGGTGTAAATTTTATTACTAAAATATTTCGTTCAACACATGACCAATCTCAATGAATGAGTACTGTCAACACATGAACGTTTATTTTATATCGATAAAGGTGTAAATTTTATTACTAAAATATTTCGTTCAACACATGACCAATCTCAATGAATGAGTACTGTCAACACATGAACTTTTATTTTATAATATTCTTTATTTTCTAAACTGGAATGAGGCCCAATCAATTACCATATAAAGTTAATTATATGGATTTCCATACAACACATGTATATAATAGCATTGAAAAATAATCAACCATCGACCAAAGTGCACTACACTGTATAAGCATCAAATATAGATATTCAACGCTTATAACAGCCTGTCAATCAATCGATCAACATATTTAATCAATCAGGATGAGTGAACTGCATATTTCATCCTAACACCCGTGTGGGGTTTCAAACAATCAAACAACTATTTTATTTGTGCAGTTGGGCGATGTGTAAAATTTATCGACCGAATCAATGTCCTTCAAATAGGTGTACATAAACAAACCGTCGGGTTTGTAAATGAATATTTATTTATTCACATTCACTATATTCATATTCACGTTAAAAATTATATTTTTAACGATAAAACATTTTATTTTAACTTATGAATTTCTATTCAATTCATTTATTCAATAAAATGATATTTTTATTTTTCTAACTTATTTTAGAAAATTTCGGCGGCATAACGACACGATACTAGAAACGGGACGAGGCCTAGCCTTATCCCCGGTCTAGTGAAGGCCCACGCCATTCACACATCAATCAAATTCATCAAACAACCAAATTCAAATCAAATCATATAACTAAGCTATGCAACCAAACAAACAAGTCCATGGTCTGTGGACGGTTGTGTCGGGTGCTACTAAGCACCGTCTGCATCCTAGTATATATATATAAATAGAAATGAAATTGAAAGGTGAGAAATTCTCACTTATAGCTATCCAGCTTCACGGCACTTCATTGATAGAAATCATCATCGCTATCGCATCCTCGTCGTCTTCGTTGCCCGTAGCCACGTTCATTATTCTCTTTCTTCCTCGCGTTCGACATCAGAAATCGTCGAACTAACTTGCCAACGTCCTTCTCGAACTGCGCGCCACGCTGGTCGGTTCGGACCTGAAGCCTTGAGGGGGGGTTGCGTTCTTCTGCGACTCGATGTGGCGCGTCGGAGGCGACGGAGCTAGGGTCTCGCGATGGTGCAGCGTGGGGGCCCCACGGTGGCGATTTCGTCACGGGCTAGGGCTTATCGGTGGATTGGGGTCTTGAACGGAGGGAAAGAAGGCGGGGGGGGGGGGAAGAGATGACGCGGGGGTGGTTCGTCGTCGTGAGGACGATGGGAGGAAGGGGGGGTCGCGCGAGGCTTGAGGCAGCGCTTGGGCGAGCGGCGGTGGAGTTGCGGCAGGTGGTGGGGCCCGCGATGCAGTGGAAAAAAGGGGGCGATGGGAATCGGGGTTCGGTCTTCGTGGTCTTCGAGGGGACTGGGCGCTTGAGGGGGTCGGCCAGGAATGGGGGGGGGAGACCTGGTGGTGGCGATGGCGTCAGGCGCCATCGATTTGGAAAAATCGATCGTTTCGTTTTTTTTTTCTCTTTTTTTTTCTTCTTCTTCTCTGCTAAACGAAGAATAGGGGGGGGGGGGCAGAGCGAAGTTAAGGGGAGAGAAAAGAAAATTTTTAATTTTAAATTTAATTAATTATTTAATCTAATAGAAGTTGACTTTTTATTTCGACCTCGAAACGAGGTCCACCGACTGTCGCCCATAGCGTTTCACCCCCATTCCGAACACAATGGGATATGTATCGCCAGCTGATTCGATCGTTACAATCAATTTCAGTTGAATTTACATTTAAATCATTATATTGAATTTTAAACGTACATTTCAAATTACCGGGGTCACATACGAACTCTAAAAATTCTAGAAAAATATTTTCTAGCTTCGTATTGACGATACGGTCCTAACAAAACTAGTTTCGTCAAATTCTGAGACCGTTAGAAAAATGGCCATTTTCCAGTCGATTAAAATCAACTGAAACTGGTCAAACGCGTTTTCCTTTGCCACGCTCACATACTGATTCGAAAAATTATGAAATTTGAAATCTAGCAATAACTCGACATCACGGACCCAACAAAACTGGTTTCGTCGAAATCCGAGGTCATTTGCAAAATGTCCATTTTTAAGGGCCTGAATTCTATAGCGACTATTCAGAATTTTCAACTGGACATATCTTTTGATCCCCGCTATGAAATCTTGATTTTTCGGATTCGTTGGAAAGATATTATCAATTAGATCCCATTATTTTTGGTTTCACTAAAATCCGGATTATTTTGCACCCGGTACATTCAATTGAAGTTTGAAATCGAATTATCGAACTACCGCGCCATTTTCAATTCTATTTATAATTATATATAAATTTATATATTCTAACGACGACGTATATAATATATACGTTCTAATTCTATTCAAAATAAATTTCTCGTCGATATTATTTAAAATAATCTATTTTAAATATTCAAAATTCACTAAAATTGCCAAAATAAAAATTTTAAACTGGCCCAGAATTTGCGGGTTATTACATGATGTCATATGTTTGGATTGATTTTGTTTAATCATTCACAGATCAATAAGACGTTATTCTAAAATTACATTCAGTTGTTACTTACTTGGTGATTGAGTTAAGTACAGGTATGAGAAGGCAATAAAGATAGAATTTGATTGTGTAGATTGCTATAAATTGAGAATCATGCTTAATAACGCCCGCAAAAAGTACGCCTACACAGAATATAAATTTTTGGGTTTTGAGATCTGGTTTTGGATTTTCGACCATGAGAGTCGATGTATATATATTTCTTGAACCTGCAATATTGCAGATGTCCCTCCGTACAGGGGAGACTCTGCCAAAAAAATTCAAAATTTAACGAGTTAGAAAAATTTTAAAATTTTTTTATTTGAAATTAATTGATTTTAAAACCAATTGGATTCTTGAAGAATGCTACAAACCTCAAATTAACCATTCTTTTTGCCTTGGTAATTTAGGTGACGTAACTCTTTTAAAGGGGAAGTAATATAACGACTCATATTTTCTGGCCGATTATTTGAATTATTTAATTATTTAAAATATTAGTTTGCATAAATAATTGAATTTAATTATTTTGAATATTTTATTTAAATAATAAATAATATAATATTTTAATTCCATAATATCTAGAAAATGTTGAATTTGCTACATAATGTGTATTGGCAAAATAAAAGGGTTTGATACTGTTTATATTGAAAATAAATTAGCGTATTCGTTTATTTAACGGTAGTTGAACGTTTAATTTAGAATTTAATTATAAAACAAGCTGCAGCGACACGGTAGTTCGTAATATGGAGTTTTGAACTTTAATTGGCTGTGTAGTATCAAATATAAGTCGAATTTGTTCGAAACAAGAAACTCCGGACCTAATGGATAATATTTTTCTAATGGAAGAGAAAAATCGAGTTCTCATAGTGTAGATTTTATTTTTTGTCCAAATCAAATTTAAAAATAGTCGCTATGGAATTCCTTTATAAATTATAGCGATTTATTATATTTAAATAAAGGTTTTTAATTATTTGAATATCGCTTCCGCTTGGAATTCAAGCCGGGATATTTTATTTTGGTAATACATGAAATTTTATTATTTTAATATTGAGGTATTTTAAATTTTATTTATTTTAATTTAAATTGGACCCTTTAAATTTGACTTTATTTAAACGACCTCCGTTTCCGACGAAACAAATTTTATTGAGACCGTAATAGCTAATTATTGCTAGATTTCAATTTGCACGTCAATCGAAGTTATTTTGTGAGCATGGCAAAATAAAATACAAATAAATTGACCATTTGGATGTGAACGAGCGCCGTTTGAGCAAACAGACTCGAAATTCGATGAAACAAAATCCATTAGGACTGTAACGTCAAATTATACCTTTCCGTCCATTTTCTAATGAACGGAGTTTGCATGTAAGCACAGTAATCAATAAACAACGTTCAGAATTGACGATAGACAAGAATAAAAATCGTTAGTCATATCGTTTGTCAAGTCAACAATAAAAATAACATTTTCCCTCACTTATATAAACCCATCACCCCGAACCTAAACCCCCAAATTAGAAATTCATCACCTAAATTTGCAGAAAAGCCCCTCTTTAAAAATTAATTTATATCTTGAAATTTGTAACGAATTGGCCGTGGGAATCTGAAGCAAAGTGGTAAATTTGGTCGAGGGCTAGCTACGATAAAAATTTGGTGGAGTTTCATCGATGGTGGTGGCCGGAAATCGCAATGAAAGGTGAGAACAAGGTTTAGTTTTTAGGGTTTTTGGGAGAGCTATAATCAATTTTGGATGATGAACTCTAAAGTGATGTTGTAGAGAGTGAAGAGGGGTTCATTTTTGCTTCTGGTCGGAGGGTCAGATATTGGCTGTGTTGGCCGTGGTTGGGAGTTGAACGGAGGTGAAGCTTTGGGGTGTTTCTCTTGGAGCAGCGGTCGAATTTGATGGTTTTCCGGTCAAAGGAGGAGGAATTAGTGGTGGATATCTAAAGGTGGATGGTAGAACGAAGGGTGGCGGTTCGATCTAAGGTGGTCTGGGTGGTTGCAGTGGTCTGTGGTGGTAGATATCTCCACATGAACGGAAATTGAAGTCGACCGTGTTCTCGTGATTACACGGTGAGCTAGGTGATCTCGTCTTTGGCGATGAGCCATGGGGGTGAGGCGAAGATGGGGCAGTGGTTTAATGTGGTGTCGGAGGTCTATATCGACGGTGATGGAGGCCGATGAAGTCGCAGTCTAGGTTGAAGGAAACAGGTTTAGGAAGTAATCGGGGTTCTGAAAATCAAAGGGGTGAAGACAAGCCAAATTAGTTGGCATGGACTATGCTTTAATTTAAGGTATAATTAAGGTCAAAGCTATTAGTTAATTACTAAATTAATTTAATTAAAATCATTTTAAACTTTAAATAAGCATATCTCATTCATACGTTAATGAAATTCAGTAAAACTAGATCTATTGGGATTGCAGAGACGAGGCCTAGGTGATGGTGCTGCTTTGGAATCATTTGGAGCTGACTGGAATTTTTTGCAATTTTAAATGCTGGTTTAAAATTATACAACACAACGCGACAACCGCCAACTGGAATAAAATGGCGAATTAACCCTCACACTTTTCTGGAATACTGTGATGTGCTAAATTCATATAATTATAACACACCATTAATAGTATAGATTGGTTGATTGAATACTATGGATGCTACTGGTTGTTTTTTGTTTGGTTGACTGATGTTATTTATATATTACCATTTAAATGCATTAAATCATTTCATATACTATTATCAAACATTGTTGTGATGCAGGGAAGAACAGGTAGGAGGAATTAAACCAGATTCCTCAAAATTTATTGTATGTTATTTGTTGTTCGTATTAATTATATATACTAATGTGTTACCCCAAAATGATATCAAAATCTGTTCGGATTGAATGGTTGTTAATCATTGTTGTGATATAAATCAATCGACAATATTGATTAATTCGTTGGCAGCGATGGCCTAGAATCTGTTATTTATGACATCGTTTTGCCGCTAGGCGAACCGACAATGATTTTTGTTATAAATTTATTTTTATAACTGAAATGAAATTTTAAAGTGGCTTTATACGAGTTAATTAAAACACAATTTTTTTAAATATATTTATATTTATAATCATGTTTTTCAATAAGAATTTATTTAAACATTTTATATAATGAATTACTATGTATTAATGGTTAGAAAGGGCAAAAACTAATATACGGATTAATAAAATTAGATAATTAATTTACGAAACAATTAAATGATATTTTTAATTTAATTAAGTTATTAATTAAAAAAGGAAAACGATGAATGAATATCAGCTAATAATTAACTGATGTTGACAGTCGACAAAGAAGACTGTTTTAATTAAAGTTGAAAATTGGGGTGATCTGATTTTAATTAATTAAATCAATAATTTTTGAATATTTGTTAAATTTAACAAAGGTTGTTCAAAGTAAGTTAATCTTTGATTAACTATATTTTAAAAGTAATTATCAAGTTAATTATTGTTAATGAGGTTAATTATTATTAGTAATCCTTTAAATTGATTAATTACTCTGTTTTAATGGAATTAACTATTTTAAAATGGTTAATGTTGAAGTAAATTAATTTTTAAGTGGTGATAATTGTAGCAATTACTTTTTAATGGTAAATTAAAAAGTGATCAAATAGAAATAAGTTTTGATTTCAATGTAATAAGGGAGTATAAAAGGATTTATAATCCGTGATTATAAACAAAGCGTGTGAATGGGAGTCGTAAGCTAATGTGAGATCTCAATAAGATTTTACTTAATTAAGTAAAGTGAGAATGGTTATAAATAGGACTTAAAAGGGGTTTGGTGAATATTTACTTGACAGATTAAGTAAAGAAAATATAAGTGTGACAACAAGGTATTTCGCTCGATCCGAATCAGTCGCTAAACCGATCTAGACCGTTCGAAACGCCTGATTGTTTTGAGAACACGACGAAATACAACGCAGACGGAAGAACATTTCATTGCATATTACAACAATTCCAGCAGAATACAAGAATATACAGAGTATAAATAAATATTACACAGAAATATCAGAGATTTAAATTACATTTAAATACATCGCAGCGGAAAATAATACAATACACAACTGAAGGAGATATACGGATACAAAGCTTTCCGGATATCCTTCCAGCTGTAAACCAGGATCCTGTGAATATAAATCTGCAAAACCAAAACTACTAGCTGCCCATGTCAAAATAAGGGCACCCAGAGTTTAGGTTAAAACAATAAACTCCATGTCAGTCATGGGACTGGTGTGAGAACTAAAACAGTTATTATTCTTTATTTTAAAGTTAGGTAAATCAAGGGACCACGCCGTATAACACGGAACGGGTTTCCTCCCAAGAATACCAGTGCATAAAATAAACAGCGCAATGCTAAATAAAGAAAAATGAAGCTATTATAAGACCCAGGTCCTATCACACAATGAAACGCAAGCCGGGGGATAGGGTTTTACCTTATAATAGCCAAAGAATGCTTGATACGTTTAAAACAAGTCATTTGATACTATAATAAGTGTATAGTGTTTAAAACAACTTCAAATCATAAGTATCAATCATAGGCGACATGAGCGTCCTATGCCACTATGTCGCCATATATAGGTTTACAAATAAAAACGCAACACAAAGTCACGTATTTGGAAATTGGATTTCCATCTATGAACCGAGGCAAAAGATAGTCCTCAACCGATTCGAGACTCTCTAGCCCGAGCCTCAGGATCAGAGCTCGAGTGACCCTTGGAGCGACAGGGCCGGTCCACCGATGTGGATTAAAATGCTTGAGCACTGCGTTTCCCCGCCCTTTGGGGCGTAAATGAGCCAACGAATGGCTCCATCGGACCCGGATCGTCCGATCTAACCGAGGCGCCTCGCAACAGCAACAACCACATAAGTCAAACTCGTCAGGGCGTGTAAAACCACTGACGCCACTTCTAACTAGAAAGAAACGCATGTCCTCCTTGAGGTCCGTCTCCCGTTTTTGGTTCATACCGGGTGTGAAACTCGCGAAGTAAATGTTACACAAAGCTACACCACAAAGGCCGTGCTTCGATCATCAACCACAAGACTTTGCTTTTCAACAGAAGCCTTGATCATTTGCCACTTAGGCATGCCACACAGGCAATTCACTCTATGCGTTTGATATCCATCAGTATATAACCCCTGAGCTCGTACGTCTCAGAGAAGGGCGTTAAGCAAGAGAATAAATTCTCCACCGCCAGACAGATATATATTTAATAGAAATCAATCACACAGACTAAAATCCAATGTTAGACACACAATCCATTTACAAGTTCGTTCCGGGTCTGAACGAAACCGGAGGCACCTAGTACCCCGCATATCCATCGATCTCCAAGTACGTCTGGACGATCACCAACTGTTTCCATCTTCTTGGGTGTACAGCCCAATCAAGATCATCAGTAATTATCCAAACGACGTGAAGATCTCCGGTCTTCGACCACCGTCATCATCTTCGACTTATCGTCGTATCAGTTATTCAGAATGGGATAAACCCGGTCTTTTCGAATAACTCGCGTATATTTTAAATAAGTGTTACACAAACACAACATACGCCTCATTCCAATTCATCAGTCACTAACCGTAAATTAATCAAGAGAATAGTACCCCAAATATTAACCCCGAAGGCCGAAACCAACATCAGATCAATATCCAGAAAACCATTCTGCTTAGCTAACCGACAGTTAGTTTCTAAATTTCACATTCCTAGGGAAATGTTCCCATTAATTTTATCAAAGATAAATTCCTTGAATTTATTCTTTAATCTTCTTTTGAATTTCGATTCAACTAGTCGGGATTAACGAACCTTACCAAAGTAATCATTTGTTTTAATTTCCCAATCCCAACCTATTCATCCCATGAAGTAAAACTGGTAATACTTCATATCTAACACCACGGTGTTATCGGTAAGTTCAATTACCATTTCACGTTTAAATCTAATTAAAGATTTAACTATCGCCTGGAGCAAAACTGGTGATACTCCATTCTCGATCTTTTCAGTCTAATTAAAGATTCATTAAAACTCCACTTAGTTTTAATCTCTATCTGGGTTAAAGAATCAGTGTCATTTAAAACACGGTTCACGATAAACCCCAAAATCATATCACATTTCAATCAGTCCCTAATCGTAAATTAGCAAGTGAGCAATTCCCTAAGTATTAACCCCGAAGGCCGAAACCAACATCAGACCAATACCCCAGAAACCATTCAACTTAACTAATCTCCAGTTAGTTTCTGATTTTCTTAACTCCTTTGGGTCTAAGAACAGTATTATTGAAGATACCGTTCACGACAACCAAAAATCACGTTCCGTTAATTATCAGGTTAAAGAACAAGTGTTATATAAAACACTGTTCACGATAAACCCAAGAATCAATTCGAATTCAATTCCAATTAAATATTATTTAATTGGTACACTTCATTAAATCTAACTAAAAAGATTTAATCATTTTCTCAACTGGGCTTAAGTACAGTGTTAATGAAGACACCATTCACGACAAACCCAAATCACATTTGATATTAAATACAAGGCTCTGAATAGAAAATATATCGGCTTATATTCAATATCAAATTCTACGACCAACAAATATCGTATTGAAATAACGATATAAATATATCTTTCAAATTTCCATAACAATATCTGTGTAATCACGAAATCCAACATCGAAATAATCCAAAGACAATTTCGATTCAAATCCATTCCATTTCAATTCTTGGAAATTCTGGTTATTTTGAAAATCCTTTTTCAAATTCGATTTATTTATTTAAAAATAAATAGAATTTTAATTCTAGTTCAAAACTAGTTCATTTCGATAAAAATCTATTTTTATCTTTTCAAATATGGTGTTTTTCATCCCAATTCTTCCCAAATCATTTCTCATGATTTTACACAAATTATTACTATTTTTAATAATTTTATCAAGGCCCGTACAGTCGATTTCCATCAACGGCTATCGAACTGCACTTACAGCGGCCTTTTTCAAATTTGATTTGGACATAATTCCAAATCCAACCGTTAGATTTCAAATTTCTAACATTCGTTAGAAAGCTCTTTTCGATACGAACCCAACGGTTCCGGTTTTAGGGGAATCCAACGGTCGGATCTCCCGTAATATCCATTCGAAGTCAATGGTCGAAATTCGCGAAATGCCGCGGCGCGGCGCGTTCTATTCAGGCCATTATATATATATATATATATATTATATATATTTCATCGATTTCCTTTCAAAACTTATTTTATAAATCGTTTTAAATTCGTTTTCAAAACGATTTCGACTTCTATTTCAAATTCAAATCAAAATCGAATTTTTCAACATAAATTCATTTTAATTTCATTTCAAATCGATTTAATTCAAATTGATTTCTAATTCAATTTCAGTTCATTTTCAATTCAATTCAATTTCAATTCGAATTCATTTCTATTCAATTTCAATTTGAATTCATTTCTACTCAGTTTCAATTCGAATTCATTTCTATTCAGTTTCAGTTTGAATTTCAATTCTTTTCAAAATATCAGATTTTGAAATCACTTTCGATATTCATTACAAAATCGATATAAATATCGTTCACGTCAAAATGGCGTCAATCTAATCTACACAGCTTCATATATTTCTATTTTCCAATATTCTATTTCAACTATTTCTATTTCAAATGTTTCTTTTTCAAATATTTCTATTTCAATTGTTTCTTTTTCAAATATTTCTATTTTCAAATATTCTATTTCATATATTTCTGTTTTCAAATATTATATTTCAAATATTTCTATTTTCAAATATTCTATTTCAAATATGGAATGAGGCCCAATCAGTTACCATATAATGTTAATTATATGGATTTTCTACCACACGTATCTAACAACAATGATAAATCATCAACCATCATCCAAAGTGCGTTCTACACTGTATAAGCATCAAATATAAATATTTAACGCTTATAATAGTCTGTCAATCGATCGATCGACATACAACTAATTATTGGGATTAGTGTACGTCAAATATCATCCCAATACCCGTGTGGGGTTTCAAACAATCAAACACAGATTTTATTTGTGCAGTTGGGCGATGTGTAAAATTTATCGTCCCAATCAATATCAGTCAAATGTGTGTATATAAACAAATCGTCCGATTTGTTTATTTTTATTTCATTTCATATACACGTTAAAATTCTATTTTCAACTATAAAATATTTTTAACTATATAAATATTTTATTTCGTTTCACATCACATCACACAATCAACTACACATCAAAATCAAACAAACAAGCATACAAGCTGTCCATGGTCTGTGGACGACGGGTGTCAGGTGCTACTAAACACCGTCTGCATCCTAGTATATATTTATAACTAGAAAAATAAAATTAAAGGTGAGAAGTTCTCACAGATTAGCTAATCCAATCCCACGACTCTTCTTATGTAGAAATCTTCGCCGTTCTTGCCTCTTGTCACTTTCTTTGCCCGTATTCTCTACATATGTAAAAATCAAATTTTTACTTTGCTATTCAATATATAAAAATCGAATTTTTACTTTGCTATTCAATATATAAAAATCGAATTTTTATTCTTCCTATGATATAAAAATCATATTTTTATAATGCTATTCTATATAAAAAGATTATATTTTTACATAGCTATAAATAGAGAAAAGATTATATTTTTATACTTCTACAATATAAAAGATTATATTTTTATATCGCCACTCATATAAAAATCACATCTTTGCTCCTTCTACATAATAAAGATCGAATTTTTAATACTACTATAATATAAAAATCTAATATTTACTTCATTAAAAATCCAACCTTTCTTCACTAATATCATATATAATTTTCAGTTTAAAAATCAAATATTTTTCCTAATAAATTAGATTAAATAAACTAGAAGAAAACTCACTGTTTCGTTCACTGCCCGAACCATTCGCCACCGCTAGGGTCTTCCTCCTGCACAGCCTTCGATGAGCCTCCGGTTGCTACGCCTCTTGCTGCAGACATCGGAGGAAGGGGGAGGCGCTCTGGTGGGTTTGGGGTTAGAAGGGGGGGGGGCTCGCGTGATTTTGGGTCTCGAGAGCAGGGAGGATCAGAGGTAAGGGGATCGACGGAGGGGAGGTCGGCTTGGCAGCGGGGCCTCCGGCGTTGGCGGCGCGTCGGGTTCTTTGAGGAGGAGGAGGGTGTAAGCGAGAGTCGCGAGGAGGGAGGCACTGAAACGGAAGGAGAAGGAGGAGGTTAGATCGCCAGCAGTGGTAGGGGAGGTGCCCGCTCCGGCGGCGGCAGCTTGGAGGCGCGATCGATGCTTTTGCGGGTTTTTTTTCTTTTATCTGAAAGAGAACGTGGAGGAAAGGAGAGTATATGGGGGGGTTTATATAAAATATATTTTTAATTTAATATTTAATTTTTAAAAAGCAACTTTATATTTTGAACTTGAAATCAAACCCACCGACTGTTGTCCATAGCTAATTACCCCCATTCCGAACACAATGGGATATGTATCGCAAGCTGATTCAACCGTTTCGATCAGTTTCCATTAAAATCAACGTATAACTCTATATATTGAATTTGAATGCGCATTTCAATTTACCGGGGTCACAAACTAACCCGAAAAATTCCATAAAAATATTTTCTAGCTTCGTATTGACGATACAGTCCTAACAAAACTAATTTCGTCAAATTCTGAGACCGTTTAAAAAATGGTCATTTTCTAGTCGATTAAAATCAACTGAAACTGGTCAAACGCGTTTTCCTTTGCCACGCTCTCATATTGATTCGAAAATTATGAAATTTGGAATCTAGCAATAACCTGACATCGCGGATCTAACAAAAGTGGTTTCGTCGAAATCCAAGGTCGTTTGCAAAAATTCCATTTTTAAGGGCCTGAATTTCATAGCGACTATTCAGAATTTTCAACTGGACATATCTTTTGATTCCCGCTATGAAATTTTGATTTTTCGGATTCGTTGGAAAGATATTCTCTATTAGATTCTATTATTTTTGGTTTCACTAAAATCCGGTTTATTTTGAATCCTGTACATTCATTTGAAGTTTGAAATCGAATTATCGAACTACCGCGCCATTTTCAATTCCTTTTATATTTATAAGTAAATATTTATATTCCAACGACGATCTATATAATATATACGTTCGAATTCTATTCAAAATAAATTTCTCGTCGTTATTATTTAAAATAATTCATTTTAAATATTCAAAATTCGCTAAAATTGCCAAAATAAAAATTTTAAACTGTCCCAGATTTCCGGGTTATTACAATAAGGTAGTTACTAATGTGAGAAATGGGTTATAAATCCATATTGGAATAAATGGGTAAATAAGATTTGTTCGAGAAAGTTCAGTTAATTAAGGAATGGGAATTTACATGTAAAGTGGGTTTTCGAATAAAGGGAAACTGTTTATAAAGCCATAGTTAATGGTAATGGAAATGGAATATCAGGTTTTGAGTTGAAAACTCTTATCGTCTTGAGATAAAAATGGGATCGACCAAGGTCTGAGAGGTAATTAAAATACCCTTACTTGGACGACTTCACTATTATCAAAAGATAATATTAGTTTGTAAGGGTAGAGGATAATGGAAATAATTTATTGGCACTACAACAAAAACACCATATTACAACTTTAATTTTACAACTGTGTGAAAAGCACAGTTGTAATAAATGTTTTTTTACAACTGTGCAAAATGCACTGTCGTAACTAATGCTTTTTACAACTGTGAAAAAATCACTATTGTAATAAACATATATATATATATATATATATATCACAACTTTTCTTTTTTGTCTGTTGTAATAACTAATATATACTAATTAATTTCTGATAATTAATAGTTAAATTAGAAAGTTGTTTAAACTTATTTTTAGTAACTCTTTTTTCTATTCCTCGTATTAGATAAAAACCGATTGAGTGATGATTAATAAATAATAGTTACTTTTTAAAATTGCTGTTAAATATTGAAGTGTTCTTTCATTTTAATTTTTTCTTTACCTTGTACTTTCCCTCCGAAATCTAAATTGAAACCTTTTTTCTATTTTGGCTCCAAAATCTCCCTCCAAACCAAAGTTTTACCACTTCGTTTTTCTACAAATTTTGGCTCCATCTCATTCCACTTTATCCAACCGCCGTTGCTTTTTATTCTTTCTTATCCACCTGCTCGTTTCTACCCAGCTCCTCGATTAAAACAAACCCGATTATCTCCATCAAAGTATATGATCCCTCATTCAAACTTTATTCAACCACCTCCTTTCAATTAGCTCTTCCACGCTGCCATTTCTGATCACCAGAGGGTCGGACTCCATCACCCATGGCTGTGCCTCTCCACCTCCTCCACTCGCTAGAGGATTCGAACTCCCAAACATCCCCTGCGGTGCCAAAAACGGACCGCAATCGAATCACTTCCTTGCCAGATTACGACCACTACCCATGTTGCTAGCTCCTCCGACCAACTTGAATTCCTTACTCAGCCTCACGCCCTCCTTTTCTTAGTTGGCTGCTCCAACCAATTCTGCCACCTCCACCTGTTATGGATCGAAACTCATACTGCAATAGTTTGTGTTCGAACCCCTAACCCAGCTATAGGAGAAATGGTGATACCAATTAACACAAGGTAGAAGTTTATACTTCCAGCAAACCAGATATTGAAGTTTCGAAAATTATGTAATTATATCGAGTTGTTGTTGATTCTTGAAGTGGGAGATTTTCTGGTTTCTTTTTATGTTACTAGAAGAATTCAAGATGAGGTAAGAATGGGGAGAGCAGAATGTAATCGAAATTTAGGGATTTGTTTGTTTTCAATTTGTTGGAAATAATAACTGCCTTTCTTCCTTCTTCTCCTTTCTATGTCCAGATCGGAAATAATAGCTGCCTCTCAATGAAGCTGATGTTAAATAGGCAGGCTTATTTCTCAAAACAATGGCAACATCTTCCGAAGAGCACTCGCTTTGCCAGGTTTGGTGGAAGCTTATGCTGAATCAGTTTTCGATTTGCTATTTTTTTCCTTTTTTTTGGATAAAAATAGTTCTCGCTTAACCGGGTTTTTTATGGGATAAAAGTGCTATCGCTTTTCCAAGTTTTGCGTAAAACTTTAATCATCAAAGTCGATGATTGAAAAAATGGTGGAAAATAGAGTGTCGATCCTGTACTCCAACCACTGCGCTTATTTTCTGTTCCCTCTCAGTAAATGTGGATCAATACAGTTTCACTTACCATGGAAGTGTGAAGATGGGAGACATGTTTATGAGAAGTGTGCATATGAATTAGTGATGGAGCGAATGCTACAAATGAAAAAGAAGAGGGAAATGAAGGTGTTCAGGAAGAAAAGAACAACCGGAATGGGGGTTATTCCTATTACTGGTAATGTTTATTTTCTGAGGGTTGGTGAGTTTGCATATCTGATTTGATAATTGTTCATGTCATTATACTTAAACAAGCTTGCATTATGAAGAAAATTATTCACGCTACCTATTCTGGGTATTTAAGAGTGCCTAATGGGATCCAAATTTAAATTCTCAAATACCTATTCTGTAGTATCCAGCAAATTGAAAAAGATACAATCCTCTAGTAATTTATGGGTAGTCCACTAAGTGAAGTTTTATAATTGTAGCAGGAAAAAAGTTTGTCATGCTTGAGAAAAGTGATGCTGATGACATGTATTTGAAATTGGCGCAAGGGCAAGTTGTGATTATAAGTCATTGAAGAGATATCCTAAAAGCTCTTCTCTTTGGTATAAGAAGTTTTTGATGAAGAATTGAGTTGTGAATCAAAATGATCTGCTTCTTTCTAGTGTTTAAATCTGTATTGAACAAGTTGTGATTTTTATCAATGAATGGATCGTGATGCCTTTGAAATTACATCTATTTCTTATGTTATTAATTTTTTTATTGTTGCACATATATAATATATAGATTTATATATATATAATTTAAGGATATATTACAATTTTAAAATAATAGTTTAATAAAACATACCACAACGGTTATAAACCGTCAACAACAACTATGCATAAAAGTTGTAATAAAAGATATTACCACGGTGGAAAAAAGATGTAAAATAGACATCACAACGGTGTTGCAATAGTGCAAAAAAGTTGTAAAAGATTTTAGTTTTTTTGTAACTTCTTAATAGACGACGGTCATCCCATCATTGTAAAATACATTTTACAACGATGTTCCACCATTGTAATAGGGTCAATTTGTTATAGTGTGGGGAAATATTGGAATATTTATTTTTAACGATTTAGTAACATAATAAAAACGTTGGGTTTTAAACCGGCAGACTATTATTTGGCATTCTTTGAGCCATATATGAAATATGAGTATACTTAATGTGATTAACTATATGATGATATTTCCAAAGCAATGTAAATAGTACGCTGTGGGTAAGCACATTCATTTAGAGAAATAAATCGATAGTGTTGTTTCATGGAAGATGTGAATAAAGAGTGATAATGATGTTGAAATGGAATTACAAATTGGAAATATAATTATGATTTCCATTAGCGCGATTATTTTACAGTAAATAAATCCACTTAAGATTATATTATAGGAAATACGTCACTTGAGAATGTTATAAACATATAGGATTTTTAATTAAGATTATACCTTTGGTTAAGTGTATATATGTCGATATCCCGAATGGTAAGAGAAACGGAAAGTGGTTATATGAAACTATAGCAATATTTGCAAAGATAAGAGATTATAGAAAATGTTTTGGCAATGCAAATGATGCGTTTAAGATAAAGAGAGATAAAGATGTTTTATGAAATATAAGAGTATTTACAAACAAAGAAAATAGAAGTGAGGTTTGGTAAATACGCTATTCGAAAATGAGTATTGATAAATGTTTCCAAAGTAATGAACAAGAAGAGTTTTGTCGAGATAGAATTTATGAAATCAATTATAAGAATCGATGAAATAATTTAATGAAGAGTTTTAATATAAATGACCTGAGCTGCCAATGTACTTAACAGTATTGTTATGATTTGATATTTAAACAACCGACTATCAAATAAATTATTCCATTGGACCTTTTGACGTGTTGTTTCGAAGAAACTGGGATGGGAACTAGCCCCAAAACCACTTCGAATCAACTGTGCGATTACGACTTACATGCAAGCCGTAAAGATAGAGCATTGGAGACCGTAGATCTTCATAAATGGAAGAACCACTTACACTCTCTGAGTCGACGCAAAGATGTACTGGGGTTCTGTCATGGTTGAAATCTACGGGTTGCAAGGACTTCTCGCTACTGATCCATGGGGTGATTTCTATATAGGATGCGGTAGGAGGGTTCGTTTGGTTCATCTTGTTCCTGGATGACTTGTATGGACGAGTGTCTGACAGAGTATTTCCAGATGGTCATGTGCATTCATTTCTTCAAACGTGCCCAGTGTATTTTTGAGGACGTCAATCAGTGATTTGATGGATCTGACGATGTGGCATTCAAAGTGATGTGCTGATCTAAAAAGGAAGAAAATCCTAGCCTCAAGCCTTATCAACCGAGAAATGAAAAAAATCGGGCAGGTAGCATGGCTATGTGGGTCACTTCCATTAGGGTGTATAATCACCTATCTAGAGGAAATTAAATTTCCTTCTTTAATCTATTTCGATGTTGTCCCTTTTTTTGGGAAACGGTTGTTGATCCCCAACCGTTAATGATATATATTCGATATACTCAAGCGAAATGAGTGGTCGGTCATGTGTAGGACGGGTTGCAATACGTTCTTGTTGAACCCAGTGTATTCTCCTCTAGAGATACACTATCAGCAGGTGGTTCCATACCTTGTCATAGTCGGAATCCAATTTCCAATAAGCGCCCACGGTTTTGATTGTGAACTATATATGTAGAGCGTGAGATGCAAGAGTTCTGCTAGATTATTATTTGTGGTTTGGTAGACACTATTATAATATCAGAAAAGATATGGTTTCAAAATGTTTTGGGTTATAGTAAGGTAAAAACCGTCTGTGTTTTTGTGTGGACTGGTCTTACTATTATCCTTTTATTTCGAAAGGGATTTATAAAGTTAAATGCTATGAATTTATCACTGAAAGTATTCCAGATTGATCCGAGTGAATTTTGCTTTGCTTCAAATGTGCTTGGGTCAGACCAAGTATATTTTCCAGTTTAGGTTTCGCTTGGAGTTTCAGGAGCTTGAAGCAGGAGGCTCACCATTAAATATTTAAAATTATTTCCATTGTGTCTGATATATGATGTACACTGATGATTGGTATTTATATGTATATTCAGTTTTCTTTTGTATAAAGAGTTTGGATATATTATATTTGACTCGTTCCGCCGTGAGATTCTGATGTGTGTTCTTCTACTTCTTCTATTCTAACATTTCTTTCTTTCTTCTCTCACCCTCTACTTCTTTCTATTAGTAGTCGGGGTTCGATACTTGGATTTTTGGCAAGTGATACGGATTATGTATTATTGTTGAAAATTCGAGCATCGAATTTTACCAGGCTGTTACACATTTCAAGCTTGTTTTCTTAGCCAATATTTCATCGTTTGGTGCACTTCTTCATGACATCTGACTATGTATCTGCGACTAGTATGAATTTCTTTCTAAAGGCTTAAACAAAATCATACATTACCATAACTCCGTGTTTCGGAGTGTGATTGCATGTTGAATTTTTTTGTTGGCTCGTGGATTTTTTGTGAATCCATTGGCACAATATACGCTTGATAAAACTAATTTTTAAAGGATTTTTTACTTATGTATATAATCATTTTCCGAGCCTTTTTTTTTGAAATAGGTACTTTACTTGAAAAAACATATGTTAGGAGCGTCCTTTAAAATGTTGCACTCCCTATAGTACAACTCTTTACAAATCGTACAAAACACCGCATACTACAGTACAACAAAAAAAAAACACCTCGTCTGCATACAAAGACCTACCTTTCTTTCCCAAAACAATAAACAATATAAAAAAATGCGAGCTAAAACCTAAATCATCCAGGGTCCAGAAATTCAATCCCCCATTGCCATAAATAAGCTTTCTCCTGTGTATTCGCTCGTCGCCAACGGTGTTGCAATTGCAACCGAATATCAATATCTTCCAATTTAAAACGTTGGTTAGTGTAGCAAGCCTTTTTCTCAAAATACCGGCGATTTCTCTCCATCCAGATATGATAAACTAGTGTTGCTGTAGCTATATATGCCAAATCTTGCAAGATTGAAATGGTGGGGTATTTGTGCACCAAAAAAGAAATTAGCTAATGCAAGGAGTCAAAATAAATGGGGGTGAGATCCTGTTTTTCCATGAGACAAAGCCGCAGATAAGTACATTAATCACACCGAGTGAAAAGATGTAAACGGTTTTTGTAGTCATTTGAGCATAGCACATAGTGTAGATCTGTTTGTAATCCCTAACTTGCAAGTCGATCCGTTGTAGGTAACCGATATAAATATGTTGCATATGTTGTCAAAGTAATTTTCCTTGCGATAGTCATGTGCTATTAATTCTTAGTGTAAATTTGTGTCACCATGTCGCCTAATAAAGTCCCATACTTAACGAAATATGAACTTATTGTGGTGAGCAATCTCCCAAAATTCTCATGGTTGCATACTATGTGTTTGCACTTTAAAAATATCATTTCCGAGTTCTCTAATCTCATGTAGTATCCACGGTGGAAATTTATTGTTCATTATATGAAACTCACCATATTTTTAGCAATATCAATACATGCACTCTACTCCACCCAGACAGTCTACCAATGATTTTGTGATTGATCCATGGATCGAACCACAAAGAAGTATTCTCCCATTGACAATTGTTCTTCATGTAATTTTACGTGCATTGTCAGCTTTCATTGTACTAGACTGGTTTGTAGTAATTGGCAGAATCCAAAAGTTATGTTTCTTAACGTATTTAGCTCTCATCCACTTGCTCCATAGGCAGCCTTTCCTTGATAAGTATTTTCTAAATAAAACTACATGTTCTTGCACTCTTCAAGAAAACGAAAACTCGATTTAGCGTTGCGGTACACTTTGTGGTATGGGACACGAAGGTATATTATATCAGTCAATTCTAGACTCGTCGATTAAGCTATTTTGCACAACTAGCTAACTTGGAGTAAACCGATAAGTGAGAAGGTATAGTATGATATATATTGTTACCACTATTCAGGTTACTGTTGGGAGTCTGTGACACATACGCGGGGATTTGTAAGGGACCTTCAGGCCAATTCTTGATGTTTAACATTACTAGGCCATGACGGACCAATCATGTTGACCTAAAAGTGTGTCTTTATGGGGGTGATTGTGTGGAGCTTACAAGCTAAATTACATATGTGGAGAACTATTTGGGGTGCTAAAACTGTGTGGCAGTAGTCCAAAACTTTGTTGATATTACTGGTTGGCTTTGGCCGACTATGTTGTGTATCCAGGCATAGTTAGGTTTCACCTTATTAAATATAAACGTGTGGTTCGTTACTCTCTAATTCCCTAAGAATTGGGAGGTGTGATGAGTTTGTGGTGCTATATTTTCTGGATTTCAAGTGTATTTGTTTTGTATAATTCTATGATGTTTCACCATCTTATAAATATTGGGTTTTATGCATAACTATGTGCTATATTATGTTTATTTCATGGTGATTATACCACCATGTGGCGAACTCTTAGTTGAGTTCGACATATGATATTTATGTGAAATCCATTGTGTTTTCTATTGAATGGGATTTTTATAGACCATCATAGCCTTAGGTTTTGGTTATTAAGATAATGGAAATAGTTGTAGTGTGTTGTGTGTGTTATTCTTTACATGAGACTCTTAAGAATGAGCTAGTGGACCTATCTCATGTATCCTATGGTGCTTGTGTATTAATTATTCCCCTCTTTCATTGATAGGAAATATTCCTTACATTTATCATGTGTTGCTGACATATTTAAGCTAGACTGATCAGTGTATTTTATACTTGAGTCAGATCGAGTTATTTTAGGTCTGCACTACTATAAATATTTGTTTATTCTCACTGTTATTAAGGACTATCTACTACTTCTTTGGGGATGCTTATGCGTGTTTTGAGTTAGTCTCTTAGTTGTATAATTTGGGCCTATGATGTGTAAATATTTTATTTGGGACACGATGTTGTACATATTACAGTGCTAGACCCACTTATGCATGTTATTTTGTATTATAGTTGATGCAACAACCCATAATTTTATAACATTAAAATTAACAAATAAAGTATAATTAATTTTTAGAAGAAGAATTAAGTGAAATGGGTTGCGCTATTATGTTCAACTCAAAATTTTGGGTCAAGATAGACATTTGGTTTGCATAAAACGGATAACTTATGAAGAAGTTATTAAGCCTTGAAGTTTGTATGCATATGATATATATATATATATGTATTGTAACACCCCGTAATTTTATAACATTAAAATTCACAAATTAAAGTATACTTAATTTTTAGAAAAGAATTAAGTGAAATGGGTTGCGCAGAGAAATATATATATATATATATATTGATATATGTATATAAAGATTAAAAATTAAATAAATAAATATGAGAAAAAGTTCAAAAAAGCGAATTGGGAGGGGAAATAACCGAACCGGCCCATTTTTGAGGTCGACCTGAGCTCTGCTGGGTCGACTAGGGGTTAATCCAGGGTGTTTGGCTGTCAACCCATGGGCCGATTCGCTCAAATGCAGATTTTGCATTTGATTTGTTCTCATGGTTCAGGGTTAATCTAATGGTCCTAAATAACTTCCTACACCTATAAATACATGTGAAGACCCGTAACTTCCCCGTAAAGGAAAGTGTCGGATAGTTCGAGAACAAACCACAACAGAACACAAACAGAAGAACATTTCATTGTATATCACAACAATGCATCAGATTACAAGAATATACAGAGTATGAATAAATATTACACAGAAATATCAGAGATTTAAATTACATTTAAATACATAGCAGCGGAAAAATAATACAATACACAACTAGAAGTAGATATACGGATACAAAGCTTTCCGGATATCATTCCAGCTGTAAACCAGGATCCTGTGAATATAAATCTGCAAAACCAAAACTACTAGCTGCCCGTGTCAAAATAAGGGCACCCAGAGTTTAGGTTAAAACAATAAACTCCAGGTCAGTCATGGGACTGGTGTGAGAACTAAAACAGTTATTAATCTTTATTTTAAAGTTAGGTAAATCAAGGGACCACGCCGTATAACACGGAACGGGTTTCCTCCCAAGAATACCAGTGCATAAAACAAACAGCGCAATGCTAAATAAAGAAAAATGAAGCTGTTATAAGACCCAGGTCCTATCACACAATGCAACGCAAGCCGGGGGATAGGGTTTTCCCTTATAACAGCCAAAGAATGCTTGATACGTTTAAAACAAATCATTTGATACTATTATAAGTGCATAGTTTATAAAACAACTTCAAATCATAAGTATCAATCATAGGCGACATGAGCGTCCCATGCCACTATGTCGCCATATATAGGTTTACAAATAAAACCGCAAAGTCACGTATTTGGAAATTGGATTTCCATCTATGAACCGAGGCAAAAGATAGTCCTCAACCGATTCGAGACAATCTAGCCCATGTCTCCGGAGCAGCCGCAACTGCCCCTTGGATCCTCAGGGCCGGTCCACCGATGTGGATTATAGTGCCTGAACAATACGTTTCTCCGCCCTTTGGGGCGTAAATGAGCCAACTAAATGACTCCATCGGTTCGAGAATGACCGATCAATCCGAGGCGCCTCGCAACAGCAACAACCACATAAGTCAAACTTGTCAGGGCGTGTAAAACCACTGACGCCACTTCTAGCTAGAAAGAAGCGCATGCCCTCCCTGACGTCCTCTCCCGTTTTTGGTTCATACCGGGTGTGAAACACGCGAAGTAACCATTACACAAAGCTACGCCACAAAGGCCTTGCTTTGATCATCACCACAAGACTTTGCTTTTCAACAGAAGCCTCGATCAATTGCCACTTAGGCATGCCACACAGGCAATTCACTCCATGCGTTTGATATCCATCAATATATAACCCCTGAGCTCGTACGTCTCAGAGAAGGGCGTTAAGCAAGAGAATAAATTCTCCGCCGCCAAACAGATATATATTTAATAGAAATCAACCGCACAGACTAAAATCCAATGTCAGACACACAGTCCATTTACAAGTCCGTTCTGGGTCTGAACGAAACCGGAGGCACCTAGTAACTTTTGCCTTTGTGGCGTGGGCCTTCACTAGACCGGGGACAAGGCTAGGCCTCGTCCCGTTTCTAGTATCGTGCCGTTATGCCGCCGAAATTTTCTAAAATATGTTAGAAAATAAAAATATCATTTTATTTAAAGAATGAACTGAATAGGAATTCATATGATAAAATAAAATGTCTTATCGTTAAAAATATAATTTTTAATGTGAGAGTGAATAAATAGATATTTATAGACAAATCGGCCGATTTGTTTATATGCACTGATTTGACTGATATTGATTGGGTCGATAAATTTCACACATCGCCCAACTGCATGAATAAAAATCTGTGTTTGATTGTTTGAAACCCCACACGGGTGTTGGGATGAAATTTGAAATTCACTCATCCCGATTGATTAAATATGTCGATCGATTGATTGACAGGCTGTTATAAGCGTTAGATATCTATATTTGATGCTTATACAGTGTAGTGCACTTTGGTTGATGGTTGATTATTTTTCAATGCTATTATATACATGTGTTGTATGAAAATCCATATAATTAACTTTATATGGTAATTGATTGGGCCTCATTCCAATTTGAAAAATAAAGAATATTATAAAATAAACGTTCATGTGTTGACAGTACTCATTCATTGAGATTGGTCATGTGTTGAACGAAATATTTTAGTAATAAAATTTACATCTGTATCAATTTAAAATAAACGTTCATGTGTTGACAGTACTCATTCATTGAGATTGGTCATGTGTTGAACGAAATATTTTAGTAATAAAATTTACATCTTTATCAATTTAAAATAAACGTTCATGTGTTGACAGTACTCATTCATTGAGATTGGTCATGTGTTGAACGAAATATTTTGATAATAACAACTATTTTGAAAAAAAAGAAATATTTGAAATAGAATATTTGAAAATAGAAATTTATGAAGCCGTGTTGATTAGATTGACGCCATTTTGACGTAAACGATATTTATATCGATTTTAAACGATTTCGAAATGAATTGAATTGAAAACGATTTCGAAATGAAATGAATTGAAAACGATTTCGAAATGAATTGAATAAAAAACGATTTCGAAATGAAATGAATTGAAAACGATTTCGAAATGAAATGAATTGAAAACGATTTCGAAATGAAATGAATTGAAAACGATTTCGAAATGAAATGAATTGAATTGAAAACGATTTCGAAATGAATTGAAAACGAATTCAAATTGAATTGAAAGCGAATTGAAATGAATTCAAATTGAATTGAATAGAAATGGATTTTAAAACGAATTTATAAAGAAGAATTCAATTTTGATTTGAATTGAAATGGAAGTTGAAATTGCTTTTGAAACGAATTTTAAAACTATTTATATAATTCGTTTTGAATAGAAATCGACGAAATATATATTATATATATTATATATATAATATAATGGCCTGAATAGAACGCGCCGCGCCGCGGTAGTTCGTGAATTTCGACCATTTATTTCAAACGGACATTACGGGAGATCCGACCGTCGGATTCTCCTAAAACCGGAACCGTTGGGTTCGTATCGAAAAGAGCTTTCTAACGAATATTAGAAATTTGAAATCTAACGGTTGGATTTGGAATTATGTCCAAATCAAATTCAAAAAAGGTCGCTGTAAGTGCAGTTCGATGGCCATTGATGGAAATCGACTGTACGGGCCTTGATAAAATTATTAAAAATAGTAATAATTTGTGTAAAATCATAAGAAATGATTTAGAAAGATGTGGGATGAAAAACTCCCTATTTGAAAAGATAAAAATAGATTTTTATCGAAATGAACTAGTTTTGAACTAGAATTAAAATTCTATTTATTTTTAAATAAATAAATTGAATTAGAAAAGGGTTTTAAAAATAACCAGAATATCCAATGATTGCATTGGAGTGGATTTGAATCGAAATTGTCTTCGGAATATTTCGATGTTGGAATTGGTGATTATACAGGTGTTGTTATGGAAATTTGAAAGATATATTTGTATCGTTATTTCCAATACGACATTTGTTAATCGTAGAATTTGATATTGAATATAAGTCGATATATTTTCTATTCAGAGCCTTATATTGAATATCAAATGTGATTTGGGTTTGTCGTGAATGGTGTCTTCACTAACACTGTTCTTGAACCCAGTTGAGAAATGATTAAATCTTTTTATTTAGATTTAATGAAGTGCACCAATTAAATAATATTTAATTGGAATTGAATTGATATTGATTTTTGGGTTTATCGTGAACAGTGTTTTAAATAACACTCGTTCTTTAACCCGATCATTGATGAAATGTGATTTTGGGTTGTCGTGAACGGTATCTTCAATAATACAGTTCTTAGACCTAAAGGAGTTAAGAAAATCAGAAACTAACTGGAGATTAGTTAAGTTGAGTAGTTTCCGAGGTATTGATCTGATGTTGGTTTCGGCCTTCGGGATTAATACTTAGGGAATTGCTCACTTGCGAATTTACAATTAGGGACTGATTGAAATGTGATGTGATTTTGGGTTTATCGTGAACCGTGTTTTAAATGACACTGATTCTTTAACCCAGTCACAGATTAAAACTAAGTGGAGTTTTAATGAATCTTTAATTAGATTGAAATAATCGAAATGGAGTATCACCAGTTTTGCTCCAGGCGATAGTTAAATCTTTAATTAGATTCGAACGTGAAATGGTAATTGAATTTACCGATAACACTGTGGTGTTAGATATGAAGTATTACCAGTTTTACTTCATGGGATAAATAGGTTGGGATTGGGAAATTAAAACCAATGATTACTTCGGTAAGGTTCGTTAATCTCGACTAGTTGAATCGAAATTCAAAAGAAGAATAAATTCAAGAAATTTATCTTGGATAAAATTAATGGGAACATTTCCCTATGAATGTGAAATTTAGAAACTAACTGTCGGTTGGCCAAGCAGAATGGTTTTCTGGATATTGATCTGATGTTGGTTTCGGCCTTCGGGGTTAATATTTGGGGAATTATTCTCTTGATTAATTTACGGTTAGTGACTAATGAATTGGAATGAGGCGTATGTTGTGTTTGTGTAACACTTATTTAAAATATACGCGAGTTATTCGGAAAGACCGGGTTTATCCCATTCTGAATAACTGATACGACGATAAGTCGAAGATGAAGACGATGGTCGAAGACCGGAAGTCTTCACGTCGTTTGGGTGATTACTGGTGATCTTGATTGGGCTGTACACCCAAGAAGATGGAAACAGTTGGTGATCGTCCAGACGTACTTGGAGATCGATGTATATGCGGGGTACTAGGTGCCTCCGGTTTCGTTCAGACCCAGAACGGACTTGTAAATGGACTGTGTGTCTGACATTGGATTTTAGTCCGTGTGGTTGATCTCTATTAAATATATATCTGTTTGGCGGCGGAGAATTTATTCTCTTGCATAACGCCCTTCTCTGAGACGTACGAGCTCAGGGGTTATATATTGATGGATATCAAACGCATAGAGTGAATTGCCTGTGTGGCATGCCTAAGTGGCAATTGATCGAGGCTTCTGTTGAAAAGCAAAGTCTTGTGGTGATGATCAAAGCACGGCCTTTATGGCGTAGCTTTGTGTAACGTTTACCTCGCGTGTTACACACCCGGTATGAACCAAAAACGGGAGACGAACCTCAGGGAGGGCATGCGTTTCTTTCTAGTTAGAAGTGGCGTCAGTGGTTTTACACGCCCTGACGAGTTTGACTTATGTGGTTGTTGCTGTTGCGAGGCGCCTCGGATTGATCGGTCGTTCTCGAACCGATGGAGTCATTTAGTTGGCTCATTTACGCCCCAAAGGGCGGGGAAACGTAGTGTTCAGGCATTTTAATCCACATCGGTGGACCGGCCCTGTCGCTCCAAGGGTCGATGCGCTCTGACCCTGTGGCTCGGGCTAGAGAGTCACGAATCGGTTAAGGACTATCTTTTGCCTCGGTTCATAGATGGAAATCCAATTTCCAAATACGTGACATTTGCGGTTTTATTTGTAAACCTATATATGGCGACATGATATATGGTACCCATGCCGCCTATGATTGATACTTATGATTTGAAGTTGTTTTATACACTATGCACTTATAATAGTATCAAATGATTTGTTTTAAACGTATCAAGCATTCTTTGGCTGTTATAAGGGAAAACCCTATCCCCCGGCTTGCGTTGCATTGTGTGATAGGACCTGGGTCTTATAACAGCTTCATTTTTCTTTATTTAGCATTGCGCTGTTTGTTTTATGCACTGGTATTCTTGGGAGGAAACCCGTTCCGTGTTATACGGCGTGGTCCCTTGATTTACCTAACTTTAAAATAAAGATTTATAACTGTTTTAGTTCTCACACCAGTCACATGACTGACCTGGAGTTTATTGTTTTAACCTAAACTCTGGGTGCCCTTATTTTGACACGGGCAGCTAGTAGTTTTGGTTTTGCAGATTTATATTCACAGGATCCTGGTTTACAGCTGGAACGATATCCGGAAAGCTTTGTATCCGTATATCTCTTCTAGTGGTGTATTGTATTATTTTCCGCTGCTATGTATTTAAATGTAATTTAAATCTCTGATATTTCTGTGTAATATTCATTTAAACTCTGTATATTCTTGTAATCTGATGCATTGTTGTTATATACAATGAAATGTTCTTCTGTATGCGTTCTGTTTTGTCCTGTTCTCAAACGATAGGGCGTTTCGAACGGCCTGGATCGGTTTAACGACTGGTTCGGACCGAGCGAAATTCCTTGCCGTCACAGTTGGTATCAGATTTCCAAATACGTGACTTTGCGGTTTTATTTGTAAACCTATATATGGCGACATAGTGGCATGGGACGCTCATGTCGCCTATGATTGATACTTATGATTTGAAGTTGTTTTATACACTATGCACTTATAATAGTATCAAATGATTTGTTTTAAACGTATCAAGCATTCTTTGGCTGTTATAAGGGAAAACCCTATCCCCCGGCTTGCGTTGCATTGTGTGATAGGACCTGGGTCTTATAACAGCTTCATTTTTCTTTATTTAGCATTGCGCTGTTTGTTTTATGCACTGGTATTCTTGGGAGGAAACCTGTTCCGTGTTATACGGCGTGGTCCCTTGATTTACCTAACTTTAAAATAAAGATTAATAACTGTTTTAGTTCTCACACCAGTCCCATGACTGACCTGGAGTTTATTGTTTTAACCTAAACTCTGGGTGCCCTTATTTTGACACGGGCAGCTAGTAGTTTTGGTTTTGCAGATTTATATTCACAGGATCCTGGTTTACAGCTGGAATGATATCCGGAAAGCTTTGTATCCGTATATCTACTTCTAGTTGTGTATTGTATTATTTTTCCGCTGCTATGTATTTAAATGTAATTTAAATCTCTGATATTTCTGTGTAATATTTATTCATACTCTGTATATTCTTGTAATCTGATGCATTGTTGTGATATACAATGAAATGTTCTTCTGTATGCGTTCTGGTTTGTCGTGTTCTCAAACGATAGGGCGTTTCGAACGGTCTGGGTTGGTTTAACGACTGGTTCGGACCGAGGGAAATTCCTTGCCGTCACAATACATCCTAATGCTAACCCTAACCCTAATTAAAATAGAATAGTTACCGTCGCCATGGGAATCAATGGAGCCGCCGCCAACTAAGAAGGAAGAAAAGCTAATTCAATTCTAATTCTCTCAACCCTAAAGCAAAGCAAAACTCTCTTTTTCTTCTCTAAATTTTGAGTATGATGATTTTAACAAGATTATTATCATTTTAATTAGGTTGAGTTATGAATGGATTATGAGTAGATGATGTGAATTATCATATATGTTGTTGTAAAGCCCTTTTGCTATCATGTATATTGTAAATCCAATGTTATGTGATGATGATATCTTATATGTTGTAAATCATGCTATGATGATGTTATGTATGTTGAAAGTTTCTATGCTAAGTTGTGATGAATCATACATGTTAAAAAGGCCATGATGTTACCATCTATGCTAGTTAGTTCATATTAATTAAATCATCATGTTTGGGTTATGTTGATCTATATGACAAGTCACATATGCAAGTTAGATTGATTAGAAAAGTTATGAACATATGCCAAGACATCTATTATGACATCTAGAATTATGCTATGACATATGTGATATCCTATGCTAGTTCACACCATCATTATGTTGCCTAAAAACCCCATATGCAAGTTTATGTATAGATTTGGGCTATGATCATATCATGTAAATTGAGACATTTAACAAGTTGACACCTTTTGATCCTTAACATGTGTAGTTTATGCAAGTTTCACCCCTATTATGATTAGATTTATTTTAATTGTCTATATGTTGTGATAATTTATCTTTGTGCTAGGTGTTAGACTATACAAGTCTAGCCTATATTATGCGTTGAATAAGCGAACGCATAAACATGGGGTAGGGGTAATATTAAGGATTTAATATTAAAAAGTTGGGGTGCAATTGATATGATTTTGCATGCCATAAGTGGATGGCCATAATTGAGTCAATTATGGACATCATTAAAAGTTGACTTAATTAATAATTTGAATAGGGAATTATTAAAACTGGGGTAAAAGATTTTAAGTGTTAATCAATGCTTAGGACACGAGGTTGGACTCGTTTGTGGCGTAAACCTGCCCGGACCCGCCCGGCAAATCCAGTGGTCACAAATGTCAGCCCAATGTGAGAGGTCCTAGGCCTAAACTAAAGCATAACGGTTGTAAAGACATGAGGTTAGACTCTTTTATGGTGTAAGACTGCCCGGACCCGCCCGACAAATCCAGCTGCCATAAATGCCAGTCTAATGTGAGAGGTCTTTTTGAGGTTATGGCCTGAATGAATTAAGAAATACTTAACCAGATAAACATGTAAGGTGGGACATGGGGGTTAAGTCGGTGCCCTGGGTGGCATAAGGAATCTAGGGGGTGCCCTTAGTGGCATGTGAAATACGATTAGTAAGACTTAACTAAACACACATGTAAATGAACATGACTAGGAGGGTTAAGTGGGATATACTAGTGATAAGCTTAGGTGGGTAGCTTATGGGGGCCCATTTCGAACAGCATCCCAAATGTATCTTTGTGGGCTCGACCCAAGTCGAGGACGGGACACGCATGCTGGGTTTGACTATAAGAGGACAAAACAGGGAGCGGTGGCAACGCAAGTCCAACGGGTTTCATATGTGTGTGTGGACCCGGGCTGGTAGGTAAGACGTTATTGCATCGTGTAGGTATAAGCCGTGCATTCTCAAGTTGTATCGGGTTGCCTCTTTAGGGGAGTGATACACCCCACTGTGGGGCCAGCACGGGTATCTACGAGTAGGGAGCCGATCGAAAGTGGGTAGTGGGGTACACCTAGTGGAGATTGGGGCAGACGGCACCTATGTAGTCAGCTAGGGTACGTAAGGCTATTTATAAAGTTTCTGTGTGAAGCAAGTGGGATCAAACAATTGGGTGACTGGTGTGGTGCAGTGTAGTAATGTGCGGTGCAGTGTAGTAATCATTCATTAGTAATTAGGTGTGCCTTTACCGTTATCTTTAACGTTATCTTAAACGCTATCTTTATCTTCCTAAGAATTCATAGACATTTACTTGTCTTCCAGCTTATGCCTTAGTCTAGTTATTTTGATAATAGTATTGTTAGAATTATCATACTCGCCAGACTTTATGTCTGACCCCCTCTATTTCTATCCTTTTCCCCCTCCAGGTCCTCAGGTTGGGCCCAGCTCTAGTGGAGTTTGATTGAATTGCTTCATCTCTATTTGGAAAGCTTGGACCATTGAAGTAAAGTACAGCTTGTTATCTTTTTAATGGCTATTTATGTAATGGGATTATGTATTTTGTTTTTATGAAGATGGATATTGTACTTGGTTATGATCTATGGTTTTATGATGTAATAAACATGTTTAATTTCCACTGCAATAAAATGAAGTTTTAGATTTTCAAGTACTATTTACTATCTATCTTGTTGTAATTTTTCTGTTCTATATTCACTTATAACCTCCATGGTAGTTAATGCATTCCCTTCATGAGTGACATTAATGGACGTGGGGTGTTACACGTGGTATTAGAGCTTAAGGTTACCAGAACAGATAAAAATACTTTAGAAAAATAGTTATTTTTGGAAGAAGTGTTTTCAAAAACATGTTTTAATGAGAAATTTAAAGAGAAAAGTTTTTAAGAAAAAAAAACATAATCCCCAATAGCCACATATCTTTATCTTTCGAATTCTCCAATTTGAATCTTTCCTTTTTCGTTTCAGCATGGCTGAAGATCTTAATCTACCCGACGGTGTAACGATACCAGGATGGTATAGGAGGCTATTGGAGGCTAGGGCCGCTGCAGGTCCAGCCAATGTTCCTCCACCACCAGTTGCACCCGTTCCTCCTCATCCTCCTCGCGTAGATACTTTTGCAAAGACGTGCAAGGAATTCAAGGCTATGGATGGAAAACCATTTCAAGGGTCAGAAACGTTTGTGGAAGCTAGATATTGGCTTAAGGAGGTGGAAGAATTGCTAGAAATCTTTGAAGTAGAAGAAGGGAGGAGAGTTCGATTAGCTGCTTGGTTGATGAAGGGAGAGGCCTCGTTTTGGTGGGAGGTCACTAATGGTGAGCGTTCTGTTGACTCTTGGGCGGATTTCAGACGTAGGTTCGAGGCGAAGTTTCTCTCAAGGGCGGAAGAAAATCTATATATGGAAAGGTTCTTAACATTGAAGCAAGGAAGCTCATCAATGAAAGAATATGTCAATAAATTTAATTAGTTAGCAAGGTTTGGCTTGGACTTAGTAAACACGCCGGAGAAGAAGGCTCTAAGGTTCGTGAATGGCTTGAATGAACCATTGCAAGGGTTGGCTATGACCCACATCCCGATGGGGGCCACCTTTGAGAAGTTAGTAGAAATGACGCTCATGCATGAGGAGAAAAGCGCTAAAGCTGATAAGGCACCCGAGAAGAAGGGGGATCAGAAGAAACCACAACATCAAAACAAGAAGGGTGGAAAAGACAATAATGGCAAGAGAAAGAAGAAATGTTTTAACTGTGGAACCCCAGGCCATCTCAGCAAGGATTGTCAAAAGAAAAAGAAGACAGACTGTTTTCATTGTGGCGATGTGGGACATTTAGTGAAGGACTGCCCAAAGAAGGGGCAGAGGGCAGAGGGCAGGAGCTACCTTGGGAGGACAAGTGCAGGCTCTTATGGCACCAGGGCAGGCAAGGGGACAAGTTCAGGCTCTCGCGGTCCCACCGCTGCAAGAACGAGGTAGAACCATTTCTGTTGAAAGCTTAGTTTTTCTGTTTGATCATCCTGTCCGTACCTTATTCGATTCGGGCGCATCACATTTGTTTATCTCTACATCATTAGTTGAATCACTGCACTTAAACACCAGTTTAGTAGAGGATCCCTTAGTTGTTTCGAATCCAATTGGGGGCTCAGCTTATTTGTCTATGATGTGTTTGGATTTGAAAATTTCCATACTTAGCGTTGAATTTAGATGTGATGCTTATGTGTTGGGCTTCACGGGCTATAAGCTAATTTTAGGAATGGATTGGTTATCCAGAAATGGGGCCGTTCTTGATTGTGAAAGGAGAGTAGTTAGGCTCGTGACTCGCCTTGGTAACGCTCTCGAAATCTTTTGTAATCCCATAAATTCGGTTATGCTAAGTTATCCAGAATCGCTTGACGCGTCTGAGGAAAATCTACGATCTGTTAGAGTGGTCCAAGAATATTCGGATGTGTTTGAGGAGGTGAAGGGCTTGCCTCCGAAGCGGGAGATAGATTTTCGAATATATCTTGTGGATAATGCGAAACCAGTATCTTTGCCAGTACGCCACATGGCTCCACGTGAAAGGAGGGAACTCGATAAGCAAGTGAAGGAGTTGCTTGAGAAGGGGTTCATAAGACGAAGTATATCGGAGTGGGGTGCTCCAGTAGTATTTTCCACGAAGGCGGATGGGTCCCTTAGACTTTGTGTGGACTATAGAGAACTTAATAAACTTACTAAGAAGAACAGACACCCACTGCCGAGGATTGACGATCTCTTCGATCAGTTAGTTGGCACCTCAGTGTTTTCACAGTTGGACTTAGCCACTGGGTTCCATCAGTTGAGAGTGGCTGAGGATAGCATAGACAAGACTGCCTTTAGGACTCCGGACGGTTTCTATGAATGGCTAGTGATGCCCTTCGGTTTGACAAACGCCCCAGCATATTTTGTTGATTTGATGAGTAGGGTGTTTAGGGAGTACCTTAACAAATTCGTGGTAGTCTTTGTAGATGACATCTTGATCTTTTCTAAGGATGAAGAAGAGCATGCCCTACTTCTTAGGGAAGTATTGGAGACCCTACGAGCACATAGCCTTAAGGCTAAATTTTCTTAGTGTCACTTCTGGAGGAAGGAAGTACGGTTCTTGGGGTACGTGGTTTCCAAAGAAGGGATAGCCGTGGATCCCGCGAAGGTGGTGGCTATCCAAGATTGGAAGGTCCCTAAAAATGCAACCGAAGTAAGAAGTTTCTTGGGGTTGGCTGGCTACTATAGGAAGTTTATCAAAGACTTCGCAAAGATATCAGCTCCATTGACACGCTTGACGAAGAAGAACCTAGTTTTCACATGGGACGTAAATTGTGATGATGCGTTCCAACGTTTGAAGAGAGCTTTGACTTCAGCCCCAGTCTTAGTATTTCCAGACGGGAGTAAGCCGTTTACTGTTTATACTGACGCTTGTGGGACAGGACTAGGCGCAGTCTTAATGCAAGAGGGCAGGGTAATAGCCTATGGTGGAAGGCAGTTAAGAGCGCATGAAAAGAATTACCCCACGCATGACCTAGAGTTGGCCGCTATTGTTTTCGCGCTTAAGTCTTGGCGTCATTATCTTCTTGGCGAGAAATTCGAATTATTCACTGACCACAAGTCTTTAAAATACCTATTCTCTCAAAAGGACTTGAACTTAAGGCAGCAAAGGTGGATGGAGTTCTTAGAGTCCTACGACTTCGAAATAGCCTATACCCCTGGCAAGGGTAACGTGGTGGTAGACGCCTTAAGTAGAAAAAGATTATCCTTAAGTCCTTTGTTTGTTGAGCGGCGAAGTTTAGAATTCATTTCGATGTTTGACTTTAGACCTTCCGTTGACTTCGTACCCGGTTTGCTAGCATCCTTTGAGGTCAGACCTACGCTTTTGGGACGGATTGGCGAGGCACAGCGAGACGACCCACAGTTAGTTGAGTTAGTAGAAAAGCTCAAACGAGGGGAGTCATCAAGCCATCTCCGTAGGTTCACCCTAGATGATAAGGGTTGGTTACGTAGGGACGGTAGACTTTGTGTACCAAAAGACGATGACCTAAGGAAGACTATTCTTGACGAAGCACATCATTCGAAGATGACCATTCATCCCGGCGGGGACAAGATGTACAAAGACATGAAGAGAGTTTACTTCTGGGCCGGCATGAAGAAAGACGTGACCGAGTATGTCGCTAGATGCTTGGTGTGCCAACAAGTAAAAGCGGAGCAAAAGAAACCCGGTGGGTTGCTTCACCCGTTGGAGGTTCCACTATGTAAATGGGAAAGTGTCTCGATGGATTTTGTGGATGGATTACCGCGATCGAGGAAGGGTAATACGGGAATTTGGGTTATAGTAGATAGACTTACTAAGAGCGCCCATTTTATTCCTGTGAAGAGTAAGAGGACTGCTCCATGGTTAGCTTCTGTATACGTTCGAGAGATAGTTCGTTTGCACGGTGTTCCTTCTAGCATAGTGGGCGACCGCGATCCTATTTTCACTAGCGAATTTTGGAGAAGCTTACAAGAGGCGGTAGGGACTCAGTTATGTTTGAGCACCGCATATCATCCTCAGACGGATGGCCAGACTGACAGGGTGAATCGCATTCTAGAGGATATGTTAAGGCTATGTATCCTAGACTTTGGGGGTACATGGGAAGAGCATCTTCCATTGGTTGAGTTCGCATATAATAATAGCTTTCAGACCAGCATTGGTATGGCACCATTCGAAGCTCTATATGGACGACCTTGTCGTTCACCTACATGTTGGTGGGAATCTACCGATAAGATCTTACTTGGGCCCGATATGATTAGGGAGACTTCGGAGAAGATCGACTTGATTCGAAGGAGGATGAAAGCAGCACAAGATAGGCAGAAATCTTATGCAGATAAGAGGAGGACAGATCTCGAGTTTGAAGTTGGGGACATGGTCTTTGTCAAAGTGTCTCCATTACGGAACGTTGTTCGCTTTGGGTCCGTTGGGAAATTAGCACCAAGGTTTGTAGGGCCGTTTCCTATTAAAGAGAAAATTGGACAGATGGCGTATAGAGTGGAGTTGCCAGAGAGACTTAGTGGTGTACACGACGTATTCCATGTGTCACATTTGAGGAAGTGCTTGCACGAGACCGCGGAATTGGTAGAGCCGAGCTTTCTTAGAGAGGTGGAGATAGAGCGTAATGCGACAATTCGACGAGCTCCTACGCGCATTCTTGGGTCGGAGATCAAGAGGTTGAGGAATCGAGAGGTCAGACTAATCAAAGTGCAATGGGGAGATGATGAGAGCAACGCTACTTGGGAGACAAAAGAGAAGATGTGTTCACGATACCCTTTTCTTTTTGAGGGTATGTCTTTTAATTTCTCCTTTATCGCTTAGCTTGTACTTATCTTATCTTTAGTATATCCTCTCGCTAGTATCTTTGACCTTTAGTTAGGATAATCCTATGGTTGAAACATGTGTTTGAGACATGTTATGTATGGTGGATGCAAAGTGGATGCAAGTGTTTGCTAGTGGTTGCTCGTGGATGCATATAAACACTATTAGGCACCAGATCGGCTCAGTCACTTCATATTGCATATTGCATATATATGGATGTATTTAGTAAAATGGATGTATAATGGTTGTATTATCATATAGTTGCTGCATTCAGGTGGATGGTTGTGCATGCATATAGAATTAATATGTATCATTAGGAATCTTTTGCATACATATTGGACGCATGGCACTATCATGAATTACACTAAGGGGGTCGACTGAATCAGTAGACCGCCTAATTTTGCATTAGATATGGACATATACACACTGTGCATATAAACATTAAAGCATTAGAAGTCTTTTAAGGACAATGGATGCTGGTGTTTGATGGTTGAGTAGATGGACGATTAGATGGTAGGATATACATTCTTCTTGACTTGGAGATTTCGGGGACGAAATCCTTTAAGGAGGGGAGAATGTAACACCCGGTAATTTTATAACATTAAAATTCACAAATTAAAGTATACTTAATTTTTAGAAAAGAATTAAGTGAAATGGGTTGCGCAGAGAAATATATATATTGATATATATATATATATATAAAGATTAAAAATTAAATAAATAAATAAATATACGAAAAAGTTCAAAACAGCGAATTGGGAGGGGAAATAACCGAACCGGCCCATTTTTGAGGTCGACTAGGGGTTAATCCAGGGTGTTTGGATGTCAACCCGTGGGCCGATTCGCTCAAATGCAGATTTTGCATTTGATTGGTTCTCATGGTTCAGGGTTAATCTAATGGTCCTAAATAACTTTATACACCTATAAATACATCCTAATGCTAACCCTAAACCTAATTAAAATAGAATAGTTACCATCGCCATGAGAATCAATGGAGCCGACGCCAACTAAGAAGGAAGAAAAGCTAATTCAATTCTAATTCTCTCAACCCTAAAGCAAAGCAAAACTCTCTCTTTTCTTCTCTAAATTGTGACTATGATGATCTTAACAAGATTATTATCATTTTAATTAGGTTGAGTTATGAATGGATTATGAGTAGATGATGTGAATTATCATATATGTTGTTGTAAACCCCTTTTGCTATCATGTATATTGCAAATCCAATGTTATGTGATGATGATATCTTATATGTTGTAAATCATGCTATGATGATGTTATGTATGTTGAAAGTTTCTATGCTAAGTTGTGATGAATCATACATGTTAAAAAGTCCATGATGTTACCATCTATGCTAGTTAGTTCATATTAATTAAATCATCATGTTTAGGTTATGTTGATCTATATGACAAGTCACATATGCAAGTTAGATTGATTAGAAAAGTTATGAACATATGCCAAGACATCTATTATGACATCTAGAATTATTCTATGACATATGTGATATCCTATGCTAGTTCACACCATCATTATGTTGCCTAAAAACCCCATATGCAAGTTTATGTATAGATTTGGGCTATGATCATATCATGTAAATTGAGACATTTAACAAGTTGACACCTTTTGATCCTTAACATGTGTAGTTTATGCAAGTTTCACCCCTATTATGATTAGATTTATTTTAATTGTCTATATGTTGTGATAATTTATCTTTGTGCTAGGTGTTAGACTATACAAGTCTAGCCTATATTATGCGTTGAATAAGCGAACGTATAAACGTGGGGTAGGGGTAATATTAAGGATTTAATATTAAAAAGTTTTGCATGCCATAAGTGGATGGCCATAATTGAGTTAATTATTTACATCATTAAAAGTTGACTTAATTAATAATTTGAATAGGGAATTATTAAAACTGGGGTAAAAGATTTTAAGTGTTAATCAATGCTTAGGACATGAGGTTGGACTCGTTTGGGACGTAAACCTGCCCGGACCCGCCCGGCAAATCCAGTGGTCACAGATGTCAGCCCAATGTGAGAGGTCCTAGGCCTAAACTAAAGCATAACGGTTGTAAAGACACGAGGTTAGACTCTTTTATGGTGTAAGACTGCCCGGACCCGCCTGGCAAATCCAGCTGCCATAAATGCCAGTCTAATGTGAGAGGTCTTTATGAGGTTATGGCCTGAATGAATTAAGAAATACTTAACCAGATAAACATGTAAGGTGGGACATGGGGGTTAAGCAGGTGCCTTGGGTGGCATGAGGAATCTAGGGGGTGCCCTTAGTGGCATGTGAAATACGATTAGTAAGACTTAACCAAACACACATGTAAATGAACATGACTAAGAGGGTTAAGTGGGATATACTAGTGACAAGCTTAGGTGGGTAGCTTATGGGGGCCCATTTCGACCAGTATCCCAAACGTATATTTGTAGGCTCGACCCAAGTCGAGGACGGGACACGCATGCTGGGTTTGACTGTAAGAGGCCAAAACGGGGAGCGGTGGCAACACAAGTCCAACGGGTTTCATATGCGTGTGTGGACCCGGGCTGGTAGGTAAGACGTTGTTGCATCGTGTAGGTATAAGCCGTGCATTCTCAAGTTGTATCGGGTGGCCACTTTAGGGGAGTGATACACCCCACTGTGGGGCAGCACGGGTATCTACGAGTAGGGAGCCGATCGAAAGTGGGTAGTGGGGTACACCTAGTGGAGATAGGGGCAGACGGCACCTATGTAGTCAACTAGGGGTACGTAAGGCTATTTATAAAGTTTCTGTGTGAAGCAAGTGGGATCAAACAATAGGGTGACTGGTGTGGTGCAGTGTAGTAATGTGTGGTGCAGTGTAGTAATCATTCGTTAGTAATTAGGTGTGCCTTTACCGTTATCTTTAACGTTATCTTAAACGCTATCTTTATCTTCCTAAGAGTTCATAGACATTTACTTGTCTTCCAGCTTATGCCTTAGTCTAGTTATTTTGATAATAGTATTGTTAGAATTATCATACTCGCCACACTTTATGTCTGACCCCCTCTATTTCTATCCTTTTCCCCCTCCAGGTCCTCAGGTTGGGACCAGCTCTAGTGGAGTTTGATTGAATTGCTTCATCTCTCTTTGGAAAGCTTGGACCGTTGAAGTAAAGTTCAGCTTGTTATCTTTTTAATGGCTATTTATGTAATGGGATTATGTATTTTGTTTTTATGAAGATGGATATTGTACTTGGTTATGATCTATGGTTTTATGATGTAACAAACATGTTTAATTTCCGCTGCAATAAAATGAAGTTTTAGATTTCCAAGTACTATTTACTATCTGTCTTGTTGTAATTTTTCTGTTCTATATTCACTTATAACCTCCATGGAAGTTAATGCATTCCCTTCGTGAGTGACATTAATGGACGTGGCGTGTTACATATATATATATATATATATATAAATCAAAATAACGAATCGGGAGGGGGAATAGCCGAACCGCATCATTTTTGGAGTCGACCCGAGTCCTGCTGGGTCGACTAGGGGTCGATCCAGGGTGATTGGCTATCAACCCGTGGCCTGATTCTCCCTAAGGGCTGATGTGGCATTTGAGTGATCCTTAGGTTAATCCGACGGCTCCTACTAAATTAAACTTCTATAAAAACACTCCTAAACCCCTAGCCCTAATCACATTAATTCATAACAAGAGCCACCATGCCGTCAATGGAGAACCAAGAGTAGCCGCCATACACTTTCAACCCTAAAGCAAGATAGAAGCTTGAATCAAAATCAAATCAAATCTAAATAATGATTAGTCTACATCAAAGGCGAGCAAATTAGTTTTAGAATATAGATCCCAGAAAGACAAGACTATTCTTTTTAATTGTGAGTATGATAGCTTTTACAAATTAATTAATTAATTTAATTATGATAAGATATAATTGGGATTATGAGAATATGATTTTTAATCATGTGATGTAAATTACATCTATGTTTGCAGTGTTGAATCATATGTTAGTCTTATGCAAGTTAGGTCATATGTTAGTTCTTGTGTGAATCTTATGCAACTTGAATCATATATCTTACGCAAGTTTGTGATGATTGGATCATATATTTATGTATGAATCTTATGCAAGTTTGGGTTGTTAAAATATATGTGAGACCTGTATATGCATATGCTAGTTTATGTGACATTAACCTTTATGTCTAGATCCATATGCAAGTTTACATCTTTATGTTTAGACCCATATGCAAGTTTACATCATTATGTTAAGATCTATATGCAAGTTTACATCATTATGTATAGATCTATATGCAAGTTTACATATTTATGTTTAGATCAATATGCAAGTTCACACCTTTATGTTTGGATCTATAGCAGTACATAAGTTATGCAAGTTTATGCCCATTACCCATCCTAGTTTTGTATCATATGCTAGTTTGAATGAAATTCATATGCAAGTTATTGGCTATGTAATCTTATGTCATGATCCTTAGATCTATTTTATGTATTATGTTATGTTGTTTTTCTTTTTATAGGTTAGACTATTTGCGAGTCTAACATATGTCATATGAAAACGTACGAATAGCGTGGGGATGATAGGATAATATTGAATATACATAAATCGTGAATTGGCAAAAAAATGACCTTAAAAGGCATATAATTAATTTGAGACATTAATTGGTATTTATGGACATAATTTTACGAGACAATTATGGACATAAATAAATTTGGAATTTATTGACAAATTTGAATAGGGATATTAATCCAATTTGGGGTTAAATAAAGATGTGTAATAATTAACCGCCTAAGACACGAGGTTAGACTCTTTTGTGGTGTAAGACTGCCCGGACCCGCCCGAAAAATCCAGCAGCCATAAATGCCAGTCTAATGTGAGAGGTCAAAGGCACGAATTTAATGCGTAACAATTGTAAAGACACGAGGTTAGGCTCGTTTGCGGTATAAGATTGCCCGGACCGGCTCGACAAATCTAGAAACCACAAATGTCAGCTTAATGTGGGAGGTCTTTACAAGGTTACGGTTCTAATGAATTAAGTAACACTTAACCAGATAAACATGTGGTGGGACATGAGGGGTTAAGTGGGTGCCTTGGGTTGCATGTGAAATTATGTGGGTGCCTTGGGTGGCATGTGAAATACGATTAGATGCACTTAACCAAGATTGAAACATGTAAGAAGACATGAATAAGAATGGGGTTAAGTGGGGAAACCTTAGTGGGACCAAGCATAGGTGGAAGGCTTGTGTCAAGCATGGGGGCCCTTTTCAAACCAAGAACCCATTAAGTATCTTTGCGAGCTCGACCCAAGTCGAGGATGGGACACGCTTACTGGATTTGATTGTAAGAGGTCAAAACAGTTAGCGGTGGCAACGCAAGTCTAACGGGGTCATGTGCGTGCATGGGCCCAGGCTGGTAGGTAAGACGTTGTTGCATCGCGTAAATATATGTCGTGCATCTTTGGTGGTATCGGGTTGCCACTTTGGGGAGTGATACACCTCGCTGTGGGACAAGACCGGGTATCTACGAGTTAGGGAGCCGATCGAATGGGGGTAATGGGTACAAATAGTGTAGATAGGGGCAAACGACACCTATGAAGGCAGCTAGGGGTACACGAAACTACCATTATCATTATTAAGTTCTGTAGGCGGGATCAACTTTTAGGTTGACTAGTGGTGGTGCAGTATATTAATTATCGTATAGTGATTAGGAACGAGATAACGCCAGAATATTCCTCTTATTTGCTTTGTCATGCCCACTTATTTCATGGTCATATCTTATCTTACCAGTTTATGCCTTATCCTAGTCACTTTAATAATTATATTGTTAAAGTTATTATACTCGCAAGACTTTATGTCTGACCCCCTTGTTTTCGCCTCTTTTCTTCCTTTTCCCCCCAGGTTCTCAGGGTGGGACTAGTACTAGTGGAGCTTGATCTCGGATCTCTTTCTCTCTCTTTTGGAATTGCTTGGATTGCTGAAAGTAAAGTTCAGCTCATCTCTTTTATGGCTACTTGTGTTGGGGTTTATGCTTTTTATTTTATGTACTCTGAAACAATTTATCAAGATGGATATTAAGTGTACTTTGTTTATTAAGTTGTTGTAATCAAACTATTTCTCCACTGCAATAAAAGTTGTTTTAAAATTTTCAAGTACCATTATTTATATCTCTCTTGTTATATTCTGTTCTATACACTAAATACGCTTCATGGAAGTTAATGCATTCCCTTTGTGAGTGACATTAATGGACATGGGGTGTTATAGTTGATGTGTATGTAAATCTATAATTGTGTTTGTTGTTTTGTCATCTGTTTTTTGTTGTTGTTCTACCTTGTTTTGGATTGATCTGATAACCGCCGCAGTATAGTATTGGATAAGTACTAAGTATGTCGAACCACTTGAAGTAAGAAAAAATATAATCATTATTTTCGACGTACTTGATACGTGACAACAAAAGATATATAGATGGGTCTGATAACCGCCTGATCTTTGCATTAAATAAGGAACATATACACACATTTTTGCATAACTTCATATAACATTAGAAATTTCTTTAAGGACAATGGATGCTTGTGGATGATGGTTGAGTAGATGGAAGATTGGTTGGTAGGATACATTCTTCTTAACTTAGAGATTTCGGGGACGAAATGCTTTAAGGTGGGAGAATGTAACACCCCATAATTTTATAACATTAAAATTTACAAATTAAAGTATACTTAATTTTTAGAAGAAGAATTAAGTGAAATGGGTTGCGCTATTATGTTCATCTCAAAATTTTGGGTAAAGATAGACATTTGGTTTGCATAAAACGGATAACTTATGAAGAAGTTATTAAGCCTTGAAGTTTGTATGCATATGAGATATATATATATATATATATATGTATATAATATTCAAAAAAAGTTCAAAACAACGAATCGGGACAGGGAATAGCCAAACAGAACCATTTTTGGGGTCGACCCGAGCCTTGCTGGGTCGACTAAGGGTTGATCCAAGGTGTTTGGCTGTCAAACCGTGGCCCAATTCGCCATAAGGGCTGTTGTGGCATCTGAGTGGTCCTGATGGTTCTGGTTATCCCTAGGTTAATCCGACGGCTCTTATTAAATTAAACTTCTATAAAAACACTCCTAAACCCCTAATCCTAATCACATTAATTCATAACAAGAGCCTCCATGTCGTCAATGGAGAACCTAGAGTAGCCGCCATACACTTTCAACCGTAAAGCAAGATAGAAACTTGAATCAAAACCAAATCAAATCTATATAACGATTAGTCTACATCAAAGGCAAGCAATTCAGTTTTAGAATACAGATCCAAGAAAGACAAGACTATTCTTTTTAATTGTGAGTATGATAGCTTTCACAAATTAATTAATTAATTTAATTATGATAAGATATAATTGGGATTATGAGAATATGATTTTGAATCATGTGATGTAAATTATATGTATGTTTGTGGTGTTAAACCATATGTTAGTCTTATGCAAGTTGGATCATATGTTAGTTCTTATGTGAATCTTATGCGTTGAATCATATATCTTATGCAAGTTTGTGATGATTGGATCATATATTCATGTATGAATCTTATGAAATTTGGGTTGTTAAAATATATATGAGACATGTATATGCATATGCTAGTTTATGTGATATTAACCTTTATGTCTAGATCCGTATGCAAGTTTACATCTTTATGTTTAGACCCATATGCAAGTTTACATCATCATGTTAAGATCTATATGCAAGTTTACATCTTTATGTGTAGATCTATATGCAAGTTTACATATTTATGTTTAGATCCATATGCAAGTTCACACCTTTATGTTTGGATCTATAGCAGTACATAAGTTATGCAAGTTTATGCCCATTACCTATGTTAGTTTTGTATCATATGCTAGTTTGAATGAAATTCATATGCAAGTTATTGGCTATGTAATCTTATGTCATGATCCTTAGATCTATTTTATGTGTAATGTGATCTTGTTTTTCTTTTTATAAAATAGACTATTTGCGAGTCTAACATATGTCATATGAAAACGTACGAATAGCGTGGGGATGATGGGATGATATTGAATATACATAAATTGTGAATTGGCATAAAATGGCCTTAAAAGGCATATAATTAATTTGAGACATTAATTGCTATTTATGGACATAATTTTAAGAGATAATTATGGACATAAATAAATTTGGAATTTATTGACAAATTTGAATAGGGATATTAATCCAATTTGGGGTTAAATAAAGATGTGTAATAATCAACTGCCTAAGACACAAGGTTAGACTCTTTTGTGGTGTAAGACTGCCCGGACCAGCCCGGCAAATCCAGCAGCCACAAATGCCAGTCTAATGTGCGAGTTCAAAGGCCCGAATTTAATGCGTAACAATTGTAAAGACACGAGGTTAGGCTCGTTTGCGGTATAAGATTGCCCGGACCCGCCCGGAAAATCCAGCAACCGCAAATGTCAGCCTAATGTGGTAGGTCTTTACAAGGATACGGTTCTAATGAATTAAGTAACACTTAACCAGATAAACATGTTGTGGGACATGGGGGGTTAAGTGGGTGCCTTGTGTGGCATGTGAAATACGATTAGATGCGCTTAATCAAGATTGAAACATGTAAGAAGACATGAATAAGAATGGGGTCAAGTGGGGAAACCTTGCATAGGTGGAAGGCTTGTGTCAAGCATGGGGGCCCTTTTCAAACACGTAACCCATTAAGTATCTTTGTGAGCTCGACCCAAGTCGAGGACGGGAAACACTTACTGGATTTGATTGTAAGAGGTTAAAATCGGTAAGCGGTGGCAACGCAAGTCCAACGAGGTCATGTGCGTGCGTAGGCCCGAGCTGGTAGGTAAGACGTTGTTGCATCGTGTAGATATAAGCCGTGCATCTTTGGTGGTATCGGGTTGCCACTTTGGGGAGTGATACACCCCACTGTGGGACCAGCACGGGTATCTACGAGTTAGGTAGCCGATCGAATGGGGGCAGTGGGTACAACTAGTGGAGATAGGGGCAGACGACACCTATGAAGGCAGCTAGGGGTACACGAAACTACCATTATCAATATTAAGTTCTGTAGGCCGGATCAACTTTTAGGGTGACTAGTGGTAGTGCAGTATAGTAATTATCCAATAGTGATTAGGAACGAGATTAACGCCAGAGTATTCCACTTATTTGCTTTGTCATGCCCACTTGTTTCATGGTCATATCTTATCTTACCAGTTTATGCCTTATCCTAGTTACTTTAATAATTATATTGTTGAAGTTATTATACTCGCCAGACTTTACGTCTGACCCCCTTGTTTTTGCCTCTTTTCTTCCTTTTCCCCCCTAGGTTCTCAGGGTGGGACTAGTACTAGTGGAGCTTGATCTCGTATCTCTTTCTCTCTCTTTTAGAAGTGCTTGGATTGCTGAAAGTAAAGTTCAGCTCGTCTCTTTTATGGCTACTTGTGTTGGGGTTTATGCTTTTTATTTTATGTACTCTAAAACAATTTGTCAAGATGGATATTAAGTATACTTGGTTTATGAAGTTGTTTTAATCAAACTATTTCTCCGCTGCAATAAAAGTTGTTTTAAAATTTTCAAGTACCATTATTTATATCTATCTTGTTATATTCTGTTTTATACACTAAATACGCTCAATGGAAGTTAATGCATTCCCTTTGTGAGTGACATTAATGGACGTGGGGTGTTACACGTGGTATCAGAGCGGAAGGTTACCAGACCAGATATGAATTTTGAAATACTATTTTTCAAAAAGCATTTTATAAAGAAATACTTTCAAAAGTATGTTTTAAGGAAATTATTTTCAAGAGAAAAGTTTGTTTTAAAAACATAACCCCCAAGAGCAGTATATCTTTCTTTCGAATTCTCCGTTTTGAATCTCTTCATTTTCTTTTCAGCGTGTCTGGACTTCCCAAGATACTCGAGAGGATAACGATACCAGAATGGTTTAGAATGTATCTGGAAGCTAGGGCCAATGTCGCAGGCACAACAAATGCTCCTCCTCCTCCTCGTGTTGATACTTTTGCAAAGATATGCAAAGATTTTAGGGCAATGGGAGGGAAATCTTTTCACGGATCAGAGACGTTTGTTGAAGCTCGAAATTGGCTTAAGGAGGTGGAAGATCTATTTGCTATTTTCGAAGTAGAAGATGGAAGGAAGGTTCAATTGGCTGCTTGGTTAATGAAAGACGAAGCCTCGTTTTGATGGGAGGTCACGAATAAAGAGCGTCCGGTGGAGACATGGATGGATTTCAAGCGTAGGTTCAAAATGAAGTTTCTCTCACAAGCAGAAGAGAATTTATATATGGAAAGATTCTTGGCGTTGAAGCAAGGGGATTTATCAGTAAAGGAGTGCGTCAAAAAGTTCAACCAGTTGGCGAGATTTGTCTTGGAATTGGTAAACACACCTGAAAAGAAGGCCCTGAGGTTCGTTAAAGGTTTGAATGAGCCACTACATGGGTTGGCGATGACCCACATTCCGATGGGGGCTACCTTTGAGAAACTGGTTGACATGGCGCTTATGCATGAGGAAGAGAAAGGTGTGAATGCTAATAAGGCACCAGAGAAGAAAGGAGACCAGAAGAAGCCACAACAACAAAATAAGAAAGGCGGGAAGAACAATAATGGCAAAGGAAAGAAGAAGTGCTTTAATTGTGGAACACCGGGCCATCTGAGCAAAGACTGTAGGAAAAAAAAGAAGACTGACTATTTGCACTATGGAGAGGAAGGTCATCTAGTTAAGGACTGCCCAAGGAAACAGGGGCAAGGGCAAAGAACTTCTGGAGGGCAGCTTCAGCCTCTCATGGCACCAGGGCAGGCGAGAGGGCAGATTCAGGCTCTCATGGCACCAGGACAGGAGAGAGGTAGAAACATTTCCGTTGAAAGTTTAGTTTTTCTGTTTGATCATCCTGTTCGTACTTTGTTTGACTCTGGCGCTTCACACTCGTTTGTATCTGCGTCGCTAGTTGAAACACTGCACCTAAATATTATTCTAGTTACGGATCCCATAGTAGTCTCAAATCCTATTGGTGGTTCGGCTCATCTTTCTATGATTTGTCGGGATTTGAGAGTGTCTATCTTGGGCGTTGGGTTTGAATGCAACGCCTTTGTTCTTGGCTTCATGGGCTATGGCTTGATTCTAGGTATGGATTGGCTAACTAGATACGGTGCCATTCTAGATTATGAAAGAAGGGTAGTTAGATTGTTGACTCGTTGTGGAAAGACCCTTGATATTTCTTATGACCCTAGAGGTCCGGTAATGATTAGCAACCTAGAATCCCTAGACACATCCAATGATTATTTGAAATCTGTTCGTGTGATCCGTGAATATAGTGACGTCTTCGATGAAGTTCGAGGTTTACCCCCCAGGCACGAGATAGACTTTCAAATATATCTAGTAGATAATGCAAAGCCAGTTGCATTACCAGTGCGCCACATGGCTCCGAGAGAGAGAAGAGAACTCAGTAAGCAAGTGAAAGAATTGCTTGAGAATGGGTTAATAAGAAGAAGTATTTTGGAGTGGGGTGCTCCAGTCGTTTTTTCTACAGAAGCTGATGGTTCACTTAGATTGTGCGTGGACTATAGAGAGTTGAATAAGCTAACAAAGAAGAATAGGCACCCATTGCCGAGGATAGACGATTTATTCGATCAGTTGGTGGGTGCTTCATTTTTCTCGCAACTGGATTTAGCTACAAGGTTTCATCAGCTAAGGGTGGATGAATATAGCATCGATAAGACTGCCTTTAGAACTCCTGACGATTTCTTTGAGTGGCTCGTCATGCCTTTTGGTTTGATGGATGCACCCGCAAACTTTGTTGACTTAATGAATAGGGTGTTTAGGGAGTTTCTAAACAAGTTTGTGGTAGTCTTTATAGACGATATTCTGGTTTTCTCTAAAAATGAAGAAGAGCATGCCCTACATCTTAGGGAAGTCTTAGAGACCCTATGAGCGCATCAGCTAAAAGCTAAGTTCTCCAAGTGTCATTTTCGGAGAAAAGAAGTGAGGTTCTTTGGACACGTGGTCTCTAAGGAAGGGATAGCTGTGGATCCCGCCAAGGTGGTGGCAATCCAAGATTGGAAAACTCCTAAGAACGCAACAAAAGTAAGAAGCTTTTTAGGGATGGCTGGCTATTATAGGAAGTTCATTAAGGACTTCACAAAGATATTAGCCCCTCTCACTCGATTAACGAAGAAGAATTTGACTTTTACTTGGGACGTTGACTGTGACGATGCTTTCCAACGTCTGAAGAGGGCCTTGACGACAGCTCCACTTTTAGTTTTGCTATACGGGAGTAAGACATTCACTGTATATACCGATGCTTGCGGGACAGGGCTTGGCGCAGTTTTAATACAAGAGGGAAGGGTGATATGTTATGGTGGAAGACAGTTGAAAGCCCACAAGAAAAATTACCCTATCCATGACTTAGAGTTGGCGGCCACAGTTTTTGCGCTTAATTCATGGCGTCATTATTTACTTGGCGAGAGGTTTGAGTTGTATACAGACCATAAGTCGTTAAAGTACTTATTCTCTCAGAAGGACCTAAACTTGAGGCAACAGAGATGGATGGAGTTTTTGGCATCCTACGAATTTGAGATCGCATATACCCCTGGCAAGGTTAACGTTGTAGCCAACGCCTTAAGTATAAAGAAGTTAACTTTAAGCCCTTTGTTCGTAGAGCGACAGAGTTAGGAGTATATATCTTCCTTTGACTTCAGAACCTCTGTCGATTATGTACCCGGATTATTGGCATCGTTAGAGGTGCAACCTACACTTTTGGGTCGAGTTGGAGAGGCACAGCGAAATGACCCACAGTTGGTTGAGATAATAGGCAAGCTTATAGGAGGGGAGTCCTCGAGTCATCTTGATAGATATGCTATAGATAAGAGAGGTTGGCTATGTAGAAATGGAAGACTTTGCATACCACAAGACGAGAGTTTGAAGAATGCAATTCTTGAAGACTCACATTGCTCTAAGATGACCATACATCCCGGTGGTGATAAGATGTATAGGGATATGAAGCGAGTTTTCTTTTGGGCCGGAATGAAGAAGGACATGGCCGAGTTCGTTGTTAGATGCTTAATGTGCCAACAAGCCAAGGCGAAGCAAAATAAGCCTGGAGGTTTGCTCCATACCTTAGGGATTCTGCTTTGGAAATGGGAAAGCGTTTCCATGGATTTTGTAGATGGATTACCAAGATCAAGGAAGGGTAATACGGGGATTTGGGTAATTGTAGACAGACTTACCAAAAGTGCCCATTTTATTCCCATTAAAAGTAGAAGGATCGTCGCGTGGTTAGCATCTGTTTACCTTCAAGAGATAGTTCGTTTACATGACATACCCTGTAGCATTGTGAGCGATAGAGATCCTATTTTCACAAGCCAATTTGGGAAAAGCTTACAAGAGGCGGTTGGAACGTAATTATTCTTAAGTATCGCTTATCACCCTCAGACGGACGGCCAGACCGAGAGAGTAAATCGGGTTCCAGAAGACCTTTTGAGACTATGCATCCTAGACATTGGAGGAACATGGGAAGAACACCTTCCACTAGTGGAGTTCGCCTATAATAATAGTTTTCAGGCTAGCATTGGCATGACACCTTTTGAGGCTCTTTATCGACGACCGTGCCAATCACATACATGCTGGCGGGGATCCACTGATAAGGTTTTGCTTGGACCCGACATGATTAGGGAGACTTTGATTCGACGGCGAATGAAGACGGCACGGGACCGACAGAAGTCATATGCTAATAAGAGACGAACCGATCTTGAAATCAATATTGGGGACATGGTTTTTGTTAAGGTGTCACCGTTAAGAAACGTAGTCCATTTTGGATCAGTAGGGAAGTTGGCACCGAGGTTCGTAGGACCCTTTCCAATTACGGAGAGGATTGAACAAATGGCGTATAGAGTAAAGTTACCATAGAATCTAAGCGGAGTTCATGATGAGTTTCACGTTTCACATTTGCGTAAGTGTTTACACGATACGGCGGAAGTGGTAAAGCCGAGCACGCTCGAAGAAATGGAAGTAGAGCGCAATGCCACGATCATACAAGCTCCTACACGCATTCTCGGATCAGATGTCAAAAAAGCTTCGCAACAAAGAGGTCAAGTTGGTCAAAGTGCAATGGGGAGATGATCAAAGAGACGCGACTTGGGAGACGGAAGACAAAATGCGTACGCTGTACCCTTTCCTTTTTGAGGGTATGTTTTAATTTCTTCTTTTTCTACCGCTTTATTGATACTTGTCCTATCTTTTAGTATTATCTTTGCGATGACATCTTCGATCTTTAGTTAGGAAGAACCATATGGTTGCAAACATGTATTTGAGACATGTTATGTTTGGTGGATGCAAATGGATGCAAGTGGTTGCTAGTGGTTGCTCGTGGATGCATGTACACACACATTAGGCACTAGATCGGCTCAATCAACTTCATGTTGCTTATAAACGTGTGTGCATATCTAAATTAATGGATGTATAATGGTTGTGTTATCATATGGATGCTGCATTTTGATGAATGGTTGTGCAAAAATGTAGAAATAATATGTATCGATAGGATTCTTTCGCATACATAATGGACGCATGGCACTATCATGATTTGCATTAAGGAAATCAACTGAATCAGTGGACCGCCTGATCTTTGCATTAGATAAGGAACATATACACACATTTTTGCATAAGTTCATATAGCATTAGAAATTTCTTTAAGGACAATGGATGCTTGTGGATGATGGTTGAGTAGATGGATGACTGGTTGGTAGGATACATTCTTCTTAACTTAGAGATTTCGAGGACGAAATCCTTTAAGGAGGGGAGAATGTAACACCCCATAATTTTATAACATTAAAATTCACAAATTAAAGTATACTTAATTTTTAGAAGAAGAATTAAGTGAAATGGGTTGCGCTATTATGTTCATCTCAGAATTTTGGGTCAAGATAGACATTTGGTTTGCATAAAACGGATAACTTATGAAGAAGTTAATAAGCCTTGAAGTTTGTATGCATATGAGAGAATATATATATATATAATATTCAAAAAAAGTTCAAAATAGCGAATCAGGACAGGGAATAGCCGAACCGAACCATTTTTGGAGTCGATCCAAGGCTGCTGGGTCGACTAGGGGTCGATCCAGGGTGTTTGGCTGTCAACCCGTGGCCCAATTCACCCTAAGGACTGATGTGGCATCTGAGTGGTCCTGATGGTTCTGGTTATCACTAGGTTAATCCGACGGCTCTTATTAAATTAAACTTCTATAAAAACACTCCTAAACCCCTAACCCTAATCACATTAGTTCATAACAAGAGCCGCCATGCCATCAATGGAGAACCTAGAGTAGCCGCCATACACTTTCAACCCTAAAGCAAGATAGAAACTTGAATCAAAACCAAATCAAATCTAAATAACGATTAGTCTACATCAAAGGCAAGCAATTCAGTTTCAGAATACAGATCCAAGAAAGACAAGACTACTCTTTTTAATTGTGAGTATGATAGCTTTCAAAAAATAATTAATTAATTTAATTATGATAAGATATAATTGGGATTATGAGAATATGATTTCGGATCATGTGATGTAAATTATATGTATGTTTGTCGTGTTAAACCAAATGTTAGCTATAAAACCCCGAATTTTCTGTTAATTGTAACTTAACAAATTAAAGTACAATTAATTCTAAATGATGGAATAAAGGAAAATGGATTATGCCATTACGTCCATCTCGGAATTCTGATTGAGATAGAGTCCGAGTTTGCGTAAAACGAATACTGTATGAAGAAGATATGGACGAAACAAGCTGGGCAGAAAAACCAGAAACGGGTCAGAATGCACTGGCGCACTTGGGAAGTGCGCTAGTACAAATTTGCACTGGTGCACCTGCCAAGTGCGCCCAGGCCAGAAAACTTGCTTGGTCAGGCCCTGGCTGGCCTAGTCGAGTTCTGGTCGATTTTTGAGGCTTAGCTGAGTAACTAGGGCTTACATGTCGCTTTCTGTTTGGCTTCTCTTGAGCTGGATGGTCTGGATTCACTCTAGCTTCATCGATGGCTCTAATCAGTTCAAAATTCTATAAATACAACTCAAGTCTAAACATAAATTCACACAAATAATATAGAACTAAAGTCGTCATGCTGCTGGAAAGAAACTAGGAGTGGCCGTCAGTTAGAAAGCTTAGAGACAAGCCAATACTAAAGTAAAACACGAATCAAAACAACGTTAGTCTACCCAAAGGAAAGCATATCAAATTCAGAATTCAGAATTCAGAATCAGAATCTAAGTTCGTCTTTCGTTGTAAGTATAGTGATTTTTCCGAAGAGAATAAAACTAAGACTTTATTCGATGTAGATTGGAAGTGGAATTGTGCTATTACGTAACAGCGATGTTAATTCATATCTATGTATTGAAATGATTGTGTTGCGAATGAAATTGGGATGTTTGTGGTATAATTAAGATTGAGTTGATCCTATTGTACTTTTAGAATGATAACAACATCACTAGCAAGTTGTATAGTTCATGTTTATTTGATTTTATAGGTTGTTTGTGATTAGAACCTCATGCATATACTTTATGCTAGAACCTTTATGCCTAAATGGTTATGTTCATATACATGTCGCTATGTTTATACAAAAGTTGCAAGTTCCTAATTGGATCCATGTCAAGATCCACTTTAGTACATGTTTCATGTTGTAATTAAATATGCGATTGGATCTAGTTCACACCCTTGTCATAAAGTTATACATATTTATGAAAATGCCATATCCTTGTCATATGCTAGTGATGTTCGATGTTATGCCTAGATCCAAAAACAAGTTTAGGCTTATGTTATCTAAATCATATGCTAGTTTGTGTGACACCTATTTGGTTAGATACCTATTTCAATGCAAGTTCACATATATGTTTGTTTAGGCCATGTTGCAAGTTCACATTCATGTTGACTATTTTGCAAGTTCATACCTATGATGTTCATATTGACTATGCCAAAAATGCCAAGTTTACACCTATGTCATGTTTATGTTTATGAATTCCCTTATGCATATTTGTGTGCGCTAAATTAGGATAAGTTTTTAGCCTAATATTATATGTTAAAACTATGCAAACGAAAATTAGGCTAAGATTGTTAGCCTAATGTTTAAGCAGGGTGACATTGGGAATATTAGTAAAACTTGACATAAAAATATATGAAATTGGCATGTCTGTCATATGCCAAAATTGGTGGCATTTAAACGGTATAAATTCTTATACCAAAAATGTTAAACTTGGAATGTGGGCCATAACATTTATTTGTTGACAAATTTACATATATTAAGTAAAAAAGACAAATATGTAAATTTAGAAAATACGAATATGCTTAACACGAGGTTGGATTGAGTTATGACGTAAATCTGCCCAGACCTACCCGGCTATCCAGTAGTCACAAAAATACCTATCCAATGTGGGTGGTTAAGCATTAAGCCCAATAAGGACCCGAGGTTAGACTGAGTTATGGTGTAAATCTGCCCGGAACCGACCGGCACATCCAGTAACCGTAACAATATTTGTCTAATGTGAGTGGTCGGTGCTTTAAAAAGCTAAGGACAGACAAGTCAGGATGGTAGGGTTAAGTTAACTAAAACACTTAACCAATTCAACATGTTAATGAAATTGATGGGTGGGCTTAGGTAAATACAGACACTTAACCACTTAACATGTTTGACTAGAAAACCCTAGTAATATGGACCCATTTCAGCAGTAACCCAATTAGGTATCATAGTACCCTGAAACTAGGCAGGGTGGGGCACGATTACTGGGCTGATTGTAAGTGATCAAAGCGATGGCGGTGGGTGCAACAGTGTGGGTTCTTACGGAGTGCGGGCGTGCACACACTTCGGAGCAGACAAACAGGGCACTGGGGGCACCAGTGGTATAACCTATGCATTCTAGTATTGTGTCGGGCCGCCACTATGGGACTTGATACACCCCATGGTGGGACCAGCATAGGTATCTACAATCTTTGGGGGCCGTAAGACACATGTAATTATGCCAGTAGGAGCTGATCTTTAGAAAAAGGGGATCACTTCACCCTCAGCATGGAGTGCCAGTTTAGAACTAATACATGTAGGTGCAGAGATATAGTATAGGGTGCGATAGTATATTCGTTTCAAAACTACTTTATCTTAGTTTATGATACCTTCCTGTTTCCAGTTTATACCTATCATGCCCTTATTCTTATTCTCATGCTGAAGAGTCACTAGACATACCATGCTTTATGTCTGACCCTATTTTCTTTCGTCTTCTTTTCTTCCGTTTCCCCTCCCCCCAAGGTCCACAGGGAGGAAACAACTCAGCTTAGTCAGACTCTTTGCAAGCTTCGAGATAGCAGATGTATGGTTTGGACTCTCTTGTTTTGGCTATGGCAGTTGGATAAAATCATGGGGATTAATGCAGTTGTAATCATGTTTTATGCTTCTTTATTTAATAACCAAGACATAAATGATGCTGTAATATTTTGGAAGTTGTTACATGACAGTTATGGAAATGTCTTTGTATGAACACGTACTTATGAAATAAAAAGTATGTTTGTTTTCCGCTGCTTATATATATGTGTTTATATCTGTCTTGTGTTTTATCTGTGACTTTTACTTACAAACCTCCACCAAAGTTAAGGCAGTCCCTTGTGAGTGACCTTAATGGAGGGTGGGGTGTTTCACTTGGTATCAGAGCATAGATTTACCAGACTAGATAAAAGTTTTTGAAAATATTTTCAAAAAGAAGTTTAAAGAAGCATTGTTTTCAAGAAAAAGTGTTGTTTTTAGAAGGCATAGTCCCCCAAAGCCATACGCACTATCTCTCTATCCTTTTGTCTTGAATCTTTCCTTTTTCGTTTCAGCATGTCTGGGGACCCTACTCCCCAGCTACAGACGGTTTTAGTCCTCCTCCTCCTCTACGCGAAACAACAAGCGGAAAAATCGCTGAACAAGAAGACGGATAATAGTCAAGGAGGAAAGGACCACAACAATAATAACAAGACACGTGAGAAAAGGAAATGTTATTTCTGTGTCATTGTTGGGCATATATTCCAGGATTGTAAAAAGAAGAAGATGAGGATGGGAGCATGCTTTCAGTGTGGTGATATTGGACATATCAGCAAGAACTGTACTAAGAAGCAAGGGAAAGGCCCGCAAGCAGGACCTTCTGGGGGTACATCTTTAACTTCTTCTCCTAGATGCTTTGTTTTATCCTGCTTATCTTCTCAATCCTATCTTGAGAACCTTAGGTAGAAATATTTCTGTAGAAAGCTTAGTTTATCTTTATGATCATCCAGTTCGCACTCTCTTTGATTCTGATGCATCACACTCATTTATTTCATCTGCTTTAGTAGAATCTTTGCACCTAGACACTAGTATGGTAGAAGATCCCTTGGTTGTTTCAAATCCGATTGGGGACTCGACTTATTTGTCGATGGTTTGCTTGGATTTGAAAATCTCTATTCTAAGTGTTGAATTTAGATGTAGTGCCTTTGTTTTGGGCTTCTCAGGATATGGACTGATCTTAGGCATGGACTGGTTATCCAGTAACGGTGCCATTCTTGATTGTGAGAAGAGAGTGGTTAGGCTCTTGACTCGGCTCGGTAACACTCTAGAAATTTCTTGTAATCCCTTGAATGCTGTTATGCTTAGTTATCTAGAGTCGCTTGACACTTCTGTTGAGAATTTGCAATCGGTTAGAGTAGTCCGGGAATATCCGGATGTCTTTGAAGAGGTGAAAGGCTTACCTCCGAAGCGGGAAATAGACTTCCGCATATATCTTGTTGATAATGCAAAGCCCGTAGCTCTGCCTGTTAGACACATGGCTCCAAAGGAGAGAAAGGAGCTCAGTAAGCAAGTTAAGGAGCTTCTCGAGAAGGGGTTTATAAGGCGGAATATCTCGGAATGGGGTGCTCCAGTGGTGTTCGCCACCAAAGCAGATGGTTCACTATGTCTTTGTGTGGACTATAGGGAGCTAAACAAGCTGACTAAAAAGAATAGACACCCGCTTCCCGGAATAGACGATCTGTTTGATCAGCTTGTAGGTGTGTCGGTCTTCTCCCAACATGATCTAGCTACTGGATTATATCAGCTAAGGGTAGCTGAAGATAATATTGATAAAACGGCGTTTAGAACCCCAGATGGTTTCTTTGAGTGGCTTGTCATGCCTTTCGGTTTGACAAACGCACCCTCTTATTTCGTGGACCTAATGAGAAGGGTGTTCAGAGACTTCCTGAATAAGTTCGTGGTGGTCTTCGTAGACGATATTTTGATCTTCTCAAAGAATGAGGAAGAACATGCTCAGCATCTGAAAGAGATCATGGATACTGTCCGTGCACATCAGCTAAAAGCCAAATTCTCCAAGTGCCACTTTTGGAGAGAAGAATTAAGATTTCTTGGACATATAGTGTCCAAAGAGGGGTTAGCTGTGGACCCCGCGAAAGTGGTGGCAGTGCAAGATTGGAAGACACCAAGAAATGCAACTGAAGTCTGAAGCTTTCTTGGGCTAGCCGGTTTTTACCGAAAGCCCATTAGGGATTTCGCAAAAATCTCAGCTCCACTCACAAGGCTAACAAATAAGAATCTGGCGTTCACTTGGGATTTGGATTGCGAGTTTGCTTTCCAACGATTAAAAAGGGCTCTCACAACAGCCCCAGTTCTGACTTTGCCGAATGGAAGCAAAATGTTCACAGTATATACGGATGCTTGTGGTACTGGGCTAGGCACTGTTCTGATACATGAAGGGAGGGTAGTAGCTTATGGTGGAAGACAATTGAAAGTGCATGAAAAGAACTACCCAACCCACGATCTTGAGTTGGCCGCCATCGTCTTTGCGCTTAAGTCTTGACGCCATTATCTCTTAGGTGAGAAGTTCGAATTATATACTGACCATAAATCGTTGAAGTATCTTTTCTCGCAAAAAGATCTTAACTTGAGGCAACAAAGGTGGATGGAGTTCCTTTCCTCGTATGACTTTGAAATTTCCTATACTCCTGGCAAAGGCAACGCAGTAGAAGACGCGTTGAGCAGAAAGAAGCTGACCCTAAGCCCTCTCTTTGTAGAAAGGCAAAGCTTGGAGTATATAGCCAGTTTTGACTTTAGGCCCTCCTCAGATTTTATACCTGGTTTATTGGCATCCCTAGAAGTATGACCTACTCTTTTAGACTCGATAGGGGCCGCACAACGTGAAGACCTGCAGCTTGTGGATGTGACCGATAATCTAATTAGGGGTGAAACTTCCAGTCACCTCAATAGGTACTCCATCGATGATAAGGGTTGGCTGAGACGGGATGGAAGGCTATGCGTCCCACAAGCTAGGGATTTAGTGAAGTAGGTTCTCGAGGAGACCCATCATTCCAAGATGACAATACACCCAAGTGGAGATAAGATGTACAAGGACTTAAAGAGAGTTTTCTATTGGAGCGGCATGAAGAAGGACATTGCAGATTTCGTTCCTAGGTGCGTGATATGTCAACAGGTCAAGGCGGAACAAAAGAAGCCTAGAGGACTACTTTATCCTCTAGAAATCCCGCAATGGAAGTGGGATAGCATTTCAATGGACTTCATTGACAGGTTGCCTAGGTCAAGAAGAGGCAATACTAGCATTTGGGTAATAGTGGACAGGCTTACTAAAAGGCCCACTTTATACCTATCAAGAGTAGAAGGACTGCTTCGTCTCTAGCTTCTCTTTACCTCAAAGAAATAGTTCGACTCCATGGAACCCTCCAGCATAGTGAGTGACAGAGATCCCATCTTCACGAGCGAATTTTGGCAGAGTCTGCAAGAAGCTGTCGGCACACAGTTATGCTTGAGCACGGCCTATCACCCCCAAACTGATGGTCAGACAGAAAGGGTGAATAGAGTAATATAAGATCTTCTAAGACTGTGCGTTCTTGACTTCGGAGGGACTTGGGAGGATCACCTTCCTTTAGTGGAATTCGCCTACAACAACAGTTACCAAGCCACCATCGGTATGGCGCCCTTCGAAGCTTTGTATGGAAGACCTTGCCGATCACCGACTTGTTGGTGATAGTCTACCGACAAGCTTATACTTGGGACAGACATGATTAGAGAGACTTCAAAAAAAGTGGACTTGATACGAAGGAGAATGAAGACTGCCTAAGACAGACAGAAATCCTATGCCGACAAAAGAAGGACCGACCTTGAGTTTGAGGTTGGGGACAGGGTTTTCCTTAAGGTATCTCCCTTAAGGAACGTCGTTTGCTTTGGGTCCGCAGGAAAGCTAGCACCAAGATTTGTAGGACTGTTCCCTATCATTGAGAAGATTGGGAAAATGGCTTATAGAGTAGAGCTGCCTGAAAGATTGGTCGGAATTCACAACGTCTTTCACGTTTCTCATCTCCGGAAATGTCTACATGAATCAGCGGAAGTGGTGGAGCCAAGCATTCTATAAGAAGCCGAAGTGGAACGCGAAGCAACTGTGAGGAGAGTTCCAACTCGAATCGTAGGAACTAAAGTGAAAAAGCTACGCAACCGCGAAGTCAAGCTCGTTAAAGTTCAGTGGAGCGACGTTGAGGAAGACGCGACTTGGGAAACTGAGGGCAGAATACGCGCAGCCTACCCTTTTCTTTTTGAGGGTACATCTTTGATCTCTCTTTTTCCTTAAGTTGTGCTTGTATCTATCTTTTTAGGTATATCTCCTCGATATTATCCTTTATCCTTAGGTAGAAAACCCTTTGGATGTAAACACGTATTTGAAACATGTTATGGTTGATTGTTGCAAGTGGTTGCAAGTGATTGCTAGTGGTTGCTCGTGGATGCATATACACACACATCCTAGGTTTTAGATCGGCTTAGTCACTTCATACTACATATGCATATATGTATTCATATTTGTATGTGGTTGAAACTTGGTATGTTGTCATATGGATGTCGCATTTGTATTGATGGTTGCGCACTCATGTAGAATTATGAGTAAAGACAAATTTTCATACATAATGGATTCATGACACTTACATGATTTGCATTAAGGAGGTCAACTGGATCAGTAGACCGCCTGATTTTGCATTAATTAAGGGCATATACACACACTGTGCATATAATCATAAAGCATTAGAAGTATTTTAAGGACAATGGACGCCTGTGTTTATTGGTGGAGTAGATGGACGATTGGATGTTAGGACTTACGTTCTCCTAGACTTGAAGATTTCGGGGGCAAAATCCTTTAAGGAGGGGAGAATGTAACACCCCGAATTTTCTGTTAAGTGTAACTTAACAAATTAAAGTATAATTAATTCTAAATGATGGAATAAAGGAAAATGGGTTATGCCATTGCGTTCGCCTCGGAATTCTGCTTGAGATAGAGTCCGAGTTTGCGTAAAACGGATACCGTATGAAGAAGATATGGACGAACGAGTTGGGCAGAAAAACCAGAAATGGGTCAGAATGCACTGGCGCACTTGGGAGGTGCACCAGAACAAAATTGCACTGACACACTTGGGAAGTGCGCTTTTACAAATTTGCACTGCCGCACCTGCCAAGTGCGCCCAGGCCAGAAAACTTGCTTGGTCAGGCCCTGGCTGGCCTGGTTGGGTTCTGGTCGATTTCTGAGGCTTGGCTGAGTCACTAGGGCTTACATGTCGCTTTCTGATTGGATTCTCTTGAGATGGATGGTCTGGATTCACTCTAGCTTCATCGACGGCTCTAATCAGTTTAAAATTCTATAAATACAACTTAAGTCTAAACCTAAATTCACACAAATAATATAGAATTAAAGTCGTCATGCTGCTGGAAAGAAACTAGGAGTGGCTGTCAGTTAGAAAGCTTAGAGACAAGCCAATACTAAAGTAAAACACGAATCAAAACAACGTTAGTCTACCCAGAGGAAAGCATATCAAATTCAGAATTCAGAATCCAGAATCCAAGTTCGTTGTTCGCTGTAAGTATAGTGATTTTTCCGATGAGAATAAAACTAAAACTTGATTCGATGTAAATTGGAAGTGGAATTGTGCGATTATGTAACGACGATGTTAATTCATATCTATGTATTGAAATGATTGTGTTGCGAATGAAATTGGGACGTTTGTGGTATAATTAAGATTGAGTTGATCCTATTGTACTTTTAGAATGACAACAACATCACAAGCAAGTTGTATAGTTCATGTTTATGTGATTATATAAGTTGTTTGTGATTAGAACCTCATGTATATACTTTATGCTCGAACCTTTATGCCTAAATTGTTATGTTCATATACATGCCCCTATGTTTATACAAAAGTTGCAAGTTCCTAATTGGATCCATGTCAAGATCCACTTTAGTACATGTTTCATGTTGTAATTAAATATGCGATTGGATCTAGTTCACACCCTTGACATAAAGTTATTCATATTTATGAAAATGCCATATCCTTGTCATATGCTTGTGATGTTCGATGTTATGCCTAGATCCAAAAACAAGTTTAGGCTTATGTTATCTAAATCATATGCTAATTTGTGTGACACCTGTTTGGTTAGATACCTATTTCTGTAACAACCCTGAATTTTGGGGCCAATTTAAAATTTATTTTAAGTGATTTTAATGAGTTTTGATATTTAAAATAATCTATTTTAAATAATGATGATCACAAATTTTATTTAAATCGAAGTTATAATTAATAATTTAATTTTAATTATAAAAAGAGTTAGAAATAGCGCGGTAGTTTGAAAAGTCAAACTTGAACATTGACTGACCATACAGGATGCAAAATTTAACGGATTTTAGTGAAACCAAAAATATTAGAATCTATTTAAAAATATCTTTCCAACGAATCCGAAAAATTGAAATTTCATAGCGGAAATCAAAAGTTATAACCAATTCAATTTTTAGAAAGGTCGCTGTAGAATTTTTATATATATTATATATGGCCCGAAAGGCTACTTTTCACATACAAAGGAATTTGAACTCGAAACCACTTCCATTGAGTTCAGAATGATGTTTCTACATTGAAAAAACAGTAAACACTTATATATTTTGAGTTTCGAAAATTATTTGTTAAAAATGTATTTTTAGTATTAAATATATTGGCCTTAGAATTAGCCATTTTTCAAACGACCTCTGTTTTTGACGAAACCTCTTTTGTTGGAACCGGAATGTCAAATTATTGCTAGGTTTCAATTTTCAGAATTTTTCGAATTAATATGTGAGCGTGGGAAAAGAAAATGTGTTTTGACTATTTCAATTAAATTTAAACGCCTTAAAAATAGCCATTTTTCAAACAGTCTCAGAATTCGACGAAAATAATTTTGTTAGGTTCGTATCGTCAAAACAAAGCTAAAAATGATTTTTCGGTAATTTTTAGAATTAATATATAATTATAATTGATTTTTTTAGTGTAAACGGACAATTTTTTACTTTAAAAATTCATTAAAAATTCATACGAGCTCATAATTGAACGAAATTAGTTTTTCTAGGTCCGCAACGTCAAAACATAGCTAAATATATTTTTCGGAAATTTTTGAAGTTAATTTGTGGCCCCGGTGAATTTTCAGTTACTGTCAATATTTAATTAATTAATTTTTAATAGGATTTTAAATAAAAAACGCTACAGACATCAGAATTGGGGCCTGAGACATAGCCCATTGCGCTCAGAAGACGTCAAAACCCTAAGAACGACAGTAAGTAGGCCTAATTCTGAGTTCGGACCAAAACGGGCTTAAACGGGCGAATTAAATAATAATTAAATAACCCTAAATATAATAATATAAAAAGGCATCGGGTTCTTCTTCTTCCTCCTCGTCATATTCCAGCCGCATGAACCCATGAACATTCAAAATTTCATTCTTCGATTTCTCCCTCATTTCTCAACGAAATTCTTCGTGTAAATACACGTTTCGAAGAGATTTTCGTGCTCTTTAATCTCCGACAAGAATCATCACCTCTCATCGACCGTAGCCGCCGCACCACCCTCCCAAACCGCCGCCGAACACAGCCCCGCCGCGCCTTCTCCTTGCGTGCGCACCTCCCCGGATTCCTGGCGCCGATAGCTCTCTCCAAGGCGGTCAATATCCCGCAAACCGTTCGTAAAACCGTCGATCGTAGCTCGAGTTATCTCGATTCAAAGTTTTGAACTTTAGGTAATGTTTATTTCAGATTTTGCAACGCTTTTAAATGTCGTTGTGTCAGTTGTTAAAAGATGAATTTTGATTTTTCATATGAATTTGTATTTGAATCGTTCCAGATTTGAAATCTATTTGAATTCGAACACTGAATCGGATCGAACCTGTATCATCTCCTCAGACTAGACCACTGTGAGAATTTATTTTTAATTTAATTTGATTTATTTAATCATTATTTCTATGATTATTAGTAAGTAGATCTAATAAGACGTGATGTTCAGAACATGGATTTGAACTGTTCACTCCGTATGATGTTGAATCTGATTTGCATAAGATTAGATCTGAAATTTTGAGGTTTAAATCTGAATTAATAATTAATTAAAATTAATTATGTGTTATTTATTTAATCACGCCATGTTTATTTTACATATGTCAAGTTAAAACATCACCTTGTAATTACCTTGATGCTAGTTATTGGATTTGGACTTGTTGTTATGTTTGGATGTTGTGGTTATGCGATGTGATGAAAATTTACATTCTTATTTGCTGCAAATTAAATAAGAATGCGACTTGTGGTGGAATTTGCATTTTGTTATGTAAATTAACATTTTTAATGTTAATATGATAGAAATTCACCGTAGGATGTAAATTAACATTTTTAATGTTAATATGATAGAAATTCAACCGTAGGATGTAAAATTAAAATCAGAATTTGCGATGACATGAAATTTATCTTTTATTATGTAAATAAAGTATTTTAACCGCATGTATAAATTTACAATATTTTTAATGTAAATTAAATAGTAAATTTAACCGTAGGATGTCTTTAACATTTTTAATGTCAATTTTAAAAAGAAATTTAACCGTAGGATTAGTTGACATTATTTTTAATATTAATATATATGAATTTCACCGTAGGAAGATTTACATTATTTTCTTTTTTTTTACGTAATAAAAAGAATGGACTTTACATTGTAATTAAAGAGTAAATTTTACATTGTAAAGAATGGATTTTATATTGAAAATTTGACGATGTAAATAAAAAGATCATCTTTTTATATTGAAAATTTAAAGATGAAAATTTGACGATGCAAATAAAAAGATCATCTTTTTATATTGAAAATTAAAAGATGAAAATTTGACGATGTAAATAAAAAGATCATCTTTTTATATTGAAAATTAAAAGATGAAAATTTGACGATATAAATAAAAAGATCATCTTTTTATATTGAAAATTTAAAGATGAAAATTTGACGATGTAAATAAACAGATCGTCTTTTTATATTGAGAATAAAAAAAGACGATATTTTTATTGTAAATTAAAAGATCACATCTTTGTTTTGAAAATGAAAAGATCACATCTTTGTTTTGAAAATGAAAAGATGACATCTTTGCATTGAAAATGAAAAGATGACATCTTTGCATTGAAAATGAAAAGATGACATTTCTGCATTGAAAATGAAAAGGTGACATTTTTGCATTGAAAATAAAAAGATGACATTTTGTTTTGTAAATAAAAAGACAATCTTTTATGTTGGAAATAAAAAAAAAGACCATCTTTTTATGTTCAAAATAAAAAGACATTATTTTTACATTCTAAATAGAAAAGATTACATTTTTACATTGTAAAGTAGAAAAGGTAATATTTTTACATTTGTAAATAGAAAAGATTATATTTTTACGTTGTAAAATAGAGAAGTTAATATTTTTCATTGCAAAATATAAAAGTTGATGTCTTTACATTGTAAAACACAAAAAGTTGATATTTTTACATTGAAAATATAAAAGTAGATACTTTTACATTGTGAATAAAAAAATTTGATGCTTTTACATTGTAAGTAAAAGAATGAAATTTTATTTTGTTATTTATGAATGAATTTACATCGCATGAATTATATAACATTTTATTTTGATATTTATGAATGAATTTACATCGCATGAATTATATAACATTTTATTTTGATATTTATGAATGAATTTACATCGCATGAATTATATAACATTTTATTTTGATATTTATGAATGAATTTACACCGCATGAACAAAAGTTACATTTTTATATGTAATTTATATATAAATTTGCACCGTATGTTGAAAATTACATTTTTCTATGTAATTAAAATGTAAATTTACATTGCATGACGAAAATTACATTTTTCTATGTAATTAAAACGTAAATTTACATTGCATGACGAAAATAACATTTTTCTATGTAATTAAAACGTAAATTTACATTGCATGACGAAAATTACATTTTTCTATGTAATTAAAATGTAAATTTACATTGAATGACGAAAATTACATTTTTCTATGTAATTAAAATGTAAATTTACATTGCATGACGAAAATTACATTTTTATAGGTAAATTATAAAGTGAATCAACGTTGAATGTTAAAAATTACATTTTTCTTTGTAATTAAAAGGGGAATTTCATCGTTTGATAAAATTTACATTTTTTTATATGTAAATTATATAGGAATATACACCGTATTGTAAAAATTACATTTTTCTTTGTAATTAACATGTGAATGCCACTTTATGTCAGAATTTACATTTTTATATGTAAATCATAAAGTGAATTTATGTCGTATATTAAAAATTACATTTTTCTTTGTAATTAATATGACAATTCCATCATATGTTAAAATTTACATTTTTACATGAAAATTATATTTTTACAATGTGAATTAGATGTAGTGTTTGCATTGTAATTAAAAATTATATTTTTACAATGTGAATTAGATGTAGTATTCGCGTTGTAATTAAAAATCATGTTTTCACAATGTAAATTTAAGAGTAGAGTTTGCATTGTCATTAGAAATTATATTTTTATATGTAATTTAAAGATTTTGAGTGTATCAAAATTTACATTTTCAATGTAAGGAAAGAATGAATTTAGGATGCGGTAATATTATCTTCATTTTCAAATGAATTAAAATTTAGTAAGTATCGGTAATTGTGTGGAGTATTGTTTTAATCAAACGACGTTATTGCAATTCCATGATTATATGTATATAAATATAATTAAAATTAAACGAATAGGGCGCGGTAGTTCTCATTTTGAAATCGTACTTTTAAATGACTATACAAGAAGATCCGACCGTCGGATTTTCTTGAAACTGAAATCGTTAGGACCGTCTTGGAAAAGTCTTTCCAACGATATTTATTACGTTAAGATCCAACAGTTAGATTCTGAGAAATGTAAAAATCAAAATTGGTTGAATGCAGCGCCATAGTCGCCCATGGACTTAAGGCGTCGTTATATAAAAATTTAATTGTTTTAAATAATTAATATAGAAATGAATCGTTAATTAAAATAATTATTAATGTGTAAGAAGGATTTTCAATATATATACATATACGAGGATTATTTGGAAAGTCCGAGTTTATCTCATTCCAAATAATTAAACGACGTTTAAAAATCCAAGATTGGAAGACGGCGATTGAAGACCGTCAAATCTCCACATCGAATGGACGATGATGACTGTTGCCTTAGAATGGCTCACTACCATGATAAGGTAATAGTAGGAGTTGCCCAGACGTAGTGTTGATTTGTACGGATTTGGCTTTCGCTCAGACCCAGAGCATAAGCTTATAAATGGATTGTGTGTCTGACATCGTACTCCATTATATATCATGTTATTAATCTTTTGTCGAATGTATGGATGTTTGGTGGCGGAGAATTTATTCTCTTGCTTAACACCCGTTCATATATTTCGGCAAAGGATTGATAGTGTGATATGGAGTGACGATGTGGCATGCTAAGATACATATGATCAAGGCTTTGTTGAAAAGCAGGCCTTGTGGGACGATCAAAGCATAGTCTGTTTAGGCATAGCTTTGTGTATAGCGTGACTTCGCGAGCCTCACACACCGGCGGAGTCTAAAACGGGAGAAGGGAACGCAGGGAGAGCAGCACGTTTCTTTCTAGCTAGAGTGGTGTCAGTGACCTACCATCCCTGACATTTTACTTATGTGGATGATGGAATGAGGCGCCTCGGATGATAGGTCCTATAGGACTGGGAAACGTGTGTTCAGGTATAACTAATCCGCTAAGCTGTATTTGCGGACCGGCCCTGCAGCTATCCAGTCCCACGACTGACCCGTTGTTTGTTTCCACCATTTTGCAAACTCAGGTGCCCTCTTTCCACACGGGCAGTCGAGCAGTTGTCTACAGGTTTATCTCTTTAGCAGGATCCTGGATTGAAGCTTAAAGCTGTGTCCAGAACATTGGAAGTCTTCCGCTGCCTTAGTTATTTTGTTTCCGCTGCAATGTATTAAAATCATGTAAAATTATCTTCCGCTGTATTATTAGTTAATATACTCTGATATTCTGTACTCTGATGTAACATTTATTATTGATGTTATAAAAGTTTGCTGTTGTTGTTCTGATGTATTGTATTCCCAAAGTTAACATATGCGGGATTTGAACGGTTTTGGTCGATTTTGCGATCGATTAAGGCCGGGCAAAATCCGACTCGTTACAGTTTTGGTTAGCTAAAATCTTTGGGGTACAACTCATTAGAACTGAACAAAAGGCTCATCAGAGGTTGGATTAGTAATATCCAATAAGAATACTCATTAGAGATAGGATCAGCATTATCCTAGAATGAGAAACCTCATTAGAGATAGGGTTAGTAATGCCCTAGAATGAGTTGAGAGTAGCAAGCCTATAATATACATATTTGTGATTAATTATAATCTATTTTGGAAAATATGATTTTGAATATATAAAAAGTTATATATTTGAAATTTAAGCAACTAATAAAATTATTTAAACCAATGGAGATAATATATATATAAATTAGTTAGTTAATTAATCAACTTTTAGCTTCGTCCCTTTTCGAGGACGAAAAGTTTTTAAGTGGGGGAGACTGTAACAACCCTGAATTTTGGGGCCAATTTAAAATTTATTTTAAGTGATTTTAATGAGTTTTGATATTTAAAATAATCTATTTTAAATAATAATGATCAAAAATTTGATTTAAATCCAAGTTATAATGAATAATTTAATTTTAATTATAAAAAGAGTTAGAAATAGTGCGGTAGTTTGAAAAGTCAAACTTGAACATTGACTGACCATACAGGATGCAAAATTTAACGGATTTTAGTGAAACCAAAAATATTAGAATCTATTTAAAAATATCTTTCCAATGAATCCGAAAAATTGAAATTTCATAGCGGAAATCAAAAGTTATAACCAATTCAATTTTTATAAAGGTCGCTGTAGAATTTATATATATATTATATATGGCCCGAAAGGCTACTTTTCACATACAAAGGAATTTGAACTCGAAACCACTTCCATTGAGTTCAGAATGATGTCTCTACATTGAAAAAACAGTAAACACTTATATATTTTGAGTTTCGAAAATTATTTGTTAAAAATGTATTTTTAGTATTAAATATATTGGCCTTAAAAATAGTCATTTTTCAAACGACCTCTATTTTCGACGAAACAACTTTTGTTGGAATCGGAATGTCAAATTATTGCTAGGTTTCAATTTTCAGAATTTTTCGAATCAATATGTGAGCGTGGGAAAAGAAAATGTGTTTTGACTATTTTAGTTAAATTTAAACGCCTTAAAAATAGCCATTTTTCAAACAGTCTTAGAATTCGACGAAAATAATTTTGTTGGGTTCGTATCGTCAAAACAAAGCTAAAAATGATTTTTCGGTAATTTTTAGAATTAATATATAATTATAATTGATTTTTTTAGTGTAAACGGAAAATTTTTGAATTTAAAAATTCATTAAAAAATCATACGAGCTCAGAATTGAACGACATTAATTTTTCTAGGTCCGCATCATCAAAACATAGCTAATTATATTTTTCGTGAATTTTTGAAGTTAATTTGTGGCCCCGGTGAATTTTCAGTTACGGTCAATATTTAATTAATTAATTTTTAATAGGATTTTAAATAAAAAACGCTACAGACATCAGAATTGGGGCCCGAGACATAGCCCATTGCGCTCAGAAGACGTAAAAACCCTAAGAACGACAGTAAGCAGGCCTAATTCTGAGTTCGGACCAAAACGGGCTTAAACGGACGAATTAAATAATAATTAAATAACCCTAAATATAATAATATAAAAAGGCATCGGGTTCTTCTTCTTCCTCCTCGTCATATTCCAGCCGCATGAACCCATGAACATTCAAAATTTCATTCTTCGATTTCTCCCTCATTTCTCAACGAAATTCTTCGTGTAAATACACGTTTCGAAGAGATTTTCGTGCTCTTCAATCTCCGACAAGAATTACCACCTCTCATCGACTGTAGCCGCCGCACCACCATCCCAAACCGCCGCCGAACACAGCCCTGCGGCGCCTCCTCCTTGCGTGCGCACTTCCCCGGATTCCTGGCGCCGATAGCTCTCCCCAAGGCGGTCAATCTCCCGCAAACCGTTCGCAAAACCGTCGATCGTAGCTCGAGTTATCTCGATTCAAAGTTTTGAACTTTAGGTAATGTTTATTTCAGATTTTGCGACGCTTTTAAATGTCGCTGTGTCAGTTGTTAAAAGCTGAATTTTGATATTTCATATGAATTTGTATTTGAATTGTTCCAGATCTGTAATCTATTTGAATACGAACACTGAATCAGATCGAACCTGTATCATCTCCTCAGACCAGACCACTGTGAGAATTTATTTTTAATTTAATTTGATTTATTTAATCATTATTTCTATGATTATTAATAAGTAGATCTAATAAGACGTGATGTTTAGAACATGGATTTGAACTGTTCACTCCGTATGATGTTGAATCTGATTTGCATAAGATTAGATCTGAAATTTTGAGGTTTAAATCTGAATTAATAATTAATTAAAATTAATTATGTATATTTATTTAATCACGCCATGTTGATTTTACATATGTCAAGTTAAAACATCACCTTGTAATTACCTTGATGCTAGTTATTGGATTTGGACTTGTTGTTATGTTTGGATGTTGTGGTTATGCGATGTGATGAAAATTTACATTCTTATTTGTTGCAAATTAAATAAGAATGCGACTTGTGGTGGAATTTGCATTTTGTTATGTAAATTAACATTTTTAATGTTAATATGATAGAAATTCACCGTAGGATGTAAATTAACATTTTTAATGTTAATATGATAGAAATTCAACCGTAGGATGTAAAATTAAAATCAGAATTTGCGATGACATGAAATTTACCTTTTATTATGTAAATAAAGTATTTTCACCGCATGTATAAATTTACATTATTTTTAATGTAAATTAAATAGTAAATTTAATCGTAGGATGTCATTAACATTTTTAATGTTAATTTTAAAAAGAAATTTAACCGTAGGATTAGTTGACATTATTTTTAATATTAATATATATGAATTTCACCGTAGGAAGATTTACATTATTTTCTTTTTTTTATGTAATAAAAAGAATGGACTTTACATTGTAATTAAAGAGTAAATTTTACATTGTAAAGAATGGATTTTATATTGAAAATTTGACGATGTAAATAAAAAGATCATCTTTTTATATTGAAAATTTAAAGATGAAAATTTGACGATGTAAATAAAAAGATCATCTTTTTATATTGAAAATTAAAAGATGAAAATTTGACGATGTAAATAAAAAGATCATCTTTTTATATTGAAAATTTAAAGATGAAAATTTGACGATGTAAATAAAAAGATCATCTTTTTATATTGAGAATAAAAAAAGACGATATTTTTATTGTAAATTAAAAGATCACATCTTTGTTTTGAAAATGAAAAGATCACATCTTTGTTTTGAAAATGAAAAGATGATGAAGCGACCCGAACTTCCCCGGTCTCCGAAGAGATGAGAAAGAACGAATTACTTTGAGAACAACACACAAAAGGACGCAGACGGAAGAACATTTCATTGTTATTACAACAATTCCATCAGATACAAGAATATACAGAGTATAAATGAATAAATTACATTCGATAAATATCAGAGATTACAATAAATTACATAGCAGCGGAAAAATATACAAAACACAACTGAAAGTGATACACGGATACAGAGCTTTCCGAGCATCGTTCCAGCTGTAAATCAGGACCCTGTGGATATAAATCTGCAAAACCAAAACTACTAGCTGCCCGTGCGGAAAATAGGGGCACCCAGAGTTTAGGTTAAAACAATAAACTCCAGGTCAGTCATGTGACTGGTGTGAGAACTAAAACAGTTATTTAAAACTTTACTTTAAAGATAGTAATTCAAGGGACCACGCCGTATAACACGGAACGGGTTTCCTCCCAAGAATACTAGTGCATAAAACAAACAGCGCAATGCTAAATAAAGAAAAATGAAGCTGTTATAAGACCCAGGTCCCATCACACAATGCAACGCAAGCCGGAGGATAGGGTTTTTACCTTATAACAGCCAAAGCATGCTTGATACGTTTAAAACACATTATTTGATACTATAATAAGTGTATAGTGTCAAAACAATTCAAATCATAAATATCAATCATAGGCGGCATGGGTACCATCTATCATGTCGCCATACTGGTTCTACAATTAAAACCGCAATGCACGTATTGGAAATTGGATTCCGTCATGAGTCGAGGCAAGGGGCAAGCTCCTCTCCGCGTTCGAGACACTCTAGCAATGCCTCAGGACCCCACTATGATCCTTTGGAACCTCCAAGGCCGGTCCTCTCTTACTTTTGAGGATTAGTTATTCCTGAACACACGTTTCCCGGTCCTTACAGACCTATATCCGAGGCGCCTCATATCCAACAACCACACAGGTGAAAAGTATATAAATGTCAGGGCTGGTAGGTCACTGACACCACCCTAGCTAGAAAGAAACGTCGTGCACTCCTTGGGTCCGTATCCCGTTTTTGACTCATACCGAGGTGTGAGGCTCGCGAATTCACGTTATACACAAAGCTACGCCACACAGGCCGTGCTTTGATCATCAACCACAAGACTTTGCTTTTCAACAAAAGCCCTGATCAATTGCCACTTACGCATGCCACATTGGCAATTCACTCCATGCGACTGATGTCCATCGATATACAACCTCTGAGCTCGTACGTCTCAGAGAAGGGCGTTAAGCAAGAGAATAAATTCTCCGCCGCCAAACAGATGTATATTTAATAGAGATCAATCAACACAGAATAAAATCCAATGTCAGACACACAATCCATTTACAAGTTCGTTCTGGGTCTGAACGAAACCGGAGGCACTTTCCTCGCATATCCATCGATCTCCAAGTACGTCTGGACGATCACCGACTGTTTCCCTCATCCTGGGTGTACAGCCCAATCAAGATCATCAGTAATCACCCAAACGATGTGAAGACTTCCGGTCTTCTACCATCGTCTTCATCTTCGACATCTCGTCGAATCGGTTATTCAGAATGGGTATAAACCCGGCCTTTCTGAACAACCCACGTATATAATAAACGAATGTTACACAAACACAACAAACGCCTCATTCCAATTCAGAATATTCTTTTATTCACAAAAACACATTCTTAGGGAATTGTTCCCATTAATTTTATCCAAGATAAATTCTTCTAAATTTATTCTTTAATCCTCCTTTGGATATCATTTCAAACTAGTCGGGATTAACGAACCACACCGAAGTAATTATTTATTTTATTTCCCAATCCCAACCTATATATCCCATGGAGAAAACTGGTAATACTCCACATCTAACACCACGGTGTTATCGGTAAATTTAATTACCATTTCACGTTCAAATCTATTTAAAGATTTAACTATCGCTTTGGAGCAAAACTGGTGATACTCCACTCTCGATCACTTTTCAGATTTGATAATTTAAATTATCAATTCACATTTTAATCTAATTAAAGATTCATTAAAACTCCACTTAGTTTTAATCCTTTCAAAAATCAATATCCTGCCTTTAACTGGGTTAAAGAACCAATGTCATCAAAACACGATTCACGACAAACCCAAATCACATTTGATATTAAATACAAGGCTCTGAATAGAAAATATATCGGCTTATATTCAATATCAAATTCTGAAACCAACAAATATCATATTGGAAATAACGATATAAAATGTCTTTCAAATCCCCATAACAATATTTGTATAGTCACGAAATCCAACATCGAAATATCCCGAAGATAATTTCGATTCAGCTCCAGTCTAATCCACGTATTGGAAATTATCGATTATTTTCAAAATCACTTTCAAATTCAATTTATTTATTTTAAAAATAAATTGATTTCAATTCTAGTTCAAAACTAGTTCATTTCGATAAAAATCTATTTTTATCTTTTCAAATGTGGAATTTTCCTGCCCAAATCTTTCCAATTCACATATTATAATTTTACACAAATTATAGATATTTTTAATAATTTTATCAAGGCCCGTACAGTCGATTTCCAACAACGGCCATCGAACTGCACTTACAGCGACCTTTTTCGAATTTGATTTGGACATAACTCCAAATCCAACCGTTAGATTTCAAATTTCTAATATTCATTGGAAAGCTCTTTTCGATACGAACCCAACGGTTCCGGTTTTAGGAGAATCCGACGGTCGGATCTCCCGCAACGTCAATTCGGAGTTAATGGTCGAAATTCACGAACTGCCGCGGCGCGGCGCGTTCTATTCAGGCCATTATATATATAATATATATATATATATTATATATTATCGTCGATTTCCTTTTAAAACGTATTTTATAAATCGTTTTAAATTCGTTTTCAAAACCCTTTCAACTTTCTTTTCAATTCAAATCAAAATTGAATTCTTCTTTATAAATTCGTTTCAAAATTCATTTCTATTCAATTCAAATTTTAATTCAATTTGAATTCATTTCAATTCACTTTCAATTCAATTTGAATTCGTTTTCAATTCAATTCATTTCGAAATCGTTTTCAATTCAATTCATTTCGAAATCGTTTTCAATTCAATTCATTTCGAAATCGTTTTCAATTCAATTCATTTCGAAATCGTTTTCAATTCAATTCATTTCGAAATCGTTTTCAATTCAATTCATTTCGAAATCGTTTTCAATTCAATTCATTTCGAAATCGTTTTCAATTCAATTCATTTCGAAATCGTTTTCAATTCAATTCATTTCGAAATCGTTTTCAATTCAATTCATTTCGAAATCGTTTTCAATTCAATTCATTTCGAAATCGTTTTCAATTCAATTCATTTCGAAATCGTTTTCAATTCAATTCATTTCGAAATCGTTTTCAATTCAATTCATTTCAAAATCGTTTTCAATTCAATTCATTTCGAAATATTCGATTTCGAAATCACTTTTCAATATTCATTTTAATATGAATAAAATCGATATAAACATTGTTCGCGTCAAAATAACGCATCTCTAATCAACACGGCTTTATATTTCAATAATTCGTTATTCTATTCAACATATGAATCTATATTTCTTTCAACACACGACTAATCTCAACACATGAGTACTGTCGACACATCACTATTTTTGTTATGTAAAATATTTTATAAAACTATGGTATCTATCGTTTGATTTTTTAATTAGACTTCTACTGGGAAGTAGTTCTAATTTTAAATATGATAAAGATGTGAATTTTTATTATATAAAATATTTCACTCAACACATGAACATCGTCAACACATGAATTATCTTTTATAATATTCCTTATTTTCCCGAATGGAATGAGGCCCAATCAATCACCATATAACGTTAATTATATGGATTCCATACAACACATGTATATAATAGCATTGAAAAATAATCAACCATCAACCAAAGTGCACTACACTGTATAAGCATCAAATATAGATATCTGACGCTTATAACAGTCTGTCAATCGACCGATCGACATATTTAATCAATCAGGATGAGTGAACATCAAATTTCATCCCAACACCCGTGTGGGGTTTCAAACAATCAAACACAGATTTTATTTGTGCAGTTGGGCGATGTGTAAAATTTATCGACCCAATCAATATCAGTCAAATCAGTGTATATAAACAAATCGGCCGATTTGTTTATAAATATTTATTTATTCACTTTCACTTTCACGTTAAAAATTCTATTTTTAACGATAACATATTCTATTTTAACACATGAATTTCTATTCATTTCATTTACACAATAAAAATGATATTTTTATTTTTCTAACATATTTTAGAAAATTTCGGCGGCATAACGGCACGATACTAGAAACGGGACGAGGCCTAGCCTTATCCCCGGTCTAGTGAAGGCCTACGCCATTCACACATCAATCAAATCCATTTCAATTCACCAAACAATTCAATTTCAATTCAAATAATCTAACCAACTACACAACCAAACAATTTAACAAACAAGCCATCCATGGTCTGTGGATGACGGGTGTCGGGTGCTACTAAGCACCGTCTGCATCCTAGTATATATATATATAACTAGAAAAAGAGATTTTAGAGTGAGAAGTTCTCACCAATAGCTATCCAAGCTCCACGGCACTTCATTGATAGAAATCTTCATCGCTATCGCATCATCGCCATCTTCGTTGCCCGTAGTCACTATATATATAAAAATCACATTTTTATATTTTGATGTCTTTAAAATAAAAATCACATTTTTATTTATTCGTTTTCAATTTAAAATCATATTTTTATAATCACTTCATATATTCAAAAATCGAATTTTTACTATGCTATTCAATATTAAAAATCACATTTTTACTTTGGTGTCATATAGATAAAAATTCCATTTCAAAAATAAAGATTTCGCCTTTATAAAAATAAAGTTTTCGCCTTTATAAAAATAAAGTTTTCGCCTTTATAAAAATAAAGTTTTCGCCTTTATAAAAATAAAGTTTTCGCCTTTATAAAAATAAAAATCAGATTTTTATTTTGCCACATATACAAAGGTGATATTTTTAACTTCTCTATCCCATAAAGATCATATTTTTAATACTTTAAAAATATAAAAATCATATTTTTAATATTCCTATCATGCAAAAATTATATTTTGACATCACCTATATAGTAAAGACTATATTTTTAATACTTTAAAAATATAAAAATCATATTTTTAATACTTTAAAAATATAAAGATCATATTTTTACATCACAATATAAAAGATTACATTTTTATCACTTTACAACATAAAAAAAAACCAGTTTTTAAGGTAAATAAAAATCAGTTTTAAAGAAAATATAAAATCAGTTTTTATTCCCTATTTAAATAAAATAAAAATAAAACAAATAAATAAAAAATAAAAAAAAAACTTACAGGGGTCTGCGAAAGAAAAAAAAAAGGGTTCCAGGGGCGGTTTCTTTTGGGGTGCGGGGGACTGGTGGCGCGCGTCGGAGGCTGAACGGGGCGGGGGGGGGCTAGGGTTCGGTTTTGGTTCGATTAAGGGGAGGAGGGGCTCGCTGAAATGGAGCGGAGGGGGCGTCGCGCGGCGTCATGCTGGGCGGAGGGAGGGAGGCGATCGATCGCTAGTGGAAGGGGGGGCGCGCCTGCTCCTCCTTCGTTCTTCGTTTTTTTTTTTTTTTTTTTTTATTTTGATTCTGAAATGAATTTGATCGGGGGGGGCCAGCGTATATAAGGAGATAAGGGGGTTTCTTCTTTTTTTTTTTTTATTATTATTTAATTCACCCTAAAGTTGACTTTTTCATACGAACTCGAAACGAGGCCCACCGCCTGTCGCCCATAGCGTTTTACCCCCATTCCGAACACAATGGGATATGTATCATCAGCTGATTCGGCTGTTATAATCAGTTTCCGTTAAATTTACATTTAAATCACTATATTGAATTTTAAACGTACATTTCAAATTACCGGGGTCACATACTAACTAGAAAAATTCCAGAAAAATATTTTCTAGCTTCGTATTGACGGTACGGTCCTAACAAAACTAGTTTCGTCGAATTCCGAGACCGTATGAAAAATGGCCAATTTCCAGTCGATTAAAATCAACTGAAATGGTCAAAACACGTTTTCCTTTGCCACGCTCACATATTGATTCGAAAAATTATGAAATTTGAAACCTAACAATAATTTGACACTGCGGATCCAACACAAGTGGTTTCGTCGAAATCCGAGGTCATTTGCAAAATGTCCATTTTTAAGGGCCTGAATTCCATAGCGACTATTCAGAATTTTCAACTGGACATATCTTTTGATTCCCGCTATGAAATTTTGATTTGTCGGATTCGTTGGAAAGATATCATCAATTAGATCCTATGATTTTTGGTTTCACTAAAATCCGGATTGTTTTGCACCCGGTACATTCAATTGAAGTTTGAAATCGAATTATCGAACTACCGCGCCATTTTCAATTCTATTTATAATTATATATAAATATTATATTCTAACGACGACGTATATAATATATACGTCGAATTCTATTCAAAATAAATTTCTCGTCGATATTATTTAAAATAATCTATTTTAAATGTTCGAAATTCGCTAAAATTGCCGAAATAAAAATTTTAAACTGGCCCAGATTTTACGGGTTATTACAATCTCCCCCACTTAAAACTTTTCGTCCCCGAAAAGGAACAAAGTCGAAAGTGGTTTGATTATTAAGCTCTACATTCGATCTGGCTTCCATTTCTCAAATTTTCAGTTTCTGAAAATTTTTAAAATTTCAAAAATTTGGCTAACACCCTAAATTTTCGAAAAATTTCGCCATAACCTCCCCTGCACCGGGAGCATCGGGGAATTTCAAATAGCTTCCCCGGTCCTTCAGATCTCAAAAAGAAAAAGAAAAAGCCAAGCGGCTAGCCAATAGGCTCATAAAATCATCATCACCCAAACAAAACAGGAAATTATGTAGTAAACATGTACCTATTTGTCGGGCAAACAAATTTTATTCTTCGGCTCTAGCCTCCTTGCTATGACCTGTTCAACGCAAGTATATATATATGCAAGCAAATGCGACCAATTCTCAATATAAGTCAATATGTGATTCAAGTAGGCATAATGGTTCAAAATTAGCAAACAAATAGACAAACAACATAAACATCAATCAATTAGTGAATTAGAGTTTCAAATTCATAAATTTGTTATATATACGAAAAATCATGTTTTTGGTGCCAATTCACAACAATGTGTTCTAACTATATAAGTTTTGGTTCTCACACCAGTCTAATGGAAATATATAGAAAATCATACCTTCGTCACTCGAAAATAAATACTGGTAACGCTGCAGCATTATCAGAATCATTCCCGGGCAACTAGAATGTGATTCTATATCTATCTAATATATTAAAACTTCGAATATACGTTCATGACGCGTATATGCAAAACCTATATATATTCGATTGTCCATATTCAAAATAAATAAATAAATAATCAAATACGTATAAAACGATTTAAATTTTCAAAACAAAATTGTTTCCATTTGAAAAATATACTCTTCACCCTCGTTCTAGGGTACTACTGATGCTATCTCTAACGAGTCATTCTAATTGGATGTTGCTAATCCAATATCTGATGAATTCTTTCGTATGGTTCTAATGTGTCTTGTTCTCGAGCTCTGTAAACCAAAGCTCTGATACCAAATGAAGCGACCCGAACTTCCCCGGTCTCCGAAGAGATGAGAAAGAACGAATTACTTTGAGAACAACACACAAAAGGACGCAGACGGAAGAACATTTCATTGTTATTACAACAATTCCATCAGATACAAGAATATACAGAGTATAAATGAATAAATTACATTCGATAAATATCAGAGATTACAATAAATTACATAGCAGCGGAAAAATATACAAAACACAACTGAAAGTGATACACGGATACAGAGCTTTCCGAGCATCGTTCCAGCTGTTAATCAGGACCCTGTGGATATAAATCTGCAAAACCAAAACTACTAGCTGCCCGTGCGGAAAATAGGGGCACCTAGAGTTTAGGTTAAAACAATAAACTCCAGGTCAGTCATGTGACTGGTGTGAGAACTAAAACAGTTATTTAAAACTTTACTTTAAAGATAGTAATTCAAGGGACCACGCCGTATAACACGGAACGGGTTTCCTCCCAAGAATACTAGTGCATAAAACAAACAGCGCAATGCTAAATAAAGAAAAATGAAGCTGTTATAAGACCCAGGTCCCATCACACAATGCAACGCAAGCCGGAGGATAGGGTTTTTACCTTATAACAGCCAAAGCATTGTTGATACGTTTATAACACATTATTTGATACTATAATAAGTGTATAGTGTCAAAACAATTCAAATCATAAATATCAATCATAGGCGGCATGGGTACCATCTATCATGTCGCCATACTAGTTCTACAATTAAAACCGCAATACACGTATTGGAAATTGGATTCCGTCATGAGTCGAGGCAAGGGGCAAGCTCCTCTCCGCGTTCGAGACACTCTAGCAATGCCTCAGGACCCCACTATGATCCTTTGGAACCTCCAAGGCCGGTCCTCTCTTACTTTTGAGGATTAGTTATTCCTGAACACACGTTTCCCGGTCCTTACAGACCTATATCCGAGGCGCCTCATATCCAACAACCACACAGGTGAAAAGTATATAAATGTCAGGGCTGGTAGGTCACTGACACCACCCTAGCTAGAAAGAAACGTCGTGCACTCCTTGGGTCCGTATCCCGTTTTTGACTCATACCGAGGTGTGAGGCTCGCGAATTCACGTTATACACAAAGCTACGCCACACAGGCCGTGCTTTGATCATCAACCACAAGACTTTGCTTTTCAACAAAAGCCCTGATCAATTGCCACTTACGCATGCCACATTGGCAATTCACTCCATGCGACTGATGTCCATCGATATACAACCTCTGAGCTCGTACGTCTCAGAGAAGGGCGTTAAGCAAGAGAATAAATTCTCCGCCGCCAAACAGATGTATATTTAATAGAGATCAATCAACACAGAATAAAATCCAATGTCAGACACACAATCCATTTACAAGTTCGTTCTGGGTCTAAACGAAACCGGAGGCACTTTCCTCGCATATCCATCGATCTCCAAGTACGTCTGGACGATCACCGACTGTTTCCCTCATCCTGGGTGTACAGCCCAATCAAGATCATCAGTAATCACCCAAACGATGTGAAGACTTCCGGTCTTCTACCACCGTCTTCATCTTCGACATCTCGTCGAATCGGTTATTCAGAATGGGTATAAACCCGGCCTTTCTGAACAACCCACGTATATAATAAACGAATGTTACACAAACACAACAAACGCCTCATTCCAATTCAGAATATTCTTTTATTCACAAAAACACATTCTTAGGGAATTGTTCCCATTAATTTTATCCAAGATAAATTCTTCTAAATTTATTCTTTAATCCTCCTTTGGATATCATTTCAAACTAGTCGGGATTAACGAACCACACCGAAGTAATTATTTATTTTATTTCCCAATCCCAACCTATATATCCCATGGAGAAAACTGGTAATACTCCACATCTAACACCACGGTGTTATCGATAAATTTAATTACCATTTCACGTTCAAATCTATTTAAAGATTTAACTATCGCTTTGGAGCAAAACTGGTGATACTCCACTCTCGATCACTTTTCAGATTTGATAATTTAAATTATCAATTCACATTTTAATCTAATTAAAGATTCATTAAAACTCCACTTAGTTTTAATCCTTTCAAAAATCAATATCCTGCCTTTAACTGGGTTAAAGAACCAATGTCATCAAAACACGATTCACGACAAACCCAAATCACATTTGATATTAAATACAAGGCTCTGAATAGAAAATATATCGGCTTATATTCAATATCAAATTCTGAAACCAACAAATATCGTATTGGAAATAACGATATAAAATATCTTTCAAATCCCCATAACAATATTTGTATAGTCACGAAATCCAACATCGAAATATCCCGAAGATAATTTCGATTCAGCTCCAGTCTAATCCACGTATTGGAAATTATCGATTATTTTCAAAATCACTTTCAAATTCAATTTATTTATTTTAAAAATAAATTGATTTCAATTCTAGTTCAAAACTAGTTCATTTCGATAAAAATCTATTTTTATCTTTTCAAATGTGGAATTTTCCTGCCCAAATCTTTCCAATTCACATATTATAATTTTACACAAATTATAGATATTTTTAATAATTTTATCAAGGCCCGTACAGTCGATTTCCAACAACGACCATCGAACTGCACTTACAGCGACCTTTTTCGAATTTGATTTGGACATAACTCCAAATCCAACCGTTAGATTTCAAATTTCTAATATTCATTGGAAAGCTCTTTTCGATACGAACCCAACGGTTCCGGTTTTAGGAGAATCCGACGGTCGGATCTCCCGCAACGTCAATTCGGAGTTAATGGTCGAAATTCACGAACTGCCGCGGCGCGGCGCGTTCTATTCAGACCATTATATATATAATATATATATATATATTATATATATTATCGTCGATTTCCTTTTAAAACGTATTTTATAAATCGTTTTAAATTCGTTTTCAAAACCCTTTCAACTTTCTTTTCAATTCAAATCAAAATTGAATTCTTCTTTATAAATTCGTTTCAAAATTCATTTCTATTCAATTCAAATTTTAATTCAATTTGAATTCATTTCAATTCACTTTCAATTCAATTTGAATTCGTTTTCAATTCAATTCATTTCGAAATCGTTTTCAATTCAATTCATTTCGAAATCGTTTTCAATTCAATTCATTTCGAAATCGTTTTCAATTCAATTCATTTCGAAATCGTTTTCAATTCAATTCATTTCGAAATCGTTTTCAATTCAATTCATTTCGAAATCGTTTTCAATTCAATTCATTTCGAAATCGTTTTCAATTCAATTCATTTCGAAATCGTTTTCAATTCAATTCATTTCGAAATCGTTTTCAATTCAATTCATTTCGAAATCGTTTTCAATTCAATTCATTTCGAAATCGTTTTCAATTCAATTCATTTCGAAATCGTTTTCAATTCAATTCATTTCGAAATCGTTTTCAATTCAATTCATTTCGAAATCGTTTTCAATTCAATTCATTTCGAAATATTCGATTTCGAAATCACTTTTCAATATTCATTTTAATATGAATAAAATCGATATAAACATTGTTCGCGTCAAAATAACGCATCTCTAATCAACACGGCTTTATATTTCAATAATTCGTTATTCTATTCAACAAATGAATATTTGTTCTATTCAACACATGAATCTATATTTCTTTCAACACACGACTAATCTCAACACATGAGTACTGTCGACACATCACTATTTTTGTTATGTAAAATATTTTATAAAACTATGGTATCTATCGTTTGATTTTTTAATTAGACTTCTACTGGGAAGTAGTTCTAATTTTAAATATGATAAAGATGTGAATTTTTATTATATAAAATATTTCACTCAACACATGAACATCGTCAACACATGACTATTTTTATATTCAACACATGAATTATCTTTTATAATATTCCTTATTTTCCCGAATGGAATGAGGCCCAATCAATCACCATATAACATTAATTATATGGATTCCATACAACACATGTATATAATAGCATTGAAAAATAATCAACCATCAACCAAAGTGCACTACACTGTATAAGCATCAAATATAGATATCTGACGCTTATAACAGTCTGTCAATCGACCGATCGACATATTTAATCAATCAGGATGAGTGAACATCAAATTTCATCCCAACACCCGTGTGGGGTTTCAAACAATCAAACACAGATTTTATTTGTGCAGTTGGGCGATGTGTAAAATTTATCGACCCAATCAATATCAGCCAAATCAGTGTATATAAACAAATCGGCCGATTTGTTTATAAATATTTATTTATTCACTTTCACTTTCACGTTAAAAATTCTATTTTTAACGATAACATATTCTATTTTAACACATGAATTTCTATTCATTTCATTTACACAATAAAAATGATATTTTTATTTTTCTAACATATTTTAGAAAATTTCGGCGGCATAACGGCACGATACTAGAAACGGGACGAGGCCTAGCCTTATCCCCGGTCTAGTGAAGGCCCACGCCATTCACACATCAATCAAATCCATTTCAATTCACCAAACAATTCAATTTCAATTCAAATAATCTAACCAACTACACAACCAAACAATTTAACAAACAAGCCATCCATGGTCTGTGGATGACGGGTGTCGGGTGCTACTAAGCACCGTCTGCATCCTAGTATATATATATATATAACTAGAAAAAGAGATTTTAGAGTGAGAAGTTCTCACCAATAGCTATCCAAGCTCCACGGCACTTCATTGATAGAAATCTTCATCGCTATCGCATCATCGCCATCTTCGTTGCCCGTAGTCACTATATATATAAAAATCACATTTTTATATTTTGATGTCTTTAATATAAAAATCACATTTTTATTTATTCGTTTTCAATTTAAAATCATATTTTTATAATCACTTCATATATTCAAAAATCGAATTTTTACTATGCTATTCAATATTAAAAATCACATTTTTACTTTGGTGTCATATAGATAAAAATTCCATTTCAAAAATAAAGATTTCGCCTTTATAAAAATAAAGTTTTCGCCTTTATAAAAATAAAGTTTTCGCCTTTATAAAAATAAAGTTTTCGCCTTTATAAAAATAAAGTTTTATAAAAATAAAGTTTTCGCCTTTATAAAAATAAAAATCAGATTTTTATTTTGCCACATATACAAAGGTGATATTTTTAACTTCTCTATCCCATAAAGATCATATTTTTAATACTTTAAAAATATAAAAATCATATTTTTAATATTCCTATCATGCAAAAATTATATTTTGACATCACCTATATAGTAAAGACTATATTTTTAATACTTTAAAAATATAAAAATCATATTTTTAATACTTTAAAAATATAAAGATCATATTTTTACATCACAATATAAAAGATTACATTTTTATCACTTTACAACATAAAAAAAACCAGTTTTTAAGGTAAATAAAAATCAGTTTTAAAGAAAATATAAAATCAGTTTTTATTCCCTATTTAAATAAAATAAAAATAAAACAAATAAATAAAAAATAAATAAAAAAACTTACAGGGGTCTGCGAAAGAAAAAAAAAGGGGTTCCAGGGGCGGTTTCTTTTGGGGTGCGGGGGACTGGTGGCGCGCGTCGGAGGCTGAACGGGGGGGGGGGGGGGGGGGGGGCTAGGGTTCGGTTTTGGTTCGATTAAGGGGAGGAGGGGCTCACTGAAATGGAGCGGAGGGGGCGTCGCGCGGCGTCATGCTGGGCGGAGGGAGGGAGGCGATCGATCGCTAGTGGAAGGGGGGGCGCGCCTGCTCCTCCTTCGTTCTTCGTTTTTTTTTTTTTTTTTTTATTTTGATTCTGAAATGAATTTGATCGGGGGGGGCCAGCGTATATAAGGAGATAAGGGGGTTTCTTCTTTTTTTTTTTTTATTATTATTTAATTCACCCTAAAGTTGACTTTTTCATACGAACTCGAAACGAGGCCCCCCGCCTGTCGCCCATAGCGTTTTACCCCCATTCCGAACACAATGGGATATGTATCATCAGCTGATTCGGCTGTTATAATCAGTTTCCGTTAAATTTACATTTAAATCACTATATTGAATTTTAAACGTACATTTCAAATTACCGGGGTCACATACTAACTAGAAAAATTCCAGAAAAATATTTTCTAGCTTCGTATTGACGGTACGGTCCTAACAAAACTAGTTTCGTCGAATTCCGAGACCGTATGAAAAATGGCCAATTTCCAGTCGATTAAAATCAACTGAAATGGTCAAAACACGTTTTCCTTTGCCACGCTCACATATTGATTCGAAAAATTATGAAATTTGAAACCTAACAATAATTTGACACTGCGGATCCAACACAAGTGGTTTCGTCGAAATCCGAGGTCATTTGCAAAATGTCCATTTTTAAGGGCCTGAATTCCATAGCGACTATTCAGAATTTTCAACTGGACATATCTTTTGATTCCCGCTATGAAATTTTGATTTGTCGGATTCGTTGGAAAGATATCATCAATTAGATCCTATGATTTTTGGTTTCACTAAAATCCGGATTGTTTTGCACCCGGTACATTCAATTGAAGTTTGAAATCGAATTATCAAACTACCGCGCCATTTTCAATTCTATTTATAATTATATATAAATATTATATTCTAACGACGACGTATATAATATATACGTCGAATTCTATTCAAAATAAATTTCTCGTCGATATTATTTAAAATAATCTATTTTAAATGTTCGAAATTCGCTAAAATTGCCGAAATAAAATTTTTAAACTGGCCCAGATTTTACGGGTTATTACAGATGACATCTTTGCATTGAAAATGAAAAGATGACATTTTTGCATTGAAAATGAAAAGGTAACATTTTTGCATTGAAAATAAAAAGATGACATTTTGTTTTGTAAATAAAAAGACAATCTTTTATGTTGGAAATAAAAAAAAAGACCATCTTTTTATGTTCAAAATAAAAAGACATTATTTTTACATTGTAAATAGAAAAGATTACATTTTTACATTGTAAAGTAGAAAAGGTAATCTTTTTACATTTGTAAATAGAAAAGATTATATTTTTACGTTGTAAAATAGAGAAGTTAATATTTTTACATTGCAAAATATAAAAGTTGATGTCTTTACATTGTAAAACATAAAAAGTTGATATTTTTACATTGAAAATATAAAAGTAGATACTTCTACATTGTGAATAAAAAAGTTGATGCTTTTACATTGTAAGTAAAAGAATGAAATTTTATTTTGTTATTTATGAATGAATTTACATCGCATGAATTATATAACATTTTATTTTGATATTTATGAATGAATTTACATCGCATGTATTATATAACATTTTATTTTGATATTTATGAATGAATTTACATCGCATGAACTATATAACATTTTATTTTGATATTTATGAATGAATTTACATCGCATGAATTATATAACATTTTATTTTGATATTTATGAATGAATTTACACCGCATGAACAAAAGTTACATTTTTATATGTAATTTATATATAAATTTGCACCGTATGTTGAAAATTACATTTTTCTATGTAATTAAAACGTAAATTTACATTGCATGACGAAAATTACATTTTTCTATGTAATTGAAATGTAAATTTACATTGCATGACGAAAATTACATTTTTCTATGTAATTAAAATGTAAATTTACATTGCATGACAAAAATTACATTTTTCTATGTAATTAAAATGTAAATTTACATTGCATGACGAAAATTACATTTTTCTATGTAATTAAAATGTAAATTTACATTGCATGACGAAAATTACATTTTTATAGGTAAATTATAAAGTGAATCAACGTTGAATGTTAAAAATTACATTTTTCTTTGTAATTAAAAAGGGAATTTCATCGTATGATAAAATTTACATTTTTTTTATGTAAATTATATAGGAATATACACCGTATTGTAAAAATTACATTTATCTTTGTAATTAACATGTGAATGCCACTTTATGTCAGAATTTACATTTTTATATGTAAATCATAAAGTGAATTTATGTCGTATATTAAAAATTACATTTTTCTTTGTAATTAATATGAGAATTCCATCATATGTTAAAATTTACATTTTTATATGAAAATTATATTTTTACAATGTGAATTAGATGTAATGTTTGCATTGTAATTAAAAATTATATTTTTACAATGTGAATTAGATGTAGTATTCGCGTTGTAATTAAAAATCATGTTTTCACAATGTGAATTTAAGAGTAGAGTTTTCATTGTCATTAGAAATTATATTTTTATATGTAATTTAAAGATTTTGAGTGTATCAAAATTTACATTTTCAAAGTAAGGAAAGAATGAATTCAGGATGCGGTAATATTATCTTCATTTTCAAATGAATTAAAATTTAGTAAGTATCGGTAATTGTGTGGAGTATTGTTTTAATCAAACGACGTTATTGCGATTCCATGATTATATGTATATAAATATAATTAAAATTAAACGAATAGGGCGCGGTAGTTCTCATTTTGAAATCGTACTTTTAAATGACTATACAAGAAGATCCGACCGTCGGATTTTCTTGAAACTGAAATCGTTAGGACCGTCTTGGAAAAATCTTTCCAACGACGTTAAGATCCAACAGTTAGATTCTAAGAAATATAAAAATCAAAATTGGTTGAATGCAGCGCCATAGTCGCCCATGGACTTAAGGCGTCGTTATATAAAAATTTAATTATTTTAAATAATTAAAATAGAAATGAATCGTTAATAAAAATAATTATTAATGTGTAAGAAGGATTTTCAATATATATACATATACGAGGATTATTTGGAAAGTCCGAGTTTATCTCATTCCAAATAATTAAACGACGTTTAAAAATCCAAGATCGGAAGACGGCGATAGAAGACCGTCGATGAGACGACCCGAATTCCCGTTCTCACGGAAACAAGGTTATCTTTGGAATATAACACAGAAACAGATAATAGCAGAACAGAATTAAATAAATACACCAGATAATGAACAACAAAATATACTGGATAAAGTAATCATCAGAGTTACACAGTATACAGGATCTTACTTAGTACAAATACAGTTCAGCAATACATAAATGTCTACAACGGAAATAAACAAAATATGTACAATAGGAGCTGAACAGCATAAAAAGAATAAATGATAGAATCCATCTTCAGCTCCAGCTATCCAGAAAGAACCAGCTAAACCTGAATACAAGGCTGCCCGTGTAGAAAAAGGGGCACCCGAGTTTGAGAGTGAAACAAACTACGAGTCAGTCATGGGACTGGTATGAGAAATCTACTCAACACATATATATAATTGGCTAATCACAGGACCACGCCACTTTCGTGGAACGGGTTTACTCCATTGGATTGCCAGTGCTTTAAAACAAATCATTCTTTTAAACATCGCTATGCTTTTTATAAAAATGAAGCCATTATAAGACTCAGTTCCCATCACACAATGCAACGCAAACCGGAGGATAGAGTTTTACCTTATAATGGCCAAAATATGATTGATACGAATAAAACAAAGGCAATTGCTATTATTGCTAGTGTTTATATGTTTTGAAAACAATTTCAAATCATAACTATCAATCATAGACGGCATTAATGCCCCATACCACTATGTCGCCATATATAGGTATACAATCAAAACCGCACGATGTCGTATTTGGAAATTGGATTTCCGTCATGAACCAAGGCAAAAGATAGTCCTTACCGAATTCGAGACGCTCTAGCCCGTGTCTCAGGAACAGCCGCAACTGCCCCTTGGAGCGACAGGGCCGGTCCACCGATGTGGATTATTATACCTGAACACTACGTCTCCCCGCCCTTTGGGGCGTAAACGAGCCAACGAATGACTCCATCGGACCCGGATCGTCCGATCAAACCGAGGCGCCTCGCAACAGCAACAACCACATAGGTGAAAAGTATATAAATGTCAGGGCTGGTAGGTCACTGACACCACCCTAGCTAGAAAGAAACGCATGCCCTCCATGAGGTCCTTCTCCCGTTTTAGGTTCATACCGAGTTGTGAGGCTCGCGAATTCACGTTATACACAAAGCTACGCCACACAGGCGGTGCTTTGATCATCACCACAAGACTTTGCTTTTCAACAGAAGCCCTGATCACTGCATCTTAGCATGCCACACAGGCAATTCATGCCATGCGACTGATGTCCATCGATATACAACCTCTGAGCTCGTGCGTCTCAGAGAAGGGCGTTAAGCAAGAGAATAAATTCTCCGCCGCCAAACAGATGTATATTTAACAGAAATCAATCAACACAGAATAAACTCCAATGTCAGACACACAGTCCATTTACAAGTCCGTTCTGGGTATGAACGAAACCGGAGGCACTAAATACCTCGCAAACCCTTCGATCACCACGTACGTTTGGACGATCACCACTCATTATCCATATTTCGGGATGCCTCCCAATCAGGACCTCGGTTACCATCCAAACGAGGTGAAGATCTCCGGTCTTCGACCATCGTCTTCATCTTCGAATTTCAATTGTCGGTCGATTATTCGAAATAAGAATTAACTCGGCCTTTCCAAATAATTCACGTATATTTAGAATTTCAAATCGATTTATTTCAATGGTTAAATTATTCGACAACACTAATATTGTTCTTTAATGTAATTTTCACACCAAACACATTCAACCATCAAATACAACATAAATCGAGCAAATTCAGTTTATTTCCATTCCATATCGCTTAGGATATTTTATAACTATTTATCGCTATTTTTATTTATTTTAAAATAGCTATTTTATTCAAAACGACGCTTCGGGCCGTAAGGCGGCCGTGGCGCTGTTTTTCTTCAGATTTGATTTACGCATATCTGAAAATCTAACCGTTGGATCCTCACAAAGTTTACATCATTAGAAAGGTCTTTTCAAAACGAATCCAACGGTTCCAGTTTCGGGAAAATCCGACGGTCGGATCTCCCGGTACAATCGTTTGAAGTTTCGATTTCAAAATACGAACTGCAGCGTCGTTATTCGATTAACTATAATTATATTTATATATATAAATATATAATCGTTTCTGGCGCTGTTTTTCTTCAAATTTGAATTAAACATTCCAGACAATCCAACCGTTGGATTTGTACAAGGTTGGTGCCGTAGGAAAGATTATTCCAAGGCGAACCAGACGGTTGAGGTTTCGGGAAAATCCGATGGTCGGATTTCCCGCACTAGTCGTTTGAAATCACGGTTTTAAAATACGAACTGCACGGCTTCGTTTCGTTTTAATTTTATTTATATTTATATATTTATATAAATATAGTTCATTCAATGATTTCCATATCGTTTTAACTTCAAATATTTTTCTAACGCCTTAAATTTTGGAAAAATTTCGCCATAACCTCCCCTGCACCGGGAGCATCGGGAAATCGCAAATAGCGTTCCCGGTCCTTCTAATCTCAAAAAGAAAAAGAAAAAGCCAAGCGGCTAGCCAACAGGCTCAAAATCATCACCCAAACAAATCAGTAAATGTGTACCTATTTGTCGGGCACAAAATTTTATTCCTCTTCTCTAGCCCCTTTGCTATAACATGTTCAATGAATATGCATGTACATATATATACAGTTCTTATCATTTTTCATTTTCTATTCAACTTCATATTTGATTTCTATTTGGTTTAAAAACTCCATTCATTCTAATGTTACATAAATAGGTGCAAATCATTTCATTAGCTAATTAATGAATATTTCAACTCATATATGTTTATTTTGAACAAGTGGCTATTTTTAACACTTCACATTTCAACGATTCATGCATAGAATAAAAATGTGATTTTTATTGTAAAACAATTCATTTCAAAACACTATTTTTCTATATAGTTTATATAGTCGATAAAAGGTGATTTTTTTATTATCAAACAATTTATTTCAAAATATGAATACCATTCAACACATGAATTTCTAAACAACGAATGAATATCAATTCAACACATGAATGTTTTCTATAGTTTCTATATATAGATAAAAATGTGATTTTTAATATCAAACAATTTATTTCAAAATATGAATACCATTCAACACATGAATTTCTAAACAACGAATGAATATCAATTCAACACATGAATGTTTTCTATAGTTTCTATATATAGATAAAAATGTGATTTTTATTATCAAACAATTTATTTCAAAATATGAATACCATTCAACACATGAATTGCTAAACAACGAATGAATATCAATTCAACACATGAATGTTTTCTATAGTTTCTATATATAGATAAAAATGTGATTTTTATTATCAAACAATTTATTTCAAAATATGAATACCATTCAACACATGAATTGCTAAACAACGAATGAATATCAATTCAACACATGAATGTTTTCTATGGTTTTTATATATAGATAAAAATGTGATTTTTATTATCAAACAATTTATTTCAAAATATGAATACCATTCAACACATGAATTGCTAAACAACGAATGAATATCAATTCAACACATGAATGTTTTCTATAGTTTCTATATATAGATAAAAATGTGATTTTTATTATCAAACAATTTATTTCAAAATATGAATACCATTCAACACATGAATTGCTAAACAACGAATGAATATCAATTCAACACATGAATGTTTTCTATGGTTTTTATATATAGATAAAAATGTGATTTTTATTATCAAACAATTTATTTCAAAATATGAATACCATTCAACACATGAATTGCTAAACAACGAATGAATATCAATTCAACACATGAATGTTTTCTATACAATGAATAAATATAGTTTAAGCATATGAAAATAGTTCAAACACACGAATATTATTCAAAATTTCGGCAGCATAACGGCAGGGTAGTTACACCGGCACCGTCCCTAGTACGGCTCCTCGCTCTACCTTAAAACCTCGCGGTTTTTGACAATGGGAATCATGCATCTAGTTCGCACGCAGGCGGCATGTATATATTTATTTCATTTCCACAAACTAATCCTATGTGGTTTCAACCAAATATTTCTCAACCACAAATGGGTATTTTTCAACCACAATCAACCAATATCAATCACAAACAATCCCAAACAATCATTCGCTATCAATCAATTTTCACAACAATTTCAACCAATAAATATCGTCCATGGTTTGTGGATGAGGGGCGTATATATATATATATATATTTATATATAGCAATTCACTTTCATTTCACACATATATAATATTTTTAAATCAGAAATCTCACCAATAGCTATCCAACTTCACGACACTTCACTTAGAGAAATCTTCGCCTTTCTCGCCTATCTCGCCTTTTTGTCGCTTTCGCCCGTATTCTCTACATATGTAAAAATCGAATTTTTACGATGCTATTCAATATATAAAAATATGATTTTTACTTCGACTTTCAATATATAAAAATATGATTTTTACTTCGACTTTCAATATATAAAAATATGATTTTTACTTCGACTTTCAATATATAAAAATATGATTTTTACCTTTTTAAAGTTCAAATCTTTTTCTCTTTGACGTTTAAACCTTTTCCAAAAATCAGTTTTTATATGCTTTTGAAAATCAGTTTTTATTTCCTTTTAAAAATCAGGTTTTTATTTCCTTATAAAAAATCAGTTTTTCCCTTTTAAAAAAAATCAGTTTAAAAATCCTTTAAAATCTGTTTTTAAAATTCAGTTCAAAATTCTTAAAAAAAAACTCAGTTTTAAAATGTTTATAGAAATCAGGTTTTTACTTTAAAATCAGAATCTAAAAACATAAAAATCAGTTTTTAAATGTTTTATAAAATCAGTTTTTACTTTAAAAACAAAATCAGTTTTTACTTTAAAAACAAAACAGTTTTTACTTTAAAAACAAAATCAGTTTTTACTTTAAAAACAAAACAGTTTTTACTTTAAAAACAAAACAGTTTTACAGAATAAATAAAAAAAAGAAAAAAAAGAAAAAAGTGCTCACCGAATTAGCTGCAAAAGGGGGGGGAGAAGATGTCGTCGGCGGCTTCAGCGTCGCGAGCGAGGGGGTCGCGATGCTTCGATCGATGGAGGGGGGACAGGCGGAGGCGTGGGTCTTCGACAGTGAGGGCGGCTTCGAGGTGAGGGCGGCGTCGAGGGGTTCGCCGGCGACTTCGAGACGAGGCGGCGGCTCCGAGGGTTCTGGCGGCGGCGATGATTCGATTTAGGTTTTTCTTCTTTTTTTTTTCTTTATTTAGTTTTTGGTAAATGAATCGGGGGGGGGGGGCAAGCAGAAGAAAAAGGGGGGAAAGAAAATTAAAATAATATATATTTTTTATTAATTAATTATTTAATTTTGGTAAAAAGGTTGACTTTTACATACGACCTCGAAACGAGGCCCACCGCCTGTCGCCCATAGCGTTTTACCCCCATTCTGAACACAATGGGATATGTATCGCAAGCTGATTTGATCGTTACAATCAGTTTCCTTTTGAATTTTCATTTAAATCATTATATTGAATTTTAAACGCACATTTCAAATTACCGGGGTCACATACTAACTAGAAAAATTCCAGAAAAATATTTTCTTGCTTCGTTTTGACGATACGGTCCTAACAAAACTAGTTTCGTCGAATTCTGAGACCGTTTGAAAAATGGCCAATTTCCAGTCGATTAAAATCAACGGAAACTGGTCAAACGCGTTTTCCTTTGCCACGCTCACATATTGATTCGAAAAATTATGAAATTTGAAACCTAGCAATAACCTGACACTGCGGATCTAACAAAAGTAGTTTCGTCGAAATCCGAGGTCATTTGCAAAATGTCCATTTTTAAGGGCCTGAATTCCATAGCGACTATTCAGAATTTTCAACTGGACATATCTTTTGATTCCCGCTATCAAATTTCGATTGGTCAGATTCGTTGGAAAGATATCATCAATTAGATCCTAATGTTTTTGGTTTCACTAAAATCCGGATTGTTCTGCACCCGGTATATTCAATTGAAGTTTGAAATCGAATTATCGAACTACCGCGCCATTTTCAATTCTATATATAATTATAATTAATTATATTGGTTTTCATATGTCGATTTTAACTCAGTTTTCATCGCCATTATTTAAAATATTTATTTTAAATATTTAAAATCCATTATTTTAGCCAATTAAAAAAATTTTAAATTGGTTCAGATTTTCTGGGTCGTTACAATCTCCCCCACTTAAAACTTTTCGTCCCCGAAAAGGAACAAAGTCGAAAGTGGTTTGATAAATATACAATCACTCAACACAACAACCAATCCAATTGTTTTTAACCTTTTCAAACATATAACTTTTATATATTCAAAAATAATATTTCTAAAACCAGACTATAAATATAATCACAAATACGTTATTTAAAACATATTACCCTCGACTCGTTCTGGGGCACTTCTGACCCCATCTCTAACGAGTTGTTCTGATTCTGCTATACTCATACTAGGATATTGCTGATCCTATCTGTATAGAGTTACCCGTCCTAGAACACTACTGGTTCTATTTCTGACGAGTTCGTTCAAATGTTATATTCCAGAACTAAGCTTAACCAAAGCTCTGATACCACGATGAGACGACCCGAATTCCCGTTCTCACGGAAACAAGGTTATCTTTGGAATATAACACAGAAACAGATAATAGCAGAACAGAATTAAATAAATACACCAGATAATGAACAACAAAATATACTGGATAAAGTAATCATCAGAGTTACACAGTATACAGGATCTTACTTAGTACAAATACAGTTCAGCTATACATAAATGTCTACAGCGGAAATAAACAAAATATGTACAATAGGAGCTGAACAGCATAAAAAGAATAAATGATAGAATCCATCTTCAGCTCCAGCTATCCAGAAAGAACCAGCTAAACCTGAATACAAGGCTGCCCGTGTAGAAAAAGGGGCACCCGAGTTTGAGAGTGAAACAAACTACGAGTCAGTCATGGGACTGGTATGAGAAATCTACTCAACACATATATATAATTGGCTAATCACAGGACCACGCCACTTTCGTGGAACGGGTTTACTCCATTGGATTGCCAGTGCTTTAAAACAAATCATTCTTTTAAACATCGCTATGCTTTTTATAAAAATGAAGCCATTATAAGACTCAGTTCCCATCACACAATGCAACGCAAACCGGAGGATAGAGTTTTACCTTATAATGGCCAAAATATGATTGATACGAATAAAACAAAGGCAATTGCTATTATTGCTAGTGTTTATATGTTTTGAAAACAATTTCAAATCATAACTATCAATCATAGACGGCATTAATGCCCCATACCACTATGTCGCCATATATAGGTATACAATCAAAACCGCACGATGTCGTATTTGGAAATTGGATTTCCGTCATGAACCAAGGCAAAAGATAGTCCTTACCGAATTCGAGACGCTCTAGCCCGTGTCTCAGGAACAGCCGCAACTGCCCCTTGGAGCGACAGGGCCGGTCCACCGATGTGGATTATTATACCTGAACACTACGTCTCCCCGCCCTTTGGGGCGTAACCGAGCCAACGAATGACTCCATCGGACCCGGATCGTCCGATCAAACCGAGGCGCCTCGCAACAGCAACAACCACATAGGTGAAAAGTATATAAATGTCAGGGCTGGTAGGTCACTGACACCACCCTAGCTAGAAAGAAACGCATGCCCTCCCTGAGGTCCTTCTCCCGTTTTAGGTTCATACCGGGTTGTGAGGCTCGCGAATTCACGTTATACACAAAGCTACGCCACACAGGCGGTGCTTTGATCATCACCACAAGACTTTGCTTTTCAACAGAAGCCCTGATCACTGCATCTTAGCATGCCACACAGGCAATTCATGCCATGCGACTGATGTCCATCGATATACAACCTCTGAGCTCGTGCGTCTCAGAGAAGGGCGTTAAGCAAGAGAATAAATTCTCCGTCGCCAAACAGATGTATATTTAACAGAAATCAATCAACACAGAATAAACTCCAATGTCAGACACACAGTCCATTTACAAGTCCGTTCTGGGTCTGAACGAAACCGGAGGCACTAAATACCTCGCAAACCCTTCGATCACCACGTACGTCTGGACGATCACCACTCATTATCCATATTTCGGGATGCCTCCCAATCAGGACCTCGGTTACCATCTAAACGAGGTGAAGATCTCCGGTCTTCGACCATCGTCTTCATCTTCGAATTTCAATCGTCGGTCGATTATTCGAAATGAGAATTAACTCGGCCTTTCCAAATAATTCACGTATATTTAGAATTTCAAATCGATTTATTTCAATGGTTAAATTATTCGACAACACTAATATTGTTCTTTAATGTAATTTTCACACCAAACACATTCAACCATCAAATACAACATAAATCGAGCAAATTCAGTTTATTTCCATTCCATATCGCTTAGGATATTTTATAACTATTTATCGCTATTTTTATTTATTTTAAAATAGCTATTTTATTCAAAACGACGCTTCGGGCCATAAGGCGGCCGTGGCGCTGTTTTTTTTCAGATTTGATTTACACATATCTGAAAATCTAACCGTTGGATCCTCACAAAGTTTACATCATTAGAAAGGTCTTTTCAAAACGAATCCAACGGTTCCAGTTTCGGGAAAATCCGACGGTCGGATCTCCCGGTACAATCGTTTGAAGTTTCGATTTCAAAATACGAACTGCAGCGTCGTTATTCGATTAACTATAATTATATTTATATATATATAAATATATAATCGTTTCTGGCGCTGTTTTTCTTCAAATTTGAATTAAACATTCCAGACAATCCAACCGTTGGATTTGTACAAGGTTGGTGCCGTTGGAAAGATTATTCCAAGGCGAACCCGACGGTTGAGGTTTCGGGAAAATCCGATGGTCGGATTTCCCGCACTAGTCGTTTGAAATCACGGTTTTAAAATACGAACTGCACGGCTTCGTTTCGTTTTAATTTTATTTATATTTATATATTTATATAAATATAGTTCATTCAATGATTTACATATCGTTTTAACTTCAAATATTTTTCTAACGCCTTAAATTTTGGAAAAATTTCGCCATAACCTCCCCTGCACCGGGAGCATCGGGAAATCGCAAATAGCGTTCCCGGTCCTTCTAATCTCAAAAAGAAAAAGAAAAAGCCAAGCGGCTAGCCAACAGGCTCAAAATCATCACCCAAACAAATCAGTAAATGTGTACCTATTTGTCGGGCACAAAATTTTATTCCTCTTCTCTAGCCCCTTTGCTATAACCTGTTCAATGAATATGCATGTACATATATATACAGTTCTTATCATTTTTCATTTTCTATTCAACTTCATATTTGATTTCTATTTGGTTTAAAAACTCCATTCATTCTAATGTTACATAAATAGGTGCAAATCATTTCATTAGCTAATTAATGAATATTTCAACTCATATATGTTTATTTTGAACAAGTGGCTATTTTTAACACTTCACATTTCAACGATTCATGCATACAATAAAAATGTGATTTTTATTGTAAAACAATTCATTTCAAAACACTATTTTTCTATATAGTTTATATAGTCGATAAAAGGTGATTTTTTTATTATCAAACAATTTATTTCAAAATATGAATACCATTCAACACATGAATTTCTAAACAACGAATGAATATCAATTCAACACATGAATGTTTTCTATAGTTTCTATATATAGATAAAAATGTGATTTTTATTATCAAACAATTTATTTCAAAATATGAATACCATTCAACACATGAATTTCTAAACAACGAATGAATATCAATTCAACACATGAATGTTTTCTATAGTTTCTATATATAGATAAAAATGTGATTTTTATTATCAAACAATTTATTTCAAAATATGAATACCATTCAACACATGAATTGCTAAACAACGAATGAATATCAATTCAACACATGAATGTTTTCTATAGTTTCTATATATAGATAAAAATGTGATTTTTATTATCAAACAATTTATTTCAAAATATGAATACCATTCAACACATGAATTGCTAAACAACGAATGAATATCAATTCATCACATGAATGTTTTCTATGGTTTTTATATATAGATAAAAATGTGATTTTTATTATCAAACAATTTTTTTCAAAATATGAATACCATTCAACACATGAATTGCTAAACAACGAATGAATATCAATTCAACACATGAATGTTTTCTATAGTTTCTATATATAGATAAAAATGTGATTTTTATTATCAAACAATTTATTTCAAAATATGAATACCATTCAACACATGAATTACTAAACAACGAATGAATATCAATTCAACACATGAATGTTTTCTATGGTTTTTATATATAGATAAAAATGTGATTTTTGTTATCAAACAATTTATTTCAAAATATGAATACCATTCAACACATGAATTGCTAAACAACGAATGAATATCAATTCAACACATGAATGTTTTCTATACAATGAATAAATATAGTTTAAGCATATGAAAATAATTCAAACACACGAATATTATTCAAAATTTCGGCAGCATAACGGCAGGGTAGTTACACCGGCACCGTCCCTAGTACGGCTCCTCGCTCTACCTTAAAACCTCGCGGTTTTTGACAATGGGAATCATGCATCTAGTTCGCACACAGGCGGCATGTATATATTTATTTCATTTCCACAAACTAATCCTATGTGGTTTCAACCAAATATTTCTCAACCACAAATGGGTATTTTTCAACCACAATCAACCAATATCAATCACAAACAATCCCAAACAATCATTCGCTATCAATCAATTTTCACAACAATTTCAACCAATAAATATCGTCCATGGTTTGTGGACGAGGGGCGTATATATATACATATTTATTTATATATAGCAATTCACTTTCATTTCACACATATATAATATTTTTAAATCAGAAATCTCACCAATAGCTATCCAACTTCACGACACTTCACTTAGAGAAATCTTCGCCTTTCTCGCCTATCTCGCCTTTTTGTCGCTTTCGCCCGTATTCTCTACATATGTAAAAATCGAATTTTTACGATGCTATTCAATATATAAAAATATGATTTTTACTTCGACTTTCAATATATAAAAATATGATTTTTACTTCGACTTTCAATATATAAAAATATGATTTTTACCTTTTTAAAGTTCAAATCTTTTTCTCTTTGACGTTTAAACCTTTTCCAAAAATCAGTTTTTATATGCTTTTGAAAATCAGTTTTTATTTCCTTTTAAAAATCAGGTTTTTATTTCCTTATAAAAAATCAGTTTTTCCCTTTTAAAAAAAATCAGTTTAAAAATCCTTTAAAATCTGTTTTTAAAATTCAGTTCAAAATTCTTAAAAAAAACTCAGTTTTAAAATGTTTATAGAAATCAGGTTTTTACTTTAAAATCAGAATCTAAAAACATAAAAATCAGTTTTTAAATGTTTTATAAAATCAGTTTTTACTTTAAAAACAAAATCAGTTTTTACTTTAAAAACAAAACAGTTTTTACTTTAAAAACAAAATCAGTTTTTACTTTAAAAACAAAACAGTTTTTACTTTAAAAACAAAACAGTTTTACAGAATAAATAAAAAAAAGAAAAAAAAGAAAAAAGTGCTCACCGAATTAGCTGCAAAAGGGGGGGGGGGAGAAGATGTCGTCGGCGGCTTCAGCGTCGCGAGCGAGGGGGTCGCGATGCTTCGATCGATGGAGGGGGGGACAGGCGGAGGCGTGGGTCTTCGACAGTGAGGGCGGCTTCGAGGTGAGGGCGGCGTCGAGGGGTTCGCCGGCGACTTCGAGACGAGGCGGCGGCTCCGAGGGTTCTGGCGGCGGCGATGATTCGATTTAGGTTTTTCTTCTTTTTTTTTTCTTTATTTAGTTTTTGGTAAATGAATCGGGGGGGGGGGCAAGCAGAAGAAAAAGGGGGGAAAGAAAATTAAAATAATATATATTTTTTATTAATTAATTATTTAATTTTGGTAAAAAGGTTGACTTTTACATACGACCTCGAAACGAGGCCCACCGCCTGTCGCCCATAGCGTTTTACCCCCATTCTCAACACAATGGGATATGTATCGCAAGCTGATTTGATCGTTACAATCAGTTTCCTTTTGAATTTTCATTTAAATCATTATATTGAATTTTAAACGCACATTTCAAATTACCGGGGTCACATACTAACTAGAAAAATTCCAGAAAAATATTTTCTAGCTTCGTTTTGACGATACGGTCCTAACAAAACTAGTTTCGTCGAATTCTGAGACCGTTTGAAAAATGGCCAATTTCCAGTCGATTAAAATCAACGGAAACTGGTCAAACGCGTTTTCCTTTGCCACGCTCACATATTGATTCGAAAAATTATGAAATTTGAAACCTAGCAATAACCTGACACTGCGGATCTAACAAAAGTAGTTTCGTCGAAATCCGAGGTCATTTGCAAAATGTCCATTTTTAAGGGCCTGAATTCAATAGCGACTATTCAGAATTTTCAACTGGACATATCTTTTGATTCCCGCTATCAAATTTCGATTGGTCAGATTCGTTGGAAAGATATCATCAATTAGATCCTAATGTTTTTGGTTTCACTAAAATCCGGATTGTTCTGCACCCGGTATATTCAATTGAAGTTTGAAATCGAATTATCGAACTACCGCGCCATTTTCAATTCTATATATAATTATAATTAATTATATTGGTTTTCAAATGTCGATTTTAACTCAGTTTTCATCGCCATTATTTAAAATATTTATTTTAAATATTTAAAATCCATTATTTTAGCCAATTAAAAAAAAAATTAAATTGGTTCAGATTTTCTGGGTCGTTACAACCGTCAAATCTCCACATCGAATGGACGATGATGACTGTTGCCTTAGAATGGCTCGCTACCATGATAAGGTAATAGTAGGAGTTGCCCAGACGTAGTGTTGATTTGTACGGATTTGGCTTTCGCTCAGACCCAGAGCATAAACTTATAAATGGATTGTGTGTCTGACATCGTACTCCATTATATATCATGTTATTAATCTTTTGTCGAATGTATGGATGTTTGGTGGCGGAGAATTTATTCTCTTGCTTAACACCCGTTCATATATTTTGGCAAAGGATTGATAGTGTGATATGGAGTGATGATGTGGCATGCTAAGATACATATGATCAAGGCTTTGTTGAAAAGCAGGCCTTGTGGGACGATCACAGCATAGTCTGTTTAGGCATAGCTTTGTGTATAGCGTGACTTCGCGAGCCTCACACACCGGCGGAGTCTAAAACGGGAGAAGGGAACGCAGGGAGAGCAACGCGTTTCTTTCTAGCTAGAGTGGTGTCAGTGACCTACCAGCCCTGACATTTTACTTATGTGGATGATGGAATGAGGCGCCTCGGATGATAGGTCCTATAGGACTGGGAAACGTGTGTTCAGGTATAACTAATCCGCTAAGCTGTATTTGCGGACCGGCCCTGCAACTATCCAAGGGTTCTCCGCGGGGAATCTTGAGACACTAGCTAGAGTGCTCAAATCGGTAAGGAGCTCCTCTCTAGCCTTGACTCATGATGGAAACCAAAAATCCAAATACGAACCGACGAATTTGATTGTATTACTAGTACGGAGGCATAATATATGGGTACCTATGCTTCCTAGGATTGATACATTATGATTGAAATTGTTTTTAAAACATATACACACTAATAATAATATCAAATTCGTTTTTAATGTATCAAGCATGTTTAATCACCATAAGGTAAAACTCTATCCTCTGGTGTGCGTTGCATTGTGTGATGGGACCTGAGTCTTATGGTGATTTCATTTTTCTAAAAAGCATTGCGTTGTTTTACGATTTACTTCAAGTTATGCACGGCAATCCATTGGAATAAAACCCGTTCCGCATTAGCGGCGTGGTCCATGGATTTGCCTTATTACTATTAGTTAAATTAGTTAAGAATTCTCACACCAGTCCCACGACTGACCCGTTGTTTGTTTCCACCATTTTGCAAACTCGGGTGCCCTCTTTCCACACGGGCAGTCGAGCAGTTGTCTACAGGTTTATCTCTTTAGTAGGATCCTGGATTGAAGCTTAAAGCTGTGTCCAGAACATTGGAAGTCTTCCGCTGCCTTAGTTATTTTGTTTCCGCTGCAATGTATTAAAATCATGTAAAATTATCTTCCACTGTATTACTAGTTAATATACTCTGATATTATGTACTTTGATGTAACATTTATTATTGATGTTATAAAAGTTTGCTGTTGTTGTTCTGATGTATTGTATTCCCAAAGTTAACGTATGCGGGATTTGAACAGTTTTGGTTGATTTTGCGATCGATTAAGGCCGGGCAAAATCTGACTAGTTACAATTTCAATGCAAGTTCACATATATGTTCGTTTAGGCCATGTTGCAAGTTCATATTCATGTTGACTATTTTGCAAGTTCATACCTATGATGTTCATATTGACGATGCCAAAAATGCCAAGTTTACAACCTTTTCATGTTTATGTTTATGAATTCCCTTATGCCTATTTGTGTGCTCTATGTTAGGCTAAGTTTTTAGCCTAATATTATATGTTAAAACTATGCGAACGAAAATTAGGCTAAGATTGTTAGCCTAATGTTTAAACGGGGTGACGTTAGGATTATTAGTAAAACTTGACATAAAAATATATGAAATTGGAATGTTTGTCACATGCCAAAATTGGTGGCATTTAAATGGTATAAATTCTTATACCAAAAATGTTAAACTTGGAATGTGGGCCATAACATTTAATTGTTGACAAATTTACATATATTAAGTAACAAAGACAAATATGTAAATTTAGAAAATATGAATATGCTTAACACGAGGTTGGATTGAGTTATGACGTAAATCTGCTGTAATAACCCGGAAAATCTGAGCCAGTTTAAAAATTTTATTTTGGCAATTTTAGCGAATTTTGAATATTTAAAATAGATTATTTTAAATAATATCGATGAGAAATTTGTTTTGAATATAATTCGAACGTATATATTTATACGCGTCGTCGTTAGAATATAAATATTTATATATAATTATAAATAGAATTGAAAATGGCGCGGTAGTTCGATAATTCGATTTCAAACTTCAATTGAATGTATCGGGTGCAAAACAATCCGGATTTTAGAGAAACCAAAAACATAAGGATCTATTTGATAATATCTTTCCAACGAATCCGAAAAATCGAAATTTCATAGCGGGAATCAAAAGATATGTCCAGTTGAAAATTCTGAATAGTCGCTATGGAATTCAGGCCCTTAAAAATGGAAATTTTGCAAACGACCTCGGATTTCAACGAAACCACTTTTGTTGGGTCCGTGATGTAAAGTTATTGCTAGATTCCAAATTTCATAATTTTTCGAATCAATATGTGAGCGTGGCAAAGGAAAACGCGTTTGACCAGTTTTAGTTGATTTTAATCGACTGGAAATTGGCCATTTTTCAAACGGTCTCGGAATTCGACGAAACTAGTTTTGTTAGGACCGTATCGTCAATACGATGGTAGAAAATATTTTTCTGGGAATTATAGAGTTCGTATGTGACCCCGGTAAATTGAAATGCGCGTTCAAATTCAATATATAGAGTTATATGTTGATTTTAACGGAAACTGATCGAAACGATCAAATCAGCCTACGATACGTATCCCATTGTGTTCGGAATGGGGGTAAAACGCTATGGACGACAGGCGATGGGCCTCATTTAGAGGTCATATGTGAAAGTCAACTTTTTAAAATAAAATAAAATAAAAAAATAAACCTCCCCTTCCTCCTTTATACTATCAGCCCCCCCCCCCTTTCAAAAGAATTGAATCAGAAATAAAAAAAAGAGAAAAAAGAAAAGCCTGCGATGGACGATCTGAAGCCGCCGCCTACGCTTCCCCTTCCACCACCGTGCCAGTTCCCTGTCACCGTTCCCCTCCCCACATCGTCGTCCCCCTCCATAGCTCCTCCGCCTCTCTTCCCCCAACTCGCAGAAACCCCCACACCGTTAATCGAATGCCAGCCACCCAAACCCTAGAACCGCCCGCCTCCAAAGTGACGTCGTCTCGCGCCGGAATCCGCCCTCCCTAGCAGCTCGAATTCGACGTCGAGCACACCGGCAGGAAGCTCTTGCGAAGGCTGAGGTCGCGACGCCACCAGATCTACGCCAAGCCTCTCGAAATTTGTGCAAAACCGAAACCCTAGTTGCGAGCAAAAGGGGATTCGACGTCAGTCAGTTTAACAGAGGGATTAGGGTAAGTTTTTTTTCTTCTTTATTTATTCTACTAGATTAATTGAATTAGTAAATAGCAGTAAGTGAAATTCTAAAAATATAAATTTGAATTGTTCTAAAAATATAAATTTGAATTGTTTTAAAAATATAAATTTGAATTGTTTTAAAAATATAAATTTGAATTGTTTTAAAATATAAAAATAACGTGGATTTTAATAATAAAAATAGTCTGGTTATAAAGATATGAGATTTGAAAATATAAAATAGAATTGGATTTGGAAAATATAAAATAGCAATGTAAAAATATAATCTCCATATAGGAATTAGCGTTATGAAAATATGATCTTTATATAGAAAACATCGTTTTCAAAATATGATTTTTATTATATATGAAGGGATAAAATTAATGGGATTTTTATATATTGAATAGCATAGTAAAAATTCGATTTTTATATATTGAATAGCATAGTAAAAATTCGATTTTTATATATTGAATAGCATAGTAAAAATTCGATTTTTACATATGTAGAGAATACGGGCAACGAAGGTGATAAGAAGAGTCAAGATGATTGGATAGCTATTGGTGAGAATTTCTCGCCTTTCAATTTCTTTTTCTAGTTATATATATATATACACTAGGATGCAGACGGTGTTTAGTAGCACCCGACACAATTGTCCACAGACCATGGACTTGTTTGTTTGGTTGGAAAACTTAGTTAGATTATTTGATTGAAATTGAATTGTTTGGTGAAAAGAATTGATTGGATTGATGTGTAAATGGCGTGGGCCTTCACTAGACCGGGGATAAGGCTAGGCCTCGTCCCGTTTCTAGTATCGTGCCGTTATGCCGCCGAAATTTTCTAAAATAAGTTAGAAAAATAAAAATATCATCTTTATTTTGTACAGGAACTGAATAGAAATCCATGTGTTAAAATATTTTATCGTTAAAAATATAATTTTTAGCGTGAATGTGAATAAATAAATATTTATAAACAAATCGACCGATTTGTTTATATACACTGATTTGACTGATATTGATTGGGTCGATAAATTTTACACATCGCCCAGCTGCACAAATAAAATATGTGTTTGATTGTTTGAAACCCCACACGGGTGTTGGGATGAAATTTGAAGTTCACTCATCCTGATTGATTAAATATGTCGATCGATTGATTGACAGGCTGTTATAAGCGATAGATATCTATATTTGATGCTTATACAGTGTAGTGCACTTTGGTTGATGGTTGATTATTTTTCAATGCTATGATATACGTGTGATGTATGAAAATCCATATAATTAATATTATATGGTGATTGATTGGGCCTCATTCCAATTTAAAAGATAAAGAATAATATGAAATAAAGGTTCATGTGTTGACTGTACTCATCCGTTGAGATTAGTCATGTGTTGAACGAAATATTTTAATAATAAAATTTACTTCTTTATCAATATAAAATAAAGGTTCATGTGTTGACTGTACTCATCCGTTGAGATTAGTCATGTGTTGAACGAAATATTTTAATAATAGAAATATATGAAAAAGAAATATTTGAAAACGAAATATTTGAAATAGAATATATGAAGCCGTGTTGATTAGATTGACGTCATTTTGCCGTGAACGATATTTACATCAATCTCATTCATTTTGAAATGAATATTGAAAATTGAATATTTTGAAATGGAATTTGTTTTGATTTGAATAGAAAACCGAAATGAATTGAATATAAAACGATTTCGAAATGAATTGAATATATAACGATTTCGAAATGAATTGAATTAAAAAACGATTTCGAAATGAATTGAATATAAAACGATTTCGAATTGAATGGAATAGAAAACCAATTTGATTTCAATTGAATATATAACGAATCGAATTCGAATTGAATTGAAAACGAATTGAATTCGAATTGAATATATAACGGATTTGATTTCAATTGAATATATAATGAATTTGATTCAAATAGAAAATGAAACGAATTTGATTTGAATAGAAAATGAATTTGAATCGAATAGAAAACCAATTTGAATTGAATTGAATTGAAAACGAATTCAAATTGAATTGAAAGCGAATTGAAATGAACTCAAATTGAATTGAAATTTGAATTGAATTGAAATGAATTTTAAAATGAATTTTAAAATGAATTTATAAAGAAGAATTCAATTTTGATTTGAATTGAAATGGAAGTTGAAATTGCTTTTGAAACGAATTTAAAACTATGTATATAATTCGTTTTAAATAGTAATCGACGAAATATATATTATATACATTATATATATAATATAATGGCCTGAATGGAACGCGCCGCGGCAGTTCGTGAATTTCGACCATTTATTTCAAACGGACATTACGGGAGATCCGACCGTCGGATTCTCCTGAAACCGGAACCGTTGGGTTCGTATCGAAAAGAGCTTTCTAACGAACATTAGAAATTTGAAATCTAACGGTTGGATTTGGAATTATGTCCAAATCAAATTTGAAAAAGGTCGTTGTAAGTGCAGTTCGATGACCGTTGATGGAAATCGACTGTACGGGCCTTGCTAAAATTATTAAAAATAGTAATAATTTGTGTAAAATCATAAGAAATGATTTGGGAAAAATTGGGATGAAAAACTCCATATTTGAAAAGATAAAAATAGATTTTTATCGAAATGAACTAGTTTTGAACTAGAATTATAATCCTATTTATTTTTAAATAAATAAATTGAATTTAAAAAGGGTTTTAAAAATAACCAGAATTTCCAATGATTGCATTGGAGTGGATTTGAATCGAAATTGTCTTCGGAATATTTCGATGTTGGAATTCGTGATTATACAGATGTTGTTATGGAAATTTGAAAGATATAGATATATATTGTTATTTCCAATACGATATCTGTTGGTCATAGAATTTGATATTGAATATAAGCCGATATATTTTCTATTCAGAGCCTTGTATTTAATATCAAATGTGATTTGGGTTTGTCGTGAATGGTGTCTTCATTAACACTATTCTTGAATCCAGTTGAGAAAAAGATTAAATCTTTTTATTTAGATTTAATGAAGTGTACCAATTAAATAATATTTAATTGAATTGATATTGATATTTGGTTTTATCGTGAACAGTGTTTTAAATAACACTTGTTCTTTAACCCGATAATTAATGGAAGGTGATTTTGGGTTTATCGTGAACCGTGTTTTAAATGACACTGATTCTTTAACCCAGTTAGCGATTAAAACTAAGTGGAGTTTTAATGAATCTTTAATTAGATTGAAATAATCGAGAATAGAGTATCACCAGTTTTACTCCAGGCGATAGTTAAATCTTTAATTAGATTTGAACGTGAAATGGTAATTGAATTTACCGATAACACCGTGGCATTAGATATGAAGTATTACCAGTTTTACTTCATGGGATGAATAGGTTGGGATTGGGAAATTAAAACAAATGATTACTTCGGTAAGGTTCGTTAATCCCGACTAGTTGAATTGATATTCAAAAGTAGATTAAAGAATAAATTAAAGGATTTATCTTTGATAAAATTAATGGGAACCTTTCCCTATGAATGTGAAATTTAGAAACTAATTGTCGGTTAGCTAAGCAGAATGGTTTTCTGGATATTGATCTGATGTTGGTTTCGGCCTTCGGGATTAATATTTGGGGAATTACTCTCTTGATAAATTTACAGTTAGTGACTGATGAATTGGAATGAGGCGTATGTTGTGTTTGTTTAACACTTATTCAAAATATACGCGAGTTATTCGGAAAGACCGGGTTTATCCCATTCTGAATAACTGATACGACGATAAGTCGAAGATGAAGACGATGGTCGAAGACCGGAGGTCTTCACGTCGTTTGGGTGATTACTGATGATCTTGATTGGGCTGTACACCCAAGAAGATGGAAACAGTTAGTGATCTTCCAGACATACTTGGAGCGATGGATATGCGGGGTACTAGGTGCCTCCGGTTTCGTTCAGACCCAGAACGGACTTGTAAATGGACTGTGTGTTTGACATTGGATTTTAGTCCGTGTGATTGATCTCTATTAAATATATATCTGTTTGGCGGCGGAGAATTTATTCTATTGCTTAACGCCCTTCTCTAAGACGTACGAGCTCAGGGGTTATATATTGATGGATATCAAACGCATGGAGTGAATTGCCTGTGTGGCATACCTAAGTGGCAATTGATCGAGGCTTCTGTTGAAAAGCAAAGTCTTGTGGTTGATGATCGAAGCACGGCCTTTGTGGCGTAGCTTTGTGTAACGTTTACTTCGCGAGTTTCACACCCGGTATGAACCAAAAACGGGAGACGGACCTCAGGGAGGGCATGCGTTTCTTTCTAGTTAGAAGTGGCGTCAGTGGTTTTACACGCCCTGACGAGTTTGACTTATGTGGTTGTTGCTGTTGCGAGGCGCCTCGGTTTGATCGGACGATCTGGGTCCGATGGAGTCATTTAGTTGGCTCACCTACGCCCCATAGGGCGGGGAAACGCATGTTCAGGGTTTAAGTTTAATCCACATCGGTGGACCGGCCCTGACGATCCAAGGGTCACTCGAGCTCTAATCCTGAGGGGCGGGCTAGAGCGTCTCAAATCGGTTGAGGACTATCTTTTGCCTCGGTTCATAGATGGAAATCCAATTTCCAAATACGTGACATTTGCGGTTTTATTTGTAGAGCCTAGTATGGCGACATGATATATGGTACCCATGCCGCCTATGATTGATACTTATGATTTGAAGTTGTTTTATACACTATGCACTTATAATAGTATCAAATGATTTGTTTTAAAACGTATCAAGCATTCTTTGGCTGTTATAAGGGAAAACCCTATCCCCCGGCTTGCGTTGCATTGTGTGATAGGACCTGGGTCTTATAACAGCTTCATTTTTCTTTATTTAGCATTGCGCTGTTTGTTTTATGCACTGGTATTCTTGGGAGGAAACCCGTTCCGTGTTATACGGCGTGGTCCCTTGATTCACCTAACTTTTAAAATAAAGAATAATAACTGTTTTAGTTCTCACACCAGTCACATGACTGACTTGGAGTTTATTGTTTTAACCTAAACTCTGGGTGCCCTTATTTTGACACGGGCAGCTAGTAGTTTTGGTTTTGCAGATTTATAATCACGGGATCCTGGTTTGCAGCTGGAACGATATCCGGAAAGCTTTGTATCCCTATATCTCTTCTAGTTGTGTATTGTATTTCTTTCCGCTGCGATGTATTTAAATGTAATTTAAATCTCTGATATTTCTGTGTAATATTTATTTGTTTATACTCTGTATATTCTTGTAATCTGATGCATTGTTGTAATATACAATGAAATGTTCTTTGGTCTGCGTTCTGATTTGTCGTGTTCTCAAAACAATTCGTTCTTTCTCTTCTCTTCGGAGACCGGGGTAGTTCGGGTCGTTTCATCTGCCCGGACCCGCCCGGCTATCCAGTAGTCACAACAATACCTATCCAATGTGGGTGGTTAAGCATTGAGCCCAATAAGGACCAGAGGTTAGACTGAGTTACGGTGTAAATCTACCCGGAACCGACTGGCACATCCAGTAACTGTAACAATATCTGTCTAATGTGAGTGGTCGGTGCTTTAAAAAGCTAAGGACAAAGTCAGGATGGCAGGGTTAAGTTAACTAAAACACTTAACTAATTCAACATGTTAATGAAATTTATGGGTGGGCTTAGGTAAATACAGACACTTAACCACTTAACATGTTTGACTAGAAAACCCTAGTAATAAGGACCCATTTCAGCAGTAACCCAATTAGGTATCATGCTACCCTGAAACTAGGTAGGGTGGGGCACGATTACTGGGCTGATTGTAAGCGGTCAAAGCGACGGCGGTGGGTGCAACAGTGTGGGTTCTAACGGAGTGTGGGAGTGCACACACTTCGGAGCAGACAAACAGGGCACTTGGGGAACCAGTAGTATAACCTATGCATTCTAGTATTGTGTCGGGCCGCCACCATGGGACTTGATACACCCCATGGTGGGACCAGCATAGGTATCTACAATCTTTGGGGGTCGTAAGACACAGTAATTATTCGAGTAGGAGCCGATCTTTAGAAAAAGGGGATCACTTCACCCTCAGCATGGGGTGCCAGTTTAGAACTAATACATGTAGGTGCAGAGATATAGTATGGGGTGCGATAGTATATTCGTTTCAAAACTACTTTATCTTAGTTTATGATACCTTCCTGTTTCCAGTTTATACCTATCATACCCTTATTCTTATTCTCATACGGAAGAGTCACTAGACTTACCAGGCTTTATGTTTGACCCTATTTTCTTTCGTCTTCTTTTCTTCTGTTCCCCCCCAAGGTCCACAGGGAGGAAACAACCCAGCTTAGTCAGACTTTTTGCAAGCTTCGAGATAACAGATGTACATTTTGGACTCTCTTGTTTTGGCTATGGAAGTTGGACAAAATCATGGGGATTTATGCAGTTTTGCTCATGTTTTATGCTTCTTTATTTAATAACCAAGACAGAAATGATGCTAATATTTTGGAAGTTGTTATGTGGCAGTTATGGAAATGTCTTTGTATGAACACATATTTATGAAATAAAAGTTCTGTTTGTTTTCTGCTGCTTATATATATGTGTTTATATCTGTCTTGTGTTTTATCTGTGACTTTTACTTTCAATCCTCCACCAAAGTTAAGGCAGTCCCTTGTGAGTGACCTTAATGGAGGGTGGGGTGTTCCACTAGCCTTATGCAAGTTGGATCATATGTTAGTTCTTATGTGAATCTTATGCAAGTCGAATCATATATCTTATGCAAGTTTGTGATGATTGGATCATATGTTCACGTATGAATCTTATGCAAGTTTGGGTTGTTAAAATATATGTGAGACATGTATATGCATATGCTAGTTTATGTGACATTAACCTTTATGTCTAGATCCATATGCAAGTTTACATCTTTATGTTTAGACCCATATGAAAGTTTACATCTTTATGTTAAGATCTATATGCAAGTTTACATCTTTATGTATAGATCTATATGCAAGTTTACATCTTTATGTTTAGATCCATATGCAAGTTCACACCTTTATGTTTTGATCTATAGCAGTAAACAAGTTATGCAAGTTTATGCCCACTACCTATGCTAGTTTTGTATCATATGCTAGTTTGAATGAAATTCATATGCAAATTATTGGCTATGTAGTCTTATGTCATGACCCTTAGATCTATTCTATGTGTTATGTGATGTTGTTTTTCTTTTTATAAGTTAGACTATTTGCGAGTCTAACATATGTCATATGAAAACGTACGAATAGCGCGGGGACGATGGGATAATATTGAATATGCATAAATTGTGAATTGGCATAAAATGCCCTTAAAAGGAATAAAATTAATTTGAGACATTAATTGGCATAATTGGTATTTATGGACATAGTTTTAAAAGACAATTATGGACAAAAATAAATTTGGAATTTATTGACAAATTTGAATAGGGATATTAATCCAATTTGGGGTTAAATAAAGATGTGTAATAGTTAATCGCCTAAGACACGAGGTTAGACTCTTTTGTGGTGTAAGACTGCCCGGACCCGCCCGGCAAATCCAACTGCCACAAATGCCAGTCTAATGTGAGAGGTCAAAGGCTCGAATTTAGTGCGTAACAATTGTAAAGACAAGAGGTTAGGCTCGTTTGCGGTATAAGACTGCCCGGACCCGCCCGGCAAATCAAGCAACCGCAAATGTCAGCCTAATGTGGGAGGTCTTTACAAGGTTACGGTTCTAATGAATTAAGTAACACTTAACCAGATAAACATGTGGTGGGACATGGGGGGTTAAGTGGGTGCCTTGGGTGGCATGTGAAATACGATTAGATGCACTTAACCAAGATTGAAACATGTAAGAAGACATTAATAAGAATGGGGTTAAGTGGGGAAACCTTAGTGGGACCAAGCATAGGTGGAAGGCTTGTATCAAACATGGGGGCCCTTTTCAAACAAATAACCCATTAAGTATCTTTGTGAGCTCGACCCAAATCGAGGATGGGACACGCTTACTGGATTTTATTGTATGAGGTCAAAACGATTAGCGGTGGCAACGCAAGTCCAACGGGGTCATGTGCGTGCATGGGCCCGGGCTGGTAGGTAAGACGTTGTTGCATCATGTAGATATATGTCGTGCATCTTTGGTGGTATCGGGTTGTCACTTTGGGGAGTGATACACCTCACTGTGGGACCAGATTCGGTATCTGCGAGTTAGGGAGCCGATCGAATGGGGGTAGTAGGTACAACTATTGGAGATAAGCGCAGACGACACCTATGAAGGCAGCTAGGGGTACACGAAACTACCATTATCATTATTAAGTTCTGTAGGAGGGATCAACTTTTAGGGTGACTAGTGGTGGTGCAGTATAGTAATTATCCTATAGTGATTAGGAACGAGATAACGCCAGAATATTCCTCTTATTTGCTTTGTCATGCCCACTTGTTTCATGGTTATATCTTATCTTACCAGTTTATGCCTTATCCTAGTTACTTTAATAATTATATTGTTAAAGTTATTATACTCGCCAGACTGTATGTCTGACCTCCTTGTTTTCGCCTCTTTTCTTCCTTTCCCCCCAGGTTCTCAGAGTGGGACTAATATAGTGGAGCTTGATCTCGGATCTCTTTCTCTCTCTTTTGGAAGTGCTTGGATTGCTGAAAGTAAAGTTCAGCTCATCTCTTTTATGGCTACTTGTGTTGGGGTTTATGCTTTTTATTTTATGTACTCTGAAACAATTTATCAAGATGGATATTAAGTGTACTTTGTTTATGAAGTTGTTGTAATCAAACTATTTCTCTGTTGCAATAAAAGTTGTTTTAAATTTTCAAGTACCATTATTTATATCTCTCTTGTTATATTCTGTTCTATACACTAAATACGCTTCATGGAAGTTAATGCATTCCCTTTGTGAGTGACATTAATGGACGTGAGGTGTTACAGTTGATGTGTACGTAAATCTATAATTGTGTTTGTTGTTTTGTCATCTGTTGTTTTTGTTGTTGTCCTACCTTGTTTTGAATTGATCTGATAACCGCCGCAGTATAGTATTGGATAAGTACTAAGTATGTCGAATCACTTGAAGTAAGAAAAAATATAATCATTATTTTCGACGTACTTGATACGTGACAACAAAAGATATATAGATGGTCACTCCTAACCGGTCATATTCTCCAATTTGATAAATAGTACTACTCAGTAATGTTCTTTATTAGAGTGGGTCTCAGAGTGGAGCGTTACATCAATGATATCCACATACAATTTTCTACCTAGGTTAAGTAATACAAATACGTATCATTTTAATACATGATTAAAATTTTGATCCTGGGTATATATAATTTCACTGGTACTTTTTGCAAAGGTCCTTATTAAGGTTCAAAATACACGAAAAGTCATTCACTAAATTTCAGTGTAAATTAGGTCTCTACTTTTTATTCTCGATTGTTGGAGACATATTAACAACGTTTCATAAAAGTTGCTGACATATCAACAACTTTTTAGTGTACGGTATGAAAGTTGCTGACATATCAACAATTATTTACAAAAGTTTCTGACATTTCAGTAATAAATTTTCATTTTTCTATATATTGTATGAAAGTTGCTGATTTTTCAGCAATTATTTTTCCTTTGTTTCTGGAAAACAGAGGGCAGATTTACAATGAAACTTTACCAGCGAAAGTTGCTGACATATCAGTAATTATTTATAAAAGTTGCTAACATATCAACAATAAGTTTCTTTTTTCGAGGAAATAAGGGCTGAATTTATAATGAAACGTTGACAGGGACCGACGTTACGATATGAAAATATAATAGGGGTGCCTCCCTAATTTTCACTAATTTCAACCCGCATCCCAAATCAATTCGGTTTCATTTTGTAAATCTACACAGTGATTCAGATATGTCTCATTTCAACCTATAGGGAACTTGCAATGTGAGGATAATATAAATAAACAATATGAATAAACATAACAAGTCAAACATATACACATAACAATACATGTCACCTGTGCACATTTTGTACCATATATCATGTGTCATAAACCAGTTTCATTCATGCACAATATCAATATCATATAGTTTACTACAAGCAATCCTAAATATTTCATAGCATTTCAAATGTTCTGAATCTCACATCACAATTATATTAGTCAAGTGTGAGATAAACTCACCATTTGTGGCACTAAAAAGAGATGACAAATGAATGGACACAGATATGAAAAGCAAGCTGCACAACTTCAACTGCAACACGATAACAAGACCTAGTGACACAGGTACAATCGATAGCAAAAATGAAGCAATAGCTCAAGATAAAAACAACAAAGGCCGGACTTGATTTTTTTATGTAAGTCAAAGAAATGTAAAGAAAAACTGAGCATCACTAATACATCAACTATTGTTTCTTATAGAAGGAGGAACCAAACTAAGAACTTAACACACAAAACACCACAGCAAGTATGTAACACCCCGTATTTCTGTGAATGTATAAGTAACCAATTAAAGTATAATTAATTTTTAGGAGAAGAATTAAGGGAAACGGGTTGCGCCATTGCGTTTTTCTCGAAATTCTGCTTGAGATAGAGTCCGAGTTTGCGTAAAACGGATACCATATGAAGGAGATATGGACGAACGAAGTTAGGCAGAAAAACCGGAAATAGGCCAGAAATGCACTGGCGCACTTGTGAAGTGCGCCAGCACAAAAATACACTGGCGCACTTGGGAAGTGCGCCCATGTCGAGCCAGAAACCTGCACAGGGTTCTAGAGAGTTCTAATGACGATTTTTGATGTGTTGGACGGACCTGATGGCTTCTAGGGTGATCTAATGGTTATGAAACACTCTCTTCACCTATAAATATGTGATTAACCTAACCCTAATTCATAGAATATTGTCTAGGACACCATTATGCTACCAAACTCTCTCTTAAACCCTAGCCGCCGCCTCTAAATCTAATATCAAGTGTTCATTCACAATTCAAATTAAAGTTTAGAGCTACAACAACAATCGAAGAAGATTAATCAGCGTTTCTGCATCAAATTTGATTTATAATCCTTTTCTTTAGCCATGAAAGGCAAGTACAGTTATTTTCCGATATAAACGTTAATTATGATTGTGGCATGAATTGTAAATCTGAATCTGAGGTTATGTTTGTTATGTTCAGTTTAGATCTATCTTATTCTGTATCTCTTTCTTCTTTCTGTTCTATAGCCAGGCTACTACGAGCCTACGCCGAATCTCATAAGAGATTAACACACGAACGCTAAATTTTGGGACAAATAATGAATATTGCATAATTGGACATGAAACTATTGCCTATGACTATGATTCATGAGTATGAGACTATTGCCTATGACTATGATTCATTGACTATGAGACTATTGCCTATGACTATGATTCATGCCTATGAGACTATTGCCTATGACTATGATTCACGCCTATGAGACTATTGCCTATGACATTGAATAAGAAACTATTGTGATTTGTCGCCCATGACCATTGTAGTTAGTTTCTTACGCCTATTCCCTTAATGATACTAGATCTCATATTTAGTATGTAACTTTGCTAGTTTATTCCCATTCACTGTTATGTACATCGAGCCTAGTAGGGCCATTATCATTGTATTTGGTTCATTATTTCATGCCTATTTTTTCTTGTGCTTATCTCCTATTCCTTTTACTAAGGCCATTTCATGAGTACTTAGAGAACTTATTGAAACATTGGGTGTAGCTTAATTAAGTTAATAAATATGTTGGCATAATTTGAATTGGCTATGATAGAGAATGATTTACATGCATATTAGTCTTGGACAAAAATGGTAAACTAGAATATTAAATCTAGTTTTGACATGGACTGTAAATGGAAATATTAAGGCTAAGATTTGGGGCATATGTTGTATTATGAGTTATGACCTTGATTTAGGCATGTAAGTTTAGGCTAAATCTATGATTAGGCAAGATAGGTAAATAGAGTTTTAGATATATATAATCTGCTAAATCTGTTATCTGGTAAATCTGTTAAATTGCCTAGTCCGTTATCTGCTAAATCTGTTATATTGCCTAATTTGCTAGTTCTGCTATATTTCCTAATCTGCTAGATCTGTTCATCTGCTAAATCTGTCATCTGCTAAGTCTGCTGAAAATGCCTAATCCGTTATATGCTAAATCTGCTAAAATGCTTAATCTGCTAAATCTGTTAAGTCGCCTAATCTACGAAATCTGTTATCTGCTGAGTTGATATATTTAGTATGTTATTGACATAATCTGAATTGGCTATAGTTATGAATAATTGAAATGTATATTAGGCATGGGCATAAATGGTAAATTATTAATTAATTGGCCGCAAAGATAAACATGGCTAACTCGAGGTTAGAATGAGTTTGCGGCGTAATCCTGTCCGGAACCGCTCGACACATCCAGTGGCCGCAAACAATAGGTTCTAATGTGAGAAGTTAGTCATAACATGCTTGAAACCCGAGGTTAGACTCAGTTTGTGGCAGAAATCTGCCCGAAACCAACCGGCCTAACCAGTAGCCGCAAACTGTCAGTCAAATGTGAGAGGTCTGGGCATTAATATTTAATTAATGAAAATCTGAGATAAATATGATGTCTAAAATGTGTTGGGTGGATAGGGTTAAACCAACTGGACTAATGAAATTAATAAACCCGTTTCATGAATCTATAGGCCCAGTACAAAGTTAGACAAGTCTGTAAATCTATTAAATCTGTATGTCTGATCCGTTAGTCTGAAAACTTATTAACTTGATTTTCTGATCTGTGAACTAGTTGACCTGAACTCTGTATGTCTGAACTTGTAAACAAGTTAATCTGAAATCTGTTAGTCTGGGGACACAAGGTTAGGAGGAAAAATACTTGTGTCATCTGTTGTTTGGGACCCATATTAGTCAGTAACCCTTTTCTGGTATCAAAACTTTGACCAAACAGTAGGTAGGGTCCGGGCACGCTTACTGAACTAATTATAAGTGTTTCATTCTGATAATGGCGAGGGGTGTTGATGGTGCGTTCCAACCGGGTCATGTGCATGCATGGATCTCGGTCTGCCTCTGAGGATGTAAGATGCCGTGACATCTGTAAATAGGCCTGTGCCAATTGGTTGTCACTTTAGGGAGTGATACACCCTATTGTGGAGCCGACACAGGGTATTTATGTTTAGGGAGCCAATTGCTTGGGGTATGGTTTTAGGGTACAATTAGTTCTGTCTGTTTCTGTTGGTACCGTCTGTTTCTGTTGGGTGGCAATACCTATCTGCGTGGTACCGTCTGTTCGGGAGGTAAAGGCCCATTTACTAGTGTACACCTAATTCTAACATTCCGTTTCCATAGGGATTATTCTGTTTCTGTCTCTGTTCGGGTGGTAAAGGCCCATTAATAGCATTATGTTTCTGTATCTTCTGTTAGGGTGGTAAAGGCCCATTATTCTGTTTCTGTTTCTGTTTAGACATTAGGGTAACACCTAATCCTGTTATACTAGTATTAGTGCAGAGAAGTGAAAAGTAATATCATCTTGTTTATTCTGTTTATCCTAAGTATATCTGTTATTCCTGTTTCCTGTTATCTCTCATCCAGTTTTATTTGCATGCCATGACATTATTATCTGTTCATAACTGAAAGTCACTGGACTTGCCAGACTTTATGTCTGACCCTTGTTGTTTCGCCTCTTTTCTTCCGTTTCCCCCTAGGTTTTCAAGGAGGGAATACTCTAGCTTGATCCGGATCTTTCTTCCTGCTTGGAGTGCTTGAAGTGATTAAAGTATGGCTTGTCTTTTTCTGGCATCTTTGGTGGGGATTATGATTTTAAAGTTTTGTACTCTGATGGCTTTTGAACAAGGCTGATATATATGTACTTGAGTTTTTGGTAAAGTTGTAACCAAACTGATTTATGTCCGCTGCAATAAAGTTATAAAGTTTTTCAAGTATTATTTTTATATCTGTCTTGTAATATTCTGTTCTGTTTACTAAAATGCTCCATCAAAGTTAAGGCATTCCCTTTGTGAGTGACCTTAATGGAGGTGGGGTGTTACACTTGGTATCAGAGCTGAAGGTTACCAGATTAGATAGAAGTTTTTGAAAACTATATTCAAAAAGGTTTTAAAAGGAAGTATTTTCAAAAGTAAAGTTTATTTTGAAAAACATAATCCCGAAAAGCCAGATATCTTTCTTCCGATACTTTGTTTTGAACCCCTACTCTTTCCCTTTTTAATCTCTTCTTCCGCGTATAGATGTTTTTTTCTAAGATACGTAAGAACTTCCGTACGGTGGGTGGAAAATCGCTTCATGGGACTGAGACAGTTATCAAAACTAGAAGGAAGGGGAGGACTTGTTGGTACCTTTGAGGTAGGAAAAATTTCTGAGAAGGTTGAACTTCCTTATCTGATTAGTAAGAAGAACTCTTTCTGATTCTAGCATTTTGATTCTGTAATCGATACTCTGCACTTTAATACTAGTATTGTTTCTGATTCCGCTGTAGACTCAAACCCCTAAGGGTTAGGACTCATCTGTTTGTGATAGATTGGGGATTGAGAGATATATGTGTTAGGCGTCAAGTAGGATGCATACATTCTGGTTTTTATCATGCTTAGTTCGGTAATCTGATCTGTACCAGTAATCTGTAAATATCTGAATATTTCTGATAAGGTTAAGATTTCCAGTTTTGACATTGTCTAAAGAGGGTAATCCTCTGGGTGTCAATCTGATGTTGGTTTCGGTCTTCGGGGCCAATACTTAGGGAAATAATTCCCTCAACCATGGTCTAATGGAAACCAAGTTTTTGTTTCATCTGTACTCGCTTCCATCATTCGACGGTATCCTATCGATCGAATCTTCGAACTTTAGGTAGAAACCAATGGGTGTAAACATGTGTATGAGACATGTTATGTTTGATGGTTGCCAATGGATGCAAGTGGTTGCTAGTGGTTGCTCGTGGATGCATATACACACACTAGGCACTAGATCGGCTCGAAAACACTCTCATACTGCATATGGATGTGTGTGCATTTTCAATTTTGTGGATGCAAAATGATTGATTCATCACATGGATGTAGCATTTGGATGAATGATTGCGCACACATATAGAAACGATGTGTATCAAATAGGATTTCTTGTATGCATAATTGGACACATGGAACCAACATGGTTCGCATTGAGGAGGTCAACTGAATCAGCAGACCGCCTAATCTTTGCATTAGATAGGAGACATATACACACACTTTTGCATATGTTCATACAACATTAGAAGTTTTCTAAGGAAAATGGATGCTTGTGGATGATGGTTGAGTAGATGGATGATTGGATGGTAGGACACATTCTTCTTAACTTGAAGATTTCGGGGACGAAATCCTTTAAGGAGGGGAGAATGTAACACCCCATATTTTCTGTGAACGTATAAGTAACAAATTAAAGTATACTTAATTTTAAGAGAAGAATTAAGGGAAACGGGTTGCTCCATTGCATTCGTCTCGAAATTCTGCTTGAGATAGAGCCCGAGTTTGTGTAAAACGGATACCGTATGAAGGAGATATGGACGAACGAAGTTAGGCAGAAAAACCGGAAATAGGCCAGAAATGCACTGGCGCACTTGTGAAGTGCGCCAGCACAAAAATACACTGGCGCACTTGGGAAGTGCGCCCGTGTCGAGACAGAAACCTGCACAGGGTTCTAGAGAGTTCTAATGATGATTTTTGATGTGCTGGACGGACCTGATAGCTTCTAGGGTGATCTAATGGTTCTGAAACACTCTCTACACCTATAAGTATGTGATTAACCTAACCCTAATTCATAGAATATGGTCTAGGACACCATTTTGCTACCAAACTCTCTCTTAAACCCTAGCCGCCGCCTCAAAATCTAATTTCAAGTATTCATTCACAATTCAAATTAAAGTTAAGAGCTGCAACAACAATCGAAGAAGATTAATCAGTGTTTCTGCATCAAATTCGATTTATAATCCTTTTCTTTAGCCACGAAAGGCAAGTACAGTTATTTTCCGATATAAACGTTAAATATGATTGTGGCATGAATTGTAAATCTGAATCTGAGGTTATGTTTGTTCTGTTCTGTTTAGATCTATCTTATTCTGTATCTCTTTCTTCTTTCTGTTCTATAGCTAGGCTACTACGAGCCTACGCCGAATCTCATAAGACATTAATGCACGAACGCTAAATTTTGGGACAAATAATGAATAATGCATAATTGGACATGAAACTATTGCCTATGACTATGATTCATGACTATGAGACTATTGCCTATGACTATGATTCATTGACTATGAGACTATTGCCTATGACTATGATTCATGCCTATGAGACTATTGCCTATGACTATGATTCACGCCTGTGAGACTATTGCCTATGACATTGAATAAGAAACTATTGTGATTTGTCGCCCATGACTATTGTAGTTAGTTTCTTACGCCTATTCGCTTAATGATACTAGATCTCATATTTAGTATGTAACTTTGCTAGTTTATTCCCATTCACTGTTATGTACATCGAGCCTAGTGGGGCCATTATCATTGTATTTGGTTCATTATTTAATGCCTATTCTTTCTTGTGCTTATCTCCTATTCCTTTTGCTAGGGCCATTTCATGAGTACTTAGAGAACTTGTTGAAACATTGGGCGTAGCTTAATTATGTTAATAAATATGTTGGCATAATTTGAATTGGCTATGATAGAGAATGATTTACATGCATATTAGTCTTGGACAAAAATGGTAAACTAGAATATTAAATCTAGTTTTGACATGGACTATAAATGGGAATATTAAGGCTAAGATTTGGGGCATATGTTGTATTATGAATTATGACCTTGATTTAGGCAGGTAAGTTTAGGCTAAATCTATGATTAGGCAAGATAGGTAAATAGAGTTTTAGATATATATAATCTGCTAAATCTGTTATCTGCTGAATCCGTTAAATTGCCTAATCTGTTATCTGCTAAATCTGTTATATTGCCTAATTCGCTAGTTCTGCTATATTGCCTAATCTGCTAGATCTGTTCATCTGCTAAATCTGTCATCTGCTAAGTCTGCTGAAAATGCCTAATCCGTTATATGCTAAATCTGCTAAATTGCTTAATCTGCTAAATCTGTTAAGTCGCCTAATCTGCGAAATCTATTATCTGCTGAGTTGATATATTTAGTATGTTATTGGCATAATCTGAATTGGCTATAGTTATGAATAATTGACATGTATATTAGGCATGGGCATTGTGACACCCCGTATTTTTACGCTTTAAAAATAAGAAATTTACGTACGTATGTGATGATACGCAAGCGTATAAACTAATGAACTATGAAAATAAAAGATATTCTGTTTATACTTTTAGAATAAAGTTAAACGAAATTTACCATTGCGTTCGTCTCGGAAAAATACGCGAAATAGAGTCCGAGTTTTCGAGAATCGGAGCCCGTATGACCCAGTTAAGGCCCATATCGATTTTCAGAAAATTTCAAGTATGAAACAGCTCAAAAATTCAGAAGTTTGGTCCAGGCGGGGTAGGCGGGAATTTTCCCGCCAAAGCCCATGTCGACTGGAGAGTCGACAGGGCTGTCGACACCCAAGGACCCAAGTCGACAGGGCTGTCGACTTGGGCGTCGACTGGGCCCAAAAACACACTTCTGTGTGTTATGGCCTGGTGCACCTGGTCATCTGTTTTGGTCTAGTCTGGTGGCCTGAGACGGGTTTTAAAGGTTCAGATTGGTCCTAGGGTTAATCCTAAGGTCCTAATCACTCCTAATCTCTATAAATAAGCCCCTAACCTACCCCTAAATCCTCATTATTCATTCATGCAACTAAACTATGGCAAAATTATTACTCTCATGGCCTCCACTCTCATTCTAAAATTCCTAAGTAAATTCCTATGAGAGATTCATGTTCATTCAAGTGTTTTCAAGCATGAATGGATGTTGTTAGCTTGCATTCAAGTCAAGTTGCAACATTTCTATTTCAAAGCTAGGGTTTTTATTGATTTGGAGCTTTCATATTGGGTTTATTTGATTGCATAAGAGCTTCGTCTCAATCTTTGTTTTGCATTTCGATTTGTGCCTTCATAGCAATGTAAGCCCTTTTCCTACTCTTAGATATTAACTATGAAGTTAAATGTTCATGTTGCAAGTTTGGGTTTGATCATTGAGTATAATACATGCTATCATGTCATGCAAGTTTATGAAGTCTTCATCTTGATCTTGTGGTCATAAAGCTTTGGGCTTTATGTTGAATGTTGCATTTTGGCAATATGAGAACTATCATACCCCTTATGATAGCTTGCATATAATGTCATATGCGAACTTCTAGCCATCTTTCTAAGTCATTTATCACCATGATTCGCTTATTTGCCAAGTTTGGGTTTATGCATGTTTTTGAGGCTTAAGAATGTAACATGCAAGTTAATGAACACATTTGTGCCTCATTTGCCACCATGATTAACTTGTGGCTTAATATCCATTTTTGTCATGCCTTTGCCAAGTCTCTTCTTTTAATCCATTACGTTGTTGCGAACGTATATGCTAGTTTAAAAGCGTTGGGTTATGTTATGGGTAATTTCTAATGACATGAAAATATAACTTAAAAACATGACTTGAAATATAACATGGAAGTTGACATGTAAGTATGCTTGAAAATATGAAATTGGGAATTTACCTATTAAGTTAGGTAGAGATCATACTATGGAATTGGGAATTTACCTATTGAGTTAGGTCTACCCATATTCTTAGGAAAACTTGAATATGAACATGACACTAGACTAAACATGAAAGTGACCAACTCGAGGTTGGGTTGAGTTTGCAACATAAAGCTACCCGGAACCGACCGGCCTAACTAGTAGTTGCAAACAATAGGACCCAATGTGATAAGTTGGTCATGTTGTGCTTGAACCCGAGGTTAGACTAAGTTGTGGTGTAAAGCTACCCGGAACCGACCGGCTTAAATAGTAACCACAACAAAGTCTAATGTGAGAGGTTGAGGTGCATTAAGTAATTAATGCCACATGATAAGGTTAAGTAAGTTTCCTTAATGACACTTAACCGTATAATACAGTTAATGGATGGGGTTAAGTTAACTTATACTTAACTAATCTAAACATGGAAATCGGATGGGGTTAAGTTAGCCTAGACTTAATTAATCCAACTTGGTGGTTTAAGGGGGTTAAGTTAAACACTTAACTAATCTAACACGATGATTTGATGTGGTTAAGTGACCTATACTTAACCAATCTAACTCGTTAATTTGATGTGGTTAAGTTAACCAATACTTAACCAATATAACGTGAAAACATGATAAGGCTAAGTCACGAATCGCTTGAATACACTTGACCGATTTGACTAAGTAAATTGATAGGGTCAAGTTAATATATACTTAACCAATCTAGAATGATAATTGGACGAGGTTAAGTCGTGAATTGCTTAATATACTTAACCAACTTGACACATGGTTTGTAGGGTTAAGTCTTGAACTTGGATACTTAGCCAATTTTGACATGATTTGTAGACGGATTAAGTCATGAACTTAAGTGACACTTAATCCATTATATAAACCCTAGTTCAGAGAATTAGGTGGATAACCGTAATTAACAAGAATAACGGGAATAAGCTAAGTGGTAAACCTTAGTTGGAGAATAGCTAAGTAATAATTCTTAGTCAAGGAATTTTGGACCAGTTCATAGATTGGATGAGTAACCCGATACGGTAGGTCATCGTTTAAGCACACGAGTAGGAGCAAGTTATCTGATTTAGATAAAGGCTCCAGCGAACTGGGTAACGAAGCAGCGGCTTCTGGGAACGTGAGGATATTCTTGGTATCCCTCTGTGAGCTGCCAGGTGATCATACTAGGCTCATGAGAGGTTAAGGTCTGCGTTAGAAGAACCAAGAGTATGCCTTGGTTGCTATACGAGCGACCTAAAGACGGGGATGTATAGGGGATAGTCGACGATACACGGTAGTGCCCTAGATAGCATTTCGTCAGGCTACCTACCATCTTTGGTCAAGCGTGTACGTACGGAAAGGCAGAGAACACCCAAAAGACCATAATTGCTATCTAATTATGGTTGCGGTAAGGCTAGGATTGTGGGTTGGCCAGCAGTGTGTTCTCATACAGGATTTATCCTGTCTTGTCTTTCACTAGTTGAGGGAGTGGTCTCGTGGGACCATAGCCACGTATAGGAAAAACAGACCTTAGCATCTGCATCGGCAGATAAATCGAAAGCTCCCGACCGAGTCCTGTATTTCTTGAACTTCCCTGTGACAGGACTCGGATGGCACGATGTGATACATGTGCATACAGTCATGGAAAAACGATTCACGATGAATGCGTGGGAAAAAGGGCGCGGTTGACGGTTAGCGTAATTCCTAGTGGCCCTGGGTGGTTGAACCCAAACCGAAATACGAAAACGTGCAATAGGTAAGCATAATCACTAGTGGTCCTAGGTGGCATAAGTCCTAGTTGCACAAACGATGATTCATGTTGGGAAAGCCTAGCTAGGTCTAGGGTAACAGTCCAAACGAGCTTAAGGATCATGGAATTACATTGGAGTAGTATAGAACCTCATGGGAAAGCCCGTACGGTCTACGGCAAGGAACTGAACATTTACATGGAAAGAAACATACGAGTTGAGTAACCTATATATGCGATATATTAAGGTTGACATGGACCATTACACGACTTTTGAGTAAGGGTCATTCAGGGTTAACACATGATACGGTGGGGATACTAGTACGGTAGGTGTAGAGCAGAAATACAGGATAGATACCATGGGATGTTATACGTGATAGATATCTTGGGAATATTATTTTTGATAGGAACCTGACGATGGGATACCTTGTTTTATCTTGACATCGTAATTTATCATGACACCTTAGTTTATCTAAGTTCAGTAGTTCATCCTGTTATTTTGATTTAGCTTATCTATCTTGTCATCATGCTTATGTTCATCTCAGTTTCTCATGACAGTTAACTTTACTAGTTTTTATGCTGATAGTAGATAGGGCTTACTCAGTCTTTTTGACTGACCCGTTTTGTTTTGCTTATTTTCTTCCGTTTTCCCCCCCAGGTTACAGGGAGGAAATACTGTTGTTTAGTTCGGACTTCTTCTGCTTGAAGGTCATCGTGTATGGCTTGGACACTTCTTGGCTATGGCTACTTTATTGTTTTACTTAGGGAATAATTTATGAAAAAGTTTTTATGCTTCTTTACTATTGTAAGACAGGTTTTGATGTACTCTGATGTAAAAGGCTTTAGACCTTAATTATTAATGTTTATGAAAGTTCAATTTTACTTCCGCTATTTTATATGTTCTGTCTTGTGATATTTCTGTGCATGTTTACCAATAATGCCTCTCTAAAGCTAGTGCATTCCTTTGCGAGTGACCCTAGCGGAGGCGGGGTGTTACATTTGGTATCAGAGCAGAAGGTTACTAGGCTGGGCAAAAGTTTTTAAAGACCTTCTGAAAACTACTTGAAAACCGTTTACAAAAAAGCATTTTACAAGAAAAACTTTGTTTTTAAAGGCTATTCCCCAATGGCCATTAGTATTGTCCTTGTTTTATCGGTTGAATCCCCTTTTCCTTTCGCTCTTCCATCGGTAGTCACGATGGTTTTGGTTACGATTAGTTTCCGAGTTAGGAAAGTGTTTTCTATACGATGGAGATAGTTCTCGAGAGAAATAGAACTGAATTAGGAGAAAGGATGGTAATGGAAGGATAGCTGGGCAAAGGGGAAAAATAAATATATATATATATATATATATATATATATATATATATATAAAGGGGCAAGTCGACAGGCCTGTCGACAGGGCAGTCGACTTACCCCCCTGTCGACAGGGCTGTCGACACAAGGCGCCTGTAGAGAGAGAAAAAAAAAATATATAAAGCCGCAGCCGACGGCTTTCTTCCCCAAACCCCCATTTCTCTTGCCTCTTCCCTTCCAGCCACCAAAACCCGAAAATTCACCACTTCCCCCACCTCCCATCACCTCGTACCTCCACTATTCTTCATAAATTTGGTCTTAAATCGAAGCTAAAGACCCTCTCTACCCGGATCTATAGTTTACCTCTTCCGATTCGTGCTCGAATCACCATGGCTAATCCACCCAATCTCTACGAGCTTTACCCTCAATTAACCGCGCAAGAGGTCGAGTGGTGTGACGAGCAACAAGAGATAATCGAGCACTACGCGCGGATCGCCAATAGGAATTTGCTTTTAGGCCGACCAGTGAGGTTTGCGGATTTTGCCGGAACCGCCGTGGAAAATTTGTTTGCTAATGCGGGTTTGATTCATATTCTGGATACGCGCACGGCCGAGAGGAGAGGCTACAAACGTATGGTAAGACTTTTTGATGCTCGTTTGAAAATTGGTGTGGATAATGATGGGTTAATAACCTATAGTTCAAGGGTTAAGGGTACCCATATATTTATGAATGAGATCCAGTTTGGGGACATGTTGAATATCTGTGGTACGGGACTAGATACGAACGATCTTGAGATGAATGATTTGAATGTGTGGGGTAGGATCTTTTTTAATGGACTGATGAGACATTGGGATAGTACACATTTGCGCCCGCTAGCTAGGTTTGTGGTCAGAATATTGCAATATAATCTTGCGGGGCAAAATGCTGGGTTTGATAGAGTCCCAGTCGTTGTTAAGGCAGCCACTTATGCTATTTTTGGGGGCATACAAATGAACTGGGCAAGGACCATCTTACAGCAATACCAAATTTATAGGGAAGCAAGGCACGCCAATATTTGTTTTGGGAACTTATGGACCACGGTTTTTCACCGATATGGGGTTGATTTGCATGATGAGGATTATCTGACACTTTCTAACCATCCCTCTGTTATCATCACTGAGGCTGCACTAGGAAGGATGGGTATAAATATGCAAGATCTGCAAGATGAGCCACATCCTATGGAGCATGAGGGATTAGATGAGGGAGAGAGTGAAGGTGACGAGGAGGAAGAACCACATGATGGTCGGTTCGGACAGTTTGAGGAACCCTATCAGGCACCACAGCATGAGGACGAGCAGGCACAGACAGGGCATGCTTGGGAAGGAGCCTGGGCTCATCAGGCCCCGGCGCAGGGGGCTTCAGATACAGGTGCCTGGGATCCATGGGTTGCTAGGGATCCAGATTGGAGGACTGAGCTAAGGTATGTTTCAGAGCAGCAGGCTCGCATAATGAGGAGCCACCGGGACATAATGAAGTCACAGCAGGAGATGCTGCAGGCACAGGTAGGCCTAGCTCGGACTCAGCAGCAGATGCTTCAAGACATGGGTAGCTCCTATGATCAGTTAGGAGCGGGGATACAGGACATACAGTTAGAAGTTAGGCAGGGGAACCGACGACATGAAGAGAGGTTAGATAGCTTAGAGGAGCTCATCCGTGGCTACTTCCATCAGGGTTGACTTCTATCAGTGTATCCGTAGGATAGTATTTTTTCTCAGTACTGTTTTCTTTGTTATCTGGTAGTAACGATGTACTGAAAGCTATCTTAATATTTGCACGTTGTTTGTTATGAAATCTGTTGTGCTTAATGTAATTATGAAATATTGCACGATAATGCCTTATAAACAAAGTAAAGCAAGAAAGTAATAAAACGGGAAATCTTTCCGTTATATAAAATTTAGAAAATTAGATTTTTTCTAAATTAAAAATGGATGGTAAGGTCTTGGATGCGCCAATTGGATGAACTTCACTCTTATCTTGTAAGAGTGTGGGAAAATTTGGATGAAATTACTTTCTCAAATTTTTGCATTCATTTAGAACTGCAAGTATATTTTAGGATGAGAGCATCATGTTTTCAGAAAAGAAATTTTCAAGAAATAGCATTCATATAGGTGGTACCACAAGTTAGGCATACATATTTTTCTATATTGTGATTCACTTTTGCACATGTGGACATGGTTGCAACAATTGGCTGAACACTTATGGATGATAATGTGGGGACATAAATCCTACTTTTATTGAATTTCGGGGACGAAATTCCTTAAGGGTGGGAGAATGTGACACCCCATATTTTTACGCTTTAAAAATAAGAAATTTACGTACGTATGTGATGATACGCAAGCGTATAAACTAATGAACTATGAAAATAAAAGATATTCTGTTTATACTTTTAGAATTAAGTTAAACGGAATTTACCATTGCGTTCGTCTCGGAAAAATACGCGAAATAGAGTCCGAGTTTTCGAGAATCGGAGCCCGTATGACCCAGTTAAGTCCCATATCGATTTTCAGAAAATTTCAAGTATGAAACAGCTCGAAAATTCAGAAGTTTGGTCCAGGCGGGGTAGGCGGGAATTTTCCCGCCAAAGCCCATGTCGACTGGGGAGTCGACAGGGCTGTCGACACCCTAGGACCCAAGTCGACAGGGCTGTCGACTTGGGCGTCGACTGGGCCCAAAAACACACTTCTGTGTGTTACGGCCTGGTGCACCTGGTCATCTGTTTTTGTCTAGTCTGGTGGCCTGAGACGGGTTTTAAAGGTTCAGATTGGTCCTAGGGTTAATCCTAAGGTCCTAATCACTCCTAATCTCTATAAATAAGCCCCTAACCTACCCCTAAATCCTCATTATTCATTCATGCAACTAAACTATGGCAAAATTATTACTCTCATGGCCTCCACTCTCATTCTAAAATTCCTAAGTAAATTCCTATGAGAGATTCATGTTCATTCAAGTGTTTTCAAGCATGAATGTATGTTGTTAGCTTGCATTCAAGTCAAGTTGCAACATTTCTATTTCAAAGCTAGGGTTTTATTGATTTGGAGCTTTCATATTGGGTTTATTTGATTGCATAAGAGCTTCGTCTCAATCTTTGTTTTGCATTTCGATTTGTGCCTTCATAGCAATGTAAGCCCTTTTCCTACTCTTAGATATTAACTATGAAGTTAAATGTTCATGTTGCAAGTTTGGGTTTGATCATTGAGTATAATACATGCTATCATGTCATGCAAGTTTATGAAGTCTTCATCTTGATCTTGTGGTCATAAAGCTTTGGGCTTTATGTTGAATGTTGCATTTTGGCAATATGAGAACTATCATACCCCTTATGATAGCTTGCATGTAATGTCATATGCGAACTTCTAGCCATCTTTCTAAGTCATTTATCACCATGATTCGCTTATTTGCCAAGTTTGGGTTTATGCATGTTTTTGAGGCTTAAGAATGTAACATGCAAGTTAATGAACACATTTGTGCCTCATTTGCCACCATGATTAACTTGTGGCTTAATATCCATTTTTGTCATGCCTTTGCTAAGTCTCTTCTTTTAATCCATTACGTTGTTGCGAACGTATATGCGAGTTTAAAAGCGTTGGGTTATGTTATGGGTAATTTCTAATGACATGAAAATATAACTTAAAAACATGACTTGAAATATAACATGGAAGTTGACATGTAAGTATGCTTGAAAATATGAAATTGGGAATTTACCTATTAAGTTAGGTCTACCCATACTATGGAATTGGGAATTTACCTATTGAGTTAGGTCTACCCATATTCTTAGGAAAACTTGAATATGAACATGACACTAGACTAAACATGAAAGTGACCAACTCGAGGTTGGGTTGAGTTTGCAACATAAAGATACCCGGAACCGACCGGCCTAACTAGTAGTTGCAAACAATAGGACCCAATGTGAGAAGTTGGTCATGTTGTGCTTGAACCCGAGGTTAGACTAAGTTGTGGTGTAAAGCTACCCGGAACCGACCGGCTTAACTAGTAACCACAACAAAGTCTAATGTGAGAGGTTGAGGTGCATTAAGTAATTAATGCCACATGATAAGGTTAAGTAAGTTTCCTTAATGACACCTAACCGTATAATACAGTTAATGGATGGGGTTAAGTTAACTTATACTTAACTAATCTAAACATGGAAATCGGATGGGGTTAAGTTAGCCTAGACTTAATTAATCCAACTTGGTAGTTTAAGGGGGTTAAGTTAAACACTTAACTAATCTAACACGATGATTTGATGTGGTTAAGTGACCTATACTTAACCAATCTAACTCGTTAATTTGATGTGGTTAAGTTAACCAATACTTAACCAATATAACGTGAAAACATGATAAGGCTAAGTCACGAATCGCTTGAATACACTTGACCGATTTGACTAAGTAAATTGATAGGGTCAAGTTAATATATACTTAACCAATCTAGAATGATAATTGGACGAGGTTAAGTCGTGAATTGCTTAATATACTTAACCAACTTGACACATGGTTTGTAGGGTTAAGTCTTGAACTTGGATACTTAGCCAATTTTGACATGATTTGTAGACGGATTAAGTCATGAACTTAAGTGACACTTAATCCATTATATAAACCCTAGTTCAGAGAATTAGGTGGATAACCGTAATTAACAAGAATAACGGGAATAAGCTAAGTGGTAAACCTTAGTTGGAGAATAGCTAAGTAATAATTCTTAGTCAAGGAATTTTGGACCAGTTCATAGATTGGATGAGTAACCCGATACGGTAGGTCATCGTTTAAGCACACGAGTAGGAGCAAGTTATCTGATTTAGATAAAGGCTCCAGCGAACTGGGTAACGAAGCAGCGGCTTCGGGGAACGTGAGGATATTCTTGGTATCCCTCTGTGAGCTGCCAGGTGATCATACTAGGCTCATGAGAGGTTAAGGTCTGCGTTAGAAGAACCAAGAGTATGCCTTGGTTGCTATACGAGCGACCTAAAGACAGGGATGTATAGGGGATAGTCTACGATACACGGTAGTGCCCTAGATAGCATTTCGTCAGGCTACCTACCATCTTTGGTCAAGCGTGTACGTACGGAAAGGCAGAGAACACCCAAAAGACCATAATTGCTATCTAATTATGGTTGCGGTAAGGCTAGGATTGTGGGTTGGCCAGTAGTGTGTTCTCATACAGGATTTATCCTGTCTTGTCTTTCACTAGTTGAGGGAGTGGTCTCGTGGGACCATAGCCACGTATAGGAAAAACAGACCTTAGCATCTGCATCGGCAGATAAATCGAAAGCTCCCGACCGAGTCCTGTATTTCTTGAACTGCCCTGTGACAGGACTCGGATGGCACGATGTGATACATGTGCATACAGTCATGGAAAAACGATTCACGATGAATGCGTGGGAAAAAGGGCGCGGTTGACGGTTAGCGTAATTCCTAGTGGCCCTGGGTGGTTGAACCCAAACCGAAATACGAAAACGTGCAATAGGTAAGCATAATCACTAGTGGTCCTAGGTGGCATAAGTCCTAGTTGCACAAACGATGATTCATGTTGGGAAAGCCTAGCTAGGTCTAGGGTAACAGTCCAAACGAGCTTAAGGATCATGGAATTACATTGGAGTAGTATAGAACCTCATGGGAAAGCCCGTACGGTCTACGACAAGGAACTGAACATTTACATGGAAAGAAACATACGAGTTGAGTAACCTATATATGCGATATATTAAGGTTGACATGGACCATTACACGACTTTTGAGTAAGGGTCATTCAGGGTTAACACATGATACGGTGGGGATACTAGTACGGTAGGTGCAGAGCAGAAATACAGGATAGATACCATGGGATGGTATACGTGATAGATATCTTGGGAATATTATTTTTGATAGGAACCTGACGATGGGATACCTTGTTTTATCTTGACATCGTAATTTATCATGACACCTTAGTTTATCTAAGTTCAGTAGTTCATCCTGCTATTTTGATTTAGCTTATCTATCTTGTCATCATGCTTATGTTCATCTCAGTTTCTCATGACAGTTAACTTTACTAGTTTTTATGCTGATAGTAGATAGGGCTTACTCAGTCTTTTTGACTGACCCGTTTTGTTTCGCTTCTTTTCTTCCGTTTCCCCCCAGGTTACAGGGAGGAAATACTGTTGTTTAGTTCGGACTTCTTCTGCTTGAAGGTCATCGTGTATGGCTTGGACACTTCTTGGCTATGGCTACTTTATTGTTTTACTTGGGGAATAATTTATGAAAAAGTTTTTATGCTTCTTTACTATTGTAAGACAGGTTTTGATGTACTCTGATGTAAAAGGCTTTAGACCTTAATTATTAATGTTTATGAAAGTTCAATTTTACTTCCGCTATTTTATATGTTCTGTCTTGTGATATTTCTGTGCATGTTTACCAATAATGCCCCTCTAAAGCTAGTGCATTCCTTTGCGAGTGACCCTAGCGGAGGCGGGGTGTTACAGGCATAAATGGTAAATTATTAATTAATTGGCCGCAAAGATAAACATGGCTAACTCGAGGTTAGAATGAGTTTGCGGCGTACTCCCGTCCGGAACCGCCCGGCACATCCAGTGGCCGCAAACAATAGGTTCTAATGTGAGAAGTTAGTCATAACATGCTTGAAACCCGAGGTTAGACTCAGTTTGTGGCAGAAATCTGCCCGGAACCAACCGGCCTAACCAGTAGCCGCAAACTGTCAGTCTAATGTGAGAGGTCTGGGCATTAATATTTAATTAATGAAAATCTGAGATAAATATGATGTCTAAAACGTGTTGGGTGGATAGGGTTAAACCAACTGGACTAATGAAATTAATAAACCCGTTTCATGAATCTATAGGCCCAGTACAAAGTTAGACAAGTCTGTAAATCTGTTAAATCTGTATGTCTGATCCGTTAGTCTGAAAACTTATTAACTTGATTTTCTGATCTGTGAACTAGTTGACCAGAACTCTGTATGTCTGAACTTGTAAACAAGTTAATCTGAAAACTGTTAGTCTGGGGACACAAGGTTAGTAGGGAAAATACTTGTGTCATCTGTTGTTTGGGACCCATATTAGTCAGTAATCCTTTTCTGGTATCAAAACTTTGACCCAACAGTAGGTAGGGTCCGGGCACGCTTACTGAACTAATTATAAGTGGTTCATTCTGATAATGGCGAGGGGTGTTGATGGTGCGTTCCAACCGGGTCATGTGCATGCATGGATCCCGGTCTGCCTCTGAGGATGTAAGACGCCGTGACATCTGTGAATAGGCTTGTGCCAATTGGTTGTCACTTTAGGGAGTGATACACCCTATTGTGGAGCCGACACAGGGTATTTATGTTTAGGGAGCCGATCGCTTGGGGTAGGGTTTTAGGGTACACTCAGTTCTGTCTGTTTCTGTTGGTACCGTCTGTTTCTGTTGGGTGGCAACACCTATCTGCGTTGTACCGTCTGTTCGGGATGTAAAGGCCCATTTACTAGTGTACACCTAATTCTAACATTCAGTTTCCGTAGTGATTATTCTATTTCCGTTTCTGTCTTTGTTCGGGTGGTAAAGGCCCATTAATAGCATTATGTTTCTGTATCTTCTGTTAGGGTGGTAAAGGCCCATTATTCTGTTTCTGTTTCTGTTTAGACATTAGGGTAACACCTAATCCTGTTATACTAGTATTAGTGCAGAGAAGTGAAAAGTAATATCATCATGTTTCTTCTGTTTACCCTAAGTATATCTGTTATTCCTGTTTCCTGTTATCTCTCATCCAGTTTTATTTGCATTCCTTGACATTATTATCTGTTCAAAACTGAAAGTCACTGGACTTGCCAGACTTTATGTCTGACCCTTGTTGTTTCGCCTCTTTTCTTCCGTTTCCCCCTAGGTTTTCAAGGAGGGAATAATCTAGCTTGATCCGGATCTTTCTTCCTGCTTGAAGCTTGAAGTGCTTAAAGTATGGCTTGTCTTTTTCTGGCATCTTTGGTGGGGATTATGATTTTAAAGTTTTGTACTCTGATGGCTTTTGAACAAGGCCGATATATATGTACTTGAGTTTTTGGTAAAGTTGTAACCAAACTGATTTTTGTCCGCTGCAATAAAGTTATAAAGTTTTTCAAGTATTATTTTTATATCTGTCTTGTAATATTCTGTTTACTAAAATGCTCCATCAAAGTTAAGGCATTCCCTTTGTGAGTGACCTTAATGGAGGTGGGGTGTTACAAAGTATATAGAGGCACGACTGGAAAATCAATAAAGCAAATCAACAGAGCATAATTAAAAGGAGGAAGAAAACCAAAAAACACAACTTAGCAAACCATTTCCCCCTTTTTTGTTTCATATGGAAGAAAGAGGAAAAAAGGACAAACTTAGCAAAAATAAACACAACTGGCTCGATACTTGGGAATTTTTAATATAAAAGGAAGCAATTCTCGGCATATTAAAAATGCCGTGCATAAACTCAACAAGCACAAAAGTTCACAAACATAGCATCAACCAAAGTAGGGTCACGACCATATAAAATCAATACAACAATGGGTTTGGCTTGGATTTAGTTAATGGAGTGCCAGTAGTGGCGCAGAGAGGGTTCAGCTGGGGCGTTGGATTCAGGCGATGGGTGGTGGTTTATGCGACGTGCAGGAGGGGCAACACGATGAAAGACAAGCAGAACAGGTTGCATGGCTTGGAGAAATACACTTTCGGGATTGGAGAGTGGAGAAGTGTGTTCACATGTTGCTAGAGGGAGGTCAGAGACTATGGACTTGATGGGGCATGACCAAATACAGGTGGAGGATGTGACGAGAACGATGGTGGCGCACGTGAAAGAACAAAAACGATTAAAAAAAATATGAAAGAACATTTTTTTTATTAGATTAGGTTTTGTTAAAAAAATCACCAGAAATAAAATAGGATTTACGAAAAAAAATATGTGATTTTCACAAATAAAAATAATGGGTTTTGCTCTAGAAATATATTTAAGTTTTTAATTTAAAATTGAGAAAGGATACAAGTCAAAGAAGAATATACTTGAAAGGATACAAATAGGTTTATGGTTTTGAAATTTACTTTTGTCCAATTAAATTTAGAATTAATTTGTTGAGAATTGATTTGTAGAGGGGAAGAAAGAGATCTGGAGATGAAAAAGCTTCTGAGAAGAAGGAAGAGGAAGAATACGTATTTATTCTCAGGAGAGAAACTCTTCAAATACAAAACGCAAAACAACCACCTAAACAAATAAATAAGCATCTAAGCCCAGTAAGTACAAACCCAATCCCATGAACCAATATGCTATAAACAAGTATACAAATCAAAGAATAATACATAAATACGCCGTTAATTGTGACACCCCACGTCCGTTAATGTCACTCATTAAGAGAATGCATTAAGTTTCATGAAGAGTTATAGGTAAAGAAATAGAAACATTACAAGATAGATATAAAATAACAGTGGAATAAAAAAACTTTATTAATCATAAAGCATCGTGGGTCAAAAAATCACATGTCTGAAAATACATAAACGCAGTACATCATCAAAACTTCTGTCTTGCACTTAAAACATCAGAGTACAAAATAAAAGAAGCATAATCCCCAAATAAAAACATAGCCCTAGTAGCAAAGATAGGCGCTTGAGCAATACATCTAAGCAGCTCCAGAAAATGATAGCAGAATCTTGGTCAAGCTTGACTATTCCCACCCTGAAAACCTGAGGGGGGAGGGGACGGAAGAAAGAAGAGGAAATAAAAAGGGTCAGCCATAAAGTCTGGTGAGTCCAGTTACTTTTATCAAGTGAATAAGTAAAAGTATCATGACATTAATATAAAGTTGATGAGAAAGATAACATCACAAAAGGCAGATATAGCAAGGTAAACATGAAAGAGTGTATGCACTTCTCTAATGATTACTCTGCACCAATACTAGTATAACCAGAATGAGATGATCCCAACAACTATAAGAATGTAGACTTGGGCGTACTTCCAGTGAGAGGTTCTCACCGCATACAATCAATAGGCAACCCAACGTTCCGGAGTTACCCCTATGGATAATAACGGGCTCCTAAATATACTAGAGTCTAAGTGTACCATAATTACTACCCTAATCGATCGGCTTCCTTGTAACACCCCGTAGTTCTGTAACATTAAATTTCACAAATTAAAGTATAATTAAATTTTAGAAGAAGAATTAAGGGAAACGGGTTATGCCATTGCATTCGTCTCGAAATTCTGCTTGAGATAGAGTTCGAGTTTGCGTAAATCGAACTCAGTACGAAGGAGATATGACCTCCAGAAGTTTAAAAATTTATTTAAAATTCAAACAGCTCGAAAAAAAGATTCAAAATTCAAAAATAGGACTAGACCCGGGATGGGCAGGAAAATTCCTGCCCAGGGCCCAGGTCGACCATAGGGTCGACTTGGTTGATCCAGGTTGACAACAGGGTCGACCATAGTGTCGACCTGGTTGACCCAGGTCGACCATAGGGTTGACCTCCCCTGTCGACCTGGTCAGGTCTGGCTGGCCTGATCTATGTTCTGGTCGAATTTCTCGGTCTGGTCTTGTCACAAGGGCTGAGTTGTCTTCTTTTGATTGGCTTCTCTTTAGAACAGATGGCTTTGATTAAACCTGGCTTCATCGACGGCTCTAATTAGCTTGCAACTCTATAAAAACACCCTGGGTCTCCAACTAAAATTCACACAAAAATAAGAACTTGAGCCGCCATGATGTCAGAAGAAAACTAAGGAGAGCCTCCGCTTGAAAAGAGACGAACAACGATTCAAGAAAACAAACCGCTAATCTAATTTCTACACAACGTTTTCTACTCCAAGGGAAAGCTTTACAAATTCAGAATAACAAAAACCAGAAAACAAGTTTCAGCGCCCGTTGTAAGTATAGTGGTTTTCTAAATATGAATAGAAATTGCGATGTGATTCGATGTAATTGAAATTGGGGTTTTACTATTGTAATATATTGATGTAAACTCTGTGTATTGCGTTGATTATGTCATATTTTGTATTGGGTGTTTGTGGCATAAATTGGTTGATGCGAGCCTGTTGACATTTGTATATGAAGATAAATATCACTTGCAAGTTTGTAGTAAAAACTAGAATTGACATCTTTATGTTATGTCGTTAACATGGTTAGCATACATTCTTTTTAGGCCTAAGTTGAGACTCATGTAAACATGTTCCAAGATGAAACCTTTTATGCCTACACGACTCAAAACTTTTGTATACATTATTATGTTTATTTGCAAGTGATAATTGTGTTTATGCAAGTACCTTTTGGTTACACAAATTATACTAGTTTCATGTTGAAATAGGCTACTTGATGTAAAGTTAATTTACAGCTTTAGGTTATGTCAAAAAGTGGACATTTTTATGCTAGTTTGGTGTTTGACATTGTGGCTAGTTATATGTGTATAAAACTATGTTTAAACAAGTCTAAAAGTACGCCATTTCATGTGACACCAATTAAGTTATATCCTTATTTGAATGCAAGTTCACATGACCCACAATCTATGTTAGTGAAAACGCTATGATCCAAGTTCATGCGCCACACACTTTTATGTATTCTAGGACAATTCATGATTCTGTGCTTCCCCTTTTTATGTTTATGAGTTGGGCTGAAATGTTAAGCCCAACATATGTTATAATGCTACGTACGTATAAACGGGGGAAACAAACGTTGAGTTTAAAATAAAATACATCTATTGGCATGTTTGACACATGCCAACGACTAATGACATTTAAAGTGACACATGCCAATGACTAGTGACATTTAAAGTGACACATGCTAATGACTGGTGACATTCAAAACGGTATAAATCGTTATACCCAAAATTAGTGAATTTGGATAATTGGGCCATAAACGTTTACATATAAAAATGAAAAGTGACAAATATGTAAATCTAGAAAATATGAGCATGCTTAACCCGAGGTTGGATTAAGTTGTGATGTAAACCTGTCCGGACCCGCCCAGCTGTCCAGTAATCACAACAATACCTATCCAATGTGGGTGGTTAAGGCATTGAGCCCAATAAAGACCCGAGGTTAGACTGAGTTGTGGCGTAAGACTGCCCGGAACCGACCGGCATACAGGCAGCCACAACAATACCTGTTTAATGTGAGTGGTTGGTGCTTTAATAAGACAATTAAAGCTAAGTTAGGATTGGTAGGGTTAAGTTAATTTGAACACTTAACCAACGTTAACAAGACAAGACTTGTATGGGTTAAGTAACTAAGAAAACACTTAGCCAATTTAACATGTTAACTAGACTAGAAGGTGAGGTTAAGTAAATTCATGACACTTAACCGTTATAATCTGATAATTAGATAAGTGGGTGAGGTTAAGTAAATTTGGAATACTTAACCATTATAACACGTTAGCTAGATAAGTGGGTAAGGTTAAGTAAATACACTTAACCAATTTAACATGTTAGCCGGACTAGAGGGTAGGGTTAAGCAAACTTAGAACACTTAACCATCATAGTGTGATAAATTGAATAGGGTTAAGTTGAAACATGAAGGGACAATACCTAACCATTAGAACATGTTAATTAAACAAATGTTAGGGTTGAGTTAACTAAGGGAACACTTAACTTTTATCACATGTTAGTTAAAACAGATGGGTAAGGTTAGGTTAAAAGGGACACTTAACCAATACAGGACGAACGGGTAGGGTTAAGTAATAAGAAATACTTAACCAATATAACTTGGTTTGTGATAGGGTTAAGTCGACATGAACTACTGATAACACTTAGCCAGTTTAATATGACAAAGGAATGGGTTAAGCTAACTTGAATTGACTAATGACACTTAACCAATCCAACTTGATGAGAAAGAGGGCTAAGTAGTAAACCCTAGTTAAGAAACAATCGAGAACGGGAGCTAAGTTGAAATCCCCAGTTAAAGAAACTAAGTGATAAACCTTAGTTAACAAGATTTATGGGAAAAGAAACTAAGTGGTAAACCTTAGTCGAGAACAACTAAGTAATAATTCTTAGTCAAGAAAACCGAGTCAGTCCATAATAGATGAATAATCCGATATGGTAGATCATCGCATAACAAGTACATGAGGAGGAGCAAACGTTTATCCGATTTCAAAAAAGGCTCGAGCGGACTGGGTTTAGAAGCACGTAGCTTCGGGAGACGTGAGGGTACACTTGGTATCCCTCTGTGAGGTTGCAGATGATCCGCCTGGGCTCACAGAGGTTAAGGTCTGCATCAGAAGAACCAAGGGTATGCCTTGGTTGCAATTTAAGGCAACCTAAAGACTAAGATGGACCAGCGTGATTCGACGAGACCAGTAGCCCTGTGATAACGACTCGTCGTCTACCTAATATCTTGAGTCAATCGTAGTACACATGCGGAAAGGCAGAGAACTCCCAACAGACCATATACTTGCTATCTAGTTATGGGTGAGGCTGGCCAATAGGAAAGTGGGGCATAGGTGGTAAGAATATAGTTCTCGTGCTTGATTTTCTTGGATTTCCTTTCATTAGTTGAGGGAGGGGTCACATGGGACCATAACCACTAGTAGAAAAACAGACCTTAGCATCTGTATTGGCAGATATCTAAAAGCTCCCGATTGAGTTCCGTGTTTCTAGAATAGCCCTGCCACGGGACTCGGGTCGCACATTTCAGGACATGTGTATCGAAACAGCGATAAACGATTCGCGACACATACGTAGGGAAAGTCTAGGAACATATACCACTCTAAGTAGTGTGTCCTAGACTGAGGGCATCGTTCGACATGTAGCATAATCCCTAGTGGACCTAGGTGGCATAAATCCTGAATCCGAGAAATATTAGATAAGACGCATAAACCCTAGTTGAATCTAGGAAACGCTCGAGAGAAAAGCCCAGATTAAATCTAGGTAATAAATAATAGATGTGCGCCTAATGGCAACCACAGTTAAAGGGACTGGGATCACGTTATCATTTTATACAGATTACTAGTTGGGATACTAGTTAGGTGGTGCAGAGATTTGTATGGGGTGCGAAAGTAATTTCGATTCTAAACCGCTTTGCCTTAGTTTATGGTTTTTTCCCATTTTCAGTTTATGCCTATCATGTCTTTTTCTTTATTCATATACCGAAGCACCACTAGACTTACCAGGCTTTATGTCTGATTCTATGTTTTCTTTCGTCTTCTTTTCTTCCGTTCCCCACCCCTCAGGTAGTCAGGGAGGGAATAGCTCAGATTTGTATGGACCTGTTACTCTTTCCAAGCTTGAAGATTCTTTGAGGTGCTGCTTTGGACTCTCTTTTCCACCGCTATGGCTAGCTAATGTTTTATTGGGGAATATCATTGTATATTCATGCTTCTTTTTTTTGTTAAACAAGAAAGATACTTTGTTGTTGGAAAACAATCTTTGTACAAGCTGTTTATAAATGAAATAAAGTTTTATTCACTTTTCTGCTGCTTTGTTTATCTGTCTTATAATTTATCTGCATCTTTTACCTATAATACTTCACAGAACTTAGTGCATTCCCTTTGTGAGTGACACTAACGGATGTGGGGTGTTACACGTGGTATCAGAGCTGAAGGTTACCAGATCAGATAAAAGATTTGAAAAATTATTTTCAACTGGTTTAAAAGAAGCATTTTCAAAAGAACAGTTTTGTTTTAAAGGCATATTCACCCAAGCCATATGCACTATCTTTTGATTCTCTATTTGAGTCCTCGTTTCCTTCTTTCTTGAGTCTCTGGGGCTCCTCGCTTATTGGGAGGTAACCTCATCGAAGGGCGAAGTAGTGAACAACTTCCATCTATAGCCATAATAGTTTCACCTGCTGCTAGTTTTCTTTCAAGCTTTGTAGGGTTTTCTGTACGATGGAGGCAGCTTTCGAGAGAGATTTATCAACATGATTACACAAGGAAGAGGATGAGGAGTTTGGCTAAGGGGCACAACCCAAGGATGAGGAATTCATGGATATGGACTTGGCTCACGAAGGAGGAATGAATTATAAAACCTAAGACAAAACGAAGTAGCATTTCTATGGTAGAATAGGGCATATAATTAAGGACAAGGGCAAAGACAAGGGAAAGGATTTTCAGGGGGACGAGTGCGTGCTTTCACCACCAGAATACCTGGGAGAGAGATAATAAAAGTCTCCACTGGAAAAGTTTAGCTTTTCATTTGATCAACCTGGTAGTACTCTTTTGATCTTAGCGCTTCGTATTCATTTATTCCTGCTTCCATAGTTGAGTCTGTGCACCTAGGTACTTGTATAGTAGAAGATCCCAACTAGTCTCAGATCCAAATTGGTGGTTCGGCCCGTTTACCTTTGGTTTGTAGGGATTTGAGAATGGCCACATTAAGTGTTGAGTTTAAGCATAGTGTTTTGGTTCCATGGGCTATGAGTTGATCCTAGGCATGGGTTGTTTGGCTAGTTATTCTGAAAGTTAGACTTTTTCACTTGCCTTGGAAATACCCTCGAGATTTCGTGATCCTAAAAAGATCAGTTAGGCTTAGCTATCTAGAATCACTTAATACATTTATCGATGATTTGCAATCCGTTAGAATAGTCCATGAGTACGCAGTTGTTTTGATTAGGTTAGTGGTTTACCCCTAAACGCGGGATAGACTTCCGCATTTATCCAGTTGACAATGCAAAGCCGGCTATCCGATCAACGACAATTTTGGAAATGGAGGTCAAGAAACTTCGCAATCGTAAAGATTAATTAGATAAGATACAGAATAGTGAAGCCCAAGAAGATGCGACTTAGGAGACTGTAGACTAGATACACGCATCATACCCTTTTTCCTAAGGGTACATCCTTGATCTCTTTTAAGAATTTTATGCATACTTTCCAGCCTTTAAGGTATATCCTCTAGGACGTATCATCGATCCTTAGATAGAAGCCAATGGATGTAAACATGTATTTGAAACATGTTATGATTGATGGTTGCAAGTGGTTGCTCGTGGATGCGTATACACACCATATGCGCTAAAACGACTTAGTCACTTTCATATTGCATTCGCATATATGTATTTGCTTAATGGATTTAACTTGATATGTTATCATATGGATGTTGCATATGGATGAATGGCTATGCACACATGTTGTATTTACATAACTAGGGATGCTTGCATACATGATTGGATGCGTGGCACTGACATAATTCACATTAAGGAGGTCAACTGAATCAGTAGACCGCCTGATTTTGCATATATAAAGACATATACACACACTATGCATATGAACATGGAAGCATTAGAAATATTTTTAAGGACAATGAATTCCTGGGATTGAATGGTTGAGTAGATGGGTGATTGGATGGTAGGACACATTCATCCTAACTTGAAGATTTCGGGGACGAAATCCTTTTAAGAGGGGGAGAATGTAACACCCCGTAGTTCTATAACATTAAGTTTCACAAATTAAAGTATAATTAAACATTATTAGAATAATTAAGGGAAACGGGCTACGCCATTGCGTTCGTCTTGAAATTCTGCTTGAGATAGAGTCTGAGTTTGCGTAAATCGGACTCCATACGAAGGAGATAAGACCTCCGGAAGTTTAATAATTTATTTAAAATTCAAACAGCTCGAAAAACGGATTCAAAATTCAAAAATAGGACCAGACCCGGGCTGGGCAGGAAAATTCCTGCCCAGGGCCCAGGTCGACCACAGGGTCGACCATAGTGTCGACCTGGTTGACCCAGGTCGACCTCCCCTGTCGACCTGGTCAGGTCTTGCTGGCCTGGTCTGTGTTATGGTCGAATTTCTGGGCCTGGTCTTGTCACTAGGGCTGAGTTGTCTTCTTTTGATTGGCTTCTCTTTAGAACGGATGGCTTTGATTAAACCTGGCTTCATCGATGGCTCTAATTAACTTGCAACTCTATAAAAACACCCTAGGTCTCCAACTAAAATTCACACAAAAATAAGAACATGAGCCGCCATGATGTCAAAAGAAAACTAAGGAGAGCCTCTGCTTGAAAAGAGATGAACAACGATTCAAGAAAACAAAACTCTAATCTAATTTCTATTCAACGATTTCTACTCCAAGGGAAAGCTTTGCAAATTCAGAATAACAGAAACCAAAAAACAAGTTTCAGCGCCCGTTGTAAGTATAGTGGTTTTCTGAATATGAATAGAAATTGCGATGTGATTCGATGTAATTGAAATTGGGGTTTTACTAATGTAAAATATTGATGTAAATTCTGTGTATTGCGTTGATTATGTCATATTTTGTATTGGGTGTTTGTGGCATAAATTGGTTGATGCGAGCCTATTGACATTTGTATATGAAGCTAAATATCACTTGCAAGTTTGTAGTAAAAACTAGAATTGACATCTTTATGTTATGTCGTTAACATGGTTAGCATACATTCTTTTTAGGCCTAAGTTGAGACTCATGTAAACATGTTCCAAGATGAAACCTTTTATGCCTACACGACTCAAAACCTTTGTATACATTATTATGTTTATTTGCAAGTGATAATTGGGTTTATGCAAGTACCTTTTGATTACACAAATTATACTAGTTTCATGTTGAAATAGGCTACTTGATGTAAAGTTAGTTTACACCTTTGAGTTATGTCAAAAAGTGGACATTTTTATGCTAGTTTGGTGTTTGACATTGTGCCTAGTTATATGTGTATAAAACCATGTTTAAAAAAACCTAAAAGTACGCCATTTCATCTGACACCAATTTAGTTATATCCTTATTTGAATGCAAGTTCACATGACCCACAATCTTTGTTAGTGAAAACGCTATGTTGCAAGTTCATGCGCCACACACTTTTATGTATTCTAGAACAATTCATGATTCTGTGCTTCCCCTTTTTATGTTTTTGAGTTAGGATGAAATGTTAAGCCCAACATATGTTATAATGCTATGTACGTACAAACGGGGGAAAGAAACGTTGGATTTAAAATAAAATACATGTATTGGCATGTTTGACACATGCCAATGACTAGTGACATTTAAAGTGATACATGCCAATGACTAGTGACATTTAAAGTGACACATGCGAATGACTAGTGACATTTAAAGCGGTATAAATTGTTATACCCAAAAATAGTGAATTTGGTTAATTGGGCCATAAACATTTACATATAAAAATGAAAAGTGATAAATATGTAAATCTAGAAAATACGAGCATGCTTAACCCGAGGTTGGATTGAGTTGTGATGTAAACCTGCCCGGCTATCTAGTAATCACAATAATACCTATCTAATGTGGGTGGTTAAGGCATTGAGCCCAATAAAGACCCGAGGTTAGATTGAGTTGTGGCGTAAGACTGCCCGGAACCGACCACCATACAGGCAGCCACAACAATACCTGTCTAATGTGAATGGTTGGTGCTTTAATAAGACAATTAAAGCTAAGTTAGGATTGGTAAGGTTAAGTTAATCTGAACACTTAACCAACTTAACACATTAACAAGACAAGACTTGTAGGGGTTAAGTAACTAAGAAAACACTTAACCAATTTAACATGTTAACTAGACTAGAAGGTGAGGTTAAGTAAATTCAGGACATTTAACCATTATAATCTGATAATTAGATAAGTGGGTGAGGTTAAGTAAATTTAGAATACTTAACCATTATAACACGTTAGCTAGATAAGTGGGTAAGGTTAAGTAAATACACTTAGCCAATTTAATATGTTAGCTGGACTAGAGGGTAGGGTTAAGCAAACTTAGAACACTTAACCATCATAGTGTGATAAATTGAACAGGGTTAAGTTGAAACATGAAGGGACAATACCTAACCATTAGAACATGTTAATTAAACAGATGTTAGGGTTGAGTTAACTAAGGGAACACTTAACCGTTATAACATGTTAGTTAAAACAGATGGGTAAGGTTAGGTTAAAAGGGACACTTAACCAATCCAAGATGAATGGGTAGGGTTAAGTAATAAGAAATACTTAACCAATATAACTTGGTTTTTGATAGGGTTAAGTCGACATGAACTACTTATAACACTTAGCCAGTTTAATATGACAAAGGAATGGGTTAAGCTAACTTGAATTTACTAATGACTTAACCAATCCAACTTGACGAGAAAGAGGACTAAGTAGTAAACCCTAGTTAAGAAACAATCGAGAATGGGAGCTAAGTTGAAATCCCCAGTTAAAGAAACTAAGTGATAAACCTTAGTTAACAAGAATTATGCGAAAAGAAACTAAGTGGTAAACCATAGTCGAGAACAACTAAGTAATAATTCTTAGTCAAGAAAACTGAGCCAGTCCATAATAGATGGATAACCCGATATGGTAGATCATCGCTTAACAAGTACATGAGAAGGAGAAACGTTTATCCGATTTCGAAAAAGGCTCCAGCGGACTGGGTTTAGAAGTACGTAGCTTCGGGGGACATGAGGGTACTCTTGGTATCCCTCTGTGAGGTTGCAGATGATCCGCCTGGGCTCACAGAGGTTATGGTCTGCATCAGAAGAACCAAGGGTATGCCTTGGTTGCAATTTATGGCAACCTAAAGACTGGGATGGACCAGCGTGATTCGACGAGACCAGTAGCCCTGTGATAGCGACTCGTCGTCTACCTACCATCTTGAGTCAATCGTAGTACGCATGCGGAAAGGCAGAGAACTCCCAACAGACCATATACTTGCTATCTAGTTATGGGTGAGGCTGGCCAATAGGAAAGTGGGGCATAGGTTGCAAGAGTATAGTTCTCGTGTTGATTTTCTTGGATTGCCTTTCATTAGTTGAGGGAGGGGTCACGTGGGACCATAACCACTGGTAGAAAAACAGACCTTAGCATCTGCATCTGCAGATATCTGAAAGCTCCCGACCGAGTTCCGTGTTTCTAGAATAGCCCTGCCACGGGACTCGGGTCGCACATTTCAGGACATGTGCATCTAGACAGCGATAAATGATTCGCGACACATATGTGGGGAAAGTCTAGGAACATATACCACTCTAGGTAGTGTGTCCTAGACTGGGGGCATCGTTCGATAGGTAGCATAATCCCTAGTGGACCTAGGTGGCATAAATCCTGAATCTGAGAAATATTCGATAAGACGCATAAACCCTAGTTGAATCTAGGAAACGCTCGAGAGAAAACCCTAGATTAAATCTAGGCAATAAATAATAGATGTGCGCCTGATGGCAACCACAGTTACAGGGACTGGGATCACATTATCATTTTATACAGATTACTAGTTGGGATACTAGTTAGGTGATGCAGAGATTAGTATGGGGTGCGATAGTAATTTCGATTCTAAACCGCTTTGCCTTAGTTTATGGTATTTTCCCATTTTCAGTTTATGCCTGTCATGTCTTTTTCTTTATTCATATACCGAAGCACCACTAGACTTACCAGGCTTTATGTCTGACTCTATGTTTTCTTTCGTCTTCTTTTCTTCCGTTCCCCACCCCCCAGGTAGTCAGGGAGGGAATAGCTAAGATTTGTATGGACCTGTTACTCTTTCCAAGCTTGAAGATTCTTTGAGGTGCTGCTTTGGACTCTCTTTTCCACCGCTATGGCTGCCTAATGTTTTATTGGGTAATATCATTGTATATTCAAGCTTCTTTATTTTTAAACAAGATAGATACTTTGTTGTTGGAAAACAATCTTTGTACAAGCTGTTTATAAATGAAATAAAGTTTTATTCACTTTTCCGCTGCTTTATTTATCTGTCTTGTAATTTATCTGCGTCTTTTAACTATAATACTTCATAGAATTTAGTGCATTCCCTTTGTGAGTGACACTAACGGATGTGGGGTGTTACATCCCTACTCCATAGATACCCTATGCTGGCCCCAGAGTAGGGTGTATTACTCCCTAAAATGGCAACCCTTAGTTTTTAGGATGCACAACCATATCTATAGGTGTCACAGTCATCTTATCGCCCTCTGCCTGGACCATGCATGCACATGACCCTTGTCGGTTCGCGTCGCCCACACAGTCCTCCATGTTTAGATCTCTTACAATCAGCCCAGTAAGCGTGCCCCGACTCCAACCAAGGACAAAGTACTCGTTGGTACCATTAAATGGGTTACCGACTGAAACAAGCCCCACACACAAGATGATGGAAGCTCTCCCCTTTGTCTTGCATCCCCACTAGGATTTCCATAGGTTATGCTTACCTAACAGTGTCTTTAATTACAATATCCCAACCAGTTAAGTTTGTGGGCCTATATGCGCAAATATTACCCACCAACCCAAGAATTACTTAACCCACCCATTGTCTCAATCCAGTTTATTTAACCCCTTATTCAAGCCAACATGTTCATGCAATCTTTATGGATTCAATTAGGTTAAGTATTCAAGTTCATTACCATATTCATTTATGGTTATAATGTGCTAGACTTCTCACATTGTTTTCACCAAAAAATGGTTTAAACACCAAAGGTACTGGAATTGTACTTCACCAATATGGTAAGAAAATAAATGGAGTTGTACTTAATAACAATTGAAAGTAAAAATAAGCACAAGGAAAAATAGAGAAGAGATTTAGAGTGGTTCAGCTTTGTGTCAGGCTTACATCCACTATAAAGATTACTTGCATTCTTAAAATGGAAATTACAAAGCGTACCAACTCCCTTTTCTCATACATATTTATATTCACTCAACATACTCTCATTCATACATATCAATCCTAGGATTTCATAAGAAAATGGTAGAGTTTGAGGAGGATAATGATGGATGGATGATTGAGAAGGAGGATGTCTTTGATTTTTCGATTACAAGGTTGTACTGGATGCCATGGCCAAATCGGTGATGAACCTTTTGGATGAAGAAGATGATCCAAATCTTTAAGGAATGATTGAGGATGGAATTTAGCAGCACTTTGTGGTTCGAAAGATCCGATTTGGCCATGGCGTCCAGTACAAGCTTGTAAACGAAAAATCAAAGACATCCTCCTTCTCAATCATCCATCCGCCATTCTCCTCCTTGAACCCTACCATTTTCTCATGAAATCCTAGGATTGATATGTATGAATGAGACTGTGTTGAGTGAATATAAAGATGTACGAGAAAAGGGAGTTGGCATGCTTTGTAAGTTCCATTTTAAGAATGCAAGTAATCTTCATAGTGGATGTAGGCCTGACACAAGGCTGAACCACTCTAAATCTCGTCTCTATTTTTCCTTATTCGCATTTTTACCTTCAATTGTTATTAAGTACAGCTCCATTTATTTTCTTGCCATATTGATGAAGTACAATTCTTGTATCTTTGGTGTTTAAGCCATTTTTTGGTGAAAACATTTGGCGCCCACTGTGTGGTCGTGTTCGAAATTTCTTGCCTCGTACCTCCTTTCAGTCTCAACAATAAAAAATCCTAAATTGTTTTCTCCCTCGAAGCCATTGCCGGATCTAAGAAGAACGCCAAATCTACTAAAGCTACCGCGACCAGTGAGGATAATGATGTTAATGGAGCTACACCGCAAACCTTGAACCAAGGGATTGGGGGAACCCCTGGGTCATCTGTAACGCGCGATGAGTTAAATATGGCTGTAACAGATCTGAATGAGAAAATGGATGCTACGACGAAGATGATGATAGAAAGGTTTGATGTGCTGATTAATGCTCAAGCCAATCTACAGTGACCAAATGCTCCAAATAATGTTGATGAAGAAGAGGACACATCAGCCTCAGACCCTAGTCGATCCCACTTTTAGTGGAAGACAAGGAAGAGGCCGACGGTGAGGACTCTAAGGCCAGATCCTCGCAGCGTAAAGAAAAACGTGCGACTCAAAGTATCGTAAGTCCCACCAAAAGGACACCTCCCGAAAGAGGTGCACGGCATCGAAGCTCAAATCACGATAGCACTGATAAGAACATCGATGCAGATCCTATGGAACAAGCGACTGACGAGAGATGCATCATAGACACGATCCAGCGAATAATGAAGGAGAAAGCGACCCGAGAGGATGAAGAGAGAGAATGGGAATTTTCACCTAGCAAAAATCCATTTACAGAAAAGATCCATCAAGCAAAGTTCCCTAAGAAATTCATGCCAACAACAATAGCACCTTATGGCGGAGTTGGAGATCCGAACATCTTTCTATTCAAATACGACCAACACATGAATGGAGCTAGGGCTAGAGACGAAGTAAATTGCTTATACTTTCTTGTGTGCTTAGAAAGTGTAGCCCCACTATGGTTCACCAGACTTCCACCTAAATGTATCGACCAGTTCGCCGATTTGGCAAGAAGGTATCAAGATCAATTCTGATTACTAACCACCAAAGCAAGATACGTGATGTCACTTAGCAAGATGGAACAAATGCCTGGGGAAACCATCAAAGCTTTCCTTATATGCATCCATGCTGCAGTAGCAAAGGTCATAGAGCCAGAGCCTTGGTACTTGTTGGCAGCCCTGAAAGGAGCCATCGATAAGAAGTCAGAATTTGGGAAGTGGCTCAAGATGAAGAAACCAAAGACTTTAAAGAAGTTCTATAAGAAAGCTGAAGAATATATGAGTGTAGAAGATGAAGCCCCAAACTTCTAGAAGGCTATAGAGAATAGCGCTGCCAGAGAAGGAAAAAGAAATGAGTTCCGAGCTGAGCAGAAGAATGAAACAGGGCAAAAGAGGTGGAGCGATGAGAAGGATAACAAAGACTATAAGAAGATGCGGCTGTATAAGTTATCTTAATTAACCCTCCTAAAAGAAAATCCAGAAAGAATTTACTCTGCCACAAAGGATTCAGGTATCTTTCCTCAGATGAAGCCACAGAGGATAACTGAGAAACAAGCAAATTCCAGCAAATTCTACCGGTTTCACAACCAACCAGGACATAGCACTAATGAATGTCAACACCTGAGGAGTTTAATCGAAGAACTCATCAGGAAGAATCAACTCCAACAGTATGTGAAATGTCCTCAAAACGCTCCAGTTGCTCAAGGGCATAATAATATGATCATCCAACCCGACTCAAGTGTGGAAGCTCAAGTATCAGTTGATTCAAGACCAGTAATCAGCATGATATTTGGGGGGCCTTATCCGGCTGGAAACAGTTGGGCTAATATGGAAAAGTATGCTAATGAGTAGAAGGAAGACTCAAGAGAAGAAAGATGTATGATCTTGGGCAACGAGCTCCTAATGAAAATGCCTAAAACTTCAACCGATGACGTTATATTCAAAGACAAAGATGGAGACGGGTTAGTTACACCAACTATTGACACTATAGTGATCACAATTTGTCTTAGCCCTGCAGTTGTTAAAAGAGTCTTGGTTGACACATGGGCATCTGTTAGTGTGATATTCATAAGCATGTTCCAAAAAATGATTCTCCTTATGGACGAAGTACGGGCGTATCCAAATAAGATCCACGGTTTCACGGGTCAGCCTACACAACCCATCGGTACAATAGACTTACTCGTGGAATTGGTAGATGGAGAGCGCAAGGTCTCAATGGTGTAAACATTTGTCGTCATAGACGAGTTCTCATCCTATAGTGCTTTCCTTGGGAGGCCAACTCTTTCAGGCTTTAAGGTTGCACTGGCTCCATGGTGTCTGATCGTGAAGTTTCCAACTGAAACGGGATTGGTGTGATTAAAGGCAACCAGATTGCTACAAGGGAATGCTACGTGACGGAGTTGAAATAGGCTAAGAAAAAAGACTTAGGAAAGGATGCGGAGTCTTTCCCCTGCATTCACAAACTCCCTTTATAGCAATTAAAGAAGGATCCATGCACTGACGAACACGGTGGAGCACGAAAAGAAATCGACCCTTGGAAAGCCAATGTAGAGGATGAAAGAGCGACATCGACCGAAGTCACAATTCCTATAGCTGTAATTCTGAAGGACCTGAACTGTGTGTTGAATATAGGATCTCGGTTAAGCCCCGAATTAAAGAGTCGATTGGTTGTCTTTTTAAGAGCTAATTAGGATGTGTTAGTGTGGAATCATTCCGACATGTGCGGTATATCTCTAGATATCGCAGTCCATAAGCTAAACATTGACCCGCATGTTCCATCTGTTAAGAAGGAAAGGAGAACCCAGGAGCCGGAAAGGTTGCGTGCCTTAAAGGAAGAAGCGGACAGGTTAATGGAAAATGGTTTTATCAGAGAATCCACCTATTCGAAATGGGTTTCCAACCCTGTGCTCGTAAAGAAAGCAAACGGAAAATGGCGAGTCTGTGTAGATTACTCAAACCTCAACAAAGCTTGTCCAAAAGACAGTTTTCCTCTCCCCAGAATCGACCAGCTAGTAGATTCTAAGACCGGTCATGAATTATTGTCTTTCATGGATGCATAATCTGACTATAATCAAATCATGATGTACGGGCCGGACCAGGAAGACACAAGTTTCATTACTGATCTTGGCTTATATTGCTACAAGGTGATGCCATTTGGCCTAAAAAATGCGGGGGCAACTTAACAACGATTGGTAAATGCTATGTTCAAAAAGCAAATTGGTAGGACAACGGAAGTCTATATCGATGATATGTTGATAAAGTCCAAAAGAGCAGAAGACCATTTAGAAGATCTAACCTAGATGTTCGGTATCCTACGACAATATGGCATGAAGCTGATTCCCTTGAAATGTTGTTTCGGGGTCGGTTCAGGCAAGTTCCTAAGATTTATGGTCAACGCTAGGGGCATAGAAGCTAATCCAGCCAAAATATCAGCTTTGAGAGAAATGCGCCCCCATAAACCAAGAAAGAACTTCAACGTTTGAATGAGAGGATTGTGGCCTTAAATCGCTTCATGTCCAGGGCAACGGACATATGTCTTCCATTTTTTTATGCCCTTAGGAAGGTGAAAAAAGAGATACAGTGGACCTCTGAATGTCAGAAAGCCTTCGAAGAACTGATCCAACACATGGCAGCACTGTAACAACCGTGAATTTTGGGGGTAAATTTAAAAATATATTTTAACTAATTTATTGGGTTTTGATATTTAAGATAATTAATTTAAAATAATAATGATTAAAAATTTATTTTAATCGAAGTTAGGATGAATAATTTAATTTTAATTATAAAAGGAGTTAGAAATAGCGTGGTAGTTTGAAAAGTCAAACTTGAACTTTGACAGACCGTACATGATGCAAAATTTAACGGATTTTAGTGAAACCAAAAATATTAGAATCTCTTTTAAAAATATCTTTCCAATGAATCCAAAAAATCGAAATTTCATAGCGGGAATTAAAAGTTATGCCCAGTTTAATTTTCAGGATAGTCGCTGTAAGATTTATATATATTTTAATATTAAAAATAGCCATTTTTCAAACGACCTCTGTTTTCGACGAAATCACTTTTGTTGTGTTTGAAATGTCAAATTATTGCTAAATTTAATTTTTCATAATTTTTAGAATTAATTTGTGACCGTGGAAAAAAGATTTTAATTTGGTCAATTTCGGTTAATTTTAATTGACTTGAAAAAGGCCAATTTTCAAATGGTCTCAGAATTCGACGAAATTTGTTTTGTTAGGACCGTATCATCAAAAATAAGCTAGAAACAATTTTTCTGTAATTTTTAGAGTCTGTATGTGGCCCCGGTAAATTAATATGTACGGTCAAATTAAATAATTAAAGGTTTTATATTTTAAAATAACGAAAAACATATCGTAACAGCCGAATTGGGTTACGAAACATATTCCATTGTGTCCGGGACGGGGTAATTTGCTGGGGACGATAGTCGTTGGGTTTGATTTGGAGTTCATATTAATAAACATGAATTTTTGAAATAAATAAATTAAAATACGCTATATATACCGTAGAATACACCGTATATCGTAACCCTAATGTCTCAATACGCGTAGCCGCCGTATCCCCTTTCATTGGCAGATTTCTTCTAGTGTTCTCCCTTTGTTTTCTTCTAACCAAAACAATGGTATTCGAATCTCCCTACACAAAATTAAAGAGCTCTTTTTGCTCTACAGTTTCAATAGTCGTGATCGGATCTGGTGTCCTCAAGCACTCGAACTTTGGGCTTAAATCGGTGAACTTTGGAGCGGATTTCCGGAACAGAGGCAGGCACGAGTGGGTCCTGCTTCCTGGCCTTCGGCGGCGACGCCAGGCTCTACGGCGGGGCAGTTCTGGAACGGGTTCATCTCGACTGTGGTGGCGGCGAGATGTGGGTTCTCGAGTTGAAGGTGGTCCGATGTTTAAACAGGAGGAAGAAGATAAGGAGCGGCCTTAAAGTTTGATTAAGCAATGTAATTAAAATGTTAATTATATTTTATTGTTTAAATTTTGTAATTAATATTGAAACGACCATAACTTAATCAAACGATGTCAGAATTTAGCAAATAAAGGTGCGATGGATTCGCAGCAACGAACACTCCAACGTGGCAGTGACTAGATTTGAAATGGAGTAAAACAAAATTCAGACCTGAACTGCATAGAATTAAAACCTTGGTGAGATTTCTATTTTTTTTAGTAAATAAATTTAAGTATCTTTCTTTATTTAAATTCCATGTGTGTATGTTAATTTAATTCAGATCTGTGATGTATGATGTTGTATTTGTTGCTTGTTGATTTTTGTTGATTTTGATATATGCGTTTGGTTGAAATTTGATTAATGTTTGAATTGAAATAAAAATCGTATTTTTATTTCGGATCTATGGATATTGAAAGTGTTTGAAATTAAAGATTTCATCTTTATTTTAGACCCAAGGATATAGCTTTGTTTATATAACAAAAATTTACATTTTTGTAGAGAAAAAAAATAGATCAAACGAAAATATCATTTTTGTTGGATAAAAATAGTTGAAAAAAATTGAATCATTTTGTTGAAATAAAATAGTGAAACAAAAGGAGGCATTTTTGTCACCTTAATGAGAATGAAGTAAAAAGAGGCATTTTTGTCATTTAGTAAGGATTATACAAGGATACACATTTTTGTTATTAAATAGGGATTTTACAAAAGTCACATTTTTGTCATTTAATAAAGATTATATACGAAAAATATCATTTCGTGTAAAAACTTGATTAGTGAAGAAAAATATCATTTTGTGTAAAAACCTGTTAGTGAAATGAAAATGAACATTTTTATATATTAAAAAGGGTCAAATAAAAATGAACATTTTATATGTTAAAAAGGAGTATACAAAATAGACAGTTTTGTTCATATTAAGAGTATCAGACAAGATAATCATTTTTGTTTAAATTAAAAGAATAAGGCTAAAATAGACATTTTTATCACTTAAAAAGGATTACACCGTTATTTATTAAATTAGAATTGACATTATTTACACCGTTATGTATTAAATTATAAAGGACATTTTGTTAGGAAATTAGAATATAAAGGGCATTTTGTTAGGAAATTAGAATATAAAGGGCATCTTGTTAGGAAATTAGAATATAAAGGACATTTTGTTAGGAAATGGAAATTAGAATAAAAAGAACATTTTTGTTAAAAATTGTAAATCAGAATAAAAAAGTATAGAAATAAAGATTACATCTTTATTGACCTTTTATATGCAATAAAAAGAAGTAGAGAATTAGAAAAGTTACATTTTTTTAATGTAAATAAGAATCAGAGAAGTTTTACATTTTTCTTAATGTAAATAAGAATTAGAAGAAAAATACATTTTTATGTAATTAAGTTAAAGAACATAAAAATTACATTTTTATGTAATTAAGTCAATTTCCACGTCAATTAGGTTAAAGGTGAAAAAATTTCATTTATCATGTAAATTAAGATAAGGAAGAAAATTACATTTTTATGTAATTAAGTTAAAGTTTATATTATCATGTAAATTAAGATAAAGGTGAAAAATTACATTTTTATGTAATTAAGTTAAAGTTTATATTTTCATGTAATTAAGATTTAAAGTAAGAAAATTACATTTTTATGTAATGAAAAGATTATATTTTGACATTGCAAAATTATTTAATGCAATGTAGATTATATTAAAAAGAAAAGTCATATTTTTAATGTAGATTATATTAAAAAGAAAAGTTTACATTTTTAAAGTGAATAAAAATAATAGAATTAAAATGTATATTTTTCCTTCATTTTAGATGCGATAAAAAGAGTAGAAATGAAATGTATATTTTTATCGTCACTTTAGATGCGATAAAAGAATAAAATAAATATTATATATTTTTATCGTCATTTTAGAGGCAGTAAAAAGAAGTTACATTTTTCAATGTAAATAAAAGAAAAATAGGAAGTTACATTTTTATATGTAATTAGAGAAATATAGAAACATACATTTTTCAATGTAAATAAGGATAAAATAGAAATTATATTTTTTTTATATGTAAATAAAAGAATTTACATTTTTCAATGTAAACAAAAGAAATAAAAGATTGATTACGAATTTACATTTTCCAATGTAAATAGAGTATGAAATAAAAGTTACAATTTCAATATAATAATATATTGAAATATAAGTTTACATTTCTCAATGTAAATAAAATAGGAATAGAAATTTACATTTTTTTTAATGTAAATAAAAGGATTAGAAATTTACATTTTAAGGAATGGATTTTCATTAAAAAGAATAATGAAACCAAATATACATTTGGTGTAAATTGATAGATGAAAGAAGAAAAAAATACATTGTTGGATATAACATGTGTATGTGAATCATAATAAAAATAAACATTATTGTGTACCATGTTATACCTTGATATTATATACACAAATAGGGATATTCAATGTTAACAAAATATAGTGAAATGAAATGGATGACGGAATTATATATAAGTATATATATAGTAATTATAATTAAACGAATCGCGCGCCGTAGTTCGCAATTCGACAATCGTAACTTTAAATAGTTATGCTGAAATATCCGACCGTCGGATTTTCCCAAAACTGAAACCGTTAGGTTCACCTTGGGAAGATCTTTCCAATGATATGAATTGTGTTAAAATCCAATGGTTATATTTAGAAAAATGTGTAAAACAAATTTGGGTGAAAACAACGCCAAGGTCGCCTATTGACCCGAAGCGTCGTTAAATTAATTAGGGCTATTGTTATATATAAAAATAGCGATATATCGTTATTAAATACTAATAACGATAAGAAATGATTTTAAAATATACATATATTTATGCGAGAATCATTTGAAAAGTCCGAGTTCAATCTCATTTCAAATGATTATATGTTGATCTAAGTCGAAGAGTTGAAGACGGTACAAGACCGACGATCTTCACGTCGAATGGATGAGTTACCATTGACGCCCATGATTGGAGTAGCTACCTTGAAGGGGCTACAATGGTGGCCGTCCAGACTACTTGTTGATTTGTTCGGATATGCGAGGAATAAGGTGCCTCCGGTTTCGTTCAGACCCAGAACAGACTTGTAAATGGATGTGTGTCCGACATTGAAATTCACTTCATATATTTAAATTGATTTCTATTTGATATATAACTGTTTGGTGGCGGAGAATTTATTCTCTTGCTTAAAACCCTCTTATATATTGATGGTTGTCGATCGCATGGCATGAGTTGTCAATGTGGCACGCCAAGATGCAAGTGATCAAGGCTTCTGTTGAAAAGCAGGCCTTTTGGTTGATGATCCATCAAAGCACGGCCTGTTTAGGCGTAGCTTTGTGTATAACGTAGCTTCACAAGCCTCACAACCCGGTTGAGTCTAAAACGGAGCGAGGGAACGCAGGGAGAGCAACACGTTTCCTTATAGCAAGAAGTGGTGTTTGGGTTTTACACGGCCCGACATTTTACTTATGTGGATGATGGAATGAGGCGCCTCGGATATTAGGGCCTATAGGACCGGGAAACGTGTGTTCAGGAATTGCCAATCCGCAAAATCGTATGTGTGGACCGGCCCTGCAGCTTTCCAAGGGTTCACTGCAGGGGATCCTGAGACATTACCTAGAGAGTCTCGAATCGGTAAGGAGATCGATCCTAGCCTTGACTCATGATGGAAACCCAAATTCCCAATACGACCCTATGGACTTGATTGTATTACTAGTATGGAGGCATAGTATATGGTAGCTATGCTTCCTAGGATTGATACATTTACTTTGATTTTTTTTTGAAACATATATACACTAATAATAATATCAAATTCGTTTTTTTATCGTATCAAGCATCTTTAGACCATTATAAGGTAAAACTGTATCCTCCGGTTTGCGTTACATTGTGTGATGGGACTTGAGTCTTATAATGGTTTCATTTTTCTAAAAGGCATTGCGTTGTTTAACGATTTACTTTTAATTATGCACAGGCAATCCAATGGAGTAAACCCGTCCGCGTTAGCGGCGTGGTCTTGTGATTAGCCTTATTATTAGATTAGTTAAGCTAAGATTCTCACACCAGTCCCATGACTGACTCGTAGTTTGTTTCACTTTGCAAACTTGGGTGCCCTCTTTTCCACACGGGTAGTCGAGTAGCTTTTTGCAGATATTTATCTCTTGAGCAGGATTCTGAATCGAAGCCTAAAGCTATGTCCAGAGCATAGTTGTCTTCCGCTACGTTAGTTATTTTATTTCCGCTGTGTATTGTATTAATTTACTGTAATTTATCTTCTGCTGTAATTTTATTCGATGTACTCTGTTATTCTGTACTCTGATGTAACATTATTATGATGTTAATAAAAGTCTATTGTTATTGTTCTAATGTTGTAACACCCCGTATTTTTAATGTAATTAAAAATGTATATATATCCATAGATAGGATTAATATGGTGATGTATAATGAAAATTAATTAATATATGAAAGAAAGAAAGGATTGGTTGCATGCGATGTAAATATGTTGCATGCACTGATTTGCAAACATAATGCATTAACATTAAAGGAAAAATAAAAGAAAAAGATTCATGCATTGGTTTAATTTAAGTATTGTAACTAACATGAAAAGGAGAAGTAAGGAGAGAACAATAATTATCATTGTTCTAATACTTATTAACAAAAGACTTTGTAGCTCAGTTGGTTAAGGCATTGGATTTGTAACATGGAGGTCGGGGGTTCGAACCCCGGCGGTAGCATAATTTTTATCTCTGTTTTAAAGAGGGCCAACTGAACATGCAAATATATGTACATATACAAATTCAAAATTTGAAAGGATAAGAACGTACATATAAGGAAATAAAGAAAATATATGTATATACATGAGAATATATATATATATATATATATACATATATGCAGAAATATATGTATATGAAAGATAAAATTTAAGATAAGGCAATAGTAAATGAAATATGGCAAGAATTAAATAACGGTGCAACATCGTTTGAATTTTGAAAATAAAATGAAAGTTGTGCGTATATATATATATATATATGCGTAAAATGGTCGTTAAAGGAATTGTATACATATAAGAATATTTCATGTGAATAAAACATTAAATAAATTACAGAAATTCAAAAGTTCGAAAATCAAATTTCGACGCCAAAACAATTCAAACATTCGAAATTCAAATTTCTGCGCCAAAACAGCTTGTGGGACCCAATGCTGACTTAGCACTGCATGTATGATAAGATTTGGCTAGATTCATCTGCGAACCTGGACTATTTTCTTAACTAGGTTCAATGCTGACTCAGCGCTGCGTGTACGATAAGGTCTTGAGCAGCTATATAAACACCCCTAGGCCTATTGTAATCTTCACTAAAGTTCATGGCAACGCCATGGCTCTACTCTAACTCATATTCTTCTTCTTCCTCACTAAATCTATGATCTATTCTTCTCTCCTCTCTCCTCACAAAACTATTCTTAAATTTAAAAAGAATTAGATTGAGGAATTCTATTACTACGAACAAAATAAAGGGGAGATTCAAGTATTGCGCAAGAACATAAAAGAAATCCAGATCTGAAATTCAAGATATGCAACACAAAAAGGAGGAAAATCAATCCAAGATCTACGGATTAAAGCACAAAAATCATTGTGAGTGGAATTATGATAAAATTTTGTATAATAGTATTACTATCGTTCATCATTTCCCCAGTTATAAATTCAATGCAAAAATTTATGTTAAAATAATTGTTCCTTTATTCTCTTGCCCCTTTTTATTTTTGAGATCTAGGTTATCTCGAACCTAGATGAAATCTTATTATGTATACGTACGGTTGAAATATGAAAATATTGGGGCATAACTTGTTTTATGCGAACGAAGAACATAATTCGTAATTTTGGGGTTTGTGGCATAACAATTGTTATCTCATATATTGGGCATAATCTATTTTATACAGTCGAGGAATGTAATCTATAATGTTGGATTTAAGTAAGTTTGACACAATTGTCATTGGATATGGATTAGATGAAATTAGGTATAATTGGACACTGGAAATTTACATGTTTGGGCATAACATGGATTGGAAGGATTTGTGTATGATTAGGAATATGGACATAATTATTTTCCAATATTAAATTTATGCAAATTGGGAATAATTCTAATTGACTATGGTGTTGGTATAATTTAATATGAATAAATTGGTATGAACGGCATGTAATTTGATAACACTGATTTTATGAAAGTGAGTATTATTGGATATTTTGGATCATTGGAATATATATATATATATATATATATATATGAAATTGGCATATTTGGGTAGGAATTACATGGAATTGATGAAATTGCCTATAATTGGAAATTTGTAATTAAGGCTAATTAATATGTAATTAGTGACAAGTTGGAATAGACAAAATTGTAAACATGACTATATGTTGAATTGGAAGCACATAACATGAAAATTGGGGTTCGGATGAAATACGATGTTAATGAACCTTTGACACGAGGTTAGGCGCAATTGTGGTGTAAGCTTGCCCGGAACCGCCCGGCAAATCCAGGTGCCACAATTGGACGTCTAATGTGAGAGGTCAAAGGCATGAATTGTAGGCGTAACGGTTGGTGACACGAGGTTAGACCCGCTTTGTGGTGTAAGACTGCCCAGAACCGCTCGGCGAATCCAGCAGCCACAAAGTGTTCGGCCTAATGTGGGAGGTCATGCACCGTTCGTTATAATGAATGAATTAAGGAATACTAACCATAATAAGACATGTGGGTGACATGGGTATGGTTAGAGGGTTAAGTGGGTGACATGTAAAATAGGACATGTAAATATGGAATTAACCATAGTAAGACAAGACATGTAAAACATGTAAATGTGGACTTAACTATAGTAAGATACATAAAGTAAAACATGAATAAGGTGGACTTAACCGTAGTACAACATGTGTAAGACATGGATACAATAATAAAAGAGGTTAAGTGGGACATGGGCAACATTTAAGACATACGTACATAATGCTTAACCAAAGGGGACCCGTTATGGCATTACAAATTAATTGAATTGGGTAAAGTTTAAGTAGCGGGTTAAGTAAAAGGAAGGGTTAAGTCAAACCTAAAATTAACGACACAGTAATGGGGGAATGATAACTACCTATTATAAACTTGAATTAAATATGTAAAACTTGTCCTAGGGACAAGGGAAGAATATGACTTAAGATATAATACAACACTTGAAGGGTGGGACGACTTATACTATGAAATAAGTTAATCTAAGTTGAAAATGTGGAAAAACACCCGTACGCTATCGTTTGATAAAGAAAATTTAAGTCATGTTTGAATTCATTGTATACCTTAGTTAAAAAGGAACTAAGTAATGAACCTTAGTTGAAAAGAGAACTAAGTAACAGAAATTAAGTATCAAACCTTGGTTAAGAGAACCAAGTAATAAACCTTAGTTAAGATAACTAAGTAATGAGAAAGAGAACTAAGTAGTAAACCTTAGTTAAGAGGGCTAAGTAGTAAACCTTAGTTAAGAAAACGAACGATTCAGGAAACTAAGTTGTAAACCTTAGTTAAGAGAACTAAGTAGTAAACCTTAGTCAAGAAACTCAAGTAGAACATGAGAAGGAGCGAACGTCCGTCTGATCATGAAAAAGGCTCCAACAAATTGGGTTACGAAGCACGCAGCTTCAAGGGGACGTGAGGGTACTCTTGGTATCCCTCTATGAGAATGCAGATGATCCGCCTGGGCTCACAGAGGTTAAGGTCTGCGTTAGAAGAACCAAGAGTATGCCTTGGTTGCAATATAGGGCAACCTAAAGACTAGGATGGACCAGCGTGATTCGGCGAGACAAGTGGCCCTGTGATAGCGACTCTTCGTCTACCAACCATCTTGAGTCAGTCGAGATACATAAAACGGAAAGGCGAAGAACTCCAAAAGACCATATACTTGCTATCTAGTTATGGGTGAGGTTGGTCAATAGATTTGTGGGGCCTGAGGGGCCTGCGTATAGTTCTCATTTTTCAAGATGTGCCTTTCATTAGTTGAGAGAGGGGTCAAGTGGGCCATAGCCACTGGAAAAACAGACCTTAGCATCTGCATCGGCAGATAACTTAAAGCTCCCGACCGAGTTCCGTGTTTCTTGATTAGCACTGCCACGGGACTCGGGCCGCACATATAGAGGACATGTGCAACTAGATATCTAGCACGTTTACGATATGATTGGGACGTCAAGTCTAGGAACACTAGTCACTCTGGGTAGTGTGTTCTAGACTAAGGGGCATCGTTCGATAGGTAGCATAATCCCTAGTTGGACCTAGGTCGCGTAAACCCTAAATCCGAGAAGCATTCAATAGGTAGCATAAACCCCAATGACCCTGGGTAGCGTAAACCCTGGTTGAATCTAAGAAGTGCTCAATAGTATACCTTAGATTAGATATAGATGATACACGGAATCTAGCAAGATCGAGAGCGGCAGTACAAACGATTTCAAGAATGGTGGCACTACACTAAAGTAGTATATATTTACATGATGAAGCCCGTACGACATACAGCAAGGGGCTGTATATATACATGGAAAAGGATTAGACGAGTTGGGGGTATCTACATATACGTTGTATTAGGTTAACCTACTAGTGAGACATGAGTATAGCCTAGAGAGCTAATATCGCGAATAACCTAATAAGCAAGAAAATATAACTGAACGGTATATGTAGTATTACACAGAAGTTTATTATAAGTCCACTCACACAGAACTTATGTTCTGACCCCCTCCTCATTACATACTTCCAGGTTAGGTTCAAGGCAAAGATGGTATAACTATGGATACTGGTTAGACAGTATGATATATAAGGTAAAGCTATTTTTGAATATATTATATTTTAATTCCTTCCGCTGTGAGATGCTTTACGAGTTCTGACATATTTCTTTTTCTCTGTCTTTTTCTGCAGGATACCAGAGCACCCAACTCGGGTCTCGATGGATCCAATTTGAAAAATTTGGTCTGTCGAAATTCGGGTTGTTACAAATGTGTTGTATTCCCAGAGTTAACGTACTTGGGTTTTGAACGGTCTTAGTCGATTTTGCGATCGATTGGGTCCGGGCAAACCCGAGCTGTTACAAACACCTCCCATGTTATCAAAACCTAGTGACGGAGAAGATATGTTTCTATACCTAGCGTTATCCACCCATGCTCTGAGTGCAGCATTGATTAGGGAAGATTCGAAGGTACAAAGACCAGTCTATTACATCAGTAAGAGACTATCTAGGGCAAAATTGAATTATCCAATGCTTGAAAAACTCGCTTATTGTTTGCTTATTGCATCGAAGAAACTTCGGCCCTTCTTTCAGGCCCATCCTATCAAAGTTCTCGCAGATCAGCCTCTAAGTCAAGTTTTGTTCCGACCAGAGACCTCCGGAAGGTTATTAAAATGGAATATTAAGCATAGTCAATATGACATTACATATCATCCTCGAAAAGCGATCAACAGGCAAGCGCTCGCTGATTTTATCGTAGAATTTATCGATCGAAGGGAGATAAAAGAGGAAGACGATATTGAAACTAACGTCCATTGGAGATTATTTGTTGACAAAGCCTCGAACGATTATTGTTCTGGGGCTGAAGTAGTATTGGAAACCCCCGAAGGAAGATCTCCATGCTATGCGCTAAGGCTAGAATTTCCATCGACAAATAACGAAGCTGAGTATGAAGCCCTCATTGCAGGAATAAAGCTAGCAAAAGAATTACAGATAAAAACTATACAAATCTTCAGCGATTCCCAGCTGGTGGTATGCCAAGTTCTAGGAGAATTCCAAGCCAAAATAGGTAACTTGCCGGATTATCTTTCAAAAGCCTTGGATCTAATGGAAGCGTTCGAGCACTACACCATTTCTCACATTCCCAGAGGAGAAAACACCAAAGCTGATTCATTGGAAAAATATGCAAGCATAGGAGATGCACAACTTATGGGGTTAGTTCTGGTGGAAGTTCTTTCCATCCCAAGCACGGGGCATATCGAGATGGATTGGATCATGGACGTAATCGATGAACCAAACTCATGGATGTCACCAGTCAAAGAATACCTCATAACCGGGGCACTCCTAGCTGAAGCCAAGCAGCGAAGAAAGATTTTACGAAAAGCCTCTTTTTATCTCGTTCAGGACACTCGGCTATATAGACGTGGATTTCCTACACCCTTACTTCGTTGTGTTACAGAGAAAGAATCAAAGGAAATCATGACAGGATTACACGTAGGAGAATGTGGAGGCCATACCTGTGGACAAACTTTGGCTAAGAAAATCTTGCGATATGGTTACTTATGGCCATATGTCAATAAAGACACCATGTCCTACACTAAAAAGTGCGACTGATGCCAAAGCCAAGATTCCAAGGATGCCATCCACAGCTATAACCCATATAGTCAGCCCATGGCCATTTTCTATCTTGGGCATCGATCTCATAGGAGCCCTTCCCACTACAAAATCCGGTTTTAAATATGCAATTGTCATCGTTGATTACTTCATAAAATGGGCCAAATCCAAAACCACTGGCCACCATAACTTCAAAGAAAGTTATTAATTTTGTCTTGAAAAATATCATATGCGTATCCGGGGTACCATAAAAAATAATCACAGACAATGGCACCCAATTTGAAAGTGAAGAATTCCAAAATTTCTGTGCTAAGTATAAGATCTAGAAAAGCTTTTCAGTAGTCGCCCATCCACAAGTGAACGGGCAAGTGGAAGTAGTAAACAAAATCATCAAAATGACCATTAAGAAGCGGTTAGAGAAGTCCAAAGGTGGTTGGGCAGATAAACTCCCACTAGCATTATGGGCATATCGCACCACGCATAAAACTGCGACCGAGCATACTCCCTTTTCTTTATCTTACGGCTTTGAAGCCATGATACCAGTGGAACTGGAAGTCCCCACCTACAGAACGATATACTTTGATCACAAAGAAAATGAGAGATTGCAACTCGAAGCGCTCAACCAACTTGAGGAAAGAAGAAAGGAAGCAAAACTCAAAGTAGCTGCACATCAGAGAAGGGAGGCAAGGCATTTCAATTCGAAAGTCAGACACAGGACTTTCGAAATTGGAGACCTTGTGCTGAAGAAATTCATGATTGGTACTGGAGTGTTCAGACCCAATTGGGAAGTGCCCTATGTTATAAACCAAAAACTACAAGATGGTACTTTCAAATTGGCCACCACAAATGGAATTCAGATTCCACGAGCATGGAACAACGAGCACATTCGTCGTTATTTTTTGTAACACACTATTCGAATACATGGAAAGGGCTGTAAATACTTGCAAAAATTTCGCATTCGAATTATGTACATAAAATGAATGAATGTGGAATTTCGTTTGCTTATATGAATCATACATTTACAAAATCCCTGCTAAAAGTTGACTTCTTCATGTAGGAAAACAAGTGACCAGTGGGCACCAAGTTAAGGAGTTCCGTCTTTCATCATGAAACACCAAACCTTTTGGCATGCGTCCAGCAAAAGGATTGGAACCAAACTAAGGAAGCAATGCATAGGTAAAAGCAACTCAAAATGTCCCACAGTCAAAAATTTGCTAAACTCCATAAAAGGGCACTTATTAAGTGCAGGACATGAGTTCTTTGACTCGGGAAACAACTCGATAAGGTGAACTGATGTCTGCCTCCCGGGGTAAATCATAAAGTTGGAAAAACTAAAAAAACAGGGAGCATCTTGTTAGGTGAAGGACACGAATTCTTCGAATCAAGTCAAAACTCGATAAGATGAATTAGTGCCCACTCTTTGGGATCAAACATGCTGGAAGGACCAGCACAAAGAAGAAATCCTAGCTGAAAGGGGGTATCAAATTTTTTTCTTTGTTAGTAACCAAGTCAAACAAAGCCAAGATTGAATTATAACATTGAAACCCAAGTTCTCCCACTGGGGCACACAATCAAAATCCGTCTCCGAAGGACCAAGGTCACCGAGTTAGTGAGACGAGGGGTTGAATGAATCCTAAATCTACAATAACATATACACAAACATATATCTAATTTAAAATACCCAAATAACTTAATTGATAAAGTTAAAGAGCGACGTGGAACTTACCAATTAAGAAAAATATGAAAAGCTGATCGCTTTCAGCTCAATAAACCCATAATAAACCAATTATGACGATGTATTAGTAACGCTAAAAGTAACGCGACATAATTGTGATACTAATGTACGATCGTCAGGGAAACTATAATGTAAAAAATATGTTGCTAAGCAGGGTAAAAGGACATGATGTGGCAGAGAAAGCACAAGAGCAGCATAAAGCCAGCAAAACAACCATTTGTTAAGCCCACAAAGTGTCAAAGGTCAACACGAGTCACAAACCAGTATAATATCATGAGCGAGGCCCGGCATCCGCTTATACAACTGGCATAAAAGTTCAAAGAGGAGACTACCAAAGATGGGACAATAAGGGTACAGATCCCTGACCTTCCTAGGCCTACCTACCTTTCTCTTGACATGAGCATAACAAGACGAAAGTTCATCAGCACATTTAGAAACCACCAACTCGACATCTCCTAGAGCAAAAGAACTAACCGTGCTATCTATGGATTTGAGAGCATGAATCAACTTTGCCTTATCATCTTCTAAAACAGAAATACGCTCAAGATTGTCTTTATGGAGCTTTTGGAGATTGCAAGCCAATGTATGCCAACCGTTCATCTGCTTTGCAGAGTGATTTCTAAGCAGGTCCATTTGCTTTCCAAATTGATGCATGGCAGTTTCGAGACGGGCTAACATCTGACCTTTCACGACAATTATATCACAAGAAAAGGTCTACAAATCAGATGGGGATATATTCACGTTACAAGGTACTCCCTATAAGCTCCACCCCCGGAATCGCTTAGCAAGCCTAGGATTGCATGGCCCAGTAATATAATGCAGCCTATTAATGATAGTCTGAAGCTCTGTATAAGATGGATGCAAGGGGGAATTCACAGACGGTTGATAAGTTGATTGAATCTCATCTATCGGAACATCCAAATCAAAGTATCTTTCCATTCGACGTCGTTCTGGGAATGAAACCATCCTGCATATGGACCAGTGAGAAGTCACACAAATTATTTAAAGGGATAACCAAACAAGTTTTTTCTCTAAAAAAAAGAGGAAAGAAAGAAGCCAGGAACAATCCTTCAGCAAAAGCATAAACAAATCAAGGTGGATTTACACTGAGATTTCAATAAATTGTTAATTCCAAAAGAAGAACAAGCATAAGTAAGAATCGATGAACTTATGCTATGCAAAGTGGCGATGAAAAGGAACGCAGAGTTTTTTAGTTGAGAAACCTTGTAGAAGAAAAATAAAAATGAGATAGAATGAGACATAAGTAAATAAGAGGGAAGATTAAAGGACATACATCAAGAGCATTCTCACCACGTCAACTCGGTACACAATTACAGAAATAAGTGTCCCATCAAAATCCAGCTGGCATGATCATATCCCCATGATTCGACTGTTGGTAATGATGCAAAGATAATTCAAACATCTCGCCTTCAAAAAGGAACGACGTCGACCTACTGCAGTGAAGTGATCCTGAGTCTTGATCGACCGACCCTTTGGTAAATCAGATTAAATCAACCAAACAATGTTGCGACCAGTCATGTTGAAGCCAGTAATTCTTTTTTTTTAAAAAAAAATTACGAACTTCGAGGGGAAAATGTTTATCCCTTAAAAATCCACACACATATTGAGCTATCAAATCTGAGTAGAAGCCTACAGAACGAACGTCATCAGGGTCGGTCGTGCATAGTCCTACCCAAGGCACTCAAAACGACTCACAAAAGGTAGGAAGCAACTGTACAGAACAGAGGCCAAGGGTTGCGCATATATTCGATGCCCACTATTAGGATAAGCACACTTACATCATAAATCACAAACCTTGATCGATCGCCTCTAGACTATAGAGAAAATCGCACGCTCACTCACATTCAGACATAGTTGCATCAGAGAATCAAGATCATCCGACCATTTATTCAAATCGCTCACCCTGTTGCTCGCATATGACAACTAGATAGAGCTATCAATAGCTGGTTATAGTCAAGCAATGGCATATTTGTAATTAATGGGATGAGCGACCCGTCGCCTGCATAAACAAGTTTCAGCTCACTTTTCCAAGGAAGGACGCCTATAAATAGGCCATGGCTGCCAACATAAAGGGGATCGGATATGTCGAACCACAAAGTGCTGCTAAATTCCATCCTCAAACATTCCTTAAGGATTTGGATCATCTTATTCATCCAAAAGGTTCATCACCGATTTGGCCATGGCGTCCAGTACAACCTTTTAATCGAAAAATCAAAGACATCCTCCTTCTCAATCATCCGTCCGTCATTCTCCTCCTCGAACTTTACCATTTCCTCATAAAATCCCAGGATTGATATGTATGAATGAGATTGTGTTGAGTGAATATAAAGATGTATGAGAAAAGGGAGTTGGTGCGCTTTATAATTTCCATTTTAATAATGCAAGTAATCTTCATAGTGGATGTAGGCCTGACACAAGGCTAAACCACTCTAAATCTCATCTCTATTGTTCCTTATTAGCATTTTTACTTTCAATTGTTATTAAGTACGACCCCATTTATTTTCTTACCATATTGGTGAAGTACAATTCTAGTACCTTTGGTGTTTAAGCCATTTTTTGGTGAAAACACACATTAAGCTTACAACTTGGATGCTGGATATGCTGGGCGGATCTGGGCAGACTTCTTCCACAAGTCGGGCTTAAACTCGTGTCTTAGCACGTTTCGTGTTTACACACTTAGACCCCTCACATTATATTCAACACTTATGGTTGTTGGATATGCCGGGAGGTTCCGGGTAGACTTTCACCACAAGTTTAATCTAACCTCGTGTCATAAGCACAGTTATAGTTTCTAATTACTGTAGTTCTAGGTATTTCCATTATTAACCAATTATTCCTATGTCATTATAGGTTTTCATGCCCCTTTCCCAAATTATGTTCATAATGAACCATATGCCACAAATTAAGGTTTTAATCACAATTTGATTTATGTCCTCAAACTCTTATTCATGTATTTTATTCAAGTTATGTTCAAATTCCCAATACAATTTATGTTCCAACTAAGATTTAGATCAACATGTAAATTATGCCCCAAATCCCAAGTTTTGGCTCAAGGTACAAGTTATGCCCAATATTCCTAATCATGTTTTTTAATTATGAATTATGCCCAAATTAAACATTCCCAACTGTTCCCAGCTTCGTGCGTTCGCATATTTCAGTGGCATGCCTAGGATCGAAGGTAGCCTGACTATAAAACTAAAAGGAAAAAAGGGAGAGGGAGGAAACAAGTGTAGGAATAAATTAAACTAGCGTATGATAACAAAATTAGTCATGCTAACAAAATAGGCATAGTGAAAGGATTATGCGATCCAACGTAACAGATATACATTGACATAATTAGGCCAACTATCATAATAGGCATAAGGTGACATAATTAATAGACTAAACAATGAGTTAGACCCCCAACTAATAACATATCCAATTTGGCCACAAACATAATAGAATAGGTATAAGGTGATCTAAACAGTGAATTAGATCTATAATCAAAGGCAGATCTAACATGATAAATAAGTATAGGTTCAGATCTAATGCATAATCATGTCAGAATAACTTAGATGAACAGGTTATAACAGATTTGATGTGACTCAAATGGTCACAGGCATAGATCCAAGTTATAGTCATATCAAGTTTTACTTTTTAATTATATAGAACTAAAATTAACATAGACTCACAGTGATTTTGGATCTTGGAAAATAGAAAGAGAATAACTGATGTTGAAACACAGATCTCTACACTTGAATATCGGTAATTGGTTGTTGAAGAAGAAAAGATTTGATTTAATCTGGGCAGAGGCAGCATCTAGTTCTCCATTATTTTAAGCGTGGAGAAACAAGGGAAATGAGGTCTTATTTATAGGCTAAGGCCAACGAAGCAGGTCAGAAATTGAATCCAAGTTCATAAGCTATGCAATGTTTTAATTAAAACGTTTAATTACTTTCTCCTTTTAATTAATAGGGCACCTTAGATATATATTTCTCCATTTGAATTTTTAAATATTGCGTATGTATAACCACATACATCCCCCAATCTTTCAAGCATTATTTTCTTATATGCATAATACATACTTTCCTTATGAAAATAATCCAATGAACCGCATACATAAAAAAATTATCTATGTTTAAACGCTAAATAAATGGGACTTTATTCCTTGCTTCCTTTTCTCATTATCTTCCTTATCTTGCCTTTCTTTAGTTGTGCCTTCTCTTTACCAAATTTGAATTGTATAAAAATATATATACATTTTCTTATCTTTCTCTTTAACTATTGCAATAAATGTCCATTTATAATGCATTAATAATATACTACCTTTTAATTTGAATTTTCATTGTATACGTTTGTATGCCTTACATTAATGTTTTCCCTCTTTTCATCGTGTTTTTATTTCTTTCTTTTGTTGCAATCAATTTATTGCATTTAATATTAAGTTTTCCATTAGAATTTTTTTATCTATATATACATACATATTCTTTATCTTTTTAAATGTTACTTAATAACATATATTTCCTTCTACCACTTACTTGCATGCATAGATATTTTCTGCTTTTAATTCTCATTCCCCTTATTTGGTTGTAAACCTATTTTTAAATGTTATGCTTCATATTAATTGCATGCATAAATTTCCTCTTTGTGCAATGAATGTAATTTTTCCTTTTGAACTCTTTTTTTCATTAATTATTTAAGCCTTTAATTAATTATCTTACAGTATGGTTATAGTATATCTAATTTAGGGGTGTTACATTCTCCCTTACTTAAAGGATTTCGTCCCGAAATCTCCAAGTTAAGAAGAACGTATATCCTAACATCCATCTACTCATCCACCAATCACAAACATCCATTGTCCTTAAGAGTTCTCTAATACTTGTATGAACATATGCAAAGATGTGTGTAATGTCCCAGATTTTTCTGCTATTTAAATTAGAATATTTAAATCTGTTTTATATATTATATTGGAAATATAATGGATTTTATATCGAATTTATTTACATAAAATGGAGTTCGAATATATATATATATATATAAATTAAAACGAGCTCGAAACGCCGCGGTAGTTCGTAATTTTCAATTTGAACTTTAACTGAATATACAGGATCCGATATAAGTCGGATTTCTGTGAAATAAGAAATATTTGAACCGATTTGATTATATTTTTCTAACGAAAGAGAAAATTGGAGATTTCATATAATAGATTATTTGTTACGTCCAATTCAAATTTTTAAATAGTCGCTATGGAATCATTTTTAAATTACAATGATTTATTTATATATATAAAAGGATTTTTTATGTAAATGGAATATTTTTTTAAACTAGAATTTTTAATGTTGAATTTTGAATTCTGTATTGATGGAAACTGAAGCGGTTTGTTGATATTATTTTATTTTTCAGTAAAACTTAGCTGTTGGAATTTTAAGTTAAATTATATCGACATTTTTATAGTTTATAAACCTAAAGCTTGTCGTGTCCAACTAATAACAGTTTACATGAACAATAAAAACTGAGATATATAGTATAAATTTGCAAAGTGGTCAATACAAATATATATATATATATATATATATATATATAATTGTCTGCAAACTCAAGATAAAATAACATATTGTTCTCTCACTAAACAATACAATTCGATTATAAATTTCAATACAGCTTGTCTAGTTCTTTCGAAAAACAGTGATATGGAAATGCCCCATAGGAACAGCTAGAGAAATAGAAAGAAGCGACATAGAAATAGAGACACATTTAAACAGCACAGAATATGTACAATGCAAGCTAGAGGAAAACAGAGATATATATTTATACTTTTATACATCAATCTAGAATAGCTAGAAAATATAGCAAAAACAGCTACTTATATTCACGGCTAGACAACTAATATATATATAGCTAAACAGCTATATATGTACACAGCTAAATGAAAACAGTAAGGCAAAGATCTTCCCATAAGCAAAGATAAAAGAAGATTTAAATGAACAACAAATGAAACAGTTAATAAAACAGCTAATGGATGTATATATTTTTATACATAAATTTGTACAGTCAAAATCGAACAGATATATATGATCATATATATAGGAAATTCCACTTTTCAATCACTATTTTCATACATTTAAAATGGAAATGTAATGACCCGGATTTTGAGCGACTTTGGTTATCGACATAAGCTCGGTGTCGATAACCAAAACATCGAAAAATCCTGGTAATTAGTGAAAGAAATTAGAGGGTGAGAAAAGATAAGATAGAAACTTAGAATAGAAGAAGAAGAAGAACACAACATCAGAGTAACACGAATCTCACAGCGGAACGAATAACATATAATAGATAAAATATCCTTGAAATAAATCATTATATGTATACAATACATTATCGAAGTACAACACTTACAACACACCGGAAATAACTATAGCTATATGATCCTGAAGCCTCCTGCTCCAGCTCTTCAAGTGTATCTGAAAAATCCCGACTACTTGACTGCCCGTACAAATTTAGGCACCCAAGAGTTTAGGGAAAACAACACAAAATAAACTCCGGGTCAGTCATGGGACTGGTATGAGTAAAACAGTTTAAAACAGTTTGAACAAATAAACGATATCTCATAAGACAACACCGTATAACAGAATGGGTTTTTCCCTTATGAGAATCCAAATTATCTTTATATCAAAAACCTTTTGATATTATAATAATGTCTATCAACACAATATAATAATCATCTAGCAAAAATGCTTTCATCTCACGTTCTGCATATATAGTATACAATCAAAACCGCAAGCACGTATTGGGTAATGGATTTCCAACTATGACAAGGTATGGAACCACCTTTCGCTAATGTACCTCTAGAGAGGAATACACTGGGTTCAACAAGAACATCTTGCAACCCGGCCACACATGACCGACCACTCATTTCGCTTGAGTGTATCGAATGTATATCACCAACGGTTGGGATCAGCAACCGTTTCCCGAATGGGACAGCATCAACAATAGATTTTTAGAAGTAAATGAAACTCTAGATTAGGTGATTATACACCCTACTTCGGTGCGACCGACTTAGCCATGCTGCCTGCCCGATTTCTGTCATTTACCGGATGATGAGGCTAGAAGCTACGCTTTATCATTATACCAGATTCACTATGAATGCCACATTGTTAAATCCATCAAATCACCGATTGACGTCCTCAACTATACATTACGCGTTATCTAAAAGAAGTTTCCTTCTCCGCTTCCACTCTTGGTACAGTTGGAGAAATCAATATACGTGATCGTTTGGAAATACTCTGTCAAACATCCGTCCATACTAGTCATCCAGAAACAGGATGAACCGAAGGCACTATTCTGTAAACAGGATAGCCCTTGCATAACCCCATCTTCAATTTCCTTTGGCATATATGATTCGCAACTCTTATGCCAATACAGAGTGGTTCTTTGGATAATAATCCAACCGGTCTCTCCATATTAACAACGTTAAAATGGTCAAAACTTCGATAGTCTGTGATTTAACTATCGAATAAAAACAAGTGTGCAAACAACGATATTATTTCCAGACGGAAATTTATATCGATCAAACATCATTCAACGTTTATCTCTTTATTTCATAAATTTACTTATCTCCTGTTTCCCTATATTCAATATTTCTTATTTTCTAGATTTGGAAAATATACGTTATTAACAATGGAAAACATTTCCATTTCTTGTTTTCTTCATTAGAAAACATTTCTGGTTTCTTATTTGGAAAACATTTCCAAAGTTTCTTCATTGGACTTAGACAGATGTTTAAACAAACCATCGCGATGCCAACTCAAATCATTTCCTTTACTGCCGAACCTTAACTACTCCTTAGTTAAAAACGAAGCCAATCAAGTTGGGGGTAGAACTACCTCTCAGACCTTAACTGAACAACATTTCTAACTTTGAAATAGGCAAAGTTCACTTTATATTCCTTCTACTAACTTCCTTACTTAACCCTCCTTCGAATAGCTATATTCGATTGACTCTTTTCACTTAACTCTATTCGATTAACCCTTATCAATTAACTCTATTGGACTAACACTATTGGATTAACTCTATTTACTAACACTATTGATTAACTCTTTTCACTTATTCGATTTAACTCCTTTCGAATAACTTATTCGATTTAACTCCTTTCGAATGCCAACTCATTTGCTTCTATTCAAATAACTATATTCAGTTAACTCATTTTACCTTAACACTAATCGATTAACTAACATCGATTAACTCCTTTTAACTTTATCACTAATCGATTAACTAACATCGATTAACTCCTTTTACTTTAACACTAATCGATTAACTAACATCGATTAACTCCTTTTAACCTTATCACTAATCGATTAACTAACATCGATTAACTCCTTTTAACTTTATTCTCTAATCGATTAACTAACATCGATTAACTCCTTTTACTTTATTCTCTAATCGATTAACTAACATCGATTAACTCCTTTATTCTATTCGAATAAACTATTCATTTATAAAGATTTACTTTTAGTAACAGTTCTTCACTTTACAAATGATTTCCCTTTTATAAAACTCTATTCGTTTTAAAAACATTTTTCCCTTTTAGTTATTTTCGAAATATTTCCTTTTATAAAATCTGTTGATTTTATAAAATCCCTTTATTTCAATATACATTGAAATAATTCTTTTTACATCCCAGGGTCTTTTATGATATTTAAAATATCGAATAAAAATGATCAACATCATTCCAACACCCATAATCCATAACAGATTATATAACACATCATATATCACAATATATGAAAACAATAAAATAAATGTTGAGGAATCCAGTTGGATTCCTCCAACCTGTTTCCCTGCATCACAGATGTTAAACAATATAGATAACATCACTTTTAGTTCTATATGATACATTCTGTTAAACAGAATCAATATAGAAATTTAACTAACTGACTAGCAGTTCAATCGAACAGTCAACACACAGTCAATCAGCCAATATCTAACAGTTCTAAAAATACAACATGAAATTATAAACTATTCAGAGTTGGTGAGTTTTACTCACTTTGGCAGTTCATCGTTAAAGAACGATAAACTTTTATTTGATTTGAATCAAACAATTTATTTCGCCATAAATTCAAACGAGTTCCAATGGACTTCCAGTCAGTCCCACGTCGTAGCCACCATCCATACGATCCCAACGGATTTGACCGTTCGAAATTCTGATACAGTACGAGTGAAATACGAAAATTACAAATTTATATAATTATTTAAATAGTTTTTTAGATATAAGACTCTAATTAATGTGCTTTACCAATTCTTTCCTCGGCCCATATATGGTTGTTAATACCCATTTGTACTAAAGGTTTCTTCCTTAACTATTTAGTTCTGCCCCTAGTATATCGTTCTTTCTTTCAGCGAAAATTCCAATACTAATCCCCTTAATTAAATACTTAAAATAAATGGGCCTCACCTTATTTTCTGTCGGCCCATTTGTATATGCAGAACCCACATCACACTCTAGCCCGCTCCAATCTGTTGAGCTTTCTTCCTCTCCTCATCGCTAAGGAACAGCACGCCAGTACATGTCATTTCCACAACTTTGAAACTTCCACCGTCCATCATGCATACATACACACATTCGCCCCTACTGATTTCATGCACCAACAGACAAAACGAACTCCACCATTGCCTTAGTTCCACGTTCAACAATCCACTACCGCCCTCTTCTTGGAATAGAGTACAAAAACCCAAGCTGCTCCAGTATGTTGAACACGCACAGAACTCCCGTTCTCCTCATCCCAGGCGTATACAATCCCAACTCCTCCCTTAACTTCCTTTGGCCGATTTTTCCTCAAACTACCGTGTCCTCGTTCAACAAAAAATCCAACAAAACTCCTTGCTTCAAGACTGTAATAACCCGAAAATCTGGGTCAGTTTAAAATTTTTATTTTGGCAATTTTGGCGAATTTTGATTATTTAAAATAGATTATTTTAAATAATATTGACGAGAAATTTATTATGAATGTATAATTCGAACGTATATATTATACGGCGTCGTTAGAATATAAATATTTATATATAATTATAAATAGAATTGAAAATGGCACGGTAGTTCGATAATTCGATTTCAAACTTCAATTGAATGTACCGGGTGCAAAACAATCCGGATTTTAGTGAAACCAAAAATGATAGAATCTAATTGATAATATCTTTCCAACGAATCCGAAAAATCAAGATTTCATAGCGGGAATCAAAAGATATGTCCAGTTGAAAATTCTGAATAGTCGCTATGGAATTCAGGCCCTTAAAAATGGACATTTTGCAAATGACCTCGGATTTCGACGAAACCAGTTTTGTTGGGTCCGTGATGTCAAGTTATTGTTAGATTCCGAATTTCGTAATTTTCTGAATTAATATGTGAGCGTGGCAAAGGAAAACGCGTTTGACCAGTTTCAGTTGATTTTAATCGACTGGAAATTGGCCATTTTTCAAACGGCCTCAGAATTCGACGAAACTAGTTTAGTTAGGACCGTATCGTCAATACGAAGCTAGAAAATATTTTTCTGGAATTTTTAAAGTTCGTATGCGACCCCGGTAATTCGAAATGTACGTTTAAAATTCAATATAATAATTTAAATGCAAATTTAACGGAAACTGATTCAAACAGTCAAATCAGCTTGCGATACATATCCCATTGTGTTCAGAATGGGGGTGAAACGCTATGGGCGACAGGCGGTGGGCCTCGTTTCGAGTTCGGTAGTAAAAGTCAACTTTTAACAAATTAAAAGAAAAAAATAATATAATATTCTCTCTCCCTCCCCTTATTTCCCTCTGCCCCCCCCCCCCCCACGTTCAAAATCATTCCAGCAGGAAAAAGAGAAAAAAAAAACTCTCGAAGTCGACGGAAACCACCGCGCCTCGTCGGCGACGCCCTCCTCCACCGCACCTCCAGCCAGCGTCGATCCCTCCCTCCCCCTCTCTCCTCCTCCCCCGTGTAAACAACACCACCCCCCCAATGCCCAAATCGATGTTCGGGCTCGATTTCCTCCGCCTGAGGACCGCCGAACTGGCAGCGGTGGCCAGTGTTGACAAGCACCATCGAGGCGCAGGAGGGGGACGCCTCCGATCAGACTTCGGCACCTCGGATTGCAGGCGGGTTGAAGCCCTAATGGATGAGTTCTTCGAAGCAAACGTCTTAAGCGTGATAATCGGGGATGAAGGTGGTTTATTTCTTCTTTTTTTGTTATTATTTACAATCATATACCTTGTTAATTGTTTTTGAAGTATATATGCATTTGTTTTGAAAAGAAAATTAATCTTTGTTTGAATTAAAAATATGATTTTTATATGTTGAACTTCGAATTAAAAATATGATTTTTATATGTTGAACTTCGAATTAAAAATATGATTTTTATATGTTGAACTTCGAATTAAAAATATGATTTTTATATGTTGAACTTCGAATTAAAAATATGATTTTTATATGTTGAACTTCGAATTAAAAATATGATTTTTATATGTTGAACTTCGAATTAAAAATATGATTTTTATATGTTGAACTTCGAATTAAAAATATGATTTTTATATGTTGAACTTCGAATTAAAAATATGATTTTTATATGTTGAACTTCGAATTAAAAATATGATTTTTATATGTTGAACTTCGAATTAAAAATATGATTTTTATATGTTGAACTTCGAATTAAAAATATGATTTTTATATGTTGAACTTCGAATTAAAAATATGATTTTTATATGTTGAACTTCGAATTAAAAATATGATTTTTATATGTTGAACTTCGAATTAAAAATGTGATTTTTATATATCGAATACCGAAGTAAAAATTCGATTTTTACATATATAGTGGCTACGGGCGACGAAGATGACAAAAAGGCGAGAACAGCGAAGGTTTCTGCAAAAGAAGAGTCAAGATGATTGGATAGCTTTCTATGAGAATTTCTCACCTTTCAATTTCATTTCTATATATATATATATATACTAGGATGCAGACGGTGCTTAGTAGCACCCGACACAATCGTCCACAGACCATGGACTTGTTTGTTTAGTTGCATAGCTTAGTTATATGATTTGATTTGAATTTGGTTGTTTGGTGAATTTGATTGATGTGTGAATGGCGTGGGCCTTCACTAGACCGGGGATAAGGCTAGGCCTCGTCCCGTTTCTAGTATAGTGCCGTTATGCCGCAGAAATTTTCTAAAATAAGTTAGAAAATAAAAATATCATTTTATTTAAAGAATGAACTGAATAGAAATTCATATGTTGGAATAAAATGTTTTATCGTTAAAAATATAATTTTTAACGTGAATGTGAATAAATAAAATATTCATTTACAAACCAGACGGTTTGTTTATGTACACTGATTTGACTGTCATTGATTGGGTCGATAAATTTCACACATCGCCCAACAGCACAAATAAAATATGTGTTTGATTGTTTGAAACCCCACACGGGTGTTGGGATGAAATTTGAAGTTCACTCATCCTGATTGATTAAATATGTCGATCGATTGATTGACAGGCTGTTACAAGCGTTAGATATCTATATTTGATGCTTATACAGTGTAGTGCACTTTGGTTGATGGTTGATTATTTTTCAATGCTATTATATACCTGTGTGTATGGAAATCCATATAGTTAACGCTATATGGTAATTGATTGGGTCTCATTCCAATTTAAAAGAATTAGGTAGATATAAAATAAAAGTTCATGTGTTGACAGTACTCATCCATTGAGATTGGTCATGTGTTGAACGAAATATTTTAGTAATAAAATTTACATCTTTATCGATATAAAATAAAAGTTCATGTGTTGACAGTACTCATCCATTGAGATTGGTCATGTGTTGAACGAAATATTTTAGTAATAAAATTTACATCTTTATCAATATAGAATAAAAGTTCATGTGTTGACAGTACTCATTCATTGAGATTGGTCATGTGTTGAACGAAATATTTTGATAATAACAACTATTTTGAAAAAGAAAGATTTGAAATAGAATATTTGAAATAGAAATATATGAAGCCGTGTTGATTAGATTGACGCCATTTTGACGTGAACGATATTTATATCGATTTTATTCATTTTGAAATGAAAATTGAAAACGATTTCGAAATGAATTGAATTGAAAACGATTTCGAAATGAAATGAATTGAAAACGATTTCGAAATGAATTGAATTGAAAACGACTTCGAAATGAATTGAATTGAAAACGATTTCGAAATGAAATGAATTGAAAACGAATTCAAATTGAATTGAAAGCGAATTGAAATGAATTCAAATTGAATTGAAATTTGAATTGAATAGAAATGAATTTTAAAACGAATTTATTAAGAAGAATTCAATTTTGATTTGAATTGAAAAGGAAGTTGAAATTGCTTTTGAAACGAATTTAAAACTATTCATATAATTCGTTTTAAATAGAAATCGACGAAATATATATTATATATATTATATATATAATATAATGGCCTGAATAGAACGCGCCGCGCCGCGGCAGTTCGCGAATTTCGACCATTTATTTCAAACGGACATTACGGGAGATCCGACCGTCGGATTCTCCTAAAACCGGAACCGTTGGGTTCGTATCGAAAAGAGCTTTCTAACGAATGTTAGAAATTTGAAATCTAACGGTTGGATTTGGAGATACGTCCAAATCAAATTCGAAAAAGGTCGCTGTAAGTGCAGTTCGATGGCCGTTGATGGAAATCGACTGTACAGGCCTTGATAAAATTATTAAAAATAGTAATAATTTGTGTAAAATCATAAGAAATGATTTAGAAAGAATTGGGATGAAAAACTCCATATTTGAAAAGATAAAAATAGATTTTTATCGAAATGAACTAGTTTTGAACTAGAATTATAATTCTATTTATTTTTGTATAAATAAATTGAATTTGAAATGGTTTTGAAAATAACCAGAATTTCCAATGATTGCATTGGAATGGATTTGAATCGAAATTGCCTTCGGAATATTTCGATGTTGGAATTCGTGATTATACAGGTGTTATGGAAATTTGAAAGATATATATTTATATCGTTATTTCCAATACGACATTTGTTAGTTGTAGAATTTGATATTGAATATAAGCCGATATATTTTCTATTCAGAGCCTTGTATTGAATATCGAATGTGATTTGGGTTTGTCGTGAGTGGTGTCTTCACTAACACTGTTCTTGAACCCAGTTGAGAAAGGATTAAATCTTTTTATTTAGATTTAATGAAGTGTACCAATTAAATGATATTTAATTGGAATTGAATTGGTATTGATTTTTGGGTTTATCGTGAACAGTGTTTTAAACAACACTCGTTCTTTAACCCGATAATTAATGAATGTGATTTTGGGTTTATCGTGAACTGTGTTTTAAATGACACTGATTCTTTAACCCAGTTAACGATTAAAACTAAGTGGAGTTTTAATGAATCTTTAATTAGATTGAAAAGATCGAGAATGGAGTATCACCAGTTTTACTCCAGGCGATAGTTAAATCTTTAATTAGATTTGAACGTGAAATGGTAATTGAATTTACCGATAACACCGTGGTGTTAGATATGAAGTATAACCAGTTTTACTTCATGGGATGAATAGGTTGGGATTGGGAAATTAAAACCAATGATTACTTCGGTAAGGTTCGTTAATCCCGACTAGTTGAATCGAAATTCAAAAGAAGATTAAAGAATAAATTCAAGGAATTTATCTTGGATAAAATTAATGGGAACCTTTCCCTATGAATGTGAAATTTGGAAACTAACGGTCGGTTAGCTAAGCAGAATGGTTTTCTGGATATTGATCTGATGTTGGTTTCGGCCTTCGGGGTTAATATTTGGGGAATTATTCTCTTGATTAATTAACGGTTAGTGACTGATGAATTGGAATGAGGCGTATGTTGTGTTTGTGTAACACTTATTTAAAATATACGCGAGTTATTTGGAAAGACCGGGTTTATCCCATTCTGAATAACTGATACGACGATAAGTCGAAGATGAAGACGATGGTCGAAGACCTGAGATCTTCACGTCGTTTGGGTGATTACTGATGATCTTGATTGGGCTGTACACCCAAGAAGATGGAAACAGTTAGTGATCATCCAGACGTACTTGGAGATCGATGGATATGCAGGGTACTAGGTGCCTCCGGTTTCGTTCAGACCCAGAACGGACTTGTAAATGGACTGTGTGTCTGACATTGGATTTTAGTCCGTGTGATTGATCTCTTTTAAATATATATCTGTTTGGCGGCGGAGAATTTATTCTCTTGCTTAACGCCCTTCTCTGAGACGTACGAGCTCAGGGGTTATATATTGATGGATATCAATCACATGGAGTGAATTGCCTGTGTGGCATGCTAAGATGCAAATGATCAAGGCTTCTGTTGAAAAGCAAAGCCTTGTGGTTGATGATCGAAGCACGGCCTTTGTGGCGTAGCTTTGTGTAACGTTGATTCGCGAGTATCACACCCGGTATGAATCAAAAACGGGAGACGGACCTCAGGGAGGGCATGCGTTTCTTTCTAGTTAGGAGTGGCGTCAGTGCTTGAACTGGCTGACGAGTTTGACTCATGTGGATGTTGCTTATTATTACTTGCTGAAAAGCGAGGCGCCTCGTGATATCGGTTTCGGCCGATGCTTCTGGTCGGCTGACGGGCCAGATTTACGCCCCAAAGGGCGGAGAAACGTAGTGTTCAGGCATAATAATCCACATCGGTGGACCGGCCCTGACGATCCAAGGGGCAGTTGCGGCTGTTCCTAGACATGGGCTAGATTGTCTGAAATCGGTTGAGGATCTTGCCCCTAGCCTCGGTTCATACCATAAATGATAACCCAACTTCCAATACGACATTTGCGGTTTTAATTGTAGAACTAGTATGGCGACATGATATATGGTACCCATGCCGCCTATGATTAATACTTATGATTTGAAGTTTTTTTATACACTATACACTTATCATAGTATCAAATGATTTGTTTTAAAACGTATCAAGCATTCTTTGGCTGTTATAAGGGAAAACCCTATCCTCGGCTGCGTTGCATTGTGTGATGGGACCTGGGTCTTATAACAGCTTCATTTTTCTTTATTTAGCATTGCGCTATTCGTTTTATGCACTGGTATTCTTGGGAGGAAACCCGTTCCGTGTTATACGGCGTGGTCCCTTGATTTACCTAACTTTAAAAATAAAGATTAACTGTTTTAGTTCTCACACCAGTCACATGACTGACCTGGAGTTTATTGTTTTAACCTAAACTCTGGGTGCCCCTATTTTTCGACACGGGCAGCTAGTAGTTTTGGTTTTGCAGATTTATATTCACAGGATCCTGGTTTACAGCTGGAACGATATCCGGAAAGCTTTGTATCCGTATATCTCATTCTAGTTGTGTATTGTATTATTTTCCGTTGTTATGTATTTAAATGTAATTTAAATCTCTGATATTTCTGTGTAATATTCTTTTATACTCTGTATATTCTTGTAATCTGATGCATTGTTGTAATATACAATGAAATGTTCTTCTGTATGCATTCTGTTGTGGTTTGTTCTCGAACTATCCGACGCTTTCCTTTACGGGGAAGTTACGGGTTTTCACAAAGACCCTCTCCTCTCCAAACCACTGATATACCACTCGAGCTCAACATCCGATCCTTCATCCTGCTTCTTCCCCGACACTAAATCGAACGCTGCTTTCTTCCATTCATTATCCCAACGCCATTCACTACTCCATAGATTCACACACGAAAACCCTGTAGTACGTTATGACTTTAGCTCATTTCCCAAATCTCAACGCAGTCATGGCTGCTTTTCACGTTTTACAGGGGACTCAGCGCCAATTTACTTTCGGATCTCAGCCCTAAATTGATGCTCAAACAACCAGCATCATTGAAAGAAACCGTACCCAAATAAAAATATAATAAGGGGGGAAGCTCTCGCAAATCTCCGACTAAATGATTCTGAAATCGAATTGTTCCCATTGGTATTTGATTTTTACGGTTTTTGAGGGAAATAGGGTGGCGGCCGTTCTCTTTTTGATGTGTTAACTAGAGAACCAAGTTGCTTTGGTCTTAAGAAGGAGGGTATTATTCAGTATATATATTTGAGTTGGTATGATTTCTGGTGGAGCTTTGAATGCCCCGGTTTTGGTTTTGAGGCCACAAGAGACGGGTGGTCTGAGAAGCATGAACGTGGATGTTTGTTTGATCAGAGAAAAGGAATGAACTAGGTCAATTTGTATTGATATTTTTTAAATTAAAGTTTTACATACCTTGTTACGTACAATTCTGCTTACGCACGGACAGAAATCAAAATGCAGTTGTGTCCAGTATCGTACCACGATCCCAAAAATATAATAATGCCGGTAGGTGGACTCATATTTTGAAACTTCAAAATGTTGATTTCAGGGTGCGAAATACTTCAAATAAAAATTCGCTTATTAAATTAATTAAAAATTACAGAAAAATTCTAAAAATTAAATTATCGCTATTTCCCAAAAGAACCTTGTCTGAATTCACAACCGATATCTAGTTATTTTGAAATAATCGTTATGGCTGATAAACGATTCTATAGCGACTATTCTGAAATTTTATTTGGACATATTTCAAAATCTACACAATGAAATCCTGATTTTTCTCTTCCACTAGAAAGATATACTCCACCAGCTCCACACGTTTCTTGTTTCACAGAAATCCGATTTAAAACGAACACTGTATATTCAGTTGAAGTTTGAATCGCCAAATTACGAACTGCAGCGCCATTTCGAGCTTGTTTATAATTATATTATAAACTATACGTTCAACTGTCGATGATTGAATATATCCATTATTCAAATTCAATCCCAAGCTGAATTAAATATCACAGATGATCTGGTTCACACCATATCGCCATTTCAGCCAATTCTGATTATTTCAGAATTTAATATATTATTTAATTTATTATTTAAATTAAATATTCACCATTATTAAATTCAACGACCATTAAATTCTCTACATCACCATTGATATAATTAAATAAATTAATCATAATTCCTCTACCAATGCGGGTCATTACAATCTTCCCCACTTAAAATAATTTCGTCCTCGAAATTGCTAAAAGGTAGAGAACGACCCTATCGACTGGTTAGAACATATTTGTTCACTTCTTAACTTCAGTTTCAACTGAACCAATTTAATTTCAATTAAATTATTAATAAATTCTTATCAACGAAAATTTTCAAAAATCTTGAAAATTTTCTAACGCCTTTACACTTCGAAAAATTTCGCCGGCACCACCTTTTTACTGGTCAATATCTCAAACTCCAACTCGTCTCTCTGGGCCATCTCCATCCCAAAAGAAAATCAAACAACCAAGTGGCTTGCCAATTCGGCTCATAAATCTTATATCCAATAGAAATATAAACTTGTACCTTTTTCAGCATATCGTTATATCCTTTACATCTGTTATCAATTCAGCGGATACCAGGGTCATCCCAATCAAATTCCCATCTGCTTTTATCCACGACACAACCATTCGCTTATATCCTAAGTCGAATTTAATTTCAAATTCGAGTTCCATTCTCGATTTCAAACTCTTAACTTCCCAATCCAATTTTCATTTCAAATTCTTATCTCGACAATCCAATTTTATTCAAGAACAAATTTTTCCTGATATCGTTCTATTTCCATTCAGTTTTCACTTAACTGTTTTCAATTCAATTTCAGCTTACTTTCGCAAACTTCTATTTAAATTTGTTCTTAATTCAAACAGTCTCTTCCTGGGAATTTTAAACAGTTTACTTTTTCAAAAATCAAATTTTCCTTTTTGAAATTCAACTGAGCCCATAATCAATATTCCATTAGTTAAATCACTTCTATGTTCCTTTATCAATATTTGTTAACCAAATATTTTCAATTACCTTATTGTCCTTTTATGTTATTTGGAAAACATTTCTGAATATCGCCTTCCTTTATTTTCTAAACCTTAGAAAATATATGCTATTTATAATTGGAAAATATTCCAATTTCTTATCTCTTTTCCAATCTCGTTTTTTCTATACTTAGGAAATATTTAACATCTATTTCCGAGCTTACACTTATTTGGGTTAAAACGGATGTTGTGTACAACATTGTTACGACAACCCAAATACTATATTCAACTAACTCTTATTCAACATTGATCTTCGAGCCTGAAATCTTACTATTTATTTGTTAATAATGAAATCAATCAAGTTGGGGTATAACTACCTCTCAGACCTTGACTGAATAACATTTATAACGTCAAAACAGATATGACTACTTACTCGAATAATCAATACCATACAACTACTTATTCACTTTTAAACATGTATACGCTTCCTCTTTCTATTCTTACTAGATTTTATTCTTAGTCTTCCTTTTCGATTTTACTATTCTATTTTTACGTTCGTTTCCTTATCGACTTCTATACATATCGATACGATGATTTCTAACTATCAAATTATCTTAAAAATATTCTAACTCCTTAAATTCCTGGAAAAATTCGCCATAACCTCCTTTGTACCGGAAGCATCGGGAAAATCCCCAAACTGCCACACAGGCCTTCTCCAATCAAAAAGAAAAAGAAAAGCCAAGCGGCTAGCCGATACGGGGCATAAAATCTCATATATGAATTAAATACATACCTTTTCGTCGAGCATTGTATTTATATACCTTCATATCTTATCCATACCTATCTCATGTATATTTATACCTGCCTAATCTATTTTAACTATACCTGATCGTTTTGACTCAATTCGTGAATTAATTTGTTAATTAACTCTTTAGTTTATTTCACTTTTATATTTGAACATGACATGTTCAAATAAAATTTAACTTACTTATAAACTAATCAAATTCTACTTTTTCAAACTCAGGTTTCATATTCGATTTCAAATATAAATTTACCAGTCCCCTTTACTTATCTAAAGTTCAACTTCAATTCAAGATCCATTTACTAATGGCTAATTAACTGGTTTACCTATTTCACCTTTTTATTTGAATATACATATTCAAATATAAGTTTAACTTGTTTACCAACTAATTGAATTCCATTTCAATTCTATTTGAATCTTCTATATTCAAATTTCAAATTCAATTCTCTTATTCAAATTCTATATTTGAATTTCATTTAAAACCTCTTATTCAAATTTTATATTTGAATTTCGTTTCAATTTCCTTATTCAAATTCTATATTTGAATTTCATTTCAATTCTATTTGAATCCTCTATATTCAAATTTCAAATTCAATTCTATTTGAATCTTCTTTATTCGAATTTCATTATTACTCTATATGAATTCTATATTCAATTTTCCATTATTTAAATCTTCTTTATTCAAATCTCATTTGAATTTCTATATTCCAATCCCCTTTGAATTTTCTATATTCAAATCCCCTTTGAATTTTCTATATTCAAATCCCCTTTGAATTTTCTATATTCAAATTCTATGTTTGAACTTCCTTTATTCAAATTCCTTTAAATAAGTCTCGATTTCAATTCCTTTTGAAATCGATATTTCTACCTTTTAAAATAGATTTCCCTTTCAAATTCACACTTGTATTTTTATTTCTGAATTATCCAATGATAATTCTCTTCACTTCATTTATAAACTTCGTTTATAAAAGAACTATTTATAAACTTCGTTTATAAAGGAACTTCTCGTTTTATTTCTTTTAAGCAAGTTAATATTTCAAATCTATTTAAAAGTACAAATTCTATTTTATAAATCCCATTTTGAAATTCAACACAACTTGTCTTTCCCAAAACAAATTCAAAACAGTATCTCTGGTAGTAATCCGTTACTTACAACTCGAAAATGAATACTGATGATGCAGCTGTCATCATCAGAATCTATTTTCCAGCGATCGAAGTGACTTCAATACTATAAAACCATTTCTAAACATTTCCACTTTGAAATTGATTTCAAAATATAATTCACACTGCTTGTAAAACAATTTAAAATCTCCTAGGATCTTAAATTTTCCTTACTTTTAATCCAAATCCATTTACAAACACTTATCCAATTTTCCAGAGTTTTAACTCAATTTCTGGTTTAAAATTTCAGATTTAACTCATCTGATTTCACGTATTTCAATTATATGAATTCTGATTGGCTATTTACATAACCATTTAACTTATAATCTTACTCGATTATAATAACAACCAATGTATCCAATATATTATAATTTTGACATATATATCTTCTCTATATCAAGATTTACCTTGGGTAAACTTATTTTAATTTACCATTCTTTCAAAACATACCATGACGGTCCATCGTATTCGAGTGTTTATAAACTCCTACCGATACAGTGGATCAAACTGATCGACCAGAACTCATAAACTACTCAACCAATAAATCTCCACAATATAAAACAAAATTTTATATCAATAACAAATACGCTCACTCGTATATTTACACTCAACTCAATCTAGGGTATTACTAACCCTATCTCTACCGAGTCACGCCACAGAGCCAAGTAATTCTTAACCTAAGCTCTAATACCAACTGTAATGACCCGTATTTTGAGCGACTTTGGTTATCGACATAAGCTCGGTGTCGATAACCAAAACATCGAAAAATCCTGGTAATTAGTGAAAGAAATTAGAGGGTGAGAAAAGATAAGATAGAAACTTAGAATAAAAGAAGAAGAAGAACACAACATCAGAGTAACACGAATCTCACAGCGGAACGAATAACATATAATAGATAAAATATCCTTGAAATAAATCATTATATGTATACAATACATTATCAAAGTACAACACTTACAACACAGCGGAAATAACTATAGCTATATGATCATGAAGCCTCCTACTCCAGCTCTTCAAGTGTATTTGAAAAATCCCGACTACTTGATTGCCCGTACAAATTTAGGCACCTAAGAGTTTAGGGAAAACAACACAAAATAAACTCCGGGTCAGTCATGGGACTGGTATGAGTAAAACAGTTTAAAACAGTTTGAACAAGTAAACGATATCTCATAAGACCACGCCGTATAACGGAACGGGTTTTTCCCTTATGAGAATCCAAATTATCTTTATATCAAAAACCATTTGATATTATAATAATGTCTATCAACACAATATAATAATCATCTAGCAGAAATGCTTTCATCTCACGTTCTACATATATAGTATACAATCAAAACCGCAAGCACGTATTGGGTAATGGATTTCCAACTATGACAAGGTATGGAACCACCTTCCGCTAATGTACCTCTAGAGAGGAATACACTAGGTTCAACAAGAACATCTTGCAACCCGGCCACACATGACCGACCACTCATTTCGCTTGAGTGTATCGAATGTATATCACCAACGGTTGGGATCAGCAACCGTTTCTCGAATGGGACAGCATCAACAATAGATTTTTAGAAGTAAATGAAACTCTAGATCAGGTGATTATACACCCTACTTCGGTGCGACCGACTTAGCCATGCTGCCTGCCCGATTTCTGTCATTTACCGGATGATGAGGCTAGAAGCTACGCTTTATCATTATACCAGATTCACTATGAATGCCACATCGTTAAATCGATCAAATCACCGATTGACGTCCTCAACTATACATTACGCGTTAGCTAAAAGAAGTTTCCTTCTCCGCTTCCACTCTTGGTACAGTTGGAGAAATCAATATACGTGATCGTCTGGAAATACTCTGTCAAACATCCGTCCATACAAGTCATCCAGGAACAGGATGAATCGAAGGCACTATTCTGTAAACAGGATAGCCCTTGCATAACCCCGTCTTCAATTTCCTTTGGCATATATGATTCGCAACTCTTATGCCAATACATAGTGGTTCTTTGGATAATAATCCAACCGGTCTCTCCATATTAACAACGTTAAAATGGTCAAAACTTCGATAGTCTGTGATTTAACTATCGAATAAAAACAAGTGTGCAAACAACGATATTATTTCCAGATGGAAATTTATATCGATCAAACATCATTCAACATTTATCTCTTTATTTCATAAATTTACTTATCTCCTGTTTCCCTATATTCAATATTTCTTATTTTCTAGATTTGGAAAATATACGTTATTAACAATGGAAAACATTTCCATTTCTTGTTTTCTTCATTAGAAAACATTTCTGGTTTCTTATTTGGAAAACATTTCCAAAGTTTCTTCATTGGACTTAGACAGATGTTTAAACAAACCATCGCGATGCCAACTCAAATCATTTCCTTTACTGCCGAACCTTAACTACTAAGTTAAAAACGAAGCCAATCAAGTTGGGGTAGAACTACCTCTTAGACCTTAACTGGACAACATTTCTAACTTTGAAATAGGCAAAGTTCACTTTATATTCCTTCTACTAACTTCCTTACTTAACCCTCCTTCGAATAGCTATATTCGATTGACTCTTTTCACTTAACTCTATTCGATTAACCCTTATCAATTAACTTTATTGGACTAACACTATTGGATTAACTCTATTTACTAACGCTATTGATTTACTCATGTCACTTATTCGATTTAACTCCTTTCGAATAACTTATTCGATTTAACTCCTTTCGAATGCCAACTCATTTGCTTCTATTCAAATAACTATATTCAGTTAACTCATTTTACCTTAACACTAATCGATTAACTAACATCGATTAACTCCTTTTAACCTTATCACTAATCGATTAACTAACATCGATTAACTCCTTTTACTTTAACACTAATCGATTAACTAACATCGATTAACTCCTTTTAACCTTATCACTAATCGATTAACTAACATCGATTAACTCCTTTTAACTTTATTCTCTAATCGACTAACTAACATCGATTAACTCCTTTTACTTTATTCTCTAATCGATTAACTAACATCGATTAACTCCTTTATTCTATTCGAATAAACTATTCATTTATAAAGATTTACTTTTAGTAACAGTTCTTCACTTTAGAAATGATTTCCCTTTTATAAAACTCTATTCGTTTTAAAAACATTTTTCCCTTTTAGTTATTTTCGAAATATTTCCTTTTATAAAATCTGTTGATTTTATAAAATCCCTTTATTTCAATATACATTGAAATAATTCTTTTTACATCCCAGGGTCTTTTATGATATTTAAAATATCGAATAAAAATGATCAACATCATTCCAACACCCATAATCCATAACAGATTATATAACACATCATATATCACAATATATGAAAACAATAAAATAAATGTTGAGGAATCCAGTTGGATTCCTCTAACCTGTTTCCCTGCATCACAGATGTTAAACAATATAGATAACATCACTTTCAGTTCTATATGATACATTCTGTTAAACAGAATCAATATAGAAATTTAACTAAGTGACTAACAGTTCAATCGAACAGTCAACACACAGTCAATCAGCCAATATCTAACAGTTCTAAAAATACAACATGAAATTATAAACTGTTCAGAGTTGGTGAGTTTTACTCACTTTGGCAGTTCATCTTTAAAGAACGATAAACTGTTATTTGATTTGAATCAAACAATTTATTTCGCCATAAATTCAAACGAGTTCCAATGGACTTCCAGTCAGTCCCACGTCGTAGCCACCATCCATACGATCCCAACGGATTTGACCGTTCAAAATTCTGATACAGTACGAGTGAAATACGAAAATTACAAATTTATATAATTATTTAATTAGTTTTTTAAATATAAGACTCTAATTAATGTGGTTTACCAATTCTTTCCTCGGCCCATATATGGTTGTTAATACCCATTTGTACTAAAGCTTTCTTCCTTAACTATTTAGTTCTGCCCCTAGTATATCGTTCTTTCTTTCAGCGAAAATTCCAATACTAATCCCCTTAATTAAATACTTAAAATAAATGGGCCTCACCTTATTTTCTGTCGGCCCATTTGTATATGCAGAACCCACATCACACTCTAGCCCGCTCCAATCTGTTGAGCTTTCTTCCTCTCCTCATCGCTAAGGAACAGCACGCCAGTACATGTCATTTCCACAACTTTGAAACTTCCACCGTCCATCATGCATACATACACACATTCGCCCCTACTGATTTCATGCACCAACAGACAAAACGAACTCCACCATTGCCTTAGTTCCACGTTCAACAATCCACTACCGCCCTCTTCTTGGAATAGGGTACAAAAACCCAAGCCGCTCCAGTATGTTGAACACGCACAGAACTCCCGTTCTCCTCATCCCAGGCGTATACAATCCCAACTCCTCCCTTAAATTCCTTTGGCCGATTTTTCCTCAAACTACCGTGTCCTCGTTCAACCAAAAATCCAACCAAACTCCTTGCTTCAAGACCCTCTCCTCTCCAAACCATTGATATACCACTCGAGCTCAACATCCGATCCTTCATCCTGCTTCTTCCCCGACACTAAATCGAACGCTGCTTTCTTCCATTCATTATCCCAACGCCATTCACTACTCCATAGATTCACACACGAAAACCCTGTAGTACGTTATGACTTTAGCTCATTTCCCAAATCTCAACGCAGTCATGGCTGCTCTTCACATTTTACAGGGGACTCAGCGCCAATTTACTTTCGGATCTCAGCCCTAAATCGATGCTCAAACAACCAGCATCATTGAAAGAAACCGTACCCAAATAAAAATATAATAAGGGGGAAGCTCTCGCAAATCTCCGATTAAATGATTTTGAAATCGAATTGTTCCCATTGGTATTTGATTTTTACGGTTTTTGAGGGAAATAGGGTGGCGGCCGTTCTCTTTTTGATGTGTTAACTTGAGAACCAAGTTGCTTTGGTCTTAAGAAGGAGGGTATTATTCAGTATATATATTTGAGTTGGTATGATTTCTGGTGGAGCTTTGAAGGCCCCGGTTTTGGTTTTGAGGCCACAAGAGACGGGTGGTCTGAGAAGCATGAACGTGGATGTTTGTTTGATCAGAGAAAAGGAATGAACTAGGTCAATTTGTATTGATATTTTTTAAATTAAAGTTTTACATACCTTGTTACGTACAATTTTGCTTACGCACGGACAGAAATCAAAATGCAGTTGTGTCCAGTATCGTACCACGATCCCAAAAATATAATAATACCGGTAGGTGGACTCATATTTTGAAACTTCAAAATGTTGATTTCAGGGTGCGAAATACTTCAAATAAAAAGTCGCTTATTAAATTAATTAAAAATTACAGAAAAATTCTAAAAATTAAATTATCGCTATTTCCCAAAAGAACCTTGTCTGAATTCACACCCGATATCTAGTTATTTTGAAATAACCGTTATGGCCGATAAACGATTCTATAGCGACTATTCTGAAATTTGATTTGGACATATTTCAAAATCTACACAATGAAATCCTGATTTTTCTCTTCCACTAGAAAGATATACTCCACCAGCTCCACACGTTTCTTGTTTCACAGAAATCCGATTTAAAACGAACACTGTATATTCAGTTGAAGTTTGAATCGCCAAATTACGAACTTCAGCACCATTTCGAGCTTGTTTATAATTATATTATAAACTATACGTTCAACTGTCGATGATTGAATATATTCATTATTCAAATTCAATCCCAAGCTGAATTAAATATCACAGATGATCTGGTTCACACCATATCGCCATTTCAGCCAATTCTGATTATTTCAGAATTTGATATATTATTTAATTTATTATTTAAATTAAATATTCACCATTATTAGATTCCACGACCATTAAATTCTCTACATCACCATTGATATAATTAAATAAATTAATCATAATACCTCTGCCAATGCGGGTCATTACAGGAACTTAAAACCTAACCTACAATTTCAAACCTCTGAATTGAATAGGCAATTCATTGCCTCAATCACCTAAGCTATACACCTGCACTAGATCGATCAGATTCAAGCTGTCCAACCGTATTGAATACAATACAAAATTTCAACCAAAATCTCTGCTAACCCATCACATATCCATCAACAATTCCATCACCAGTAAACATACAGCCTGGAATGGGGGAGAACGCATATGGCATCAGCTTATAGTAGTTGAACCTACCTAGGATAAGACACTGATAGACAATGTTCTCATCTAAATATCAACAACTCTATAAATATACATCACGCAATATGCTTTTCATCCATTCCAGTAACCATTCGAACAAATACAGTAAAGAGAAAAAATTCGAAACACTGAAAAATCGAAATACGATTATTACAGTAATAAAAAATTGAGTTAATGGCTTATATGTATACGAGGATCCTCATTATTCAACTCAGTTTAAGTTTTGACTGATTCCTTGGCGATTTTGTTCGAACTGGAAAAACTTAAGGATCGGAAATCTGTGTAACAAAGAGGCCTCATGTTGGTTCGTTTATTCTGTAATGAATGGTGGAGGAAGCCGATTCATTTCTTGATGGCTTAGAGTTGGTTAGCGAAGCAATGATGGTCGTCGAAGGGGTGTCTAAGGTTTGGAAAATCAATTGAAGGAGGAGAGCGAGGGGACGATCGATAAAGTAGTGGCGTAAGGGAGGATTGCGACACCATTAACCCCGACTTGGCCGAAGACAGAAGGGGTATTTGATTTTTGGCCATGAAATATTTGGTGGAAGTGGATTTTTTGAAATGGGGGTTGGGGATACGGAAGTGGGGTTTTAAGATGGATAGCGAGTTGGGTTTGGGCCGAATGTAAAGGTAAAGGGCCTGTTTAAAATTTATAGTCTATGTTTTATAGTTTAATTATTTTATAAAAGTTGTTAATACGATATCTCGTGCCTTCGTTATCAGATTTGAGCATGGTCTGTCTCGTTGGGACCGTAGAGACAAGCTTCGAGATGGAGCAGGGTTAGTCAGGATCAGATGCAACTGGAAATTTTAGACAAATTAAATGTCAGTTTGATTTGACTAAAAAGACTGTTTATCGACGAATTCAATTCCATATGAGTTAAACTCACTCAGTTTCCCCTTGTTTATATTTTAAATAAATTGGATTTTTTATTTTGTGTGCTCTGATTGTTAATGGTTGACTGTTTGTTATTTATATATTCATATGTTGATTTAATAAATGATACTAAACTATTGTTTAATTTCAGTGAAATATCAAATCGTTTTTAATGATTGGATCCAGTAGAGGTATCTCACCTTGATTGATCACGTTTATAAAATAAACGTGTTTAAATTGTTTGAATTGCTTGTGAATTGGTTGATGTTAAATGGTCATTATTTATTATTATCGGTTAAATGGAAGTGAAGGATCTGATTTGGAATAACCAATTTGTATACATGGGAGAACAGGTTGGAGGGATCCAACGGGATTCCTCAACTTTAATAAATATTATTTATTTTCATATTGTAATACGAACTATCATGATTGGGTGATTGATTTGATTATTGATAGTTGACTGAAAATTCGATAATTGTTTTGTTTAAACCAATGGGAAATATTGGTTGAGTAAGTAACAACATATGGCCTATAAAATCAATTGTTTTGTTTATACTGATTTACCATCAGGTGAATCGATAGAATTGAATTTATAAAATTTATTTTATAGCTAGAGATAGATTTTAAAATATATTATTTTGAATAAAAGTTTTTAAAGAAAATAAATATTTAGTATTTATTATTTAAGTTTATAATTAATTATTAATTGATTTTATAAAGTCAATTCTGATATTAAAGCAGATTTATAAATATGAGAATAGAAGATTAACCTAATAGTTAAAATGGGATAATTGTTTTGTTAAGAAATAACTAAATGGAATTATTTAAATTAATTATATTATTAATTAATTTAAAGGGAAAACGAATTGGAATCGGTTAATGAGATAGCCGTGATTTGAGTTGACTAAATTGACCGTTTTTAATTGGGATTGATTATTAAATTAATATGGTTTGAATAAAATAGTTTAATGAATATTGTTTTAATTTTAATAACAATTTTAAAAAAGGAATTTACTATTTATTTTAATAAAGAAATTAACAACTGAAGTAGTTAATGATCGAAGTTTATTATTATCTTAAATAACAATAATTTAGGAGATTATTTTTAGTGGGAATTCATTTAAGAAGGAAATCAAAAATTTAGATGAAATTTGATTGATTGGTGAAAGGAGTTTATGTAAGGGATTTATATTTAAAACCCGAATTTTTATAATGAAGTTATAAAGAGAATTTTAAGCGAATGAGACAGATTAAATTAAATGTTTACTAATTGTAAAGACCCGTAACTTCCCCGTAAAGGAAAGCGTCGGATAGTTCGAGAACAAACCAAAACAGAACGCATACAGAAGAACGTTTCATTGTATATTACAACAACGCATCAGATTACAAGAATATACAGAGTATAAATGAATATTACACAGAAATATCAGAGATTTAAATTACATTTAAATACATCGCAGCGGAAAATAATTCAATACACAACTAGAAGAGATATACGGATACAAAGCTTTCCGGATATCATTCCAGCTGTAAACCAGGATCCTGTGAATATAAATCTGCAAAACCAAAACTACTAGCTGCCCGTGTCAAAATAAGGGCACCCAGAGTTTAGGTTAAAACAATAAACTCCAGGTCAGTCATGGGACTGGTGTGAGAACTAAAACAGTTAATCTTTATTTTAAAGTTAGGTAAATCAAGGGACCACGCCGTATAACACGGAACGGGTTTTCTCCCAAGAATACCAGTGCATAAAACAAACAGCGCAATGCTAAATAAAGAAAAATGAAGCTGTTATAAGACCCAGGTCCCATCACACAATGCAACGCAGCCGAGGATAGGGTTTTCCCTTATAACAGCCAAAGAATGCTTGATACGTTTAAACCAAATCATTTGATACTATAATAAGTGCATAGTGTATAAAACAACTTCAAATCATAAGTATCAATCATAGGCGGCATGAATGCCCCATAACACTATGTCGCCATATATAAATTTACAATCAAAACCGCAAGACGACGTATTGGAAGTTGGGTTATCATTTATGGTATGAACCGAGGCAAGGGGCAAGATCCTCTACCGATTCGAGACAATCTAGTCCATGTCTCAGGACCCAGACTCAGGTGGGCCTTGGATCGTCAGGGCCGGTCCACCGATGTGGATTATTATGCCTGAACACTACGTTTCTCCGCCCTTTGGGGCGTAAATCTGGCCCGTCAGCCGACCAGAAGCATCGGCCGAAACCGATATCACGAGGCGCCTCGCTTTTCAGCAAGTAATAATAAGTAACATCCACATGAGTCAAACTCGTCAGCCAGTTCAAGCACTGACGCCACTCCTAACTAGAAAGAAACGCATGTCCTCCCTGATGTCCGTCTCCCGTTTTTGATTCATACCGGGTGTGATACTCGCGAATCAACGTTACACAAAGCTACGCCACAAAGGCCGTGCTTCGATCATCACCACAAGACTTTGCTTTTCAACAGAAGCCTTGATCATTTGCATCTTAGCATGCCACACAGGCAATTCACTCCATGCGATTGATATCCATCAATATATAACCCCTGAGCTCGTACGTCTCAGAGAAGGGCGTTAAGCAAAAGAATAAATTCTCCGCCGCCAAACAGATATATATTTAATAGAGATCAATCACACGGACTAAAATCCAATGTCAGACACACAGTCCATTTACAAGTCCGTTCTGGGTCTGAACGAAACCGGAGGCACCTAGTACCCCGCATATCCATCGATCTCCAAGTACGTCTGGACGATCACTAACTGTTTCCATCTTCTTGGGTGTACAGCCCAATCAAGATCATCAGTAATTACCCAAACGACGTGAAGACCTCCGGTCTTCGACCATCGTCTTCATCTTCGACTTATCGTCGTATCAGTTATTCAGAATGGGATAAACCCGGTCTTTCCGAATAACTCGCGTATATTTTAAATAAGTGTTACACAAACACAACATACGCCTCATTCCAATTTATCAGTCACTAACCATAAATTAATCAAGAGAATAATTCCCCAAATATTAACCCCGAAGGCCGAAACCAACATCAGATCAATATCCAGAAAACCATTCTGCTTGGCCAACCGACAGTTAGTTTCTAAATTTCACATTCATAGGGAAAAGTTCCCATTAATTTTATCCAAGATAAATTCTTTTCTTGAATTTCGATTCAACTAGTCGAGATTAACGAACCTTACCGAAGTAATCATTGGTTTTAATTTCCTAATCCCAACCTATTTATCCCATGATGTAAAACTGGTAATACTTCATATCTAACACCACAGTGTTATCGGTAAATTCAATTACCATTTCACGCTCAAATCTAATTAAAGATTTAAATATCGCCTGGAGCAAAACTGGTGATACTCCATTTCGATTATTTCAATCTAATTAAAGATTCATTAAAACTCCACTTAGTTTTAATCTGTGACTGGGTTAAAGAATCAGTGTCATTTAAAACACGGTTCACGATGAACCCAAAATCACATCGCATTTCAATCAGTCCCTAATTGTAAATTAGCAAGTGAGCAATTCCCTAAGTATTAATCCCGAAGGCCGAAACCAACATCAGATCAATACCTCGGAAACTATTCAACTTAACTAATCTCCAGTTAGTTTCTGATTTTCTTAACTCCTTTAGGTCTAAGAACTGTATTATTGAAGATACCGTTCACGACAACCCAAAATCCCATTTCATTAATGATCGGGTTAAAGAACGAGTGTTATTTAAAACACTGTTCACGATAAACCCAAAAATCAATATCAATTCAATTCCAATTAAATATTATTTAATTGGTACACTTCATTAAATCTGAATAAAAAGATTTAATCATTTCTCAACTGGGTTCAAGAACAGTGTTAGTGAAGACACCATTCACGACAAACCCAAATCACATTTGATATTCAATATAAGGCTCTGAATAGAAAATATATCGGCTTATATTCAATATCAAATTCTACGATTAACAAATGTCGTATTGGAAATAACGATACAAATATATCTTTCAAATTTCCATAACAACACCTGTATAATCACGAATTTCAACATCGAAATATTCCGAAGACAATTTCGATTCAAATCCACTCCAATGCAATCATTGGATATTCTGGTTATTTTTAAAACCCTTTTCTAATTCAATTTATTTATTTAAAAATAAATAGAATTTTAATTCTAGTTCAAAACTAGTTCATTTCGATAAAAATCTATTTTTATCTTTTCAAATAGGGAGTTTTTCATCCCACATCTTTCTAAATCATTTCTTATGATTTTACACAAATTATTACTATTTTTAATAATTTTATAAAGGCTCGTACAGTCGATTTCCATCAATGGCCATCGAACTGCACTTACAGCGACCTTTTTCGAATTTGATTTGGACATAATTCCAAATCCAACCGTTAGATTTCAAATTTCTAATATTCGTTAGAAAGCTCTTTTCGATACGAACCCAACGGTTCCGGTTTTAGGAGAATCCGACGGTCGGATCTCCCGTAATGTCCGTTTGAAATAAATGGTCGAAATTCACGAACTGCCGCGGCGCGGCGCGTTCTATTCAGGCTGTTATATTATATATATAATATATATAATATATATATTTCGTCGATTCTATTTAAAACGAATTATATAAATAGTTTTAAAATTGTTTCAAAAGCTATTTCAACTTCCATTTCAATTCAAATCAAAATTGAATTCTTCTTTATAAATTCGTTTTAAAATTCATTTCTATTCAATTCAAATTTCAATTCAATTCGAATTCATGTCAAAATCGTTTCAATTCAATTCATTTCGAAATCGTTTTCAATTCAATTTATTTCGAAATCGTTTTCAATTCAATTCATTTCGAAATCGTTTTACATCGATATAAATATCGTTCGCGTCAAAATGGCGTCAATCTAATCAACACGGCTTCATAAATTTCTATTTTCAAATATTCTATTTCAAATATTTCTTTTTCAAAATAGTTGTTATTATCAAAATATTTCGTTCAACACATGACCAATCTCAATGAATGAGTACTGTCAACACATGAACTTTTATTTTATATCGATAAAGATGTAAATTTTAATATTAAAATATTTCGTTCAACACATGACCAATCTCAATGAATGAGTACTGTCAACACATGAACTTTTATTTTATAATATTCTTATTTTTCAAATTGGAATGAGGCCCAATCAATTACCATATAAAATTAATTATATGGATTTTCATACAACACGTATATGATAGCATTGAAAATAATCAACCATCAACCAAAGTGCACTACACTGTATAAGCATCAAATATAGATATTCAACGCTTATAACAGCCTGTCAATCAATCGATCGACATATTTAATCAATCAGGATGAGTGAACTTCAAATTTCATCCCAACACCCGTGTGGGGTTTCAAACAATCAAACACAGATTTTTATTCGTGCAGTTGGGCGATGTGTGAAATTTATCGACCCAATCAATGTCCTTCAAATAGGTGTACATAAACAAACCGTCTGGTTTGTAAATGAATATTTATTTATTCACATTCACGTTAAAAATTATATTTCTAACGACAAAACATTTTATTCCAACATATGAATTTCTATTCAGTTCATTCTTTAAATAAAATGATATTTTTAATTTTCTAACTTATTTTAGAAAATTTCGGCGGCATAACGGCACGATACTAGAAACGGGACAAGGCCTAGCCTTATCCCCGGTCTAGTGAAGGCCCACGCCATTCACACATCAATCAAATCCATTCATCTCACCAAACAATTCAATTTCAAACCAAAGAATATATCTAATCTATGCAACCAAACAAACAAGTCCATGGTCTGTGGACGATTATGTCGGGTGCTACTAAGCACCGTCTGCATCCTAGTATATATATATAACTAGAAAAATAAATTGAAAGGTGAGAAATTCTCACATATAGCTATCCTAGCTCCACGGCTCCTCACTGATAGAAATCTTCATTGCTATCGCATCTTCGCTATCTTCTTTGCCCGTAGCCACTACATATATAAAGATCACACATTTTTATATTTGTTGTCTTTGAAATAAAAATCACATTTTTATTTTTTTCACTTTCAATTTAAAAGTCATATTTTTATAATCACTTCATATATTTGAAAATCGAATTTTTTTTACTTCGGTATTCAATATATAAAAATCGAATTTTTAGTTCAAAGTTCAATAGATAAAAATCATATTTTTATTTCTAAGTTCAATAGATAAAAATCATATTTTTATTTCTTAGTTCAATAGGTAAAAATCATATTTTTATTTCTAAGTTCAATAGATAAAAATCATATTTTTATTTCTTAGTTCAATAGGTAAAAATCATATTTTTGGCTTCGCTATTCAATATATAAAGATATGATTTTTACTTCGACTTTCAATATATAAAAATCTGATTTTTACTTTGTAAATTTCTAACCTCCTTCTATTTTTAGTTTAAAACTTTTTCTCTTAAACAAAATCAGTTTGCTAACAAAAATAAAATCAGTTTGCTAACAAAAATAAAATCAGTTTTCCTAACAAAAATAAAAACAGTTTGCTAACAAAAATAAAAACAGTTTTCCTAAACAAAAATAAAAACAGTTTGCTAACAAAAATAAAAACAGTTTGCTAACAAAAATAAAAACAGTTTGCTAACAAAAATAAAAACAGTTTAATGAAAATAAATAATAATAAAATAAAAAAACGAGCTTACAGTGAACGGAGGGGGTGGGGTTCTTCGTCGGAGGGGTGCTCTGGGCTTCCAGCGGTGGCGGTCTACGGTGGTCCAGGGCGTGGTGTGGAGGAAGAAGATGAAGGGGCCGCGACAGCAGCAGGGGGTGGGGATCGGTCATCGTGGTCTTCGAGGGGACTGGGCGCTTGAGGGGGTCGGCCAGGAATGGGGGGGAGACCTGGTGGTGGCGATGGCGTCAGGCGCCATCGATTTGGAAAAATCGATCTTTTCGTTTTTTTTTTCTTTTTTTTCTTCTTCTCTGTTAAACGAAGAATGGGGGGGGGGGGGGCAGAGCGAAGTTAAGGGGAGAGAAAAGAAAAAAAAATATTTTTTTTAAATTTAATTAATTATTTAATCTAATAGAAGTTGACTTTTTATTTCGACCTCGAAACGAGGTCCACCGACTGTCGTCCATAGCGCTTCACCCCCATTCTGAACACAATGGGATATGTATCGCAAGCTGATTCGATCGTCTCGATAAGTTTCCGTTGAATTTACATTTAAATTGCTATATTGAATTTTAAACGTACATTTCAAATTACCGGGGTCACATACTAACTCTAAAAATTCTCAAAAAAATATTTTCTAGCTTCGTATTGACGATACGGTCCTAACAAAACTAGTTTCGTCGAATTCTGAGACCGTTAGAAAAATGGCCATTTTCCTGTCGATTAAAATCAACTGAAACTGGTCAAACGCGTTTTCCTATGCCACGCTCACATATTGATTCGTAAAATTATGAAATTTGAAACCTAGCAATAACTTGACATCACGGACCCAACAAAACTGGTTTCGTCGAAATCCGAGGTCGTTTGCAAAATGTCCATTTTTAAGTGCCTGAATTCCATAGCGACTATTCAGAATTTTCAACTGGACACATCTTTTGATTCCCGCTATGAAATCTTGATTATTCAGATTCGTTGGAAAGATATTATCAATTAGATTCCATTATTTTTGGTTTCACTAAAATCCGGATTGTTTTGCACCCGGTACATTCAATTGAAGTTTGAAATCGAATTATCGAACTACCGCGCCATTTTCAATTCTATTTATAATTATATATAAATATTTATATTCTAACGACGACGCGTATAATATATACGTTCGAATTATATTCTAAACATTTTTCTCGTCGATATTATTTAAAATAATTCATTTTAAATAATCAAAATTCGCTAAAATTGCCAAAATAAAAATTTTAAACTGGCCCAGATTTTACGGGTTGTTACAATCTCCCCAACTTAAAACTTTTCGTCCCCGAAAAGGAACAAAGTCGAAAGTGGTTTGATTAATCAACTCTACGCTCGATCTGGCTTCCATTCTCCAACTCTTTAGTTTATGAGAATTTCCAAAATTTCAAAAATTTGGCTAACACCCTAAATTTTTGAAAAATTTCGCCATAACCTCCCCTGCACCGGGAGCATCGGGGAATTTCAAATAGCTTCCCCGGTCCTTCAGATCTCAAAAAGAAAAAGAAAAAGCCAAGCGGCTAGCCAATAGGCTCACAAAATCATCATCACCCAAACAAAACAGTAAATTATGTAGTAAACATGTACCTATTTGTCGGGCAAACAAATTTTATTCTCTGGCTCTAGCCTCCTTGCTATGACCTGTTCAAAGATATATATGTATATGCAAGCAAATGCAACCAATTTTCAATATAATTCAATATTTGGTTCAATTAGGCATAATGGTTCAAAATTAGCAAACAAATGAACAAACAACACAAACATCAATCAATTAGTGAATTTAACGTTTCAAATTCATAATTTTGATACATATACAGAAAATCTTGTTTTTGATGCCAAATCACAACAAAGTGTTCTAGCTATATAAGATTTGGTTCTCACACCAGTCTAATGGAAATATATAGATATCACACCTTCGAAACACGAATATAAATACTGATGATGTGGCCACATCATCAGAATTATCCCCGAGTGTCTAGAATGTGACTCTATATCTATCCAGTATATTAAAATTTCAAATACACGTGGATCAGACGTATACGCAAAATCTTTATATACTGGACTGTCCAACTCAATATAAATAATCAAATACGAATAATTGATTTAAATTTTCAAAACAAAAATTTGTTTTCATTTGAAAAATATACTCTTCACACTCGTCCTAGGATACTACTGATCCCATCTCTAACGAGTCATCCCCATTGGATATTACTAATCCAATATCTGATGAATTCTTTCGTATGGTTCTAATGTGCCTTGTTCTCTGAGCTTTGTAAACCAAAGCTCTGATACCAACTGTAAAGACCCGTAACTTCCCCGTAAAGGAAAGCGTCGGATAGTTCGAGAACAAACCAAAACAGAACGCATACAGAAGAACGTTTCATTGTATATTACAACAACGCATCAGATTACAAGAATATACAGAGTATAAATGAATATTACACAGAAATATCAGAGATTTAAATTACATTTAAATACATCGCAGCGGAAAATAATTCAATACACAACTAGAAGAGATATACGGATACAAAGCTTTCCGGATATCATTCCAGCTGTAAACCAGGATCCTGTGAATATAAATCTGCAAAACCAAAACTACTAGCTGCCCGTGTCAAAATAAGGGCACCCAGAGTTTAGGTTAAAACAATAAACTCCAGGTCAGTCATGGGACTGGTGTGAGAACTAAAACAGTTAATCTTTATTTTAAAGTTAGGTAAATCAAGGGACCACGCCGTATAACACGGAACGGGTTTTCTCCCAAGAATACCAGTGCATAAAACAAACAGCGCAATGCTAAATAAAGAAAAATGAAGCTGTTATAAGACCCAGGTCCCATCACACAATGCAACGCAGCCGAGGATAGGGTTTTCCCTTATAACAGCCAAAGAATGCTTGATACGTTTAAACCAAATCATTTGATACTATAATAAGTGCATAGTGTATAAAACAACTTCAAATCATAAGTATCAATCATAGGCGGCATGAATGCCCCATAACACTATGTCGCCATATATAAATTTACAATCAAAACCGCAAGACGACGTATTGGAAGTTGGGTTATCATTTATGGTATGAACCGAGGCAAGGGGCAAGATCCTCTACCGATTCGAGACAATCTAGTCCATGTCTCAGGACCCAGACTCAGGTGGGCCTTGGATCGTCAGGGCCGGTCCACCGATGTGGATTATTATGCCTGAACACTACGTTTCTCCGCCCTTTGGGGCGTAAATCTGGCCCGTCAGCCGACCAGAAGCATCGGCCGAAACCGATATCACGAGGCGCCTCGCTTTTCAGCAAGTAATAATAAGTAACATCCACATGAGTCAAACTCGTCAGCCAGTTCAAGCACTGACGCCACTCCTAACTAGAAAGAAACGCATGTCCTCCCTGATGTCCGTCTCCCGTTTTTGATTCATACCGGGTGTGATACTCGCGAATCAACGTTACACAAAGCTACGCCACAAAGGCCGTGCTTCGATCATCACCACAAGACTTTGCTTTTCAACAGAAGCCTTGATCATTTGCATCTTAGCATGCCACACAGGCAATTCACTCCATGCGATTGATATCCATCAATATATAACCCCTGAGCTCGTACGTCTCAGAGAAGGGCGTTAAGCAAAAGAATAAATTCTCCGCCGCCAAACAGATATATATTTAATAGAGATCAATCACACGGACTAAAATCCAATGTCAGACACACAGTCCATTTACAAGTCCGTTCTGGGTCTGAACGAAACCGGAGGCACCTAGTACCCCGCATATCCATCGATCTCCAAGTACGTCTGGACGATCACTAACTGTTTCCATCTTCTTGGGTGTACAGCCCAATCAAGATCATCAGTAATTACCCAAACGACGTGAAGACCTCCGGTCTTCGACCATCGTCTTCATCTTCGACTTATCGTCGTATCAGTTATTCAGAATGGGATAAACCCGGTCTTTCCGAATAACTCGCGTATATTTTAAATAAGTGTTACACAAACACAACATACGCCTCATTCCAATTTATCAGTCACTAACCATAAATTAATCAAGAGAATAATTCCCCAAATATTAACCCCGAAGGCCGAAACCAACATCAGATCAATATCCAGAAAACCATTCTGCTTGGCCAACCGACAGTTAGTTTCTAAATTTCACATTCATAGGGAAAAGTTCCCATTAATTTTATCCAAGATAAATTCTTTTCTTGAATTTCGATTCAACTAGTCGAGATTAACGAACCTTACCGAAGTAATCATTGGTTTTAATTTCCTAATCCCAACCTATTTATCCCATGATGTAAAACTGGTAATACTTCATATCTAACACCACAGTGTTATCGGTAAATTCAATTACCATTTCACGCTCAAATCTAATTAAAGATTTAAATATCGCCTGGAGCAAAACTGGTGATACTCCATTTCGATTATTTCAATCTAATTAAAGATTCATTAAAACTCCACTTAGTTTTAATCTGTGACTGGGTTAAAGAATCAGTGTCATTTAAAACACGGTTCACGATGAACCCAAAATCACATCGCATTTCAATCAGTCCCTAATTGTAAATTAGCAAGTGAGCAATTCCCTAAGTATTAATCCCGAAGGCCGAAACCAACATCAGATCAATACCTCGGAAACTATTCAACTTAACTAATCTCCAGTTAGTTTCTGATTTTCTTAACTCCTTTAGGTCTAAGAACTGTATTATTGAAGATACCGTTCACGACAACCCAAAATCCCATTTCATTAATGATCGGGTTAAAGAACGAGTGTTATTTAAAACACTGTTCACGATAAACCCAAAAATCAATATCAATTCAATTCCAATTAAATATTATTTAATTGGTACACTTCATTAAATCTGAATAAAAAGATTTAATCATTTCTCAACTGGGTTCAAGAACAGTGTTAGTGAAGACACCATTCACGACAAACCCAAATCACATTTGATATTCAATATAAGGCTCTGAATAGAAAATATATCGGCTTATATTCAATATCAAATTCTACGATTAACAAATGTCGTATTGGAAATAACGATACAAATATATCTTTCAAATTTCCATAACAACACCTGTATAATCACGAATTTCAACATCGAAATATTCCGAAGACAATTTCGATTCAAATCCACTCCAATGCAATCATTGGATATTCTGGTTATTTTTAAAACCCTTTTCTAATTCAATTTATTTATTTAAAAATAAATAGAATTTTAATTCTAGTTCAAAACTAGTTCATTTCGATAAAAATCTATTTTTATCTTTTCAAATAGGGAGTTTTTCATCCCACATCTTTCTAAATCATTTCTTATGATTTTACACAAATTATTACTATTTTTAATAATTTTATAAAGGCTCGTACAGTCGATTTCCATCAATGGCCATCGAACTGCACTTACAGCGACCTTTTTCGAATTTGATTTGGACATAATTCCAAATCCAACCGTTAGATTTCAAATTTCTAATATTCGTTAGAAAGCTCTTTTCGATACGAACCCAACAGTTCCGGTTTTAGGAGAATCCGACGGTCGGATCTCCCGTAATGTCCGTTTGAAATAAATGGTCGAAATTCACGAACTGCCGCGGCGCGGCGCGTTCTATTCAGGCTGTTATATTATATATATAATATATATAATATATATATTTCGTCGATTCTATTTAAAACGAATTATATAAATAGTTTTAAAATTGTTTCAAAAGCTATTTCAACTTCCATTTCAATTCAAATCAAAATTGAATTCTTCTTTATAAATTCGTTTTAAAATTCATTTCTATTCAATTCAAATTTCAATTCAATTCGAATTCATGTCAAAATCGTTTCAATTCAATTCATTTCGAAATCGTTTTCAATTCAATTTATTTCGAAATCGTTTTCAATTCAATTCATTTCGAAATCGTTTTACATCGATATAAATATCGTTCGCGTCAAAATGGCGTCAATCTAATCAACACGGCTTCATAAATTTCTATTTTCAAATATTCTATTTCAAATATTTCTTTTTCAAAATAGTTGTTATTATCAAAATATTTCGTTCAACACATGACCAATCTCAATGAATGAGTACTGTCAACACATGAACTTTTATTTTATATCGATAAAGATGTAAATTTTAATATTAAAATATTTCGTTCAACACATGACCAATCTCAATGAATGAGTACTGTCAACACATGAACTTTTATTTTATAATATTCTTATTTTTCAAATTGGAATGAGGCCCAATCAATTACCATATAAAATTAATTATATGGATTTTCATACAACACATGTATATGATAGCATTGAAAATAATCAACCATCAACCAAAGTGCACTACACTGTATAAGCATCAAATATAGATATTCAACGCTTATAACAGCCTGTCAATCAATCGATCGACATATTTAATCAATCAGGATGAGTGAACTTCAAATTTCATCCCAACACCCGTGTGGGGTTTCAAACAATCAAACACAGATTTTTATTCGTGCAGTTGGGCGATGTGTGAAATTTATCGACCCAATCAATGTCCTTCAAATAGGTGTACATAAACAAACCGTCTGGTTTGTAAATGAATATTTATTTATTCACATTCACGTTAAAAATTATATTTCTAACGACAAAACATTTTATTCCAACATATGAATTTCTATTCAGTTCATTCTTTAAATAAAATGATATTTTTAATTTTCTAACTTATTTTAGAAAATTTCGGCGGCATAACGGCACGATACTAGAAACGGGACAAGGCCTAGCCTTATCCCCGGTCTAGTGAAGGCCCACGCCATTCACACATCAATCAAATCCATTCATCTCACCAAACAATTCAATTTCAAACCAAAGAATATATCTAATCTATGCAACCAAACAAACAAGTCCATGGTCTGTGGACGATTATGTCGGGTGCTACTAAGCACCGTCTGCATCCTAGTATATATATATAACTAGAAAAATAAATTGAAAGGTGAGAAATTCTCACATATAGCTATCCTAGCTCCACGGCTCCTCACTGATAGAAATCTTCATTGCTATCGCATCTTCGCTATCTTCTTTGCCCGTAGCCACTACATATATAAAGATCACACATTTTTATATTTGTTGTCTTTGAAATAAAAATCACATTTTTATTTTTTTCACTTTCAATTTAAAAGTCATATTTTTATAATCACTTCATATATTTGAAAATCGAATTTTTTTTACTTCGGTATTCAATATATAAAAATCGAATTTTTAGTTCAAAGTTCAATAGATAAAAATCATATTTTTATTTCTAAGTTCAATAGATAAAAATCATATTTTTATTTCTTAGTTCAATAGGTAAAAATCATATTTTTATTTCTAAGTTCAATAGATAAAAATCATATTTTTATTTCTTAGTTCAATAGGTAAAAATCATATTTTTGGCTTCGCTATTCAATATATAAAGATATGATTTTTACTTCGACTTTCAATATATAAAAATCTGATTTTTACTTTGTAAATTTCTAACCTCCTTCTATTTTTAGTTTAAAACTTTTTCTCTTAAACAAAATCAGTTTGCTAACAAAAATAAAATCAGTTTGCTAACAAAAATAAAATCAGTTTTCCTAACAAAAATAAAAACAGTTTGCTAACAAAAATAAAAACAGTTTTCCTAAACAAAAATAAAAACAGTTTGCTAACAAAAATAAAAACAGTTTGCTAACAAAAATAAAAACAGTTTGCTAACAAAAATAAAAACAGTTTAATGAAAATAAATAATAATAAAATAAAAAAACGAGCTTACAGTGAACGGAGGGGGTGGGGTTCTTCGTCGGAGGGGTGCTCTGGGCTTCCAGCGGTGGCGGTCTACGGTGGTCCAGGGCGTGGTGTGGAGGAAGAAGATGAAGGGGCCGCGACAGCAGCAGGGGGTGGGGATCGGTCATCGTGGTCTTCGAGGGGACTGGGCGCTTGAGGGGGTCGGCCAGGAATGGGGGGGAGACCTGGTGGTGGCGATGGCGTCAGGCGCCATCGATTTGGAAAAATCGATCTTTTCGTTTTTTTTTTCTTTTTTTTCTTCTTCTCTGTTAAACGAAGAATGGGGGGGCCAGAGCGAAGTTAAGGGGAGAGAAAAGAAAATTTTTTTTTTTTTTTTAAATTTAATTAATTATTTAATCTAATAGAAGTTGACTTTTTATTTCGACCTCGAAACGAGGTCCACCGACTGTCGTCCATAGCGCTTCACCCCCATTCTGAACACAATGGGATATGTATCGCAAGCTGATTCGATCGTCTCGATAAGTTTCCGTTGAATTTACATTTAAATTGCTATATTGAATTTTAAACGTACATTTCAAATTACCGGGGTCACATACTAACTCTAAAAATTCTCAAAAAAATATTTTCTAGCTTCGTACTGACGATACGGTCCTAACAAAACTAGTTTCGTCGAATTCTGAGACCGTTAGAAAAATGGCCATTTTCCTGTCGATTAAAATCAACTGAAACTGGTCAAACGCGTTTTCCTATGCCACGCTCACATATTGATTCGTAAAATTATGAAATTTGAAACCTAGCAATAACTTGACATCACGGACCCAACAAAACTGGTTTCGTCGAAATCCGAGGTCGTTTGCAAAATGTCCATTTTTAAGTGCCTGAATTCCATAGCGACTATTCAGAATTTTCAACTGGACACATCTTTTGATTCCCGCTATGAAATCTTGATTATTCAGATTCGTTGGAAAGATATTATCAATTAGATTCCATTATTTTTGGTTTCACTAAAATCCGGATTGTTTTGCACCCGGTACATTCAATTGATGTTTGAAATCGAATTATCGAACTACCGCGCCATTTTCAATTCTATTTATAATTATATATAAATATTTATATTCTAACGACGACGCGTATAATATATACGTTCGAATTATATTCTAAACATTTTTCTCGTCGATATTATTTAAAATAATTCATTTTAAATAATCAAAATTCGCTAAAATTGCCAAAATAAAAATTTTAAACTGGCCCAGATTTTACGGGTTGTTACACTAATATTCAAATTAAGTAAGAGGAATCGAGAAAAGAAGGGTTTATATTAAACCAGAGTTATGTAAACGATGTTTATAAGAAGAGGTGAGGTGGTTAAGCATTAATTTTACATTAAAGTTACTTAATAGTGGGATTAAGCAAAAGTGGGGAATTGAAATGACAATTTCAAGCGAGAAATGGTTGAATGGATTTGAAATAGATAGATAAAAAGTGAATTTGATAAAAGAAGTGAGTCATAGGATTTTCAAGAGATTACTTAATTATTGAATTTTTTGCTACTTAAATTAGAATAATTAAATCTATTATATATATTACATTGGAAATATAATGGATTCTATATCGAATTTATTTCCATAAAATGGAGTTTGAATATATATATATATATATTTGTAAGTTAATTAAAACGAGCTTGAAATGCTGCGGTAGTTCATAATTTTCAATTTGAACCTTTACTGAATATACAGGATCCGATATAAGTCAGATTTCTATGAAACAAGAAATGTTTGAATCGATTTGATTATATTTTTCTTATGAAAGAGAAAAATGGAGATTTTATATTATAGATTGTTAGGTACGTCCAATCAAATTTTTTAAATAGTCGCTATGGAATCAATTTTAAATTATAATGATTTATTTATATATATAAACAGATTTTTATCTAAATGGAATGTTTTTTAAATTAGAATTTTTAATATTGAATTTTGAATTCTATATTGATGGAAACTGAATCGGTTTGTTGATATTATTTTATTTTTCAGTAAAACTTAGCTGTTTGAATTTTAAGTTACATTATAACGACATTTTTATGGTTTATAAACCTAAAGCTTGTTGTTTCCAACTAATAACAGTTCGATACATGAACAATAAAAACTGAGATATATAGTATAAATCTGCAAAGTGGTCAATACAGATATATATATATATATATATATATATATTTATTTATAGCTGTCTCCAAACTCAAGATAAAATAACAGCTTATTCTCTCACTAAACAATACAATTCGATTATAAATTTCAATACATCTTGACTAGTTCTTTTGAAAAATAGTGAGATGGAAATGCCCCATAGGAACAACTAGAGAAATTGAAAGAAACAACATAAAAATAGAGAACAGTTGAACATCACAAAAATTCTACATTGCAAGCTAAAGGAAAATAGATATGTATATTAATACTTTTATACATCAATCTAGAACAGCTAGAAAATATAGCAAAAACAGCTACCTATATTCATGGCTAGACAGCTAATATATATATATATATATATATATATATAGCTAAATAGCTAAATAGCTATATATGTACACGGCTAAATGAAAACAGTAAGGCAAAGATCTTCTCATAAGTACAGATAAAAGAAGATTTAAATGAGCAACAAATGAAACAGTACAATAAAACATCTAACAGATGTCCATATTTTTATACATAAATTTGTACAGTCAAAATCAAAAAGATATATTTATGTTCATATATATAGAAAAATACACTTTTCAATCACTATTTTCATACATTTAAAATGGAACTTAAAACTTAATCTACAATTTCAAACCTCTGAATTGAATAGACAATTCATTGCCTCAGTCACCTAAGCTATACACCTACACTAGATCGATCAGATTCAAGCCATCCAAACGTACTAAATACAATACAAAATATCTGCTAACCCATCACAGATTCATCAACAATTCCATCACCAGTACACATACAACCTGGAAAGGGGGAGAACGCATATGGCATCAACTTATAGTAGCTAAACCTACCTAGGATAAGACTCTAATAGACAATGTTCTCATCTAAAATTCAACTACACTATAAATACGCATCACACAATATGCTATTCTTCCATTCCAGTAACCATTTGAACAAATACAATAAAGAGAAAAAAATTCGAAACACTGAAAAATCAAAATACGATTATTACAGTAATCAAAAATTGAGTTAATGGCTTATCTGCATACGTGGATCCTCATACTTCAATTCGGTGTACGTTTTTTACCAATTCCTTGGTGATTTTGTTCGGAATGGAAAAACTTAGGGATTGGAAATCTGTCTAACAAAGAGGCCTCGTGTAAGTTCGTTTAGTCTGTAATGGATGGTGGAGGAAGCCGCTTCATTTCTGGATGGCATGGAGTTGGCCAGCGAAGCAATGATGGTCGTCGAAGGGTGTCTAGGGTTTGGAAAATCAACTGAAGGAGGAGAGCGAGGGGACAACCGATAAAGTAGTGGCGTAGGGGAGGATTGCGACGCCATTAACCTCGATGTGGTCAGAAACAGAAGAGGGCGATTTGATTTTCGGCCATGAAATATTTGGTGGAGGTGGATTTGTTGAAATGGGGGTTAGGGATACAGAAGTAGGGTTTTAAGATGGATAGCGGGTTGGGTTTGGGCCGAATGTTAAGGTAAAGAGCCTGTTTAAAATTTATAATCTATGTTTTATAGTTTATTTATTTTATAAAAGTTGTTAATAGATATCTCGCGCCTCCGTATCAGATTTGAGAAGGTCTTTCTCGTTCGGACCGTAGATATAAGAACTTCGCGATGGAGCAGGGTTAGTCAAGATTAGATGCAAATGGAAATTTTAGTCAAATTAAACATCAGTTTAATTTGACTAAAACAGAATGTTTATCGATGAATTCAGATCCATGTGAGTTAAACTCACTCAATTTCCCCTCATTATATTTTATATAAATTGGGTTTTTTTATTATGTATGCTCTGATTGTTAATGGTTGACTTTTGCTATTTATATATTCATCTGTTGATTTAACCAATGAATTTAAAATATTGTTTAATTTCAGTGAAATATCAAATCGTGTTTAATGATTGGATCTAGTGGAGGTATCTTACCTTGATTAGTCACGTTTATAAAATAAACGTGTTTAAATTATTTGAATTGTTTGAATTTATTGTGAATTGATTGATGTGGTCGTTATTTATTATTATCAGTTAAATGGAAGTGAAGAATCTGATTTGGAATAACCAATTTGTATACAGGGGAGAACAGGTTGGAGGGATCCAACGGGATTCCTAAAATTTATTAAATATTATTTATTTTCATATTATAATATGAATTGCCATGATTGGGTGATTGATTTGATTATTGATAGTTGACTGAAAATTTGACAATTGTTTTGTTTAAACCAATGGGCAATATTGGTTAAGTAGCAGCATATGGCCTATAAAATCAATTGTTTTGTTTATACTGATTTACCATCAGGTGAATTGATAGAACTAAATTTACAAAATTTATTTTATAGCTAGAGATAGATATTGAATTATATTATTTTAAATAAATTTTTAAAAAAAAAAAATATTTATTATTTAAGTTTATAATTAATTATTAAATGATTTTATAAAGTCAATTCTGATATTAAATCAGATTTATAAATATGAAATAGAAGATTAACCTGACAGTTAAAATGGGATAATTGTTTTATTAAGAAATAATTAAAAGAATTATTTAAATTATTAATTAATTTAAAGGGAAAACGAATTGGAATCAGTTAATGAAATAGCCATGATTTGAGTTGACTAAATTGACCGTTTTTAATTGCGATTGATTATTAAATTAGTGTGGTTTGAATAAAATAGTTTGATGAATATTGTCTTAATTTTAATAAGATTTTTAAAAAAGGAATTTACTATTTATTTTAATAAAGAAATTAGCTACTGAAGTAGTTAATCATCAAAGTAAATTATTATCCTAAATAATAATAATTTAGGAGATTTATTTTTAATGGGAATTCATTTAAGAAGGAAATCAAAAAATTTAATGAAATCTGATTGATTTGTGAAAGGAGTTTATGTACGGGATTTATATTTAAAACCCAAATTTTTATAACGAAGTTATAAAGAGAATTTTAAGAAAATGAGATAGATTAAATTAAAAGTTCACTTAATATTCGAATTAAGTAAAAGGAATCAATAACATAAGGGTTTATATTAAACCAGAGTTGTATAAACTAAGTTTATAAGAAGAGGTGAGGTGGTTAAGCGTTAATTTTACATTAAAGTTATTTAGTAGTGGGATTAAGCAAAAGTGGGGAATTGAAATGAGAATTTCAAGCGGGAAATGGTTGAATGGATTTGAAAAGAGTTAATTTGGTAAAAGAAGTGAGTCATAAGATTTCGTAAACGAATCCAAATTATAAAATGAATTTGTTTAAAGTGGCAAAGTTAAAAAGTGGGGTTTTGTAAAGAGATTACTTAATTATTGAATTAAGAAATAGCGGTTATATCCCAAAATGTGATTTTCAAGAACTAAGTAGGTTTTATGAAACCGTATTTTGAATAAAATAGTAAATGGAATTCGCTTTGAGACTAGAGTGAAATATTGGTTTTTGGATTACAACTCATATCTATCTTGGGATAAGAACATTGTTGGTCAAGGTCTGAGAGGTAATTAAAATACCCTAACTTGAAGAACATCAGGATGAGGATGATATTGGTTGTAACGGGAAAGGTGGTTAGTAATAATTTATATTTTTCCATTAGAGAAATAATAACGCAACAGTCTTGGTGAAAATTTGGCAAAATATATATAATGATGATTCCAAAGTAAAGGGGGAATAAAAGGAGATTGCGTAAAATTATAACGATATCCACAAGTTTAAAAGGAAATGTAAAGTTGAGTATTGAAATAGATTTACTTTATATGAATGAGCACTTGTTGTTGTTGTCAAGTAATGAACGTTGATGTTTCATAACATTATTGTGCGAGTAATATGTCGAATTGATTTCCCAAAATTTAGAAAATAATGTGGCTAATGTTTTGAAAGTGAAAATAGAAATTGGATATAATATAGGATTTTCTAAGTATTCAAATGAATTTGTTTAATGTAAAATCTTATGTTAAATGTAACACCCCACGTCCATTAATGTCACTCACAAAGGGAATGCATTAACTTCTATGAAGGTTTTAGGTGAATATAGAACAGTAAAATTTCAACAAGACAGATATAAAATAGTACTTGGAAATTTAAAAACTTTATTTCAATTGCAGCAGAAGTCAAAACATGTTTGATTACATCATAACACCATAATCAAAGTCAAGTACAATATCTATCTTGATAAAACAAGTACATAATCCCATTACATAAATAGCCATTAAAAAGAAAGATAACAAGCTAGACTTTACTTCAGCAGTCCAAGCTTTCTAAGAGATAAGCAATCCAATCAGACTCCACTGGAACTTGGCCCAACCTGAGGACCTGAAGGGAGAAAAAGATGAAAAAGAGGGGGGGTCAGACATAAAGTCTGGCGAGTATGATAATTCTACAATACTATTATCAAAATAACTGGACTAAGGCATAAGCTGGAAAACAAGGAAATGTCTATGAAAGAGCAGATTAAGGACATAGACAATCGCTAAAGGAAACGTTATAGGCGCTCCTAAATACTAAAGGATAAACACTATACTGCACCACACCAGTCACCCTAAAGATTAATTCCACTTAGCTTCACTTAGAAACTTTCTTAATGGCTTTACGTACTCCTAGCTGACTACATAGGTGCCGCCTGCCCCTATCTCCACTAGGTGTACCCCACTTTCCATTTTTCGATCGGCTCCCTACTCGTAGATACCCGTGCTGGCCCCACAGTGGGGTGTATCATTCCCCTAAAGTGGAAACCCGATATAACGGAGATGCACGGTTTATACCTACACGATGCAACAACGTCTTACCTACCAGCCCGGGTCCACACACGCATATGAAACCCGTTGGACTTGCGTTGCCATCGCTCCCTGTTTTGGCCTCTTATAGTCAAACCCAGTATGCGTGTCCCGTCCTCGACTTGGGTCGAGCCCACAAAGATACGTTTTGGGATACTGGTTGAAATGGGCCCCCATTATTTCCCACAAGCATTCCACCTAAGCTTGTCCCATTAGTCCATCCACTTAACCCACTTAGTCATGTTCATTTACATGTATATTTGGTTTAGTCTAATCGTATTTCAAATGCCTCTAAAGGCGACCACTAGATTCCTCATGCCACCCAAGGCACCTACTTAACCCCCATGTCCCACCTTACATGATTATCTGGCTAAGTATTACTTAATTCATTAAGGCCATAACCTCATAAAGACCTCTCACATTAGACTGGCATTTATGGCAGCTGGATTTGCCGGGCGGGTCCGGGCAGGCTTACACCATAAAAGAGTCTAACCTCGTGTCTTTACAACGGTTATGCTTTAGTCTGGGCCTAGGACCTCTCACATTGGGCCGACATTTGTGACTACTGGATTTGCCGGGCGGGTCCGGGCAGGTTTACGTCACAAACGGGTCCAACCTCGTGTCCTAAGCATTGATTATTATTAATAATCCACTTTCCCCAATTTTAATAATTCCCTACTTGAATTATTAATTAATTCCAAATTTAACAATGTCCATAATTGACTCAATTATGGACATCCATTTAAGGCATGCAAAATCATATCAATTGCACCCCAATTTATTAATTTCCTAATATTACCCCTACCCCACGTTTGAACGTTTATTCGCAAAATGTATGCTAGACCCGATTAGTCTAACTCATAGCATAAAAGATAATATTCACAACAACAACATATATATGTGACTAAATAAATCATAACAAGGGGTAAAACTTGCATACATTACAACTTGCATAAGGTTATACATGTCATGGATCTAAGGGTGTCAACTTATTCATAATTCACATAATATGATTTTGATCAAATTTCATAAACTTGTATAGGACATGTGTGAATCAACATCATTAACAATATGGTTTTATATGGGTACACCTAACTCAATAGGAAAATTCCCAAAAATCAAAATTCATTTAATCATAGATTCATGTATATGGGTACACCTAACTTAATAGGCAAATTCCCATATTCAAGATCCAATTAATTTGTAGAATCATGTATATGGGTACACCTAACCCAATAGGCAAATTCCCATAATCAAGATCTATTATAAAAAAACATAAACTTTAAACATGATCCAATTCGCATAAATACTAACATCATGATTTTACAACTTGTATGATTTAACACAACTTAACATGACATCATTATCATATAACATAAGTATTTCAACATATGTGATAATATGAGATCTACAACATATATAAGATTTACAACATAGCATATCATAATTTGCAACATAGCATGATATGATTTACAACATAGCATAGCATGATTAATCACATATGACATAGCATAGGATTATTTACAACATAATCACTACAACATAACAACATATATATGATAACATAATAGCATAACAAGAGATCCACAACATAATTTACAAATACATAACAATTCATATCACTTTCTTGTGATCCATTCATAACTTAATCAAATTATTTTATAATAATATTGTGAGATTCATCATACTCACAATTTTAAAGAAGAGAAATAGAAAGAGAGAGAGCTTTTGATTTGATTTGAGTAGATTTAGTTTGTAGATTAGGCCTTCTTCTTCTTTAGTTTGTGACGGCTATGCTGAACTCCATGGCAACGGCATGTCGGTAGCTCTCCAATTTTTCAAGTGATTTAGGATTAGAGTCTACCCACTTATTTATAGATGTTAGGATTCATTTAGGCCATTAGATTTAACCTAGAAATAACCGCAGCCATTCAGACAAGATGGGGTTTATCTTATTGACTCAGCAATGAGTCAGAGGTGACTCAGCAAACACTCAGCAAATTAATAAACTTCTATTCATGTTTACATTAACTGCCCATATATTTATAAATTTATATATATACACACGCACCTATTCATGAATTCAAATTAATCCATAATTAACTTATGACCATTTCTACACATTAATTTTCCAATTAATGTCTTAATTCCATTTTTCGCCTTTTAAGGCAATTCACATATCTCAAATTTGTTATATGCCCTTTTAAGGCTATTTCGTGCAAATTCTCAATATTAATTCTTTTAATTTGTGAATATTAGTATTAACAGAAATACGGGGTGTTACATTCTCCCCTCCTCAAGGGATTTCGACCCCGAAATCTTCAAGTTTGTATCCTATCATCAACCATCTACTCAATCAACAAACACTGGCATCCATTGTCCTTATAGACTTCTAATGCTTTCATGTTTAAATGCACAGTGTGTGTCTATGTCCGTATCTAATGCAAAATTAGGCGGTCCACTGATTCAGTTGACCTCCTTGATGCAATTCATGATAGTGCCATGCATCCATTATGTATGCAAAAGATCCTAATTGCTTACAAACTACTTCTATATGCGTGCACATCCATTCAACCGAATGCAGCATCTATATGATGGTACAACCATTATACATCCATTATACTAAATACATTCATTTATGCAATATGCAATATGTAGTGACTGAGCCGATCTAGTGCCTAAAGTGTGTGTATATATGCATCCACGAGCAACCACTAGCAACCACTTGCATCCATTTTGCATCCATCATACATAACATGTCTCAAACACATGTTTCAACCATAGGATTATCCTAACTAAAGGTCAAAGATACTAATGAGAGGACATACTAAAGATAAGATAAGATAAGCTAAGCGATAAAGGAGAAATTAAAAGACATACCCTCAAAAAGAAAAGGGTATAGCGAACGCATCTTCCCTTCTGTCTCCCAAGTAGCGTTGCTCTCATCATCTCCCCATTGCACTTTAACTAGTCTGACCTCTCGATTTCTCAACTTTTTGATCTCCGACCCAAGAATGCATGTAGGAGCTCGTCTAATTGTTGCATCACGCTCTATTTCCACCTCTTTAAGCAAGCTCGGCTCTACCACCTCCGCGGTCTTGTGCAAACACTTCCTCAAATGTGATACATGGAATACGTCGTGTACTCCACTAAGTTTCTCAGGCAACTCCACCCTATACGCCATCTTCCCAATCCTGTTTTTTATAGGAAACGGCCCTACAAACCTTGGCGCTAATTTCCCAACGGACCCAAAGCGAACAACATTCCGTAACGGAGACACTTTGATAAAAACCATGTCCCCAATGTCAAACTCAAGATCTGTCCTCCTCTTATCAGCATACGATTTCTGCCTATCTTATGCTGCTTTCATCCTCCTTCGAATCAAATCAATCTTCTCCGAGGTTTCCCTAACCATATCGGGCCCAAGTAGGATTTTATCGGTAGATTCCCACCAACATGTAGGCGAACGACAAGGCCTTCCATAAAGAGCTTCGAAAGGTGTCATGCCAATACTAGACTGAAAGCTATTATTATATGCGAATTCTACCAACGGAAGGTGCTCTTCCCATGTACCCCCAAAGTCTAGGATACAAAGCCTTAAAAGATCCTCTAGAATACGATTCACCCTCTCGGTCTGGCCGTACGTCTGAGGATGATATGCGGTGCTCAAACATAGCTGAGTCCCTACCGCCTCTTGTAAACTCTTCCAAAATTCGCTAGTGAAGATGGGATCACGGTCGCTTACTATACTAGAAGGAATACCGTGCAAACGAACTATCTCTTTAATGTATACAGAAGCCAACCACGGAGAAGTCCTCTTACTTTTCACGGGAATAAAATGGGCGTTCTTAGTAAATCTATCTACTATAACCCAAATCCCCGTATTACCCTTCCTTGATCTTGGTAATCCATCCACAAAATCCATTGAGACGCTTTCCCATTTCCATAGTGGAACTTCCAATGGGTGAAGCAACCCACCGGGTTTCTTTTGTTCCACTTTTACTCGTTGGCACACCAAGCATCTAGCGACGTACTCGGCCACATCCTTTTTCATACCGGCCCAAAAGAAAACCCGCTTCATATCTTTGTACATCTTGCCTCCGCCGGGATGAATGGTCATCTTTGAGCGATGAGCATCATCAAGAATGGCCTTCCTTAAGTCTTCGTCTTGTGGTACACAAAGTCTATTATCCCTTCGTAACCAACCCTTATCGTCTAGGGTATACCTACGAAGATGGCTAGACGACTCCCCTCCTTTGAGGTTTTCTACTATCTCAACCAACTGGGGGTCGTCTTGCTGTGCCTCACCAACTCGTCCTAGAAGTGTAGGTCTAACCTCCAAGGATGCAAACAAACCAGGTACTAGGTCAACGGAGGGTCTAATGGAGATGAATTCTAAGCTTCGTTGTTCAATAAACAACGAATTCAAGGACAACCTTTTCCTACTTAAGGCGTCTGCTACCACGTTACCCTTGCCCGGGGTATATGCTATTTCAAAATCGTAGGAGGCTAGGAATTCCATCCATCGTTGCTGCCTTAAATTCAAATCCTTCTGAGAGAATAAGTATTTTAATGATTTATGGTCAGTGAACAGTTCGAATTTCTCACCAAGAAGATAGTGACGCCAAGACTTAAGCGCGAAAACAATTGCGGCTAACTCAAGGTCATGCGTAGGGTAATTCTTTTCATGAACCCTCAACTGCCTTCCACCATAAGCTATTACTCTTCCCTCTTGCATGAGGACCGCGCCAAGTCCCGTCGCACAAGCATCAGTATAGACGGTAAACGGTTTATTCCCGTCTGGCAGCACTAAGACTGGGGCTGAAGTTAAGGCTCTCTTTAAACGTTGGAACGCATCATCACAATCTTCGTCCCACGTAAAAACCAGGTTCTTCTTCGTTAACCGTTTTAATGGAGCTGATATTTTTGCGAAGTCTTTGATAAACTTCCTATAATAGCCAGCCAACCCGAAGAAACTTCTTACTTCGGTTAGATTTTTAGGGACCTTCCAATCTTGGATGGCCACCACCTTTGCGGGATCCACTGCTATCCCTTCCTTGGAAACCACGTGCCCTAAGAACCGTACTTCTTTCCTCCAGAAGTGACACTTAGAAAATTTTGCCTTAAGGTTATGCGCTCGAAGGGTTTCCAACACTTCCCTAAGATGTAGGGCATGCTCTTCTTCATTCTTAGAAAAGACTAAGATGTCATCCACAAAGACTACCACGAATTTGTTAAGGTACTCCCTAAACACCCTACTCATCAAATCAACAAAATATGCGGGGGCGTTTGTCAAACCAAAGGGCATCACTAGCCATTCATAGAATCCGTCAGGAGTCCTAAAAGCAGTCTTATCTATACTATCCTCAGCCACTCTCAGTTGATGAAAGCCAGTGGCTAAGTCCAACTGCGAAAACACTGAGGCGCCAACTAACTGATCAAAGAGATCGTCAATCCTCGGCAGTGGGTGTCGGTTCTTTTTAGTAAGCTTGTTTAGTTCTCTATAGTCCACACAAAGTCTAAGGGACCCATCCGCCTTTGTAGCAAATACTACTGGGGCACCCCACTCTGATATACTACGTCTTATGAACCCCTTCTCAAGCAACTCCTTCACTTGCTTATTGAGTTCACTCCTTTCACGAGGAGCCATGTGGCGCACTGGCAAAGATACGGGTTTAGCATTATCCACAAGATAAATTTGAAAGTCTATCTCCCGCTTTGGAGGTAAGCCCTTCACCTCCTCAAACACATCCAGATATTCCCGGACCACCTCTACCGTTCGCAGATTCTCTACAGAAGCGTCAAGCGATTCAAGATAACTTAGCATAACGGAATTTATGGGACTACAAAAGATGTCGAGAGCATTACCAAGGCGAGTCACAAGCCTAACTACTCTCCTTTCACAATCAAGAATGGCCCCATTTCTAGATAACCAATCCATTCCTAAAATTAGCCCATAGCCCGTGAAGCCCAATACATAAGCATCACATCTAAATTCAACGCTAAGTATAGAGATTTTCAAATCCAAACATATCATGGTAAAATGAGCCGAACCCCCAATTGGATTTGAAACAACCAAGGGATCCTCTACTAAACTGGTGTTCAAGTGCAGTAATTCAACTAATGATGCAGAGATAAACGAATGAGATGCGCCAGAATCGAATAAGGTACGGACAGGATGATCAAACAGAAAAACTAAGCTTTCAACAGAAATTGTTCTACCTCTTTCTTGCAGCGGTGGGGCCGCAATAGCCTGAACTTGCCCCCTTGCCTGCCCTGGTGCCATAAGAGCCTGCACCTGTCCTCCCGAGGTAGACCCTGCCCTCTGCCCCTTCTTTGGGCAGTCCTTCACCAAATGTCCCGCATCTCCACAATGAAAACAACCAGTCTTCTTTTTCTTTCTACAATCTTTGCTGAGATGGCCAGGCGTCCCACAATTGAAGCATCTCTTCTTCCCTTTGCCATTATTGTTTTTACCACCCTTCTTATTTTGCTGTTGGGGTTTCTTCTAATCCCCTTTCTTTTCAACTGCCTTATCCTCATGCATAAGTGCCATTTCTACTAGCCTTTCAAAGGTGGCTCCCATAGGGATGTGGGTCATAGCCAACCCTTGCAACGGTTCATTCAAGCCTCTAACGAACCTCAAAGCTTTCTTCTCTGGCGTGTTCACCAACTCCAAGCCAAACCTTGCTAACTGATTAAATTTATTGACATACTCCTTCACTGATAAGCACCCTTGCTTTAATGTCAGGAATTTTTCCATATTTAAATTCTCCTCTGCCCTTGAAAGAAACTTTGCCTCAAACCTTCGTCTGAAATCCGCCCATGAATCAACTGGACGTTCCCCGTTAGTGACCTCCCACCAAAACGAGGCCTCTCCCTTCATTATCCAAGCAGTTAAACGGACTTTCCTCCCATCTTCCACTTCAAAGATATCCAACAATTCCTTAGTCTCCTTAAGCCAGTCCCTGGCCTCCACAAACGTCTCAGTCCCTTGAAAAGTTTTTCCTCCCATAGCCTAAAATTTCTTGCACGTCTTTGCAAAAGTGTCAACACGAGGAGGAGGAGGAGGAGGAATGGGTGCAACTGGGGGTGGAGGAACATCTGCTGGGCCTGCAGTGGTGGCCCTAGCCTCCAAATATCTCCTTAACCTCCCTGGAACCGTCACACCTTCTGGGAGATTAAGATCTTCAGCCATGCTGAAACGAAAAAGGAAAGATTCAAAATGGAGAATTCGAAAGATAAAGATAAGGATATGGCTATTTGGGATTATGTTTTTCATAAAAACTTTCTCTAAATAACATGTTTTTGAAAGCACTTCTTCCAAAAATACTTTAGAAAAATATTTTTCTAAAAATTTTATCTGTTCTGGTAACCTTATGCTCTGATACCACGTGTAACACCCCACGTCCATAAATGTCACTCACAAAGGGAATGCATTAACTTCTATGGAGGTTTTAGGTGAATATAGAACAGTAAAATTTCAACAAGACAGATATAAAATAGTACTTGGAAATTTAAAAACTTTATTTCAATTGCAGCAGAAGTCAAAACATGTTTGATTACATCATAACACCATAATCAAAGTCAAGTACAATATCTATCTTGATAAAACAAGTACATAATCCCATTACATAAATAGCCATTAAAAAGAAAGATAACAAGCTAGACTTTACTTCAGCAGTCCAAGCTTTCCAAGAGATAAGCAATCCAATCAGACTCCACTGGAACTTGGCCCAACCTGAGGACCTGAAGGGAGAAAAAGATGAAAAAGAGGGGGGGTCAGAAATAAAGTCTGGCGAGTATGATAATTCTACAATACTATTATCAAAATAACTGGACTAAGGCATAAGCTGGAAAAAAGGAAATGTCTATGAAAGAGCAGATTAAGGACATAGACAATCGCTAAAGGAAACGTTATAGGCGCTCCTAAATAATAAAGGATAAACACTATACTGCACCACACCAGTCACCCTAAAGATTGATTCCACTTAGCTTCACTTAGAAACTTTCTTAATGGCTTTACGTACTCCTAGCTGACTACATAGGTGCCGCCTGCCCCTATCTCCACTAGGTGTACCCCACTTTCCATTTTTCGATCGGCTCCCTACTCGTAGATACCCGTGCTGGCCCCACAGTGGGGTGTATCATTCCCCTAAAGTGGCAACCCGATATAACGGAGATGCACGGCTTATACCTACACGATGCAACAACGTCTTACCTACCAGCCCGGGTCCACACACGCATATGAAACCCATTGGACTTGTGTTGCCGCCGCTCCCTCTTTTGGCCTCTTATAGTCAAACCCAGTATGTGTGTCCCGTCCTCGACTTGGGTCGAGCCCACAAAGATACTTTTTGGGATACTGGTTGAAATGGGCCCCCATTATTTCCCACAAGCATTCCACCTAAGCTTGTCCCATTAGTCCATCCACTTAACCCACTTAATCATGTTCATTTACATGTGTATTTGGTTAAGTCTAATCGTATTTCAAATGCATCTAAAGGCAACTACTAGATTCCTCATGCCACCCAAGGCACCTACTTAACCCCCATGTCCCACCTTACATGATTATCAGGCTAAGTATTTCTTAATTCATTAAGGCCATAACCTCATAAAGACCTCTCACATTAGACTGGCATTTATGGCAGCTGGATTTACCGGGCGGGTCCGGGCAGTCTTACACCATAAAAGAGTCTAACCTCGTGTCTTTACAACTGTTATGCTTTAGTCTGGGCCTAGGACCTCTCACATTGGGCCGACATTTGTGACTACTGGATTTGCCCGGCGGGTCCGGGCAGGTTTACGTCACAAACGGGTCCAACCTCGTGTCCTAAGCATTGATTATTATTAATAATCCACTTTCCCCAATTTTAATAATTCCCTACTTGAATTATTAATTAATTCCAAATTTAACAATGTCCATAATTGACTCAATTATGGACATCCATTTAAGGCATGCAAAATCATATCAGTTGCACCCCAATTTATTTATTTCCTAATATTACCCCTACCCCACGTTTGAACGTTTATTCGCAAAATGTATGCTAGACCCGATTAGTCTAACTCATAGCATAAAAGAAAATATTCACAACAACAACATATATATGTGACTAAATAAATCATAACAAGGGGTAAAACTTGCATACATTACAACTTGAATAAGGTTATACATGTCATGGATCTAAGGGTGTCAACTTATTCATAATTCACATAATATGATTTTGATCAAATTTCATAAACTTGTATAGGACATGTGTGAATCAACATCATTAACAATATGGTTTTATATGGGTACACCTAACTCAATAGGAAAATTCCCAAAAATCAAAATTCATTTAATCATAGATTCATGTATATGGGTACACCTAACTTAATAGGCAAATTCCCATATTCAAGATCCAATTAATTTGTAGAATCATGTATATGGGTACACCTAACCCAATAGGCAAATTCCCATAATCAAGATCTATTATAAAAAAACATAAACTTTAAACATGATCCAATTCGCATAAATACTAACATCATGATTTTACAACTTGTATGATTTAACACAACTTAACATGACATCATTATCATATAACATAAGTATTTCAACATATGTGATAATATGAGATCTACAACATATATAAGATTTACAACATAGCATATCATAATTTGCAACATAGCATGATATGATTTACAACATAGCATAGCATGATTAATCACATATGACATAGCATAGGATTATTTACAACATAATCACTACAACATAACAACATATATATGATAACATAATAGCATAACAAGAGATCCACAACATAATTTACAAATACATAACAATTCATATCACTTTCTTGTGATCCATTCATAACTTAATCAAATTATTTTATAATAATATTGTGAGATTCATCATACTCACAATTTTAAAGAAGAGAAATAGAAAGAGAGAGAGCTTTTGATTTGATTTGAGTAGATTTAGTTTGTAGATTAGGCCTTCTTCTTCTTTAGTTTGTGACGGCTATGCTGAACTCCATGGCAACGGCATGTCGGTAGCTCTCCAATTTTTCAAGTGATTTAGGATTAGAGTCTACCCACTTATTTATAGATGTTAGGATTCATTTAGGCCATTAGATTTAACCTAGAAATAACCGCAGCCATTCAGACAAGATGGGGTTTATCTTATTGACTTAGCAATGAGTCAGAGGTGACTCAGCAAACACTCAGCAAATTAATAAACTTCTATTCATGTTTACATTAACTGCCCATATATATATAAATATATATATATATACACACGCACCTATTCATGAATTCAAATTAATCTATAATTAACTTATGACCATTTCTACACATTAGTTTTCCAATTAATGTCTTAATTCCATTTTTTGCCTTTTAAGGCAATTCACATATCTCAAATTTGTTATATGCCCTTTTAAGGCTATTTCGTGCAAATTCTCAATATTAATTCTTTTAATTTGTGAATATTAGTATTAACAGAAATACGGGGTGTTACATTAAATATGCAGCGAAAAATTATATTCATAATATCAAAATTTTAAGAGTTTTAAATTTACATTTGTTTGAATTAAAAGGCTAAGTGATGTTGAATATTGAACCAGTGAACTCATTGGATTTTCATGATTAAATCACTATTTATTTTGATAGTTAAATAACCGACTATCAAATCTATCCAATACGATTGTTGGTACGGAAAGACCGGGATCGAATTTATATTTGAAAACCGTTCCGACCAATAAATACGTGAAGATATCAGAAGATGATTGATATGGAGCTTTAAAGACCGTGGATCTTCATAAATGGAAGGACCACTAATATTCTCTGCCTTGCAAGCAGAGATAAGCTATGATTCTGTCGTGATTGGAATCTACGGATTGCAAGGACTTCTCGCTGCTGATCTATAAAATGATTACTAGGATGCAGTAGGAGGGTACCTTTGGTTCATCCTATTCCTGGATGACTTATACTGACGGATGTCTGACAGAGTATTTCTAAAGGGATCACGTACGTTGATTTCTTCAAACGTATCATGGTTGTTGGCAGAGAAAGGCCTTTCTCTTAGCTTATCAACTAGAGTATTTTTGTGGACATCAATTAGTGATATCTGGCAAATTTGACGATGTGGCATTCAAAGTGAATGATGGCTAGATGTTCAAAAGTTAATCTAAACCTCAAGCCTCATCAGTTGGGAAATGAAAAAAATAGGGTAGGCAGCATGGCTATGTGGGTCGCTCCCATTAGTGTGTATAATCACCTATCTAGAGAAATTCCATTTCCTTCTTTAATCTATTTTGATGCTTCCCTTTCGGCAAACGGTGGTTTGAGCCTAACCGTTGGTGATATACATACGATACACTCGAGAGAAATGAGTGGTCGGTCATGTGTGGGCCGGGTTGCAAGACGTTCTTGTTGAACCCAGTGTATTCCCCTCTAGAGATACACTAAAGGCAGGTGGTCCCATACCTTGTCATAGTGGAAATCCAATCTCCAATAAGCGCCCGTGGGTTTGATTGTATACTATGTACGTGCAACGTGAGATGCAAGCGTTCCGCTAGATTGATAGCTACTTGTATTTAGACACTATTATAATATCAGGAAAGATATTGATTTCAAAAATGTTTTGGGTTATTGTAAGGTAAAAACCATCTCTATTTATGTGTGGATTTGGTCTTACGATTATCCTTTTCATTCGAAAAGATTTTACCTTTAAAATAAAGTTAAATGATACTGTAAATCTTTGTGTGTTTTTCTCGCTATGGTTCACCAGAATGACCCGGTATTTGTAATGCTCGGGTTAGACCGGGTTGTACAGGTCCAGATTATCGAATGCTGCGAAGTCCAGAGATGACCTGGAGAGGTTCAGACGTATTATATGTATATGATGTGTATTCCGCTGTGTGTTGTGTATAGGGAAGATTATTATAACTGTCCAAGGGTGTTGATGTACTCTGATATTGTAAGTATTTTATTTATTTCTGTATTATATTTTGTTCCGTTGTAATGTAAGACTCTGTTTTGTGTTGGTTCTTCTTCTTCTTCTTCTATTCTAATATTTCTTTCTTTCTTTTCTCATCCTCTAATTTCTTTCTATAAACGTTCCAGTGTTTTCGGTGTTTGGAAGGTCGGCATGTGATACGAAATTGTATTTATGTCGATTTTCGGGGCCGAAAATCGTTGGGCCGTTACAGTGTGTGTATATGTTCCTATGTTAATGCGAAAGATAAGGCAGTCTACTGATTCAGTTGACCTCCACAATGCAATTCATGTTCGTGCTATGAGTCCAACATGTATGCAAATAATCCTGACATATCATGTAAATGCTATATACTGCACAATAATTCATCCAAATGCAACATCCATATGATGGTTCACCTACTTTCATCCATAAAAATAAAAAAATGCACACGCATCCATATGAAGTATGAGAGTGATTAAGCCGATCTAGCGCCTAATATGTGTGTATATGCATCCACGAGCAACCACTAGCAAACACTTGCATCCACTTGCATCCATCAAACATAACATGTCTCAAACACATGTTTACATCCATGGGATTCACCTAAAGGTCGAAGATTCGATCGATAGGATATATTCAAATGATAGAAACAAGCATGAATAAAAGCTTTGGAAAAAGAAATTAAGTGCATACCCTCGAAAAGAAAAGGGTATGAAGCACGAATCTTGTCTTCGGTCTCCCAAGTTGCATCTTCTTGGTTGTCTCCCCACTGCACCTTCACCTACTTGACTTCTCGTTGGCGTAGCTTCTAAACCTTCAATCCAAGTAGAAATTTTTTTGTAGATCCCCACCAACAAGTCGGTGATCTACAGGACCGTCCATATAATGCTTCGAAGGGTGCCATGCCAATGCTAGCTTGATGACTGTTGTTGTAGGCAAACCCTACTAAAGGAAGGTGCTCTTCCCAAGTCCCTCCGAAGTCTAGGATACACAGCCTCAAAAGATCCTCTGGAACTCTGTTCACCCTCTCCATCTGTCCATCGATTAGAGGATGATAAGCGGTGCTCAAACATAATTGCATACTTAATGCTTCTGCCAAGCTCCTCCAAAATTCACTAGTGAAAATGGGATCATGATCACTTACGATACTGGAAGGTACTCCATGAAGATGGACGATCTCACGAACGTAAACTGCTTCCAGATATGTTGCCGTCCTCTAACTCTTAACTGGTATGAAATGAGCGCTCTTAGTAAGCATGTCTACTACAATCAAATGCTGGTGTTTCCCTTCCTTCATCTAGGCAACCCATCAATGAAATCCATTGAGACGCTCTCCTAATTCCACTGTGGGACCTCTAAAGGATGAAGTAAATCATCGGGCTTCCTTTGCTTAGCTTTGACTATCTGGCAAATCATACATTAAGAAATAAACTCTGCTACATCTTTCTTCATCCCATCCCAAAAGAAAACCCTTTCTCAAGTAGCTCCCCTACTTGTTTGCTAAGCTCCCTTCTTTGTCTTGGAGCCATATGGCGCACAGGTAATGCAACTAACTTTGCATTGTCCACTAAGTATATACGGAAATCAATCTCACGCCATGGAGATAAGCCCTGATGCTCATCAAAAACATCAAGATACTCATGGACTACTAGACCAGATTGCATATCATTAATAGATGCGTCAAGTGACTCTAGGAAACTAAGCATGACAGACTCTTTAGGGTCACAAGAGGGTCCTCCCATGAAAAGTCAGAATCCTAACAACCCTCATCTCACAATCCAGAATGACACCATACATGGCTAGCCAATCCATCCCTAGAATCAAACCACAGCCCATAAACCTAAGCACATATGCATCACACTCAAATTCGATGCCTAAGACAGATATTCTCAAACCCCGACAAATCATGGACAACTGTGCCGAACCACCAATGGGGAATGAGACAATAATGGGATCCACTACCATATTAGTATTTAGGTGTAGAGACTCAACCAAAGAACTAGATATAAATGAATGTGAAGCGCCAGAATCAAAAAGAGATCTAATAGGGTGATTGGAAAGAGAAATCAAACCTTCCATGAAAATTTTTCTACCTCTATTTGAAGCACTGGTCGCGAGAGTATGCACCTGTCCTCCAGAAGCTCCGGCCCTTTGACCTTGTCCCTATTTCTTCGGGCACTCCTTAGCAAAGTGTCCGACCTCTCCACAACCGAAGCAAGTATTCTTCCTTCTTTGGGAATCGTTGATCAAATGACCCTCGCGTCCGCAATTTTGGCATTTCCTCTTATCCCTAGCCTTGTTGCTCTTTCCACACTTCTTGTGTTGTTGTTGTCCCTTCTTAGGCCACACTTTCTTGTTTTGTGTTTCCTCCACCCTAACTTTTTTTCTTTTCACTTTTATCTGAACTTTATCTATGTTCCCTTCCTAGCCATCGTTTATCTCCCCTTTGGGCTATGCTCCTTAGCCCTAACTCCCTTATTCTCCTTTTTACCATCCTTGCATAACAAGCTGAAAAGCCTCTTGAAAGCTGCCTCCACCGCATGGAAATCCTTACGAAGCTTAAGAAAATTTGCCGTAGGTGAAACTACTGTGGCTACAGATGGAGGTTAGGCACTTCATTGCCCTTCGACATGTGTCGTAGTTTCAACATGCCTACGGAACCATACACAATGGGGACACCTTTCGATAAGAATTGGTTTCCCCAGACAAAAAAGAAAAGGGAACCAAGCGGAGAGTCGAGAGATAATACATATGGCTTTGTGGAATATGTTTTTAAAAACAGACTTTTTCTTTTGATAATGCTTTCTTTTAAAACCTTTTTGAAAATAATTTTCAAAATCTTTTATATGATATGATAACCTTCAATTCTAGTACCAAGTGTGACACCCTACGTTCGTGAATGTCACTCATTAAGAAAATGCATTAAGTTTTGTGAAACATTATAGGTAAACAGAAACAGAAACATTAATAGACAGATATAAAATAGCAGCGGAATAGAAAAAAAATTATTAACCATAAAGCACCATGGTTCAAAACATCATATGTATGAAAATACAAAAGCCCAGTACATCATCAAAACATCTGTCTTGCACTTAAAACATCAAAGTACAGGATAAAAGAAGCATAATCCCTAAATAAAAACATAGCCATAGTAGCAAAGATAGGAGCTTGAGCAATACATCTAAGCAGCTCCAGCAAAATGATAGCAAAATCATGGTCAAGCTTGAGTATTCCCACCCTGAGAACCTGGGGGAGGAAGGAAATGGAAGAAAGAAGTGGAAACAAAAAGGGTCAGACATAAAGTCTGGCGAGTCCTGTTACTTTTAGCAAGTGAATAAGTAAAAGTATCATGACAGGCATATAAAGTGGATGAGAAAGATAACATCACAAAAGGCAGGTATAATAAGGTAAACATGATAGAGTGTATGTGCTTCTCTAATGATTACTCTGCACCGATACTAGTATAACCAGAATGAGATGATCCCAACAACTATAAGATGGCAGACTTAGGCATACTTCCAGTGAGAGGTTTTCACCCCATACAATCAACGGGTAGCCCAACGTTCCGGAATTACCCCTATGGATAATAACCGGCTCCTAAGTATATAAGAGTCTAAGTGTACCCTAATTATCGCCCTTATCGATCGGCTCCCTACTCCGTAGATATCCTGTGTTGGCCCCACTGTAGGGTGTATCACTCCTTAAAATGGCAACCCTTAGTTTTCAGGATGCACAACCATATCTATAGGTGTCACGATCGTCTTATCCCCCTCTGCCCGGACTATGCACGCACATGATCCCGGTTGGTTTGTGCAGCCCACACTGTAACGACCCAAACTTCCCCGTAAAGGAAAGCCTAGATTGCCTTGAGAACAATACACATCAGAACACAAACTAAAGAGCATTTTATTGCTGATTACAACAATTACATCAGAGTACAATAATATATCAGAGTATGAATACTTATTACACAAAAGAAATACAATGATATCAGAGATTTAAATTACATTTACAAAGCAGCGGAAAAATATTACAAATATACAACTGAAAGGAATACACGGATACAGAGCTTTCCGAATACCGCTTTAGCCGTAAACCAGGATCCTGTAAATATATCTGCAAAAAGCTACTCGACTGCCCGTGTGGAAAATATGGGCACCCGAGTTTGCCAGTGAAACAAACTACAGGTCAGTCATGGGACTGGTATGAGAAATCTTAACTAGACTTATCTAATAATAAGGCGAATCACAGGACCACGCCGCTAATGCGGAACAGGTTTACTCCATTGGATTGCCAGCGCATAAATTAAAGTAAATCGTTAAACAACGCAATGCTTTTTAGGAAAAATGAAACCATTATAAGACTCAAGTCCCATCACACAATGCAACGCAAACCGGAGGATAGAGTTTTACCTTATAATGGTCAAAAGATGCTTGATACGATAAAACGAATTTAATATTAGTGTGTATATCTATGGGTATATATATTTCAAAAACAATTTCAATCGTAATGTATTAATCATAGACGACATAGTACCCCATCCTACTATGTCGCCATACTAGTTCTATAATCAAAATCGCAAGGTCGTATTGGAAATTGGATTTCCATCATGAGTCGAGGCTAGGGGCAAGCTCCTCTCCAATTCGAGACACTCTAGCAAATGCCTCAGGATCCCCCGCAGTGAACCCTTGGAGCGGTAGGGTCGGTCCCCGCCTATGGGCAGTGGATTGGTTATGCCTGAACACACGCTTCCCGGTCCCTTTGGACCTATAGTATGACCACTAACGGCCTATAAAATTCCAAGGCGCCTCAAAATCCATCATCCACATAAGTAAAATGTCAGCGCTGGTAGGTCCCTGACATCACTCTAGCTAGAAAGAAACGTGTGCACTCCCTACGGTCCGTATCCCGTTTTTGACTCATACCGGGGTGTGAGGCTCGCGAAGTCACGATATACACAAAGCTATGCCGTGATAGGCTATACTTTGATCATCCCACAAGGCCCTGCTTTTCAACAAAAGCCTTGATCAATTGCATCTTGGCATGCCACATTGACAATTCACGCCATGCGATCAATCTCTATTAATATATACCAGGGTGTTAAGCAGAGAATAAATTCTCCACCACCAATCAGATATACATTAATAAAGATCAATTTAATTCACATGGAACGAAATCCAATATCAGACACACATCCATTTACTAGCTTATGCTCTGGGTCTGAGCGAAAACCAAATCTGAACAATCAACAATAGTCCGGACGGCCACCACTGAAGCCCCTTCAAGGTAGCTACTCCCATCAAGGGTCTCAGCAGCAACACATCCATCCGATGTGAAGATCGTCGGTCTTCAATCACCGTCTTCATCTTCGACTCTTCATCGTCGTAGAAATTATTCAGAATGGGTTAAAACCGGTCTTTCCGAATAACTCTCGTATTTTTATAATTTAAAATCAAATACTATAAAACACATCCAACGCCACATTCCAATTCAGAATTATTCTTCTAATGAATTATTCGCATTATCTTATCAAAGATAAATTCTTCAAATTTTTCTTAAATCTTTCTTTTAAAGATTTATTAAAAACTCCAATTTGGTTTTAAATATCAAAATCATTATTTAATGATTTTTTTTTAAATTTTAAGAAATTAATCTTATCTTATTTGAGTTAAAGAACTAATATCATTGAAAACATTGTTCACGATAAACTCAAATTCATCTTCCATTAAATATAGAATTTTAATAGAAATCGGACCAATGTATAATCAATATAAATTTCTGTATCGGACTATTAATATAAATGGAATAACGGCAAAGCCTTTTAAATTCCATATATATTAATGGCCTTCTTTTACAGAAGCTCATCTCGAATATTATGAAATCAAATTTCATTCAATCCCAATTTAATATATTAAATTGGAAAACTTTACTTTGGAAAATTTTCTATTAAATCTTAATAAAAGATTTATAAATTCCAAGTTATATTCTCACTTTAAATCGAGTTAAAGAACAGATGTCGTTTAAAAACATTGTTCACGATAAACTCAATTCACAAATCATTTTATTCAAATTATTAAATATAATTGAAACTCTAATAATCTTAATTAAAAGATTTATTCTTATCTTAACTGGGGTTAAGAACAGTGTTATTTAAGACACCATTCACGACAACCCAAAAATCCAATTTATTCTATTTAATTCCAAGTAAATATTAATTTATTGGAAAACTTTCTTAAATCTTAATTATAAGATTTATTCTAGTTAACCATTAAATCATTATATATATTATATATATTATATTGTCGATTTCCATTTTAACACACTTTATAAAATAGTTATAAATTCATTTAAAACGATTTTAACTTCATTGCAATTTAAAGTCTAAATTGAATATTTTATTTTCTTTTCATATTAAAATATTAACATTCTCAAAATAGTCTATTTTGAAAATCACTTCTTATATTCATTTAAAGTGAATTAAATTGATCGATAACCCGTTCGGGCTAAAATGGCGTTGTTATATAAAACAGATTAAATAGCCCAATTACTTCTTATTCAGTTATATTTTATACTGGGTCAGACCTCCCACATTAAGCCTACGACTTATGGATGCTGGATATGCCGGTTGGTTCCGGGCAGACTTATCCCATAAGTTGGGCTTAACCTCGTGTCATGGCCCAATTCATATTTTAATTCAACCTTTTTCATTGTAACTTTTTAACAAACAAAACAGATTAAATGGCCCAATTCATGTTTTATAAAATGGCGTTGTTATATAAAATAGATTAAATAGCCCAATTACTTCTTATTCAATTATATTTTACACTGGGCCAGACCTCCCACATTAATCCTGCGACTTATGGATGCTGGATATGTCGGTTGGTTCCGGGCAGACTTATCCCATAAGTTGGGCTTAACCTCGTGTCATGGCCCAATTCATATTTTAATTCAACCTTTTTCATTGTAACTTTTTAACAAACAAAACAAAATCTTTTGAATTCAAAACATCAAAGTCATTATTTGTTTTCTTTAACTAAATATTAAATTAAATATTCTTTTAATTCAAAATTGGAATGAGACCTAAAACAATTACCATATAATTTAATTATATGGATTTCAAACATCGCAATGTATTCTACACTAATGATAAGATCATTAATAACATCCAAAGTGAATATTAATACTGTATAAGCGTCAAATAAATAACGCTTATAACTAATCACAAGGGCGATGTGTGGATATCAACCCAAGACCCGTGTGGGGTTTCAACCAACACATACACATAACAAATAATTAAATAAATTATTTGTGCACTTGGGCGATGTGTAAAAATTATCGTCCCAATCAACATAAACAAGTCGGGTAACTTGTAAATGGCAGTGTAACATATTTTTGAATTCCAGCATAAAAGTTTATTTCTAACATAAATGTTCTTTATAATTCTAACATAAATGACGCTCTTGAATTCTAACATAATTGCTTGTTTCTAACATAAATGTTTGTTCTTTCTAATGACAAACGAATTAGTTTACAATTTCTAGGGGAGTTTAGGATATATTTTATAGTGGAGACAATATATATGTATATATTTTTTATCTAGTTTTATATATATTTCATTTTTTCTTTCTTGTCTCTACATATGTAGTAGGTAACAAATGACATTTAATTTGCTGACTAGGTGTAACAACCCGAAAATCTGGGCCAGTTTAAAATTTTTATTTTGGCAATTTTAGCGAATTTTGATTATTTAAAATGAATTATTTTAAATAATATCGACGAGAAATTTGTTTTGAATATAATTCGAACGTATATATTATATACGTCGTCGTTAGAATATAAATATTTATTTATAATTATAAATAGAATTGAAAATGGCGCGGTAGTTCGATAATTCGATTTCAAACTTCAATTGAATGTACCGGGTGCAAAACAATCCGGGTTTTAGTGAAACCAAAAACATTAGGATCTAATTGATAATATCTTTCCAACGAATCCGAAAAATCAAAATTCCATAGCGGGAGTCAAAAGATATGTCCAGTTGAAAATCCTGAATAGTCGCTATGGAATTCAGGCCCTTAAAAATGGACATTTTGCAGACGACCTCGGATTTCGACGAAACCACTTTTGTTGGATCCGTGATGTCAAGTTATTGCTAGATTCCAAATTTCATAATTTTTCGAATCAATATGTGAGTGTGGCAAAGGAAAACGAGTTTGACCAGTTTCAGTTGATTTTAATCGACTGGAAATTGGCCATTTTTCTAACGGTATCAGAATTCGACGAAACTAGTTTAGTTAGGACCGTATCGTGAATACGAAGCTAGAAAATATTTTTCTGGAATTTTTAAAGTTCGTATGTGACCCCGGTAATTTGAAACGTACGTTTAAAATTCAATATAGTGATTTAAATGTAAATTCAACGGAAACTGTTCGAAACGATCGAATCAGCTTACGATACATATCCCATTGTGTTCGGAATTGGGGTGAAACGCTATGGACGACAGGCGGTGGGCCTCGTTTAGAGGTCGTATGTAAAAGTCAACTTTTAGAAATTAAATAATATATAAAATAAAATAAAAAAACCCCTCCTCCTTAAAATCGTTCTGCCCCCCCCCCCCCTCCCTTCATTATCGTTCATCACTGAAATTAAAAAAAAAAAAAGAGGGAAAAGGAACGACGGGGAGGACCCATCGATCGACGACGCCTCCTGGCGCCAGAGCGCCGCCCACCGCCGCAGAGGACAAGCCTCTCCGATCTGCTCCCCCTCCGCCTTCTCTTCTCCCTCCATTCTCCGTAGTGGAAATCGCGACCTCCTCCCTCTTCAAATCGTTAAACCGACCACCGCCCTAGCCAAACACCACAGCCGCCGACCACCCAAGTCGCGCCACCCCCCTGCCGGACCTGCCACCGCATCTGCGCCCTTCCTCAGCCCAGATTCCGACAGCAATCCCCCCCTTCTCGGTTATACGTTTATACGTTGGGCTGTAAGTTTTCTTATTATTATTTTATTTAGTTTATTTATTTCGTATAATCAGTTATATATATATACATAAGAGAAAAAAATCAGCTTTGTTTAAATATTATATATAGAAGAAAAAAATTCAGTTTTTAACAATATAAACAGCATAGAAAAAATATTTTTAAATAGCGAAAGGTTTGATTTTTAAATAGCGAAAGATTTGATTTTTAACAAGAGAAAAGGGGCGACTTTTATAATTTATAAAGATATGGTTTTTATACTAAAAAGCGAAATAACAATTGGATTTTGATTCATATGAAAGATTAGATTTTTATAACAATAAAAATTCGATTTTTATTTATATGAAGTAAGGATAAAAATAGGATTTTTATATTATAGAAAGAGTAAAAATGTAATTTTTATATATTGAACATCGAAGTAAAAATGTGATTTTTATATATTGAACATCGAAGTAAAAATGTGATTTTTATATATTGATCATCGAAGTAAAAATATGATTTTTATATATTGAACATCGAAGTAAAAATATGATTTTTATATATTGAACATCGAAGTAAAAATGCGATTTTTATATATTGAATAGCGAAGTAAAAATATGATTTTTACATATGTAGTGGCCGCGGGCAACGAAGATGACAAAAAGGCGAGAAAGACGAAGATTTCTATCAATGAAGTGCCGTGGAGCTAGGATAGCTATAGGTGAGAATTTCTCACTCTTCAATTTATTCTCTAGTTATATATATATACTAGGATGCAGACGGTGCTTAGTAGCACCCGACACAATCGTCCACAGACCATGGACTTGTTTGTTTGATTGCAAAAATTAGTTAGATTATTTGATTGAAATTGAATTGTTTGGTGAAATGAATTGATTTGATTGATGTGTGAATGGCGTGGGCCTTCACTAGACCGGGGATAAGGCTAGGCCTTGTCCCGTTTCTAGTATCGTGCCGTTATGCCGCCGAAATTTTCTAAAATATGTTAGAAAAATAAAAATATCATTTTATTTAAAGAATGAACTAAATAGAAATTCATATGTTGGAATAAAATGTTTTATCGTTAAAAATATAATTTTTAACGTGAATGTGTATAAATAAATATTCATTTACAAACCAGACGGTTTGTTTATGTACACCTATTCGAAGGACATTGATTGGGTCGATAAATTTTACACATCGCCCAACTGCACAAATAAAATCTGTGTTTGATTGTTTGAAACCCCACACGGGTGTTGGGATGAAATTTGAAGTTCACTCATCCTGATTGATTAAATATGTCGATCGATTGATTGACAGGCTGTTATAAGCGTTATATATCTATATTTGATGCTTATACAGTGTAGTGCACTTTGGTTGATGGTTGATTATTATTCAATGCTATTATATACATGTGATGTATGAAAATCCATATAATTATCGTTATATGGTAATTGATTGGGCCTCATTCCAATTTGAAAAATAAAGAATAATATAAAATAAAGGTTCATGTGTTGACAGTACTCATCCATTGAGATTGGTCATGTGTTGAACGAAATATTTTAGTAATAAAATTTACATCTTTATCAATATAAAATAAAGGTTCATGTGTTGACAGTACTCATCCATTGAGATTGGTCATGTGTTGAACGAAATAATTTAACAAATATAGTCACACGTGGACAGTACTCATTCGTTGAGATTAGTCGTGTGTTGACAAAAATAAATATTCATTTGTTGAATAGAATAAAGGAATTTATGAAGCCGTGTTGATTAGATTGACGCCATTTTGACGTGATCGAAATTTTGTATCGATTTTAAAACGATTTCGAAATGAATTGAATTGAAAACGATTTCGAAATGAATTGAATTGAAAACGATTTCGAAATGAATTGAATATAAAACGATTTCGAAATGAATTGAATTGAAAACGATTTCGAAATGAATTGAATTGAAAACGATTTCGAAATGAATTGAATTAAAAACGATTTCGAAATGAATTGAATTGAAAACGATTTCGAAATGAATTGAATATAAAACGATTTCGAAATGAAATGAAATGAATTGAAAACGATTTCGAAATGAATTGAATATAAAACGAATTCAAATTGAATTAAAAGCGAATTGGAATGAATTCAAATTGAATTGAAATTCGAATTGAATAGAAATGAATTTTAAAACGAATTTATAAAGAAGAATTCAATTTTGGATTTGAATTGAAACGGAAGTTGAAATTGCTTTTGAAACGAATTTAAAACTATTTATAAAATTCGTTTTAAATAGAAATCGACGATATATATATTATACATATTATATATATAATATAATGGCCTGAATAGATCGCGCCGCGCCGCGGCAGTTCTTAAATTTCGACCATTTATTTCAAACGGACATTACGGGAGATCCGACCGTTGGATTCTCCTGAAACCGGAACCGTTGGGTTCGTATCGAAAAGAGCTTTCTAACGAATATTAGAAATTTGAACTCTAACGGTTGGATTTGGATTTATGTCCAAATCAAATTTGAAAAAGGTCGCTGTAAGTGCAGTTCGATGGCCGTTGATGGAAATCGACTGTATAGGCCTTGATAAAATTATTAAAAATAGTAATAATTTGTGTAAAATCATAAGAAATGATTTAGAAAGGATTGGGATGAAAAACTCCATATTTGAAAAGATAAAAATAGATTTTTATCGAAATGAACTAGTTTTGAACTAGAATTATAATTCTATTTATTTTTAAATAAATAAATTGAATTTGAAAAAAGGGTTTTAAAAATGACCAGAATTTCCAATGATTGCGTTGGAATGGATTTGAATCGAAATTGTCTTCGGAATATTTCGATGTTGGAATTCGTGATTATACAGATGTTGTTATGGAAATTTGAAAGATATATTTATATCGTTATTTCCAATACGACATTTGTTAATCGTAGAATTTGATATTGAATATAAGCCGATATATTTTCTATTCAGAGCCTTGTATTGAACATCAAATGTGATTTGGGTTTGTCGTGAATGGTGTCTTCATTAACACTGTTCTTGAACCCTGTTGAGAAAAGATTAAATCTTTTTATTTAGATTTAATGAAGTGTACCAATTAAATAATATTTAATTGGAATTGAATTGATATTGATTTTTGGGTTTATCGTGGACAGTGTTTTAAATAACGCTCGTTCTTTAACCCGATAATTAATGAATGTGATTTTGGGTTTGTCGTGAACTGTGTTTTAAATGACACTGATTCTTTAACCCAGTTAAAGATTAAAACTAAGTGGAGTTTTAATGAATCTTTAATTAGATTGAAAAGATCGAAAATGGAGTACCACCAGTTTTGCTCCAGGCGATAGTTAAATCTTTAATTAGATTTGAACGTGAAATGGTAATTGAATTTACCGATAACACTGTGGTGTTAGATATGAAGTATTACCAGTTTTACTTCATGGGATAAATAGGTTGGGATTGGGAAATTAAAACAAATGATTACTTCGGTAAGTTTCGTTAATCCCGACTAGTTTTGAATTGATATTCAAAAATAGATTAAAGAATAAATTCAAGAAATTTATCTTGGATAAAATTAATGGGAACCTTTCCCTATGAATGTGAAATTTAGAAACTAACTGTCGGTTAGCCAAGCAGAATGGTTTTCTGGATATTGATCTGATGTTGGTTTCGGCCTTCGGGGTTAATATTTGGGGAATTATTCTCTTGATTAATTTACGGTTAGTGACTGATGAATTGGAATGAGGCGTATGTTGTGTTTGTGTAACACTTATTTAAAATATACGCGAGTTATTCGGAAAGACCGGGTTTATCCCATTCTGAATAACTGATACGACGATAAGTCGAAGATGAAGACGATGGTCGAAGGCCGGAGGTCTTCACGTCGTTTGGGTGATTACTGATGATCTTGATTGGGCTGTACACCCAAGAAGATGGAAACAGTTGGTGATCGTCCAGACGTACTTGGAGATCGATGGATATGCGGGGTACTAGGTGCCTCCGGTTTCGTTCAGACCCAGAACGGACTTGTAAATGGACTGTGTGTCTGACATTGGATTTTAGTCCGTGTGATTGATCTCTATTAAATATATATCTGTTTGGCGGCGGAGAATTTATTCTCTTGCTTAACGCCCTTCTCTGAGACGTACGAGCTCAGGGGTTATATATTAATGGATATCAAACGCATGGAGTGAATTGCCTATGTGGCATGCCTAAGTGGCAATTGATCAAGGCTTCTGTTGAAAAGCAAAGTCTTGTGGTTGATGATCGAAGCACGGCCTTTGTGGCGTAGCTTTGTGTAACGTTTACTTCGCGTGTTTCACACCCGGTATGAACCAAAAACGGGAGAGGACGTCAGGGAGGGCATGCGTTTCTTTCTAGCTAAAAAAGTGGTGTCAGTGGTTTTACACGCCCTGACGAGTTTGACTTATGTGGTTGTTGCTGTTGCGAGGCGCCTCGGATTGATCGGTCGTTCTCGAACCGATGGAGTCATTTAGTTGGCTCACCTACGCCCCATAGGGCGGGGAAACGCATGTTCAGGCATTTTAATCCACATCGGTGGACCGGCCCTGAGGATCCAAGGATCACTCGAGCTCTGATCCTGAGGGGCGGGCTAGAGCGTCTCGAATTGGTTGAGGACTATCTTTTGCCTCGGTTCATAGACGGAAATCCAATTTCCAAATACGTGACATTTGCGGTTTTAATTGTAGAACTAGTATGGCGACATGATATATGGTACCCATGCCGCCTATGATTGATACTTATGATTTGAAGTTGTTTTATACACTATGCACTTATTATAGTATCAAATGATTTGTTTTAAACGTATCAAACATTCTTTGGCTGTTATAAGGGAAACCCCTATCCTCGGCTGCGTTGCATTGTGTGATGGGACCTGGGACTTATAACAGCTTCATTTTTCTTTATTTAGCATTGCGCTGTTTGTTTTATGCACCGGTATTCTTGGGAGGAAACCCGTTCCGTGTTATATGGCGTGGTCCCTTGATTTACCTAACTTTAAAAATAAAGATTAATAACTGTTTTAGTTCTCACACCAGTCACATGACTGACCTGGAGTTTATTGTTTTAACCTAAACTCTGGGTGCCCCTATTTTGACACGGGCAGCTAGTAGTTTTGGTTTTGCAGATTTATATTCACAGGATCTTGGTTTACAGCTGGAACGATATCCGGAAAGCTTTGTATCCGTATATCTACTTCTAGTTGTGTATTGTATTATTTTCCGCTGCTATGTATTTAAATGTAATTTAAATCTCTGATATTTCTGTGTAATATTCATTTATACTCTGTATATTCTTGTAATCTGATGCATTGTTGTAATATACAATGAAATGTTCTTATGTATGCGTTCTGTTGTGGCTTGCTCTCGAACTATCCGACGCTTTCCTTTATGGGGAAGTTACGGGTTTTCACACTAGGCATGAGGGGACCATACTTCTTTTTCGTTCAAATTTCAAAAGCAAATAGAAAGGGAAATAAAGTAAAAATGAATGTTTGATTTATTTTCTCCGACTGTTAATTTGTGCAATTTCTCTGATTGTTAATTTGTGCATATTTTATATTTCAAAACACATAATTAAATATCATATTTCATAAAAAAAAAAATATGTACTTTTCGTATGCATTAAGCTTCTCACTACATTTATTATGTTATTGAATTATTTCTTAATTCAAGATCCTATGACTATTTTTCCCTAGTCATTAATTATTAACACAATAAATTCTTAACATAAATGTATATTTATAACAAAAATGTTATTTCTTTCATTTTTATATTCTTACCTATTTAATTCTCTGGAGGTTATTTTTTTTACCTCTTCATTTACCATTTTAACGTGCATTTTATTTTCAATTTCAACTGCGTATTATTAATTTACGCACAAAGTTAAAACGTTATTTTCACTTTCTTTTATGGCATGGTTTCATACCATCTATGACGCGCGTTTATTTTGTGCATTACTCTTGTAATTTATACGTAAATATATTTATAGTTATAATTTTTCTTTTCATTTCTTCTTCAGCATGCACAATTTTTTGTTTCATTTCTCTCCTTTTTTATTTTATCAAGTTAATGACAATTATTACATAATATTTCATGCCTTTATTGCCCAAAATTTATGTTAAAAAAAATAAGTGATAGTAAATATTTATGCATGAGCCTGTATGTAAAATGCATTAAAAGAAATTTTACCAATAGGAAAAAGTTAACATACGTTAACCAAATGAATGGTTAAGTAATTAAAGCCGACATTTATGAAAAAAAGAAAGATGTAGTATTTTCCTTATTATTTGCACATTTATTCAAGTTAGTAATTGAACTCTAAATTATATGTATGCATATAAAATGAAATTTAACCTTTGTCATAATTTGAAAACTGGAATTACAAAATATAATCAAGCTTTAGTTTAGGAATATTTATAAGATTAAAATTGTAGTTTCTCGTAAAAGGAAAAAAATAAATTAAACCTTGAATTAAAATGACGCATGTACTATGATTAATTAATTACTTGATAGTTTAAATCATTATAAAATAACAAATAAATATGTGAAGTTTTGATTTAGTATGTATTAAAATTAGAATTTAACAAACAAACATAAAAGTCTAATTATGATGATTATTTTTCTGACAAATGAATACGATAAAAAAATCAAGCATAAAACATATAAAATCATATTTATTTCTCCTATAATTTAAAATAGATAAATATGAGTTGAAAAACAAAATCGTATAATAAATTATATCAAACAGGTTAATAAAGGGGACAACTTTGGCACATTTAAATTTGTATTTTTTCAAATACGAACTATAAAAACAGTATGAAGGAAAAATTGAACGAGACATAATATATGAACATAAACGTGACCCCAAAATGGAATAGTATGAAATAGATAAGAATCTTTAGATAATATAAACATATATTATAAGAGAAGATGTGATAAAAAAAAGGAATAGAATCACCAAAATTATTTACAATCAATACATGCTATAATTATCAAATAAGTTAAAATTAATCACTTAAACAATTTATTTAAGTTATTCTAAATTTTTTTTATTTCGTAAAAATAACCAATTTATACTCCATATACCTAAAAATAGTTTAATAAAAAAAATGATTCTGAAATTCTGGGTTGTTACACACACCGTCCTCCATGTTTGGATCTCATACAATCAGCCCAGTAAGTGTGCCCCGACTCCAACCTAGGGCGAAGTACTCATTTGATACCGTTATATGTGTTACTGATTGAAATGGGTCCCACACACAAGATGATGCAAGCTCTTCCCTTTGTCTTGCATCCGCACTAGGATTCCCACAGGTTATGCTTACCTAACGGTGTCTTTAATTACATAGCCCCTATCGGTTAAGTTTTTGGGCTTATATGTACAAATATTACCCACTAACCCAAGATTTACTTAACCCACCCACTATCTCAATCAAGTTTACTTAATCCCTTATTCAAGCTTTCAAGTTCATACAATCCCAATGGATTCAATTAGGTTAAGTATTCAAGTCCATTACCATACTCATTTATGGTTATAATGTGCTAGACCTCCCACATTAAGCCTACAACTTGTAGATGTTGGATATGCCGGGCGGGTCTGGGCAGACTTCTTCCATAAGTCGAGCTTAACTTCGTGTCTTAGCACGTCTTGTGTTTATGCACTTAGACCCCTCACATTAGATTTAACACTTGTTGTTGCTGGATATGACGGGCGGTTACGGCCAGACTTCCACCACAAGTGTAATCTAACCTCGTGACATAAGTGCGGTTATAGTTTCTAATTACTGTAATTCTAGGTATTTCCATTATTAACCAATTATTCCTATGTCATTATAGCTTTTCATGCCCCTTTCCCAAATTATGTCCATAATGAACCATATGCCCCAAATTAAGGTTTTTAATCACAATTTGATTTATGTCCCAAACTTTTATTCCTGTATTTTATTCAAGTTATATTCAAATTTCCAATACAAGTTATGTCCCAATAAAGATTTAGATCAACATGTAAATTATGCCCCACATCCCAAGTTTTGGCTCAAGGTAGAAGTTATATCCAATATTCCTAAACATGTTTTTCAATTATGAATTATGCCCAAATTAAACATTCCCAATTATTCCCAATTTCGTGCGTTCGCATATTTCAGTGGCATTCCTAGGCTCGAAGGTAGCCTGACAATAAAATAAAAAGGGAAAAGGGAGAGGGAGGAGAACGAGAGTAGGAATAAATAAAACTAGCATATGATAATAGAATTAGTCATGCCAACAAAATAGGCACAGTGACAGGATTATGTGATCCAACATAATAGATATACGATGAAATAATTAGGCCAACTATCATAATACGTATAATGTGACATAATTAATAGAATAGGGATGTCATGAATAGACGTAATGAGATCTAAACAGTGAATTAGATCCCCAACTAATAATAGATCCAATTTGGCCACAAACATAATAGAATTGGTATAAGTGATCTAAACAGTGAATTAGATCTACAATCAAAGGAAGATCTAACATGATAAATAGGTATAGGTATAGATTTAATGCATAATCATGTCAGAATAAATTAGACGAACAGGTTATAACAGATCTGATGTGATTCAAATGGTCATAGGCATAGATCCAAGTTATAGTCATATCAAGTTTTACTTTTTAATTATTTGGATCTAAAACTAGCGTGGACTCACATTGATTTTGGATCTAGAAAATAGAAGGAGAATAGCTGATGTTGAATCACAGATCTCTACGCCTAAATATCTCTAATTGGTTGTCGAAGAAGAAAGGATTTGATTTAATCTGGGAAGAGGCAACATCTAGTTGTGCATTGTTTTTAGTGTGAATGAACAAGAGAAATGAGGTCTTATTTATAGCCCAGGGCCAAAGAACTAGGTCAGAAATTGAGTCCGAGTTCAGAAGCTATGCAATATTTGTAACGTTTTAATTAAAACGTTTAATTACTTTCTCCTTTAATTAACTCGGCACCTTATGTATATTTCTCCATTTGATTTTTTAAATATTGTGTATGTATAACCACATACATCCCCCTATCTTTCAAACATTATTTTCTTACATGCATAATACATACCTTCCTTATGCAAATAACCCAATGAACTGTATATATAAAAAATAGTCTACGTTTAAATGCTAAATAAATGGGACTTTATTCCTTGCTTTCTTTTCTCAATATATTCCTTATCATTCCTTACTTTAGTTGTGCCTTCTCTTTACTAAATTTGAATTGTATATAAATATATATACATTTTCTTATCTTTCTCTTTAACTAATGCAATAAATGTCCACTTATAATGCATTTATAATACACTACTTTTTAATTTGAATTTTCATTGTAAATGTTTGCATGTCTTACATTAATGTTTTCCCTCTTTTCATCATGTTTTTCTTTCTTTCTTTTGTTGCAATCAATTTATTGCATGTACTATTAAGTTTTTCATTAGAATTTTTTTTATGTATATATACATAAGTATTCTTTATGTAATGACCCGCATTAGCAGGGGTATTATAATTAATTTATTTAATTATTTATATAGTGGTTTAGAGAATAAAATGATCGTGGAATTTAATAATGATGAATATTTAATTAGAATAATAAATTAAATAATATATTTAATTCTGAAATAATCAAAATTAGCTGAAATGACGATATGGTGTGAACCAGACCATCTGTGATATATAATTCGGCTTGGAATTGAATTTGAATAACGAATATATTCAATCGACGACAGTTTGAACGTATAATTATATTATAATTAAAATCAAGCTTGAAATGGCGCTGCAGTTCGCGATTTGGCGATTCGAACTTCAACTAAATGTACAGGATTCGTTTTAAGCCGGATTTCTGTGAAACAAGAAACGTGTGGAGCTGGTGGAGTATATCTTTCTAGTGGAAGAGAAAAATCGGGATTTCGTCGTGTAGATTTTGATGTACGTCCAAATCAAATTTCAGAAAAGTCGCTGTGGAATTCCTTTATAATTTATAAAGGAATTATTTATATTTTAAAAAGGAATTTCAATATAAATCGAATATCGGGTTGACCTAGATCGAAATATCAAGTTAGAAATTCATAAAGGAATATTCTAGAGCTGTATGGTATTCCACTGTGAATATAGACGATAATATTTAATTTTAAATATTTAATTTAATTATATTTAAATATATTTATATATTTAAATGGGTCATCCAGAGCTTTAAAAATACGCTGTGTGAGCATACGAAGTCGGAATTCGACGAAACTAGTTTTTTTGGATCCGCAATGTCAAATAGTTGTTAGATGTCAAGTTTCGTGATTTGTAGAATCACTGTGTGGTCGTACAGATTTTTAGAGTGGAAAACAGTCAGTATTTTGATAGTTAAAAATACACTGTGTGAGCATACGAAGTCGGAATTCGACGAAACCAGTTTCGTTGGGACCGTAATGTCAAACTCTAGTGGCATGTCAATTTTCGTGATTTTAGAAGATCGTATGTGGTCGTAGGGATTTTTAAGGACGAGAGACAAGCATGTAATCGATAAAATAAAATAGAAAATAAAATTAAAAATATCTCCCCCATTTTTCTCTGATCACAAACAGGCCACGCGACCTCTCTCCTCAGCCACAAACTTCACCAACCACAAACAATCTATATAAGCAGTATAAACCGAATACACAGAAAAGTTCTTCAAAAGAAAAATCAAAATGAAAATTCGATTAAAATGCTATAAATCAAGTGAGGAGTATGGTTGGAATCGTGAGGGGCTGAGATTCATCCTGGTACCCCTATTGGGTTGTGCGACGCTGGTTTGAGGATCCTCCAACAGCAACAGTCGACCTAGGGTTTTCGGTTTCCGCGGGTTGAAGCACTTAGGTGCGAATCAGAGGTCGTCTTGGTGATGAGGGTGAAGAGCAGCTGGTGTTGGCAAGTTGTTGGTGGATTCCGTGACCATGAAGGTCGCGATTCCTGTACAGGCTCGACGAAGCAGCGTCGGCCTTGGAGGCGAGCTCGAGAAGGAGCTGACAGTCGGATGGAGTATTGAACATTGGGTCCTCTGGTATGATCGACGGTGGAGGGAAGTGGCCGGAGCGACGTCAGTTGGAGGTCAACGGTGCGGTCAGAGAGGGAGAAAGGGAAATCGGGTTTGTGCTGTTCAATTTGGGGAAGAAGCTAAATGAAGCGGACGGGTTTTAAATTGATGGAGTTGGGCCGGATTGGTGGTAAGGCCCGAAGCAATTTGTTTAGTTAAATTTTACTTTAAATTATATATGAACTTCGAAAATACATAACTTATTCATACGTGATCGAAACTCAGCGAAACAAGATCCGACAGGATCATATGGACGGGAGCAACACAATGAGACTGACCGCGAGTCAATTGGAGTCCGTTACAATTTATGGCGAAATAAATTGTCCATCTAAATCAAAGACAGTTAATCGTTTTTAACGATAACATTCCAATGTGAGTAAATCTCACTAACTCTGAACAGTTTATAATTTCATGTTATATTTTTAGAACTGTTAAACATTGGCTGATTGACTGTATGTTGACTGTTTGATTGAACTGCTAGTCAGTTAGTTAAATTTTATATATTGATTCTGTTTAAAAGAATATATCATATAGAACTGAAAAGTGATGTTTTCTATATTGTTTAACATCTGTGATGCAGGAAAACAGGTTGGAGGAATCCAACTGGATTCCTCAACATTTATTTTACTGTTTTCATATATTGTGATATATGATGTGTTATATAATCTGTTATGGATTATGTGTGTTGGAATGATATTGATCATTGTTATTCGATATTTTAAATATCATAAAAGACCCTGGGATGTAAAAAGAAGTATTTCAATGTATATTGAAATAAAGAAATTTTATAAAATCACAGGATTTTATAAAAGAAAATTTTTATAAAACGAACACGGTTTTATAATAGGGATATTTATTTAGAAAATAAATAGAAATAGAAAAGGAATATTTATTTAGAAGATAAATAGAAGTTATAAATAGGAAATATTTGTAACGGTAAATAGAAGTTATAAATAGGAAATATTTGTAACGGTAAGTAAACGTTATAAAAAGGAAATAGTTGTAACGGAAAACGTAGTTTATCAAAAGAAGTTAATCGATGTTAGTTAATCGATTTGTGTTAAGATAAAAAGAAGTTAATCGATGTTAGTTAATCGATTTGTGTTAAGATAAAAAGAAGTTAATCGATGTTAGTTAATCGATTAGTGTTAAGATAAAAAGAAGTTAATCGATGTTAGTTAATCGATTTGTGTTAAGATAAAAAGAAGTTAATCGATGTTAGTTAATCGATTAGAGAATAAAGTTAAAAGGAGATAATCGATGTTAGTTAATCGATTAGAGAATAGTTAAAAGAAGTTAATCGATGTTAGTTAATCGATTAGAGAATAATTAAAAGAAGTTAATCGATGTTAGTTAATCGATTTGTGTTAAGATAAAAAGAAGTTAATCGATGTTAGTTAATCGATTAGTGTTATAGTTAAAAGGAGTTAATCGATGTTAGTTTAATCGATTAGTGTTAAAGAAAAAGGAGTTAATCGATGTTAGTTTAGTCGATTAGAGTTAAAGCAAAGGAGTTAATCGATGTTAGTTTAAATCGATTAGAGTAGAAGCAAATGAGTTAATCGAATATAGTTTATTCGAAGAAAGTAAAAGGAATTATCGAATATAGTTTATTCGAAAAGAGTAAGTGAAATGAGTAAATAAATAGCGTTAGTCAAATAGTGTTAGTCCAATAGAGTTAATTGATGAGGGTTAATCGATTATAAAGTTAAGTGGAAAGAGTCAATCAAATATAGCTATTCGAAAGAGGGTTAAGTAAGGAAGTTAGTAAAAAGAATAAAGTGAACTTTGCCTATTTCAAAGTTAGAAATGTTGTTCAGTTAAGGTCTGAGAGGTAGTTCTACCCCAACTTGATTGGCTTCGTTTTTAACTAAGGAATAGTTAAGGTTCGGCAGTAAAGGAAATGGTTTGAGTTGGCATCGCGATGGTTTGTTTAAACATCTGTCTAAGTCCAATGAAGAAGCTTTGGAAATGTTTTCCAAATAAGAAACCAGAAATGTTTTCTAATAAAGAAAACGAGAAATGGAAATGGTTTCCATTGTTAATAACGTATATTTTCTAAATTTAGAAAATAAGAAATGTTGAATATAGGGAAACAAGAGATGAAAAATGAACTAAGGAGATGAATGTTGAATGATGTTTGATCGATATAGTTTCCATTTGGAAATAATATCGTTGTTTGCACATCTGTTTTTATTCGATAGTTAAATCACAGACTATCGAAGTTTTGACCATTTTAACGTTGTTAATATGGAGAGACCGGTTGGATTATTATCCAAAGAACCACTCTGTATTGGCATAAGCGTTGTGAATCATATATGCCAAAGATAATTGAAGACGGAGTATGCAAGGGCTATCCTGTTTACAGAATAGTGCCTTCGGTTCATCCTGTTCCTGGGTGACTTGTATGGACGGATGTCTGACAGAGTATGTCCAGACGATCACGTATATTGATTTCTCCAACTATACCAAGAGTGGAAGCGGAGAAGGAAACTTCTTTTAGCTAACACATAATGTATTGTTGAGGACATCAATCGGTGATTGGATGGATTTGATGATGTGACATTCAAAGTGAATCTGATGTGATGATAAAGCGTAGCTTCTAGCCTCATCATCCGGTAAATGACAGAAATCGGGCAGGCAACATGGCTAAGTCGGTCGCACCGAAGTAGGGTGTATAATCACCTGATCTAGAGTTTCATTTACTTCTAAAAAATCTATTGTTGATGCTGTCCCATTCGGGAAACGGTTGCTGATCCCAACTGTTGGTGATATACATTCGATACACTCAAGCGAAATGAGTGGTCGGTCATGTGTGGCCGGGTTGCAAGATGTTCTTGTTGAACCCAGTGTATTCCTCTCTAGAGGTACACAAGCGGAAGGTGATTCCATACCTTGTCATAGTTGGAAATCCATTACCCAATACGTGCTTGCGGTTTTGATTGTATACTATATATGTAGAACGTGAGATGAAAGCGTTTCTGCTAGATGATTATATATACTGTGGTTGATAGACATTATTATAATATCAAAAGGTTTTTGATATAAAGATATTTTGGATTCTCATAAGGGAAAAACCCGTTCCGTTATGCGGCGTGGTCTTATGAGATATCATTTACTTGTTCAACTGTTTTTAAACTGTTTTACTCATACCAGTCCCATGACTGACCCGGAGTTTACTTTGTTGTTTTCCCTAAACTCTTGGGTGCCTAAATTTGTACGGGCAGTCAAGTAGTCGGAATTTACAGATATACTGGAAGAGCTTGGAGCAGGAGGCTTCAGGATCATATAGCTATAGTTATTTCCGCTGTGTTGTAAGTGCTGTACTTTGAAAATGATATGTATATTCAAGTACTGATTTGTATTTCAAAGTTATGTTATGAATTATATGTTATTCGTTCCGCTGTGAGATTCGTGTTACTCTGATGTTGTGTTCTTCTTCTTCTTCTATTCTAAGTTTCTATCTCATCTTTTCTCACCCTCTAATTTCTTTCACTAATTACCAGGATTTCTCGACGTTTTGGTTATCGACATCGTGCTTATGTCGATAACCAAAGTCGCTCGAAATCCGGGTCGTTACAGTTGGTATCAGAGCTTAAGTTAAGAATTACTTGGCTCGGTGGCGTGACTCGGTAGAGATAGGGTTAGTAATACCCTAGATTGAGTTGAGTGTATATATACGAGTGAACGTATTTGTATATGATATAAAAATAATTTTATATTGCGAAGATTTATTGGTTGAGTTGTTTATGAGTTCTGGTCGATCAGTTTGATCCACTGTATCGGTAGGAGTTACTAAACACTTGAATACGATGGGTCGGCACGATATGTTTTGAAAAAGGGTAAATTAAAATAAGTTTACCCAAGGTATGTCTTGATATAGAGAAGATATATATATCAAAATTATAATATAATGGATATATTGGTTGTTATTATAATCGAGTAAGATTATAAGTAAAATGGTTATGTAAATAACCAATCAGAATTCGTATAAGTGAAATACGTGAAATCAGATGAGTTAAATCTGAAAATTTAAACCAGAATTGAAGTTAAGACTCTGAAGAATTGGATAAGTGTTTGTGAATGGATTTGGATTAAAAATAAGGAAAATTTAAGATCCTGGGAGATTTTAAATTATTTTACAAGCAGTGTGAATTATATAGTTGAAATGAATTTCAAAGTGGAAATGTTTAGAAATGGTTTTATAATATTGAACTCACTTCGATCGCTGGAAAATAGATTCTGATGATGACAGCTGCATCATCAGTATTCATTTTCGAGTTGTAAGTGACGAATTACTACCAGAGATACTGTTTTGAATTTGTTTTGGGAAAGACAAGTTGTGTTGAATTTCAAATGGGATTGAAAATATAGAATTTGAACTTTTAAATAGATTTGAAATATTAACTTGTTTTAAAGGAAATAAAACAAGAAGTTCCTTTATAAACGAAGTTTATAATAGTTCTTTTGTAAACGAAGTTTATAAATGAAGTGAAAAGAATTATCATTGGATAATTCAGAAATAAAATACAAGTGTGAAATTGAAAGGGAAATCTATTTTCAAAAGGTAGAAATATCGATTTCAAAAGGAATTGAAATCGAGACTTATTGAAAGGAATTTGAATAAAGGAAGTTCAAAAAGAGGATTTGAATATAGAAAATGCAAAGAGGATTTGAATATAGAAAATTCAAAGGGGAATTGAATATAGAAATTCAAAGGGAGTTTGAATATATGAAATTCAATGGAAGTGATATAAAATTTGACATATGAGAAATCGAATAAAATTTGACATAAGAGAAATCGAATGGAATTTGAATAAGTAAATTGAAATAAAATTCAAATATAGAATTTGAATAAGAGAATCGAAATGGAATTTGAATATAGGAAATTCAAATAAAATTTGAAATGGAATTCAATTAGTTGATTAACAAGTTAAACATATATTTGAACATGTTATACTCAAATATGAAGGTGAAATGGGAAAACCAGTAATTTGAAAATCACTTAACGAACTAAGTTAAAATGATTGGATTAAGTTTAAATGAATTAGAATTGTATAAATATACATGAGATAGGTATGGATAAGGTATGAAGGTATATAAATAGAATGCTCATCGAAAAGGTATGTATTTAATTCATATATGAGATTTTATGCGCCGTATCGGCTAGCCGCTTGGCTTTTCTTTTTCTTTTTAATTGGAGAAGGCCTGTGTGGCAGTTTGGGGATTTTCCCGATGCTCCCGGTACAAAGGAGGTTATGGCGAATTTTTCCGGGAATTTAAGGAGTTGGAATATTTTTAAGATAAATTGATAATTAGAAATCAACGTATCGATATGTATAGAAGTCGATAAGGAAACGAACTTAGAAATAGAATAGCAAAATTAAAAAGGAAGACTAAGAATAAAATCTAGTCAGGATAGAAAGAGGAAGCGTATACGTGTTTAATAGTGAGGAAGTAGTGTATGGTATTGATTTTTCGAGTAAGTAGTCATATCTGTTTTGACGTTATAAATGTTATTCAGTCAAGGTCTGAGAGGTAGTTCTACCCCAACTTGATTGATTTCATTATTAACAAGTAAATAGTAAGATTTCAGGCTCAAAGATCAATGTTGAATAAGAGTTTGTTGAATATAGTAAGTGGGTTGTCGTAACGATGTTTTACACAACATCCGTTTTAACCCAAATAAGTGTAAGCTTGGAAATAGAAAATAAATATTTCCTAAGTATAGAAATAAACGAGATCGGAAAAGAGATAAGTAATTGGGATATTTTCCAATTATAAATAGCATATATTTTCTAGAGTTTAGAAAATAAAGGAAGGCGATATTCGGAAATGTTTTCCAAATAACATAAAAGGCCAATATGGTTATTGAAAATATTTGGTTAACAAATATTGATAAAGAAATAGAGAAGTGATTTAACTAATGGAATATTGATTTTGGGCTCAATTGAATTTCAAAAAGGAAAATTTGATTTTTGAAAAGAGTAAACTGTTGAAAAACTCCCAGGGAAAGACTATTTGAATTAAAACCAAATGAAATAGGAATTTGTGAAAGCAAAATTGAATTAAAGTAAAGCCAGTAAAGTGGTAACTGAGATTGAAGTAGAATGATATCAAGACAAATTGGATTGTGAGATTCAAATTTGAAGTGTAATGTGATAATCAAGTTAAGAGTTGGGGATCGAGAAGAAACTCGAGTTGAAATGATATTTGGCTTGGATATAAGCGAATGGTTGTGTTGTGGATAAAAGCAGATTGGAATTTGATTGCGATGACCCTTGTATCAGCTGAATTGATAACAGATGGAAAGGATATAATGATATGTTGACAAAAGGTACAAGTTTATATTTCTATTGGATATAAGATTTATGAGCCAATTTGGGAAGCCGCTTGGCTGTTTGATTTTCTTTTGGGTTGGAGATGGCCCAGAGAGGCGAGTGGTGGTTTGACCGATTGACCAGTACAAAGGAGGTGCTGGCGAAATTTTTCGAAAAGCTAAAGCGTTAGAAAATTTTCAGGATTTTTGAAAATTTTCGTTGATAAGAATAAATTAATAATTTAATTTAAATTAAATTGGTTCAGTTGAAACTGAAGTTAAGAAGTGAACAAATATGTTCTAACCAGTCGATAGGGTCGTTCTGTGCCTTTTAGCAATTTCGAGGACGAAATTATTTTAAGTGGGGAAGATTGTAATGACCCGCATTAGCAGGGGTATTATAATTAATTTATTTAATTATTTATATAGTGGTTTAGAGAATAAAATGATCGTGGAATTTAATAATGATGAATATTTAATTAGAATAATAAATTAAATAATATATTTAATTCTGAAATAATCAAAATTAGCTGAAATGACGATATGGTGTGAACCAGACCATCTGTGATATATAATTCGGCTTGGAATTGAATTTGAATAACGAATATATTCAATCGACGACAGTTTGAACGTATAATTATATTATAATTAAAATCAAGCTTGAAATGGCGCTGCAGTTCGCGATTTGGCGATTCGAACTTCAACTAAATGTACAGGATTCGTTTTAAGCCGGATTTCTGTGAAACAAGAAACGTGTGGAGCTGGTGGAGTATATCTTTCTAGTGGAAGAGAAAAATCGGGATTTCGTCGTGTAGATTTTGATGTACGTCCAAATCAAATTTCAGAAAAGTCGCTGTGGAATTCCTTTATAATTTATAAAGGAATTATTTATATTTTAAAAAGGAATTTCAATATAAATCGAATATCGGGTTGACCTAGATCGAAATATCAAGTTAGAAATTCATAAAGGAATATTCTAGAGCTGTATGGTATTCCACTGTGAATATAGACGATAATATTTAATTTTAAATATTTAATTTAATTATATTTAAATATATTTATATATTTAAATGGGTCATCCAGAGCTTTAAAAATACGCTGTGTGAGCATACGAAGTCGGAATTCGACGAAACTAGTTTTTTTGGATCCGCAATGTCAAATAGTTGTTAGATGTCAAGTTTCGTGATTTGTAGAATCACTGTGTGGTCGTACAGATTTTTAGAGTGGAAAACAGTCAGTATTTTGATAGTTAAAAATACACTGTGTGAGCATACGAAGTCGGAATTCGACGAAACCAGTTTCGTTGGGACCGTAATGTCAAACTCTAGTGGCATGTCAATTTTCGTGATTTTAGAAGATCGTATGTGGTCGTAGGGATTTTTAAGGACGAGAGACAAGCATGTAATCGATAAAATAAAATAGAAAATAAAATTAAAAATATCTCCCCCATTTTTCTCTGATCACAAACAGGCCACGCGACCTCTCTCCTCAGCCACAAACTTCACCAACCACAAACAATCTATATAAGCAGTATAAACCGAATACACAGAAAAGTTCTTCAAAAGAAAAATCAAAATGAAAATTCGATTAAAATGCTATAAATCAAGTGAGGAGTATGGTTGGAATCGTGAGGGGCTGAGATTCATCCTGGTACCCCTATTGGGTTGTGCGACGCTGGTTTGAGGATCCTCCAACAGCAACAGTCGACCTAGGGTTTTCGGTTTCCGCGGGTTGAAGCACTTAGGTGCGAATCAGAGGTCGTCTTGGTGATGAGGGTGAAGAGCAGCTGGTGTTGGCAAGTTGTTGGTGGATTCCGTGACCATGAAGGTCGCGATTCCTGTACAGGCTCGACGAAGCAGCGTCGGCCTTGGAGGCGAGCTCGAGAAGGAGCTGACAGTCGGATGGAGTATTGAACATTGGGTCCTCTGGTATGATCGACGGTGGAGGGAAGTGGCCGGAGCGACGTCAGTTGGAGGTCAACGGTGCGGTCAGAGAGGGAGAAAGGGAAATCGGGTTTGTGCTGTTCAATTTGGGGAAGAAGCTAAATGAAGCGGACGGGTTTTAAATTGATGGAGTTGGGCCGGATTGGTGGTAAGGCCCGAAGCAATTTGTTTAGTTAAATTTTACTTTAAATTATATATGAACTTCGAAAATACATAACTTATTCATACGTGATCGAAACTCAGCGAAACAAGATCCGACAGGATCATATGGACGGGAGCAACACAATGAGACTGACCGCGAGTCAATTGGAGTCCGTTACAATTTATGGCGAAATAAATTGTCCATCTAAATCAAAGACAGTTAATCGTTTTTAACGATAACATTCCAATGTGAGTAAATCTCACTAACTCTGAACAGTTTATAATTTCATGTTATATTTTTAGAACTGTTAAACATTGGCTGATTGACTGTATGTTGACTGTTTGATTGAACTGCTAGTCAGTTAGTTAAATTTTATATATTGATTCTGTTTAAAAGAATATATCATATAGAACTGAAAAGTGATGTTTTCTATATTGTTTAACATCTGTGATGCAGGAAAACAGGTTGGAGGAATCCAACTGGATTCCTCAACATTTATTTTACTGTTTTCATATATTGTGATATATGATGTGTTATATAATCTGTTATGGATTATGTGTGTTGGAATGATATTGATCATTGTTATTCGATATTTTAAATATCATAAAAGACCCTGGGATGTAAAAAGAAGTATTTCAATGTATATTGAAATAAAGAAATTTTATAAAATCACAGGATTTTATAAAAGAAATTTTTTATAAAACGAACACGGTTTTATAATAGGGATATTTATTTAGAAAATAAATAGAAATAGAAAAGGAATATTTATTTAGAAGATAAATAGAAGTTATAAATAGGAAATATTTGTAACGGTAAATAGAAGTTATAAATAGGAAATATTTGTAACGGTAAGTAAACGTTATAAAAAGGAAATAGTTGTAACGGAAAACGTAGTTTATCAAAAGAAGTTAATCGATGTTAGTTAATCGATTTGTGTTAAGATAAAAAGAAGTTAATCGATGTTAGTTAATCGATTTGTGTTAAGATAAAAAGAAGTTAATCGATGTTAGTTAATCGATTAGTGTTAAGATAAAAAGAAGTTAATCGATGTTAGTTAATCGATTTGTGTTAAGATAAAAAGAAGTTAATCGATGTTAGTTAATCGATTAGAGAATAAAGTTAAAAGGAGATAATCGATGTTAGTTAATCGATTAGAGAATAGTTAAAAGAAGTTAATCGATGTTAGTTAATCGATTAGAGAATAGTTAAAAGAAGTTAATCGATGTTAGTTAATCGATTTGTGTTAAGATAAAAAGAAGTTAATCGATGTTAGTTAATCGATTAGTGTTATAGTTAAAAGGAGTTAATCGATGTTAGTTTAATCGATTAGTGTTAAAGAAAAAGGAGTTAATCGATGTTAGTTTAGTCGATTAGAGTTAAAGCAAAGGAGTTAATCGATGTTAGTTTAAATCGATTAGAGTAGAAGCAAATGAGTTAATCGAATATAGTTTATTCGAAGAAAGTAAAAGGAATTATCGAATATAGTTTATTCGAAAAGAGTAAGTGAAATGAGTAAATAAATAGCGTTAGTCAAATAGTGTTAGTCCAATAGAGTTAATTGATGAGGGTTAATCGATTATAAAGTTAAGTGGAAAGAGTCAATCAAATATAGCTATTCGAAAGAGGGTTAAGTAAGGAAGTTAGTAAAAAGAATAAAGTGAACTTTGCCTATTTCAAAGTTAGAAATGTTGTTCAGTTAAGGTCTGAGAGGTAGTTCTACCCCAACTTGATTGGCTTCGTTTTTAACTAAGGAATAGTTAAGGTTCGGCAGTAAAGGAAATGGTTTGAGTTGGCATCGCGATGGTTTGTTTAAACATCTGTCTAAGTCCAATGAAGAAGCTTTGGAAATGTTTTCCAAATAAGAAACCAGAAATGTTTTCTAATAAAGAAAACGAGAAATGGAAATGGTTTCCATTGTTAATAACGTATATTTTCTAAATTTAGAAAATAAGAAATGTTGAATATAGGGAAACAAGAGATGAAAAATGAACTAAGGAGATGAATGTTGAATGATGTTTGATCGATATAGTTTCCATTTGGAAATAATATCGTTGTTTGCACATCTGTTTTTATTCGATAGTTAAATCACAGACTATCGAAGTTTTGACCATTTTAACGTTGTTAATATGGAGAGACCGGTTGGATTATTATCCAAAGAACCACTCTGTATTGGCATAAGCGTTGTGAATCATATATGCCAAAGATAATTGAAGACGGAGTATGCAAGGGCTATCCTGTTTACAGAATAGTGCCTTCGGTTCATCCTGTTCCTGGGTGACTTGTATGGACGGATGTCTGACAGAGTATGTCCAGACGATCACGTATATTGATTTCTCCAACTATACCAAGAGTGGAAGCGGAGAAGGAAACTTCTTTTAGCTAACACATAATGTATTGTTGAGGACATCAATCGGTGATTGGATGGATTTGATGATGTGACATTCAAAGTGAATCTGATGTGATGATAAAGCGTAGCTTCTAGCCTCATCATCCGGTAAATGACAGAAATCGGGCAGGCAACATGGCTAAGTCGGTCGCACCGAAGTAGGGTGTATAATCACCTGATCTAGAGTTTCATTTACTTCTAAAAAATCTATTGTTGATGCTGTCCCATTCGGGAAACGGTTGCTGATCCCAACTGTTGGTGATATACATTCGATACACTCAAGCGAAATGAGTGGTCGGTCATGTGTGGCCGGGTTGCAAGATGTTCTTGTTGAACCCAGTGTATTCCTCTCTAGAGGTACACAAGCGGAAGGTGATTCCATACCTTGTCATAGTTGGAAATCCATTACCCAATACGTGCTTGCGGTTTTGATTGTATACTATATATGTAGAACGTGAGATGAAAGCGTTTCTGCTAGATGATTATATATACTGTGGTTGATAGACATTATTATAATATCAAAAGGTTTTTGATATAAAGATATTTTGGATTCTCATAAGGGAAAAACCCGTTCCGTTATGCGGCGTGGTCTTATGAGATATCATTTACTTGTTCAACTGTTTTTAAACTGTTTTACTCATACCAGTCCCATGACTGACCCGGAGTTTACTTTGTTGTTTTCCCTAAACTCTTGGGTGCCTAAATTTGTACGGGCAGTCAAGTAGTCGGAATTTACAGATATACTGGAAGAGCTTGGAGCAGGAGGCTTCAGGATCATATAGCTATAGTTATTTCCGCTGTGTTGTAAGTGCTGTACTTTGAAAATGATATGTATATTCAAGTACTGATTTGTATTTCAAAGTTATGTTATGAATTATATGTTATTCGTTCCGCTGTGAGATTCGTGTTACTCTGATGTTGTGTTCTTCTTCTTCTTCTATTCTAAGTTTCTATCTCATCTTTTCTCACCCTCTAATTTCTTTCACTAATTACCAGGATTTCTCGACGTTTTGGTTATCGACATCGTGCTTATGTCGATAACCAAAGTCGCTCGAAATCCGGGTCGTTACACTTTATCTTTTTAAATGTTACTTAATAACATTTATTTCCTTCTACCACTAACTTGCATGCATAGATATGTTTTTGCTTTTAATTCTCATTCCCCTTACTTGGTTGTAAACCTATTTTAAAACGTCATGCATCTTATTAATTGCATGCATAAATTTCGTCTATATGCATTGCATGTAATTTTTCGTTTTGAACTCATTTTTTTCATTAATTAATTAACCCTTTAATTAATTATCTTTACAGTATTGTTAGGGGTGTTATATTAATAACACTTGTTTTCCGTTAGAACTAAATATTTGGACAAATAAACGGTTAAATTTCACAAAATAAAAATGACGCCTTATTCGGATAATGGTCTAGTATTATTAGAATGAAAATGCCTATAATCCGGACAATATTTTAATCGCACAATGATTCATTCAAATTTAATAATATAATGTGAACGCAACAAACTTGTGTATTTACTACGAAATTTATTTATATGCTATGTTTAGTTAAACGCATCTCAAACATCAAATTTTGGATTTTAATTCAAAATTTAAATTTCAACGTTAATTACGCTATATCAGTTGCCGCTACCGTAGATCAACCATATAGTATGGAGTGAGCGAGAGTTAACGTTTTCATTATAAAATTTACAGGATCAAATTTTATATAAAATATTATAATTAAGGAATCAATATTTCAAAATTTAATAAATAATTGATTTCACGTCAGTCCAAAATGGTTACACAATGAATTAAAGATTATTTTGAATTTTATTATTAACCTTAGATATATGCATTTTAAATTTATATTGAGAAATTGAATACAAAAATTCAAAAGAAATTATATTTTAAAATTTTAAGTAAAAATTCGGTTTACTACCTTATTTGAAAATTGTTAAAAATTTTAAGTTGTTATAGAGGATATCTGAATGGATAGCCCAATTTGTTTCTAATTAATAATTAGAACAGTCTGGTAAATATGGTAGGCCCGAGGTAGTTACATAGGTTTATAGTTATCCTAAGGAAACTATGAAAAGGAGAAAAATAGTCAGGTTTACCTATAAGTTGGATAGTCAGACCATGCAACATGCTTGCATGTGTTTATTTATGATTGATGATTATTATTGTCGATAACCACTGTGATTGTAGGAACAACGTTAATTGATTAACTTCATTAAGGATATTAGTGAGTGGAAAACTTGTTCCATTTAGTGTCATGGTCCCTCTAATTATCCATTTATTTGAGTTGGCATATTATTATCCATATCAAACTGCTATTGGACCCAAAATTTCTATTTTTCCTTTCAAACTCTCAGGTGCTCGGTTGAGCGTTTGAGAGTAAAGTTTAGGTTCTTAGGACTTTTTGTGAATAAAGTTGGTTAAGACGTACGAGAGACATCATAGATATTCTAGGAACTTTAATTTGGAAATCCTTTATGTTTGACATTTGATGTTGTAATAACTATACGATATCATTGGTACTCTTATCAATCTATGGGGCATCTTCAAATGTCACTTTAGAAGTATTCATAATTTCTTTTTTATCTCATCCATGGGAAACATGATGGGATTATGTAATGAAATGAATATAGAACAAAAAATCCTTTTGTAAATTGGGCTAAGTTTTATTTCAGTTCATATGCTATTGATATTGATATCCTCAGTATGCCTGTGTTCGGTCATTAGAAACTAATATTCTAAATGACTACAATATTAGTAGCACTTAGTTTTCGACCTCGGAATGGGGGACGTTACTAGCTCATCCAATCCAATGACTTGCCTGACATGACTCGAGTATATAGTATAAGGAAACGACGTCCAAATGCTACAAAACCTGGAGGGAGGCATCACAAGAAGGTAAAAAAGTCACAAGAATATGCAACAACATAAGACCCAAGACTACGGGTTGATGCTGATCCATCCTCTATGGATCGACATTGATCCATAAATTTAACTTATATAACCCTGAGTTTTCTAGCAATTCTTCCTTTCTCCAATATAAATTTCCTGGTGTAATGACTTGGCCAAACATATCTCTAAACTCATATAAATATATGATGCCTTGAATTAGAAAGGGTAGGATACTACTGAATATGCCAGGACTCTAGTGGATAGGATCAAAAAAGGAAACACAAATTTTCAGTTTAATCATCAAATGATCTTTACTTCTTATCTCCTCCAGACAATTCCAATCAATTACGATCTACATCTAGCAGTAAAGAAGTTCAAACCTAGAGATATCAACCAGCGAGATTAATAAAATATTGATTGAAGGGATGTAGGTCAGAGATAGCTGAACCGCTAAAACTATTGTGTCTCTACAACTCTTTTTGCATTTTACGTGCTATTTCTACAAGGTCTGTATTGTCGATTACTTGGATTACCTTTAAGTATGGAGGTTTCTTAATCATTTGAGGTTAGTTGCTTTCTAGGAGTTAAAATTTGGTGCTTTCATTACGAAGGAACAAGAGGGAAAGAGCTTGGAAGTTGAAGAACTGAAGAAACAACAAGGCCTCGAACTAGATAGAGGACTGAAGGAAGACCTAAAATTGGGAGAAGCCAAACTAAGAATACAGGAAGTTTGGAAATTTCCTTAAACTCAGACAAATCTAGCTTTATTACTAAATTTGAGATGGAGAGGATGATGAAGGAGATGCATGACGGGATCTGTGAATGGCAGCAGAATATGATGAAAGATTTCTTTTAAAGGATGGAAAGGCCAGGAACAACTGGACCCGTAGGGAATCAAAATCAAACCCAAATTTTGAACCGAGAGCCATTAAAGCTAGATTTGAACAGTTAGAATAATCCCTCACGAGTAAAATGTTCGTTACTGTAGGGAATTAAGGAAATATTGATAGTGCCAATGATATTGGAATCAATTCTAATGCTGAATTTTTTTTGAAATGATGTCGAAGTCGTTGTAGAAATTTTGAGAACAGAAATGAAAAATTAATATCATAACGTTGGAAGGTCATAGGTGGGCGAGTACATACCAAAATTCTCTGAGAGGAATAATGCTCAAGATGGAACTTGGTTTGTTGGTCAAAACTTGAATAAACTAAGTGTAGAGGAATATGTACCTGGTAAGGTGCACCATAGGTCTAAGGGATAGGGTGCTTTAAATTGAATTCTTCTATCAAACAACATGAATATAATGGCAAATATGATCTAAGGGTAATTAGAGGACCACCAGAACAAGATATGGATGATGTCACTAGAAACGTTTTCACTACTAATATTTGAAAAGTTAGGAGTCCCACTAATTTCAAACTCCCATCAATTGATATTTATAACGGGAAATCAAATCCGATCGTTCACATGATGTAGCATATTTCACATATTGAAGTTCTTGGAGCTTCATAAGATATGATTACACGATGATTTTCGTTTTTCTTAACTGATTTGGAAGCTACATGGTGTATGCAACTAAAAATTGGATCTATCCACTCATGGAATGAGCTTGTGGATAGGACCAGGTACTTCAAAGTGCATGCCTCTAGACCAAAGAACTTGATGTCATTTTATAGTGTAAAGGCTAGTAGAGAGCCTTAGAATATATCTTACAAGGATTAATGTTGTAGATGTTGTAGTTGATATGCCTGATCCATTAATCGTCTTATGGTAGTAGTTTTATAAGTTGCATGGAAGATCCACAACTAGATTTGATGGAGTTCTAACATTATGTTGGGAGACATCAACAACAAGTGGATGCAAAAGATAAAAAGATGGATTTGTTCGACGAGACTAGTGCTGTGGGAGGCGGCGGATCGCTAAAAGATAGGTTTGGATAGAATAAAGAAAGAAGAAGATTGAGGGTGACGATGCAGATTCTAGGGAAGCCAAGAAGCAAGAAAGGGAATTCAAGGAGCCATGTTCATGACTTACATAGAATTGAATGAGACCCTGGAGTGGACCTAACTAGACTATAAGTTTATTCCTCTATATGTAGCTGCTGAGAAGGGAGACCATAGACCATTCGGGAAATATGACATATCCCATGATCTGGATGAAAGGAGCACGAATGAATGCTGGCATCTGAAGGAATTAATTATGGGACATGTTAGGAGCATACAACTTCAACAATATGTCATGAATCTAAATGTAGTGGTGCAGGCGGAGCAACAAGCACTTGCAACAAGAAACAATTAGTGTAACACCCCGTAATTCTGTGACATTAAGATTCACAAATTAAAGTACAATTAATTTTTAAAAGAAAAAAGAAAGATCCATGTAGTTGTTTAATTTAAGTATCGTAACAAACATGAAAAAGAGAAGTATGGAGAGAACAATAATTATTATTGTTCTAAGACTTATTAACAAAAGTCTCTGTAGCTCAGTTGGTTAAGGCATTGGATTTGTAGCATAGAGGTCGGGGGTTCGAACCCCGGCGGCGGCATAATTTTTTTTATTTTTGTTTTAGAGAGGGCCAACTGAACATGCAAATATATGTACGTATACAAATTCAAAATTTGAAAGGATAAGAACGTACATATAAGGAAATAAAGAAAATATATATATACATATGAGAATATATATATATATATATGCAAAAATATATGTATACGAAAGATAAAATTCAAGATAAGGCTACAGTCAATGAAATATGGCAACATCATTTGAATTTTGAAAATAAAATGAAAGTTGTGCGTATATATATACGCGTAAAATGGTCGTTAGAGGAATTGTATACATATAAGAATATTTCATGTGAATAAAACAGTTAAATAAATTCCAGAATATCAAAAGTTCGAAAATCAAATTTCTACGCCAAATACAATTCATTCGAATTTCAAATTTCTACGCCAAAATAGTGGGACCCAATGCTGACTCAGCACTGCGTGTATGATAAGGTTTGGCTAGATTCATCTACGTACCTGGACTATTTTCTTAACTAGGTTCAATGCTGACTCAGCGCTGCGTGTACGATAAGGTCTTGAGCAGCTATATAAACAGCCCTAGTCTTCATTCTCTTTGCACCAATTCTCTTCTATCCTTATGCTGCTAAGATTCATGGCTTCTTCCCCTCCTATAAATTTTCTTAAATAATTAAAATAAAATATAAATTCAAGACATGGAGATGCAGCTCAAATCTGTTCAAGAGAAGATTCAAATCAAAGTGAAGAATTCAAAGGCTAAATCAACAAACCTCGAGCAACGACATACGAATCTTAGCATCGCCATTCTTCTATTCTAGATATAATTTCTGTAAGTCAGTTGTTTCTAGATTTGAACGTTTTTGCTTTATTTTGTGACATGAAATTAAAGGAATAAAAGAATATGCCAAATCTCTCTCTCTTTATTCGAATTTGTGTTTATACTCTTGGACTAAATTAAGAACTGTTATGATTCAAGGACAAATAATACTTTGCCTAAGACCGTTGCCTATGACTATGGATTCTGAGATCATGTGCCTTTGGACTATGAACATAAGCCTTTGATTTTGGGACATAAAACATTGCCTATGACGGTGACTTATGACTGTGGGAATTATTTTCCATTTTGACTATGAATATTGCCTATGACTATGGACATTTGCCTATGATTATGAACACAAGCCTTTGATTTGGACATAAAGTATTACCTATGACATAACAACGGTGATTTAAACACCTATGATTCATGACCAGGAAAATTGTTGCTTAGGTTTTGTGACTATGAAATTGGGTCTAAAACCCGATTTATCTATTCTGTCTGTTCTTGATTTTCTTTGGTTTTAGACTGTGGGAATTTACCTATTAAGTTAGGTCTACCGATGTTCTCGAACCTATTCTGTCCATTCTTGGTTTTAGACCGTGGGAATTTACCTATTAAGTTAGGTCTACCCATGTTCTCGAACCTATTCTGTCTATTCTTGGTTTTAGACCGTGGGAATTTACCTATTAAGTTAGGTCTACCCATATTCTTGAACCTGCGTCGTTATTCAAAATCTTTTTATGCCAATTATTATGTCCACCCTTTTTCATAGCATCTTTGGTTCATTCCCTATTTTCTACGAATCTAGATTTATTTACAATCTAGGTTGAATCATGATTATACGAACGGTGGGAATGCGATTTGGGAAAAACACAAAAATAAACATAAATATAGTTGTAAGCTTGAAATTGGCATAGTTTGGAAGCGAACATGATTCTGATTTATACAATTTTAGAACATGTGTTAAGGCATGTGAATTGGGTAGATTTGACATGGATTATAGGTTATGAAATTTAGATCTAGTATTGGCCTGTAAACTGAAAAACTAGAATAATAAATCTAGTTTGTATGTAGACTGTAAACTAGAAGAATAAATCTAGTTTTTAGGCATAAACAGTGAACTTGAATAGAAAATCTAGTTTGGAATATAAAATCTAGTTTAGCATAAACTGAAAATAAAGATGATAGATCTAAATTGTTATGAACTATAGGTTAGGCAAATCAAGATTTTGGCCTAGAATATAAGTCTGTTAGCGACAAATGAATATAGGCCAAATTTGTTGAAAAAGGGGGAAATGGGCTGTAAGAAAAATTGTTAACAATTTATAAACAAAAGAAAGATATTTTGATAACACCCTTTTTTATAACTCGTACCAGGAAGTTCTAGGGTGACAGAGAGGATAGTGTTTAGGCTTGGGTTAGGAAAATATAAGTTTCCTGCCCTCCCTGGCTATCCCTAACTGATCCGACGAACGAGATGGTTGCTTTCAAAACCAGGTTTGGAAATTAATCAGAAAACCCTTTGAACTTAGAAAACATGAATTTGCCTAACCCGAGGTTAGACTGAGTTGTGGTGTAAACTTGCCCGGAACCGACCGGCACATCCGGTAACCGCAACAATATATGTCTAATGTGAGAGGTTGCGGCTTTAATTTATTAATTAAAGCTAGAACAAGAAGGGGTGGGTTAAGTCCATAGGAACACTTAACCAACACAGTTAAAGCTAGAATGGGAAGGTTAAGTCCATATGAGCACTTAACCAACTTAACACTGTTAAGCTAGAATGGTAGGATTAAGTCCATAGAAACACTTAACCAACTTAACACAGTTAAAGCTAGAATGGGAGGGTTAAGTCCATGGGAATACTTAGCCAAATTAACATGTTGACTAGACTAGAAGGTGGGGTTAAGTAAAGTTAATACACTTAGCCAATTTAACATGTTGATTAGACTAGAGGTTGGGGTTAAGTAATACACTTAGCCAATTTAATATGTTAGCTGGGTTGGACCGTAGGGTTAAGTAAACTTGAACACTTAACCATCAGAATATGATAAATGAATAGGGTTAAGTCTAAGACACGAAGAGATGATACTTAACCATTAATAACAGGTTTAGTTAAAACCGGTGGGAAAGGTTAAGTTAAAAAGGGAACACTTAACCAATACAGGATGAATGGGTAGGGTTAAGAAATACTTAACCAATATGACTTGGTTTGTGGTGGGGTTAAGTCAACATATGAATACTGACAACACTTAACCAGTTTAACAGGATAAGGGAAGAGGGTTAAGTTAGTTTGAATCGACTAAAGACACTTAACCAATCCAACTTAACGGGAAAGAGAACTATGTAGTAAAACTTAGTTAAGAAGACAATGATCCTGGAAACTAAGTGGTAAAACTTAGTTAGTAGAACTAAGTAGTAATTCTTAGTATAACACGAAGGAGCGGACGTCCATCTGATTTTAAAGAAAACTCCAACGAATTGGGATACGAAGCCCGAGGCTTCGAGGGGACGTGAGGGTACTCTTGGTTTCCCTCTGTGAGGCTGCAGATGATCCGCCTGGGCGCACAGAGGTTAAGGCCTGCGGTAGAAGAGCCAAGGGTATGCCTTGGTTGCAATATATGGCAACCAAAAGACTAGGATGGACCAGCGTGATTCAGCGAGAAGACGGAAGCCCTGTGATAGCAACTCGTCGTCTACCTACCATCTTCAGTCAAGCGAGACACGTGAAGCGGGAAGGCTGGAGGACTCATACGGACCACATACTTGCTATCTAGTTGTGGTTGCGGGATGTTGTTGGCCATAGAATTAGTGGGGCAGATAGGGGCCTTCGTACAGTTCTCATTTTACAAGGGTGGCCTTCCATTAGTTGAGGGGAGGGGGTCGAGTGGGACCATAGCCACTGGAAAAACAGACCTTAGCATCTACATCGGCAGATATTGAAAGCTCCCGACCGAGTTCCGTATTTCTAGAGTAGCCCTGACAGCGGAACTCGGACCGCACATTACTGGACATGTGCATCTAGACAAGCGATAACGATTCGCGATACATGCGTGGGAAAAGTCTATGAACATGTACCACCCTAGGTGGTGTGTCCTAGACTAAAGGGCATCGTTCGACGGGTAGCATAATCCCTAGTTTGGAACTAGGTGGCATAAACCCTGAATCCAAGAAGCATTCAGAAAAATAGCGTAAGTTCTAGTTGAATCTAGAAGGCACTTGATAGAAAACCCTAGATTAGATCTAGGTAATTAAATAATAAATGGATGCCTGAAGGCGACGGAAACTACAGGGATTGGGATCACGTTATCGTTACTAGTAGGGACACTAGTTAGGCGGTGCAGAGATATAGAAACCAGAATAATAAGGTAATAGCGAAGCAGAGAAAGTATTAAAGTATATCCAGTTTATCTTGCCTTAGTATATCTTGTGGTAATCTTATCTTATCCTGTTGACCCTATCATCATGGTATTGTCTTGTATTCAGTTAATTCATGTCGTTTCATTTTTCCCTGTTCACATGCTAGAAATTACTGACTTACTCAGGCTTTATGTCTGACTCTGTTTTTCTTTCACTTATTTTTTTCCGTTCCCCCCCCCAGGTAGTTGAGGAGGGAATAGTATAACTCAGGATTAGTGTAACAACCCGTATTTTCAATAACCTGTTATAACATAAATCGAGGCAGAATTTAATTCAAAAATCTGAATCAAGGGAAACGGGCTATGCCATTGCGTTCGTCTCGGAAAAATACGCGAAATAGAGTCTGAGTTTTCGAAAATCGGAGTCCGTATGAAGAAGATATGGACGAATGAAGTTTGGCAGAAAAACCCGAAAACTAGCCAGAATGCACTGGCGCACTTGTGAAGTGCGCCAACACAATAAATGCACTGGCGCACTTGTGAAGTGCGCCAATACATTTTTACACTGGCGCACTTGGGAAGTGCGCCCGTGTCGAGCCAGAAAACCTGCACAGTTTCTAGAGAGTTCTGTGGTTGGGTGCACCAGTTTGGGGTTTGGGCTTGGTCTTAGGGCTGGTTTCTGGAAGGCTCCGAAATCCAAGGGTCCTAATCTAATTTAGGGTTAATCTAAGGGCCTAAAACACTAGCCTAATCTATAAATAAGACCCTAATCCTACCCTAAAACCCCATTATTCATTCTAGCAACCAAACTATGTCAAATTGAATTCTCAAATGGCCTCCACCTAAAAACCCTAGCCTCCACCCTCTTCATAAATCATTCCTATGAAGATTATGATGTTCATACAAGCATTTCTAAGTTGTATGAATGATCATTAGCTTGCATACATCATCAAGTTGCAAGCTTTAATTGCTAAGCTAGAGTTTTTGGGATTTTTGTTAATTGGAGCTTTGCTTTGGGTTTTTATATGCTTGCATAAAGGGCTTCTCAATCTTTATTAGTAGATTTGTGTCTTCATAATATTTGTAAGCCCTCTTACCTTCATTTTAGAAACTCTAAAGTTAATATGTGATGAAAATTGGGATTTATGCATGTTTAATAAGTTATGCATGCTTATGCGAGTTCACTATGCTATGTTATGCATGTTTAATAAGTTATGCATGCTTATGTGAGTTCACTATGCTATGTTACACATGTTTGATAAGTTATGCATGTTTATGCAAGTTCACTATGCCATGATTTGCAAGTTTAACAAGTTATGCATGTTTATGCAAGATCATTATGCCATGATTTGCAAGTTTAATAAGTTATGCATGCTTATGCGAGTTCACTATGCCATGATTTGCAAGTTTAACAAGTTATGCATGTTTATGCAAGTTCACTATGCCATGATTTGCAAGTTTAACAAGTTACGCATGTTTATGCAAGTTCACTATGCCATGATTTGCAAGTTTGACAAGTTACGCATGTTTATGCAAGTTCACTATGCCATGATTTGCAAGTTTGACAAGTTATGCATGTTTATGCAAGTTCACTATGCCATGATTTGCAAGTTTGACAAGTTATGCATGTTTATGCAAGTTCACTATGCCATGATTTGCAAGTTTGACAAGTTATGCATGTTTATGCAAGTTCACTATGCTAAGTTATGCAAGTCCAACATGTTATGCATGTTTGTTATGATATGTAAGATGCGTCATGTATGTTGTGCCAAGTTCCCTCTTTCTATCCTTTATGCGTTATGACGAATATGTAAGCGATAGAATGACGTTGGGGGGTTTGGGTAAAACTTAAAATACATGAAAATATAAGATTGGGAATTTACCTATTAAGTTAGGTCTACCCCTTGGGAATTTACCTATTAAGTTAGGTCTACCCAAGTATTTGTTAAACTTGTAATTGTGTTTTGAAAATAAAGTGGACATGACACTTAGAAAACATAAGTGTGGCCAACTCGAGGTTGGGTTGAGTTTGTAGCGTAATTCTACCCGGAACCTACCGGCTTAACTAGTGGCTACAAACAACAAGACCCAATGTGAGAAGTTGGTCATGTGGTGCCAAAACCCGAGGTTAGTCTAAGTTGTGGTGTAAACCTACCCGGACCCGCCCGGCCTAACTAGTAACCACAACAAGGTCTAATGTGAGAGGTTAAGGTGCATTAAATTAATTAATGCCTCATGATTAGGGTTAAGTCATGGCCCACTAATGCTTAACCAATTTGGGGATTCGAGGGATTGAAATGGGGTTAAGTTGTGAACTGTCGGTTACACTTAACCAATTTAATCCATGATTAGTGAGGGGTTAAACCACACTTAACCCTCTTAGAAAACCCTAGCAACGTGGTCTGTTCCAGCGGTAATCCCAGTTTGGTATCATTCACAACCCTAGAGGCTAGGCTAGGGCGGGGCACGATTACTGGACGGATGTAAGCGACCAAAAGCGATGGCTGAGTGGTACAGCGGTGCGGGTCCAGGCGGGCTACGGACGTGCACGTAGTCCGGTGTTGGACAAATTCGAGGCACGGGTACCAGTAGGTTTAGACTGTGCATTATTGCTTCAGTGTCTGGGGTTGACACCCGAGGGCTTGATACACCCGAAGGTGGACCCAGCACAGTCTGACTACAACCATATGTGGGCCGTATGGACATCAACACTGGACGTGTTAGGTTTATAGGGAGCCGATCGACTAGACCGTTGGGCTGGACCTTGTATTAAGGTCACCTCATATTATTGGGCCAAAGTTTGGGCTGAGGGATCAATACCCGTTATGTTAGTTTGCTAGTACACTGTGGTGCAAAGCTTAATCTTCCTTATGTGATGACACCTTTATCTGTTGCCAGTATGTTCATCTCAGTTTTCCATCATGATGTTAACTTTATTAGTTTATAGACTGATCGTAGTAGGGCTTACCAGTCTTTTTGACTGACCTGTTTTCTTTCGCTTCTTTTCTTCCGTTTCCCCCCCCCCCCCCAGGTTCTCAGGGAGGGAACAGTGGTGCTTAGCTTGGATCGCTTGCTTGTTTGCTGGATAGCTCATGTATGTCTGGACATTGAGCTCGCTATGGTTTATCATCTTTATTTTGGGGATAGCACTATGTATTTCAGTATTTCTGTTTATGATGTACTAGACATGTTTATTTTGGCAGTTGACTTTATGATGTACTAGACTTGTTTTGAGATGGTTTGAGATATTCCGCTGTTTTATTCTCATTTACTCTGTTTTATATATATATTTATGTTCTTGTTCTGCCTTGATATATCATTATGCATGCTTACCCAGTTCTAACGCCCCCCAGAAGCTAGTGCCCCCGAAAGAGTGACCCTAGCGGAGGTGGGGTGTTACAAATTTGGTATCAGAGCATGTGGTTTACAAGAAAGAACAAAAAGTTTTTAAAAAAGACTTTTGAAAAACTATTTTCAAAACAAGTATAAAGTATTTTCCAAAGAAAAGTCTAGTATTTTAAAAGGCTATTCCCCAAAAAGCCATTAGCGTTATCCTTCGTTCCCTTGACCTAATCTTATCTTATCTTTCGTTTCAGTATGGCTGAGAATCTTGCCATCCCAGATGGAGTAAACGTACCACTCTGGTATAGGAGACTTCTAGACGCTAGGGCGGCAGCCGACCCCGCAAACCCTACTCCCACTCCTCCTCCTGTAGTTGAGAATCCTCTCCCTAATGTCCCTCCTCCGGTGGTTCCTGTTCCTCCTCCTCCAGTTGCTGAGGCTCCTCTTCCTCCTCCTCCCCCTCAGCATCCTCAGGTTGAGTTCACGAAGGTTTGTAAAGACTTCAAGGCGATGGGAGGCAAGAATTTCCTAGGCACGGAATCTTTTGTTGAAGCTAGGAATTGGCTGAAAGACACGGAGGACTTGTTTGCTATCTTTAGGATTGATGACGAGAGGAAGATCTTATTGACAGTGTGGCTTTTGAAGGACGAAGCAGCCTATTGGTGGGAGGTCACCAATGGGACGAGGCCCGTCGAGACTTGGGCCGATTTGAGGGCTAGATTTGTGGCCAAGTTTCTATCCTCTGCTGAGGCGAATTTACAGATGGAGAAGTTCATTGCATTAAAGCAGGATGATATGACTGTCAAGGAGTATGTGAACAAGTTTAACCAGCTGGCCCGTTTTGGTTTGGATATAGTAAACACTCCTGAGAAGAAGGCTCTCCGATTTGCTAGGGGGTTGAATGAGCCGTTGTAGGGTTTAGCGATGTCGCATATTCCGCATGGAGCTACTTTTGAGAGTTTGGTCGATATGGCTCTACTTCAGGGAGAGGGAAAGAAAGAGGTCAAGTCGAGTGATACCCAAGCAAAGAAGACTGATTCTCAGGGTAAAGGCAATCAAGGTGGTCAAAGCAGTCAGGGGAATCAGAGCAAGAACAAGAAGGGGAACAACAACAAAGGCAAGGGAAAGTGCAATTACTGTGGTGCACCTGGACACTTTGCTAAGGATTGTAGGAAGAAGAAAAGGAAGCTTAATGGTGGATGTTTTTCCTGCGGTGAGACTGGACACTTCAGCAAGGAATGCCCGAAGAAGAAAGGGCAGGGTCAGACTCAGCGTGCTGGACCTTCAGGAGGGCAAGTTCATGCTCTCAATACCGCTCCAGTTCCCGATCGAGGTATTGTTTCTGTTGAGAACCTTGTTTATGTTTCCGATCTTCCAGTTCGTACCTTATTTGATTCTGGTGCATCACATAGCTTTATTTCATCTGATCTTGTTGATAGCTTGCACCTTAGTACTAGCTTAGTGGATGATCCCGTTTGTGTTTCGAATCCCATTGGGGGTTCTGCTCATCTATCTATGATATGTGAGGATCTGAGGATCTCTATACTCAGTGTAGAGTTCTTGTGTAGTGCGTATGTTCTTGGTTTCAGGGGATACGGATTGATTTTGGGCATGGATTGGCTGTCTAGACATGGAGCCATTCTTGATTGTGAGCATAGGGTTGTGAGGCTTGTGACTCGCCTTGGCAACACCTTAGAGATTTCATGCAATCCGAAGGATCCCGTCATGTTGTGCTATCTTGAATCTCTCGACTCGTCAGAGGAAACCCTTCAGTCTGTAAGGGTGGTCCGAGATTATCCAGACGTTTTTGAAGAAGTTAAGGGGTTGCCCCCTAAACGAGAGATTGATTTTCGCATTTATCTGGTGGATAATGCTAAGCCTGTTTCTTTGCCCGTTCGGCACATGGCTCCGCGTGAGAGACGGGAGCTTAGCAAGCAAGTAAAGGAGTTGCTTGAGAAGAACTTCATCAGACGAAGTATATCCGAATGGGGAGCTCCTGTGGTATTTGCTACTAAGGCAGATGGTTCTCTTCGACTTTGTGTGGACTATAGAGAGTTGAATAAGCTGACTAAGAAGAACAGACACCCATTACCGAGGATTGATGATCTTTTTGACCAGCTTGTTGGTGCTTCTGTTTTCTCTCAGCTTGATCTTGCTACTGGATTTCATCAGCTCAGAGTGGCTGAAGATAGTATAGACAAGACTGCATTCAGAACTCCAGATGGATTCTTTGAATGGCTTGTTATGCCGTTCGGTTTGACGAATGCACCCGCGTATTTCGTGGACTTGATGAGTAGGGTGTTTCGAGAGTTCTTGAACAAGTTTGTCGTGGTCTTTGTGGATGATATTCTGATCTTCTCTAAGGATGAAGAAGAGCACGCGAGACATCTTGTAGAGGTGATGGATACGCTTAGAGCGCATCAGTTAAAGGCCAAGTTCTCCAAGTGTCACTTTTGGAGAAGGGAAGTTCGGTTCCTTGGGCATATTATATCTAAGCAAGGCTTGGCGGTGGATCCCGCTAAAGTAGTTGCTGTGCAGGATTGGAAGACTCCAAGGAATGCAACCGAAGTGAGAAGTTTTCTAGGTCTTGCAGGATTTTACCGGAAGTTCATCAAGGACTTCGCGAAGATATCCGCTCCTCTTACTAAGTTGACGAAGAAAAACTTAGTTTTTGCTTGGGATATGGACTGTGAGCTTGCTTTTCAGAGACTCAAGAGAGCCCTTACCTCAGCACCAGTTCTAGCTTTACCCGATGGTGGTAAGATGTTTACCGTGTACACTGATGCTTGTGGCACGGGATTGGGCGCCGTTCTGATGCTAGAAGGCAAAGTTATATGTTTTGGTGGTAGGCAACTTAAGGTGCATGAGAAGAATTATCCCACTCATGATCTAGAGCTGGCAGCAATAGTATATGCACTCAAGGCTTGGCGTCATTATCTTCTGGGAGAGAGATTTGAGCTGTATACTGATCATAAGTCTTTGAAGTATCTCTTTTCGCAGAAGGATCTGAACTTGAGGCAGCAAAGGTGGATGGAATTCTTGGCGTCCTACGATTTTGATATAGCCTATACCCCTGGCAAGGGGAATGTTGTAGCGGATGCGTTGAGTAGAAAAAGGTTGACACTAAGTCCTCTATTTGTTGAGATGAAGAATTTAGAGTTCTTGGCAACCTTTGATTTCTCTTTGGCAGTTGAGTCGATGACCGGTTCTTTAGCATCTCTTGAGCTCAGGCCTACCCTTCTTGATCAAGTTGGGGCTTCACATGGAAAAGACCCTCACATAGTGGAGATTATGGATAAGCTGACTCGAGGAGAGACGTCTAGCCACCTCGCTCGATATTCTGTTGATGACAAGGGTTGGCTGAGGAGAGATGGAAGGTTATGTGTTCCCATGGTAGAAGATTTAGTAAGAAAAGTTCTGGAGGAAGCGCATCGCTCTAAGTTGACTATACATCCAGGCGGTGATAAGATGTATAAAGATATGAAGCGTATTTTCTTTTGGCCTGGGATAAAGAAGGATGTGGCAGAGTTTGTCTCTAGATGTATCATTTGCCAGCAAGTTAAGGCCGAGTCAAGGAAGCCCGGTGGGCTATTGCATCCTCTAGATGTTCCACTTTGGAAGTGGGAGAGTATCTCCATGGACTTTATTGATGGGCTTCCAAGGTCAAGGAAAGGGAATACGAGCATTTGGGTTATTGTAGATAGACTTACGAAGAGTGCTCATTTTATCCCAGTAAAGAGCAAGAGGACCGCATCTTGGCTAGCGTCCGTATATCTTCGTGAGATTGTGAGACTTCATGGAGTCCCTTCTAGTATTGTCAGTGACCGTGACCCAATCTTTACAAGTCAATTCTGGAATAGCTTGCAAGAGGCTATGGGCACGAGGTTGAATCTGAGTACTGCTTATCACCCACAAACGGACGGCCAAACCGAAAGGGTGAATAGGGTACTCGAGGATCTATTGAGGCTTTGTATTCTGGACTTTGGTGGTACTTGGGAAGACCATCTTCCTCTTGTTGAGTTTGCATATAATAACAGTTATCAGGCAAGCATAGGGATGGCACCATTTGAAGCTTTATATGGGAGGCCGTGCAAGTCGCCTACATGTTGGTGGGAGACTACAGAGAAGCTCATACTTGGGCCTGATATGATCAGAGATACGTCCGAGAAGATCGAGTTGATTCGGAGACGAATGAAAGCGGCCCAAGACCGACAGAAATCCTATGCTGATAAGCGAAGATCCGATTTGGAGTTTGAAGTTGGGGATATGGTTTTCATAAAGGTTTCTCCCTTGCGGAATGTGGTCCGATTTGGAGTTGTTGGGAAGTTAGCACCGAGATTTGTTGGACCCTTCCCTGTCATAGAGAGAATTGGGAAGATGGCTTATAAAGTGCAATTGCCCGAGAAGCTGTCCGGAGTGCATAATGTCTTTCATGTCTCGCATCTCCGAAAGTGCCTACATGAGTCCGCTGAGGTGGTTGAACCTAGCATTCTTGAAGACGTGGAAGTAGAGAAAGAGGCAACTTTGAGGAGAGCTCCGATTCGTATCTTGGGGACGGAGACCAAGAAGCTAAGGAATCGAGAGGTCAAGTTGGTGAAGGTTCAATGGGGTGAAGCCGAAGAAGACGCAACTTGGGAAACCGAGGAGAAGATGCGTGGGCTTTATCCATTCCTTTTTGAGGGTACACTCTCAATCTCTTTCCTTTGTTAGCATATCTTTCTCTTTGCTATCCATGTTTATCTAGTTATCGTGCTAATCTTGTCATGAGAACCTTAGGTAGAAACCCTTTGGATGAAACATGTGTTTGAGACATGTTATGCTTGATGGTTGCAAGTGGTTGCAAGTGTTTGCAAGTGGTTACTCGTGGATGCATGACACACATTAGGCACTAGATCGGCTCACACACTCCTCATATTGCATGTGCATGAGTGTTTATGCTTATTCTTGGATGAAATTTGTATGCCATCACATGGATGTTGCATATGGATGTATGATTGAGCACGCATGTAGATATTATACATTATGTTAGGGATTTGCATACATATGGATACATTTCACTAACATATTTTGCATTGATCTTTGCATTAGATAAGTACATATACACACACTTTTGCATATGTTCATACAGCATTTAGAATCTTTTAAGGACAATGATTGCTCGTGGATGATGCTTTGAGTAGATGGATGATTGGATGGTAGGATACGTTCTTCCTAACTTGAAGATTTCGGGGACGAAATCCTTTAAGGAGGGGAGAATGTAACAACCCGTATTTTCAATAACCTGTTATAACATAAATCGAGGCAGAATTTAATTCAAAAATCTGAATCAAGGGAAACGGGCTATGCCATTGCGTTCGTCTCGGAAAAATACGCGAAATAGAGTCTGAGTTTTCGAAAATCGGAGTCTGTATGAAGAAGATATGGACGAACAAAGTTTGGCAGAAAAACCCGAAAACTAGCCAGAATGCACTGGCGCACTTGTGAAGTGCACCAACACAATAAATGCACTGGCGCACTTGTGAAGTGCGCCAATACATTTTTACACTGGCGCACTTGGGAAGTGCGCCCGTGTCGAGCCAGAAAACCTGCACAGTTTCTAGAGAGTTCTGTGGTTGGGTGCACCAGTTTGGGGTTTGGGCTTGGTCTTAGGGCTGGTTTCTGGAAGGCTCCGAAATCCAAGGGTCCTAATCTAATTTAGGGTTAATCTAAGGGCCTAAAACACTAGCCTAATCTACAAATAAGACCCTAATCCTACCCTAAAACCCCATTATTCATTCTAGCAACCAAACTATGTCAAATTGAATTCTCAAATGGCCTCCACCTAAAAACCCTAGCCTCCACCCTCTTCATAAATCATTCCTATGAAGATTATGATGTTCATACAAGCATTTCTAAGTTGTATGAATGATCATTAGCTTGCATACATCATCAAGTTGCAAGCTTTAATTGCTAAGCTAGAGTTTTTGGGATTTTTGTTAATTGGAGCTTTGCTTTGGGTTTTTATATGCTTGCATTAAGGGCTTCTCAATCTTTATTAGTAGATTTGTGTCTTCATAATATTTGTAAGCCCTCTTACCTTCATTTTAGAAACTCTAAAGTTAATATGTGATGAAAATTGGGATTTATGCATGTTTAATAAGTTATGCATGCTTATGCGAGTTCACTATGCTATGTTATGCATGTTTAATAAGTTATGCATGCTTATGTGAGTTCACTATGCTATGTTACACATGTTTGATAAGTTATGCATGTTTATGCAAGTTCACTATGCCATGATTTGCAAGTTTAACAAGTTATGCATGTTTATGCAAGATCATTATGCCATGATTTGCAAGTTTAATAAGTTATGCATGCTTATGCGAGTTCACTATGCCATGATTTGCAAGTTTAACAAGTTATGCATGTTTATGCAAGTTCACTATGCCATGATTTGCAAGTTTAACAAGTTATGCATGTTTATGCAAGTTCACTATGCCATGATTTGCAAGTTTGACAAGTTATGCATGTTTATGCAAGTTCACTATGCCATGATTTGCAAGTTTGACAAGTTATGCATGTTTATGCAAGTTCACTATGCCATGATTTGCAAGTTTGACAAGTTATGCATGTTTATGCAAGTTCACTATGCTAAGTTATGCAAGTCCAACATGTTATGCATGTTTGTTATGATATGTAAGATGTGTCATGTATGTTGTGCCAAGTTCCCTCTTTCTATCCTTTATGCGTTATGACGAATATGTAAGCGATAGAATGACGTTGGGGGGGTTTGGGTAAAACTTAAAATACATGAAAATATAAGATTGGGAATTTACCTATTAAGTTAGGTCTACCCCTTGGGAATTTACCTATTAAGTTAGGTCTACCCAAGTATTTGTTAAACTTGTAATTGTGTTTTGAAAATAAAGTGGACATGACACTTAGAAAACATAAGTGTGGCCAACTCGAGGTTGGGTTGAGTTTGTAGCGTAATTCTACCCGGAACCTACCGGCTTAACTAGTGGCTACAAACAACAAGACCCAATGTGAGAAGTTGGTCATGTGGTGCCAAAACCCGAGGTTAGTCTAAGTTGTGGTGTAAACCTACCCGGACCAGCCCGGCCTAACTAGTAACCACAACAAGGTCTAATGTGAGAGGTTAAGGTGCATTAAATTAATTAATGCCTCATGATTAGGGTTAAGTCATGGCCCACTAATGCTTAACCAATTTGGGGATTCGAGGGATTGAAATGGGGTTAAGTTGTGAACTGTCGGTTACACTTAACCAATTTAATCCATGATTAGTGAGGGGTTAAACCACACTTAACCCTCTTAGAAAACCCTAGCAACGTGGTCTGTTCCAGCGGTAATCCCAGTTTGGTATCATTCACAACCCTAGAGGCTAGGCTAGGGCGGGGCACGATTACTGGACGGATGTAAGCGACCAAAAGCGATGGCTGAGTGGTACAGCGGTGCGGGTCCAGGCGGGCTACGGACGTGCACGTAGTCCGGTGTTGGACAAATTCGAGGCACGGGTACCAGTAGGTTTAGACTGTGCATTATTGCTTCAGTGTCTGGGGTTGACACCCGAGGGCTTGATACACCCGAAGGTGGACCCAGCACAATCTGACTACAACCATATGTGGGCCGTATGGACATCAACACTGGACGTGTTAGGTTTATAGGGAGCCGATCGACTAGACCGTTGGGCTGGACCTTGTATTAAGGTCACCTCATATTATTGGGCCAAAGTTTGGGCTGAGGGATCAATACCCGTTATGTTAGTTTGCTAGTACACTGTGGTGCAAAGCTTAATCTTCCTTATGTGATGACACCTTTATCTGTTGCCAGTATGTTCATCTCAGTTTTCCATCATGATGTTAACTTTATTAGTTTATAGACTGATCGTAGTAGGGCTTACCAGTCTTTTTGACTGACCTGTTTTCTTTCGCTTCTTTTCTTCCGTTTCCCCCCCCCCCTCAGGTTCTCAGGGAGGGAACAGTGGTGCTTAGCTTGGATCGCTTGCTTGTTTGCTGGATAGCTCATGTATGTCTGGACATTGAGCTCGCTATGGTTTATCATCTTTATTTTGGGGATAGCACTATGTATTTCAGTATTTCTGTTTATGATGTACTAGACATGTTTATTTTGGCAGTTGACTTTATGATGTACTAGACTTGTTTTGAGATGGTTTGAGATATTCCGCTGTTTTATTCTCATTTACTCTGTTTTATATATATATTTATGTTCTTGTTCTGCCTTGATATATCATTATGCATGCTTACCCAGTTCTAACGCCCTCCAGAAGCTAGTGCCCCCGAAAGAGTGACCCTAGCGGAGGTGGGGTGTTACAATTAGATTGGACCGTTGCTCTTTCTCCAGCTTGAAGATTTGACGAAGTCGTCCTTGGATTCTCTTTCAGATATGGCTGGCTCTTGCTACATTGGGGAATATAAAATGTTGTTTTATGCTTCTTTATTTTGTAAAGACAGATGATACTCTGATATTGTAAAAGAATCTTGTACAGACTATTTTATCAATAAAGCAAAGTTCTATTTTCCGCTGTTTAATATTTGTCTGTCTTGTAATTTATCTGCATCTTTTACCCAAAATGCTCCACAGAACATAGTGCATTCCCTTTGTGAGTGACACTAACGGATGTGGGGTGTTACACGTGGTATCAGAGCTGAAGGTTACCAGATCAGATAAAAGATTTGAAAAATTATTTTCAAAAGGTTTTTAAAGAAGCATTTTTAAAAGAAAGGATTTGTTTTAAAGGCATATTCCCCAAAGCCATACGCATTGTCTCCTCTTCCTCTATTTGAATTCTTGTCTCCTTCTTTCTTGAGACTCTGGGGCTCTTGGCTTTCTGGGAGATAACCTCATCGAAGGGCGAAGTAGTGCCCGACTTCCATCTATAGCCGTAGTTGTTTCACTTACGGCCAGTCTTCTTTCAAGCTTAGTAGGGTCATCGGTATGATGGAAGCAGCTTTCGAGGGATTTGCCAACATGGTTATACACGAAAAAAGGTGAGGAGTTTGGCAAAAGGGAGCACAACCCCAGGATGAGGAAATCATGGATGTAGGTTTAGCTCACGAAGGAGGAAGAAAATTGTAAAAGAGGAAGTATCTTTACTATGGTATGATAGGGCATATAATTAAGGACAAAGGAAAAGATTTTCAGAAGGGAAAGTACATGCTGAGCGTACCTAGGAGACAGGTGGTAAAAGTTTCTGTTGGAAGAATCTAGTTTTTCTGTTCGGATTTAGCACTTCGCATTTGTTCATATCCACTTCCATAGTTGGGTCTCTGCACCATAGTACTTGTATAGTAGAAAGATCCCACTAGAGTCTCAAATCCAATTGGTGGTCCGACCATTTTATTTTTTTTAGTAGGGATTTGAGAATAGCTATCGAGTTTTCTTATATCATCTCACGTAGATCGTCTAAATTCGGGGGAGTTATTCCTTGGGTGCTTGTCTGATATTGGTTTAGGCCTTTGGGGCTTGTACTAGAGGAATGTCGAGTTCGGTTTGGATGGTTTGCGGGAGAGATGAATAGTTGTGGTAGGCACTCCAAAGAGCACGTAGTGACCTTTCGACTCTTATAGTTATGGCATGACGGATAAGAGGGAAACCTCTAATCATCTTAGTACGTATACTTGGCACCGTGATTGAAATCTGTTTATTTTGGAATTGGAGGTCGGAAACTTCACAATCGTGAAGTTAAATTGGTTAAGATACAGTGGAGTAAAGCTCAAGAAGGCTAGATACTAGCAACATGCCCTTTTTCCTTAAGGGTGCATCCTTGATTTCTCTGTTTAGGAGCTTTACGCGTAGTTGTTTCTCTCTTTCCAAAGTATATCCTCTAGGTTGTATCTGCGATCCTTAGGTAGAAGCCAATGGATGTAAACATGTATTTGAAACATGTTATGGTTGAATGGTTGCAAGTGGTTGCAAATGGTTGCTCGTGGATGCATATGCATACGTATTAGGCACTAGATCAAGTTCGAACGCTCTCATATTGCATTTACATATATGCATTTGTTTATAAGTTGAACTTGATATGATATCATATGGACGTTGCATATGGATGAACGACTGTGCACGCATGTAGTATTTACATGACTAGGGATGTTTGCATGCATGATTGGACGCATGGCACTTACATAATTCGCATTAAGGAGGTCAACTGAATCAGTAGACCGCCTGATTTTGCATTAGATAGAGACATATACACACACTATGCATATGAACATGAAAGCATTAGAAATCTTTTAAGGACAATGAATGCCTGTGATTGAATGGTTGAGTAGATGGGTGATTGGATGGTAGGACACATTCTTCCTAACTTGAAGATTTCGGGGACGAAATCCTTTTAAGTGGGGGAGAATATAACACCCCGTAATTCTGTGACATTAAGATTCACAAATTAAAGTACAATTAATTTTTAAAAGAAAAAAGAAAGATTCGTGCAGTTGTTTAATTTAAGTATCGTAACTAACATGAAAAAGAGAGAACAATAATTATTATTGTTCTAAGACTTATTAACAAAAGCCTCTGTAGCTCAGTTGGTTAAGGCATTGGATTTGTAGCATAGAGGTCGGGGGTTCGAACCCCGGCGGCGGCATAATTTTTTTTATCTTTGTTTTAGAGAGGGCCAACTGAACATGCAAATATATGTACGTATACAAATTCAAAATTTGAAAGGATAAGAACGTACATATAAGGAAATAAAGAAAATATATATATATATATATACATATGAGAATATAAATATATATATATATATATATATATGCAAAAATATATGTATACGAAAGATAAAATTCAAGATAAGGCTACAGTCAATGAAATATGGCAACATCATTTGAATTTTGAAAATATAATGAAAGTTGTGCGTATATATATATACGCGTAAAATGGTCGTTAGAGGAATTGTATACATATAAGAAGATTTCATGTGAATAAAACAGTTAAATAAATTCCAGAAATTCAAAAGTTCGAAAATCAAATTTCTACGCCAAATACAGTTCATTCGAATTTCAAATTTCTACGCCAAAATAGTGGGACCCAATGCTGACTCAGCACTGCGTGTATGATAAGGTTTGGCTAGATTCATCTACGTACCTGGACTATTTTCTTAACTAGTTTCAATGCTGACTCAGCGCTGCGTGTACGATATGGTCTTGAGCAGCTATATAAACAGCCCTAGTCTTCAATCTCTTTGCACCAAATCTCTTCTATCCTTATGCTGCTAAGATTCATGGCTTCTTCCCCTCCTCTAAATTTTCTTAAATAATTAAAATAAAATATAAATTCAAGACATGGAGATGCTGCTCAAATCTGTTCAAGAGAAGATTAAAATCAAAGTGAAGAATTCAAAGGCTAAATCAACAAACCTCGAGCAACGACATATGAATCTTAGCATCACCATTCTTCTATTCTAGATCTAATTTCTGTAAGTCAGTTGTTTCTAGATTTGAACGTTTTTGCTTTATTTTGTGACATGAAATTAAAGGAATAAAAGAATATGCCAAATCTCTCTCTATTCGAATCTGTGTTTATACTCTTGGACTAAATTAAGAACTGTTATGATTCAAGGACAAATAAGACTTTGCCTAAGACCGTTGCCTATAACTATGGATTTTGAGATCATGTGCCTTTGGACTATGAACATAAGCCTTTGATTTTGGGACATAAAACATTGCCTATGACGGTGACTTATGACTGTGGGAATTATTTTCCCTTTTGACTATGAATATTGCCTATGATTATGGACATTTGCCTATGATTATGAACACAAGCCTTTGATTTGGACATAAAGTATTACCTATGACATAACAACAGTGATTTAAACACCTATGAATCATGACTAGGAAAATTGTTGCTTAGGTTTTGTGACTATGAAATTGGGTCTAAAACCCGATTTATCTATTCTGTCTGTTCTTGATTTTCTTTGGTTTTAGACTGTGGGAATTTACCTATTAAGTTAGGTCTACCCATGTTCTCGAACCTATTCAGTCTAATCTTGGTTTTAGACCGTGGGAATTTACCTATTAAGTTAGGTCTACCCATGTTCTCGAACCTATTCTGTCTATTCTTGGTTTTAGACCGTGGGAATTTACCTATTAAGTTAGGTCTACCCATATTCTTGAACCTGCGTCGTTATTCAAAATCTTTTTATGCCAATTATTATGTCCACTCTTTTTCATAGCATCTTTGGTTCATTCCCTATTTTCTACGAATCTAGATTTATTTACAATCTAGGTTGAATCATGATTATACGAACGGTGGGAATGCGATTTGGGAAAAACACAAAAATAAACATATATATAGTTGTAAGCTTGAAATTGGCATAGTTTGGAAGCGAACATGATTCTGATTTATACAATTTTAGAACATGTGTTAAGGCATGTGAATTGGGTAGATTTGACATGGATTATAGGTTATGAAATTTAGATCTAGTATTGGCCTGTAAACTGAAAAACTAGAATAATAAATCTAGTTTGTATGTAGACTGTAAACTAGAAGAATAAATCTAGTTTTTGGGCATAAACGGTGAACTAGAATAGAAAATCTAGTTTGGCATATAAAATCTAGTTTAGCATAAACTGAAAATAAAGATGATAGATCTAAATTGCTATGAACTGTAGGTTAGGCAAATCAAGATTTGGGCCTAGAATATAAGTCTGTTAGCGACAAATGAATATAGGCCAAATTTGTTTAAAAAGGGGGAAATGGGCTGTAAGATAAATTGTTAACAATTTATAAACAAAAGAAAGATATTTTGATAACACCCCTTTTTATAACTCGTACCTGGAAGTTCTAGGGTGACAGAGAGGATTGTGTCTAGGCTTGGGTTTGGAAAATATAAGTTTCCTGCCCTCCCTGGCTATCCCTAACTGATCCGACGAACGAGATGGTTGCTTTCAAAACCAGGTTTGGAAATTAATCAGAAAACCCTTTGAACTTAGAAAACATGAATATGCCTAACCCGAGGTTAGACTGAGTTGTGGTGTACACCAGCCCGGAACCGACCGGCACATCCGGTAACCGCAACAATATCTGTCTAATGTGAGAGGTTGCGGCTTTAATTTATTAATTAAAGCTAGAACAGGAAGGGGAGGGTTAAGTCCATAGGAACACTTAACCAACACAGTTAAAGCTAGAATGGGATGGTTAAGTCCATAGGAGCACTTAACCAACTTAACATTGTTAAGCTAGAATGGTAGGATTAACTCCATAGAAACACTTAACCAACTTAACACAGTTAAAGCTAGAATGGGAGGGTTAAGTCCATGGGAATACTTAGCCAAATTAACATGTTGACTAGACTAGAAGGTGGGGTTAAGTAAAGTTAATACACTTAGCCAATTTAACATGTTAATTAGACTAGAGGTTGGGGTTAAGTAATACACTTAGCCAATTTAATATGTTAGCTGGGTTGGACCGTAGGGTTAAGTAAACTTGAACACTTAACCATCAGAATATGATAAATGAATAGGGTTAAGTCTAAGACATGAAGAGATGATACTTAACCATTAATAACAGGTTTAGTTAAAACCGGTGGGAAAGGTTAAGTTAAAAAGGGAACACTTAACCAATACATGATGAATGGGTAGGGTTAAGAAATACTTAACCAATATGACTTGGTTTGTGGTGGGGTTAAGTCAAAATGAATACTGACAACACTTAACCAGTTTAATAGGATAAGGGAAGAGGGTTAAGTTAGCTTGAATCGACTAAAGACACTTAACCAATCCAACTTAACGGGAAAGAGAACTAAGTAGTAAAACTTAGTTAAGAAGACAATGATCCTGGAAACTAAGTGGTAAAACTTAGTTAGTAGAACTAAGTAGTAATTCTTAGTATAACACGAAGGAGCGGACGTCCATCTGATTTTAAAGAAGACTCCAACGAATTGGGATACGAAGCCCGAGGCTTCGAGGGGACGTGAGGGTACTCTTGGTTTCCCTCTGTGAGGCTGCAGATGATCCGCCTGGGCGCACAGAGGTTAAGGCCTGCGGTAGAAGAGCCAAGGGTATGCCTTGGTTGCAATATATGGCAACCAAAAGACTAGGATGGACCAGCGTGATTCGGCGAGAAGACGGAAGCCCTGTGATAGCAACTCGTCGTCTACCTACCATCTTCAGTCAAGCGAGACACGTGAAGCGGGAAGGCTGGAGGACTCGTACGGACCACATACTTGCTATCAAGTTGTGGTTGCAGGATGTTGTTGGCCATAGAATTAGTGGGGCAGATGGGGCCTTCGTACAGTTCTCATTTTACAAGGGTGGCCTTCCATTAGTTGAGGGGGGGTCGAGTCGGACCATAGCCACTGGAAAAACAGACCTTAGCATCTGCATCGGCAGATATTGAAAGCTCCCGACCGAGTTCCGTATTTCTAGAGTAGCCCTGATAGCGGAACTCGGACCGCACATTACTGGACATGTGCATCTAGACAAGCGATAACGATTCGCGATACATGCGTGGGAAAAGTCTAGGAACATGTACCACCCTAGGTGGTGTGTCCTAGACTAAAGGGCATCGTTCGACAGGTAGCATAATCCCTAGTTTGGAACTAGGTGGCATAAACCCTGAATCCAAGAAGCATTCAGAAAAATAGCGTAAGTTCTAGTTGAATCTAGAAGGCACTTGATAGAAAACCCTAGATTAGATCTAGGTAATTAAATAATAAATGGATGCCTGAAGGCGACGGAAACTACAGGGATTGGGATCACGTTATCGTTACTAGTAGGGACACTAGTTAGGCGGTGCAGAGATATAGAAACCAGAATAATAAGGTAATAGCGAAGCAGAGAAAGTATTAAAGTATATCCAGTTTATCTTGCCTTAGTATATCTTGTGGTAATCTTATCTTATCCTGTTGACCCTATCATCATGGTATTGTCTTTTATTCAGTTAATTCATGTCGTTTCATTTTTCCCTGTTCACATGCTAGAAGTTACTGACTTACTCAGGCTTTATGTCTGACTCTGTTTTTCTTTCGCTTCTTTTCTTCCGTTCCCCCCCAAGGTAGTTGAGGAGGGAATAGTATAACTCAGGATTAGATTGGACCGTTGCTCTTTCTCCAGCTTGAAGATTTGACGAAGTCGTCCTTGGATTCTCTTTCAGATATGGCTGGCTCTTGCTACATTGGGGAATATAAAATGTTGTTTTATGCTTCTTTATTTTGTAAAGACAGATGATACTCTGATATTGTAAAAGAATCTTGTACAGACTATTTTATCAATAAAGCAAAGTTTTATTTTCCGCTGTTTAATATTTGTCTGTCTTGTAATTTCTCTGCATCTTTTACCCAAAATGCTCCACAGAACTTAGTGCATTCCCTTTGTGAGTGACACTAACGGATGTGGGGTGTTACAATTAGGGATTCGCTTTACGACCTATCATCCCATAATCATGATGGAGTAGGGGTAGGTTCGCCTCCCACACCTGCTCTACAAACCATGCTTTATTTTTCTTTCGTCGATTAGGATCACACTGCTTATAATTATAAGGGAACCAGAGAGATCGCTAAGCACACTATGAGTTGGATATCTGTGGTGACATTCTATGATTTTTTGCTTGTTTTACTTTCATTTGAACACCTTAAATAGAAATAAAAAAACCATCAAAAAGTGATGACTTATGCACTGTATTGTGAAAAAGCGAAAGCCGACCGTTAGGTCAGGATAAGTTTACTATCATGAAGTCACACTGTATAAGTGGTTGGGCTTCGCAAGGATCACAATTTTCCCATTTCCCATTCGGATTTCTTAAGGATCGAAGAAGGCAAGAAGTAGGTTGCTTCACCAAACAGCTACTGGATTGACCTACTATCGCTGAGTCCCGCTGGATAAGAGGATCTGGGCTTGAAAGGGGCCATGTTTTGTTCTACTAAAAGGTGTGAAGGATAGAAGAAAAAAGCTAGACCAATTCCTCAGATAGTGACTGCATTGAACCACTCAGCGCAAAGCACTTTCATCAGAGAGCGACTGGATTAGACCTAGAAATGACCTGAAGATGGGAAATGATTGGCCAAGAGCGGCTAAGTTGAGAAATGGTCTGGAGATACACCATGGATCATCTCATAAAGACTGAATCATTTCATTTGAACTAAGAATAAGCTCATTGGCTTGGAGAGACCATGAGCTCACCTAAATAAAAAACATACTAAAAAATAAATAGTTCAGAGAGATTGTGTAACAACCCATATTTTTTAGCTATTTAAACTATTAAATTTAATGCGACTTTTGAATATTTTATAGTTATAAATAAAATTTAATGATTTACATGTGGAAACTAACGATGTAAACTTAATTAATTTGATTAAGTAATGAAATTTAACGTTATAATGATAATAACTTGCATTGATTGTAAATGGAATTATGATTTGGTTTGTGCAGTTAAATATTGAGATTTGGAATTTAATATTAGAATATTTGAATTAAATTGAGTTTATAAATTTACATTTAAAATTTATTGATATAATTTGACAATTTATGATGTGAACTTATATAATTGTTTAAATAATGAAATTCAAGCTATTATGACAATAGTAACTTGAATTTGGTTGCAAATCAAATTATGATTTAGTTTATATTTATGAACAGTGAAATATTTGAATGAAATTTATTTGTTTAATTTGTAAATGAATTCAAATTTAATATCATTAATAATCAAGAATGGAATTCAAAATAAATGAAATTTGATTTATAAAGTTAATTTGAATTCTGTTGATTTGAGTAAAATTAATAAACTTTTAAATTGAATGAAAAGGTGAACAAACGAAAACTGAATATTTTATTTTATTAATGAACTTGTTAAAATAGCTATTTTGCAAAACAATCTCAGAGTTCGATGAAATTAGTTTCATTGGATCCAGAATTGTAAATTATTGTAGGATTTCAAGTTTTGTGTTAATCGGAGTTGTTATGTGATCGTATCCGATATAAACGCGTATCGATTAATAGTTTGAAATTTAAAATAGCCATTTTTCTAAATGATCTCAGATTTCGACGAATCTAGTTTTATCTAATCCAGAATATTGAATTATTGTAAGATTTCAAATTTCTTATCCATCGGATTTATCATTTGATCGGGTGAATCTAAAACACAAAAAAATTTAAGTGTGTAATTTAATTACTATAATGGAATTTTAAGAACAAACTGCTATAGATGATAAAATTGGGTTTTGCCACAAGTTCCATTGCGTTTAGAAGGCCTTTAAACCCATAATTTAGCTGTTAGCAGACTTGATTTGGATTCAGACCTGTTTTTGGCATTAAGACACAGAAAATGAGACATGGTGCTGGTCCTTCCAGCTTGGTTTTGCCGGTCCTTCCGGCCTAGGACTGGTACTTCCAGCCTAAGTTTGTCTGTCCTTCCAACATCGTGCTAGTCCTTCCAGCTTGGTTTTGCATTGTTCCACGAGGCAGACGTCATTTCTTTTATCGCGAATTATCATGATTTATGGAACTGAGTTCCAGAACCTTACATTTAAGAAGGTGCCCCTACGGTGGAACTTGCAACCTCTTGGCCTTTGGCTGGGTTGAATTGCTTCCTCTGCATTGCTTCATAGGATGGATGCCAATCTTTCTACAGGTGTTTTTCTTGGCAAGTGACCACAACTGGAGATTTGGTGTTTCTAACTTTCTACTTTAGGAAGTGGCCCTTTGATGAAATGTGCAGCTTTACGACTCTTTCCCCATTTGCTGCGCTTTTCATCTCTTGACCCTGGACAGATCTTTCTTTTGATTTATAAGGCAGTGCGCTACATCACTTGGTTTACTCCATATGATGCTTTCGGTACCTAACACTTGAACAGTCCTATCGGGTTATGCTGGCAAGGGTCACTAGATCTAATTAGACCACGAGTCAGTAAGTGCCCTTTTGATAACTTGCAATATTAAATCGATTTTAGTGACTTATGATCCATTCGAATAATCAAAATAAAGCAGATGCAGACTTCTTATTATATGGAAATTGTGATACCCCATATCCATTAATGCCACTCTTTATCAGAATGGATTAATTTTTGTGAAGCGTTATAGGTAAACAGAAATAGAAACCTTAAAAGACAGACATAACATAACAACGTAATTTAAAACTTTGTTAAATAGAAAACATCGTGATCCAAAACATAGTTACATCATAAGTCTGAAATACAGAAAACCCATTACATCAACTTAAAACTTATGTCTTGTAATAAAATCATCAGAGTACAGTAATAAAAGAAGCATAGTTCCCCATAATTATAGCCATATCAGAGAAGACATGAAATCAAAGCGGTACATCTAAGCAGCTCTAAGCAGAATGAAAGAGAGAATCCAAATAAGGCCTGAGTATTCCTACCCTAAGAACCAAGGAGTTAACGGAAGAGAGAGAAGAGGAAACAAAATGGGTCAGACATAAAGTCTGGTGATCCCAATTACTTTTAGCATACAAATAAGTAAAAGCATCATGACAGGCGTATAAACTGGATGAGAGAGACAACAGTATCATAAGACAAGTATAACAGACTGAGCAGGATAAACAGAATAAACATGACGGAATATATTGCGCTTCTTAAGTACTTTTCTCTACACCAATATTATCATAACCAGACGATCCCAACTAGAACAAGATGGTAGACTTAGGTGTACCTCTAGTGATAGGTTTTACCCCAACAAGAATAATAGATAGCCCAATAGGTATGACAGTGTTACCCCCTACAATAACAGCAGGCTCACAACAAGCAAGACTAGATGTACCCTAATTACTACCCACAATCGATCGGCTCCCTATCCCGTAGATACATGTGCCGGCCTCATAGTAGGATGTATCACTTTCTAAAGTGGAAACCCCGTTATTTTCAAGATGCACATCAATAGCTACTGATGTCACATCGTCTTATTTTCCCTAGCAAGCGTACCCATGCACACACATGACTCCATTGGAATGTGTCGTCAATACCCTCACTCAAGTGACCTCTTATAATCATCTCAGTAAGCGTGCCCCGACCCCGACCAAATTCGGAGTACTCGTGTGATACCTACATGGGTTAATGACTGAAACAGTTCCCACACAACAGATGATGCAAGCTTCCCTCCTAGGCATGCATCCCCGCTACTAGGATTTTAACAGGTTTTGCCTAACATTTTAACAAGGTTGCATAGCCCCCACATGTAAAACAGGTTAAGTTTGTCGGGTATATGTGTGTATATATATATATATATATATATATATGCACACCTCCGATTTAACAAGATTAACTTAACGCCCACTGATTCAAGCAAGTTTACTTAACCCCTAATCAATTTAACAAGTTCATGTAACCCCTCACAGATTTAAACAGGTTAAGTATTACAAGTTAACAAGTTATCCATTTATGGCTTATTAGTGGACTAGACCTCTCACATTAAGTCTATTACTTGTGGATGTTGGATATGTCGGCCGGTTCCTGGCAGACTTCTACCACAAGTCGGACTGAACCTCATGTCTTAGTACCGTTACGTGTACATTTATGCACTCGACCCCTCACATTAAATTGACCACTTGTGGACGCTGGATTTGTCGGAAGGTTCAGGGCAGAATTCTACCATATGTGTAATCTAACCTCGTGTCTAAGTGCGGTTACAGTTTTTAGTTACTGTAAATCTAGGCATGTTCATTATTAATCAATTTTTATGTTTATCCAAGATTATGCCCCGAATCCTAGTTTGATTCACAATACAAGCTATGCCCCAAATTAAAGTTTTAGATCAAGGTATAAATTATTCCCAAATCCCAAGCATGTTTTAATATAAGTTAAGAGCCAAATTAACATTCCCCACCATTCCCAATTTCGTGCGCTCGCATATACTAGCGATAGGCCTAGGCTCGAAGGTAGCCTGGCTATAAAAAAAGGGAAAGAGGGAGAGAAGAGAACACGAATATGCATAATAACAAGACAGGAATATGATGACAGAAGTAAGCATACTAACAGGATAGGCATATGGTGACATGATTAGGCATACTAATAGAATGAGCATAACAAAGATAGGCATGTTGGAACTAAACATAGGATCAGGTGTATAAGTAATGGTAGAACTGTTTAGTTATGATTCAGAATACTAACAGGCACAGGTTTAGATCCAACTTATAAACATGTTAAGATTACTATTAATTGTTTATATCTAAAAATTACTTGAACTCACTGTGACTGGATCTAAAGAACCGGGAATTGACTGTTGGCGTTGTAGCAGAGATTCTGGAATACGTTTAACTCGTTGTTGCAGAAGAATGGGCTATTTTAGTCAGAGTTGGGGCAACACCTTGTTGTCTCCATTGTTTTTAGTGAATAAAATAACGAGAATGGGGTCCTGTTTATAGCCTAAGGTCAACGAATCTTGTTCAGAAATGTGTCTAGGTGTAGGGGATAATCCGCTTAGATCTCGGTGGGGTTAACCCCACGGTCAATATAGGGGTCGACACCCTTGTTATGAGGTCGACCCATGGGTCGACACCAATGGGGAAGGGGTCGACACCCCCGTTGTGGGGTCGACCCATGGGTCGACACCCATGGGGAAGGGGTCGACCCATAACGGGCCAATTTCCCCCTCTCTTTCCCGCTCTGTGATTTCAAATTCTGGATTTGTTTTATTTATATTTAAATGGCTTATATGTATATAAACTTCAAACTTTAATATCTTCTTTATACGATGTCCATTTTACGCAAACGTGGAGTCTATCATAAGCAAAATTCTTAGACGAACACAATGGTGTAGTCCATTTTACCTAATTCCCAACATTTAATTAAGTATTATTTAGTTATCATTATAGAGTTATTGAAAATTACGGGGTGTTACATTCTCCTTGCTTAAAGGATTTCGTCCCCGAAATCTCTAAGCTAAGGAGAATGTATATCCTAACATCCATTATCCATCTACTTATCCACCAATCAGAGGCATCCATTGTCCTTAAAGATTTCTAATGCTTATATGAACATATGCAAAGTTGTGTGTGTATATGTTCTTATACAAATCCGAAAGATCAGGCGGTCCACAGAATCAGTTGACCTCCTTAATGCAATGTGTGTTAGTGCCATGAAACCAACATGTATGCAAATAATCTGAATATAACATGTAAGTTTTATATGTGTGCGCAAGCATTCATCCAGATGCAACATCCACATGATGATAACACCCAATTTCATCCATTAAAAGAAGGAAAATATGCACACACATCCATATGCTGTATGAGAGTGACTGAGCCGATCTAGTGCCTAATGTCTGGGTATATGCATCCACAAGCAATCACTAGCAAATACTTGAATCCTCTTGCATCCATCAAACATCACATGCTACAAACACATGTTTACATTCATGGGTTCCCTACCTATATCTCGAAGATTCGACTGATAGGATTTACATAAACGATAGAAACAAGTACAAATAAAAGCTTTGGAAAAGTAGTTAAGAATATACCCTTGAAAAAAGGGTACGAAGCGCGAATCTTGTCTTCAGTCTCCCAAGTTGCATTCTTGGGGTCTTCTCCCTATTGAACTTTCGTCAACTTGTCCTCTCGTTTGCGTAGCTTCTTAACCTCTTATCCAAGAATACAGGTAGGCACTCGTCGAATTATCTCCTCCCATTCCACTTTTACTTCGTCAAGCATACTAGGCTCAACTACTTCTGCGGTATCATGCAAGCACTTCCGTAAATGAGAAACGTGGAAAACATCATAAACACCGGACAGTCTCTCTGGTAGCTTTACTCTATAGGCCATTCGGCCAATCCTTCTAGTTATAGGAAATGCCCTACAAATCTTGGTGCCAATTTCCCTACAGATCCAAAGCGAACCACATTCCTCAAAGGTGATACCTTGATTAAAACCATGTCTCCTACTTAAAACTCAGTATCATGACTTCTCTTATCTGCATAGGACTTATGCCTGTCCTGAGCTATTTTCATGCGCCTTCGAATAAGATCAATCTTTTCAGAAGTTTCTCTAATTATCTCAGGTTAAGTAGAAGCCTTTCCGTAGACTCCCACCAACTAGTCGGTGATCTACAGGGTCGTCGTACAATGCCTCTAAGGGTGCCATGCCAATACTAGCCTGATAACTATTGTTTTAGGCGAACTCTACCAAAGGAAGATGCTCTTCCCAAGTCCCTCTGGATTCCAGGATACACAAACTTAAAAGATCATTAAGAACCCTATTCACCCTCTCCATCTGTGCATCGGTGTGAGGGTGATAAGCGGTGATCAAACACAACACCTCTTGTAGGCTCCTCCAAAACTCACTAGAGAAAATGGGATCATGATCACTCACAATACTGGAAGGTACACCATGTAGACAGACTATCTCATGAAGATAAACTGCTGCCAGCCATGCTGCCGTCCTCTTACTCTTAATAGGAATCAAATGAGAGCACTTAGTAAGCCTTTCAACTATAACCCAAATACTAGTGTTGGCTTTTCTCGATCTAGGCAAACCATTAATGAAATCCACAAAGACGATCTCCCGCTTCCACTATGGGACTTCCAAAGGATGAAGTAAACCTTTAGGCTTCCTTTGCTTAGCCTTGACTTGCTGGAAGATCAAACATCGAGAAACAAAATCTTCATTTCCGCTACATATTTCTTCATCTCGGCCCAAAAGAAAAACCCTCTTTGTATCTTTATAAATCTTATCACTGCCTGGATGAATTGTCATCCTAGAATGATAGCCTTCCTCAAGGACTGCCTTTAACAAACTCCCAACCCATGGAACACGAAGCCTTCCATCTTGTCGCAACCATCCCCTATCATTCGCGGAATATCTACTGAGGGGACTGTAAGTCTCCCCTCTATTGAGCCTATCGGGGATTTCTTCTATTTGTGGGTCCTATCGCTGCGAAGTTCCTATCTTGTCAAACAAAGCTGGTCACACCTCTAATGATGCCAATAAACCAGGTGTGAACTCGGTGGAGGGTTCAAAATCAAAAGTCGGTATAAACTCCAAGCTATGCCTCTCTACAAATAGAGGACTCAAGGTCATCCTTTGCCAACTAAATGCGTCCGCCACCACATTACCCTTGCCAGGGGTATAAGCTGTCTCAAAGTCAAAGGACGCTAGGAACTCCATCCATCTTTGTTTCCTCAAATTGAGATCCTTCTACGAGAACAAGTACTTGCAAGATTTATGATCGATGTACAATTCTAACTTCTCTCCTTGCAGATAATGGTGCCAAGTCTTAAGCACGAATACTATGGCAGCTTACTCTAAGTCATGGGTAGGGTAGTTCTTCTCATGAACTCTTAACTGTCTACCTCCATAACATACTACCCTTCCCTCTTGCATCAGAATCACACCAAGCCTTATACCATATGCATCAGTGTATAATGTGAACACCTTGTTTCCATTAGGCAAAGTCAAGACTGGGGTTGTTGTCTGAGCCCTCTTCAATCGTGGGAAAGCATCCTCACAGTCTATACCCCAAGAAAATGTCAGATCCTTCTTCATCAGTTTGGTGAGCGGGGATGATATCTTTGCGAAGTCCTTAATGAACTTCCTATAATAGCCCGCTAAACCAAGAAACTCCTCACCTCCATTGCATTCTTTGAAATCTTCCAATCTTAAACTGCAACTACTTTCGCGGGATCTACTTCTATCCCATCCTTAGAGACCACTTGCTCTAAAATCTCACTTATTTTCTCTAAAAATGACATTTGGAGAATTTCTCCTTAAGCTGGTACGTAGGGAGAGTTTTCAAATCTTCCCTCAAATGTTGAGCATTGTGACAACCCGAATTCCGACAGACCAATTTTTTTTTTCAAAAAAACCAATCTATTGAAACTCGGATTGAGTTTCTCTGGATCCTGTAGAAAAGACAGGGACATAAAATATGTCAGATCTTAGAAAATATCTCACAGCGGAATGGAAAAAATATAATATAATCAAAATATAGCCTTACCGTATTAATAATATTGCCTAATCAGTATCCAAGACTATCATATCCGTGCCACCAATCTAACCTGCGAGTATGTTATGAGGAGGGGGTGAGAACTCAAGTTCTAGTGACGGAATTTAAACTATACCCTTTGATTAATCCTACATATACCGTTCAATCATATTTTATTATTTATTAGGTTACTTGGGTTAACAGCGCTCAGGGTTTACACACACGTCGTACCCATTTACTTCCCAGTGGATTAACCTAATACAGTATATGTGTAGCTACCCCCAATATCGAGGTACACCCCATGGTACCCCACCTGCACGATCTCCAATGTAATGCCACCGAAATGCTCGCAGTCCCTCATCCTACGTTGAAATGACGTACGGATCTCTATATAACAATGTTACGATCATCATATATCTGCCATCACTACGCTACGTAAGCATACAGACTATTGCCCTCGATCGAATCAGATCTCATATTGGAGTAATGCCCTCAAGTCGACGATACACCACCCAGAGCAGATATGCATGTATCTAGACTGTCCCTCGTACGTACTATTAATTGTAGCTCGATGCCTTAATCACACGTCCTCTAATGTGCACCAAGCTCCGTGGAAAGGTGATACAAGAAACACGGAACTCGGTCGGAAGCTTTTCGATATTTGTATAGGCACGTATTCAAAGAGACTTTATATACAGATATACCTAGGGTCTATTTTCACGGTGGCTATGGCCCCACCCCGGCCCCTCCCTCAACTAGTAAAGACTACAAGAGCTAAGCGACATGCCCCTAATAACAAACAATCTAAACATCCATTTGGCATCTCCTCTCAACCACTTACCTCGATAGTGAAAGGTGAATGGTATCTTTGGTTTAGCTCTAGTCTTTTCGCATCCCACTGGCTGCTAATGACGGGTATCTGATGATCTATTAACCTTGTTGGTCGAGACCCTCCGCCTCCCCATTGAGGCAATCACCCTGATGTCACCGCGTTATAGCACTCTGACTGCATAGCTACTTTTACAGTCAAGGCCCACCCACCTAGTTGTTACGCGCAGACCCAACCTCTGTGAGCACAGCCTAAAACATTTGTCACCACAGAGGACTAATTGGAGCACCTTACGTATCTCAGGAAGCCGCGTGCTTCCCATTCCAGTCCTTCGAAGCCGACAAAAAAATCAGATGAATATGTGCTCCCCTCGTGCCTTATAACACCACAATGATCTACGCCGTTGGGTTATTCACCCTCAAACGTACGGACTGGTCCAAATGCCTCACTTTAATATGTTATTAGACCCTATGTCTAAACATTCTTTTACGCGCTTGCCTTACCTCACCGGGTTTCCATTTAACTTGGTTATCCAATTCATATTTAATTCTTATTCAAATTACCAAGTTTCCCTTGCTTATTAATTGCAGTCATATAACTTAACCCATTTAAGTTTATTAATAAGCCCACCACATGTTATTCTCTGGATTATGGTCCAAGGTCTGTAATCCACAATCCCTTTTATGTTTTTATTTGATTTCATCCTTACAATAAGATGTTTTAATTAATATCTATACTATATTATAATTACTGAGTTCGAGTTCAAGAGCTCACAGGCATCCTGGAAAATGTAAAACTCAAAGGTCACGATTTTAATGCTTTCTTTTGTTACAAGCTTTTCGTACCTGCATTGTCATCAAAACCCTAATATGCGCGTCCTCTTTTCTACTCCACCTTTTCCTTTTCCTCTCTTGAAAAACCCTTAGATATTCATGCCTCTTCCAAATTTTAACTGCTTCTTCTCAATAAATCTCAGAGCCACGGATGTAGAAATCGGAATCCAATCGACCCCTTCATCGAGTACGTGACGCCTTTCTCCCTGATCTGCCCTTTTTCACATCTCTCCTTCCAGCTTACACTGATTAAGGTAATTTCCTTTCGCTATGTTGTTATCTTAGTTATCATTGATTTAAACTATTGGTGCTTATTTAGCAATTTTTTTAATTTTTCTAATTTGCAAATGCTAGGCTGTCTGTTTCCAATGTTTAATCTTCAAGACTGCTGATATTGCACATAGTTTGTTATTTTTATTTGTTGACTTTATTGAATCTTAGTGCTAATTTGATGCACAGTCTTTTCATTGGACACTATACTATGAATTCGAGCTAACGTAGTTTTTTTTAATCATCCTATTGTCTTAAAGTTCAGCCTTTGGCTCAGCTTGCATCAAAATGAACTTAATCGCATCACTTAATGGGGAAAACATAACAAACTCGAACACATGATGATGTGAATAAATAAGTGCCAGGAAATTTAATTTTTGCAGAAGATTTTTTTTATTTTTAAGTGATCATTACACAATTAGTGATTATCTATGGATTGTTCTTGAGTTGTGGTATAACCAATTTTTCTAAGTATTTACCTTTAGTTGCTAATACTAGGTTTGTAGCAGGACTATCATTAAGGTTCGTTCATTACAACTGAGAGCTGCAAGGACTAATTATCCAAATCCTAAACAGTTCAACAACATGTTTTGAGCAATATTTTGGCAACCTTTCCCCTAAAAGCTATAGGGGTATCTTTAAGTTTTAGTGACGTCAGTTTCACTTTCCAGCCTACATTTTGGGAATATCTAAAATGGTCTAAGTCGCATAAAACTATAGCTGAAGGTATGTGATGTGTATTTATTGCTGCATTTCAAACATTTTTCATTCAATATCTTTCAAGTGCAAGATATTTCTATTAGTATACGTATAACACATTTCAGCAGTATTGGAAGTGTATATGGTTCTGTACCTATCATTTGCATATTTTTCATCCATCTTCTGATTCTTGAATAATAATGATTGATCTAACTTTCTTGTGCAATTTTCGTAACATTTACTAAAAGCTGAAGTGATATGTACATGCGGGTGTGTGTCTTATTGATTTAAACTATTGTTACTTAACAACTTACCTTTTTTGATTTGCAAACGTGAAACGCCTTGACTGTCTGTTTCCACTATTTAATCTTCAAAACCATTGACATGTGCTATCCATTGAGCAATTTCTTTTTTCTGCTGACTTCATTGAATCTTAGTACTAATTTGGTGCGCAATCATTAGTTCGGACAATATACTACAAATCTGAGCTAACTTATTATTTTTTTCAATCATCATATTGCCTTAATGTTCAACCTTTGGCTCAAGTAGCATCAAAATGGACTTGATAACCACATCACTTAATAGGGGGAAAAAAATGACAAAGTGGAATACATATTGACGACAATAAATAAGTGCCAGGCAATTTCAAATTTGCAAAAGTTTTTTATTTTTAAGTGATGTATTCTACAATTAGTGATTATCTACGGACTGTTCTTGAGTTATGGTACAACTAGGTCTTATAAGTATTTACCTATAGTTGTAAATACTAGGTTTGCAGCAGGGTTACCATTAAGGTTCATATCCATATATTGATTTCAAAAGGGAGCTGCAAGGATTAATTATTCAAATCCTAAGTAGTTCAACAATACACCTCGAGTGATATTTGGCAATTTTTTCCCCAAAAGCTATAGAGGAATTTTTAAGTTTTAGTGATTTCCAGCTTCATTTCCGAAATATCTAGAATGCTTCAAGTCACATAGAACTATAGCCAAGGTATGCAATGCGTATTGATTACTGCATTTCAAACATATTTCATAAACTTTCATGTCCAAAAGTATTATGTAGGATATTATTAAGCATCAGAAGTGTATATTGTACAGTACTTATAATTTGCATATTTTGCATCCATCTTCAGATTCCTGAAAAATAATTATTGATCTAACTTCATTGTGCTATTTTCTTAGTATTTACTGAAAATTGAAATGATATATATATATATGCGTGTGTATGTGTGTCTGTATGTGTATATAATGTGTTCACTATTAGTTTTATTATCATGAATTAAATCGATTTTTCCCTTCTCAGAGCTCAGTAGTTTATATAGTTAATCAACTTATCAATGATCAATAATTATTTTATCAATTGGGTAGTCGTTGCTCGCTACATGAATGCAATCAATGTAAAACCATCTTCATGATATATTCCCATCCAGGTACGGATTTCCCTTGCAATTTTGAAGTTACCATCTCTTAAATTCCTTTTTCGTTAGGTAGCTTTGTGCTTACCGTTATGTTGATGCATGAATTTTGAACTCAAGATTCAAAAATTCCAGAAAGTAATTGCATTGCTGATTCAGACTGTTTCTGTCATTTCCCTCTTTTTTTGTTATGTATATGAACAAAGATACTTGCATCCTGATGTTGTGGGATTTTGGTTCACCTCATGGGTTTCAATATGCACAAATATAATGTACCTAAATGTTTAAACAATGGTAATGATAGAAAGATTGATTCTGTTTCTTGCGATAAATAGGATTACCATATGCTTTCTTAAATAAAAGTTTGTAATAACATTGCTAACCCTTATTCCATTCTTACTCAACAATGTATAGATTATTTGGTTTAGTTTCCATCACATGAGAGGTCGACTTATGAAGTTTTGTATTGATTGTGACTATATTATATCGTATCTTATTATCTTTATCCCAGGGGCTAAACAAGACAAATTTCATGATTTATTGTCCTAATCATGGTTTATAGAGCTATATGTGGTCTTTCGTTTATGCTATTCAAATTTTTGGCTTTTTATGTATTTTGTATTTAACTGTCATTTTCCTATTAAAAAATCTTCTCGATTTAATTTCAATTTTTCTCCATTCAGCTTTATCTTATTCTGTTTTTCTTACTCTCCTTATCATGGTTTCTATTGTTTAACAAATTAGGAAAAATATGTTGCCATTTGCCTTCATTTCAGCTAAGCTTTCAATTTCAGGATATAATTTTTTCTTTGAACTTTTGCCAATGTATCACATGAACCTGCAGTATGCTTTAGCTAAAAAAATTAGGTTTAAAGAACAACAAATAGTGTTGCTTCATGCACAATTATTGCTTTTATTGAAGAAAAAAAATTCATCTTTTGGTTTTTTTGAGCATTCTTTACTATTGTTAATAGATTTGGGATTTTTTCTTGAGTGAGAAGTATATACAACTAAGAGTAATTTCCATTTGTTTAAATGTGACACCGAACCTGAATTCGACTGGTTAGTTTGTTGTGCTTCTAAATGATAGATCATTGCTACAAGCATTGTTTTTGAAACTGTGATATTGAGATTAATATGAAATGCAAGAAACTACCATCAGTGATTGAAATTTATATCTGGTGATTTAACCAGATGATAAAAATCCTTTTGCAACTCTTACCTGTATGTAATGTTTTAACACTTTAAAATTTCAACCAATCTTCATTTCTGTTTATTCTTATTACTTTTCTTTTGTAAACAGATTGATGTATGCATATGTTCTTAACAAATGGAAGAAGTTTGGTCCAATTTTTCTTAAAACTGTACTGGACTGGAATAATAATTAGATGTATATGTACAATTATTTGTATATGTTACTTCCTCTTAGCACTATTACACAGAGCGGTGAGTATTTCTAATCAGTACGCATACATTTAAATTTGAAACATACAGTGCTTTAACCGCACAAGTCTAAATTGTTGTTTTTCCATTTTTTTCATTTCTTTTTACCTATAATTCCCATGGCATGATGACCTCTTGATTGACTATATGATATTACAGCATCTACAACGAAACCATGTAACTGTTTTATTGAAATTTTATCATGCACTACTCAGACAAAAACATATTTACTGTGTCATATGTTTTACAAATTAAATTTTGTTTTAATTTCACTAATATGAAGTACAAATTTTAGTTTGTGATGTAACAAATTAAAGTTTATTAACTATTCCAACATAATCATTTAATAACTTAATGTTATGAGTACAAACGATGTATTTTAACTGTGTGATGCAAATTTTTGGTCTTTGGTTCCTTGGATTTATTTTTCTGATTGCTTCAAAGTTAGCATGCTCTCTACTTAGACTTACCTCTTTGATTAATCATTGGTGCAGTTTTGCTAAACTGGATGGAATGGTGGGTTCAAACATTAACTCTTCTAATTGAGAGCTAACTGGATCCTTATTCATAGAGAGCTCCAAAGCAATGCTTAATGATTACTCCAACCATTTATGTAACAATCTATTTGATTATTTCACAAGTTCATCTGAAGCTAAACCTCAATTTATCAAACATTTTAACTTGAGCTATACCACACCCAAAAACCAACCAAGCTCCCTCTCTACCATGGTTCTAACTAGCACTCCTATAAATATTTAATTATTGGTAAAAGAACTCTTCTATCATATTTTACGATAGTTTTTAGGGATTAAGGTAAGGAAACTGAAAATAGTGTGAAGAAGCCGGATAATAACTTGGTTGAACTTTGCACAACTATTACAACTTTACTTCCGTATCCAAACAATGTTAGTTTATAGCCGAGTTTTGCATTTTGGTGAATTTATTTATGTAGTTAATTGTATAATAGTCCATTTTAGGATCGCTTTATAGAAAAATCAAAGTTCGATGTCCGTACTACATACCTACATCGAAGGTTTGTTTTCTGTCGCTTGCTCTGTGTTTGTTAGTAGTCAATAATATTTTTGACATTAGAATAACTCCTTTATCAAGAAGCAGTCTTTTAGACTTACCAGCCTTTCTGTTCTTTTGTATTATTTCATGTGCAGTCCCTAACTTCATTTTAGTCAGCAACGAATATTTGGATACCTCACAAAGCCAGTTAATTTCCTAATATACTAAATATTTTATACAGTTTTTTTACATGATGACTTTTACAAATGCTTAACCCATATTCAATGTAATTTATACCCTTCTATTTTCCACTCATATAATGTGTCAATATGATTAAATGCTATCATTAAGGGATTAATAGTTACGAGTACTATGTTTGGATAATTTATATTCTAGGAAGGGTCTGCTAAACCATCTTTGATGTGCATCGTGCAAAATGCTTTTTCTTCACACATACATGTATATCCTATTAACTTAAAAATGATGGCTTCTACAGATTCTTAACCCATATTTTAATTAACTAACTTTGTTTTCATCACTATATTTATGGTTATATATAGAAAACTTGAGTTGTTTCTATAGGAGCTTCGCTTATGAATTTAAAAATTATGCATATGCCAATTAATTAGAATAAAAAGATTGATTGTCTACATATTTCTATATGTAAATTGGAGATTTATTGACATTGATAAGAAAGCCTAAATGTGAGAAGCATAGATATCTCATCTATGGAGATGGTATCATTTCATTAAGAGCTATAAAAATGAAAATGTGAATAGAAACAATGTTTGTGTGCTAGAAACATGGCTTTCCTCACAATACACTATCAACAACAGAAACCTGGTAACAAAAGAATACACTGTAAAAAAAACTGAAAATATAGTTGCCCGCATGATATGCTTATTGTTTTAATAGAAGGACGATATTTTCAACTGTAATTTCACACATAAATGTTACTTGATTGAATAGCTTCAATTTTATATTCAAATTGAAATGATAATTAAAGTTAACCAGTCCCAGTTGAATTGTTGTTTCAACCAGTATTCAAATAATTATTAGCCTTTTAGTGATTTTATTACCATGCATGCAATAATTCAGTATACGATCTGTATTCTTTTTCACTGTATGCTATATATAAAAAATCTTCATGTTTGGGTTATTGTATCACCTTCGTGTAATATAATAGTATAATCTTATTGATATAATTTTACATCACATCATTTTTATGACTAGATGCAGCTTTTCCTGAAAAGTACTTGGAAGTGGATAAGAAAATGTATAGATTTCAAAACGTGGATGTTAAGCATGTTAAAATTGTACTTGAACGGACATGGGCTTTGCAAAAGAGAAATCTCCAATATTTTGCATCGTTGCGTGTGGTGATCCAATAGCTTTAACAGAACCAATTATCTCACAGATGAAGACGTATATAACAGACACCAATAATTCTCCTATGCACATTTGTTTATGTTTCAAATTCAATTAATGCAAAATATACTGTCAAGTAGGGATGGATAGCTAACTTAGGTTGTTTGCTTCATCCGTTATCAGAACTGGTAATATTATCGACCAGTTCACAAATAAAAAGCGACATATAAATAAATGCACAATATATGGAATTTATTCTTAATACATAAAAAAATGTTGAATCTACGATGGCAAGCTGCCGACTTTATTAGGATGTTGCAATGAGATTGTAGGCTATATATTTTTGGCATATATACCATGCAATTGATAAGGTTTTATATGTGGTGGTTCCTTTCCTTTAATGGCTCTCTTTCTGTTCGTCCATATGTTCACTAGAAAAACTAATACACTTCTCACTAACTAATTTGTTTTCTTATTTGTTATAGGTAAGTCGTGGGTGAATTCGTGTAGGATTTGGTGATTTTGGGTGTTCGGATACTCGCGGTCGGGATGATTGAGGTGGTCTAAATCTAGTGGAAGTGAGGGTTGTACTGGTTGTGGGGGCTTACATGAAGTTGTTTTAGGATTTGTATGAGCGACTCAGGTTCTTGGAGGACTGATATTGTCGCAGTTCGGTGATGACAGTTAAGGTGACTGACATATTTGGTGTTTCCAGATGCAGGGTATGATGATCTAAGTATGATGATGCAGGGTAAGATATGGTTTCCAGCCCACAACAAACTGCTATCTCCAAACTTTTATAGAAGAGCACTAAAAGTTCAAACATCCTTACTTCCTCTTGCAATATTTACAACATTTGTTCTCTACATTACACAATATGTTATCGTACCATTACATACTGCTACAAACTTCTTTGACATGTACTTCGAACTGCAAATGAAAACAAACTTCTTTAACATGTACTTCGAACTGCATATGAAATTCAGTTTCATTTACTTTTATTAGTCAATTAACCAATTTTATTTATATCAAATTAATATTACCTATGTGCGGCTGAGTTATACTGCAGGTATAATACTCATGTTTCATGCTAATTTTTAGAAGGTCAGCTTTGACTGTTCCTGCTATGAATTGTTAGTATATGCAAAGACTATGGCAAATGGTATTCATCTACCATCAATGACTACTAAATGTGCAATCACTTTTAATAGACTGTTGCTGCATGTGGAACGCATATGTACAAGACTGACAAAGATAGCATTCAGGACAAAGGTATTTCACCGAAATATTAACAGCAACGGGGGCATATGCCTCGACATCTTGAAGGAGCAGTGGAGTCCTGCGTTGACAGTTTATAGGGTCCTTCTGTCGATATGTTCTTTGCTAACAGATCCCAACCCGGATGATCTTTTAGTTTTGGAAATAGCTCATATGTACAAGACTGACAGGAACAAGTATGAAATTACAGCAAAAAGCAGGACCCAGAAAGTATGCCATGGGCTATAATTGCTTTGCAAGTCACGAATTGCGTCGCTACTTTCCTATACCCAGTGTATCCCCAAATGTATCATTATCTAACATATATAAATTTGTATTTTTAACCAAAAAAATGTATGGAACGCATTAATCTATACCAACCAGCATACAATGACATCTGCATGTATAGTAGGGGATATAATATTCATGTTGCCTTTTATCAATTACTGTGAAGTGCCAACGACATTCCAACTGAAATTGAGATAGTAATGACTGCACTGAATTTTCAAACAACTAAAACAAACGAAATAAAATACATTTGTATACGGATATCTATGGTGACAACGTATGGTGCTTCGCCTTCTGATATGACCAAGATATGTTGGTATTCTGTTGATTTTAATGTCCTTTAGTTAACAGACCTAAAACGTTCCTAATTTTTTAGGTCTGCACAATTGTTCTACTGTTCTATTCACTGCAAACTTTATAACCGGTTTCATGTACTACAATCTGCTCCACTCAATTTCTAACGAGTTAAAATGGACGATGAAATTAAATTTCAAGCTCTTTAACTTACAATTTGTTGATTAAAATAGTGTTCTTACTTCTAATTCTATTGTATTTTTTTACTTACGCTTTTCAATAGGAGGTTCGATAATACATATTTGTTATGATACTACATCCATATTAGCTTAAAAAATGGAAGTATGACGAACTCCCGTGTGCGTAGTACGGATTCACACTTGTGTAATCAAGTATATCTCAATTCACATGTTTTTTGTTTCACATGTCAGTCATTATTTATGATTAAATATAGCTTATTTCATAAATTTTCCTTATTCTTTCTCATTTAATCATAATTCCATGTTACATTGTCAGTACAACTTATCGTTGTTTACTTATTAACATAGTTTATTAACTAAGGCCCATTAATAAGTTTCTCTACTCATTTATTATAACCTATGTTATAATTTCTCTTATCCCTAGGACAAGTCTAAACATGCTTCTCTTATCAGCGGGTTTCAGACCTCCAAGTTTACGGATTACTTAATTTACAATTAAGTACAATATAATTTCCCCCTTTTCTTAACTGGTTTCAGGTTTTCCCTTTTTCTGATTACTTAATTTACAATTAAGTGTCCCTTATCTCATTTCACCAGTTATCATATTTAATTATTAGTTTATTATAACCAAAGTTATAATCCTCACTTGTCTCTAGGACAAGTCTACCTATTATACAACATTTTCATTAATGTTATTTGTTTATAATAGGTGATTATCATTCCCCTTTTAAACCATTTTATTTTATAGTTGTATTCCAGTATTCTTCATTCATTGTAATATATGTTCCTTATTTTAATTAAGGAAAACACTTCATTCACCTTATCATTTTGATAGAAGGAATTAGTGATTTATTTTCATAATGTACTCCCATCTAAATTCGTGGCAGCAAGTAATTTCTTTACTTTTCTTACTTTATTTAGGAAAATACATCACTTTTCCTTCGTACCACACTAATTCAATTCATTACATCCCTTCGTTTCTTATTTTCTGAGTTAGACATTTAATTACCATCATTGCCATTTATTCATATCTTGTTATATACATATATTTATATATATGTACATACATATGCCTAGACCTCTCATATTAAGCCTACGCTTGTGGACGTTGGATTTGCCGGGCGGGTCCGGCCAGATTTCTACCACAAGTCGACTTAACCTCGTGCCATAGCACCATTTTTAGTTATGCACTTAGACCTCTCATTAGATTTACCACTTGTGAATGCTGGATATGGCGGGCAGTCCAGCCAGACTTCTATCACAAGTGCAATCTAACCTCGTGTCTAAGGAGTTACAGTTCCAAATTACTGTTTATTTAGGCTTGTTCATATTTTAATAGTTATCCTTTTTTCCATGTAAATTTTTGGCATATTATCCTCTTCATATGTTTACTATAATCCAATTTACATGTCGTCAAGTTATGCCTATATTATGGTGCAGGTCCTTTTTAACATGTATTTAATTCTAATTTTCGACATGTAAGCATTTAATCGGGTAATTGTTCAGATCTAACAAGTTACATGTCAATTACTCAATAATATGCCACAAGTAAATCATGTAGTTACAATCACTGAATTGGCTATTCATATCCTATCAAGTTTATTTTCTCCAACATGTAGACATTCAACACTTTAGCCAATTCAACATATGAATTTCCTGACATATTCATATTAACATTTCAACTTGTTACAACAACAATTTATAACTAATTTGGCAATTTCACAATTAATAAAAAGGGGAATGCTAAACGATTATGTACCATTATCTAAAATAATATGGCTTAAATCCACTCACCTCGTAAGCTTTCCAAATCTTGGATCTGGTCTAGATCTAATGTTCCATGATTTTCCGCTAATCGAATTCAAAACCTAATAATCATGGATTTACTATTTTTACTAAAAGAGAAAGGGAAAAGAAAGAGGAGGAAAAATTGAATAGATTGGATCTGGAATGTTACCTTTCTTTTCACGTAATTCTGAATGCCCAAAAAAACATCAACCTCTTCCCTCTAGATCTTAATCTAAGATTTTCTAATTTATAAATCTAAATTTATGAATATATTTGAGGGGAGAGAGATAGAGTAATGGCAGAGCTCCAGCGTAGCCGCCAAATTATGAGGTTTAGGGTTAGGTCTAAGGTCTTATTTATAGGGGAAGCGAAGAAACATGGTCCCTCAGATTCAAAATTAAAACATTAGAACCATCCACGTCGTCAAAAGGTTCCAGAACAACGATGGGGTCGACCCCTAGGTCGGCACCCCTGTTGGTGGGTCAACCCCTAAGAGTCTATTTTCCCCTCTAAATCTCCCGCTCGTGCATTTTTGATTTTTGAAGCCATTTTTCCAAATTTCTGGATAACTTTATTATATATATACATATAAGCCCCTTATATGTATACAAACTTCTAATGCTTATAACTTCTTCATACGATATCCATGTTACGCAAACCAATTGTCTATCTTGGCCAAAATTTCGAGATGGATGTAATGGCGTAGTCCGTTTTACTTAATTCCGAATATAAAATTAACTTATATATAATTTATTATCTTAAAAATGCGGGGTGTTACAAGCATGCTCTTCCTCGCTCTTCGAGAAAATCAAAATGTCATCAACAAAGACCACAACAAACTTATTTAGGAACTCTTGAAACACCCTACTTATCAGATCCACAAAATAGGTGGGTGCATTTGTCAACCCAAAAGAGATGAAGATCCACTCGAAGATACCATCCGGAGTTCTAAAAGCAGCCTTGTCTATACTATCCTCGGCCACCCTCAACTGATGAAACCATGTGGCCAAGTCTAGTTGGGAGAAAACAGATGCACCAACAAGCTGGTCAAACAAATCATCTATCCTAGGAAGTGGGTGCCTATTTTTTCATAGTGATTTTATTCAACTCTCTGAAATCCACGCATAAGCGAAGCGAACCATCCTCCTTAGTTGTGGACACTACTGGAGAACCCCATTCATATATCCTTCTCCTAATAAACTATTTCTCAAGAAAGTTCCCTACTTGATTGCTGAGCTCCCTCCTTACTCTCGGAGCCATATGGCGCATAAGAAATGCAACTAGCTTTGCACTGTCCACCAAGTATATACAGAAACCAATCTCGCGCCTTGGAGGTAAGACCTGAACCTCCTAAAAAACATTAGGATACTCACAGAGTACTAGTATAGATCGTAGATCATCGATAGATGCATCAAGAGACTCTAGAAAACTAAGGATGGCTGACCCTTTCGGGTCACAAGAAATGTAACACCCCACCTCCGTTAAGGTCACTCACAAAGGGAATGCCTTAACTTCGGTGGAGCATTTTTAGTACAAGTTGCAAAAAAATTACAAAACAGACAAATAAAGCAGCGGAAAATAAATAACCTTTATTGATTAAAACACAGCTTGTACAAAAATTGTTTTACAATACAAATACTTATTACAACAAAGCATCAGTCTTGTTAAAATAAAGAAGCATAAACTGACAATGATATTCTCCAATAAAGCATGAGCCAGCCATAGCAGTATAAAATGGAGTTCAAAACAAAGCGTCAAAGAATCTTCAAGCTCGGAAAGAGTAACGGTCCAAAATGAGCTGAGCTATTCCCTCCTTGGCTACCTGGGGGGAAAAACAGAAGAAAAGACGCGAAAACAAACTGGGTCAGACATAAGTCTGGTAAGTCCTGTTATACTTCAGCATGTAAACAAGAAAAGGACTATGACATGAACAAACTGAATTTAGAACCGTACCATAGTGATAAGATAATCCTAAAACAAGGCAAGGTAAGATTAACGAAATTGGCTATCGCATCCACTTCTATTTCTATGCACCCACTAAGGACTGTTTCAACTATCATCGTGTGTTCATGATAAAATGATCCCCTTTTTATTGTGTATGCAGTCCCTTATCCATCGAGTGTTACCCAGATCCAACCAGGGTTTACTTATCGAATGCTTCCTATATTCAACCAGGGTTTACGCTTCCTAGGGTCACTGAGGTTTATGCTACCTATTGAGCGCTTCTCGGATTTAGGGTTTACGCGACCTAGGTCCAACTAGGGATTATGCTACTTATCGAACGATGCCCCCTAGTCTTGGACACACTACCCAGAGCGGTGTATGTTCCTAGACTTTCCCTACGTATGTGTCGTGAATCGTAATCGATGTCTAGATGCACATGTCCTTTAAATGTGCGACCCGAGTCCCGTGGCAGGGCTAATCAAGAAACACGGAACCCGGTCGGGAGCTTTCAGATATCTGCCAATTGCAGATGCTAAGGTCTGCTTTTACAGTGGCTATGGTCCCACTAGACCCCTCCCTTAACTACCAAATGAAAGGCACCCAAGAAAATCAAGAATGAGAACTGTACGCAGGCCCCTCTATGCCCCCACAAACCACTGGGCCAACCTCACCCATAACTAGATAGCAAGTATATGGTCTGTTGGAGTTCTTCGCCTTTCCGCTTCACGTATCTTGACTGATTCAAGATGATAGGTAGACGACGAGTTGCTATTACAGGGCAAAAAAAATGGTCTCGTAGAATCACGCTGGTCCATCCTAGTCTTTAGGTTGCCTTATTATTGCAACCAAGGCATACCCTTGGCTCTTCTAACGAAGACCTTAACCTCTGTGAGCCCAGGAGGATCATCTGCAGTCTCACAGAGGGAAACCAAGAGTACCCTCACGTCCCCTCGAAGCCTCGTGCTTCGTAACCCGGTTCATTGGAGCCTTCTTCATAATCAGATGGATGTTCGCTCCTCCTCATATTCTACCTGGTTTTCTTGACTAAGGTTTACTACTTAGTTCTCTTAACTAAGGTTTACTACTTAGTTTCCTGAATCGTTCGTTATCTTAACTAAGGTTTACAACTTAGTCCTCTTAACTAAGGTTTACTACTTAGTTCTCTTCCTCGTCATGTTGGATGGGTTAAGTGTTACTGTAACACCATACCTCCGCTAGGGTCACTCACAAAGGGAATGCACTAGTTTTGGAGGGGTATTATCGAGATAACATCACAGAATTATCACAAGACAGAACATTAACAAAAATTTAAGTGAACAGCGGAAGAATTTATGAGCAAAACAGAACTTCATTTTATTCCAAAATAAACCATGTCTCTTACAAGCATTTCAAATAACTTCATTATAACTGTCTTGTAATAATAGCCAAAGAAGCAATAACTTAAAAAGAGAAAAATTGCTCATTCCCCAAGTGCAATAAAATGAAGCAGCCATAGCAAACCGTACATGCTGAGCCAAAGCAAGTGATATCCAAGCTAAGAGCTAGTGTTTCCTCCCTGAGAACCTGGGGGGGAAACGAAAGAAAAAGAGGCGAAAGGAAAAGGGTCAGTCATAAAGACTGAGTAAGTCCTAGTGACTTTCAGTGTAAAAACGGTTAAAACAACCTGTCATGTATGAACTGGAACTAAACTTAAGAATAGTGTCAAGGTGAACACGATAGACTAAGGTGATCAGGATAAGACAAGTCAAGTAAAGCATCACATGTTCGAGATCCGTTGCATCGACTTTACTAGTATACTAAGCCCATGTCACAAGTTAATCACGAAATATATCCCACGGCCCAATATAATGAAATGACCCTGAAACGGGGTCTGACCCAAGTACGGGGTCCTACGGAGCGATTATCTAGTCGATCGGCTCCCTACAAGTTCTAGCTCGTCAAGTGTCCGTGTCATACGGCTAATCACGAATGTAGTCACCTGTGCTGGGTCCACCTTCGGGTGTATCAGCCCTAGGGTGTCAACCCCTGACACGATTTAAGATGCACAGATAAATCTACGGATACCCAGTGCCGGCCCCGGAATACGTGCACGACCGTAGTCCACCGAACCTACACTGGCATACCCCACTGCCGTCGTTCACCTCTTACAATCAGCCCAGTAATCGTGCCCCGCCCGGCCTAGCCCCAGGGTACCTTGATACATCTAGAGGGTTACTGCTGAAAAGGGTCGTGTCTAGGGTTTCGCCTAATAGATTAGGTCATGTAATTCGTGACCTAACCCGCCTAACCGATTAAGTCATGTAATTCGTGACTTAATCCTTTTCCAGTCTAGTCATGTCAAGATGGTTAAGTATGTCATTTAAATTCGTGACTTAACCCGCTTACGTGTCATGTCAAGTTGGCTAAGTGTTGTCGTTTCAAGTCCATGACTTAGCCCTAAGTGGGTTAAGTTGTCTTTTCATGTTCATGACTTAACCCTAATTGGCATTAATTGGTTCTTTAATGCACCGAACCACTAACATTGGATCTTATTGTTCGTAGCCACTGGATTTGCCGGGCGGTTCTGGGCAGGTTTACGCTACGAACTCAACCCAACCTCGGGTTTCAAGCGCGATGTGACCAACTACCCACATTGGATCCTATTGTTCGTAGCCACTGGATTTGCCGGGCGGTTCCAGGTAGGTTTACGCTACGAACTCAACCCAACCTCGGGTTTCAAGCGCGATGTGACCAACTACCCACATTGGATCCTATTGTTTGTAGCAACTGGATTTGCCAGGCGGTTCCGGGCAGGTTTACACTACAAACTCAACCCAACCTCGAGTTGGCCACTTTCTTGTTTTCTAAAGTCATGCCCATGTTCTTATCAGATTCGTGCTATTTTCATAGCATGTTCATATGTCAATTTCGTGCCCAACTAAGGCATGTTTCAAGTCAAGTTATCGCATGTTCAAGTCGAGTTTTCGTGCCATATTTCATGTTCTACTTATGCCAAATTTCACGGTTTATGATTATAATCAATTCAAGTTTTTCCTATTCTACCCAATCGTATCCCCAACGTATATAAACGTACTTCGTTCACAAGCATAAACAATTCGAGAGATAAAGGGGAATAACACCAAACATGTGATAGGCATATGTGACAATTCCACCATCACTTGCATAATAAACAGGCTATAACATATCACATGGTTTCAATACAAGCATGATGATAACTTGGCATAGTAATGGTTCCAACTTAGTTCAACATGATGAATTCAACTTTACATCATAGGCATAATAATCATTGTGGGCATAATAATGATTTTATTACAAACATGAAACATTATAGGCATGGTAATTCTAATAGGCATAGTGGATTCCAATTTAGTATTTTTTTAACATAATGATTCTCATCTAGCATTATAAACATAATGATTCCAACTTTTCATCATAACATAGCAATTCCCAATTTGTCATTAACATGATAGGTATATTAACATCACATGCATAGTTTCATTAACATCATAGACATGGTTTAATTAGCATCATAGGAATGGTTTAATCAACATAAAGATTTCAATAAACATAGTGATTCCATGGACATGTATTATTCCAACTTGCCATACAATTAAGCCTAAGTGATTCATAACAACATCAACATCATGATAAGTTTAACTTGCAACATTAACATAGCAATATTCCCAAATTATGATTCAAAGTTAAACAATATAAACATGGATTAACAATAGTGTAACACCCCGCAAATTCTATAACTGTGAAATTAACAAATTAAAGTATAATTAATTTGAAATCAAAGAACCAAGGGAAACGGGATATGCCATTGCGTTCGTCTCGGAAAAATACGCGAAATAGAGTCCGAGTTTTCGAAAAACAGAGTCCGTATGAAGAAGATATGGCCTTCGGAAGTTTTGAATTAAATTTAAAATTCAAACAGAATAAAATAAGCTCAGAAAAAAAAAAGTGGGGCCCAATGGGCCAGGGCGGATAAACACCCGCCTAGGCCACCCAGGTCGACTGGGCTGTCGACCTGGGCTACCCATGTCGACAGGGCTGTCGACAGCCCTGTCGACAGGGGTGTCGACCTGGTCGAGCCCAGTCAACCTGGCTGGCCAGGTCTGTGTTTGGCCGATTCTCTGTGGTCTGCCTTGTCATTAGGGCTAGGTGGCGGGTTCTAATTGGTCTCTCTATCTAATGAATGGCTATGATCAATCCAAGCAACATCAAGGGTCCTAATCAGTTCCTAACCTCTATATAAACAACCCTAGACTAAACCCTAATCTATTCATTCAAAATTAAGAACATAGCCGCCATGTTGCTGAGGAACGACTAAGAGTAGCCGCCAACTAGAGAGAGAATTAGGAAGAAAGTTCTAAAGCCTAAAGCAATTCTAGCAACCTAAAGCCAATCAATATAACAAAGGAATCATATCTCTTAATTAGAGAATTCGCCGCAACCATTGTAAGTAGAGTATTACTTTGGTATGAATAAACAACTGTGTTGGTTTGTATGCTTGAATTGTGGCAATAAAGTAATTCATATTTGTACGTTCTTATCAATTTGAAATATTATATATGTTTGGACATTCTTGAATTATGTTATAAAGAACTACATGCGGTAGTTCTATGCAAGTATACGTTTGGAATATTTCGCAAATTATGTAATCCATGTTGAAGCTACATGTATGTAGTTGATTTAAATTCATGCAAGTTTGGGGTTTTGCTACTATGCCATCATGATGTATATTTTTGTGCATAAATCAATTTGTAAGTAATTAGAACAAGTTTGGTCATTATAATCCATATGAAATTATGTTGAGAATTTGGCATCATGTATTAAGCCATGCTTTTGTACTAGAAAACCTATTTGCAAACTTATGAATATGGCTAGGCTATGAATGATATTTGGCATAATTGAAATCCATGATTAAGTCTAACTTGTTTACAAGAATTTTATGATGACATATGTGGTACATGGCTAAAGTAAGAATCATGGTTTCATGTTAGAAATACTTATGCCACGCTTATGTTTGATATTATGCCATGCTTATGTTTGATATTATGCCATGCTTATGTTTGACATTATGCCATGCTTATGCTAGAAATATTTATGCCATGCTTATGTTTGACATTATGCCATGCTTATGCTAGAAATATTTATGCCATGCTTATGTTTGACATTATGCCATGCTTATGCTAGAAATATTTATGCCATGCTTATGTTTGACATTATGCCTAAATAAGAATATAGGTTCATGTTGTAGTTAAACCTATGCAAGTTTACATGCTTTAATTCATGTCACCTATGTTTTATGACCGAAGTATATGTCACTACTATGCAAGTACACCAGTTTCTATTTTGTATTCCCAACGTCATATTGCAAGTTCATACGCTCACCTTCCCCTTTTCGTGTATGTAATCACGCCATAAGCCTCCCCTTTTCGCATGGCTAAATTGGGCTTTAAAAGGCTAAGCCCAATATATATAAACGGACGTGTAAAATGGGGGAGAATAACGTTGGGTTAAAATTAATTAATGAATGAAAATATAAAATAGAAGGGCCCAAATTCAAGTATGGGTTGGGCCCGTGATTGGTGTAACCTTTACACCATTAACTTAATAATGGGCCGCAAATATTTACATATAAGAAATAAAGAGGAATGACAAGATATGTAAATGTAGAACATACGATGTGTTTAACCCGAGGTTGGATTGAGTTGTGATGTAAACCTGCCCGGAACCGCCCGGCTGTCCAGTAGTCACAACAATACCTATCCAATGTGGGAGGTTAAACATGGAGCCCAGCAAGGACCTGAGGTTAGACTGAGTTGTGGCGTAAGACTGCCCGGAACCAACCGGCAACAGGCAGCCACAACAATAACTGCCTAATGTGAGAGGTCAGGGCCTTAATAAGACAATTAAGGCTGAGTCAGGATTGTTAGGATTAAGTGAACTAAAGACTTAATCAAAATGGAACATGCTAAACTAAACGGACTGGTGGGGGTTAGGTAGGAAACACTTAACCAACTTAGCATGTTGGCTAGAGATAGAAAACCTAGTAACGGGGGACCCTTTTCAGCAGTAACCCTAAAAGGTGTATCAGGATACCCTGAAACTAGGCAGGGTGGGGCACGATTACTGGGCTGATTGTAAGAGGTCAAAGCGACGGCGGTGGTGTAGCAGTGTAGGTTCTAACGGAGTGCGGGCGTGCACACACTCCGGTGCAGAAAAATAAGGCACTGGACACCAGTAGCATACCTGTGCACTCTAAGGTTGTGTCGGGTTGCCACTATGGGACTTGATACACCCCATGGTGGGACCAGCATAGGTAACTACAGACATCGGGGGCCGTAAGACACATGTAACTATGCGAGTAGGAGCCGATCATCATAGAATGGATCACATCACCCTGATTTTGGGGTGCAGTCGGAAACTAGTTTATATGGGTTCAGAGATCAACATGGGGGACGATAGTGTATTCGACCCTAGACAACTTAACCAAGTTTATAGTGCATGCCCACTTCTGGTTTATACTTATCATACCCAGTTCTTTATTCATAGACAAAATAGTACTAGACTTACTCAGGCTTTATGTCTGACTCTACTTTTCTTTCGTCTTCTTTCTTCCGTTTCCCCCCCCAGGTACTCAGGGAGGGAACACAACAGCTTGACCAACCTCAACATCCAGCTTGAAGAAGAGAAATGTATTGCTTGGACTTTCTTGTTTTGAACTATGGCTTTGGACAATCCACTATGGGGCTTTTGCAGATTATCTATGTTTTATTTATGCTTCTTTAAATGATGTACTCAAGACAGATTATGAAAGTGTTATGTTATGCTTTTGGAAAGAATGTTGTTGTAACACGTATTTGACTTTATGAAATAAAATTTGTTGTTCTTCCGCTGTTTACATATATGTGTTCTTATATCTGTCTTGTATATCTGTGACTTGTACTTATAAACCTCCACCAAAATTAGGGCATTCCCTTTGAGAGTGACCCTAACGGAGGTGGGGTGTTTCAAATAGTTCCTAAATCCGGTTTCAATTCATAGCATGTCCATGTTATTTTATCGTTTTTGCCTAAAAAGTGACATAGAACTTACAATATGAAGCAAGCAATCCAAATCAAAACTTTAAATCAAATAGCCCCAAATCTGTTGTCTAAAGCGTCGTAGTTGTTGTAGCTTCTAGTTGTAGCCTTCAAGAATCATCCTTCGTCTTCTTTAATTTTTGTTCTTTGTATTTTTAATTTAGAGTTCTAGGTTTAATGGCGGCTGCATGAGTGCTAAAATGAAATAGTATGATTTAGGCTAGGTCTTAGGGTCTTTAAATAGTTGTAGGCAACTCATTTAGGCCATTAGATCAACCCCAGAGTCAGTCCGGACCATCAAAACACATACCGGGCTTCAAAAATGGGTTCTGGGCCAAACCAGGCCGACCAGGTCGACCTGTACAGGGGGGGTCGACTCTAGGGTCGACCTGGCCTGGGGAGGTCGACTCTAGGCTCGACTCTAGGGTCGACTCGGTTCTGTCTGCCAGAAAGTCTGCTGAAACTTGTTTTGGCCATATCTTGGTCATACGGACTCCGATTTTCGAAACTCGGACTCTATTTCGCGTATTTTTTCGAGAGGAACGCAATGGTGAAGTCCATTTTACCTAATTCCTAATTCTTAAATTAATTATCCTTATTTTACTATCTTTTCCGTTACACACACCGTTACCGAACTAATTTTTCTTCTCTTCCAAATATTAATTAATTCTTCTTATGCATCACCATTATTTACCTATCTAAACATATTTTTATATATTTTATTTCATTTTTAATTATACCTTGATTTCTTGTTTTCACATGTTGTTAAAATTCGGGTTGTTACATTCTCCCCTCCTTAAAGGATTTCGTCCCCGAAATCTGCAAGCTAAGAAGAATGTGTCCTACCATCCATCATCCATCTACTCAAAACATCATCCATTAGCAATCATTGTCCTTAAAAGATTTCTAATGCTGTATGAACATATGTAGAAAGTGTGTGTATATGTTCCTTATCTACTGCAAATGATCAGGCCTGATTGATCCTTTTAAATGCAAAATATGTTTAGTGAAATGAATCCAATATGTATGCAAAAAATTTCCTATTATAATTCATAATTTCTATATGAGTGCTCAAACATTCAATCATATGCAACAACCAAATGATAGCACAACCAAGTTTCCAAAATAAACACTCATGCATATGCAAGTATGAAACTGTGACTGAGCCGATCTAGTGCCTAATGTGTATTCATGCATCCACAAGCAACCACTTGCGACCACTTGCAACCATTTTGCAATCATAACATGTTTCAATTACATGTTTACATCCAAAAAGATTCTACCTATGGTTCTCAAGATATGATCGAGAAGATAACAAGATAAAACAAAGCATCTAGAAAAAGAAGTTAACGATGTACCCCCAGAAGGTCCGGTCTGCTTCTTAGGGCAGTCCTTGCTGATGTGTCCAGTCTCCCCACAATGAAAACATTCACCTTGCTTTCTCTTCCTCTTTCTACAATCCTTGGCTATGTGCCCTTCCGTACCATAGAAATTGCATTTCCTTTTATCACGTGAGTTGTCGTTCTTGCCTCCTTTCTCAGAGTCTACCTTCTTATTCTGAGAATCGTTGGGCTTGACCTCTTTCTTGCCCTTCTTATCTTCCTCATACAGTAGGGCCATATCCACCAAGCTTTCAAAAGTCACCCCCATGGGCACATGAGTCATGGCCAAACCATGTAGTAGCTCGTTCAAGCCTCGTGCAAAACGTAGCGCCTTTTTCTGAGGAGTGTTGACTAACACCAATCCGAAGTGAGCAAGCTGATTGAAATGGTTCACATATTCTTTAACTGTCATATTTCCTTGTTTAAGGGCCAGAAACCGTTCCATTTGGAGACTCTCCTCTGCCGATGACAAGAACTTAAGCCTAAATCTCCCTCTAAAGTCCGCCCAAGTCTCTATGGGCCTAGTAGCGTTGATGACTTCCCACCAATAAGAAGCTTCCTCTTTCATGAGCCACGCCGCCAACTGTACTTTCCTATTGTCCTCTACCTCAAAGATAACAAACAAGTCTTCGGTTTCCTTCAACCAGTTCCGTGCCTCAACAAAAGTCTCAGTTCCTAGGAAATCCTTTCCGCCCATGGCCTTAAAGTCTTTGCATATCTTTGAAAAAGCAGTTTCTCGCGGAGGTTGAGGAGGATGAGGAGGAGGATTGGCTGGGCCTGTCACATTAGCCCGAGCCTCGAGGAAACGACGGAACCAAGTGGGTATATTGACACCCTCGGGAAGATTAAGATCGTTGGCCATGATAAGCTGAAAACGAAAAAGGAAAAGATTCAAACGAGGAAACAAAGATTGTGCTAATGGCTTTTTGGGGAATAGCCTTTTAAAATAAACCAACTTTTCTTGAAAAGTGCTTCTTTGTAAATGGTTTTGAAAAATAAAATTCAAAAGGTTTTCAAAACTTTTGCCCAGTCTTGGTAACCTTCTGCTCTGATACCAAATGTAACACCCCACCTCCGCTAGGGTCACTCACAAAGGGAATGCACTAGTTTTGGAGGGGTATTATCGAGATAACATCACAGAATTATCACAAGACAGAACATTAACAAAAATTTAAGTGAACAGCGGAAGAATTTATGAGCAAAACAGAACTTCATTTTATTCCAAAATAAACCATGTCTCTTACAAGCATTTCAAATAACTTCATTACAACTGTCTTGTAATAATAGCCAAAGAAGCAATAACTTAAAAACAGAAAAATTGCTTATTCCCCAAGTGCAGTAAAAAGAAGCAGCCATAGCAAACCGTACATGCTGAGCCAAAGCAAGTGATATCCAAGCTAAGAGCTAGTGTTTCCTCCCTGAGAACCTAGGGGGGAAACGAAAGAAAAAGAGGCGAAAGGAAAAGGGTCAGCCATAAAGACTGAGTAAGTCCTAGTGACTTTCAGTGTAAAAATGGTTAAAACAACCTGTCATGTATGAACTGGAACTAAACTTAAGAATAGTGTCAAGGTGAACAAGATAGACTAAGGTGATCAGGATAAGTCAAGACAAGTCAAGTAAAGCATCACATGTTCGAGATCCGTTGCATCGACTTTACTAGTATACTAAGCCCATGTCACAAGTTAGTCACGAAATAAATCCCATGGCCCAATATCATGAAATGACCCTAAAACGGGGTCTGACCCAAGTACGGGGCCCTACGGAGCGATTATCTAGTCGATCGGCTCCCTACAAGTTCTAGCTCGTCAAGTGTCCGTGTCATACGGCTAATCACGAATGTAGTCACCTGTGCTGGGTCCACCTTCGGGTGTATCAGCCCTAGGGAGTCAACCCCTAACACGATTCTAGATGCACAGATAAATCTACGGATACCCAGTGCCGGCCCCGGAATACGTGCACGACCGTAGTCCACCGAACCTACACTGGCATACCCCACTACCGTCGTTCACCTCTTACAATCAGCCCAGTAATCGTGCCCCGCCCGACCTAGCCCCAGGGTATCTTGATACATCTAGAGGGTTACTGCTGAAAAGGGTCGTGTCTAGGGTTTCGCCTAACAGATTAGGTCATGTAATTCGTGACCTAACCCGCCTAACTGATTAAGTCATGTAATTCGTGACTTAATCCTTTTCCAGTCTAGTCATGTCAAGATGGTTAAGTATGTCATTTAAATTCGTGACTTAACCCGCTTACGTGTCATGTCAAGTTGGCTAAGTGTTGTCGTTTCAAGTCCATGACTTAGCCCTAAGTTGGTTAAGTTGTCTTTTCATGTTCATGACTTAACCCTAATTGGCATTAATTGGTTCTTTAATGCACCGAACCACTCACATTGGATCTTATTGTTCGTAGCCACTGGATTTTCTGGGCGGTTCCGGGCAGGTTTACGCTACGAACTCAACCCAACCTCGGGTTTCAAGCGCGATGTGACCAACTACCCACATTGGATCCTATTGTTCGTAGCTACTGGATTTGCCGGGCGGTTCCAGGCAGGTTTACGCTACGAACTCAACCCAACCTCGGGTTTCAAGCGCGATGTGACCAACTACCCACATTGGATCCTATTGTTTGTAGCAACTGGATTTGCCGGGATGTTCCGGGCAGGTTTACACTACAAACTCAACCCAACCTCGAGTTGGCCACTTTCTTGTTTTCTAAAGTCATGCCCATGTTCTTATCAGATTCGTGCTATTTTCATAGCATGTTCATATGTCAATTTCGTGCCCAACTAAGGCATGTTTCAAGTCAAGTTATCGCATGTTCAAGTCGAGTTTTCGTGCCATATTTCATGTTCTACTTATGCCAAATTTCACGGTTTATGATTATAATCAATTCAAGTTTTTCCTATTCTACCCAATCGTATCCCCAACGTATATAAACGTACTTCGTTCACAAGCATAAACAATTCGAGAGATAAAGGGGAATAACACCAAACATGTGATAGGCATATGTGACAATTCCACCATCACTTGCATAATAAGCAGGCTATAACATATCACATGGTTTCAATACTAGCATGATGATAACTTGGCATAGTAATGGTTCCAACTTAGTTCAACATGATGAATTCAACTTTACATCATAGGCATAATAATCATGGCGGGCATAATAATGATTTTATTACAAACATGAAACATTATAGGCATGGTAATTCTAATAGGCATAGTGGATTCCAATTTAGTATTTTTTAACATAATGATTCTCATCTAGCATTATAAACATAATGATTCCAACTTTTCATCATAACATAGCAATTCCCAATTTGTCATTAACATGATAGGTATATTAACATCACATGCATAGTTTCATTAACATCATAGACATGGTTTAATTAGCATCATAGGAATGGTTTAATCAACATAAAGATTTCAATAAACATAGTGATTCCATGGACATGTATTATTCCAACTTGCCATACAATTAAGCCCAAGTGATTCATAACAACATCAACATCATGATAAGTTTAACTTGCAACATTAACATAGCAATATTCCCAAATTATGATTCAAAGTTAAACAATATAAACATGGATTAACAATAGTTCCTAAATCCGGTTTCAATTCATAGCATGTCCATGTTGTTTTATCGTTTTTGCCTAAAAAGTGACATAGAACTTACAATATGAAGCAAGCAATCCAAATCAAAACTTTAAATCAAATAGCCCCAAATCCGTTGTCTAAAGCGTCGTAGTTGTTGTAACTTCTAGTTGTAGCCTTCAAGAATCATCCTTCGTCTTCTTTAATTTTTGTTCTTTGTATTTTTAATTTAGAGTTCTAGGTTTAATGGCAGCTGCATGAGTGCTAAAATGAAATAGTATGATTTAGGCTAGGTCTTAAGGTCTTTAAATAGTTGTAGGCAACTCGTTTAGGCCATTAGATCAACCCCAGAGTCAATCCGGACCATCAAAACACATACCGGGCTTCAAAAATGGGTTCTGGGCCAAACCAGGCCGACCAGGTCGACCTGTACAGGGGGGGTCGACTCTAGGGTCGACCTGGCCTGGGGAGGTCGACTCTAGGGTTGACTCGGTTCTGTCTGCCAGAAAGTCTGCTGAAACTTGTTTTGGCCATATCTTGGTCATACGGACTCCGATTTTCGAAAACTCGGACTCTATTTCGCGTATTTTTTCGAGAGGGACGCAATGGTGAAGTTCATTTTACCTAATTCCTGATTCTTAAATTAATTATCCTTATTTTACTATCTTTTCCTTTACACACACCGTTACCGAACTAATTTTTCTTCTCTTCCGAATATTAATTAATTCTTCTTATGCATCACCATTATTTACCTATCTAAACATATTTTTATATATTTTATTTCATTTTTAATTATACCTTGATTTCTTGTTTTCACATGTTGTTAAAATTCGGGTTGTTACAGTTACCCAACAGTTTACGTTGACTTAACCTACCCATATATCATGTCAAATTGGTTAAGTGTTATCTAGCGGTTCAAGTTGACTTAACCCACCCCTACATCATATCAAATTGGTTAAGTGTTCCTTAACCTTACTCATTTGTTAGGTTATACTAGTTAAGTGTCTCTCATTAACTTTACCCTGTTTATTTATCATGCTATAACGGCTAAGTGTTCTAAGTTTACTTAACCCCACCATCTAGTCTAGTTAGCATGTTATAATGGTTAAACATTTACTTAACCTTACCCACTTGTCTAGTTTACATGTTATATATAATGGTTAAGTGTTTCCTTAGTTACTTAACCCCCACAAATCTTGCCTTGTTAACTTGTTAAGTTGGTTAAGTGTCCAAATTAACTTAACCCCTATCAATCTTGTCTAGTTAACATGTTGAATTGGCTAAGTGTTTTCTCAATTACTTAACCCCACCCTTCTTGTCTTGTTAACATGTTAAGTTGGTTAAGTGTTTCCTTAATTACTTAACCTCACCATTTCTATCTTGATTGTTCATGAGCTTTAATTAGTTAATTAAAGCACCAACCACTCACATTAGACAGGTATTGTTGTGGTTACTGGATATGCCGGTCGGTTCCGGGCAGTTCTACACCACAACTCAGTCTAAACTTGGGTCTTTCTAGGCTTGATGCACTAATCTCTCACATTAGACAGGTATTGTTGTGGTTACTTGATGTGCCGGGCAGTTCCGGGCAGTTTTACACCACAACTCAATCTAACCTCGGGTTAGGCATATTCCTCTTCTCTAATTTACATATTTACTATTTATGTAAATTTTCCGTAAATCAATTTAGCCTAGATCATATTCATTTGTCATGCCAATTAACATACTTATATTCTATGCCCAAAACTTGATTTACCTATCAATTAGTCCAGCTTGCAGTTTGTACCAATTTAGATTTAATATTCCCCTTTTTCAGTTCATGCCCAATCTAGATTAATATTCTAATTTACAGTTCATGTCAAAACTAGATTCAATATTCTAGTTTACCATTTATGCCCAAAACTTGGTTTACATGCCAAGTACATACTTTGCGGCCAATTAAAATTTATCAATTTATGCCAAGTCTAATATGCATGTAAATCATTCACTATTATAGCCAATTTAGATTATGCCAACATATTTATTATGCCAAATTAACTTAATTAAGCTACGCCGAGTCCCCGCATCATAATCGTACATATAACATGATTTCATAGGTTTTCTAAGTACTCGTGAAATGGCACTAACAAAAGGAATAGGGGATAAGCACAAGAATTGATATAAAAGTATAGGCATGCAAAAATAATGGCTCCAATAGGTTCGATGTACATAATAGTGAATAGGAATAAACTAGCCAAGTTACACACTAAATATGAGATCTAACATAATCAAGGGAATAGGCATAGGTGATTTGGTCCAACATAATGCCAGTTCAAGGTACAACATTATTGGTTAATTATAACAATGGGAATAGGCATAAGCAACTAACTACAATAGTTATAGGCAATTAACCACAATAGTCATGGGCGACCAATCACAATAATTTCTTAATCAATGTCATAGGCAATAGTCTCATAGTTATGAATCATAGTCGTGGGAAGTAGTCTTATTGTCACGAATCATAGTCATAGGCAATAATTTCATAGGCAATAGTTTCTTGGTCATAGTCTTAGGCGAAGGTCTCATAGTCATAGTCATGGTCATATGCAATAGTTTCATCACAAGAATATGACATAGGAAAATCTCATGAATAAACATGAATCCATATAGATAACCTAATAGGCACCGTTCTAATATCAGTTTCTTACAAGCCATGACTTCCAATTAATGTTTAAATCGGAAATATAACTGTACTTACAAAATATAGGCAAGACTTATTTTTTTGAAATCTGTTTTCTGAAGCTGAATAGCTTCCCTTTGATGTAGATTAGTCGTTCTTTTAATTCTATTCAGATTGAAAGAAGATGCACTAGTTCTAGCTTAGATTTCAGCAGAGTAGCAGCGCCATTCTTATTTTTAATTGGAATAAAGGCAGAGTATAGGCAAAACGAAATTGTGTGGAGAGAAAGCTAGATTTGGGGGTGTTTAAATAGGTTAGAGCTCATGAATCCGATCAGAAAGGCGTCCAGGTGCAGAAAAATGTATCTGTCTCCAGGTCTGGAAAAAAAATGGGGGGAGGTCGGCCCTAAGTTCGACCCTAGTGTCGACCTGTTTACGCAGGTCGACCTCCAAGTCGGCCCTAGTGTCGACCTGGGTCCTGGGTTGGAAATTTCCCGCCCAGCCCGGGTGTTTGTTTAGAATTTCGAAATCTGAATATTCGAATTTCGGGTTGGTTTTATTAAAACTTCCGAAGGCCATATCTTCTTCATACGGAGTCCGATTTACGCAAACTTGGACTCTATTCCAAGCAGAATTTTGAGACGAACGCAATGGCTTACCCCGTTTCTCTTAATTGTTTTGTTTCAATTTAATCATTCTCTGAATTGTTTCTTAATGTATTACCCAAAAAAAACGGGGTGTCTCCCCTCCTTTAAAGGATTTCGTCCCCGAAATCTCTAAGTTAGGAAGAATATTTATCCTACCATCCAACATTTATCTACTCAACCATCCAATCGCAGGCATCCATTGTCCTTAGAAGGTTTCTAATGCTTTTCATGATCATATGCATAGTGTGTGTATATGTCCTTATCTAATGCAAAATCAGGCGGTCTACTGATTCAGTTGACCTCCTTAATACAAATCATGTCAGTGCCATGAATCCATCATGTATGCAACTACTCCCAATCATATTTTATAACTTCTACATGAGTGCACAATCATTCATACAAATGCATCGTCCATATGATAACACATCCAGTTTCACAAATACATATATGTATATGTAATAAGGAAGTGACTGAGAGGTTCATATATGAGATTTGGCTTGAAAGAAATAATCAGATCTTTGGCATTGATAGAACAAGCACCGATCAGTTATACATGCTGATAATGCGCAAGATGACAAGATCAGCTCAGCTTACATCCACTGCTTGATTCTCATCTGTGCTGCTTTTGTTATCCTTTTTGTCTATGTAATTATTTGGAATAAGTTGTCAGTTTTGTTAGTACATAGCTGCTAGATACTTTGTACTCATGTTGTTAATAATATAGTCTTCTTTTCTTCCTTTCAAAAAAAATAAAAAAAAATAAGGATGTGACTGAGCCAATCTAGTGCCTAATGTGTTTGTATATGCACTCACGAGCAACCACTACTAACTACTTGCAACCATCAAACATAATATGTTTAAAACACATGTTTTCATCCATTGGCTTCTACTTAAGAATTAAGGATAGGACCGAGAGGATATACTTAAAAGATAGAGACTAGTCAGGCAAATAAACTCTACAAAAAAAGAGAGATCAAGGATATACCCTCAAAATGGGCATGATGCACGTATCTAGTCTTTAGTCTTTTAAGTTGCATCTTCGTGAGTTTCTCTCCACTGTACCTTAACTTCACGGTTGTGAAGCTTCTTGACCTCCATTTCCACAACTCACTAGTAAAGATAGGACCTTGGCAACTTACTGTGCTAGAGGGTATCCAATGTAGTCGAACTACCCTTCCAAGATAAACAGATGTTAACCATGATACCAAGTGTATATCCTAAGATGATTAGAGGTCTATCCTCTACTTAGCTTATCCATCATGTTACAAATCTGAGGGTCTAAAGCTAATGGTTGCTATGTGCTTTTTACCTCTCTTAAGGTTAGTCTTATTTAGGGTGCCAGCCGCAACCATTTATTTCTCACGCAAACCATCCTAGTCGAACTCGACATCTTTCAAGTACAAGCCCCAAAGGCCTAAACCAATATCAGACAAGCACCCGAGGGATATCTCCTCCGAATTTGGACGATCTATGGGAGATGATACTAGCAAAACAACCAAACAATTGAGTACTTTACCGACTCTGGCTATCCTTGCCAATCTTGCTCCAAAATTATTGTTGATCGCATAACTGGATTTGTAGTGTCATCTAGATATATGCGGAAGTCTGTCTCGAGTTTTAGGGGGGAAACCCCCTACCCTAATCAAAACATCTTGCGTACTCATGGACTACTCCAACGGATCAAAAATCGTCGATATATAAATAAAGTTATTCTAGGTAGCTAAGACAAACTGATCCCTTAGGATCGCTCGAAATCTCGAGGGTATTCCTGAGGCAAGTCAAAAGTCTAACTACCCTCGTTTTACAATTACTAGCTAACCAATCCATGCCTAGAATCAATCCATAGCCGATGAAACCAAAAACATAAGCATTAATATAGCTATTCTCAAATCCTCACAAGTCAAAGATAAATGAGCTGAACCAGCAATTGGATTTGAGACTATAATGGGATCCTCTACTATACAATATCTAGGGTGCAGAGACTCAAATAAAGCAGCAGATACAAATGAGTGTGACGTGCCAAAATCAAATAGTGTACGAACAGGATGATAAAAAAGAAAAACTAGTCTTTTTCAATAGAAACTTTAGTACCACTCTCTCGAGTATGCTGGCGGTGAGAGCATGCGCTTGTCTTCTGGAAAATCATGTCCTTTGTTCTTGCCCTTGCCCTTAATTATGCGACCCGTTATACCAAAATAAAGATACTTCCTCTTGTTTTAGGTTTCACTATTCTTTCCTCCCCTCCAAGTCCATATCTATGGGTTCTTCATCCATATGTAACTTGTTGACATGTCTCTCGAAAGCTTCCTCCATTGCACGGAGAATGCTACAAAGCATCTGTCTTGTTAAAATAAAGAAGCATAAACTGACAATGATATTCTCCAATAAAGCATGAGCCAGCCATAGCAGTAGAAAATGGAGTTCAAAACAAAGCATCAAATAATCTTCAAGCTCGGAAAGAGTAATGGTCCAAAATGAGCTAAGTTATTCCCTCCCTGGCTACCTGGGTGGGGGGGGGGGACGGAAGAAAAGAGGCGAAAACAAACTAGGTCAGACATAAGTCTGGTATGTCCAGTTATACTTCTGCATGTAAACAAGAAAAGGAATATGACATAAACAAACTGAATTTAGAACCATACCATAGTGATAAGATAATCCTAATAAAGACATGGTAAGATTAACGGAATTGGCTATCGCATCCACTTCTGTTTCTCTGCACCCACTAAGGACTGTTTCAACTATCATCGTGTGTTCATGATAAAATGATCCCCTTCTTATTGTGTATGCAGTCCCTTATCAATTGAGTGTAACTTAGATCCAACTAGGGTTTACTTATCGAATGCTTCCTAGATTCAACTAGGGTTTACGCTACCCAGGGCCACTGGGGTTTATGCAACCTATTGAACGCTTCTCGGATTCAGGATTTACGCGACCTAGGTCCAAATAGGGATTATGCTACCTATCGAACGATGCCCCCTACTCTAGGACACAATACCCAGAGATGTGTATGTTCCTAGACTTTCCCCATGTATGTGTCGTGAATCGTTATTGATGTCTAGATGCATATGTCCTCTATATTTGCGACCCGAGTCCCGTGGCAGGGCTAATCAAGAAACACGGAACTCGGTCGGGAGATTTCAGATATCGGCCGATTGCAAATGCTAAGGTCTACTTTTACAGTGGCTATGGTCCCACTAGACCCCTCCCTCAACTAACAAATGAAAGGCACCCAAGAAAATCAAGAATGAGAACTGTACGCAGGCCCCTCTATGCCCCACAAACCTCTCGGCCAACCTCACCCATAACTAGATAGCAAGTATATGGTCTGTTGGAGTTCTCCGCCTTTCCGCTTCATGTATCTCGACTGACTCAAGATGGTAGGTAGATGACGAGTTGCTATCACAAGGAAAAAAATCTGGTCTCACCGAATCACGCTGGTCCATCCTAGTCTTTAGGTTGCCATATTATTGCAACTAAGGCATACCCTTGGCTCTTCTAACGCAGATCTTAACCTCTGTGAGCCGAGGAGGATCATCTGCAGCCTCATAGAGGGATGCCAAGAGTACCATCACGTCCCCTCGAAGCCGCGTGCTTCGTAACCCGGTTCATTGGAACCTTCTTCATGATCAAATGGATGTTCGCTCCTCCTCGTTTCTACCTGGTTTTCTTAACTAAGGTTTACTACTTAGTTCTCTTAACTAAGGTTTACTACTTAGTTTCCTGCATCATTCGTCATCTTAACTAAGGTTTACAACTTAGTCCTCTTTACTAAGGTTTACTACTTAGTTCTCTTCCTCATCATGTTGGATTGATTAAGTGTTATCCAACAGTTTATGTTGACTTAACCTACCCATATATCATGTCAAATTGGTTAAGTGTTATCTAGCGGTTCATGTTGACTTAACCCACCCTTACATCATGTCAAATTGGTTAAGTGTTCCTTAACCTTACTCGTTTTTCAGGTTATACTGGTTAAGTGTCTCTCATTAACTTAAACCTATTTATTTATCTTGCTATAATGGCTAAGTGTTCTAAGTTTACTTAACCCCACCATCTAGTCTAGTTAGCATGTTATAACTGTTAAACATTTACTTAAACTTACCCACTTGTCTAGTTTACACGTTATATATAATGGTTAAGTGTTTCCTTAGTTACTTAACCGCCACAAATCTTGCATTGTTAACATGTTAAGTTGGTTAAGTGTCAAATTAACTTAACCCCTATCAATCTTGTCTAGTTAACATGTTGAATTGGCTAAGTGTTTTCTCAATTACTTAACCCTACCCTTCTTCTCTTGTTAACATGTTAAGTTGGTTAAGTGTTTCCTTAATTACTTAACCTCACCATTTCTAGCTTGATTGTTCATGAGCTTTAATTAACTAATTAAAGCACCAACCACTCACACTAGATAGGTATTGTTGTGGTTACTGAATATGCCGGTCGGTTCTGGGCAGCATTACACCACAACTCAGTCTAACCTTGGGTCTTTCTAGGCTTGATGCACTAATCTCTCACATTAGACAGGTATTGTTGTGGTTACTTGATGTGCCGGGCGGTTCCGGGCAGTTTTACACCACAACTCAATCTAACCTCGGGTTAGGCATTTTCCTCTTCTCTAATTTACATATTTACTATTTATGTAAATTTTACGTAAATCAATTTAGCCTAGATCATATTCATTTGTCATGCCAATTAACATACTTATATTCTATGCCCAAAACTTGATTTACCCCTCAATTAGTCCAGCTTGCAATTTGTACCAATTTAGATTTAATATTCCCCTTTTTCAGTTCATGCCCAATCTAGATTAATATTCTAAATTACAGTTCATGTCAAAACTAGATTCAATATTCTAGTTTACCGTTTATGCCCAAAACTTGGTTTACATGCCAATTACATACTTTGCGGTTAATTAAAATTTATCAATTTATGCCAAGTCTAATATGCATGTAAATCATTCACTATTATAGCCAATTTAGATTATGCCAACATATTTATTATGCCAAATTAACTTAATTAAGCTACGCCGAGTCCCCTCATCATAATCGTACATATAACATGATTTCACAAGTTTTCTAAGTACTCATGAAATGGCACTAACAAAAGGAATAGGGGATAAGCACAAGAATTGATATAAAAGAATAGGCATGCAAAAATAATGGCTCCAACAGGTTCGATGTACATAATAGTGAATAGGAATAAACTAGCCTAGTTACACACTAAATATGAGATCCAGCATAATCAAGGGAATAGGCATAGGTGATTTGGTCCAACATAATGCCAGTTCAAGGTACAACATGATTGGTTAATTATAACAATGGGAATAGGCATAAGCAACTAACTACAATAGTTATAGGCAATTAACCACAATAGTCATGGGCAACTAATCACAATAATTTCTTAACCAATGTCATAGGAAATAGTCTCATAGTTATGAATCATAGTTGTGGGAAGCAGTCTCATAGTCACGAATCGTAGTCATAGGCAATAATTTCATAGGCAACAGTTTCATGGTCATAGTCTTAGGCAAAGGTCTCATAGTCATAGTTATGGTCATAGACAATAGTTTCATCACAAGAATATAACATAGGAAAATCGCATGAATAAACGTGAATCCACATAGATAAACTAATAGGCACCGTTCTAATATCAGTTTCTTACAAGCCATGACTTCCAATTAATGTTTAAATCGGAAATATAACTGTACTTACAAAATATAGGCAAGTCTTGTTTTTCTGAAATCTGTTTTCTGAACCTGAATAGCTTTCCTTTGATGTAGATTAGTCGTTCTTTTAATTCTATTCAGATTGAAGAAGATGCACTAGTTCTAGCTTAGATTTCAGCAGAGTAGCAACGCCATTCTTATTTTTAATTAGAATAAAAGAAGAGTATAGGAAGAATGAAATTGTGTGGAGAGAAAGCTAGGTTTGGGGGTGTTTAAATAGGTTAGAGCTCACGAATCCGGTTAGAAAGGCGTCCAGGTGCAGAAAAATGGATCTGCCTCCAGATCAGGAAAAGGGGGGGGGAGGACGACCGTAAGGTCGAACCTAGTGTCGACCTGTTTACCCAGGTCGACCTCCAGGTCGACCCTGTGTCGACCTGGGTCCTGGGCGGGAATTTTCCCGCCCAGCCCGGGTGTCTGATTTGAATTTCAAAATCTGAATTTTTGAATTTCTGGCTGGTTTCTATAGAAACTTCTGAAGGCCATATCCTCTTCATACGAAGTCCAACTTACGCAAACTTGGACTCTACCCCAAGAAGAATTTTGAGACTAACGCAACGGCGTAGCCCGTTTCCCTTAATTATTTTGTTACACTTTAATTACTCTCTGATTTGTTACTTAATGTATTTCTAGAAAAATACAGGGTGTTACAAGAAATCTCGAGGGTCCTCCCATTGCAAGTCAAAAGTCTAATGACCCTCTCTCATAGTCCAGAATGGCACTATACATGGCTATCCAATCCATCCCCAGAATCAAACCATAGCCTATGAAACCAAGCACATATGCATCGCGATCAAACTCGACGCCCAATATAGATATTTTCAAACCCAAACAAATCACAGACAAATGAGCCGCACCCCCAATGGGGTTGAGACAACAACGGGATCCAAAACCATACTAGCACTAAGGTGCAAAGACTTAACCACATAATTAGATATAAAAGAATGCAAAGCGCCGGAATAAAAAAGAGTTATAACAGGATGATTGGAAAGAGAAATCACACCTTCATTGGAAACTTTCCTACCTCTGTCCGGTACACTGGCCACGAGATCATGCACCTGCTGTCTAGAAGATCCTGCCCTTTGGCCTTGTCGTTGCTTCTTCGGGCAGTCCTTAGAATAGTGTCCGACCTATCCACAATGGAAACAAGCATTCTTTTTTCTTTTGCAGTCTTTGACCAAGTGACCCTCACGCCCGCGATTTTGACATTTCCTCTTAACTCGAGCTTTTTCGTTCTTTCCGCCCTTCTTTTTCTATTGTTGTTCATTCTTGGTCCACACTTTCTTGTTTTGTGTTTCATTAATCTTAGCCTCTTTCTTTTCACCTTTATCTTCTGCTTGCATCAATGCCATATCAACGAGTTACTCAAAAGTTTCCCCCATTGGAATATGAGACATAGCAAACCCATGAAGGGGTTCATTCAATCCTCTAGCAAACCTCAAAGCTTTCTTGTGCTGGGTATTCACTAACTCCAAACCAATCCTCATCAATTTATTAAATTTATTAAGATACTTTTTGACAGACATGGCCCCTTGCTTAAGTGCCAAAAACCTTTCCATCTGCATACTTTGGTCGGCTTGAGAAAGAAACTTCATTTCAAATCTCTATCGGAAACCATACAAAGTCTCAATTGGACGCTCTACTTGCATCACTTCCCAACAGAATGAAGCCTCATCTTTCAGCTAACAAATGGCTAACTGAATCTTCCTATGGTCCTTAAACTCAAAATCCCAAATAAATCCTCTGTCTCTTTGAACCAATTCATTGCTTCTACAAAAGTACGAGTCCTCGGAATGGCTTCCCTCCCATAGCACAGAAGTCCTTACATATCTTGGAGAAATTATCTGCTCGTGGAGGTGGGAGGAGTAACAAGGACTGCAGCTGGGGGACGGGTATTTGCTTGGCCTCCGGTAAGCGTTGTAGCCTTAAGATACCTAAGGAACCAAGCCGGTATTGTAACACCCACGGGAAGAATCGGTTACCCAGACATGCTGAAAAAGAAAAGAAAAAGGGATTCAAACAGAGAATCGAAAGACGTTCCGTATGGCTATGGGGAATATGCTTCAAAATATAGTTTTCTTTTGAAAATGCTTTCTTTTAAAACCTTTTTGAAAATAATTTTCAAAATCATTTATCCAATCTGGTAACCTTCAGCTCTGATGCCAAATGTGACACCCCACGTCCGTTAATGTCACTCTTTATCAAAATGCATTAAGTTTCGTGAAGCGTTATAGGTAAACAAAAAGAGATATGTTACGAGACAGATATAAAATAACAACGGAATTTAAAACTTTATTAAACATAAAACATCGTGGTCCAAAACATAGTTACATCATAAGTCTAAAATACAGAAAAACCATTACATCAACTTAAAACTTATGTCTTGTAATAAAATCATCAGAGTACAGTAATAAAAGAAACATAGTTCCCCATAAATATAGCCATATCAGAGAAGACGGGAAATCAAAGAGGTACATCTAAGCAACTCCAAGCAGAATGAAAGAGAGAATCCAAATAAGGCCCAAGTATTCCCACCCTGAGAACCTGGGAGTGAACAGAAGAGAGAGAAGAGGAAACAAAACGGGTCTGACATAAAGTCTGGAGATTCCAATTACTTTTAGCATATAAATAAGTAAAAGCATCATGACAGGCATATAAACTAGATGAGACGGATAATAGTATCATAAGACAGGTATAACAGACTGAGCAGGATAAACAAAATAAACATGATGGAAGATATTATGCTTCTCAAGTACTTTTCTCTGCACCAATACTAGCATAACAAGATGATCCCAACTAGAACAAGATGGTAGACTTAGGTGTACTTCTAGTGATAGGTCTTACCCTAACAAGATTAACAGGCTCCCAACAAGCAAGACTAGATATACCATTATTACTGCCCCCAATCGATCGACTCCCTATCCCGTAGATACCCATGTTGGCCCCACTGTAGAACGTATCACTTCCTGCAGTGGCAACCCTGTTATTTTCGAGATGCACAAATATATCTACTGATGTCACAACTTCTTAGTTTCCCTAGTAAGCGGATCCATTCACGCACATGACTCCGATGGATCGGCCATCAACACCCTCACTCAAGTGACCTCTTGTAATCAACTCAATAAGCGTACCCCGACCTAGTTCGGAGTACTTGTGTGATACCAAGATGGATTACTAACTGAAAAGGGTCCCACACAACAGATGATCCAGGCTTCCCTCCTAAGCTTGCATCCCCAATACTAGGATTTTAATAGGTTATGCCTAACAGATTTAAAAAGATTAACTTAACCCCTACTGATTCAAGCAAGTTTACTTAACTCCTAATCAATTTAATAGGTTCATGTAACCCATTACAGATTTAAACATGTAAAGTATTACAGGTTAACAATTTATCCATTTATAGCTTATTAATGGACTATACCTCTCACATTAAGTCTATTACTTATGGATGTTGGATATGCCGGGCGGTTCCGGGAAGACTTCTACCACAAGTCGGACTTAACCTTGTGTCTTAGTACCGTTATGTGTAAATATATGCACTCGAGCCCTCACGTTAGATTAACCACTTGTGGACGCTATATTTGTCGTGCGGTCCGGGAAGACTTCTACCACAAGTGTAATCTAACCTCGTGTCTAAGTGCGGTTACAGTTTCTAGTTAATGTAAATCTAGGCATGTACATTATTAACAGACTTTTATGTTTATCCAAGATTATTCCCTAAATCCTAGTTTGACTCACAATACAAATTATGCCCTAAAATTAAAGTTTTAGATCAAGGTATAAATTATGCCCAAATCCCAATCATGTTTTAATATAAGCTAAGCCCCAAATTAACATTTCCCACCGTTCCCAATTTCGTGCACTCAAATATTTCATAGATAGGCCTAGGTTCGAAGGTAGTGTGGCTATAAGAATAAAAAGGGAAAGAGGGAGAAAAGAGAACAAGAATAGGCATAATAACAAGAAACGCATATGATGACAGAAGTAAGTATACTAACAGGATAAGCATATGGTGACATATTAGGCATACTAATAGAATGGGCATAATAAAGATAGGCATGCCAAAACTAAACAGAGGATCAGGTTTACAAGTAATGGTAGATCTGTTTAGTTATGATTTAGATTACTAAATGCACAGGTTTAGATCCAACTTCTAAACATGTAGAGATTACTATTAATTATTTATATCTAAAAATAACATGAACTCACTGTGACTAGATCTGAAGAACATGGAATTTACTGTTGGCGTTGTAGAAGAGATTCTTGAGTAAGTATATCTCGTTGTTGCAAAAGAATATACTATTTTAGTCTGAGTTGGGACAACACCTCGTTGTCTCCATTGTTTTTGGTGAATAAAACAATGAGGATGAGGTCCTATTTATAGTCTAAGGTCAACGAATCTTGCTCGGAAATATGTCCAGGTTCAGGGGGTTAATCTTCTCAGATCTCGGTGAGGTCGACCCCGGTGACGACATAGGGGTCGACACCCCAGTTATGCAGTTGACCGAGGGGTCGACACCCATGGGGAAGGGGTCGACACCCCTATTTTGGGGTTGACCCATGGACACCCATGGGGAAGGGGTCGGCCCCTAACGGGAAGATTTCCCCTCCCTTTCCTGCTCTGTGATTTCGAATTCTAGATTTCTTTTATTTATATTTAAATGGCTTATATGTATATAAACTTCATACCTTAATATCTTCTTCATACAATGTCTGTTTTACGCAAACTCGGAGTCTATCTTAAGCAAAATTCCAAGATGAATGCAATGGCAAAGTCCGTGTTACCTACTTCCCAACATTTAACTAAACATTATTTAGTTTATCATTATAGTGTTATTGAAAATTATGGGGTGTTACATTCTCCCATACTTAAAGGATTTTGTCCCCGAAATCTCTAATCTAAGGAGAATGTATATCCTAACATCCGTTATCCCTCTACTTATCCACCAATCACAGGCATCCATTTTCCGTAAAGATTTCTAACGCTTATATGAAAATATGCAAAGGTGTGTGTATATGTCCCTATACAAATGCGAATGATCAGGCGGTCCACTGAATTAGTTGACCTCCTTAATGCAATGTATATTAGTGACATGAATCCAACATGTATGCAGATAATCTTAGGATAACATGTAAGTTCTCTATGTGTGCACAATCATTCATCCAAATGCAATATCCACATGATGATAACACCCACTTTTATACATTAAAATAAGAAAAATATGCACATATAACCATATGCAGTACGAGAGTGATTAAGCCGATCTAGTGCCTAATTTGTGGGTATATGCATCCACAAGCAACCACTAGTAAACACTTGAATCCACTTGCATCCATCACACATAACATGCTTCAAACACGTGTTTACATTCATGGGTTCCCAACCTAAATCTAGAAGATTCGACTGATAGGATATACATAAACGAAAAATACAAGTACGAATAAAAGCTTTGGAAAAAGAAGTTAAGAACATACCCTTGAAAAGAAAAGGGTACAAAGCGCGAATCTTGTCTTCACTCTCACAAGTTGCATTCTCGAGTCTTCTCCCCATTAAACTTTCGTCAACTTGACCTCTCGGTTGCGTAGCTTCTTAACCTCTTATCCAAGAATATGGGTAGGCACTCGTCTAACTGTCACCTCCCATTCCACTTCTACTTCCTCAAGCATACTTGGCTCAACTACTTCTACGGTATCATGCAAGCATTTCCATAAATGAGAAACGTGGAAAACATCATGAACACTGGACAATCTCTCTAGTAGCTTTACTTTATAGGCAAATTGGCCAATCCATTCTATTATGGGAAATGGCCCTATAAATCTTGGTGCCAATTTTCCTACAGATCCAAAGCGAACCACATTCCTCAAAGGTGATACCTTGATGAAAGCGATGTCTCCTACTTCAAACTCAATATCGGTCCTTCTCTTATCTGCATAGGACTTATTCCTGTCCTGAGCTGTCTTCTTGCGCTTTCAAATAAGATCAATCTTTTCTGAAATTTCTCTAATCATCTCAGATCCTAGTAGAAGCCTTTCTATAGGCTCCCACCAACAAGTCGGTGATCTACAGGGTCGTCCGTACAATGCCTCGAAGGGTGCCATGCGAATACTATCCTGGTAACTGTTGTTGTCGGCGAAATCTACCAAAGGAAGATGATCTTCCTAATCCCTCCGAAGTCCAAGATACACAGTCTTAAAAGATCCTCAAGAACTCTATTCACCCTCTCTATCTATCCATCGGTCTGAGGGTGATAAGCGGCGCTCAAACACAACTGTGTACCTAACACCTCTTGTAGGTTCCTCCGAAACTGACTAGTGAAAATGAGGTTATGATCACTCACAATACTGAAAGGTACTCCATGTAGACGGACTATCTCACGAAGATAAACTACTGCCAACCATGTTGTCGTCCTCTTACTCTTAACAGAAACAAAATGAGCACTCTTAGTAAGCCTGTCAACTATAACTCAAATACTGGTGTTGCCTTTCCTCGATCTAGGCAAATTTATCAATGAAATCTATAGAGACGCTCTCCCACTTCCACTGTGGGACTTCCAAAGGATGAAGTAAACCTCCGGGCTTCCTTTGCTCACCTTGACTTGCTGGCAGATCAAACATCGAGAAAATAACTCCACTACATCTTACTTCATCCTGGCCCAAAAGAAAAACCCTCTTCATATCTCTATACAACTTATCCCTGCCTGGATGGATAGTCATCCTAGAAGGATGGCCTTTCTCAAGGACTGTCTTCAACAAACTCCAAACTCGTGGAACACAAAGCCTTTCATCTCGTCGCAATCATCCCCTATCATCTGCGTAATATCCACTGATGTGACTGGAAGTCTCCCCTCTGCTGAGCCTATCCAGGATATCTGCTATTTGTGGGTCCTCTCGCTGTGAAGTTCCTATTTGATCCAACAGAGCTAGTCGCCCCTCTAATGATGGCAATAAACCAGGTTTGAACTTACTGGAGGGTCTAAAATCAAAAGTCAATATAAACTCCAAGCTCTGCCTCTCTACAAACAGAGGACTCAATGTCAACCTCTGTCAACTCAATGCATTCGCCACCACATCACCCTTGCCAGGGGTATAAGATATCTCAAAGTCAAAGGACGCAAGGAACTCCATCCATCTCTGTTGCCTCAAATTGAAATTCTTCTGCGAGAACAAGTACTTGAGAGATTTACAATCGGTGTACAACTCGAACTTCTCTCGTAGTAGATAATGGTGTCGAGTCTTAAGCATGAATACTATGGCAGCTAACTCTAAGTCATGGGTATGGTAGTTCTTCTCATGAACTCTTAACTATCTACCACCATAACATACTACCCTTCCCTCTTGCATCAAAACCGCACCAAGCCCTATACAACATGCATCAGTGTAAACAGTGAATACCTTGTTCCCAATAGGCAAAGTCAAGACTGGGCCTATTGTCAAAGCCCTCTTCAATCGCTGGAAAGCATCCTAAAAGTCTATACCCCAAGAAAATGTTAGTTTCTTCTTCACCAATCTGGTGAGTGGGGATGATATCTTTGCGAAGTCCTTAATGAACTTCCTATAATAGCCCGCTAAACCAAGAAACTCCTCACCTCCGTTGCATTCTTTGGAAACTGCCAATCTTGCTGTTATCCCATCCTTAGAGACCACTTGAACAAGAAATCTCACTTCTTTTCTCCAAAAATGACATTTGGAGAATTTTTCCTTAAGCTGGTGCGCACAGAGAGTTTTCAAAACTTACCCTAAATGTCAAGCATGCTCTTCGAGAAAATCAAAATGTCATCAACATAGACGACAACAATCTTATTTAGGAACTCCCGAAACACCCTACTCATCAGATCTACAAAATAGGCGGGTGCATTCATCAACCCAAAAGGCATGATGAGCCACTAGAAAAAACCGTCTGGAGTTCTAAAAGCGGTCTGTCTATACCGTCCTCGGCCGCCCTCAACTAATGAAACCCTATTGCCAAGTCTAACTGGGAGAAAACAGATGCACCAACAAGCTGGTCCAACAGATCATCTATCCTCGGAAGTGGGTGCCTATTTTTCTTTAGTGAGTTTATTCAACTCTCTACAATCCACGCATAAGCGAAGCAAACCATCAGCCATAGCGGCGAATACTACTGGAGCACCCCATTCAGATAAACTTCTCCTAATAAACCCTTACCAAGCAGGTCCCCTTCTTGCTTGCTGAGCTCCCTCCTTTCTCTCGGAGCCATATGGCACATAGGCAATGCAACTAGCTTTGCATTTTCCACCAAGTATATACAGAAACCAATCTCACGCCTCGGAGGTAAGCCTGAACCTCCTTAAAAACATTAGGATACTCATAGAGTACTAGTACAAATAGAAAATCATTGATAGATGCATCATGCGACTCAAGGAAACTAAGCATGACAAACCCTATAGGGTCACAAGAAATCTCGAGGGTTCTCCCGTGGCAAGTCAAAAGCCTAATGATCCTCCTCTCACAATCAAGAATGGCACTATACATGGCTAACCAATGCATCCCTAGAATCAAACCATAGCCCTTGAAACCAAGAACATATGCATCGCATTCAAACTCGATGCCTAATACAGATATTCTCAAACCCCAACAAATAATAGACAAATGAGTCGTACCCCCAATGGGGTTTGAGATAACAACGGGATCCAAAACCATACTAGTACTAAGGTGCAAAGACTCAACCACATAATCAGATATAAAAAAATGCGAAGCGCTATAACCAAAAAAAGTTCTAATAGGATGATTGGAATGAGAAATCAAACCTTCAACAAAAGCTTTCCTACCTCTATCCGATAGACCTGCTACGAGAGCATGCACCTTCCCTCTAGGAGATCCTTCCCTTTGGCCTTGTCCTTGCTTCTTCGGGCACCCCTTAGAATAGTGTCTGATCTCTCTGCAATAGAAACAAGCATTCTTCTTTCTTTTGTAGTCTTTGACCACATGACCCTCGCGTCCGCAATTATGACATTTCCTCTTATCTCGAGCCTTATTGTTATTTCCGCCCTTCTTTTGGTGTTGTTGTTCTTTCTTGGTCCACAATTTATTGTTTTGCGTTTCATCAATCTTACCTCTTTCTTTCCACCTTTATCTTCTTCGTGCATCAATGCCATATCAACAAGTTACTCAAACGTTTCTCCCATCGGAATATGAGACATAGCCAACCCCTGAAGGTGTTCACTCAATCCTCTAGCAAACTTCAAAGCTTTCTTGTGTAGGGTATTCACTAACTCTAAACAAAACCTCACTAATTTATTGAATTTATTAACATACTCTTTGACAGACATGCCTCCTTCCTTAAATGCCAAAAATCTTTCCATCTGCATACTTTGTTCAGCTTGAGAAAGAAAATTCATTTCTTATCTCTGTCGGAAATCATACAAAGTCTCAACTGGATGCTCTGCTTGCGTTACTTCCCACCAGAACGAAGCCTCATCTTTCAGCTGCCAAATGGCTAACTGGATCTTCCTATGGTTGTTAACCTCAAAAACCCCAAATAAATCATCTGTCTCTTTGAACCAATTCCTTGCTTCTACAAAAGTCTTAGTTCCTCGGAATAGCTTCCCTCCTATATCAAAGAAGTCCTTATAAATCTTGGAGAAATTATCTACACGTGGAGGTGGGAGGAGGAACATCGACTGCAGATGGGGGAGGGGCGTTTTCTTGGCCTCCGGTAGACGCCATAGCCTCAAGATACCTACAGAACCAAGCTGGTATCGTAACAACCTCTGGAAGAATCGGTTCCCCAAACATGCTAAAACGAAAAAGAAAAAGGGATTCAAACAGAGAATCGAACGATGTTCCATAGGGCTTTGGGGAATATGTTTTTCAAAACAAAGATTTCTTTTGAAATTGCTTTCAACTTAAAACTTCTGTCTTATACTAAAATCATCAGAGTACAAAAATAAAAGAAGCATAGTTCCCCATAAATATAGCCATATCAAAGAAGATAGGAAATCAAAGCGGTATATCTAAGCAGCTCCAAGTAGAATGAAAGAGAGAATCCAAATAAGGCCTGAGTATTCCCATCCTGTGAACCTGGGGGGGGGGGGGAGGGGAAGAGAGAGAAGAAGAAACAAAATAGGTTAGACATGAAGTCTGGCGAGTCCAGTTACTTTTTGCATATAGATAAGTAAAAGCATCATGATATGCATATCAATTGGATGAGAGAGATAACAGTATCATAAGACAAGTATAACAGACTGAGTAGGATAAACAGAATAAACATAATGGAATATATTGCGCTTCTTAAGTACTTTTCTCTGCACCAATATTAGCATAACAAGACGATCCCAACTAGAATAAGAAGGTAGACTTAGGTGTAATTCTAGTGACAGGTTTTACCCCAACAAGAATAATAGGTAGCCCAACAGGAATGACAGTGTTACCCCCAACAATAATAACATGCTCCCAACAAGTAAGACTAGATGTACCCTAATTACTACCCAATCGATCGGCTCCCTAAACCGTAGATACATGTGCCGGCCTCACAATAGGATGTATCACTTCCTAAAGTGGAAACCCCGTTATTTTCAAGATGCACAACTATATCTACTAATGTAACATCATCTTATTTTCCCTAGCAAGCGGACCCATGCACACACATGACTCCATTGGAACGCGTCGTCAATACCCTCACTTAAGTGACCTCTTATAATCAGCTCAGTAAGCGTGCCCCGACCCCGACCAAGTTTGGAGTACTCGTGTGATACCTACATGGGTTAATGACCAAAACAGGTCCCACACAATAGATGATACAAGCTTCCCTCCTAGGCTTGCATCCCCACTAATAGGATTTTAACAGGTTATGCCTAACATTTTAACAAGGTTGCATAACCACCACATGTAAAACAGGTTAAGTTTGTCGGGTGTGTGTATATATATATATAGTTATGTTTGTCGGGTATGTATGTAATATATATATATATATATATATATATATATATATAACCCCCCTCCCCCCCCTAAATTTTTTTTAAGAAGATTAACTTAATGCCCACTGATTCAAGCAAGTTTACTTAACCCCTAATCAATTTAACAAGTTCATGTAACCCCTCACAGATTTAAACAGGTTAAGTATTACAGGTTAACAAGTTATCCATTTATGGCTTATTAATGGACTAGACCTCTCGCACTATGTCTAACACTTGTGGATGTTGGATATGCAGGGTAGTAACGGGCGAACTCCTACCATAAGTTGAACCTGACCTCAAGTCTTAGTACCGTTACATGTACATTTATGCACTCGACCCCTCATATTAGATTATCCACTTTTGGACGATGGATTTGTTGGGTGGTTTCAGGCAGACTTCTACCACAAATGTAATCTAACCTCGTGTCTAAGTGTGGTTACAGCTTCTAGTTACTGTAAATCAAGGCATGTTCATTATTAACCAACTTTTATGTTTATCTAAGATTATTCCTTGAATCCTAGTTTGATTCACAATACATGTTATGCCCCCTAAATTAAAGTTTTAGATCAAGGTATAAATTATGCCCAAATCCCAATCATGTTTTAATATAAGTTAAGCCCCAAATTAACATTCCCCACCGTTCCCAATTTCGTGCGCTCGCATATTTTAGCAATAGGCCTAGGCTCGAAGGTAGCCCGGCTATAAAAATAAAAAGGGAAAGAGGGAGAGAAGAGAACAAGAATAGGCATTATAACAAGATATGCATATGATGACAGAAGTATGCATACTAACTGGATATGCATATGGTGACATGATTAGGCATACTAATAGAATGACCATAATAAAGATAGGCATGCCAGAACTAAACAGAGGTTCTGTTGTACAAGTAATGCCAAAACTCACTATGACTGGTTTTAAAGAATAGGGAGTTGACTGTTGGTGTTGTAGCAGAGATTCTTGAATACATATAACTCGTTGTTGTAGAAGAATAGGCTATTTTAATATGAGTTGGGGGCAGCACCACGTTGTCTCCATTGTTTTTAGTGAATAAAACAATGAGAATAAGGTCCTATTTATAGCATAAGGTCAACGAATCTTGTTCCTAAATGTGTCCAAGTGCGGGGGTTAATCTACCCAGATCTCGGTGGAGTCGACCCCAGGGTCGACATAGGGGTCAACATCCCCGCTATAGGGTCGATCCATGGGTCGACACCCATAGGGAAGGGGTCGACCCCTAACATGCCGATTTCCTCCTCCCTTTTTTGATATATGATTTTGAATTTTGAATTTGTTTTATTTATATTTAAATGTCTTATATATATGTAAACTTTAAACCTTAATATCTTCTTCATACGATGTCCGTTTTAGCAAACTCGCAGTTTATCTTTATCAAAATTCTGAGACGAACGTAATGGCACAACCCATTTACCTAATTTCCAACATTTAATTAAAAGCTATTTAGTTTATCATTATAGTGTTCTTGAAAATTAGGTGGTGTTACATATGGAAATTGACATAGTAATTGCTCAATTACAATCCTCCTTTTACCATAAGAGGTTAATATTTGTAAAAGAAAGCATAACAAATTTTCATAAAAACTAAGCTGTTCTTTTATGTAGAATGTTGACACAAGCGGTCGTTATTCTAGATTCCTAGTATTGAAACTCCATCAATAGTCGACAATTTGTAGATGCCATCCAGAAGCTTTTGACGGATGACATGTGACCCGTGCCAATTCGGCACAAATATTCCAACATCGGCCTTTACTGATCTTTGGTATGGAAGTGTCTGGCGATCATTGGATGAGATTTTAATTCCATTAGGATCATTGCCTCTATCGGATATACTCTTAAGAATTTGCATAGCTTTGCATCTTCTCCGAGCTTTTATTGGTCGAGTGATAACTGCTTGATATGGCACTAAACATTGGCTTCGCATTATTCCCTGTTAGAGCTTTGCCATTTGGTCTTGGTCGATTGGCATGTATGCTTTGACCCTAAAGAGTTGGAAGAGGATTTGTTGCACGAGGTCTCCTTACATATCGTTATAGCTTGTTCTTCTTAACCAACCTTTCGATTAAGCTCTTTATATGTTTGCAGTCGTTAGTATCGTGGCCAGGAAGATTATGATAACAGCAGTAACTTCCATACTTTGCTACTTTGCTCGAGACCTTGAGTATTGGTAGTGGCTCTGGGAGCAACCCTGCATCTTTAGTAGCAAAGAAGATTTTCTTCGGGGTGTCGTTTAGTGGGGTAAACTCCTGGTACTTGAAAAAGTGAACTCTCTTGTTCACTTTTTCCTCTTTGCCTTTATCTTCATATTCTTTTTTTCCCCTTGGCAAATTCCTTTTTTGCTTTCTGAATAGATGGGGAAGAAAGGGCGCTTGGGCTTATATCCTTTTCTATTATGATGATCACATCTTTCCATATGAAGATCCGCACAGCAGAATTCACATTCCTTTCCACACCAATATTTACTATGTGATTTGTAAGATTGCTTGAGCAACTTTGAGTGCCCATATCTGATCCAGCAACATCTCATTCGAAGCATCCATTTTCTAGTACAAATTGGTTATAACAGCAACAAACTCTTTTCGATTTACATAATCTCTCTGAGTTTCATTCGCGGTTAGATTGTTGGCTTGCGAAGCAACGAAAGCATCCAGAACATCATTGCCTGAAACCCTTGCAAACTCACTGTTATTTCCCGAGATAAGTTCCTTGTCTCTACGTTGTCCTATGGGGCAGACATCACCCCTTTTTTCTGACTTTTTTTTTGGCAAGCGATGGCCGCTAGCAAACTGAAGCCTTCTACTTCTAATTTGGAGAAATGCCCCTTTATTTGGATCTGCAGCTTCTTGGAAAACAAGTTTGCTATCATGTATCTTCCTTGATGAAGTTCGTTTGACCACCTTGGAATTAGCTTTGGAATCTTCAATGTTGGTTTCATCTCCATCGCTCGACCAATTGTCAGCTTCCGCTAGGTCGTGATCATGATTGCGATCTAACATCAATGAGTGCATATTCTTATCTGGATATGACTTAACTCTATGAAGTGCCGGATTGGTTTGAACAACTAAGAGCTCCCATCTTATTCATCAAGGCTTTATTCTGTTTATTGAAGTTGATGACAATAGCTTTCAACTCGTCATGGGTTACTCTAGCTTCAACGGCTTCGGCAACAGTCGGGATATTTGTTTGTGGATCAGTCGTAGCTTCACTAGCAATGTTATCTGAGCCTCTACTATGCTTGTTACTTCTCTTCGATGTATCCATTATATCGGATAGCTCTCTAGTCTTCGTCAGAACCTTTTGAATGGACCTGACTTCTAGATCGTGAATATCTATCGTAGAATGACAGGCCTTAATCATCGATGTCCCCAACAAGGGTCTTAACCTTATGGTTGTGGGTTCGAGCCCCACGGTGGGCGCCAAATGTTGAAATCAAAAAATGACTTCAACACCAAAGGTGTTTAGAACACTTCACTAAATGGTATGGTTTGGATTTAAAGAGCCACAACCACAAAATAAATGGTAAAAAGTAGAAAACACAATTTTTTAGAGTGGTTCGGCTTTAAAAGTAGCCTGCATCCACTATAGAGTCGCTTCTCATTATCATACTTGAGTTTTCAAACAAGGATTTTCTCTCATTATATTCCTTCTCTCTCTTTAACAATGATCTTCTGCTTTTCTCTCTTTTCACTCTAGATTTCACTTGGATTTGCAAAGGAAATTGTGACATCTTTTGTTGTGTTGGTAGTTGTGTTGATATTCAACCACTTTGGAACTTAAATGATCTTCATCGGATCCATGATGATCTTTTGTTGGATCTAAGCTTTGGAGAGAATTAATGTTAGCTGGAGATCACTTAGATCGAGTTTGGGAGATTTCTAATGGAGTTTGGAGAAGGTTTGGTCACTTTGTTGTTGGAGGAAGATAGATCAAGTTGGAGAATCCATTAATAGAGCTTGGAGTGTTTGAGAGTGGGGGAGAAATGATTTGGGCAGCCTTTCGGGGTGAAAAAATCGGTCCCTTCAATGGTGAGGAAGTGGATTATTTATAGGTGTAGTGTTGTAATTATGGTGTGCAGGGTACCGATCGAACTAAAAGTTATTTACGAAACTGCCATTAGGTTACAGCTATATACATGGCATATTTAAGCGTACCAATCATTCTCAAGGCCGGTCCTTGTGCTGGGCAAGCTGGGCAACTGTCCAGGGCCCGGCTTCCAAGGAGGGCCCGATAATTTTAATAATCTCAGTATTGTGAGAGTGAGTTTGTTGACACTTTTTTAACGTGTGTCACCATGACATACTAACGGTGTTAGTAATTGTGTGGCTGGGATCAAAAAGGTGGAATTCATGGGGTAATCATAGCCTCACACCACTAACACCGTTAGTGGTGTCATGGTGACTCACGTTAAAAAAGTGTCAACAAACTCGTATTGCAGTATTGTCCTATGTAAATCAGTTGCCTACCTAAAAACAATACCCAACCCACCTAGAAACAAAGCAACATTAATCGTGTTGCTTTTCATTTGAGAAATTCTCCTCATCTTCTCTGCTGCGTTCCTTTTTCTCAATATTCGTGTTTGCTACCCTAATTATTTATTTTTTGAAAGCAAGCATCATCCTCTTCCTCCTAGCAGATCCCTCCATCTCAACAGCGTCTTCTTACTTATCAATCTAATTTGAAATTAAGCACTTTATCAATCATCAAGACAGCAAAGGAAATGATGTTTAGTTTCCCTTATTGGTATGTTCCTAATTCTAACCTTCCGACGTAGAATTATTGATTATGTTTACATGGTTTTAATTCTTCTGAAATTTTTTGTTGTTTTAAATTTTTTGTTGTGAGGAATTCATGTTGTTTTAAATTTGCTAGAAGATTCACATAATACTATTCTGTTATTTTAAATATTTGGAGGAAGAGAATAATGGAAAAAATATTCTAAAGCAGTAACTAACAAATTGGAATAGATTACGGTTAATAAACAAGGATTGGTTCAACGATTTCATAATAGAGCAGCAATATCCTCCATTTCGTTTAATATATATGATGTAGTACTTATTTGTAATTTTCATAGTGAATTGTCGTGTGCTTTTTGGATAAAATCAGCAATGTTGTTATCAACATTTTGTGGAATCAGCAATTGAAATAGGAAGTTTATCTCATGTTATATTTCAATTAATCGATTATTTGAATTAATTATTGTCTTCTTATAACCTGTGTTATTATACATATATTTGTTGTAGTTATATTAAATAATCTTAGTAATTTGCAAAAGGCCCAAATTATTATTTTTTCCTTGGCCCAAAATGACACTGGACCGGCCCTGTTGATAAGTAAGAAGACGCTGTTGAGATGGAGGGATCTGCTAGGAGGAAGAGGATGATGCTTGCTTTCAAAAAATAAATAATTAGGGTAGCAAACACGAATATTGAGAAAAAGGAACGCAGCAGAGAAGACGAGGAGAATTTCTCAAATGAAAAGCAACACGATTAATGTTGCTTTGTTTCTAGGTGGGTTGGGTACTGTTTTTAGGTAGGCAACTGATTTACATAGGACAATACTGCAATACGAGTTTGTTGACACTTTTTTAACGTGAGTCACCATGACACCACTAACGGTGTTAGTGGTGTGAGGCTATGATTACCCCATGAATTCCACCTTTTTGATCCCAGCCACACAATTACTAACACCGTTAGTATGTCATGGTGACACACGTTAAAAAAGTGTCAACAAACTCACTCTCACAATACTAAGATTATTAAAATTATCGGGCCCTCCTTGGAAGCCGGGCCCTGGACAGTTGCCCAGCTTGCCCAGCACAAGGACCGGCCTTGCTTATCAATCTAATTTGAAATTAAGCACTTTATCAATCATCAAGACAGCAAAGGAAATGATGTTTAGTTTCCCTTATTGGTATGTTCCTAATTCTAACCTTCCGACGTAGAATTATTGATTATGTTTACATGGTTTTAATTCTTCTGAAATTTTTTGTTGTTTTAAATTTTTTGTTGTGAGGAATTCATGTTGTTTTAAATTTGCTAGAAGATTCACATAATACTATTCTGTTATTTTAAATATTTGGAGGAAGAGAATAATGGAAAAAATATTCTAAAGCAGTAACTAACAAATTGGAATAGATTACGGTTAATAAACAAGGATTGGTTCAACGATTTCATAATAGAGCAGCAATATCCTCCATTTCGTTTAATATATATGATGTAGTACTTATTTGTAATTTTCATAGTGAATTGTCGTGTGCTTTTTGGATAAAATCAGCAATGTTGTTATCAACATTTTGTGGAATCAGCAATTGAAATAGGAAGTTTATCTCATGTTATATTTCAATTAATCGATTATTTGAATTAATTATTGTCTTCTTATAACCTGTGTTATTATACATATATTTGTTGTAGTTATATTAAATAATCTTAGTAATTTGCAAAAGGCCCAAATTATTATTTTGTCCTAGGCCCAAAATGACACTGGACCGGCCCTGATCATTCTATACTACTACTGACCGATCGGCCATTAATACTACCGATCGATCAACTATAATTTCCTAGACCAATCCATTATAATTTGCTGAAGTGTCGACCGCCTCTGCTTTATTTTAGTACCGCTCCACCATATTATGTCTTTGCCATTCTTGTATTCTTCTGTCGCTACTCTTTTATACTTGTTCTGCCACATGTGTTCTTCTTGTTCTCTTTACGATCAAAGAATATGAGAACAATATTTACTATAGTGCCATCGTTGTCCTTCCTTTTGTCTAGCTGATTCATAATTCCATATACTATTTTTGATGTCGCATGCATAGGGGTGTAAATCGATCGGATCGGACTGGACAAAGGTGTGTTCAGCTTCTGTCCTAGAAAAATCGGACTGAACACGGACCGAACCAAATTTTTTCTCGGACAAATTTCGTTGTTCTAATTCGAGTTCTAAATAAAATCGATCGGACACGAACACGATTAGACAAGGTCGGACTCGGTCGGACATGACTATTTACATCACATTTTGTACATTTTACTAGATTTTCTCTCAACTATATGCCAAATTTCAAGTAATTTGGACGAGCTCGGACCGAACATTATTTTTTATCGTACAAATCTTGTTATCATAACTCGTGTCCTAAATGAAAATCGGACGGACGTATTTCGGTCACGAACACGAACGGACGTCTGACATTTGGACAAAATTTACGGCACTACACATGCATCCATCGTAACCCACGTCTTGCTTATGGAAAAATGATTTCATTTATACATTTACACGTGGCCATCGCTCATATATGCAAGTAGTTGACTTCCGTTGTTTTGCATGCATTGTTGTTTACGTAACTAATTTTTGACCACCCAGTACTATATGTGTACACACATCAATATGTTACATCTCCTTACTTTAGAGAAGATGCCGACCCGTTCTCTGTATGTTGTCTGACCGACTAGGCAAGATGTTCTCGACTGACCAGGTGGTGCTGCAGAATGTGACCGGCCTGCTTCAAAACATGGTTGACCGACCAGGGTCTAGAGTTGCTGACCGACCAGTATCTGGAGCTGTCGACCGATCAGTTAGTGAACTCGATGTAGACTATAACCCAACATGTGACTTCTGTATAATATATTCACACAATGATATTTGTTCCATGCAAGGCCGGTCCTTGTGCTGGGCAAGCTGGGCAACTGTCCAGGGCCCGGCTTCCAAGGAGGGCCCGATAATTTTAATAATCTCAGTATTGTGAGAGTGAGTTTGTTGACACTTTTTTAACGTGTGTCACCATGACATACTAACGGTGTTAGTAATTGTGTGGCTGGGATCAAAAAGGTGGAATTCATGGGGTAATCATAGCCTCACACCACTAACACCGTTAGTGGTGTCATGGTGACTCACGTTAAAAAAGTGTCAACAAACTCGTATTGCAGTATTGTCCTATGTAAATCAGTTGCCTACCTAAAAACAGTACCCAACCCACCTAGAAACAAAGCAACATTAATCGTGTTGCTTTTCATTTGAGAAATTCTCCTCATCTTCTCTACTGCGTTCCTTTTTCTCAATATTCGTGTTTGCTACCCTAATTATTTATTTTTTGAAAGCAAGCATCATCCTCTTCCTCCTAGCAGATCCCTCCATCTCAACAGCGTCTTCTTACTTATCAATCTAATTTGAAATTAAGCACTTTATCAATCATCAAGACAGCAAAGGAAATGATGTTTAGTTTCCCTTATTGGTATGTTCCTAATTCTAACCTTCCGACGTAGAATTATTGATTATGTTTACATGGTTTTAATTCTTCTGAAATTTTTTGTTGTTTTAAATTTTTTGTTGTGAGGAATTCATGTTGTTTTAAATTTGCTAGAAGATTCACATAATACTATTCTGTTATTTTAAATATTTGGAGGAAGAGAATAATGGAAAAAATATTCTAAAGCAGTAACTAACAAATTGGAATAGATTACGGTTAATAAACAAGGATTGGTTCAACGATTTCATAATAGAGCAGCAATATCCTCCATTTCGTTTAATATATATGATGTAGTACTTATTTGTAATTTTCATAGTGAATTGTCGTGTGCTTTTTGGATAAAATCAGCAATGTTGTTATCAACATTTTGTGGAATCAGCAATTGAAATAGGAAGTTTATCTCATGTTATATTTCAATTAATCGATTATTTGAATTAATTATTGTCTTCTTATAACCTGTGTTATTATACATATATTTGTTGTAGTTATATTAAATAATCTTAGTAATTTGCAAAAGGCCCAAATTATTATTTTGTCCTAGGCCCAAAATGACACTGGACCGGCCCTGTTGATAAGTAAGATGACGCTGTTGAGATGGATGGATCTGCTAGGAGGAAGAGGATGATGCTTGCTTTCAAAAAATAAATAATTAGGGTAGCAAACACGAATATTGAGAAAAAGGAATGCAGCAGAGAAGATGAGGAGAATTTCTCAAATGAAAAGCAACACGATTAATGTTGCTTTGTTTCTAGGTGGGTTGGGTACTGTTTTTAGGTAGGCAACTGATTTACATAGGACAATACTGCAATACGAGTTTGTTGACACTTTTTTAACGTGAGTCACCATGACACCACTAACGGTGTTAGTGGTGTGAGGCTATGATTACCCCATAAATTCCACCTTTTTGATCCCAGCCACACAATTACTAACACCATTAGTATGTCATGGTGACACACGTTAAAAAAGTGTCAACAAACTCACTCTCACAATACTGAGATTATTAAAATTATCGGGCCCTCCTTGGAAGCCGGGCCCTGGACAGTTGCCCAGCTTGCCCAGCACAAGGACCGGCCTTGCTTATCAATCTAATTTGAAATTAAGCACTTTATCAATCATCAAGACAGCAAAGGAAATGATGTTTAGTTTCCCTTATTGGTATGTTCCTAATTCTAACCTTCCGACGTAGAATTATTGATTATGTTTACATGGTTTTAATTCTTCTGAAATTTTTTGTTGTTTTAAATTTTTTGTTGTGAGGAATTCATGTTGTTTTAAATTTGCTAGAAGATTCACATAATACTATTCTGTTATTTTAAATATTTGGAGGAAGAGAATAATGGAAAAAATATTCTAAAGCAGTAACTAACAAATTGGAATAGATTACGGTTAATAAACAAGGATTGGTTCAACGATTTCATAATAGAGCAGCAATATCCTCCATTTCGTTTAATATATATGATGTAGTACTTATTTGTAATTTTCATAGTGAATTTTCGTGTGCTTTTTGGATAAAATCAGCAATGTTGTTATCAACATTTTGTGGAATCAGCAATTGAAATAGGAAGTTTATCTCATGTTATATTTCAATTAATCGATTATTTGAATTAATTATTGTCTTCTTATAACCTGTGTTATTATACATATATTTGTTGTAGTTATATTAAATAATCTTAGTAATTTGCAAAAGGCCCAAATTATTATTTTGTCCTAGGCCCAAAATGACACTGGACCGGCCCTGTTGATAAGTTAGAAGACGCTGTTGAGATGGAGGGATCTGCTAGGAGGAAGAGGATGATGCTTGCTTTCAAAAAATAAATAATTAGGGTAGCAAACACGAATATTGAGAAAAAGGAACGCAGCAGAGAAGATGAGGAGAATTTCTCAAATGAAAAGCAACACGATTAATGTTGCTTTGTTTCTAGGTGGGTTGGGTACTGTTTTTAGGTAGGCAACTGATTTACATAGGACAATACTGCAATACGAGTTTGTTGACACTTTTTTAACATGAGTCACCATGACACCACTAACGGTGTTAGTGGTGTGAGGCTATGATTACCCCATAAATTCCACCTTTTTGATCCCAGCCACACAATTACTAACACCGTTAGTATGTCATGGTGACACACGTTAAAAAAGTGTCAACAAACTCACTCTCACAATACTGAGATTATTAAAATTATCGGGCCCTCCTTGGAAGCCGGGCCCTGGACAGTTGCCCAGCTTGCCCAGCACAAGGACCGGCCTTGCTTATCAATCTAATTTGAAATTAAGCACTTTATCAATCATCAAGACAGCAAAGGAAATGATGTTTAGTTTCCCTTATTGGTATGTTCCTAATTCTAACCTTCCGACGTAGAATTATTGATTATGTTTACATGGTTTTAATTCTTCTGAAATTTTTTGTTGTTTTAAATTTTTTGTTGTGAGGAATTCATGTTGTTTTAAATTTGCTAGAAGATTCACATAATACTATTCTGTTATTTTAAATATTTGGAGGAAGAGAATAATGGAAAAAATATTCTAAAGCAGTAACTAACAAATTGGAATAGATTACGGTTAATAAACAAGGATTGGTTCAACGATTTCATAATAGAGCAGCAATATCCTCCATTTCGTTTAATATATATGATGTAGTACTTATTTGTAATTTTCATAGTGAATTGTCGTGTGCTTTTTGGATAAAATCAGCAATGTTGTTATCAACATTTTGTGGAATCAGCAATTGAAATAGGAAGTTTATCTCATGTTATATTTCAATTAATCGATTATTTGAATTAATTATTGTCTTCTTATAACCTGTGTTATTATACATATATTTGTTGTAGTTATATTAAATAATCTTAGTAATTTGCAAAAGGCCCAAATTATTATTTTGTCCTAGGCCCAAAATGACACTGGACCGGCCCTGTAACTATGGAATGACTTACTTAAGATTTTGAGTTGTTTAATACAACTAATGTCAGATACATAATCTCAAGCCGAGTATATGATGTTATTTTTATCATATTGATATCTTAGTTTCTATATAGTTCATTTCCATAACTTGTGATCCACATTTTTTGACATGATCAAGCTTTAGGATGTATCAAGGGGGCTGTCGCAACTGGTGTCAGAGCCGAGATTTTAGCATTCTGAAAAATAATTTCAAAATATGAATTATTTAAAAAAAAAATCAAAATAAACATTTTGGAAAATATAAGTATAATTATTTTGAAAAAGCTTTTTTTCATGGATCCCTCATATCCATTTCCCTTCCTTATCCAAATTATCTTCTTGGGCTATTTGTGGTAGCGACTTATTTAATCTTTGCAATCTATAAACGGATATGTCTAATCCATTCATTGTCCCCCACCTCAAGAGGATAAGGTAGTAGTAGTCGGTACATCATTGCTTTTAGCTGCTATGATTTGGAGCTTAGTTAGACCGCTCCATTATTTTTGTATATTTTTGGTTTTGTTTTATCTGTACCTTTTTTGTGTTTGTTAGAGGGATAACTTGATGTGCTTTGATGTTTATTTAAAAGTATGCACTGGTATTTGAGATTGTAGTATTTATAATATGAAATAATTGGTATTTTTTATAATAGTTATTTATTTAGTTTTTCCATAACGTATAATTCGTCCACTATGATTTTGTTTAAATCGCATTTTGATATCTCAGTCTTTGTATGGTTTTATTTCCATAACTGACCACCTACATCATTTTATATAACCGAGCTTCGGGGTGTATCAAGAAGTGTGGGTTGTCACAGATGTTGTCAACCAATGTTATAAAGACCGAACCGCGAATCGAACCGCGACGACTCAAGGTTTAGGGTTTCGAAGGTTTGATTGGTTGAACCGTTGGAACCGTGCATTTTATTATTATAATATTTAATCTATATATGTTAAAACCCAAATAAGTGATTATAAATATTAAGGCTGCAACTGTACAATTAGCAATGCCGACAAGAAAATAAAAATGATGTTGTTTGAATTTGGATGACCAGACAAGCAACTTGAATGAAAAAAAAAATCATTGCTAGGTATGCTGTACCAATATCACACACCAAATAGAGCACCAGTACTGCAGTATATTAAATTATATCGCATTGTTTATGTTTCACCAGCACCTGAAAAAAACAATATCATCATAATATAATAGCAAAGTTGTTGCATCAGTTCCCAAATCGCTTTCATCATAACTCAAAATAGTAGGAAAATTCTTCATGCTTTATTTGTCTCTAATAAATCACTAGATTTTATTTGAAATTTCAGCTTACAGCGATTCTCGATTCACACGGAACTCAAACTTTAATCTTCATCGCAATAACAATCATTATCCTACAAATAAATAAAAAATGACACCTATTGCTGGCTGCAGTATCGGTCGTGGTGCCAACGATGGGAGGACCTACTAGAGTGGCGGAACCTGTGATGGCGGCTGGAAACAGTGTAGATAGGTATTAGGGTTTTTTAGATTTGGGGATATAGAAATCTAAGGTGGAAATGCTGGCTAAAACGGCTTCCACGATTTAAAAGTACGGTCGGATCCTCGGCTCCAGGGTTCAACCGACGGTCGGTGCATGGAGGAGGTTCCACAGAGCTCTGTGCCGTCAGTAGCGAAGGTTCACGGTTTATCACGGTCGGACCACGGTTGGGTCCGGTCATGATAACTATGTCAACACGGTTCCCTTAACTTGGAAATATTGTGGAACTTTAATGTAGACACTTCTCTTCTATTATAAAATATGGCATGGAGTCATCCAACGACTAGTTGCTAAAAATCTATGCATAGGAAGTGAAACAATACCCAGTAAAGAATCATCTCCTTAGTTATATGAAGTTAGTATCACTATTAACTATGGTCAATTCATAGTTTTAGTTTCGGGTCTTATGAATATGATTAATAGTAATTGTTACTCATTGAATCAATGGTTTTATATTTTGGCTTATAATTTTGAATGTAAATGATGTTGAAATTTTTAAGAAAATCAAATTCCACAAGTCCCAAATTGATATTTTGATGGTCAAAAGTGGTTTTCAACACTCGAGATTTCCACACTAGTGAAAATATACATCTAAAATGGAAAATGAGCGAGTTTTGATGTAAATATGTAGAGAAAATGCTAGAGAACAGTCACACGGTATTTATAATGGTTCTGCTCGTCGGAGCCTTTGTCTCTGGATGTTTAGTATTTTATTACTTCACTTAGATATATTACAATGTGGAATCGGTATATTTTTCGAATATACAGAACTATGATAATTCCAATTGTTATAGTGAGCGATCCCGAGTGTTATGCTTGGAAAGGAAGGCAGTAGGCTATGCTTCGTGATCCAAATACTTGGAAGTGGAAGGAGGAACCTTCATGAGTCCATGAAACCAAGTCAAGTTAAGTGGGGATCGAGTGACTAGGAGGATTCCAAAGGGATACCATGGCCATGGTCGCAAGCAGGTTCAATAATGAGTTTTATTTCTTCTTCCTGAAGTGTTAAGGCAATCCAAAACAGTCTAAGTGTCCAAGGAGAAGGCTATTCTTCCACGAATGATGGAAGGTGCTTGAGAGGTTATAAGAGAGTTATTTTCTCCCTAGGAAGCCATGAAAGTAAGGAGCCAACCAAGATCCAACCTCCTTCATGTTGGAGAGTGAGGGGTATTTATAGGAGAAGGCAGGCAGGTGGAGCAAGTTAGGAAATGGGACCCACCAGCATAACTCGTATCCCGGGATCGATACCGAACCTTATGCTTGTATTTTGGTTGCTCCTTTCCTGGTTAACTTCGTATCTTGCATGAATCATATCCTTGAAGCTTTATGGCTCTCGTATCCCCGAGTTCTCTGCTATTTCGTACCTCGGAACATCTTTCGTGACTTTATATTTGAGGTCCATCAAGCTTGCATCGATCCTGAGATTTCTTGTTTAGGTCCAAAATCTGGCATGTAGTGGGTACAAAATCATGTTGAGGAGATAATGGGTTATGAAATGCGGATGAAGACTTCAGGATACAAATAGAGTTTGGTGTGATGTACGAAAGTGAGAAGCAAGATGTAGGAAGCGGGATACTATTTTGGGGATAAAAATTTGGTGTTAATGGGATTTCGAAGAGTTGTGAGGTCGGGATTCCAGTTGGTGATGAGGTTCAAGGACGATCCCAAAGGGTTGGTCCATTGTTGAGTAGTTTGGTCATGAGAAAACGACTATTCTTGTGCGACCCTATTGGACTCAGTCTCTAAACGCTTCAGCCACGCTTCTAGGCCATTGATCCACACGATGGGCCAAGTCACGTGGGTTTGAACTGCTTTTGGGAACTGGACCAAAAGGTCGGCTAACACTTCCCCCTAGAGAATTCCTTGTGATAACATGACATGCTTTGAGATGAGCCAAGTATTCTTGTAGGCCGGAAAAGCCTCTGATTCATGTCGAGTGACTGATTGTGACCTTTCTGTTGAGACTTGTTGATGGCAATACGAATTTCCAGCATTGTTGAGATTTACGAGTACTCGAACTAGAATCTTGTCTGATCTCCTAAATGAACATCCATTTCCTATAGAATATGGAAATTAAACACTAGTCGTCGACTTCCACTTACATTAGAACATAAATAAATCGTTGTCGGCACAGTGTCACACACACACTCGCATGTTTGCACGTGATTTCATGCGATATGATCAAAGTATGAAATGAGTAATATGACATTTAAATGGCATGCCATGGGCATACGATCATGCAAGTTAGCTTTTCAAAAGTTATCGATTGGAACTCGGTCATTTGGCATGTACTCTCGAATCATTTAGGCTTGCTAGCACATAATTGTTAACGATTCAAGTTGGTACATACGATCAAGGTTTCGAAAGTGTGTATGCATGACCGTTGCCATGGCTTGGGCGTGCAATCGCGTAAGTTGGTTACTGAAACATCGTCCAATCTTAAGTTGATCGTTTGGCATATTCAGTGGAATCGTTTAGATTTCCAAGTACATGATTGTTTTACGTTTCAAGTTGATCCCGATGGTCAGAGTCTCGAAAACTCGTATACCTGATCATCGTTGTTGTTTGAGTGCAGAAGTATGTCACCGATCCGGGCGAACCGAAGTCTCCTCTCCTCCCCTTTTCTATGTATTTTTAGGGATCGATACCGATCTAGGGATTGCTACTGATCATGTTACTTAGAATTTTTTTCTAAGCTTTATAGATTCACCCGGTCCCTCCTATAAATACCTCGGATATGAAATCCACTCTTCCTCCTAGCATACTCCATACCTATGAACTTTTTGAGACTTCGAAAAACTCTTGGACAATTCAAACACCATTTCTCCTTCTTCGATCCCAACTCAGGTGGGTCTTATTTGAACTCAAATTGTGCTATAGAGTAGGTTGGAGGTCGTGGTAGAAGCCACTTGATGGATTTCGCAATGGTTGGCGTGCGGGAGGAGCTCTAAATGGAGGAATAGAGAAGGTGGAGTATGAGTTTTAGCAGGAAGATGGAGAGAGCCTGGGAGATACGAAGAGGATTTCGTATCCCATCGAGGCTTGCGCTTTTCGTATCTTCGTGAAGCGTGGAGCTTGGGATACGAAAAGCTTAGGATACAGGAGAGGATCAGCAAGAATCCACAGGGTGTGCTAGAGATGAAAAGAACTATGTTTTCAAAATACAAAATTTACTTCCTTGTCCCAGTACTTGATCATTTTTGTGAGTAGCGTGTAGTGTGGATTGGAAGGGAGGAGAAGCTGGATCAGATTTGTGGCGTAAACTAGAGGGAAAGAGGCACGGTATACGAATTCCTAAAACAATGTGGGATACGAAATTTTAATTTAGTGTCCGGAAACTCCCTAGAATTTTCATATCCTGGAACTTGGTAGTGCACATGAGTTTGGACATCCAGGATGGATAATTTTGTGTGTATAGGGATACAGAGTGTAATTTTGTGTCTAAGAATGTAACACCCTGAATTTTTGAATAATCGAATCAACTAAATTAAAGAATAATTAATCTCAGATGTGAGAATTAAGGGAAACGGGTTGCGCCATTGTGTTCATCTCAGAATTCTGGTTGAGATAGAGTCCGAGTTTGCGTAAATTGGATTCTGTATGAAAAAGATATCTTTGAATTAAATATTACAGCAAAACATGAAGAAGAAAAAAAAGAATGAGAAAAGAATAAATGTTTTGCATTTTTCTAAGGTTTGTAAGCAAAAGACTTAGTAGCTCATTTGGTTGGAACACGTGACTTGCATACAAGGGGTACAGAGTTCAATCCCGGCAGCGCCATATTTTTGTTTTAGGAGAATGGCTTAAAATGGCTTAGTGTGAACACAGTTCAAAAAGTGGTTTAGTGTGAAAATGGGTAATTGGGAAGATAGATAAAAAGAAAAAATATATATAGAATATATACATACATACATACATACATACATACATATATACATATATATATATATATATATATATATATATATATATATATATATATACGACGTGTACGCATCATGTGGCGTACGTGGCGCATTTTTGGTTGTTAATGATTGTTTTTTTTATGTGGCCTTCTTTGATTGCCTTTTATGACAAATTAAAGGTAAGAAAGATTTATGCATGTATAAATGGATATTTGTATATGGGTAATTAATGTATACGTTAAAAGGGAGAATATGTAATTAACAATAATAGATTTATAATTTACATATAAATAAGAAGGATAAACATGAAAATTACATGGCATAGATTGGTTCATGAAATGGTATATTTAGTATACCATTAATTGTGAGCATAATTAAAAATATAGTTATGGCATAATTAAAATGGGAATAATTTACATATGGAATTTTTCATAAATAAGAAATATGTAAATTATAGAAAAAATGAACATTTAATACAATATGGTGAGTCATTAGGGCTGAGGTGTCACCCTATCTTGTTTGGATGGTTCAGGTTGCTTCTAGGTTGATCGGATGGCCTAAATTAATCCTAAACTCTATAAAAACACCTCTAGACTCAAACCCTAAAATCAAAACAAAATTAGATTCATGGCCTCCATGCCGTCACCAAGCAACTCAGCATAGCCACCACCAATTAAAGAGGAAGAAAGCTAGTCTAAATCAATCCTTTTCAACTTTAAGAATCTTCTTCAAGGGAAAGCTATTACAACTTCAGAACTCAGAATTTAGAATTCAAGACCTTCTCTGAATTGCGAGTTCGATAATTTTAATAAAATAATTAGCAAATTAATTGGATTGAGTTATGACGTGGACTATTTGGATATGATGTGAATTATTGATCGCATGTTATTATTCATGTAGTAAAATTGTGATGTTCATGTTGTAAATTCTATGATACTATCTTGTAAAGTTGTGATCATCTATGTTGTAATTTTATGATTGGCTTATGTATAATCGAATCACCATGTTGTTCATATGCTAGTTTGGGTATGTTGATTCATATGATAAATCATAAGTATGTATGCAAGTTTAGATTTTTATTAAGACATGAATCATATGCAAGTTGGGGAAAATTATATGTATAACCTTATATGCTACATGACACCTATTTTAGATCTAAAGTTAGGCTATGACATGTGTGAGTTATATGCCAAATTCTACATGCTGGTTTACATGTTTAGATGTAAGTTTATACTATTGTTATGTTGCATAAATCACATATGCAAGTTTATATGAATACATGTGTTTGAATATGAATCATGTTATGCAAGTTTGTGGTTACTGTCTATGCAAGATTACACCTTTAGATGTAGATCTATGACATACATGATTTATGCATGTTTGTGACCATTATCCCAACAAGTTCACACCTTTAGATTTGGGTCTATGACATATGTAGTTTTATGCAAGTTGTAACTTTGGCCTATGCAAGTTTTAGATGTAGAACAACTTTCACACATGCAAGTTCACCCCTTATGTTTAGATCTAGTTTTAATTATATGTATATTATGTATGTTGTGATGTTTTCTCTTTATTCCATGAGTTAAACTATTCGAGTCTAACATATATTTTACGTTAAACGAATAAACGTACAACGTGGGGTAAAAGGGGATAATATTAAAAGATTTAATTGGCATAAATGCCTTAAAAGGCATAAAATAAATTTGTGATGAAAATTGGTACGATTTTACATACCATAAATAGATGGACATAATTCAGTCAATTATGACCATAGTTAAATTTGAAATTAATTGATAATTTGAATAGGGAAAGTAATTCAAATTGGGGAATGATTAATTAGGAGTAATTAATCGTCTAAGACACGAGGTTAGGCTCTTTTGTGGTGTAAGACTGCCCGGACCCGCCCGGCAAATCCAGCTGCCACAAATGCCAGTCTAATGTGGGAGGTCTTAGGCATAAATTATATACGTAACAATTGTAAAGAGACGAGGTTAGGCTCTTTTGTGGTTTAAGACTGCCCGGACCCGCCCGGCAAATCCAGCTTCCACAAATGCCAGTCTAATGTGAGAGGTCTTTATGAGGTTACAGTCTTAATGAGTTAAGAAACACTTAACCAGATAAACATGTAGTGGGACATGAGGGGGTTAAGTGGGTGCCTTGGGTGGCATGTGGAATCTAGTGGGTGCCTTGGGTGGCATTTGAAATACGATTAGAAATACTTAACCAAAATTGAAACATGTAAGTGAACATGAATAAGAAGTGGGTTAAGTGGGATGTACTAGATGGGATCAAGCTTAGGTGGATAGCTTGCGTCAAGTAATGGGGGCCCGTTTCAACCAGTAACCCATACGTATCTTTGTGGGCTCGACCCAAGTCGAGGACGGGACACGCATACTGGGCTTGACTGTAAGAGGCCAAACCGGGTTAGCGGTGGCAACGCAAGTCCAACGGGTTCATATACGTGTGTGGACCCGGGATGGTAGGTAAGACGTTGTTGCATCGTGTAGGTATAAGCCGTGCATTATTTGTGGTATCGGGTTGCCACTTTGGGGAGTGATACACCCCACTGTGGGGCCAGCACGGGTATCTACGAGTTAGGGAGCCGATCGCTTGGGGGTAGTGGGTACACCTAGTGGAGATAGGGGAAGGCGGCACCTATGAAGGCAGCTAGGGGTGCACGAATCTACCAATATCATTATTAAGTTCTGTAGGCGGGATCAACCTTAGGGTGACTAGTGGTGATGCAGTATACTAGTGGTGGTGCAGTGTAGCAATTATCTCATAGTGTTGGTGTAGTTTAGTAATTATCTTACAGTGGGTTAGGTGCGCTTTAACGATATTGTTGTTCATCCTGTTTCCTTGTTTACTCTGCCATACTCAATGGTTCATGGTCATTTCCTTATTTTCCAACTTATGCCTTAGCCTAGTTACTTTGGTAATTATATTGTTAAAGTTATCGCACTCGCCAGACTTTATGTCTAACCCCCATTTGTTTCCTCCTCTTTTCTTCGTCCCCCCCTCTTTGTTGTTTCCTCCTCTTTTCTTCGTCCCCCCCTCCCCAGGTGCTCAGGTTGGAACAAGCACCGGTGGAACTTGATTTTGGACAACTGTGCTTCTTGCTTTTAGAAGATTGCTTGGATTGCTGAAGTAAAGTTCAGCATCTCTTTTATTTATGGCTATTTTGTATTGGGGATTATGTCTTTCAATTTATGTACTTTGATTTAGTCAAGATGAATATTATGTACTTGGCTCTGGTTTTGATGATGTAATCAAACATATGTATTTTCCGCTGCAATGAAATAAAGTTTTTAATTTTTCAAGTACTGTTTATATCTGTCTTGTTGTTAAGTTTCTGTTCTATACTCACTTAAAACGCTCCATATAAGTTAATGCATTCCCTTTGTGAGTGACATTAATGGACATGGGGTGTTACAAAGAAACTCAAGAAAACTCCAATCTGACACTTTGACTCGCGAGCTTGGGTTGTCACACGACGATGCATGGTCCGGTTAAGTTTCGAGACGTACGTTTCATCGCATAACGTGTTAACATTTGAATGACAAGTTCGATTGAAAACGTCGATTCGAACATGCACATAGGATTAGAGCATAAACTCGGGCAATGGATACATAACTAAACCGTCGCTTCAAGGATTCGATCCTTATCCCAACTACGTCGTAATTGCGGTTCGACTTAAATTTAACGCTTTGGTTCGCGGCGACGTTAGTTTAAGTCCGTTGGACTGGAAATCATCGCCGCATCCCAGAGGATTTTAGTACGACTGCATCAGCATATACGACACTTGCACGTTTCACGTTAGTTCACACCGACACAAGCGGTATAGGTTTTTAGTGCGTTAACTAATGCCACTATCTTGCAAGTATAGTTTGCAATGGAAAAGAGAAGATCTAGGCAACTTTGAGGCTAAGAAGTTAAAGCCATAGGGACATCTCCGAGCTTAAATGAATCTCCTTACAATCCTAGCCCGTCAGCGAATGATAATGGGGCCTTTGGAACTTCTACCCCATCTCAACAACTAGGCACATCTGACACACAAGAACAAAAGGGATAACCCAATTGGTGTCCGCATTCAAGCGAGCATGTAAATGAACCTATTGTCGGAGGTGAAGCAGAAATTGTTGGAGAGGGCCTGTTAGAAGGAGAGGATAGCAGTGGCAATAAGGAGGGCATATTTGTAGCACCAGACATGGTGGGAGATACTGCGATTCTCAAGAATCCCCCTGATTTGGTTGTTTCACGGATATATGAAACTTCAATATGACGAATCTGCGTGAAATATGGAATATCTTGGGACGATATCATGATCCCTGGGAAGGAAGATAGGGTGCATGCTCCCTCAAAAGGGTGTACTACCTGGAAAAGACATATGTGCTATGTCGGATGCATTCCCTTGTCTTGCTCGTATATCCAAAATATTCTATATTTCTTTTGATTAGCGCCAACGCAACTTCATTCGAATGCATATGCGTTCTTTCTTGTCACCTACATCTTGTACATAGAATGGTTGGGAGTTGGACCGACTGGGGAAGACATTAGATATCTCTACTCTTTAGAGAAGAGAAACACATGTCGCCTTCCATCGTCTACATCGAGGCGCAACCTAATAGTGGTTTTATCTTGGGAACGTGGAACAAGCTCAGCTACTTTAAAGATGGTTGGTTCTACGTTTGATGCCCTCCAGTATTTGTGAGGAGATGGCTTGCTGGCCTTAAGTACTTAAAAACTTAAATTATACTCTGAGTTAATTGGGTCGTAAGCTCGAAACCAACTTGAAGTTTCATATGGCATGCATACCACCAATTTCTAAGAGTGGTCAATATTTGGAGTGAGTTCTTGCTCTGAAGATGCTCCAAGCGGATATTGCGACACCCTGACTCTACGATCAAACCGTTTTCTTCATTTATTGCACTTGCTTCCTGAAGACCACTCGATGGGTCGCAAGGACGATGATAAAGAAGAGGAATAGGAAGCGGCAGAAGTAGAGGGAGAAGGAAAGTTCGATAGGAAGAGGAGGTTCCTCCTGTCGTGCCCTCTACCGAGGAGGAAGTTGCAGAGGCTTAAGGGGATATAGGAGACAACATCGGCTTTGAGTAGGGGCCTGCAGAAGGGAATGGTTCATAACCCACTCCCATTCCTTCTTCAATTGAGGAGACACGGCCGGTAGATGCTTTTGAACCAAGTTCTTCAGCTACGACCTCTACGACCATTGTGTCGATGGTGGCTGAAAACTAGTTCAAAGATTTGGATAAGGTCCCAATAGAGACATCTTCGTTTGGGTTAAGCACAGCTGATGTTGAGAGCTTATTGCCAAGCATTGGGGAAATTTTCCCTTCAAGTAAGTAAACAACGGTTTTGTGGGGGAAACATTTAGGATACACACACCCATAAGCATTGCATAGCACAACACTTAATTCATATGTGTTGAATATTCAATTATAACGTAGAGTTTAATCCATGCAGGTGTTATTTCTAAAAAAGGAGACAAAGATCGTGGTCGAGGAGATTCTCGATGGTCGTAGAGAAATGCCATGAGCGACTTCTACGCGAGCACTGAACCTTGTACAAGGATGAAGTAATTTGAATTTGAAAGTAGTCATTGCCATCAGGAACACTCCCCGTAGTTGGAGCCTTTGCTAGTAGGAATGAGACCAACGGATGAAAGGAGAGGGACTGAATCATTTAGTACGAGACAACAAGTTGCGATTTCACACCTTCTTATGCACCAACCTCCATAATGGTGATGATCCGTAGACATAAGTAGGTATGGTGAGGTAAGGACGGGAACCAGAGGAAGGATGTGAGAGGCCGGGGTCCTATGCTACCCGACATGTCAGTAATCCTAGAGTTGAGCCCCAAGGAAAGGAAGGCAACACTAAAGAAGTCGTTTCTGGCTTCTACTCCGAGGACTTAGTATAGTTGTCGGGTATTAGCCTGATTCCACGCCAAGACAACGAAGATGTTCGGAAGTGGGTGTATGCCGCCTACTATCAGTATCGGGAAATGCATAAATACATAAAGAAACTCTCGGAGTTGATCAGAAGAAGAACCCAAAAATTCAATGCTTACACTCAAGCATAAGAAGGAAAGTGTTGTGACTCAGGACACGGAGATAGGGAAAACATGGTCTTGAGTTACATCTATTTCTATGTACTCAAGTAACACTATTATATGCTAACTCTTTGTTATCGAAACAGATGAACCAAAGAAGGAGTTTGGAGGAGATGAAAGTGGTGATGGTAGCGTCCAGTGCCCATTATAAAGATATGTTAGCTTCTCCGTCAACCCATGCCACCAACTTGGAGAAAGATAATAAGGACCTGACCGAAGAGAACCTCAGGCTGTAGGAGGAAAATAAGACGGTGCAGTAGCTAAGGGCGGACAACTAGGCATTATCTAAGGAGAACGAAAGGTTCTGAATGAAGAATGAAGAGTCCCAATGTCTAAAGAGGGAAAATGAGGAGATCAGGCAAATGCTTGATAGGAATCATGCCGAGCTTGAGCCGACCAAGAAAGATAAGGAGGCAACAGAAGCTTCAAATAAAGAAGTGCTCATCCAAATAGATGGGATCAAAGATGAGCATGAATCCGAGCTAAAGGAGTTGAGAAGACAAGTCAGGGTGTCCCAAGAATAGGTAGAGAGGGATACAGAGCTGATGGTCTGGGGTTTTTATGTCAAAACACTTCAACACCGTGGGCTCTCATGGATCCGCGACTACCCGTGAAACCTGGATTTTACTTAGAAGAAGCTAGTTGAGGACAAAGCTATCGCCCCAGAGGTGGAGAGCACGGATGAGGCTTAGTTGATGGAAAGATGTCTAGAGGACGAGTGCCGGGTGTTGGTGGAAGGAAGGAAACTTATTGAGGAAGACGTCGATGCGGAAGAGGTGGAAATAAGTGTTGCTGAGAAGGGCAAAAAATTTGTAGCCAAGAGCATCATAGTGGCTCACGAGTCTGTTCCCAATAGGAGCACGCCATTCCAACTGCTTTCGCTGGTGTTCCTTCGTCCCAACTCCAAGTGTCCTTTTGTCAACCGCCAAAGGGTCAACATGAGGGGGTTCCATACATAAGATGCTAGAAGATATATTAACTCACTAGATAGGAAATGGAAAGATGATAGCACGAAGTAGAAGTATACTATTTTTTTATCTCCAACGTGCAGGTCCCTCTAGGGAACGGACGACGGTCGAGATTGAAATGGCGATGGTCACCGTGATTGGAATCAACCCGGATGCTTACAGAAAGCAAATGGAGGAAGATCATGGGTTCCTCATGGGCTTTGACCTGGAAATGGAGGAGTTCAAATTGGATGGTTTTCCAAAGTGCTCGATGATGGCAAGGACTCGAAGGGTGCATATGTCCAACTAACAAGGAAGATGTAAGTAGTTAGGAAAATCTTGCACAAGTTAGTCAAAGAATAAAATGACCTACCGCTAATGAAGTTTGAGAAGCTTGGGAAGAAGAGGAAAGAGACAAGCATGCCAGGGTCAAAGCTCAGGAAGAGGCAAGGAAGGAGGCTGAGGAGGCGGAATAGGCTAAGGTACAGAAGGAGGTTTGGAAGAAGGCGGAGCAAGAGGCTTCCCAGAAGAGAGCCGAGAAGGAAATGAAAAGGTTGAAGGCTCTGGAGGAGGTAAATCTAAAGGCAGACTGGTTGTCAGTGGAAAAGGTCGAGAGGGAAGACATAAAAGCTCATAAAGTAACCGAGAAACTTGAAACTTCAGGGGCCATTGTCGAAGCTTTCCCTGTTCCGCTGAAGGCGACCCCTCTCGTGACCTGAATCGTCATGAGTGAAGAAGAAGGGGAAGTGCAGATCCTCCTGACGACCTTGGGTGGTGGATATGAGTTCATACCTCTCCCCTCTACAACTCCACCAAAGGAGAATTTTGGTAGAGGGGAGTCGAAGATGAAGAGGAAGAAGAAGGATAAGCCACTAGAGACCAAATATGAGAAGAAGAAAGGGAAAAGGGGTGGCTCGTCTAGGTGATAGCTATAGCTAAGTTTTGTTATTGTAGGCCGATAAAACATGCGAGCACATCCCTCGCTTTTCGGAGGCACGATGTGGTTGTGATGTACATCATGTCACTGGTAAAAGGCTATAATTTTTGACATGTGGATAAAATTTTATTTTCTTTCATCACATATCACTCTAAGTGTTTAAGCACTCTTTACATTTTCTAGTACTGTACTCATGTAAATTAATTTGGTGTTACACTTAGACTTGTGTTTGTTTAAGGAATCTCGAGGCTTTGGGAACTCGAAGTTGGGCTTGGAAAACACAAGACTTTGTAGTAAGTATGTGGGGAAATGAATTTTTAGCTTCGTATCCCAAGGACTTAGCCAATTTTTCCTATTTCCCAGGAGTTGTACGTTGTATTGTTTTCTTCAACCCCGAGTTCGAGCATTTAACCTTGGGTTATCACACGACATTGGGCGAATATATTAGGATTGAAGTAAAACGTAACGCAGCCGATTGGCATGATGCTCGGGAATCGAACTTGTCTGGACTGACCACTCGGATGTGCACATAAGATGTGGGCACAAAGTTATATTTGATTCCTAACCTAATCATGCCGTGATGGCCATTCATTCTAATTATTGCGTTCATAGTTCATGATGACACATGTTTGAGTTATAAAACTAAAGTTGGTCATCATGTCCCAGGATGTTCGCTTGTAAGGAGTCTTAGACTCAAGGGATGTCGAAGGCGACTTCCGTAGTTCTGAGACTTCTGCTTTGGACCACCTTTTCCACATGGAGGGTTTGCTCTCAGCAGCTCGTTCCGCGGTTCACAGAGAAGATGATTGTGGTAAATATGCAGGAATGTTGGAAGCGATATCCCACAGGCCTGTTCTTTGTTGCGTGTACCTCTGGTAGTGCTTCCCGACGTTCCCCAACTAACTGGGAGGTGGTCAGAGCTCTGGTGGAGGCTAAAGGTTGCGACGACAGTGAAGAGGAGGTGTCGGTTGGAGAATGAATGTTTTCTTCTTATTTTCGTTTCATAACCGCCAAGGGAAAAAAAGGTGGGAGTGAGTCGCAAAGTGATTTCTCCGAAGGCGACCTCAAAGATCGCCATGCTAATGTATGTGGTTGCAAGAAGTTGTGGAAGTTGATGCCCCCCGGGCCTGCTTCCATTAGGGTGCCTCCAGTAAAGCTTTCCGATGTGCCCCCAACTGATTTGGAGGAGGCTAGGGCTCAGGTGGAGGTGGAAGACCATGAAACAACGAAGAGGAGGTGACCTTCGGAGAAAGGAGGTTGCTCTTTGTTCCCGTTTCCCCTCCAACGAGAAGGCAGAGGCGGGAATAGGTTGCAAACCGATATCTCTGGTGATGACCTTAGAGTGCGTCATAGAAGTCATTTCTCCAAGCGCTTGAGTACTCTTTATACTTTCCGGTAATCGTACTCCTGCAATGTGACTCGGAATAGAGCTTAGATTTGAGTTGGTCGAAACTCCGCTCTTGAGAAACTCAAGTCATTTGGAGTTCGATGAGACTGACTTCGCTTCTAAGGCTTCCCTTCGGTTGCTAAACTAGAGATGTTGCAAAGTCGGAATGATGCCAAAAGACCATCGCCTGAGTATGCTGAAGCGTATGTAGGTCGGGCTAAATCCAACAGACTTTGTGGGGGTGCTAACAGAATGCCACCATAGTATGCCAGAGTGTAAGTAGGCCGGGCTAAATTCGGTGGACATAGTGTATTTGTAGTAGCGGTGCTTTGGCAATTCACGAGTGAATCTCGAAGGCTAAGGCTAAAATTTTTATAATTCGTACAAGGATTACAATTAAGTAATTACAAGACTACTCAAGCTATTTGTCGAAATTACAACACGAAAGCAAAATACTTTAGAAATGAAAACAACTATGTTCATAAAAGGTGTGACACAAATAAGACGAATCATGAGGTTCGGCGTCGATGTAACAACCCGTATTTTTATAATATATTAAAATAAGAAATCAAGGCAGAATTAAATTTTAATTTAGAATCAGGGGAAACGGGTTACGCCATTGCGTTCGTCTAGAAATTTTACATGAAATAGAGTTCGAGTTTTCGAAAATCGGAGTCCGGATGAAGAAGTTATGGCCTGTACAAGTTTCAGCAGTTTTCAAGCAGCACTGGACCAAGGGGTCGACCATAGGGTCGACCTACCCCCCCCCCCCCCCAGGTCAACCATAGGGTCGACTTACCCCCAGGTCGACCATAGTGTCAACCTTCCCCCCCTTACAGGTCGACCTGGTCGGCCTGTTTTGACCCAGAACTCATTTTTGAAGCCTGAGACATGTTTTGATGGTCCGGATTGATTCTAAGGTTAATCTAAGGGCCTAAACTAGTTCATACACCTATATAAACATCCTAAGTCCTAACCTAATTCATACAATAATTCATATGATACCAAAAGGCTGTTGGACTTCCGCTTGATCATGGCCGCCGCTCTCTAAACTTTTCTCTTTGCCTCCAAACTAGATTCAAACTAGAGATTAAAGCTTCTACAGCAATTCTACAACAATTCAAGAAGATAAATCAATGTCTCTGCAACGTTCTACGACAATTTTAGTTCTTAATTCATTAGCCATGCTCTGTAAGTTCTAATTATTTTTAGATCTAAATGTTTAATTATGATGTGGCCATGGAATAAAGTGGAATTGGATTTAAGTATGTTTATCGATTCTGATCTATTTCTGTTGCTCCTTGAATCTTCTGTTTTGGGACTTGTCTATCTTTATGTTCATGACAAGTTTATGATCTATTCAGCAGTTTTCTTGATTCGTAATGACGTTATCATCAAGTTGTAATATTTATGCCGATGATGATGTTTTCCTCTGATCCCATTTTTATTCAATTTCTATCTCCCCGAATTTATTTTCTTTTCATGAACCTTGGTCAATTTCGGACCTTGGCCTAAAATCGCGATTCGCGTACGATATGTATACGGGGGAATTATGGGATTATTGCCTATATGAATATGATGTGGAAACATGAAATTGGATATTATCATTATATTTGCAAGTTTGGGTTTGATCTGTAAATTTTGGTATAATCTTGTTATGAACAAATTTGCATAAATACTATATACATGGAATTTGGCACAAATAGGATCTATGTAATGTAACATGAGATTTGGTATATATAACATGTATGTAATTTGGCATGTAAATTAAACCACGAGTTTGGGCCTATGTAAATTAAATCAAAAGATTAGGCTTACGATTGGGCATATGTAGAATTGGGGATTTGAATATAAAAGCGATTGTAAATTTGATAATTTGCATAAATATGTATTATGAACTTGGGTAGTTGGCATGTGTTGTAATAAAAAGATTACAGTTTGGGATAACTACATCATGAATCATGATTTGGGTTTATTTGGGCATGATATATGCAATTTTGGCTAGAACTCGATATGGGTGAAATAGCATAAACTTGGCATACATGTAAATAGGCAAGAATTGGACATATGTAAACTGACTAGAATTGGGTATATATATCCATATATATATATATATATATATATATATATATATATATATATAAATTTGGCATGTAATTTTGTAACTTGGGCATATGTTTATTAATATGCAAAGTTGGGAATTTGAAACATGAAAATGACTGTGTATTTGATAATTGACTTGAACACGAACATGAACATTTCTATATGTTAAACACATGAACTGATATCGGGGTTTTGGGCGGAATACGACCATTAATAAACCTTTGACACGAGGTTAGACTCAGTTTGTGGTGTAAATCTTCCCGGAACCGCCCGACAAATCCAGCAGCCACAAAATGTCAGTCTAATGTGAGAGGTCAAAGGTCGAATTGTAGGCGTAACGATTTATGACACGAGGTTAGACCCAGTTTGTGGTGTAAATCTGCCCGGAACTGCCCGGCAAATCCAGTGGCCACAAAGTGCACGGTCTAATGTGAGAGGTCATGATTCGTTCATCATAATGAATGAATCAAGGAATATCAACCATAATAAGACGTGGGTATGGTTAGAGGGTTAAGTGGGATACATGGAAATTTGACATGTAAATGTGGACCTAACCGGTATGAGTTAAGAACATGTAAAACTTATAAATGTGGGCTTAACCAACATAACTGTTAATCAGACCAATGGGTGGGTTAAGTAACATAGCTAGGCTAATGACACTTGACCGTTATAACATGACTAGCGGATGGGTTGGGCTAACTTGAATAGGTTGATAACACCCAATCGGTATAACCTGATGCGTGGTAGGGTTAAGTAAACACACGAGGGTAACACTTAACCATTATAATATGACTGGTGGAGGGGGTTAAGTTAACATGCACTTAACCAATATAACGTGATGCGTGGTAAGGTTAAGTAACAACAGAGGGTAACACTTAACCGTCACAACATGATAAGTAGGTGGGCTAAGTCAATGTACACTTAACCAATATGACATGACATGCGGTGGGGTTAAGTTAACACAAGGGAGAACACTTAGCTAGTATAACAAGGCTTGCGGTAGGGTTAAGTAACACAAGGAACAACACTTAACCGATATAACATGATGTGTGGTAGGGTTAAGTAAAACAAGAGAAAACACTTAACCAACTTAACATAATGGACGGAGAGGGTTAAGTACATATCGGGTTGGTGGGTAATATTAGTAAATATAAGCCCACAAACTTAACCATTAGTAAGCACGCTTGAATCGGTGGGTTAAGTACATCACGGGAAGGTGGGTAATATCTGTATATATAGGCCCACACACTTAACCAGTAGGAAACCCTAGTAACGGGGACCCATTTCAGCAGTAACCCAAATCAGGTATCAATGATACCCTGAAACTAGGCAGGGTAGGGCACGATTACTGGGCTGATTGTAAGCGGTCAAAGCGACGGCGGTGGGTGCAACAGTGTAGGTTCTACCGGAGTGCGAGCGTGCACACACTTCGGAGCAGACAAACAGGGCACTGGGGGCACCAGTAGTATAACCTATGCCTTCTAGAATTGCGTCGGGCCGCCACCATGGGTCTTAATACACCCCATGGTGGGACCGGCATAGGTATCTACAATCATTGGGGGTCGTATGACACACTTAGGTAGCATAATCCCTAGGTTGGACCTAGGTGGCATAAACCCTAAATCCGAGAAGTGTTCAATAGGTAGCATAATCCCTAGGTTGGACCTAGGTGGCATAAATCCTGGTTGAATCTAGGAAGCGCTCGATAGAAAACCCTAGATTAGATCTAGGTAATAAATAATAAATGTACACGTGAAAGCAACCTTAATTTCGGGGATTGGGATCACGTTATGATTTTATCATTTTATATATATTACAAGTTGGGACACTAGTTAGGTGGTGCAGAGAAAATAGATATCATTTTAATGGTAAAGCAGAGAAATCTTGCGATGCTTGATAGAAATCTTGCGAAACTATACTTAGTTCATCTTGAATGGGAACCTTGCAATGTTATACATGACAGAAATCCTATGATGTTATTCTTAGTTATTGTGCCTGTAGCTTATCTTGTCATCGTGCTTATGTTTACTTCCAGTTTATTCATACCACGTTATCTTTACCTGTTTTTATGATGAAAGTCACTAAGACTTACTCAGTCTTTATGACTGACCTGTTTTGTTTCGCCTCTTTTTCTTCCGTTCCCCCCCAGGTTCGCAAGGTGGAAATACAGCTTAGTTCATTACCAAGCTCCAAGGCTCTTTCATGTGCTGCTTGGATCTCTCTTGGCTATGGCTTGCTTTGCTTTACTGTTTTACTTGGGGAATGATTTATGACTATGGTTTTATGCTTCTTTACTATTGCAAGGCAGATTTCGATGTAATGGATTTAATGGCATTTTGATGTAAAAGGCTTTAGACCTTTCTAGATTTTAAAGCAATGAAATTTGGTTCTTCTTCCGTTGTTTTATATGTTCTGTCTTGTAATATTTCTGTGTATGTTTACCTAGATAATGCTCCACCAAAGCTAGTGCATTACCTTTGTGAGTGACCCTAGCGGAGGTGGGGTGTTACATTTGGTATCAGAGCAGAAGGTTACCAGACTGGGCAAAAGCTTTTAAATACCTTCTGAAATTATTTTCAAAACATTTACAAAGAAGCATTTTTCTAAAGAAAATTTTGTTTTACGAATGGCATATTCCCGAAAGCCATATGCACTATCTTTTGATTCTCTCCTTGAGTCTCTTCTCTCTTTCTTTTTCACCATAGTTTGTAGGCATGCGACACATGTCGGAGGGCAAAGTAGGGTCCAACTTCCATCTGTAGCCGCAGTAGTTTTACTTGCGACTAATCTTATCTCAAGCTTTGTAGGGTTGCCGTGCAATGGAAGTAGCTTTCGAGAAACTTTTCAACAAGCTATACAAGGATAGTAGGAACGAGGATAAAGAACACAAGTCTAAGGATGAGAAACTTGTTAATATGGCTTAATCCACGAAGAGGAAAAAGGTGAAAGGAAAGAGGCCAAAAAGAATAATAAAAAAACCCATGACAAGAGAGACTATCTTTAGTATGGTAAAAAGGGACATGTAATTAAGTATTATAGGACAAGGACAAGGGCAAAGAACAAGATCGTCGAGAGGGAAATTGTATGCTCTCACTACTAGCGTACCTAAGAGAGGTGGTAATGTTTCCGTTAAAGGTTTAGCTTCTCTTTTCTATCATACCGTGGGAATTTTGTTTTGTACGTCGCATCCTTTTAATTCTGCTTCGATAGTTGAGTCTTTGCACCTTAGTACTAGCGTAGTAGAGGATCCCATTTTATTCTCAAATCCTGTTAGGGAATCGGCTCATTTATTTATGACTTGTTTGGATTTGAGAACGTCTATGCTAAGTGTTGAGTTTAGAAGTAATCATTATGTTTTTGGGCTATGGATTGTTTATAGGGATGGAGTGGTTATCCAGAAATGATAACCATTCTCGAGTATGAAAAGAGGGTAGTTAGACTCTTGACTTGCCCCAGTAATGCCCTCGAAGTCTAGTGTAACCCTTAGGGTTCTGCCATGCTTAGTTACCTAGAATCTCTTGATACATTTATTGATCCGCTCGAGTAGTGTTTGCCACTAAGGCGAATGGTTCATTTCGCTTATGCATAAGTCATAGAAAATCACCTTAGTAAGTACATTTGGCAACATGGTTGGCATTTGTTTGTTTTCAAGAGAAGATTCATTTATGTGGAATACCTTCTAGTATGTGAACGAGATCCGAGATTCACTAGTGAATTTTGGAGAGCTTGCATGAAACCATGAATACGCAGTTAGGTTTGAGCCGAGTATACTAGAAGGAGGATAAGGGAAAATGGGATGAGAGACAATAGTGAAATGAGTTCCAGCTCATATTTTGGAAACAAGAATTAGGAAATTATGAAGTTAAAGACGGACAAAGCACAATGGAGTTAAGCTCAAGGAAATGCAACTTAGAAGATTGAAGACTAGATACGCGCATCATATCTCTTTTTAAGAGTATATCCTTGATCCCTCTTTTCCTATAGAGCTTATTTGCATGCTATCTTTCAAGTATATCCTCTCGGTCCTATTCTCAATCCCATTTCTGTTAGAAACCCCATAGGGAGCATGGCTCGTCTGTTAGTAATACATTTTGGGGCTTGAGGGTATCTGTTGGGTTGACTAAACTCTTTGGGTTTTATAGGATACGAGTTGGTTTTAGGAAGGGATTTCTTGCGAACTCAAAGGAGTTTATCATGCTTGGTTTCCTAGAATCATATATATTGGTTTTGGGCTGGTGTTTAGGGTACAAAGTTTTTCTTTACTTGCTTCTATCATTCGGTTATACCTTTAGTTAGGAACTAACGGATGTAAACATGTGTTTGAGACATGTTATGGTTGATGGTTGCAAGTGGTTGCTAGTTGTTGCTCGTGGATGCATGAACACACATTAGGCACTGGATCGGCTCAGACACATTTCCATATTGCATTTGCATGAGTGTTTATACTTGTTTATGGATGAAATTGGATGTGTTATCATATGGATGATGCATATGGATGGATGTTTGTGCACACATATAATGTTTATGTGACTAGGACTATTTGCATACATGTTGGAATCATGACACTAAAACATATTTTGCATTAAGAAGATCAATCAGGCCTGATCATTTGCATTAGATAAGGAACATATACACACACTTTCTGCATATGTTCATACAACATTAGTAATTTCTTAAGGACAATGGATGCCTGTGATTGATGACTGAGTATATGGATGATTGGATGGTAGGACACATTCTTATTAACTTGAAGATTTCGGGGACGAAATCCTTTAAGGAGGGGAGAATGTAACAACCCGTATTTTTATAACATATTAAAACAAGAAATCAAGGCAGAATTAAATTTTAAATTCAGAATCAGGGAAAACGGGTTATGCCATTGCGTTCATCTCGAAATTTTACATGAAATAGAGTCCGAGTTTTCGAAAATCGGAGTCCGGATGAAGAAGTTATGGCCTATACAAGTTTCAGCAGTTTTCAGGCAGCACTGGACCAGGGGGTCGACCATAGGGTCGACCTACCCCCCTCCCCCAGGTCGACCATAGGGTCGACAATAGGGTCAACCTACCCCCCAGGTTGACCATAGTGTCGACCTCCCCCCTTATAGGTCGACCTGGTCGGCCTGTTTTGACCCAGAACTTATTTTTGAAGCCTGAGACATGTTTTGATGGTCCGGATTGATTCTAGGGTTAATCTAAGGGCCTAAACTAGTTCCTACACCTATATAAACATCCTAAGGCCAAACCTAATTCATTCAATAATTCATATGACACCAAAATACTGCTGGACTTCCTCTTGATCATAGCCGCCGCTGTCTAAACTTTTCTCTTAGCCTCCAAACTAGATTCAAACTAGAGATTAAAGCTTCTACAACAATTCTACAACAATTCAAGAAGATAAATCAATGTCTCTGCAACGTTCTACGAAAATTTTAGTTCTTAATTCATTAGCCATGCTCTGTAAGTTCTAATTATTTTTAGATCTAAATGTTTAATTATGATGTGGCCATGGAATAAAGTGGAATTGAATTTACGTATGTTTATCGATTCTGATCTATTTTTGTTGCTCCTTGAATCTTCTATTTTGGGACTTATCTATCTTTATGTTCATGACAAGTTTATGATCTATTCAGCAGTTTTCTTGATTCGTAATGACGTTATCATCAAGTTGTAATATTTATGCCTATGATGATGTTTTCCTCTGATCCCATTTTTATTCAATTTCTATCTCCCCCAATTTATTTTCTTTTCATGAACCTTGGTCAATTTCGAACCTTGGCCTAAAATCCCGATTTGCGTACAATATGTATACGGGGGAATTATGGGATTATTGCCTATATGAATATGATGTGGCAACGTGAAATTGGATATTATCAATGTATTTGCAAGTTTGGGCTTGATCTGTAAATTTTGGTATAATCTTGTTATGAACAAATTTGCATAAATATTATATACATGGAATTTGGCACAAATAGGATCTATGTAATGTAACATGAGATTTGGTATATATAACATGTATGTAATTTGGCACGTAAATTAAACCACGAGTTCGGGCCTATGTAAATTAAATCAAAAGATTAGGCTTACGATAGGGCATATGTAGAATTGGGGATTTGGATATAAAAGCGATTGTAAATTTGATAATTGGCATAAATATGTATTATGAACTTGGGTAGTTGGCGTGTGTTGTAATAAAAAGATTACAGTTTGGGATAACTACATCATGAATCATGATTTGGGTTTATTTGGGCATGATACATGCAATTTTGGCTAGAACTCGATATGGGTGAAATAGCATAAACTTGGCATACATGTAAATAGGCAAGAATTGGACATATGTAAACTGACTAGAATTGGGTATATATATCCATATATATATATATAAATTTGGCATGTAATTTTGTAACTTGGGCATATGTTTATTAATATGCAAAGTTGGGAATTTGAAACATGAAAATGACTGTGTATTGGATAATTGACTTGAACATGAACATGAACATTTCTATATGTTAAACACATGAACTGATATTGGGGTTTTGGGCGGAATACGACCATTAATAAACCTTTGACATGAGGTTAGACTCAGTTTGTGGTGTAAATCTTCCCGGAACCGCCCAACAAATCCAGCAGCCACAAAATGTCAGTCTAATGTGAGAGGTCAAAGGTCGAATTGTAGGCGTAACGATTTATGACACGAGGTTAGACCCAGTTTGTGGTGTAAATCTGCCCGGAACCGCCCGGCAAATCCAGTGGCCACAAAGTGCACGGTCTAATGTGAGAGGTCATGATTCGTTCGTCATAATGATTGAATCAAGGAATATCAACCATAATAAGACGTGGGTATGGTTAGAGGGTTAAGTGGGATACATGGAAATTTAACATGTAAATGTGGACCTAACCGGTATGAGTTAAGAACATGTAAAACTTATAAATGTGGGTTTAACCAACATAACTGTTAATCAGACCAATGGGTGGGTTAAGTAACATAGCTAGGCTAATGACACTTGACCGTTATAACATGACTAGCGGATGGGTTGGGCTAACTTGAATAGGTTGATAACACCCAATCGGTATAACCTGATGCGTGGTAGGGTTAAGTAAACACACGAGGGTAACACTTAACCATTATAATATGACTGGTGGAGGGGGTTAAGTTAACATGCACTTAACCAATATAACGTGATGCGTGGTAAGGTTAAGTAACAACAGAGGGTAACACTTAACCGTTACAACATGATAAGTTGGTGGGCTAAGTCAATGTACACTTAACCAATATGACATGACATGCAGTGGGGTTAAGTTAACACAAGGGAGAACACTTAGCTAGTATAACAAGGCTTGCGATAGGGTGAAGTAACACAAGGAACAACACTTAACCGATATAACATGATGTGTGTTAGGGTTAAGTAAAACAAGAGAAAACACTTAACCAACTTAACGTAATGGACGGAGAGGGTTAAGTACATATCGGGTTGGTGGGTAATATTAGTAAATATAGGCCCACAAACTTAACCATTAATAAGCACGCTTGAATCAGTGGGTTAAGTACATCACGGGAAGGTGGGTAATATCTGTATATATATGCCCACACACTTAACTAGTAGGAAACCCTAGTAACGAGGACCCATTTCAGCAGTAACCCAAATCAGGTATCAACGGTACCTTGAAACTAGGCAGGGTGGGGCACGATTACTAGGCTGATTGTAAGCGGTCAAACCGACGGCGGTGGGTGCAACAATGTAGGTTCTAACGGAGTGCGGGCGTGCACACACTTCGGAGCAGACAAACAGGGCACTGGGGGCACCAGTAGTATAACCTATGCCTTCTAGAATTGCGTCGGGCCGCCACCATGGGTCTTGATACACCCCATGGTGGGACCAACATAGGTATCTACAATCATTGGGGGCCGTATGACACACATAGGTAGCATAATCCCTAGGTTGGACCTAGGTGGCATAAACCCTAAATCCAAGAAGTGTTCAATAGGTAGCATAATCCCTAGGTTGGACCTAGGTGGCATAAATCCTGTTTGAATCTAGGAAGCGCTCGATAGAAAACCCTAGATTAGATCTAGGTAACAAATAATAAATGTACACGTGAAAGCAACCTTAATTTCGGGGATTGAGATCACGTTACGATTTTATCATTTTATATAGATTACTAGTTGGGACACTAGTTAGGTGGTGCAGAGAAAATTAATATCATTTTAATGGTAAAGCAGAGAAATTTTGCGATGCTTGATAGAAATCTTGCGAAACTATACTTAGTTCATCTTGAATGGGAACCTTGCAATGTTATACATGACAGAAATCCTATGATGTTATTCTTAGTTATCATGCATGTAGCTTATCTTGTCATCATGCTTATGTTTACTTCCAGTTTATTCATGCCATGTTATCTTTACCTGTTTTTATGTTGAAAGTCACTAGGACTTACTCAGTCTTTATGACTGACCCATTTTGTTTCGCCTCTTTTTCTTCCGTTCCCTCCCCCCCTCAGGTTCGCAGGGTGGAAATACATCTTAGTTCGGATCTTACCAAGCTCCAAGGCTCTTTCATGTGCTGCTTGGATCTCTCTTGGCTATGGCTTGCTTTGCTTTACTGTTTTACTTGGAGAATGATTTATGACTATGGTTTTATGCTTCTTTACTATTGCAAGGCAGATTTCGATGTAATGGATTTAATGGCATTTTGATGTAAAAGGCTTTAGACCTTTCTAGATTTTAAAGCAATGAAATTTGGTTCTTCTTCCGCTGTTTTATATGTTCTGTCTTGTAATATTTCTGTGTATGTTTACCTAGATAATGCTCCACCAAAGCTAGTGCATTCCCTTTGTGAGTGACCCTAGCAGAGGTGCGGTGTTACAGTCGATGTCTGAACGACTTATTTTTGTTGCAGTTTGCTGAGTTGAAAGCGTGATCTCTAGAGATATATTTTCTTAACAAGGTCCTGATTGGTTGAAATTCTTGGGGAGCATTGGACAACTTGGAAATTTCATCCGGGGGATCCCATGTGTACTATTCAAGCATTCCTTTGTGGATGAGTTTTTCAATGTTGTCCTGCAAGAGACGGTATTCATTTGTTTCATGTTCGCGGACCCTGTAGAACAAACAATATTTTGTGGATTCTCTTGGTTCGTCTGACGGACCTCTAAGATTTGGCTTTTTGTAGGGTAAAACTTTGTAGATCTCGAGGTAAATGTTCTCGAGTGAGTCACTGAGTGGACTGTATTTGCAAAATCATGGAAGTCTAGGGCGTTTCCTCTTCTTGTTGCGACAACCTCCACTATTACCATCTTCAACAAGATTTTGCAGAACATCAGAATTGTAGTCGTTAGAACTTTTGATTTCATCTTGATATAGGTTGTCGAAGCGATAAGCTCGATACTTTTGCTCTTCTTCTTGGCGCAGGTAGTAGTTAGTTTTTTAGTAAAAGACTTCGAAAGTCTAGGGCTGTGTTTGGTCAATCCACGCTCCAAATTCAGAATTCGGGAGTATGCCCTTAGTGAGTTGGCTTAAGATAGCACGAGGACTTAGATCTTCGACATCTTCCAAAGTGTCGTCGAATGTCTCAATGTAGTCTATTACACTTTTGTCGATGTCTTGGAAGATGTGCGTGCTGAATTGTTTGATTAAGTCCTTGGCTAGTTGGCCAAAAGTTAAAATGTTCTTGGTGGAAGTCAAGTGAATCAAAAATGAGGCATGCCCTCTAGGTAGATGAGGAAGCATTTCACCGCGTTAGTAGCATGGGTAGAATCTGTGGATGAATCATATCGTTTTATGAAGTCTCGTGGGCTGGATTCCCCCGAGTAGGCTTCGATATGTGACATATTGAAATGCTTAAGCCATTCAGCGTTGAATACATCTACAGTAAAGGGTTACGTCTCGCACTTATTTCCTAATCATAGGTTACGTAACCCTGGGATTCTTTCATGGTGCTACGTACAAAGTTGGCAAGAATGGGAGTTCGAATATCTAGTGGATTCCAGCGGTCATGATTTGTGATAAGTGGACCTTGTTGAGTTAGAGGTCAAGCGCTAACCCTTTGGTCGTGGTTAGGCCCAAGGCGGGAATGATCAACGTGGCACCCCACATCCATTAATGTCACTCTTTATCAGAATGCATTAAGTTCTGTGAAGCGTTATAGGTAAATAGAAACATATATCACAAGACAGATATAAAATAGTAGCAAAAATTTAAAACTAAACTATTTTGCAAAAAAATATCGTAGTCTCAAAACCAGTTACAACATCAGGCATAAAATACTAAAACCGAGTACATCAAAACCAAACATCTGTCTTGCGCTAAAAACGATCAGAGTACAGAAATACAAAATCATAATCCCCAATAATAGCCATAATAAAGTAGATAAGTAGTTAAAGCGACACATCAAAGAAGATCCAAATCCAAGCAAAAACAGAAGAGAGAATCCTAATCAAGCCTGAGCGGTCCAACTCTGAGAACCTAGGGGGGAAAGGAAGAGAGATAAAAGGAAACAAAACGGGTTAGAAATAAAGTCTGGCGAGTCCAGTGACTTTTAGCATATAAAAAAATAAAAGCATCATGATAGGCATATAAACTGGATGAGAGATAACTGTATCATATAATAGATATGAACAGACTGAACAGAATAAGTAGAATAAACAGGGTGAACTACGCTTCTCAGTTACTTTCTCTACACCAATACTAGTATATCAGATTATGACAAGATTAGGTGTCTCCTAATTACTTAACGAAATGATCTCCATAGAAATATAATGGTAGGATTAGGTGTACTCTAGTAATGGGTTTTAGCCAAATAGAAATAACAGGCGCCTAAACAAAAGTAACGGGTGTTACCCCAAACAGAAATAACAGGTACCCCAACAGAAACAGACAGTACTAGATGTACCCCAATTACTACCCCCAATTGATCGACTCCCTAACTTGTAAATACCCTGTGTTGATCCCATATTAGGATGTATTACTTCCTAAAGTGGCAACCTACAGAAGGATACAGACCTGTTTACTGGTGCTACAACAGCTAATTTTCCCCTACAGACCGGACTCATGCACGCACATGACTCCATTGGAACGTGCCCGTATACACTCCTTTTCAGATGAACATCTTATAATCCGTTCAGCATGCATACCCTGACCCCTACCTAGGGCAGGGTCCCTGTTTAACACCAGAATGAGTTATTGACTGATATGGGTCCCACATAACATATGACACTAGTCAAACCCCTAGACTTTGTTGTATATAACGGTGTTGTATACACAATTATATGATTTTTGTTTGATGATAACAACCAAATAAAGATTATTTTGAATGTGTTTGTTATTGTACTGATTTTCTACATCACAGTCTGAAATATAATATTTATATTTAATTAAAATACTACTGGACAAGAATTTAATTATTCAAACAGTATTTTATTAAATATAATATTTTATTTCAAATATTTAAACAGTATAATTTTTAACAACTCCACTATTTGTACACCTCACTAATATTGCATTTCATTCATATACAACTTCATCTATTACAACACTCAACTTTTTATACAGTCATATGTACATTTATTTTCACATTGACTCATACATAGATTCATTGACACTATACACTGCTTTAATCCTCAATCTTCTGTCTTCTGACTTCACAGCCTTCATCAGTCCAGTCTTCATACCTGTCATATACAGAAACACACACACAGTATCTGGAACAAAAATAATTTCATATTCTAGCAGATATAATTTTATTTTTTTATTTTCCTCAGTTTTCTGGTGTGTTTCTCATCATTTTTCATGACTTGATCTGATTCATCTGTCTCTAGGAAGACAGTTTGTATATGTACAGGGACAAGAAATTTTCTGATCGACTCCAAATACACACGTGTATAAATATACACATGTGTACTGCCTCGCCAATCAGCGAGCAATTGAGGAGCAGCCACGTGGACCAACTCGACTCAGTGCACACATGAAAATAACTCAATGTAAAGTTAACAACAAGCCTATGGTCGTGCCATGGTCAAGTAAAACAAAGTCAAATGCTACAATCAAAATAATCGAGCCAGTTTCAATTTCAAGTGCCAAAGTGGAACAAAGACAGTGAAAGTATGATCAGGTGAGATAGTCAAAGTATAATAGCCAATGAAAAAGCACAAATGCCAATAACATGAAATGGAGCAGTTTTTTAGTATGCTGGAGCTACAACTATATGAAGTGTTCAATTATATCATGCATATTTACGAGACAGCAGCAATGTACATGATTATTGGAAGCATGCAGAACATAAGCAAGGAATGGTTTGAAGACAAGATGGAACAACATAGTGGTCGAGACATGTTTTAGTAAGGAATGAAGTGTTCACATATATGGCTGCTACCATTTCACAAGACTGTTCAGCAAAAATGATAAAAGCAAGGACTGCTGGTACATGAGCAAGTACTCGAGACAGTGCATGTACATGAAATGAAATATCAATGTAATGGATGGACAGTGGAGCTCAAAGTTCAAGCCAAGGTCAACATGCGAGCTCATGAGTGCAACAGTCAAGTGCAATATCTATTCCTACTTATGGACATATTTCAAATAGTCAAGGGGGACACAAGTATAGCATTGCTGCAAAATGGTTGGAACAAATCTCAAGGAACTGTTCAAGTGTACAATATGTAGTGCACAAGAACTTGGAGTCGCAGGGTAATAATATGACAAGTGCACAGGGATGAAAGCAGTTCAAACATATCCATGTAACAAGGAAATCCAAGCAAATGCACAAACCAAGAATAGTGTAAACATGGCATGGTAAACTAACATGGCAAGTTCAAGTACAATATCTGTGCAAATTTGAAAAGCAGTTCACAAATACAACAATGCAACAATAAAAAAAGGGAGTGGTGTGATCAAATGAAGCATTTGTTCTTATAAGTTCAAAAATGATCAAATGTTGTTCAGAAGCAAATCAGGGTAGTATCCGTTCCTATCAAAGTGCAGTGCAAATTCAAGACAGGGGCGAGTTCAAGAAAAATCTGTTCTTATCAGTTCAAGTATCAGAGAAACACAAGCATATCAAATGATTCAAGTGCAAAGAACAGTTCAAGGAGGAAGTAATTATTTACTTTTCTAACTTATATAGTGGACAGTATACTGATAATATCCCTCATTTGAGCTACATATTCATATCAGTTTTTTTAAGGAAAATTCCATTCGAATAAAAAGGGGCAATTTTGTTACCAGAAATGCACATCAGTTTTTGGCAACAAACATGGTTTTCTAGAATTGACTTATCAAATTAAAGCCGAGCAAATCATTCAAGATTTCAGGGATAATCAATCTACGCAATCAATCTTAAGGAAACACTATTCTCGGCAATGAGATTTTATTCAAGGGACCACAAATTTCTTCCAGTTTTGGCAAGTGAACTTCCATAACATCTATTTATCAATCAAGTATTTCATTCGAGGAAAATCAGAAAAAAAACCGAGAATTATCAAAAGGGGAAACACAAATCAGCCAAGCAATCAAACCAAGTCAATTTATACGAAATCCGAGAAATTAAGGATTTAAAAATCCTATTTAGACACAATTCTCATCACTAGCTTTTCTTAAAATCAAAACCAAGCAACAAAATTTCAAGCATAGATTTAAATTTCAGATAACTCACTTTTTAGGGTTTCGATCAGAACAGAGAAAGAGCTCGAGCAAATCGACATTAGAAATCTTTGGAGCTTCAGAGAATTAATCTTCATCAATCAAGCGTCAATTAATTTGGAGATTCAAAGTGAAACCCTAGTTCTGATTTCACATTTTCAAGCCGCCATTTTTCCAGAAAGAAAGGGGTCGGAGAAAATAAAACTCGGGTGCAACAATTTCTAAGTGGGCCGACCATCTTTAATTAAAAGGGGATAACCCTTTTTAAATTAACTCCCAAGGGTTTCTTTGTTTCCATTGTATTTGTTTTGTTTTATTTTTCTTTTGTAAAAACCAATCAAACAGTTTTTCTACTATCTGTATAAAACTAGGGGAATCAGTCAGGGTGTTGACTGATAGTTGCTAGAGTATGTAAAATCTAGGTTACTGGTTACGGGGTCGTAACTAGGGGAAATCCGATTGAGGGAACATCGATTAGTCTACGGTTTTGAGCGTAGGGTTGGGACAGGAGAAGGCGCTGCGAGTGTACATGGTCTTGTATGCGGGATCTGTTTATAACACCTAGTAGAAACCTTAGGAATGCAGCAGTAGGCAGGATTTTGCCGAAGCTAGGTATATCTGTGTGTGATTTATTTTCTGCACTTTTATTTCTACTGCATTCTGTGATCTGTTAATTATTTTTAATATCCTGTCAGATTTTCAATTCAGTTAAAAACTGTGATAAACCCTATTCACCCCCCTCTAGGGTTAATCTAGATCCAACAATTGGTATCAGAGCAGGTTATTTTTTTAACTCTAGAGTAATGGTGATCCCTAGTTGTCAGTCCAATCATATTCCATCTATTTTTAATGGTATAGATTTTTTAAATTGGAAATTAGAAATGAAATCCTATTTAAAATTTGTTGACATTAAATGTTGGAATAGTATTATAAATGGGGATTATATTGTAAATAGGGTTGATATTGAATTTAATTTATGCGCTACTCATATTTTATATTCTTACATTGATGATGTACAATATAGCCTTATTTCCCATTGTTTAACTGCGCAGGAAATCTGGAAGACTCTCAACGCACTGTATGGAAAGTCTAACAGCTGCTCAAAACCCTCAGTTGCCAACTCAGATTCAGATGTGTGCTTAACTGGAGCTATTAATGATGATTCAGACGATGGAAAATTTTCACATGAAAAATTGGTTTCTCATTGTAATGATTTAACTAAAACCGTAAATCCTCTCCAATGAAAAAACAAACTTCTGAAATCTGAAAAATCTGAGTTGCGATGCAAAATTGATTGTTTGGAATCAAAACCTAAAAATGCCTTGAAATTAGAAAATTCTGAATGTGAAAATTGTTTGAATTTTGAAAACAATCTTGTTCATTTCAATAAAAATATTCAAAAGCTTGAAAATGAAATTCAGATCTTAAAAGAGAACAAAATTGAGCTTGAAAATATAAACAATTGTTTACAAAAAGAATTGGATAATCTTAAGACAATCCAAAATTCCAAACATAAATTTTTTGAGAAATTAAAGATGAAAACAAAATCATATTTGAATGTTGATTTTGAAAAAGAAATTAGAAAATTTGAAAAACTTGAGCTTGAAAAACAAAAATTATTTGAATCTGAGAAATGTGAGTCCCAAGCCAAAATAAAATTACTTGAAACTGAAAATCTGGTTTTGAAACAACATGATGCTGAAAGAAAGATCACTAACAATCGCTGTTCAGATTTAATGAAAGAAAACGACGATCTTAAAATTCAACGATTAGAATCAACTTTGGATAAATTCTCTAATGGTGAAAAATTGTTGAATATATTGTTGCAAAATCAAAATTCTATTGGAAATAAATGTGGTCTTAGCTTCGGGAAAAATAATGTCTTTGGAAAATGAATTTCGAATGATTTGAAAAATCCCTCAAACTGCTTTTGTAAGAATCATTTTGAAAATTCGAACTCTAATAAATTCAATGGATTTTTAAATCATAAACGTGATGCGAATTTGTTTTATAATAATCCATCTAAACAATCCTGGATCCCAAAAAGTAATAAAACAAACTTCGTTAAATTCAAATAGATTTGGGTTCCAAAGGATACAAAGGTAAATCCGGATGGATTATTATGTAAACAAGTCTGGGTAACAAAACAAATAAATATAACTGTGAGTGGTTTTACAAACTTTGTTATACCACTCGATCCTCTAAATTGTTAGGTGCCGGAAGAGGCTGTGGAGCTGCTTTGCAAAAGAGAAATTGGATTCAAACAACTTCATATCATTGAATCATCTTCAGTTCCTTAGCCAAACATGTTGAGTCATAGATTATTTTACTTTCATCACTCTTAGGTGTGACCTCTAGACTCACAATTTCTTTTGTATATTCTCTGTTTTTTTATTTTTCTTTTTTTTCTTTGTTTCCCTTCTTTTTATTTTTTTATTTGATTTGTCGCTGTCATATCTTTGTTTCTTCTCCGAGCTTTCTTAACTTCAAATTGCAGTACTCATGATCTTCTGGAAAGTTGATTTATTTGCATAGAACTCTGATGTTATAATCCTTCCAGATCTTGAATTTTAACTTTTTAACTATCTGCAGTTGTTGTGAAGTTTATTTTTTGTTTTTTGAATTCATAACAGTGTTGATGTATTCTTGTCATATCTTGAACACTATTGATTTGAATTCTAAATTTTTGAAGATCTGAATAATTAATCTGCTGTTTTGAGTTCTTTCTAATTTATCTTAGAAAAGCTTGAAATGATATACTCATTACAGCACTCTGCTATTCATCAGATGTGATAATTTCATTATTTTTCAGATTGGCTTAGATATTTTTTGAAATGCCTTGAAATCAGTGATACATCTTGAAATTCATCTTTGTTCATGATTATTATGGTTGAAATTTGTTTGTTTGAAATCATCTGCAATTCTTAATATTTTGAATATCACACACCTCTTAAACCTGAAACTATCAATCTTGTGTGACTAATTCATTATATCCCAAAAGCTTGACATTGATTCAAGTGATTTCAAATAAATTATTTTAATTTTTCTAGATCATGAAAACCTCTCATACATGATGTAAATGATCTGAATTTTCTTTGGGCTTGTCAGAAATAATTTGGAAAAATTGTTTGAAAATATGGTCTTAAATCTCACCACTACTTCATGATTATTCGATTTGAATATTTGTCTATTTAAAATCATTTGAAATTATTGATTTATTGAATAATACACATATCTTGAATCTGAAATAATAATTTGGTGTGATCGATTCATTGAATCTAGAGTTTCTTATATTCCTCAAATGATTTCAAATAAACGGTATTTATAATCTTGGATCATGAATGATCTTATTTGACCGTCATCTTGACAAGTCTGTTTTGAACTGATTTCTTGTGCTGCTCTGATACTGATTTTCAAATTACTGCTAGTTCTTGTCTGCTGCTCTGATAAATGTGCTAAATTTGTATTCTTGGGCTTTAAAATACTTCTGCCTGTAATATTCTTGTCTGTCTCCTATATCATGTTAAAATTTTCATTATTTGAGACAACAAGTGGTATTGATCTATTTTTTTGTATATATTTTATACCCTTTGTCCTATATAGCTCTTCATATTCCTCTTGTGATTGATTTTCAATTTTAAACTTATTTGTTGATTATTCATTCCAAAATTGAAATCAATATCCAAATTGAGCTATATTTATAATTCATCAAAATCATCATCAGACTTTGAAATTGTGATGAATTGTGACTACAGTATATTTCACAACAAGAGGAGATTTCATTTAGATTTTCATGATGGTTGAACAGTTATTATAATATCTTTTAATTGGCAGTTAATTTCACGACCATCTCCTTTATCTATCATCATTCTGTCATCCATCATGTCTTTTATATTAATGTGGAGAGTTTTTTTTTTTTTAAATCTTTTCGAATAAACATTGAAAACATTTGTGATAGAATTGGACTATGTTATTATTCAGAATTAGTGATAATTGAAAATTTTCAATGATTCCGGTACAGTCGAGCATATTTCATAATATAATTAATTTAGAAATTTATTTCACATTACATTTCTGTACCTACCACCATTCCTATCATCCATATTGGTTTTATATACCTTGGAGTTCTTCCTTTTAAAGCTGAAAACGATAAATATATATAATTAATACATAAGTGTGTCTCTACTCTCATTTAAAAATCCAAGCTCTGGTTCTGCGTGGTCAGTGAGCTCTTAAATAAAAATAAATGAAAAGGAAAAATGTGATATAAATGTAAATTAATCTGAAATTCTCCTCTGTGTATAAAAACCATCCTATCAATGCATCTTCTAATCTGTGAAATGTGTTGAAATCTTATGACTTATTATGATTTGTTGATTGATAGATATTGGGATTTAAGATTATTCGATTTTGTCACTTAAATTGAATTATTAATTATAGTCCAAATCCATCACTGTTTTTTTGTACTTTATTTTTATATAAAATCTTTTGAAAATAATTGGAAATGATTTGTTTTAAAAACTCTCTCCATTATGTATGAAATTCATCGTAAATCCTTCGTTCTCTAAAATGTGAAATATGCCACCTGTTCTCAGAATATTATTATTTTTGTTTGACTGATTGAGATTTATGATGACCATTCTTCCTCTTAAGCTGAAATTATATTCCTAGTCATTTTTCATCTGTATTTTAAACTCTGTATCCTTTTGATGATAACAAAAGAGGGAGAATGGATTGAGATTTTGATTTATGAGTGAATATTTTATAAATATTTTTATTTTTGAGAACTCATTAAATTCATTCTTTTCACTCATGCACAGTTATATGGGAAGTTTGGTTGTAGGGGGAGCATACGAATAGGGGGAGTTCAATATTCACTGCCAAACACATTTATTGTGCTCAAAATCTTTTAATTGTTTGCCATCATCAAAAGGGGGAGATTGTTGTATATAACGGTGTTGTATACACAATTATATGATTTTTGTTTGATGATAACAACCAAATAAAGATTATTTTGAATGTGTTTGTTATTGTACTGATTTTCTACATCACAGACTGAAATATAATATTTATATTTAATTAAAATACTACTGGACAAGAATCTAATTATTCAAACAGTATTTTATTAAATATAATATTTTATTTCGAATATTTTAACAGTACAATTTTTAACAACTCAACTATTTGTTCACCTCACTAATATTTCATTTCATTCATATACAACTTCATCTATTACAACACTCAACTTTTTATACAGTCATATATACATTTATTTTCACACTGACTCATATATAGACTCATTGGCACTATACACCGCTTTAATCTTCAATCTTCTGACTTCAAAGCCTTCGGTCAGTCCAGTCTTCATACCTGTCATATACAGAAACTCGCACACAGTATCTGGAACGAAAATAATTTCATATTCTAGTAGATATAATTTTTTTTATTTTTAAAATTTTTTATTTGCCTCAGTTTTCTGGTGTGTTTCTCATCATTTTTCATGACTTGATCTGATTCATCTGTGTCAAGGCAGACAGTTTGTATATGTACAGGGACAGGAAATTTTCTGATCGACTGCAAATACACATGTGCATAAATATACATGTGTGCATTGCCTTGCCAATCAGCGAGCAACTGAGGAGCAGCCACGTGGACCAACTCGACTCAGTGCACACATGAAAATAACTCAATGTAAAGTCAACAACAAGCCTATGGTCGAGTCATGGTCAAGTAAAATCAAAGTCAAATGCTACAATCAAAATAATCGAGCCAGTTTCAATTTCAAGTGCCAAAGCGGAACAAAGACAGTGAAAGTATGGTCAGGTGAGATAGTCAAAGTATAATAGCTAATGAAAAAACACAAATGCCAATAACATGAAATGGTGCAGTTTTTTAGTATGATGGAGCTACCGCTCTATGTAGTGTTCAATTATATCATGCATATTTATGAGACAGTAGCAATGTACATGATTATTGGAAGCATGCAGAACATAAGCAAGGAATGGTTTGAAGACAAGATGCGATAGCATAGTGGTCGAGACATGTTTTAATAAGGAATGAAGTGTTCATATATATTGCAGCTACCATTTCACAAGACTGTTCAGCAAAAATGATAAAAGCAAGGACTGCAGCTACATGAGCAAGTACTCGAGACAGTGCATGTACATGAAATGAAATATCAATGTAATGGATAGACAGTGGAGCTCAAAGTTCAAGCCAAGGTCAACATGCAAGCTCATGAGTGCAACAGTCAAGTGTAATATCCGTTCTTATTTATGGAGAGATGTCAAATAGTCAAGGGGGCCACAAGTATAGCAATGCAGCAATATGGTTGGAACAAAGCTCAAGTGTAAAAGCTCAAGGAACTGTTCAAGTGTACAATATGCCGTGCACAAGAACTTGGAGTAGCAGGGTAATAATATGACAAGTGCACAGGGATGAAAGCAGTTCAAACATATCCATGTAACAAGGAAATCCAAGCAAATGTACAAACCAAGAATAGTGTAAATATGGCATGGCAAACTAACATGGAAAGTTCAAGTACAATATCTGTGCAAATCTGAAAAGCAGTTCACAAATACAACAATGCAACAATAAAAAAAGGGAGTGGTGTGATCAAATGAAGCATTTGTTCTTATAAGTTCAAAAATGATCAAATGTTGTTCAGACGCAAATCAGGGTAGTATCCGTACCTATCAAAGTGCAGTGCAAATTCAAGAGAAGGGCGAGTTCAAGAAAAATCTGTTCTTATCAGTTCAAGTATCAGAAAAACACAAGCATACCAAATGATTCAAGTGCAAAGAACAGTTCAAGGAGGAAGTAATTATTTACTTTTCTAACTTATATAGTGGATAGTATACTAATAATATACCTCATTTGAGCTACATATTCATATCAGTTTTTTTAAGGAAAATTCCATTCGAGTAAGAAGGTGCAATTTTGTTTCCAGAAATGCACATCAGGTTTTGGCAACAAACATGGTTTTCCAGAATTGACTTATCAAATTAAAGCCGAGCAAATCATTCAAGATTTCAGGGACAATCAATCTACGCAATCAATCTCAAGGCAACACTATTCTCGGCAATGAGATTTTATTCAAGGGACCACAAATTTCTTCCAGTTTTGGCAAGTGGTTTTCCATAACATCTATTTATCAATCAAGTATTTCATTCGAGGAAAATCAGAGAAAAACCGAGAATTATCAAAAGGGGAAACACAAATCAGCCAAGCAATCAAACCAAGTCAATTTATACGAAATCCGAGAAATTAAGGATTTAAAAATCCTATTTAGACACCATTCTCATCACTGGCTTTTTTTTAAATCGAAACAACGCAACAAAATTTCAAGTGTAGATTTAAATTTCAGATAACTCACTTTTTAGGGTTTCGATGAGAACAGAGAAAGAGCTCGAGCAAATCGACATTAGAAATCTTTGGAGCTTTAGAGAATTAATCTTCATCAATCAAGCGTCGATCAATTTGGAGATTCAAAGTGAAACCCTAGTTTCGATTTCACATTTTCAAGCCGCCATTTTTCCAGAAAGAAAGGGGTCAGAGAAAATAAAACTCGGGTGCAACAATTTCTAAGTAGGCTGGCAATCTTTAATTAAAAGGGGATAACCTTTTTTAAATTAACTCCCAAGGGTTTCTTTGTTTCCATTGTATTTGTTTTGTTTTATTTTTCTTTTGTAAAAACCGATCAAATAGTTTTTCTAGTGTATGTATAAAACTAGGGGAAAAAGTCAGGGTGTTGACTGACAGTTGCTAGAGTCTGTAAAATCCAGCTTACTGGTTATAGGGTCGTAACTAGGGGAAATCTGATTGAGGGGACATCGATCAGTCTACGATTTTGATCATAGGGTTAGGACAGGAGCAGGCACTACGAGTGTACATGGTCTGGTATGTGGGATCTGTTTATAACACCTAGTAGAAACCTTAGGAATGCAGCAGTAGGCAGGGTTTTGCCGAAGCTGAGTATATATGTGTGTGATTTATTTTCTGCACTTTTATTTCTACTGCATTCTGTGATCTGTTAATTATTTTTAATATCCTGTCAGATTTTCAATTCAGTTAAAAATTGCGATAAACCTTATTCGCCCCCCTCTAGGGTTAATCTAGGTCCAACAAACTTATGTCCCCCAATTAACTAGGATCTTTAACAGGTTAATCTTACAGATTATCAGGTTCGCCTAACATCCATAGATTAACAGGTTAATTTTTCACAGGTTAACAGGTTTATTTAACTGCAACAGATTAAACAGGTTTACATAACCCCCAATAGATTAAATAGGTTAACATAACCCCAATAGATTAAACAAGTTTACGGTTTCATTGACATGTTCCGTTTAATCTGTAAATTAAGCCTATAGATTTATATGCCCCAAATCTCAAGTCATAATTCTCAATCTAAGATATGCCCTAAATTTTAGTAACATTTTACAATATAGGTTATGCCTCAAAATTCTAGTCATGGTTCATAGTACAAGATATGCCTCCAAATTATCATTCCTAATCATTCCCAAATTACCCCAATTCCGTTCGTGCGCATGTTCCAACGATATTGGCTTAGGATCGAAGGTAGCCTAGGCTATAAAAATAAAAATGGAATGAGAGAGAGGAGAATAGAAATAGGCATATGATAGCAGAATTAGGCATATAAGAACTGAACATCAAATCAGGTGTACAGAAGAATACATGTAATAACAGAAATGTTTAGATTTGAATCAGATTCTTAACAGGTATAGGTTCAAATCCTGGTTTATAAACATGTCAGGTTTATTGTTAAATTTTTGTATCCAAAAGTAACATGAACTCACATAAATTGGATCTAAAAAACAGAGAATAATATGCTGATGTTGTAGAAGAGATTCTTGTATACGTAAAGGTTGGTGTTGAAGAGGATAGTCTGATTCAATCCAAGAAGAGGCAGCATCTCATTGTCTCCATTGTTTTAGGTACAAAAAAACAATAGAAATGATGTCCTATATATAGCCGATCCTCAACTAACCCATTGATAAACAAGTCCAAGTTCAAATAGAAGAATTCAGCCAGATCTAGTGTGGGTCGACCCACAAGCCCATGGGTCGACCCATAAGTCGACCCGGCCACATATGGGTCGACCTCCAACGGGTCAATTTCGTTCCTTGGTTTCCCGCTTTGCTGTTTGGTTTATTTTGAAAATTCTATTTAGTTTTATTCATACATAAAGCTCTTATATGTATACAAACTTCTAACCTTCATATCTTTCTTATACGATGTCTGTTTTACTCAAAATCAGAGTCTATCTTAAGCAGAATTCCGAGATGAATGCAATGTTATATTCTGATTTACTTAATTCCCAATATTTAATTAAGAAACCTTTAGTTTATCATTGTAATGTCCTTTAAAATTACGGGGTGTTACATTCTCTCCTACTTAAAGGATTTCATCCCCGAAATCTCCATGTTAAGAAGAATGTTTATCTTAACATCCACCATCCATCTACTCATCCATTAATCCCAAGCATCCATTCTCCTTAAGAGATTTCTAATGCTTATATGAATACATGCAAAGGCGTGTGTATTTTCCCTATGCTAATGTGAAAATAAGGTGGTCTACTGATTCATCCGACCTCCTTAATGCAATATATTTCTATGTCATAAATCCAAAATATATGCAAATAGTCCTAGTATGTCATGTAAACTCTGTATGTGTGCACAATCATTCGTCCAAATGCAACATCCATATGATGATACATCCAATTTCATCCATTAAAAAGAAGAAGGAAAATGCGCACACATCCGTAAGCGATATATGGGTGCTTTGAGCTGATCTAGTGCCTACTGTGTGTATATGCATCCACGGGCAACCACTAGCAAACACTTGCATCCATCAAACATAACATGTCTCAAACACATTTTTACATCCATTGATTTACTACCAAAAGGTCGAAGATTCGATCGATAGGATATAATCAAATGACAAAAACAAGTATGAACAAAAGCTTAGAAAAAGAAGTTGAGGACGTACCCTTGAAAATAAAAGGGTAAAAAGCGTGAATCTTGTCCTCAGTATCCCAAGTTGCATCCTCGCTATCATCTCCCCATTGATTTTCATTAACTTGACCTCTCTGTTGTGTAGCTTCTTAACCTATGATCCAAGTGTACGGGTAGGAACTCGTCTAACTGTTGCCTCCCTTTCTATCTACTTCCTGAAGCATGCTCGGATGAACAACCTCTGTTGTATCGTGTAGACATTTCCGCAAATGAGAAACGTGGAAAACATCATGAACACCTACCAATCTCTCTGGTAGTCTCACCCTATAGGCCATTTGACCTATCCTTTCCACTATGGGAAATGACCATACAAACCTTGGTGGTAATTTCACTACAGATCCAAAGTGAACCTCATTCCTCAGAGGTGATACTTTGATGAAAACTATGTCTCCCACTTTAAAACACAATATCATTCCTTCTATTATCTGCGTAGGACTTCTGCCTGTCCTAAGCTATCTTCATGCGTCGGCGTATAAGATCATTCTTTTCTGAAGTCTCTTTAATCATCTCAGGTCTAAGTAGAAGTCTATCCGTAGACTCCTACCAATAAGTCGGTGATCTTCAAGGTCATCTGTACAGTGCCTTGAAGTTGTCATGCCTATACTAGCCTGGTAGCTATTGTTATAGGCGGACTCAACCAATGGGAGATGCTCCTCCTAAGTCCCTACAAAGTCTAAGATACACAGCCTCAAAAGATCATCAAGAACTCTATTCACCCTCTTAGTCTGCCCATCAATCTGAGAGTGATTTGCGGTGCTCAAACATAAATGTGTACGTAATGCCTCTTGCAGGCTTTTCCAGAACTCACTAGTGAAGATGGGGTCATAGTCACTCACTATGCTAGAAGGTACTCCATGTAGAAGGACTATCTCACGAAGATATACTAATGTCAACCATGCTTCCATTCTTTTACTCTTAACCGGAATGAAATGAGCGCTCTTAATAAGCCTGCAAACTATAACCCAAATACTGGTGTTGCCTTTCCTCGATCTAGGCAAACCAACGAAGAAATCCATGGAGACGCTCTCTCACTTCCACTGTGGGACCTCTAAAGGATGAAGCAAACCACCAGGCTTCCTTTGTTCAGCTTTAAATTGCTGGCAAACTAAGCATCGAGATACAAACTCTGCTACATCTTTCTTCATCCAATCCCAAAACGGAACCCTCTTCATATCTTTATACATCTTATCACCACCTGGATGGACAGTCATCCTTGAATGATGGGCTTCCTAAAGGACTACCATCAACAGACTTCCATCGGGGAACACAAAGGCTCCCATCCCTTCGTAGCCACCCTCTATCATTCGTAGAATATCTAATGAGGTGGATAGAAGTCACCCCTCTGCTGAGCCTATCCAGGATGTTTGCTATATGTGTGTCCTCTCGCTGCGAAGATTGTATCTAATCCATAAGTGTAGGTTGCACCTCTATGGATACCAACAAACCAGGTGTAAGATCCATAGATGGCCTAAAATCGAAGGTCGATATATACTCCAAACTCTACCTCTCTACGAATAGAGGACTCAAAATCATCCTCTTCCTTTCAACGCGTCTGCCACTACGTTACCCTTGCCAGGGGTATAAGCAATCTCAAAGTCATAGGATGATAGGAACTCCATCCATCTCTGCCATCTCAAGTTGAGATCCGTCTGCGAGAACAGATACTTGAGAGATTTATGATACGTGTACAACTCGAACCTCTCTCTAAGTGGATAATGTCGCCAAGTCTTAAGTGCAAACATCATAGCAACCAACTCGAAATCATGGGTAGGGTAGTTCTTCACATGAACCCTCAATTGTCTACCATCGTAGCATACTACCCTTCCTTCTTGCATCAAGACGACACCAAGCCCTGTACTAAAAGCATCAGTGTACACTATGAACATTTTGTTCCCATCAAGCAAAGTCAAAATTAGGGCTGTTGTCAGATCCCTGTTCAATTGCTGAAAAGCATCCTCACAGTCAATGCTCCAAGAAAAGGTCAGATTCTTCTTCGTCTGTCTGGTGAGTGAGCTTACATCTTTGCAAAGTCCTTGATAAACTTCCTATAATAGCCCGCTAAACTGAGAAAATTTCGCACCTCCATTGCATTCATTGGAATCTTCCATTTTTGAACTGCAACTACTTTTGCGGGATCCATCACTATCCCATCCTTGGAGACCACATGCCCTAGAAACCTTACTTCCTATCTCCAAAAGTGACATTTGCAGAATTTCTCCTTAACCTGGTGCACTCCGAGAGTTCTCAAAACCTCCTTTAAATGTAGGGCATGCTCTTCCTCGTTTTGCTAGAAAATCAGAATTTCATCCACAAAGACCACAATGAACTTGTGCAAAAACTCCATGAACACCCTACTCATCAAATCCTCAAAATACATGGGTGAATTCGTCAAGCCAAAAGGCATGACTAGCCACTCAAAGAAACCATCTGGAGTTCTAAAAGTGGTCTTGTCTACACTGTCCTCGGCCACCCTTAACTGATGAAATCCCACGGCCAAGTCTAACTGAGAGAAAACAGATGCGCCAACAAGTTGGTCAAACAAATCATCAATCCTCGAAAGTGGTGCCTATTTTTCTTGCGGAGCTTATTAAACTCCCTGTAATCTACATATAGACAATGTGAATCGTACGCCTTAGTAGCGAAGACGACCAGAGCACCACATTCTGATATACTTCGCCTAATAAACCCCTTTTCAAGTAGCTCCCCTACTTGCTTGCTAAGCTCCCTCCTTTCCCAAGGAGCCATGTGGCGCACAGGCAATGCAACTGGCTTCACATTATCCACCAAGTATATCTGGAAATCAATCTCAAGCCACAGAGGTAAGCCCCTAACCTCCTCCAAAACATCTGGATACCCATAAACTACAGTATAAATTGCAAATCATCGACAGAAGCATCAAGGGATTCTAGGAAACTAAGCATGACAAACCCCTTTGGGTCACAGGAAATCTCGAGAGTCTTTCCTCGGCAAGTCAAAAGTCTAAGGACCCTCCTCTCACGGTCTAGAATAGCACCATACATGGCATCCAATCCATCCCTAGAATCAGACATAGCCTATAAAACCAAGCACATATGCATCGCACTCAAACTCGATGCAGATATCCTCAAACCCTGACATATCATAGATAGATGAGCCATGACCTTAATGGGGTTTGAGACAATAACGGGATCAAACAATACTAGTACTAAGGTGCAGAGACTCAACCATAGAATCAGATATAAGAGTAAGAAGCGCCAGAATAAAAAATAGTCCCCACTGGATGATCAAAAGGAGAAATCAAACCTTCAACAAAAACTTTACTACCTCTATCTGGTACACTGGCCTTGAGAGCATGCACCTAAGCTCCATAAGATCCTGACCTTTAGCCCTGTCCTTGCGTCTTCAGGTACTCCTTAGTATAGTGTCCGACTTCACCACAGTTGAAACAAGCATTCTTCCTTTTTCCGCAATCTTTGACAAAATGACCCAAGCTCCGACAACCATGACAATTCATTTTTCCTTGAGATTTTTTGTTCTTTATGCCCTTCTTTTGCTGTTCTTTCTTGGGCCGCACTTTCTTGTTTTGCATCTCATCGGTCTTAGCCTCCTTTTTCTCATCATTACCTTCTTCGTGTATCAATGCCATATCAACCGGTCTCTCAAAAGTTGCCCCATCGGAATGTGGGATAACGCCAATGACTGAAGAGGTTGATTTAATCCTCTTGCAAACCTTAAAGCTTTCTGGTGCGGGATATTCACCAGCTCCAGAACAAACCTTTCCAACTGATTAGACTTATTGACATACTCTTTATCAGACATGCTTCTTTGCTTAAGTGCCAGAAACCTCTCCATTTGCATACTCTCTTCTGCCTAAGAATTTTTTTTCTTGAATCTCTATCGAAAATCATTCCAAGTGTCAACTGGACACACGGCTTGCGTCACTTCCCACCAGAATGAAGCCTCGTCCTTAAGCTATCATGCAGCCAACTGTATCTTTCTGTGGTCATCAACCTCGAAAATCCTAAACAAGTTCTCTTTTTATTTTAGCCGATCCGTGCTTCAACAAAGTTCTCAGTTCCACGGAATGGATTTCCTCCCATAGCACAGAAATCTTAGCATATCTTAGATAAATTATCTGCTCGTGGAGTAGGAGGAACAATGGCTGCAACTGGGGGAGGGGCGTCTCCTTGACCTCCAGCAGGCGTCGTAGCCTCTAGGTATCTACGGAACCAAGACGGTATCTGTACGCCCTCGAGAAGATTCAGTTCTCTAGACATGTTGAAAAGAAAAGGAAAAGGGATTCAAACAGAGAATCGAAAGATATTTTATATGGCTTGGGGGAATATGTTTTTCAAAAACAGACTTTTCTTTGAAAATACTTTATTTTTGAAAACAGTTTTCAAAATCTTTATCTGATCTTGTAACTTTCAGCTCTGATACCTAATGTTACACCCCACGTCCGTTAATGTCACTCTTTATCAAAATGTTCCGTGAAGCGATATTCGTAAATAGAAAGAGAATATCACAAGACATATATAAAATAGCATCGGAAATTTAAAACTTCATTATTTTGCAGAAAAACATCATAGTCTCAAAATCAGTTATGAAATCAGGCATAAAATAGTGAAACTGAGTACATCAAAACAAAACATCTATCTTATGCTAAAAACCATCAGAGTACAGAAATATAAAATTATAATCCCTAATAATAGCTATAATAAAGCAGACTAGTAGTCAAAGCAATACATCAAAGTAGATTCAAATCAAAGTAGAAACCGAAGAGAGAATCCTAATCAAGCCTAAGCGTTCCCACCCTGAGAACCTAGAGGGGAAGGAAGAGATAGAAAAGGAAACAAAATTGGTCAGACATGAAGTCTACTGATTCCAGTAACTTTTAGCATATAAAGAAATAAAAGCATCATGATAGGTATATAAAATGGGTAAGAGATAACTGTATCATATAACAGGTACGAGCAGACTAAACAGAATAAGCAGAATAAATAGGGTGAACTATGCTTCTCAGCTACTTTCTCTGCACCCAAACTAGTATATCAGATTATGACAAGATTAGGTGTCCCCTAATTACTTAACAGAATGATCCCCATAGAAATATAATGGTAGTATTAGGTGTACTCTAGTAATGGGTTTTACCCAAACAAAAATAGCAGGCACCTAAGCAAAAATAACGGGTGTTACCGCAAACAGAAATAGCAGGTACCTCAACAGAAACAAACAAGATAAGATGTACCCTAATTACTGCCCCCAAATGATTGGCTCCCTAACTTATAAATACCCTGTGTTTGTCCCACAGTAGGGTGTATTACTTATAAAGTGGCAACCTATAGAAGGACACAGACCTATTTATAGGTGCTACAACGGCTTATACCCGTTACAGACCGGACTCATGCACGCACATGACTCCGTTGGAATGCACCCATACACACCACCTTTTCAGATGAACCTCTTATAATCAATTCAATATGCATACCCGGACCCCTACCTAGTGCAGGATCCCCGTTTAATACCAGAGTGGGAAACTAACTGATATGGGTCCACACAGCAGATGACACAAGTCAAACCCATAGACTTGTGTCCCCCAATTAACTAGGATTTTTAACTATTAAGCCTATAGATTATCTGGTTCGCCTAACCCCCACAAATTAACAGGTTAAGTTTTCACAGGTTAACTTGTTTATTTAACCCCAACAGATTAAATACGTTTACATAACCCCCAACAGATTAATCAGGTTTACATAATGCCCAGCAGATTAATCAGATTTATAGTTTCATTAACATGTTCCGCTTAATCTATAAATTAAGCCTATAGATTTATATGCCCCAAATCTCAAGCCATGATTCATAGTCTAAGATATGCCCCAAATTTTAATCACATTTTACAGTATAGGTTATGCCCAAAAATTCCAGTCATCATTCATAGTACAAGATATGCCCCCAAATTATCATTCCTAATCATTCCTAAATTATCCCAATAACGTTCGTATGCATGTTTCAGCGATATTAGCCTAAATTCAAAGGTAGCCTAAGCTATAAAAATAAAAAGGGAATGAGAGAGAGAAGAACAGAAATAGGCATATAATAACATAAATAGGCATATCAGAAATAGGCATGTAAGAACTGAACAGCAGATCAGGTGTACAGCAGAATACATGTAATAACAGAACTATTTAGATATTAATCAGATTCTTAACAAGTATAGGTTCAGATCCAAGTTTATAAACATGTCAGGGTTATAGTTAAATTTTTATATCTAAAAGTAGCATGAACTCATAGAAACAGGATCTAAAGAACAGAGAATAATATGCTGATGTTGTAGAAGAGATTCATGTATACGTATAGGTTGGTGTTGAAGAAGATAGTCTGATTCAATCCAAGAGGAGGCAACATCTCATTGTCTCCATTGTTTTAGGTGTAGAAAAACAATAGAAATTCTTTCCTATATATAGCCTATCCTCAACGAACCCAGTCATAGACAAGTACAGGTTCAAACAGAAGAATCAGCCAGATCTAGTGTGGATCGACCCACATGCCCTTGGGTTGGCCCATAGGTCGACCCGACCAGGCATCGGTCGACCCCTGTTAACCCCGGTATTAACGCAGTTCATAAATTGATACGACGACCGTCTAGTGAAGCGATTTGTTGTGCATCGTGATATCAGTTCGATCGTGCGTCGTGATATTGGATCAGTTAGATACCAAAAAGCTGGTCGGTCAGATGTATCGGGTCAACATTATTAAATGTATGTAAGAACCGTGAGTTATGTAAGTAGCTATGTACACACGTGAATCGAAAGCATAAAGCGAGCTTCTTCGTTAAGGCACTAACACGGAGTCTTAAACGTGAAGTATATAACATGTCATGTAAATAAATACATGGAAAACAGTGGAAACGAAGGTTGCATGGAATATTCAAAATAATAGGACATGTTTTATATAAAATGTCAGCATTTTCTAACGTAATGATGGATTGACTTCAATACATACGGTGCATGGATCGACCTCATCTAATATTCATGGAAAAGCATAAAAGTGTGGTCCGTCATTTACATTGTATACAAGATACATAAGGAATGACGCGACACAATTTAAATGTGTGTCATAACAATGGACCAACGTGCATCAAATAAGTCGTATATGGACCGGTCGTTCTACACAGCAGTTCGCTCGTGCATATACTTGGTGGTCGATCACGTCTACAACAGTACCAGGCTTTATGGTCCATCAGTCCAAAAATTGAGCAACAGGCGATGTGGGGTGGAGCATCATGATGCCATACTTGTTGGGTCGTGCATCGGCTCCACTACTGGTTGAGCATTAACTGGAAACAAGGGTCAAGCACGCTTCTACTGAGGGGTTGAGCAGAATCCAGCGTGAAGGGTCGAGCAACAGTCACCAGGGGTTGACCACACTCACCACATGTTGCTGAACGGTCGAGCAGCTCCTTATAGTCATCTCTGGTCGAGCAGTAAGCAACTTTATGGCTCGCGCATTATGGTAAATAGTGGGTCGTTCACTAAAAAGCTGATATGGGTTGGTCCAAGTTTTATAATATGGATTAATCGCTATATGTAAGCGGTGAATTGTGCAAGGGTGGACACGTGGTAGGGTTTGTTAGTAGCTATTCTATGAGAACCAGATGTAATTCGAAATACGTGAAATTTACACGTAGAAGCAGAATGAATGGTGAAACTAATATGTCAGTGTACATTGCATGCAAGAGCCACCTGAGTGGGGCATAATTCTAGTCCAGTCGCAAAGAAGTATTTCATGAAGGGTCGCTCGCACATTAAAGTAAGCGGGTCGGTCACGAAAATACTTTGTATCGGTCATTGAAATACGTGGTCGGTCGTTCACTTCTTGTAGGGTCGCACATGACAACTGTACACAGCTAGCTCCAGCTGTCCAGTGGTAGTTCTGTAAATACGTCTGCCCCCAACCTCTAGCCTGCGCGTCATAATTACAGCTTTGCCATCACCTCCAAACTTTGCCTATAAATACACTATTTCACCACCATTCAAAGGACCGATTTTTGCCATACCAAAGGGCTGTCATTTTCGGTTTTCCACCATTCTCAAGCTCCCCAAGCTGCATTAATGGCTTCCCAAGCTCACACCTTCTTCCTCCAACATCAAGTGGATCTCATCTTCTCCAAACACGATTAATTCTCTCTCTTGTTCAGTCCAAGCTACTTTAATCTCCCATTAATCTTCTCTAAAGCCTAAATCTATCACCAAATCCTCCATGGAATCCGCCAAAATCACTCAAGTGCCCGAGAGGTTATAGATCTACCTTCATACCCCTTGCACTTAGAGAGAATCAACCATTCCTTCGCTGATGTGTAAAGATCCACGTGAAATCCTTGTATAAAAGAGAGAATGAATGTACTTAGAGATGATTCAAGCCTTGTAAATCATGAAATGATAATGAAAACTCTTGTCAAAGTGGATGTAGATCTATTTTAGATCGAACCACTATAAAATTCTTGTGTTTTTTACTTGCCTATTAAGATTGTGGCTCCATTTTCCATTTTCCATTTCTTACCGTTTGGTGAAGTATTGCTAAAGTACCTTTGGTGTTTTATATTAATTTTGGCTTAAACATTTGGCGCCCACCGTGGGGCCACATTCACACTTCTCTCAATCTTAAGAGCCTTGCATCGAAGTTCTAACCCTGCTTCTAGTTCTCTAAATATAAGATCATGGCCAAATCTAAGAAGACCACTAGTAAAACCGTTGAAGAAACTGACTACATTGCTAACAATGAAGCTACACCACTAGCTAGCCGCTTTGAAGTTGGTGAAAACTCGATAGGTGGAGCCGGTTTGACTAAGAATGAGTTAGATGCCGCTATTTCCAATATTAACCATAGAGTGGATAGTTCTACCAAAGCTATGATGGAAAAACTTGACGCTATTCTTAACACTCGACCAAATCTATCCTCTCAAAAGATCCATGTTGATCTCGAAGAAAATGACAATTCGTCCGCTTCTGACTATGATCGCAACGACAATATGGAAGACGATAACGAATGGTTGAGCGACAAAGACGAGGCTAATGTCGAAGATTCGAAGCCAAGAGCTAAGAATCATTCCGAGAGTAATACTCGAAAGGTTACTGTAGTGACGTTCCCTCCCAGTCAATCCAAATCGATCGTTAAACTGTCTTAAATCGAACCAAAAAGGTAGATATGCTAACTTTAGGCGCACAACACATCAGAACAAACAAAAAAAGACTTTTATAAACATCATAATAATGTTACATTAGAGTACAGAATGTCGGAGTACATCGAAAATAATACAGCGGAAGAGAAATTTATAATAAATGTAATACAATGCACAGCGAAAGACTATCAATGCTCTGGACATAGCTTTAAGCTTCAATCCAGAATCCTACTCAAGATAAATATCTGCAAAACAAACTACTCGACTGCCCATATGGAAAATATAGGCACCTGAGTTTGCAAGGGAAAAATAAACTACGAGTCAGTCATGGGACTGGTATGAGAAACTCTACATTTATAATTGACTTATTTAAAAGTGAGGCATATCACGGGACCGCACCGTATAACACGGAATGGGTTTACTCCACTAGATTTCCAGTGCACATACAACTACCATAAATAATGAAACTTATGGATCTACAATGCAACAGACAACATGTAATTCCTCAATCAACCCATTTAGGCTTAATCCTCAAACTTAGAGTCAAAATCCAATTCACTTTACATAAATTATTCCTTTGGGCTTTATTCCCGATTTCTTATTTCAAATCATTTGAATACATATCTAGCTTTCATAGAAAAGTAGATTTCATTTTGGGATCTCAAACCAAATTCTTTGGAAATATGAATTCCAAAATATCATAATGCATACAAACAGTATGCAACCAAACCTCAGGATGTTTCTCCCATCAATAAGGCCAAGGGTCGGTTTGTGACACCCCACGTCCGTTAATGTCACTCACTAAGGGAATGCATTAAGTTCCGTGAAGCGTTATAGGTAAGAAGACTCAGAATATTACAAGACAGATATAAATAAGATAGCATGGAAATTCAAATTTTTATTTCAAACATAAATCATACATAATGGTCCAAAATACCAAAAGTCACAAAAACCATTACAATAATATAACTTCTATGTTGTACCATCAGAGTACATAAATATATAAAAAACATAATTCCTTGAGAAAAAGATCTAAGCCATAGTAGAGATAAGAACTTGAGCTATACTTCAAAAGCAGCTCCAACAAGATGATAATCGAGTCTTGACTAAGCCTGAGAATTCCCTCCCTACGAACCTGGGTGTTGGGGGAAATAGAAGAAAGAAGAGGAAACAAAAAGGGTCAGACATAAAGTCTAGCGAGTCCATTTACCTTTAGCAAGTAAATAAATAAAAGTAGCATGACAAGCATATAAAGTGGATAAGGGAGAGATAACTACATAAAAGGCAGGTATGACAAGGTAAACAGGATAGGGCGTATGTGCTTCTAATGATTACTCTGCACTATTACTAGTATATCCAAAATGAGATGATCCCTTCCACTATAAGGTGGTAGACTTAGGCATACGTCCAAAAGTATCCTAAATACTACCCTTAATCGATCGGCTCCCTAATTCGTGTAGATACTCTATGCCGTCCCCACCGTAGGATGTATCAAGTCCTAAAGTGGAAACCCTCCACTGATATGCATGGCCCCATTTCTATAGGTGTCACGGTCGTCTTATCCCCTTCTGCCCGGCTCATGCACGCACGTGGCCTGGTCGGTCTGCGCCACCCACACCGAACTCCGCGTTTGGATCTCTTACGATCAGTTCAGTAAGTGTGCCCCTTATCCAACTAGTTCGGAGTATTCTACTCGATACCTACTTCGGGTCACTGGCTGAAATGGGTCCCACACAATGTGATACAAGCTCTCCCCCTTATCTTCTGTTCGCCACTAGGTTTTCCACAAGTTATATTTACCCTAAGAGGTGTCCTTAATTATATAACCCCAATCTTTCTACCGGTTATGCTTACCACTAGGTGTCTTTAATTACATAACCTTATCGGGCTAAGTTTGTGGCCCCATATGTAAATATTACCCACCCCCTCAGATTTACTTAACTCACCCATGTTTAACCAATTTTACTTAACCCTAAATTTAGTTCATAATCATACAATCTCTATGGTTAAATTTGGGTAAGTAGTCTAATTCATTACCATGTCCATTTATGGTTTATAATGGGCTACACTCCCACATTTGGCCTACAACTTGTGGATGTTGGATATGCCGATCGGTTCTGCGCAGACTTCTTCCATAAGTTGGGCCTAACATCATGTCATAGCCCATCTCGTATTTGTGCACTTAGACCTCTCACATTAGGTTCAACATTAGTGGTTGGTGGATATGTCGGTCGGATCTGGGCAGACTTCCACCACTAATGCAACCTAACCTCGTGTCATAAGTGCAATTACAATTTCTAGTTGTAATCCTACGCATTTCATTCTTATCCATTTTTTTACCTATGTCGTGATAGGTTATAAGTTTTATTCCCCTTTTCCCCCAATTATGTTCATAGCGAATTATATGTCCATATTCATATTCGTTAACCAAGTTTTGCTAATTCTAATAATTCCCCCGTTCCCTAACTAATGCATTCACATAATTTTTGGCGGCATGCCTAGGCTATAAAGTATCCTAGCCATAAAAAATAACAGGTAAAGGTTATGGGAAGATGACAATAGTGATTATTCCGACATAACTGGCATAAACAAATGTATACATACTGACATGGTGATAAGGTGGACATATAAGGGTAGATCCATGAACTTATGACAATTAAACTAGATCTAACATAACAAGGGTGTCATAAGAAGCATAAGTAAATTCATATGTCCAATAAATGACAGAAATTTACCACACCAAGATGATCTAGATCTAGACAAAGATTTAACTGTCCTAATAATGATAGTTCCAAATTAACTACAAACTTGACAAAGGTTCGAATCCACAAAGGTGACATGATAAACTTACTACAGGTAAATTATATCTATAAAAATAGATCTAGCATAATAAAGTTTGAGATCCAAGAATAACATAGATTCATGATTCAAGATAGATCCAAATCACAGTACTATAACGTCTTACATTTAAACATTTAAATCAAAAAGTAACCTAGAACTTACAGCGTTTGACTAAGAAGATAGAACTAGAAAAGAAGCTTGTTGGGTTGTAGATCTACACTTGAATCTCTAATTGACTAGCTTTAGTTAATTGTTGTTGAAGAAAGGATCTGTCTCAATTCAGACACCGGCAGCATTTGGCCTCCACGATTTCCAATGAAGAAAACAAGAGAAATGGACCTCTATATAGCTTCCAGCCCCTTTGAAACCGACTGCCACCTCAGCCCTCGGGGGGTCGACACCCCTGCTTAGGGGTCGACATCCCTGTGGCAGGAATTTTACCGCCAATGTAATTTTTGAAATTTGAACTGAATTTAGATTTTCTGGACCATATATATAATTATCTTGCACGTATACAAACTTCAAACCTTGATAGCTTCTTCATACGGTGTCCGTTTTACCCAAACCAAATGTCTATTTTGACCAGAATTTCGAGACGGACGCAATGGCGCAGTCCGTTTCTCTTAATTCTGAATATTAAATTAAGTTTTCCTTAATTTACCATTTTAATGTGTTGTTAAAATTATGAGGTGTTATATTCCCCCTACTTAAAGGATTTCGTCCCCGAAATCTTCAAGTTAAGAAGAATGTGTATCCTACCATCCATCACCCATCTACTCATACATCAATCACAGGCATCCATTGTCCTTAAAGATTTTTAATGCTTATATGAGCTTATGCAAAGGTGTGTGTATATGTCCCAATACTAATGCGAAGATCAGCCGGTCTACTGATTCAGTCGACCTCCTTAATGCAATGTATGTTAGTGCCATGAATCTAGTATGTATGCAATTAATCCTATATAACATGTACGTTCCATATGTGTGCACACTTATTCGTGTAAATGCAACATCCATTTGATAATACATCCATTTTCACCCATAAAAAGAAAAGAAAAATGCACACACATCCATATGTAGTATGAGAGTGATTGAGCCGATCTAGTGCCTAATGTGTGTGTATATACATCCACAGGCAACCACTAGCAACCACTTGCATCCACTTTCATCCATCAAACATAACATGTCCCAAACACATGTTTACATCCGTAGGATTCCTATCTAAAGGTATAGAAATACAATTGACATGTCATAATCAAATGATAGAAACAAACATAGATAAACTTTGGAAAAAGGAGTTAAGAACATACCCCCAAAAGGAAAAGGTACAAAGTACAAATCTTGTCTTTGGTATCCCAAGTTGCGTCCTCTGGGTTATCTCCCCATTGAACTTTTATCAACTTGATTTCTTTATTACAGAGCCTCTTAAATTCTGATCCAAGAATACGGGTAGGGACTCATCTGACTGTCGCCTCCCGTTCCACTTCTACCTCCTCTAATATACTTGGCTCAACAACCTTAGCGGTGTCATGCAAGCACTTTCGTAGATGAGAAACATGGAAAACATCATGAACGTCGGATATATCTTCTGGGAGCTTCACTCTATAAGCCATTTGGTCGATCCTTTCGGTTATGGGAAATGGTCCCACAAATCTAGGTGCCAACTTCCCTACAGATTCGAAGCGAACCACATTCCTCAGAGGTGATACTTTAATAAAAACTAAGTCTCCCAGTTCAAATTCGATGTCAGTCCTCCTCTTGTCTGCATAGGATTTCTGCCTATCTTGAGCTGTCTTCAACCGTTGTCGAATAAGGTCAATCTTCTCGGACATTTCTCTAAGCATATCTGGTCCAAGTAATAGTCTTTCTGTAGATTCTCACCAACAATTTGGTGATCTATAGGGTCGTTGGTACAATGCTTCGGAGGGTTCCATGGCGATGCTAGCTTGATAACTGTTGTTATAGGCAAACTCTACTAAAGGAAGGTGCTCTTTTCAAGTACCTCCGAAGTCTAGGATACACAGCCTTAAAAGATCCTCTAGAATTCTGTTCATCCTCTCCATCTTTCCATCAGTCTTAGGATGATATGCGATGCTCAAACAAAACTGTGTACCTAATGCTTCTTGCAAGCTCCTCCAAAATTCACTGGTGAAGATGGGGTCATGATTTCTTACGATGCTGGAAGGTACTCCATGAAGATGGACTATCTCACGAACATAAATTGCTGCCAACCATGATGCCGTCCTCTTACTCTTGACTGGAATGAAATGAGAGCTCTTAGTCAATATGTCCACTGCTACCCAAATACTGGTATTGCCTTTCTTTGACCTAGGCAACCTATCTATGAAGTCCATGGAGATGCTCTCTCATTTCCACTGTGGAATTTCCAAGGGATGAAGTAAACCATCGGGCTTCTTTTGTTCAGCTTTAACTTGGTGGAAAACTAAACATTGAGAAACGAATTCTGCCACAACTTTCTTCATCCCGACCGAAAAGAAAACGCTCTCCATTTCTCTATACATCTTATCACCACCTGGATGAATAGTCATCTTAGAATGGTGGGCTTCTTCAAGAACTACCTTGATCAAGATTCCAGTTTGAGGAACACAAAGCCTTCCATCTCGTCGCAACCACCCCTTTTCATCTATGGTATATCTACTGGGGTGACTAGAAGTCTCCCCTTTTCTGAGCTTATCTATGATGTCTAAAATCTGTGGGTCACCTTGCTACGAGGCTCCTATCTGATTCATAAGAGTTGATTGTATTTCTAACGACGCAAAAAAATCAGGAAAAATCTCTATGGAGGTCTAAAGTCAAAGGTTGATATGAACTCCAAGCTCTTCCTCTCCACAAACAGAGGACTTAAGGCCATCCTCTGCCTACTTAATGCGTCAGCCACCACATTACCCTTACCAGGGGTATAAGCGATTTCAAAATCATAAGAAGCTGAGAACTAAATCCACCTTTGTTGCCTTAAATTAAGATCCTTCTGTGAGAACAATTACTTGAGAGTTTTATGATCGGTGTATAACTCAAACTTCCCTCCAAGTAAATAATGACGCCACGTCTTTATTGCGAATACTATGGTAGCAAGTTCTAGATCATGGGTGAGGTAGTTCTTCTCATGAACTCTCAACTGTCTACCCCTATAACACACTACCTTTCCTTCTTGAATCAAAACCGCACCAATCCCTATGCAACATGCATCAGTATAAATTGTAAACACTTTGTTCCCATCGGGCAAAGTCAAGAGAGGGGCTGTTGTAAGAGCCCTCTTCAAACGTTGGAAAGCAACATCACAATCTATATACCATGAGAATGCCAAGTTCTTCATCAGCCTGGTGAGAGGGGGCTGATATCTTTGCGAAGTCCTTAATGAACTCCCTATAATAACCTGCCAATCCAAGAAAGCTCCTTACCTCTATTACATTTTTAGGAATCATCCAATCTTGCACCGCAACTACTTTCGCGGGATCCAAATCTATCCCTTCTTCGGAGACTACATGCCCTAAGAATCTCACCTCCTTTCTCCAAAAATGGCATTTAGAGAACTTTTCCTTAAGTTGATGGTCATAGAGAGTTTTCAAAACTTCTCTCAAATGCTGGGCATGCTCTTTTGCGCTTTTGGAGAAGATCAAAATATCATCAACAAAGACTATGACAAATTTATTTAGGAACTCCCAAAACACACTACTCACTAGATCGACAAAATAGGAGGGTGCATTCGTCAGCCCAAAAGGCATAACTAGCCATTCAAAGAAACCATCTGGAGTCCTAAAAGCAGTCTTGTCTATAATGTCCACAGCCACACTTAACTGATGAAACCACGTGGCCAAGTCTAACTGAGAGAATACCGAGGCACCGACAAGCTAGTCAAACAAGTCGTGTAACGATCCGCATTCTACGCATCGGAGGATCGTAGAATATTTATTTCTTTTTCATATGAGGTCATATAGTCGTGTAACTTTGGGGAACGACTATTGGGGTCATTTCCAATATTCACGATTTCTGCAGATTTTTAAATGACCGTTTTTCCCCTAGCTGATCTTGTTTCGGCCATAACTTTTGACTGGTAAGGAGTTTTGACCTAAATCCACTTCCATTAGATTTGGATGATGGTTTACCTTTCAATAGAGTGGTCACACTTATCAAACGGACTAAACGTTTAGGAGATATGGCTGAAACAAGATTTAGAAGGTGGAAACATGCTTAAGTGGGTTGATTAGGGTAATTAGCAAATGGGCCTATAATCCATTTCCGGATTAGGGTTATGGGGAGGCTAAAATGAGTTAGGTTTTCATTCTATTTCAGTTTTCTAGTCGTCATTTACCTCTTAGAAACCCTAACAATGGCCTCCACCTTCTAATTTCATCCCAAATCGCTCTCTAACCAAGGATTAAGCTAATCTATGTCAAATCAAGGAGAAATAGCAGCAAATAAGATTTGGAGCTGCTGCTAGCATTTGAATTTGACCCAAACAGTGGAGTTTTCAGATTTGATATTTTTTTGTGGCCAAGGTGAGTGATTTGCATTGTTTTTCACTAATTACGGTTAATTAGGGGTAATTAGTGTTAATTAGCGAATTCATACATTATTAAATTCTGGAAAAAATGCTTAGAAATTCTTAAATATTATTTTAAGCCTTTGTTAGAAATTTGAGTGAATTTGGACATGTTTTGCTAATCGTATGGTTAAACATGATTAAGGGGATTAAGAGGAAAAACATGGGTTTTGGGTATGTTTGATCCATTTTAACATATTAGATTATTGTTTTGGTGTTTATGGTTGATTTTCCATGTTGCTATTACTATTTGGAATGCTTTGAGATTGTATAGTCAAGCTAGGTTGGTCGAAAACGCCATCGTATGGCATAAATAGCTAGTTGGAACAATTGTAGAAAATTGGTCAGGACCCGTTCGTGAAGCACCCAGCGACCCGACCCGCTCGTGACGTCACGACCCGAACCATTGGCCACTTACCCTTCATGAGCCGAAGCACGAACCAACCGATGGAGATCGCCATGAAGCAAGTCACAGACCGTGTTCGAGCACTACGAGCCACCTAGGAGCATCACCATGAGTCGATAGCCTGGAGGCTTGACCATGAACCAGAGTTTGGTGCACCACCCACGAGTCGACCAAGAAGTTGCGAACCACGAATCGCGCTAAGAGGAGGACCCACGAGCCGACTAGGAAGGCGGTCCACGAGCAGGATCCACGAACCGCGAGTTGAGCTTTGGACTTGAGTATCGAATCGAGACATGATGGAGGCTGAAGGGTCACGAACCGGGATGATGACCAAACCCCGAGATGCAAAGGTAGTCCAAATAGGAAGTAGAACTCAGGATCCAGATGGGAACCGATGGGTTAACTTCTTGTGTTGGGCTTTGCTACGGGACGTGTGCCAAGGAGTTGTCAACGTCCATAGCTTTGACTCACCACCGAGAGACGAATGTTAGGCTATGGATCAGTGCAGTGGGGTAGTCATTACTCCATGGGGTAGAGTGATCGTAGCATGGCTATGAGCCAGTGCAGTGGAGTCGTCATGACTTCATGGGGGCAGAGTGGACATAACAAGGACTAGTGGCTATGGATCAGTGCAATGGAGTCACCATGACTCCATGGGGCAGAGTGATCATAGCAAGGATTTGGGTGATCAAAGCGGTGGATATCGTATGATTTACGCATTAAGTGAGAGATGTTAGGGTGTTTACTATGCTTGATTGTTTGCCATCACTATGACATGCACACACCCTCCCCCGTATCTTTACACCATATGTTAGTGTCACCTTAGAGTATTGTGCATCTTCTTGTGCTAACTCTTTGGTTGTAGGTCCAGGTTCAGTTATGGTTATGTATCCCTGTTATTGTTCTGTTTTGCTGCTTATCGCTCATACCAGACTTTTGTCTGACCCAAAGTTTTATGTCTCTTCTTATTACTCTGGGTGCTCTTAAACGGGCAGACTAGAGACAGGTTAGGTGGTATGCACGAGTAGCAGTACCGGAGACGAGCAAGAGGCTTCCACGCATTATATATATATATAATCTCCCTGTGTTGTTGCTGGTCACTGCTTGGGTATTAGTAGTGTACCTTTCCTTTATTTTGCTTTAGAGACAGTATTTTAAAGTTGTAACAATGATGTTGGATCATAAGCTGTATTTTGGATTCCGCTGCTATCATGGTTTAGTTTTCAGCTTATGTACTGTCTCGCATGTTTTATGTCAAAATTATGTTATTATTATATTTTATCCCATGCGCTACGAGACATTCTACAGGTTCCTTATTAGTTCAAATTCCTTTCTTTTCCTTTCTTTGATGACCGTCTAGTGCTGGTTGGACATCGGTACAACGCATTTCATTAGAAATGTTGGCTGGTGCGGGGCGGGCTGTCACACTTGGTATCAGAGCACTAGGTTGCGTAGTTAACCTAGGGGAAAGACACCAAGGAGAGATAGTATACGTATATGAGAGCACGTATTTGTGATATTTTGGTTTTCAAAAGTTATATATATATACTATTAGTATATCTAAGGATGGAGTCGCACTGCACTGGCACCATTGGAGAGATGGTTAATCGTTTTCTCCTTACAGAATGAACGATGAGCCGACATAGGAGGGATGCTGGTAGAGGAGCTAATAATGGGAATGCTTATGATAACGATGTTCACTGACTTCATGAGAGAGATGCTTAGGGATGTTCAGAGGACAACTCCTAATGCTGCAAACGGTGGTGGTGCAGTAGTGCAGGCGCCTAGGGCCGATTTCGCCAAGCTATGCAAGGATTACACTAGTCTTGGTGGAAAGCCGTTCAACGGAATAGAGTCGGCTACAGAAGTTTAGGATTGTTTGGATAGCTGTGAGCATATCTTCGAAGACATAGGTATCGAGGATGCGATGAAGAGGAAGCTAGCACCCCGTTAGCTGCAAGGACAGGCAATGAATTGGTGGAATGCTATTAAAGCAGCTACCCCTGGGGATCAAGTTACTTGGGATCAGTTTAAGATCCGCTTCAGTGATAAGTTTATCCCAGCTGCTCAGAAATCAGAGTTGTTAAGGAAATTTCTGGATCTTAAGCAGAATGGAAGGGCAGTCTCGTAGTACATTGCTGAGTTCGATACTTTATCGAAGTATGGATTATCTCTTATCGACACTCCCGAGAAGAAGAATGAGAAGTTCATAACAGGCTTAGATCAGTATTTGGGGGAAAGGCTTATAACCATATTGATGAGACTTTTGAATCGATTGTTGGCAAACCACTGAGATCAGAGAGCCTTTATCCTAAGCCCAAGACTGAAGTCGCTGTTGCATCTGCAGAGGGGCCAAAGCCACAGGCAAGCGGTGGAGGCAAGAATAATTCTCAGAATAAAAGGAAACAGAATCAGACTAAAGATGGTCAAAAGAAGAGTAAGAAAGATGTTGAGTGCTTTAGCTGTGGCAAGTAGGGCCATTATGCTAAAGAATGTCGAGCAAAGCATGCAGACAAGAAGTGCCTCAACTATGGCCAAGTGGGACATCATAAGGATAAATGTCTGCAAACCCCTAAAGAGAAGCAAATTGTGAAGGCATATGCTCTTAATGCTGTTCCTTCTTCATCGAATGCCCCAACTGTGGCAGAGAAAGGAACGAATGTCGTCATTCAAGGTATGCTTTATGTTTATGATGTTCCTGTTCGAGTATTGTTTGATACTAGGGCTTCGCATTCCTTCATATCTAGTGACCTGGTAGATAGGTTGGGATTGGAACCCGAGATAGTTGATAGACCTTTAGCGGTGATGAACCCGATTGGTGATTCGACTAGCCTTAATATGATTTGTCGAAATTTGGTCTTATCGAGTCATGGATGTATGTTTGCTTGTGATTGCTTTGTTTTGGGCTTTACTGGGTTTGGCGTTATTTTGGGAGTCGATTGGCTCCAAAGGTATGGGTTGGTGGTAGATTGTGAGGGATTTTTGGTGACAGTTAGAGTGGATGATGGGTGGAGGTTAGTGTTTGGTGGTCTACCTAGTGATGGGGTAATGGCTAGTTTTCTAAATTCCCTCGACATCCTACATGATGAGTTATCGGTTGTGCCCGTGGCTGGACAGTATCCGGACGGCTTCGAGGAAGTGACTGGATTTCCACCACACCAAGAGATTGAGTTTCGTATTGATTTAATGAAAGATGCCATACCTATAGTGATACCACTTCATCGTATGGCACCAAGGGAGCAGCGAGAGCTTGGAGTGCAAGTGAGCAATCTTTTGAAGAAGGGATCTATCAGAAGAAGTGTTTCTGAGTGGGGAGCACCAGTTGTATTTGCTACCAAGGCAGATGGTTCCCTACGATTGTGTGTGGACTACCGCGAGTTGAATAAGGTGACGAAGAAGAATAAGTATCCTCTACCGCAGATAGATGATTTGTTTTATCAGTTGAGTGGCGCGAGAGTGTTCTCCCAGTTGGATCTCGCAACAGGTTTTCATCAGCTTAGGGTGGAAGTTGAGAGTATAGCTAAAACGACCTTTCGGACGTCGTCTGGATTCTATGAGTGGTTGATCATGCCATTCGGGTTGACCAATGCACCAACATATTTTGTAGATCTTATGAATAAAGTATTCCGAGATCAATTGAATAAGTTTGTTCTTGTGTTCGTAAACGATATCTTGGGTTATTCAAGGACAGAGGAAGAACACAAGAAACATTTGAGGATAGTGATGGAGGTGTTGAGAAAACACCAACTGAAAGCAAAGTTTTCTAAATGTCACTTCTGGAGGAGGGGAATGAGATTCTTGAGCCATATTGTTTTAGAGAATGGTATTGCCGTGGACCCTATGAAGGTGGCTACGGTACAAGATTGGTCTACGCCCAAGAATGCAACAGACGTAAGAAGTTTCTTGGGATTAGCTAGATATTATCGGAAGTTTATCCAAGACTTCTCCAAGATAGCGGCACCGTTAACTCAGTTGACCAAGAAGAATCAGGCTTTCGTTTGGGACGAAAGGTGTGAAAATGAATTCAAGAGTCTAAAGGAAAATTTGACGTGAGCGCAATTGTTACTCATTCCTAAAGGGAATGAAGAGATTATAGTATATACAGATGCATTTGGTACCGAATTAGGTGCTGTATTGATGCAAAGAAGTAGGGTCGTAGCTTATGCAACTCGGCAACTAAAACCGCATGAGAAAAGATATCCTACCCATGATTTGGAATTGGCAGCGATCGTATTCGCGTTGAAGATTTGGAGACATTATCTCTTAGGAGGAAGATTCGAGTTGTTTACCGATCATAAGTCATTAAAGTATCTTTTCTCTCAGAAGGATCTAAATCTCCGACAGCAAAGATGGTTAGAATTCTTGGCTTCCTATGATTTCGATATTGCGTATACACCAGGAAAGGGCAGTGCAGTAGCTGATGCATTGAGTAGGAGACATGCCAATTTAGGGGCTATGTTTCTAGAATGGAAGCGACTGGAGTATATCGCAGGGTACGATTTCGGACCAAGGTGCGAATTGGATCTAGAAATGTTAGCAAGTTTGATGATCAGACCCACTTTGACTGAGCGGATTAGTTCCACTCAGAGGGGCGATGTTAACCTATTGGAAATCATCTACAAGTTAAAGATGGGAATCGACGAGGAGATGAACAAGTATGGGCTTGAACGAGATGGATGGCTTAGGAAGAATGGGAGACTGGTACCCAATGTCAATGGATTAAGAGATGAAGTGCTTAGAGAATGTCATCACTCAAAACTGACTATACGGTGGTAATAAAATGTATCAAGATACGAAGCAGACCTACTACTGGGAAGGGATGAAAAGAGACGCTGGGAAGTTTATATCCAAATGCATGAACTGCCGGCTAGTTAAAGCTGAGCAAAAGAAACCTAGTGGCTTGTTGCAACTGTAACACCCCGTATTTTACAAGAATATTAAAATAACAAATTAAAGAATAATTTATTTAAAAAAAGAGGAATGAGAAAAGAATGATGTTTAGCATTGTTCTAAGGTTTGTAAGCAAAAGACTTAGTAGCTCATTTGGTTAGAACATGTGACTTGCATACAAGAGGTACAGAGTTCGATCCCCGCCAGCGCCATATTTTTGTTTTAGGGGAATGGCTAAAAAGTGGCTTAGTGTGAACGCAGTTCAAAAAGTGGTTTCGTGTGAAAATGGTTAATTATGAAGAAGTTATTAAGCCATGAAGTTTGTATGCATATGAGAGAAATATATATATAGATATATATAAAAATTAAATAAATAAATATTCAAAAAAAGTTCAAAACAACGAATCGGGAGGGGGAATAGCCGAACCACACCATTTTTGGAGTCGACCCGAGCTCCGCTTGGTCGATTAGGGGTCGATCCAGGGTGTTTGGCTGTCAACCCGTGGCCCGACTCGCGCTAAGGGTTGTTGTTGCATCTGAGTGGTCCTGATGATTTCTGGGTTAATCTAAGAGCTCTAATTGATCCTAGACATCTATATATACACCCTAATACCTAACCCTAATTCATAAAATATTATCTATGACACCATTATGCTGTCAAGCTCTCTCTTAAACCCTAGCCGCCACCTCTAAATTAAATCTCAAGTGTTCATACACAATTCAAATCAAAGTTTAGAGCTTCAACAACAATTAAAGAAGATCAATCAACATCACCGCAATGTTTCTACACCAATTTCAATTCTTTAATCCTTTTCTTAAGCCACGAGAGGTGAGTACGTTGATTTTCACAATATAATGGGATTAAAAGTAACATGATGAAGTTGTAAAGAGGATTCATATGTATGTATGTAATTTAAATCTCATCCAAGTTTTCACCTTTTTGATTCATGTCATCATATGCCTATGTTTCTATGTAAAGTTCATACCTTTATCAGTTTATTCATGTTGAATCTTTCATTATGCCTCTATGTCAAGTTACATGCCCCTTTGTTTCATGATGTTGTGTTAATTCCAATTTTCTGTGATTTTATTCTCTCTTCTTATCTCTATTCCTTTTATTTTTGGATCTAGGCTACCTTCGAGCCTATGTTAAAAATACGCGCGAATGCAAATACGTGGGATTGATGGGAATATGTGAAATATGGAAAATTGTATATTATTGGATAATTGGATAATATGTGAAATTGGCATATTTGGGTATGAATTACATGGCATTGATGAAATTGCCTATAATTGTAAATTTGTAATTGAGGCTAATTAATATGTAATTAGTGACAATTTGGAATAGGCAATATTATAAACATGATTATATGTTTAATTGGATATACATGACATGAAAATTGGGTATGGGTGAAATACGATTATTAATAAACCTTTGACCCGAGGTTAGGTGCAATTGTGGCGTAAGACTGCCCGGAACCGCCCGGCAAATCCAGCTGCCACAATTGAACGTCTAATGTGAGAGGTCAAAGGAATGAATTGTAGGCGCAACGGTTAATGACACAAGGTTAGACCCGGTTTGTGGCGTCAGACTGGCCGGAACCGCCCGACAAATCCAGCGGCCAAAAAGCGTTCGGTCTAATGTTGTAGGTCATGCACCGTTCGTCATAAGGAATGAATTAAGGAATACTAACCACAATAAGACATGGGTATGGTTAGAGGGTTAAGTGGGGTGACATGTAAATTATGACATGTAAATATGGACTTAACCGGTATAAGACAAGACATGTAAATTATTACATGTAGGTATGGACTTAACCATAGCATGTGTAAGACATGGACATTTAAATTAAAATGGTTAAGTGGGAGAAAAACCTAGTGGGGACCAAGCACAGGTGGGAGGCTTGTGTCGGATGGAGGACCCGTTTCAACCAGTAACCCGTTTGAGTATCTAATTGGGCCCGGTACTAGGCCGGGGTTGGGGCATGCTTACTGGACTTGAATGTAAGAGGTCAAACGTGAATAGCGGTGGCAACGCGAGTCCAACGGGTTAATGCGCATGCATGGGTCCGGGCTGGTAGGTAAGACGTTGTTGCATCGTGTAGGTATGGCCGTGCATTTTATGTTGGTATCGGGGTTGCCACTTTGGGGAGTGATACACCCCACTGTGGGGCCAGCACGGGTGCCTACGGGGTTTAGGGAGCCGATCGAATGGACAGGGTAAGGGTACCTTAGCGGTGGTAGGAGCAAGCAGGCACCTACGATAGCAGCTAGGTACAAGTACCTACCAAGTTTGTCATGTGGGTATAGTTAGTGGGAAGGGATCAACCTCTAGTAAAAAGAGACTAGTAGATGTGCGGTGTAATTAAGTAATGTGGTGTAACTTAGCAAAAGTGCGGTGTAACGAAATACATGTTGGTTGAGTTGGATAGTCCTTTGGGTGTTAGTCTGATGTTGACTTCGTTCTTCGGGGTTAGTACTCGAAGGGTTGTTTGCTTAGCCAAGGTGTAGGATTTTCTTAGTACTTAGGAACGAAATCATCTTGTCCATCCTTTTTATCTACCTTATCTAAGTTACAGACTTATCATGACGCCTATTTATGTCTTGATCATTTACCTTACCTATTATTTGTTAAAATTACTAGAATCGCCAGACTTTATGTCTGACCCGTTTGTTTCCACCTCTTTTCTTTCCTTCCCCCCTCCAGGTTTGCAAGGAGGGAATACTACAGCTTAGTGCCGATCTCTTTCAGTTGCTTGAAAAGAGTAGATGTATCGCTTTGGACTCTCTCATCTTTATGGCTTTGCTTGGCTCAGTGGGGATTTATGTATTTATGTTATTAAAGTGTTTGCTTCTTTATGTACTTTGAAGTTTTTGGAAAAGACTATTGATCATGTTGTAATGGTTTTGGGAACTACTTATGTAAGCTTGTTTTGAGTTATGATGCTATGAAATAAGTTTTATCTTCCGCCGTGTTGTTTTATTTATTTATTCTTGTAATTTATCTGTTCTATATAACAATAACGCTTCATGGACATTGATGCATTCCCTTTGTGAGTGACATTAATGGACATGGGGTGTTACACGTGGTATCAGAGCTATGGTTACAAGAACAGATAAAAAGTTTTGAAAAGTGTTTTCAAAAGTATTATTTTCCTAGAAAGTATTTTCAAAAACTTGTTTTAAAGAAGCTATTTTCAAGGAAAGTTTACTTTAAAGAGCATGATCCCCGCAAGCCATACATCTCTCTTTCGCTTCCCTTGTTTTGAAACTCTTTCTTTTTCTTTTCAGCATGTCTGGAGCATCTGAGATACCAGAGGGTGTTCATGTACCCGGTTGGTTTCGTCAATATCTCGAGGATAGGGCCGATGTCGCGGGTTCGGCCGACGTTCCTCCTCCTCCTCCCCCAGCTTCAGTCATTCCTCCGCGTGGAGATGCTTTCTCCAAGATATGTAAAGACTTCCGTTCGATGGGTGGAAAACCTTTTAGTGGGTCTGAAACGTTTGTCGAAGCTAGAAATTGGTTGAAAGAAGTGGAGGATCTGTTTGGCATTTTCGATTTGGACGATTGTAAAAAGGTCCAATTTGCTGCTTGGTTGATAAAGGACGAAGCTTCGTTTTGGTGGGAGGTTACTAATGGAGAGCATGCTGTAGAGACATGGGCAGATTTTAGGGGAAGGTTTGAGTTGAAATTCCTTTCTCAAGCTGAGGAGATTATGTACATGGAGAGGTTCTTGACATTGAAGCAGAAAAACTTGACTGTGAAGGAGTATGTGACCGAATTTAATAAGTTGGCGAGATTTGGGCTAGAGTTGGTGAATACGCCTCACAAGAAGTCCTTGAGTTTTGCAATGGGCCTAAATGAACCGCTTCACAGTTTGGCTATGTCCTACATTCCAACGGGGGCTACGTATGAAAAGCTTGTTGATATGGCATACATGCATGAAGAAGAGAAGGGTGTAAGTACTTTTAGGCCGCAAGATAAGAAGGAGGATCTAAAGAAAGCCCAACAACAAAAGAAAGGTGGTAAAGAAAAGAGGAAGTGTCACAACTGTGGCATACCCGGCCATTTGAAGAAAGACTGTAGGAAGAAGAAGAAGTTCGCTTGTTATCATTATGGTGATCCAGGTCATGCTGTCAAGGACTGTCCTAAGAAGCAAGAGCAGAGGGAAGATTCTACATCGGGAGGGCAGGTTCATGCTCTCATGGCTCCGGGGAAGGAAGAAGGTAGAAAATTTCTATCGAAAGTTTGATTTTCTTGTTTGATCATCCTGTCCGTACTTTATTCGATTCTGGCACATCACATTCGTTTATCTCTACATCATTATTTGAAACACTGCACTTAAATACCAATCTCGTTGTGTATCCTATTATAGTCTCAAATCCTATTGGTGGGTCGGCTCATTTATCCATGGTTTGTAGGGATTTGAGATTGTCTATCTTAAGCGTTGATTTTGAATGTAATGCTTTTGTGCTTGGTTTCATGGGCTATGGGTTGATTCTAGGGATGGATTAGCTAGCCAGACACGATGCCATCCTAGATTGTGAACGGAGGGTAGTAAAATTATTGACTCATAGTGGAAAGACCCTTGATATTTCTTGGGACCCTAGAGGATCGGTGATGCTTAGTTATCTTGAGTCACTTGACGCATCCAATGATGATTTACATTCTGTTCGTATAGTCCGTGAATATGTTGATGTCTTCGATGAGGTGAGGGGTCTACCCCCAAAACGTGAGATAGACTTTCGTATTTATCTTGTAGACAATGCAAAACCCGTATCTCTGCCAGTATGCCACATGGCTCCTCGTGAGAGGAGGGAACTCAATAAGCAAGTAGGGGAGTTGCTTGAGAAGGGGTTCATAAGAAATAGTATATCGGAGTGGGGTGCTCCAGTAGTATTTGCCACGAAGGCGGATGGGTCCCTTAGACTTTGTGTGGACTATAGAGAACTTAATAAGCTTACTAAGAAGAATATGTACCCACTGCCGAGGATTGACGGTCTCCTCGACCATTTAGTTGGCGCCTCAGTGTTTTCGCAGTTGGACTTAGCCACTGGTTTCCATCAGTTGAGAGTGGCTGAGGATAGCATAGACAAGACTGCCTTTAGGACTCCGGATGGTTTCTATGAGTGGCTTGTGATGCCCTTCAGTTTGACAAATTCCCCCACGTACTTTGTTGACTTGATGAGTAGGGTATTTAGGGAGTACCTTAATAAATTCGTGGTGGTCTTGGTGGATGACATCTTGATCTTTTCTAAGAACGAGGAAGAGCATGCCCTACATCTTAGGGAAGTGTTGGAGATCCTTTGAGCGCATAACCTTAAAGCTAAATTTTCTAAATGTCACTTTTGGAGGAAGGAAGTGCGATTCTTAGGGCACGTGGTTTCCAAAGAAGGGATAGCCGTGGATCCTGCGAAGGTGGTGGCCATCCAAGATTGGAAGGACCCTAAAAATGCTACTGAGGTGAGGAGTTTCTTGGGGTTGGCTGGCTACTATAGGAAGTTTATCAAGGACTTCGCAAAGATATCAGCCCCATTGACACACTTGACGAAGAAGAATCTAGTTTTTACGTGGGGCGTAGATTGTGATGATGCGTTACAACGTTTAAAAAGAGCTTTGACCACAGCCCCAGTCTTAGTGTTGCCAGATGGGAGTAAGCCATTTACCATTTATACCGATGCTTGTGGGACAGGCCTAGGCCCAGTCTTAATGCAAGAGGGGAGGGTAATAGCCTATGGAGGAAGGCAGTTGAGAGTGCATGAGAAAAATTACCCTACACATGACCTAGAGTTGGCCGCTATTGTTTTCGTGCTTAAATCTTGGCGCCATTATCTTTTTGGCGAGAAATTCGAATTGTTTACAGACCACAAATCGCTTATATACTTTTTCTCTCAGAAGGACTTGAACTTAAGGCAGCAAAGGTGGATGGAATTCTTAGCGTCCTACGATTTCGAGATAGCATATACCCTTGGCAAGGGTAACGTGGTGGTAGACGCCTTAAGTAGGAAAAGGCTATCCTTGAGTCCGTTGTTTGTTGAGCGGTGAATCTTAGAGTTTAACTCTACGTTTGACTTTAGACCTTCCATTGACTTTGTACCCGGTTTGCTAGCATCCTTAGAGGTCAGACCTACGCTTTTGGGACGGATTGGTGAGGCACAGCGAGATGACCCACAGTTGGTTGAGTTAGTAGAGAAGCTCATAAGAGTGGAGTCATCGAGCCATCTCAGTAGGTATACCCTAGATGATAAGGGTTGGTTACGTAGGGACGGTAGACTTTGTGTACCACGAGACGAGAACTTGAGGAAGACCGTTCTTGATGAGCACATCGTTCGAAGATGACCATTCATCCCGGCGGGGACAAGATGTACATGGACATGAGACGAGTTTACTTTTGGGCCGGTATGAAGAAGGATGTGGCCGAGTTTGTCGCTAGATGCTTGGTGTGCCAACAAGTAATAGCAGAGCAAAAGAAGCCCGGTGGGTTGCTTCACCCATTGGAGGTCCCATAATGGAAGTGGGAGAGTGTCTCGATGGACTTTGTTGATGGGTTACCGACATCGAGGAAGGGTAATACGAGGATTTGGGTCGTGGTAGACAGACTTATTAAGAGCGCCCATTTCATTCCCGTGAAGAGTAAGAGGACTGCTCCATGGTTAGCCTCCGTATACATTCGAGAGATAGTTCGTTTGCACGGTGTTCCTTCTAGCATAGTGAGCGGTCGCGATCCTATTTTTACTAGCGAGTTTTGGAAGAGCTTGCAAGAGGCGGTAGGGACTCAGTTATGTTTGAGCACCACATATCATCCTTAGACGAACGGCCAGACCGAGAGGGTGAAACGTATTCTACAGGACCTTTTGAGGCTATGTGTTTTAGACTTCGAAGGTACATGGGAGGAGCATCTTCCTTTGGTGGAGTTCGCGTATAATAATAGTTTTCAGTCTAACATTGACATGACACCTTTCGAGGCTGTTTATGGAAGGCCTTGTCGTTCACCTACATGTTGGTGGGAATCTACGGATAAGATCTTACTTGGGCCCGATATGAATAGAGATACTTTGGAAAAGATTGATTTGATTCGAAGGAGGATGAAGATGGCGCAAGATAGGCAGAAATCGTATGCGGACAAGAGGAGGACAGATCTTGAATTTGATATTGGGGACATGGTCTTTATCAAGGTGTCTCCATTACGGAATGTTGTTCGCTTTGAGTCCGTTGGGAAGTTAGCACCAAGGTTCGTAGGGCCGTTTCCTATTAAGGAGAGGATTGGACAGATGGCATATAAAGTAGAGTTGCCGGAAAGACTTAGTGGTGTACACGATGTGTTCCATGTTTCGCATTTGAGGAAGTGCTTGCATGAGACCGTGGAAGTGGTAGAGCCGAGCTTGCTTAGAGAGGTGGAGATAGAGCATGATGCGACGATTCGACAAGCTCCTACATGCATTCTTGGGTCGGATATTAAGAAGTTGAGGAATAGAGAGGTCAAGCTAGTCAAAGTGCAATGGGGAGATAATGAGAGCGACGCTACTTGGGAGACGGAAGAGAAGATGCGTTCATTGTACCTTTTCTTTTCGAGGGTATGTCTTTTAATTTCTCCTTTATCGCTTAGCTTTACTTGTCCTATCTTTAGTATATCCTCTCGTTTAAGTCTTCGACCTTTAGATAGGATAGTCCTATGGTTGAAACATGTGTTTGAGACATGTTATGATTGATGGATGCATGTGGATGCAAGTGTTTGCTAGTGGTTGCTCGTGGATACATATACACACACTTTAGTCACTAGATCGGCTCAGTCATTTTCATATTGCATATTGCATATAAATGGATGTATTTAGCTAAATGGATGTATATTATATGGACGTATCATATGGATGTCGCATTTAAATGAATGGTTGTGCACACATGTAGTAATGTTATGTATAGGGTTCTTTGCATACATGATGGATACATGGCTCTATCATTATTTGCATTAAGGAGGTCGACTGAATCAGTGGACCGCCTGATTTTGCATTAGTATACGGACATATACACACACTATGCATATATACATGAAAAGTGTAACAACCCGAATTTTATAACATGTTAAAACAAGAAATCAGGGCAGAATTAAATTATAAAATAAGAATCAAGAGAAACGGGTTGCGCCGTTGCGTTCATCTCAGAATTCTAGTTGGAAACGAGTCTGAAATTTCGTAAATCGGAGTCCGTATGACCGAGATATGGCCTCTAGAAGTTTCACGAAAAATCAGAAAACGAAAAACAGTTCAAATTCGAATTCGAATTTCGAATTTAGCCCCAAACAGACTGGGCGGGAAAATTTCCCGTCCAGGACCCAGGTCGACTGGGTAGTCGACCTCCCCAGGACCAGGTCGACTGCCCAGTCCACCTGGGTGTCGACCTGGGGGTCGACCTCCCGGGTCGGGCCAGGTTGGCCTGGTGCACCTGCTTGCTTGTGTGGTCTGGTTGGTTGGCCTGTGATGATTTTCAGTGGCTCAGATCTATTCTAGGGTTGATCCTATGGCCTAAACTAGCTCCTACTTCTATAAAAACACCCTAAGACCTAACCTAAATCACTAAAAATCATCCTAACAACAAAGTGCTGCCCAAATGTCTCTTGATCATGGCCTTCATCTTCATCTTCAAAGGCCTAAGCATGCAAACTTGATTCAAGCCAAAGGAGCAATCTTTCTTCATCAAATCAAAGGACCTACTTATTTCTCAAGGCCTCTAGTGTTGCTACATCATTCCTAGAGCTTCTACAACGATTCTATGATGATTCTTGCTCCTAATTCACTAGCCACGCTTTGTAAGTTCTAGATGCTTTTAGATTGAAACGATAACTTGAATATGACATGTGATAAAGTTGGAATTGGATTTATGCATGATATTCAATCCATGCTCATTCTTGTTCATTTGGATCTTGACCTTTGGGGATGTCGCTATGACATTAATTTGAACCTATGCATGTTGCAAATCACTTTTTCATGTTCTTATCATGCATGTAATGATGATTTTCTCTCGGATCTTGTTTTATGAAAAGTTTCTACCTTCCCCTATTTATTTTCTTTTGATGAACCTTGGTCGATTTCGGACCTAGGCCTAAACTACGATTTACGTGCGAGTTGTATACGGGGGAATATTGGGATTTCACCTATTTGGATATAGATGTGGGTGGTCGAATTTGTGCATAACATGAACAAGTAAAATTTGGGTATTGCCAATGTAATTTGCATGTTTGGGCATACATGAATTGGCATATGAATTAAATCACGAGTTTTGGGGACTATGTAAGTTAAATCAAGGGATTGGGCTTATGTAAATTAGGCATAAGTGGAATTGGGAACATGAACCATGATGTGGGTTTATTTGGGCATGAACTTGACAACATGTAACTTTGGCTAGAACTTGATAGGGTTTGGATGTCATAAACTTGGCATACATGCAAATAGGCGAGAATTGGACATATGTAAAGTGGCTAGAATTAGGTACACATTTTCATGGGCATGTAAGGTGGAACTTGGGCATATGTTTAGTAATATGTAAAGTGGGGATTTTGACTTATATGACACATATGTAATTGACAATCGAACGGATGCCTTCGACACGAGGTTAGACTTGAGTTGTGGTGTAATTCTGCCCGGAACCGCCCGACATATCCAGTGACCACAACAATAATAGTCTAATGTGAGAGGTCGCAGGCAAAGATTAGATTGTGGTAATGCTTGAACCCGAGGTTGGAATGGGTTTGCGATGTAATTCTGTCCGGAACCGCCCGGCATATCCAGTGACTGCAAATAAGTCCAATGTGAGAGGTTCATGCATTGATAAATAATAAATCAATATGACATGGACGGGTGGGTTAAGTAACTTAATTAGACTAATGACACTTAACCAATATGACATGGACGGGTGGGTTAAGTAACTTGATTAGACTAATGACACTTAACCAATATGTCATGGACGGGTGGGTTAAGTAACTTGATTAGACTAATGACACTTAACCAATATGACATGGACGGGTGGGTTAAGTAACTTGATTAGACTAATGACACTTAACCAATATGACGTGGACGGGTGGGTTAAGTAACATGATTTGGACTAATGACACTTAACCAATATGACATGGACAGGTGGGTTAAGTAACTTGATTAGACTAATGACACTTAACCAATATGACATGGACGGGTGGGTTAAGTAACTTGATTAGACTAATGACACTTAACCAATATAACGTGGATGGGTGGGTTAAGTAAAACCGGACTTGATTTCTTGATGACACTTAACCATATAACACGATTAGAGGATGGGTTAGTTTAACCTGAATGGGTCGATAACACCCGACTAGTATAACGCGATGCATGGTAAGGTTAAGTAAACTCACGAGGGTAACACTTAACCATTATAATTTGACTAGTGGATGGGGTTAGGTTAACATATACTTAACCAATCTAACACGGTGACTTGATGGGGTTAAGTCATGAATCGCTTGAATATACTTAACCAATCTAACATGATAACTTGATGGGGTTAAGTCATGAATCGCTTGAATATACTTAACCAATCTAACACGGTGATTTGATGGGGTTAAGCTTAAATATACTTAACCAATCCAACACGGAAATTTGATGGGGTTAAGATTAAAATATACTTAACCAATCTAACACGATGATTTGGATAGGGTTAAGTCATGAACCGCTGGAATACGCTTAACCAACTTGACACGTGATTCGTAGGGCTAAGTCATGAACTTTAATGACAACACTTAGCCAACTTGACATGACATGTAGACGGGTTAAGTCACGAACTTGAATGACCACACTTAACCAACTTGACATGCTAGACTGATAGGGGTTAAGTCTTGAATTTAGATGACAACACTTAACCTGTTAGACGAAAACCCTAGTTACGTGGTCCTTTTCAGCAGTAACCCTCTTGGATGTATCACGATACCCTAGGGACTAGGTTAGGGTGGGGCACGATTACCGGGCTGATTGTAAGAGACCAGAACGACGACTGAGTTGGTGCGCCATTGTAGGTTCAGGCGGACTATGGTCGTGCACATGAGTCCGGAGTTGAAAAAGCAAGCATGGGCACCAGTAGTTGTACACTGTGTGTGCTTGGAATGGTGTCAGTGGTTGACACCCTAGGGCTTGATACACCCTAGGGTGGACCTAGCACAGAGTAGCTACATTCGTGATTGGGCCGTATGACACCGACACACGACGAGTTAGGACTTGTAGGGAGCCGATCGATTAGATCGTTACATGGAAAAAGCGCGTTGTTCGATAGGTAGCATAATCCCTAGTGGTCCTAGGTGGCATAAACCCTGATCGAATCTAGAGAACGTCCAATAGGTAGCATAATCCCTAGTGGTCCTAGGTGGCGTAAATCCTAGTTGAACACGCAATAATTCATGATAAGAAAATACAGCTAGATCATGGGTGACAGTCCAAACGATTTCAAGGATAATGGAACTACGTTGAAGTAGTATAGAACTATGTGAGGAAGCCCGTACGATATACGGCAAGGGACTATACATATACATGGAAGGGATGATACGAGTTAGGATGCTAGTACGGTTGGTGCAGAGGACGTTAGACGTGCGATGCTATTCCGAGTTTATCTTGTTATCCTGTTACCTTGGTTATCTTGTTACTTGAGTTTATCTTGTTATCTTAGTTTGATCTGTTTATCTTGTCATCATGTTTATGTTCACTTTCAGTTTATACATGTCATGTTACCTTTACCTATTTTTAGGCTGAAAGTAGCTAGGACTTACCAGTCTTTATGACTGACCCCGTTTTGTTTCGCCTCTTTTTCTTCCGTTTCCCCCCCAGGTTTTCAGGGAGGAAATGTTGCTACTTAGGGCGGATTTTCTGCTTCAAGATCATCATCTATGGCTTGGACTTTTCTTGGCTATGGCTATTTTACTGTTTTACTTGGGGAGTAATTTATGAATATGGTTTTATGCTTCTTTACTATTGCAAGACAGGTTTCGATGTAAGAAATTTAATGGCACTTTGATGTAAAAGGTTTTAGACCTTACTACTTTTATAAAGTAATAAAATCATGTTTACTTCCGCTGTTTTATATGTTCTGTCTTGTAATATTTTTGTACATGTTTACCTAGATAATACTCCACCAATGCTAGTGCATTCCCTTTGTGAGTGACTCTAGCGGAGGTGGGGTGTTACATTTGGTATCAGAGCAGAAGGTTACCAGACTGGGCAAAAGTTTTTTTTTTTTTTAAAATACCTTCTGAAACTATGTTCAAAGCCATTTTTCAAAGAAGCATTTTTCAAGGAAAGTTTTAAAGAAAAAAAAGCTATTCCCCAAAAAGCCATTAGCACTATCATGTGTTCCCTTGATCGAATCTCTTTTCCTTTCTTTCCACCGCCTGTAGTCACAATAGTTTTAACTGTGACTAATCCTTTTTCTAGCTACGTAAATGTTTTCCGTGCGATGGAGGAAGTTCTCAAGAGACCCGTTACCGCGTTATACAAGAAAGGATAGGAGTGCTTAAGGCGAATGAGGCTCAGAACAAGAAGGTGGTTAAGTACTATAGGATAAGGACATGGGCAAAGAACAAGATCGTCGAGAGGGCAATTGTATACTCTCACCTAAGAGGGATGGTAACGTTTATGTTAAAGGTTTTCCTTTCTATCATCCCGTCAGGACTTTGTTTTGTACATAGCATCCTTTTTTTTAAAAGTCTTGCTTCGATAGTTGAGTCTCTGCACCTTAGTACTAGCACAATAGAGGGTCCCGTTTTGTCTCAAATCCTATCGGGGGATCGTCCCATTTACTCATGACTTGTTTGGATTTGAGTACATCTATGACTTTTGGGAATAATGCTTATGTTTTTTAGCCATGGGTTGATTCTAGGGATGAAGTGGTCATCCCGTAAGGGTGCCAATCTCGGGTCGGAAAGAAGGGTAGTTAGACTCTTGACTTGCCTCGGTAATACACTCGAAGTCTCGTGTAACCTTTAGGGTTCTGTCATGATTGGTTACCTAGAATCTCTTGATGCATTTGTTGGCAATCCATTCTAGTAGTGTTCGCCACTAAGGCGGACGATTCATTTCGCTTGTGCATGAGTTATGGAAATCACTCTAGTGAGTGCCCTTGGTAACATGGTTGGCATCTGTTTGTTTCCAAGAGATAGTTCTTCTGCGTGGAATGCCGCATAGTGAGTAAACGAGATCCAGAGTTCACTAGTGAATTTTGGAGAGCTTGCATGAAAACCGCGAGTACACGGATATGGTTGAGCCAAGTAAACTAGATGGAGAATAAGCAAAAGTGGAACGAGAGGCGACAATGAAATGAGTTCCAGCTTGTATTTGGAAATAAGAATTAAGAAGTTACGAAATCATGAAGTTAAAGATGGTCAAAGCACAATGGAATTAAGCTCAAGGAAATGCGACTAAGAAGATTGAAGACAAGATACGCGCATCATATCTCTTTTTAAGAGTATATTCTTGATCCCTGTTTACTTGTAGAGCTTACCCGCATGCTATCTTTTATGCATATCCTCTCGGTCCTATTCTCGGTCTTATTTCTGTTACAAACTCCATAGGGGGTATGACTCATCGGTTAATAATATATGTCAGGGTTTGAAGATGTCCGTTAGGTTGACTAAACCTTTTGGGCTTTATTGGATTTCTTGTAATCCAAAAAGGAGTTTATCTTGCTTATCTTCTCGATCCTATCTTGAGAACCTTAGGTAGAACCCTATGGATGCAAACATGTATTTGAAACATGTTATGATTGATGTTTGTGAAATGGTCGCAAGTGGTCGCAAGTGGTTGCTCGTGGATGCATGAATACACATTAGGCACTAGATCGGCTCAGACACATTTTCATGTTGCATATGCATGAGTGTTTATACTTGTTTATGGATGAAATTGAATGTGTTATCATGTTGATATTGCATATGGATGAATGTTTGTGCACACATATAGTGTTTATGTGACTAGAACTATTTGCATACATGTGGATTCATGGCACTAAACATATTTTGCATTTGGAAGATCAATCAGGCCTGATCATTTGCATTAGATAAGGAACATATACACACACTTTCTGCATATGTTCATATAGAATTAGAAATCTTTTAAGGACAATGGTTGCTTGTGGATGATGTTTTGAGTAGATGGATGAAGGATGGTAGGATACATTCTTCCTAACTTAGAGATTTCGGGGACGAAATCCTTTAAGGTGGGGAGAATGTAACAACCCGAATTTTATAACATGTTAAAACAAGAAATCAGGGCAGAATTAAATTATAAAATAAGAATCAAGAGAAACGGGTTGCGCCGTTGCGCTCGTCCTGGAATTCTGGTTGGAAACGAGTCCGAAATTTCGTAAATCGGAGTCCGTATGACCGAGATATGGCCTCTAGAAGTTTCACGAAAAATCAGAAAACGAAAAACAGTTCAAATTCGAATTCGAATTTCGAATTTAGCCCCAAACAGACTAGGCGGGAAAATTTCCCGCCCAGGACCCAGGTCGACTAGGTAGTCGACCTCCCCAGGACCAGGTCGACTGCCCAGTCGACCTGGGTGTCGACCTGGGGGTCTACCTCCCTGGTCGGGCCAGGTTGGCCTGATGCACCTGCTTGCTTGTGTGGTCTGGTTGGTTGGCCTGGGACGATTTTCAGTGGCTCAGATCTATTCTAGGGTTGATCCTATGGCCTAAACTAGCTCCTACTTCTATAAAAACACCCTAAGACCTAACCTAAATCACTAAAAATCATCCTAACAACAAAGTGCTGCCTAAATGTCTCTTGATCATGGCCTCCATCTTCATCTTCAAATGCCTAAGCATGCAAACTTGATTCAAGTCAAAGGAGCAATCTTTCTTCATCAAATCAAAGGACCTACTTATTTCTCAAGGCCTCTAGTGTTGCTACATCATTCCTAGAGCTTCTACAACGATTCTATGACGATTCTTGCTCCTAATTCACTAGCCATGCTTTGTAAGTTCTAGATGCTTTTAGATTGAAACGATAACTTGAATATGACATGTGATAAAGTTGGAATTGGATTTATGCATGATATTCAATCCATGCTCATTCTTGTTCATTTGGATCTTGACCTTTGGGGATGTCGCTATGACATTAATTTGAACCTATGCATGTTGCAAATCACTTTTTCATGTTCTTATCATGCATGTAATGATGATTTTCTCTCGGATCTTGTTTTATGAAAAGTTTCTACCTTCCCCTATTTATTTTCTTTTGATGAACCTTGGTCGATTTCGGACCTAGGCCTAAACTACGATTTACGTGCGATTTGTATACGGGGGAATATTAGGATTTCACCTATTTGGATATAGATGTGGGTGGTCGAATTTGTGCATAACATGAACAAGGAAAATTTGGGATATTGCCAATGTAATTTGCAAGTTTGGGCATACATGAATTGGCATATGAATTAAATCACGAGTTTTGGGGACTATGTAAGTTAAATCAAGGGATTGGGCTTATGTAAATTAGGCATAAGTGGAATTGGGAACATGAACCATGATGTGGGTTTATTTGGGCATGAACTTGACAACATGTAACTTTGGCTAGAACTTGATAGGGTTGGGATGTCATAAACTTGGCATACATGCAAATAGGCGAGAATTGGACATATGTAAAGTGGCTAGAATTGGGTACACATTTTCATGGGCATGTAAGGTGGAACTTGGGCATATGTTTAGTAATATGTAAAGTGGGGATTTTGACTTATATGACACATATGTAATTGACAATCTAACGGATGCCTTCGACACGAGGTTAGACTTGAGTTATGGTGTAATTCTGCCCGGAACCGCCCGACATATCCAGTGACCACAACAATAATGGTCTAATGTGAGAGGTCGCAGACAAAGATTAGATTGTGGTAATGCTTGAACCCGAGGTTGGAATGGGTTTGCAGTGTAATTCTGTCCGGAACCGCCCGGCATATCCAGTGACCGCAAATAAGTCCAATGTGAGACGTTCATGCATTAATAAATAATAAATGAATATGACATGGACGGGTGGGTTAAGTAACTTAATTAGACTAATGACACTTAACCAATATGACATGGACGGGTGGGTTAAGTAACTTGATTAGACTAATGACACTTAACCAATATGACATGGACGGGTGGGTTAAGTAACTTGATTAGACTAATGACACTTAACCAATATGACATGGACGGGTGTGTTAAGTAACTTGATTAGACTAATGACACTTAACCAATATGACATGGACGGGTGGGTTATGTAACTTGATTTGGACTAATGACACTTAACCAATATGACATGGACGGGTGGGTTAAGTAACTTGATTAGACTAATGACACTTAACCAATATGACATGGACGGGTGGGTTAAGTAACTTGATTAGACTAATGACACTTAACCAATATAACGTGGATGTGTGGGTTAAGTAAAACCGGACTTGATTTCTTGATGACACTTAACCATATAACACGATTAGAGGATGGGTTAGTTTAACCTGAATGGGTCGATAACACCCGACTAGTATAACGCGATGCATGGTAAGGTTAAGTAAACTCACGAGGGTAACACTTAACTATTATAATTTGACTAGTGGATGGGGTTAGGTTAACATATACTTAACCAATCTAACACGGTGACTTGATGGGGTTAAGTCATGAATCGCTTGAATATACTTAACCAATCTAACATGATAACTTGATGGGGTTAAGTCATGAATCGCTTGAATATACTTAACCAATCTAACACGGTGATTTGATTTGGTTAAGCATGAATATACTTAACCAATCCAACACGGAAATTTGATGGAGTTAAGCTTAAAATATACTTAACCAATCTAACACGATGATTTGGATAGGGTTAAGTCATGAACCGCTGGAATACGCTTAACCAACTTGACACGTGATTCGTAGGGCTAAGTCATGAACTTGAATGACAACACTTAGCCAACTTGACATGACATGTAGACACTTGAATGACCACACTTAACCAACTTGACATGCTAGACTGATAGGGGTTAAGTCTTGAATTTAGATGACAACACTTAACCTGCTAGACGGAAACCATAGTTACGCGGTCCTTTTCAGCAGTAACCCTCTTGGATGTATCATGATACCCTAGGGACTAGGCTAGGGTAGGGCACGATTACTGGGCTGATTGTAAGAGACCAGAACGACGGCTGAGTTGGTGCGCCATTGTAGGTTCAGGCGGACTATGGTCGTACACATGAGTCCGGAGTTGAAAAAGCAGGCATGGGCACCAGTAGTTGTACACTGTGCGTGCTTGGAATGGTGTCAGTGGTTGACACCCTAGGGCTTGATACACCCTAAGGTGGACCTAGCACAGAGTAGCTACATTCGTGATTGGGCCGTATGACACCGACACACGACGAGTTAGGACTTGTAGGGACCCGATCGATTAGATCGTTACGTGGAAAAAGGGCGTTGTTCGATAGGTAGCATAATCCCTAGTGGTCCTAGGTGGCATAAACCCTGATCGAATATAGAGAACGTCCAATAGGTAGCATAATCCCTAGTGGTCCTAGGTGGCGTAAATCCTAGATGAACACGCAATAATTCATGATAAGAAAATACAGCTAGATCAAGGGTGACAGTCCAAACGATTTCAAGGATAATGGAACTACGTTGAAGTAGTATAGAACTACGTGAGGAAGCCCATACGATATACGGCAAGGGACTATACATATACATGGAGGGATGATACGAGTTAGGATGCTAGTACGGTGGGTGCAGAGGACGTTAGACGTGCGATGCTATTCCGAGTTTATCTTGTTATCCTGTTACCTTGGTTATCTTGTTACTTGAGTTTATCTTGTTATCTTAGTTTGATCTGTTTATCTTATCATCATGTTTATGTTCACTTTCAGTTTATACATGTCATGTTACCTTTACCTGTTTTTAAGCTGAAAGTAGCTAGGACTTACCAGTCTTTATGACTGACCCCGTTTTGTTTTGCCTCTTTTTCTTCCGTCCCCCCCCCCCCCAGGTTTTCAGGGAGGAAATGTTGCTACTTAGGGCGGATTTTCTGCTTCAAGATCATCATCTATGGCTTGGACTTTTCTTGGCTATGACTATTTTACTATTTTACTTGGGGAGTAATTTATGACTATGGTTTTATGCTTCTTTACTATTGCAAGACAGGTTTCGATGTAAGAAATTTAATGGCACTTTGATGTAAAAGGTTTTAGACCTTACTACTTTTATAAAGTAATAAAATCATGTTTCCTTCCGCTGTTTTATATGTTCTGTCTTGTAATATTTCTGTGCATGTTTACCTAGATAATACTCCACCAATGCTAGTGCATTCCCTTTGTGAGTGACCCTAGCGGAGGTGGGGTGTTACAAAAAGCATTAGAAATCTTTTAAGGACCATGGTTGCTAGTGGTTGATGGTTGAGTAGATGGATGATTGGATGGTAGGATACGTTCTTCTTGACTTAGAGATTTCGAGGACGAAATTCTTTAAGTAGGGGAGAATGTAACACCCCGTATTTTCTAAGAATATTAAAATAACAAATTAAAGAATAATTTATTTGAAAAAGAGGAATGAGAAAAGAATGATGTTTAGCATTGTTCTAGGGTTTATAAGCAAAAGACTTAGTAGCTCATTTGGTTAGAAGATGTGACTTGCATACAAGAGGTACAGAGTTCGATCCCCGCCAGCGCCATATTTTTGTTTTAGGGGAATGGCTAAAAAGTGGCTTAGTGTGAACGAAGTTCAAAAAGTGGTTTAGCTTGAAAATGGTTAATTATGAAGAAGTTATTAAGCCATGAAGTTTGTATGCATATGAGAGAAATATATATATATATAAATTAAATAAATATTCAAAAAAAGTTCTAAACAGCGAATCGGGGGTGGGGGGGGAATAGCTGAACTGCACCATTTTGGAGTCGGTGTTTAGCTATCAAGCCGTGGCCCGATTCGCGCTAAGGGCTGTTGTTGCATCTGAGTGGTCCTAATGATTTCTGGGTTAATCTAAGGGCTCTAATTGATCCAAGAAATCTATATATACACCTTAAGACCTAACCCTAATTCATAAAATGTTATCTATGACACCATTATGCTGTAAGCTGTCTCTTATACCCTAGCCGACGCCTCTAAATTAAATCTGAAGTGTTCATACACAATTCAAATCAAAGTTTAAAGCTTCAACAACAATTAAAGAAGATCAATCAACATCGCTGCAACGTTTCTACACCAATTTCAATTCATTAATCCTTTTCTTAAGCCACGAAAGGTGAGTACGGTGATTTTCACAATATAATGGGATTAAAAGTAACATGATGAAGTTGTAAAGAGGATTCATATGTATGTATCTAATTTAAATCTCATCCAATTCTTCACCTTTTTGATTCATGTCATCATATGCCTACGTTTCTATATAAAGTTCATACCTTTATCAGTTTATTCATGTTGAATATGTCATTATGCCTCTATGCCAGTTTACATGCCCCTTTATTTCATGATGTTATGTTAATTCCAATTTTCTGTGATTTGATTCTCTCTTCTTATCCCTATTCCTTTTATTTTTGGATCTAGGCTACCTTCGAGCCTATGTTAAAAATACGCGCGAATGCAAATACGTAGGAACGATGGGAATATGTGAAATATGGGAAATTGGATATTATTGTATATTTTGAATAATTGGATAATATGTGAAATTGGCATATTTGGGTATGAATTACATGAAATTGATGAAATTGCCTATAATTGTAAATTTGTAATTGAGGCTAATTAATATGTAATTAGTGACAATTTGGAATAGGCAATATTATAAACATGATTATATGTTTAATTGGATATACATGAGATGAAAATTGGGTATGGGTGAAATACGATTATTAATAAACCTTTGACATGAGGTTAGGCGCAATTGTGGCCTAAGACTACCCGGAACCGCCCGGCAAATCCAGCTGCCACAATTGGACGTCTAATGTGAGAGGTCAAAGGAATGAACTGTAGGTGCAACAGTTAATGACACGAGGTTAGACCCAGTTTGTGGCGTAAGACTGCCCGTAACCGCCCGACGAATCCAGCGGCCACAAAGCGTTTGGTCTAATGTGGGAGGTCATGCACCGTTCGTCATAAGGAATGGATTAAGGAATACTAACCATATTAAGACATGGGTATGGTTAGAGGGTTAAGTGGGGTGACATGTAAATATGGACTTAACCGGTATAAGATAAGACATGTAAATTATGACATGTAAGTATGGACTTAACCATAGCATGTGTAAGATATGGACATTTAAATTAAAATGGTTAAGTGGGAGAAAAACCTAGTGGGGACCAAGCATAGGTGGGAGGCTTGTGTCGGATGGGGTACCTGTTTTAACCATAGTTTAAGTATCTAATTGGGCCCGGTACTAGGCCGGGGTTGGGGCACGCTTACTAGACTTGAATGTAAGAGATCAAAACGTGAATAGCGGTGGCAACGTGAGTCCAACGGGTTCATGTGCGTGCATAGGTCCGGGCTGGTAGGTAAGACGTTGTTGCATCGTGTAGGTATGGCCGTGCATTTTATGTTGGTATCGGGGTTGCCACTTTGGGGAGTGATACACCCCATTGTGGGGCCATCACAGGTGCCTACGGGTTTAGGGAGCCGATCGAATGGGCAGGGTAAGGGTACCTTAGCGGTGGTAGGAGCAAGCAGGCACCTACGATAGCAGCTAGGTACAAGTACCTACCAAGTTTGTCATGTGGGTATAGCTAGTGGGAAGGGATCAACCTCTAGTAAAAAGAGACTAGTAGATGTGCGGTGTAATTAAGTAATGTGGTTTAACTTAGCAAAAGTGCGGTGTAACGAAATACATGTTGGTTGAGTTGGATAGTCCTTTGGGTGCTAGTCTGATGTTGACTTCGTTCTTCGGGGTTAGTACTTGGAGGGTTGTTCGCTTAGCCAAGGTGTAGGATTTTCTTAGTACTTAGGAACGAAATCATCTTGTCCATCCTTTTTATCTACCTTATCTAAGTTACAGACATATCATGATGCCTATTTATGCCTTGATCATTTACCTTACGTATTATTTGTTAAAATTACTGGACTCGCCAGACTTTATGTCTGACCCGTTTGTTTCCACCTCTTTTCTTTCCATCCCCCCCAGGTTTGCAAGGAGGGAATAATACAGCTTAGTGCCGATCTCTTTCAGTTGCTTGAAAAGAGTAGATGTATCGCTTTGGACTCTCTCATCTTTATGGCTTCGCTTGGCTCAGTGGGGATTTATGTATTTATGTTATTAAAGTATTTGCTTCTTTATGTACTTTGAAGTTTTTGGAAAAGACTATTGATCATGTTGTAATGGTTTTGGGAACTACTTATGTAAGCTTGTTTTGAGTTATGATGCTATGGAATAAGTTTTATCTTCCGTTGTGTTGTTTTATTTATTTATTCTTGTAATTTATCTGTTCTATACAACAATAACGCTTCATGGACATTGATGCATTCCCTTTGTGAGTGACATTAATGGACATGGGGTGTTACAGCAACCATTAGAAATTCTAGAATGGAAATGAGAACAAGCCTCAATGGATTTCATTGATGGGTTACCAAGGACTAGAACGGGCCATGATAGCATTTGGGTGATTGTGGACCGATTGACCAAGAGTGCAAGGTTTATACCCGTCAAGTCGAATATAACAGCAGCTAAGTTAGCAGAACTGTATATGAAGTGGGTAGTGAGATTTCATGGAGTACCCAAAAGCATTGTAAGTGACCGAGATCCATAGTTTACTGGTGGATTTTGGAGGAGCTTGCAAGAGGCATTAGAATCAGAACTACATCTCAGTACCGCATACCATCCTCAAACCGACGGTCAGATGTAGAGGGTTAACCATATATTAGAAGATCTCTTGAGAGCCTTCATATTAGATTTTGGTAGATCATGGGATGACCATTTGCATCTAGTGGAGTTCGCATATGATAATAGTTATCAGTCCAGTATTGGTATGGCTCCATTTGAAGCTTTTTATGGAAGACCATGCAACTCACCATCATGTTGGTCAGAAACCGGTGAGAAATTTGCGCTTGGGCCAGATGTGATAAGAGAAATCTCAGATAAGATCAAGGTTATCTGACAGTGAATGAAGGCTGCCCAAGATAGGCAGAAGAGTTATGCTGATAAGAGGAGAAGATATTTAAAATTCTCCATTGGCGATTTGGTGTTTGTCAAGATTTCTCCGTCAAAGAGCGTGATACTATTTGGTAGGAGAGGCAAGTTAACACCAGGATTTGTTGGTCCATTCCCAGTTCTCGAATAAGGTGGTAATTTGGCATATAAAGCTGAGTTGCCAGACAAGGTGGCGGGAGTTCATAACGTATTTCATGTTTCCCAGTTAAGAAAATTCGTGCACGACCCCGATGTGGCTATTTCACCTGATCAGTTGGACGATATCGAAGTACAACCCAAGGCTGTTGGGAACCGCAAGCCGATCCGTATTGTCGAGAGCGATACGAAGCAACTTCGAAGGAAGGCGGTGAAACTGGTTAAGGTTCAGTGGGGCGAGAATGAGAGTGACTATACTTGGGAAATAGAGGAGAGTATAAGGGAATCGTATCCAGAACTCTTTGCCTGGTAAGGTTTTCTTTTAGATTTAGTCTTTCTGCATGCTAGGATAGGTTTGTTTTGTTTTGTTTGTTTTGTATGTTTGATTATTTGTGAATGACTAATAGGCATGCGGAACACCGTTGTATGTTTTTGTTTACGGAATTTCGGGGGCGAAATTTCTTAAGGAGGGGAGAGTGTAACGACCCGCATTCTACGCATCGGAGGATCGTAGAATATTTATTTCTTTTTCATATGAGGTCGTATAGTCGTGTAACTTTGGGGAACGACTATTGGGGTCATTTCCAATGTTCACGATTTTTGCCGATTTTTAAATGAACGTTTTGCACCTAACTAATCTTGTTTCGGCCATAACTTTTGATTGGTAAGGAGTTTTGACCTGACACCACTTCCATTAAATCCGGATGATGGTTTAACTTTCTGTAGAATGGTCAAACTTGTCAAACAGACTCAACGTTTGGGAGATATGGCTGAAACAAGGTTTAGAAGGTGAAAAACTGCTTAAATGAGCTGGTTAGGGTAATTAGCAAATGAGCTCATAACCCATTTCGGGATTAGGGTTATGGGGAGGCTGAAATGAGTTAGGTTTTCATTCTATTTCAGTTTTATAGCCGCCATTTACCTCTTAGAAACCCTAACAATGGCTTCCACCTTCTAATTTCATCCCAAATCGCTCTCTAATCAACGATTAAGCTAATCTACGTCAAATCAAGGAGAAATAGCACCAAATAAGAGTTGGAGTTGCTGCTAGGCATTTAAATTCGACCTAAACAGTGGATTTTTCAGATTTAATGTTTTATTTGTGGCCAAGGTGAGTGATTCGCATTGTTTTTCACTAATTACGGTTAATTAGGGGTAATTAGTGTTAATTAGCGAATTCATACATTATTAAATTCTGGAAAAATGTTTAGAAATCCCTATATTTTAAGTCTCTGTTAGAAATTTGATTTAATTTGGACATGTTTTGCTAATCGTTTGGTTAAACATGATTAAGGGGATTAAGGGGGAAAACATGGGTTTTGGGTATGTTTGATCCATTTTAACATATTAGATTGTTGTTTTGGTGTTTATGATTGATTGTCCATGTTGCTATTACTGTTTGGAATGCTTTGAGATTGTATAGTCAAGTTAGGTTGGTCGAAAACGCCGTCGTATGGCGTAAATAGCTGGCTGGAACAGCTGCAGGAAATTGGTCACGACCCGTTCGCGAAGCACCCAGCGACCCGACCCGCTCATGACGTATGCATCATGACCCGAACCGTGAGCTACTTACCCTTCATGAGCTGAAGCACGAACCAACCGATGGAGCTCGCCATGAAGCAAGTCACGAACCGTGTTGGAGCACTACGAGTCACCTAGGAGGATCATCATGAGCCGATAGCCTGGAGGCTTGAGCACGAACCGAAGTTTGGTGCACCACCCACGAGCCGACCAAGAAGTTGCGAACCACGAACCGTGCCAAGAGGAGGGCCCACGAGCCGAGTTTGTCATGAACGAAATTGATCCCACGACCACGAACCGTGCCAAGAGGAGGACCCACGAGCCTACTAGGAAGGGGGTCCACGAGCAGGATCCACGATCCGCGAGTTGAGCTTTGGACTTGAGTATTGAATCGAGACATGATGGAGGCTGAAGAGTCACGAACCGGGATGATGACCAAAACCCGATATGCAAGGGTAGTCCAAATAGGAAGTAGAACTCAGGATCGAGATGAAAACCAATGGGTTAACTTCATGAGTTGGGCTTTGCTGCGGGACATGTGCTAAGGAGTTGTTGACGTCCATAGCTTTTACTAGCCACCGAGAGACGAATGTTAGGCTACGGATCAGTGTAGTGGGGTTGTTATTACTCCATGGGGCAGAGTGATCGTAGGATGGCTATGAGCCAGTGCAATGAAGTTGTCATGACTTCAAGGGGCAGAGTGGACATTGCAAGGACTAGTGGCTATGGATCAGTGCAGTGGATTCGCCATGACTCCACGGAGCAAAGTGATCATAGCAAAGATTTGGGTGATCAAAGCGGTGGATATCGTATGCTTTACGCACTGAGTGAGAGATGTGAGGGTGTTTACTATGCTTGATTGTTTGCCATCACTATGACATGCACACCCCCTCCCCCGTATCTTTACACCATATGTTAGTGTCACCTTAGTGTATTGTGCATCTTGTTGTGCTAACTCTTTGATTGCAGGTCCAGGCTCAGTTATGGTTATGTATACCTGTTATTGTTTTGTTTTGTTACTTATCGCTCATACCAGACTTTTGTCTGACCCATAGTTTTATTACTCTTCTTATTACTTTGGGTGTTCTTAAACGGGCAGACTAGAGACAAGTTAGGTAGTATGCACAAGTAGTTGTACTGGAGATGAGCAGGAGGCTTCCACGTATGATATATATATATATAATCTCCCTGTGTTGTTGCTGGTCACTTCTTGGGCATTAGTAGTGTACCTTTCCTTTATTTTGCTTTAGAGACAGTATTTTAAAGTTGTAATAATGATGTTGGACCATAATCTGTATTTTGAATTCCACTACTATGATGGTTTAGTTTTCAGCTTATGCACCGTCTCGCCTGTTTTATGTCAAAATTATGTTATTATTATATTTTATCCCATGCGCTGTGAGACATTCTACATGTTCCTTATTAGTTCAAATTCCTTTCTTTTCCTTTCTTTGACGACCGTCCCATGCTGGTTGGACATCGGTACAACGCATTTCATTGGAAATGTCGGTTGGTGCGGGGCGGGCCATCACAAGTCGTCTATCCTCGGAAGTGGGTTCCTATTCTTCTTTGTGAGTTTGTTTAATTCTCTCTAGTCCACACACAAACGAAGAGAACCATCTGCCTTAGTTGCGAATACAACCGGAGCACCACATTCAGATATGCTTCTTTTGATAATCCTTCCTCAAGTAGCTCCCACACTAGCTTACTCAACTCCTTTCTTTCCCGCGGAGCCATATGGCGCACTGCTAATGCAACTGGCTTTGCATTGTCCACAAGATATATACGAAAGTCGATCTCGCGCCTCGGAGGTAAGCCCCGAACCTCCTCAAAAACATCAGAATAATCTTGGACTATTGGAACAAATTGCAAATCATCTATGGATGCATCAAGAGACTCTAGGAAGCCAAGCATAACAAGCCGTTGGGGGTCGCAAGAAATCTCAACGGTCCTCCCATGGCAAGTCAGAAGTCTAACGACCCTCCTTTCACAATCTAGAATGGCACCATATGTGGTCAGCCAATCCATCCCTAGAATCAACCCATAACCCATGAACCCGAGCACATATGCGTCACACTCAAATTCGACGCCTAACACATATATTCTCAAACCCCGAAAAATCATAGATAAATGGGCCGAACCACCATGGGGTTTGAGACAACTACGGGATCAACTACCATACAAGTAATTAACTGCAGATATTCAACCACAGAACTAGATATAAATGAATGTGAAGCACCAGAATCAAAAAGTGTTCTAATAGGATTATTTAAAAGAGAAATTAAACCTTCCGCAGAAATTTTTCTACCTCTTTCAGGTGCACTGACCGCGAGAGCATGCACCTGCCCTCTAACCTTGTACCTATTTCTTCGAGCACTCCCTAGCAAAATGTCCGACCTCTCCACAGTTGAAGCAAGAATTCTTCCTTCTTTTGTAGTCTTTTTCCAAATGACCCTCACGTCCACAACTGTGACACTTCCTCTTCTCCTTTCCATTATCATTCTTTCCTCCTTTCTTCTGTTGTTGTTGCTGCTGTTGTCCTTTCTTGGGCCATATCTTCTTGTTTTGCTGTAACAATTGGGAATTTCACTCGATTTGAATCGATCGCTAAACCGACCAAGACCGTTCGATACCCCGGATTGCTTTGAGGACAAGACGAATCAGAACACAAAAAGAAGAACATTTCATTGCTATTACAACAATTTCCAGAAGAGTACAAGAACAAACAGAGTATGAATAAATTTTACACACGATAAATATCAGAGATTTAAATTACATTTAAATACATAGCAGCGGAAAAATAATACAACACACAACTGAAAGAAATACATAGATACAGAGCTTTCCGAATATCACTTCAGCAATAAACCAGGATCCTATGAATATAAATCTGCAAAACCAAAACTACTAGCTGCCCGTATGGAAAATAGGGGCACCCAGAGTTTTGATTAAAACAATAAACTCCAGGTCAGTCATGAGACTGGTGTGAGAACTAAAACAATTATTAATCTTTATTTTTAAATTAAGGTAAATCAAGGGACCAAGCCAGATAACACGAAACGGGTTTTCTCCCAAGAATACGAGTGCATAAAACAAACAGCGCAATGCTAAATAAAGAAAAATGAAGCTATTATAAGACCCAGGTCCCATCACACAATGCAATGCAAGCCGGAGGAAAGGATTTTACCTTATAATAGCCAAAGAATGCTTGATACATTTAAAAACAGATTATTTTGATATTACTATAAGTGTATAGTGTCAAAACAATTTCAATCATAAGTATCAATCATAGACGGCATAGCTACCATCTACTATGTTTCCATACTAGGTTATACAAATAAAACCGAATTATCATGTATTGGAAATTGGATTCCATAATGAGTCAAGGCAAGGGTCAAGCTCCTCTCCGTTCGAGACACTCTAGCAAATGTCTCAGGACCACACACAGCGATCCTGAATCTTCAGGGCCGGTCCTCTCTTACTTTTGAGGATTAGTATTCCTGAACACACGTTTCCCGGTCCTATCAGACCTATATCGGAGGTGCCTCGCATCCAACAACCACACAGGTAAAAAGTATATAAATGTCAGGACTGGTAGGTCACTGACATCACCCATAGCTAGAAAGAAGCATCGTGCTCTCCCTGTAGTCACTATCTCGTTTTTGACTCATACCGAGGTGTGAGGCTCGCGAATTAACACTATATACAAAGTTGTGCCACATAGGCGTGCTTTGATCATCAACCACAAGACTTTGCTTCTCAACAAAAGCCTTGGTCATTTTCCATTTAGGCATGCCACACAGGCAATTCATGCCATGCGACTGATATCTATCGATATATAACCTCTAAGCTTGTACGTCTCAGAGAAGGACGTTAAGCAAGAGAATAAATTCTCCGCCGCCAAACAGATATATATTTACTAGAAATCAATCACACAGAATAAAATCAAATGTCAGAGACACTGTCCATTTACAAGTTCGTTCTAGGTCTGAACGAAACCGGAGGAACCTTATTGCTCGCATATCCATCGATCTCCAATTACGTCGGGACGATCACCAACTAATTCCATCATCTTTGGTGTACAGCCCAATCAAGATCATCAGTAATCATCCAAACGATCTGAAGACCTCCGTCTTCAACCACCGTCTTCATCTTCGACTTATCATCGAATCGATTATTCAGAATGGGTATAAACCCGGCCTTTCCAAATAACCCGCGTATATAATAAACAAGTGTTACACAAACGCAACATACGCTTCATTCCAATTCAGAATATTATTTTATTCATATATTCACATTCTTAGGGAAAGGTTCCCATTAATTTTATCAAAGATAAATTCTTCTAAATTTATTCTTTAATCTTCCTTTGGATATCATTTCAAACCATGTTAAGGTTTTTCCAAACTAGTCGGGATTAACGAACCGCACCGAAGTAATCATTTATTTTATTTCCCAATCCCAACCTATTCATCTCATGGAGAAAAACTGGTAATACTCCATATCTGACACCACGGTGTTATCGGTAAATATTAATTACCATTTCACATTCAAATCTAATTAAAGATTTAACTATCGCTTTGGAGTAAAACTGGTAATACTCCATTCTCGATCATTTCAATCTAATTAAAGATTCATTAAAAGTCCACTTAGTTTTAATCTTCACAAAAATCAATATCCTATCTTTAACTGGGTTAAAGAACCAATGTCATCTAAAACACGGTTCACGATAAACCCAAAATCACATTCCATTGTTAATCGGGTTAAAGAACAGGTGTTATTCAAAACACCGCTCACAATAAATCCAAAAAACAATTTAAATTCAATTCCAATTAAATACTAATTAACTGGACAATTTCACTAAATCTTAATTTAAAGGCTTATTCTTTTCTAAACTGGGTTCAAGAACAGTGTTATTTAAGACACCATTCATGACGAACCCAAAATCCCATTTGATATTAAATACAAGGCTTTGAATAGAAAATATATCGGCTTATATTTAATATCAAGTTATGAAACCAACAAATATCATATTGGAAATAGCGATATAAATATATCTTCCAAATTTCCACAACCATATCTGTATAATCACGAAATCCAACATCGAAATATTCTGAAGATAAATTCAATTCAAATCCATTCCAATTCATATATTGGAAATTCTAATTATTTTAAAACGACTTCAAGTCCAATTTATTTATTCAAAACATTGGATTATAATTCTAGTTCATAACCAATTCATTTCGATAAAAATATATTTTTATCTTTTTTAAATATGGTATTTTTCACCCTAATTCTTTCTAAATCATTTATTATGATTTTACACAAATTATAGATATTTTAAATAATTTTATCAAGGCTCGTACAGTCGATTTCCAATAACGGTCGTCGAACTGCACTTACATCGACCTTTTCCAAATTTGATTTGGACATAATTCCAAATCCAACCGTTAGATTTAAATTTCTAATATTCATTGGAAAGCTCTTTTCGATATGAACCCAACGGTTCCGGTTTCAGGAGAATCCGACGGTCAGATCTCCCGTAACGTCAATTCGAAGTCAATGGTCGAAATTCATGAACTGCCGCGGCGCAACGCGTTCTATTCAGGCCATTAATATATATAATATATATATATTATATATATTTCATCGATTTCAATCCTAAACGTATTTAATAATTCGTTTAAATTCGTTTTAAAAATGATTTCAACTTCATATTCAATTACAAATTAAAATTGAATATTCCATATCGTTAATGCATAAATGATAATATTTTCAAAACGTTATATTTTGAAGTCACTTCCTTTTCTATATTCATTATAAAATGAATATAATCTATATAAATATCGTTCGCGTCAAAATGGCGCATATCTAATCAACACGGCTTTATATATTTCAAAAACTTCGTTATTCTATTCAACAAATGAATATTTTCTTCGACACATGAATATATATTTTATTCAACACATGAAGATTTATTCATTCTTACTTACAATAAAAATGTGAATTTTATTGTATAAATATTTTATTCAACTCATGGATATTTTCAACACATGAATATTCTCAACACATGAGTATTGTCAACACATGACTATTTTGTTTATTCAACACATGAATATAATTTATTTTCTAAATTGGAATGAGACCTACCCAATTACCATATAATGTTATTTATATGGATTTCATACAACACATGTATATAATAGCAATGATATATTAATCAACTAGCATCCAAAGTGCACTACACAACTGTCTGTCAACCTATCGATTGACGTACAACTAAACAATCGGGATTAGTGTACGTCAAATATCATCCGAATACCTGTAACACCCCGTATGTTGAATGACTTGTTATAATATAAATCAGGGCAGAATTAAATTTTAAGATCTGAACCAGGGGAAACGGGCTATGCCATTGCGTTCGTCTCGGAAAAATACGCGAAATAGAGTCCGAGTTTTCGAAAATCGAAGTCCGTATGACCCAGTTAAGGCCCGAAGAAATTTTCAGAAAATTCAAATTTTGAAAAACAGATTTCAAATGCAGAAATGGAGCTAGGCGGGAAAATTCCCGCCAGCCGCCCCAAGTCGACTGGGGAGTCGACTTGGGAGTTGACACAGCTAGACCCAAGTCGACTGCCCTGTCGACTTGGGAGTCGACACAGGTGGCCGGGCAGTTTTGCCTGGTGCACCATTTGAGTGAGATTGGTCAGGTTTGGGTTGTGTTTGGTGGCTTGTGACGAGATCTGATGGCTCTAAACTATCCTAGGGTTAATCCTATGGCCTAAAACACTTAACTAATCTATAAATACACCCTAAGACTACCCTAATCCATACTAAAAATAGATACAACGTCATCATGCCGTCAAAATGCAACTTAGAAGGAGCCTCCACAAATTAAAGAGGAAGATAGCTTCTCAAATCAACTTCTAATCAACTCTAGCAACTAAATCTTCTTCATAGGAGTGCTAATCAACAAGTTGTGAGTTTCTATGCCTTTAGCAAGCAATTGTTAAACTAATTATGATAGGATATAATGAGGTTATGGTTATGTATGTGGATCAATGCAAGTTATGTTATCATATGCTATGTGTTCATGATGCTAGTTATGCAAGTTTTATGCTATATGTTCATGATGCTAGTTATGCAAATCACTATGATAAACATTGATCCATTATGACACCATGTTATGCAAGTTCATATATGAAATGTTATGCAAGTTTGGTGTTTGATTATATGCAAGTTCATATATGACATGTTATGCAAGTTTGGTGTTTGATTATATGCAAGTTCATATATGACATGTTATGCAAGTTTGGTGTTTGATTATATGCAAGTTCATATATGACATGTTATGCAAGTTTGGTGTTTGATTATATGCAAGTTCATATATGACGTGTTATGCAAGTTTGGTGTTTGATTATATGCAAGTAACATGTGCAAGTTTACACCTTTGTATGATATGCATACATATGCAAGTTTACCCCTTTGTATGCCATGCATATATATGCATGTTTACCCCTTTTTATGATATGAGAACATATGCAAGTTCATCCCTTTTTAGACCTATGACATGTATGCAAGTTTATCCCTTTATGATAGGTCTATGACATGAACATCTATGCAAGTTACCCTCTTTAAGACATATGTGATTCATGCAAGTTTGGGTTGATTATTTATGCTAGTTGGGTTTGATGCTATGGTCATATATGCAAGTTGACACCTTTAAAACCCATGTTGATGCTAATGTTATGCTAAGTTGAACCCATTGTATTTGTGATGAATCTTCCCTTTTAAGTATGTCATGTTAGCGTATTACGTGGGGGACAATGGGGTTAATATTCATGTTAACAAAATTGTGGTGAAATGGGTATGATGTTGCATACCATAAGTGGATGGACATAATTGAGTCAATTATGTACATCATTGAATTGGAATTAATTAGGGAAAATTAATTCAAAATATGGGGGTGATTAATTAGGTGTAATTAATCGACTAAGACACGAGGTTGGACCCTTTTGTAGCATAGGACTGCCCGGACCCGACCGGCAAATCCAGCGGCTACAAATGATTGGCCCAATGTGAGAGGTCTTAGGCATAAACTAAATACGTGACAAGTGTAAAGACACGTGGTTAGACTCTGTTATGGCGTAAGGCTGCCCGGACCCGACCGGCAAATCCAGCTGCCATAAAAGACAGTCTAATGTGAGAGTTCTTTACAAAGGTTACGTTTTTAATCAATTAAGAAACACTTAACCATATAAGCATGTAGTGGGGCATGAGGGGTTAAGTGGGTGCCTTGGGTGGCATGTGGAAATCAAGTAAGTGCCTTGGGTGGCATGTGGAAATCTAGTTGGTTGCCTTGGGTGGCAATAGAAAATACGATTAGAATACTTAACCAAAGTGGAAACATGTAATTAAACATGATTAAAGGGTTAAGTAGGATACACTAGAGGGAGCAAGCTTAGGTGGGTAGCTTGTGGGGGCCCATTTCAACCAGTAACCCATATGTATCTTTGTGGGCTCGACCCATGTCGAGGACGGGACATGCGTACTGGGCTTGACTATAAGAGGCCAAAACGGGTTAGCGGTGGCAATGCAAGTCCAACGGGTTTCATATGCGTGTGTGGGCCCGGGCTGGTAGGTAAGACGTTGTTGCATCGTGTAGGTATAAGCCGTGCACCGTTGGTTATATCGGGTTGCCACTTTGGGGAGTGATACACCCCACTGTGGGTCCAGCACGGGTATCTACATTAGGGAGCCGATCGCTTAGGGAGTAGTGGGTACACCTAGTGGAGATAGGGGCAGACGGCACCTATGTGGTCAGCTAGGGGTACACGAAACTACTAGTTAAATTTTCTAAGTCCTTGGGTGGGATCAACCTTTAAGTTAGGAATGACTGGTGTGGTGCAGTTTAGTAATTATCCTTGGGTGGGTAGATGCGTCTTTACCGTTATCATTGGTTCTTCCTATATCTAGATGGCTGCTTAGTGTAGTCATTTATCCCCAGTCGTTACCGTACCAAGTTTATATCATACCCTAATTACTTTAATGATTGTATTGTTAAAGTTATAGGACTCGCTCAGACTTATGTCTGACCCCGTTGTTTTTATCTTTTTCCCAACCCTCAGGTTCTCAGAGTGGGCCTAGCACTAGTGGGCTTTGATCAGATTGCTTTATCTATCTTTTGGAGCTTGGACCGTTGATGTAAAGCCCAGCTTATCTTTTCTATTATGGCTATTAGTATGTAGTGGGATTATGTACTTATGTTTTTATCGAGATGGATATTTTGTACTTGACTCTTGTTGGTTTTTGATATGTAACCAAACATGTTTACCTTCTGCTGCAATGAAATGATGTTTTAAATTTCAAGTATTACTTATATCTGTCTTGTTGTAATTTTTCTGTTCTATAATCACTTAAAATACTCCACCGAAGTTAAGGCATTCCCTTAGTGAGTGACCTTAGCGGGTGTGGGGTGTTACACGTGGTATCAGAGCTGAAGGTTACCAGAACAGATAAAATTTTTAGAAAAACTATTTTTTTGGAAGAAGTATTTTCAAAAACATGTCTTTAAGAGAAAAGTTTTTGAAAGAAAAGCATAATCCCCAATAGCCTTAACTTTATCTTTCGAATTCTCCGTTTTGAATCTTTCCTTTTTCGTTTCAGCATGGCTGAAGATCTTAACTTTTCGGAGGGTGTAGCGATACCAGTATGGTATAGGAGATTGATGGAGGCTAGGGCCGCCGCTGCGGGTCCAGTAGATGTTCCTCCACCACCAGTTGCACCTGATCTTCCTCCCCCTCCTCCTCCTCGTGCGGATACTTTTGCTAAGACTTGCAAGGAATTTAAGGCTATGGAAGGGAAACCTTTTCAAGGATCAGAAACTTTTGTGGAAGCTAGGGATTGGCTTAAGGAAACGGAAGAGTTGATAGACATCTTTGAGATGGAAGAAGGAAAGAAAGTCAAGTTAGCTGCTTGGTTAATGAAGGGAGAGGCCTCGTTCTGGTGGTAGGTCACTAATGGAGAACGCCTAGTTGACTCTTGGGCGGATTTCAGACAAAGGTTTGTAGCAAAGTTTCTCTCAAGAGCGGAGGAAAATCTGTATATGGAAAGGTTCTTGACTCTAAAGCAAGGAAACCTATCAGTGAAGGAATATGTCAACAAGTTTAATCAGTTGGCAATGTTTGGCATAGACATGGTGAATACACCGGAGAAGAAGGCTTTGAGGTTCGTTAAAGGCTTGAATGAACCGATGCATGGATTGGCTATGACTCACATCCCTATGGGGGCCACCTTTGAGAAGCTAGTAGACATGGCACTTATGCATGAGGAAGAGAAGGGTCCCAATGCTAATAAGGCACCCGAGAAGAAAGGAGATCAGAAGAGACCTCAACAGCAACAACAAAACAAGGGTGGGAAAGGCAACGGTGGCAAGGGAAAGAAGAAGTGCTTCAATTGTGGGACACCAGGCCACCTAAGCAAAGATTTTCGGAAGAAGAAGAAGACTGGCTGCTTCCACTGTGGCGAAGCAGGGCATCTAGTGAAGGAATGCCCTAAGAAGGGGCAGAGGACGGGATCTACCTCAGGAGGACAGGTGCAGGCTCTTATGGCACCAGGTCAGGCAAGGGGGCAAGTTCAGGCTCTCGCGGTTCCACCAATTCAGGAAAGAGGTAGAACTATTTCCGTTGAAAGTCTGGTTTTTCTGTTTGATCATCCTGTCCGTACTTTGTTTGACTCTGGCGCATCGCATTCGTTTATCTCATCATCATTAGTTGAGTCACTGCACTTAGACACCAGTCTAGTAGATGATCCCTTGGTTGTTTCAAACCCAATTGGGGGCTCCACTTATTTGTCCATGATATGTTTGGGTTTGAAGATTTCTATACTTAGCGTTGAGTTTAGATGTGATGCTTTTGTTTTGGGCTTCACGGGCTATGGGTTAATTTTGGGCATGGACTGGTTATCCAGTAATGGTGTCGTTCTTGATTGTGAAAGGAGAGTTGTTACGCTCATGACCCGCTTGGGGAACACTCTCGAGATCTCTTGTAATCCCATGAATTCTGTTATGCTAAGTTATCTTTAATCGCTTGACGCTTCGGTCGAGAGTTTGCGATCTGTTAGAGTGGTCCGGGAATACTCGGATGTGTTTGAGGAGGTGAAGGGCTTACCTCCGAAGCGGGAGATCGACTTCCGAATATATCTGGTGGACAATGCTAAGCCAGTATCTTTGCCAGTGCGCCACATGGCTCCTCGTGAGAGGAGGGAACTCCATAAGCAAGTAGGGGAGTTGCTTGAAAAGGGGTTCATAAGACGAAGTATATCGGAGTAGGGTGCTCCAGTGGTTTTTGCCACGAAGGCGGATGGGACTCTCAGACTTTGCGTAGACTATAGAGAACTCAACAAGCTTACAAAGAAGAATAGACACCCATTGCCGAGGATTGATGATCTCTTTGATCAGTTGGTTGGCGCCTCGGTGTTTTCGCAGTTGGACTTAGCCACGGGGTTTCATCAGTTGAGAGTGGCTGAGGATAGTATAGAGAAGACTGCCTTTAGGACTCCAGATGGTTTCTATGAGTGGCTGGTGATGCCAATTGGTTTGACGAACGCCCCCGCATACTTTGTTGATCTGATGAGTAGGGTGTTCAGGGAGTACCTTAATAAGTTCGTGGTGGTCTTTGTGGATGACATCTTGGTCTTTTCTAAGAGTGAAGAAGAGCATGCCCTACATCTTAGGGAAGTGTTAGAGACTCTTCGAGCGCATAGCCTTAAGGCTAAATTCTCTAAATGTCACTTTTGGAGGAAGGAAGTGCGGTTCTTAGGGCACATGGTCTCTAAGGAAGGGATAGCTGTGGATCCCGCGAAGGTAGTGTCCATCCAAAATTGGAAGGTTCCGAAGAATGCTACCGAGGTGAGGAGTTTATTGGGGTTGGTTGGCTACTATAGGAAGTTTATCAAGGACTTCGCGAAGATATCAGCCCCATTAACTCGCTTGACAAAGAAGAATCTAGTCTTCACTTGGGACGTAGATTGTGATGATGCGTTCCAACGGTTAAAGAGAGCTTTAACCACAGCTCCAGTCTTAGTGTTGCCAGATGGGAGTAAGCCATTTGTTGTTTATACCGATGCTTGTGGGATAGGACTAGGCGCAGTCTTAATGCAAGAGGGAAGGGTAATAGCCTATGGGGGAAGGCAGTTGAGAGCGCATGAGAAAAATTACCCTACACATGATCTAGAGTTGGCCGCTATTGTTTTTGCGCTTAAGTCTTGGCGCCATTATCTTCTTGGCGAGAGGTTCGAATTGTTCACTGACCACAAATCATTGAAGTACTTGTTTTCTCAGAAGGATTTGAACTTAAGACAGCAAAGGTGGATGGAGTTCTTAGCATCCTATGATTTCGAGATAGCGTATACCCCTTGCAAGGGTAACGTGGTGGCAGACGCCTTAAGCAGAAAAAGGTTGTCTTTGAGTCCATTGTTCGTTGAATGACGAAGCTTGGAATTTATCTCGATGTTTGATTTCAGACCTTCCGTTGACTTTGTACCCGGTTTGCTAGCATCCTTAGAGGTCAGACCTACTCTTTTGGGACGGATTGGCGAGGCACAGCGAGACGACCCACAGTTGGTTGAGTTGGTAGAGAGGCTCATAAGGGGGGAGTCGTCCAGCTATTTGAGTAGGTACACCCTAGACGATAGGGGGTGCTTGCGTAGAGACGGTAGACTTTGTGTACCGCAAGACGAGGGTTTGAGGAAGGCTATTCTTGATGATGCGCATCGTTCAAAGATGACCATTCATCCCAGTGGGGACAAGATGTACCAAGACATGAAGCGAGTTTTCTTTTGGGCCGGTATGAAGAAAGATGTGGCCGAGTATGTCTCTAGATGTTTGGTGTGCCAACAAGTGAAAGCGGAGCAAAAGAAACCCGGTGGGTTGCTTCACCCATTGGAAGTTCCGCAATGGAAGTGGATAGCGTCTCGATGGATTTTATCGATGGGTTACCGAGATCGAGGAAGGGTAATACGGGAATTTGGGTTGTGGTAGACAGACTTACTAAGAGCGCCCATTTCATACCCGTGAAGAGTAAGAGGACTGCTCCATGGCTAGCTTCAGTTTACCTTCGAGAGATAGTTCGATTGCATGGTGCACCTTCTAGCATAGTGAGTGATCGAGATCCCATCTTCACTAGCGAGTTTTGGAAGAGTTTGCAAGAGGCGGTAGGGACTCAGTTGTGTTCGAGCACCGCATATCATCCTCAGACGGACGGCCAGACCGAGAGGGTGAACCGTATTCTAGAAGACCTTTTGAGGCTATGTATCTTAGATTTTGGAGGTGCATGGGAAGAGCATCTTCCATTGGTGGAGTTCGCGTATAATAACAGCTTTCAGTCTAGTATTGGTATGGCTCCTTTTGAAGCTCTTTATGGAAGGCCTTGTCGATCACCTACATGTTGGTGGGAATCTACGGATAAGATCTTACTTGGGCCTGATATGGTTAGAGAGACTTCGGAAAAGATTGATTTGATTCGAAGAAGGATGAAAGTGGCGCAAGACAGACAGAAATCTTACGCGGATAAGAGGAGGACGGATCATGAGTTTGATGTTGGGGACATGGTCTTTGTTATAGTATCTCCATTACGGAATGTTGTTCGCTTTGGGTCCGTTGGGAAGTTAGCACCAAGGTTTGTAGGACCGTTTCCTATTAAGGAAAGGATTGGACAGATGGCATATAGAGTGGATTTGCCCGAGAGACTTAGTGGTGTACATGACGTATTCCATGTGTCACATTTTAGGAAGTGCCTACATGAGACCGTAGAGGTGGTAGAGCCGAGCTTGCTTAGAGAAGTGGAGATAGAGCGTGATGCGACTATTCGACGAGCTCCTACCCGCATCCTTGGGTCAGAGATTAGGAAGTTAAGAAACAGAGAGGTTCAACTAGTCAAAGTGCAATGGGGAGATGATGAGAGCAACGCTACTTGGGAGACAGAAGCGAAGATGCGTTCACTGTACCCATTCCTTTTTGAGGGTATATCTTTTAACTTCTCCTTTATCGTTTGTCTAGTACTTATCTTATCTTTAGTATGTCCTCTCAATAGTACCTTTGACCTTTATATAGGGTAAACCTATGGTTGAAACATGTGTTTGAGACATGTTATGCTTGATGGATGCGTATGGATGCAAGTGTTTGCTAGTGGTTGCTCGTGGATGCATATACACACACTTTAGACACTAGATAGGCTCAGTCACTTCATGTTGCATATTGCATATAACTGTGTGTAGGTAGCTACATTAATGGATGTATAATGGTTGCGTTATCATATGGATGATGCATTTTTATTGTGAATGATTGTGCACTCATGTAGAGATAGTATGTGTCGATAGGGTTCTTTCGCATACATATTGGATGCATGGCACTATCATGGTTTGCATTAAGGAGGTCAACTGAATCAGTAGACCGCCTGATTTTGCATTTGACAGGGAACATATACACACACTTTTTGCATATGTTCATACAGCATTAGAAACTTTAAGGACAATGGATGCCAGTGTTTGATGGTTTAGTAGATGGTTGTTTGGTTGGTAGGATACGTTCTTCTTGACTTAGAGATTTCGGGGACGAAATCCTTTAAGTAGGGGAGAATGTAACACCCCGTATGTTGAATGACTTGTTATAATATAAATCAGGGCAGAATTAAATTTTAAGATCTGAATCAGGGGAAACGGGCTATGCCATTGCGTTCGTCTCGGAAAAATACGCGAAATAGAGTCCGAGTTTTCGAAAATCGGAGTCCGTATGACCCAGTTAAGGCCCGAAGAAGTTTTCAGAAAATTCAAATTTTGAAAAACAGAATTCAAATGCAGAAATGGAGCTAGGCGGGAAAATTCCCGCCAGCCGCCCCAAGTCGACTGGGGAGTTGACTTGGGAGTTGACACAGCTATACCCAAGTCGACTGCCCTGTCGACTTGGGAGTCGACACAGGTGGCCGGGCAGTTTTGCCTGGTGCACCATTTGAGTGAGATTGGTCAGGTTTGGGTTGTGTTTGGTGGCTTGTGACGAGATCTGATGGCTCTAAACTATCCTAGGGTTAATCCTATGGCCTGAAACACTTAACTAATCTATAAATACACCCTAAGACTACCCTAATCCATACTAAAAATAGATACAACGTCATCATGCCGTCAAAATGCAACTTAGAAGGAGGCTCCACAAATTAAAGAGGAAGATAACTTCTCAAATCAACTTCTAATCAACTCTAGCAACTAAATCTTCTTCATAGGAGTGCTAATCAACAAGTTGTGAGTTTCTATGCCTTTAGCAAGCAATTGCTAAACTAATTATGATAGGATATAATGAGGTTATGGTTATGTATGTGGATCAATGCAAGTTATGTTATCATATGCTATGTGTTCATGATGCTAGTTATGCAAGTTTTATGCTATATGTTCATGATGCTAGTTATGCAAGTTTTATGCTATATGTTAATGATGCTAGTTATGCAAATCACTATGATAAACATTGATCCATTATGACACCATGTTATGCAAGTTCATATATGACATGTTAAGCAAGTTTGGTGTTTGATTATATGCAAGTTCATATATGACATGTTATGCAAGTTTGGTGTTTGATTATATGCAAGTTCATATATGACATGTTATGCAAGTTTGGTGTTTGATTATATGCAAGTTCATATATGACGTGTTATGCAAGTTTGGTGTTTGATTATATGCAAGTAACATGTGCAAGTTTACACCTTTGTATGATATGCATACATATGCAAGTTTACCCCTTTGTATGTCATGCATATATATGCATGTTTACCCCTTTTTATGATATGAGTAACATATGCAAGTTCATCCCTTTTTAGACCTATGAAATGTATGCAAGTTTATCCCTTTATGATAGGTCTATGACATGAACATCTATGCAAGTTACCCTCTTTATGACATATGTGATACATGCAAGTTTGGGTTGATTATTTATGCTAGTTGGGTTTGATGCTATGGTCATATATGCAAGTTGACACCTTTAAAACCCATGTTGATGCTAACGTTATGCTAAGTTGAACCCATTGTATTTGTGATGAATCTTCCCTTTTAAGTATGTCATGTTAGCGTATTACGTGGGGAACGATGGGGTTAATATTCATGTTAACAAAATTGTGGTGAAATGGGTATGATGTTGCATACCATAAGTGGATGGACATAATTGAGTCAATTATGTACATCATTGAATTGGAATTAATTAGGGAAAATTAATTCAAAATATGGGGGTGATTAATTAGGTGTAATTAATCGACTAAGACACGAGGTTGGACCCTTTTGTAGCATAAGACTGCCCGGACCCGACCGGCAAATCCAGCGGCTACAAATGATTGGCCCAATGTGAGAGGTCTTAGGCATAAACTAAATACGTGACAAGTGTAAAGACACGAGGTTTGTAACGACCCGCATTCTACGCATCATAGGATCGTAGAATATTTAATTCTGTCACATACGAAGTCGTATGGTCATGTAACTTTGGGAGACGACTATTAGGATCATTTCCCATGTTCATGATTTTTCCTGATTTTTAAATGACCATTTTACCCCTAGTTGTTACTGTTTTGGCCATAACTTTTGACTAGGAAGGGATTTTGACTTGAAACCACTTCCATTAACTCCGGATGATGGTTTCTCTTTTCGTAGAGTGGTCATAATAGCCAAACGGACTCACCGTTTGCGAGATATGGCTGAAACAAGTTTCAGATGGTGAAAAACAGCTTAATTGGGCTTAACCGGGTGATTAACAGCTAGGCCCAAAGGGGAATTTCGGGATTAGGAGTTTAAAAGGGCTGTTAGGGTTTGGAGAATACCCTTTTCTCATTTTTCAGCCGTCACTATTCATTCCTCTTAACCTAGCCATGGCCTCCACCCTCTAAATCTCTTCAAAACACCTCTTAATCACTTTCTAATTGAAGACTAGGCTTAGCAAACATCAAATCAAGGAGTATTAGCACGGGAACCGAGGTAGAGCTGCTGTGTAAGATTGGGAACAACGCCAAATCAGAGAATATTTCAGTTTTGGGGTTTTAGTGGTGGCAAAGGTGAGTGATTAGCTTGCTTTTACACTAATTACGGTTAATTATGGGTAATTAGTGAAGATTAGCGAATTTATACATTAATAAATTCTGGAAAAAATCCTAAAATTCTATAATGATGTTTTATGGCTATGATAAAAATTTGGGCTAATTTGGATAAGTTTTGCTAATTGTATGCATAATCACGGTTAAGAAGGATTAAGGGGAAAACATGGGTTTCTGGGTATGTTTGATCTAAAGTATTTCATGTAAATGATGTTTTAATGTTTTTGATTGATTCTATATGTTGTTACTGTTGTTTGGAATGTTTTGTAATGTCATAGGAAGTTTAGAATGGTTGAAAACGCCGTCGTTCGGCGAAAATAGCTTGCTGGAAAAAGTTGCAGATTTTCAGAACCGGTTAGGAAGAACACCCGATCCGAACCGGATAGGAGGAGGAGATCCGATCCGAACCGGATAGGAGGAGGAGATCCGATCCGAACCGGATAGGAGGAGGAGATCCGATCCGAACCGAATAGAAGGAGGAGATCCGAACCGAACCGGATAGGAGGAGACACCCGAACCGAACCGGATAGGAGGAGGAGATACGATCCGAACCGAATAGAAGGAGGAGATCCGAACCGAACCGGATAGGAGGAGACACCCAAACCGAACCGGATAGGAGGAGGAGATCCGAACCGAACCGGATAGAGGAGGAGACCCGAACTGAACCGGATAGGAGGAGGATGCCCGAACCGAACCGAATAGGAGGAAGAAACCCGAACCGAACCGAAGAAGACCATAACCCGAGATGCAAAGGTAGTCCAAATGGGAAATTTGTACCAAGGATTCAGATGGGAATCAACGAGTTAACTTCATGATTGGGCTTTGCTGCGGGACGTGTGCTAAGGGGCTGTCGATGTCTGTAACTTTGGATCACTATGTATAGGGGGTACGTGAACGGATTCAGGGCCACAGTGGTCTAGGTACGACTAAAAGAGCTATAGACCAATGAAGTGGGGTCATTTGTAAAGGTTTAGTCATGACTCCATGGGGTAAGCTTGGTGGTAGCAGTAGTTGTACAAGCCGAACTCCGTCACTACTTCGATGGGTCTAGTGGTTGAAAGCGGTATACATCGTATGCTTTATGCACTGAGTGAGAGATGTGAGGATGGTTGCCATGATTGAATTGTTTGCTATCACTATGACATGCACACCCCCACCCCCGTATTTCTTTACACCATATGTTGATGGCACCTTAGAGTATTGTATAGTATGTAGTGCTAACTCTTTGGTTGCAGGTCCAGGTTCAGGTATGGTTTAGTATACCTGTTATTGTTCTGTTTAGCTGCTTATCGCTCATACCAGACTTTTTGTCTGACCCAGAGTTTTATGTCTCTTCTTATTACTCTGGGTGCTCACACGAGCAGACTAGAGACAGGTTAGCTGGTGATGCACGGGTAGATGATCCGGAGACGAGCAGGAGGCTTCCACGTAATATATATATATAGTATTCTCCCTGTGTTGTTGAAGATCACTGCTTGGGCATTGGTGGTGCATCTTCCACTTTAGCTTTCTTTTGTTTAGAGACAGTAGATTTTGAAAAGTTGTAACAAGCTGTATTTGGATTTCCGCTGCTCTGATGTTGACATTTATTATTAGTTATCAGCTTATGCACTGTCTCACCTGTTTTATGTCAAGTATGTTATTATTATATTTTATTCCATGCGCTGTGAGACATTCTACAGGTTCATTGATTAGTTCATTCTCTTCTTTCTTTTCTTATGACGACCGTTCCGTGCCAGTTGGACATGTGTACAGCGCACACTTGGAGGAAGTGTCGGTTGGTGCGGGGCGGGCCGTCACACTTGGTATCAGAGCTCTAGGTTGCGTAGTTAACCTAGGGAAGTTATTAGGGAGAGATAATATACGTATACGAGAGAGCGTATTTGTGGTTATTTTGGTTTTCAAAAGCTATATATATACTATTAGTAGTATAAGAATGAAGTCGTACTGCACTAGCACCACTATGGAATCGTTAATCGTTTCCTTTTTCAGATTGACGATGAGCCGAGATACTAGAGGTGCTGGTAGGGGAGCCAATAATGGGAATGCTGCTGACATGAGGACGATGTTTACTGACCTCATGAGAGAGATGCTTAGAGATGTACGGAGGGAAGCTCCCAATGGTGGAAATGGTGGTGGTCCAATAGTGCAGGCGCCAAGAGTCGACTTCGCCAAGCTGAATAAGGATTATACTAGCCTTGGTGGGAAGCCGTTCCACGGAACGGAGTCCGCCACAGATGTTCAGGATTGGTTGGATAGTTGTGAACGTATCTTCGAGGATTTTGGTATCGAGGATGCGATGAAGAGAAAGCTAGCGTCCCGTCAGCTGCAAGGGCGGGCAATGAATTGGCGGAATGCTATAAAGGCAGCTACTCCCGAAGATCAGATTACTTGGGAGCAGTTTAAAGCTCGCTTTAGCGAGAAGTTCATTCCAGCTGCTCAGAAGTCAGTGCTGTTTAAGAAATTCTTGGAGCTCAAGCAGAATGGCAGAGCTGTCTCGGAGTACATTGCTGAATCGACACTTTGTCAAAGTATGGGTTATCTCTTATTGATACTGCCGAGAAGAAGAATGAGAAATTCATAACTGGGTTAGATCAGTACTTAGGGGAAAGGCTTATTAACCACATCGATGAGACGTTTGAGTCGATTGTGGGGAAAGCATTAAGATCAGAGAGTCTCTACCCTAAGACGAAGACTGAGGTTGCATCCGCAGATGAGCCAAAGCCACAAGCAAGTGGTGGAGGCAAGAGTGGTTCCCAGAATAAAAGAAAGCAGAGTCATACTAAGGATGGCCAGAAGAAAAAGAATAAACAAGATGTTGAGTGCTTCAGCTGTGGTAAGAAGGGCCATTATGCTAGTAATTGTCGGGCCAAGCCAGCGGATAGGAAGTGCTTCAACTGTGGCCAAATGGGACATCACAAGGACAAGTGTCCGCAACCCCCTAAAGAAAAGCAAATGGTGAAAGCATACGCCCTTAATGCTATTCCTTCTTCGTCGAATGCCCCAACTGCGGCGGAGAAGGGAAAGAATGTCGTCATTCAAGGTATGCTTTCTGTTTATGATGTTCCTGTTAGAGTTTTGTTTGATACCGGAGCTTCCAGTTCTTTCATATCTAGTGACCTGGTAGATAGGTTGGGATTGGAGCCCGAGATTGTCGATAGACCTTTAGTAGTGACGAACCCGATTGGTGGTTTTACTAGCCTTAACATGATTTGTCGTTATGTGGTCTTATCGAGTCATGGATGCATGTTTGTTTGTGATTGCTTTGTTTTGGGCTTTACTGGGTTTGGCATTATTTTGGGAGTAGATTGGCTCCGAAGATGCGGGGTGGTGGTAGACTGTGAGGGCTTTTTGGTGACAGCTAGAGCGGATGATGGGCGAAGGATAGTGTTTGGTGGTCTACCCAGTGAGGGGGTATTGGCTAGTTTTCTAAACTCCCTCGATATTCCGCATAGTGAGTTGTCAGGTTTGCCCGTGGTTGGCCAGTATCCGGATGTTTTCGAAGAGGTGACCGGACTTCCACCACACCGAGAGATTGAGTTCCGTATTGATTTGGTAAAAGATGCCAGGCCTATAGTGATGCCACTTGGTCGTATGGCACCAAGAGAGCAACGAGAGCTCGAGGTGCAAGTCAGCGATCTTTTGAAGAAGGGATTTATCAGAAGGAGTGTTTCTGAATGGGGAGCACCAGTTGTGTTTGCTACCAAGGCGGATGGTTCCCTTCGTTTGTGTGTAGACTACCGCGAGTTGAATAAAGTGATGAGGAAGAATAAGTATCCTCTACCGCGGATAGATGATTTGTTCGATCAGTTGAGTGGCGCAAGAATATTTTCTCAGTTGGATCTCGCGACAGGTTTTCATCAGCTTAGAGTGGAAGCTGAGAGTATAGCTAAAACGGCATTTCGGACGCCGTCTGGATTTTATGAGTGGTTGGTCATGCCATTCGGGCTGACCAATACCCCAGCATATTTTGTGGATCTTATGAATAGGGTATTCAGAGATCAGTTGAATAAGTTTGTCCTTGTATTCGTTGATGATATTTTGGTCTATTCGAGGACAGAGGAAGAACACAAGGAACATTTAAGAATAGTGATGGAGGTGTTGAGAAAACACCAACTGAAAGAAAAGTTTTCTAAGTGTCACTTCTGGAAGAGGGAAGTGAGATTCTTGGGCCATGTTGTATCAGAGAATGGTATTGCCGTGGACCCGGCGAAGGTGGCTACGGTACAGGATTGGCCTACACCCAAGAATGCAACGGATGTAAGAAGTTTCTTGGGGTTAGCTGGATATTATCGTAAGTTTATCCAAGGTTTCTCCAAGATAGCAGCACCACTGACCCAGTTGACCAAGAAGAATCAAGCTTTTGTCTGGAATGAAAGGTGCGAGAATGCGTTCAAGAGTCTAAAGGACAAGTTGATAAGCGCACCAGTGTTAGTCATTCCTAAGGGGGATGAAGAGATGACGGTATACACGGATGCCTGTGGTACCGGACTGGGTGCTGTATTAATGCAAGGCGGTAGGGTTGTAGCTTATGCAAGTCGACAATTGAAACCGCACGAGAGAAGATACCCTACCCATGATTTAGAATTGGCAGCGATCGTGTTTGCATTAAAGATGTGGAGACACTATCTCTTGGGATAAAGATTTGAGCTGTTTACATATCATAAGTCGTTGAAGTACCTCTTCTCCCAGAGGGATTTAAATCTCCGGCAACAAAGGTGGTTGGAATTCTTGGCTTCCTATGATTTTGACATCGCATATACACCGGGAAAGGGCAATGCGGTGGCTGATGCATTGAGTAGGAGACATGCCAGCCTAGGGGCTATGTTTCTAGAATGGAAGCAACTGGAGTACATCGCTGGGTATGATTTCAGACCAAAGTGCGAATTGGATCCAGAAATGTTAGCAAGTTTGACGATCAGACCCACCTTAATTGAGCGAATCGGCTCTAGTCAGAGGGACGATCCTAACCTATTGGACATCATCTCCAAGTTAAAGATGGGTATCGATGAGGAGATGAACAAGTATGGGCTTGATCGAGATGGATGGCTTAGAAAGAATGGAAAACTTGTTGTACCCAATGTCAATGAATTGAGAGATGAAGTGCTTAGAGAATGTCATCACTCAAAACTGACTATACGTCCCGGTGGTAATAAGATGTATCGAGACATGAAGCAGACTTACTACTCGGAAGGGATGAAAAGAGACGTTGGGAAGTTTATATCTAAGTGCATGAATTGCCAGCTAGTTAAAGCTGAGCAAAAGAAGCCTAGTGGGTTGTTACAGCCCTTAGAAATTCCCGAATGGAAATGGGAGCAAGTCTCGATGGATTTTATTGATGGTTTGCCAAGGACTAGGTCGGGACATGATAGCATTTGGGTGATTGTAGACCGACTGACTAAAAGTGCAAGGTTTATACCAGTCAAATCGACCAGAACGGCAGCTAAGTTAGCAGAATTGTATATGAAGTGGGTAGTGAGATTTCATGGAGTACGTAAAAGCATTGTGAGTGACCGAGACCCGTTGTTCACTAGTGGGTTTTGGAAGAGCTTACAAGAGGCTCTAGGGTCAGAGTTACATCTCAGTACCGCATATCATCCTCAGACCGACGGTCAGACGGAGAGGGTGAATCAAAATTTGGAAGATCTCTTGAGAGCATGTATATTGGATTTTGTTGGATCATGGGATGACCATTTGCATCTAGTAGAGTTTGCATATAATAATAGCTACCAATCCAGTATCGGTATGGCTCCGTTTGAAGCTTTGTATGGAAGACCGTGCAACTCACCATCATGTTGGATAGAGAATGGCGAGAAGTTTGTGCTTGGACCAGATGTGGTGAGGGAAACTTCAGATAAGATCAAGATCATTCAACAACGAATGAAAGCTGCCCAAGATAGGCAGAAGAGTTATGCTGATAAGAGGAGAAGAGACCTAAAATTCTCCATTGGTGACTTGGTGTTTGTCAAGATTTCTCCGTTGAAGAGCGTAATACGATTTGGCAGGAGAGGCATGTTGGCACCAAGATTCATTGGCCCATTCCCTGTCCTCGAGCTAGTCGGGAATTTGGCATATAGAATTGACTTACCAGAGAAAATGGCGGGGGTCCACAACGTATTTCATGTTTCCCAACTAAGGAAGTTCGTTCACGACCCGGATATGACTATTTCACCTGATCAGTTGGAGGACTTCGAAGTAGAACCCGAGGCGGTTGGGAACCGCAAGCCGGCTCGTATTGTCGAGCACGACATGAAGCAACTTCGAAGGAAGGCGGTGAAGCTAGTCAAGGTTCAGTGGGGCGAGGATGAGAATGATTGTACTTGGGAGACAGAGGAGAACATTAGGAAGACTTATCCAGAACTCTTTACCTGGTAAGATTTTGACTTCGATTTAGTTTTCCGCATGCTAGGATAGGCTCGTTTGCTTGTTTTGCATGTTTGATTGTTGTATGTGGTTGTTAGGCATGCGGGATCCTTTGTATGTTTTAGGTTAAGGAATTTCGGGGACGAAATTTCTTAAGGGGGGGAGAGTGTAACGACCCGCATTCTACGCATCATAGGATCGTAGAATATTTAATTCTGTCACATACGAAGTCGTATGGTCATGTAACTTTGGGAGACGACTATTAGGGTCATTTCCCATGTTCATGATTTTTCCTGATTTTTAAATGACCATTTTACCCCTAGTTGTTACTGTTTTGGCCATAACTTTTGACTAGGAAGGGATTTTGACTTGAAACCACTTCCATTAACTCCGGATGATGGTTTCTCTTTCCGTAGAGTGGTCATAATAGCCAAACGGACTCACCGTTTGGGAGATATGGCTGAAACAAGTTTCAGATGGTGGAAAACAGCTTAATTGGGCTTAACCGGGTGATTAACAGCTAGGCCCAAAGGGGAATTTCGGGATTAGGAGTTTAAAAGGGCTGTTAGGGTTTGGAGAATACCCTTTTCTCATTTTTCAGCCGTCACTATTCATTCCTCTTAACCTAGCCATGGCCTCCACCCTCTAAATCTCTTCAAAACACCTCTTAATCACTTTCTAATTGAAGACTAGGCTTAGCAAACATCAAATCAAGGATTATTAGCACGAGAACCGAGGTAGAGCTGCTGTGTAAGATTGGGAACAGCGCCAAATCAGAGAATATTTCAGTTTTGGGGTTTTAGTGGTGGCAAAGGTGAGTGATTAGCTTGCTTTTACACTAATTACGGTTAATTATGGGTAATTAGTGAAGATTAGCGAATTTATACATTAATAAATTCTGGAAAAATCCTAAAATTCTATAATGATGTTTTATGGCTCTGATAAAAATTTGGGCTAATTTGGATAAGTTTTGCTAATTGTATGCATAATCACGGTTAAGAAGGATTAAGGGGAAAACATGGGTTTCTGGGTATGTTTGATCTAAAGTATTTCATGTAAATGATGTTTTAATGTTTTTGATTGATTCTATATGTTGTTACTGTTGTTTGGAATGTTTTGTAATGTCATAGGAAGTTTAGAATGGTTGAAAACGCCGTCGTTCGGCGAAAATAGCTTACTGGAAAAAGTTGCAGATTTTCAGAACCGGTTAGGAAGAACACCCGATCCGAACCGAATAGGAGGAGGAGATCCGATCCGAACCGGATAGGAGGAGGAGATCCGATCCGAACCGGATAGGAGGAGGAGATCCGATCCGAACCGAATAGAAGGAGGAGATCCGAACAGAACCGGATAGGAGGAGACACCCGAACCGAACCAGATAGGAGGAGGAGATCCGATCCGAACCGAATAGAAGGAGGAGATCCGAACCGAACCGGATAGGAGGAGACACCCAAACCGAACCGGATAGGAGGAGGAGATCCGAACCGAACCGGATAGAGGAGGAGACCCGAACTGAACCGGATAGGAGGAGGATGCCCGAACCGAACCGAATAGGAGGAAGAAACCCGAACCGAACCGAAGAAGACCATAACCCGAGATGCAAAGGTAGTCCAAATGGGAAATTTGTACCAAGGATTCAGATGGGAATCAACGAGTTAACTTCATGATTGGGCTTTGCTGCGGGACGTGTGCTAAGGGGCTGTCGATGTCTGTAACTTTGGATCACTATGTATAGGGGGTACGTGAACGGATTCAGGGCCACAGTGGTCTAGGTACGACTAAAAGAGCTATATACCAATGAAGTGGGGTCATTTGTAAAGGTTTAGTCATGACTCCATGGGGTAAGCTTGGTGGTAGCAGTAGTTGTACAAGCCGAACTCCGTCACTACTTCGATGGGTCTAGTGGTTGAAAGCGGTATACATCGTATGCTTTATGCACTGAGTGAGAGATGTGAGGATGGTTGCCATGATTGAATTGTTTGCTATCACTATGACATGCACACCCCCACCCCCGTATTTCTTTACACCATATGTTGATGGCACCTTAGAGTATTGTACAGTATGTAGTGCTAACTCTTTGGTTGCAGGTCCAGGTTCAGGTATGGTTTAGTATACCTGTTATTGTTCTGTTTAGCTGCTTATCGCTCATACCAGACTTTTTGTCTGACCCAGAGTTTTATGTCTCTTCTTATTACTCTGGGTGCTCACACGAGCAGACTAGAGACAGGTTAGCTGGTGATGCACGGGTAGATGATCCGGAGACGAGTAGGAGGCTTCCACGTAATATATATATATATATAGTATTCTCCCTGTGTTGTTGAAGATCACTGCTTGGGCATTGGTGGTGCATCTTCCACTTTAGCTTTCTTTTGTTTAGAGACAGTAGATTTTGAAAAGTTGTAACAAGCTGTATTTGGATTTCCGCTGCTCTGATGTTGACATTTATTATTAGTTATCAGCTTATGCACTGTCTCACCTGTTTTATGTCAAGTATGTTATTATTATATTTTATTCCATGCGCTGTGAGACATTCTACAGGTTCCTTGATTAGTTCATTCTCTTCTTTCTTTTCTTATGACGACCGTTCCGTGCCAGTTGGACATGTGTACAGCGCACACTTGGAGGAAGTGTCGGTTGGTGCGGGGCGGGCCGTCATAAGGTTAGACTCTGTTATGGCGTAAGGCTGCCCGGACCCGACCGGCAAATCCAGCTGCCATAAAAGACAGTCTAATGTGAGAGGTCTTTACAAAGGTTACGTTTTTAATCAATTAAGAAACACTTAACCAGATAAGCATGTAGTGGGGCATGAGGGGTTAAGTGGGTGCCTTGGGTGGCGTGTGGAAATCAAGTAAGTGCCTTGGGTGGCATGTGGAAATCTAGTGGGTTGCCTTGGGTGGCAATAGAAAATACGATTAGAATACTTAACCAAAGTGGAAACATGTAATTAAACATGATTAAAGGGTTAAGTGGGATACACTAGAGGGAGCAAGCTTAGGTGGGTAGCTTGTGGGGGCCCATTTCAACCAGTAACCCATATGTATCTTTGTGGGCTCGACCCATGTCGAGGACGGGACACGCGTACTGGGCTTGACTATAAGAGGCCAAAACGGGTTAGCGGTGGCAACGCAAGTCCAACGTGTTTCATATGCGTGTGTGGGCCCGGGCTGGTAGGTAAGACGTTGTTGCATCGTGTAGGTATGAGCCGTGCACCGTTGGTTGTATCGGGTTGCCACTTTGGGGAGTGATACACCCCACTGTGGGGCCAGCATGGGTATCTACGTTAGGGAGCTGATCGCTTGGGGAGTAGTGGGTACACCTAGTGAAACTACTAGTTAAATTTTCTAAGTCCTTGGGTGGGATCAACCTTTAAGTTAGGAATGACTGGTGTGGTGCAGTTTAGTAATTATCCTTGGGTGGGTAGATGCGTATTTACCGTTATCATTGGTTCTTCCTATGTCTAGATGGCTGCTTAGTGTAGTCATTTATCCCCAGTCTCTACCGTACCAAGTTTATATCATACCCTAATTACTTTAATGATTGTATTGTTAAAGTTATAGGACTCGCTCAGACTTATGTCTGACCCCGTTGTTTTTATCTTTTTCCCAACCCTCAGGTTCTCAGAGTGGGCCTAGCACTAGTGGGCTTTGATCAGATTGCTTTATCTATCTTTTGGAGCTTGGACCGTTGACGTAAAGCCCAGCTTATCTTTTCTATTATGGCTATTAGTATGTAGTGGGATTATGTACTTATGTTTTTATCGAGATGGATATTTTGTAATTGACTCTTGTTGGTTTTTGATATGTAACCAAACATGTTTACCTTCTGCTGCAATGAAATGATGTTTTAAATTTCAAGTATTACTTATATTTGTCTTGTTGTAATTTTTCTGTTCTATAATCACTTAAAATACTCCATCGAAGTTAAGGCATTCCCTTAGTGAGTGACCTTAGCGGGTGTGGGGTGTTACAATACCCATGTGGGGTTTCAGTCAACAAACGCAGATTTTTATTTGTGCAGTTGGGCGACGTGTAAAATTTATCGTCCCATTCAATATCAGTCAAATCAGTGTACATAAACAAATCGTATGATTTGTAAATGAATATTTATTTATTCACATTCACATTAGATTTATATTTTTAACGATCCATAATTTATTTCAACACATGAATATATATTTTATTTCATTCCACATCACAATCAATTTTCACCACACAACAAAATCAAACAAGTCGTCCATGGTCTGTGGACAACGGGTGTCATGAGCTGCTAAGCACCGTCTGCATCCTAGTATGTTTTTAACTAGAAAACAAGAATTAAAGTGAGAAGTTCTCACCTTGGGGTTCCACTCCTCCATTCTTCCAAAATGAAGAAGACAAATGTCACACCGACTACACTCAAGCGAACTCGATATCCTATAGGATTGATTTTCGTCAATAACATTCACACGATAAAAATTATATTTTTATCTAACTAGAAATCATATTTTTCTATAATGAAGAATCCTATCTTTGTATTAAAAAAAATATTATCTTTTTAGTTCTAAAAATCTAATCTTTTCTCCTCTACTTCATATGTAAAAATCATATTTTTACCTCGTTATTATATATAAAAGTCATGTTTTTACATCGTTAAAAACTATATTTTTATATCGTTATTATATTATAAAAAATCAAATCCTGTAAATGGTTTCATTCAAATAAAAATCGAATCTTAAATTCGATGACATTCATATAAAAATCACATTTTACTTTAACGATACACATATAAAGATCATATTTTTAGACAAGGTTATATATATATATATATTAAAAATCAGATTTTTAATACTGTTTTGATCGTTACTATCATATAAATGAAAAGTTATATATTTATATACGAGATTTATAATTAAAAATCGCTTTTTAATTATGTAAGCGAATAGAAATGAAATTAAATGATCACTGGAGGCATCGGAGGTGGGGGATGGCTGAAGAGGGGCTACGCCGGAGTCGGAGATGTCGGGGATGAGGCTAGGGTGTTAAATGTGGTAATGGAAATTCTAAAAAATTGCATTTCTAGTGGCAAGGGAGCCTGGGGTTGGAGTTGGTGGTTGTGGAGGACGGCGCCGGGTTACTGGAGGCCGTTGGAAGCGGCGGCAGGTCGGCGGTGAGACCTGGGTGGCGGCGGTGGAGGGTTTCAGGTAATGGGGGATAGGGTTTTGCGATTTATAAGAGGAGGGAGGCGGTGGAGCATCTGAGGAAGGGGGAGGGGGTCTGACGTGGGTGGAGGCGCCGCCTTGGGGCACGGCGGAGGAGGCGGTGGGGGAATGGAGGTGGGGGGGACGACGACGGGAAAATGAATTGGGTTTTTTTCTTCTTTTTTTTAATCTGAGGGACGGGGAGAGAGAAAGAGGGGTGAAGGAGAGTTTTATTTATTATATTATTTTATTTTATTCTCCTATAAAGTTGACTTTTAATTCGAACACCAAATGAAACCCAATGACTGTCACCCCTAGCTAATTACCCCCATTCCGAACACAATGGGATATGTACCGTAAGCCAATTCTATCGTTTCGATCAGTTTTCATTTAAATCAAAATATAAATCTTTTTATTTTAAATTCAAACGCACATTTTAATTTACCGGGGCCACATACCAACTATAAAAATTTCAGAAAAATTATTTCTAGCTTCGTATTGATGATACGGTCCTAATAAAACTAATTTCATCAAATTTGAAGATTATTTGAAAACAGCCATTTTTAAAGGCCAGAATTCCACAGCGACTATTCTGAATTTTCAACTGGACATAACTTTTTATTCCCGCTATGAAATTTCGATTTTTCGGATTTGTTGGAAAGATATTCTCAAATAGATTCTAAGATTTTTGGTTTCGCTAAAATCCGGTCTATTTTGAATACTGTACATTCATTTGAAATTTGAAATCGAATTTTCGAACTACCGCGCCATTTTCAATTCCTTTTATAATTTAAAATAAATAATTATATTCTAATGTCGATGCAAATAAGTATTTACGTTCTAATTCTATTCAAAAAAAATTCTCATTGTTATTATTTAAAATAATTCATTTTAAATATTCAAAATTCATCAAAATTGCCAAAATAAAAAATTTAAATTAGCTCAGAATTTCCGGGTTGTTACAATATCCCCCACTTAAAACTTTTCGTCCCCGAAAAGGAACGAAGCTGAAAGTTGTTTAACTAATCAACTCAACTTCCGTTATTTTCATTACGGCTTAAGTTCTTCAACTTTTCAGTTTCTAAGAACTTTTCAAATTTTTCAAAAATTTGGCTAACACCCTAAATTTTCTAAAAATTTCGCCATAACCTCCCCTACACCGGGAGCTTCGGGATATTTCAAATAGCCTCCCATGGCCCTCACCAATCCAAAAGAAAAAGCCAAGCGGCTAGCCAATCGGCTCATAAAATCATCAAATCCCCAAGAAATACAATAAACATGTACCTATTTGTCAGGAAAAGAATTTTATTCCTCTTCTCTAGCCTCCTTGCTATGACCTGTTCAATAGATATACATGTATACGCATGCAATTGTAATAATTTTTCAATACAGTTCAATATTCGGTTCAATTTGGCATAATGGTTCAAAATTTTAATTAATCAAAACAATAATCATTCAACACAACCAGCAATCAATTAGTTAATTAACGTTTCAAATTCATAATTTCGATATATATACAAAAAATCATGTTTTTGGAGCCAATTCACAACAATAATCCTATCTAGTTTTGGTTCTCACACCAGCCTAATGGAAATATACAGATATCACACCTTTCAAAACTCGAATACAAATATTGATAATGCGGCCGCATTACTAGAATTATCTCTGGGTGACTAGAGTGTGATTCTATATCTATCCAGTATATTAAAACTTCGAATATATGTTCATGACGCGTATATGCAAAATCTTTATATACTCGATTGTCCAAATTCAATACAAATAAAATATTCAAATACGTACAAAATGGTTTAGATTCTCAAAACAAAACTTGTTTTTGTTTTTTTATCGTAAAAATAGCACTCCTTCGACTCGCTCTAGGATACTACTGATCCCATCTCTAACGAGCCATTCTTATTAGATATTACTAGTCCAATCTCTGATGAATTCTTTCATTTGGTTCTAATCTGTCTTGTTCTCGAGCTCTGTAAACCAAAGCTCTGATACCAAATGTAACAATTGGGAATTTCGCTCGATCCGAATCGATCGCTAAACCGACCAAGATAGTTCGATACCCCGGTTTGCTTTGAGGACAAGACGAATCAGAACACAAACAGAAGAACATTTCATTGCTATTACAACAATTTCCAGAAGAGTACAAGAATATACAGAGAATGAATAAATATTACACACGATAAATATCAGAGATTTAAATTACATTTAAAAATACATAGCAGCGGAAAAATAATACAACACACAACTGAAAGAAATACACGGATACAGAGCTTTCCGAATATCACTTCAGCTATAAACCAGGATCCTGTGAATATAAATCTGCAAAACCAAAACTACTAGCTGCCCGTGTGGAAAATAGGGGCACCCAGAGTTTAGGTTAAAACAATAAATTCCAGGTCAGTCATATGACTGGTGTGAGAACTAAATTTTTTATTATTCTTTATTTTTAAAGTTAAGTAAATCAAGGGACCACGCCGTATAACAAGAACGGTTTTCCTCCCAAGAATACGAGTGCATAAAACAAACAGCGCAATGTTAAATAAAGAAAAATGAGGCTATTATAAGACCCAGGTCCCATCACGCAATGAAACGCAAGCCGGAGGATAGGGTTTTACCTTATAATAAACAAAGAATGCTTGATACGTTTAAAAATAGATTATTTTGATATTACTATAAGTGTATAGTGTCAAAACAATTTCAATCATAAGTATCAATCATAGACGGCATAACTACCATCTACTATGTCTCCATACTAGGTTCTACAAACAAAACCGAATTAACACGTATTGGAATTTGGATTCCATCATGAGTCGAGGCAAGGGGCAAGCTCCTCTCCATTCGAGACACTCTAGCAAATGTCTCAGGACTACACACAGTGATCCTGGATCTTCAGGGCCGGCCTCTTTTACTTTTGAGGATTAATATTCCTGAACACACATTTCTTGGTCCTATCAGACCTATATCCGAGGCGCCTCGCATCCAACAACCACACAGGTAAACAGTATATAAATATCAGGGCTTGTAGGTCACTGACATCACCCATATCTAGAAAGAAACGTTGTGCTCTCCCCGCAGTCACTATCCCGTTTTTGACCCATACCGAGGTGTTAGGCTCGCGAATTAACGCTATACACAAAGCTGTGCCACATAGGCCGTGCTTTGATCATCAACCACAATACTTTTCTTTTCAACAAAAGCCTTGATCATTTGCCACTTAGGCATGCCACGCAGGCAATTCATGCCATGCGACTGATATCTATCGATATATAACCTCTAAGCTCGTACGTCTCAGAGAAGGGCGTTAAGCAAGAGAATAAATTCTCCGCCACCAAACAGATATATATTTAATAGAAATCAATCACACAGAATAAAATCCAATGTCAGACACATAGTCCATTTACATGTTCGTTCTGGGTCTGAACGAAACCGGAGGAACCTTATTCCTCGCATATTTGTCGATCTCCAAGTACGTCGGGACGATCACCAACTGATTCCCTCCTCTTGGGTGTACAGCCCAATCAAGATCGTCAATAATCATCCAAACGATGTGAAGACCTTCGGTCCTCAACCACCGTCTTCATCTTCGAAATATCGTCGAATTGGCTATTCATAATGGGTATAAACCCGGCCTTTCCAAATAACCTGCGTATATAATAAACAAGTGTTACACAAACACAATATATGCCTCATTCTAATTCATAATATTCTTTTATTCAAATATTCATATTTTTAGGGAAAGGTTCCCATTAATTTTATCAAAGATAAATTCTTCTAAATTTATTCTTTAATCTTCCTTTGGATATCATTTCAAACCATGTTAAGGTTTTTCCAAACTAGTCGGGATTAGCGAACCAAACCGAAGTAATCATTTATTTTATTTCCCAATCCTAACCTATTCATCCCATGGAGCAAAACTGGTAATACTCCATATCTAACACCATGGTGTTATCGGTAAATATTAATTACCATTTCACGTTCAAATCTAATTAAAGATTTAACTATCGCTTTGGAGTAAAACTGGTGATACTCCATTCTCGATCATTTCAATATAATTAAAGATTCATTAAAACTCCACTTAGTTTTAATCTTCACAAAAATCAATATCCTGTCTTTAACTGGGTTAAAGAACCAATGTTATCTATAACACGGTTCACGATAAACCCAAAATCACATTCCATTGTTAATCGGGTTAAAGAACAGGTGTTATTCAAAACACCGCTCACAATAAACCCAAAAACCAATTTAAATTCAATTCCAATTAAGTGCTAATTAACTGGACAATTTCACTAAATCTTAATTAAAAGATTTATTCTTTTCTAAACTGGGTTCAAGAACAATGTTATTTAAGACACCATTCACGACGAACCCAAAATCCCATTTGATATTAAATACAAGGCTCTGAATAGAAAATATATTGGCTTATATTCAATATCAAATTATGAAACCAACAAATATCGTATTGGAAATAATGATATAAATATATCTTCCAAATTTCCACAAACATATCTGTATAATCACGAAATCCAACATCGAAATATTCTGAAGATAACTTCGATTCAAATCCATTCCAATTCGTATATTTGAAATGCTGATTATTTTAAAACCACTTCGAATCCAATTTATTTATTCAAAACATTGGATTATAATTCTAGTTCATAACTAGTTCATTTCGATAGAAATATACTTTTATCCTTTTTAAATATGGGATTTTTCACCCCAATTCTTTCTAAATCATTTATTATGATTTTACACAAATTATTGATATTTTTAATAATCTTATCAAGGCCGGTACAGTCGATTTCCAGTAACGGTCGTCGAACTGCACTTACAGCGACCTTTTCCAAATTTGATTTGGACATAATTCCAAATCCAACCATTAGATTTCAAATTTCTAATATTCATCAGAAAGCTCTTTTCGATATGTACCCAATCCCGGTTTCAGGAGAATCTGACGGTCGGATCTCCCGTAACATCAATTCAAAGTCAATGGTCGAAATTCGCGAACTACCGCGGCGCGACGCATTCTATTCAGGCCATTAATATATATAATATATATTTCGTCGATTTCAATTTTAAATGTATTTTATAATTCGTTTAAATTCGTTTTAAAAACGATTTCAACTTCATATTCAATTTTAAATTAAAATTGAATATTCCATTTCATTAATACATAAATGATAATATTTTCAAAACGTTATATTTTGAAGTCACTTCCTTTTCCATATTCATTATAAAAATGAATATAATCGATATAAATATCGTTCGCGTCAAAATGGCGCATATCTTATCAACACGACTTTATATATTTCAATAACTTCGTTATTCTATTCAACAAATGAATATTCTCTTCAACACATGAATATATATTTTATTCAACACATGAATATTTATTCATTCTTACTTACAATAAAAATGTGAATTTTTTTGTATAAATATTTTATTCAACACATGAATATTTTCAACACATGAATATTCTCAACACATGAGTATTGTCAACACATGACTATTTTGTTTATTCAACACATAAATATAATTTATTTTCTAAATTGGAATGAGACCCACTCAATTGCCATATAATGTTATTTATATGGATTTCATACAACACATGTATATAATAGCAATGATAAATAATCAACCATCATCCAAAGTGCACTACACAACTGTCTGTCAACCTATCGATTGATATACAACTAAACAATCGGAATTAGTGTACGTCAAATATCATCCCAATACCCGTGTGGGGTTTCAGTCAACAAACACAAATTTTTATTTGTGCAGTTGGGCTATGTGTAAAATTTATCGTCCCAATCAATATCAGTCAAATTAGTGGACATAAACAAATCGTCTGATTTGTAAATGAATATTTATTTATTCACATTCACGTTAAATTTATATTTTTAACGATAAATAATTTATTTCAACACATGAATATATATTTTATTTCATTCCAAATCACAATCAATTTTCACCACACAACAAAATCAAACAAGTCGTCCATGATCTGTGGACAACGGGTGTCGTGTGCTGCTAAGCACTGTCTGCATCCTAATATATTTTTAACTAGAAAACAAGAATAAAGTGAGAAGTTCTCACCTTGGGGTTCCACTCCTCCATTCTTCCAAAATGAAGAAGACAAATGTCACACCGACTACACTCAAACGAACTCGATATCCTACATGATTGATTTTCGTCAATAACATTCACACGATAAAAAATATATTTTTATCTAACTAGAAATCATATTTTTCTATAATGAAGAATCCTATCTTTGTATTAATAAAAATCTTATCTTTTTATTTCTAAAACTCTAATCTTTTCTCCTTTGCTTCATATGTAAAAATCATATTTTTACCTCATTATTACATATAAAAGTCGTGTTTTTACATCGTTAAAAACTATATTTTTATATCATTATTATATTATAAAAAAATCGAATCTTGTAAATGGTTTCATTCATATAAAAATCGAATCTTAAATTCGATGACATTCATATAAAAATCACATCTTTATTTTAACGATACACATATAAAGATCATATTTTAAACAAGGTTATATATATTAAAAATCAGATTTTTAATATTATTTTGATCGTTACTATCATATAAATGAAAAGTTATATTTTTATATATGATATTTATAATTAAAAATCGCATTTTAAATTATGTAAGCGATTAGAAATGAAATTAAATGCTCACCGGAGGCATCGAAGGTGGGGGATGGCTGAAGAGGGGCTACGCCGGAGTCAGAGATGTCGGGGATGAGGCTAGGGTGTTAAATGTGGTAATGGAAATTGCAAAAAATTGCATTTTTAGTGGCAAGGAGGCCTAGGGTTGGAGTTGGTGGCTGTGGAGGGCGACGCCGAGCTACTTGTGGCCGGAGGAAGCGGCGGCAGGTCGGCGGTGGGACCGGGGTGGCGGCGCTGGCGGGTTTCGGGTAATAGAGGCTAGGGTTTTGCAATTTAGAAGAGGGGGAACGCGGTGGAGCATATGAGGAAGGGGGAGGGGGTCTGACGTGGGTGGAGGCGCAGCCGTGGGGCACGACGGAGGAGGCGGTGGGGGAATTGGGGGGGGGGGGGGGGGGGCGACGGGAAAATGAATCAGGTTTTCTTCTTCTTTTTTTATCAGAGGGACGGGGAGAGCGAAAGAAGGGCGAGGGAGAGTTTTATTTATTATTTTATTTTATTTTATTCTCCTATAAAGTTGACGTTTAATTCGAACACCAAACGAGACCCAACGACTGTCACCCCTAGCTAATTACCCCATTCCGAACACAATGGGATATGTACCGTAAGCCAATTCTATCATTTCGATCAGTTTTCATTTAAAACAAAATATAAATCTTTATATTTTAAATTCGAACGCACATTTTAATTTACCGGGGCCACATACTAACTCTAAAAATTTCAGAAAAATTATTTCTAGCTTCGTATTGACGATACGGTCCTAATAAAACTAATTTCGTCAAATTTGAAGACCGTTTGAAAAATGGACATTTTTAAAGGCCATAATTCCACAACGACTATTCTGAATTTTCAACAGGACATAACTTTTTATTCCCACTATGAAATTTTGATTTTTCGGATTCGTTTGAAAGATATTCTCAAATAGATTCTAATATTTTTGGTTTTGCTAAAATCCGGTTTATTTTGAATCCTGTACATTCATTTGAAATTTGAAATCGAATTTTCGAACTACCGTGCCTTTTTCAATTCCTTTTATAATTTAAAATAAATAATTATATTCTAATGTCGATGCAAATAAGTATTTACGTTCTAATTCTATTCAAAAAAAATCTCATCGTTATTATTTAAAATAATTCATTTTAAATATTCAAAATTCATCAAAATTGCCAAAATAAAAAATTTAAATTGACTCAGATTTTCCGGGTTGTTACATTTGCGTTGTTTCCTCAGCTTTAACCTCCTTCTTTTCCCATTTCTCTTCCTCATACATCAAGGCCATCTCAACGAGTCTTTCAAAGGTGGCTCCCATTGGGATATGGGACATAGCTAACCCATGAAGGGGTTCGTTTAGCCCTTTAGCAAACAACAAAGCCTTCTTATGCGGCATGTCTACCAGTTCTAGTCCAAATATTACCAGTTAGTTAAATTTGTTCGCATATTCTTTAACTGTGAAGTTCCTTGTTTGAGTGCCAAGAACCTCTCCATCTGCATGCTCTTCTCATCTTGGGAAAGGAATTTCATCTCAAACCTCTGAAGTCATCCCAAGTTTCGTCCGGACGACCTGCTTGGGTTACCTCCCACCAAAATGAAGCTACATCCTTCAATAGCCAAGCAGCTAACTGAATCTTTCTTTGATCCTTTACTTCAAAGATCACAAAAAAGTCCTTGGTCTCCTTTAGCCAGTTCCTTGCCTCCACAAATACCTCGGTTCCATGGAATGGCTTCCCTCCCATAGCACGAAAATCTTTGCAGATCTTTGAGAAGTTTTCTGCACGTAGAGGAGGAGGAGGAGCAACGGGTGCAGCCGGAGGAGGAACGTTTCCTTGGCCTTCGGCAGGCGTCGTGGCCTCCAAATACCTACGGAACCATCCTGTAACACCCCGTATTTTTTGTGAACGTATAAGTAACAAATCAGAGAATAATTAAATTATAAAATAATAATCAAGGGAAACGGGTTGAGTCATTGCGTTCATCTCGAAATTCTTCTTGGAAACGAGTTTGAGTTTTCGAGAAACGGAGTCCGTATGAGGGAGATATGGCCCTCCGAAGTTTCAGAGAATTTCAGAATCGAAAACAGCTCGAAAATTCGAATTCAAATTCAAATTCAAAATCCCAGAACAGGATGGGCGGGAAAATTCCCGCCCATGGACCAGGTCGACCTGGGGGTCGACCATAGTGTCAACCTCCCAGGGGCCAGATGGACCATAGTGTCGACCTGGGGGGACCAGGTCGACCATAGTGTCGACCTGGGGGTCGACCTGCCTCCCGAACCCACTTTCTGAACCTGATGCATTCTGATGTATTTAGACTCGTTTTCTGTCTAGATTCGTCTGCCTAATCCTATATAAACAGCCCCTAGCCTCATTTTCTCTACACAATTTCATTCTGTCTATATTCTGCCTCTGTTCTAATTAAAAATAAAAATGTCGTCGCTACTCTGCTGGAATCAAAACTTGGACTGATGCATCTTCTTCCAACCTGATTAGAATTAAAAGCTAAATCAAATCTCAAATCAAAGTTTAGAGCTACAACAACAGTTTATTATCCTTTCTTAAAACCACGAAAGGCAAGTATAGTTATTTTCCGCTATAAACTGTAATTATAATTGTGACATGATTATAAATCTGAATCTGAGGTTATATATACTTTTATCTGTCAGATCTGTTTTTCTGTGACTATTCTATACCTCTTTCTTCTTTCTGTTCTATAGCCAGGCTACCACGAGCCTGCGCCACATCTCATAAGAGATTAACGCACGAACGCTACATTTTGGGACAAATAATAATGCATAATTGGACATGAGACTATTGCCTATGACTATGATTCATTGACTATGAGACTATTGCCTATGACTATGATTCATTGACTATGAGACTATTGCCTATGACCATGATTCATTGACTATGAAACTATTGTGATTAGTCGCCCATGACTATTGTGGTTAGTTTCCTATAACATTGAATAAGAAACTATTGTGATTAGTCACCCATGACTATTGTGGTTAGTTGCCTATAACTATTGTAGTTAGTTTCTTATGCCTTTTCCCTTAATGATGTTAGATCTCATATTTAGTATGTAACTTTGCTAGTTTATTCCCATTCACTGTTATGTACATCGAGCCTATAGGTCCATTTCATGAGTATTTAGAGAACTTGTGGAAACATGTTATATGGGGGTTGGGCGTAGCTTAATTAAGTAAACATGGCATAGCATAATCTGAATTGGCTATAATAGTGAATGATTTACATGTGTACTAGTCTTGGACATAAATGGTGGACTAGAATATTAAATCTAGTTTTGACATGAACTGTAAAAGGGAATATTAAGGCTAAGATTTGGGGCGTATATTGTATTATGAATCATGACCTTGATTTAGGCATGTAAGTTTAGGCTAAATTTATGATTGGGCAAGATATGTAAATTGAGTTTTAGATATATAAAATCTGCTAAATCTGTTATCTGCTAAAACTGTTATCTGCTTGTTCTGTTATATTGCCTGAACTGCTAATTAGATTGAATTGCCTAATCTGCTAATTATGTTAAATTGCCTTATCTGTTAAATTTGCAAAATAGCCTAATCTGCAAGATCTGTTATCTATTAAATCTGTTGAATGACGTAATCTATTGGAACTGAAATGCTGAAATTTGAAGTATGTAAATCTGTAGGCTCGACTTAAAATTGAGCAAAACTTGTTAATAGAACCTCGAATAATCTACTGTAACTTGTACAGAAGTTTAATCTGTTAAATAAACTTAGTCTGATATCTGAAAAATCTGTATTGGAATGAATTGGCTATGACACGAGGTTAGACTCTGTTTGCGGTAGAAGCCTGCCCGGAACCAACCGGCTTAACCAGCGACCGCAAACTGTCAGTCTAATGTGAGAGGTCGTAGGCATAACTAAAATATGCTTAGACACGAGGTTAGGTCTGGGTTGTGGCAGAAGTCTGCCCGGAACCGCCCGGCATATCCAGCGGCCACAAGCTACCGACCTAATGTGAGAGGTCTGTGCATTAATATTTAATTAAAGCAAATCTGGAATAAATATGATGTCTAAAACGAGTTGGGTGGATAGGGTTAAACCAATTGGACTAATGAATGTAACAAACCCGTTTCGTGAATCTGTATGCCCAATTACAAAGTTAGACAAATCTGTAAATCTGTTAAATCCGTTTATCTGATCCGTTAGTCTGAAAACTTGTCTGATCTGTGAACTAGTTGATCTGAACTCTGTATGTCTGAACTTATAAACAAGTTAATCTGAAATCTGTTAGTCTGAGGACATAAGGTTAGGAGGGAAATTACTTGTGTCATCTGTTGTTTGGGACCCATATTAGTCAGTAACCCTTTCTGGTATCAAACTTTGACCCAACAGTAGGTAGGGTCCGGGCACGCTTACTGAACTAATTATAAGTGGTTCATTCTAATAATGGCGAGGGCTGTTGATGGTGCGTTCCAACCGGGTCATGTGCGTGCATGGATCCCGGTCTGCCTCTGAGGATGTAAGACGCCGTGACATCTGTAAATAGGTCTTTGCCAATTGGTTGTCACTTTTGGGAGTGATACACCCTACTGTGGAGCCGACACAGGGCATTTATGTATTAGGGAGCTGATCGCTTGGTGTAGGGTTTTAGGGTACACTTAGTTCTGTCTGTTCCTGTTGGTACCGTCTGTTTCTGTTGGGTGGCAACACCTGTCTATTTCTGCGTGGTACCGTCTGATCGGGTGGTAAAGGCCCATTTACTAGTGTACACCTAATTCCACATTCTGTTTCCATAGGGATTGATCTGTTTCTGTTTATGTACCTTCTTTTCGGGTGGTAAAGGCCCATTATTAGAATCTGTTTCTGTCTATTTTTGTTCGGGTGGTAAAGGCCCATTATAGCATTCTGTTTCTGTTGGGGTGGTAAAGGCCCATTACTAGCATTCTCTTCTGTGGAAATTATTCTGTTCCTGTTTCTGCCTCAGTTTGGACATTAGGGTGACACCTAATCCTTTTATACTAGTATTAGTGCAGAGAAATAAAAAGTAATATTATTCTGTTCCTTCTGTTTAACCTAAGTACATCTACTGCTCCTGTTACTGTTATCTCATCCAGTTTTATTTGCATGCCATGATTATTATTATCTGTTCATATGCTGAAAGTCACTGGACTTGCCAGACTTTATGTCTGACCTTGCTTGTTTTCGCTCCTTTTTCTTCCGTTTCCCCACCAGGTTTTCCAAGGAGGGAACACTTTAGCTTGATCCGGATTTCTTCTGCTTGAAGTACTTAGAGTGCTTAAAGTATGGCTTGACTCCTTATGGAAGCTTCTGTGGGGATTATGATTTTAAAGTTTTGTAATCTGATGATTTTCTGAACAAGACTGATAATTATGTACTTGAGTTTTTGGGAAAGATGTAACCAAACCAATTTCCGTTTTTCGCTGTAATACAGTTATAATTTCTCAAGTATTGTTTATCTGTCTTGTAAATTTCTTTTCTGTCTACTTAAACGCTCCACCAAAGTTAAGGCATTCCCTTTGTGAGTGTCCTTAACAGAGGTGGGGTGTTTCACTTGGTATCAGAGCTGAAGGTTACCAGATTAGATAAAAGTTTTTGAAAAATATTTTCAAAAAAATAAAGTTTAAATTGAAAAACATAATCCCTAGAAAAGCCATATATCTATCTTTTCAGTTCTCCGTTTAAAACCTTTTTCTTTCATTCCAGCATGTCTGGGAATCTTAACTTTCCAGAGGGCGTGCCAATACCTGGCTGGTTCAGGAGGTACTTAGAGGCTAGGGCCAACGATGCAGGCCCAGCAGATATCCCTCCTCCAGCTGCAGCGATTCCTCCTCCTCCGCCCCTTCTCGTGCAATTGCTTTTTCAAAGATCTGTAAAGATTTTAGGGCCATGGGTGGAAAGGATTTCAAGGGAACGGAATCATTCGTAGAAGCAAGGAACTGGCTCAGAGAAATTGAGGATCTGTTCGTTATCTTCGAGGTGGATGATAGGCAGAAGGTACAATTGGCGGTGTGGTTGCTCAAGGACGAAGCTTCCTATTGGTGGGAAGTCACTAACGCCAAAAGACCGATTGAAACATGGATGGATTTCAGAACAAGGTTTGAGACGAAATTCCTCTCGCAAGCTGAACGAAGTCTACAACTGGAAAGGTTCTTATCTCTTAAGCAAGGAAGTATGACGGTCAAGGAATACGTCAACCAGTTCAACCAACTGGCTAGGTTCGGACTAGATTTAGTCAAACACCCAGCATAAAAAGGCTCTCCGCTTTGTTAAAGGATTAAACGAGCCACTGCACAGCCTAGCCATGACCCATGTACCCATGGGAGCGACTTATGAGAGATTGGTGGATATGGCACTACTGCACGAGGAAGACAACGACAAGAAAGAGGCAAAGAAGGAAGAACCACAGAACAAGAAAGCATGGCCCAAAAAGGAAATACAAAAGAAGGGTGAAAAGTCTGAAGATAAGAAGGAGAAAAAGTGCTTTACTTGTGGAAGCTCGACTCATATGAACAAGAATTGCAGAAAAAGAAAGGGCACTTGTTTCAACTGTGGTGAGATGGGACACTTCACTTGGGACTGTCCGAAGAAACGAGGGCAAGGGCAGAGGGCAGGACCAACTTCTGGAAGGCATGCGAACACTCTCGAGGCTAGTGGATAGGATAGAAACAGGAAAATTTTCTGTAGGAGGTTTAATTTCTTTATCTGATTTTTGAGTTGAAACTCTTTTCTGATTCTGGCATTTCGATTCTGTAATCGGTACTCTGCACTTGAATACTAGTATTGTTTCTGATTCCACTGTAGGCTCAACCCATAAGGGTTACGACTCATGTAACGACCCGCATTCTACGCATCATAGGATCGTAGAATATTTATTTCTTTCACATACGAAGTCGTACGGTCATGTAACTTTGGGAGACGAGTATTGGGGTCATTTCCCATGTTCATGATTTTTCTTGATTTTTAAATGACCATTTTACCCCTAGTTGGCACTATTTTGGCCATAACTTTTGACTGGAAAGGAATTTTGACCTGAAACCACTTCCATTGGCTTCGGATGATGGTTTCTCTTTTCGTAGAGTGGTCACATTAGCCAAACGGACTTACCATTTGGGAGATATGGCTGAAACAAGTTTCAGCTGGTGAAAAACAGCTTAATTGGGCTTAACCGGGTGATTAGCAGCTAGGCCCAAGGGGAATTTCGGGTTTAGGGGTATATAGGGGCTGATTAGGGTTAGAAAACATTTCTTTAGACATTTTCCAGCCGCCACTTTCATTCCTCTTAACCTAGCCATGGCCTCCACTCTCTAAATCTCTCTAAAACACCCAAAAATCACTTTCTAATTGAAGATTAGGCTTAGCAAACATTAAATTAAGAAGAAAAAGCACCAAAGCAAGGTTGGAGCTGCTGTGTAAGATTGGGAACAGCGCCAAATCAGAGAATATTTCAGTTTTGGGGTTTTAGTTGTGGCCAAGGTGAGTGGTTAGCATTGTTTTGACACTAATTACAGTTAATCAGGGTGATTAGCGATAATTAGTGAATTCTTACACTTTAAAATTCTGGAAAAATATTCTAAAAATTCGAAATATTATTTTAGACCTCTGTTAGAAATTTGGGTTGATTTGATTAAGTTTTGTTAATCCTATGATTAGTTTTGCTTAAACATGCTTAAGGGAAAACATGGGATTTTGGCTATGTTTGATCCGTTTTATCCTACCATAATTGTGTTTTGATGTTTGTGAATGATTATACATGTTTCTATGACTGTATAGTATGCTTTGTGATTGTCTAGAAGTGTTAGATTGGTCAAAAACGCGTCGAATGGCGTAAAAACAGTCGCAGGAAATTGTGCAGAAAACGGTTAGCCCCGAGTCCAGCGATCCGATATAGTCCAGCGATCTAGCGATCCGATGGAGTCCAGCGATCCGATATAGTCCAGCGATCCGATGGAGTCCGGCGATCCGGCGATCCGATGGAGTTCAGCGATCCGATGGAGTCCAGCGATCCGATATAGTCCAGCGATCCGATGAAGTCCAGCGATCCGATGGAGTCCAGCGATCTGATATAGTCCAGCGATCCGATGGAGTCCAGCGATCTGATATAGTCCAGCGATCCGATGGAGTCCAGCGATCCGATATAGTCCAGCGATCCGATGGAGTCCAGCGATCCGGCGATCCGATGAAGTCCAGCGATCCGATGGAGTCCAGCGATCTGATATAGTCCAGCGATCCGATGGAGTCCAGCGATCCGATATAGTCCAGCGATCCGATGGAGTCCAACGATCCGATAGAGTCCAGTGATCCGATGAAGTCCGGCGATCTGGAGAAGACCAAAACCCGAGATGCAAAGGAAGCCCAAATGAGAAGTTAGAGCTCAAGATTCAGATGGGAATCAACGAGTTCGCTTCATGGTTGGGTTTTGCTGCGGGGCGCGTGCCAAGGGGTTATCGACGTCTATAGCTTTGGACCACTATGGTAGGAGGTACGAAGGCGGATTCAGGGCCATTATGGCATCGGTAGAACCAAGGGCTACAAACAATGAAGTGGGTCATTGAAATGTTTGGTCATGACTCCATATGTTTAGCTTGGTCATAGCAGGGTTTCTACAAGTCGGGATTTGTCGTTACCTCAGTTTGTCTAGTGTTTCAAAGTGGTAGATATCGTACGCTTTAGGCACTGAGTGAGAGATGTGAGGATGGTTGCTATGGATGATTTGTTTGCTATCATTGTGACGTGCACACCCCACCCCCGTATTCTTACACTATTTATTATGGCACCTTGGAGCATTGTACGGTATGTGGTACTAACTCTTTGGTTGCAGGTCCAGGTTCAGGTATGGTTTAGTATACCTGTTATTATTCTGTTTAGATGCTTATCGCTCATACCAGGCTTTATGTCTGACCCAGAGTTTTATGTCTCCTCTTATTACTCTGGGTGCTCACACGAGCAGACTAGAGACAGGTTAGCTGGTGATGCACGGGTAGATGATCCGGAGATGAGCAGGAGGCTTCCACGTAATATATATATATATATGATATTCTCCCTGTGTAGTTGAAGATCACTGCTTGGGCATTGGTGGTGCATCTTCTACTTTAGCTTTCTTTTGTTTAGAGACAGTAAACTTGGAAAAATTGTAATAAGCTGTATATGGATTTCCGCTGCTCTGATGATTGATGTTGATTTTAGTTATCAGCTTATGCACTGTCTCACCTGTTTTATGTCAAGTATGTTGTTAATATATTTTATTCCATGCGCTGTGAGACATTCTACAGGTCCCTTGATTAGTTCATTCCCTTCTTTCTTTCCTTCTGACGACAGTTCTGTGCTAGCTGGGCATGTGCACAGCGCACTTTCGGAGGAAATGCAGGCTGGTGCGGGGCGGGCCGTCACACTTGGTATCAGAGCTCTAGGTTGCGTAGTTAACCTAGGGAAGTTATCAGGGAGAGATAATATACGTATACGAGAGAGCGTATTTGTGATTATTTTAATTTTTAAAAGCTATATATATATATATACTATTGGTAGTATAAAGATAAAGTCATACTGCACTAGCACCACTATGGAGTCGTTAATCGTTTCCTTTTTCAGATTGACGATGAGCCGATATGTTAGAGGTACCGGTAGAGGGGGCAATAATGGGAATGCTGCTGACATGAGGACGATGTTTACTGACCTCATGAGAGAGATGCTTAGAGATGTGCAGAGGGCAGCTCCCAATGGTGGAAATGGTGGTGGTCCAATAGTGCAGGCACCAAGAGTCGACTTCGCCAAGCTGAATAAGGATTATACTAGCCTTGGTGGGAAGCCGTTCCACGGAACGGAGTCGGCCACGGATGTTCAGGATTGGTTGGATAGTTGCGAACGTATCTTCGAGGATTTGGGTATCGAGGATGCAATGAAGAGAAAGCTAGCGTCCCGTCAGCTGCAAGGGCGGGCAATGAATTGGTGGAATGCTATAAAGGCAGCTGATCCCGAAGATCAGATTACTTGGGAGCAGTTTAAGGCTCGCTTTAGTGAGAAGTTCATTCTAGCTGCTCAGAAGTCAGTGCTGTTCAAGAAGTTCTTGGAGCTCAAGCAGAATGGCAGAGCTGTCTCGGAGTATATTGCTGAATTTGACACTTTGTCAAAATATGGGTTATCTCTTATTGATACTGCCGAGAAAAAGAATGAGAAATTCATAACTGGTTTGGATCAGTACTTGGGGGAAAAACTTATTAACCACATCGATGAGATGTTTGAATCGATTGTGGGGAAAGCATTAAGAACAGAGAGTCTCTACCCTAAGCCGAAGACTGAGATTGCATCTGCAGAAGAGCCAAAACCACAAGCAAGTGGTGGAGGCAAGGGTGGTTCCCAGAATAAGAGAAAGCAGAACCAAGCTAAGGATGGCCAGAAGAAAAAGAATAAGCAAGATGTTGAGTGCTTCAGCTGTGGTAAGAAGGGCCATTATGCTAGTAATTGTCGGGCCAAGCCAGCGGATAGGAAGTGCTTCAACTGTGGCCAAATGGGACATCACAAGGACAAGTGTCCACAGCCCCCTAAAGAAAAGCAAATGATGAAAGCATATGCTCTTAATGCTATTCCTTCTTCGTCGAATGCCCCAACTGCGGCGGAAAAGGGAAAGAATGTCATCATTCAAGGTATGCTTTCTGTTTATGATGTTCCTGTTAGAGTTTTGTTTGATACCGGAGCTTCCAGTTCTTTCATATCTAGTGACCTGGTAGATAGGTTGGGATTGGAGCCCGAAATTGTCGATAGACCTTTAGTAGTGACGAACCCGATCGGAGGTTCGACTAGCCTTAGCATGATTTGTCGTAATGTGGTCTTATCGAGTCATGGATGCATGTTTGTTTGTGATTGCTTTGTTTTGGGCTTTACTGGGTTTGGCATTATTTTGGGAGTAGATTGGCTCCAAAGATACAGGGTGGTGGTAGACTGTGAGGGCTATTTAGTGACAGCTAGAGCGGACGATGGGCGGAGGATAGTGTTTGGTGGTCTACCCAGTAAGGGGGTATTGGCTAGTTTTCTAAACTCCCTCGACATTCCGCATAGTGAGTTGTCAGGTTTGCCCGTGGTTGGCCAGTATCCGGATGTTTTCGAAGAAGTGACCGGACTTGCACCACACCGAGAGATTGAGTTTCGTATTGATTTGGTAAAAGATGCCAGACCTATAGTGATGCCACTTCGTCGTATGGCACCAAGGGAGCAGCGAGAGCTCGAGGTGCAAGTCAGCAATCTTTTGAAGAAGGGGTTTATCAGAAGGAGTGTTTCTGAATGGGGAGCACCAGTTGTGTTTGCTACCAAGGCGGATGGTTCCCTTAGTTTGTGTGTAGACTACCGCGAGTTGAATAAAGTGACGAGGAAGAATAAGTATCCTCTACCGCGGATAGATGATTTGTTCGATCAGTTGAGTGGCGCAAGAATATTTTCTCAGTTGGATCTCGCGACAGGTTTTCATCAGCTTAGAGTGGAAGCTGAGAGTATAGCTAAAACGGCATTTCGAACGCCGTCTGGATTTTATGAATGGTTGGTTATGCCATTTGGGCTGACTAATGCCCCGGCATATTTTGTGGATCTTATGAATAGGGTATTCAGAGATCAGTTGAATAAGTCTGTCCTTGTGTTCGTTGATGATATTTTGGTTTATTCGAGGACAGAGGAAGAACACAAAGAACATTTGAGAGTAGCGATGGAGGTGTTGAGAAAACACCAATTGAAAGCAAAGTTTTCTAAGTGTCACTTCTGGAAGAGGGAAGTGAGGTTCTTGGGCCATGTTGTATCAGAGAATGGTATTGCCGTGGATCCAGCAAAGGTGGCCACGGTACAAGATTGGCCTACGCCCAAGAATGCAATAGATGTAAGAAGTTTCTTGGGATTAGCTGGATATTATCGTAAGTTTATCCAAGGTTTCTCCAAGATAGCAGCACCATTGACCCAGTTGACCAAGAAGAATCAAGCTTTTGTCTGGGATGAAAGGTGCGAGAATGCGTTCAAGAGTCTAAAGGGCAAGTTGACAAGCACACCAGTGTTAGTCATTCCTAAGGGGGATGAAGAGATGACGGTATACACGGATGCCTGTGGTACCGGACTGGGTGCTGTATTGATGCAAGGCGGTAGGGTTGTAGCTTACGCAAGTCGGCAGTTGAAACCGCACGAGAGAAGATACCCTACCCATGATTTAGAATTGGCAGCGATCGTGTTTGCGTTAAAGATGTGGAGACACTATCTCCTGGGAGAAAGATTTGAGCTGTTTACTGATCATAAGTCGTTAAAGTATCTCTTCTCTCAGAAAGATCTGAATCTCTGTCAGCAGAGATGGTTAGAGTTCTTAGCTTCCTATGATTTTGACATCGCATACACACCGGGAAAGGGCAATGCGGTGGCTGATGCATTGAGTAGAAGACATGCCAGCTTAGGGGCTATGTTCCTTGAATGGAAGCAACTGGAGTTTATCGCAGGGTTTGATTTCAGACCAAAGTGCGAATTGGATCCAGAAATGTTAGCAAGTTTGACGATCAGACCCACTTTAATTGAACGGATCGGCTCTAGTCAGAGGGACGATCCTAACCTATTGGAAATCATCTCCAAGTTAAAGATGGATATCAATGAGGAGATGAACAAGTATGGGCTTGATCGAGATGGATGGCTTAGAAAGAATGGAAAGCTTGTTGTACCCAATGTCAATGGATTGAGAGATGAAGTGCTTAGAGAATGTCATCACCCAAAGCTGACTATACACCCCGGTGGTAACAAGATGTATCGAGATATGAAGCAGACTTACTACTGGGAAGGGATGAAAAGAGACGTTGGGAAGTTTATATCCAAGTGCATGAATTGCCAGCTAGTTAAAGCTGAGCAAAAGAAGCCTAGTGGGTTGTTACAGCCCTTAGAAATTCCCGAATGGAAATGGGATCAAGTCTCGATAGATTTCATCGATGGATTACCAAGGACTAGATCGGGATATGACAGCATTTGGGTAATTGTAGATCGACTGACTAAAAGTGCAAGGTTTATACCAGTCAAATCGACCAGAACGGCAGCTAAGTTAGCAGAATTGTATATGAAGTGGGTAGTGAGATTTCATGGAGTACCTAAAGGCATTGTGAGCGACCGAGACCCGTTGTTCACTAGTGGGTTTTGGAAGAGTTTACAAGAGGCTCTAGGGTCAGAATTACATCTCAGTACCGCATATCATCCTCAGACCGACGGTCAGACGGAGAGGGTGAATCGTATTTTGGAAGATCTTTTGAGAGCATGTACATTGGATTTTGGTGGATCATGGGATGACCATTTGCATCTAGTAGAGTTTGCATATAATAATAGCTACCAATCCAGTATCGGTATGGCTCCGTTTGAAGCTTTGTACGGAAGGCCGTGTAACTCACCATCATGTTGGATAGAGACTGGCGAGAAGTTTATGCTTGGACCAGATGTGGTGAGGGAAACTTCAGATAAGATCAAGATCATTCAACAACGAATGAAGGCAGCCCAAGATAGGCAGAAGAGATATGCTGATAAGAGGAGAAGAGACCTAAAATTCTCTGTTGGTGACTTGGTGTTTGTCAAGACTTCTCCGTTGAAGAGCGTAATACGATTCGGCAGGAGAGGCAAGTTGGCACCAAGATTCGTTGGCCCATTCCCTGTTCTTGAACTAGTCGGGAATTTGGCATATAGAATTGACTTACCAGAGAAGATGGCGGGAGTTCACAACGTATTTCATGTTTCCCAACTAAGGAAGTTCGTTCACGACTCAGATATGACTATTTCACCTGATCAGTTAGAGGACTTCGAAGTAGAACCCGAGGCGGTTGGGAACCGCAAGCCGGCCCGTATTGTCGCGCATGACATGAAGCAACTTCGAAGGAAGGCGGTGAAGCTAGTCAAGGTACAGTGGAGCGAGGACGAGAATGATTGTACTTGGGAGACAGAGGAGAACATTAGGAAGTCACACCCAGAACTCTTTGCCTGGTAAGGTTTTGGCTTCGATTTAGTTTTTCCGCATGCTAGGATAGACTTGTTTGCTTGTTTTGCACGATTGATTGTTGTATGTGGTTGTTAGGCATGCGGGATCCTTTATATGTTTTGGGTTAAGGAATTTCGGGGACGAAAATTCTTAAGGGGGGGAGAGTGTAACGACCCGCATTCTACGCATCATAGGATCGTAGAATATTTATTTCTTTCACATACGAAGTCGTATGGTCATGTAACTTTGGGAGACGACTATTGGGGTCATTTCCCATGTTCATGATTTTTCTCGATTTTTAAATGACCATTTTACCCCTAGTTGGCACTGTTTTGGCCATAACTTTTGACTGGAAAGTAATTTTGACCTGAAACCACTTCCATTAGCCTCGGATGATGGTTTCTCTTTCCGTAGAGTGGTCACATTAGCCAAACGGACTTACCGTTTGGGAGATATGGCTGAAACAAGTTTCAGATGGTGAAAAACAGCTTAATTGGGCTTAACCGGGTGATTAGCAGCTAGGCCCAAGGGGAATTTCGGGTTTAGGGGTATATAGGGGCTGATTAGGGTTAGAAAACATTTCTTTAGACATTTTCCAGCCGCCACTTTCATTCCTCTTAACCTAGCCATGGCCTCCACTCTCTAAATCTCTCTAAAACACCCAAAAATCACTTTCTAATTGAAGATTAGGCTTAGCAAACATTAAATTAAGAAGAAAAAGCACCAAAGCAAGGTTGTAGCTGCTGTGTAAGATTGGGAACAGCGCCAAATCAGAGAATATTTCAGTTTTGGGGTTTTAGTTGTGGCCAAGGTGAGTGGTTAGCTTTGTTTTGACACTAATTACAGTTAATCAGGGTGATTAGCGATAATTAGTGAATTCTTACACTTTAAAATTCTGGAAAAATATTCTAAAAATTCGAAATATTATTTTAGACCTCTGTTAGAAATTTGGGTTGATTTGATTAAGTTTTGTTAATCCTATGATTAGTTTTGCTTAAACATGCTTAAGGGAAAACATGGGATTTTGGCTATGTTTGATCCGTTTTATCCTACCATAATTGTGTTTTGATGTTTGTGAATGATTATACATGTTTCTATGACTGTATAGTATGCTTTGTGATTGTCTAGAAGTGTTAGATTGGTCAAAAACGCGTCGAATGGCGTAAAAACAGTCGCAGGAAATTGTGCAGAAAACGGTTAGCCCCGAGTCCAGCGATCCGATATAGTCCAGCGATCCAGCGATCCGATGGAGTCCAGCGATCCGATATAGTCCAGCGATCCGATGGAGTCCGGCGATCCGGCGATCCGATGGAGTTCAGCGATCCGATGGAGTCCAGCGATCCGATATAGTCCAGCGATCCGATGAAGTCCAGCGATCCGATGGAGTCCAGCGATCTGATATAGTCCAGCGATCCGATGGAGTCCAGCGATCCGATATAGTCCAGCGATCCGATGGAGTCCAGCGATCCGGCGATCCGATGAAGTCCAGCGATCCGATGGAGTCCAGCGATCTGATATAGTCCAGCGATCCGATGGAGTCCAGCGATCCGATATAGTCCAGCGATCCGATGGAGTCCAACGATCCGATAGAGTCCAGTGATCCGATGAAGTCCGGCGATCTGGAGAAGACCAAAACCCGAGATGCAAAGGAAGCCCAAATGAGAAGTTAGAGCTCAAGATTCAGATGGGAATCAACGAGTTCGCTTCATGGTTGGGTTTTGCTGCGGGGCGCGTGCCAAGGGTTTATAGACGTCTATAGCTTTGGACCACTATGGTAGGAGGTACGAAGGCGGATTCAGGGCCATTATGGCATCGGTAGAACCAAGGGCTACAACCAATGAAGTGGGTCATTGAAATGTTTGGTCATGACTCCATATGTTTAGCTTGGTCATAGAAGGGTTTCTACAAGTCGGGATTTGTCGTTACCTCAGTTTGTCTAGTGTTTCAAAGTGGTAGATATCGTACGCTTTAGGCACTGAGTGAGAGATGTGAGGATGGTTGCTATGGATGATTTGTTTGCTATCATTGTGACGTGCACACCCCACCCCCGTATTCTTACACTATTTATTATGGCACCTTGGAGCATTGTACGGTATGTGGTACTAACTCTTTGGTTGCAGGTCCAGGTTCAGGTATGGTTTAGTATACCTGTTATTATTCTGTTTAGATGCTTATCGCTCATACCAGGCTTTATGTCTGACCCAGAGTTTTATGTCTCCTCTTATTACTCTGGGTGCTCACACGAGCAGACTAGAGACAGGTTAGCTGGTGATGCACGGGTAGATGATCCGGAGACGAGCAGGAGGCTTCCACGTAATATATATATATGATATTCTCCCTGTGTAGTTGAAGATCACTGCTTGGGCATTGGTGGTGCATCTTCTACTTTAGCTTTCTTTTGTTTAGAGACAGTAAACTTGGAAAAATTGTAATAAGCTGTATATGGATTTCCGTTGCTCTGATGATTGATGTTGATTTTAGTTATCAACTTATGCACTGTCTCACCTGTTTTATGTCAAGTATGTTGTTAATATATTTTATTCCATGCGCTGTGAGACATTCTACAGGTCCCTTGATTAGTTCATTCCCTTCTTTCTTTCCTTCTGACGACCGTTCTGTGCTAGCTGGGCATGTGTACAGCGCACTTTCGGAGGAAATGCAGGCTGGTGCGGGGCGGGCCGTCACAACTCATCTGCTTGTGATAGATTGGGGTTAGAGAGATATCTGTGTTAGGCGTCAAGTAGGACGCATATATTCTGGGTTTTATCATGCTTAGTTTTCTATGAATCGTTCGATAATCTGATCTGTACTAGTAGTCTGTAAGCATCTGGATATTTCTAATAAGGTTGAGATTTCCAGTTTTGACATTGTATAAGGATGGTAATCCTCTGGGTGTCAATCTGATGTTGATTTCAGTCTTCGGGGTTGATACTTAGGGGAGTTTGTCTCTCAACCAAGGTCTAATGGAAACCAAGTTTTTGTTTTATCTGTACTCGCTTCCATCATTCGACTGTATCCTATCGATCGAATCTTCGAACTTTAGGTAGAAACTAATGGGTGTAAACATGTGTTTGAGACATGTTATGTTTGATGGTTGCAAGTGGATGCAAGTGGTTGCTAGTGGTTGCTCGTGGATGCATATACACACACTAGGCACTAGATCGGCTCGAAGACACTCTCATACTGCATATGGATGTGTGAGCATTTTCAATTTCTATGGATGCAAAATGATTGACTCATCACATGGATGTTGCATATGAATGATTGGTTGTCACTCATATAAGAATGATATGTATCAAATAGGAAAATAGCATACATGTTGGACTCATGGCACTAACATAATTCGCATTAAGGAGGTCAACTGAATCAGTGGACCGACTGATCCTTGCATTAGATAAGGAACATTTACACACACTTTTGCATATATTCATACAACATTAGAAGTTTTCTAAGGACAATGGATGCTTGTGGATGATGGTTGAGTAGAGGGATGACTGGATGGTAGGACACATTCTTCTTAACTTGAAGATTTCGGGGACGAAATCCTTTAAGGAGGGGAGAATGTAACACCCCGTATTTTCTGTGAACGTATAAGTAACAAATCAGAGAATAATTAAATTATAAAATAAGAATCAAGGGAAACGGGTTGTGCCATTGCGTTCGTCTCGAAATTCTGCTTGGAAACGAGTCCGAGTTTTCGAGAAACGGAGTCCGTATAAGGGAGATATGGCCCTCCGAAGTTTCAGAGAATTTCAAAATCGAAAACAACTCGAAAATTCGAATTCAAAATCGAATTCAAAATCCCAGAACAGGCTGGGCGGGAAAATTCCCGCCCATGGACTAGGTCGACCTGGGGGTCGACCATAGTGTCGACCTCCGAGGGGCCAGGTCGACAATAGTGTCGACCTGGGGGGACCAGGTCGACCATAGTGTCGACCTGGCGGTCGACCTGCCTCCCGAACCCACTTTCTGAACCTGATGCATTCTGATGTATTTAGACTCGTTTTCTGTCTAGATTCGTCCGCCTAATCCTGTATAAACAGCCCCCTAGCCTCATTTTCTCTACACAATTTCATTCTGTCGATATTCTGCCTCTGTTCTAATTAAAAATAAAAATGGCGTCGCTACTCTGCTGGACTCAAAACTTGGACTGATGCATCTTCTTCCAACCTGATTAAAATTAAAAGTTAAATCAAATCTCAAATCAAAGTTTAGAGCTACAACAATAGTTTATTATCCTTTCTTAAAACCATGAAAGGCAAGTACAGTTATTTTCCGCTATAAACTGTAATTATAATTATGACATGATTATAAATTTGAATCTGAGGTTATGTATACTTTTATCTGTCAGATCTGTTTTTCTGTGACTATTCTGTACCTCTTTCTTCTTTCTGTTCTATAGCCAGGCTACCGCGAGCCTACGCCACATCTCATAAGATATTAACGCACGAACGCTAAATTTTAGGACAAATAATAATGCATAATTGGACATGAGACTATTGCCTATGACTATGATTCATTGACTATGAGACTATTGCCTATGACTATGATTCATTGACTATGAGACTATTGCCTATGACCATGATTCATTGACTATGAAACTATTGTGATTAGTCGCCCATGAGTATTGTGGTTAGTTGCCTATAACATTGAATAAGAAACTATTGTGATTAGTCACCCATGACTATTGTGGTTAGTTGCCTATAACTATTGTAGTTAGTTTCTTATGCCTTTTCCCTTAATGATGTTAGATCTCATATTTAGTATGTAACTTTGCTAGTTTATTCCCATTCATTGTTATGTACATCGAGCCTATAGGGCCATTTCATGAGTATTTACAGAACTTGTGGAAACATGTTATACGGGGGTTGGGCGTAGCTTAATTAAGTAAACCTGGCATAGCATAATCTGAATTGGCTATAATAGTGAATGATTTACATGTGTACTAGTCTTGGACATAAATGGTGGACTAGAATATTAAATCTAGTTTTGACATGAACTGTAAAAGGGAATATTAAGGGTAAGAATTGGGGCGTATATTGTATTATGAATCATGACCTTGATTTAGACATGTAAGTTTAGGCTAAATTTATGATTGGGCAAGATATGTAAATAGAGTTTTAGATATATAAAATCTGCTAAATCTGTTATCTGCTAAAACTGTTATCTGCTAGTTCTGTTATATTGCCTAAACTGCTAATTAGATTGAATTTCCTAATCTGCTAATTATGTTAAATTTCCTTATCTGCTAAATCTGCAAAATAGCCTAATCTGCAAGATCTGTTATCTGTTTAATCTGTTGAATGACATAATCTGTTGGAACTGAAATGCTGAAATTTGAAGTATGTAAATCAGTAGGCTCGACTTAAAATTGAGCAAAACTTGTTAATACAACCTCGAATAATCTGCTGTAACTTGTACAGAAGTTTAATCTGTTAAATAAACTTAGTCTGATATCTAAAAAATCTGTATTGGAATGAATTGGCTATGACACGAGGTTAGACTCTGTTTGCGGTAGAAGCCTGCCCGGAACCAACCGGCTTAACTAGTGACCGCAAACTGTCAGTCTAATGTGAGAGGTCGTAGGCATAACTAAAATATGCTTAGACACGAGGTTAGGTCTGGCTTGTGGCAGAAGTCTGCCCGGAACCGCCCGGCATATCCAGTGGCCACAAGCTACCGACCTAATGTGAGAGGTCTATGCATTAATATTTAATTAAAGCAAATCCGGGATAAATATGATGTCTAAAACGGGTTGGGTGGATAGGGTTAAACCAATTGGACTAATGAATGTAACAAACCCGTTTCGTGAATCTGTAGGCCCAATTACAAAGTTAGACAATTCTGTAAATCTGTTAAATCCGTATATCTGATACGTTAGTCTGAAAACTTGTCTTATCTGTGAACTAGTTGATCTGAACTCTGTATGTCTGAACTTGTAAACAAGTTAATCTGAAATCTGTTAGTCTGGGGACACAAGGTTAGGAGGGAAATTACTTGTGTCATCTATTGTTTGGGACCCATATTAGCAAGTAACCCTTTCTGGTATCAAACTTTGACCCAATAGTAGGTAGGGTCCGGGCACGCTTACTGAACTAATTATAAGTGGTTCATTCTGATAATGGCGAGGGGTGTTGATGGTGCGTTCCAACCGGGTCATGTGCGTGCATGGATCCCGGTCTGCCTCTGAGGATGTAAGATGCCGTGACATCTGTAAATAGGTCTGTGCCAATTGGTTGTCACTTTAGGGAGTGATACACCCTACTGTAGAGCCGACACAGGGTATTTATGTATTAGGGAGCCGATCGCTTGGGGTAGGGTTTTAGGGTACACTTAGTTCTGTCTGTTTCTGTTGGTACCGTCTGTTTCTGTTGGGTGGCAACACTTGTCTGTTTCTGCGTGGTACCGTCTGATCGGGTGGTAAAGGCCCATTTACTAGTGTACACCTAATTCCACATTCTGTTTCCGTAGGGATTGATCTGTTTCTGTTTCTGTACCTTCTGTTCGGGTGGTAAAGGCCCATTATTAGCATTCTGTTTCTGTCTATTTCCGTTCGGGTGGTAAAGGCCCATTATAGCATTCTGTTTCTGTCTGTTTCCGTTGGGGTGTTAAAGGCCCATTACTAGCATTCTCTTCTGTGGAAATTATTCTGTTCCCGTTTCTGCTTCAGTTTAGACATTATGGTGACACCTAATCCTATTATACTAGTATTAGTGCAGAGAAATAAAAAGTAATATTATTATGTTCCTTCTGTTTAACCTAAGTACATCTGCTGCTCATGTTACTGTTATCTCATCCAGTTTTATTTGCATGCCATGATTATTATTATCTGTTCATATGCTGAAAGTCACTGGACTTGCCAGACTTTATGTCTGACCTTTCTTGTTTTCGCTCCTTTTTCTTCCGTCCCCCCCTAGGTTTTCCAAGGAGGGAAAACTTTAGCTTGATCCAGATTTGTTCTGCTTGAAGTACTTAGAGTGCTTAAAGTATGGCTTGACTCCTTATGGCAGCTTCTGTGGGGATTATGATTTTAAAGTTTTGTACTCTGATGCTTTTCTGAACAAGACTGATATTTATGTACTTGAGTTTTTGGGAAAGATGTAACCAAAATGATTTCCGTTTTCTGCTGTAATAAAGTTATAATTTCTCAAGTATTGTTTATTTGTCTTGTAAATTTCTGTTCTGTCTACTGAAACGCTCCACCAAAGTTAAGGCATTCCCTTTGTGAGTGTCCTTAATGGAGGTGGGGTGTTTCACATCCTAGTATTGTAACGCCCTCTGGAATGTTGCATTCCCCAGACATGCTGAAAAAGCAAAGGAAAGAGATTCAGACAAGGGATCGAAAGATATTACTTATGGCTTTTTGGGGAATGTTTTTTAAAATAGACTTTTCTGTCTAAAAATGCTTTCTTCTAAACCTTTTTGAAAATAGCTTTCAAAAACTTTTATCTAATCTGGTAACCTTCAGCTTTGATACCAAGTGTAACACCTCACGTCCACTAATGTCACTCACTAAGGGAATGCATTTAGTTCCGTGAAGCATTATAGGTAAATAGACTCGGAATATTACAAGACAGATATAAATAAGACAGCAGCAGAAATTCAAATTTTTATTTCTAACACAAATCATACATCGTGGTCCAAAATACCATAAGTCACAAAAACCATTACAATAATGTAACTTCAGTCTTTTAGCATCAGAGTACATAAATATATATAAAAAACAAAATTCCCCAAGAAAAAGAGATAAGCCATAGTAAAGATAAGAACTTGAGCTATACTTCAAAACCAGCTCCAACAAGATGATAACCGAGTCTTGACTAAGCTTGAGAATTCCCTCTCTACCGGGGGAGGGGGGAAGGGAACAGAAGAAAGAAGAGGAAAAAAGGGTCAGACATAAAGTCTGGCGAGTCTAGTTACTTTTAGTAAGTAAATAAATAAAAGTAGCATGACAGGCGTATAAAGTGGATAAGGGAGAGATGACTACATAAAAGGCGGGTATGACAAGGTAAACAGGATAGGGTGTGTATGCTTCTAATGATTACTCTGCACTATTACTAGTATATCTAGAATGAGATGATCCCTTCCACTGTATGGTGGTAGACTTAGGCATACGTCCAAAAGTATCCTAACTACTACCCTTAATTGATCGGCTCCCTAATCCACGTAGATACTCTGTGCCGGCCCACCGTAGGATGTATCACATCCTAAAGTGGCAACCCTCCGCTGATATGCACAACCCCATATCTACAGGTGTTGTGGTCGTCTTATCCCCTTCTGCCCGGCTCATGCACGCACATGGCCCCGTCGGTTTGCACTGCCCACACTGAACTCCACGTTCGGATCCCTTACAATCAGTTGAGTAAGCGTGCCCCTTCTCTGACCTAGTTCGGAGTACTTTACTCGATACCTACTCGGGTTACTGACTGAAACGGGTCCCACACAATGTAATACAAGCTCTCCCCCTTATCTTGTATCCCCCACTAGATTTTTCCATAGGTTATATTTACCCTAAGAGGTGTCTTTAATTATATAACCCAAATCTTTCTATCGGTTATGCTTACCACTAGGTGTCTTTAATTACATAATCTTATCGGGCTAAGTTTGCAGGCCTATATTTATATATTATCTACCCCCTCAGATTTACTTAACCCACCCACTGTTCAACCAATTTTACTTGACCCTAACTTTAGTTCGTAATCATACAATCCCTATGGATTAAATTTGGTTAAGTAGTCCAATTCTTTACCATGTCCATTTATAGTTTATAATGGGCTAGACCTCCCACATTAGGCCTACAAATTGTAGACGCTGGATATGCCGGTCGGCTCCGGGCAAACTTCTTCCACAAGTTGGGCCTAATCTCGTGTTGTAGCCCGTCTATTATTTGCACACTTAGACCTCTCGCATTAGGTTCAACGTTAGTGGTTGCTGGATATGCCAGTCGGGTCCAAGCAGACTTCCACCACTAATGCAACCTAACCTCGTGTCATAAGTGCAATTACAATTTCTAGTTGTAATCCTAAGCATTTCATCCTTATCCAATTTTTTTACCTATGTTGTGATAGGTTATAGGTTTCATGCCCCTTTTTCCCCAATTATGTTCATAGTGAATTATATGTCCATATTCATATTCATTAACCAAGTTATGCTAATTCTAACAATTCCCTCGTTCCCTAAATAAGGCATTCGCATAATTTTTGGCGGCATGCCTAGGCTATAAAGTAGCCTGGCCATAAACAATAATAGGGAAAGGTGATGGGAAGATGACAATAGTGATTATTCCAAAATAACTGGCATAAACAAATGTATATGTACTAACATGGTGATAAGGTAGACATATAAGGGTAGATCCATGAACTTGTGATAATTAAACTTGATCTAACATAACAAGGGTGTCATAAGAAGCATTAGTAGATTCATATGTCCAATAAATGATAGAAATTCACTAAAACAAGATGATCTAGATCTAGACAAAGATTTAACTGTCCTGATAATGATAGTTCCAAATTAACCACAAACTTGACAAAGGTTCAGATCCACAAAGGTGACATGATAAACTAACCATATGTGAATTCGATCTTTAAAAATAGATCTAGCATAATAAAGATTGAGATCCAAGATTAACATAGATTCATGATTCAAGACAGATCCAAATCATGTCACTATCACATTTTACTTTTAATCATTTAAATCTAATTGTAACCTAGAACTCACAGTTTTCAACTAAGAAGATAGAACTAGAAAAGAAGCTTGTTGAGTTGTACATCTACGCTGGAATCTCTAATTGACTAGCTTTAGTTGATCGTTGTTGAAGAAAGGATCCGTCTCAATTCAGACACCAGTCGCGTTTGGCCTCCATGATTTCCAATGAAGAAAACAAGCGAAATAGACCTCTATATATAACAGCCAACCCCTCTAAAACCAACTGCCACCTCAATCCTAGGGGGGTCGACACCCCTAGGGCAGGAATTTTTCCACCAATGTATTTTTTGAAATTTGAACTGAATATTGATTTTCTGGACCCTATATATATATATCTTATGCGTATACAAACTTCAAACCTTCATAACTTCTTCATACTGTGTCCGTTTTACGCAAACCAAATGACTATTTTGACCAGAATTTCGAGATGGACGCAATGGCGCAGTCAGTTTCACTTAACTCTAAATATTAAATTAAGTTTTCCTTAATTTATCATTTTAATGTGTTGTTAAAAATATGGGGTGTTACATGGTTCGCTAGTCACTCGATATATATATATATATATATATATGTTGCACCTTATAGAAATAGGCATGCACTGGCCAATTCTTAAGGTCGTGGGTCCTCTCTCCCCCATACTTTTAGTCGTCTGGGTTACCCAAATCTTTAGCCACATACTAAATTATTTATTATCCCAAAGTGAAAAAATCATTTCACAACATAATAATCACAAGTAATTTCAAACTATAGTACTTCACATCAATAATTCACACATATGGTTAGTCACAATTAATCATATAACTTTTGAGCTCGTACGTCTCAAAGAAGGGTGTTAAGAAAGAGAATAAATTCTCTGCCACCAAATAGATATATCATCAATAACAACTAATCAGTTTTGTGTTGAACTACAATGTCAAACACATAATACATTTCTAAATTATTCCGGAAAAAATCAGGTTCAATCCTCGAAATCCTTTCTATTTTATAAAACATTTTTATAAAACTTTCCCTGTCTAAAATCGAGAACATACTTTTCTTTTTACTCAAAAAATCACATTTCAAAATCATTCATTAAATTTGAAATGAACTCAACAACATCGCTAAACACCTCACAGTTAAATCGTGAAGTGTTTCACAAGGTGTTAGCATACCAATATTTCTACCCAACCCAATGCTAAATGTAAGCATATTTTTCTCATAAACTGGATGAGCACAATCCAAACAATCAATTAATCACAATCAATATCAACAACCAAGTATTTTTTTTATACCACTTCTCGTGCTTTTGTAAATTCAATTACCGTCTATTCATTCCAAATCTAATTAAAGATTTACTAAAACACTATTTAGTTTCAACCTCTAAACACCATTACTTAATGATTATTCAACTTTTTGGAAATTAATCTTACCTTTACTTGGATTAAAGAATACATGTTATTTAAAACACAGTTCACGATAAACCCAAAATCATCTTCCATTCGATATGGAACCTTCACGGAAATCTGATCAGTCGTAATCGATATAAATTTCCGTATCAAACTAATACTATAAGTGGAATAACGACAAATCCTTTTAAATTCCATAGATAATAGTGGTCTTCATTCATAGAATCTCATCACGATTATTATTGTAACGATCCATAATTTTTAACCAATTTAAAATTGGAATTTTTATTACTTAATTTGAATTTAAATTTGAATTTGACATAAATATATATGGTTTAGAATATTTAATAATTTTTATAAGTTATATGATAGATTTTACATGAATTATATACGAGAATGATTATTAATAATTTTGGATTTATTGATACTATTTTTCGTTAGATCGGATTTGTCAAACCATAACATGAATTAGTAGCTTTAGAACTAAGTTTTGTCCTTAGTTTTCATAGCATTTTAAAGGAAATGCTACCAAAAGATCACTTTCCCTCCTTAAGACAATTGTAAGGACACTTGTATTTGCAAGCCTCCTTTCATGCATGTTTTACACCTGCCCCCTTATGTGTCATTACCTCCCTAACCCTTCATTCCTATATAAGGAGACCTTTCCTCCATTTTTTTAACCATTCCACTCCATTTTCTTCTTTTCATCTTCTTATTAAAGCTTATGGCCATGGTTTCCATGACATAAGTCTTCTTCTTTTCCACCACCACCTCGCCGAAGTTCGTCATCCTCCTCCTCCTCTTATGATAGAGAGAGAGATTAGTATATTTATTTTGGTAAAGAAGACGTTGCGCCGAAATACTGTCTGACGGTTCGCTCAGCTAGGATCGCCTACCAAGAAATTTGGAAAGTTGTTTGGTGACAACTCTTTAACCACAATTTATATATTTAATTATTGGTTAGACTAATTTAAATATAGTGATGAATTATTAGTGGTTAATGATGATTGATGTTTGTTGTGATGGATGATGTATGCATAGTTTAGACCACACACACTATTAAGCATTAGTGTTATAACGCTTGTGCACAGTTATGATTTATTTAATTTTTATGATGATGGTTGCTATGGATGTTTAAATGGGTGTTGATGTTGTTTTGCACACACTTTGACACAACAATTATGGTATCACATTGGTGATCGACAAATCTCCTTCGTAATTAGAAGTAATATCATTATTAAAATTGAAGGTTAGTAATTGGGAAAGACCATACGTATGAATTCATATATATATATATATTGATAAAGTTCTTTAAATGAATAAATGTAACACCCCGTATTTCTGTTAACACTATAATAACAAATTAAAGAATAACTAATCTCAGATATGAGAATTAAGGGAAACGGGTTGTGTCATTGTGTTCGTCTCAGAATTCTGGTTGAGATAAAGTCCGAGTTTGCGTGAATTGGACTTCGTATGAAGAAGTTATGGCCATCGGAAGTTTCAGAAAATTCAAAACAGATTTTGAAAATTCAAATTTCAGAGTCAGATGGGCTGGGCGGGATATTTCCCGCCAGGGCCAGGTCGACCTAGGGGTCGACCTACCCTGACTAGGTCGACCATAGGGTCGACTTGGGGGTCGACCTGCCCCCCCAGGGCAGATTTGTTTGGTGACCTGTTTATGACTATGTGCTGACTCATTAAGGTTTCTGATCTGCTCTGATTGGTTGGGATTAATTCTGGGTTGATCTGACGGCCTAAACTAATCCTAAACTCTATAAAAAGACATGTAGACTCAAACCCTAAAATCAAATTAAAATTAGAGCCATGGCCTCCATGCCGTCACCTTGCAACCTAGAATAGCCGCCACCAATTGGAGAGGAAGAAAGCTAATCAAATTCTAATCTATTCAACTCTAACAACGAATCTACTACAAAGGAAAGCTTATTCAATTTCATAACGCAAGACCCTCTTTTTGCGAGTTCGATTTCTTTAATAAAATAATTAACAATTTAATTGGATTGAGTTATGATGCGGATTATATGGTTATGTTGTGAATTATTGACCGCATGTTATCATTCTATGTTGTAAATTGTGAAATTATCATTTATGTTGTAAAATCTATGATGTTATCATCTATGTTGTATATTCTATGATGCTATCATCTATGTTGTAAAGTTGTGATGTTATCTTCTGTGTTGTAATTCTATGATTGGCTTATGTATAATCATGTTTCATATGCTAGTTTGGTTATATTGATTCATATGATAAATCATATGTATGTATGCAAGTTAGGATGTTAATTGAGGCATGGATCATATGCAAGTTAGTGAAAATTTTATGCATAACCTTACATGTTTCATGACATCTATTTTAGATCTAAAGTTAGGCTATGACATGTGTGAGTTATATGCTAAATTTTACATGCTAGTTTATATGTTTAGATGTAAGTTTACACCATCGTTATGTTGCATAAATCACATATGCAAGTTTATATAAATATATGTGTTTGGAGTATGAATCATGTTATGTAAGTTTGTGGTTATTGCCCATGCAAGTTTACACCTTTAGATGTAGATCTATGACATACGTGATTTATGCAAGTTTATGACTATTAGCTAAACATGTTCACACCTTTAGATTTGGAACTATGACATATGTATTTTTATGCAAGTTGTGACTTTGGCCTATGCAAGTTTTTATGTAAAACCTCATTCACACATGCAAGTTCACCCCTTATGTATAGATCTAGTTTTATCCATATGTATGTTGTGATGTTTTCTCTTTATTCCACAAGTTAGACTATTCGAGTCTAACGTATATCTTACGTTTAACGAACGAACGTACAACGTGGGGTAATGGGATAATATTAAAAGATTTAATATTGAGAATTGGCATAAATGCCTTAAATGGCATAAAATAAATTTGTGATGAAAATTGGTATGATTTTGCATACCATAAATAGATGGACATAATTGAGTAAAATATGGCCATAGTTAAATTTGGAATTGATCATTCGAATAAGGAAATTAATTCAAATTAGGGAATAATTAATTTTGGGTAATTAATCGTCTAAGACACAAGGTTAGGCTCTTTTGTGGTGTAAGACTGCCCGGACCCGCCCGGAAAATCCAGCTGCCAGAAATGCCAGTATAATGTGGGAGGTCTTAGGCATAAATTAAATGCGTAACAGTTGTGAAGACACGAGGTTAGGCTCGTTTGTGGTATAAGACTGCCCGGACCCGCCCGACAAATCCAGCCGCCACAAATGCCAGCCTAATGTGGGAGGTCTTTATAAGGTTACGGTCTTAATGAATTAAGAAACAATTAACCAGATAAATATGTGGTGGGACATAGGGGTTAAGTAGGTGCCTTGGGTGGCATGTGGAATTTAGAGGGTGCCTTGGGTGGAATTTGAAGTACGATTAGAAACACTTAACCAAAATTGAAATATGTAAGTGAACGTGAATAATAAGAGGGCTAAGTGGGATGTACTAGAGGGGACCAAGCTTAGGTAGATAGCTTGTGTCAAGTAATGGGGGCCCGTTTCAACCATTAACCCATACGTATCTTTGTGGGATCGACCCAAGTCGAGGACGGGACACGCATACTGGGCTTGACTGTAAGAGGCCAAAACGGGTTAGCGGTGGCAACGCAAGTCCAACGTGTTCATATGTGTGTGTGGGCCCGGGTTGGTAGGTAAGATGTTGTTGCATCGTGTAGGTATAAGCCGTGCATTATTTGTGGTATCGGGTTGCCACTTTGGGGAGTGATACACCCCACTATGGGGCCAGCACGGGTATCAATGAGTTAGGGAGCCGATCGCATGGGGGTAGTGGGTACACCTGGTGGAGATAGGGGCAGGCGACACATATGAAGGCAACTAGGGGTGCATGAAACTACCATTATCATTATTAAGTTTTGTAGACGGGATCAACTGTAGTGTGACTAGTGGTGGTGCAGTATAGTAATTATCTTATAGTGGTTTAGGCGCGCCTTTAACATTATCTTTGTTCATCTTATTTCCTTGTTTACTCTGTTATACCCAATTGTTCACAGTCACTTCCTATTTTCCAACTTATGCCTTAGCCTAGTTATTTTGGTAATTATATTGTTAAAGTTATCGCACTCGCCAGACTTTATGTCTGATCCCCTTTGTTTCCTCCTCTTTTCTTCCTCCCCCCAAGTTGCTGAGGGTGGAACTAGCACCAGTGGAGCTTGATTTTGGGACAGCTGTATCTCTTGCTTTTAGAAGTTGCTTGGATCGCTGAAGTAAAAGTTCAACCTATCTTATTTATGGCTATTTTGTGTTGGGGTTATGTCTTTCAATTTATGTACTTTGATTTAGTCAAGATGGATATTATGTACTTTTACTCTGGTATTTGATGATGTAATCAAACTTATGTGTTTACCGCTACAATGAATAAAATTTTAAAATTTTAAGTACTGTTTATATCTATCTTGTTGTTAAGTTTCTGTTCTATGCTCACTCAAAACGCTCCATAGAAGTTAATGCATTCCCTTTGTGAGTGACATTAATGGACGTGGGGTGTTACATGTGGTATCAGAGCTGAAGGTTACCAGAACAGATATGAATTTAGAAAAAACTGTATTTCAAAAGCACTTTTATAAAGAAGTACCTTCAAAAGTACGTTTTAAGGGAAGTATTTTCAAGAGAAAAGCATATTTTAGAAAGCATAACCCCAAGAGCCATATATCTTTCCTTCGGTTCTTTTGTATTGAATCTTTCCTTTTTCGTTTCAGCATGTCTGGAATTCCCGAGATACCCGAGGGGATACCGATACCAGGATGGTTTAGGAGGTATTTGGAGACTAGGGCCGCCACCGTAGGTCCAGCAAACGCTCCTCCTCCTCCTCCTCCTTGTGTCGATACTTTTGCTAAGATATGTAAGGACTTTCGAGCAGTGGGTGGAAAACCTTTTCATGGGACAGAGACATTTGTTGAAGCACGAAATTGGCTAAAGGAGGTGGAAGAATTGTTTGGAATCTTTGAAGTGGAAGATGGAAGAAAGGTCCAGTTAGCTGCCTGGCTAATGAAGGATACAGCCTCGTTTTGGTGGGAGGTCACTAATGGAGAACGTCCAGTCGATACATGGCCAAATTTTAGGTGGAGGTTTGAGGCGAAGTTTCTCTCATGGGCTAAAGAGAATCTATACATGGAAAGGTTTCTAGCATTGAAGCAGGGGAATCTATCGGTGAAAGAATACGTCAACAAGTACAATCAGTTGGCGAGATTTGGCTTGGACTTGGTGAATACACCAGAAAAGAAGGCCCTGAGATTTGTTAAGGGGTTGAACGAGCCGCTTCATGGGTTAGCTATGACCCACATCCCCATGGGGGCTACTTTTGAGAGACTAGTTGACATGGCACTTATGCATGAAGAGGAGAAGGGCGCCAATGCTAATAAGGCACCCGAAAAGAAAGGGGATCAAAAGAAACCGCAACAGCAACAACAGAACAAGAAAGGTGGTAAAGGCAACAATGGTAAGGGAAAGAAGAGATGCTTTAACTGTGGGACACCAGGCCATCTAAGCAAAGATTGTAGGAATAAAAAGAAGACTGGCTGTTTCCACTATGGCAAAGCGGGACATCTGATTAAGGATTGCCCAAGGAAAGGGCAGAGGGCAGGGTCTACTTCGGGAGGACAGGTGCAGGCTCTTATGGCACATGGGCAGGCAAAGGGGCAAGTTCATGCTCTCATGGTCCCACCGCTGCAAGAACGAGGTAGAGCAATTTCCGTTGAAAGTTTAGTTTTTCTGTTTGATCATCCTGTGCGTACTTTATTCGATTCTGGCGCATCACATTCGTTTATCTCTACATCATTAGTTGAAACACTGCACCTAGATACTAGTTTAGTTACAGATCCCTTAGTAGTCTCAAATCCTATTGGTGGTTCGGCTAATCTTTCTATGATTTGAGAGTGTTTATCTTGGGCGTTGGGTTTGAATGCAACGCCTTTGTTCTTGGCTTCATGGGCTACGACTTGATTCTAGGTATGGATTGGCTAACTAGATATGGGGCCATCCTAGATTGTGAATGAAGGGTAGTTAGATTGTTGACTCGTTGTGGAAAGACCCTTGATATTTCTTGTGACCCTAGAGGTCCAGTAATGCTTAGCTACCTAGAATCCCTTGATGCATCCAATGTTGATTTACATTCTGTTCATATAGTCCGTGAATATGTTGATGTCTTTGATGAGGTGAGGGTTTACCCCCAAAACATGAGATAGACTTTCGAATATATTTAGTAAATGATGCAAAGCTAGTTGCATTGCCAGTGCGCCACATGGCTCCAAGAGAGAGAAGAGAACTCAGTAAGCACGTGAAAGAATTGCTTGAGAAGGGGTTCATAAGACGTAGTATATCGGAGTGGGGTGCTCCAGTAGTATTTTCCACGAAGGTGGATGGGTCCCTTAGACTTTGTGTGGACTATAGAGAAATTAATAAGCTTACTAAGAAGAATAGGCACCCACTGCCGAGGATTGACGATCTCTTCGATCAGTTAGTTGGCGCCTCAGCGTTTTCGCAGTTGGACTTAGCCATTGGTTTCCATCAGTTGAGAGTGGTTGAGGATAGCATAGACAAGACTGCCTTTAGGACTCCGGACGATTTCTTCGAGTGGCTTGTGATGCCCTTCGGTTTGACAAACGCCCCCGCATACTTTGTTGACTTGATGAGTAGGGTGTTTAGGGGGTACCTTAATAAATTCGTGGTAGTCTTTGTGGACGACATCTTGATCTTTTTTAAAAGCGAGGAAGAGCATGCCCTACATCTTAGGGAAGTGTTGGAGACCCTTCGAGCGCATAGCCTTAAAGATAATTTTTCTAAATGTCACTTTTGGAGGAAGGAAGTGCGATTCTTAGGGCACGTGGTTTCCAAAGAAGGGATAACTGTGGATCCCGCAAAGGTAGTGGCCATCAAAGATTGGAAGGTCCCTAAAAATGCTACAGAGGTGAGGAGTTTCTTAGGGTTGGCTGGCTACTATAGGAAGTTTATCAAAGACTTCGCAAAAATATCAGCCCCATTAACACACTTGACGAAGAAGAACCTAGTCTTCACGTGGGACATAGATTGTGATGATGCGTTCCAACGTTTAAAGAGAGCTTTGACCACAGCCCCAGTCTTAGTGTTGCCAGGTGGGAGTAAGCCATTTACTGTTTACACCGATGCATGTGGGACAGGACTAGGCGCAGTCTTAATGTAAGAGGGAAGGGTAATAGCCTATGGAGGGAGGCAGTTGAGAGTGCGTGAGAAAAAATACCCTATGCATGACCTAGAGTTGGTCGTTATTGTTTCCACGCTTAAATCTTGGCGCCATTATCTACTTGGCGAGAAATTTGAATTGTTCACTGACCACAAATCGCTGAAATACTTGTTCTCTCAGAAGGACTTGAACTTAAGGCAGCAAAGGTGGATGGAATTCTTAGCGTCCTACGATTTTGAGATAGCATATACCCCTGGCAAGGGTAACATGGTGGAAGACGCCTTAAGTAGGAAAAGGTTATCCTTGAGTCCGTTTTTTGTTGATTGGCGAAGCTTGGAGTTCAACTCTACGTTTGACTTTAGACCATCCGTTTACCTTGTACCCGGTTTGCTAGAATCCTTAGAGGTCAGACCTACGCTTTTGGGACGGATTAGTTTGGCACAGCGAGATGACCTACAGTTGGTTGAGTTAGTAGAGAATCTCAAAAGAGGGGAGTCATCAAGCCATCTCCGTAGGTATACCCTAGATGATAAGGGTTGGTTACGTAGGGACGGTAGACTTTGTGTACCACGGGACGAGAATTTGAGGAAGGCCATTCTTGATGATGCACATCATTCGAAGATGACCATCCATCCCGGCGGGGACACGATGTACATGGACATGAGACAAGTTTACTTTTGGGCCGGCATGAAGAGGGATGTGGCTGAGTTTGTCGCTAGATGCTTGGTGTGCCAACAAGTAAAAGCAGAGCAAAAGAAGCCCGGTGGGTTGCTTCACCCATTGGAGGTCCCACAACGGAAGTGGGAAAGTGTCTCGATGGACTTTATCGATCGGTTACCGATACCAAGTAAGGGTAATACGGGGATTTGGGTCGTGGTAGACAGACTTACTAAGAGCGGCCATTTCATTCCTGTGAAGAGTAAGAGGACTGCTCCATGGTTAGCCTCCGTAACATTCGAGAGATAGTTCGTTTGCACGGTGTTCCTTCTAGCATAGTGAGCGACCGCGATCCTATCTTTACTAGCGAGTTTTGGAAGAGCTTGCAAGAGGCGGTAGGGACTCAGTTATGTTTGAGCACTGCATATCATCCTCAGACAGACGGCCAGACCGAGAGGGTGAATCGTATTCTAGAGGACTTATTTAGGTTGTGTGTCTTAGACTTCGGAGGTACATGGGAGGAACATCTTCCGTTGGTGGAGTTCAGATATAATAATAGCTTTCAGTCGAGCATTGGCATGGCACCGTTCGGCACTCTTTATGGACGGCCGTGTCGTTCGCCTACATGTTGGTGGGAGTCTACAGATAAGATCTTGCTTGGGCCCGATATGATTAGAGAGACTTTGGAAAAGATCGATTTGATTCGAAGGAGGATGACGACGGCGCAAGATAGGCAGAAATCTTATGCGGACAAGAGGAGGACAGATCATGAGTTTGATATTGGGGACATGGTCTTTGTCAAGGTGTCTCCATTACGGAATGTTGTTCTCTTTTGGTCCGTTGGGAAGTTAGCACCAAGGTTCGTAGGGCCATTTCCTATTAAGGAGAGGATTGGGTAGATGGCGTATAAAGTGGAGTTGCATGAGAGACTTAGTGGTGTACACGATGTATTCCATGTATCACATACGAGGAAGTGCTTGCATGAGACCGCGGAAGTGGTAGAGCCGAGCTTGCTTAGAGAGGCGGAGATAGAGCGTGATGCGACGATTCAACAAGCTCCTACGTGCATTCTTGGGTCGAAGATTAAGAAGTTGAGGAATCGAGAGGTCAGGCTAGTCAAAGTGCAATGAGGAGATGATGAGAGCAACTCTACTTGGGAGACGGAAGAGAAGATGCGTTCGTTGTACCCTTTTCTTTTTGAGGGTATGTCTTTTAATTTCTCCTTTATCGCTTTGCTTGTACTTGTTTTATCTCTAGTATGTCCTCGCGCTAGTATCTTTGACCTTTAGATAGGGCAGTCCTATGGTTGAAACGTGTATTTGAGACATGTTATATATGATGAATGCATGTGGATGCAAGTGGTTGCTAGTGGCTGCTCGTGGATGCATATACACACACTTTAGGCACTAGATCGGCTCAGTCACTTCATATTGCATATTGCATATAAATGTGTGTGCATATTTAAGTTAATGGATGTATAATGGTTGTACTATCATATGGATGCTGCATTTTGGTGAATGGTTGTGCACACATGTAGAAATAATATGTATCGATAGGATTCTTTCGCATACATAATGGACGCATTGCACTATCATGGGTTGCATTAAGGAGGTCAACTGAATCAGTAGACCGCCTGATTTTGCATTAGATAAAAAACATATACACACATTTATTGCATATGTTCATACAGTATTAGGAATTTTATAAGGACAATGGATGCCTGTGTTTGATGGTTGAGTAGATGGTTGTTTGGATGTTAGGATATGCATTCTCCTTAACTTGGAGATTTCGGGGGCGAAGTCCTTTAAGGAGGGGAGAATGTAACACCTTGTATTTCTGTTAACACTATAATAACAAATTAAAGAATAAATAATCTCAGATGTGAGAATTAAAAGAAACGGGTTGCGCCATTGTGTTCGTCTCGGAATTCTGGTTGAGATAGAGTCTGAGTTTGCATGAATTGGACTTCGTATGAAGAAGTTATGGCCATCGGAAGTTTCAGCAAATTCAAAACAGATTTCGAATATTCAAATTTCAGATTCAGATGGGCTAGGCGGGAAATTTTCCGCCAGGGTCAGGTCGACCATAGGGTCGACCTGGGGGTCGACCTACCCTGACCAGGTTGACCATAGGGTCGACCTGGGGGTCGACTTGCCCCCCCCGGGCAGATTTGTTTGGTGACCTGTTAATGACGGTGTGCTGAATCATTAGGGTTTCTGATCTGCTCTGATTGGCTGGGATTAATTCTGGGTTGATCTGACGGCCTAAACTAATCCTAAACTCTATAAAAAGACATGTAGACTCAAACCCTAAAATCAAATTAAAATTAGAGCCATGGCCTCCATGCCGTCACCTTGCAACCCAGAATAGCCGCCACCAATTGGAGAGGAAGAAAGCTAGTTAAATTCAAATCTATTCAACTCTAACAACGAATCTACTACAAAGGAAAGCTAATTCAATTTCAGAACTCAGATTTCAGAATGCAAGACCTTCTTTTTGTGAGTTCGATTTCTTTAATAAAATAATTAACAATTTAATTGGATTGAGTTATGATGCGGATTATATGGTTATGTTGTGAATTATTGACCGCATGTTATCGTTCTATGTTGTAAAATTGTGACGTTATCATTTATGTTGTAAAATCTATGATGTTATCATCTATGTTGTAAATTCTATGATGTTATCATCTATGTTGTAAAGTTGTGATGTTATCATCTGTGTTGTAATTCTATGACTGGTTTATGTATAATCATGTTTCATATGCTAGTTTGGTTATGTTGATGCATATGATAAATCATATGTATGTATACAAGTTAGGATGTTAATTGAGGCATGGATCATATGCAAGTTAGTGAAAATTTTATGCATAACCTTACATGTTTCATGACATCTATTTTAGATCTAAAGTTAGGCTATGACATGTGTGAGTTATATGCTAAATTTTACATGCTAGTTTATATGTTTAGATGTAAGTTTACACCATCATTATGTTGCATAAATCACATATGCAAGTTTATATAAATATATGTGTTTGGAGTGTGAATCATGTTATGTAAGTTTGTGGTTATTGCCTATGCAAGTTTACACCTTTAGATGTAGACCTATGACATACATGATTTATGCAAGTTTATGACTATTGCCTAAACAATATCACACCTTCAGATTTGGATCTATGACATATGTAGTTTTATGAATGTTGTGACTTTGGCCTATGCAAGTTTTTATGTAAAACCTCATTCACACATGCAAGTTCACCCCTTATGTTTAGATGTAGTTTTATCTATATGTATGTTGTGATGTTTTCTCTTTATTCCATAAGTTAGACTATTCGAGTCTAATGTATATTTTACGTTAAACGTACGAACGTACAACGTGGGGTAATGGGATAATATTAAAAGATTTAATATTGAGAATTGGCATAAATGCCTTAAATGGCATAAAATAAATTTGTGATGAAAATTGTTATGATTTTGCATACCATAAATAGATGGACATAATTGAGTCAATTATGGCCATAGTTAAATTTGGAATTGATTATTTGAATAAGGAAATTAATTCAAATTGGGGAATAATTAATTTTGTGTAATAAATCGTCTAAGACACGAGGTTAGGCTTTTTTGTGGTGTAAGACGGCCCGGACCCGCCCGACAAATCCAGCTGCCACAAATGCCAGTCTAATGTAGGGGGGTCTTAGGCATAAACTAAATGCGTAACAGTTGTAAAGACACGAGGTTAGGCTCGTTTGTGGTGTAAGACTGCCCGGACCCGCCCGGCAAATCCAGCTGCCAGAAATGCCAGCCTAATGTGGGAGGTGTTTATAAGGTTACGGTCTTAATGAATTAAGAAACACTTAACTAGATAAATATGTGGTGGGACATATGTGTTAAGTGGGTGCCTTGGGTGGCATGTGGAATTTAGAGGGTGCCTTGGGTGGCATTTGAAACACGATTAGAAACATTTAACCAAAATTGAAATATGTAAGTGAACATGAATAAGAAGAGGGTTAAGTGGAATGTACTAGAGGGGACCAAGCTTAGGTGGATAGCTTGTGTCAAGTAATGGGGGCCCGTTTCAACCAGTAACCTATATGTATATTTGTGGGCTCGACCCAAGTCGAGGACATGACACGCATACTGGGCTTGACTGTAAGAGACCAAAACGGGTTAGCAGTGGCAACGCAAGTCCAACGGGTTCATATGCGTGTGTGGGCCCGGGTTGGTAGGTAAGACGTTGTTGCATCGTGTAGGTATAAGCCGTGCATTATTTGTGGTATCGGGTTGCCACTTTGGGGAGTGATACACCCCACTGTGGGGCCAGCATGGGTATCTACGAGTTAGGGAGCCGATCACATGGGGGTAGTGGGTACACCTGGTGGAGATAGAGGCAGGCGACACCTATGAAGGCAACTAGGTGGGCACGAAACTACCATTATCATTATTAAGTTATGTAGGCGGGATCAACTTTAGGGTGACTAGTGGTGGTGCAGTATAGTAATTATCTTATAGTGGTTTAGGTGCACCTTTAACGTTATCTTTGTTCATCTTATTTCCTTGTTTACGCTGTTATACCCAATTGTTCACAGTCATTTCCTTATTTTCCAACTTATGCCTTAGCCTAGTTATTTTGGTAATTATATTGTTAAAGTTATCGCACTCGCCAGACTTTATGTATGACCCCCTTTGTTTCCTCCTCTTTTCTTCCTTCCCCCCCCCACCCCCCCCCCCCCCCCCCCCCGCACCCCCAAGTGCTCAGGGTGGAACTAGCACCAGTGGAGCTTGATTTTGGGATAGCTGTATCTCTTGCTTTTAAAAGTTGCTTGGATCGCTGAAGTAAAAGTTCAACCTATCTTATTTTTGGCTATTTTGTGTTGGGGTTATGTCTTTCAATTTATGTACTTTGATTTAGTCAAGGTGGATATTTTGTACTTTGACTCTGCTATTTGATGATGTAATCAAACTTATGTGTTTACAGCTGCAATGAGTAAAATTTTAAATTTTTAAGTACTGTTTATATCTGTCTTGTTGTTAAGTTTCTGTTCTATACTCACTCAAAACACTCCATAGAAGTTAATGCATTTCCTTTGTGAGTGACATTAATGGACGTGGGGTGTTACATAAATACCAGAACGTTCTAGGATGACAGAGAGGATAGTTTCTAGGCTTGGGTTTGGAAATAAAGTTCCCTGCTCTCCCTGGCAAACCCTAACTGATCCGACGAATGGGATGGTTAATTTGAAGTTATTTGAATTTAGAAATGAACTGGAATTTGATTTATTAAGTAAAAAATAAAAGTTGAATTTTAGATCCAAAATAATTTGGAAAGTAAATTTGAATGATTTTAAAAGGGTTATATAAGGATATAATGGTTTTCTAAGATATTTTGAAGTATTGTAGAATAATGGTTATTATGGTCAAAATAGAGCTTGTCGCATAACGGCAATTTACGTATTTTAGATGTAAACTTTAAACGCTTATAACTTTTGTAATCTAAATTGAATTTCCATAAAATGAAAAACATTTGATTTCCATTAACAAGAACTTTCAAATGAGTGAAAGAAGATTTTAAATTCGAGTAATAATTTTCAAGTTATGTTTGAAACCATTTTGGAAAAGGTCGATGTAAGAACAATTGTTGACCATAACTATATGCAGCTATTTTTAAATGTTTTAAAAAATATGGAATTTTTTTTTGTAAAATCATTACAAACTATGAAAAGGTGTTTTGAATTGTAAAGTTTAGGTTTTGGCTAAGATAAACGATATTTTGATCAAAAATAGTTAAGACAATTGTATTGTAATGCTTTGGTAACACTTTTGAAATGCTATTGTAACGCTTCCTTCGAAAACAATCTATTTTGAAGTTTTAAACTGTAAACTATTTTCCGAACTATATGTAATGATTTGCGGAATGTTTTTAAAGTTTTAAAAGTATTAGAAATATTTTATATGGAATTTAAGTTGATATTAATATGGGTTTTCAATTTTAAATAATTGGATATGGTTGGAGATAAATATTCAGATGTTTGATATTAATTCGGTAGATGATGGCTCTTATTATTTGAGGAATTTAAAAGGTAGTTCACTGTTATTCCGCTTATAGTGTGAGTTGGACACGGAGATTAATAATAAGTATAAGTTGATGGTATTTCTATTCAGATCTAATGTCAAAGAGTTGGATAAATCTTTTAACTAAGATATGGATTTCCCAATTTGTTTGGGATAAGTTGGATGAAAATAATCTTCGGATAGTTGATATGAAATTCTTTGGTGTAAACATATACTATTTGAGGAATTTGAAAGATATTATTATTATATCGTTATTCCACTTATAGTATTCGTCGATTATGAGAATTGATATCGAATATAAGCAGATACAATTTTTGTGTAACTTATGTTCAATATCGATTGATTTGGGTTTTATCGTGAATCATATCTTCAACAATATCATTCTTGAAACCCAATGAGATTGAGTTGTGGAAGTTCATATCGTAAATTGGGATTTAATCAAAACTTTGATTTGAGAAAATTAAAAATAAGAGATTGGGAACCAAGTATAACCTTTTAGTTAAGATTAAAGAATTGAATGTTGAAAAATCGATTTAATTGGAAACTACGTTTGAAATATGGATTAAAGGATTTTCAAAGGAAACTAGGTTTTGATAACGAGTTATCAAACGGAAAATTAATTAAGGCTTTGGGCTAGGTTATCTTTGATTTGAGGGATGTTTTTTAAAGATGAAGGGTTAACTATGGATTTTGTTAAAGATAATATGAGAATGGGTTTAAAGATTTAATTTAACAAAATCTAAGATGGAAGGAGATTTGGTTGAAAACCGGTGTGTTCCGCAATTATGTTTTAAAAATTACGCTTATTATGTGGGAAAACCGGGATCGGATGTATGTCCGAAAACCATTCCAAGTAATAATACGACGTTGTGGAGCAATTGAAGACAGTACTGAAGACCGGGCCTTCATATCGTAAGGATGACTTGCTGAATGTCTCAAATCAGTAGCTCCCATTTGCAGATGGATTTTATATCAGCTAAATGGCAAGAAGCCCAAACGTATGTGAAGGAATTTCGGATTGTTGCTTCGTTCAAACCCAGAATGAACATTTATGGATTGTGTGTCTGGTATTGTAATTGACTGCGTAGAACTGATCTCTGCTAAATATATATCTGTTTGGTGGCGGAGAATTTATTCTCTTGCTTAATTCCCTTCTCTATGATGTATGAGCTTAGAGGTTATATATCGATAGAAACCAGTGATGCATTGTGAATGGACAATGTGGCATACTTAAGTTATGTGGTGAGCTTTGGATGACCAAAGCATGGCTTATTTAAGCGTAGCGTTGTGTATATCGGGACCTCGGCAAGCCACCCCGGTAAATGGCAAAAACTGGAAGAAATGCAGCAGGGTTATGGGGTGTTATCTCCTTCTGGATAAAAGGTGTACTATGGTATAGAGCCCACGTATTAACCTATGTGGTAAAAGAATCTACTTTTGTGGTTGCTGTAGGCGCACGCTCGGAAAGGTCGGTAACGACCGGGAGATGACATACTCAGGCGTACTCTAAGTTACCCAGTTAAGGGGTAACCCGACTTTGTGTTGGCATGAGGAGCATCACTGTTGATCCTCGAACATCCCTCTAGACATGTTCAAAATTCGGTTCGGACGGAAGTTCCTTTGCCTGGTCATTGCGGGAAACCCAATCTCCGCTACGAGCCCGTACAATTTTAGTTGTATACCGTACGTTAGTATAGTATATGGTACCCATGCTGGCTAAGATTGATACATTTACTTTAGAAATTGTTTTCGCACTATATTATAGTCTTGAAAGAGGATTTTCACGTATCAAGCATTTTTGACTGCATAAGGAGAAACCTCGCCCATGTGTGCGTTTGCATTTTGTGTGTGTTGTGAAACCTTATGTTAGTTTCATTTTTCGAATAGTCATTGCGAATTTCTATGCACTGGTATTCACATGGAGAAAACCCGTTCTGCATTAGCGGCGTGGTCCGGTGAATTACGTAACTTTAAAATAAACCCTAAAAACAAAGGTATTGAGTTCTCACTCCAGTCCCATGGCTGACTTGGAGTTTATTGTTCCCATACCTAAACTTTGGGTGCCCATAATTTTTTCTTGGGCTGCCTAGTAGTTTGGTTCGCAGATTTAGTCTTCGAGTTGGTTAGAGTAGGATGCTGGTTTAGCTGGAGCTATTATATCATGGAGCATGCATATTCTTCCGTTGAGTTTAGTATCTTTTCCATTGTGTAATCGATGTACTCTGATGTTTCTCTGGTAAATTTGATGTAATATTATTGTAATGATAATGGAAATTTTCTTTTTTTGTGCAAATGTGCAAGTACCACTAACAATTCGTTTTTTTATTGAATGGTTTAAGTTAGTTTAATTACCAGTGAAAATCGGGCAAAAAGCCGGGTCGTTACAATTATTAAATCAGGTTCCATCCAATTCCATTTTAGTTTATTAAATTGGAAAACTTCACTTTGGAAAATTTTCCATTAAATTTTAGTTAAAAGATTTATATATTCCAAATAATAACTTCACGGTTAATTGGGTTGTAAGAACTAATGTTATTTAAAATGCAGTTCACAGTGAACCCAAAATCAACTTCCTTTTAGTTCCAATTATATTTATTAATTGGAAAACTTCATTAATCTTAATATAAATATTTACTATTCTCAACTAGGTTTAAGAACAGTATTACTAAAGATACCATTCACGACAAACCCAAAATCCAATTTGATATTAAATACAAGGCTTTAAATAGAAATAATATTGACTTATATTCAATATCAAATTTTGAAAACCAACAGATATCGTATTGGGAATAACGATATATATCTTCCAAATTCCTTAACAATATCCGTATAATCATGGAATCCAATATCGAAATATTCTGAAGTTTATTTCCATTCAAATCCATTTCAGTTCATACATCGGAAAATTCTGGTTATTTTAAAACAATTATAATTTCTTTCAGTTCTTTATTCAGTTGCTAATTAGTTCATTCAGATAAATATCTTTTATCTTTCCAAAATTTGGAATATTTAATCCAAAATCTCTTTAAATCATTTAATATGATTTAACACATTTTATCAATATTTTTAATAATTTTAGTATGGCCATTTCAGTCGATTTCCATATACAGTCATCGAACTGCATTTACAGCGACCTTTTCAAATATTGATTTTGACTTATCTTGAAATCTAACAGTTGGATTTCAAATATTTTCTTCTTATTTGAAAGCTCTTTAAATTACGAATATAACTTTTTTAGTTTTGGGAGAATCCGACGGTCGAATCTCCCGTTACGTCAGTTCTAAGTTAACAGTGGAAATTCGCGAACGGTCGCTGCGCGACTCGTCCTATTCAAACCAAATTCGATTTATGAATAAAATCAAATCTAATTCCAAACTGTTTATAAATTTTATATCACACATCACAATCAAATATAACAACCAATCAAATATCGTGGTATACCCCATATAAGCATTAAAATATTAACGCTAATATGGGTTCGTCAATCAATGGATTAACCGCAATATCAATCATCAACAAGCAATATATGCTCAACATAATAATATCGTTCAATATCAATGGTGATCGTATCCAAGTCCAATAACTAATAGCTAGTTAAATTTTCTCAATTAATAACCATTTATTATTCAATTCAGTTCACAACATTAATATATAATCAAATATTTCACAACAGTATTCAGCAATTAACAAACAAGTAGTTAATTTTTAATCTAGCCCTTTTCAGTGAATTTCGGTTTCTCAACTCGATCGGTTTTGGAATCGTTGAATAACGATTGTTTAGATTAAATTAAACTGAATGTTTAATTTAATCAAAATCTGCTGCTAGTTCCAAATTTGTTCAAGTCAGTTCCATAGTCTAGATCTCGATTTTATGATTCCAACGGTTCCAGCCTCATCAAATTCTGTTTTCATATGCATATTGTATTTTAAACTTTGAGCAATTTAATTATATTATATTAATCTCAATTAAGGTGTAATTAACCTAAATCAAAATAATTAGGCCACACGTTCTTCTGCTCCCTTCGTATCATCATTCTAGAAAGCCGAACCCATACATCATTCCAAACTTCACTTGTGCCCCGCTTCACACACAACCGGACGATGATCAGAAAGTTACTCGCCGATTGTCATCACCAAGGCTTCCATCTCCCTTAACCCCTCGCCACTCGCACCCCCTGCATCAGCAAAAGCTCCTCGTAAGCAGCGACTTTGGGAGGGAAATCAGGCCTCCACGTCGAACTAAAGACGATCTTCATCGTTGACATTGTAGACCTTGATGAGCTCTTCCCTTTTTGTTTTATAAGTTTCGAATATCATTGTGTGGATTTGGAAAGAGGGAGGAGAAATTCGGAGCAATGCCGACCATTGATAACCTAACTGGCGGCACATTTTATGATTAGGAAACTAGGGTTTCCGGTTTTACATAGTTATATATATATTAATATTTTATTTAGTTAATTGTTTTACTGTGAAAATTTGTGTTCGATCTCCAAACGAGACCTAACGACTGTCGTTTCCAACCAAATACCCAATTCCGGACACAATGGTATATGTTTCGTAAGCTGATTCGATTTTTTTAGCTAGTTTTTATCAAAATTAAAAATATAATTCAATATAGCTTTCAATATTAAATTCCAACGTACATTTTAATTTACTAGGGCCACATACTAACTCAAAAAATTATGAAATTTGAAATCAAGCTCTGTTTTTCAAATATAGTCCTAACAAAATTAATTTCGTTGAGTTAGGAGACCGTTTGAAAAATGGCCTTTTAATTGGTCTATTAAATTTAAACTAAAATTGAAACCGCGTTTGAATTTGCTGTGCTCACATATTAATTTCAAATGACTTGAAATTTTAAACCTGATAATAATTTGAGTTTCGGATCCAACAAAATTAGTTTCATCAAAAACGGTGGTCATTTGCCAAATGGCTATTTTTAAAGGCTATATATATTATTAAAATATACATAAATTCCGTAGCGACTATTTTAAATTTTAATTTGGCCATAACTTATAATTTATAAAACAAAATCTAATTTTTTACATTCATTAGAAAGATATAATTAAAAAATTCTAATGTTTCTGGTTTGACTGAAATCCGATTAATTTTGAATTCTATTCATTTATTCAATGTTTAAAAATCGAATTTTCATACTACTGCACCATTTCGAGTTCATTTAATTAAATTTTAAATTTGTACATTCTTATATCATTTTAAAAAGATTAATTTCAAGTCGTCATTTATTAAACTATATTATTTTAACATTAAAAATCCATTAAATTAATTAAAAATAAAATTTTAAATTGGTTTTGAAAATACGGGTTGTTACGACCTCTCCGACTTAAAACTTTTTTTTCCTCGAAAAATAACAGAGCAGAAAGTTGTTTAACTAACCAACTCAACTTACATTCTGGCTTGAGTTCTTCAACTTTTCAGTTTCTAAGAACTTTCAAATTTCTCTTAAATTTGTCTAGCGCCATATATTTCTAAAAATTTTTGCCATAACCTCCATTGTATGGGTTGGTCTAGAAAAATTTATTGGGATGTATTAGGCACCCAATAAATCAATATATCTCATACAAAACAAATGTGCACACCCATAATAATTTGTAAGCCCTACTCCCTCCTCAAACCCACGCATGGTAACTAAAACAAGAGAGAAAAGTGTACTTTTATCATCTCCTGACCTGTGTAGGGTTTATTATTTAATCCTGCAATTTTCCTTTATAAGTTATTAAGTCCATAATTAGTCATCGGTTCTACCTGTAATTCAGTCCTCGCCATACAAGCATCCCACTCGTATGGTAATCCAAATCTCATCATATAAGCACGAAATGCTTATATGGAATATGATATGTTATGCCATCTTCAGTATTATGTTATGCGGTGCGATCCATAATTTTTTTGTTGCTATCCCATGGCATATGTTTTGTTTCACAAAGAACAATCATCACAGTGCATCCAAATCACTCACAGTAGTTTATAATAAATAAAATTTAGCAACCTACTCATTAAGGTGCACTCGTTTGTCGGGCACCCAAATTAATTCTCTACTTAACAGTAAATCCGTAACCTGCTCAACATATATATATATATATATCCATGCATATAATCCAATTCGAACTAAGTTCAACATTATATTTGATTTGGCAGAAAGTTGACTATAGAGGAAGGAAACCTAAATAAAAAATATACAAACTTAAAGTTAATAAGGAAAATCTGATCAAAGAGAAAGAAATCATGGAACAACAAGAAGTTGATGATATTGTTGATGTAGATGATAATGAAGACGAGATTAACGATGAGGCCGACAATGTGGATGGAGAAAATGATGATAATGCATCAATCGAGAATAAAGGAGACGAGGAGGAAACTGACGAGGAAGAAATTGAGGAGATTAAGGAAGGTGAAGTCTTTATAGAAAAAAGCTGGAATGCTGCTCAACTAGATGAAATGATGTGTAAAAATAGGGAATTAGCAGAACTATACTTGGAACAACTGTAAAAGAGTAGGATCGAGAACCTTCTCCAAGATTGACTTAGCATTCTACAATTATACTGTTGTAAAAAATGGCCTGAAATGTTTAATAATAATCCTGTTCCACTTATTTTTGATCATTCTTCGTAGATCATTACCCTTAATACTGAGCACAAGAGAGGTAAGGCTTCCTTCAAATTTTTTGACTCTTGGACTAATGAATCTGATTTTACTTGCACAGTGAATAACATTTGGCATCTTCCTATTCAAGGTAGCCTAATGTTTAAGTTGCACAAGAAATTGAAAGCAACTAAAGAAAAACTAAAAAATCTGGGCTCAAGACTAGTTTGGCAAAGGGAACATACTGTCTGAAGTTTGCAAGAGCAAGCTTGTTGATGTCCAGAATAGAATGTTGTTGTCCCTATTAAACGCTATGCTTTCTGAGGAAAAACCAATGCTAAACAAAACTACCAAGAAGCTCCTATCTCCGGGAACAGAATGATCAAGCAAAAGGTGAGAATTAAGTGGAGAGTGGAAGGAGACGAAAACACTTCTTACTACCATGCGTCACTTAAAGCTAAGCATAGCAATAATAATACCTACAAACTAATAGACAAGGGAGGCATTCTCCAAACAAATCCTTCAAATATCGAAAATGCTTTTATCACATACTTCTTTGATACTCTTGGTAATTCTGATAGGTTTGTGCCTAATATTGACGATATAGACCCCATGCTCCTCCCTTGGCTCAATGAAACTGAGCGTGTCCTTCTTTGTACTAAAGTTAAGGAAGATGAAACAACTCACGCTTTCTGTTCTATAAACAAGAAAGCTTGTGCTAGACCAGAATTATTTAACGCTCGTTTTTACAACTCAAACATGGCTATCATAGGTCCTGATGTCATTGATGTCGTTAAGCACTTTTTCAAAAAGGATGAAATGTTTGAAGGCTTCAACAACACCAATTTAGTTCTTATACGTAAAGTTAAGTATCATAACAAGGTACAATCTTTTTGTCCAATATCTTGTTGTAATGTCATGTACAAAGGCATATCCAAAATCTTATCCAATAGATTGAAAACTGTTTTGCCTTCTATTATTTCCAGTAACCACACTGTTTTTCTTAGTAAAAGGAATATATTAGATAATATTCTCCTTTCTCATGAGTTAATGAATGGTTATCAAAATAGTCAAATTTCACCTCCTTCCATCTTAAAGCTAGACATACAGAAGGCTTTTGACACTATACAATGGGACTCAATTGTTAGGATTCTAGGATATATGAACTTTCTGATTCCCTTTATTTCGTGGATATATTCTTGTTTGTCTTCAGTTAACTACTCGATTGTTCAAAATGGTTCGTGTGTTGGCGTTTTCATGGGGAAGCAAAGCATCAGAAAAGGTGATCCTATTTCTTCGTATCTCTTTATCACAGTGATGGAACTATTAACACATATGCTTTTAAACTTGCTTAGACAGAACGCTTTCTCGTTACATCCTAAATGTAGGAACCCCTTGTTATATCACTTATGTTCACTGATGATCTAGTCCTTTTTGGCAAACTGGACACTAGAACTATTGGCAATATCCTTAACTGTCTTGATGGATTTCACAAGTGTGCTGGCCTTAAGGTTAACCTAGGTAAATCAGAATTTACTGCTGCAGGAATCAGTATTGACAAAATTAATGAAATCTCCCATATATCTGGTCTTAAACATAATTTCAACACTATGTCGTATTTAAGTCTTCCGTTTGTGAGTTCCAGAATTACTACCTTGCAATGCCTTCCTCTATACGAAAAGATAAATAAGAGACTCGACTGTTGGTCTAATATATTTCTTAGTCAAGCCGGTAGAATAACTATCATAAAATCCATTATTTTTTCCATGCAAGTCTATTGGTCGCGCTCCATTCTTTTACCTCTGAAATTAACTAATATGATAAGATCTGCCATTATGAATTTTGTTTGGAAAGGTAACACTTCTTGTAAGTTCATCGCTCATATTCCTTTCTCTGAGATTGAAAAGCCTTTAAAAAAAAAGTGGCTTGGGGATCCTTAATATTGCTCTATGGAATAAAGCTACTCACGCATCACATTTGAATAACTTTCTAAACAATAAAGATGGGCTTTGGGTCCGGTGGTCTGAAAAGCATATTGTTAAAGGCAAGACTTTTTGGAGTATGGCCATACCGCAAAAATGCAGCTAGACTTGGAGTAGTTTATTTAAATTAAGGGGTGTTCTTCTTCCTATTGTTAAATACAATTTTAATCGACATAACAAAGTTTTATTTTGGTAGGATCCCTGGATAAACTTTGGAGAAATTATTAGTAACAAGGTCGATTTTCTTGAGATTCAACAATCTCGTATCAACAATCAAGAAGTGTTAAATAATTTAGCTTGTGCTGATGGTATCAATCTTCCATCATCTTCGAATCCTAGAATTAACAAAATATGGTGTCAGATTCGAATTGCCTGGAGCTCCTGTTCTCATGACACTAATGCTAGCTAGTTTAAAGACAAAGACAAGTTTAGCATCCGAAAACTGTATAAATATATGGCCGATGAAGATGATGTGACCAACTAGCAATGGAGGAGTAGGGTTTGGAAAAATGGCAGTTCTGCTAAAGAATTTTTTTCTTATGGAAAGCCCTCATGGGCGCTTTACATACCAAGGATAGACTGCTGCTGCATAGCCTAATGGTTAATGCTCATTGTGTCTTCTGCTCGCAGCTGTAAGAAATGTTGGACCATCTGTACTTCGAATGTCCTGAAACGAAGAAAGTTCTTGACTACTTTCTGTTAAAGGCGGGTGTTAACTTATCCGTAACCTCCAACGCCATTCTTTGGGACAAACTATACTCGATGACAAGCTGCAAAGATAACCACAAAAGATTAATGAACTTGATCTTCAAGAAAGTCTTGCTTTGTTTATGGCGTAAGAGGAATATCATAGTTTTTTACAGTGACAAGAAGAAGACTTCTACCACTTTGAAGACGTGGATAACACTTGAGTTAAAGCTGGATATTGATAATGCACTGTTTTCTATTGAGCCTGGGATTCTCGTGCATTTCAGTATTTAATTGTTGTATTTTCTGTTTTTATTTTTTTATCTTTCGTTCTTCCTATGGTTGAAGTATTGTTTGTCTCCGTTTCTTCTTTACTTTTGTAATGCCTTGTATTTTCTCTTATTACTTCAATAAAAAAGGTCGGGGGTCCTTTAAACCGCGTCAGCCATGCCAAAAAAAAATCAACTTTCATTTTTATATTGGTTTTGTTATTCCAATATTTTTATTAGTTAAACAAATAATCACAAATCACAACCAACAATCAATTAATTGATTATCTTCTCAAATATATATATAACTTTCATATGCTTAAAAATCGTATTTTCAATGCCAAATAACAAACAATAAATTCTAACCAAGCTTTGGTTCTCACAACAGTCAATTGGAAATATATAGATATCCCACTTTCGAAACTCGAACATAAATACTAATGATATTGCAATGACCATCAGGATCATCCCCGGGCGACTAGAGTGTGATTTTATATCTATCGTGTATATTTGAGACTTCGAATGTACGTTCATGCTGCATATACGCAAAATCGTCTTATACTTGATAGTCCAAAATCAATATTAAATAAAATTTTCAAATTCTTATAATAAGATGTAATTTTCAAAACTAAGTTCATTTTTATAAATAACACTCTTTGAACTCATTCTAGGGTATTACGAACCCTATCTCTAATGAGTTATTCTTATAGGATATGTAACACCCCACACCCGCTACGGACACTCACTAAGGGAATGCCATAACATTGGTGGAGTATTTTAAGTGAATATAGAACAGAAAAATTACAACAAGACAGATATAAGTAATACTTGAAAATTTAAATCATCATTTCAATGCAGCGGAAAGTAAAACATGCTTGGTTACATCACAAAACCATACAAGAGTCAAGTACAAAATATCCATCTTGATAAAAATAAGTACATAATCCCACTAAGTAAACAATAGCCATAAAAGGAAAGATGAACTGAGCTTTACTTCAACGGTCCAAGCTCCAAAGGATAGATACAGCAATCCGATCAAGGCCCACTAGCACTAGGCCCACTCTGATAACCTGGGGTTGGGGGAAAAAGATAAAAACAACGGGGTCAGACATAAGTCTGAGTGAGTCCTATAGCTTTAACAATACAATCCTCTTAACCCATGACAAAGTACATGCTAATATTTGGTTTAACCCATGATATTTGTGATGGATCTTTCCCTTTATTATGTCGTGAAATGAGAACGATTTACGTGGGGAACGATGGGGTAATAAATATGTTAATAAAAGTATGATTGGGTATGATAAGCGTACCATAAAAAAATAAATTAACATAAGTGGGAATTTACCTATTGAGTTAGGTCTACCCCATGGGAATTTACCTATTGAGTTAGGTCTACCCATGTTATGAAAAATGTGTAATTAATTAGCGATAATTAATTGTGGGGGTGATTAATTAGGTGTAATTAATCCACTAAGACACGAGGTTGGACCCTTTTGTAGCATAAGACTGCCCGGAACCGACCGGCAAATCCAGCGGCTACAAATGATTGGCCCAATGTGAGAGGTCTTAGTCATAAAGTAAATACATGATTAAAGTAAAGACACGAGGTTAGACCCTTTTGATGACAGAAGTCTGCCCGGAACCAACCGGCATATCCAGCAGTCATAAAAGACGGTCTAATGTGAGAGGTCTTTATGAGGTCATGATCTTAATTAATGAATTAAGAAACACTTAACCATAGTAGCATGTAGTGGGACATGAGGGTTAAGTGGGTGCCTTGGGTGGCAGGTAGTAACTAGTGGGGGTGCCTCGGGTGGCATGAGGAAACTAGTGGGTTGCCTTGGGTGGCAATAGAAAATACGATTAGAATACTTAACCAAAGTGGAACATGTAATTTAAAACATGGGTGAAGGGTTAAGTAAGTGCCATGGGTGGCATGTGGAAATCTAGTGGGTGCCTTAAGGGGCAATTGAAATATGATTAGATGACTTAACCAAAACTTAACATGTAAGTGGGCATGATTATAAAGAGGGGTTAAGTGGGATGCACTAGATAAAATTGCAAGCTTAGGTGGTAGCTTGTGGGGGCCCATTTCAACCAATATCCCAAACGTATCTTTGTAGGCTCGACTTAAGTCGAGTGACGGGACACGCATATTGGGCTTGACTATAAGAGGCCAAACCGGGTTAACGGTGGCAACGCGGGACCAACGGGTTTCATATGCGTGTGTGGACCCGGGCTGGTTGGTAAGTCGTTGTTGCATCGTGTAGATATAAAGCCGTGCACCGTTGATATTATCAGGTGGCCACGTTGGGGAATGATACACCCCAATTGTGGGACCAGCACGGGTATCTACAGTAGGGAGCCGATCGCTTGGGAGTAGTGGGTACACCTAGTAAAGATAGGGGCAGACGGCACCTGTGTAGGGGTACAAGAAACTACCGGGTAAAAATTACTAAGTACACTTAGTGGGATCAACCTTTAAGTAGGAATTACTCTTGGTGGATAGAACTGGTGTGGTGCAGTGTAGGAATTACCCTCGGGAGGATAAGTCTGGGGCGGTGTAGTCTAGTAATTTATCCTTGGGTGGATAAATGCGTCTTTACGGTTATCTTAGTTTCTCTTAAGTTTGCCAAGCTGCTTAGTGTAGCCATTCATCCCCAGGCGTTACCGTATATCAACTTATGTCTTCTCTGGTTACTTTAATGATTGTATTGTTAAAGCTATAGGACTCACTCAGACTTATGTCTGACCCCGTTGTTTTTATCTTTTTCCCCCAACCCCAGGTTATCAGAGTGGGCCTAGTGCTAGTGGGCCTTGATCGGATTGCTGTATCTATCCTTTGGAGCTTGGACCGTTGAAGTAAAGCTCAGTTCATCTTTCCTTTTATGGCTATTGTTTACTTAGTGGGATTATGTACTTATTTTTATCAAGATGGATATTTTGTACTTGACTCTTGTATGGTTTTGTGATGTAACCAAGCATGTTTTACTTTCCGCTGCATTGAAATGATGATTTAAATTTTCAAGTATTACTTATATCTGTCTTGTTGTAATTTTTCTGTTCTATATTCACTTAAAATACTCCACCAATGTTATGGCATTCCCTTAGTGAGTGTCCGTAGCGGGTGTAGGGTGTTACACGTGGTATCAGAGCTTGAGGTTACCAGAACAGATAAAATTTTTAGAAAAACTATTTTCTAAGAATATGTTTGAAAGGAGTATTTTCAAAAACATGTCTTTCAAGAGAAAAGTTTTTGAAAGAAAAGCATAATCCCCGATAGCCATATCTTTATCTATCGAATTCTCCGTTTTGAATCTTTCCCTTTTTCGTCTCAGCATGGCTGAAGATCTTTATCTTCCGGACAATGTAGCGGTACCAGTATGGTATAGAAGGTTGTTAGAGGCTAGGGCCGCCGCTGCAGGTCCCGCTAATGTTCCTCCTTCACCCGTTGCACTCGTTCCTCCTCGCGCGGATACTTTTGCTATGACTTGTAGGAAGTTTAAGGCTATGGGAGGAAAACCTTTTGTGGGAGCTAGGGATTGGCTTAATGAGACGGAAGAATTGATGGAAATCTTGGAAGTAGAAGAGGGAAAGAAAGTCAGGTTAGCCGCTTGGTTAATGGAAGGAGAGGCCTCGTTCTGGTGGGAGGTCACTAATGGAGAACGCCCGATTGACTCTTGGGTAGATTTCAGGCATAGGTTTGAGGCAAAGTTTCTCTCAAAAGCGGAAGAAAATATGCATGAGGAAGAGAAGGGTCCCAATGCTAATAAAGCACCCGAGAAGAAAGGAGATCAGGAGAGACCTCAACAGCAACAGCAAAACAAGGGTGGGAAAGGTAACGGTGGCAAGGGAAAGAAGAGGTGCTTCAATTGTGGGACACTAGGCCACCTAAACAAAGATTGTCGCAAGAAGACTAAGACTGGCTGCTTCCACTGTGGCGAAGCAGGGCATTTAGTGAAGGATTGCCCTAAGAAAGGGCAAAGGACGGGGTCTACCTCAGGAGGACAGGTGCAAGCTCTTATGGCACCAGGTCAGGCTAGGGGGCAAGTACAGGCTCTCGCGGTTCCACCGATTTGGGAAAGAGGTAGAACTATTTCTATTGAAAGTCTAGTTTTTTTGATCGATCATCCTGTCCGTACTTTATTTGATTCTGATGTATCGAGTTCGTTTATCTCATCATTGTTAGTTGAGTCACTGCACTTAGACACCAGTTTAGTAGATGATCCCTTAGTTGTTTCAAACCCAATTGGGGCTCCATGATGTGTTTGGGTTTGAAAGTTTCTATACTTAGCGTTGAGTTTAGAAGTGATGCTTGTTGGGCTTCACGGGCTATGGGTTAGTTTTGGGCATGGACTGGTTATCCAGTAGGGGTGCCGTTCTTAATTTTGAAGGGAGAGTTGTAGGCTTATGACCCGCTTGGGTAACACTCTCGAGATCTCTTGTAATCCCATAGAATCTGTTATGCTAAGTTATCTAGAATCGCTTGACACGACGGTCTAGAGTTTGCGATCTGTTAGAGCAGTCCGGGGATACTCGGATGTTTGTGAGGAGGTGAAGGGCTTACCTCCGGAGCGGGAGATTGACTTCCGAAAATATCTGGTAGATAATCCCAACCCAGTATCTTGGCCAGTGTGCCACACGGCTCCTCGTGAGAGGAGGGAACTCGATAAGCAAGAAGGTGGTTTGCTTAAGAAGGGGTTCATAAGACGAAGTATATCGGAGTGGGGTGCTCCAGCAGTTTTTGCTGCGAAGGCGGATGGGTCCCTCAGACTTTGTGTAGGCTAAAGAGAACTGAATAAACTCACAAAGAAGAATCGACACCCATTGCCGAGGATTTATGATCTCTTTGATCAGTTAGTGGGCGCCTCAGTATTTGTGCAGTTAGACTTAGCCACGGGGTTTCGTCACTTGAGAGTGGCTGAGGATAGTATAGAGAAGACTGCCTTTAGGACTCCGGATAGATTTTATGAGTGGCTAGCGATGCCATTTGGTTTGACGAACGCCCCCGCATACTTTGTTGATTGGATGAGATGGGTGTTCAAGGAGTACCTAAATAAGTTCGTGATGGTCTCTGTGGACGACATCTTGGTCTTTTCTAGGAGCGAAATAAGTTTTCGTATGTGCTCAATAGGGTGAGCAAAGCCAGTTATGGGGAAAACGGTGGTTTTGGAGCGAGACTGGCAAGGACATCCAAAGTTGGTCAAAGGCTTAATTGTTTAGCCATTTTTACTAGTATCATCTCACGTAGGTCGCCTGAACTCGAAGGAGATATCCCTTGGGTGTTTGTCTGATATTGGTTTAGGCCTTTGGGGCTTGCATTTGGGGGATGTCGAGTTCGACTAGGGTGGTCTGCGTGAGAGATGGACAGTTGTGATGATTTTGGATGGGATTCTTAGCATCCTATGAGTTTGAGATAGCGTATACCCATGGCAAGGGAAACATGGTAGCGGACGCCTTAAGTAGAAAAAGGTTGTCCTTGAGTTCATTGTTCGTTGGACGACGGAGCGTAGAGTTTATTTCTATGTTTGACTTTAGACCTTCCGCTGACTTTGTACCCGGTTTGCTAGCCTACTCGGAGGTTAGGCCTACTCTTTTGGGGCGTATTGGCGAAGCACAATGGGACGACCCACAATTGGTTGAGTTAGTAAAGAAGCTCATGAGGAGGGGGAGTCGTCCAGCCATTTGAGTAGGTACACCCTAGATGGTAAGGGGTGGTTGCGTAGAGACGGTAGACTTTTGTGTACCGCAAGACGAGGGTTTGAGGAAGGATATACTTGATGATATACAGCGGTCGAAGATAACCATTCATCCCGGTAGGAACAAGATGTACCAAGACATAAAGCGAGTTTTCTTTTTGGCCAATCTGAAGAAAGACGCGGCCAAGTATGTCGCTAGATGCTTGGTGTGCTAACAAGTGGAAGCGGAGCAGAAGAAACCCGGAGGGTTGCTTCACCCGTTAGAAGTTCCGTAATGGGAAGTGGGATAGTGTCTCATTGGATTACCGAAATCAAGGAAGGGTAATACGGGGATTGGGCTTATGGTAGATAGACTTACTAAGTGTGCCCATTTCATACCCGTGAAGAGCAAGAGGACTATTACATGTCTAGCTTCAGTTTACCTTCGAGAGATTATTAGATTGCATGGTGTACCTTCCAGTATAGTGGGCGATCGAGATCCTATCTTCACTAGTGAGTTTTGGAGAAGTTTGCAAGAGGCGGTAGGGACTCAGTTATGTTTGAGCACCGCATCTCATCCTCAGACGGACGGTCAGACCAAGAGGGTGAACCGTATCTAGAAGACCTTTTGAGGCTATGTATCTTGGATTTTGGAGGTACACGGGAGGAGCATCTTCCATTGGTGGAGTAACCCGACAGACTTAGTAGTGTACATGATGTATTCCATAGGAGGAAGTGCCTACATGAGACCGTAGAGGTGGTAGAGCCGAGTTTGCTTAGAGAAGTGGAAGTAGAGTGTGATGCGACGATTCGACGAGCTCCTACTTGCATCCTTGGGTCAGAGATTTGGAAGCTGAGAAAACAAGAGAGGTTCAACTAGTCAAAGTACAAAAAGGGAGATGAAGAGAGCGATGCTACCTGGGAGACGGAAGCGAAGATGCGTTCGAGGTACCCTTTTCTTTCGGAGGGTATGTCCTTTTGCCTCTCCTTCATCACATATCTTGTGCTTATCTTATCCTTAGTATGTCCTCTCGTTAGTACCTTTGACCTTTAGATAGGGTAAACCTGTGGTTGAAACATGTGTTTGAGACATGTTATGATTGATGGATGCAAGTGTTTGCTAGTGGTTGCTCGTGGATGCATATATACACACTCTAGGCACTAGATCGGCTCAATCACTTCATATTGCATATTGCATAAAATTGTGTGTAGGAAGCTATATTTATGGATGTTTAATGATTGTGTTATCATATGGATGATGCATTTTGGTGAATGATTGTGCACTCATATAGATATTGTATGGGTCGATAGGGTTCTCTCGCATACATAATGGATGCATGGCACTATCATGGTTTGCATATGTTCATACCTTAGATAGGGAACATATACACACACTTTTTGCATATACGCATACATCATTAGAAATTGTTTTAAGGACAATGGATGCCCGTGTTTGATGGATTGAGTAGATGGTTGTTTGGATGGTAGGATATGCATTCTCCTTAGCTTAGAGATTTCGGGGACGAAATCCTTTAAGGAGGGGAGAATGTAACACCCCGAATTTCGGGTAATGCTAAAATTCACTAATTACAGAATAAATAATCTCAGATGTGAGAATTGGGGGAAACGGGCTGCGTCATTGCGTTCGTCTCGGAAAAATACGCGAAATAGAGTCCGAGTTTTCGAAAATCGGAGTCCGTATGGCCCAGTTATGGCCCGATGAAGTTTGCAGAAAATTCAAAGCTAAAAACAGATTTAATAATTTAAATTCAGATTTTAAAATAGAGCAAGCGGGGCCAGGCGGGAAAGTTCCCGCCATAGCCATGTCGACAGGGCTGTCGACAGGGGTGTCGACTGCCCTGTCGACTTGCCTGTCGACAGGGGGGCGACGCCCAGTGAAACTGGGTGCACCAGTTTGGGTTCTTGGGCTGGCTTGGAGGGCTGGTTCTGGAAGCTTCTTGGATCTGATGGTCCTAATCCTATCTAGGGTTAATCTAAGGGTCTAAAATGCAACCTAATCCTATAAATAAGACCCTAACCCTATCCTAATTCATTCATAATTAGATCTTGTAACTAAACTATGGCAAAATGAAACTTGGTCATGGCCTCCACAAATCAATGAAGAGGAAAGCAAGCTAATCAACCTCTCTAATCAACTTCTAATCCATTCTAAGCATCTTAATCTTCATTTGGAGTGCAAATTGCTAGTGGTGAGTTTCTATCACTTTGATGATCAATTGTTAAAATAAGTAGATTGGATGTAATGAGACTTATGGTCTTGAATGCGGATTAGTGAGTTTGAATCATTTGTAATGATATGCTAATCTATGTATAATATTAATCCTATGTTGAATATGTAAGTTTATGCAAGTTGAATATGAGAGATTATGCAAGTTTAGTATGTGATTCTATGCATGCTAAGTATATGATATTATGCAAGTTTAGTATGTGATTCTATGCATGCTAAGTATATGATATTATGCAAGTTTAGTATGTGATTCTTTGCATGCTAAGTATGAGATATTATGCATGTTTAACAAGTGGGTTTATGCATGTTTAACAAGAGGGTTTATGCATGTTTAACAAGTTCATATGCAAGTTACATGTATGTTAATATGCAAGATATGCTATGCAAGTTACATGTTTGTTAATATGCAAGTTACATGTATGTTAATATGCAAGATATGCTATGCAAGTTACATGTTTGTTAATATGCAAGTTACATGTATGTTAATATGCAAGATATGCTATGCAAGTTACATGTTTGTTAATATGCAAGTTACATGTATGGTAATATGCAAGATATGCTATGCAAGTTACATGTTTGTTGATATGCAAGTATGTGAATGCTTATGCAGGAATGTGAATGCTTATGCAAGTTATGTGTATGCTTAAATGCATATTTAACATGTTATGCAAGTTATGAGAATGCTTATATGCAAGTTCAACATGTTATGCAAGATATGTGTATGATAATATGCAAGTTCATATGCAACATGTTATGCAAGTCATGTGTATGATAATATGCAAGTTTGGGGTTAAATGTAGTTGGGTTAATATATGCTCATATATGCAAGTTGACATCCTCTTAACCCATGACAAAGTACATGCTAATATTTGGTTTAACCCATGATATTTGTGATGGATCTTTCCCTTTATTATGTCGTGAAATGAGAACGATTTACGTGGGGAACGATGGGGTAATAAATATGTTAATAAAAGTATGATTGGGTATGATAAGCGTACCATAAAAAAATAAATTAACATAAGTGGGAATTTACCTATTGAGTTAGGTCTACCCCATGGGAATTTACCTATTGAGTTAGGTCTACCCATGTTATGAAAAATGTGTAATTAATTAGCGATAATTAATTGTGGGGGTGATTAATTAGGTGTAATTAATCCACTAAGACACGAGGTTGGACCCTTTTGTAGCATAAGACTGCCCGGAACCGACCGGCAAATCCAGCGGCTACAAATGATTGGCCCAATGTGAGAGGTCTTAGTCATAAAGTAAATACATGATTAAAGTAAAGACACGAGGTTAGACCCTTTTGATGACAGAAGTCTGCCCGGAACCAACCGGCATATCCAGCAGTCATAAAAGACGGTCTAATGTGAGAGGTCTTTATGAGGTCATGATCTTAATTAATGAATTAAGAAACACTTAACCATAGTAGCATGTAGTGGGACATGAGGGTTAAGTGGGTGCCTTGGGTGGCAGGTAGTAACTAGTGGGGGTGCCTCGGGTGGCATGAGGAAACTAGTGGGTTGCCTTAGGTGGCAATAGAAAATACGATTAGAATACTTAACCAAAGTGGAACATGTAATTTAAAACATGGGTGAAGGGTTAAGTAAGTGCCATGGGTGGCATGTGGAAATCTAGTGGGTGCCTTAAGGGGCAATTGAAATATGATTAGATGACTTAACCAAAACTTAACATGTAAGTGGGCATGATTATAAAGAGGGGTTAAGTGGGATGCACTAGATAAAATTGCAAGCTTAGGTGGTAGCTTGTGGGGGCCCATTTCAACCAATATCCCAAACGTATCTTTGTAGGCTCGACTTAAGTCGAGTGACGGGACACGCATATTGGGCTTGACTATAAGAGGCCAAACCGGGTTAACGGTGGCAACGCGGGACCAACGGGTTTCATATGCGTGTGTGGACCCGGGCTGGTTGGTAAGTCGTTGTTGCATCGTGTAGATATAAAGCCGTGCACCGTTGATATTATCAGGTGGCCACGTTGGGGAATGATACACCCCAATTGTGGGACCAGCACGGGTATCTACAGTAGGGAGCCGATCGCTTGGGAGTAGTGGGTACACCTAGTAAAGATAGGGGCAGACGGCACCTGTGTAGGGGTACAAGAAACTACCGGGTAAAAATTACTAAGTACACTTAGTGGGATCAACCTTTAAGTAGGAATTACTCTTGGTGGATAGAATTGGTGTGGTGCAGTGTAGGAATTACCCTCGGGAGGATAAGTCTGGGGCGGTGTAGTCTAGTAATTTATCCTTGGGTGGATAAATGCGTCTTTACGGTTATCTTAGTTTCTCTTAAGTTTGCCAAGCTGCTTAGTGTCGCCATTCATCCCCAGGCGTTACCGTATATCAACTTATGTCTTCTCTGGTTACATTAATGATTGTATTGTTAAAGCTATAGGACTCACTCAGACTTATGTCTGACCCCGTTGTTTTTATCTTTTTCCCCCAACCCTAGGTTATCAGAGTGGGCCTAGTGCTAGTGGGCCTTGATCGGATTGCTGTATCTATCCTTTGGAGCTTGGACCGTTGAAGTAAAGCTCAGTTCATCTTTCCTTTTATGGCTATTGTTTACTTAGTGGGATTATGTACTTATTTTTATCAAGATGGATATTTTGTACTTGACTCTTGTATGGTTTTGTGATGTAACCAAGCATGTTTTACTTTCCGCTGCATTGAAATGATGATTTAAATTTTCAAGTATTACTTATATCTGTCTTGTTGTAATTTTTCTGTTCTATATTCACTTAAAATACTCCACCAATGTTATGGCATTCCCTTAGTGAGTGTCCGTAGCGGGTGTGGGGTGTTACAGGATATTACTAATCCTATCGCTGATGAATTCTCTCATTCGGTTCTAATGTGTCTTATTCTCGAGCTTTGTAAACCAAAGCTCTGATACCATATATAGTGACCCTCCCTCCCGGCCGATCCAAATTTATCGTTAAACCGACTTAAATCGAACTAAAAAGGCGAATAAGCTAGCATTGGGCACACAACACATCAGAACAAATAGCAGAAGACTTTTATAAAAATCATAATAATGTTACATCAGAGTACGGAATGTCAGAGTACATCGAAAATAATACACCAAAAGATAAATTTACAGTAAATGTAATACAATGCACAGTGAAAGACTATCAATGCCCTGGACACAGCTTTAAGGTTCAATCCAGAATCCTGCTCAAGATAAATATCTGCAAAACAAGCTACTCGACTGCCTATGTGGAAAATATGGGCACCCAAGTTTGCAAGGGAAAAACAAACTACAAGTCTGTCATGGGACTAGTATGAGAAACTCTACAGTTATAATTAACTTATTTAAAAGTAAGGCAAATTATGGGACCATGCCGTATAATGTGGAACAGGTTTACTGTAACACCCCACGTCCATTAATGTCACTCACAATGGAAATGCATTAACTTCCATGGAGGTTATAAGTGAATATAGAACAGAAAAATTACAACAAGACAGATAATAAGTAGTACTTGGAAATCTAAAACCTCATTTTATTGCAGCGGAAATTAAACATGTTTGTTACATCATCAAACCATAAATCATAGTCAAGTACATTATCCATCTTGCTAAAACAAAATTACATAATCCCATTACACAAATAGCCATTAAAGAAGATAACAAGCTGGACTTTACTTCAACGGTCCAAGCTTTCCAAAGAGAGATGAAGCAATCCAATCAAACTCCACTAGAGCTGGGTCCAACCTGAGGACATGGAGGGGAAAAAGGATGGAAATGGAGGGGGTCAGACATAAAGTCTGGCGAGTATGATAATTCTAACAATACTATTATCAAAATAACTAGACTAAGGCATAAGCTGGAAGACAAGTAAATGTCTATGAACTATTAGGAAGATAAAGATAGCGTTTAAGATAACGTTAAAGATAACGGTAAAGGCACACCTAATTACTAACGAATAATTACTACATTGCACCGCACATTACTACACTGCACCGCACCAGTCACCCTAAAGGTTGATCCCACTTGCTTCACACAGAAACATATAAATAGCCTTACGTACCCCTAGCTGACTACATAGGTGCCGTCTGCCCCTATCTCCACTAGGTGTACCCCACTACCCACTTTCGATCGGCTCCCTACTCGTAGATACCCGTGCTGGGCCCACAGTGGGGTGTATCACTCCCCTAACGTGGCAACCCGATACAACTTGAGAATGCACGGCTTATACCTACACGATGCAACAACGTCTTACCTACCAGCCCGGGTCCACACACGCATATGAAACCCGTTGGACTTGCGTTGCCACCGCTCCCCGTTTTGGCCTCTTATAGTCAAACCCAGTATGCGTGTCCCGTCCTCGACTTGGGTCGAGCCCACAAAGATACGTTTGGGATACTGGTTGAAATGGGCCCCCAAAAGCTACCCACCTAAGCTTGTCACCACTAGTATATCCTACTTAACCCTCTTAGTCATGTTCATTTACATGTGTGTTTGGTTAAGCCTTACTAATCGTATTTCACATGCCACTAAGGGCACCCACTAGATTCCTCATGCCACCCAAGGCACCTACTTAACCCCCATGTCCCACTTTACATGTTTATCTGGTTAAGTATTTCTTAATTCATTCAGGCCATAACCTCGTAAAGACCTCTCACATTAGACTGACATTTATGGCAGCTGGATTTGCCGGGCGGGTCCGGGCAGTCTTACACCATAAAAGAGTCTAACCTCGTGTCTTTACAAATGTTATGCTTTAGTTTAGGCCTAGGACCTCTCAAATTGGGCTGACATTTCTGACCACTGGATTTGCCGGGCGGGTCCGGGCAGGTTTACGTCACAAACGAGTCCAATCTCGTGTCCTAAGCATTGATTATCACTTATAATCTTTTACCCCAGTTTTAATAATTCCCTATCCAAATTATTAATTAAGTCCACTTTTATTGATGTCCATAATTGACTCAATTATGGTCATCCACTCATGGCATGCAAAATCATATCAATTGCACCCCAACTTCTTATTCTTAAATCCTTAATATTACCCCAACCCCACGTTTATACGTTCGCTTATTCAACGCATAATATAGGCTAGACTTGAATAGTCTAACACATAGCACAAAGATAAATTATCACAACATATAGACAATTAAAATAAATCTAATCATAATAGGGGTGAAACTTGCATAAACTACACATGTTAAGGATCAAAAGGTGTCAACTTGTTAAATGTCACAATTTACATGATATGATCATAGCCCAAATCTATACATAAACTTGCATATGGGGTTTTTAGGCAACATAATGATGGTGTGAACTAGCATAGAATATCACATATGTCATAGCATAATTCTAGATGTCATAATAGATGTCATGGCATATATTCATAACTTCTCTAATCAATCTAACTTGCATATGTGACTTGTCATATAGATCAACATAGCCCAAACACGATGATTTAATTAACATGAACTAACTAGCATAGATAGTAACATCATGGTTTTTTTAACATGTATGATTCATCACAACTTAGCATAGAAACTTTCAACATACATAACATCATCATAGCATGATTTATAACATATAGGATATCATCACCACATAGCATAGGATTAATAACATACATGATAACATATACAACAATTCACATCATCTACTCATAATCCATTCATGAGTTAATCTAATTAAAATGATAATAATCTTGTTAAGACTATCATACTCACAATTAGAGAAGAAAAGAGTTTTGCTTTGCTTTAGAGTTGAGTAGAATTAGGATTTGATTAGCTTTTCCCTTCTTAGTTGGCGGCGGCTCCACTGAGTTCCATGGCGGTAGTATGACGGTAACTATTCTATTTTTCTTATGAATTAGGGTGAGAGACTACCTAGGTATTTATAGAGTTTAGAGTTTATTTAGACCGTCAGATCAATTCAGGACTAATCCCAGCCAACCAGATTAGGTCAAAACCCTAATGGGTCATTACTCAGTCAAAAACAGGCTCAGTCAAAAACCCTAACCGCCAGACCCAGGTCGACACCCAGGTCGACACTATAGTCGACCTAGGGGGGGGGGGCAGGTCGACACTAGTGTCGACCCCCCAGTCGACCTGCCTGGGCGGGAAAATTCCCGCCCAGCCCGCTTCTGCACTTTCAGTTTGAATTTTGAATTTCCTGCGAGCTGTTCTGAATTTTCTAAAACTTCCGATGGCCATAACTTCTTCATACGAAGTCCAATTCATGCAAACTCGGACTCTATTTCAACCAGAATTCTGAGACGAACACAATGGCGCAACCCGTTTCCCACAATTCTCAAGTCTGAGATTAGTTATTCTTTAATTTGTGAATATTAATATTAACAGAATTACGGGGTGTTACATTTACTCCACTAGATTGCCAATGCACATTCAACTACCATAAATAATGAAACATGGATCTACAATGCAACAAACAACATGCAATTCCCCAATCTACACATTTAGGCTTAATCCCCAAACTTAGAGTCAAAATCCAATTCACTTTACAGAAATTATCCCTTTGGACTTTATTCCTGATTTCTTATTTCAAATTATTTGAAATACATATCTAGCTTACATAGAAAAGTAGATTTCACTTCGGGATTTCAAACCAAAATTTTGGAGATATGAATGCCAAAATATCACAATGCATACAAACAGTGTGCAATCAAACATCGGGAGGTTTCTCCCATCGGCAAGGCCAAGGGTCGGTTCCTTAGTCACTCGATATATATATATATATATATATATATATATATATATATATATGTATGTATGTATATATGTGTGTTGCATCCTATAGAAATAGGCATGCACTGACCACTGACCAATTGTGAAGGTCCCGGGTCCTCTCTCCCCCATACTTTTAGTCGTCTGGGTTACCTGAATCTTTAGTCACATACTAAATCATTTCATGTCCCGAAGTGGAAAAATCATTTCACAACATAATAATCACAAGTACTTTCAAACTATAGCGCTTCACATCAGCAATTCACACATATGATTAGTCACAATTAATCATATAACCATTGAGCTCGTACATCTCAAAGAAGGGTGTTAAGCAAGAGAATAAATTCTCCGCCACCAAACAGATATATCATCAATAACAACTAATCAGTTATGTGTTGAACTATAATGTCAAACACATAATGCATTTCTAAATTATTTCGGAAACATCGGGTTCAATCCTCGAAATCCTTTCTATTTTATAAAATTTTTTAATAAACTTTCCCTGTCCAAAATCGGGAACATACTTTTCTTTTAACTTAAGAAAATCACATTTCAAAATTGTTCATTAAATTTGAAATTAACTCAACAACATCGCTAAACACCTCATAGTCAATCATGAAGTTTTACACAAGGTGTTAGCATACAAATATTTCTACCCAACCTAATGCTAAGTGTAAAGGCATATTTTGCTCATAAACAGGTCGAGCATAATCCAAACAATTAATTAATCGTAATCATTATCAACAACCAAGTATATTTGGTTTATACCACTTATCGTGTTTTGGTAAATTCAATTAACATCTATTCATTCCAAATCCAACTAAATATTTATTAAAGCACTATTTAGTTTCAATCTCTAAACACCATTACTTAATGATTATTCAACTTTCTGGAAATTAATCCTGCCTTTACTTGGGTTAAAGAACAAATTTTATTTAAAAAACGGTTCATGATAAACCCAAAATCATCTTCCTTTTGATATGGAACCTTCACAGAAATCTGATCAGTCATAATTGATATAAATTTCCGTATCAAACTAATACTATAAGTGGAATAACGACAAAGCCTTTTAAATTCCATAAATAGTGGCGGTTTTCATTCATAGAAGCTCATCTCGATTATTATTAAACAGGATTCCATTTAATTCCAATTTAGTTTATTAAAATGGAAAACTTCACTTTAGAAAATTTTCCATTAAATCTTAGTTAAAAGATTTATAAATTCCAAATCATAACTTCACGGTTAATTGGGTTGTAAGAATTAATGTTATTTAAAATGCAGTTCAAAGTGAACCCAAAATCAACTTCCATTTAATTCAATTATATTTATTAATTGGAAAACTTCATTAATCTTAATATAAAGATTTATTATATTCTCAACTAGGTTTAAGAACAGTATTACTAAAGATACCATTCACGACAGACCCAAAATCAAATTTGATATTAAATACAAGGCTCTAAATAAAAATCATATCGACTTATATTCAATATCAAATTCTGAAAACCAACTGATATCTTATTGGGAATAACAATATATATACATATCTTCCAAATTCCTCAACAATATCCGTATAATCAAATAATCCAAATCGAAATATTCCAGATATTATTTCCATTCAAATCCATTCCAATTCATATGTCGGAAAATTCTGGTTATATTAAAACCATTATAATTTCTTTCAGTTCTTTATTCTAGTTGTTAACTAGTTCATTTAGATAAATATCGTTTATCTTTCCAAAATTTGGAATATTTAATCCAAAATATTTTTAAATCATCTAATATGATTTAACACAATTTATCCATATATTTTATAATTTTAAAATGGCTATTTCTGTCGGTTTCCACATATGGTCATCGAACTGCATTTACAACGACCTGTTCAAATATTGATTTTGACTTATCTTGAAATCTAACATTGAATTCAAATATTTTCTTTTTATTTGAAATTTATTTCTATTACGATCTAAGTTTTCAGTTCAGGGAGAATCCGATGGTCGGATCTCCCGTTATGTCAGTTCGAAGTTGACGTTTGAAATTCGCAAACGGTCGCTGCGTGACTCGGCCTATTCAAACCAAATTCGATTTATGAATAAAATGGAATATAATTCCAAACATTTTATAAACTTTATATTAACATCACAATCAATTATAACAACCAATCAACATATCATGGTATACCCCATATAAGTATTAAAATATTAACGCTTATATGGGTTCGTCGATCAATTGGTTAACCGAAATATCAATCATCAACAAGCAATATATGCTCAACCTAATAATATCATTCAATATAAATGGTTATCATACCCAAGTCTAATAACTGATAGCTAGTTAAAACTTCTCAATTAATAACCATTTATTGTTCAGTTCAGTTCAGAACATCAGTATATAATCAAATATTTCACAATAGTATTCAGTAATTAACAAACAAGCAGTTAATTTTAAATCTAGCCCTTTTCAGTGAATTTCGGTCTCTCACCTCGATTGGTTTTGGAATCGTTTAATAATGATTGTTTCGATAAATTAAATCGAACGTTTAATTTAATCAAAATCTGCTGCTAGCTCCAAATTTGTTCATGTTCCTTAGTCTAGATCTCAATTTTATGGTTCCAACCGTTCTAACCTCGTCAAATTCTGTTTTCGTATGCGAAAGATATTGTATTTTAAAATTTGAACAATATAATTATATTATGTTAATCTTAATTAAGGTGTAGTTAACCTTGATCAAAATAATTAGGCCGCACGTTCTTCTGTTCCCTTCGTATTATCACTCCAGACAGCCGAACCCATACATCGTTCCATAATATCACTTGCGGCCCGCCCTACACACAACCGGACGATGATCAGAAAGTTCCTTGCCGACCACCATCACCAGGGCTTCCATCGCCCGAAACCCCTCGCCACTCGCACCCCCTGCGTCGACAAAAGCTCCTCAGAAGCAGTTACTTATGGAGGGAAATCAGGCCTCCATTTCGAACTAAAGATGATCTTCACCATTGACATTGTAAACCTTGATGAGCTCTTCCCTTTTTATTTTATAAGTTTTGAAAATCATTGTGCGGATTTGGAGAAATAGGGAGGAGAAATTCGGACCGATATCAGCCATTGATAACCTAACTAGTGGCGCATTTTATGATTAGGAAACTAGGGTTTCCGGTTTTACATAGTTATATATATAAAAATATTAATATTTTATTCAATTAATTATTTTATTGTGAAAATTTGTGTTTGAACTCCAAAAGAGTCCCAACGACTATCGTTCATACCCAAATACCCCCTTCCAGACACAATGGGATATGATTCATTAGCTGATTCGACTGTTTCAATCAGTTTTATCAAAATTAAAATATAATTCAACATAAAGTTCAATATTAAATTCCAACGTACATTTTAATTTACTGGGGCCACATACTAACTCCAAAATTATGAAATTTGTAATCTAGCTGTGTTTCCAAATATGGTCCTAACAAAATTAATTTCGTTGAATTTGGGGTTCATTTGAAAAATGGCCTTTTGACCGGTCTATTAAATGTAAATTGAAATTAAAAACACGTTTAAATTTACTATGCTCACATACTAATTCTAAATGACTTGAAATTTTAAACCTGACAATAATTTGACATTCTGGATCCAACAAAATTAGTTTCATCGAAAATGGAGGTTGCACTAGAACAAAAAACACTTTTCGCAACAGGCAAAATCTGTTGTAGTAGACCTATTGCAACAGGCAAGGGCCCGTCCGTATAGCCGAAGTTGCAATAGGTCGGTCCCTTTTTGCAATAGTTATTTCTTGTTGCAGTAGACTTTTTTGCAATAGGTTTTTGTTTTTGCAATAGACCATTTTGCAACAATATATACGCATTGCAATAGATTCATAAATATGTAAAAAAACAATTATATCTTATAGATATTTCAAATTGATTATTTACAGCATTACATACGCGCGCACACACACACACATATGAATTATTATATATTGGAAGTGGTGAATTATAATATATATATATACTTATGCATATATATGTATGTATAAATATATATATATATATTATATAATGCACCACTTTCAATAAATAATAACTCATTGCTAAAAACAAATATCATGATTAAATAATCAAAAGCACACTCCTTAAAGCAAAGAAAAATACAATTACATACAAATTCTTAACATACATTACAAAATATTTGATAAGTTACATTACCTGCTCTTAACGCAAAATAAACTGCTAAATATCCCTCATTTCGATGAAAAGCAAATCAAACCAAGTGATTGAATTTCAGCAATAGGAAAAAGGAAAAGAAATTTCAGCTTATTTACTTCTCACAAGAATTGCGCCCTCTCTTCTTTCCAAATCCAACGATAAACGACGATTGTATTGCATGCACTTATATGCCCTGCTTCTTCTTCTTCTTATCTACCAAAATCAACCAAATCCAACACCTTATCAAATGAGAAAAAAATAAAGTAATGAGGGAATAAAATTATTTAGCATTACAGGGTGATTTGGATATAATCTCACGTAAATTCAACAAGCTTATGTTTTGAATACTTGATTTATACCTTGCTCACATAAAGTGGATCACAACAATTCTGTTCATCTGTAGTCCAAGTTTAATTGACAGCATCATCATTCTGCATCGAGAGAAATTTTAATCAAGCATCTTCATTACACCACATCCCAAGGTAAATACAATAAAGCTACGTTTAGCATATTATAATCATGCAGATTTTACTACAGCTGTGTATAACATGGCATTGCTGTGACGGCCCGCCCCGCACCAACCGACATTTACTCCAAAAGTGCGCTGTACACATATCCAGTTAGCACGGGACGGTCGCCAGAAGAAAAAGAAAGAAGAGAATGGACTAATCAAGGAACCTGTAATATGCCTCACAGCGCATAGAACAAAATATAATAATAACATACTTGACATAAAACAGAAGAGACAGTGCATAAGCTAAAGACCAGAACTGAGCATCATAGCAGCGGAAATCCAAAATATAGCTTATTACAACTTTTCAAACTGTCTCAAAGCAAAAGCAAGATAAAGGAGGTACACTACTAATGCCCAAGTAGCGACCACCAACGACACAGGGAGAATATCTATATATCATACGTGGAAGCCTCCTGCTCGCCTCCGAATCAGCTACTCGCGCATCACCAGCTAACCACAACATGTCTCTAGTCTGCTCGTGTGAGCACCCAGAGTAATAAGAAGAGACATAAAACTCTGGGTCAGACATAAAGCCTGGTATGAGCGATAAGCATCAAAACATAACAATAACAGGTATAATCCAATCATACCTGGACCTGGACCTGCAACCAAAGAGTTAGCACTACATACTGTACAACACTCTAAGGTGCCATTTCAAGTGGTGTAAAGATAACGGGGGTGGGGTGTGCATGTCATAGTGATGTCAAACAATCAAACATAGCAAGCATCCTCACATTTCTCACTCAGTGCGTAAAGCATACGATACCCATTACCTTGGTCCTCTAATCCTTTGGGCCATGACAGAATCCAATCCCGTGTAACTATCACTACAAGCCCACTATCCATCTCTCAGTGGTGGACCAAAGTTATGAATACCGATAACCCCTTTGCACTCGTCCCGCAGCAAAGCCCAATCATGAAGTGAACTCATTGGTTCCCATCTGGATCCTGAGCTCTAACTTCCATTTGGACTACCTTTGCATCTCGGGTTATTGGTCATCACCGGATCGGTCTTCATCTACTTCACTCCGCTCCAGGTCGTATCGTGGTCACCAGCTCCCCTCGGATCGTGTCGCAACATCCCATACGGGTCGGTTCGCACCCCTGTAGTTCGAGTTGAATTCCTCCATTCGGATCGTGCTCACCTGTGCGGATCGGATCGTGGTCGCTTGCTCGGATCGGTTCGTGGCCTCCGGATCGTGGGAACCATTCGTGAGCGGATCGGGTCGTGGTCCATAGCTCGTGACGCTTCCCTGGGATCATGATGCTCCTTCCCCTTCAGATCGCCTGGTTCGGATCGTGACACATAAGTCAGCTCGTGGTTGGAGGCACAACTCAAGGCATCAGTTCGTTCAAGCTCCACGGTTCGGATCGCGCCGCCTTCACCAGGTTGGATCGTGGCGCTTGAGCTAGAGCGGATCGTGGAGTGTGATATGCGATCGGGTCGGGTCGCGACTTCCTTCCTGCGATCCGATCCGGTCCTGTACATTTTCCTGCAACTTCTTCCAGCGACTGTTTACGCCATTCGACGGCGTTTTTGACCAATCTAACTATTCTAATCAATCGCAAAGCAAACCATACAGTCATAGAAACATGTAGAAACATCCACAAACAGCAAAACAACAATATGATATGTCAAACGGATCAAACATACCCAAAACCCATATTTTCCCCTTAAGCATATTTAAGAAAATCTAACAATAGGATTAGCAAAACTTAACCAAATTAGCCAATTTTTCTAACAGAGGCTTAAAATAATATTTATGAATTTCTGCATATTTTTCCAGATTTTTAACATGCATAATTTCGCTAATTATCACTAATCACCCCTTAATCCCCCAAAATCCGGGATTAACAAAATTAGTCGAAATTAACCCAAATTCATATCAGAGGCATAAAATGATGTTTTAGAATTTTAGGAATTTTTCTAGATTTTTCTGAGCCATAGTTTCGCTAATTTTCGCTAATTACCATAACTAGCCATAATTAGTGAAGAACAATGCAAATCACTCACCTTTGCCACAAATTAAACTATAGATCTGAAATGTCATCTGATTTGGATCCAATCCCTATATGTTCCAGCAGCTCTATCCCAAATTTGACGTTGATTTGCCTTGATTTGATATAGATTAGGCCAAAACTTGATTAGAAAGTGATTAGAAGGTGATTTGGGTGTTGCAGGCCATGGCTAGAGCTCAAAGGAGGTTTGTGGCGGCTGGAAAATGAATGAAGAATCGTTTCCTAAACCCTAGCAGCCCTCAAATACCTCTAAACCCGAAATTCCCCCATTGGGCCTAGTTGCTAATTACCCGGTTAAACCCAATTAGCTGAAAATAACCCTTTAAAACCTTAATTCAGCCATATCTCCCAAACGGTAAGTCCGTTTGGCTAATGTAACCACTCTATGGAAAGAGAAACCATCATTCGAATCCAATGGAAGTGGTTTCAGATCAAAATTCCTTTCCAGTCAAAAGTTATGGCCAAAACAGTACCAACTAGGGGCAAAACGGTCATTTAAAAATCGACAAAAATCATGAACATGGGAAATGACCCCAATAGTCGTCTCCCATAGTTACATGACTATACTACTTCGTATGTGAAATAAATAAATATTCTACGATCCTATGATGCGTAGAATGCGGGTCGTTACAATTGCCTTATTGAACAGGGGGCTATATAAAGTAAAACATGCTCAAGACTATAAAACTCAGTTGGTGTACCTCTGAATAGATGAGTCAAGGTTGGTCTGTAAAACATGCTCAAGACTGAGTGGAACAACAAAAGCCTTTTTTTTCTTGGACGACGATATCCATGTTGATCAATATTAGTCTACTTCGGTCTCATTATCAATATCATAAACAACATATGTAGATTGAGCCTTTCTTTCAAAAGATGACTTTCTTTGGGGATAATCATCTTAAGTGCATCAGGATCAACATTAGCATCAGGGTTAAGCACTAATATCCATATAGGCCTGCCCAGCATGATTCACTAATATACAAACTTACCTGAAATGAATGTGATGAACAAATAGGAACAATAAATATAACCTCATATGTTAATCTACTACTACATATAAAGCCAGGTGATGAGGACATGGACTACCTTTTCAATTATGATGATGATCCAGACTTAGACTCTCTTTACTTGAATATGCAATATTACAATCCGAATTTGAAAGAATAGTTTTACTACTTGACTTTTAAGGCTTTGTAGACAACCCTTCAATGTTATGTGGAAAATTGCAAATTGAATGTACAGATGTGTTACATGTAGTGAACAATTTGATCGATTTAACAAGTGTATTACTCAAATGCCAAAAAAATACTATTTATAAACAGGAACAATAAAAGTTTACCAGCTAGAAAATTGATTAACAAATCGGAACAGTAAACATAATATTCATTTCTAAGATAAAAGAAAACTAGAGAATGGAGATAAACAAAATTAAAAATTCGATTTTTGTATGCATAATTTTACTTCATCATGGCTTGGAAATGGGATGGTCTCCATCTTAAAAGCACTAGCATGAAAACCAGCTATCAATAAACATCATATATCTCACCATTTTAAAAATAACTAAATATAGAAACAAAGATCCAAAAATGCAAACTTAGAAAGTTATAGTGGTACTACTAAATAAACTGGTGGAAAGGAGGGTGAAGAAAATAAAAATGCAAGGATGAGATCAAGATCAACAATAGTATTTTTTTTGTGCTACTACTCCTTCACTGGCAGTGATCAAACATCCAGTAACAGCGGTATCGTCTCCAATTTTGGTATCAATGTGCATCATTAGCCTTGCAAAATATAAGGACATATTTACTTAAATTACAGGAAGAAAAATAAAAGATATTGATTTGTGCTTTTCCTATTAATACTGGGTCTGAGTCAATCATCTACATCATTAAGCCAGAGTATTCAATAGCTGGACACATAGAGCAATCCAAATAGATTTAAGAAAAGTAGAAATTTTAAATATGGAAATGAAGGGAGTTACCTTAAACAATGACTAGATAATTAAAGACGAAAATGATGGATCAGAATTTCTACTGGCTGGATTCAGAATTTCTACGGTCTGGACTCGGAATTTTCAAACACCAGTATAAAATACAAAAGGAAACGCAAACTTCTAATTTAGTAGAAGTTCATCATTAACTATGTGGAAGGACGCAGTATGCATGACATGGTCCATGTACGGAAGTAACAGAACTGCCACATGACTTGGCCAATAGAAGTTATTGCTTAATGTCTATATTCATGCATCCTTACAGCAATAAATGTGAGTTCAATAATTTATGTGTGTGCGATGACTAGATTTTAAAGAAGAAGAAGCATGCATTTATGTAACTCTAAGTCCAGACAGTAGAAATACTGACCAAAATAATTTATGTGTGCGATGAATAAATTTTAAAATCAGCCTTATAACTCCATCTACAATGACTCGTCATCATTTCATTTTCAACTTATTTTTTTAATGGTAATCTTCGGATCTTTTTCTGCATGTGAAAAATTGGGCTTTGCAATCAAAGTGACATGTCCAAGATAAATGGACTTATATTATCCATTAAGATTAAAAATTCATGACTTAATGAACCTAGCAGCAACAAGGTCTCAGTGCCAAACTCAAATTCCTCTACTGTAACATCTGAAGTGGATTACCACTGTGCATATCTATGAAACTGAAGACTCTTATATCTATGACAAAAATATGATGAAAGAGAAAACATATCTGCAACTGTACTCGAATTAATGTAAAATTGTAAAAAAATCTTACTGGAAGAAAAAAAATTACCATAGGATTAACGATTTAAAGCTATCTCTCCAGCAAACAAAACGCTTACACCCCCTTTCCTAATCTCAAAAACATCAACAATCACTACCGCGTCTGCGCCCTATCTACCGCCGGGCTTGTGCTGATCGAGTACCTCCACTTCACCCGCAATCTTCCCTTTTCCTTCTCTGAGCAAATCGCCTCCAAGTCTCCGAGCACCCATCCACCACTTCCTTTCCTACCACCTACCGACGAGTTCAATTTCTTCTCGGAGTCCATCGCCAGTCCGATCAGAAGCATAATTGCGGATTTGGGGGCGAATAAGAAACACCGAGTGTAACACCCCATGTCCATTAATGTCACTCACGAAGGGAATGCATTAACTTCCATGGAGGTTATAAGTGAATATAGAACAGAAAAATTACAACATGTTATAAAATTACGGGGTGTTACACCGAGGATGTAAATAATGGAAAACCGACAAGGAGGTTAAGTGATGGAGGTTGCTTTGAATGCAAAAGTGAAGAAAGGTGGCAGAAGTATCCAGATTATAGGGTTACGGGGGTAAAAGCGGGAAACAAAATTATCAAGGAAAATGGTGGCGGGAATGTATGTGTATGACCTAATTAGAAACATATATTATTGTAATATGCACCGCTACTTCAACCGACAAATTGACATAGGAGATGTACGGCTGCATATCAAGGGAGTAAATCATAGAATGGTGGATAATTTTGTAGCCGATGGCAAAGCCGGTTGAATTTGCATTCTGTAAATTTATATGAAATCAAAACATAGATTTGAAGGGAAAAAAATAGGTTGAACCAAAAAACTTGTGCTGCTTTGTGTAATCCAAATTTGTAAGGCTTCAATGCACATTACAACAACTTTTATTTTAAAATATAACTTCTTATTGAGAAGTTAAAATTTTACTTTTAAATTTTATGAATATTACAAAATTGACGTTTTTTCTTATAGTGTTACATTGTAATTTTAATTTTTTTAGTATAATGAAAATTTAAAAAAAAAATAAAGTTTTATGAATATTTTGTAGTTTTATTTTAGTTATAAGTTTGAAATTATTTAAATTACTGAATGTTTAATACAATTATCAATTACAAGTATTGAATGCTAAGTAATAAAAATACATATTAATATTAATTATCAAATACAATTATTAAATAAATTTTAATTATTTATTAATTATTTCATAATCAATATTATTTATTTATTAATTACACATATATTTAATTAAGTTTGAAATAAATTTACCTTTGGTAAATTTAATTGAAAAGAAATATTATACTTAATACTTCTTATGTTATAACCAAGTATTACTTGGGGAAAAAATAATTTTTAAAAATATGTTTTTTGCATGTGGCTTTACCAGTTGCAAAAAAATTACAGTTATCGCAACTGGCGTTAACAGTTGCTAAATATATATTTTTTGCAACTAGTTTGGAAGCGCAGTTGCAAATTATATGTCTATTACAACTGCAATGAACGAGCAGTTGCTAAAAATATGTTTTTGCAACAGGTAGGAAAGCACAGTTGCAAAAAATATGCTTTTCGCAACGGAAAGAAAAAGTCTGTTGCTAAGTCTTATCTATTGCCACTGTACGAAAGGTCTGTTGCTAAATGTCATTTACTGCAACTGTCATTTGACGCCAGTTGCAAATAGCTAGTTGCAATAGGGTATTTTTCTTGTAGTGTTGTTTGCAAAATGTCTATTTTTAAGGGTTATATATATTATTAAAATATATATAATTTCCATAACAACTATTTTAAATTTTAATTTGGCCGTATCTTACAATTTATAAAACGAAATCTAAAATTTTAACATTCATTAGAAAGATATAATTAAACAGATTCTAATGTTTCTGGTTTTACAGAAATCTGATTAATTTGAATTACGTACATTCATTCAAAGTTTAAAAATCGAATTTCAAATTGCCATTCCATTTCGAGTTCGTTTTAAATAAATTTTAAATTTACATATTCTTATTTCATTTTAGAAAAATAAATTTCAAGTCATTATTTATTAAAATAAATTATTTTAACATTAAAAATCCATTAAATCAATTAAAAATAAAATTTTAATTTGGTTCTGAAATACAGGTTGCTACAGTTACTAGTCCCGATACGGGGGCACCTGCTCGTCGGGAAGGTAAAGGACCTAAGCTCTCTAGCCAAGATCGTATGCCTAGACGAACATTTGGTAAAGAACTTAGCCTCATAGAGCGGCATAGCACTAAAGAATACATCTCGGATATGATAGAGCAAATCATGAAGAGGAATCAAATTGGCAGTGATGATGAAAGAGACTGGGATTTCTCTCCTGACAGGACTCTGTTTACCGATAGAATCCGAGAAAACAAGTGCTCGAAGAAATACACTCCTCCAACCTTGCCTCCATACAATGGCCTTGTTGATCCCAACTACTTTATGTTCAAATACGAGTGGCATATGAGTGCTGCAAAGGCAACAGAAGAGACGAGATGCATATACTTAACTCTCTACTTGCGTCAGTATGGTCCACAAAGCTGCCACCCAAGTTCGTAGACCAGTTCTCTGACTTGACCAAAAAGTTCAAGGAGTAGTTCTTCCTGTATGCTGCCAAAGCCAAGAATGCTATAACACTTTCAGCAATGAAGCAAAATCCTAGGGAATCCGTTAAAGCTTTTCTCAGTCGGTTCAATGTTGCCTTGCCCGAAGTGAGGAATCCAGAGCCTCGCATAATCCTCGTGGCTTTACTTGACGCTATAGACAAGAGAAGCAAGTTTGGGAGATGGATAAAAATGAAGGAATCAACTACGCTTGATAAGTTCTATAAGAAAGCAGAAAAGTACTTGAGAGTAGACAACGATCCTCTTCCTATTGGCACAAGTAGGTCGAGGATAAAAAGACTGTTAATGCTTAAGATAGTCAACAGAAATCTCAGAGATAAAAGCGATCCAATAATGGAAACAACAAAGCCAATAAGAAGTTTTTCCTTCATGACTCATTAGAATTAACTCCTTTGAATGACACTCCTGAAAACACGTACCTTGCCATGAAAGATGCAGAAGACTACCTGGAGCCTCGGCCAATGAAGATGAATGACCATCTAACCAAGTCTGGGAAGTTCCGCCGGTTCCACAATCAGCCATGCCACAATACCAATGATTGTAGGCATCTTAAATCATTGATCGAATAGCTGAGTAGGAAGAATCGTCTACAAAAATATGTGAAAGATCCCCAAGCTGCAAATCCTTCTGTAACTCCCCTGGGGAAAGGAGAATTGTATGGCTTGGTCGGTACAAGCAAAAAAGCTTCTGCTCAAACCAATGCAAGGCCTATCGTCGACCGGCAACCGCTGGCAGTGCTCCAATATCCTTGGCTCAAAATAAGTGATCTTCTTCGCTATTACTTTACTTCTTGCATTACTTTACTTCTTGCTATGTTCTACTTTCTTGTAAAAAATCTGTAATGCTTTACATGCATTGTACCGAACAATAGCTTTACGAATGAAGTTTTACTTGAATGTATAAATCTCTTACTTGCAAAATATAAAAAATTTGCTAAAAGACGATTTTCTCATTGTAGGTTATTCAATAAGCGTCTGCTTCCTTTAAGTTCGACCGAATGAGGCAACCTCGATAACACCAAATCAAGGGTAGATCGAAAAAGTCCCAATGAGTCAAACGAAGAGTGTAGCAAGTAACCGCGGATTCAGAACCCCTAAAGGTCGTGGGAATTTGTTGCGCGAAATGAAGCGCGGGAGCTCGTTATGCGAGACGAAGCGTGGGAGTTCATGGCGCGAAGCGACGCGGCCCTTACCCCTAAAGGTTACGGGAATTCGATGCGCAAAATGAAGCGCGGGATCTCTCTATGCGAGACGAAGCATGGGGGTTCAAAGCGCGAAGCGATGCGGCCCTCATCCCTAAAGATTGCGGGAATTTGTTGCGTGAAACAAAGTGCAGGGGCTCGCTATGCAAGACGAAGCATGGGAGTTCATGGCGCGAAGCGATGCGGCCTTCACCCCTAAAGGTTGAGGTAATTCATTGCGCAAAACGAAGCTCGGGAACTCGTTATGCGAGATGAAGCATGCGAGTTCGTGATACGAAGCGATGCGGCCCTCACCCCAATAGGTCACGGGATTTCGTTGTGCAAAACGAAGCGCAGGAGCTCGCTATGCTAGACGAAGCATGGGAGTTCACGGCACGAAACGATGCGGCCCTCACCCCAAAGGTTGCGAGAATTCATTGCGCAAAACGAAGCACCAGAGTTCACTATAAGTGAAACAATGCATGGGAGTTCATGGCGCCAAACGATCCAATCTCATCTAAATCTCGCTGGAGTTCGCACTGCAAAACAATGCGACAACAAAAAATCCTTTCCATAGAGAAAGCTACTTCTCCATAGGAGAATCAACAACGCTTGATGAACTCTATAACGTTAATTCAGTCGATAGGAGTCTCTCCGAAATATGGGGCATCCAATGGAGTCTCTGATGTAGGAACTGATCGTCAAAGCAAACAAACATTGAGGAGTAGAAATTATTCCAATAACGAAGACTAATGACGACCTCTTAGTTTGGGGCACAAATATTCAAATATTCAATGCTTCTTTAAGAAGGAGCAGAAAATAAATCACAGATATATATTTCCTAAATGTGTAATGTCGTATACCATCGTACATGTCGTTTAAATAGCAGCGCTTGAAATCCATAGTCGAATTATGATGATAAGTTGATCTTAAACGTTAACGCGAATTCAAATTAGAATATCGTGTTTGTGCAGATAGTATTCGACGAGATATAAACCGTTGAATAAAGCAGTTATGAATAGACACGTCATTTAATTCAAAATAAAAATTCGTTATAACTTAAGTTTTAACTGACTAATCTTTTATCGATGTGGCCAATCGATAACAAAATATTAGCGCAGAAATGTGCAGTGTTTTTGTTGCTACAGAATAGGTTGTAACAGTGAAGAAAGGCACAACCATCGTTCGCTTTAGAAAGTGTGCTTTGCTTCAATGAAAACTCAATGGTAGAACGAGTTCATAAAACAAGTAATTTAGCTTAAATCGGCCACAACCATTTCATTCAAACTGGGCACGACCAATCCATGCAAACCTCATTTGTTTCATGCACTCGAGCCCGAGTTAAAACCGGGGCATTCACAAACTAGCACAACGTTATTAACAACAAGCAAATTGAATTCAAAACTGGAGAGTCTGTTAGTGCGACAAAATTTGTGTAACAGAGCATTTCAAAAAGCGGATTTGAGTTCGGATTGTTACCAATAAGCTTTTAGGTGCTCAACAAACTTGGATCAGAATGCAAGTTTCATATCGGATCAAACAAGCAAAAATATATCAACAATAACATTCATTTAGAAGCCCGCATTTTTCACAAGCAAATTTTTTTTCATGAATATTAACCAACTTTGGCACAAGATATACCCAGCTCTGGAAAATTCCTGCCTACTACTGCATTCCTAAGGTTTCTACTAGGAGTTAATAACAGATCCCACTTACATACAATGTAAACTCACAATACCTGCTCCTGTATTAACCCCACGCTCAAAACCCTAGACTGATCTAATCCCCCTAGATCAGATTTCCCTTGATTACAACCCTATAACCAGTAACCCTAGTTTTTACAGACTCTAGTAAACTGCCAGTTAATACCTTAACTGGTTCCCCTAGATTTTTACACAGACTAGAAAAACTGTTCGAATTGGTTTACAACTCAAAACAAATTAAAAAACAGCAAAATTTAAAAAAAAAACCAAGACTTTATAAAGGAAAAATCAATCTCCCCTTTGTAACTTGACTTGGCCAGCCCACTTCACAAATCGGTTGCACCCCTTCTTTTCTTTTTCTTGATCGAATTCTCTTCTGGATGTTAGAACTGGCGGCAGGCAATTGGGAAATTCTAGGGTTTCAGCTTTCTCCCAAAATCGGTGAAGCTCGTTCAAATAAAATTCGATTCTCATATGCTTGAGTCTTCAACGGCTTCTCTATCTCGCTTGCACAATTCGGGATTCTTTCGATTGAAAACCTGTGAGTAATTGTTATGAATTGATTTCTGTTCTTTTTAAATTTTGGCTCGTGTTTTCGATCTTCCTTATATGCCTGCGATGATGTGGTGTAGACTATATAGGGTAAATAGAACCCTAAAATAACTCCCTGATTTCGATTGAATTGGCTTCCTCTGATTTTGCGATGCTTTCCCCTTTTTACTCTTCGGCATAAATTAATATTTGTGTGATTATGGCTTTGATTGAATTCTTGCAATAAACGACTTGTTTTGATAATCACCGAGATAAACCTGGATGTCTTTAAGTACCACTGTGAACTTTGGGAATAAATACTTGCCAAAGTTTTGGCTGATTCCTGAATTTATATATGATATCTATCCCCAAATTACGCATGTTAAAAAAACTGTATTTATTTGTAAAAATGGAAACAAATAAACTTGATTTGCCAACTCTGGAACCATATATTGAACTTGCCAAAAACATTAGTGAATTTGATTACTGGGAATTGTTTGTTTCCAAAAACAGATTGCGAAATTCTATTATTCTCTTGATTGATTTTGTAAATGGTATCTTTCCAAAAAATGTTCTCATGAGTACTCTATTTAAAAAACTTGATTTCTCTCATTTCTGGAAAGCAATTAAAGTAATGAATTCTTTCCCTTGCGATTCCTTTGTTGTAATCAAATTTGTTCTTGACAAATTTGAATTCAAACATGAATGTGCCACTTTTCTTGGTCGTCAATGTACTTTGAGAATGCACTTGTTCACATTCCACTTTGCACCTTCCACGTACTCAAGAGCTTTTTGTTGTGCCATACTCTTGTAGACCATACTTGCATACTCAAAATATGTTTTACATGTCGAATTAAAATCTGGAACAAATTTGAGAGTTTGAAACGCTGTTACCTATGACTATGCTACTGTGTACATACATATGACAGTTGACTTTGTCTTCTTCCCATGTTGATTCATGCACTATTCATGTAGATGCATTGCACATACTCCATAGATCATGCCATCACTTTCCAAAAAAAATGATGCTCAGTAAGAATGCTGGACCGATTTACTAAATGATAATTTGGACTGCTTGTATCAGTTTGGGCATTCATGTATGCAATAGAGATGTATGTTGAGTTGTGCTTTTGTGCTCCACTTGTTATATTGTTGCCATATACCATCTACATGCTGCCATGGTGAACCATTCTTAAAACTGATATGTCTGATCATTTGCATGTATGTTAGTTTGGTTCATGTCCCATGTTTGCTGCACCAAGCTGAGTTGCACATGCTTGCTGTTTTGACATGCTGAACCCATGAACCTTTTTGCCTTGTGAAACTTGTATGATGCTGAGTTGATTTCCATATGTTGTCCATTATAGTTCATGTTTACTTGAAATTTTATACATGGCTCGATCATGTTCTAGCTTGTACTTGAACTTGAGACTTGAAACATTTCACCATATTTGCTGTATAAACTTGACCAGTGGATTGTTCATTGTGCTGCTTGGTCTGAACCAGTTTTGAATTCATTTACATGCATTCACTTGCTCCCATATACATTGTTAACCTGCTCGACACTTTGAAAATGCTGTATTGTTGGCACCTTGGCACTTGCATTTGCTTGTAGCTGCTTTGTACTCGACTTGAATTTCATGTTGGCTGTCTTGTATTGCCTGAGTATGCACTGAGTCGAGTTGGTCTACGTAGTTGCTCCTTAGTTGCACTCTAGATTGGCGAGGCAGTGCACACGTGTATATATACACGTGTGTATATGCAGCCATTCAATATTATTTTCTGTCCCTGTACAGATACAAACTGTCTTCCTTGTGGTATTTACAGTGTTTCACTGTGAATATCACAAGCTGTCTAGACACAGATAAATTAAATCAAGTCATGAAAAATGATGAGAAACACGCCAAAATTCTGAGGCAAATAAATTTTTGAAATAAAAATTATATCTGCTAGAATTTAAAATATTATTTCTATTTCAGATACTCTGTGTGTGTTTCATGTGACTGGTAAGCAGATGATGACTGGGTTGACAATGAAGATGCTGTGAAGACAGAAGATTGAAGACTAGAACAGTATATAAATGTGTATATGAGTTAATGTATGTATAACTGAGTGTGAGTGTTTGTACAAATGAAACTGTAAACAGAGTGACAGAGTGTATGTAGTGAGGGGAATTGTTTATAAAGAAGTTTATTGTACTGTAATGAATATCATTGAGATGTACAAATAGTGGAGTATAAAAATTGTACTGATTGATATTGAAATAAAATATTATATTTAAATAAAATAATGTGTTAATATTTAAATTTCTACATAGTCGTGTTTTATTTTAATATAAATATAATATTCCTATCTGTATGTATATGTGAAACAGTACAACAACAAACACATTTATAAATAATATATATTTGGTTGTTATCATCAAACAAAAATCATATAATTGTGTATACAACTACGTCATATACAACAAACTCCCCATTTTGATGATGACAGACAAATGTTAAGCTTTTGAATCCAATAACTGTGTTTGATAGTGAAGAACTGAACTCTCCTATTTGAATGCTCCCCCACAACAGAAACTCCCCTATAATTGTGCATGATAGAAAAGAATGAAAATATTTTTAAAATATTCACTCATAAATCAAAATCTCAACCCACTCTCCCCCTTTTGTTATGATCAAAAGGATACAGAATTTAAAATACAGATGAAAAATGACTAAAAAATTATAATTTCAACTCAAGAGGAAGAATGGTCATCATAAATCTCAATCAGTCAAACAAAAATCATAATAAACCGAGAACTAGTGACATATTTCACATTGTAGAACGATAGATTTATGATGAAATTTATATATAATGGAGAGAGTTATGAAAATATGATTTCCAATTATTTTCCAACAAAAAATTAAAAAATGAAGCACAAAAACAGTGATGGATTTGGACTATAATTAATAATTCAATTTAAGTGACAAAATCATATAATCTCAAATCCCAATAGCTATCAATCAACAAATCATAATACTTCATAAGATTTCAACACATTTCACTGATTAGAAAGATGGATTGACAGGCTGGTTTTTATACACCAAGGAGAATTTCAAATTAATTTCAATTTATAGCACAATATTTCCTTTTTCTTTTTATTTTATTTAAGAGTACACTAACCACGCATAACCAGAGCTTGGATTTTTAAATGAGGTCAGTCGCAGCTTAAATTATAAGTTGTCTCATAACCATGCATGACCAGAGCAGGGATTTTTAAATGAGGTTAGAAACACACTTATGTATTAATTATATATTTATCATTTTCAACTTCAACAGAAAAAACTCCTCGGTATATAAAACCAATATGAATGATAGAAATGTGGTAGGTACAAAAATCGACTGTGAAATAAATTTCTAAATTAACTATATTATGAAATATGCTCGACTATACAGGGATCATTGAAAATTTTCAATTATCACTAATTTTGAATAATAACATAGCCCAATTTCTATCACAAATATCTTCACTGTTTATACAAAAAGTTTTTTTAAAAATATTAAACTCTCCACATTAATATAAAAAACATGATGGATGGAAGAATGATGATAGATAAAGGAGATGGTCGTGAAATACTTGCCAATTCAAAGATATTATAATAAGTGTTCAACCATCGTGAAAAATCTAAATAAAATCTCCTCTTGTTGTGAAATATGTTGCAGTCACAATTCATCACAATTTCAAAATCTGGTAATAATTTTGATGAATTATAAATACATTTCAGTTTGGATATTGATTTCAATTTCTGAGTGAATAATCAATAAATAATCTTAAAATTGAAAATCAATTACAAGAGGAATATGTAGAACTATATAGGACAAGAAGGATTAAAGTGTATACAAAAAAATTATTCAGCACATCTGATACCAATTGGTGTCCTTATTAACAAATTTTAATCACAAAGCCTAACCAGACAAAATCAACAAATTTGGTACATTTATCAGAGCTGCAGACAAGAATAAGCAGTTATTTGAAAAACAGTATCAGAGCAGCAAACAAATCATAAACAAGCAATTTCCAAAGTATTTTCAAAATAATATCAGAGCAACACAAGAAATAGTTTCAAATCAGACTTGTCAAAATGAAGGTCACATAAGATGATTCATGATCCAAAAATACCGTTTATTTAAAATCATCTGAGGAATATGAAACTCTCAAGATTCAGTGAATCAATCACACTAGAATGTAAATTTTAGATTCAAGATAAGTGTGTGATTCAATAAATAATTAATTTCAAATGATTTTAAACAAACAAATATTCAAATCAAATAATCATGAGATAGCAGTGAGTTTTAAGACCGGTTTTTAAAAGAATTTTTCACCATTATTTCTGACAAGCCCAAAGAGAATTCATATCATTTACATTAAGTTTGATAGGTATTTATGATCCAAAAAATTAAAAATAATTTATTTGAAATCACTTGAATCAATGTCAAGTTTGAGATATAATGATTTATTCACATAAGATTGATAATTTCAAATTTAAGCGGTTTGTGATATTCAAAATATCAAGAATTTCAGATGATTTCAAATAAAACTAATTTCTACCATAATAATCATGAACAAAGATGAATTTCATGATGTATCACTGATTCAAGACAATTTAAAATATTCAAGCCAATATGAAAATTCCTGAAATTACCACAACTGATAAATAACGGAGTGCTGTAATGAGTACAAGTTTTCAAGACTTTCTAAAATGAATTAGAAGAAACCCAAAACAGCAGTGCTATTTGGAATTTTATTAAATATTCAGATCTTAAAAAAAATTAGAATTCAAAATTAGTAGTGTTTAAGATATGACATGAATACTTCAACATTGTTAGGAATTCAGAAATTAGAAATAAACTTCAAATCAATTAAAGATATTTACAAGTTTAGTTTCAAGATCTGGAAATGATTAAAACATCAGAGTTTTATTCGAATGAAGCAAATTTCGAGAAAAATATGACTTCTGCAATTGGAAGTTAATGAAGCCCAAAATGAAACAAAAAATATGGCAGTGACAAATTAAAAAAATAGACAGGGTAGAAGAAGGAATAAACAAAGAAAACAAAAATATTTACAAAGATGAGTTCAGAAATTATACCTGAAATCCATGTAAACCAGAATCTCCGACTCAATCCATTTTGGCTAAGGAGCTCTGAAAGATACAGAAAATGGAATAGCTTGAATTCAATTTCCTTTTAGCAAAGCAGTTCCTCAGCCTCCTCTGGTATCTACCAATTTATAGGATCGAGTGGTCTAACAAAAGTTGTAAAACCACTTACATTTTTGTTCACATCTTTTGGTACCCAAATATGTTTTTATAACAATCCATTAGAATCAACTAGAGTTCCCTTTGGAACCCAAATTCCTTTAGTTTTTCCAAAAATCATTTTATTTCTTTTTGGGATCCACAAATGTTCAACTGGATTATTATCAAACCAATTCTTATCTCATTTGTGATTCAAAATTCAAAATTTCAGAATGACCCTTCTTGAAGCAGTTTGAAGGATTTTTAAAATCACAAGAGTTCAAATTTTCAAAAACATTTCTTTTTCCGAAAGCAAGACCATTTTTATTTTCGAAGAAAATTGGTTTTTCAACAACATATTCAAAGATTTTTCACCATTAGAAAATTTAGCCAATATTGTTTCAAGTTGTTGAATTATAAATTTAAGATCACCATTTTCTTTCATTAGATCTGAACAATGGTTTTTAGTGATCTTACTCTTTTCAAAATCAGTTTTCAAAACCAAATTTTCATCGTTAAGTAATTTAATTTTTATTTGGGACTCAGCAATTTTAAATTCAAAATGTTTTCGACTCTCAGATTCAAATTTCTTGAATTTTTCAATCTCAATTTCTAGCTCATTCAAAATAGACTTAGTTTTCAATAAGCTTTGTTTTTCAGCAAAAATATATTTGGAACAGTCGTGTTAAAATTTCCAAATTCTTTTTGCAAACAATTGTTTGTGCTTTCAAGCTCTATCTTGTTCTTTTTAAAATCAGAATTTCATTCTCAAGTTTTTTAATATTTTTATTTTGACGAACAAAATTATTTTTCAAAATTAAACAATTTTTGCAATTAGAATTTGAAGACTTCTTAATGTTTTTAAGCTTTGATTCCAAAAGATTATTTTTGCAAATCAACTCAAGTTTTTCATATTTTAGAATTTTATTTTTAGATTTTAGATTCTCAACGAATTCAATTAAACCATTTAAGCGAGAAATTAAATCTTTACAAGAAAGATCTCCTGTTGAGTCTCCATCGGGATTTCCATCTGTACAACCTGTTAAGCACAAATCTGAAACTGAGTTGACCTTCTGCGGTTTTTAGTTGTTGTCAGTTTTTCCATACAGCGCATTGAGAGTCTGCTAGATTTCATGCGCAGTAAAACAATGGGAAATAAGGCTATATTGTACATCATCAATATAAGAATATAGAATATGAGTAGCGTGTAAATTAAATTCAATATCAACCCGATTTATAATATCATACCCATTTATAATAATATTCCAGCATTTAATATCAACAGATTTTAAATTGGATTTCATTTCTGATTTTCGATTTGAAAAATCTGCACCATTGAAAATAGATGGAATATGACTGGACTGAATCTATATGGACTGACAACTAGGGATCACCATTAATCTAGAGTTAAAAAATACCTGCTATGATACCACTTGTTGGATCTAGATTAACCCTAGAGGGGGGTGAATAGGGTTTATTGAATTTTAGCGGGTTATTAAAAAATCCACAGATCAGCCCAGCTTCGGCAAAATCCTGCCACTACTGCATTCCTAAGGTTTCTACTAGAAGTTAATAATAGATCCCGCTTACAGACACTATAAACTCGCACTACCTGCTCCTGTACTAACCCTACGCTCAAAATCCTAGACTGATATAATCCCCTAGATTAGATTTCCCCTTATTACAACCTCGAAACCAGTAACCCTAGTTTTTAAAGACTCTAGTAAAATACCAGTTAATACCCTAACCGGTTCCCCTAGTTTTTTACACAGACTAGAAAAACTGTTCAGATTGGTTTACAACTCAAAACAAATGAAAAAACAACAAAATTTAAAACAAAATAAAACCCTAACCTTTATAAAGGAAAAATTAATCTCCCCTTTGTAACTTGACTTGGCCAGCCCACTTCACAATTTGGTTGCGCCCCTTCTTTTCTTTGTCCTGATCGTATTGTCTTTTGGATATTAGAAATGGCGGCAGGCGATTGGGAAATTCTAGGGTTTCAGCTTTCTCCCAAAATAGATGATGCTCCCTCAAATAAAATTCGATTCTCTGATGCTTGATTCTTCAATGGCTTCTCTATCTCGCTTGATCGACTTGGGATTCTTTCGATTGAAAACCTGTGAGTAATTGTTATGAATTGATTTTTGTTCTTTTTAAATTTTGGCTTGTGTTTTCGATCTTCCTTATATGCCTGGAATGATGTGGTGTAGATTATATATGGTAAATAGAACCCTGAAATAACTCTCTGATTTCGATTGAATTGGCTTCCTCTGATTTTCGATGCTTTCCCCTTTTGATTCTTCGGCATAAATTAATATTTGTGTGATTATGGCTTTGATTGAATTCTTGCAATAAAGACTTGTTTTGATAATCACCGAGATGAACCTGGATGTCTTTAAGTTCCACTGTGAACTTTGGAATACATACTTGCCAAAGTTGTGGTTGATTCCTGAATTTATATATGATATCTGTCCCCAAATTACGCATGTTAAAAAACTGTATTTATTTGTAAAACAGGAAAAAAATAGACTTGATTTGCTTATTCTGGAACCATATATTGAACTTAACAAAAACATTAGTGAATTTGATTACTGGGAATTGTTTGTTTCCCCAAATAGATTGCGTAATTCTATTTTGCTCTTGATTGATTTTGAAAATGGTATCTTTCCTATAAATCTTCTTATGAGTTCTCTATTTAAAAACCTTGATTTCTCTCATTTCTGGAAAGCAATTAAAGTCATGAATTCTTTCCCTTTTGATCCCTCTGCTGTAATAAATTTTGTTCTTGACAAATTTGAATTCAAACATGAATGTGCCACTTTTCTGGCTCGTCAATGTACTTTGAGAGTGCACTTGTTCACATTCCACTTTGCACCTTCCATGTACTCAAGAGCTTTTTGTTGTGACATACTCTTGTAAGACCATACTTGCACAGTCAAAATATGTTTTACATGTCGAATTGAAATCTGGAACTAATTTGAGAGTTTGAAATGTTGTTACCCTTGACTATGCTACTGTGTACATACGTATGACAGTTGACTTTCTCTTCTTCCCATGTTGATTCATGCACTATTCACGTAGATGCATTGCATATACTCCATAGATCATTCCATCACTTTCCAAAAAAAATGATGCTGAGTATGAATGCTGGACTGATTTAGTAAATGATAATTTGGACTGCTTGTATCACTTTGGGCATTCATGTATGCAACAGAGATGTATGTTGAGTTGTGATTTTGTGCTCCACTTGTTATATTGTTGCCATATACCGTCTACATGCTGCCATGATGAACCATTCTTAAAACTGATATGTCTGATCATTTTCATGTGTGTTAGTTTGGTTCATCTCCCATGTTTGCTGCACCAACCTAAGTTGAACATGCTTGCTGTTTTGACATGCTGAACCCATGAACCTTTTTGCCTTGTAAAACTTGTATCATGCTGAGTTAATTTCCATGTATTGTCCATTGTAGTTCATGTTTATTTGAAATTTTATACGTGGGTCACGTTCTAGCTTGTACTTGAACTTGAAACTTGAAACATTTCACCATATTTGCTGTATAAACTTGACCTGTGGATTGTTCATTGTGCTGCTTGGTCTGAACAAGTTTGACTTCATTTCTATGCATTTACTTGCTCCCATATACATTGTTAACCTGCTCGACACTTCGAAAATGTTGTATTATTGGCATCTTGGCACTTGCATTTGCATGTAGCTGCATTGTACTCAACTTGAATTTCATGTTAGTTGTCTTGTATTGCCTGAGTATGCACTGAGTCGAGTTAGTCCACGTGGCTTCTCCTCAGTTGCACCCTGGATTGGAGAAGCAGTGCACACGTGTGTATATACACGTGTGTATATGCAGCCATTCAATATTATTTTCTGTCCCTTTACATATACAAACTGTCTTCCTTGTGGTATTTACAGTGTTTCATTGTGAATATCACAAGCTGTCTAGACACAGATAAATCAAATCAAGTCATGAAAAATGATGAGAAACACGCCAAAATTCTGAGTCAAATAAAATTTTAAAATAAAAATTATATCTGCTAGAATTTAAAATATTATTTCTGTTTCAGATACTCTGTGTGTGTGTTTCATGTGACAAGTAAGCAGATGATGACTAGACTGACAGTGAAGATGCTGTGAAGACAGAAGATTGAAGGCAAGAATAGTATATAAATGTGTATATGAGTTAATGTATGTATAACTGAGTGTGAGTGTTTGTACAAATGAAACTGTAAACAGAGTGACAAAGTGTATGTAGTGAGGGGAATTGTATATAATGAAATTTATTGTACTGCTATGAATATCAGTGAGATGTACAAATAGTGGAGTATAAAAATTGTACTGTTTGATATTGAAATAAAATGTTGCATTTAAATAAAATACTGTGTTAATATTTAAATTTTTGTATAGTCATATTTTATTTGAATATAAATATTATATTCCTATCTATATGTATATGTGAAACAGTACAACAACAAACACATTTATAAATAGTATATATTTGGTTGTTATCATCAAACAAAAATCATATAATTGTGTATACAACTACGTCATATACAATAGATACATAAGAAATGATGTGGCACAATTTAAATGTATGTCATAACGATAAACCAACGTGCATCAGATAAGTCGTATATAGACCTGTTGTTCTACAGCGTAGCTCGCTCATGCATATACTTGGTGGTCGATCACGTCTATAACAGTTCCAGGCTTCATGGTCCATCAGTCCAGAAGTTAAGCAACATGCCACGTGGGGTGGAGCATCATGATGCTACACTTGTCGGGTCATGCACCAGCTCCACTACAGGTCGAGCATTAACAGTAAATAGGGGTCCAGCACGCTTCTACTGAGGGGTCGAGCAGTATCTAGCTTGAAGGGTCGAGCAGCAGTCACCATGGGTCGAGCACACTCACCACATGTTGCTGAACGGTCGAGCAACACCTGAACGTCATCTTCGGTCGATCAGTAAGCAACTTGATGGCTCGTGCATTACGGCAAATAGTGGGTCATTCACTAAGCAGCTGATATGGGTTGTTCCAACTTTTATAATATGGACCAATTGTTACATGTAAGCGGTGAATTGTGTAAGTATGGACACGTGTTAGGGTTTGTAAGCAGCTTTCTATAAGAACCAGATGTAATTCGAAATACATGAAATGCGCATGTGGCAGTAGAAAGAATGGTGAAACTAGTATGTTGGAGTACATTGCATGCAAGAGCCACGTGAGTAGGGCATAATTCTAGTGCAGTCGCAAAGAAGTAATCCATGAAGGGTCGCTCACATATTAAAGTAAGCGGGTCGGTCACGAAAATACTTTGGATCGGTCACTGAAATATAGGGTCGGTCGTTCACTACTTTTAGGGTCGTACATAATAGTTGTACATATGTGGCTCCAACTGTCCAGTGGCAGTTCCGTAAATACGTCTGCGCCAGACCTCTACTCGGCTCACCATAATTACAGCTCTGCTATCACCTCCAAACTTTGCCTATAAATACCCCATTTCACCACTATTCAAAGGACCGATTTTTGCCATCCCGAAGGACTGTCATTTCCGGTTTTCCACCATTCTCAAGCTCCCCAAGCTCCATTAATGGCTTCTCAAGATCACTCCATCTTCCTCCAACATCAAGTGAATCTCATCTTCTCTAAACATGATTAATTCTCTCTCAAGTTTAATCCAAGCTACTCTAATCTCTGCTATCTTCACTAAAACCTAGATCTAACGCCAAACCCGCCATGGAATCCGCAAAAATCACTCAAGTGCCCAAGAGGTTGTAGATCTACCTTCATACTCCTTACACTTAGAGAGATTCAACCATTCATTCGCTGATTTGTAAAGATCCAAGTGAAATATTTGTAGAATAGAGAGAATGAATGAACTTAGAGATGACTCAAGCCTTGTAAATCTTGAAATGATAGTGAAAACTCTTGTCAAAGTGGATGTAGAACTATTTTAGATTGAACCATTATAAAATTATTGTGTTTTTTTAATTTCTTGTTAAGATTGTGACTCCATTTTCCATTTCTTACCGTTTGGTGAAGTACTGCTAAAGTACCTTTGGTGTTTTTAATTAATTTTGGTTTAAACAACCCTCGATGGGTCAATTTACCTCCTTGGTTTCCCACTTCGCTGGTTGATTTATTTTGAAAATTCTGGTTAGTTTTATTCATGCATAATGCTCTTATATGTATACAAACTTCTAGCCTTCGTATCTTTCTTATACGATGTCCATTTTATGCAAAATCGAAGTCTATCTTAAGCAGAATTCTGAGATGAACGCAATAGTATAGTCCGTTTTACTTAATTCCAAACTTTTTCAAAGTTTCATTGAATTGAGCTCGATTGACGAGTGAGTCAAGGTTAGAAGTAGTAAAGATATTTGGGTTGGTTGGAACTTCAGTGGATCGAGCTTGAGAGAGTTTTTTCGTTTCAGGATCAATCGTAGAAGGTCCAACCATAATGTCCGTACCTTGGGTCACCATTATCAGTAGACTTGGTAGGTAAGTTTCGGAAGATTTAAGTTGCGCTCCAAGTCTCGCTGATCGAGTGGTAGGATAGGACAGTTTTCCAATATCTCAGTGGAGGTATTGGAACGTTAATTGTAGGTGCATTTCTTCCACTTCTTATCATGTCAAAATGTTGATGGTCAAAAGTAGTTGTCAACACTCGAGATTTCCCCAATAGCGAAAATAAACGTCCAAAATGGTGAACGAGCGAGTTGCGATGTAAATATGCATAGAAAACGTTAGAGAATAGTCACACAGTATTTATAGATGTTTGGCTCATTGGATCCTATGCCCACAATGGAAGTTTAGTATTTTATTGCTTTACTTATACAGATTACAATGTGGAATTGGTATATTTCCAAATATTCAAAGAAATGCAATTCCAGTTGTTATAATGAGCGATCCCAAGTGCTATGCTTGGTGAGGAAGGTAGTAGGCTATGCTTTGTGATCCAAATGCTTGGAAGTGGACGAAGAAGTATTCACGAGTCCATTAAACCAAGTCAAGTCAAGTGGGGATCTAAAGGCTTGGATGCTTCCATAAGGATACCATGTCCACAGTGGTAGGGACGTTCGATAATGGGTTTTATTCCTTCTTCCTGAAGTGCTAAGGTAGTCCAACTTTCCAAGGAGAAACCTATTCTCTTCCTAGAGTGATGGAAGGTGTTTGGGAGGTTGCAGGAGAGTTAATTTCTCCCTAGAAAGCCATGAAAACAAGGACCCAACCATGATCTAACCTCCTTCACGTTAGAGAGTGAGCGGTATTTGTAGGAGGTGGTAGGTAAAGCAGGTGGAGTAGGTAAGAAAATAGGGACCACCAGCATAACTCGTATTCCAGGACCGATACCGTTCCAGGGATCGGTACTAATCCTGGTGCTTGTATTTTGGTTGCTTCTTCCCTAGTCAAATTCATAACTTGAATGATTCTTATCCATGAAGCTTTCTGCCTCTCGGATCCTCGAGTTTGCCAAGATATCATACCCTGGAACATCCTCTGTGACTTCATATCTTAGAGCTGTCAGGCCTACACTGATCTCGAGATTTTGTGTTTGAGGATCTAAAATCTAGAAAATTGGGGGATACAAAATCACGATGACGAGATAATGGGATACAATATGCGGTTGAGGACTAAAGGATAAGAAATAGAGGTTGGTGCGGGATGTGAAAGTTAGAAGCATGAAGCATGATACGAATTTGGGGATATGAATTCGGTATAAGTGGAATTCTAAAGAGTTGTATGGTCGGATAACTAGCTAGTGATAAGACTCAAGGTCGACCCCAAAGTGTTGGTCTATTGTTGAGCAGTTTGGTCAAGCCGAAATGTAACACCCCGAAAATTCTATAACTGTGGAATTCATGAATTAGAGTATAATCAAATTCAAATCAAGGAACTAAGGGAAACGGGATACGCCATTGCGTTCGTCTCGGAAAAATACGCGAAATAGAGTCCGAGTTTTCGAAAAACGGAGTCCGTATGAAGAAGATATGGCCTTCGGAAGTTTTGAATTAAATTTAAAATTCAAACAGAATAAAATAATAATTTGAAATGGGGCCCAATGGGCCAGGCGGATAAAACACCCGCCTAGCCACCCAGGTCGACTGGGCTGTCGACCTGGGCTACCCATGTCGACAGGGCTGTCGACAGCCCTGTCGACAGGGGTGTCGACCTGGTCGAGCCCAGTCAACCTGGCTGGCCAGGTCTGTGTTTGGTCGAATTTCAGTGGTCTGCTTTGTCATTAGGGCTAGGTGGCGGGTTTTTATTGGTCTCTCTTCCTAATGAATGGCTATGATCTAACCTAGCAACATCAAGGGTCCTAATCAATTCCTAACCACTATATAAACAACCCTAGACTAAACCCTAATCTATTCATTCAAAATAAGATTATAGCCGCCATGTTACTGAGGAACGACAAAGAATAGCCGCCAACTAGAGAGAGAGAATTAGGAAGAAAGTTCTAAGGCCTAAAGCAATTCAAGCAACCTAAAGCTAATCAATTCAACAAAGGAATTTGTGTCTTCAATCCCTAAACTAGAGAATTCATCAAACCATTGTAAGTAGAGTATTACTTTGGTATTAATAAACAACTGTGTTGATGTGTATGCTTGAATTGTGGCAATGGAAGTAATTCATATTTGTGCAAAATTATGTTATTCATTATAAAGAACTACATGCGGTAGTTCTATGCAAATAAACGTTTGGAATATTGCGCAAATTGTGTAATCTATATTGAAGCTACATGTATGTAGTTAATTGAAATTCATGCAAATTTGAGGCTTTGTTATTATGCCATTATGATGTATATTTTTGTGCATAAATCATTTTGCAAGTAATTGAAACAAGTTTGGTTATTATAGTTCATATGAAACTATGTGGAATTTTGACACCATAATCCATGCATTAAGTCATGCTTTTACAAACTTATGAATATGGCTAGGAATGATATTTGGCATAATTGAAATCCGTTATTAAGTCTATCTTGTTTTAAAGGATTATATGATGACATGGCTAGGTTAGACTCAAAAATCCCTTTTTGCAAGTTTAAAGCAAACACCATGTTTAGGAATATTTATGCATAAGTATGTTTATACCATCGTTATGTGATTAGGCTTAAATCATGATTAAGTTGAATTATGCTATGTTCATGCTAGAAGTATTTATGCCATGCTTATGTTTGACAATATGCCATGCCTATGCAAGAAGTATTTTATGCCATGCTTATGTTTGACAATATGCCATGTTTATGCTAGAAGTATTTAGGCCATGCTTATGTTTGACATTATGCCTAAATAAGAATATAGGTTCATGTTGTAGTTAAACCTATGCAAGTTCACATGCTTTGATTCATGTCACCTATGTTACCACTATGCAAGTACACCAATTTCTATTATGTATTTTCCCACGTCATATGCAAGTTCATGCGCTCACTTTCCCCTCTTTGTGTATACGCCATAAGCCTCCCCTTTTCGCATGGCTAAATTGGGCTTTAAAAGGCTAAGCCCAATATATATAAACGGACGTGTAAAACGGGGGAAAATAACGTTGGGTTAAAGATTAATTAATGAATGAAAATATGAAATAGAAGGGCCCAAAGTCAAGTATGGGTTGGGCCCATGATCGGTGTAACCTTTACACCATGAACTTAATAATGGGCCGCAAATATTTACATATAAATAAAGAAGAATGACAAGATATGTAAATGTAGAAAAGACGATGTGTTTAACCCGAGGTTGGATTGAGTTGTGATGTAAACCTGCCCGGAACCGCCCGGCTGTCCAGTAGTCACAACAATACCTATCCAATGTGGGAGGTTAAACATGGAGCCCAGCAAGGACCCGAGGTTAGACTGAGTTGTGGCGTAAGACTGCCCGGAACCAACCGGCAACAGGCAGCCACAACAATACCTGTCTAATGTGAGAGGTCAGGGCCTTAATAAGACAATTAAGGCTGAGTCAGGATTGTTAGGATTAAGTGAACTAAAGACTTAATCAAAATGGAACATGCTAAACTAAACGGACTGGTGGGGTTAGGTTAGGAAACACTTAACCAACTTAGCATGTTGGCTAGAGATGGAAAACCTAGTAACGGGGGACCCTTTTCAGCAATAACCCTAGAAGGTGTATCAGGATACCCTGAAACTAGGCAGGGTGGGGCACGATTACTGGGCTGATTGTAAGAGGTCAAATCGACGGCGGTGGTGTAGCAGTGTAGGTTCTAACGGTGTGCGGGCGTGCACGCACTCCGGCGCAGAAAAATAAAGCACTGGACACCAGTAGCATACCTTTGCACTCTAAGGTTGTGTCGGGTTGCCACTATGGGACTTGATACACCCCATGGTGGGACCAGCATAGGTAACTACAGACATCGGGGGCCGTAAGACACATGTAACTATGCGAGTAGGAGCCGATCATCGTAGAATGGATCACCTCACCCATATTTTGGGGTGCAAATTGGAAACTAGTTTATATGGGTTCAGAGATTAATTCGGGGTACGATAGTATATTCGACCCTAGATAACTTGACCAAGTTTATAATGTTGCCCACTTCCTGTTTTACTTATCATACCCAGTTCTTTATTCATAGACAAAGTAGTACTAGACTTACTCAGGCTTTATGTCTGACTCTATTTTTCTTTCGTCTTCTTTCTTCCGTTTCCCCCCCCCCCCCAGGTCCTCAGGGAGGGAACACAGCAGCTTGACCTACCTCAACATCCAGCTTGAAGAAGAGAAATGTATTGCTTGGACTTTCCTGTTTTGAACTATGGCTTTGGACAATCCACTATGGGGCTTTGGCAGTTTGTCTATGTTTTATTTATGCTTCTTTAAAAATAATGTACTCAAGACAGATTATGAAGTGTTATGTTATGTATTTGGAAAGGATGTTGTTGTAACACGTATTTGACTTTATGAAATAAAGTTTGTTGTTCTTCCGCTGTTTACAAATATGTGTTCTTATATCTGTCTTGTATATCTGTGACTTGTACTTATAAACCTCCACCAAAATTAGGGCATTCCCTTTGAGAGTGACCCTAACGGAGGTGGGGTGTTTCACTTGGTATCAGAGCATAGGTTTACCAGATAAGATAAAAAGTTTTGAAAAAAATTATTTTCAAAAAAGAAATTTAAAGAAGCATTTTTAAAAGAAAAATATTATTTTATTTTAAAAAAGGCAAAAGTCCACTCCCCAAAGCCATAGGAACTATCTCTTATCCTTCGTTTTGAATCTATCCTTTTTGTTTCAGCATGTCCCAAGATCTTAACTTGCCTGAAGGGGTACCCATACCTGGTTGGTTTAGACGTTTCTTAGAAGCAAGGGCCACTCAGCCAGGTCCTACCGTTCCTCCTCCTCCAGCTGAAGGGAATCATCCAGCCGCAGCAGCACCTTTTCCTCCACCTCCTCCACGGGGAAACACATTCGCTAAGATATGTAAAGATTTTAAAGCTATGGGAGGAAGGGATTTCCATGGAACTGAGTCCTTCGTGGCAGCTAGGAATTGGCTGAAAGAAACGGAGGACCTATTCATCATTTTTGAGGTAGAGGATAGACAAAAAGTACAGTTAGCAGTGTGGCTATTAAAGGGCGAGGCTTCCTACTGGTGGGAAGTCACTAATGCTGAAAGACCGGTGGAGACATGGGAGGACTTTAGGGCAAGGTTTGAGACCAAGTTTCTCTCAGATGCGGAAAGAAGTTTGCAGTTGGAAAAATTCTTATTTCTTAAGCAAGGAGACAAGACTGTCAGAGAGTATGTGAATCAGTTCGATGAGCTGGCTAGGTTTGGGCTTGACCTAGTCAACACCCCGCACAAGAAGGCTCTCCGTTTCGTCAAGGGGTTAAATGAGCCATTACATAGTTTGGCCATGACCCATATACCCATGGGAGCCACGTATGAAAGATTGGTGCAAATGGCATTGCTGAATGAAGAGGATAAGGGCAAGAAGGAGACCAAGGCAGAAAGCTCTCAAGGGAAGAAAGAGGGTTTGCAGCCTAAGAAGACAGACTTTAAGAAGGGCGGAAAAGGCAACAAAGAGAAGAGGAAGTGTAATTTCTGTGGCAAAGTGGGGCACTTAGTAAAGGACTGCCGGAAGAAGAAGGCTAAGGAGAATGGTGGGTGCTTTTCGTGCGGTCAGACAGGCCACAGGGCTAAGGACTGCCCAAGGAAACGAGGACAGGGGCAGGGCACTGGATCCACCCCAGGGGCACAGGTTCATGTGCTAGAAGCGCCACCATTGCAACAGCGAGGTACAAACACTTCTGTAGAAAGCGTAATTTATCTTTATGATCACCCCGTTCGCACTTTATTTGATTCCGGCGCATCACACTCCTTTATCTCGTCTGCTTTAGTAGAATCTCTGCACCTAGAAACTAGTATGGTAGAGGACCCCTTAATTGTTTCAAACCCAATTGGGGGCCCAGCTCATTTGTCTATGATCTGTTTGGATTTGAAAATTTCTATCCTAAGTGTTGAATTTCTATGTAGTGCCTTTGTTTTGGGCTTTTCGGGTTATGGTTTGATTTTGGGTATGGATTGGCTATCCCGTAATGGGGCCATCCTTGATTGTGAGAAAAGGGTTGTTAGGCTCCTAACCCAGCTCGGTAATACTTTGGAAATTTCTTGTAATCCCTCGTATGCGGTTATGCTTAGTTATCTTGAATCGCTAGATGCCTCTGTTGAAAATTTACAATCGGTTAAAGTGGTCCGGGAATATCCGGATGTCTTCGAAGAGGTGAAGGGCTTGCCTCCGAAGCGGGAAATAGACTTCCGCATATATCTTGTAGATAATGCAAAGCCCGTTGCGTTGCCCGTTAGACATATGGCTCCACGAGAAAGGAAAGAGCTCAGTAAACAGATTAAAGAGCTTCTAGAAAAGGGGTTCATTAGGAGGAGCATTTCAGAATGGGGCGCTCCAGTGGTGTTCGCTACAAAGGCGGATGGTTCACTCCGTCTATGTGTTGACTATAGGGAGCTCAACAAGCTAACGAAAAAGAATAGGCACCCTCTCCCTAGAATTGACGATTTATTTGACCAGCTTGTAGGAGCGTCTGTTTTCTCCCAACTCGATTTAGCAACCGGTTTTCATCAGCTAAGGGTGGCTGAAGATAGCATCGATAAAACGGCGTTCAGAACCCCAGACGGCTTCTTTGAATGGCTTGTCATGCCTTTCGGCTTGACAAATGCACCTGCTTACTTCGTGGACCTAATGAGTAGAGTATTTAGAGATTTCCTCAACAAATTCGTAGTGGTCTTCGTAGATGATATCCTTATCTTCTCAAAGAGTGAAGAGGAACATGCTCAGCACCTAAGGGCAATCATGGAAACTTTGCGAGTCCATCAACTAAAAGCCAAATTCTCCAAATGCCACTTTTGGAGAGAAGAGGTAAGGTTCCTTGGGCACATAGTATCCAAACAAGGGTTGGCAGTGGACCCTGCTAAGGTAGTGGCGGTACAGGATTGGAAGACACCAAGGAATGCAACTGAGGTCCGAAGCTTTCTAGGACTAGCAGGTTTCTATCGAAAATTCATAAGGGATTTTGCGAAAATTTCAGCTCCGCTCACGAAATTGACCAAGAAGAATCTAGTATTCAATTGGGATTTGGATTGCGAGTTTGCTTTCCAACGACTGAAGAGGGCTCTCACAACAGCCCCAGTTTTGACGCTGCCAGATGGGAGCAAGATGTTCACTGTTTATACGGATGCATGTGGGACAGGGCTAGGCGCCGTCTTAATGCAAGAAGGAAGGGTAGTAGCTTATGGCGGGAGGCAGTTGAAGGTGCACGAAAAGAACTACCCAACCCACGATCTAGAGCTAGCCGCCATCGTCTTTGCACTCAAGTCTTGGCGACACTATCTCCTAGGTGAGAAGTTCGAACTTTACACTGACCATAAATCGTTGAAATATCTTTTCTCGCAGAAAGATCTTAACTTGAGGCAACAAAGATGGATGGAGTTTCTTGCCTCGTACGATTTCGAAATCTCCTACACTCCGGGCAAAGGCAACGTAGTGGCAGACGCGTTGAGCCGAAAGAAATTGACCCTAAGCCCGTTGTTTGTTGAAAGACAAAGCCTAGAGTTTATAGCCAGTTTCGACTTTAGGCCTTCCTCCGATTTCGTACCAGGCTTGCTTGCATCTCTCGAAGTGCGCCCAACTTTAGTGGATTCAGTAGGGACAGCACAACGCGAAGACCCTCAGCTTGTGGAAATAATTGATAGGCTAATTAGGGGTGAGACTTCAAGTCACCTCAACAGATACTCCATCGACGATAAGGGTTTGCTTAGGCGAGACGGAAGACTATGCGTCCCACAGACAAACGATTTAATAAAGAAGGTTCTCGAGGAAGCACATCACTCCAAGATGACGATACACCCAGGCGGAGATAAAATGTACAAAGACGTAAAAAGGACTTTCTTCTGGAACGGCATGAAAAAGGACGTGGCAGAGTTCGTTTCTAAGTGTATGGTGTGCCAACAGGTTAAGGCGGAACAGAAAAAGCCTGGCGGACTGCTACATCCTTTGGAGGTCCCGCAGTGGAAGTGGGATAGCATCTCAATGGACTTCATCGATGGGCTGCCTAGGTCTAGGAGAGGCAACACTAGCATTTGGGTAATAGTGGATAGGCTTACTAAAAGCGCCCACTTTTTACCTGTCAAAAGTAAGAGAACTGCCTCATCCCTAGCATCACTTTACCTCAAGGAAATCGTGCGACTCCATGGAATACCATCTAGCATTGTTAGTGACCGAGACCCCATCTTCACCAGCGAGTTTTGGCGGAGTCTGCAAGAAGCAGTAGGAACGCAGTTGTGCTTGAGCACGGCCTATCATCCCCAAACCGACGGCCAAACAGAGAGAGTGAATAGAGTTTTGGAAGACCTTTTAAGGTTATGCGTCCTTGACTTCGGAGGGACATGGGAAGACCACCTCCCTTTGGTGGAATTTGCCTACAACAACAGCTATCAAGCAACCATCGGAATGGCGCCCTTCGAAGCTTTATACGGAAGACCGTGTCGATCGCCCACTTGTTGGTGGGAGTCCACGGATAAGCTCATACTTGGACCAGACATGATCCGAGAGACCTCAGAGAAAGTAGACTTAATACGAAGAAGGATGAAGACGGCCCAAGACAGACAAAAGTCCTATGCCGACAAGAGAAGGACCGACCTTGAATTCGAAGTTGGAGACAGAGTTTTTCTCAAGGTATCACCACTAAGAAACGTTGTTCGTTTTGGAACCACAGGAAAGCTAGCGCCAAGATTCGTAGGGCCATTCCCTATCATCGAGAAAATTGGGAAAATGGCTTATAGATTAGAGCTACCCGAGAAGTTGGCTGGAGTCCACAACGTTTTTCACGTTTCACATCTCCGAAAATGTCTGCATGAGTCAGCTGAAGTGGTAGAGCCAAACATCCTCGAAGAGGCCGAAGTGGAACGCGAAGCAACCATAAGGAGAGTTCCAACCCGCATCTTAGGAACGGAAGTGAAGAAGCTACGCAACCGTGAAGTCAAGCTCGTCAAAGTTCAGTGGAGCGACGCCGAGGGAGACGCGACTTGGGAAACTGAAGCTAAAATCCGTACTGCCTACCCTTTTCTGTTCGAGGGTACATCCTTGATCTTCCTTTTCTTTAAGTTGCGCTTTTATCTATCTATCTTTTTAGGTATATTTCCTCGACCGTATCTTTTAGGTAGAAAACCTTTGGATGAAAACATGTAGTTGAAACATGTTATGTATGATGGTTGCAAGTGGTTGCAAGTGATTGCTAGTGGTTGCTCGTGGTTGCATATACACACACAATCTAGGTTTTAGATCGGCTCAATCACTTCATATTGCATATGCATATATGTTTGCTTTCATATGTGGTTGAATTTTAATGTATTGTCATGTGGATGTTGCATTTGCATTGAATGATTGTGCACTCATGTAGAATCAAGAATAGGAAAATTTGCATACATAATGGATTCATGGCACTTACATAATTCGCATTAAGGAGGTCAACTGAATCAGTAGACCGCCTGATTTTGCATTAGATAAGTACATGTACACACACACTTTGCATATGATCATGAAGCATTAGAAGTCTTTTAAGGACAATGGATGCTCGTGTTTGATGGATGAGTAGATGGATTATTGGATGTTAGGATTTACATTCCTCCTAACTTGAAGATTTCGGGGACGAAATCCTTTTAAGTGGGGGAGAATGTAACACCCCGAAAATTCTATAACTGTGGAATTCATGAATTAGAGTATAATCAAATTCAAATCAAGGAACTAAGGGAAACGGGATACGCCATTGCGTTCGTCTCGGAAAAATACGCGAAATAGAGTCCGAGTTTTCGAAAAACGGAGTCCGTATGAAGAAGATATGGCCTTCGGAAGTTTTGAATTAAATTTAAAATTCAAACAGAATAAAATAATAATTTGAAATGGGGCCCAATGGGCCAGGCGGATAAAATACCCGCCTAGCCACCCAGGTCGACTGGGCTGTCGACCTGGGCTACCCATGTCGACAGGGCTGTCGACAGCCCTGTCGACAGGGGTGTCGACCTGGTCGAGCCCAGTCAACCTGGCTGGCCAGGTCTGTGTTTGGTCGAATTTCAGTGGTCTGCTTTGTCATTAGGGCTAGGTGGCGGGTTTTTATTGGTCTCTCTTCCTAATGAATGGCTATGATCTAACCTAGCAACATCAAGGGTCCTAATCAATTCCTAACCTCTATATAAACAACCCTAGACTAAACCCTAATCTATTCATTCAAAATAAGATTATAGCCGCCATGTTGCTGAGGAACGACAAAGAATAGCCGCCAACTAGAGAGAGAGAATTAGGAAGAAAGTTCTAAGGCCTAAAGCAATTCAAGCAACCTAAAGCTAATCAATTCAACAAAGGAATTTGCGTCTTCAATCCCTAAACTAGAGAATTCATCAAACCATTGTAAGTAGAGTATTACTTTGGTATTAATAAACAACTGTGTTGATGTGTATGCTTGAATTGTGGCAATGGAAGTAATTCATATTTGTGCAAAATTATGTTATTCATTATAAAGAACTACATGCGGTAGTTCTATGCAAATAAACGTTTGGAATATTGCGCAAATTGTGTAATCTATATTGAAGCTACATGTATGTAGTTAATTGAAATTCATGCAAATTTGAGGCTTTGTTATTATGCCATTATGATGTATATTTTTGTGCATAAATCATTTTGCAAGTAATTGAAACAAGTTTGGTTATTATAGTTCATATGAAACTATGTGGAATTTTGACACCATAATCCATGCATTAAGTCATGCTTTTACAAACTTATGAATATGGCTAGGAATGATATTTGGCATAATTGAAATCCGTTATTAAGTCTATCTTGTTTTAAAGGATTATATGATGACATGGCTAGGTTAGACTCAAAAATCCCTTTTTGCAAGTTTAAAGCAAACACCATGTTTAGGAATATTTATGCATAAGTATGTTTATACCATCGTTATGTGATTAGGCTTAAATCATGATTAAGTTGAATTATGCTATGTTCATGCTAGAAGTATTTATGCCATGCTTATGTTTGACAATATGCCATGCCTATGCAAGAAGTATTTTATGCCATGCTTATGTTTGACAATATGCCATGTTTATGCTAGAAGTATTTAGGCCATGCTTATGTTTGACATTATGCCTAAATAAGAATATAGGTTCATGTTGTAGTTAAACCTATGCAAGTTCACATGCTTTGATTCATGTCACCTATGTTACCACTATGCAAGTACACCAATTTCTATTATGTATTTTCCCACGTCATATGCAAGTTCATGCGCTCACTTTCCCCTCTTTGTGTATACGCCATAAGCCTCCCCTTTTCGCATGGCTAAATTGGGCTTTAAAAGGCTAAGCCCAATATATATAAACGGACGTGTAAAACGGGGGAAAATAACGTTGGGTTAAAGATTAATTAATGAATGAAAATATGAAATAGAAGGGCCCAAAGTCAAGTATGGGTTGGGCCCATGATCGGTGTAACCTTTACACCATGAACTTAATAATGGGCCGCAAATATTTACATATAAATAAAGAAGAATGACAAGATATGTAAATGTAGAAAAGACGATGTGTTTAACCCGAGGTTGGATTGAGTTGTGATGTAAACCTGCCCGGAACCGCCCGGCTGTCCAGTAGTCACAACAATACCTATCCAATGTGGGAGGTTAAACATGGAGCCCAGCAAGGACCCGAGGTTAGACTGAGTTGTGGCGTAAGACTGCCCGGAACCAACCGGCAACAGGCAGCCACAACAATACCTGTCTAATGTGAGAGGTCAGGGCCTTAATAAGACAATTAAGGCTGAGTCAGGATTGTTAGGATTAAGTGAACTAAAGACTTAATCAAAATGGAACATGCTAAACTAAACGGACTGGTGGGGTTAGGTTAGGAAACACTTAACCAACTTAGCATGTTGGCTAGAGATGGAAAACCTAGTAACGGGGGACCCTTTTCAGCAGTAACCCTAGAAGGTGTATCAGGATACCCTGAAACTAGGCAGGGTGGGGCACGATTACTGGGCTGATTGTAAGAGGTCAAATCGACGGCGGTGGTGTAGCAGTGTAGGTTCTAACGGTGTGCGGGCGTGCACGCACTCCGGCGCAGAAAAATAAAGCACTGGACACCAGTAGCATACCTTTGCACTCTAAGGTTGTGTCGGGTTGCCACTATGGGACTTGATACACCCCATGGTGGGACCAGCATAGGTAACTACAGACATCGGGGGCCGTAAGACACATGTAACTATGCGAGTAGGAGCCGATCATCGTAGAATGGATCACCTCACCCTGATTTTGGGGTGCAAATTGGAAACTAGTTTATATGGGTTCAGAGATTAATTCGGGGTACGATAGTATATTCGACCCTAGATAACTTGACCAAGTTTATAATGTTGCCCACTTCCTGTTTTACTTATCATACCCAGTTCTTTATTCATAGACAAAGTAGTACTAGACTTACTCAGGCTTTATGTCTGACTCTATTTTTCTTTCGTCTTCTTTCTTCCGTTTCCCCCCCCCCCCCAGGTCCTCAGGGAGGGAACACAACAGCTTGACCTACCTCAACATCCAGCTTGAAGAAGAGAAATGTATTGCTTGGACTTTCCTGTTTTGAACTATGGCTTTGGACAATCCACTATGGGGCTTTGGCAGTTTGTCTATGTTTTATTTATGCTTCTTTAAAAATAATGTACTCAAGACAGATTATGAAGTGTTATGTTATGTATTTGGAAAGGATGTTGTTGTAACACGTATTTGACTTTATGAAATAAAGTTTGTTGTTCTTCCGCTGTTTACAAATATGTGTTCTTATATCTGTCTTGTATATCTGTGACTTGTACTTATAAACCTCCACCAAAATTAGGGCATTCCCTTTGAGAGTGACCCTAACGGAGGTGGGGTGTTTCACGAAACGACTATTCTTGTGTGACCTTCTCTATGTTCGGTCTCTAAACACTTTGGCAACGCTTTTGGGCTGTTGATCCATGGATAGGCAGAGTTTTGTGGGCTTGAACTGCTTTTATAAACTAGAACAAAAGGTCGATTAACAGGTATAGCTTTATAAAGAGGATTGGTGTAAATCATACTCAATGCTACTACATATAATAAACAAACCAGATTCTATCAAAAGATGTATAAGTGACAATTTAATAAAAATGTCATGCAACTGGCTAACACGAAGAGTAGACATTAATGTTTGAATTATTCAATATTAATTATCGATAAAATATTTAATAATACATATATGGCGTATCAACATATGATGTTAGTAAAATATTTGAATTAGATTTAAATAGAAAAATTACTACATATTTTTTAAATAAATTAAACTAATTATTATGTGTAAAATGTTATATTACATTTTATTTGGTTTGTTTGAATGCCACAAGTACTTATAAAGTGTATATAAAAAGGTAAAGTGCTTATCAACATACAATATTGGCACAAAGACTAAAGTAATATACAAAAAGATTGATACCATAAAGATTTGCCTTTTCGAGCAAATGAAACTGATAATAAAACCACACATGTTCAATTTAAATTATTCAAGGCAACAAATTATTACTATTAGATTTAATAAGAATCAAATCACGGAATCATAGAAAAAAATTATTACAATATCCCTTTGCGAAATATGTAATACAATATTGGTTCATGAAACAACTAATAAATGCATCAGAGTTACAAAACAAATAAAGCGATAATATAAATACATAGTAGTTCTAATACATAAGGAAATAACTAAGATAGATAAATAGATGGAGATGCGGTCTTCACCAAGTCTCTAGCTCCGAAAGGTTTATTCTCAATATTGTGATACTCGGTCTGGCAGGGGAACAAAGTAAAATAAAACACTACACAGGTAAATCAACTTAAATGAATGGTACAAGTAACTTAATGGATGGTTGGGATTACTATCCTTTAAGGATTCGTTAAACTATCTATAATATAATGCACCATTATAATGGATTATACGGTAAATATACGACTGAAATAGCGTTAAGGAGTTACACTTTTACCCTTAGCACATGATGTAAACATTGAAGTACAGTTTGTGTAATGACCTATATTTAACGATTGGATATTTAAATATTTTATTCAAATATTTACCGTTAATTAATCGAGTTATGGTTTCAATTGGTGATTTTTCACAAATGATATAATCAAGAATCGAAACTAGTTCCGTTGAGTTCAAATGGTATGTTACATGAATAAAAAGCATAAGGATCGCTATATTCCAAGTTCAGACCAGTTGGAGGTGATATCGATCTCGAAATACGTGTAAACTTATCATTTTGGGCAACAGCCTCCAATTTCGATGAGACTTATGCCATTGGAACCGTATCGTTGTAATGATGCATGCTGCTAAGTTTCATGCTGAACGGACTTGTCGTTTGAACGTGCGAAAGTAAAACAAATAACAGTTTTAAGTGAATTTGAAATGAGGGAGTTAATGAAATAAATAATATACATTATCCACTATCTTATCACATGATTGGTTGGGCTACTTTTCATTTTTGTAGCATCCCCTTCTTTACAAAAAAGGGCAAAATTTTCTTTCCTCTTCTAAAATCATCTCTCGGTCGTTCGATTTTCTCCAAACTCATGTCCTTATTTTTGTGTCCGTTGATGGTTTCAATAGCCGACATCTCCATGGTAGAGACTAGGGTTCAATATCACAATTGTACGTGCATCATTAGGCAAAACGATGGTTGGATTTAGGCTTAGGGGTGTGAGGAGCATCGACCAATGGATTTTGAGATGATTCAATATTCTATTAAGTCGCACATTGGTAAACTAGGCACGGGTCTGTGCTGATGTCACACTTTAAGGAGAATGGTCAGAGATGATCTCGTGGGCATAAGCGAGTTACATTTTCGGAGGAGATCGCAATGGTGAAGATGGCGCTGGATTTCACTGAGTATCGCTCTGTATCATTGGAATTATGCACGGCTACATTGGAGTTAGGGAAAAAGTGATATGCACAGCCTGGGTGTTTCATGATTTGGAGAAGAAGAAGATATGGGCATTTTGGTAATTTAGTAATTACTTGTTTATTTGTGTCGATTCTAGCTGTTAGAACTTGTATTTGATATCTTTCTCATAAGGTATCAAAGTTGAACGTGTTTCTTGCTTTGGAATCTTATTGACAAGCTTTGTAACACCCCACGTCCATTAATGTCACTCTCAAAGGGAATGCATTAACTTTCATGGAGTATTATTGGTGAATAGAACAAAATATAACAAGATAGATACATATATTGGTACTTGAAATTTTTCAAAACAACATTTATTGTAGTAGAGAAATAGTTTGATTACAACATCATAAACCAACAGAAAAACCAAGTACACTTAGTAACCATCTTGACAAATTGTTTTCTAAGTACATAAAATAAAAAGCATAACCCCAACACAAGTAGCCATAAAAGAGATGAGCTGATCTTTTACTTTCAGCAATCCAAGCACTTCCAAAGGAGTGAGAAAGAGATCCAAAATCAAGCTCCACTAGAACTAGTCCCACCCTGAGAACCTGGGGGTGGGGAAGGAAAAAAAGAGGCGAAAACAAGGGGTCAGACATAAAGTCTATCGACTATAATAACTATAACAATATAATTATTAAAGTAATTCGGATAAGGCATAAACTGGTAAAACAAGGTATGATCGTGAAACAAGTGGGCATGACAAAACAAACAAGAGGAATATTCTGGCATTAGTCTCGTTCCTAGTCACTATAGGATAATTACCATACTGCACCATTACTAGTCACCCTAAAAGTTGATCCTGCCTACATAACTTAAGAATGATAATGGTAGTTTCGTATATCCCTAGTTGCCTTCATTGGTGCTGCCTACTCCTTTCTCCACTAGTTGTATCCATTACCCCTATGCGATTGGCTCCCTTACTCGTAGATACCCATGCTGGTCCCACAGTGCGGTGTATCACTCTCTAAAGTGGCAACCCGATACCACTAAAGATGCACGGCTTATATCTACACGATGCAACAACGTCTTACCTACCAGCCCGGGCCCACGCACGCACATGACCTCGTTGGTTGCGTTGCCACCGCTAACCCGTTTTGACCTCTTACAATCAAACCCAGTAAGTATGTCCTGTCCTCGATCTAACTCGAGCTCACAAAGATACTTAATGGGTTACTGGTCTGAAAAAGGTCCCCATGTTTGACACAAGCTTTTCCACCTATGCTTGGTCCCCACTAGAACTTCCCACTTAACCCCTTCTTATTCATGTCTTCTTACATGTTTTCAACTTGGTTAAGTGTTTCTAATCGTATTTCACATGCCACCCAGTCCACCTACTTAACCCCCATGTCCCACCACGTGTTTATCTGGTTAAGTGTTACTTAATTCATTAGAACCGTAGCCTTGTAAGACCTCCCACATTAGACTCCCGTTTGCGGTTGCCAGATTTATCGGGCGGGCCCGGGCAGTTTATACCGCAAACGTGTCTAACCTCATGTCATTATAGCTATTACGCATTTAATTTATGCCTTCGACCTCTCACATTAGACTACCGTTTGTGGTTGCTGGATTTGCCGGGCGAGTCCGGGCAGTCTTATACCACAAACGAGTCTAACCTCGTTTCTTAGGTGGTTAATTATTATACATAATTATTTTACCCCAAATTGGATTAATATCCCTATTCAAATTTGTCAATAAATTCCAAATTAACTTATGTCCATAATTTTCACCTAAATTATGTCCATAATTTCAGGTATATAAATTTATACCAATTAATATCTCAAATTAATTATATGCCTTTAATGCCATTTTATGCCAATTCACAATTATGTATATTTAATATTATCCCATTGTCCCCACGCTATTCGTATGTTTTAATATGACATATGTTACACTCGCAAATAGTCTAACATATAAAAAGAAAAGAAACTTCACAACTTGCATAACACATAAAATAGATCTAAGAATCATGACATAAGTTTACATAGCCAATAACTTGCATAGGCAATGGATATACATAAATTTTCATAAACTATCATGGTCTAAATATAGATCTAAACATGTAATCATGAGCTTGTATATATGGATATGGTTTTCCTATAACTTGCATATGAATTTCATTCAGACTAGCATATGATTCACATACAAAACTTGCATAGGCAACGGGCATATAGAACATAAATTTGCATAACTATGTACTGCCATGGATCTAAATATAGATCTAAACACAAAAATGTGAACTTGCATATGGATCTAAACATGTAAATTAATGTCACATGTTTGCATATAAACTAGCATATGTATCTACATGATTCACATATGAACTTGTGTATAATCCACCTTCAGACTTGCATAAGATTCATAAACTAGCATATGATTTAACATCCCAAACTTGCATAAGATTCATATGATTTAACATCCCAAACTTGCATAAGATAAATCAAGTACAATTCAACAAATGAAATAGATCCACAATAACAAAACTGTCAACGATAACATCATATGATTCAAAGTCATATTCTCATTATCCCAATTATAACTTATCACAATTAAATTAATTAATTAATTTGTGAAAGAAATTATACTCACAAACAAAAAACGGTCTTGTTTTTCTAGGATCTGTATTCTGAAACTGAATTGCTCGCCTTCGATGTAGACTAATTGTTATCCTAATTTAGATTAGATTTGATTTTGATTCTTACTTCTTTCTTGTTTTTGAGTTCAAAGAGAACGGCGACTACTCTAGGTTTTCCATTGATGGCATGGCGGCTCTTGGTATGAATTATTGCGATTTTAGGTTGAGAGTTAGGTTGCTTATATAAAATTTTAATTAATTTAGAGCCGTTAGATTAACCCTAGAAGCAATCAAGACCATCCAGTGAAGATAGAATAACACCTCAGCCCTAATGACTCAGTAATGAGTCAAAACAGCGTCATCTTTTAGATCTGCTCGGGGGAGGGGGGAGAGGTAGGTCAACCCCTTGGTCGACCTGTATGGGTAGGTTTGGTCGACCTAGACCTTGGATCGGAGAATTCCTGCCCAGCCTGCTCCCCTGTCTGAATTTGAATTTCGAACTGTTTTTAATTTATTTAAATTCTGAAACTTCGGAAGGCCATAACTTCTTCATACGGAGTCCAATTCACGCAAACTCGATCTCGATCACAAGCAGAATTCCGAGACGAACGCAATGGCGTAACCCGTTTCCCTTAATTCTCACATTTGAAATTAAGTATTCTTAAATTCATTTATTTAATATTTAAAATCACAGGGTGTTACATTCTCCCCTCCTTAAAGGATTTCGCCCCCGAAATCTCCAAGTTAAGGAGAATGTATATCCTAACATCCAATCATTTATCTACTTAACCATCAAACACAGGAATCCATTGTCCTTAGAAGATTTCTAATGCTGTATGAACATATGCAAAAAGTGTGTGTATATGTTCCTTATCTAATGCAAAATCAAGCGGTCTACTGATTCAGTTGACCTCCTTAATGCAAATCACGATACTTCCAAGCATCCATTATGTATACGGAAGAATTCTAATGATACATATTATTTCTACATGTGTGAATAGCCATTCATCTAAATTCAGCATCCAGATGATAACACAACCATTATACATCCATTAATTTAAATATGCACGCACATTTATATGCAATATGAAAATGATTGAGCAGATCTAGTGCCTAAAGTGTGTGTACATGCATCCACGAGCAACCACTTGCAACCCCTCGCAACCATCAATCATAACATGTTTCAAACACATATTTACATCAATCAGTTTCTACCTAAGGATAAAGAATAGGACCAAGGAGATATACTTGGAAGAAAGATATAAGCATGAATAAACTTATGGAAAAAGAGATCAAGGAGGTACCCTCAAAGAGAAAAGGGTAGGCTGCGCTATTTTCCTCTCAGTTTCCCAAGTCGCGTCTTCCTCAGCATCACTCCATTGAACTTTAACAAGCTTTACTTCATGGTTGCGTAGCTTTTTGACTTCCGTTCCCAAGATATGAGTTGGAACTCTTCTTACAGTCGCTTCTCGTTCCACTTCTACTTCCACTAGTATATTCGGCTCCACTACTTCCGCAGATTCATGTAAGCACTTTCGTAGTTGAGAAACATGAAAAACATTATGAACTCCAGCCAGTCTCTCAGGTAGCTCTACTCTGTAAGCCATCGTCCCAATCCTTTAAATGATAGGAAATGGACCTACAAATCTTGGTGCTAGCTTTCCTACGGACCCAAAGCAAATGACATTCCTCAAAGGAGATACTTTAAGGAACACCCTATCTCCAACCTTAAACTCAAGATCGGTCCTTCTTTTGTCTGCGTAGGACTTCTGTCTATCTTGTGCAGCCTTCATCTGTCTTCTTATCAAGTCCAACTTTTCTGAGGTCTCTCTAATCAAGTCTGGCCCAAGTACGAGCTTGTCTGTAGATTCCCACCAACAAGTTGGTGATCGACACGGTCTTCCATATAAAGCTTCGAAGGGCGCCATTCCCATGGTGGCTTGGTAGTTATTGTTGTAGGCAAATTCCACCAAAGGAAGATGATCCTCCCATGTCCCTCCAAAGTCAAGAATGCACAATCTCAAGAGGTCTTCTAATACTCTGTTCACCCTTTCCGTCTGACCATCGGTTTGGGGGAGATACGTCGTGGTTAAGCATAATTGTGTGCCTACTGCCTCTTGCAAACTCTTCCAAAACTCGCTCGTAAATATATGATCTCGATCGCTCACTATGTTGGAGGGTATCCCACGAAGTCGAACTATTTCTTTGAGATAAATGGACGCTAGGGACGAGGCAGTCCTTCTACTTTTATCAGGTATAAAGTGAGCACTTTTAGTGAGCCTGTCCAATATTACCCAAATACTGGTATTTCCCCTTCTTGACCTAGGCAACCCATCAACAAAGTCCATCGAAATGCTATCCCACTTCCACTGTGGGACCTCTAGGGGATGGAGCAGAACACCGGGCATCTTCTGCTCCGCTTTGACTTGCTGGCATATCAAACACTTAGCAACGAACTCAGCTACATCACTCTTCATGTCGTTCCAAAAGAAAACCCTTTTTATATCTTTATACATCTTGTCTCCGCCTGGGTATATGGTCAGTTTGGAATGGTGCGCCTCTTCGAGAACCGTCTTCACTAAATCCCTTACTTGTGGGACGCATAACCTTCCATCCCGTCTCCACCAACCCCTATCATCGATGGAGTGTCTATTGAGGTGACTAGAATTCTCACCCCTAACTAACTTTTCCATCACATCAACTAACTGAGGGTCTTCTCGTTGCGCGATTCCTATTGAGTCCAAAAGATTAGGATGCACCTCTAGTGAAGATAACAGACCAGGCACAATTTCAGAGGAGGGTCTAAAACTAAAGTTTGCTATATACTCCAAGTTTTGCCTTTCCACAAAGAGAGGAGTCAAAGTCATCTTCTTTCTACTTAAGGCATCTGCTACTACAATGTCCTTGCCTGGGGTATAGGAAATCTCAAAATCATAAGAGGCTAGAAATTCCATCCACCTTTGTTGTCTTAAGTTAAGATCTTTCTACGAGAAAAGGTAATTCAATGATTTATGGTCAGTATACAATTCAAGGTTCCCACCTAGGAGATAACGGCGCCAAGACTTAAGCGCAAAGACGTTGGCACCCAACTCTAGATCGTTGGTTGGGTAGTTTTTCTCATGTACTTTCAACTGTCTGCCTCCATAAGCTACTACCTTCCCTTCTTGCATCAAGACAGCACCTAGTCCCGTACCACATGGATCCGTGTATACGATAAACATCTTGCTCCTGTAAGGACCCGTAACTTCCCCGGTAAGGAAAGAGCGGATACTTTAAGGACAAGACACATCGGGACGCAAACAGAAGAACATTTCATTGTATATTACAACCATTCCATCAGAATACAAGAATATACAGAGTGTAAATAAATATTACACAGAAAATATCTGAGATTACAATATATTACATAGCAGCGGAAAAATAACACAAAACACAATTGGAAGTAATACACGGATACAGAGCTTTCCGAATATCACTTCAGCTGTAAATCAGGATCCTGTGAACTGCAAAACCAAAACTACTAGCTGCCCGTGTCAAAATAAGGGCACCCAGAGTTTAGGTTAAAACAATAAACTCCAAGTCAGTAATGTGCCTGGTGTGAGAACTAAAACAGTTATTAATCTTTATTTTAATGTTAGGTAAATCAAGGGACCACGCCGTATAACACGTAACGGGTTATTCCCAAGAATACCAGTGCATAAAACAACAGCGCAATGCTAAATAAAGAACAATGAAGTTATTATAAGACCCAGGTCCCATCACACAATGCAACGCAAGCCGGAGGATAGGGTTTTTACCTTATAAAGCCAAGAATGCTTGGTACGTGAAATTTCATGTTTTATTATTACTATAAGTGTATAGTGTCAAAACAATTTCAATCATAAGTATCAATCATAGATGGCATAAGTGCCCCATACCACTATGTCGCCATATATAGGTTTACAATCAAAACAGCAAAGTCACGTATTGGAAATTGGATTTCCGTCTGTGAACCAAGGCAAGGGAACGTCCTTACCGAACTCGAGACAATCTAGCCCATGTCTCAGGGACAAATGCATCGACCCTTAGAGCGTCAGGGCCGGTCCACAGATGTGGATTAAATTTAAACCCTGGACACTACGTTTCCCCGCCCTTTGGGGCGTAAATGAGCCAAATGACTCCATCGACTCCACACAGTCACTGATATATCCGAGGCGCCTCGCAACAGCAACAACCACATAAGTCAAACTCGTCAGGGCGTGTAAAACCATTGACGCCGCTTCTAGCTAGAAGGAAACGAATGCCCTCCCAGATGTCCTCTCCCTTTTCTGGTTCACAACCGGGGTGTGAGGCTCGCGAATCAACGTTACACAAAGCTATGCCACATAGGCCGTGCTTTGATCATCAACCACATGACTCTTCTTTTCAACAGAAGCCTTGATCATTTGCATCTTAGCATGCCACACAGGCAAACCACTTCATCCAACCGATATCCATCAATCACATAGAATGATATCCAATGTCGGACACACAGTCCATTTACAAATCCATTCTGGGTCTGAACGAAACCAAAGGCACCTTGTACCTCGCATATCCATCGATCTCCAAGTACATCTGGACGATCACCAACTGATTCCCTCCTCTTGGGTGTACAGCCCAATCAAGATCATTAGTAATCACCCAAACGATGTGAAGACCTCCGGTCTTCAACCTCCGTCTTCATCCTCGACACCACGTCGAATCAGTTATTCAGAATGGGATAAACCCAGTCTTTCTGAATAACTCGCGTATATAATAAACAAGTGTTACACAAACACAACATACGCCTCATTCCAATTTAGAATATTCTTTTATTCAAATATTCTTACACTTTGGGAAGGTTCCCATTAATTTTATCAAAGATAAATTCTTTAAATTTATTCTTTAATCTCCTTTTAAATATTAATTCAAATTTGTAGGGATTTGCGAACCACACCGAAGTAATCATTTATTTTATTTCCGTACCCCAACCTATTTATCCCATGAAGTAAAACTGGTCATACTTCATATCTAACACCACGGTGTTATCGGTAAATTCAATTACCATTTCACGTTCAAATCTAGTTAAAGATTTAACTATCGCCTGGAGCAAAACTGGTGATACTCCATTCCCGATCATTTCAATCTAATTAAATATTCATTAAAACTCCACTTAGTTTTAATCTTCCCAAAAACCAATTTAATGATTGCTTAACTTGGGAAATCATATCCTGTCTTTAACTGGGTTAAAGAACCAATGTCGTTTAAAACACCATTCACTATAAACCCAAAATCACATTCCATTCCAATTCAATTATTGAAACTCGGGTTACTTCTAAAACCCCTTTCAAATCCAATTTATTTATTTCAAAAATAAATAAATTATTATTCTAGTTCAAATTTCGATAAAAATCTATTTTTATCTTTTCAAATTTGGAATTTTTCATCTCAATTCTTCAAAAATCATTTATTATGATTTTACACAAATTATTACTATTTTTAATAATTTTATCAAAACCCGTACAGTCGAATTCCATCAACGGCCATCGAACTGCACTTACACCGACCTTTTCCAAATTTGATTTGGACATAATTCCAAATCCAACCATTAGATTTCAAATCTCTAGTTTTCGTTCGAAAGCTCTTTTCGATACGAACCCAACGGTTCCGATTTTAGGAGAATCCGACGGTCGGATCTCCTGTAATATCCATTCGAAGTCAATGGTCGAAATTCGAGAACTGCCGTGGTGCGGTGCATTCTATTCAGGCTATTCTATATATACAATATATATATTATATATATTTCATCGATTTCCTTTTAAAATGTATTTTGTAAATCGTTTTAAATTCATTTTCAAAACGATTTCAACTTCATATTCAATTTCTAATCAAAATTGAATATTCCATATCATTAATCTATAAATGATAATATTTTCAAAACATTATATTTTGAAATGACTTCCTTTTCTATATTCATTATAAAATGAATAAAATCGATATAAATAACGTTCACATCAAAATGGCGTAAATCTAATCAACACGGCTTTTATTCAATACATGAATGTTTATTCTATTCAACACATGAATATTTATTCTATTCAACACATGAATATTTTTCTATTCAACACATGAATTTATATTATTCAACACATGATTTTTTTCTATTCAATACATGATTTTTTTTCTATTTAACACCTGAATTTTTATTTCTATTCAACACATGAATTTATTTCTATAATACTCCTTATTTTCCAAACTGGAATGAGGCCCAATCAATTACCATATAACGTTAATTATATGGATTCCCTACAACACATGTATATAATAGCAACGATAAATCATCAACCATCATCCAGAGTGCATTCTACAGTATATAAGCATCAAATATAAATATTTAACGCTTATAACAGTCAGTCAATCAATCGATCGACATACAGTTAATTATTGGGATTAGTGTATGTCCAATTTCATCCCAACAACCGTGTGGGGTTTCAAACAATCGAACACTGATTTTATCTGTGCAGTTGGGCGATGTGTAAAATTTATCGTCCCAATCAATATCAGTCAAATCGGTGTACATAAACAAATCGTTCGATTTGTAAATGAATATATATTTTATTTCAACACATGAATATATATTTTATTTCAACACATGAATACATATTTTCTTTCAACACATGAATATATATTTTCTTTCAACACATGAATATATATTTTATTTCAACACATGAATACATATTTTCTTTCAACACATGAATATATATTTTCTTTCAACACATGAATATATATTTTACACATCACAATCAACAGTCAAATTTCACAACACAGCAATCAAACAAACAAGTCATCCATGGTCTGTGGACGACGGGTGTCGGGTGCTGCTAAGCACTGTCTGCATCCTAGTATATATTTCTAACTAGAAAACAAGAATTAAAAGTGAGGAGTTCTCTCCGAGGGTTCCACTCCGCCGTTTCATTTCTGAATGGCTTGAATCAGCCCGAAATTCCAATGCAATCTTTTTCACGCTATTCACATTAAAAATCACATTTTTATCGTACTATATATATAATAAAAATCAGATTTTCATTTCAGTAAATATATAAAGATTATATTTTTATTCAAACAAAGATTATATTTTTACTTCGCTATTCATACAAAGAAAATCATATTTTTATTTAACAAAAAATTATATTTTTCTCGCCTAAAAATTCATATTTTTCCCTTATCATTCAAAGAATAAAAATCTTATTTTTACTTTACCTTTCAAGGAATAAAAATCCAATTTTTACTTCACCTTTCAAGGAGTAAATAACATATCTTTACTTATTTTAAAACTGAAATCTTTATTCAGAAATTAGCCAACCTAAAATAAACAATATAAAATAAAATGAAAATAAAATAAAATAAAACTCATTGTTCGTCTTCAAGGGGGGTGTGCGAGTCGCGGAAATCGAGGAGGGGGAAAGGGGTCGGAACTGTTGAGATTGGGGGGGGCAAAGCTTGGTGGGGGGTGGCGCAGGTCCACGGGGATCAGAGGTGGGGGCCACGGCTGCTCGGCGGCGTGGTGGTTTGGTTTCAAATCGGGTTGGGGGTTTTCGGCGTAGGGTTCCGCGAGTTGTAGAAGAGGGGAGGAAGAGAGAAGTCGGGGAGGAGGAGAGGCAGCGGCCAGCTCCGCAACGGAGGCACCAGCGTCGATCGTCGATCCGCTTCTTCCATTTTTTCTCTTTTAAAAACTGACGGGGGTTATGAGGAAAGAAGGGTTGACTAAGGGGGGTTTATAAAAATAATATATATTTTATTATTTTAAAATTTCAAAAAGCAACTTTTTATTTTCAACTCGAAATCGAACCCACCGAATGTCGTCCCTAGCTAAATACCCCCATTCTGAACACAATGGGATATGTTTCGTAAGATGATTCGATCATTTCGATCAGTTTCCATCCAAATCAAAATATAAATCTATATATTGAATTTGAACGCGCGTTTCAATTTACCGGGGCCACATACGAACTCTAAAAATTCCCAAAAAATATTTTCTAGCTTCGTATTGACGATACGGTCCTAACAGAACTAATTTTGTCGAATTCCGAGACCGTTTGAAAAATGGCCATTTTCAGGTCGATCGAAATTGACTGAAACTGTCAAAACACGTTTTCTTCTGCCACGATCACATATTGATTCAGAAAATTATGAATTTTGGAATCTAGAAATAACATGACATCACGGATCCAACAAAAGTGGTTTCGTCGAAAACAGAGATCGTTTGCAAAATTTCTATTTCTAAGGGCCAGAATTCCATAACGACTTTTCTGAATTTTCAATTGGACCTAACTTTTTATTCCCGCAATGAAATTTCAATTTTTGGGATTCTTTGGAAAGATATTATCAAATAGATTCTAATATTTTTGGTTTCGCTAAAATCCGGTTTATTTTGAATCTTGTACATTAATTTGAACTTTGAAATCGAATTTTCGAACTAACGCGCCATTTTCAATTCCTTTTGTAATTAAAAATAAATATTTATATTCTAACGATGATTCAAATAAATATATATGTTCAGACTCTATTCAAAATAAATTTCTCGTTGTTATTATTTAAAATGATTCATTTTAAATAATCATAATTCGCTAAAATTGCCAAAATAAAAATTTTAAATTGGCTCGGATTTCCGGGTTATTACAATCTCCCCCACTTAAAACTTTTCATCCCCGAAAAGGAACGAAGCCGAAAGTTGTTTAACTAGTCAACTCAACTGTAACACCCCGTATTTTCTGTGAACTTAAGAATTACAAATCTAAGTGTAATTAAAATATAAAATAAGAATCAGGGAAAGCGGGTTGCGCCATTGCGTTCGACTCGAAATTCTTCTTGAAAACGAGTCCGAGTTTGCGAGAATCGGAGTCTGTATGACCAAGTTATGGCCCTCCAAAGTTTCAGGAATTTTTAGAGTTCAAAAGAGCTCGAATTCGAATTCAAATTTCGAATTCAAAACCCAGAACAGACTGAGCGGGAAATTTCCCGCCCAGTACCCAGGTCGACTAGGGAGTCGACTGGGCAGTCGACCCCCCCGACCAGGTCGACTAGGCAGTCGACCTTGGGGTCGACCTGGCCCCCGAACCTGGTTTTGGGCCTGGGTGCATTCTTATGTATCTGGTCTCGTTTTCTGCCTAGATTCGTCTGCCTAAACCAATTTAAACAGCCCCCAAACCTAGCCTTCTCTGCACACAATTCTATTCTGCTTCTACTCTTCCCCTGTTCTAAATAAAAATAAAAATGGCGTCGCTACTCTGCTGGAATCAAAAATAGAAGCTAATCAACATCAACCTAAGCAGCTCAATTCAAGCTTGAAACTTCAACAACGGTTAAAGAAGATCAACTAACGTTGCTACATCTATCTTTCTTTTAGAATCCAATCAAGGCTAGTGCAGTTATTTTCCGATATAAACTTTAATCATAATTGTGACATGATTGTAAATCTGAATTTGAGATTGTGTATGTTCTGTTCTGATCTATTTTATTTTGTATCTCTTCTTCTTTCTGTTTTATAGCCAGGCTACTACGAGCCTGCGCCAATCTCCTAAGAGATTAACGCACGAACGCTAAAATGTTTGGGACAAATAATGAATGTGGCATAATTGGACATGGCTAATCTATGACTGATTTAAGAAAAAGGACATAGGTTGTAAACTAGATTTAGATCTATGCATATTCTGTGAATTGGAAGAAGAGGAACCATGGTATGTTAACATGTGACTTGAGACATTGGATATAACGCATATTATGAATTAAGATCTGTTATAACTAGATTGTTGGGCATATTGTTTATATAACAATTCATGATTTGAAAGAGAATATGACTTAGGTGTGAAGATCTATATTAAGATTTGATAACTATCAAATGTGAATAACACCTAAGTAGGAGATTTTTGAATATATGACATGCATTGAAATCGATGGCTATATTTGGTATAATTTATATGTGAATCTTTTGTACTAGGCAAGTTGAACTAAATTGGGACATGTAAATTATGACCATAATCTGTGACATGTAAATTCAATGCAAACGTGGGGTATATGATCATAGTGTGAATCATGACAACTATTTAGGCATGCAAACTTAGGCCAAATTTATAATTAGGCAAGATATGTTTGTGAAACTTTAAGGAATGATTAAATCTGTTATATTTGCCTAATTTGCTAGTTCTGCTATATTTGCCTAATCTGCTAGTTCTGTTATATTGCCTAATCTGCTAGTTCTATTATATTGCTTAATCTGCTAGTTCTGCTCTGCTGCCTAGTCTGCTAAATCTGTTCATCTGCCAAATCTGTCATCTGCTGAAAATGCCGAAACTGTTATATGCTAAATCTGCTAAATTACTTAATCTGCTGAATCCGTTAAGTCGCCTAATCTGCGAAAATCTGTTATCTGCTAAATTGATATATTCAGTCTGTTATTGACATAATCTGAATTAGCTATGAATAATTGACATGTATATTAGGCATGGGCATAAATGGTAAATTATTAATTAATTGGCCGCAAAGATAAACATGGCTAACTCGAGGTTAGAATGAGTTTGCGGCGTAATCCTGCCCGGAACCGCCCGGCACATCCAGTGGCCGCAAACAATAGGTTCTAATGTGAGAAGTTAGTCATAATATGCTTAGACACGAGGTTAGGTCTGGCTTGTGGCAGAAGTCTGCCCGGAACCGCCCGGCCCATCCAGCGGCCACAAGCTAGCGACCTAATGTGAGAGGTCTGTGCATTACTAATCAATTAATGCAAATCTGAGATAAAAATGATGTCCAAAACGTGTTGGGTGGATAGGGTTAAACCAACTGGACTAATATATATAATAAACCCGTTCATGAATCTGTAGGCCCAATACAAAGTTAGACAAATCTAAAATTCTGTTAAATCTGTACATCTGATCTGTTAGTCTGAAAACTTGTTGATTTGATTGTCTGATTTGTGAACTAGTAAATCTGATCTCTGTATGTCTGAACTTGTAAACAAGTTAATCTGAAATCTGTTAGTCTGAACACAAGGTTAGGAGGGAATTTACTTATGTCATCTGTTGTTTGGGACCCATATTAGTCAGTAACCCTTTCTGGTATCAAAACTTTGACCCAACAGTAGGTAGGGTCCGGGCACGCTTACTGAACTAATTATAAGCGGTTCATTTTGATAATGGCGAGGGGTGTTGATGGTGCGTTCCAACCGGGTAATGTGCGTGCATGGATCCCGGTCTGCCTCTGAGGATGTAAGACGCCGTGACATCTGTAAATAGGTCTTTGCCAATTGGTTGTCACTTTAGGGAGTGATACACCCTATTGTGGGGCCGACACGGGGTATTTATGTATTAGGGAGCCGATCGCTTGGGGTAGGGTTTTAGGGTACACTTAGTTCTGTCTGTTTCTGTTGGTACCGTCTGTTTCTGTTGCATGGTAACACCTGTCTATTTCTGAGTGGTACCGTCTGTTCAGGTGGTAAAGGCCCATTACTAGTGTACACCTAATTCTATATTCTGTTTCCGTAGGGATTAATCTGTTTCTGCTTCTGTCTGTCTCTGTTCGGGTGGTAAAGGCCCCTTTACTAGCACTCTCTTCTATGGAAATTATTCTGTACCCATTTCTGTTTCCGTTTAGACATTAGGGTGACACCTAATTCTGTTATACTAGTATTAGTGCAGAGAAGTGTAAAGAAATAGCTTATGTCATTCTGTTCTTCTGTAATATCCGCTACACCTGTTACTGTTATCTCTCATCCAGTTTTATTTCCATGTCATGTTATTATTATCTGTTCATAACTGAAAATCACTGGACTTGCCAGACTTTTTGTCTGACCCTTGTTGTTTCGCCTCCTTTCTTCCGTTTCCCCCCCAGGTTTTGTAGAAGGGAGTACTCTAGCTTGATCCAGATTTCTTCCACTTGAAGTGCTTAAAGTATGGCTTGTCTTCTTCTGTGGGGATTATGATTTTAAACTATGCATTCTGAAAGCTTTTGTACAAGACTGATATTTTGTACTTGAATTATGATATTTTGATTTGAAAGGATGTAACCAAGCTTATTTCGGTTTCTGTTGTAATAAAGTTATAAATTTTTCAAGTACTGTTTTATCTGTCTTGTAAGTTTCTGTTCTGTTTACTAAAATGCTCCACCAAAGTTAAGGCATTCCCTTTGTGAGTGACCTTAACGGAGGTGGGGTGTTACATCAACTTTCATTATTTTCTTTACGGCTTAAGTTCTTTAACTTTTCAGTTTCTAAGAACTTTTCAAATTTTTCAAAAATTTGGCTAACACCCTAAATTTTCGAAAAATTTCACCATAACCTCCCCTGCACCGGGAGCTTGGGGATATTTCAAATAGCCTCCCATGGCCCTCGCCAATCTAAAAAGAAAAAGAAACAGCCAACCGGCTCATAAAATCATCAAAAACCCAAGAAATACACTAAACATGTACCTATTTGTCGGGAAAACAATTTTATTCCTCTTCTCTAGCCTCCTTGCTATGACCTGTTCAATGTAAGTACATGTATATGCATGCAAATGCGACAAATTTTCAATCAAGTTCAATATTTGATCAATTTGGTTATATGGTTCAAATTCTAATTAATCAACCAATAATCAAACAACACAATCAACAATCAATTTGTTGATTATCATTTCAAATTCATAACTTTGATATATATCCTAAAAATCAGATTTTTGATGCCAATTCACAACAATAAGCCCTATGTAGTTTTGGTTCTCACACCAGTCTAATGGAAATATATAGATATCACACCTTCGAAACTCGAATACCAATTCTGATGATGTATAGGCTATCACCAGAATCGTCTCCGGGCGACTAGAGTGTGATTCTATATCTATCCTGTATATTAAAACTTCGGATAAACGCTAGCTAGGCGTATATGCAAAATCTTTATATATCGGATTGTCCAAATCAATTTAAAATAAATTATTCAAATACGTATAATACAATTTAAATTTCAAAACAAAATTTGGTTTTCTTTTTACATTTCAAAAATATACTCTTCACACTCGTTCTAGGATACTACTGATCCTATCTCTAAGGAGTCACTCTTATTGGATATTACTAATCCATTCTCTGATGAATTTTTTCGTAGGGTTCTAACGTGTCTTGTTCTCTGAGCTCTGCAAACCAAAGCTCTGATACCAACTGTAAGGACCCGTAACTTCCCCGGTAAGGAAAGAGCGGATACTTTAAGGACAAGACACATAGGGACACAAACAGAAGAACATTTCATTGTATATTACAACCATTCCATCAGAATACAAGAATATATAGAGTATAAATAAATATTACACAGAAAATATCAGAGATTACAATACATTACATAGCAGAGGAAATATAATACAAAACACAACTAGAAGTAATACACGGATACAGAGCTTTCCGAATATTGCTTCAGCTGTAAATTAGGATCCTGTGAATATAAATCTGCAAAATCAAAACTAGTAACTGCCCGTGTCAAAATAAGGGCACCCAGAGTTTAGGTTAAAACAATAAACTCCAGGTCAGTCATGTGACTGGTGTGAGAACTAAAACAGTTATTAATCTTTATTTTAAAGTTAGGTAAATCAAGGGACCAAGCCGTATAACACGGAACGGGTTTCCTCCCAAGAATACATGTGCATAAAACAACAGCGCAATGCTAAATAAAGAACAATGAATCTATTATAAGACACAGCTCCCATCACACAATGCAACGCTAGCCGGAGGATAGGGTTTTTACCTTATAATAGCCAAGAATGCTTGGTACGTGAAATTTCATGTTTTATTATTACTATAAGTGTATAGTGCCAAAACAATTTCAATCATAAGTATCAATCATAGACGGCATAAGTGCCCCATACCACTATGTCGCCATATATAGGTTTACAATCAAAACCGCAAAGTCACGTATTGGAAATTGGATTTCTGTCTATGAACCAAGGCGGGATCGTCCTTACCGAATTTGAGGCAATCTAGCCCATGTCTCAGGGACAGAACACATCGACCCTTGGAGCGTCAGGGCCGGTCCACTGATGTGGATTAAATTTAAACCCTTGACACTGCGTTTCCCCGCCCTTTGGAGCGTAAATGAGCCAAATGACTCCATCGGCTCCACACAGTCACCGATATATCCGAGGCGCCTCGCAACAGCAACAACCACATAAGTCAAACTCGTCAGGGCGTGTAAAACCACTGACGCCACTTCTAGCTAGAAGGAAACGCATGCCCTCCCTGATGTCCTCTCCCGTTTCTGGTTCACAACCGGGGTGTGAGGCTCGCGAATCAACGTTACACAAAGCTATGCCACACAGACCGTGCTTTGATCATCAACCACAAGACTCTGCTTTTCAACAGAAGCCTTGATCATTTGCATCTTAGCATACCACATAGGCAAACCACTCCATGCAACCGATATCCATCAATCACATAGAATGGTATCCAATGTCAGACACATAGTCCATTTACAATTCCGTTCTGGGTCTGAACGAAACCGGAGGCACCTTGTACCTCGCATATCCATCGATCTCCAAGTACGTCTGGACGATTACCAACCGATTCCCTCCTCTTGGCTGTATAACCCAATCAAGATCATCAGTAATCACCCAAACGATGTGAAGACCTCCGGTCTTCAACCATCGTCTTCATCCTAGACACCACGTCGAATCAGTTATTCAGAATGAGATAAACCCGGTTATCTGAATAACTCGCGTATATAATAAACAAGTGTTACACAAACAAAACATACGCCTCATTCAAATTCAGAATATTCCTTTATTCAAATATTCTTACACTTTGTGAAAGGTTCTCATTAATTTTATCAAAGATAAATTCTTTAAATTTATTCTTGAATATCCTTTTGAATATCAATTCAAATTTGTCGGGATTAGCGAACCACACCAAAGTAATCATTTATTTTATTTCCCAAACCCAACCTATTCATCCCATGAAGTAAAACTGGTCATACTTCATATCTAACACCACGGTGTTATCGGTAAATTCAATTACCATTTCACGTTCAAATCTAGTTAAAGATTTAACTATTGCCTGGAGCAAAACTGGTGATACTCCATTCCCGATCATTTCAATCTAATTAAAGATTCATTAAAACTCCACTTAATTTTAATCTTCCCAAAAACCAATATTAATGATTTCTTAACTTGGGAAATCATATCCTATCTTTAACTGGGTTAAAGAGCCAATGTCATTTAAAACACCGTTCATTATAAACCCAAAATCACATTCCATTCCAATTCAATTATTGAAACTCGGGTCACTTCTAAAACCCCTTTCAAATCCAATTTATTTATTTCAAAAATAAATAAATTATTATTCTAGTTCAAAACTAGTTCAATTCGATAAAAATCTATTTTTATCTTTTCACATTTGGAATTTTTCATCTCAATTCTTCACAAATCATTTATTATGATTTTACACAAATTATTACTATTTTTAATAATTTTATCAAGGCCCGTACAGTCGAATTCCATCAATGGCCATCGAACTGCACTTACTGCGACCTTTTCCAAACTTGATTTGGACACAATTACAAATCCACCATTAGATTTGAAATCTCTAATATTTGTTTGAAAGCTCTTTTCGATACGAACCCAACGGTTCCAGTTTTAGGAGAATCCGACGGTCGGATCTCCCGTAATATCCATTCGAAGTCAATGGTCGAAATTCGCGAACTGCCGAGGCGCGGTGCGTTCTATTCAGGCCATTCTATATATATAATATATATTATATATATTTCATCCATTTCCTTTTAAAACGTATTTTATAAACCATTTTAAATTCGTTTTCAAAACGATTTCAACTTCATATTCAATTTCTAATCAAAATTGAATATTCCACATCATTAATCTATAAATGATAATATTTTCAAAACGTTATATTTTTAGATCACTTCCTTTTCTATATTCATTATAAAAATGAATAAAATCGATATAAATATCGTTCACGTCAAAATGGCGTAAATCTAATCAACACGGCTTTTATTCAACACATGAATGTTTATTCTATTCAACACATGAATATTTATTCTATTCAACACATGAATATTTATTCTATTCAACACACGAATTTATATTATTCAACACATGAATTTTTACTCTATTCAACACATGAATTTTTATTCTATTCAACACATGAATTTATTTCTATTCAACACATGAATTTATTTCTATAATACTCCTTATTTTCCACATTGGAATGAGGCCCAATCAATTACTATATAACGTTAATTATATGGATTCCCTACAACACATGTATATAATAGCAACGATAAATCATCAACCATCATCCAGAGTGCATTCTACACTGTACAAGAATCAAATATAAATATTCAACGCTTATAACAGCAAGTCAATCAATCGATCGACATACAGTTAATTATTGGGATTAGTGTATGTCCAATTTCATCCCAACACCCGTGTGGGGTTTCAAACAATCAAACACAGATTTTATTTGTGCAGTTGGGCAATGTGTAAAATTTATCATCCTAATCAATATCAGTCAAATCGGTGTACATAAACAAATCGTTCGATTTGTAAATGAATATATATTTCATTTCAACACATGAATATATATTTTATTTCAACACATGAATATATATATTATTTCAACACATGAATATATATTTTCTTTCAACACATGAATATATATTTTCTTTCAACACATGAATATATATTTTCTTTCAACACATGAATATATATTTTACACTTCACAATCAACAGTCAAATTTCACAACATAGCAATCAAACAAGCAAGTCATCCATGGTCTGTGGACGACGGGTGTCGGGTGCTGCTAAGCACCGTCTGCATCCTAGTATATATTTCTAACTAGAAAACAAGAATTAAAAGTGAGGAGTTCTCACCGAGGGTTCCACTCTGCCATTTCATTTCTGAATGGCTTGAATCAGCCCGAAATTCCAATGCAATCTTTTTCACGCTATTCACATTAAAAATCACATTTTTATCTTACTATATATATAATAAAAATCAGATTTTTATTTCGCTAAATATATAAAGATTATATTTTTACTCAAACAAAGATTATATTTTTACTTCGCTATTCATACAAAGAAAATCGTATTTTTATTTAACTAAAAATTATATTTTTCTCGCCTAAAAAATAATATTTTTCCCTTATCATTCAAAGAATAAAAATCTTATTTTTACTTTACCTTTCAAGGAATAAAAATCTAATTTTTACTTCACCTTTCAAGGAATAAAAAACATATCTTTATTTATTTTAAAACTGGAATCTTTATTCATAAATCAGCCAACCTAAAATAAACAATATAAAATAAAATGAAATAAAATAAAATAAAACTCACTGTTCGTCTTCAGAGGGGGGTGTGCGAGTCGCGGAAATCAAGGAGGAGGGGGGGAAGGGGTCAGAACTGTTTAGATTGGGGGGGCGAAGCTTGGTGGGGGTGGCGCAGGTCCGCGGGGATCAGAGGTGGGGAGCCACGGCTGCTGGGCGGCGTGGTGGTTTGGGTTCAAATCGGGTTGGGGTTTTCGGCGTGGGGTTCCGCGAGTTGTAAAAGAGGGGAGTAAGAAAGACGTCGGGGAGGGGGAGAGGCGGCGGCCAGTTCCGCGACAGAGGCGCCAGCGACGATCGTCGATCCACTTCTTCACTTTTTTTCTCTTTTAAAAACTGACGGGGGTTATGAGGAGAGAAGGGTTGACTAGGCGGGTTTATATAAATAATATATATTTTATTATATTAAAATTTCAAAAATCAACTTTTTATTTTCAACTCGAAATTGAACCCACTGACTGTCGTTCCTAGCTAATTACCTCCATTCTGAACACAATGGGATATGTATCGTAAGCTGATTTGATCGTTTCAATCAGAAATCAAAATATAAATCTATATATTGAATTTGAATGCGCGTTTCAATTTACCGGGGCCACATACGGACTCTAAAATCTCCCAAAAAATATTTTCTAGCTTCGTATTGATGATACGGTCCTAACAAAACTAATTTTGTCGAATTCCGAGACCGTTTGAAAAATGGCCATTTTCAGGTCGATCGAAAATTACTAAAACTGTCAAAACACGTTTTCTTCTGCCACGCTCACATATTGGTTCAGAAAATTATGAATTTTGGAATCTAGCAATAACTTGAAATCACAGATCCAATAAAAGTGGTTTCGTCGAAAACAGAGGTCGTTTGCAAAATTTCTATTTTTAAGTGCCAGAATTCCATAGCAACTTTTCTGAATTTTCAATTGGACATAACTTTTTATTCCCGCAATGAAATTTCAATTTTTCGGATTCGTTGGAAATATATTCTCAAATAGATTCTAATATTTTTGGTTTCGCTAAAATCCGGTTTATTTTGAATCTTGTACATTCATTTGAACTTTGAAATCGAATTTTCGAACTACCGCGCCATTTTCAATTCCTTTTATAATTAAAAATAAATATTTATATTCTAACGATGATTCAACTAAATATATACATTCTAATTCTATTCAAAATAAATTTCTCATCGTTATTATTTAAGACAATTCATTTTAAATAATCAAAATTCGCTAAAATTGCCATAATAAAAATTTTAAATTGGCTCGGATTTCCGGGTTATTACAGCTCCCATCAGGCAATGTCAGAACTGGGGCTGTTGTTAGAGCTCTTATCAAACGTTGGAAAGCAATATCGCAATCCAAATCCCAAGAGAAAGTTAGCTTCTTCTTCGTCAATCTTATGAGTAGGGCTGAGATTTTAGCAAAGTCTTTAATGAATTTTCGGTAAAAGCCCGCTAGCCTGAGAAAGCTTCAGAATTCGGTTGCATTCCTTGGAACCTTCCAATCTTGCACCACAACTTCTTTTGCGGGGTCCACGGCTAACCCCTCTTTGGACACCACATGTCCAAGAAACCTTACTTCTTCTCTCCAGAAATGGCATTTTGAGAATTTGGCCTTCAGCTGATGTGTATGAAGAGTATTCATGACTTCCCTTAAATGCAAAGCATGCTCTTCTTCATTCTTCGAGAAGATCAAAATGTCGTCTACGAAGACCACCACAAACTTATTAAGGAATTCTCTAAACACCCTACTCATCAAGTCAACGAAGTAAGTGGGTGCATTTGTCAATCCAAAAGGCATGACAAGTCATTCGAAGAGACCATCCGGGGTTCTGAACGCGGTCATATCAATACTGTCTTCAACCACACTTAGCTGATGGAACCCGGTAGCCAAATCTAGTTGGGAGAAAACAGATTCACCTACAAGATGATCAAACAAGTCATTTATTCTAGGAAGTGGGTGCTATTCTTCTTGGTCAGCTTGCTTAGCTCCCCATAATCAATGCATAGGCGAAGTGAACCATTCGCTTTGGTTGCGAATATTACTGGAGCACCCCATTCAGAAATACTCCGCCTTATAAACCCCTTTTCAAGCATCTCTTTGACTTGCTTACTGAGCTCTTTTCTCTCCCTAGGAGCCATGTGTCTAACAGGTAGAGCTAAGGGTTTTGCATTATCAACAAGACATATGCGGAAGTCTATCTCCCGCTTTGGAGGCATGCCCTTCACCTCTTCAAATACATCTGAGTATTCACGGGCTACACTAATAGACTGCAAGTTTTCAACAGACGCATCAAGAGATTCTAGGTAACTAAGCATAACAGAATGTATGGAGTTACAAGATATTTCGAGAGTGTTGCCAAGGCGAGTCATAAGTCTAACCACTCCCTTTTCACAATCGAGGATGGCACCATTACTGGATAACCAATCCATGCCTTGAATCAATCCATAGCCCATGAAGCCAAGAACGAAGGCATTGCATTCAAACTTCAACACTCAAGATAGAAAATCTCAAATCCCGAAAAATCATTGAAAGATGAGCCGAACCACCAATAGGATTTGAGACTACTATGGGATCTGTAACTAGACTAGTATTTAGATGCAATGTTTCAACTAACGAAGCAGACACAAATGAGTGTGAAGCGCCAGAATCAAATAAAGTACGAACATGATGATCAAACAGAAAAACCAAACTTTCAATAGAAATGTTTCTACCTCTCTCCTGTCCTGGTGCCATGAGAGCCTGAATCTGCCTCTTGCCTGCCCTGGTGCCTTGAGAGCCTGAATCTTCCCTCTAGAAGTGGACCCTGTTCTTTTCCCTTGCCCCTGTTTCCTCGGGAAGTCGTTAATTAGATGTCCTGCCTCTCCATAGTGGAAGCAGACAGTCTTCTTCTTTTTTCTATAGTCACTGCTCAGATGGCCTGGTTTCCCACAATTAAAGCACGTTTTCTTTCCCTTGCTATTGTTATCCTTACCACCTTTCTTGTTTTATTGTTGTGTTTTCATTTGATCCCCTTTCTTCTCCAGTGCTTTTTTAGCATTAGCACCTTTCTCCTCTTCATGCATAAGCACAATGTCAACCAATCTCTCAAAGGTAGCCCCTATAGGAATGTGGGTCATAGCTAACCCATGTAGCGGCTCGTTCATACCTTTAACGAACCTCAGAGCCTTCTTCTCAGGTGTGTTCACCAAGTCTAAACCAAACCTCGCCAACTGATTGAACTTGTTGACGTACTCCTTTACTGATAATTTCCCCTGCTTCAATGCCAAGAATCTTTCCATGTATAAATTCTCTTCTACTTGTGAGAGAAATTTCATCTCGAACCTATGTCTGAAATCCATCCACGTCTCTACTGGACGCTCTCCATTCATGACCTCCCACCAAAACAAGGCTTCGTCCTTCATTAGCCAAGCAGCCAATTGGACCTTCCTTCCTTCTTATATCTCGAAAATACCAAAAAGATCTTCCACCTCCTTAAGCCAATTTCGGGCTTCAACGAACGTCTCTGATCCGTGAAAAGGTTTCCCGCCCATTGCCCAAAAATCTTTGCATATCTTCGAAAAAGTATCAATGCGAGGCGGGGGAGGAGGAGGAGCGACAACAGCTGGGGGAGGAGGAGCGACATCAGCTGGGGGAGGAGGAACATTTGCTGGGCCTGCGGTAGTGGCCCTAGCCTCCAGATACCTTCTAAACTAGCCTGGTATCGGTATGCCCTCGGGTATCTCAGGTTCCCCAGACATCTGAAAAATAAAAAGAAAGAGATTCAAAACGGAGAATCGAAGGAAAGATATATGGCTCTTGAGGGTTATGTTTTTCAAACAAACTTTTCCCTTGAAAATACTCTACTTAAAACATACTTTTGAAAGTATTTCTTTATAAAACGCTTTTGAAAAACAGCTTTTCAAAATCTTTTATCTATTCTGTTATTCTTCAGCTCTGATACCACGTGTAACACCCCACGTCCGTTAACGTCACTCTCAAAGGGAATGCATTAACTTTCATGGAGTATTATTGGCGAATAGAACAAAATATAACAAGATAGATACATATATTGGTACTTGAAAATTTTCAAAACAACATTTATTGCAGCGGAGAAATAGTTTGATTACAACAACATCATAAACCAAAAGAAAAACCAAGTACACTTAGTAACCATCTTGACAAATTGTTTATTGAGTACATAAAATAAAAAGCATAACCCCAACACAAGTAGCCATAAAAGAGATGAGCTGAACTTTTACTTTCCGCAATCCTAGCACTTCCAAAAGGGAGAGAAAGAGATCCAAGATCAAGCTCCACTAGAACTAGTCCCACCCTGAGTACCTTGGGGAGGGGGAGGAAGAAAAGAGGCGAAAACAAGGAGGTCAGACATAAAGTCTGGCGAGTATAATAACTTTAACAAAATAATTATTAAAGTAATTAGGATAAGCCATAAACTGGCAAAACAAGGTATGGCCGTGTAACAAGTGGGCATGACAAAACAAACAAGAGGAATATCTTGGGGTTAATCTCGTTCCCAGTCACTATAGGATAATTACCATACAGCACCATTACTAGTCACCTAAAAGTTGATCCCACCTACAGAACTTAATAATGATAATGGTAGTTTCGTTTACCCTTAGTTGCCTTCATAAGTGCTGCATGCTCCTATCTCCACTAGTTGTACCCACTACCCCCATGCGATCGGCTCCCTAACTCGTAGATACATGTGTTGGTCCCACAGTGAGGTGTATCACTTACCAAAGTGGCAACCCGATAACACTAAAGATGCACGGCTTATATCTACACGATGCACCAACGTCTTACCTACCAGCCTGGGCCCACGCACGCACATGAGCCCGTTGGACTTGCGTTGCCACCGCTAACCCGTTTTGACCTCTTACAATCAAACCCAATAAGCGTGTCCCGTCCTCGATCTAACTCTAGCCAACAACGATACTTAATGGGTTACTGGTCTGAAAAGGGTCCCTATGTTTGACACAAGCTTTTCCACCTATGCCTGGTCCACACTAGAACTTCCCACTTAACCCCTTCTTATTCATGTCTTCTTACATATTTTCAACTTGGTTAAGTGTTTCAAATCGTATTTCACATGCCACCCAGGCCACCCACTTAACCCTCATGTCCCACCACATGTTTATCTGGTTAAGAGTTACTTAATTCATTAGAACTGTAACCTTGTAAGACCTCCCACATTAGACTCCCGTTTGCGGTTGCTGGATTTGCCGGGTGGGTCCGGGCAGTCTTATACCGCAAACATGTCTAACCTCGTGTCATTACAACTGTTACATATTTAATTTATGCCTTCGACCTCTCACATTAGACTACCATTTGTGGTTGCTGGATATGCCGGGCGGGTCTAGGCAGCCTTACACCGCAAACGTGTCTAACCTCGTGTCTTAGGCGGTTAATTATTACACATAATTATTTTACCCCAAATTGGATTAATATCCCTATTCAAATTTGTCAATAAATTCCAAATTAATTTATGTCCATAATTGTCACCTAAATTAAGTCCATAATTTCAGGTATATAAATTTATACCAATTAATAACTCAAATTAATTATATGCCTTTAAGGACATTTTATGCCAATTCACAATTATGTATATTTAATATTATCCCATTGTCCCCATGTTATTCGTACGTTTTAATATGACATATGTTAGACTCGCAAATAGTCTAACTTTTAAAAAGAAAAGCAACATCACAACTTGCATAACACATAAAATAGATCTAAGAATCATGAAATAAGTTTGCATAGCCAATAACTTGCATAGGCGATGGATATACATAAATTTTCATAAACTATCATGGATCTAAATATAGATCTAAACATGTAATCATGAACTCGTATATATATATATATATATATATATATATATATATATGGTTTTTCTATAACTTGCGTATGAATTTCATTCAGACGAGCATATGATTCACAAACAATACTAGCATAGGCAATGGGCATATAGAACATAAATTTGCTTAACTATGTACTGCCATGGATCTAAATATAGATCTAAACACAAAGATGTGAACTTGCAAATGGATCTAAACATGTAAGTTAATGTCATATGTTTGCATATAAATAGCATATGTATCTACATGATTCACATATGAACTTGTGTATAATCCACCTTCAGACTTGCATAAGATTCATAAACTAGCATATGATTTAACATCCCAAACTTGCATAAGATTCATATGATTTAGCATCCCAAACTTGCATAAGATAAATCAGTACAATTCAACATATGAAATAGATCCACAATAACAAAACTGTCAACGATAACATCACATGATTCAAAGTCGTACTCTCATAATCCCAATTATAACTTATCACAATTAAATTAATTAATTATTTTGTGAAAAAATTATACTCACAAGCAAAAGAACGGCCTTGTTTTTCTGGGATCTGTATTCTGAAACTGAATTGCTCGCCTTTGATGTAGACTAATTGTTATCCTAATTTAGATTAGATTTGATTTTGATTTTGATTCTTGCTTCTATCTTGTTTTTGAATTGAACGAGAATGGCGTCTACTCTAGGTTCCCAATTGACGGCATGGCGGCTCTTGGTATGAATTAGTGTGATTTTAGGTTGAGAGTTAGGTTGCTTATATAGAATTTTAATTAATTTAGAACCGCCAGATTAACCCTAGAAGCAATTAAGACCATCCAGTCAAGATAGAATAACACCTCAGCCCTAATGACTCAGCAATGAGTCAAAACAACGTCATCTTTTAGATCTGCTCGGGTGGGGGGAGGGCAGGTCGACCCCCTAGTCAACCTATATGGGTAGGTCGACCCCCAAGTCGACCCCCGGTCGACCTGGCCCTTAGGCGGGAGAATTCCCGCCCAGCCTGCTCCCCTGTCTGAATTTGAATTTCGAACTGTTTTTAATTTATTCAAATCCTGAAATTTCGGAAGGCCATAACTTCTTCATATGTAGTCCAATTCACGCAAACTCAGACTCTATCTCAAGCAGAATTCCGAGATGAACGCAATGGCGTAACCCGTTTCCCTTAATTCTCAAATTTGAAATTAAGTATTCTTAAATTTGTTAATTTAATATTTAAAATCACTGGGTGTTACAAGCTTTACGCTCTAGAGTTGATTTGGATTGATTTGGCTAAGTTGAGTGATATCATCTCCTACTTTACAGTTGTTGTTCTATAGTATAAAAATGATATTTTTGAACTCAAATAAATTTTAAATGTGACTTCTAAAATAATAAAATTTATTTAATAATTTTATAAATGAACTAAAAAGTGTTTTAAATTTTTTTAAGATTGGATAACACATTTTATCTCATTTGTATACTATTTGCCGATGTTGCAAGAATTAGGATATTTTGTCACATATCCCACTTTGACTAGATTTTAATTATTCTGTTAATGATACAATGGATGTTTATATGCTATTTTAGTCATTTATAGGATTATTGATTCCGTGGCAGTTTGTTTCCATAGTTTTGTTGTATATGCCAATTATTGGTGAATTAGGATTAGGATAGATTTGTAAAGAAGCTCCAGTATGCACGCATCAACATAGGGGCAGTGAATGGACTCGATGACGGGACCGATTTCAAGACGAATGTCAGACATTTTCACTGGGTGTACATTTAACTAACTTTGGTTAAATACCTGGTCTTAGTGGTCATTAGCGATTACGATTGAGTGATCAATATCAACTACTATTGATGTTGGTCATTTGACTAACTTTGACATGGACGAGTGAAAGTCTATATGAGTGGATCATGTGTTGGCAAGTATAAATATATATACTAGAATGTTATAGTAAAGTAAATGCTAGTAAGGAAAATGCACACAAGAGTTTTTATGCTGGTTTGGACCTCCCAACCTACGTCCAGTCCTGAAGCTCCCCTTCGGTATTCTACTATCACAAACTCTCGGTTTTCCCAAAGGAATAAGCTTAGATACAATAGATTTTCTTATCAAACGTGTGTTCTAATGCAACACGAATGTTGACTATTCAGTGAACAGTCATCCAATATCTCCTTGAATAATTATTGCTTTGAAGTGCAGATGAGTACGGAAGAGTAGTATGTGGATGTGAAATGCTTGAGCGTTGATAAAATATAGATAGAAACATTAGAATGCAAAGAGTGTAGAAAGTTAAAGTTCTCCTTGAGTGTTGATGTCTTAAATAATGTTGAGGAGTGGTAATTGAAAAGTAGTAGCCATTAGTCTACATTAAAGAGTTGCCTTTATTGGTATTGAAGAGTTGTGATAAAGAGTAGTGAAAGTGTTCTTCAAAAATTGATAGTAGATCCTTTTTTTTGGCCGAACTCTAGGTCAGACATATGGATTTTGTTCCAGACATCAGAATGCTTCTTCAGACATATATTATTTTAACTTGGGAGAAAATCCAAACATCTGGAATATTTATCAGACGTCCAATTGTGCTTCAGATGGAACCTTGATTCTAAAATCAGACGTTTGGTAATTTATCCATACGTCTGACATACATGTGTCAGTTGTGCATGTATTGACCACCTTTTCTTCTTGCTTTGTGCATACACTTCTAGCTTATTGTATTTTTCCTTATTATCGAGCCATATTTTATGCTTATGTTGAGTCGATCTTGGGCATTTATCTGCATAAACTTATTATATATATATGGTTCCCATTGTGTAGTTGTCGTCATCGGAGTCAAAGAATTGATTTCCTAACATTCTCCCCCTTTTTGATGATGACAACAACTCAATGAACTTAAGAGTAGAAGTTCTATAACTCCCACTTAATTCATGATCTCCCTTTTGTCATTGTCGAATAGGAGTGTATACATAGCTTTCTATTTTAGATAGCATGTACACACAATTTTTCGAAAGTAGTAAATTATTTTCATGCTTTAGATAGCATGTACGCAACAATATAAGAAAACATAACCGAGATATCATAAGGGAGACACAATAAAGTTGAACACGATTAAAACATCATATTCACAATACGTACCAAAATAATATCACCAATTGTTTCACAAGCATACCACACATCAACGTCACAAGCAAAAAACAATATTACAACCACGTCACAACATAGAAATTTAATATTTACATATATTTTTAGAATATGTTAATTGAGCGTCGGCGTCTTTAGATTCGATTTCTGCTTCTTTAGGTTTGCTTTCCACCTCCTTATCTTCCACATTCTCTTCTTTATCACCAGATTCCTTAGAATGCTCTTATTTATTTCTCCTTTTGACCTTCCAGCACTTGGCAGGTGTCAAACTCTATACATCGTGTTACCACTTAGCAGAGTCCTGTGTTTTTAATAAACAGTCACTGGAGCCCTAGCAGACTGATCTGATTTGCCTTAAGCTCTATGTTATCCTGTTCCCAAAAGAAGGGGAATCTTTCAACGAATCTTTCACATTCCATCTGGCCTCTTAGAAGAAGGCAGTACCTAGTTCAACAGCGCTTTACTGGTGAGCAGAATAGCGATGGTGGAGATAATATTGAAAGTCCAGTGCGTTGTAGGAGTTACTTTAAAGATAGCGCAACCGTATCATCGTTATCTCAACTGTTGCAAGACAAGACGTAAGACCAAATTCCATGTTCACAATTTGATTTCCCAAAGCAATTTTATTTTGATATAAAGTTTTTTGATTATGGATAACAACCTCATATAATGACTCGTTTGAAAGTATTTGCATTTTGGGAGAAGTCATACCTTCGAATGTTTGATGTTGAAAAGCACGTCGAGAGGAGGATCCCGGTATATTTTGAATTTGCTCTTCTTGATGATGCTCTTGAGTCAGAATTTGTTCCTCTTGATGTCTTTCTCTTCATTGATTGAGAGTGCAAAAAGTAGGTGGTTCTTGTGGTAGATGCATCAAGGAGAAGAATTTTTTACCCACTTCTTTAACCGGTATTTCCTCAAATGTTGAAAGATAGGTAGGAACTTTTTTGCCTTTAATATTCATATAATGAAACGCGCATATATGATTGATTGTCGAGACCGATTCCAAAAGTCTCTTTGCTCATCAAAGATAAATTGAGCCTGATTAACTTGAATACCATCGAATGTAGCATATAAAGCTCTATGCTTTAAATCAAGAATTTTCTCATGACTACCAAGACGAGGAAAGACTGTATTGATAAGGGTTCAAGTAAGAAGTCTTTCTTTTGGCCTTAAGTACTCAGTAGAAAATTGGGGCATATGATCTTCCCAAATATGGAACGTAATGTTATCTCTAGTCTTATATCTCATATCAGGAATGTCATTTATATTTGTATCGGTATTAGAACGTTTAAATATCTCTCCTATGTTCTTAGCAGCGAATCTAACTGTAACGTCACAAACATTTGATCAAACCCAATCATTTTGGACTTGAGAATTCCAAAAACCAGTACTATCTAAATTCGCATAGAATAGAAATATGGATAGTTGGTCTATGTGTAAATTATTAGAAGAGAACGAGACAAGTGACACAAGACCAGCATCTTGGCATATGCTATTGAATTCATATAACGGAAAGTCAAGTAGATTGTATAATGGACCAGTATATAAATTCTTCTTATGGAATAATCGATATCTTTCTATTTCAAAGGGTGCTTCATTCATCTACTTGTTGATTCTTGATTGTGATACCACTCAAGGTGTTTCTTCAGCAATTGGAGGAGGATTTGATGATTCTTCTTCTTCCTTTTTTGTTTTGATGAAGATTTTGTTTTAGGAGCCATGATTTGGACCGAAAGTTTGATTTTAGGGTTACGGAATGTTAATTTTGATTGGTAAAATGAAGGAGCGAGGAAGCGAAAATAGTGGTTATCTATATATAAAACTGCCATTTCATATTTTAGAAGTTTGGATTTTAAATCAGACTTCTGATTTTGGAACAGATTCATCCCAAGAAAATTTCCAAATGTCTAGTCTATAATTCAGACATTGGTTTGTGATCCTGAGTGATTTCCTAAAACATTTTTCAAACATCTGGGGAAAGTTTCAAACATTTGTTTTAGATGTCTTTTAAACTCGAGATTATTTTCAGACGTCTGGTCTTAGTTAATTCTGTTTTTATTTTAACCGAACCAATTTTCAGACGTCTCATTATAAATTCAGATGTCTATTTTGAAATTTGTTGTTATTCCAATGTTGGAAATCATAGTTTTTGTTTTAAGAACTTTAGAACATATATATTTATTACTTGTATATAAGCACAAACATATTCATAATATCTCCTATTTAGTGAAACGTACAATAACCTTATGTAATAAATTCTTAATTTATTGGCGACCATGATGGTCGTTTTGCTGAAGTAGATAACAGTCCATCTTCCCGCATTTTCTCAAAAGTCTGCTCTTTCTCAGGATTTTCACAAAGATGAGGAGATTTCTTATGCAAACATCTTTTTGTTGGAGAACGATTTCACATGGCGTAAAGTGCTCTTTCATGAATATTTAGATGTCGCATAGTTCCTTCTTGCTTGTAATACATTTCTCTTTGTACATCCATCATTTCAAATTGATAGTGGGATATTTCATCCAGCTTCTCATCGATCATTGGTTTATCATTCCTTTTTAGTCTTTTAAGTAGTGCAGACAAACCGCATTTTTGTTTTCGATAATCCGGAGTTGGAAGAAATCGGGGAGGTGATGGAGTTCTTGTAGGACTTGAATCGAGTGTTATAATTTGCTTAGTATTCATGATGTATGGTATAATCAATTTATATTTTATTGCTATTTATAGCATATAAATTTTTTATAGTTTTATGGAGTAGAATTTCTTAGAGCATTGAATGGTTATTAGAATTTAATTATCCTGAGATAATGGTGTTCTATTTTCAGGCAATTAAAATTTGTTATATCAATTCAGGGTAGAAACAAATTCCTAGGTCATGACATAATTTAACAAATGTTTGTTCCTTTAAGGTTTTAGCAAATATATCTGCTATTTGATTTTCGTTTTTTACATATTCTTGAGTTATAGTTCCTTTTTCTACATTATCTCGTAAAAAGTGGTGTCATATATCTATGTGTTTGGTTCTAGAATGATTGACCGAATATTTAGACAAATTATTGGCACTTGTATTGTCACAATAAACTATTGATTTATCAATGATCTTTCCGTAATCCCTAAGTGTTTGTTGCATATACATTACTTGTGCACTTGCTAGGGTAGCTGAAATCTATTCGGCTTCTCATGTTGACAATGAAACATAGTTTGTTTTTTTACTAAACCATGATATTAACAGTTGTCCTATAAAATGACACGTACCGCTATTACTTTTATGATTTATTTTACATCCACCAAAATCAACATCGCTATAGGATACTAATTCGAAATTTGAACCTTTAGGACAAAACGAACCATAGTCTCTTATATTAGTTAAATATCATAAAATTCTTTTAACAACACGTTGATGAGATTCCTTTGGTTTTGCTTGAAATCTTGTAAAAAACATGCGCTCATCATAGTGTCAGGTATACTAGCCGTTAAGTATAACAGGGAACCTATCATACTTCAATATAACTTTACATCAAAATCTTTTACATTACCATCTTTTTCTAAATGAACACTAGTACTCATGGATGTTGGTTTGCTTTAAGTTTTCTCTATACCAAAACGTTGTAATAAATTATTACATTATATTTATTGATTAATAAAAATTCCCTTTTGAAGTTGTTTTGTTTGTAAACCTAAGAAAAAGTTTAATTCACCCACGTGTAACATTTCTCATTCATTTTTTATTTTATTTGAAAATTTGATACATAGATTTTCATTATTAAACCTAAAAATAATGTTGTTAACATATATTTGTACAACCAAAATATCATTGTTTTCTCATTTAATAAAAAGAGTAGTGCCTACTTTTCCTATCTAAAAAACGGTTGATATTAAGTGATTCTTGAGTCTTTCATACCAAGTTCGAGGAGCTTGTTTCAAACCATAAAGGGCTTTATTAAGCTTGAAAATATGATCAGGATTTTTTTCATGAACAAAAAGTGGTGATTTTTCTATATATACATTTTCTTTAATATAACCATTTTAAAATGCACTTTTAACATTCGTTTGATATAATTTAAATTCATGATGACATGCAAAAGCTAATAAAGTTCATATAGCTTCTAATCTGGCAACAGTAACAAATGTTTCGTCATAATCGATCTCTTCTTCTTGGTTATACCACTGAGCTACTAAGCGTTCTTTATTTCAAACTATATTTCCATTTTCATCTGATTTATTTTTATATACCCATTTTGTCCCAATAACGAAATGATTATCTGGTCATGGAACTAATTCCCATGTGTTATTACGTTCAAATTGATTTAATTCTTCTTGCGTTGCTAATATCCAAAAATATCATTAGCGGCTTGTTTATAATTTCTGGGTTCAAAAGTTGAAATAAATGCAATGTGACTCGTTTGATTTAATTGATGTCGTTTTGATACTTTTGCATTTAAATCTCCAATAATATTATTTAAAGGATGATCTTTTAAAATACGAGGACGTGATCTTAATAAATATGTTGACTCATTATTAGTAGTAGTATTATTCTTAGTAGATTGTATCGTAACTTCTTTTTCATCATTATTTTTATTAGTCAAAAAGTTTTCATGAAAAGAAACAAGTAAACTTTATTTTATAGTGTTAGTTCTTTTATTAAAAATTGTATATGCTTTACTACGATCCGAGTATCTAATAAATATTCCTTCGTCGGCCTTAGGATCTAATTTTCCTGGATTACCTTTAGTATTAATATGAAACATTTAGATCCGAAAGTCCTAAAGTATGAAACTTTGGGTTTTCTTCCAAAAAAATAGTTCATAAGAAGTATTTTTAGTCATGGGTCGTATTGTTATTCGATTCAAAACATACTAAGCGGTTGCAATGGCTTCATCCCAAAAATGTTTTGGTAAGTTACTGCTACTTAAAATTTTATAAGCACATTCTTGTAATGTATGATTTTTCCTTTTTATTACACCATTTTGTCATGGTGTGCGAGGAAAAGAAAATTTGTGACTTATTCCTTTCTTTTCCTAAAAATTAGTGAATAAGTCATTTTCGAATTCGCTTCCATGAATACTTCTAATATTTTTTATTTTTAAATCCATTTGAGTTTTAATTCGTTTGGCAAAGATTTTAAACATACTAAAAGTATCACTTTTATGTTTTAATAATAATGTCCGTATATATCTAGAAAGTCGTCAACTATTACATAAACATGCTTACTATGATTTATTGATCGTACTTGAGTTGGACAAATTAATCTAAATGTAAAAGCTATGACGATTGTTTTAGAGAAATATTTTTCCTAGATTTAAACAAGCTTTGATTTAATTTGCCAAATTGACAATCATCACATAAATTATTAACTTTATAATTTATTTTAGGTAATCCTTTAACTAATTCATATTTTGCTAATTTATTAATATATTTGAAATTAACTTGACAAAATTGTTTATGCCACAACCAAGGATCATCATGATTTACGATTAAGCATATATCAGAATTTTATCTAACTTTTTCTAACTCTTTTGACAATAAATCATTTTCGAAAATTAAATTTTTATGACCATTTTGAGCATTTCCTTATTCTTCTTCTAAAATGACCTTTTCATCTTTTAATAATCCTATCTCAATTTCCAATCTATATATTCTAGCAATATGATCCTTGTTCAAATTTTTTGCTCTTTATACTTATCATCTAATTCCATACTAATTTCTAAAATTTCATTATAAGTAAGGTCAATGCATACCTCATCTGTATCTGCCACAAAGCATACATTTACTTGTTCCGTATCACTATCGCTCTCACTATCTGATGAGGAAAAATCAAAATCGTCCCAAGTGACATGAAAAGCTCTTCTTTTCTTTTTGAATTTTTAATTTTTATTTTTCTTCTTTTAATTGAGAATCTTTGGACAATCTTTCTTCATATGACCAAATTCGTTGTACTCGAAGCATTAGATAGATATCTGATTTGTTGAACTTGATTTCCCATCCTTTTGAAACCTTGTAATTTTTGGCTAGAAGACAATTTCATCTTCGTCTAAATCAGAATCTTCTTTATTTGCTTGAAATGCTATATTTTTTTAGTATTTTTTCCTTTCTAGCCCACAGTTAGATTCATAGGATAAAAATTCCCAATTAATTCTTTAAATTTTTGTTGAGAAAGATCGTTTGCCTCTTCTTTGGCTAAAACTTTTCTTTCCTAATCATTTTTCAAAAAATTTAAAATTCACGTAACTAAATAAAAATCAGTGAATTTGACTCTGAGTGTCAAAAGATCATGCTGTATAGTTTGGAATCTAATGAACATATCACAAATGGACTCACTTGCTTTCATTTTAAAAGATGAAATTTGATTTTTAAAAATTGATATTTTTGTTTGTTTAACTTTTGTGATACATTCATGAGTGATTTGTTAGGTACGCCATATATCGTAAGCAGTAGTGTACATTATAGCATGTGAAAATTCATTTTTATCTAATGCACAAATTAAAATATTCATTGCTTTTGAATTGTTAGAAGCTGTGGCTTTTTGAGCATAGCATCAGTCTATGCACTCAATTGAGTATTTGGTTCTTCATATTTTCTTTCAGTGGAAGACCAAATTTCCAAACCTTTTGCTTCCATAAAAATCCTCATACGAGTTGACCAGTATGCTTAATTTGACCCATTGAAAAGTGGACGACATTGTGTGGACTAATCTTCTTTAAATATAATTATATTTGTCATACTAAATGATGCAGACACAAGATATTGTAATTTGATCAACCCTTGCTCTAATAGCAACTGAAAGTCTATATGTGTGGATTGTGTGTTAGCAAGTATGAATATATATACCAGAGTGATATAGTAAAGTAATTGCTAGTCAGGAAAATGCATACTAGAGTTTTTGTACTGTTTTGGACCTTCCGTCCTACATCCGTCCTAAAGCTTCCCTTCGGCATTCTACTATCACAAACTCTTGGTTTTCCCAAAGGAATAGGCTTAGATACAATAGATTTTCTTATCAAATATGTGTTCAAATATAACACGAATATTGACTATTCAGTACGCAATCTTCCAATATCTCCTTGAATAATTATTGCTTTGAAGTTCGTATGAATATGGAAGAGTAGTATGTGGTTGTGAATTGCTTGAGCGTTGATAGAATATAGATAGATATATCAAAATGTAGAGAGTATAGAAAGGTGAAGTTCTCCTTGAGTTTTAATGCCTTAAATAATGTTGAGGAGTGGTAATTGAAGAGCAGTAACCGTTAGTCTTTATCCAAGAGTTGCCTTGAATGGTATTGAAAAGTTGTGATGAAGAGGAGTGAAAGTGACCTTTCGAAAATGACAGTTGCTCCTTATTTTTTCGACCGAACTCCAGGTCAAACGTCTAGATTTTGTTCTAGATGTTTGAATGCTTTTTCAGATATATATGTTTTCTAACCTGGGAGAAAATCCAAACATCTGGAATATTTATCAGACGTCTGATTGTGATTCAGATGGATTCTTGATTTTGAAATCAAACATCTAGTAATGTATCCAGACTTCTGACACACCTGTGTCAGCGGTGCATATCTTGACCTCTTTTTCTCCTTTCTTCGTGCATACTCTTCTTACTTCTTGTATCTTTTCATTGTAATCGAGCAATGTTTTATGCTTCTTGTTAAGTCGATCATCGGCATTTTTCTGCGTAAACTTATATATATATGGTTTCCGTTATGTAGTTGTCGTCATCAGAATGAAAGAATGGATTTCCTAACAATGAGGATGGGTATTTAACTAGTTCGGGTTAAATACATGGTCTGGGTGGTCATTAAAATTTATTAGAGAGTGATCAATATTGACTGTTATGGTTGTTAGTCGTTTTGACCAACTTTGACGTCATTGACGACATGCTTTCGAGGGGTTGGATTAAATGTCATGTTCGATGGTGGATTCAACATGGTGACTTTTCGATCGGATACACTATTACATGATAGGATCGTTGTTTTTCTAGTGAGTACAGATGGATGGTGTAATTCATGGACTGAGGCAGTTTGACCTTTAGGGTGAGCTAAGGACTGTGACTCTTTGGTTCCAGATTTGGATGTACTCAAGATGGATCGATGGGATTGGTCAATATATACGATTTGCGGATTGGTGAGATTGCAAGATGGGTCGATTGATTAATCAAGGTGATGCAGTTTGTTGTGAGAAGAGGCTGTAGGATAGATCAGTACTAAGCAGTTCATAGTGAGATGAGATCGTAGGATGGATCAGCATTATGCAGTTTGTAGTGGGACGAGGCTACAAGATCATGTATCGATATGATATCTACTTCGTAGATGGAATGAAGTTATTGAATTTCGAACTCAAAGCTTAGGTATCGTGGGGGAGACTCATTAGGATCGGTCGGATCATGCACCCTGGGTGGCGAGTCAAGGCCGAGAGGACACGATGTACAGTTGTTATTCGATTAGTTTAAAGGAATACTCAAAAAAGAGATGGAGCGCGGAGCTTAGATGATTTAGTAGTGTCAATTCTTTGATAGACCAGAGTGTTCTAGTGGGCTCAAGAAGAGGTACATAGATGGTTGTAGCCATATGGCCATTCATGATGGTCTAGTACCTAGGTTAGCCAACCTTAGCCAGCAGGGCACAAGTGCATAGACATGGAGTCCTACTAGTAACGAGGTTTTAAGAATCCTTGATTGATTGGGTCATAACGAGTTATCAACGCTGACACGTAATTAGGAGGCGACAGATAGGACTTGTTGGATGGATGTTATGATTGTTATGGTTGCACCTATCTTATTTCTCTTAGTAGACTATCACCTGTAGAATTCTGGAGAGAGGATGGGAAGAAGGTCCAGGACTGGCTTGGAAGATTTTTTATCCCAGGACAGTTTCCTCTTTTGTTATTCTGAGTAGCATATACTGTCTGATTATTTGTATGCATGAGCAGGATAAGTATAACTTTGTTTTAAAGAAACGGGTATTTAATTACATTAAAAGAGAGTACAAGAAGTTTGAGCTAGCCATACAAATGCAATAGACGAAACAACAAATACTATACAACTGAAAACACAAGCCAACTCAAACAAGAACAACATGACGCACAACAAATAGCCTAGACCAAGAAAAGAAAAGAATTACAACCCAAATAACACCCAAAAGGCCTACATAAAGAGAAAACCCATAGGCCCATCAGAACCTAACCACATACACCCTACCAGAAACTCCAAATACCAACAACATAGCTACCAACCATAAAACCAAACCAAAAAAACCAACTGATAGCAGGAGCCATGCAACATCCGACCACCATAAAACACCGTAACTTTCCAAACTAACTGAACATAGAGAAGAAACAAACACCCAAACCAAATCCCAACAGAAAAAAACATATCTCCTTAATCAAAGATACCAAACCAACACAGCAACCTCGGAATTCCAACTGTCAGCAATAACCAATACACAAGCATATGACTTTCCATACCTATATTCCTAACATTATTACGACTTATGTAGTATTTTGAGGGTTGTTTATCGCTCACACTGGACTATTGTATGGCCTAATATTTTATGTTTACTCTTGTTATCTTGGGTGCTCATCGACGATGCTGATGAGTAGGCAAGGTGATAGGTATTATTGTTGCTTGGAGATATAGTGGTGGACTTACAGGACGCGATAGCTTTTCATATTATTCATATGTTATTGTTGTTTATTCCGTTGTATTGCACTGTAGAGTCATGACTGTAGAGTCATGATAGTGTTATTTATTTTGAGATAGTTTATCTGTGAGTTTATTTATTCTTGTTTAAACTCTATTGTTATTATAACTGTATGAGCATGTACTCTGATTATATTGTTTGTATTGTTATTACTATCCTATTTATTAAACCTATGACTATTATATACATTATATGGTGCGACGTGACATATTCGTCAGGTTCTTGATTGTGATTTTGTGTTTTGTTTCCTTATTCTTTCTCCTTTTCTCTTCCCTTATATTATATTTCCTTCCTTTTATCATATTTATTTTTCTTTCCAACTATTCTATGGGAACAATGTACGACAATCGTTACATTTAGTATCAGATCTTATGTTGCATAGTTTAACCTAAATGGTACTAATATCATGAGTTATTATGTACGAGAGAGTACATATTTGTGATATATTTTGGTTTTCAAAATATATATATTTGTAGTATATATATGAATATATATATATATATATATATATATATAGTTTTGCGTTCTATACAAGAGTACTATGGTGTTATTTCCTTTACTAGCGATGAATTGTTCTGCTATATGTAATTGATCTAGCAAACAAAGGAAGTTACCATTTGCTCAATTTTTGGAGTTAGAAGAAACCGTTAGCTTCAATCTATGGAATGAGTACCCAGTAGTGATGAGAGTCACGGTTGGGGTGTCTTGTCTTCATTGGTTGGTTTTGGTACTCAAGAGCAGAGGTTGACTATATTGTGCTTTATGAATATTTATGTGCCCATATATGCAAACCGTTCTCGGAAACGGAGTCGGTTGTTGTGGTGCAAGAGCTCTATGGTTTACACTCTTGTTTGGTGTTCTTCGATGGACTTGCAGTTGGGTGGGGATGTAAGGTTGAGGGTCACCTTTAGGAAACTCTAGGTATGAATCTGAGTGGTTAAGAGTTCTTATTTCAATTTTATATGGTCGATTTGCTCAAGATCAGATCTCGATTCGCGCCGAAGTGTTTTATTTTAATTTATTGGAATTCAGTGTCTTGGGATGTTCATTGATTGTGGCGACATGTCTGTGTAGGAATATATGATCGAATTCGATATATTAATCAAATCATGATTCATCCTTCCATCGATACTTCACATAGGAGGTTGGAGGTTTTGCTGGGGTAAGCGATTAGTTGGAAGTAGATTTCATCCAGAGAGGATGATTACTTAGAGACTTTGACCGGCGAGCTCTTGGTGCTTGAGCTCAAACTCAGTGTTGGTTTTTTCTTACTGTTTATGAATGAATCGTGGAGGCTTATGCATTGATCATCGATTTCATTTCGTCCAGAGCACCATCCAGAGGAGAAATGAGAAACGATGTCGCCACTTGAGATATGTTCTCCACCAAGGGTGTTACCATGTGTATTTTATCTTGACATCAGGATTTCACCTTTTCATCTTATCTGGTAGTGAGGGATTGAGTGAGTTTGGGACTCGAGAATATTGATTTTCCTTTGACTAGGCTAACGATGTCAAAGATTTAGTTAGACCGTATGTTTATAACATCCTATGTTTTGTCGTCAGGAAATAAGACTATGGATGTCTACATCATTTATAGGATTAGTTTCAGGCCTCGAGGTAGGTGATTGTTATAGCACACTATTTATACTTTGCAGTACACATGGTTAGTCAAAACTTATATCATTAAGTCATGTTTGTTTGGTTGTTAGTATAGTTGTTATTAATTGTTTAGATTCGATTAGAGTTAGTAGTCAAGTCAAGGATTTTCTTTTAAGATCAGTACAGAAGGTTAGTGATAGTGAGAGTTTGTTGATGATGATAGTGAGATACGACATTTTGCGATGCAGTAGTGAGTCATCCTTGATCTAGCAATAGCAGATGGCAAGTCATCTATGGTTGGACGATAGTAGGCTGAGACATCTGGTCTCTAGTAGCGAGCCATCTAAGCTGGTAGCTTGTGAGTATCTTGATGCATTTGATGAGGTGACTAGATTGTCACTATGTTTTTGTTGAGTTTCATATTAATCTGGCCATTGATAGTGGATTGATGGCTATGACACTTGAACATGTGCACCTTGAAACCAGGAGATGAGCCGGAATTCTTTCCTGATTTGTGCCAACTAATTATATTAGCTCTAAGGTGTGAGAAGAGGTTTTCTCAGTTGGATTTACAGAGTGGATTGAGCCAATAGGGGGTTTCTTGGTGTATGTTGATTTCAATATCTTATGCTGCTTTGAGTAGGATTGGTTGGTTATGTCGTTCCAGATGACAAACGAGTCGACATATTTTGTGAGTTTCTTGGAACACATTCCAAGATCGCCTGGTGGGTTCACGCTTATGTTGCTTTCTTGCATTTGCGTCTTCGCATGGATGAAATGATAGCATATGCAGGTTTGTGTTGTTGACGTGAAGAGTACAAATATTGTTATTTGGTTTGTTGGATTTTCGCTTCCAGTTGGTTAAGCGAGGTACTTAGATCACATTTCCTGGAATGGGGAGTCGTTATCGATCCTATAAAGGATATAATAGTAGTACCAGGAGAGTAGATCGTTGCTTGATAGTTGATGATCGAAGTTGCTCAAAGAGGAGTATTCGACTTTGGTTTAGAGTCGATGGAGATAGAGTCTCTATGGCGGTAGAGTTCGTGATGGCGATAGAGTTCACCTTCGAGTTTTAGGAGGCACTATTTATTAGGACAAAATAGGAGTTATCGGTGGTGTTACCACTACAGTTTCCTATTTATGAGTGGGACCTGACCTTCATAGTTATTGATGGTTAGATTCCTTGCCTCATGTGTTGTACTGGAGGGTTACCAATTCGGGAGCGTTATTCCACTAGTGGGTGTTGCTCGCTTTATTTACTGGTTATGGTTCCAGGTTGTGAAGTGTTGTTGTATGGATTATACCTTGGGTGGTTTATTCCGTATTGAAGAGATGTGGTTTTTGTCCACATCGTTGGAGGGTGTTTAGGCACTCATTTCTTGATGAGTTAATGGTTATTTAATTAATGTTGAATGGGAAGAGACGTGTATTTCTTCGTAGCTACTTGAGATTCCTATGTTGATGCGAGAACGAATTTTTTTAAGATTTCATTGATTGATTGCCAAGTATTTGAAGGTAGCATGATAGCACTTGAGTTGTGCTCGATCCAATGATGAGATATGCTAAACTTACTTCCCTCAATTTAGCGATATGGCAACCGTTGTTGTCGAGTCATATATGAATTTGATTCCTTATGTTGAATAGACTAGTATCCTACACGCTAGGATAAACATGGATATTGTTTATCATGGTGGCTATTATTTTGTTGTGCATGTTAGATTGGTGGTACTTGACATGACTACTTATGCTTATAACATTGTTAGGTATGCGAGATATTTGTTTTGTTTTCGCCCATTTATTTCCATACATGATTTGAAATGTTGTTTTTCTTTGTTGGTTTCTACTACCGTTTCTAACCCTCTTTGTTGAGTACATAGTAGATACATGGAGCATGAGCTGATTTTTGTTTGGATGCACACTTGCTTTTGTTTAGATATAAATGATAAGTTTACTTTAAAAAGAGGTATGTAGTAGATGTAGTTTTGTGGTTTTGCCATTTAGTGCATTTTGATTATTTTATTCTCCATGCATGGGTAGCTACTTTTGAGCTTTGTTTTCATTTGATGGTTTGGGCCTTACATGGCTTGTTTGGGTTTTTCTGAATCAAGAAATACACGGGAGATACTACCGAAATTTTCCATGAATTTTTCAATATTTGGAAGTAAATTAAGTCTGCGATGTTAAGTTGAATTGTCTTCGAAATTAGTGAGTTGTCACTTTGTTCCTGTTACCTATTGGGTTAGGAGTAAATGTACAAGTTAAGTGTTGGCTTGATCACAATGTTTTCAGATTTTAGGTTGTGGTTATGCTTAAGGATGAGAATTTTAGCTTCGCATCGAATTCCAAATCAAATCCCTTTGTTGTTATCACTTTCTTGAGTGGTTTTTGAGAACGATAAGAAATGATTTGGTCTGTATCATCGCTTACTCGAGAGTGTTGGGTTGTGTTGTTCAGTCCTTGAGTATTTTGGACACGAAATCCTATAAGGAGAGGAGAATATAAGGACCCGTATTTTAACAATTGGATATTTAAATATTTTGTTTAAACATTGATCGTTGATTAATCGAGTGGCAGTTCCAAAAGGTGATTTTTCACAAATGATCGACTCGGGACTTGAGACTAGTTCCGTTGAGTTCGTATGGTTTGTTACATGAACAGAATTAATAAGGATCTATATATTTCGAGTTTGGACCAATTGGCTGTCATATCTGTGACACCCCACATCCGTTAATGTTACTCTTTAACCGAATGCATTAAGTTCTGTGAAGCGTTATATGTAAACAGAACAGAATCTCACAAGGCAGATATGTGTGTATATATATATAATAGCAGCAGAAATTTAAAACATTATTTTCTAGTAGAAAACATAGTGGTCTCAAAATCCAATTACAACATTAGACTAAAATACTGGAACAAAAAACATCAAATAAAAACATCTATCAGGCACTAAAAACCAATAGAGTACAGAAATGAAAAATCATAATCCTCATACGTAGCTGTAAACAAGTAGACAAGTAGTCAAAGCGATACATCGAAGCAGATCCAAATCCAAGCGGAAAGAGAAGAGAGAGTCCTAATCAAGCCAGAGCATTCCCACCCTAAGAACCTGAGGGGGGAAGGAAGAGAGAGAAAAGGAAACAAAACGGGTCAGACATAAAGTCTGGCAAGTCCAGTGACTTTTAGAATATAAAGAAGTAAAAGTATCATGACAGACATATCAACTGGATGAGACAACAGTAGGATATAACAGGTATAAACAGACTGAACATAAGTAACAGAATAAACAGAGTAGATTATGCTTCTCATATACTTTTCTCTACACAAATACTAGTATACCAGATTAAGTGTTTTCCAATTACTTAACAGAAATAGAATGATCCCAACAAAAACAAAATGGTAGATTTAGGTGTACTTCTAGTAACGGTTTTACCCCCAAGCAGAAATAACAGGTACCTAAAAAGAAATAACGCGTGTTTCCCCAAACAGAAATAATAGATACCTAAACAGGACTAGATGTACCCTAATTACTACCCCAAAGCGATTGACTCCGTACCACGTAAATACCTTGTGTAGACCCCATAGTAGGGTGTGTTACTTTTGAAAGTGGCAACCACCAGAAGGATAGACCTACTTACAGGTGTGATGACGACTTATTTTCCCAAGCAAGCCAGACCCATGGATGCACATGACTCCGTTGGAACGCACCATCAGTACACCTCCACCAAAATGAACCTCTTATAGTCAGTTTAGTAAGCGTGCAGGGTCCCCCTTTAATACCAGAATGGGTTACTGACTGATATAGGCCCACATAACATATGATACAAGCCACCTCTTAGGCTTGTATCCTCAATTAACTAGGATTTTGTCAGGTTATGCCTGACAGATTAACAATCCCCCATAACCCAAATAGATCAAACAGGTTAAGTTTAACAGGTTTGTATAACCCCCATAAATTTAACAGATTTACTTAGCCCTACGGATTCAACATGTTTACATAACCTCACCCACAGATTAAACAAGCCACAGACTAACAAGTTTATATGTATATAACCCCCACAGATTAAACAGGTTAAGTATTACATGTTAACAGGTATGCATAACCCCCAACATGTTTCACTGGTTACTTATAGTTTCGTTAACATGTTTCGCTTAATCTTTAAATTAAGCCTACAAATTTATATGCCCTAAAACACAAGTCATAATTCACAGTCTAAGATAAGCCCCAAATTTTAGCCATATTTCACTGTATAGTTTATGCCCTCAAATTCCAGTCATGATTCGTAGTACAAGTTATGCCCCCAAATTATCATTCCCAATCATTCCTAAATTATCCCAATTTCGTTCATACGCATGTTTCAGCGATATTGGCCTAGGCTCGAAGGCAACCTAGGCCATAAAAATAAAAAGGGAATGAGAGAGAGAAGAACAAAATAGGCATAAAATAAAATAAGCATATAATAATAGAGATGATCATATGATAGAAGAAATAGGCATATAAGAACGGAATATAAGATTAGGTATACAGAGGAATACATGTAATAGCAGATCTGTTTAGGTATGAATCAGATTCTTAACAGGCATATGTTCAGATCCAGATTTATAAACATGTAGGGTTACTGTTAAATTTTTATATCTAAAAGTTACATGAACTCACAGAGACTGGATCTAAGAACAGAGAATAATATGCTTAAGTTGCAGAAGGAATTCTCATATGCGTACAGGCTTTGTTGAAGAAAATAGGCTAGTTCAATCCAAGCTGGGGGAGCATCTCGTTGTCTCCATTGTTTTTAATGTATAAAAACAATAGAAATGATGTCCTATATTTAGCCTAGTGCCAACGAACCCAGTCATAAGAACGTCTAGAACCAGCAGAGAGAATTTGGTCGGATCCAGTGTGGGTTGACCCACTCCTGCCTGGATCGACCCACCTGCCCTAGGGTCGACCCATAACTCGACCCAGCCAGGTCATGGATCGACCCCCAATAGTCGATTCCCACCATATACTTTCCGCTTCACTGTTTAAATTATTTTGAAAATTCTGAGTTGATTTATATATATAATCCACTTATACATATATAAACTTCTAGGCTTACTAGCTTCCTCATACGTTGTCCGTTTTATGCAAACTCGGATCTATTTTAAGCAGAATTCCAAGACGATCGCAATGGTATGGTTCATTTTACTTAATTCCCAATATTTAATTAAGTATTCCTTTGTTTATTTTTATAATGTCCTTTAAAATTATGCATTGTTACAATATCGATCTCGAAATACGCGCAAAATTATTGTTTTAGGCAACAGTCTCACATATTGGTGAGAATTGTACCATTGGAACTGTATTGTTGTAGTGATGTATGCTATCATGTTTCATGGTGAATGGACTTGCCGTTTGATCATGTGTAAATAAATAGCGCAATGGTTTTAAGTGAAATTAAAATGAGAGAATAAATGAAATAAATAATAAATATTATCGATAATCTTATCATGTGATTGGTTGGGCTACTGTTCATTTTCAGTAGCATCCCCTTCTTTAAGAAAAAAAGCTGATTTTCCCTTCTTTTTCTAAAAATCATATCTCTCAATCCGCTTAAATAAAAATCATGAAATTTAGTGCGTTGGATTCGTGGTTCGATTTGCTCTAAACATGCGTCCTTATTCCTGTGTTCGGATATGGTTCTTGTAGCCGACATCTCCATGGCCGATATTAGAGATCGAGATCATGGCTTATACAGGCGTCGTTGGGGAAAACGATAGTTTGATTGGGCTTAGGGGTGTGAGGAGCATCGACCGGTGGATTTTGAGATGATTCGATCATCTTTATATCGCACGTTGATAGCCTAGGCTTGAGTCTGTGCTGATGTCGCACTTTGAGGAGGATAGCCGGAGATGATCTCGTGGGCATGAGAGTGTTGTATTTTCGGAGGAGATCACAATGGTGGGGACAACGCTGGATTTCACTGAGTATTGCTCCCTATCACTGGAATTGTGTACAACTATTTTGGGTTTGGAGAAAAAGTGATATGCACAGCCTGAGTGTTTCATGATTTGGAGAAGAAGGTAGGGGCATTTGGTAATTGCTTATTTTGTTTATGTCGATTCTAGTCGTTGGAACTTGTGTTTATGGTATCTCTCTCATACAATATCAGATTTGGATGTGGTTTATTGCACTGGACTGGTATTGATGAGCTCTACGTTCTAGAGTTGATTTGGACCAATTTTGCTAAGGTTATTGCCATTATCTCTCATTTTACTACAGTTGTTTGTATAGTATAAACACGGTGTTTTTGAACTCGAATGAATTTTAAACTGGATTTACAAAATAATAAAATCTAGCGAATAATTTAATAAATGGATTAATAAGTGTTTTAAAATATTTTAATATTAAATACTACATTTTATCCTGTTTATGCATTATTTGTCGATGTTGCTAGATTCAGGATATTTTGTCACATATCCAACTTTGATTATCGTAGACATGCTTTATCTATCCCATTTATGATACCATGGATGTTTGTATGCTAGTTTTGTCATTTATAGGAATTGATTACATGGTTGCTTGTTTTCGTAGTTTGGTCGTATACGCTAATTATTGGCGATCTACGATTGGGATAGATTTGTAAAGAAGCTTCGGGACATGCGAATCGACACAGATGCAGTAGATGGAGTTCACGATGAGCACGATTTCAAGACGAACGCTTGACATTTTCATTAGACGGGCATATAACCATTTTTTGTTAAATACTTTGTCGGAGTGGTCGTTAGCAATTACGGTTAAGTGATTGATATCGACTAATATTGTTATTGGTCGTTTGACCAACTTTAACATGGACGAGGATGGGTATTTAACAGTTTGGGTTAAATACATGGTCTGGTTGGTCATTAATGATTACTAGAGAGTAATCAATATTGACTGCTATGGTTATCGGTCATTTTGACCAGCTTTGATGTCGACGATGACGAGTTTTCGAGAATTTAGATTGGATGGCCCGTTCGATGGTAGATTCAACCTTGTGGTTCTTCGATCGAATACACTGGTATGAGGCAGGATCGATGCTTCACCAGTGAGTACATAAGAATGATTTAATCCACGGATTGAGGAAGTTTGACCTTCAGAGTGAACTGAGGACTGCAACTCTTTGGTTCAAGATCTGGATGTGCTCGAGATGAATCAATAGGAAAGGTCCATAGTGTACAATTTGCATATTGGCGAGATTGTTGGATGGATCGATGGATGGTTCAAGATGATGCAGTTCGTAGTGGGACAATGCTGCAGGATGGATCAGTGTTATGCAATTTTTAGTGAGACAAGGTCGCATAATGGATCAGTGCTATGCAGTTCGTAGTGGAACGATGTTGTAAAATTATGGATCGATATGATATCTACTTCATGGATGGAACGAAGTTATTGGAGAGCGAACTCAAAGAAGGGGTATCATAGGAAGACCCACTAGGATCGATAGGATCATGTACCCTGGCCGACGAACCTAGGCTGGGAGGGCATGCGTTGGCAGGACAAGGCTTTCGACTATTATTTGATTAGTTTGAGGGAGTACTCAGACCACAGATGGAGCAGGGAGCTCAAATGATTTAGGAGTGTTGAGTCGTTGATAAAGAAGAGTGTTCCATTAGGCTCAAAGCAGAGGTACACAGATGGTTGTAGCCATATGACCATTCATCTTGGTCTAGTACCTTGGGTGGAGAACCTAGCTGGGCCAGTAGGGCATATGTGCGTAGTCATGAAGTCCTATTAGAATCAGGGTCATATAAACCCTTGATTGATTGGATATGAGGTTATATATAGGAATTGTTTGATGGATTCTATGATTGTTATGGTTGTTCCTGCCTTATTTCTTGTAACGACCCAGTGGGAATTCGACGGCCGAATTTTGACAATAATATATAAAATCGTATTACTTGCCAAGACTCAAATACGAAAACACCAGATAGTTAGTAGAAAAAAATTAGAGGGTGAGATTAAAAAGAAAGAAATAATAGAATAAAAGAAGAAGAACCAACACAACACAGAGTCTCACATCGTAGCGGAACAAAATATAATATAGAAATAAATCCTTACTGAGAGCTTTAAAAGTACTTACAATCATCATAGTACATCAACACATCCGGACAGTCATAAAAATCTGTCCTCATGTACAATCACACAGCGGAATAATACTATATAATATCATATGTATGAACTCTTCCAGCTCGTCTCTTCACATCATTAGATACCTGAACCTGTAAAACTCGGTCTAAACCGAGCATTACAAACACCGGATTAGTCAGGTGAACCAGGGTGAGAAACCGACTAAGTTTATAAGCAACATCCAACTTGATTTTAAAGTTAACAAAACTTTCTTGAAAGAAAAGGATAATCATAAGACCTATCCACAAATAAAAACATATGGTTTTTACCTTACGATAACCCAAAATGTTTTGAAATCATATCTTTTCCTGATATATAATAGTGTCTAAATGCAAATAAATAAAAATCTAGCAGAACGCTTGCATCTCACGCTCCACATATGTAGTATAATCAAAACCGTGGGCTCTTACTGGATAATGGATTCCAATTGGCAACGTATGGGACCACCTTCCGACAGTGTATCTCTAGAGAGGAATACACCGGTTCAACAAGAACATCTTGCAGCCGAGGCTAAACATGACCAACCATTCATTTCGCTTTAACGTTCCGAATATATTATCACCTTATGATTGCTAGTAACATAACCATTCCCAGGAGACACAGAAGCGAAAAGAAGAACAAATATGAATGCTCTCTAAATGGTGACAATGCACCCTAATGGGAACGACCCACATAGCCATGCGACCTACCCGATTTTATACCATTTCCTGGTTGATGAGGCTAAATCTTCTTTTAAGAACATCAGGTCACCATTCACTTTGAATTCCACATCGTTAGGTCTTCCAGAAAATCACTAATTGACATCCCCAAAATACTATAGTTGTTAAGCTATGAAAAGTGCCCCGCTCCGCCACCAACTATGGTACGTTTGAAGAAATCAACGTAAGTAATCCCTTTGGAAATACTCCATCAGACATTCGTCCATATAAGTCATCCAGGAACTAGATGAATCGAAGGCTCCATCCTACCACATCCTAAGTATCATCCTATAGATTAGTAGCGAGTAGTCATTGCAATCCGTAGATTTCAACTTACGACAGAATCACAAGTCATAATATTTCTAGCGGCCACCAGAGAAATTCAACAAGTATCTATTCTGCTCATGAAGATCAATGGTCTTCAATTGCTTCATCTTCAATCGGCACTCCACATATTCGCTAGTTCAAAATGGTTTTCAAATATAAATTCGATCCAAGTCTTTCCATACCAACAATTGCATTGGTTAGGTTTGATAGTCGGTTATTTAACTATAAAATAAATAACCATTCATCCACAAAAATAAAATAAATTTACTGATTTGGTACCAGCATCATTAAGCCTCATTAATTAACCTGTCGTTAATTAATATTAAAACTTCTAATTCGGTAAAAATTTCTCTTTTCTTATTTAGTATAAGAATATACAATTATCACTCCGTCTCTACACATTGATTCCTCATTGTAAATTGGTAAGTGAATAAATCTCTCAGTATCAATCCTGAAGACCGAAACCAACATCTGATTGACATCTTGAAAATTACTCAACTCAACCAATGTACAACATGTTCCAAATTCATTAAAACCACAAAATATTCCCTTCATACCATTTTTCAGATGATTATATCTTTTATAATCTCACTAATCATTTCCAATTTTATTTTAAATATCATTTCATAAAATTAACTAAAATATTCAACTTAACTTTTATAAATAAATATTACATATTCCATTTCAAAACCCTTCACCTTTCATTTACAAAAATCCTTAATCTTCCGTTTATAATTTATAAAATCCTTAACCATTTACTTATAAATAACTTGACCACTTGTTTATAAATATCTTAATCATTCATTTATAAATATCTTAACCATTCATCAATATTTAACTCAGTTCGACACATTACTTTATTTTATAAAACCGTTCCGCAACTAGGTCCATATAACTCAGTTTATATGAATTTCCATTCATAACTCTTTTTGGCAATCTCGCCTTAAAATCCAAATTATTAGACATTCGTCTCATTTCCCACTTTACGCCAAATATTCATATTCTATTTTCAATTTTGTTTATTCGCTAATCTCATTCACAAAAATCCATTTTATCACATTTCGTATATTTATAAACAACATTTGCAAAAACGTTCATTTAATACAAAATTCACCATTCGTTCTTTTTAATTCAATTCACATACATTTTCACTACTATTAGTCCATTTCAACAATTTAACATCTTTAAACATTCCATTTACGCCGCTCAAACCCTTCTTTGTAATTATTTTAACATTTTCATTCAGTTTATACCATTTAACCATTTATTTCATTAATATCTTGGAATTTCTTTATAATTTAAATAGTTTTTAAAACAAAATTAAATCTTCAACATTCATTTTTAAAATAAACATCATATTTCAAATATATTAATTTAACACGTTTGTATTACTATAAATGTGACCAACAAGGTAAGTTACCTCAATTGGTTCCAATCGTCAAAATAACGATTTGTTTTTTCACTAAAATTAAACAACATTTAATTCCTTCTTTTTGATCAATATATGAATATATATTTAACAAACAATCAACCATTAGCAACCATAGCACACAATTATAAAACCCAAATTTTGTAAAATATAAGTGGGATGAACTGAGTTAGTTTTACTTACCTTGAGTTGAATTATCGTTGAAACAGTTCGATTTCAGTTAAATTAAATAGTCGTTTAATTTAACTAAAAAATCTAGTTGCTTCCAATACTATTCAGATTATTCCAGCCTGTAGTGCTCGTCGAGACGAATCCAATGCCTCTTCAATCATCCAATTCCGATCATATTTGAATAAGTTATTAATTTTTAAAGTTAAACAATTTAATTAAATATCAAAATCCTTAACCGCTATAATTGAATCTAATTATTTACTTAATGGCATATTAACCACTAATCGAAATCAGTTATTATTTTATTAAGAGGAAATCATCGTGTTGATTCCCTTTCTTATCCTTCCCGATGTTTTCTGCACAACAAACTACAAGTAGATTAATGTTTTAAGTTAATACTTATTTAATTAATAATTTAAATTCCTAATTACAATTATTATAAACTTATTTAATTAAATAAATTGACTAAACAATAATAAATATTAATCAATTACGTTTGAAAAAGGTATAACAGGACGACATCTTTTTTTATTCAAATCGAAGTTGACCCAGCAACTTTTTTTTCACTGCATCACGCTCTCATCCACCCATTCATTTGTCACTTCCTTCTTCATTCAATATTCCCAATGTAATGTCCCGTATTTTTACGGTTTATAATTAATTTATTTAATTATTTAAAATAATGGTTTGGTAATTTAATGGTCGTTTAATTAAATAACTTTGAATATTTAATTAATATAATTAATAGAATAATATATTTAATTCTGAAATAGTTGGAAATAGTGAATTGACAATATTGTGTGAATTGGACAATTTAAAATATATATAATTCAGTATAGAGTTGAATTTTATTAACAAATATATTATATAAACGAAGTTTGAACGTATAATTATATTATAATTATAATCGAGCCCGTAATGGCGCGGTAGTTCGTAATTTGGCGATTCGAACTTTAAATGAATATATAGAAGCCGTTTTAAATCGGATTTCCGTGAAACAAGAAATGCTCGGAGCTGGTGAAGTATATTTTTCTAATGGAAGAGAAAAATCGAAATTCCATTGTGTAAATTTTGAGTTATGTCCAAATCAAATTTTCGAAAAGTCGCTTTGGAATTCCTTTATAATTTATAACGTTTTATTTATATTATAAATGGATTTTCAATATAAATTGAATATCGATTCAACCGGGATTTGAGTATTGAGTTATAAATCTAGTTGGAGCTGTATGATATTCTATTGTGAATATATATACTATAATATTTATTTATAAACATTAAATTTAATTATTTTTAAATATATTAACATTGAAAATAGTTTATTTAGAGCTTTAAAAAAGCCAGTTTTGCAAACGACCTTTGTTTTCGACAAAACTACTTTTGTTGGATCCGCAATATTAAATTATTGCTATATTTCAATTTTCGTGATTTTTGGAGTTAGTATGTGGGTGTAGGGGATTTTATTGTGAAAAACAGTCGATAATTTGACCTTTAAAAATATGTTGTGTGAGCAAACAAAGTCGGAATTCGACGAAACCAGTTTCGTTGGGTCCGTAATGTCGAACTGTAGCTATGTGCCCATTTTCTTGATTTTTGTGTACCATGTGTAATCATAGGAATTTTAAAGGATAAATATAAACATCGTTCGATTAAAATTAAATATAATAATCGAATAAAAATATATTTAAACTTTCCTATATAATAACCTAACATTCCTAAAACCTAATTTACTTCATTCCTCAATCAACTAAAAATTACGCCGCTCTCTTTTTTTACACAACAAAACTTTTTATATGGAAAAATCGAAATCAATTCAAATAAATACTAGAAATTGTAAATTGTATATCGTTGGATTCATCTTGAGACAAGCTTCCATCCCATATCTGTTTTATTCAGTGCGCACCATCTTTCTGGAGTTCGAAGTTTCACCGTGGTAACTAGGGTTCAAAGTTTTGGGGAATTGGTGCATTGATTAATGTTTTAATTGATGTATTGATGATCGTGGTGAGGTTTAGCATTGGTGTACGGAATTTTGAGTAGTTTTGTGCAGAAAAGGGTCGATGGTTTACTGGGTGTCATGGCATCGAGCTGATGAACACGATTTTCGTTTTGAGTGCGAGCTCGGAGTTTTTGTGAGGAGTGGGGAGAGGGGAAGAAGAGCAAGTCAACGGTGTTAATGGTTTTGGGTTTCGGTTGAAGGATGGAGGTGCGGTTGAGTTGGAAATATCGGGAAATGGTACTGGAAGAGCAATGAGCTCTAAAGCTCGTGGAGGAAGAAGGACATGAGGGTGGGCTTTTCAAATGATATTTGGGCCGAGAAATAATGGGAGGCCCAAACATTTAATATAAGTAAAGTCTAGTTTAATTTATAATGTATATTAACTTGAACTTATCATATCTTATTCATATGTTAACGGAATCCAACAAAACAAGATATGTTGGGATCGTATGGACGAGCGCTACAAAATGGAACTGACTGGTAGTGAATGGGAGCTAGTTACATATAGAAAAATAAATTGTTAGTCTGAATCAAGCGATAATTATCGTTATTTAACGATGATCATCCAACGTGAGTAAATCTCACTAATTCTGATCAATTTATATTCTTGTAAATATAATCTAGTAATGATAAATAATGATTGACTATTGTGTGATGACTGTTTGGTTGAATTGCTGAATTGTTGGTTGAAATTATAGATAACGATATAAATATATAAATCGTTAATCAAATAATGATTCGGTATATTCATAATATTTCATATCGAAATGACATTGATGTTATTACATTGTTTAACATCTATGGATGCAAGGAAACAGGTCGGAGGAATCTAACTGGATTCCTCAACATTTATTTTACTGTTTTTCATTTATGGCGATATATGATGTGATATATAATCTGTTGTTGATGATGTGTGTTAGAATGATATTGATCATTATTATTTGGTATTTTAAAAAAACCATATGAAATACTAGAATGTACAAAGGAAATTTTCAAAGTGAATATTGAAAATGAAATATTTATATATAAAGTAAATAGGATATTATAAAAGGTAATAATTGGAAAACAAATATTAGAAAAATATAATTAAGGAAATATTTGGTAAATAAATATAGAATTATATAAAAGGGTTTATATAGAATAAATAGAATTATATGTAGGGAATTATAAATGAGATTTAAGTGTTAAAATTAAAAAGGAGATTTGTATGAATAATTTGCAAACATAAATATAAATAGAATTTGGATATTTGGTTTTAAATATGAAATCAAACTGTTTTGATTGTATAAAGAAATATTATTCACATTCCATGTGAAAAATAGATTAAAGTAAATATTTTGCAAATAAAATATTTATAAAGGAAATAGGGTTTGAAATAGGAAATTAAAATGGAGTTAAAGTAATTAGAAACTGACTGGAGATTAGTTAAGTTGAATGGCTGTCTGGGTATTGATCTGATGTTGGTTTCGGCCTACGGGATTAATACGTAGGGGGTTGTTCTCTTACTAGTTTACTGTTAGAGACTGATATATGTGAGAAGATATTGATGCGTGAATCAGAAATGGAAACATTTTCCAAAGTTAATAACGTATATTTTCTAAAATTAGGAAATAAGGATTTGATGAATATATGGAAAGGAGAAATGGAGAAATGAATAAATGTTGATTGATGATTGGTCGATAGTGAGAAGACCCGTAACTTCCCCGGTAAGGAAAGCCCGGATAATTTGAGGACAAGCCACATCAGGACGCAAACAGAAGAACATTTCATTGCTTATTACAACAATTCCATCAGAATACAAGAATATATAGAGTATAAACAAATAATATACATTATAAAATATAAGAGATTACAATACATTACATAGCAGCGGAAAATAATACAATACACAACTAGAAGTAATACACAGATACAGAGCTTTCCGAGTATCGTTCCAGCTGTAAATCAGGATCCTGTGAATATAAATCTGCAAAACCAAAACTACTAGCTGCCCTTGTCAAAATAAGGGCACCCAGAGTTTAGGTTAAAACAATAAACTCCAGGTCAGTCATGGGACTGGTGTGAGAACTAAAACAGTTATTAATCTTTATTTAAAGTTAGGTAAATCGAGGGACCGCGCCGTATAACACGGAACGGGTTTCCTCCCAAGAATACCAGTGCATAAAACAACAGCGCAATGCTAAATAAAGAACAATGAAGCTATTATACGACCCAGGTCCCATCACACAATGCAACGCAAGCCGGAGGATAGGGTTTTGTAACGACCCGGAAAATTTAAACCAATTTAAATTTTTTAAATTGGCTAAAATAATGGATTTTAAATATTTAAAATAAATATTTTAAATAATAGCGATGAAAACTGAGTTTTAATCGACAATTGAAAACGAATATAATTAAATCTAATTATAAACAAGGCCTGAAATGGCGCTGCAGTTTCAAAAATTGAATTCAAACTTTGTCGGGCTGTGCCGGGTGCAAAACAAAACGGATTTGAGTGAAACAAAAAATATTTAAATCTGTTAGTGAATACCTTTCTAACGAATCTGAAAAATCAAATTTTCATAGCGGAAAGCAAAAGTTATGGCCAAATGAATTTTCAGAAAGGTCGGTGTGGAAATTATATAGCCCGTGAAATTGGCCATTTTGCATACGACCTCGGAATTCGACGAAACCACATTTGTTGGATCCGGGATGTGAAGTTATTGCTAGGTTTCAAATTTCATAATTTTTGAAGCTAGTATGTGAGTGTGGCAAAGGAAAATGTGTTTTGGTCAATTATAGTTAAATTGGATCGACCAGAAATGGGCCTTTTTGCAAACGGTCTCAGAATTCGACAAAACTAGTTTTGTTGGGATCGTATCGTCAAAACATAGCTAGATTATTTTTCTGGAATTTTTCGAATCAGTTTGTGACCCTGGCAATTGAAATGTACGTTCAAATTGAATATTGAATGGTATATATTTTAATTTGAAGGAAAACTGACTAAATAGTCGAATGGGCCTACGAAACATATCCCATTGTGTTCGGAATGGGGGTAAAACACTAGGGACGACAGTCGTTGGGTTTAGATTGGTGGTCGTGTCAGAAAACCCCTTTAAAACCCATTGGCCAATCATAATTTTTATAAAAAAAATCCTTTTTTTTCTCTCTCCCCGATTAGCAGCGATCGACGACGGCCGACATTCCTCCCTTCCCTTCCATTTTCTGGCGAATCCGTTCACCTTTAGCCCCCACTCCAGTTAAGGTTTTTGTAGTACTCCTCAAGGCCTTCAAATCCATACCACCCTCGACCTCCACCGTGCGATGTGCCTCAAGAATCGAGCCCAGGAAGATCCGAACTTCCCGCCGCCGATACCCCCTTCTTGCCTGATCGAGTTCGACGAAACGCCCGGCGCCGCGAAGCCCTTTCCACCCTCTTCGACGTCATACAACCTGATCGGGACGAAGTGCTACGGATTTCACGAATTTTCAAAACCTAGTTTTGAACTGAAATAGAAAGGTATGGGTTTTATTTTCTGAAATGATTTTAACACCTTTAAACCGTTGCAAACCTTGTAAAAATCATATCTTTTTCGTTTCTTGACGAAATTCAGTGAAACAAGAGACAGTGGACTCGTGTGGACGTCTTCCACATTCTAGAAGAGACCGCATATTTTTCTGAGCCTTCTGCTATTTTTGGTGGAGTGGAACCCAATGTGAGATTTCTAATTTATAAACGATATGGAAAACGATGATGTATAAATTATATAGTCGATGTATGAGTTATATAAGCGTTGTACACCTCATGTATAAGCGTTGTATAAGTTGTACGTTCGATGTATAAGTTATATATGCGTTGTAAAAATTATATATGTGTTGAAATAGAAGTGAATTGCTATATATATATATATATATATATATATATATATATATATACGCCCCTCGTCCACAAACCATGGACGATATTTATTGGTTGTGATTGGTGTGAAAATTGATTGATAGCGAATGGTTGATTGGAATTGTTTGTGGTTGATGTTGATTGATTGTGGTTGAAAAATACCCATTTGTGGTTGAGAAATATTTGGTTGAAACCACATAGGATTAGTTTGTGGAAATGAAATAAATATACATGCCGCCTGCGTGCGAACTAGATGCATGATCCCCATTGTCAAAAACCGCGAGGTTTTAAGGTAGAGCTAGGAGCCGTACTAGGGACGGTCCCGGTTTTAACTACCCTGCCGTTATGCTGCCAAAATTTTGAATAATATTCATGTGTTTGAATTATTTTCATTTGTTGAAACTATATTTATTCGTTGAATAGAAAACCTCCATGTGTGGAAACGTTGTTGAGTTGATATTCATGTGTTGAATGGTGTTCATATTTTGAAACAAATTGTTTTATAATAAAAATCCCATTTTTATCATATATACGAACTAAAAAAAATAACAGTGTTTTGAAATGAATTGTTTTATAATAAAAATCACATTTTTATTATATAAACGAATTGTTAAAAATAGTGAAGTGTTGAAATAGAAGGCAGTTAGATGAAATTATCATTTTAATCAAAAGTGTGAAATTCATATGGTTTTGAAATCGAAGAATCAATATATATATATTTAAATAGAATTGAAATATATCGAATAACGACGCTGCAGTTCGTATTTTGAAACCGTGATTTCAAATGATAAGTACGGGAGATCTGACCATCGGATTTTCCTGAAATCGCAACCGTTGGGTTCGCTTTGGAAATGTCTTTCCAACGGCACCAACTTTGTAAAAATCCAACGGTTGGATTGTCTGGAATGTTTAATTCAAATCTGAAGAAAAACAACGCCAGAATCGATTAAATTTATATATATATATATATATATATATATAATTATATTTAATCGAATAATGACGCTGTAGTTCGTATTTTGAAATCGAAACTTCAAACGATTATACCGGGAGATCCGACCGTCGGATTTTCCCGAAACTGGAACCGTTGGATTCGTTTTGAAAAGATCTTTCTAATGATGTAAATTTTGTGAAGATCCAACGGTTAGATTTTTAGATATGTGTAAATCAAATCTGAAGAAAAACAGCGCCACGGCCGCGTTATGGGCCGAAGTGTCATTTTGAATAAATTGGCTATTTTAAAAAAAATAAAAATAGCGATAAATTGTTATAAAATATCATAAACGATATGGAATGGAAATAAACTGAATTTGCTCGATTTATGTGGGTTTTGATGGTTGAATGTGTTTGGTGTGAAAAGTACATTAAAGAACAAATTGGTTTTGTCGAATGATTTAACCATTGAAATAAATTGATTTGAAATTCTAAATATACGTGAATTATTTGAAAATGCCGAGTTAATTCTCATTTCAAATAATTGACCGACGATTGAAAGTCGAAGATAAAGACGGTGGTCGAAGACCGGAGATCTTCACCTCGTTTGGGTGGTAACCGAGGTCCTGATTGGGAGGCATCCCGAAATATGGATAATGAGTGGTGATCGTCCAGACGTACGTGGTGATCGATGGGTTTGCGAGGTATATAGTGCCTCCGGTTTCGTTCAGACCCAGAACGGACTTGTAAATGGACTGTGTGTCTGACATTGGATTTTATTCTGTGTTGATTGATCTCTGTTAAATATACATCTGTTTGGCGGCGGAGAATTTATTCTTTTGCTTAACGCCCTTCTCTGAAACGCACGAGCTCAGAGGTTGTATATCGATGGACATCAGTCGCATGGCATGAATTGCTAGTGTGGCATGCCTGAGTGGCAAATGATCAGGGCTTCTGTTGAAAAACAAAGTCTTGTGGTGATGATCAAAGCACCGCCTGTGTGGCGTAGCTTTGTGTATAATGTGAAATCGCGAGCCTCACACCCGGTATGAACCAGAAACGGGAGGAAGGACCTCAGGGAGGACATGCGTTTCTTTCTAGTTAGAAGTGGCGTTAGTGGTTTTACACGCCCTGACGAGTTTAACTTATGTGGTTGTTGCTGTTGCGAGGCGCCTCGGTTTGATCGGACGATGCGGGTCCGATGGAGTCATTCGTTGGCTCACTTACGCCCTATAGGGCGGGGAAACGCATTGTTCCGGAATTTTAATCCACATCGGTGGACCGGCCCTGACGATCCAAGGGCCCACCTGAGTCTGGGTCCTGTGGCTCGGGCTAGAGAGTCACGAATTCGGGGAGGACTATCTTTTGCCTTGGTTCATGACGGAAATCCAATTTCCAAATACGTGACTGTGCGGTTTTGATTGTATACCTATATATGGCGACATAGTGGCATGGGACGCTCATGTCGTCTATGATTGATAGTTATGATTGGAAATTGTTTTTGAAACATATAAACACTAGTAATAATATCAATTGCTTTTGTTTTATTCGTATCAAGCATATTTTGGCCGTTATAAGGTAAAAACTCTATCCTCCGGTTTGCGTTGCATTGTGTGATGGGAACTGAGTCTTATAATGGCTTCATTTTTATAAAAAGCATTGCGATGTTTAAAAGAAAGATTTGTTTTAGTGCACTGGAAATCCAATGGAGTAAACTCGTTCCACGAAAGTGGCGTGGTCCTGTGATTAGCAATAGTATAAACGTGTTGAGTAGATTTCTCATACCAGTCCCATGACTGACTCGTAGTTTGTTTCACTTTCAAACTCGGGTGCCCCTTTTTCTACACGGACAACCTTGTGTTCAGGTTTAGCTGGTTCTTTCTGGATAGCTGGAGTTGAAGATGGATTCTATCATTTATCTCTTTTTATGCTGTTCAGCTCCTATTGTACATTATGTTTATTTTCCGCTGTAGACATATATGTATAGATGAACTGTATTTGTACTAAGTAAGATCCTGTATACTGTGTAACTTTGATGATTACTTTTATCCAGTATATTCTATTGTTCATTATCTGGTGTATTTATTTAATTCTGTTCTGCTGTTATCTGTTTCTGTGTTATATTCCAAAGATTACCCTTGTCTCCGTCCGTACGGGGTTTGGGGTCGTCACAGCGTGGTATCAGAGCGAGGTTAAGCTTAGTTCTGGAATATAACATATTAACGAACTCGTCAGAAATAGAACCAGTAGTGTTCTAGGACGGGTAACTCTATACCGATAGGATCAACAATATCCTAGCATGAGTAAAGCAGAATGGAATTACACCTCGATAGACACATTTACATTTGAAGTATGTGTTTCTATATTTTAAAATATCTTTTCTGTGACCTGACACTTGATCTGCCATTTGCAGAAGTACTAGAAAAATGAGTTTCAGAAACAGGAGAAATGCAGAACCCGATCTAGAGGCTCTATTAAAGAGATATCAAAATCTGAACGGAGCACAGTTCTCGGGCAATGAATCTATAATTCAGACTCAAGCTTGGGTGAGTTCTGTCGAAAGAATTTTTGAACGTATCCAGCTGAGAGATGACCAGAAAAGGTTAGTAGCATCTTGGGCACTCAAAGAAGAAGCTTTAATCTGATGGGAAACAATCATCAAAGATTATCCAGAAGGTGATATCACCTGGGATAGATTCAAAGAGATTTTCCTAGAAAGATTTACTACTCCTGAAGCGACGGAGCGATTATGTGATGAATTTTCTTATCTGATACAAGGTGATATGACTATCCCAGAATATCATAAGAAATTCAATGAACTTTCTCACTTTGCTCCTCATCTGATTCAAAATCCGAAGAGGAAAAATCTGAGATTTATTCATGGCCTGCAAAGGAGATATCAGAATAGTGTAATGAGGAGTGTGAAGCTTCCTTTTTCAGAAATGATATACATGGCTTATCAGTATGAAGAACTCCATAAGAAAGGAATGTTGCGCGACGAAGAAGAAGTCTGTTCTATTGACAAAGAAGAGTCAGAAACTGATATTCCTGAAGCCAGTACGAGGTCTGAGGTTAATAAGAAGCCCAGTGCCAAGAGAAAAAGGACTGAATCTGGGAAAGAACCTGTAACGACAACTGTGTGCACTAACTGCAATAGGCAAGGACATATCTCGATCAGTTGCAGATCTCTAAAGAAACAAGTAAAGGATGGGTCTAAATCCGGTAAGAGGTCACAAGAGAAAAGAGGATGCCATAAGTGCCACCAGGCCGGTCATATTGCGAAAAACTGCCCGCTCTTAAGCAAGCCCGAAGCAGTACATGTAAATGAAGTGGCTGTAACACCCCACGTCCATTAATGTCACTCACAAATGGAATGCACTAACTTCCATGGAGGTTATAAGTGAATATAGAACAGAAAAATTACAACAAGACAGATAATAAGTAGTACTTGAAAACTAAAACTTCATTTTATTGCAGCAGAAACATGTTTATTACATCACAAAACCATTAATAAGAGTCAAGTACATTATCCATCTTCATAAAAACAAAATACATAATCCCATTACACAAATAGCCATTAAAGAAGATAACAAGCTGGACTTTACTTCAATGGTCCAAGCATTCCAAAGAGAGATGAAGCAATCCAATCAAACTCCACTAGAGCTAGGCCCAACCTGAGGACCTGGAGGGGGAAAAGGATAGAAATGGAGGGGTCAGACATAAAGTCTGGCGAGTATGATAATTCTAACAATACTATTACCAAAATAACTAGACTAAGGCATAAGCTGGAAGACAAGTAAATGTCTATGAACTATTAGGTATGGAAAGCAGATGAAGATAACGTTAAAGATAACGTCAAAGATAACGGTAAAGGCATACCTAATTACTAACGAATAATTACTACACTGCACCGAACATTACTACACTGCACCGCACATTACTACACTGCACCGCGCCAATTACTACACTGCACCACGCCAATTACTACACTGCACCGCGCCAGTCACCCTAAAGGTTGATCCCGCATGCTTCACACAGAAACTATATAAATAGCCTTGCGTACCCCTAGCTGACTACATAGGTGCCGTCTGCCCCTATCCCCACTAGGTGTACCCCACTACCCGCTTAGAAATTTTATAAGTAACTTCGTGTACTCCTAGCTGACTACATAGGTGTCGTCTACCCCTATCTCCACTAGGTGTACCCCACTACCCTCTTTCGATCGGATCCCTACTCGTAGATACCCGTGCTGGCCCCACAGTGGGGTTTATCACTCCCCTAAAGCGGCAACCCGATACAACTGAGAATGCATGGCTTATACCTACACGATGCAACAACGTCTTACCTACCAGCCCGGGTCCACACACGCATATGAAACCCGTTGGACTTGCGTTGCCACCGCTCCCCTTTTTGGCCTCTTATAGTCAAGCCCAGTATGCGTGTCCCGTCCTCGACTTGGGTCGAGCCCACAAAGATACGTTTGGGATACTGGTTGAAATGGGCCCCCACAAGCTACCCACCTAAGCTTGTCATTAATATATCCCACTTAACCCTCTTGGTCATGTTCATTTACATGTGTGTTTGGTTAAGTCTTACTAATTGTATTTTACATGCCGCTAAGGGCACCCACTATATTCCCCATGCCACCCAAGGCACCTACTTAACCCCTATGTCCCACTTTACATGTTTATCTAGTTAAGTATTTCTTAATTCATTCAGGCCATAACCTCATAAAGACCTCTCACATTAGACTGGCATTTATGGCAGCTGGATTTGCCAGGCGGGTCCGGGCAGTCTTACACCATAAAAGAGTCTAACCTCGTGTCTTTACAACTGCTATGCTTTGGTTTAGGCCTAGGACCTCTCACATTGGGCTGACATTTGTGACCACTGGATTTGCCGGGCGGTTCCGGGCAGGTTTATGTCACAAACGAGTCCAACCTCGTGTCCTAAGCATTGATTGTCAACTTTCAATCTTTTACCCCAGTTTTAATAATTCCCTATCAAATTATTAATTAAGTCCACTTTTATTGATGTCCATAATTGACTCAATTATGGTCCTCCATTCATGGTATGCAAAATCGTATCAATTGCACCCAACATCTTATTATTAAATCCTTAATATTACCCCTACCCCACGTTTATACGTTCGCTTATTCAACGCATAATATAGGCTAGACTTGAATAGTCTAACGCACAGCAGAAAGCCAAATTAACATATAGATAATAAAATAAATCTAATCATGATAGGGGTGAAACTTGCATAAATTACACATGTTAAGGATCAAAAGGTGTCAACTTGTTAAATGTCACAATTTACATGATATGATCATAGCCCAAATCTATACATAAACTTGCATATGGGGTTTATAGGAAACATAATGATGGTGTGAACTAGCATAGGATATCACATATGTCATAGCATAGGAGGTCATAATAGATGTCATGGCATATGTTCATAACTTTTCTAATCAATTTAACTTGCATATGTAACTTGTCATATAGATCAACATAGCCCAAACATGATGATTTAATTAATATGAACTAACTAGCATAGATGGCTTTCTAACATGTATGATTCATCACAACTTAGCATAGAAACTTTCAACGTATATAGCATGATTTACAACATATAGTATATCATCACCACATAGCATAGGATTAATAACATACATGATAGCATATGACAATTCACATCATCTACTCACAATCCATTCATGACTTAACCTAATTAGAATGATAATAATCTTGTTAAGACTATCATACTCACTATTATATAAGAAAGAGAGTCGAATTAGTGCTCTTTTGATGAAGAATCGCTGTTAGGGTTGGGTAGTTCTGATTTGGTTGCTGTTCTTTATCTTTAATTTCATGGCGGCTGCTCTAGGTCTCAAAATATCAGCATGACGGCCATGGTCTTTGTTTATTTTCTGATTTAGGGTTTGTGTATAGGGGTCTTTTTATAGAGTTATAAATTAATTCAAGCCGTCGGATGCTCTTAGGGTTAATCAAAACCATTTAATTATGATAGGGTGATGAGTCAGCCCTAATGACTCAGCAAGGAGTCAGAATGGACTCAACAACACGGGTCAGCCTGAACCAGAAAGCTGTGCAGGCTCCAGCCTCGGCCTGGGCGCACTTGGCAGGTGCGCCAGTGTAAATATGTACTGGCGCACTTCCCAAGTGTGCCAGTGCATTTATTTATTTATTTATTTGCCACCAAACTTCGTTCGTCCATAACTTTTTCATCCGGTACTTGTTTCCCGCAAACTCGGACTCTATCTCCACTAGAATTCCGAGACGAACACAATGGCACAACCCGTTTCCCACAATTCTCACGTCTGAGATTAGTTATTCTTTAATTTGCAAATATTAATATTAACAGAATTACGGGGTGTTACATTCTCCCCTCCTTAAAGGATTTCGTCCCCGAAATCTTCAAGTTAATAAGAATGTATATCCTAACATCCAAACAACCATCTACTCAACCATCAAACACAGGCATCCATTGTCCTTATAGACTTCTAATGCTTTCATGTTTTAAATGCACAGTGTGTGTATATGTCCATATCTAATGCAAAATCAGGCGGTCCACTGATTCAGTTGATCTCCTTAATGCAAACCATGATAGTGCCATGCGTCCATTATGTACGCAAAAGTTCCCTAATGCTACATATTATTTCTACATGCGTGCACAACCATTCACCAAATTGCGGTATCCATATGATAGCACAACCATTATACATCCATTTTACTAAATACAACCATTTATATGCAATATGCAGTATGAAGTGACTGAGCCGCTCTAGTGCCTAACAGTGTGTGTATATGCGTCCACGAGCAACCACTAGCAAACACTTGCATCCACTTTGCATCCCTCATCCATAACATGTCTCAAACACATGTTTCAACCATAGGATTATCCTATCTAAAGGTCAAGAATACTAACGAGAGGATACGCTAAAGGTAAGATAAGTACAAGATAAGCGATAAAGGGGAAATTAAAGGACGTACCCTCGAAAAGAAAAGGGTATCGTGAATGCATCTTCTCTTCCGTCTCCCAAGTAGCGTTGCTCTCATCATCTCCCCATTGCACTTTGACTAGTCTGGCCTCTCGATTCCTCAACCTCTTGATCTCCGACCCAAGAATGCGCGTAGGAGCTCGTCGAATTGTCGCATCACGCTCTATCTCCACCTCTCTAAGCAAGCTCGGCTCTACCACTTCCGCGGTCTCGTGCAAGCACTTCCTCAAATGTGACACATGGAATACGTCATGTACACCACTAAGTCTCTCGGGCAACTCCACTCTATACGCCATCCGTCCAATCCTCTCCTTAATAGGAAACGGCCCTACAAACCTTGGTGCTAATTTCCCAACGGACCCAAAGCGAACAATGTTTCGTAATGGAGACACTTTGACAAAGACCATGTCCCCAACCTCAAATTCAAGATCCGTCCTTCTCTTATCCGCATATGATTTCTGCCTATCTTGCGCTGCTTTCATCCTCCTTCGAATCAAGTCGATCTTCTCCGAAGTCTCTCTAATCATATCGGGCCCAAGTAAGATCTTATCCGTAGATTCCCACCAACATGTAGGCGAACGACACGGCCGTCCATAAAGAGCTTCGAATGGTGCCATACCAATGCTAGACTGAAAGTTGTTATTATATGCGAACTCCACCAGTGGAAGATGCTCTTCCCATGTACCCCAAAGTCTAGGATACATAGGCTCAAAAGATCCTCTAGAATGCGATTCACCCTCTCGGTCTGGCCGTCCGTCTGAGGATGATATGCGGTGCTCAAACATAACTGAGTCCCTACCGCCTCTTGTAAGCTTCTCCAAAATTCGCTAGTGAAAATAGGATCGCGGTCGCTTACTATGCTAGAAGGAACACCGTGCAAACGAACTATTTCTCGGACGTATACAGAAGCTAACCATGGAGCAGTCCTCTTACTCTTCACGGGAATGAAATGGGCGCTCTTAGTATGTCTATCTACTATAACCCAAATCCTCGTATTACCCTTTCTCGATCTCGGTAATCCGTCAATAAAGTCCATCGAGACGCTTTCCCACTTCCATAGTGGAACCTCCAATGGGTGAAGTAACCCACCGGGTTTCTTTTGCTCCGCTTTTACATGTTGGCACACCAAGCATCTAGCGACATACTCGGCCACATCTTTCTTCATGCCGGCCCAAAAGTAAACTCTCTTCATGTCTTTGTACATCTTGTCCCCGCCGGGATGAATGGTCATCTTCGAATGATGTGCTTCGTCAAGAATAGTCTTCCTTAGGTCATTGTCTTTTGGTACACAAAGTCTACCGTTCCTACGTAACCAACCCTTATCATCTAGGGTATACCTACGGAGATGGCTTGATGACTCCCCTCCTTTGAGCTTTTTTACTAACTCAACCAACTGCGGGTCGTCTCGTTGTGCCTCGCCAATCCGTCCCAAAAGCGTAGGTCTGACCTCCAAGGATGCTAGCAAACCGGGTACGAAGTCAACGGAAGGTCTAAAGTCAAACATCGAAATAAATTTTACGCTTCGCCGCTCCACAAACAAAGGACTTAAGGATAACCTTTTTCGACTTAAGGCATCCGCCACCACGTTACCCTTGCCAGGGGTATATGCTATCTCGAAGTCGTAGGATGCTAAGAACTCCATCCACCTTAACATATCTCCCTTCCCTGGAGACCACATGCCCTAAACTCCTCACTTCCTTCCTCCAAAAATGGTATCTTGGAGAACTTAGCTTTAAGCTAGTGCACTTGTAGGGTCCCTAAGCTTTCCCTAAGACATAGGGCATGCTCTTCTCTGCTTCTAGAGAAAACCAGGATATTATCCCATGTAAAATCGTCACAACTATCCATCTCTCATGCAGACCATCCTAGTCGAATTCGACATCCCCAAGTGCAAGCCCCAAAGGCCTAAACCAATATCAGACAAACACCCAAGGGATACCTCCTTCGAATTCATACGACCTACGTGAGATGATACTAGTAAGATGGTCAATCAATTGAGCACTTGACCGACTCTGGCCGTCCTTGCCAGTCTTGCTCCAAAATTACCGCTGATTACATAACGGGCTTTGCTTAATCTATTAAGCACATACGAAAACTTATTCCGCGCCTATGGGTAAACCCCGCGCTTTATCAATGACGTCTATATACTCACGGACCACACAAACAGGTTCCTAATCATCGTTAGATGCGTCAGAAGATTCTAGGCAGCTAAGCATCACTGAAACCCTAGGGTCGCAAGAAATATGAGGGTTTTTCTACAACGAATCAATAGTCTAACTACCCTCCTTTCACAGTCTAAGATGGCACCCCGCTTGGCTAGCCAATCCACCCCTAGAATCAAACTACAGCCCGTGAAACCAAGGACAAAGGCGTTGCATTCAAACTCAACGCCCAAGATAAACACTCTCAAATCCCGACAAATCATAGAAAGATGAGCCGAACCTCCAATAGGATTTGAGACTACTAAGGGATCAGTAACAATACTAGTATCTAGGTGCAGTGTTTCAACTAATGATGTAGAGATAAACGAATGCGATGCGCCCGAATCGAATAAGGTACGGACAGGATGATCAAACAGAAAAACTAAGCTTTCAACAGAAATGGTTCTACCTCGTTCTGGCAGCGGTGGGACCGCGAGAGCCTGAACTTGTCCCCTTGCCTGCCCTGGTGCCATAAGAGCCTGCACCTGTCCTCCCGAGGTAGCTCCTGCCCTCTGCCCCTTCCTTGGGCAGTCCTTCACTAGATGTCCTGCTTCACCGCAGTGAAAACAACCAGTCTTCTTTTTCTTTCGGCAATCCTTGCTGAGATCGCCTGGTGTCCCACAGTTAAAGCATTTCTTCTTCCCCTTAGCATTGTAGCCTTTGCTACCCTTATTTTGTTCCCCTTTCTTCTTGGGTGCCTTATCAGCTTTAGTGCCTTACTCCTCGTGCATGAGTGCCATGTCTACTAGCTTCTCAAAGGTGGCCCCCATAGGGATGTGGGTCATAGCCAACCCTTGCAATGGTTCATTCAATCCATTAACGAACCTCAGAGCCTTCTTCTCCGGCGTGTTCACTAAGTCCAAGACAAACCTTGCTAACTGATTAAATTTATTGACATATTCTTTCACTGATGAGCTTCCTTGCTTCAATGTCAAGAACCTTTCCATATATAGATTTTCTTCCGCCCTTGAGAGAAACTTCGCCTCGAACCAACGTCTGAAATCCGCCCAAGAGTCAACAGGACGCTCCCCATTAGTGACCTCCCACCAAAACGAGGCCTCTCCCTTCATCAACCAAGCTGTTAAACGAACTCTCCTCCCTTCTTCTACTTCAAAGATTTCTAGCAATTCTTCCACCTCCTTAAGCCAATCTCTAGCTTCCACAAACGTTTCTGACCCTTGAAAGGGTTTTCCACCCATAGCTTTAAATTCCTTACACGTCTTTGCAAAAGTATCTACGCGAGGAGGAGGAGGAGAAATGGGAGCAACTGGTGGTGGAGGAACATTGGCCGGACCTGCGGCGGCCCTAGCTTCTAACAGCCTCCTATACCATCCTGGTATCGTTACACCGTCACGTAGGTTAAGATCTTCAGCCATGCTGAAACGAAAAAGGAAAGATTAAAAATGGAGAATTCGAAAGATAAAGATATATGGCTATTTGGGGATTATGTTTTTCATAAAAACTTCCTCTTTAAATTTCTCATTAAAACATGTTTTTGAAAACATTTCTTCCAAAAATAACTATTTTTCTATAGTATTTTTATCTGTTCTGGTAACCTTAAGCTCTGATACCGCGTGTAACACCCCACGTCCATTAATGTCACTCACAAATGGAATGTATTAACTTCCATGGAGGTTATAAGTGAATATATAACATAAAAATTACAACAAGACAGATAATAAGTAGTACTTGAAAACTAAAACTTCATTTTATTGCAGTGGAAACATGTTTATTACATCACAAAACCATTAATAAGAGTCAAGTACATTATCCATCTTCATAAAAACAAAATACATAATCCCATTACACAAATAGCCATTAAAGAAGATAACAAGCTGGACTTTACTTCAACGGTCCAAGCTTTCCAAAGAGAGATGAAGCAATCCAATCAAACTCCACTAGAGCTAGGGCCAACCTGAGGACCTGGAGGGGGAAAAGGATAGAAATGGAGGGGGTCAGACATAAAGTCTGGCGAGTATGATAATTCTAACAATACTATTACCAAAATAACTAGACTAAGGCATAAGCTGGAAGACAAGTAAATGTCTATGAACTATTAGGTATGGAAAGCAGATGAAGATAACGTCAAAGATAACGGTAAAGGCATACCTAATTACTAACGAATAATTACTACACTGCACCGAACATTACTACACTGCACCGCACATTACTACACTGCACCGCGCTAATTACTACACTGCACCGCGCCAATTACTACACTGCACCGCGCTAGTCACCCTAAAGGTTGATCCCACATGCTTCACACAGAAACTATATAAATAGCCTTCCGTACCCCTAGCTGACTACATAGGTGCCGTCTGCCCCTATCTCCACTAGGTGTACCCCACTACCCTCTTAGAAATTTTATAAGTAACTTCGTGTACTCCTAGCTGACTACATAGGTGTCGTCTGCCCCTATCTCCACTAGGTGTATCCCACTACCCTCTTTCGATCGTCTCCCTACTCGTAGATACCCGTGCTGGCCCCACAGTGGGGTGTATCACTCCCCTAAAGTGGCAACCCGATACAACTGAGAATGCACGGCTTATACCTACACGAAGCAACAACGTCTTACCTACCAGCCCGTGTCCACACACGCATGTGAAACCCGTTGGACTTGCGTTGCCACCGCTCCTCGTTTTGGCCTCTTATAGTCAAGCCCAGTATGTGTGTCCTGTCCTCGACTTGGGTCGAGCCCACAAAGATACGTTTGGGATACTGGTTGAAGTGGGCCCCCACAAGCTATCGACCTAAGCTTGTCATTAATATATCCCACTTAGCCCTCTTGGTCATGTTCATTTACATGTGTGTTTGGTTAAGTCTTACTAATCGTATTTCACATGCCGCTAAGGGCACCCACTATATTCCCCATGCCACCCAAGGCACCTACTTAACCTCCATGTCCCACTTTACATGTTTATCTGGTTAAGTATTTCTTAATTCATTCAGGCCATAACCTCATAAAGACCTCTCACATTAGACTGGCATTTATGGCAGCTGGATTTGCCGGGCGGGTCCGGGCAGTCTTACACCATAAAAGAGTCTAACCTCGTGTCTTTACAACTGCTATGCTTTAGTTTAGGCCTAGGACCTCTCACATTGGGCTGACATTTGTGACCACTGGATTTGCCGGGCGGTTCCGGGCAGGTTTATGTCACAAACGAGTCCAACCTCGTGTCCTAAGCATTGATTGACAACTTTCAATCTTTTACCCCAGTTTTAATAATTCCCTATCAAATTATTAATTAAGTCCAATTTTATTGATGTCCATAATTGACTCAATTATGGTCCTCCATTCATGGTATGCAAAATCGTATCAATTGCACCCAACATCTTATTATTAAATCCTTAATATTACCCCTACCCCACGTTTATACGTTCGCTTATTCAACGCATAATATAGGCTAGACTTGAATAGTCTAACGCACAGCAGAAAGCCAAATTAACATATAGATAATAAAATAAATCTAATCATGATAGGGGTGAAACTTGCATAAATTACACAAGTTAAGGATCAAAAGGTGTCAACTTGTTAAATGTCATAATTTACATGATATGATCATAGCCCAAATCTATACATAAACTTGCATATGGGGTTTATAGGCAACATAATGATGGTGTGAACTAGCATAGGATATCACATATGTCATAGCATAGGATGCCATAATAGATGTCATGGCATATGTTCATAATTTTTCTAATCAATTTAACTTGCATATGTAACTTGTCATATAGATCAACATAGCCCAAAAATGATGATTTAATTAATATGAACTAACTAGCATAGATGGCTTTCTAACATGTATGATTCATCACAACTTAGCATAGAAACTTTCAACATACATAGCATGATTTACAACATATAGTATATCATCACCACATAGCATAGGATTAATAACATACAGGATAGCATATGACAATTCACATCATCTACTCACAATCCATTCATGACTTAACCTAATTAAAATGATAATAATCTTGTTAAGACTATCATACTCACTATTATAGAAGAAAGAGAGTCGAATTAGCGCTCTTTTGATGAAGAATCGCTGTTAGGGTTGGGTAGTTCTGATTTGGTTGCTGTTCTTTATCTTTAATTTGATGGCGGCTGCTCTAGGTCTCAAAATATCAGCATGACGGCCATGGTCTTTGTTTATTTTCTGATTTAGGGTTTGTGTATAGGGGTCTTTTTATAGAGTTATAAATTAATTCAAGCCGTCGGATGTTCTTATGGTTAATCAAAACCATTTAATTATGATAGGGTGATGAGTCAGCCCTATTGACTCAGCAAGGAGTCAGAATGGACTCAACAACACGGGTCAGCCTGAACCAGAAAGCTGTGCAGGCTCCAGCCTCGGCCTGGGTGCACTTGGCAGGTGCGCCAGTGTAAATATGTACTGGTGCACTTCCCAAGTGCGCCAGTGCATTTTTTTTCTTTCTTTGCCACCAAACTTCGTTCGTCCATAACTTTTTCATCCGGTACTCGTTTCCCGCAAACTCGGACTCTATCTCCACTAGAATTCCGAGACGAACACAATGGCGCAACCCATTTCCCACAATTCTCACGTTTGAGATTAGTTATTCTTTAATTTGCAAATACTAATATTAATAGAATTATGGGGTGTTACAGTGGTAGAAGTGCCTGCATCTTCGTCTGCACAGGAAAGGCCTGATGTTTTAGAAGGCACGCTTACTGTCACAGACATTCCTGTCAAGGTACTGTTTGACACAGGCGCGTCACGAAGCTTCGTTGCAAAGGATGCAGCTAAGAAACTGGATTTGAATTTGAAAAAGCTCAAGGAACCAATGACTGTCCAGAATCCTGTTGGGGGTTCCATTGATCTCAGTTGGGTTTGTGGAGTGCCTGTTTCTTTCTCTCGTTATCGGTTTCCTACCATCGCGGTCGTCATGAATTTTAAAGAGTTTGATCTTATCTTGGGGTTAGACTGGTTGACCAAATATGAAGATGAAGTTAAATGCACCGACAGAGTCGTAAAGGCGAAGATTAAATCAGGTGACTATATAACCATTCCCTGTGAAGGTCAGAATGCCAATAGAAAAGACTTCTGGGAAGCTCTCGAAGTTTCTCCAGCCCAAATAGAACATATCCCTGAAATCACAGAGAATATTCCCGACATAGTGAAAGACATTCCTGTCGTCAAGAACTATGCGGATGTGTTCGAGGAAGTTGTTCGCTTACCTCCGCAGAGAGAAATAGATTTCACAATTGCTTTAATTCTGAATGCAAGGCCAGTAGTTCACGCTATTTGAAGAATATCCTTGAAAGAGAAAGAGGAATTAGACAACCAAACACGACAGTTGGTATGGAAGGATCTGATCAGGCCCAGTTTCTCTGATTGGGGTGCAGCAGTGGTGTTTGTCCCAAAATCTGACGGTACTCTACGGCTATGTGTGGATTATCGTGATTTGAACAAACAGACGGTAAAGAACAAATATCCATTGCCGCGGATCGATGATTTATTGGATCGTCTAAATGGAGCACAAGTATTCTCAAGGATGGACCTAGCTACAGGCTTCCATCAACTTCGAATTGCCGAAGAGTGTGTTCCAATGACAACATTCAGAGTTCCCGACTTATTCTACGAGTGGTTAGTAATGCCGTTCGGCTTATGTAATGCTCCAGCTTACTTCGTCGATCTGATGAATAGAGTGTTCTGAGGGGTTTTGAATAAATTTGTTCTGGTTTTTATTGACGATATTTTAATCTTCTCTAAATCGAAGTCCGAACATGAAAAGAATTTGGAACAGGTTCTGGAAATCCTCAGAAGAAATGTATTAAAAGCCAAACTTTCCAAATGAATATTCTGGCAAGATGAAGTGAAATTTCTAGGCCATGTCGTATCGAAAGAAGGAATTGCTGTGGATCCAAGTAAAATCACGGCTATTCAAAACTGGAAACAGCCCAATACTCCTATAGAAGTCCGGAGTTTTCTCGGATTGGCTAGTTATTACCGGAAGTTCGTCAAAAACTTTTCGAAGATATCTGGCCACTTAACGAAGCTTACAAATAAGCACTCTAAATTCAAATGGACTCCAGAAAGTGAAGAGGCTTTTGAAGAGCTAAAGTTGAGATTAACGACAGCTCTAGTGTTAACCATCATCGATGGCAATCAGGATTTGAAAGTCTGGACTGACGCTTCTAGAGAAGTCCTTGGCGCGGTGTTAATGCAAAGGGGCCAAGTGATTGCTTATGCTAGCCGTCAGCTGAAGCCGCACGAGAAAAACTATGTAACTCATGATCTTGAGTTGTTGGCCATTGTATTCTCTTTGAAAATCTGGAGACACTATCTTCTGGGTGAGAAATTCGAACTGTATACAGACCATCAGTCGTTGAAGTATCTGTTCACTCAGAAAGACTTGAATCTGAGGCAGCAACGTTGGCTAGAGTTCCTTGCAGCATATGATTTTGAGATTCTATACACTCTAGGGAAAGCCAATGTCGTGGCCGATGTGTTAAGCCGAAAGAATGCAATGATCGCCAGTTTTATCATTGCAACTTCGTTGATTGACAATATATCGGCTCTTCAAAAAGACGACCAATTTATTAAAGGAATGAGTCAGCGAATTCGTGAAGGCAGTGCTTCGGATTTCCAGCTCGACAACGAAGGGATTCTGAGGTTAGAAGGACGAATTTGTGTTCCAGAAATTCCTGAACTCAGAAGGAGTGTGCTTGATGAATGCCACAAATCTAAGCTCAGTATCCATCCGGGTGTGAGTAAAATGTATAACGATATCAAACGCACATTCTGGTGGAAGTCGTTAAAGAGAGACATCTCAATATATGTTAGTCGATGCCCTACATGCCAGCTAGTCAAAAGCGACCAACAGAAACTGGCTGGATTATTGCAACCGCTAGACGTTCCTGGTTGGAAGTGGGAACATATTTCCATGGACTTCACTGGTGGTTTTCCCAGAACCAGAAAAGGAAATGACAGTATTTGGGTGATCGTAGATCGCTTCACGAAGACCGCCCATTTCATACCTGTCAGATCAAACAGAACTGCTCAGAGTCTGGCGCAGATTTACTTCAAGGAAATAGTTAGACTACATGGAGTGCCACTCAGTATAGTTAGTGATAGGGATACAATATTTACTAGTAAATTCTGGGAGGCATTTCAAGTAGAGCTAGGAACAAAGCTGAATCTAAGCAACGCCTATCATCCTCAGACAGATGGTCAGACTGAGAGGGTGAAGCGTATACTAGAAGATCTATTGCGGGCTTGTGTTCTAGATTTTGGTGGATCGAGGGAAGACCATATGCATTTGGCTGAATTCTCATATAATAACAGCTACCAGGCGAGCCTGAAAATGTCGCCATTCGAAGCGTTGTATGGTAGACCGTGCCGATCTCCTGCCTTTTGGGCCGAACCCGGTAATAGACTTGTATTGGGGCCTGATATGATTCGAGAAGCTTCCGACAAAGTCGACTTTGTTAAGAAACGATTACTCGCCGCTCAGAGCCGACAAAAGAGCTATGCCGATAGGAGAAGAAGAGATATATCCTTTGTTGTTGGCGACTATGTATATTTGAAAGTATCGCCGATGAGAGGAGTTATCCGGTTCGGTAAAACTGGAAAGTTGGCACCCAAATTCATTGGTCCGTTTCCTATTCTGGAACGGATCAGAACTCTCGCTTATAGGGTTAAACTGCCTGATTGGTTGCCTGGAGTTCATGATGTATTTCACATATCTCAACTTCGAAAGCACGTTCATGATCCAGACTTGATCATGGAGGAAGCAGCTCAGCAGGATATTAAAATTACTCCAGAATTAGCTGTGAGAAGAGAGCCGCTAAAGATCATCGGCAAAGAAACCAAAGAACTGAGGAACAAGAAGGTTCACTTAGTCAAAGTGCAATGGAGTGGAGATCCGCGAGATTGTACTTGGGAAACTGAGGAGAGCATTCAGAAAGCCTATCCTAGATGCCGAGTGGATATCTCTGATTGATTCCGGTGCAAGGTACATTTACCGTACTTTGCATTACCAATTAGTTCTCTATTCTATTGTTATTTTCTTTCCATGGATGTGCACTTTTAATTCTATAGTCTGAATGATTTTAAAAGAAAATAGGAACTGATTGGTATGATTTTGAAAAGTTAAAAACAATTTGATTGTTGTTTGAGTTGTGTGATGGTAGATTGATTAATTAAATTATTGAAACGATAGTTAATTTAATTAATAAGAGAATAATGGTAGAATTTATTCGATTATATCACACATTGAACTGATTAGAAAATAGTTAGAAATATATACTTGTGCATTATATATGATTGAATAGGTAAATTGATTAGCTGTTGAGTAAAGATTTTATTTGCGTGCCCGACAAATAGGTAAACCTTAATGAGTTGGATGCGAAATATTATTATATAAACTCCTGTGAATGCCATTGGATGCAGAGTGCTGGTTTTTCTGTGTGAAATAATAAACATCGCCATAGGATAGTAACAATTAATTTTGAACTACACTACATGGCATACTTCTGGAAGATAGGCATACTTCATCATATTCCACATAAGCATTTGGAGCTTGTGTGACGAGGTGGAAGATTTACCATACGAGCGAGAGGCTTGTATGGCGATGACTATATTTTACAGGTTGAACTGATGATTGTTATGGACTATTTAAATTGTAACGATTAAATTGCCAGATTAATAAAAACCCCACACGGGTGTGGAGTTGACAATAATCACGTCTCTCTAGTTATTAGATACGGCACATGGACTATTTATTTCCCACAGGGGACGAGGTAACGAGGATTTATCCTCTGGAGCATTTAAAATACACACTCCCTCAGGCTTTGACAGGGTGACGAGAATTTATTCTCTGGAGTTATTATCAATACACGCTCCCCTGTAAACACCAGAATATATCACTATAAATATGTGTATGCTTATTAGGATTTATTGGGTACCTAATACGGCCCAATAAATTTCCAAACCCCTCCCCGAACAAAGGAGGTTATGGCGAAATTTTTCGAAAATTGCGGGTGTTAGCCAAATTTTTGAAGAATTTGAAAATTCTCAGAAACTGAAAAGTTGGAGAATGGAAGCCAGATCGAACGTAGAGTTGATTAATCAAACCACTTCCGATTTGTTCCTTTTCGGGGACGAAAAGTTTTAAGTGGGGGAGATTGTAACGACCCGGAAAATCTGAACCAATTTAAATTTTTTAAATTGGCTAAAATAATGGATTTTAAATATTTAAAATAAATATTTTAAATAATAGCGATGAAAACTGAGTTTGAATCGACAATTGAAAACGAATATAATTAATTCTAATTATAAAAAAGGCCTGAAATGGCGCTGTAGTTTCAAAAATTGAATTCAAACTTTGTCGGGCTGTACCGGGTGCAAAACAAAACGGATTTGAGTGAAACCAAAAATATTTAAATCTGTTAGTGAATACCTTTCTAACGAATCTGAAAAATCGAATTTTCATAGCGGAAAGCAAAAGTTATGGCCAAAATGAATTTTCAGAAAGGTCGCTATGGAAATTATATAGCCCGTGAAATTAGCCATTTTGCATACGACCTCGGAATTCTAAGAAACCACTTTTGTTGGATCCGGGATGTGAAGTTATTGCTAGGTTTCAAATTTCATAATTTTTGAAGCTAGTATGTGAGTGTGGCAAAGGAAAATGTGTTTTGGTCAATTATAGTTAAATCGGATCGACCAGAAATGGGCCTTTTTGCAAACGGTATCAGAATTCGACAAAATTAGTTGTGTTGGGACCGTATCGTCAAAACATAGCTAGATTTATTTTTCTGGAATTTTTCGAATCAGTTTGTGACCCTGGCAAATTGAAATGTATGTTCAAATTGAATATTGAATGTTATATATTTTAATTTGAAGGAAAACTGACTGAAATTGTGGAATGGGCCTACGAAACATATCCCATTGTGTTCGGAATGGGGGTAAAACGCTAGTGACGACAGTCGTAGGGTTTAGATTGGTGGTCGTGTCAGAAAACCCCTTTAAAACCCATCGGCCAATCATAATTTTTATATATAAAAAAAGAAAATCCTTTTTTTTCTCTCTCCCCGATTAGCAGCGCTCGACGACGGCCGACATTCCTCCCTTCCCTTCCATTTTCTGGCGAATCCGTTCACCTTTAGCCCCCACTCCAGTTAAGGTTTTTGTAGTACTCCTCAAGGCCTTCAAATCCATACCACCCTCGACCTCCACCGTGCGCTGTGCCTCGAGAATCGATCCCAGGAAGATCCGAACTTCCCGCCACCGATACCCCTCCCTCGCCTGATCGAGTTCGACGAAACCCCCGGCACCGCGAAGCCCTTTCCACCCTCTTCGACGTCATACAACCTGATCGGGACGAAGTGCTATGGATTTCACGAATTTTCAAAACCTAGTTTTGAACAGAAATAGAAAGGTACGGGTTTTATTTTCTGAAATGATTTTAACACCTTTAAACCGTTGCAAACCTTGTAAAAATCATATCTTTTTCGTTTCTTGACGAAATTCAGTGAAACAAGAGACAGTGGACTCGTGTGGACGTCTTCCACATTCTAGAAGAGACCGCATATTTTTCTGAGCCTTCTGCTATTTTTGGTGGAGTGGAACCCAATGTGAGATTTCTAATTTATAAACGATATGGAAAACGACGATGTATAAATTATATAGTCGATGTATGAGTTATATAAGCGTTGTACACCTCATGTATAAGCGTTGTATAAGTTGTACGTTCGATGTATAAGTTATATATGTGTTGTAAAAATTATATATGTGTTGAAATAGAAGTGAATTTCTATATATATATATATATATATATATATACGCCCCTCGTCCACAAACCATGGACGATATTTATTGGTTGTGATTGGTGTGAAAATTGATTGATAGCGAATGGTTGATTGGAATTGTTTGTGGTTGATGTTGATTGATTGTGGTTGAAAAATACCCATTTGTGGTTGAGAAATATTTGGTTGAAACCACATAGGATTAGTTTGTGGAAATGAAATAAATATACATGCCGCCTGCGTGCGAACTAGATGCATGATCCCCATTGTCAAAAACCGCGAGGTTTTAAGGTAGAGCGAGGAACCGTACTAGGGACGGTCCCGGTTTTAACTACACTGCCGTTATGCTGCCAAAATTTGAATAATATTCATGTGTTTGAATTATTTTCATTTGTTGAAACTATATTTATTCGTTGAATAGAAAACCTCCATGTGTGGAAACGTTGTTGAGTTGATATTCATGTGTTGAATGGTGTTCATATTTTGAAACAAATTGTTTTATATTAAAAATCCCATTTTTATCATATATACGAACTATATAAAATAACAGTGTTTTGAAATGAATTGTTTTACAATAAAAATCACATTTTTATTATATAAACGAATTGTTAAAAATAGTGAAGTGTTGAAATAGAAGGCAGTTAGATGAAATTATCATTCTAATCAAAAGTGTGAAATTCATATGGTTTTGAAATCGAAGAATCGATATATATATTTAAATAGAATTGAAATATATCGAATAATGACGCTGCAGTTCGTCTTTTGAAATCGTGATTTCAAATGATAAGTACGGGAGATCCGACCATCGGATTTTCCTGAAATCGCAACCGTTGGGTTCGCTTTGGAAATGTCTTTCCAACAGCACCAACTTTGTAAAAATCCAATGGTTGGATTGTCTGGAATGTTTAATTCAAATCTGAAGTAAAACAGCGCTAGAATCGATTATTTATATATATATATATAAATATAATTATATTTAATCGAATAACGACGCTGCAGTTCGTATTTTGAAATCGAAACTTCAAACGATTATACCGGGAGATCCGACCGTCGGATTTTCCCGAAACTGGAACCGTTGGATTCGTTTTGAAAAGATCTTTCTAATGATGTAAATTTTGTGAAGATCCAAAGGTTAGATTTTCAGATATGTGTAAATCAAATCTGAAGAAAAACAGCGCCACGGCCGCGTTATGGCCCGAAGTGTCGTTTTGAATAAATTGGCTATTTTAAAATAAATAAAAATAGCGATAAATTGTTATAAAATATCATAAACGATATGGAATGGAAATAAACTGAATTTGCTTGATTTATGTGAGTTTTGATGGTTGAATGTGTTTGGTGTGAAAAGTACATTAAAGAACAAATTGGTTTTGTCGAATGATTTAACCATTGAAATAAATTGATTTGAAATTCTAAATATACGTGAATTATTTGAAAAGGCCGAGTTAATTCTCATTTCAAATAATTGACCGACGATTGAAAGTCGAAGATAAAGACGGTGGTCGAAGACCGGAGATCTTCACCTCGTTTGGGTGGTAACCGAGGTCCTGATTGGGAGGCATCCCGAAATATGGATAATGAGTGGTGATCGTCCAGACGTACGTGGTGATCGATGGGTTTGCGAGGTATACAGTGCCTCCGGTTTCGTTCAGACCCAGAACGGACTTGTAAATGGACTGTGTGTCTGACATTGGGTTTTATTCTGTGTTGATTGATCTCTGTTAAATATACATCTGTTTGGCGGCGGAGAATTTATTCTTTTACTTTACGCCCTTCTCTGAAACGCACGAGCTCAGAGGTTGTATATCGATGTACATCAGTCGCATGGCATGAATTGCTAGTGTGGCATGCCTGAGTGGCAAATGATCAGGGCTTCTGTTGAAAAACAAAGTCTTGTAGTGATGATCAAAGCACCGCCTGTGTGGCGTAGCTTTGTGTATAACGTGAAATCGCGAGCCTCACACCCGGTATGAACCAGAAACGGGAGGAAGGACCTCAGGGAGGACATGCGTTTCTTTCTAGTTAGAAGTGCCGTCAGTGGTTTTACACGCCCTGACGTGTTTGACTTATGTGGTTGTTGCTGTTGCGAGGCGCCTCGGTTTGATCGGACGATGCGGGTCCGATGGAGTCATTCGTTGGCTCACTTACGCCCTATAGGGCGGGGAAACGCATTGTTCAGGAATTTTAATCCACATCGGTGGACCGGCCCTGACGATCCAAGGGCCCACCTGAGTCCGGGTCCTGTGGCTCGGGCTAGAGAGTCACGAATTCGGGGAGGACTATCTTTTGCCTTGGTTCATGACGGAAATCCAATTTCCAAATACGTGACTGTGCGGTTTTGATTGTATACCTATATATGGCGACATAGTGGCATGGGACGCTCATGTCGTCTATGATTGATAGTTATGATTGGAAATTGTTTTTGAAACATATAAACATTAGTAATAATATCAATTGCTTTTGTTTTATTCGTATCAAGCATATTTTGGCCGTTATAAGGTAAAAACTCTATCCTCCGGTTTGCGTTGCATTGTGTGATGGGAACTGAGTCTTATAATGGCTTCATTTTTATAAAAAGCATTGCGATGTTTAAAAGAAAGATTTGTTTTAGTGCACTGGCAATCCAATGGAGTAAACCCGTTCCACGAAAGTGGCGTGGTCCTGTGATTAGCCATAGTATAAATGTGTTGAGTAGATTTCTCATACCAGTCCCATGACTGACTCGTAGTTTGTTTCACTTTCAAACTCGGGTGCCCCTTTTTCTACACGGGCAGCCTTGTGTTCAGGTTTAGCTGGTTCTTTCTGGATAGCTGGAGCTGAAGATGGATTCTATCATTTATCTCTTTTTATGCTGTTCAGCTCCTATTGTACATTATGTTTATTTTTCGCTGTAGACATATATGTATAGATGAACTGTATTTGTACTAAGTAAGATCCTATATACTGTGTAACTCCGATGATTACTTTTATCCAGTATATTCTATTGTTCATTATCTGGTGTATTTATTTAATTCTGTTCTGCTGTTATCTGTTTCTGTGTTATATTCCAAAGATTACCCTTGTCTCCATCCGTACGGGGTTTGGGGTCGTCACAGGTTTTTACCTTATAATAGCCAAAGAATGCTTGATACGCTAAATTTCATGTTTTATTATTACTATAAGTGTATAGTGTCAAAACAATTTCAATCATAAGTATCAATCATAGACGCCATAAGTGCCCCATCCCACTATGTTGCCATACTAGGCTCTACAATCAAAAACGCAAAGTCACGTATTGGAAGTTGGATTTCCATCTGTGAACCAAGGCAAGGGATCGTCCTTACCGAATTCTAGATGTCTAGCCCGTGTCTCAGGAACAGAACGCATCATCCCTTGGATCGTCAGGGCCGGTCCACTGATGTGGATTAAAATGCCTGAGCACTGCGTTTCCCACCCTATGGGGTGTCAATGAGTCCAATAACTCCATCGGCTCCACACAGTTACCGATATATCCGAGGCGCCTCGCAACAGCAACAACCACATAAGTCAAACTCGTCAGGGCGTATAAAACCACTGACGCCACTTCTAGCTAGAAGGAAACACATACCCTCCCTGAGGTCCTTCTCCCATTTCTAGTTAACGTCCGGGGTATGAGGCTCGCGAATCAATGCTACACAAAGCTATGCCACACAGGCCGTGCTTCGATCATCAACCACAAGACTCTTCTTTTCAACAGAAGCCTTGATCACATTGCATCTTAGCATGCCACACAGGCAAACCACTCCATGCAACCGATATCCATCAATCACACAGAATGATATCCAATGTCAGACACACATTCCATTTACAAGTCCGTTCTGGGTCTGAACGAAACTAGAGGCACCTTATACCTCGCATATCCATCGATCTCCAAGTACGTATGGACAATCACCAACTGATTCCCTCCTCTTGGGTGTACATCCCAATCAAGATCATCAGTAATCACCCAAACGACGTGAAGACCTACGGTCTTCAACCACTGTCTTCATCTTCGACACCACGTCGAATCAGTTATTCAGAATGGGATAAACCTGGTCTTCCTGAATAACTCGCGTATATAATAAACAAGTGTTACACAAACACAACATACTCCTCATTCCAACTCAGACTATTCTTTTATTCAGATATTCTTATACTTTGGGAAAGGTTCCTATTAATTTTATCAAAGATAAATTCTTTAAATTTATTCTTTAATCTTCTTTGAATATCAATTCAAACTAGTCGGGATTAGCAAACCACACCGAAGTAATCATTTATTTTATTTCCCAATCCCAACCTATTCATCCAATGAAGTAAAACTGGTCATACTTCATATCTAACACCATGGTATTATCGGTAAATTCAATTACCATTTCACGTTCAAATCTAATTAAAGATTTAACTATCGCCTGGAGCAAAACTGGTGATACTCCATTCTCGATCATTTCAATCTAATTAGAGATTCATTAAAACTCCACTTGGTTTTAATCTTCCTGTCTTTAATTGAGTTAAAGAACTAATGTCATTTAAAACACGGTTCACTATAAACCCGAAAACCAATTTCAAATTCAATTCCAATTAAATACCATTTAATTGGTACACTTCATTAAATCTAAATAAAAAGATTTAATCTTTTTCTCAACTGGGTTTAAGAACGGTGTTACTGAAGACACCATTCACGACAAACCCAAATCACATTTGATATTAAATACAAGGCTCTGAATAGAAAATATATCGGTGTATCTTCAATATCAAATTCTATGACCAACAAATATTGCATTGGAAATAACGATATAAATATATCTTTCAAATTCCCATAACAATATCTGTATCATCACGAAATCCAAAATCGAAATATTACAAAGACAATTTCGATTCAAATCCATTCCAATTTAATTATTGGAAATTCTGGTTATTTTTAAAACCATTTCAAATCCAATTTATTTATTTTAAAAATAAATGGATTTTAATTCTAGTTCAAAACTAGTTCATTTCGATAAAAAAACTATTTTTATCTCTTCAAATTTGGAGTTTTTCATCCCAATTCTTCACAAATCATTTCTTATGATTTTACACAAATTATTACTATTTTTAGTAATTTTATCAAGGCCCGTACAGTCGATTTCCATCAACAGCCATTGAACTGCACTTACAGCGACCTTTTCCAAATTTGATTTGTACATAATTCCAAATCCAACCGTTAGATTTCAAATCTCTAATATTCCTTAGAAAGCTCTTTTCGATACTAACCCAACGGTTTCGGTTTTAGGAGAATCCGACGGTCGGATCTCCCGTAATATCCATTCGAAGTCAATGGTTGAAATTAGCGAACGGCCGTGGTGCGACGCGTTCTATTCAGGCCATTCTATATATATATTATATATATTTCGTCGATTTCCTTTTAAAATGTATTTTATAAATCGTTTTAAATTCGTTTTCAAAACGATTTCAACTTCATACTCAATTTCGAATCAAAATTGAATATTCCACATCATCGATATACAAATGATAATATTTCCAAAACGTTATATTTTGAAATCACTTCCTTTTCTATATTCATTATAAAAATGAATAAAATCGATATAAATATCGTTCATGCCAAAATGGCGTTCATCTAATCAACACGGCTTTTATTCAATACATGAATATTTTACAATTCAACACACGAATTTATTTTCAATTCAACACATGAATTTATTTTCTGTTCAACACATGAATTTATTTTCAATTCAACACATGAACTTATTTTCAATATGTTGGAATGAGGCCCAATCAATTACCATATAATGTTAATTATATGGATTTTCTACAACACATGTATATAATAGCAACGATAAATAATCAACCATCATCCAGAGTGCACCACACAACTGCATAAGCATTAAATATAAATAATTAACGCTTACACAGTCTGTCAACCCATAGATTGACATACAACTAAAAAATCGGGATTAGTGTACGTTAAATATCATCCCAATACCCGTGTGGGGTTTCAAATCAACAAACACATATTTTGTTTGTGAGGTTGGGCGATGCGTAAAATTTATCATCCCAATCAATATCAATCAAATCAGTGTATATAAACAAATCTCCGATTTGTTTATAAATATTTATTTCATATACACATTAAAAATCATATTTTTAACTATAAAATATTTTCCACTATAAAATATTTTATTTCATTCCACAACACACAATCAAATTTCACAGCACAGTAATCAAACAAACAAGTCATCCATGGTCTGTGGACGACGGGTGTCGGGTGCTGCTAAGCACCGTCTGCATCCTAGTATATATTTCAACTAGAAATCAAAATAAAAGTGAGGAGTTCTCACCAACTAGCTAATCCAATACCACGACTCTTCATATGTAGAAAATCTTCGCCTTGCTCGCCTTTTGTCACTTTCGTCGTCCGTAGCCACTACATATATAAAAATCGCATTTTTATATTGTTGCTATGTGTATAAAAATCACATTTTTATACCGCTATTATATAGAGAAAAATTCTATTTTTACACCGCTTCTTTCTATATAAAAATTATATTTTTATATTTCTACTTCATATATAAAGATCGAATTTTTATGTTCTCTACCCTATAAAAATTATATTTTTATAATCTCTACTTTATAAAATCATATTTTAATTATCATACATACATAAAAATTGAATTTTTATCCTTTCTACATACATATAAAAATTATATTCTTATTCTTTACATCACATAAAAATTATATTTTTATAACGCTAAAAATTATATTTTTATATCGTTATTAACCAAATCTTTACTTCTATATAAAAATTCAAACTTTACTTCTATATAAAAATTCAAACTTTACTTCTATGTAAAAATTCAAACTTTGCTTCAATATAAAAATTCAAACTTTACTTTTCTAACTTCATAATAAAAATCGTTTCTTTCTATAATTTTTTTTATCTTTCTTGCATATAAAAATCAACCCTATTTACATATATTTTATATATTATTTTAAAAATGAATTACTACTGATATATAAATAAAAATCAAATTTTTATTACGTACAAAAAATAAAATAAAAACTGAAATTTAAAATCATGTTTCATATAATAAAATTTGCATTCCTATCTATCTAAACTAGTAAAGACCAAACAAAAAGAAAAATAAATAATAGTAAAGCTCTTACTGTTGAAATCCGAAAAGAGAAGGGGAGCGCGGTAGGATCTGCGGAAGAGAGAGGCGTCGGAAGGGGGGCTTCATGCGGAGGCGGGTTTTGGGGTGTTTAGGGTTTGGGGAGGCACGCGTTGAAGGAGGAGGTCGGGGTAGAAGGTGGGGGCGGAGAGGAAGAACGAAAGGTAGAAGAGAAGGTGGGCGAGGCCATCAACGGCGTCGGCCTCGAGCGGCAGTGGTGCTCCGCCTGGAGGAGTGTTTCCCCCTTCCGTCCTCGTTTTTCTCTTTTTTTTTATCTGAAGGAAAACGATCGCGGAAAGAGAAATGGGATGGGGGGGTTGACTTTGAATATACGTAATTATATATTTTATTTAGTTTTAAATTCTCAAGAAGCAACCTCTTATTTCGAACTCGAAATCGAACCCACTAACTATCGTCTCTAGCTAATTACCCTCATTCCGAACACAATGGGATATGTATCGTAAGCTGATTCGATCGTTTCGATCAGTTTTCATCAAAATCAAAATATAACTCTATATATTGAATTTGAACGCGCATTTCAATTTACCGGGGCCACATACTAACTCTAAAAATTGCCGAAAAATATTTTCTAGCTTCGTATTGACGATACGTTCCTAAAAAAAATAATTTCGTCGGATTCTGAGACCGTTTGAAAAATGGCCATTTTCCAGTCGATTAAAATCAACTGAAACTAGTCAAATGCGTTTTCCTTTTCCACGCTCACATATTGATTCGAAAAAATATGAATTTTGGAATCTAGCAATAATTTGACATCACGGATCCAACTAAACTGGTTTCGTCGAAAATCGAGGTCGTTTGCAAAATTTTCATTTTTAAGGGCCAGAATTCCATAGGGACTATTCTGAATTTTCAACTGGACATAACTTTTTACCCCCACTATGAAATTTTAATTTTTCGAATTCGTTGGAAAGATATTCACAAATAGATTCTAATATTTTTGGTTTCGCTAAAATCCGGTTTATTTTGAATCCTGTACATTCATTTGAATTTTGAAATCGAATTTTTCGAACTATGGTGCCATTTCAATTCCTTTTATATATATAAATAAATATTTAAATTCTAATGACGAATCAAATAAATATATACGTTCTATTTCTATTCAAAATAAATTTCTCGTAGTTTTTATTTAAAATAACTCATTTTAAATATTCAAAATTCACTAAAATTGCCAAAATAATAATTTTAAACTGGCTCGGATTTCCGGGTTATTACAATCTCCCCCACTTAAAACTTTTCGTCCCTGAAAAGGAACGAAGCCGAAAGTTGTTTTGCAAATCAACTCAACTTTCATTATTTTCATTACGGCTTAAGTTTTTCAACTTTTCAGTTTCTAAGAACTTTTCAAATTTTTCAAAAATTTGGCCAACACCCTAAATTTTCGAAAAATTTCGCCATAACCTCCCTTGCACCGGGGACTTCGGGATATTTCTAATAGCCTCCCATGGCCCTCAGCAATCCAAAAAGAAAAAGAAACAGCCAAGCGGCTAGCCAATCGGCTCATAAAATCATCCAAAACCCAATAAATTAGTAAACATGTAGCTATTTGTCGGGCAAACAATTTTATTCTTCTGCTCTAGCCTCCTCGCTATGACCTGTTCATTGTAAGTACATGTATATGCATGCAAATGCGACAATTATTCAATACAACTCACTATTTGATACAATTTGGCTAAATGGTCCAAATTTTAATTAATCAAACAATAATCAAACAACACAACCAGCAATCAATTAGTTGATTATCTTTTCCATCACATAACTTTAATACATATCCAAAAAATTAGATTTTTGATGCAAATCACAACAATAAGCCCTATCTAATTTTTGTTCTCACACCGGTCTAATGGAAATATATAGATATCTCACTTTCGAAACACGAACATAAATCATGATGATGGAGCTCCATCATCAAAATCATCTTCAGGCGACTAGAGTATGATTCTATATCTATCCAGTATATTTAAGGCTTCGTACACACGCTAGCTAGGCGTATATGCAAAACCTCCATATACTAGATTGTCCAAATCAATTTAAAATAAATATTCAAATAAGTATAATACGATTTAAATTTCAAAACAAAGTTTGTTTTTCTTTTTATATTTCAAAAATATACTCTTCACACTCGTTCTAGGATACTACTTATCCCATCTCTAACGAGTCATTCTCATGGATACTACTAATCCAATTTCTAATGAATTCTTTCGTTTGGTTCTAAAGTGTCTTGTTCTCTGAGCTTTGTAAACCAAAGCTCTGATACCAACTGAGAAGACCCGTAACTTCCCTGATAAGGAAAACCCGGATACTTTGAGGACAAGCCACATCAGGACGCAAACAGAAGAACATTTCATTGCTTATTACAACAATTCCATCAGAATACAACAATATACAGAGTATAAACAAATAATATACATTATAAAATATCAGAGATTACAATACATTACATAGCAGCGGAAAATAATACAATACACAAATAGAAGCAATACACGGATACAGAACTTTCCGAGTATCGTTCCAGCTGTAAATCAGGATCCTATGAATATAAATCTGCAAAACCAAAACTACTAGCTGCCCGTGTCAAAATAAGGGCACCCAGAGTTTAGGTTAAATCAATAAACTACTAGTCAGTCAAGGGACTGATGTGAGAACTAAAACAGTTATTAATCTTTATTTTAAAGTTAGGTAAATCGAGGGACCACGCCGTATAACACGGAACGGGATTCCTCCCAAGAATACTAGTGCATTAAACAACAGCGCAATGCTAAATAAAGAACAATGAAGCTATTATAAGACCCAGGTCCCATCACACAATGCAACGCAAGCCGGAGGATAGGGTTTTTACCTTATAATAGTCAAAGAATGCTTGATACGCTAAATTTCATGTTTTATTATTGCTGTAAGTGTATAGTGTCACAACAATTTCAATCATAAGTATCAATCATAGACGACATAAGTGCCCCATCCCACTATGTTGCCATACTAGGCTCTACAATCAAAAACGCAAAGTCACGTATTGGAAGTTGGATTTCCATCTATGAACCAAGGCAAGGGATCGTCCTTACCGAATTCGAGATGCTCTAGCTCGTGTCTCAGGAACAGAACGCATCGTCCCTTGGATCGTCAGGGCCGGTCCACCGATGTGGATTAAAATGCCTGAACACTGCGTTTCCCCACCCTATGGGGTGTCAATGAGTCCAATGACTCCATCGGCTCCACACAGTCACCGATGTATCCGAGGCTCGCAACAGTAACAACCACATAAGTCAAACTCGTCAGGGCGTGTAAAACCACTGATGCCACTTCTAGCTAGAAGGAAATGCATGCCCTCAGGTCGTTCTCCCGTTTCTGGTTCACGTCCGGGGTATGAGGCTCGCGAATTAACGCTACACAAAGCTATGCCACACAGACCGTGCTTTGATCATCAACCACAAGACTCTGCTTTTCAACAGAAGCCCTGATCACATTGCATCTTAGCATGCCACAAAGGCAAACGACTCCATGCAACTGATATCCATCAATCACACAAAATGGTATCCAATGTCAGACACACAGTCCATTTACAAGTCCGTTCTGGGTCTAAACGAAACCGGAGGCACCTTGTACCTCGCATATCCATCGATCTCCAAGTACGTCTGGGCAATCACCAACTGATTCCCTCCTCTTGGGTGTACATCCCAATCACGATCATCAGTAATCACCCAAACGACGTGAAGACCTCCGGTCTTCATCTTCGACACCACGTTGAATCAGTTATTCAAAATGGGATAAACCCGGTCTTCCTGAATAACTCGCGTATATAATAAACAAGTGTTACACAAACACAACATACGCCTCATTCCAACTCAGAATATTCTTTTATTCAAATATTCTTATACTTTGTGAAAGGTTCCCATTAATTTTATCAAAGATAAATTCTTTAAATTTATTCTTTAATCTTCTTTGAATATCAATTCAAACTAGTCGGGATTAGCAAACCACACCGAAGTAATCATTTATTTTATTTCCCAATCCCAAGCTATTCATCCCATGAAGTAAAACTGGTCATACTTCATATCTAACACCACGGTGTTATCGGTAAATTCAATTACCATTTCACGTTCAACTCTAATTAAAGATTTAACTATCGCCTGGAGCAAAACTGGTGATAAACCATTCTCGATCATTTCAATCTAATTAAAGATTCATTAAAACTCTATTTGGTTTTAATCTTCCTGTTTTTAATTGGGTTAAAGAACCAATGTCATTTAAAACACGGTTCACTATAAACCCGAAAAACAATTTCAAATTCAATTCCAATTAAATACCATTTAATTGGTACACTTCATTAAATCTAAATAAAAAGATTTAATCTTTTTCTCAACTGGGTTTAAGAATAGTGTTACTGAAGACACCATTCATGACAAACCCAAATCACATTTGATATTAAATACAAGGCTCTGAATAGAAAATATATCGGCTTATCTTCAATATCAAATTCTACGACCAACAAATATCGCATTGGAAATAACGATATAAGTTTATCTTTCAAATTCCCATAACAATATCTGTATCATCACGAAATCCAACATCGAAATATTCCAAAGACAATTTCGATTCAAATCCATTCCAACTAAATTATTGGAAATTCTGGTTATTTTTAAAACCATTTCAAATCCAATTTATTTATTTTAAAATAAATGGATTTTAATTCTAGTTCAAAACTAGTTCATTTCGATAAAAATCTATTTTTATCTTTTCAAATATGGAGTTTTTCATCCCAATTCATCACAAATCATTTCTTATGATTTTACAAAAATTATTACTATTTTTAATAATTTTATCGAGGCCCATACAGTCGAATTCCATCAACGGCCATCGAACTGCACTTACTACGACCTTTTCCAAATTTGATTTGGACATAATTCCAAATCCAACCATTAGATTTCAAATCACTAATATTCCTTAGAAATCTCTTTTCGATACGAACCCAACGGTTCTGGTTTTAGGAGAATCCAACGGTCGGATCTCCCGTAATATCCATTCGAAGTCAATGGTCGAAATTCGCGAACGTCCGCTGTAACAACCCGGAAATGCGAGCCAGTTTAAATTTTTTTATTTTGGCAATTTTAGCGAATTTTCTACATTTAAAATGAATTATTTTAAATAATATTGACGAGAAATTTATTTTGAATAGAATTCGAACGTATATATTATATACGTCGTCGTTAGAATATAAATAATTATATATAATTATAAAAGGAATTGAAAATGGCGCGGTAGTTCGATAATTCGATTTCAAACTTCAATTGAATGTACCGGGTGCAAAATAAACCGGATTTTGGTGAAACCAAAAATATTTGAATCTAATTGAGAATATCTTTCCAACGAGTCCGAAAAATCAAAATTTCATAGCGAGAATCAAAAGATATGTCCAGTTGAAAATTCTGAATAGTCGCTATGGAATTCAAGCCCTTAAAAATGGGAATTTTGCAAACGACCTCGGATTTCGATGAAACCACTTTTGTTGGATCCGGGATGTCAAATTATTGCTAGATTCCAAATTTCATAATTTTTCGAATCAATATGTGAGCGTGGCAAAGGAAAACGCGTTTGACCAGTTTCAGTTGATTTTAATCGACTGGAAAATGGCCATTTTTCCAACGGTGTCAGAATTCGACGAAACTAGTTTTGTTAGGACCGTATCGTCAATACGAAGCTAGAAAATATTTTTCTGGAATTGTTAGAGTTCGTATGTGACCCCGGTAAATTGAAATGCGCGTTCAAATTCAATATATAGTGTTATATGTTGATTTTGACGAAAACTGATCGAAACAATCGAATCAGCTTACGATACATATCCCATTGTGTTCGGAATGGGGGTGAAACGCTATGGACGACAGGCGGTGGGCCTCGTTTAGAGGTCAAATGAAAAAGTCAACTTTTTGTAAATTAAATAATTAAAATAAAAACCCCTCTCTCCTCCTTTACTACTCAGGCCCCCTTTTATCGTTTCATTCAGAACGAAAAAAAAAGAGGAGAACGACGGGGGGGGGGTGGAGCCGCCGCTGCAATCGCCCCCCCTCAAATCGCCGCCGCCGCTCAGGGCAGGGCGCCCCGCCTCCATCTTCTCCGCCCCTCAAAACCCTAACGCCGCCGTGAGCCACCGCCTCCGCACCCCCAGTGTCAGCTGCTGACCCCCTACCTCGAGCGATGCACAAACGAACCCCCTCCTCTTCTTCCCTTAAAAGTGAAGGCCCTAGCCATCTAAACCCCAATCGACGTGAACTTCCACCTGCAATCGAACACCCGGAGCCACCCTAGCCTCGACAGCACCCCACTGCCCTCTCTCCCTATTCGAAGTTCCAACCCCCCCCCCTCCGTGGTGAAAGGTAATTTTAATTGATTTATATATATAATGTTGTAAAAATTCAATTTTTGTTTTATGAATTCGCGTTGTAAAAATATATGATTGCCTATACGAAGTGCCATTATCAAAATATGATTTTTATATTTTTAAAAGAATAAAAATATGATTTTAGATAATATAGGATAATAAAGATGTGATCTTTATAGTAGTAGCAATGTAAAGATATGATTTTTATAGTATAGAAAGTATAAAAATGCGATTTTTATATTTTATAAATAGTAAAAATATCATCTTTATATATGTAGCAAAATAAAAATGTGATTTTTATAGTGATGATATGAAAAGGCGAAATCTTTATATTTGAAAAGGCGAAATCTTTATATTTGAAAGGGCGAAATCTCTATGTAGAGAATAGCATTGTAAAAATAGAATTTTTATCTACATAGTAGCGTTGTAAAAATAGAATTTTTATCTATATAGATAATAGCGATGTAAAAATAGAATTTTTATCTATAAAGTAGCGATGTAAAAATAGAATTTTTATCTATATAGTAGCGATGTAAAAATAGAATTTTTATCTATATAGTAACGATGTAAAAATAGAATTTTTATCTATATAGTAGCGATGTAAAAATAGAATTTTTATCTATATAGTAGCGATGTAAAAATAGAATTTTTATATATATAGTAGCGATGTAAAAATAGAATTTTTATCTATATAGTAGCGATGTAAAAATAGAATTTTTATCTATATAGTAGCGATGTAAAAATAGAATTTTTATCTATATAGTAGCGATGTAAAAATAGAATTTTTATATGTATAGTAGCGATGTAAAAATAGAATTTTTATCCATATGGAGTGATTATAAAAATATGATTTTTATATACATAGCAACAATATATAAATGTGATTTTTATATATGTAGTGGCTACGGGCAACGAAAGTGACAAAAGGCGAGAACAGTGATGATTCCCTACATTTGAAGTGTCGTGGAGTTGGGATAGCTATTGGTGAGAACTCCTCACTCTAAATTTCTTTTTCTAGTTATATATATACTAGGATGCAGACGGTGCTTAGCAGCACCCGACACCCGTCACCCGTCATCCACAGACCATGGATGGCTTGTTTGTTTGATTGATGTGTTGTGAAGATTGTTTGTGATGTTGATGTGAAATCGATAATAAAATGTAGATGGTTGAAATAAATTAATTATCGTTAAAAATATAATTTTTAACGTGAATGTGAATAAATGAATATTTATAAACAAATCGGCCGATTTGTTTATATACACTGATTTGACTGATATTGATTGGGATGATAAATTTACACATCGCCCAACTGCACAAATAAAAATCTGTGTTTGTTGATTTGAAACCCCACACGGGTGTTGGGATGATATTTGAGTACACTAATCCCAATTATTTAATTGTATGTCGATCGATTGGTTGATAGGCTGTGTAAGCATCGATTTTTTATATTTGATGCTTATGCAGTTGTGTGGTGCACTTTGGATGATGGTTGATTGTTTATCGTTGCTATTATCTACGTGTGTTATATGGAATCCACATAATTAACATTATATGGTGATTGATTGGGCCTCATTCCAATCGGGAAAATAATGAATAATGAATATTATAAAAGAAAATTCATGAGTTGAATACAAAAATAGTCATGTGTTGACGATGTTCATGTGTTGAAATTATTCATGTGTTGAGTAAAATATTTTAATAATAAAATTTACATCTTTATCATATTTAAAATTAGAACTACTTTACGGTTGGAGTCTAATTAAAAATCAAACGATAGATACCATAATTTTATAAAATATTTTACATAACAAAAATAGTGATGTGTTGATAGTACTCATGTGTTGAGAGTAGTCGTGTGTTGAAAAAAATATAGATTCATGTGTTGAATGGAATAAATATTCATTTGTTGAATAGAATAACGAATTATTGAAATATGTAAGCCGTGTGGATTAGAGTTGCGCTATTTTGTCGTGATCGATATTTATATCGATTATATTCGTTTGTAAAATGAATATTGAAAAGGTAGTGATTTCAAAGTATAACGTTTCGAAAATATTATCATTTATATAGTAATGATATGAAATATTCAATTTTGATTAGAAATTGAATATAGTGTTGAAATGGTTTTGAAAACGAATTTAAAACGATTTATAAAATATGTTTTAAAAAGGAAATCGACGAAATATATATAATATATATATATATTATATATATAATGGCCTGAATAGAACGCGCCGCGACAGTTCGTGAATTTCGACCATTGACTTCAAATTGACATTGCGGGAGATCCGACCGTCGGATTCTCCTAAAACCGGAACCGTTGGGTTCGTATCGAAAAGAGCTTTCCAATGAATATTAGGAATTTGAAATCTAACGGTTGGATTTAGAATTATGTCCAAATCAAATTTGGAAAAGGTCGCTGTAAGTGCAGTTCGATGGCCGTTGATGGAAATCGACTGTACGGGCCTTGATAAAATTATTAAAAATATCAATAATTTGTGTAAAATCATAATATGTGAATTGGAAAGAACTGGGATGAAAAATTCCACATTTGAAAGGATAAAAATATATTTTTGTCGAAATGAACTAGTTTTGAACTAGAATTAAAATCAATTTATTTTTTAAATAAATAAATTGAATTTGAAAGTGATTTTAAAAATAATCAATATTCCCAATTTGTGAATTGGACTGGAGTTGAATCGAAATTATCTTTGGAATATTTCGATATTGGGTTTCGTGACTATACAGATATTGTTATGGGAATTTGAAAGATATATTTTATATCGTTATTTCCAATACGATATTTGTTGGTTTCAAAATTTGATATTGAATATAAGTCAGTATATTTTCTATTCAGGGCCTTGTATTTAATATCAAATGTGATTTGGGTTTGTCGTGAACCATGTTTTAGATGACATTGTTTCTTTAACCCAGTTAAAGACAGGTTATTGATTTTTGAAAAGATTAAAACTAAGTGGAGTTTTAATGAATCTCTAATTAGATTGAAATGTGAATTGATAATTTAAATTATCAAATCTGAAAGGTGATCGAGAATGGAATACCAACAGTTTTGCTCCAAGGCGATAGTTAAATCTTTAATTAGATTTAAACGTGAAATGGTAATTAATTTTACCGATAACACCGTGGTGTTATATATGGAGTACCACCAGTTTTGCTCCATGGGATGAATAGGTTGGGATTGGGAAATAAAATAAATAATTACTTCGGTGTGGTTCGCTAATCCCGACTAGTTTGAAATGATATCTGAAGGAAGATTAAAGAATAAATTTAGAGGAATTTATCTTGGATAAAATTAATGGGAACCATTCCCCTAAGAATGTGATTTTGTGAATAAAAGAACATTCTGAATTGGAATGAGGCGTTTGTTGTGTTTGTGTAATTTTTGTTTATCATATACGCGGGTTATTCAGAAAGGCCGGGTTTATACCCATTCTGAATAACCGATTCGACGAGATGTCAAAGATGAAGACGGTGGTTGAAGACCGGAAGTCTTCACATCGTTTGGGTGATTACTGATGATCTCGATTAGGCTGTACACCCAAGATGAGGGAAACAGTTGGTGATCGTCTCGACGTTGTTGGAGATGGATGGATATGTGAGGAAAGTGCCTCCGGTTTCGTTCAGACCCAGAACGAACTTGTAAATGGATTGTGTGTCTGACATTGGATTTTATTCTGTATTGATTGATCTCTATTAAATATACATCTATTTGGCGGCAGAGAGTTTATTCCCTTGCTTAACGTCCTTCTCTGACGTACGATCTCAGAGGTTGTATATCGATGGACATAAGTCGCATGGAGTGAATTGCCGGTGTGGCACATGTAAGTGGCAATTGATCGGGGCTTCTGTTGAAAAGCAAAGTCTTGTGGTTGAAGATCAAAGCACGGTCTGTGTGGCGTAGCTTTGTGTATAACGTGAATTCGCAAGGCTCACACCTCGGTATGAGTCAAAAACGGGAGACGGACCGCTGGGAGAGCACGACGTTTTTTTCTAGCTAGGGTGGTGTTAGTGACCTACCAGCCCTGACATTTATATATTTTTCACCTGTGTGGTTGTTGGAATGCGAGGCGCCTCGGATATAGGTCTGTAAGGACCGGGAAACGTGTGCTTAGGAATTGCCAATCCTCAAAAGTAAGAGAGGACCGGCCCAGCCGATTCCAAGGATCATAGTGGGGTCCTGAGACATTTGCTAGAGTGTCTCGAACGCGGAGAGGAGCTTGCCCCTTGCCTCGACTCATGGTGGAATCCAATTTCCAATACGTGATAATTCGGTTTTATTTGTAGAACTAGTATGGCGACATGATAGATGGTACCCATGCCGCCTATGATTGATATTTATGATTTGAAATTGTTTTGACACTATACACCTATAATAGTATCAAATGATTTGTTTTTAAACGTATCAAGCATTATATGGCTATTATAAGGGAAAACCCTATCCTCCGACTTGCGTTGCATTATGTGATGGGACATGGGTCTTATAATAGCTTAATTTTTCCAAGGAGCATTGCGTTGTTTTGTTATATGCACTAGTATTCTTGGGAGGAAACCCGTTCCGTGTTATACGGCGTGGTCCCTTGAATTACTATATTTTAAAGCAAAGTTTTAAATAACTGTTTTAGTTCTCACACCAGTCACATGACTGACCTGGAGTTTATTGTTTTAACCTAAACTCTGGGTGCCCCTATTTTCCACACGGGCAGCTAGTAGTTTTGGTTTTGCAGATTTATATCCATAGGGTCCTGATTTACAGCTGGAACGATGCTCGGAAAGCTCTGTATCCGCGTATCACTTTTAGTGTTGCTTTTGTATTATTTTCCGCTGCGATGTATTTAAATGTAATTTAAATTTCTGATATTTGTTGAATGTAATTTATTCATTTATACTCTGTATATTCTTGTATCTGATGGAATTGTTGAAATAACAATGAAATGTTCTTCTGTTTGCGTTCTGATTTGTCTTGTACTCAATTCTATCCGTGCTTTCCTTCACGGGGAAGTTCGGGTCATCTCAGTTTGGTATCAGAGCTTTGGTTTACAGAGCTCGAGTACAAGACCCATTAGAACCATACGAAAGAATTCATCAGATATTGGATTAGTAATATCCAATTAGAATGTCTCGTTAGAGATAGGATCAGTAGTATCCTAGAACGGGTGTGAAGAGTATATTTTTCAAATGAAAACAATATTGTTTTGAAAATTTAATTCATTTTAAATGTATTTGAATATTAATTTATTTTGAATTTGGGCAATCGAGTATATAAATATTTTGCATATACGCGTCATGAACGTATATTAGAAGTTTTAATATACTGGATAGATATAGAGTCACATTCTAGACACCCGGGGATAATTCTGATGATGTGGCCACATCATCAGTATTTATGTTCATGTTTCGAAGGTGTGATATCTATATATTTCCATTAGACTGGTGTGAGAACCAAAATATAGCTAGAATACATTGTTGTGAATTGGCATCAAAAACATGATTTTTGTATGTATCAAATTATGAATTTGAAACTCTAATTCACTAATTGATTGATGTTGTGTTGTTTGTTTATTTGTTTGATAATTTTGAACCATTTAGCCTAATTGTATCAAATATTGAATTGTATCGAAAATTAGTTGCATTTGCTTGCCTATACATGTATATCATTGAACAGGTCATAGCAAGGAGGCTAGAGCAGAGAATAAAATTTGTTTGCCCGACAAATAGGTACATGTTTACTATAATTTACTTTTTTGTTTGGGTGATGATGATTTTATGAGCCGATTGGCTTTTTCTTTTTCTTTTGGAGATCAGAAGGCCTATATGGCAATTTCGGGATTTTCCAGGTGCTCCCGGTGCAGGGGAGGTTATGGCGAAATTTTTCGAAAATTTAGGGTGTTAGCCAAATTTTTGAAAAAATTGAAAAGTTCTTAGAAACTGAAAAGTTGAAGAACTTAAGCCGTAGTCAAAATAATGGAAGTTGAGTTGATTTGTTAAACAACTTTCGGCTTTGTTCCTTTTCGGCTTCCATTGTTATGTTCCTTTTCGGCCTTTGATTTAGAGAAGATTAGAATATCATCAATAAAAACCAGAACAAATTTATTCAATTAAATCACACATTGATCAGATTAGAAAATAGTTAGAAATATATACTTGAGCATTATATATGTTTGAACAGGAAATTGGATAGCTGTTGAGTAAAGATTTTATTTGCGTGCCCGACAAATAGGTAAACCTTAATGAGTTGGATGCGAAATATTATTATATCAACTCCTGTGAATGCCATTGGATGCGGAGTGCTGGTTATTCTGTGTGAAATAATAAACATCGCCATAGGATAGCAACAATTAATTTCGAACTACATTACATGGCATACTTCTGGAAGATAGGCATACTTCATCATATACCACATAAGCATTTGGAGCTTGTGTGACGAGGTGGAAGATTTACCATACGAGCGAGAGGCTTGTATGGCGATGACTATATTTTACAGGTTGAACTGATGACTGATATGGACTATTTAAATTGTAACGATAAAATTGCCAGATTAATAAAAACCCCACACGGGTCTAGGGTTGACAATAATCACGTCTCTCTAGTTATTAGATACGGCACATGGATTATTTATTTCCCACACGGGACGAGGTGACGAGGATTTATCCTCTGGAGCATTTAAAATACACACTCCCTCAGGCTTTGACAGGGTGACGAGAATTTATTCTCTGGAGTTATTATCAATACACGCTCCCCTGTAAACACCAGAATATATCACTATAAATATGTGTATGCTTATTAGGATTTATTGGGTACCTGATACGGGCCAATAAATTTCCAAACCTCTCCCCGTACAAATGAGGTTATGGCGAAATTTTTCGAAAATTCCGGGTGTTAGCCAAATTTTTGAAGAATTTGAAAATTCTAAGAAACTGAAAAGTTGGAGAATGGAAGCCAGATCGAACATAGATTTGATTAATCAAACCACTTTCGACTTTGTTCCTTTTCGGGGACGAAAAGTTTTAAGTGGGGGAGATTGTAACAACCCGGAAATGCGAGCCAGTTTAAAATTTTTATTTTGGCAATTTTAGCGAATTTTCTACATTTAAAATGAATTATTTTAAATAATATCGACGAGAAATTTATTTTGAATAGAATTCGAACGTATATAATATATACGTCGTCGTTAGAATATAAATAATTATATATAATTATAAAAGGAACTGAAAATGGCGCGGTAGTTCGATAATTCGATTTCAAACTTCAATTGAATGTACCGGGCGCAAAATAAACCGGATTTTGGTGAAACCAAAACTATTTGAATCTAATTGAGAATATATTTCCAACGAATCCGAAAAATCGAAATTTCGTAGCGGGAATCAAAAGATATGTCCAGTTGAAAATTCTGAATAGTCGCTCTGGAATTCAGGCCCTTAAAAATGGGAATTTTGCAAACGACCTCGGATTTCGACGAAACCACTTTTGTTGGATCCGGGATGTCAAATTATTGCTAGATTCCAAATTTCATAATTTTTCGGATCAATATGTGAGCGTGGCAAAGGAAAACGCGTTTGACCAGTTTCAGTTGATTTTAATCGACTGGAAAATGGCCATTTTTCCAACGGTCTCAGAATTCGACGAAACTTGTTTTGTTAGGACTGTATCGTCAATACGAAGCTAGAAAATATTTTTCTGGAATTTTTAGAGTTCATATGTGACCCCGGTAAATTGAAATGCGCGTTCAAATTCAATATATAGTGTTATATGTTGATTTTGACGAAAACTGATCGAAACGATCGAATCAGCTTACGATACATATCCCATTGTGTTCGGAATGGGGGTGAAACGCTATGGACGATAGGCGGTGGGCCTCGTTTAGAGATCAAATGAAAAAGTCAACTTTTTGTAAATTAAATAATTAAAATAAAACCCCTCTCTCCTCCTTTACTACTCAGGCCCCCCTTTTATCGTTTCATTCAGAACGAAAGAGAAAAAAAAGAGGAGAGCGACGGGGGGGGGGAGCCGCCGCTGCAATCCCCCCCCCCCCCTCAAATCGCCGCCGCCGCTCAGGGCAGGGCGCCCCGCCTCCATCTTCTCCGCCCCTCTAAACCCTAATGTCGCCGTGAGCCACCGCCTTCGCACCCCCAGCGTCGGCTGCTGACCCCCCTTACCTCGAGCGACGCGCAAACGAACCCCCTCCTCTTCTTCCCTTAAAACCGAAGGCCCTAGCAATCTAAACCTCAATCGACGTGAACTTCCACCTGCAATCGAACACCCGGAGCCACCCTAGCCTCGACAGCACCCCACCGCCCTCTCTCCCCGTTCGAAGTTCCAAACCCCCCCTCCGTGGTGAAAGGTAATTTTAATTGATTTATATATATAATGTTGTAAAAATTCAAATTTTGTTTTATGAATTCGCATTGTAAAAATATATGATTTGCCTATACGAAGTGCCATTATCAAAATATGATTTTTATATTTTTAGAAGAATAAAAATATGATTATATATAATGTAGAATAATAAAGATGTGATCTTTATAGTAGTAGCAATGTAAAGATATGATTTTTATAGCATAGAAAGTATAAAAATGCGATTTTTATATTTTATAGATAGTAAAAATATCATCTTTATATATGTAGCAAAATAAAAATGTGATTTTTATAGTGATGATATGAAAAGGCGAAATCTTTATATTTGAAAAGGCGAAATCTTTATATTTGAAAAGGAAAAATCTTTATATTTGAAAAATCGAAATCTTTATATTTGAAAAGGCGAAATCTTTATATTTGAAAAGGCAAAATCTTTATATTTGAAAAGGCGAAATCTTTATATTTGAAAAGGCAAAATCTATATATTTGAAAAGGCGAAATCTTTATATTTGAAAGGGCGAAATCTCTATGTAGAGAATAGCGTTGTAAAAATAGAATTTTTATCTACATAGTAGCGTTGTAAAAATAGAATTTTTATCTATATAGATAATAGCGATGTAAAAATAGAATTTTTATCTATATAATAGCGATGTAAAAATATAATTTTTATCTATATAGTAGCGATGTAAAAATAGATTTTTTATCTATATAGTAGCGATGTAAAAATAGAATTTTTATCTATATAGTAGCGATGTAAAAATAGAATTTTTATCTATATAGTAGCGATGTAAAAATAGAATTTTTATCCATATGGAGTGTTTATAAAAATATGATTTTTATATACATAGCAACAATATAAAAATGATATTTTTATATATGTAGTGGGTACGGGCAACGAAAGTGACAAAAGGCGAGAACAGTGATGATTCCCTACATTTGAAGTGTCGTGGAGTTGGGATAGCTATTGGTGAGAACTCCTCACTCTAAATTTCTTTTTCTAGGTGTATATATATATACTAGGATGCAGACGGTGCTTAGCAGCACCCGACACCCGTCATCCACAGACTATGGATGGCTTGTTTGTTTGATTGATGTGTTGTGAAGATTGTTTGTGATGTTGATGTGAAATCGATAATAAAATGTAGATGGTTGAAATAAATTAATTATCGTTAAAAATATAATTTTTAACGTGAATGTGAATAAATGAATATTTATAAACAAATCGGCCGATTTGTTTATATACACTGATTTGACTGATATTGATTGGGATGATAAATTTACACATCGCCCAACTGCACAAATAAAAATTTGTGTTTTTTATTTGAAACCCCACACGGGTGTTGGGATGATATTTGAGTACACTAATCCCAATTATTTAATTGTATGTCGATCGATTGGTCGACAGGCTGTGTAAGCATCGATTATTTATATTTGATGCTTATGCAGTTGTGTGGTGCACTTTGGATGATGGTTGATTGTTTATCGTTGCTATTATCTACATGTCTTGTATGGAATCCACATAATTAACATTATATGGTGATTGATTGGGCCTCATTCCAATCGGGAAAATAATGAATAATGAATATTATAAAAGAAAATTCATGAGTTGAATACAAAAATAGTCATGTGTTGACGATGTTCATGTGTTGAAATTATTCATGTGTTGAGTAAAATATTTTAATAATAAAATTTACATCTTTATCATATTTAAAATTAGAACTACTTTACGGTTGGAGTCTAATTAAAAATCAAACGATAGATACCATAATTTTATAAAATATTTTACATAACAAAAATAGTGATGTGTTGATAGTACTCATGTGTTGAGAGTAGTCGTGTGTTGAAAAAAATATAGATTCATGTGTTGAATGGAATAAATATTCATTTGTTGAATAGAATAACGAATTATTGAAATATGTAAGCCGTGTGGATTAGAGTTGCGCTATTTTGTCGTGATCGATATTTATATCGATTATATTCGTTTTTAAAATGAATATTGAAAAGGTAGTGATTTCAAAATATAACGTTTCGAAAATATTATCATTTATATAGTAATGATATGAAATATTCAATTTTGATTAGAAATTGAATATAGTGTTGAAATGGTTTTGAAAACGAATTTAAAACAATTTATAAAATATGTTTTAAAAAGGAAATCGACGAAATATATATAATATATATATTATATATATAATGGCCTGAATAGAACGCTCCGCGCCGCGGCAGTTCGTGAATTTCGACCATTGAATTCGAATTGACATTACGGGAGATCCGACCATCGGATTCTCCTAAAACCGGAACCGTTGGATTCGTATCGAAATGAGCTTTCCAATGAATATTAGGAATTTGAAATCTAACGGTTGGATTTGGAATTATGTCCAAATCAAATTTGGAAAAGGTCGCTGTAAGTGCAGTTCGATGGCCGTTGATGGAAATCGACTGTACGGGCCTTGATAAAATTAATAAAAATATCAATAATTTGTGTAAAATCATAATATATGAATTGGAAAGAACTGGGATAAGAAATTCCACGTTTGAAAGGATAAAAATATATTTTTGTCGAAATGAACTAGTTTTGAACTAGAATTAAAATCAATTTATTTTTGAAATAAATAAATTGAATTTGAAAGTGATTTTAAAAATAATTAATATTCCCAATTTGTGAATTGGACTGGAGTTGAATCGAAATTATCTTTAGAATATTTCGATATTCGATTTCGTGACTATACAGATATTTTTATGGGAATTTGAAAGATATATTTTATATCGTTATTTCCAATACGATATTTGTTGGTTTCAGAATTTGATATTGAATATAAGCCAGTATATTTTCTATTCAGAGCCTTGTATTTAATATCAAATGTGATTTGGGTTTGTCGTGAACCATGTTTTAGATGACATTGGTTCTTTAACCCAGTTAAAGACAGGTTATTGATTTTTGAAAAGATTAAAACTAAGTGGAGTTTTAATGAATCTCTAATTAGATTGAAATGTGAATTGATAATTTAAATTATCAAATCCGAAAGGTGATCGAGAATGGAATACCACTAGTTTTGCTCCAAAGCGATAGTTAAATCTTTAATTAGATTTAAACGTGAAATGGTAATTAATTTTACCGATAACACCGTGGTGTTAGATATGGAGTACCACCAGTTTTGCTCCATGGGATGAATAGGTTGGGATTGGGAAATAAAATAAATAATTACTTCGGTGTGGTTCGCTAATCCCGACTAGTTTGAAATGATATTCGAAGGAAGATTAAAGAATAAATTTAGAGGAATTTATCTTGGATAAAATTAATGGGAACCTTTCCCCTAAGAATGTGATTTTGTGAATAAAAGAACATTCTGAATTGGAATGAGGCGTTTGTTGTGTTTGTGTAACATTTGTTTATCATATACGTGGGTTATTCAGAAAGGCCGGGTTTATACCCATTCTGAATAACCGATTCGACAAGATGTCGAAGATGAAGACGGTGGTTGAAGACCGGAAGTCTTCACATCGTTTGGGTGATTACTGATGATCTCGATTGGGCTGTACACCCAAGATGAGGGAAACAGTTGGTGATCTTCTAGACGTAGTTGGAGATGGATGGATATGCGAGGAAAGTGCCTCCGGTTTCGTTCAGACCCAGAACGAACTTGTAAATGGATTGTGTGTCTGACATTGGATTTTATTCTATGTTGATTGTTCTCTATTAAATATACATCTGTTTGGCGGCGGAGAATTTATTCTCTTGCTTAACGCCCTTCTCTAAGACGTACGAGCTCAGAGGCTGTATATCGATGGACATTAGTCGCATGGAGTGAATTGCCAGTGTGGCACGCGTAAGTGGCAATTGATCAGGGCTTCTGTTGAAAAGCAAAGTCTTGTGGTTGATGATCAAAGCACGGCCTGTGTGGCGTAGCTTTGTGTATAACGTGAATTCGCGAGCCTCACACATCGGTATGAGTCAAAAACGGGAGACGGACCGCTGGGAGAGCACGATGTTTCTTTCTAGCTTGGGTGGTGTCAGTGACCTACCAGCCCTGACATTTATATACTTTTCACCTGTGTGGTTGTTGGAATGCGAGGCACCTCGGATATAGGTCTGTAAGGACCGGGAAACGTGTGTTCAGGAATTGCCAATCCTCAAAAGTAAGAGAGGACCGGCCTAGCCGATTCCAAGGATCATAGTGGGGTCCTGAGACATTTGCTAGAGTGTCTCGAACGCGGAGAGGAGCTTGCCCCTTGCCTCGACTCATGGTGGAATCCAATTTCCAATACGAGATAATTCGGTTTTATTTGTAGAACTAGTATGACGACATGATAGATGGTACCCATGCCGCCTATGATTGATATTTGTGATTTGAAATTGTTTTGACACTATACACCTATAATAGTATCAAATGATTTGTTTTTAAACGTATCAAGCATTATTTGGCTATTATAAGGGAAAACCCTTTCCTCCGGCTTGCGTTGCATTGTGTGATGGGACCTGGGTCTTATAATAGCTTCATTTTTCCAAGGAGCATTGCGCTGTTTTGTTATATGCACTAGTATTCTTGGGAGGAAACACGTTCCATGTTATACGGCGTGGTCCCTTGAATTACTATCTTTTAAAGCAAAGTTTTAAATAACTGTTTTAGTTCTCACACTAGTCACATAACTGACCTGGAGTTTATTGTTTTAACCTAAACTTTGGGTGCCCCTATTTTCCACACGGGCAACTAGTAGTTTTGGTTTTGCAGATTTATATCCACAGGGTCCTGATTTACAGCTGGAACGATGCTCGGAAAGCTCTGTATCCGCGTATCACTTTTAGTTGTGCTTTTGTATTATTTTCCGCTGCGATGTATTTAAATGTAATTTAAATCTCTGATATTTGTTGAATGTAATTTATTCATTTATACTCTGTATATTCTTGTATCTGATGGAATTGTTGAAATAACAATGAAATGTTCTTCTATTTGCGTTCTGATTCGTCTTGTACTCAATTCTATCTGTGCTTTCCTTCAAGGGGAAGTTCGGGTCGTCTCAGCCGCGGTGCGGCACGTTCTATTCAGGCCATTCTATATATATAATATATATATTATATATATTTCGTCGATTTCCTTTTAAAACGTATTTTATAAATCGTTTAAATTCGTTTTCAAAACGATTTCAACTTCGTATTCAATTTCGAATCAAAATTGAATATTCCACATCATCGATATACAAATGATAATATTTTCAAAACGTTATATTTTGAAATCACTTCCTTTTCTATATTAATTATAAAAATGAATAAAATCGATATAAATAATGTCCACGTCAAAATGGCGTCCATCTAATAAACACGGCATTTATTCATCATATGAATATTTTACGATTCAACACATGAATTTAATTTCAATTCAACACATGAATTTATTTTCTATTCAACACATGAATTTATTTTCAATTCAACACATGAATTTATTTTCAATATGTTCGAATGAGGCCCAATCAATTAACATATAATGTTAATTATGTGGATTTTCTACAACACATGTATATAATAGCAATGATAAATAATCAACCATCATCGAGAGTGCACCACACAACTGCATAAGCATTAAATATAAATAATTAACGCTTACACAGTCTGTCAACCCATCGATTGACATACAACTGAACAATCGAGATTAGTGTACGTCAAATATCATCCCAATACCCGTGTGGGGTTTCAAATCAAAAAACACATATTTTATTTGTGAGGTTAGGCGATGCGTAAAATTTATCGTCCTAATCAATATCAATCAAATCAGTGTATATAAACAAATCTCCGATTTGTTTATAAATATTTATTTCATATACACGTTAAAAATCATATTTTTAACTATAAAATATTTTCCACTATAAAATATTTTATTTCATTCCACATCACACAATCAAATTTCACAACACAGCATTCAAACAAACAAGTCATCCATGGTCTGTGGATGACGGGTGTCAGGTGCTGCTAAGCACCGTCTGCATCCTAGTATATATTTCAACTAGAAATCAAAATAAAAGTGAGGAGTTCTCATCGACTAGCTAATCCAATACCACGACTCATCATATGTAGAAAATCTTCACCTTGCTCGCATTTCGTCACTTTCGTCGTCCGTAGCCACCACATATATAAAAATCGCATTTTTATATTGTTGCTATGTATATAAAAATCACATTTTTATACAGCTATTATATAGATAAAAATCCTATTTTTACACAGCTTCTTTCTATATAAAAATTATATTTTTGTATTTCTACTTCATATATAAAGATCGAATTTTTATATTCTCTACCCTATAAAAATTATATTTTTATAATCTCTACTATATAAAAATCATATTTTAATTATCATACATACATAAAAATTGAATTTTTATCCTTTCTACATACATATAAAAATTATATTATTATTCTTTACATCACATAAAAATTATATTTTTATGATGCTAAAAATTATATTTTTATATCGTTAAAAACCAAATCTTTACTTCTATATAAAAATTCAAACTTTACTTCTATATAAAAATTCAAACTTTACTTCTATATAAAAATTCAAACTTTACTTCTAAATAAAAATTCAAACTTTACTTCTATATAAAAATTCAAACTTTTCTTTTCTAACTTCATAATAAAAATCGTTTCTTTCTATAATTTTTTTACCTTTCTTGCATATAAAAATCTACCCACTTTACATATATTCTATATATTATTTTAAAAATGAATTACTGCTAATTTATAAATAAAAATCAAATTTTTATTACATACAACAAATAAAATAAAATAAAAATAAAAATCATGTTTCATATAATAAAATTTGCATTCCTTTATATCTAAACTAGTAAAAACCAAACAAAAAGAAAAATAAATAATGGTAAAGCTCTTACTGTTGAAATCCGAAAAGAGAAGGGGAGCGTGGTCGGATCTGCGAAAGAGAGAGGCGTCGGAAGGGGGGCTTCAGGCGGAGGCGGGTTTTGGGGTGGTTAGGGCTTGGGGAGGCGCGCGTTGAAGGAGGAGGTCGGGGTAGAAGGAGGGGGCGGAGAGGAAGAACGGAGGGTGGAGGAGAAGGGGGGCGAGGCCATCACCGGCTTCGGCCTCGAGCGGCGGTGGGGTGGTGGCGGTCCGCCTGGAGGAGCGTTTCTCCCCTTCCATCCTCGTTTTTCTCTTCTTCTTTTTTTCATCTAAAGGAAAAAGCACGGGGATAGAGAAATGGGATGGGGGGTTGACTTTGAATATATGTAATTATATATTTTATTTAGTTTTAAGTTTTCAAGAAGCAACCTCTTATTTCGAACTCGAAATAGAACTCACTGACTATCGTCCCTAGCTAATTATCCCTATTCCAAACACAATGGGATATGTATCGCAAGCTGATTCGATCGTTTCGATCAGTTTTCATCAAAATCAAAATATAACTCTATATATTGAATTTGAATGCGCATTTCAATTTACCGGGGCCACATACTAACTCTAAAAATTCCCGAAAAATATTTTCTAGCTTCGTATTGACGATACAGTCCTAACAAAACTAATTTCGTTAGATTCTAAGACCATTTGAAAAATGGCCATTTTCCAATCGATTAAAATCAACTGAAACTGGTCAAACGCGTTTTCTTTTGCCACGCTCACATATTGATTCGAAAAATTACGAATTTTGGAATCTAGCAATAATTTGACATCACGAATCCAACAAAAGTGGTTTCGTTGAAAATCGAGGTCGTTTGCAAAATTTCCATTTCTAAGGGCCAGAATTCTATAGCGACTATTCAGAATTTTCAACTGGACATAACATTTTACCCCCGCTATGAAATTTCAATTTTTCGAATTCGTTGGAAAGATATTCACAAATAGATTTTAATATTTTTGTTTCGCTAAAATCCGGTTTATTTTGAATCCTGTACATTCATTTGAATTTTGAAATCGAATTTTTCGAACTACCTCGCCATTTCAATTCCTTTTATATATATAAATAAATATTTACATTATAACGACAATTCAAATATATATATATACATTCTATTTCTATTCAAAATAAATTTCTCGTTGTTTTTATTTAAAATAATTCATTTTAAATATTTAAAATTCACTAAAATTGCCAAAATAAAATTTTTAATTGGCTCGGATTTCCGGGTTATTACAGATAGAATTTCCATCTGGAAATAATATCGTTGTTTGCACACATGTTTTTTTGATAGTTAAATCATCGACTATCAAAGTTCTTGACCATTTTTCCTTCGTCAATACGGAGAGACCGGGATCAGATATATTATCTGAAAACCTCTCCATATGGCATTAGCATTGCGAATCAAATATGATGAAGATAATTGAAGACGGAGTTATGCAAGGGCTGTCTTGTTTACAGAATAGTGCCTTTGGCCTGTCCAGTCCCAGGACGACCTATATGGAAGAATGTCTGACAGAGTATATTTGAAAGATAGCGTAAGTTGATCGTTTCAAACGTATTTACGTTGGTGGCGGAGGAATTCGTTCTCTTAGCTTATACCCGTGGTATTTTTGGGGAAATCAATTTGTGATTTGATGGGTATGACGGTGTGGCATTTAAAGTGAATGAAGGAGTGATCTGTTAAAAGATACGTTATGACCTCAAGCCTTATCAATTGGGAAATGACAGAAATCAGGCAGGAAACATGGCTAAGTGGTCGCACCCAAGTAGGGTATATTATCACCATCTAGAGAATATTCATATTTGTTACTTCTTTTAATTCTGTATCTCCCGGGAACGGTTATGTTGGTATATCAACCATAAGGTGACAATATATTCAGAACATTCAAGCGAAATGAATGGTCGTCATGCGTGGTCGAGTTACAAGATGTTCTTGTTGAACTCCAGTGTATCGCTTCTAGAGTACACTGATCGGAAGGTGGTTCCATACCTTGTCATAGTTGGAAATCCATTACCCAATAAGCGCCCGCGGTGTTTGATTTTATATAATATACGTGGAACATGAGATGAAAGCGTTTCCACTAGATTTCTATTTATTTGATTTAGACATTATTATAATATCAGAAGAGTATTGATTTTAAAGAAATGTTTTGGGTTATCGTAAGGTAAAAACCATTCGTGTTTATGTGTGGATCGGTCTTACGATTATCATTTCTTTAGAAAGGATTTTAAAAGTTAACCAAATGATTGGAGTTTACTCACACCAGTCTAAGTCGCTGGCATAAGCTGGGAGACGCATGATAGGGGGTTCTCTCTTCGCGGTTAGGTGGCGAACGAGAGACTCTTACCCCTACATGTCCCGAAAATGGGCTTCAGGATTATATAGCTATTGTTATTTCCGTTGTGTTGTAAGTGTTATACTCTAATAATGGTATTGTATACAGATACTGTTTTATTTCAAAGTTATGTTATGAAATATATTTATTCGTTCCACTGTGAGATTCGTGTTTACTCTGATGTTGTGATGTTCTTTTCCTTCTTCTATTCTAATTTCCTATCTTATCTATTCTCACCCTCTATTTTCTTTCATTAACTATCCGGTATTCCTGATGCTTGGATAGTCGACATTGAGTTTATGTCGATAACCAGGTTCGTGAAAACCCGGGTCGTTACAGTTGGTATCATAGCTTAAGGTTAAGTAATTACCTTGGCTTTGTGGCGTGACTCAGTAGAAATGGGGTTAGTAATACCCTAGATTGAGTTTGAGTGTATATATACGAGTGAACGTATTTGTAGATTTTATAAAAATGGTTTTATATTTTGGAGAGTTATTGGTTGAGTTGTTTATGAGTTCTGGTCGATAAGTTTGATCCGCTATATCGGTAAGGGTTTCTAAATACTCGAATACGATGAACCGACTTGATATGTTTTGAAAAGAGGGTGAACGAAATAATTTTACCCAAATTATATTTTGATATAAAGGATTTATCTTGGAACTATTATAAGTAGATTGGATGTGTTGGTTGTTATAATCGAATAAGGTTATAATTGAAATGGTTATTTAGATAGTCAATCAGGATTCGTATTAATGTAATATATGAAATCAAATGAATTAAATCTGAAGTTAAAATCAGAATTGAAATTAAAACCCTGGAAATTGGAAGGTTGTTTGTAAATGGATTTGGAATAAATATATGGGAATTTTAAAATCCTGGGATATTTTAAATTGTTTTACAAGCATTGTGAATGATATTTTGAAATGTATTTCAAAATGGAAGTGTTAGAAATGGTTTGAAAGTGATATAGTTTTGAACTCACTTTGAACGCTGGAAAATAAATTCCAATGATAAAGTCGACCATCATCGGTGTTCATTTTCGAGTTGTAAGTGATGGATTACTACTAAAGATTTTGTTTTTGAATTGTTTTGTGGAAAGCAAGTTGTTTTGGATCATAAAAAGGGATATCTGGTTTTAGAAAAGCTAAACTGTTTGAAATTCCCTAGGAAAGATTGTTTGAATTTAAAACAAATTAAATTAGAATTTCTAAAAGCAAATAGAAATTGAATTGAAAACCAGTTAAGTGGAAATGAATTGAGATAGAAAAATATCGAATCAGATTGGATTAGAGACAATCCAAATTGGAATTTGACTGGTAAGTTAAGAGTTGAAATTAAAAACGAGATCTGAGTTAAGAACAAAATTTGGGTTGGGTGTAACTGAATGATTGTGATGACATTGGTATATGCAGAATTTGTAACACATGGAAAGGATATATTGATATGCCTGACAAAAAGGTGCCAGTTTATATTATATATGGGTTTGAGATTTTGATGAGCCGAATTAGCAAGCTGCTTGGTTGTTTGATTTTCTTTTGTATTGGAGAAGGCCTAGAGAAGTGAGTTGTAGTTGTACCGATTGAGCCGTACAAAGGAGGTGCTGGCGAAATTTTCCATAAAATTAAGGTGTTAGTAAATTTTCGCGATTTTTGAAAATTTTCGTTAGTAGGAATAAATAAATATTTAATTGAAATTAAATTGGTTCAGTTGAAACTGAAGTTAAGAAGTGAACAAATAATTTTTAACCAGTCAATAGGGTTTGTTTCCTACCTTAGCAAATTTCGAGGACGAATTATTTTAAGAGGGGAAGAATGTAATACGATTTAATAATTAATTTATTCAATTATTTAAAACAATGGTTAGGTAATTTAATGGTCGTTTAATTAAATAACTTTGAATATTTAATTAATATAATTAATAGAATAATATATTTAATTCTTAAATAGTCGGAAATAGTGAATTGACAATATTGTGCGAATTGGACAATTTAAAATATATATAATTCAGTATAGGGTTGAATTTTATTAACAAATATATTATATAAACGAAGTTTGAACGTATAATTATATTATAATTATAATCGAGCCCATAATGGTGCGGCAGTTCGTAATTTGGCGATTCGAACTTTAAACGAATATACAGAAGCTGTTTTAAATCAGATTTCCATGAAACAAGAAACATTCGGAGCTGGTGAAGTATATTTTTCTACTGGAAGAGAAAATTCGAAATTTCATTGTGTAGATTTTGAGTTATGTCCAAATCAAATTTTCGAAAAGTTGCTATCGATTCAACTGGGATTTGAATATCAAGTTATAAATCCAGTTGCAGCTGTATGATATTCTATTGTGAATATATATACGATAATATTTAATTGTAAATGTTAAATTTAATTATTTTTAAAAATATTAATATTTAAAAGGGTTATTTAGAGCTTTAAAAATAGCCAGTTTTGCAAATGACCTCCGTTTTCGATGAAACTAATTTTGTTGGATCCATAATATTAAATTATTGCTAGATTTCAATTTTCATGATTTTTGAAGTTAGTATGTGGCCATATAGGATTTTATTGTGAAAAACAGTTGATAATTTGACTTTAAAAATACACTGTGTGAGCAAACGGAGTCGGAATTCGACGAAACCAGTTTCGTTGGTTCCCTAATGTCGAACTGTTGCTACGTGCCATTTTCATGATTTTTGGGTACCATTGTGATCATAGGAATTTTAAAGGATAAATATAAACAGCGTTCGATTAAAATTAAATATAATAATCGAATAAAAATATATTTAAACTTTCCTATATAATACCCTAACATTCCTAAAACCTAATTTATTTCATTCCTCAGTCAACTAAAAATTTCGCCGCTCTTTTTTTTTTTACACAGTAAAACTTTTTATTTGGAAAAATTGAAATCAATTCAAATAAATTACTAGAAATTGCAAAGTGTATATCGTTGGATTCATCTTGAGACAAGCTTCCATCCCATATCTGTTTTATTCAGTGCACACCATCTTCCTGGAGTTCGTTTCACCATGGTAACTAGGGTTCGATGTTTTGGGGACTTGGTGCATTGATTAATGTTTTAATTGATGTATTGATGATCGTGGTGAGGTTTAGCACTGGTGTGCAGAATTTTGAGTAGTTTTGTATAGAAAAGAGTCGATGGTTTACTAGGTGTCACGACATCAAGCTGATAAACGCGATTTTCATTTTGAGTGAGTGTGATCTCGGATTTTTAGTGAGGAGCGAGGAGAGGGGAAGAAGAGAAAGTCAACGGTGGTAGTGGTTTTGGGTTTCGGTTGAAGGATGGAGGTGCGGTTGAGTTGGATATTTCGGGAAATGGTATTGGAAGAGCAACGAGATCTAAAGCTCGTGGAAGAAGAAGGACGTGAGGGTGGGCTTTTCAAATGGTATGTGGGCCAAAAAATAATAGGAGGCCCAAACGTTTAATATAAGTAAAGTCTAGTTTAATTAATAATGTATATCAACTTGAACTTATCATATCTTATTCATATTTTAACGAAATTCAACAAAACAAGATCCATTGGGAATGTATGGACGAGCGCTACAAAATGGAACTGACTGGGAGTGAATGGGAGCTAATTACAATTTATAGAAAAATAAATTGTTAGCCTGAATCAAGCAATAATTATCATTATTTAACGATGATCGTCCAATGTGAGTAAATCTCACAAACTCTGATCAATTTATATTTTTATAAATACAATCTAGTAATGATAAATAATGATTGACTGTTGTGTGATGACTGTTTGGTTGAATTGTTGGTTGAAATTATAGATAACGATATATATATATATATATAAATTGTTAATCAAATAATGATTCTTTTTATCAGAATATTTCACATCGAAATGAAATCGATGTTATTATATTGTTTAACATCTGTGGATGCAGGGAAACAGGTCGGAAATCCAACTGGATTCCTCAACATTTATTTTATTGTTTTTCATATATGGAGATATATGATGTGATATATAATCTATTATTGATGATGTATGTTAGAATGATATTGATCATTGTTATTTGGTATTTTAAAAAAACCATATGAAATACTGGAATGTAAAAAGGAAATTTTCAAAGTGAATATTGAAAATGAAATATTTGTATATAAAGTAAATAGGATATTATTAAAGGTAATAATTGGAAAAAAAATATTGGAAAAATATAATTAAGGAAATATTTGGGAAGTAAATATAGAATTATATAAAAGGGTTTATATAGAATAAATAGAATTATATGTAGGGAATTATAAATGAGATTTAAGTGTTAAAATTAAAAAGGAGATTTGTATGAATAATTCTGCAAATATAAATACAAATAGAATTTGGATATTTGGTTTTAAATACGAAATCAAACTGTTTTGATTATATAAAGAAATATTATTCACATTCTATGTGAAAAATAGATTAAAGTAAATATTTTGCAAATAAAATATTTATAAAGGGAATAGGGTTTGAAATAGGAAATTAAAATGGAGTTAAAGGAATTAGAAACTGACTGGAGATTAGTTAAATTGAACAACTGTCTGGGTATTGATCTGATGTTGGTTTCAACCTTCGAGATTAATACGTAGGGTGTTGTTCTCTTACTAGTTTACAGTTAGAGACTGATATATGTGAGAAGATATTGATGAATGAATCAGAAATGGAAGCGTTTTCCAAAGTTAATAGCATATATTTTCTAAAATTAGAAAATAAGGATTTGACGAATATATGGAAACGAGAAATGGAGAAATGAATAAATGTTGATTGATGATTGATCGATAAAATTTCCATCTGGAAATAATATCGTTGTTTGCACACATGCTTTTCTTTGATAGTTAAATCACCGACTATCAAAGTTCTTAATCATTTTTCTGTCGTCAATACGGAGAGACTGAGATCAGATATATTATCTGAAAACCACTCTGTATGGCATTAGCATTGCGAATCAAATATGATGAAGATAATTTAAGACGGAGTTATGCAATGGCTGTCTTGTTTACAGAATAGTACCTTTGGTTTGTCCAGTCCTAGGACGACCTGTATGGAAGAATGTATGACAGAGTATATGTAACACCCCACTTCCGTTAATGTCACTCACAAAGGGAATGCCGTAACTTCGGTGGAACGTTATAAGTAAACAGAACATAAATTTACAAGACAGATATGTAAAGTAGTACTTGAAAATTTTATAACTTTATTACAGCAGAAACAGAAATAAGTTTGGTTACATCATAATACAAAAACCCAAGTACACAAATATCAGTCATTTACAAAATCCTTCAAAATGCATAAATTTAAAGCCATAATCCCAAACAGAGAATGCCATAAATAGGTAGAATCAAAGCCAAGCGATATTTAAAGCACTTCAAGCAGATGGAACCCGAATCATGCTCCTATGTTTCCACCCTGAGAACCTTGGGGGGGAATGGAAGAAAAGAGGCGAAACAAACTAGGTCAGACATACGTCTGGTGAGTCCAGTGACTTTCAGCATATAAACAGATAAAAGTATCATGACACACAAATAAAACTGGATGAGAGATAACCATAACAGGAGTAGCAAGTTAACAGAAGAGGCAGAATGATATAGGTTAAACTAAGCTTCTTACTTGGTTTTTCATTTCTCTACACTAATACTAGTATAACAGAATAAGGTGTTGTTCTAATATCTAAACAGAAAACAGAACGATCTTTTCAGAAACACGATGCTATTAATGGGCGTTTACCTCCCTAACAGAGACAGATGTGCAGAAATAGAATGCTAGTAATGGGCCTTTACCACCCGAACAGAGACAGAAGGTATAAAGACAGAAGCAGAAACAGAGTCAGAGACGGAAACAAAATATTAGAATTAGTTGTACACTAGTAATGGGCCTTTACCACCCCAACTGACAGTACCATACAGAAGCAGACAGGTGTTACCACCCCAACAGAAACAGACGGTACCCCAACAGAAACAGACAGAACTAAGTGTACCCTAAATTCTACCCCAAGCGATCGGCTCCCTAATACATAAATACCCTGTGCCGGCTCCACAGAAGGGTGTATCACTCCCTAAAGTGGCAACCTATAGATACAGACCTATTTACAGATGTCACAGCGTCTTACATCCTCAGAGCAGATCGGATCCATGCACGCACATGACCCGGTTGGAATGCACCATCAACACCCCTCGCCATTATCAGAATGAACCTCTTACAATTAGTTCAGTAAACGTGCCCTGGACCCCTACCTAGTGTTGGGTCATAGTTTTGATACCAGAAAGGGTTACTGACTAATATGGGTCCCAAACAACAGATGACACAAGTAATTGCCCTCCTAACCTTGTGTCCCCAAACTAACAGATTTTAGATTAACTTACTTACAGATTTCAGATGTACAAAGTTCAGATTAACTAGTTCTCAGATCGGACATATAAGTTAACATGTTTTCATACTAACAGACCAGATATACAGATTAACAAGTTTTCAGACTTAATGGATCAGATTACAGATTACCAGACTTACATATTGTTTCACCTAACCTTGTATTGGGCCTACAGACTTTCAAATGGGTTTATTAGATTCATCAGTCCAGTTGTTTTAACCTTATCCACCCAACACGTTTTAGGTATAACATTTATCTTAAATTTGCATTAATTAAATATTAATGCACAGACCTCTCACATTAGGTTGGTAGCTTGTGGCTGCTGGATGTGCCGGGCGGTTCCGGGCAGACTTCTGCCACAAGCCAGACCTAACCTCGTGTCTAAGCATCTTTATGCCTACGACCTCTCCCATTAGACTGATAGTTTGCGGTTGCTGGTTAAGCCAGTTGGGTCCGGGCAGGCTTCTACCACAAACAGAGTCTAACCTCGTGTCTCGGCATTCTTATTTTTTTAGCTAAAGTATTCATTCACAGATTATGCCAATAGTAGACTAATTACGCCAATTCAACAGATTAACTTCTTTACAAGTTACAACAGATTATCCATAGTTCTATTAACATGTTTTGCTCAATTTTCGATCGAGCCTACAGATTTTCATACCCTAAATTACCGCATTTAGTTTCAACAGATTTAGCAGATTAGGCAATTTAACAGATTTAATCTTCCCTTAAAATCCATTGACATTCCTCGCTTAATCATAAAATTAAGCCCAATTTTACATGCTCAAATCATGGTCATAATTCACAATATAACATATGCCCCAAATTTCTAGTTAAATTTACATAGTACAGAATATTCTCCAAAAGCCCCAAATCATAATATACAATATGAATTATGCCAAATTATAGCCTTTGATTTCAGCGTATGTAAATATCCAAAATCCCCATTTAGGCGTATTCACAATTAATAGTTATCCTATTTTTAATATAGACCTTTTATGCCTAAATCATATATCCTTTTTCTTTCAAGTCATAGATCGCCATATAAAATGTGCCCTCAAATCTAGATCTTAAATTTACAACATATATTATGTCCTCAAAATCAGATCATGCATTATGTTCCCAAATTACAAGTCATATTTTGTCATACAATAATTCTCCTTCTTCCAAATCATAAACCGTTATATATAGTATGCCTAGATCTTGATCTTAAATTACAACATACGCCCATTTCTTAAATCAGTCACAAATCAGTCATGTCCAATTATGCATCATTCATTATTTTTTTCCCCAAATTTAGCATTCGTGCGTTAATCTCTTAAGAGATTCGGCTCAGGCTCGTGGTAGCCTAGCTATAGAACAGAAGGAAGGAAGAGATACAGCATAGTTGCAACAATAAGATAGATCTACACAGAAAAACAGATCTGATAAACATGAATAAGATAGATCTACATAGAAAAACAGATCTGATGCATAATCTCCAATTTAGATTTATAACCATGTCAAGATCATAATTAAATTTCATATCTGAAAATAACTGTACCCACAATTCGTGGTTTAAGAAAGAGAATAACAGTTCCGGGATCTGATTTTCTGGAGTTGATTTAGCTTTCCGTTGATGTAGGCATTGATTTGTTATCTTTTAATCCTATTCAGATTGGAAAAAGAAGAAGCACTTGTTCTAGCTTAGGTTTCAGCAGAGTAGCGACGCCATTGATTTATTTTAATATGAATTAGGGCCAAGTATAGGCAAAATAAAATTGTGTGGAGAGAAAGTGAGGTTTGGGGGTGTTTAAATAGCTTAGGAGCAACGAATCTGGTCAGAATGGGTGTCTAAATACAGAAAACTGAATCTGTCCTCGAATCTGGAAAAAAGGGGGGAGGTCGACCCCCAAGTCGACCCCATGGTCGACCTGCCTACCCAGGTCGACCACCAGGTCGACCCCCTGGTCGACCTGGGTCCTGGGCGGGGATTTTTCCGCCCAGCCCGGGTGTGTGTTTTGAATTCGAATTTTGAAATTTTGACCGAGCTATTTAAATTTTCTGAAAACTTCTGAAGGTCATCTTCATACGGAGTCCGATTTACACAAACTCGGACTCTATCTCAAGAAGAATTCCGAGGAGAACGCAATGGTGTAACCCGTTTCCCTTAATTATTCTTTTAAAAATTAATTATGCTTTGTTTTTAACTTTATGTTCACAAAAAATACGGGTTGTTATAGTATATTTGATAGATCGCGTAATTTGATCGTTTCGAACGTAATTACGTTGGTGGCGGAGGATTCGTTCTCTTAGCTTATACCGTGGTATTTTTGGGGAAATAAATTTGTGATTTGATGGGTATAACGATGTGGCATTTAAAGTGAATGTAGGAGTGATCTGTTAAAAGATACGTTATGACCTCAAGCCTCATCAATTGGGAAATGACAGAAATCAGGCAGGCAGCATGGCTAAGTGGGTCGCACCCAAGTAGGGTATATTGTCACCATCTAGAGAATATTTATATTTGTTACTTCTTTCAATTTTGTATCTCCTGGGAATGGTTATGTTGGTATACCAACCATAAGGTGACAATATATTCGGAACATTCAAGCGAAATGAATGGCCGGTCATGCATGGCCGAGTAACAAGATGTTCTTATTGAACTCCACTGTATCGCTTCTAGAGTACACTGATCGAAAGTGGTTCCATACCTTGTCATAGTTGGAAATCCATTACCCAATAATCGCCTGCAGTGTTTGATTGTATATAATATGCGTGGAATGTGAGATGAAAGCATTTCCACTAAATTGCTATTTATTTGATTTAGACATTATTATAATATCAAAAGAGTATTGATTTTAAAGAGATGTTTTGGGTTATTGTAAGGTGAAAACCATCCGTGTTTATGTGTGGATCGGTCTTATGATTATTATTTCTTTAGAAAGGATTTTAAAAGTTAAACAAATGATTGGAGTTTACTCACACTAGTCCACGTCGCTGGCATAAGCTGGGAGACGCATGATAGGGGGTTCCCGCTTCGCGGCTAGGTGGCGAACGGGAGACTCTTACCCCTACATGTTCCGAAAATGGGCTTCAGGATTATATAGCTATTGTTATCTCCCCTGTGTTGTAAGTTTTATACTCTAATAATGGTATTGTATACAGATACTGTTTTATTTCGAAGTTATGTTATGAAATATATTTATTCGTTCTGTTGTGAGATTCGTGTTTACTCTAATGTTGTGATGTTCTTCTCCTTCTTATATTCTAATTTTCTATCTTATCTATTCTTTGCCTCTATTTTCTTTCATTAACTATCCGGTATTCCGGATGCTTGGATAGTCGACATTGAGTTTATGTCGATAACCAGGATCGCGAAAACCCGGGTCGTTACACCCAATTATTTTACTCTTCGTTCATTATGCCCAGCAGCTTTTTAAATCCTTTTTCTTGTTCCAGGCTTCACTCTTCAAAATCGATACTCCATGCTCGTTGCCTCTACCTCCTTGCTGCACCACTGTTAGATGACCGGAATTACATCGAAGCCCATCGATTGCTCCGCCTAAATCCCCTCTTCGTTTGCCTAAATCGACAATCATCTCAAAGCCCACCTGGGCCCTCAATCCACCCTCGAAGATGATAACTTTCTGGCACCGCTGAGGCCATACCCGTCACTATTTTTTTTATCATAGCGGGTCAACTGAAATCCCTCTCCAAGTAGAACTTTTTTGTAGTTGAACATCATTCGAACTGATTAAAGGATCATGCAGTTAATTGGGAAGAAGATCGGGTTATTTCTTTTTGTCCAATTTTGTATGGTGGCATCTGTATATAGTTTGACTACCTAAGAGAAAAAGTTAAGGTTATGACCCAACTTATAGTGAACCCATTTATTAAAATAATAATAAATGAAACTTCATCTCGAAGTAACATGCAAAAACACCCACAAATGACTTCCAATCGAGATGAAAATTTATATCCTAGCATAGAATAATGATTTGGACACGATGGAAAATGTTTCGTCGAATTCCGATATCATTTGTGCAAATTCCATTATAACTTCACAAAGTGAATCGACACGTCTTTAAATTGCGTACGATCACAAATTAAATCCTATTAACTTTGTGATGACCCCAAACCCCTTACTGACGGTGGCAAGGGTAATCATTGGAATATAACACATAATCAAATAACAACAGAACATAATTAAATAACTACACCAGATAATGAACAAATAATACACTGGATAAACAAAATCATCAGAGTTACACAGTATACAGGATCATACTTAGTACAAATACAGTTCAGCTATACATAAATGTCTACAGCGGAAACAAACATAATATGTACAATAGGAGCTGAACAGCATAAAAAGAGATAAATGATAGAATCCATCTTCAGTTCCAGCTATCCAGAAAGATCCTGCTAAACCTGAATACAAGGTTGCCCATGTAGAAAAAGGGGCACCCGAGTTTGAAAGTGAAACAAACTACGAGTCAGTCATGGGACTGGTATGAGAAATCTACTTAACATAATTAAAATATGGATAATCACAGGACCATGCCACTTTCGTGGAATGGGTTTACTCCATCGGATTTCCAGTGCTTTAAAACAAGCAATTCTTTTAAACATCGCAATGCTTTTTATAAAAATGAAGCAATTATAAGAATCAGTTCCCATCACACAATGCAACGCAAACCGGAGGATAGAGTTTTACCTTATAATGCCCAAAATATGCTTGATACGAATAAAACAAAAGCATTTGATATTATTACTAGTGTTTATAGGTTTCGAAAAAAATTTCAATCATAACTATCAATCATAGGCGGCATGGGTACAATATATCATGTCGCCATATATATATACAATCAAAACCGCATGGTGTCGTATTTGGAAATTGGATTTCCGTCATGAACTAAGGCAAAAGATAGTCCTTACCAAATTCGAGACGCTCTAGCCTGTGTCTCAGGATCCGAGCTCGAGTGACCCTAGGAGTGACATGGCCGATCTACCGATGTGGATTAAAATTCCTGAACACTATGTTTCCCCGCCCTATGTGACGTCAATGAGCCAACGAATGACTCCATCGGTCCCGGATCGCCGATATAACTGAGGCGCCTCGCAACATCAACAACCACATAGGTTAAAACAATATAAATGTCAGCCAGTTTAAGCACCCCCTCTAACTACAAAGAAACGCATGTCCTCCCTGAGGTCCTTTCTCCCGTTTTTGGTTCATACCGGGGTGTGAGGCTCGCGAATTCACGTTATACACAAAGCTACGCCACACGGGCGGTGCTTTGGTCATCAACCACAAGACTTTGCTTTTCAACAGAAGCCCTGATCACTGCATCTTAACATGCTACATAAGCAATTCACACCATGCAACTGATGGCTATCAATCACACAGAATAAATTCCAATGTCAGACACACTGTCCATTTGCAAGTCCGTTTTGGGTCTGAATGAAACCGGAGGCACTATATACCTCGCAAACCCATCGATCTCCACGTACGTCTGGACGATCACCACTCATTATCAATATTTCAGGATGCCTCCCAATCAGGACATCAGTTACCATCCAAACGAGGTGAAGATCTCCGGTCTTCAACCACCGTCTTCATCTTCGAGTCCTTATTGTCGATTCAGTTATTCAGAATGGGATAGACCCGGTCTTTCTGAGCAACTCGCGTATATAATAAACAAGTGCAAAACAAACACACATACGCCATATTCCAGTTCATTAGTCACTAACCGTAAATCAGTAAGAGAACGATTTCCCAAATATTAACCCCGAAGGCCGAAACCAACATCAGATCAAAATCCAGGAAACCATTCGACTTAGCCAACCTTCAGTCAGTTTCTAAATTTCACTTCCATATCGTTTATAATATTTTATAACGATTTATCGCTATTTTTATTTATTTTAAAATAGCCAATTTATTCAAACGATGCTTCGGCCATAACGCGGCCGTGGCGCTGTTTTTCTTCAGATTTGATTTACACTTATCTGAAAATCTAACCGTTGGATCTTCACAAAATTTATATCATTAGAAAGATCTTTTCAAAACGAATCCAACGGTTCCAGTTTCTGGAAAATCCGACGGTCGGAACTCCCGGTATAATCGTTTGAAGTTTCGATTACAAAATACGAACTGCAGTGTCGTTATTCGATTTAATTTAATTATATTTATATATATATATAAATACAATCGATTCTGCCGCTGTTTTTCTTCAGATTTGAATTAAAAATTCCAGACAATCCAACCGTTGGATCTTTATAAAGTTGGTGTCGTTGGAAAGATATTTCCAAAGCGAACCTAACGGTTTCGGTTTCGGGAAAATCCGATGGTCGGATCTCCCGCACTAATCGTTTGAAATCACGGTTTTAAAACACGAACTGCATCTTCATTATTCGATATATTTCAATTCTACTTATATATATATATATCGATTCTTCGATTTCCAAACTATATTCTTTTCATACATTTGACAAAAATGATATTTTTATCCAACCGACAATTATTTCAACACTTCGCTATTTTTAACCATTCATGTATATAGAAAAAATGTGATTTTTATTGTAAAACAATTTATTTCGAAACACGATTATTTTATATAGTTCATATAGGTGACAAAATTATGATTTTTATTATAAAACAATTTATTTCTAAACACGACTATTTTATATAGTCTATATAGATGATAAAAATATGATTTTTATTATGAAACGATTTCTTTCGAACCCGAATACCATTCAACACATGAATTTCTATTCAACGAATGAATTTCTATTCAACACATGAATGTTATTCAAAATTCGTACATATACAATAAAAAGGTGATTTTTATATTGTTAAAACAGTTTATTTAAAACACGAATACCATTCAACACATGATATTCTATTCAACGAATGAATTTCGATTCAACACATGAATGTTTTCTATAGTTTGTATATATAGAGTAAAAATGTGATTTTTATTGTTAAAAAAAATTATTTAAAACACGAATACCATTCAACACATGAATTTCTATTCAACGAATGAATTTCGATTCAACACATGAAGGTTTCCTATAGTTTGTATATATAGAGTAAAAATATGATTTTTATTGTTAAAACAATTTATTTAATACCCGAATACCATTCAACACATGAATTTCTATTCAACGAATGAATTTCGATTCAACACATGAAGATTTTCTATTCAACACACGAATATAGTTTCAACACAGGAAAATAATTCTAACACATGAATATTATTCAAAATTTCGGCACCATAACGGCAGGGTAGTTAAAACCGGGACCGTCCCTAGTACGGCTCCTCGCTCTACCTTAAAGCCTCGCAGCTTTTGACAATGGGGAATCATGCATCTAGTTCGCACGTAGGCGGCATGTATATTTTTTCATTTCCACAAACTAATCCTATGTGGTTTCAACCAAATATTTCTCAACCACAAACGAGTATTTTTCAACCACAATCAATCAATTTCAACCACAAACAATTCTAATCAACCATTCGTAATCAACCAATTTTCACACCAATCACAATCAATAAATATCGTCCATGGTTTGTGGACGAGGGGCGTATATATATATATATATTTATATTTATATTTATATATAAACATTTCACTTCTATTTCAACACATATATAATTTTTACAACGCATATATAACTTATATATCGAACGTACAACTTATACAACGCTTATACAAGAGGTGTACAATGCTTATATAACTCATACATCGACTATATAATTTATACATCGTCGTTTTCCATATCGTTTATAAATTAGAAATCTCACATTTGGTTACACTCCACCAAAAATAGCAGAAGGCTCAGAAAAATATGCGGTCCCTCCTAGAATGTAGAAGACGTCCACACGAGTCCACTGTCTCTTGTTTCACTGAATTTCATCAAGAAACGAAAAAGATATGATTTTTACAGTGAAATCAAAAACCATAGCTCTTTAAACTGCTATAATATAGTTTACTTAAAAACAGCCGTTACCTTCAGCAAACTGGTCAAATCTAGTTTTGCATTTATCTCAAAATCCGCGTAGCTATTCGTCGATCGGACTTCGCAGCATCGAAGAGGGAGGAGAGGCGCACGTGCGCAGGGGGGTGCGGCCCAGTTCGACGGCTTGATGTGGATGCGGCGGCGGTTTGAAACCCGCAACTTCCAGGCGTCGATTCTTTCAAACCACACAACGAAAAAATCCAAACTATATATGGATTTGAAGATCTTCTCGAGCACTACAAAATTCTCCAAAGGGGCATAGGTTTTTATTGAGCGGATTAGAAGAAATCGAGGAGAGAAGGAAAGTAAAGCTTTCCGTCGTCGGTTTTGGATAGAGTCGGGGAGAGAGAAAATGATGTGGCCAATGAGATATTTTTATTTATTTATATATTTTAAAAATCTGAAAATACCGTCTTATCTCTTATGAACACCAATTCAAACTTAACGACTGTCGTCCCTAGCGTTTTACCCCCATTCCGAACACAATGGGATATGTTTCGTAGGCCCAATCGACTGTTTCAGTCAGTTTTCATTCAAATTAAAATATAAAACATTCAATATTTGATTTGAACGTACATTTCAATTTGCTGGGGCCACAAACTGATTCTAAAAATTCCCAAAAAATAAATCTAGCTATGTTTTGAAGATACGGTCCCAACAAAACTAGTTTCGTCGAATTCTGAGACCGTTTGAAAAATGGCCCATTTCTGGTCGATCCAATTTAAATGTAATTGACCAAAACACGTTTTCCTTTGCCACGCTCACATACTAGCTTCAAAAATTATAAAATTTGAAACCTAGCAATAATTTGACATCCCGGATCCCACAAAAGTAGTTTCGTTGAATTCCGAGGTCGTTTGCAAAATGGCCATTTTCACGGGCTATATAAACTCCATAGCGACCTTTCAGAAAATTCATTTGGCCTTAACTTTTGCTTCCCGCTATGAAACTTCTATTTTTCAGATTCGTTAGAAAGGTATTCACTAACAGATTTAAATATTTTTGGTTTCACTCAAATCCGTTTTGTTTTGCACCCGGTACAGTCAGTCGAAGTTTGAATTCAAATTTTGAAACTACCGCGCCATTTCAGGCCTTGTTTATAATTCAAAGTAATTATATTTATTTTCAACTTCGATTCAAACTTACTTTTCATCATTATTATTTAAAATATTTATTTTAAATATTTAAAATCCACTAAAATAGCCAATTTAAATTTTTTAAATTGGTTTAGATTTTCCGGGTCGTTACAATCTCCCCCACTTAAAACTTTTCATCCCCGAAAGGGAACAAAGTCGAAAGTGGTTTGATTAATCAACTCTACGTTCGATCTGGCTTCCATTCTCCAACCTTTCAGTTTCAGAGAATTTTCAAATTCTTCAAAAATTTGGCTAACACCCAGAATTTTCGAAAAATTTCGCCATAACCTCCTTTGTACGGAGAGGGGTTTGGAAATTTATTGGGCCGTATTAGGTACCCAATAAATCCTATAAAGCATACACATATTTATAGTGATATATTCTGGTGTTTACAGGGGAGCGTGTATAGAAAATAACTCCAGACAATAAATTCTCGTCACCCTGTCAAAGCCTGAGGTAGTGTGTATTTTAATTGCTCTAGAGAATAAATTCTCGTCACCTCGTCCCGTATGGGAAATAAATAATCCATGTGCCGTATCTAATGACTAGAGAGGCGTGATTATTGTCAACTCCAGACCCGTGTGGGGTTTTTATTAATCTGGCAATTTATCGTTACATTTTTATATGGTCATATCAGTCATCAGTTCAACCTTTAAAATAAAGTCATCGCCATACAAGCCCCTCGCTCGTATGGTAAATCTTCCACCTCGTCACACAAGCTCCAAATGCTTATGTGGTATATGATGAAGTATGCCTATCTTCGAGAAGTATGCCATGTTGTGTAGTTCAAAATTAATTGTTACTATCCTATGGTGATGTTTATTATTACACACAGAATAACCAGCACTCCGCATCCAATGGCATTCACAAGAGTTGATATAATAATATTTCGCATCCAACTCATTAAGGTTTACCTAGTTGTCGGGCACACAAATAAAATCTTTACTCAACAGCTAATCCATTTACCTGTTCAATCATATATAATGCACATGTATATATATTTCTATCTATATTCATATCAGTTCAATGTGTGATATAATCGAATAAATTCTACCATTCATTCTATTACTGATTAAATTAACTATCGATTAATAATTTAATTAATCAAATCTACTATCACACAACACAAACAACAATCAAATTGTTTTTAACTTTTCAAAATCATACAAATTAATTCATACACTCTTTTTAAATTAATCAGACTATAGAATTAAAAGTGCACATCCATGGAAAGAAAATAACAACAGAGTAGAGAACTAATTGGTAATGCAAAGTATGGTAAATGTACCTTGCACCGGAGTCAATCAGAGATATCTACTCGACACTTAGGATAGGCTTTCTGAATGCTCTCCTCAGTTTCCCAAGTACAATCTTGCGGATCTCCACTCCATTGCACTTTGACTAAGTGAACCTTCTTGTTCCTCAGTTCTTTGGTTTCTTTGCCAATGATCTTTAGCGGCTCCCTTCTCGTAGCTAATTCTGTAGTAATTTCAATATCCTGTTGAGCTGCTTCTTCCACGATCAAGTCTGGATCATGAACGTGCTTTCGAACACTACAACAAAAACACCATATTACAACTTTAATTTTACAATGGTGGTAAAAGCCACCGTTGTAATAAACGTTTTTTACAACTTTTTTCCAGAAAAGTTGTGATAAACTTATTTTTAACAACTGTGTTATTTTGACAGTTGTAATAAGAGCCTATCACAACTTTTATTTTTTGACTGTTGTAATATATGTCTATATTTTAATATAATTAACAACTAATAATTAATATTTAATACATTTATATTGATTATTTATAATTAATAACTAATAATTACTATTAATAATCAATTAGGAAGTAATAATTAATAATCAATCTGTAATATTTAATACTTAGCAATTAAGAAGAATAATTAAAAAATATAGTTAATATTACATAATTATTATTATTTATTAATATTTGATAATTATTAGTGATAATAATTTCTAATAAAAATGAATACATTATAATATTTACTCAATATTAATACTTAAGAATCGTAATTAATCAAAACATTAATACTTTTGAAGTGATATTTAGTGTTTAATAATTATTTTTAAATGACTAATATTTAAAACTAATAATTAATTAATAATCAATAACTAATAAAATATTTAATAATTTAGAATTAACAAGGGATATTAACAATTTAGAAGTAACATTTTATATTTAATATTTCATAATTATAGTTAGCAATTGTGTGAGAACCCAAATTTTGTGACTCAAAAATAATATTGATTATAATTAAATATATATTTGTGGTGAATGAACAAATGAATAAATAAATAGATCATTTGTATGTATATGATGAATATATACAAATTTTGTACATGGTTAAAATTGTTGACAAAATATACACGTCTATTTCTTATTTTGTATAACATGGAAATGGATCTAAATGTTGTAAAATGGGTAAAGTGTTGTACGGAGCTAATAAAGAAAAACCCTAAGGGGCAAAGTTGGAATTAGCAAGATCACAGCCCTAATAAATTAACCTAGCAAACTATCGGCGGCCTCAATTCATTTCTCTCGTTCATTACAAAAAAAAATTGGCCGAAGCCCTAGCCGATAAAAATTGGGGGGAAATTAATCAATCCATCGTCTCGCATCAAATAGAACTGATTCGTGAGAGAGATGGATTTCAGAGGGAAACGGCGGCAGGTCTAGGGAGAGCGAAGCCTAAATCGAGGAACCACAGAGAGAAATCGAAGTCTGGAAGCACGAAACTGAATCGAATGTGAGTGTATTTCACTTTTCAAATAGAAATCGAAGTCTGTAAGCTGAGTTCAAGAATTATTTATATATTTTTATATGTATAGTCTTCTTGCTATTAAAGTCTGAACTGAATGAGATTTGGGAAAAGATAAAAATAATTATCTTTTTGTTATATAAGCAGTTAAACTGTCTACTTGCTTATATGTAAATATGGTTTCTGAACTTTTTAGCTGAATCGATTTTAAGGGTTATATTAGGAACCTGTATGAAATTGTAAGGTTATATTAGGAACCTGTATGAAATTGTAAGGTTATATTAGGAACCTGAATCATTTTCATCTTTTAATCAATTTGATGTCTAGTTACTGTTGCCGAAATTTAACTCTTTTGTAACACCCCGTATTTTCTGTGAACGTATAAGTAATAAATTAGAGAATAATTAATTTTTAAAATAAGAATCAAGGGAAACGGGTTGCGCCATTGCGTTCGTCTCGGAATTCTTCTTGAAAACGAGTCCGAGTTTGCGAGAATCGGAGTCCGTATGACCAAGTTATGGCTCTCCAAAGTTTCAGGAATTTTCAGAGTTCAAAACAGCTCGAATTCGAATTCAAAACCCAGAACAGACTGGGTGGGAAATTTCCCGCCCAGTACCCAGGTCGACTGGGGAGTCGACTGGGCAGTCGACCCCCCCCCGACCAGGTCGACTGGGCAGTCGACCTGGGGTTCGACCTGGTCCCCGAACCTGGTTTTGGGCCTGGGTGCATTCTTATGTATCTGGTCTCGTTTTTTGCCTAGCTTCGTTTTCCTAAACCTATTTAAACAGCCCCAAACCTAGCCTTCTCTACACACAATTCTATTCTGCTTCTACTCTGCCTCTGTTCTAAATAAAAATAAAAATGGCGTCGCTACTCTGCTAGAATCAAAACTAGAAGCTAATCAACATCAACCTAAGCAACTCAATTCAAGCTTGAAACTTCAACAACGGTTAAAGAAGATCAACTAACGTCGCTACAACTATCTTTCTTTTAGAATCCAATCAAGGAAAGTGCAATTATTTTCCGATATAAACTTTAATCATAATTGTGACATGATTGTAAATCTGAATTTGAGATTGTGTATGTTCTGTTCTGATCTATTTTATTCTGTATCTCTTCTTCTTTCTGTTCTATAGCCAGGCTACTACGAGCCTGCGCTAATCTCCTAAGAGATTAACGCACGAACGCTAAAATGTTTGGGACAAATAATGAATGTGGCATAATTGGACATGGCTAATATGTGACTGATTTAAGAAAAAGGACATAGGTTGTAAACTAGATTTAGATCTATGCATATTCTGTGAATTGGAAGAAGAGGAACCATGGTATGTTAACATGCGACTTGAGACATTGGACATAACGCATATTTTGAATTAGGATCTGTTATAACTAGATTGTTGGGCATATTGTTTATATAACAATTCATGATTTGAAAGAGAATATGACTTAGGTGTGAAGATCTATATTAAGATTTGATAACTATCAAATGTGAATAACACCTAAGTAGGAGATTTTTGAATATATGACATGCATTGAAATCGATGGCTATATTTGGTATAATTTATATGTGAATCTTTTGTACTAGGCAAGTTGAACTAAATTGGGACATGTAAATTATGACCATAATCTGTGACATGTAAATTCAATGCAAACGTGGGGTATATGATCATAGTGTGAATCATGACAACTATTTAGGCATGCAAACTTAGGCCAAATTTATAATTAGGCAAGATATGTTTGTGAAACTTTAAGGAATGATTAAATCTGTTATATTTGCCTAATTTGCTAGTTCTGCTATATTTGCCTAATCTGCTAGTTCTATTATATTGCCTAATCTGCTAGTTCTATTATATTGCTTAATCTTCTAGTTCTGCTCTACTGCCTAGTCAGCTAGATCTGTTCATCTTCCAAATCTGTCATTTGCTAAGTCTGCTGAAAATGCCAAATCTGTTATATGCTAAATCGGCTAAATTACTTAATCTGCTGAATCCGTTAAGTCGCCTAACCTGCGAAAATCTGTTATCTGCTAAGTTGATATATTCAGTCTGTTATTGACATAATCTGAATTAGTTATGAATAATTGACATGTATATTAGGGGTGGGCATAAATGGTAAATTATTAATTAATTGGCCGCAAAGATAAACATGGCTAACTCGAGGTTAGAATGAGTTTGCGGCGTAATCCTGCCCGGAACCGCCCAGCACATCTAGTGGACGCAAACAATAGGTTCTAATGTGAGAAGTTAGTCATAATATGCTTAGACACAAGGTTAGGTCTGGCTTGTTACAGAAGTCTGCCCGGAACCGCCCGGCCCATCCAGCGGCCACAAGCTAGCGACCTAATGTGAGAGGTCTGTGCATTAATAATTAATTAATGCAAATCTGAGATAAAAATGATGTCCAAAACGTGTTGGGTGGATAGGGTTAAACCAACTGGACTAATATATAATAAACCCGTTCATGAATCTGTAGGCCTAATACAAAGTTAGACAAAACTGAAATTCTGTTAAATCTGTACATCTGATGCGTTAGTCTGAAAACTTGTTGATTTGATTTTCTGATCTGTGAACTAGTAAATCTGATCTCTGTATGTCTGAACTTGTAAACAAGTTAATCTGAAATCTGTTAGTCTGGGGACACAAGGTTAGGAGGGAATTTAATTATGTCATCTGTTGTTTGGGACCCATATTAGTCATTAACCCTTTCTGGTATCAAAACATTGACCCAACAGTAGGTAGGGTCCGGGCACGCTTACTGAACTAATTATAAGCGGTTCATTCTGATAATGGCGAGGGGTGTTGATGGTGCGTTCCAACCGGGTCATGTGCGTGCATGGATCCCGGTCTGCCTCTGAGGATGTAAGACGCCGTGACATCTGTAAATTGGTCTGTGCCAATTGGTTGTCACTTTAGGGAGTAATACACCCTACTATGGGGCCGACACAGGGTATTTATGTATTAGGGAGACGATCGCTTGGGGTACGGTTTTAGGGTACTTAGTTCTGTCTGTTTCTGTTGGTACCGTCTGTTCCTGTTGGGTGGTAACACCTGTCTGTTTCTGCGTGGTACCGTTTGTTCGGGTGGTAAAGGCACATTTACTAGTGTACACCTAATTCTACATTCTGTTTCCGTACGGATTAATCTGTTTCTGCTTCTATCTGTCTCTGTTCGGGTGGTAAAGGCCCATTTACTAGTGTACACCTAATTCTACATTCTGTTTCCGTAGGGATTAATCTGTTTCTGCTTCTGTCTGTCTCTGTTCGGGTGGTAAAGGCCCATTACTAGCACTCTCTTCTGTGGAAATTATTCTGTACCCGTTTCTGTTTCAGTTTAGACATTAGGGTGACACCTAATTCTGTTATACTAGTATTAGTGTAGAGAAGTGTAAAGAAATAGCTTATGTCATTCTGTTCTTGTGTAATATCTGCTACACCTGTTACTGTTATCTCTCATCCAGTTTTATTTTCATGTCATGTTATTATTATCTGTTCATAACTGAAAATCACTGGACTTGCCAGACTTTTTGTCTGACCCTTGTTGTTTCGCCTCCTTTCTTCCGTTTCCCCCCCCCCCCCCTTCAGGTTTTGTAGAAGGGAGTACTCTAGCTTGATCTAGATTTCTTCCTCTTGAAGTGCTTAAAGTATGGCTTGTCTTCTTCTGTGGGTATTATGATTTTAATCTATGCATTCTGAAGGCTTTTGTACAAGACTGATATTTTGTACTTGAACTCTGATATTGCGATTTGAAAGGATGTAACCAAGCTTATTTCGATTTCTGTTGTAATAAAGTTATAAATTTTTCAAGTACTGTTTTATATGTCTTGTAAGTTTCTGTTCTGTTTACTAAAATGCTCCACCAAAGTTAAGGCATTCCCTTTGTGAGTGACCTTAACGGAGGTGGGGTGTTACACTTGGTATCAGAGCTGAAGGTTACCGGATTTGATAAAAAAAAAGTTTTTGAAAACTATTTTCAAAAAAGGTTTTAAAAGGAAGTATTTTCAAAAGTAAAGCTTATTTTTGAAAAACATAATCCCCAAAAGCTATATATCTATCTTTTGATCCTCTGTTTGAATCTTTGTTTCCTTCATTCTCCGGGGCTCCTGGCTTTCTGGGAGGTAACCTCATCGCGGCATGGTTTTGTAGGCTTGATAAGACTACGACACCGGTCAAAGGGAAAATAAACGCCCGACTTCCATCTGTAGCCGCAGTAGTCTCGCCTATTGCTAATTTTCTTTCGAGCTTTGTAGGATTTTCCGTGCGATGGAGGCAGCTTTCGAGGGACTTGTCAAATAGTAAAGATGAGAATGAGGGAGATTGGCTAAGGAGCACAACCCAAGGATGAGAAACTCATGGATATGGACTTGGTTCACAAAGGAGGCGAAAAAGAAAACACAAAAGAAGGAAGAAAAGTCTGAAGATAAAGGAGGAGAAAAGTGCTTTACTTATGGAAGCTTGACTCATCTGGACAAGGATTGCCGAAAGAGGAAGGACACTCACTTCAAATGTGGTGAGATGGGACACTTCACTAGGGACTGCCCGAAGAAACGGGGGCAAGGACAGAGGACATGACCTACTTCGGGAAGGCAGGCAAATGCTCTCATAGTTGGTGGATAGTATATAAGTAGGAAAATTTCCGTAGAGAGTTTTGATTCCTTATCTGATTATTGAGTTAGAACTCTTTCCGATTATGGCATTCTGATTCTGTAGTCGAGTCTCTGCACTTTAATACTAGTCTTGTTTCTGATCTGGTTATAGTCTCAAACCCCATAGGGGTTACGACTCATCTGCTGGTGATAGGTTGGGGTTTGAGAGATATCTGTGTTAGGCGTCAAGTAGGACGCATACATTCTGGGTTTTATCAAGCTTAGTTTTCTAAGAATCATTTAGTAATCTGATCTATACTAGTAGTCTGTAAATATCTGAATATTCCCGATAAGGTTAAGATTTCCAGTTTTGACATTATCTAAAGAGGGTAATCCTCTGGGTGTCAATTTGATGTTGGTTTCGGTCTTCGGGGACGATACTTAGGACCCATGTCTAATGGGAACCAAGTTTTTGTTTTATCTGTACTCACTTCCATCATTCGACTGTATCCTATCGATCGAATCTTCGAACTTTAGGTAGAAACTGATGGGTGTAAACATGTGTTTGAGACATGTTATGTTTGATGGTAGCAAGTGGATGCAAGTAGTTGCTAGTGGTTGCTCGTGGATGCATATACACACACTAGGCACTAGATCGGCTCGAAAACACTCTCGTACTGCATATGGATGTGTGAGCATTTTAAATTTTTGTGGATGCAAAATGATTGACTCAGCACATGGATGTTGCATATGACTGAATGGTTGTGCACTCATATAGAAATGATATGTATCGAGTAGGAAAATTGCATACATGTTGGACTCATGGCACTGGCATAATTCACATTAAGGAGGTCAACTGAATCAGTGGACGGCCTGATCTTTGCATTAGATAAGGAACATATACACACACTTTTGCATATGTTCATACAACATTAGAAGTTTCTAAGGACAATGGATGCCAGTGATTGATGATTGAGTAGATGGATGTTGGATGGTAGGAAACATTCTTCTTAACTTGAAGATTTCGGGGACGAAATCCTTTAAGGAGGGGAGAATGTAACACCCCATATTTTCTGTGAACGTATAAGTAATAAATCAGAGAATAATTAATTTTTAAAATAAGAATCAAGGGAAACGGGTTATGCCATTGCGTTCGTCTCGGAATTCTACTTGAAAACGAGTCCGAGTTTGCGAGAATCGGAGTCCGTATGACCAATTTATGGCTCTCCAAAGTTTCAGGAATTTTCAGAGTTCAAAACAGCTCGAATTCGAATTCAAATTTCGAATTCAAAACCCAGAACAGACTGGGCGGGAAATTTCCCGCCCAGTACCCAGGTCGACTGAGGAGTCGACTGGGCAGTCGACCCCCCCCCCCGACCAGGTCGACTGGGCAGTCGACCTGGGGGTCGACCTGGTCCCCGAACCTGGTTTTGGGCCTGGGTGCATTCTTATGGATCTGGTCTCGTTTTCTGCCGAGATTCGTCTGCCTAAACCTATTTAAACAGCCCCAAACCTTGCCTTCTCTACACACAATTCTATTCTGCTTCTACTCTGCCTCTGTTCTAAATATAAATAAAAATGGCGTCGCTACTCTGCTGGAATCAAAACTAGAAGCTAATCAACATCAACCTAAGCAACTCAATTCAAGCTTGAAACTTCAACCACGGTTAAAGAAGATCAACTAACGTCGCTACAACTATCTTTCTTTTAGAATCCAATCAAGGCAAGTGCAGTTATTTTCCGATATAAACTTTAATCATAATTGTGACATGATTGTAAATCTGAATTTGAGATTGTGTATGTTCTGTTCTGATCTATTTATTCTGTATCTCTTCTTCTTTCTGTTCTGTAGCCAGGCTACTACGAGCCTGCGCTAATCTCTTAAGAGATTAACGCACGAACGCTAAAATGTTTGGAACAAATAATGAATGTGGCATAATTGGACACGGCTAATCTGTGACTGATTTAAGAAAAAGGACATAGGTTGTAAACTAGATTTAGATCTATGCATATTCTGTGAATTGGAAGAAGAGGAACCATGGTATGTTAACATGTGACTTGAGACATTGGACATAACGCATATTTTGAATTAGGATCTGTTATAACTAGATTGTTGGGCATATTGTTTATATAACAATTCATGATTTGAAAGAGAATACGACTTAGGTGTGAAGATCTATATTAAGATTTGATAACTATCAAATGTGAATAACACCTAAGTAGTAGATTTTTGAATATATGACATGCATTGAAATCGATGGCTATATTTGGTATAATTTATATGTGAATCTTTTGTACTAGGCAAGTTGAACTCAATTGGGACATGTAAATTATGACCATAATCTGTGACATGTAAATTCAATGCAAACGTAGGGTATATGATCATAGTGTGAATCATGACAACTATTTAGGCATGCAAACTTAGGCCAAATTTATAATTAGGCAAGATATGTTTGTGAAACTTTAAGGAATGATTAAATCTGTTATATTTGCCTAATTTGCTAGTTCTGCTATATTTGCCTAATCTGCTAGTTCTGTTATATTGCCTAATCTGCTAGTTCTGTTATATTGCTTAATCTGCTAGTTCTGCTCTACTGCCTAGTCTGCTAGATCTGTTCATCTGCCAAATCTGTCATCTGCTAAGTCTGCTGAAAATGCCAAATCTGTTATATGCTAAATCTGCTAAATTACTTAATCTGTTGAATCCGTTAAGTCGCCTAATCTGCGAAAATCTGTTATCTGCTAAGTTGATATATTCAGTCTGTTATTGACATAATCTGAATTAGCTATGAAAAATTGACATGTATATTAGGCGTGGGCATAAATAGTAAATTATTAATTAATTGGCCGCAAAGATAAACATGGCTAACTCGAGGTTAGAATGAGTTTGCGGCGTAATCCTGCCCGGAACCGCCCGGCACATCCAGTGGCCGCAAACAATAGGTTCTAATGTGAGAAGTTAGTCATAATATGCTTAGACACGAGGTTAGGTCTGGCTTGTGACAGAAGTCTGCCCGGAACCGCCAGGCCCATCCAGCGGCCACAAGCTAGCGACCTAATGTGAGAGGTCTGTGCATTAATAATTAATTAATGCAAATCTGAGATAAAAATGATGTCCAAAACGTGTTGGGTGGATAGGGTTAAACCAACTGGACTAATATATATAATAAACTCGTTCATGAATCTGTAGGCCCAATACAAAGTTAGACAAATCTGAAATTCTGTTAAATCTGTACATCTGATCCGTTAGTCTGAAAACTTGTTGATTTGATTTTCTGATCTGTGAACTAGTAAATCTGATCTCTGTATGTCTGAACTTGTAAACAAGTTAATCTGAAATCTGTTAGTCTGGGGACACAAGGTTAGGAGGGAATTTACTTGTGTCATCTGTTGTTTGGGACCCATATTAGTCAGTAACCCTTTCTGGTATCAAAACTTTGACCCACCAGTAGGTAGGGTCCGGGCACGCATACTGAACTAATTATAAGCGGTTCATTCTGATAATGGCGAGGGGTGTTGATGGTGCGTTCCAACCGGGTCATGTGCGTGCATGGATCCCGGTCTGCCTCTGAGGATGTAAGACGCCGTGACATCTGTAAATAGGTCTGTGCCAATTGGTTGTCACTTTAGGGAGTGATACACCCTACTGTGGGGCCGAAACAGGGTAGTTATGTGTTAGGGAGCCGATCGCTTGGGGTACGGTTTTAGGGTACACTTAGTTCTGTCTGTTTCTGTTGGTACCGTCTGTTCCTGTTGGGTGGTAACACCTGTCTGTTTCTGCGTGGTACCGTCTATTCGGGTGGTAAAGGCCCATTTACTAGTGTACACCTAATTCTACATTCTGTTTCCGTAGGGATTAATCTGTTTCTGCTTCTATCTGTCTCTGTTCGGGTGGTAAAGGCCCATTTACTAGTGTACACCTAATTCTACATTCTGTTTACGTAGGGATTAATATGTTTCTGCTTCTGTCTGTCTCTGTTCGGGTGGTAAAGGCCCATTACTAGCACTCTCTTCTGTGGAAATTATTCTATACCCGTTTCTGTCTCAGTTTAGACATTAGGGTGACACCTAATTCTGTTATACTAGTATTAGTGCAGAGAAGTGTAAAGAAATAGCTTATGTCATTCTGTTCTTCTGTAATATCCGCTACACCTGTTACTGTAATCTCTCATCCAGTTTTATTTTCATGTCATGTTATTATTATCTGTTCATAACTGAAAATCACTGGACTTGCCAGACTTTTTGTCTGACCCTTGTTGTTTCGCCTCCTTTCTTCCGTTCCCCCCAGGTTTTGTAGAAGGGAGTACTCTAGCTTGATCCAGATTTCTTCCGCTTGAAGTGCTTAAAGTATGTCTTGTCTTCTTCTGTGGGGATTATGATTTTAAACTATGCATTCTGAAGGCTTTTGTACAAGACTGATATTTTGTTCTTGAATTCTGATATTGTGATTTGAAAGGATGTAACCAAGCTTATTTTGGTTTCTGTTGTAATAAAGTTATAAATTTTTCAAGTACTGTTTTATCTGTCTTGTAAGTTTCTGTTCTATTTACTAAAATGCTCCACCAAAGTTAAGGCATTCCCTTTGTGAGTGACCTTAACGGAGGTGGGGTGTTACACTTGGTATCAGAGCTGAAGGTTACCGGATTTGATAAAAAAAAAGTTTTTGAAAACTATTTTCAAAAAAGGTTTTAAAAGGAAGTATTTTCAAAAGTAAAGCTTATTTTTGAAAAAGATAATCCCCAAAAGTCATATATCTATCTTTTGATCCTCTGTTTGAATCTTTGTTTCCTTCTTTCTCCGGGGCTCCCGGCTTTCTGGGAGGTAACCTCATCGCGGCATGGTTCTGTAGGCTTAATAAGACTACGACACCGGTCAAAGGGCAAATAAACGCCCGACTTCCATCTGTAGCCGCAGTAGTCTCGCCTACGTCTAATTTTCTTTCGATCTTTGTAGGATTTTCCGTGCGATGGAGGTAGCTTTCGAGGGACTTGTCAAATAGTAAAGATGAGAATGAGGGAGATTGGCTAAGGAGCACAACCCAAGGATGAGAAACTCATGGATATGGACTTGGTTCACAAAGGAGGCGAAAAAGGAAACACAAAAGAAGGAAGAAAAGTCTGAAGATAAAGGAGGAGAAAAGTGCTTTACTTATGGAAGCTTGACTCATCTGGACAAGGATTGCCGAAAGAGGAAGGACACTCACTTCAACTGTGGTGAGATGGGACACTTCACTAGGGACTGCCCGAAGAAACGGGGGCAAGGACAGAGGACATAACCAACTTCGGGAAGGCAGGCGAATGCTCTCATAGTTGGTGGATAGGATATAAGTAGGAAATTTTCCGTAGAGAGTTTAGTTTCCTTATCTTTTTATTGAGTTAGAACTCTTTCCGATTATGGCATTCTGATTCTGTAGTCGAGTCTCTGCACTTTAATACTAGTCTTGTTTCTGATCTGGTTATAGTCTCAAACCCCATAGGGGTTACGACTCATCTACTGGTGATAGGTTGGGGTTTGAGAGATATCTATGTTAGGCGTCATGTAGGACGCATACATTCTGGGTTTTATCATGCTTAGTTTTCTAAGAATCATTTGGTAACCTGGTCTATACTAGTAGTCAGTAAATATCTGAATATTCCCGATAAGGTTAAGATTTCCAGTTTTGACATTATCTAAAGAGGGTAATCCTCTGGGTGTCAATTTGATGTTGGTTTCGGTCTTCGGGGACGATACTTAGGAACCATGTCTAATGGGAACCAAGTTTTTGTTTTATCTGTACTCGCTTCCATCATTCGACTGTATCCTATCGATCGAATCTTCGAACTTTAGGTAGAAACTAATGGGTGTAAACATGTGTTTGAGACATGTTATGTTTGATGGTTGCAAGTGGATGCAAGTGGTTGCTAGTGGATGCATATACACACACTAGGCACTAGATCGGCTCGAAAACACTCTCGTACTGCATATGGATGTGTGAGCATTTTAAATTTTTGTGGATGCAAAATGATTGACTCAGCACATGGATGTTGCATAGGACTGAATGGTTGTGCACTCATATAGAAATGATATGTATCGAGTAGGAAAATTGCATACATGTTGGACTCATGGCACTGGCATAATTCGCATTAAGGAGGTCAACTGAATCAGTGGACCGCCTGATCTTTGCATTAGATAAGGAACATATACACCCACTTTTGCATATGTTCATACAACATTAGAAGTTTCTAAGGACAATGGACGCCAGTGATTGATGATTGAGAAGATGGATGTTGGATGGTAGGACACATTCTTCTTAACTTGAATATTTCGGGGACGAAATCCTTTAAGGAGGGGAGAATGTAACACCCCATATTTTCTGTGAACGTATAAGTAATAAATCAGAGAATAATTAATTTTTAAATTAAGAATCAAGGAAAACGGGTTGCGCCATTGCGTTTGTCTCGGAATTCTTCTTGAAAACGAGTCCGAGTTTGCGAGAATCGGAGTCCGTATGACCAAGTTATGGCTCTCCAAAGTTTCAGGAATTTTCAGAGTTCAAAACATCTCGAATTCGAATTCAAATTTCGAATTCAAAACCCAGAACAGACTGGGCGGGAAATTTCCCGCCCAGTACCCAGGTCGACTGGGGAGTCGACTGGGCAGTCGACCCCCCTCTCCCCCGACCAGGTCGACTGGGCAGTCGACCTGGGGGTCGACCTGGTCCCCGAACCTGGTTTTGGGCCTGGGTGCATTCTTATGTATCTGGTCTCGTTTTCTACCTAGATTCGTCTGCCTAAACCTATTTAAATAGCCCCAAACCTAGCCTTCTCTACACACAATTCTATTCTGCTTCTACTCTGCCTCTGTTCTAAATAAAAATAAAAATGGCGTCGCTACTCTGCTGGAATCAAAACTAGAAGCTAATCAACATCAACCTAAGCAACTCAATTCAAACTTTATATTTCAACAACGGTTAAAGAAGATCAACTAACGTCGCTACAACTATCTTTCTTTTAGAATCCAATCAAGGCAAGTGCAGTTATTTTCCGATATAAACTTTAATCATAATTGTGACATGATTGTAAATCTGAATTTGAGATTGTGTATGTTCTGTTCTGATCTATTTTATTCTGTATCTCTTCTTCTTTCTGTTTTATAGCCAGGCTACTACGAGCCTGCGCTAATCTCCTAAGAGATTAACGCACGAACGCTAAAATGTTTGGGACAAATAATGAATGTGGCATAATTGGACATAGCTAATCTGTGACTGATTTAAGAAAAAGGACATAGGTTGTAAACTAGATTTAGATCTGTGCATATTCTGTGAATTGGAAGAAGAGGAACCATGGTATGTTAACATGTGACTTGAGACATTGGACATAACGCATATTTTGAATTAGGATCTGTTATAACTAGATTGCTGGGCATATTTTTTATATAACAATTCATGATTTGAAAGAGAATATGACTTTGGTGTGAAGATCTATATTAAGATTTGATAACTATCAAACGTGAATAACACCTATGTAGGAAATTTTTGAATATATGACATGCATTGAAATCGATGGCTATATTTGGTATAATTTATATGTGAATCTTTTGTACTAGGCAAGTTGAACTAAATTGGGACATGTAAATTATGGCCATAATCTGTGACATGTAAATTCAATGCAAACGTGGGGTATATGATCATAGTGTGAATCATGACAACTATTTAGGCATGCAAACTTAGGCCAAATTTATAATTAGGCAAGATATGTTTGTGAAACTTTAAGGAATGATTAAATCTGTTATATTTGCCTAATTTGCTAGTTCTGCTATATTTTCCTAATCTGCTAGTTCTGTTATATTGCCTAATCTGCTAGTTCTGTTATATTGCTTAATCAGCTAGTTCTGCTCTACTGCCTAGTCTGCTAGATCTGTTCATCTGCCAAATCTGTCATCTGCTAAGTCTGCTGAAAATGCCAAATCTGTTATATGCTAAATCTGCTAAATTACTTAATCTGCTGAATCCTTTAAGTCGCTTAATCTACGAAAATCTGTTATCTGCTAAGTTGATATATTCAGTCTGTTATTGACATAATCTGAATTAGCTATGAATAATTGACATGTATATTAGGCGTGGGCATAAATGGTAAATTATTAATTAATTGGCCGCAAAGATAAACATGGCTAACTCGAGGTTAGAATGAGTTTGCGGCGTAATCCTGCCCAGAACCGCCCGGCACATCCAGTGGCCGCAAACAATAGGTTCTAATGTGATAAGTTAGTCATAATATGCTTAGACACGAGGTTAGGTCTGGCTTGTGACAGAAGTCTGCCCGGAACCGCCCGGCCCATCCAGCGGCCACAAGCTAGCGACCTAATGTGAGAGGTCTGTGCATTAATAATTAATTAATGCAAATTTGAGATAAAAATGATGTCCAAAACGTGTTGGGTGGATTGGGTTCAACCAACTGGACTAATATATATAATAAACCCGTTCATGAATCTGTAGGCCCAATACAAAGTTAGACAAATCTGAAATTCTGCTAAATCTGTACATCTGATCCGTTAGTCTGAAAACTTGTTGATTTGATTTTCTGATCTGTGAACTAGTAAATCTGATCTCTGTATGTCTGAACTTGTAAACAAGTTAATCTGAAATCTGTTAGTCTGGGGACACAAGGTTAGGAGGGAATTTACTTGTGTCATCTGTTGTTTGGGACCCATATTAGTCAGTAACCCTTTCTGGTATCAAAACTTTGACCCAACAGTAGCTAGGGTCCGGGCACGCTTACTGAACTAATTATAAGCGGTTCATTCTGATAATGGCGAGGGGTGTTGATGGTGCGTTCCAACCGGGTCATGTGCGTGCATGGATCCCGGTCTGCCTCTGAGGATGTAAGACGCCGTGACATCTGTAAATAGGTCTGTGCCAATTGGTTGTCACTTTAGGGAGTGATACACCCTACTGTGGGGCCGACACAGGGTATTAATGTATTAGGGAGCCGATCACTTGGGGTAGGGTTTTAGGGTACACATAGTTCTATCTGTTTCTGTTGGTACCGTCTGTTCCTGTTGGGTGGTAACACCTGTCTGTTTCTGCGTGGTACCGTCTGTTCGGGTGGTAAAGCCCATTTACTAGTGTACACCTAATTCTACATTTTATTTCCGTAGGGATTAATCTGTTTCTGCTTCTGTCTGTCTCTGTTCGGGTGGTAAAGGCCCATTTACTAGTGTACACCTAATTCTACATTCTGTTTCCGTAGGGATTAATCTGTTTCTGCTTCTATCTGTCTCTGTTCGGGTGGTAAAGGCCCATTACTAGCACTCTCTTCTGTGGAAATTATTCTGTACCCGTTTCTGTTTCAGTTTAGACATTAGGGTGACACCTAATTCTGTTATACTAGTATTAGTGCAGAGAAGTGTAAAGAAAGAGCTTACGTCATTCTGTTCTTCTGTAATATCCGCTACACCTGTTACTTATATCTCTCATCCAGTTTTATTTTCATGTCATGTTATTATTATCTGTTCATAACTGAAAATCACTAGACTTGCCAGACTTTTTGTCTGACCCTTGTTGTTTCGCCTCCTTTCTTCCATTTCCCCCCCCCCCCCAGGTTTTATAGAAGGGAGCACTCTAGCTTGATCCACATTTCTTCCGCTTGAAGTGCTTAAAGTATGGCTTGTCTTCTTCTGTGGGGATTATGATTTTAAACTATGCATTCTGAAGGCTTTTGTACAAGACTGATATTTTGTACTTGAATTCTGATATTGTGATTTGAAAGGATGTAACCAAGCTTATTTCGGTTTCTGTTGTAATAAAGTTATAAATTTTTCAAGTACTGTTTTATCTGTCTTGTAAGTTTCTATTCTGTTTACTAAAATGCTCCACCAAAGTTAAGGCATTCCCTTTGTGAGTGACCTTAACGGAGGTGGGGTGTTACATCTTTTTTCCTTGTTATGCAAATATATAGCCTGGTTGCTAAGATTGGCATCGCCGTTGATCTGAAATTGAGTACAGTTTGTCGCTCGTGGATCTGATGTCATCATTCCAGTTTTATTCGTCGTAATTTGTATGTAGATCAACTAGAAGATGATGGTGAGTACGAAGACGGCGAATATGAAGATGTGGTTGTATTTAAGGAAGAGGATGTAAGGACTTTATTTTATTAGATGATAAACAAACTTCATTTTCTTTATTCGATAGTTGAATGACATTATGTTGTTTCTACTTTAATATTTTAATATACAGAGTGTAACTATTGTTAGGAAGATTCGCTGTATATGCTAAAATACAGGTTGTATTCCCTCCACACTTTTTTCTTTTTTTTACTGGATAAATTTGAGAAGCCTACATGTTGAATAGTCTATGTTGGAATGGTAATTTCATTCCTAGTACAGTAACATGGAAAGAGGCATTCCAAATTCAGTTCGGTATATGCTGCTTTTACTTTTGAAATCGTTTCTCTTTTGATTTTCTGATGTGCAATCCATGCGTGTTTATACGAATTTGACTTTTCTACACAAAAAGAAAATGGTTAGATAAACAAAATAACAAGTTTAGTTATTTTAATCTTGTTAAGCTGTATGGACATTATTTTGCATTGTTTTATCTTCAGAGATGAAAAATTCAAGGAAGAGAGTGGAAGCAACCATCATGGAAGCTATATGGCGTTCAAGCCTAACATTGATGAACTGGAGATGTTATTAGAGGCTTATTTTGTTCTGATAGTATGTAATAATGCACGAAATGTTGTCTAAAACTTATTGTTTGTAATACTGAATATTTAAGTATTTTAATAAATTAATTTGCAAATAATTGTAATATCTGATTTGCTTATGGAGTATTGCTGTATTTAGTGTATTGTTCTTTTCAATTGCAAATGATTTTTTTTAAAACCCAAATGTCAATTACAACGGTGGAAAAAAGGTGTAAAATATACATATTACAACGGTGTTGCAACAGTGCAAAAACGTTGTTGAAGATATTAGTCTATTACAACTTCTTAATAGACGACGGTTAGCCCACCGTTGTAAAATGTATATTACAACGGTGTTCCACCGTTGTAAAAGGGTCATTTTGTTTAGTGGAAGTTGAGATATATGAAATACATCATGCACTCTAGGCAACCAATCAGGCAATTGAATTCTATAAGCGAGAGTTCCAATCCGTTCTTGTATAGGGAATGGACCAATAAATCTGGGCGTTAATTTTCCAGTTTTGCCAAAGCGAATCACTCCTCTCATCGGAGAAACCTTTATATACACATAATCACCAACAGAAAAAGCCAAATCCCTTCTTCTCGAATTGGAATAGCTCTTCTGTCGGCTTTGAGCGGCGAGTAATTGTTTCTTAACGAAATCGACTTTGTCGGCAGCTTCTCGGATCATATCAGGTCCTAATACAAGCCTATTTCCGGGTTCGACCCAACAAGCAGGGGATCGGCACGGTCTACCATACAATGCTTCGAATGGCGACATTGTCAGGCTCGCTTGGTAGCTGTTGTTATATGAGAATTCAGCCAAATGCAGATGGTCTTCCCATGATCCACCGAAATCTAGAACACAAGCCCGCAATAGATCTTCTAAAATACGATTCACCCTCTCAGTCTGACCATCTATCTGAGGATGATAAGCGGTGCTCAAGTTCAACTTCGTTCCCAGTTCGACTTGAAATGCCTCCCAGAATTTGCTAGTGAATATTGGATCTCTAACACTGACTATACTGAGCGATACTCCGTGTAGTCTAACAATTTCCTTGAAGTATATCTGCACCAGACTCTGAGCAGTTCTTTTTGATCTGACAGGTATGAAATGGGCGGTCTTCGTGAAGCAATCTACGATCACCCAAATACTGTCATTTCCTTTTCTGGTTCTGGGCAAACCATCTATGAAGTCCATGGAAATATGTTCCCACTTCCAACCAGGAACGTCCAGCGGTTGCAACAATCCAGCCAGTTTCTGTTGGTCGCTTTTGACTAGCTGGCAAGTAGGGCATCGGCTAACATATAAAGAAATGTCCCTCTTCATCGACTTCCACCAGAAAGTGCGTTTGATGTCATTATACATTTTGCTTACTCCCGGATGGATACTAAGTTTTGACTTGTGGCATTCATCCAGTACTTCCTTTCGGAGCTCAGGAATGTTAGGAACACAAATTCGACCTTTCAGCCTTAGAATCCCCTCATTATCAACTTGGAAACTCGAGGGTTCGCCTTTCTGAATTATCTCTTTGATCTTTTGAATGAAGTGATCATCCTTCTGAAGAGCAGATAATTTATCTATCAATGAAGTCGTGATAATAAAACTGGCGATCATCACATTCTTTCGGCTTAACGCATCGGCCACGACATTGGCTTTCCCTGGAGTGTATAGAATCTTAAAATCATATGCTGCGAGGAACTCTAGCCAACGTTGATGCCTCAGATTCAAATCTTTCTGGGTGAACAGATACTTTAACGACTGGTGATCTATAAACAGTTCAAATTTCTCACCCAGAAGATAGTGCCTCCAGATTTTCAAAGAGAATATTATAGCCAACAACTCAAGATAGTGCCTCCATATTTTCAAAGAGAATACTATAGCCAACAACTCAAGATCATGAGTTACGTAGTTCTTTTCATGTGGCTTCAGCTGACGGCTAGCATAAGCAATAACTTGTCCCCTTTGCATTAACACTGCACCAAGGCCCTCTTTAGAGGCATCTGTCTAGACTTTTAAATCCTGATTGTCATCGATGATGGTTAACACTGGAGTAGTTGTTAATCTTAACTTTAGTTCCTCAAAAGCCTCCTCACATTCTGGAGTCCACTTGAATTTTGAGTGCTTCTTTGTAAGCTTCGTTAAGTGACCAGATATCTTCGAAAAGTTTTTAACGAACTTCCGGTATTAACTAGCCAATCCAAGAAAACTGCGAACCTCTGTAGGAGTACTAGGCTGTTCCCAGTTTTGAATAGCTGTGATTTTACTTGGATCCACAGCAATTCCTTCTTTCGATACGACGCGGCCTAGAAATTTCACTTCATCTTGCCAGAATATACATTTGGATAGTTTGGCTTTTAATACATTCCTTCTGAGGATTTCTAGAACCTGCTTCAAATGCTTTTCATGTTCGGCCTTCGATTTAGAGAAGATTAGAATATCGTCAATAAAAACCAGAACAAATTTATTCAGGACTCCTCTGACCACTCTATTCATCAAATCGACGAAGTAAGCTGGAGTGTTACATAAGCCGAACGACATTACTAACCACTCATAGAATAAGTATGGACCTCTGAATGCTGTCATAGGAACACACTCTTTGGCAATTCGAAGCTAATAGAAGTCTGTAGCGAGGTCCATCCTTGAAAATACTTGTGCTCCATTCAGACGATCCAATAAATCATCAATTCGCGGCAATGGATATTTATTCTTTATTATCTGCTTGTTCAAATCACGATAATCCACACATAGCCGTAGAGTACCGTCAGATTTTGGGACAAACACCACCGCTGCACCCCAATCAGAGAAACTAGGCCTGATCAGACCCTTCCATACAAGCTATCTTGTTTGATTGTCTAATTACTCTTTCTCTTTCAAGGACATTCTTCGAATAGCGTGAACTACTAGCCTTGCATTCGGGATTAAAGCGATCTTGAAATCAATTTCCCTCTACGGAGGTAAGCGAACAACTTCTTCGAACACATCTGCATAATTCTTGACGACAGGAATATCTTTTACGAGGTCGGGAATATTCTCTGTGACTACTGGGGTATTTTCAATTTGGGCAAGAGAAACATCTTGAGTTGACCAAAAGTCTTTTCTATTGGAATTCGGACCTTCGCATGGTATGGTTATATAATTCCCTGATTGGGCCTTCGCCTTAACAACTCTCTCGGCGCATCTAACCTCTGCTTCATTTTTGGTTAGCCAATCCAATCCCAGAATAAGACCGAATTCAGTAAAATTCATGACGATAGAGATAGTAGGGAATTTATAGCAGGAAAAAGAGACAGGTACTGCACAAACCCAACTGAGATCGACGGAACCCCCGACCGGATTTTGAACAGTTATTGGTTCTTTGAGCTTCTTCAAATTCAAATCCAGTTTCTTAACCGCATTCTTTGCAATAAAGCTTCACGACGCGCCTGTATCAAACAGTACTTTAACTGGAATATTTTTGACATTAAGCGTGCCTTCCAAAACATCAGCCTTTTCTTGACTGACTGAGGGCTCAGATGCTTCTGCTACTTCATTTATATGCACTGTTTCAGATTCCTTGAATAGTGGGCAGGCCTTTGAAAGATGACCCAACTGATGGCATTGTCTGCACTTTCTATTCTCTTGAAATCCCTTCTTGGATTGAAGCCCACCTTTTAATCGCTTCTTCAAGGGTCCGCAGTTTATCGCCAAATGCCCTGGCTTCTTACAGTTACTGCATATGGCAGTCGTTACTTGTCCTTTCTCAGATTCAGCCCTTTTCCGATTTGTTTTGGGCTTCTTGCTGACCTCAGGATTATCAATCACAGACCCCGCTTTGTTACTAGAACTGGCTTCCTCTTCGTCCCGCAACATACCTTTCTTATGGAGATCTCCATACTGATAAGCCATGTATATCATTTCAGAAAAAGGAAGCTTCACATTCCTCATCACACTATTCTGATATTTTCTTTGCAGGCCATGAATAAATATCAGATTCTTCCTCTTTGAATCTTGAATCAGATGAGGAGCAAAGTGAGAAAGTTCGTTGAATTTCTTATGATATTCTGGAATGGTCATATCTCCTTGTATCAAATAAGAGAATTCATCATATAATCTCTCAGTCACCTCAGGAGGAGTAAATCTTCCTAGGAAAATCTCTTTGAATCTATCCCAGGTGATATCACCTTCTGGATTATCTTTGATGATTGTTTCCCACCAGATTAAAGCTTCTTCTTTGAGCGCCCAAGATGCCACTAACATTTTATGGTCATCTCTCAGCTGGAAACGCTCAAATATTCTTTCTACAGAGCTCACCCAAGCTTGAGTTTGAATAATAGATTCATTGCCCGAGAATGGTGCTCCGCCCAGATTTCGATATCTCTTTAATAGAGCCTCTAGATCGGGTTCTGCATTTCTTCTGTTTCTGACACTCATTTTTCTAGTACTTCTGCAAATTGCAGATCAAGTGTCAGGTCACAGAAAAGTTATTTTAAGACATAGAAACATATACTTCAAATGTAAATGTGTCTACTGGGGTGTATTTCATTCTGCTATACTCATACTAGGATACTGCTGATCCTATCTGTATTGAGTTACACGTACTAGAACACTACTGGTTCTATTTCTGACGAGTTCGTTAATATGTTATATTCCAGCACTAAGCTTAACCAAAGCTCTAATACCACGTTGTGACGACCCCAAACCCATTACTGACGGTGGCATGGGTAATCTTTGGAATATAACACATAATCAAATTACAGCCGAACAAGATTAAATAAATACACCAGATAATGAGCAAATAATACACTGGATAAACAAAATCATCAGAGTTACATAGTATACAGGATCATACTTAGTACAAATACAGTTCAGCTATACATAAATGTCTACAGCGGAAACAAACATAACATGTACAATAGGGGCTGAACAGCATAAAAAGAGATAAATGATAGAATCCATCTTCAGCTCCAACTATCCAGAAAGAGCCTGCTAAACTTGAATACAAGGCTGCCCATGTAGAAAAAGGGGCACCCGAGTTTGAAAGTGAAACAAACTACGAGTCAGTCATGGGACTGGTATGAGAAATCTACTTAACACAATTAAAATATGGCTAATCACAGGACCACGCCACTTTCGCGGAACGGGTTTACTCCATCGGATTGCCAGTGCTTTAAAACAAACAATTCTTTTAAACATCGCAATGCTTTTTATAAAAATGAAGCCATTATAAGACTCAGTTCCCATCACACAATTGAACGCAAACCGTAGGATAGAGTTTTACCTTATAATCCCCAAAATATGCTTGATACGAATTAACCAAAAGCATTTGATATTATTACTAGTGTTTATAGGTTTCGAAAACAATTTCAATCATAACTATCAATCATAGGCGGCATGGGTACCATATATCATGTCGCCATACATATATACAAACAAAACCGCACGGTGTCATATTTGGAAATTGGATTTCCGTCATGAACCAAGGCAAAAGATAGTCCTTACCGAATTCGAGACGCTCTAGCCCGTGTCTCAGGATCAGAGCTCGAGTGACCCGAGGAGCGACAGGGCCGGTCCACCAATGTGGATTAAAATTCCTGAACACTGCGTTTCCCCGCCCTATGGGGCGTCAATGAGCCAACGAATGACTCCATCGGTCCCGGATCGACCGATATAACCGTGGCGCCTCACAACAGCAACAACCACATAGGTGAAAATAATATAAATGTCGGCTAGTTTAAGCACCGACACCACCTCTAACTAGAAAGAAACGCATGTCCTCCCTGAGGTCCTTTCTCCCGTTTCTGGTTCATACCGTGATGTGAGGCTCGCGAATTCACGTTATACACAAAGCTACGCCACACAGCCGGTGCTTTGGTCATCAACCACATGACTTTTCTTTTCAACAGAAGCCCTAATCACTGCATCTTAGCATGCCACACAAGCAATTCACACCATGCAACTGATGGCTATCAATCACACAGAATAAATTCCAATGTCAGACACACTGTCCATTTGCAAGTCCGTTATGGGTCTGAACGAAACCGGAGGCACTATATACCTCGCAAACCCATCGATCTCCAAGTACGTCTGGACGATTACCACTCATTATCCATTTTTCGGGATGTCTCCCAATCTGGACATCAGTTACCATCCAAACGAGGTGAAGATCTCCGGTCTTCAACCACCGTCTTCATCTTCGATTCCTTATCGTCGATTCAGTTATTCAGAATGGGATAGACCCGGTCTTTATGAGCAACTCGCGTATATAATAAACAAGTGAAAAACAAAGACACATACGCCATATTCTAGTTCATTAGTCACTAACCGTAAATCAGTAAGAGAACGATTTCCCAAATATTAACCCCGAAGGCCGAAACCAACATCAGATCAAAATCCAGGAAACCATTCGACTTAGCCAACCTTCAGTCAGTTTCTAAATTTCACTTCCATATCGTTTATAATATTTTATTACGATTTATCGCTATTTTTATTTATTTTAAAATAGCCAATTTATTTAAACGACGCTTCGGCCATAACGCGACTGTGGCGCTGTTTTTCTTCAGATTTGATTTACACATATCTGAAAATCTAACCGTTGGATTTTCACAAAATTTATATCATTAGAAAGATCTTTTCAAAACGAATCCAACGGTTCCAGTTTCGGGAAAATCCGACGGTCGGATCGCCCGGTATAATCGTTTGAAGTTTCGATTTCAAAATACGAACTGCAGCGTCGTTATTCGATTTAATTTAATTATATATATATATATATACAATCGATTCTGGCGCTGTTTTTCTTCATATTTGAATTAAACATTCCAGACAATCCAACCGTTGGATCTTTATAAAGTTGGTGTCGTTGGAAAGATATTTCCAAAGCGAACCTAATGGTTTCGGTTTCGGGAAAATCCGATGGTCGGATCTCCGGCACTAATCGTTTGAAATCACGGTTTCAAAACATGAACAGCAGCTTCATTATTCGATATATTTCAATTCTACTTATATATATATATATATCGATTCTTCGATTTCCAAACTATATTCTTTTCATACATTTGATAAAAATGATATTTTTATCCAACCGACAATTATTTCAACACTTCGCTATTTTTAACCATTCATGTATATAGAAAAAATGTGATTTTTATTGTAAAACAATTTATTTCGAAACACGTATATTTTATATAGTTCATATAGGTGATAAAAATATGATTTTTGTTATAAAACAATTTATTTCTAAACACGACTATTTTATATAGTCTATATAGATGATAAAAATATGATTTTTATTATGAAACGATTTCTTTCGAACCCGAATACCATTCAACACATGAATTTCTATTCAACGAATGAATTTCTATTCAACACATGAATGTTATTCAAAATTCGTACATATACAATAAAAAGGTGATTTTTATATTGTTAAAACAGTTTATTTAAAACACGAATACCATTCAACACATGAATTTCTATTCAACGAATGAATTTTGATTCAACACATGAATTTTTTCTACAGTTTGTATATATAGAGTAGAAATGTGATTTTTATTGTTAAAACAATTTATTTAAAACACGAATACCATTCAACACATGAATTTCTATTCAATGAATGAATTTCGATTCAACACATGAAGGTTTTCTATAGTTTGTATATATAGAGTAAAAATATGATTTTTATTGTTAAAACAATTTATTTAAAACCCGAATACCATTCAACACATGAATTTCTATTCAACGAATGAATTTCGATTCAACACATGAAGGTTTTCTATTCAACACACGAATATAGTTTCAACACAGGAAAATAATTCTAACACATGAATATTATTCAAAATTTCGGCAGCATAACGACAGGGTAGTTAAAACCGGGACCGTCCCTAGTACGGCTCCTCGCTCTACCTGAAAGCCTCGCAGCTTTTGACAATGGGGAATCATGCATCTAGTTCGCACGCAGGCGGCATGTATATTTTTTCATTTCCACAAACTAATCCTATGTGGTTTCAACCAAATATTTCTCAACCACAAACGGGTATTTTTCAACCACAATCAATCAATTTCAACCATAAACAATTCTAATCAACCATTCGTAATCAACCAATTTTCACACCAATCACAACCAATAAATATCGTCCATGGTGTGTGGACGAGGGGCGTATATATATATATATATATATATATATATATATATATAAACATTTCACTTCTATTTCAACACATATATAATTTTTACAACGCATATATAACTTATATATCGAACGTACAACTTATACAATGCTTATACATGAGGTGTACAACGCTTATATAACTCATACATCGACTATATAATTTATACTTCGTCATTTTCCATATCGTTTATAAATTAGAAATCTCACATTGGATTCCACTCCATCAAAAAATAGCAGAAGGCTCAGAAAAATATGCGGTCTCTCCTAGAATGTAGAAGACGTCCACACGAGTCCACTGTCTCTTGTTTCACTGAATTACATCAAGAAACGAAAATGATATGATTTTTACAGTGAAATCAAAAACCGTAGCGCTTTAAACTGCTATAATATAGTTTAATTAAAAACAGCCGTTACCTTCAGCAAACTGTTCAAAACTAGGTTTGCATTTATCTCGAAATCCGCGTAGCTATTCATCGATCGGCCTTCGCAGCGTCGAAGGGGGAGGAGAGGCGCACGTGCGCAGGGGGGTAAGGCCCAGTTCGACGGCCTGATGTGGGTGCGGCAGCGGTTTGAAACCCGCAACTTCCAGGCGTCGATTCTTTCAAACCACACAACGAAAAAAATCCAAACTATATATGGATTTGATGATCTTCTCGAACACTACAAAATTCTCCAAAGTGGCATGGGTTTTTATTGAGAGGATTAGAAGAAATCGAGGAGAGAAGTAAAGTAAAGCTTTCCGTCATCGGTTTTGGATAGAGTCGGGGAGAGAGAAAATGATGTGGCCAATGAGATATTTTTATTTATTTATATATTTTAAAAATCCGAAAATACCGTCTTATCTCTTATGAACACCAATTCAAACTCAACGACTGTCGTACCTAGCGTTTTACCCCCATTCCGAACACAATGGGATATGTTTCGTAGGCCCATTCGACTGTTTCAGTCAGTTTTCATTCAAATTAAAATACAAAACATTCAATATTTGATTTGAACGTACATTTCAATTTGCCGGGGCCACAAACTGATTCTAAAAATTCCCGAAAAATAAATCTAGCTATGTTTTGACGATACGGTCCTAACAAAACTTGTTTCGTCGAATTCAGAGACCGTTTGAAAAATGGCCCATTTCTGGTCGATCCAATTTAATTATAATTGACCAAAACACGTTTTCCTTTGCCACGATCACATACTAGCTTCAAAAATTATGAAATTTGACACCTAGCAATAATTTGACATCCCATATCCAACAAAAGTGGTTTTGTCAAATTCTGAGGTCGTTTGCAAAATGGCCATTTTCACGGGCTATATAAACTCCATAGCGACCTTTCAGAAAATTCATTTGGCCTTAACTTTTGCTTCCTGCTATGAAACTTCGATTTTTCAGATTCGTTAGAAAGGTATTCACTAACAGATTTAAATATTTTTGGTTTCACTCAAATCCGTTTTGTTTTGCACCCGGTACAGTCAGTCGAAGTTTGAATTCAAATTTTGAAACTACCGCGCCATTTCAGGCCTTGTTTATAATTCAAAGTAATTATATTTATTTTCAACTTCGATTCAAACTTACTTTTCATCATTATTATTTTAAATATTTATTTTAAATATTTAAAATCCACTAAAATAGTCAATTCAAAAATTTTAAATTGGTTTAGATTTTCCGGGTCGTTACAAACTTGGAATTTGAAATACCACATTATAAATCATTGCGGATTTAATAAAATTAATTTCGCTGAAAATGGAGTTCGTTTGAAAACTGATTATTCTTAAATATCAATTTAAATTGACAAAATGATTAAATAAAATCTAAGCGTTTTTGGCTATCGAACTCACATACAACATCAGTTTACAACGAAATTTGGTATCGTATAATAATTTAACGTTACGGTTCCGATGAAACTAATTTCATTGAAAATTGAGGCTATTGGCAAAATGCCTATTCTTAAGGCTTATATGATATCGATAAAATATTATATAAATTACAAAATAATTCCAGTAAATAATAATAAATTATTATTATAGTATATATCCAAATAGAAATATCATATAGCTTCAAATGTAAACCAACATGGATTTATAGCTCAACAACATCAATTTCGAGTTAAAATGGTATCCAAATTATATTAAAATCCATTTAAATTTATTACATAAACGTTATCGTTTATTAACGATTTCCATAGCGACTATTTGAAAACTTGAATAAGACATAACGAACAATTTATAACATAAAATCTCGATTTTTCTCTTTTATATGAAAATTATGGTCAACAAGTTTCAAACGTTTCTTATTTCGCAGAATTCCGACTTGCAATGAATCTTGTATATTCAGTTGAAGTTTACGAACTGACGCACCATTTCTAGCTCGTTTATAATTAAATATGAATTTAATGTTCAACTTCGTTTTAAATGAACTTATTCAATATTAAAAATCCATTAATATTCAAAATATAATATTTAATAAAGATTTAAATATTCGAATTCAACTGTCCAAAAATTCTGGGTCGTTACATTCCTTCCCCTTAAAAGAATTTCGTCCCCGAAATTACTAAGGTTGAAAAAATGTCACAAACCCACTATCTTTAAAATCCAATTTATTTTAAATCAAAAAAAATTCATTATTTTTAATAAACCATTTCAAAAATATCAAAAAAAAATTCTAACACTTTAAATTCTCGAAAAGTTTCGGTAGATTCTCCCATGTACAAAGGGACTTCTACGATATCGCTGGAACAAATAATATATATATATATATATATGTGTGTGTGTGTATATATATATATATATATATCGACCCACATGGTTGGAAAAACAAAATACAAAACCCAAAATTTTTATATTTTCGTATAGGTGTACTTTTTAGGAGCATCATTGAGCATACTTGCTTAATTTACGTGCAATCTACGCAGCCAAAATCAATCCTAATAGCCTTCTAGCACCTGTACTTAACTCAGTTTTCCATGTAAGCAAAAAATTCATGAAATTTTTAAATAATATTCCATTAATCAATAATTATAACTACAACAATTACCGAAATCAAACACGAAACACCAATTCATTTGCAAATACAAGGTTAAATCATTAATTTCAATTCATATGAAGTTTCATTCTATTTTATTATGATGGAATTCGTTTCTTGGTTTTCAGTTCATTAAACTCTATTTTGAACTGTTGATGAATTATATTCAACTAATCTAGCCAACAAACAACAATCAGTCAACCAATGCACAACTGACATAATCAAATCAATTGAATTTACATTCAATATTAATATTTACTTTGGTTAAACATATTTTAACATCAATCGATCAATATTCGATTGATTTATATTTAAATTTTATTCATTCAATTCCCAAATCTCAAATAAAATTTATTAAATTTCGATATCCATTCTTAAATCAACTCCACTTAACCAAGTTAAGTCTCATCTCCATATTCAATTAACCAATCGATTCTCAAATTTGTTTACTTCCATTTTAAAATCCAAGTTCTGATTTTATTTCAAAAATCATTCAATTTCCTTTCAAATTTTATTTAACTTATTTTTAGGTTAAATCCCGATGCATTCACTCTCATACTAAAATTATCATCCACAAATCCCATTTGTGAAATCTTTTTTAGTTATATTGAACAATTTCAAATTTTATAATCCAATTTGAATTTCATTTAAATCAACCAAACAAACACACACACACACACACACACACATATATATACACACATCAATAATTTAATAAAATTATTTCTTTTCTATACAAAAATATATTTTACATCAAATTATTTCTTTTAGCCCCTTTATAAAACAATATTGTATCCATTGCTAGTTCAATGCTTCTCAACACTTGAACCTATCAAACAACGCAATACAAAACATTTGTATATAGAATCTACAAATACGCTCTCATATATACACACACACACTCCAATCAGTCTAGGGTATTACTAACCCCATCTCTATCGAGTTACTCCATAGAACTAAAGTTATTACTAAAGAAATAGCTCTGATACCACATTAAGGACCCAGCGGGAATTCTGCTCCCGAATTTCGACAACAATACATAAAACCGTATTACTGGCAAAGACTCAAGTATCGAACACCAGATAGTTAGTAGAAAGAAATTAGAGGGTGAGATAACAAAGAAATATTAGAATAAAAGAAAAAGAAGAACCAACACAACACAGAGTCTCACATCGCAGCGAAACAAAATATAATTTAGAAATAAATCTTTACTGAGAGCTTTAAAAGTACTTACAACCATCAGAGTGCATCAACACATCTGAAAAGTTATAACAATCTGTCCTTATATACAATCAAATAGCAAAATAATACTATATAATATCATACATCTGAACTCTTCCAACTCGTCTCTTCACATCATCCGATAACCTGAACTTGTAAAACTCGGTCTAACCCAAGCATTATAAACGTCGGATCAGTTGAACCAGAGTGAGAATCCCACTAAGTTTATAAGAAAAATCCAACTTGATTTTAAAGTTAACAGATATTTTCTAAAAGAAAAGGATAATCTTAAGACCGATCCACACGTAAACACAAATGGTTTTTACTACAATGACCCAAAACATTTTGAAATCATATCTTTTTCTGATATTATAATAGTGTCTAAATACAAATAAATAACAATCTAGCGGAACGCTTGCATCTCCCGCTCCACATATATAGTATAAAATCAAAACCGCGGGCTCTTATTCGATAATGATTTCCAACTGACAATGTATGAGACCACCTTCCGATAGTGTATCTCTAGAGAGGAATACACCGGGTTCAGCAAGAAAATCTTGCAACCTAGGCTAAACATGACCTGACCATTCATTTCGCTTGATTATTCCGAATATATTGTCACCTTACGGTTGCTAGCAACATAACCATTCCCGAGAGATACAAAAGCGAAAAGAATATGAATATTTTCTAGATGGTGAAAACACACCCTAATGAGAGCGACCGATATTGCCATGCAACCTACCCAATTTTATACCATTTCCTAGTTGATGAGGCTTGAGGTTTAAATCTTCTTTTCAGAACATCTGGCCACCATTCACTTTGTGTTCCACATCGTCAGATCCTCTAGAAAATAACTAATTGACATCCCCAAAAATAATATAATTGTTAAGCTAAGAGAAGTGCCCTGCTCCGCCACCAACTATGGTACGTTTGAAGAAACCAATGTACGTAATCCCCTTGGAAATACTCCGTCAGACATTCACCCATACAAGTCATCCATAAACAGGATGAACCGAAGGAACTCCCCTACCACATCCTAGGTATCACCCTATGGATCAGTAGCGAGTAGTCCTAAAAATCTATAGATATCACTTACAACATAATCATAAGTCATAATATTTCTGGCGACCACCAGAGAAATTCAAAAAGTATCTCTTCCGCTCATGAAGATCAACGGTCCTCAATTGCTTCATCTTCCACGTATTCGCTAGTTCAGAATGGTTTTCAAATATAAATTCGATCCCAGTTTTTCCGTACAAACAATCATATAGGTCATATTTGATAGTCAGTTATTTAACTATCACATAAACAACCATTCATCCATAAATATAAAATAAGTTTACTGATTCGGCACCGAGCATCATTTACCCTCTTTAACTAACCAATCGTTAATTAATATTAAAACTTCTAATTCAAGAAACATTTCATTTTTCTTATTTAATATAAGAATATACAATTATCACTCCACTTTTACTTATTGACACCTCATTGTAAATTGGTAAGTGAATAAATCTCTCAGTATCAACCCCGAAGGCCGAGACCAACATCAGATTGACACCTTGAAAATTACTCAACTTAACCAACGTACAATAAGTTCCAAATTCATAAAAACCACAAAATATTCCCTTCTTGCCATTTTTCAAATTATATCTTTTATAATCTCATTAAACATTTCCAATTTTGTTTTAAATATCATTTCGTAAAATTAACTAAAATATTCAACTTAACTTCTATAGATAAGTATTACAGATTCCATTTCAAAACCCTTTACGTTTCATTTACAAAAATCTTTAATCTACCGTTTATAGTTTATAGTTTATAAAATCCTTAACCATTTATTTATAAATAATTTTACCATTTATTTATAAATATCTTAATATTCGTTTATAAATATCTTAACCATTTGTAAATATTTACCTCAGTTCGAAACATCCCTTTATTTTATAAAACCATTCCACAACTATGTTCATATAACTCAATTTATATGAATTTCCATTTATAACTCCTTTTGGCAATCTCTCCTTAAAATCCCAATTATTAGAAATTCGTCTCATTTCCCAGTTTACGCCAAATGCTCATATTCTATTTTTAATTTCGTTTATTCGCTAATCTCATTCACAAAAACACTTTTTATCACATTTCGTATATTTATAAACAACATTTGCAAAAACGTTCATTAGTTCCAAAAGTCACCCTTCATTCTTTCTAATTCAATTCGCGTACATTTCCACTACCATTAGTTCATTTCATCAATTTAACATCTTTAAACATTCCATTTACGCCGCTCAAACCCTTCTTTGCAAACATTTTAACATTTTCATTCAGTTTTTACCATTTAACCATTTATTTCATTAATATCTTGGAATTTCCATAAATTTAAAATTTAAATAGTTTTAAAAACATAATTAAATCTTCAACTTTTATTTTTAAAATGAATATCATATTTCAAATATATAAATTTAATTTTGAAAATGTTCATAATCGATGTATTATCAATTTCAAAAATCTTTTCCTTTATCGTCGGTACTAAAGAGCTAAATATCAGCTAAAGTGTCGAACCATGAAATATAACCAATTTCACATCCAAATGAACTGTAACACCCCGAATTTTCTGAGAATATTAAAAATAACAAATTCAAGAACACTTAATTTTTAGAAGAAGAATTAAGTGAAATGGGTTACGCTATTACGTTCAATTTTGGTCAAGATAGACATTTGGTTTGCATAAAATGGATACCATATGAAGAAGTTATTGAGCCTTGAAGTTTGTATGCTTATGAGAAATATATATATGTAAATTGAATAAATAAATATTCAAAAAAGTTCAAAGCAGCAATCGGGAGGGGGAGTAACCGAACGGGTCCATTTTTGAGGTCGACCCAAGCCCCGTTGGGTCGACTAGGGGTTGATTCAGGGTGTTTGGCTGTCAACTCATGGACCGATTCGCTCTAAGGCAGATGTGGCATCTTATTGGTTCTCATGGTTCAAGGTTAATCTAATGGTCCAAAAACACTCTCTACAAATATATAAGGACCCTAAACCTTAAACCTAATTCTATTATTCACTCTCATCTAAACCTAGCCGCCACTAAAACCTAAGTCAAATTAAATCTAATCTAATTCAACTAAGAGAATTCAACGATCTACATCAAAGGCTAGCAATTCAGTTTCAGAATACAGATCCCTGAAATCAAGTTTTTCCTTTTGATTGTTAGTGTAGTTATCTTTCAGATATGAATAAGTTAAAGACATGATTTGTAATGAATTGTAAAATAGAATTGTATCAAGTTGTATGTGATGCTGATTCATGTTTATTCATGTCTATTCTACCATATATGCCAATGAACTATTGTGGTCTATCGAACCTATCATGTTATGTGGAAATTGGTGAGTAAACCTATGATGTTGTATAGGAATTTGGGAATGAAATTATCATATGTAAGTTTGGTGATATTATGATACATACAAGTTTTAGGCTAAGTCATGTCGTTTATGCCTAATTATTAAGAGCCATTATGCATACATGTTTAGATCTACGACCTTATATGTTTAGATCTATAACTTTATATGTCAGATCCATATGCCTTTATGATAGATCTAATTTGCAAGTTCACCACTACATGCCAAGTTTAACTTGTATAATTTTATGTAAATTTATCTTCTTGTGGTTCATGTTGCATAGATCAAATTTGCAAGTTCATAGTTAAAAGTATATTGTTCTATGCCAAATCCATGTGACGTATGTGTAGTTAGATCCATACTTTTGTATGATGTTGGAATGTTGCAATGTTCCTCTTTTCCCTTTTTTTTTGTTTTATAAGTTAGGCTAAAATATCGAGCCTTACATTCTATGTAATTTTACGAACGTACAACGGGGGTAATGTTGGGGAAAACATGAAATTACATGTAATTGGCATGTTTGACACATAAGCATGATAAGTGGCATGAAAATGGTATAATCTATATACCTAAAATTTTGAACGTGATTTAGAAGGAAAGTGGGCCATGACAATAATTGATTTATAATTTACATATAAATATGTAGGATAAACATTAAAAATTACATGGCATAGATTGGTTCATGAAATGGTATATTTAGTATACCATTAATTGTGAGCATAATTAAAAGGATAATTATGGCATAATTAAATTGGGAATAATTTACATATGGAATTTGTCATAAATAAGAAATATGTAAATTTAGAAAAGATGAATATGCCTAACCCGAGGTTAGACTGAGTTGTGGTGTAAAACTGCCCGGAACCGACCGACACATCTAGTAACCACAACAATACCTGTCTAATGTGGGTGGTTAGTGCATTGAGCCCAAAAAGGACCTGAGGTTAGACTGAGTTGTGGTGTAAAACTGCCCAGAACCGAACGACACATCTAGTGACCACAACAATACCAGTCTAATGTGAGTGGTTGGTGCTTTAATAAAGCTAAGTCAAGATTGGTAGGGTTAAGTCAATTAAGGAAACACTTAACCAATTCAACATGTTAACTAAATGGGTGAGGTTAAGTAAGTTTAGAACACTTAACCGTTATAACATGTTAATTAGACAAGTGGGTGAGGTTAAGTAAATTTAGAACACTTGTAACACCCCGTATTTTCTGTTAACGGTATAATAATGAATTAAACAATACTTAATTTAAAATATGAGAATTAAGGGAAACGGGTTATGCCATTGTGTTCGACTCGGAATTCTGGTTGGGATAGAGTCCGAGTTTACGTAAATTGGACTTAGTATGAAGAAATTATGGCTGTCGGAAGTTTCTAGAAAATTCAAATAAATTCAAACAGCTCGAAAACAAATTCAAATTCTAATCAGAAGTCAGAAGCGGGCTGGGCGGGAAAATTCCCGCCCAGGACCCAGGTCGACCAGAAGGTCGACCCTAGTTTCGACCTCCCCCCTACAGGTTGACCTGGGGGTCGACCTGCTCCCCCGGGGCAGATCTGAAAGGTGATAATTTTGTGACTCAATGCTGAGTCACTAGGGCTGAGGTGTCACCCTATCTTGACTTGATGGTTGTGGTTAACCCTAGGATCATCCGACGGCTGAAATTGAATTGAAATTCTATATAAACAACCCAATGCTCAAACCTAAAAATCACTCAAAAATAATCCTAGAACTATCATGCTGTCAATAGAAAACTTGGAGTAGCCGTCACTAATTCAAAGACAAGATAAGATAAGAACTTGAATCAAAAACCAAATTAAAAGTTATCGAATTCAATGATCTACATCAAGGGCGAGCTTACAAATTTCAAAATTCAGATTTCAGAACGCAAGAATTGCTTTTTAGTTTGTAAGTTGGTTATTACGCAGATTTAAACGTTCTTTCAAATGAATCATGACATGTTGTAATTTGGATATAGAATGATGCTTATGTATAAGATTGATTCTCATTTATCTTAAAGTATCTTTGTAATTAATCATGTCTATATGCTTGTGGTGATGAACATGTTGTATATTAATCATGTCTACATGTTTGTGGTGACGAACATGTTGTATATTAATCATGTTTATAGGCTTGTGGTGATGAACATGTTGTATGTTATTGGAATCTATTATGATTGGGTAATGGATTTATTTTGCCAATTAAATGGTGAAACATGTCATGTTATAAATTGGTGGTTATTTGCAAGTTTATGATCTAAAACACATGCTTATATGTTAGATCAACACTCACGTATATTCATGTTAGGTTGAATCTATTTATGTTGTAAATTTTGGAATTGTAGTCTTCTTATGTTTTAACACATAAGTATCATGCAAAATTGTGATTCGAATATGTTTATAACAACCCTCTTATGTTTAACACACATAAGTTATCATGCTAAGTTGCAATTTAAAAATGATTATAGTAGCTTTCTTATGTTTCACATGCATAAGTTAATACGCTAAGTTGTGGGTTGAAACTGTGATTATATGTTAAACCTCCATGCTAGACCTTTGTCAAGTTTACATGACAACTAGACCCAACTTAGTCACAAGTTCACCTTTACCCATTTAATTAAAGTTAAATGATACCTCTATGCCAAGTTACACATGACAAGTTGAAATGTATGCTATTTTAGGTTTATTTCATGTCCCTTGTTTATTACCCCTTTTCTTGTTTATGGGTTGGGCTAATTTACTAGCCCAACATTTTTTATGTGATTCATGCGTACGTTCCACGGGGGTAGCGATGGGAAAATATGAAAATTCATGGCATAGATTTGTTCGTAAAATGGTATATTTGATATACCATTTATGGTGAGCATAATCAAAGGATAATTATGGCATGATTAAATTTAATTTAATTTACACAAAGAAATTAGACATATATAGAAAAATGTGAATTTAGAAAAATGCCTAACCCGAGGTTAGACTGAGTTATAGTGTAAATCTGCCCGGAACCGACCGGCATATCCAGTGACCACAACAAGACCTGTCTAATGTGGTTGGTTAGTACATCAAGCCCAAAAAGAACCCGAGGTTAGACTGAGTTGTGGTGTAAATCTGCCCGGAACCGACCGGCACATCCAGTGACCACAACAATACCTGTCTAATGTGAGTGGTTGGTGCTTTAATAAATTAAAGCTAAGTCAGGATTGGTAGGGTTAAGTCAATTAGGGAAACACTTAACCGATTCAACATGTTAACTAAAGAAAGGGTGGGGTTAGGTAAACTTGGACACTTAACCAAATAAACTTGTTGATTAGAAAACCCTAGTAGCGGGGACCCATTTCAGCAGTAACCCACATAGATGTATCATGGTACCCTGGAACTAGGTAGGGTGGGGCACGATTACTGGGCTGATTATAAGCGGTCAAAACGTCGGCGGTTGGTGGGCCAGTGTAGGTTCCGACGGAGTATGGGCGTGCACGTACTCCGGAGTGGAAAAATCAGGCACTGAGCATCAGTAGTATACACTGTGCATCTTGAATCGTGTCGGATTACCACCAGAGGGACTGATACACCCATGGTGGGACCAGCACAGGTATCTACAATCAAGCGGGGCCGAATGACACAGGATATGAATGCATACGAGTAGGAGCCGATCATTAAGGGGATCGTTTGTTATAAACACGTAGGGCTGGTTGAACCAATGGTTAAGTAGGTGCAGAGACTATATTAATGGGTGCGATCACATGTTCCTCTTATCTTATATTAGGGTATTGTCCTATGTTCTGTTATTACTGTCATGATCCCTTTCCTTTTTTAAATGCTAATAATCGCCGAACTTGCTAGACTTATGTCTGACCCGTTTTGTTTCGTCCTCTTTTCTTCCGTTCCCCCGCCCCCCAGGTCCACAGGGAGGGAATACTGCGGCTTAATCAGACTCTTTGCAAGCTTCAAGAAAGTAAATGTATGATTTGGACTCTCTCTCACCTTGGTTATGGCTCTTGGACATTACCCTTGGGGATTTATGCAGTTTTATTTTTGGTTTATGCTTCTTTATTAAATAATCAAGACATAAATTATGTTGTAATGTTTTGGAAGTTATTTTGAGACAATTTAATGTAATGCTTTTGTATTGAACCACGTATGCAATAAATATTTGAATTCCGCTGCTTATACTTATCTGTTTTGTAAAGTTTTTTCTGTGTCTTGTACCTATAACCCTCCACCAAAGTCAAGGCATTCCCTTTGTGAGTGACCTTAACGGAGGTGGGATGTTTCAACACTTAGCCGTTATAACATGTTAATTAGACAAGTGGGTGAGGTTAAGTAAATTTAGAACACTTAACCGTTATAACATGTTAATTAGAAAAGTGGGTGAGATTAAGTAAATTTAGAACCCTTAACCATTATAACATGTTAATTAGACAAGTGGGTGAGGTTAAGTAAATTTAGAACACTTAACCGTTATAACACGTTAATTAGTCAAGTGGGTGTGGTTAAGTAAATTTAGAAACACTTAACCAATATAACTTGATTTATGGAAAGGTTAAGTTAAAATAAGAGGGCAACACTTAACCAATATAACTTGATTTGTAGTAGGGTTAAGTTAACACAAGAAGGCAACACTTAACCAAAGTAACATGACCTGTAGGTGGGTGAATTGATTGATGACACTTAACCAATACAACAAGATGAATACGTGGGGTTAAGTTAACAAGAAACACTTGACCAATATAACTTGATGAACGAACGGGGTTAAGTTAATAGGAAACACTTAACCGATCCAACATGATAAGTAAGGAGGGTCAAGTTAATAAGAAATGCTTAACCAACATGACATGATGAATGAGTGGGTTAAGTTAACATGAGCGGAAAACACTTAACTAATATGGCGTAATGTGCGGGAGGGTTAAGTACATGTCGGGTTGGTAGGTAATATTAGTAAATATTGGCCCGCAAAACTTAACCATTAAATAAACATGCTTGAAACAGTGGAAGGGTTAAGTACATATCGGGTTGGTGGGTAATATTAGAAAATATAGACCGACAAAACTTAACCATTAAAAAAACATGCTTGAATCAGTGGAAGGGTTAAGTACATATCGGGTTGGTGGGTAATATTAGTAAATATAGGCCCACAAAACTTAACTATTAAAATAAGCATGCTTGAATCGATCGGAGGGCTAAGTACATCTCGTGTAGGTGGGTAATATTAGTACATATAGGCCCACAAAACTTAACCATTAGTTAAAAATGCTTGAATCGATGGGAGGGTTAAGTACATATCGGGTTGGTGGGTAATATTAGTAAATATAGGCCCACAAACTTAACCAATAGGAAACCCTAGTAACGGGCACTGTGCATCTTGAATCGTGTCGGTCGCTATCATAAAATTGATACACCTTATGGTGGGACCAGCACAGGGTATCTACACGCAAGAGAGGGCCGTTTGACACAGACATATGGAACATGAATACAAGTAGGGAGCCGATCGATAGGGTATTAAGGGTATATCTAACATGTTCATGGCAATTAGGCTGATTGAAGTGGAATCCTCACAATAGATGTACACCTGAAGGCTACCACAATTACGGGGGTTGGATCACGTTTATCATTTTATATAGATTACTAGTTGGGACACTAGTTAGGTGGTGCAGAGATAAATATAGAAATCAGATTAACAGAGTATTAGTGAAGAAGAAAACACATTCAGTTCACCTTGCACTTATCTTGTCTTTAGTTACCATGTTTTTATGGTATTTTCCTATTTTCGATTTATTCCTGTCATGATCCTTTATCTTGTTTGCATGCTGAAAGATCACTGGACTTACCAGACTTATGTCTGACCTAGTTTGTTTTTTGCCTTTTTTCTTCCGTTCCCCCCCCCCCACACACACAGGTAGTCAGGGAAGGAATTGCTCAGCCTAACTTGGACCTCTTCTCTTTCCAAGCTTGAAGATTAGTTGGTGTATTGCTTTGGACGCTCTCTCTTCCACTGCTATGGCTGGTTCATGCTTTATCGGGGAATATCATTGTTTTTATGCTTGTTTTATTCTTGGAAGTTTTTAAATCAAGAAAGAAGTTCTATGTATTACATTTAAGTATGATTGAGGTAATTGTTGTAAAAGCTTGATTGAATTAAGTTGTTTATAAAATGACTTTATTTTCCGCTGCTTTATTTGTTTGTCTTGTAATTTATCTGCATCTTTTACCTATAATGCTCCACCGAAGTTAAGGCATTCCCTCTGTGAGTGACCTTAACGGAGGTGGGGTGTTTCACTTGGTATCAGAGCTGAAGGTTACCAGATCAGATAAAAGATTTGAAAATTTATTTTAAAAATGATTTTAAAAGAAGCATTTTCAAAAGAAAGTTTTGTTTTAAAGGCATATTCCCCAAAGCCATATGCACTATCTTTTTGATCCTCTGTTTGAATCCTTGTTTCCTTCTTTCCGAAGTCTCCGGGGCTCCTGGCTTTCCGGGAGGTAACCTCATCGTTGCATGGTTCTGTAGGCTTGATGAGACAACGACACCTGTAAAAGGGCGAAGAAGTGCCCAACTTCCATATTTAGCCGCTGTAGTTTCACCTGCGGCTAATTTTCTTTCGAGCTTTGTAGGATTTTCCATGCGATGGAGGCAGCTTTCGAGAGACTTGTCAACGTGTTACACAAGGATAGTAAAGATGGGATTGAGGGAGTTTTGCTAAGGAGCACAACCCAAGGATGAGGAACTCATGGATATGGACTTGGTTCACAAAGGAGGAGGTGTAAGTGGAAGAATCACAAGACAAGAGGAAGTATCTTTATTATGGTATAACGGGACAAGGGCAAGAACAAAGACAGGATTTTCCGGAAGGAAAGTGCATGCTCTCACCACCAGCATACCTGAGAGAGAGGTAGTAAGGTTTCTGTTGATAAGTTTAGTTTTTCTTCTTGATCATCCTGCTAGTACTCTTTTTGATTTTTGCGCTTCGCATTCGTTTATATCTGCTTCCATAGTTGAGTCTCTACACCCTAGAGCTTGTATAGTAGAGGATCCCATTATTGTCTCAAGTCCAATTTGTGGTTCGGCTCATTTGTCTTTGGTTTGTAAGGATTTAAGATACTTATGTTTTTGGCTTCATGGGCTATGGGTTGATTCTAGGCATGGATTAGTTAGCTAGTAATTGTGAAAGGAGGGTAGTTAGACTTTCGACTTGCCTCGGGAATACCCTCGAAATTTCATGCGAGCCTAAGGGATCAGTTTTTCTTAGCTACCTAGAATCACTTTATGTATTTATCGACGATTTTCGATCCGTTAGAGTAGTCCATGAGTATGCATATGTTTTTTTATTAAGTTTAGGAGTTTTCCCTCTAAAAACTCGAGATAGACTTCCGCATATATCTAGTTGACAATACAAAGCTAGTTATGCGATCAACGATAGTTTTGGAGCAAGATTGGTGAGGATAACCAGAGTCGGTTAAGTGCTCAATTGTTTGGTTGTTTTGCTAGTACCACCTCACATAGATCGTCCAAATTCAGAGGAGGTATTCCTTAGGTGCTTGTCTGATATTGGTTTAGGCCTTTGGGGCTTGTACTTGAGGGATGCCGAGTTCGACTATGATGGTTTGCGTGAGAGATAAATAGTTGTGGTAGGCGCTGTAAGTAGAAAAAAAAAACTAACCTTAAGAGAGGTAAAAAGTACATAGCAACCTTTAGCTTTAGACCCTCAGATTTGTGACATGATGGATAAGCTAAGTAGAGGAGAGACCTATAGTCATCTTAGTATATACACTTGGTATCATGGTTAACATCTGTTTATCTTGAAAGATAGTTCGACTACATTGGATACCCTCTAGCATAGTAAGTAATCGAGGTCTATCTTTACTAGTGGGTTTTGGAAATGGAGGTCAAGAAGCTTCACAATCGTAAAGTTAAATTAGTTAAGGTACAGTGGAGTGAAGCTCAAGAAGATGCGACTTAGAAGACTGAAGACTAGATACACGCATCATACCCTTTTTGAGGGTATATCCTTGATTCCTCTTTTTCTTTAAAGTTTATTTGCATGCTAGTCTTTATCTTTTAAGTATATCCTCTCGGTCCTATTCTCGATCCTTAGGTAGAAGCCAATGGATGAAAACATGTGTTTGAGACATGTTATGATTGATGGTTGCAAGTTGTTGCAAGTGTTTGCTAGTGGTTGCTCGTGGATGCATATACACACATTAGGCACTAGATCGGCTCAGTCACTTTCATATTTCATATGCGTATGAATGTATTTGTATATGGATTGAAACTTGATGTGTTATCATATGGATGTTGCATATGGATGAGTGAATATGCACACATATAGTATTACATGATTAGGGATATTTGCATACATATTGGACGCATGACACTCTCATGATTCGCATTAAGGAGGTCAACTGGATCGGTAGACCGCCTGATTTAGCACTAGATAAGAGACATATACACACACTCTGTATATGTTCATATGGCATTAGAAGTCTTTTAAGGACAATGGATGCTTGTGGATGATGGATGAGTAGATGGATGATTGGAAGTTAGGATGCATTCTTCTTAACTTGAAGATTTCGAGGACGAAATCCTTTAAGGAGGGGAGAATGTAACACCCCGAATTATCTGAGAATATTAGAATTAACAAATTCAAGAAAACTTAATTTCTAGAAGAAGAATTAAGTGAAATGGGTTGCACTATTACGTTCATCTCAAAATTTTGGTCAAGATAGACATTTGATTTGCATAAAACGGATACCTTATAAAGAAGTTATTAAGCCTTGAAGTTTGTATGCATATGAGAAATATATATATATAGATAAATATAAAAATTAAATAAATAAATATGCAAAAAAGTTCAAAGCAGTGAATCGCGAGGGGGAATAACCGAACCGTCCCATTTTTGAGGTCGACCCAAGCTCCGCTGGGTCGACTAGGGGTTGATTCAGGGTGTTTGGCTGTCAACTCGTGGGCCGATTCGCTCTAAGGCAGATGTGGCATCTGATTGGTTCTCATGGTTCAGGGTTAATCTAATGGTCCTAAAACACTCTCTACAACTATATGAGGACCCTAAACCTAAAACCTAATTCTATTATTCACTCTCATCTAAACCTAGCCGCCACTAAAAACTAAGTCAAATTAAATCTAATCTAATTCAACTAAGAGAATTCAACGATCTACATCAAAGGCGAGCAATTCAGTTTCAGAATATAGATCCCTGAAATCAAGTTTTTCCTTTTGATTGTAAGTGTAGTTTTCTTTCAGATGTGAATAAATTAAAGACATGATTTGTAATGAATTGTAAAATAGAATTGTATCAAGTGGTATGTGATGCTAATTCATGTTTATTCATGTCTATTCTATCATATATGCCTATGAACTATTGTGGTTTATAGAACCTATCATGTTATGTAGAAATTGGTGAGTAAACCTATGATGCTGTATAGGAATTTGGGAATGGAATTATCATATGTAAGTTTGGTGATATTATGATACATACAAGTTTTAGGCTAAGCCATGTCGTTTATGCCTAATTGTTTAGAGCCATTATGCATACGTGTTTAGATCTACGACCTTATATGTTTAGATCTACAACTTTATATGTTAGATCCATATGCCTTTATGATAGATCTAATTTTCAAGTTCACCACTACCTTCCAAGTTTAACTTGTATAGTTTATGTAAATTCATATGCTTGTGGTTCATGTTGCATAGATCAAATTTGCAAGTTCATAGTAAAAAGTATATTATTCTATGCCAAATCCATGTGACATATGTGTTGTTAGATCCATACTTTTGTATGATGTTGGAATGTTGCAAAGTTCCTCTTTTCCCTTTTTTGTTTTATAAGTTAGGCTAAAATATCGGGCCTAACATTTTATGTAATTTTGCGGACGTACAATGAGGGTAACGTTGGGGAAAACATGAAATTACATGTAATTGGCATGTTTGACACACAAGCATGATAAGTGGCATGAAAATGGTATATTCTATATACCTAAAATTTTGAACGTGATTTAGGAGGAAAGTGGGCCATGACAATAATTGATTTATAATTTACATATAAATATGTAGGAAAAACATGAAAAATTACATGGCATAGATTGGTTCATGAAATGGTATATTTAGTATACCATTAATTGTGAGCATAATTACAAGGATAATTATGGCATAATTAAATTGGGAATAATTTACATATGGAATTTGTCGTAACTAAGAAATATGTAAATTTAGAAAAGATGAATATGCCTAACCTAAGGTTAAATTGAGTTGTGGTGTAAAACTGCCCGGAACCAACCGGCACATCCAGTGACCACAACAATACCTGTCTAATGTGGGTGGTTAGTGCATTGATCCTAAAAAGGACCCGAGGTTAGACTGAGTTGTGGTGTAAAACTGCCCGGAACCGACCGGCACATCCAGTGACCACAACAATACCTGTCTAATGTGAGTGGTTGGTGCTTTAATAAAGCTAAGTCAAGATTGGTAGGGTTAAGTCAATTAAGGAAACACTTAACCAATTCAACATGTTAACTAAACCGATGGGTGAGGTTAAGTAAATTTAGAACACTTAACCGTTATAACATGTTAATTAGACAAGTGGGTGAGGTTAAGTAAATTTAGAACACTTAACCGTTATAACATGTTAATTAGACAAGTGGGTGAGGTTAAGTAAATTTAGAAAACTTAACCATTATAACATGTTAATTAGACAAGTGGGTAAGGTTAAGTAAATTCCTTTATAACATGTTAATTAGACAAGTGGGTGAGGTTAAGTAAATTTAGAACACTTAACCGTTATAACATGTTAATTAGACAAGTAGGTGAGGTTAAGTAAATTTAGAAACACTTAACCAATATAACTTGGTTTACGGAAAGGTTAAGTTAAAATAAGAGGGCAACACTTAACCAATATAACTTGATTTTTAGTAGGGTTAAATTAACACAAGAAGGCAACATTTAATCAAAGTAACATGACACGTAGGCGGGTTAAGTTAACTTGAATTTATTGATGACACTTAACCAATACAACAAGATGAATACGTCGGGTTAAGTTAACAAGAAACACTTGACCAATATAACTTGATGAACGAACGGGGTTAAGTTAATAGGAAACACTTAACCGATCCAACATGATGAGTAAGGAGGGTCAAGTTAATAAGAAATGCTTAACCAACATGACATGATGAATGAGTGGGTTAACTTAACATGAGCGAACAACACTTAACTAATATGGCGTAATGTGCGGCAGGGTTAAGTACATATCGGTTTGGTGGGTAATATTAGTAAATATTAGCCCACAAAACTTAACCATTAAATAAACATGCTTGAATCAATGGAAGGGTTAAGTGCATCTCAGGTTGGTCGGTAATATTAGTAAATATAGGCCCACAAAACTTAACCATTAAATAAACATGCTTGAATCAGTGGAAGGGTTAAGTACATATCGGGTTGGTGGGTAATATTAGAAAATATAGGCCCATTAAACTTTACTATTAAATAAACATGCTTTAATCGATGGGAGGTTTAAGTGTATCTCGTGTAGATGGGTAATATTAGTACATATAGGCCCACAAAACTTAACTGTTTATTTAAAATGCTTGAATCGATGGGAGGGTTAAGTACATATTGGGTTGGTGGGTAATATTAGTAAATATAGGCCCACAAACTTAACCAATAGGAAACCCTAGTAACGGGGACCCATTTCAGCAGTAACCCACATGGATGTATCACGGTACCCTGAACTAGGCAGGGTGGGGCACGATTACTAGGATGATTATAAGCGGTCAAAGCAACGGCATGGGGTACGTCAGTGTGGGTTCCGACGGTATACGGGTGTGCACGTACTCCGGAGTGGGAAAAACAGGCACTGGGTACGAGTAGTTATACACTGTGCATCTTGAATCGTGTCAGGTCGCTATCATAAGGATTGATACACCTTATGGTGGGACCAGCAAAGGGTATCTACACGCAAGAGAGGGCCAATTGAAACAGACACATGGAACATGAATACAAGTAGGGAGCCGATCGATAGGGTAGTAAGGGTACGTCTAACATGTTCATGGCAATTAGGATGATTGAGGTGGAATCCTCACGATAGATGTACACCTGAAGGCTACTACAATTACGGGGGTTGGGATCACGATTATCATTTTATATAGATTACTAGTTGGGACAATAGTTAGGTGGTGCAGAGATAAATATAGAAATCAGATTAAGAGAGTAGTAGCGAAGTAGAGAAAAAGTAGAAGCGCATTCAGTTCACCTTGCACTTATCTTGTCTTTAGTTACCTTGTTTTTATGGTATTGTCCTATTTTCGGTTTATTCATCTCATGATCCTATATCTTGTTTACATGCTGAAAGATCACTGGGCTTACCAGACTTATGTCTGACCTAGTTTGTTTTTCGCCTCTTTTCTTCCGTTCCCCCCCAGGTAGTCAGGGAGGGAATAGCTCAGCCTAACTTGGACCTCTTCTCTTTCCAAGCTTGAAGATTAGTTGGTGTATCGCTTTGGACTCTCTCTCTTCCACTACTATGGCTGGTTCATGCTTTATCGGGGAATATCATCGTTTATATGCTTCTTTTATTCTTGGGAATTTTTAAATCAAGACAGAAGTTCTATGTTTTACATTTAAGTATGATTGAGGAAATTGTTGTAAAAGCTTGACTGAATTAAGTTGTTTATAAAATGACTTTATTTTCCACTGCTTTATTTGTCTGTCTTGTAATTTATCTGCATCTATTACCTATAATGCTCCACCGAAGTTAATGCATTCCCTCTGTGAGTGACCTTAACGGATGTGGGGTGTTTCATGAACTGACAAATCATGTTGATAAACATTATCAATATTATTGAAGAATCCTGTTGGATTCCTCCAACATGTCAATCCCTGCATTACAAATCAATTATCTCAATATTAATATAATATATATAAAATCTAACAACTACTGATGAGGAATCCAGTTGGACCCCTCCAACCTGTTTTTCCCAGCATCCAAGTACGTTACCTCAAATAAAATCGTTCAATTCAGTATACCAATATAAATTTAGTAATCAACAAGTAACAACAATTTAACATCAATCGTTTAATTTAACACATTTACATTACTGCAAATGTGACCAACAAGGTAAATTACCTCAGTCGGCTCCAATCGTTAAAATAATGATTTGATTTTTCAATGAAATTAAACAACGTTTAATTTTATCGATTAATCAACGTATGAATATATAATAAACAAACAATCAACCATTAGCAACCATAGCACACAATTATAAAACCGGACTTATATAAAATATAAGTGGGATGAACTAAGTGAGTATAACTCTCCTTGAGTTGATTTATTATTGAAACGGTTCTATTTTAGTTAAAGTAAACAGTCGTTTAATTTAACTAAAAAAATTGGTTGCTTCCAAATCTATTCAGATTGATCTAGCATGTAGTGCTCGTCGAGACGAGTCCAGCATCTCTTTTTTTTTCGCAAAGCCGACAGGGTTGAGTGGACCCCTACCACTTTTATTGATATGCTAGGACGATTACAAGATAACAAAGTTAGAAGAAAAGCAAAAGAGAAAATGGAGGAAACAAGCATACCAACCGCTAACTAAAGAAGACAAATAAAAATAATTACAAAGCAAGTTCGCTTATTAAATTAAACAAAAATTCCTGGACCATACGAAAATTTGAAGAACTTCAAACTGTCTCTAATTGCTAGCCAAAGTTGATGCTTCCATTGAGCATAACTGAAGACATGCTCCCTATCGAAACAGCAGGTATTGTGCTCAGTCCATATTGCTTCGTCACTTTCTTGAGAAAGAAATTGAACAATCTCACGCCAGGGAATTTAGTGCTAGTTCTGGTATTGAAATAGCTCCATTGTTCTGAACTTCTACGTGGGAAGTCACTTTGGCCAAACTGATGCAAGGCTTCATCACATAAGCGAATAACCATAGGACATTCAAAGAAGATGTGTTGAACGTTCTCAGCTACAGCACCACAAAGCTTGCAATAATTCTGAAATTCCATGCCAATGTTCTCAATTCTGTCCTTAGTTAAGATAACTTGGTTGATAACCTTCCATAAGAGCATATTCTCTTTAGCGTTGTTGTCTCTTTTCCATATTTTCTTATACCATCTGCAAACAGAAAGAGAAGTAAAGTTTGATAAAGCAAAGTGAATTTGGCTAATTTTGAATCCCTCACCATTTCAATTCCGCAAAGTAATACTTTGCGTTTCTGATCTAGAGTTGATGTCTTGAATGTTGTTCCATAGCTGATTCCCTTTCTTATCCTTCCCGATGTTTTCTGCACAACTAACATGCAAGTAAATTAATGTTTTAAGTTAATATTTATTTAATTAATAATTTAAATTCCTAATTATAATTAATTATAAACTAATTTAATTAACAAACTTAATTAAACTATAATAAATATTATTTAATTACGTTTGATAAAGGTATAACAGGCCGATATCTTTTTTTTATTCAAATCGAAGCTGGCCTAACAACTTTTTTTTTCACCGCATCATGCTCCCATCTGCCCATACATTTCCCCCTTCGTTCTTCATTCAGTATGCCCGATTATTTTTCTCTTCGTTCAATATGCCCAGTAGCTTTTTTATTCCTTATTCTTGTACCAGGCTTCCCTCTTCAAATTAGATACCCCACGCTCGCTGCCTCTACCACCTTGTCGCTCCACCATTAGATGACCAGAATTACATCCATGACCATTGATCGCTCCGCCTGTATCCCTTCTTCGTTTTCCCCAAGTGACAGTCAAGTCGAAGCTCACCTGCGCCCTCAATCCAACCTCGAAGACAACAACTTTCTGGCGCCGCTGAGGCCACACCTGTCACCATTTTTTGATCATAGTGGGTCGTCTAAAATCTCTCTCCAAGCCGAACGATTTTCTGGTTGAACATCATTCGAATTAATTAAAGGATCATGCGATTAATTGGGAAGAAGATCGCTTTATTTCTGTTCTTCAATTTTTGAATGGTGGCGGTTGTATATAGTTTGACTACTGAAGAGGAAAAGTTAGGGTTGTGACCCTATTTCTAGTGAACACATTTATTAAAATAGTAATAAACGAAACTTCCTCTCGAAGTAACGTGCAAAAACACCCATACACGACTTCCAATTGAGATGAAAATTTATATCCTAGCATAAAACAATAATCCGGACACGATGGAAAAAGTTTCATCGAATTCCGAGATCATTTGTGAAAATTCCTTTATAACTTCACAACGTGAATCGGCACGCCTTTAATTGCGTACGATCACAAAATAAATCCTATTAACTAGAAATTTGAAATACTACAATTATAAATTATTATGGATTTACTAAAATTAATTTTCCTAAAAATGGAGTTCATTTGAAAATCGGTTATTCTTAAATACCAATTTAAATCAATAAAACGATTAAATAAAAATCTAAGCGTTTTTGGCTATCGAAGTCACATACAACATCGGTTTACAACAAAATTTGGTATTGTACAATAATTTAATGTTACGGTTCCAATGAAACTAATTTCATCGAAAACCAAGGTTGTCAACAAAATGGCCATTCTTAAGGCTTATATAATATCGATAAAATATTATATAAATTCCAAAATAAAAAAAAATTATTATCGTAAATATCCAAATGGAAATATCATATAGCTTCAAATATAAACCAATATAGATTTATAACTCAACAACATCAACTTCGAGTTAAAATGGTATCCAAATTATATTAAAATCCTTTTAAATTTATTAAATAAACATTATTGTTTATTAACGATCTTAATAACGACTTTTTGAAAATTTGAACTGGGCATAACTAACAATTTATGACATAAAATCTTGATTTTTCTCTTTCATCTGAAAATTATAATTAACAAGATTCAAATGTTTCTTATTTCACAGAATTCCAACTTATGTCAAATCCTGTATATTCAATAGAAGTTTAAATCGTAAATTACGAACTACCACGCCATTTCGAGCTCATTTATAATTAAATTTAAATTTAATGTTCAACTTCGTTTTAAATAAACAAATCCAATATTAAAAATCCATTAATATTCCAAATATAATATTTAAAAACAGAGTTAAATATTCCAATGTTCAAAAAATCTGGGTCGTTGCCACTACAAGAAAAGTGGTTTTCAACAATACTAAAAGACAGCATTTTATGCAGACCGTTGTTGTTGAACCTTTTGATAAGTAGTAAGATGTTAAGACAATATTGCAAAATGCTGTATAATTAATGCAGCCTAAAAATAATAGAGGGTCTTTCGATTGATTTTAGAGGTCGCGCTATTTCACTATTGCCTCTTGTTTCTCACGCGTCCTTCTTTCTCCGAAAATTTCAATTTCCCTCTTTTCTGAACTTTCCCTCCTGCGTTCTCTTTTATTTCCTTCTTCCACATTTTAATTTTTCTTAGATTTTGCTTTTTCTTCAATTTTATTAATCTTCGCTTCCTAATTTCCTTTTAATACCTCTGGGTACGTCCTTTTTACTGAATAACCCTAATTTAACATGTTCAGATTCAATTGATTAGTCGGTTTCTATGTTAATTTCAGTCGTTAATCCCAAGTTTCATACCTCAGATACTTTGGTTTTGTGTATTTAAGCTTATAAACTCCGCAAATAAAATTACTTTTAGAAGACGATGAAACCACAATTATACTTGGAGGCAACACAAAGAAACGCAGTAGAAAAGGGGGAGTCAGGTGAAATTGTCTCATGTTGTCTGGGTTTTTGCTTGTCTGGTACATAAAGCTTTTGCAAGCAGTGTTGACCGGCCTCTCTGATGTATTTTATCAGTTTTAGGGATTTTCTAATTTAGTTCCAGATCTATCTGGATTGAGTTGTTGATAATTATAATAGACATAATTAAGTTGGGTTGAATTTATAGTTTTATCTTTAACTTTATTAATTTGGGCACATAATTAAAAACATTATTTGGTTAAAGCTTTGGATTTGGTCCAAGTGAGTTAGTGGGAGAAAAACAATATCAAAGCTGCTCTACAAAATAATACATAATCGAGGGAGTTTGCATGTGCTAAACTTGCTTTTCTCCCATTAGTTTCATTAGTTCCTGTTATATGTAATATATATTCATGAGTTTATCCAGAATAAATTATAAGTAGTTCATTAGAATGTGTAGTACACGTTTCTGTTTATTGGCCATTTCATAACAATTTTCCTTTAAATCGATAGGGACCGAAGTAGAAACTACTGGTTTTGATGCCATATCAGGTAATTTCAATAGGGACCGAAGTAGAAACTGGTTATGCCAACTAATTAGATGTTTTGAAACTTGATGCTAGCTTGTATGGCGAGCTCTTTAATTTCAATAGGGATGGAGTTAAATAGCAAGATTTGGGGTTTAAATTGTTGGCTGTCACATTTTATTATTGTACTCTGTTTGAGGGCTGTTACTGAATTCTGGTCCTTGCTAGTCGGTTGTTTGAAACTCTGGACAGTGTAAATGGTATTTAACACTAGGGTAAGAGTACATATCCAAAGGATAATGTTGTTTGCACAGATTGTACAAATGGTATTTAACTACTTACTGTATAGCTTTAAAAGATAGAACCTTGAATTACTGGTGATCATAACATTCTTTTTCTTGGTCCTTATAAATGTTTACTTAGTGGATGTTTAGTAATAATTTAGTTTGCACGATCAGCTTATTATACCATAACTGAAATGACTATAAAAATAAATAAAGCAGACTTTCTTTTGCAAGATCAGCTTAATATGGCAGATTGTTTTATTATGACAGATTTTGTGATGTCATGGCATCCTAAAGTTTTTTGCCTTAGTTCATGTTTCTACTGTCATAACTTAGCAGTGTTAAAATTTATGGTACGTTATCATTCTTCATTACGCATACCTCTTGTTGGCTCCTTTCGCGCGTCGAATCAGCATTTTATTCCCCTAATTTGCCGGAACCAGTGAGATTTTTTATTCTTAACCCTAATTTTCAGTTTGACGATTATAATGGTATTGTAAGCTTGCATCTATGATTGTTGGCAAGTTCGATGATTTCAGAATTCGTGAATTATAATAGCTAGGACTCACTTGATTTTTTTGTCTGTTGTCATTGCCTGTGTTCTGTGTTGCTGTGATTCATGTTGTCAATTGCCAGAAGATTATGAGTCAGACTAGATCGATTGAAGATTTAATTAAGGCAAGTCATAATAATTTTCCCTGGGTCATGATTCTTTTCCCTCTGTTGTGAACTATGTTTATTCCGTGTTCAAACATTACTATGTGGCCAGTGGACATGATTTTCTTCCAATTTGCATTGACACCGATTATGAACAGTAACTCATATCGTTGACATGTTTCCAGGTCAATCTTTTTGAGACATGGAGAATTAATCATTTAGATTTACCATTTCCTAGTTTAGAAGGTAAACGTTTCTAATTCAGTTAAAATATGGGTATAAAAAAATATAGTTTCCTTATTTAATTGAAACTTCATAAATGATCTTTTGTATTAGTTTCAAACAGCATGTACGGATATAGTAATCCAGGCTAATTACGTAACCTTCTGGCAACATGGATATAGGTTAGATTATTACAGTGAGATCTGATACAAAAGGCATAGGAATGACCATGACTCATTGCATAAACGTGATGCTTATGACAAAAAGCTTGAAGATGGGGAAGTCAGAAAACAGAAGGCTTCTATGATATTGCCAAATATTCAGGTATTTGATCAAATTCCTTATGTTAGCAAACAATTTACTTATATAGCATACCATTTCTTTGGTAGTACTTAGGATTTCTTTTTCCAATACTCTGTTAAAAGTAAAAAAAACAAGACTTCGCATTTGTTGATTATAACCTTGTGATTGTTATTTAGTTACTGTAAGAATCATAAATATAAATAGTTGGAGTTTATGCTAGTTTATATACTTTTTCCTCATATTCTTACACTTGTTCATATATTTGAATATAGGCTAGTGATAATGTTGGTCTTCTTCTACGTGGTTTGAAATGTGGAGATGTGGAAAGAGGATAATGTTGGTCTTCTTCAAACAGGCAGTGCCTTTCTTTGACACTCCAGTAAAAACTTGAATTATCTCTTCTTTATTTTTTTCATGCTAATTTCCATGGTACTTTTGTTGGACTTGCATTTGGTTTGAAATATCAATGCTGAAAAAAGAATCCCTGTTACTATCATGCACTAAATGGTTGCAATAATCTATATTTTGATTGAAATCTCCCGATGTGTACTCTTGTGTAGCGGTGGCGCAGTTCACCAAAATGGTTCATTTGCACACACCAGCTGTGGAGATGCACCACATAAGTAAATGTGTACATTTTTTTTGCTGTAGAGCTTGGGGTTGAGGAGGGAATCAGATGTCTGGATACTCTTCTAGACGTCTGATCTCAGCCATGTTTGCAACCCGAAGTGCAAATCAGACGTCTGGAGAAGTATTCCAGGCGTCTGGAAACTATGCGGACGTCTAGTTGGAGCCCAGACGTCTGCTTTCAAGCATGTGCAGATCCAAGAGAAGGATGTAGTTCTCCTTCTTTTCATGGAAGTAGTGATGACTCCTTGGTTGCAGGTAGTATTTTTTGCAAAGTGATATCTCTAAGTCTGTAGGCTGTGTTTTGTAATATGTGAGGTTGAATTATGTGTTTGTTTGGACAGATTTGCTGAGTCGAAGATATTAGTGTTGAAGGACTTATTCAAGGAACTACCATCCATATTCACAAGGCAAGAACTGTTATACTGCACCCATCTGGCGCTATTACTACATCTTCTTTAGGTAAATTTATGCATTGAAATATCCATTACTGCAGAATTTGAAACATACATATATACATTTATGATAGTTACAAGCCAGGAAAAAGGGATTTCTAAACAAGTTTCTAGTTATATACAGCTTAAGAAACAAAGTAAACTCAATAGATTCTCTTTAATAAACTGGATATCCTTTTGATCAAACTTTGATTGCTGCAACTACCAAATTCTCACTTTTATTCCTTCTTTTTTCAATTTTTTTTTTCATTTTACTTCTAGTCATGAAAATTCATAAAAAACGAGAAAGCGTCAATTTGGAAATTCAAAATATTTATTATTGCTTTAAAAATAAAAACAATAGGAAATTTCTTAATGTTCAAAAACAAATGTATTACCAATAACTAAAAATTAACTAAGTATTATAAAAATTAACTAATTATTACAAAAAATTAACTAAGTTTACTAATCTTATAAAAATTAAGAAGTTTACTAATCTTTTATAATAATAATAACAATAAGATTTATAATTGTAGTAAATAAAATAAGATTTATAAAATTACAAAACATAAGTAAACTTTTATAATAATAATAACAATAAGATTTATAATAGTAGTTAATAAAATAAGAATTATAAAAAAATTAAATAAACTAAGTGTTATAAAATTAACTAATTGTTATAAAATTAAATTAAGTTTACTAACTATTTTAAAATTAACTAAGTATTATAAAATTAACTAACTATTATAAAAGTTAAATTAAGTTTACTAATTTCATAAAAATTAACTAACTATTATAAAAATTAACTAAGTTTACTAATTTTATAAAAAATTAACTATGTATTAACTAAGTATTATAAAACTAACTAAGTATTATAAAATTAACTAAGTATTAGGTATTATAAAATTAACTAAGTATTATAAAATTAACTAAGTATTATAAAATTTAACTAACTATTATATAAAATTAATTTAGTTTACTAATTTTATAAAAATTAACTAACTATTGTAAATATAAACTAACTATTATAAAAATTAACCAAGTTTACTAATTTTATAAAAAAATAACTAAGTATTGTAAAATTAACTAAGTATTATAAAATTATCTAAGTATTATAAAAATTAACTAATTATTATAAAAAATTAAGTTTACTAATTTTATAAAAATTAACTAACTATTATAAAAATTAACTAAGTATTATAATAATTAACTTGGTTTACTAATTTTATTAAAAATTAACTAACTATTATATAAATTATCTAAGTATCATAAAAATTAACTAAGTTTACTAAATTTATAAAAATTAGAAGTTTGGTTTATAGAAGTTAACTAAGTATATAAAAATATAAAATATTACCAAATATGACCAAATGCTAATATGAACACATGTGTTTAGGTATTGGAGATGGGCATCGTTGTGCATTCAGCTATAATCAGAATATCGTTAGGCGCTTCTGAAGATCCCTCAACAAAAAGATCGCTTGTGGTATCTGATTACGGAGAAAGCGGTAAATTCTAGATGTTCATTTTGTTGGTATTCGGTGCAAACTTGTTTTATGGAAATTTTGTTTTTTTTGTAGATATCGTGACTTTGTTCGACGGATATTGTGTAAATTTAGGTTATGGTGTTATTTTTTTTATGGAAATTATGTAAAGTTTGTTTATTGATGATGTCTTTGTGTATGAATATTGTGTTATATAATTAGTTGGTTGATATATATTTACATGTTGTTGATATGTTTGTGCATGAATATTTTGATACTACAATATGTACACGCTGTGGTAGATGCAGAAAATGTTGTGATATGTGGCAAAATGCTGTGATAGTAAAGAACATGTAAACTTCCAGAAACGTTATGATATGTGGCAAAACGCTGTGATAGTAAAGAACTTGTAAACTTCGAGAAATGCTGTGACATGTGGCTAAACGCTGTATAAAAGGGAAGATAACAACATTCTAAAAAAATATAAAAAGCTGTATAAATATAAGGACAACACCATTTGAAACGCTGTAATATGTCAATTTTCTACAATATTTTTGAAAACGTTGTAATATATCCAGGGACCTATAACAGCACGTTGTTAAACAACATTCATCAAAACACTGTTAAAGGCTATAACAGTGTTTTTTCAACACTGTGAATAGACATATTTCTTGTAGTGTGCATTTCTCTTAATAGATTATCACATGAAGGATTCAGGAGTGAGGATGGGAAGTAGGTCTAGGATGGGATATGGAGATTTTTCTATCATAGGACAGTTTTCTCTTTTGTTATTCTGAGTGGCATATACTATCTTGATTATATGTGCTAATTCTATGTATGTAGGGACAAGTATGACTTTCCAAGGCTATGTTCTTTATACTATTACGATTTGTGTAATATTTTGAGGGTTGTTTATCGCTTACACTAGACTATTGTCTGACCTAAGATTTTATGTTTCCTCTTATTACCTTAGGTACCCATCGATGATTATCATGAGTAGGCAAGGTGACAGGTATTATTATTGCTTGGAGCTATGGAGCTGGACTCGAAGGAGGCGATACCTATTCATATTATTCTTGCATTATTGTTATTTATCCCGTTGTATTGCACTATGGAGCCTTAACAGTGTTATTTATTTTAAGTTAGTTTATCAACAGGTTTATTTATTCTTGTATAAACTCTATTATTATGTATAACTGTATGGGCATGTACTCTGATTATGTGGCTTGTATAGCCATTACTGTCTCATTTATTAAACCTTTGATTATTATATATTCTCTGTTGTGATATGAGATATTTGACAAGTTTTGTGATTGTGATTCTGTGCTTTTTTCCTTCCCCTTTCTCTTTTTCTCTTCCCTTCTATGATATTTTGTTTCTTTTCTCTTGTTTCTTTCTCTTAGCAATTGATCTACATGAACGGTGTAGGGTGATCAATATAGTTTGCATATAAAACATGAGTAAACTATCGATGGATAGGGATGCATCGTGATATGATAATGTCAAATCAAACTCGTAGTGGGCTCAATAACCAAGTTGATACCCATGGTAGGATTCTACGGAGTTGCAGAATTAGATTAGTGGTAACACATAGCATGCAGCTGCTGTCCACCTTAAATGACACTCCCATAAATCAAGGAATGCACATCAAATTAAATCAACTGAGGAAACGAGACAATACTTGAATAATTATGTCCGATCAGAGAAGCGATCTCACTTGGCCTAGTTATGGATCTTATTTTAGTCATTTTGATTATGATCCTAAGTTGAATGCTATCCATCATCTTCTCTTTCTTCAATCTAGTAATCGCTCACCAATCCATCCTACTTCGTTTTGGATTCTCCACCCCGTACATAGTTGTTAAAGTGGTTCCCGGTATTAGCAAAGAGTATGTCAATACCCGACCCCGCTCTCCTTAATTACAAAATGCTTATTTCACACCATGGTTATTAATATTTAAAATCTTATTTCATTGTCATAAATCAATTAATTTCAAGTTAGATTTTATTTTTTATTATCGTTTACTTGAATGAATTCAACATTTTATTCAATTTCAAGTTTGAAATCTCATATTATAGAATAGACCATTATCAAAATTCAAATATCGTTATTTAATAAAACCTTTATATTTCGACATTTTGGACTTTAAATAGCTCAAATTTATACTAAACTTCTATTTAAAAAGTAATTATAATATAAGTAGTTTAGCTAAAATTGGTAAAATAGTTAATAGTAAATGCATAAATAGTTACAAAATATAATAGTTAACTTATAAATGGTTTTTAAAATAGATAGATATAAATTATATAATAACTAACTTCAGGCTCTCATTCCCATCCTCGCCAATCCTGCCTAAGTAGTTTTTATCATGGGTCAGAACATCTAGGATTGCGTCGCCACCACCCAAAAATTATTTCTCATTACCAACGCTCAACAACTCGTCGTCTTCTTTTTAAAATTTACTCCTCCAAAGATTACGACACTGTTAGTTTGAACTTCTTACTTGCCATTCTTGCCCACATAGGTGTCTCTACCCGTTGGTGTGACTGGATCTCCACCATATTACACTCTAGCCTCTCTTTTGTCTCCACCAATGATATGGAGGGTGGTCTCATTAAGTCCAAACGCGGACTCCACCAAGGTGACCCACTATCGCCCCTTCTTTTTGTACTGGTTACCGATGTCCTCAGTCGCATGATCAACCTCGCTTCCAATATTGGTTTCTTTAATGGCATTCGCCCCAACCTATACTCCCCTGAAATGATTAATACTCAATTTGCAGACGAACAATTCTCTTTGTCGCTCCCACACCCCGTAATATCCACTGCCTCAAAGTGCTCAACTACACATTTGAACTCATTTCTGGCCTGTCTATCAACTACTCAAAATGCTCCATCTTCATGCTTGGTGGCATTGAACCCCTGGGTCCTATCATTATCTTCTCCCTCAACTGTCGTATTGGGAGCTATCCCTTATCATACATGTGTGTTCCTATCCGCCCTACAAAATTACTTCGCATTGACTAGCAATCCCTTATTTCCAGAATTGAATCCTACCTTGCTACTAGAAAAGCTTCCTCCCTCTCCAAAGTCGTCTGTCTCACCTTACTCAATTATGTCCTCTTCGCCATGCATCTTTATTTGTTTTCCTTCCATCTGGCACCATCCAGGTCATCAACAGGATTGATCACCTTAGGTGATCCTTTCTCTGTCATGGTGGCCCCACTAAATCTCTAGTCAACTGGAACATTGTTTGTAAGTCAAAGTATCAAGGTGACCTTCGTTTCATCAACCTATGTAACTTTAACCTAGCTCTCTTCACCAAATGGTTTTGTCATTTTTGTACCTCTAGTGGCTACCCTTGGAAGACTTGGGTCATTTCTACCTACTATGACAAGTAGCCCTTCACCTTTTTTCAATTCCAACCGTTATGCCCCTTCACCTTTGTTGAAAGGGGTCCTGAGTTCTTTCCTTAGAACCAATTAGCTTTTCCAGTTCTCGATTGGTAACGGTCTCTCTTTCCTTATGGAACAACTCATGGTTTTTAAACTGCTGCTTCGCTACCTATTCCCAAACTTACACTCCATTTGCCCGAACTCCTCCCTCTGCGTCCGTGATGCTTTCGTCGGTAGTGTCAACACCCTAAATCCCACCACCAACTTCAGTGACTCCACCATAACCCGTCTGTCGAAGATCTTATACATCCTCTCTTCCATCTCCCTTTTTGTGTAGCCTAATAAGGTCTTCTGGAGCGCTTCCCCAAATGCTGGTTTTAAGATCACCAACTACTATCACCAACTAAACTTTTCCGATCAAGAATTCGCTTTTCTAGACTTTGGAAAATTTCCGCCCCGTTGAGAGTGCACTTATTCCTTTAGTGCATTGTTCATGATTGCATAAACACCAAAGGAAGACTTGTTCGCAAGAATATTATTATTGATCTGAGATGCACTCTCTGTCATGACTGCCCAGAATCTATTGACCACCTGTTCCAATGTGACTTTAGCTACCTTATCTGGATCCCCTCATTCGCCCACCTAATTGGCCACATTCCATTAATTCTAACCCCGTTTGATTAGTGGAAATTTTTCAATCCCAATCCGGATCTGGATACCTTCAGTGGCGCATTCTGTTGGACTATCTGGACCGAGAGAAACAATAGATGCTTCAACAATCAATCCAGCAGTCATATTGCATTGTGTCATAAATCAAATCACCTTTACTCTACCTAACATCCTCCACCGTTCCAATTCCATCTGATTTAGGGGCCGGCTACTTCTGCTAAGTCTGTGGATAGCTCTCCAGTCACGTTTACCAGCACTAGATGCCTTCTACCTTGTCCATGATTAAGGTTTTTCTTTATCCATTCACATGCTTGCTACCTTTTATGCTGGGTTTTATTGTGTTATGCATGTGTTTCATTTTGGCACATGCTGTTTCTGGTTTATGATTTTGGTCTGGTTCCATTATGGGTTTATACATTATCCTTCTATCTTTTATTAATGCTTTTGGTCATCGATCAGGACTATCAACCCAAAACACTATTTACAATTATTATTATTATCTAATCTGTTGTGTAGTGACACACTACAGACCGTATTCCTCAAAATATAGTTAAAATATGAGATAGTTAAATTCATAATATATTTTAAGTTATAAAATATATATGATATTCATGAAAATAAATAGCAAAAGAGAAATTAGTTTATAAAATAGTTTAATATAAAAATATTACTAATTTAAAATAATTTAAATGTAGTAATCCAATCCAAATTTTTCCAATTTAAAGAAGAATGCTTAAATTAGTTTACAACTTGAACTCCAATTCTAAACCATTTAATACAATTTTGTTTGAAACTAAAATTCTAAATTCATTTCCATTCCATGTTATTCGATTTATTTCAAATGGCATTTAGAGTTGAATTATCAAGTTTTATTACTTAAATCAAATTCGTGACATTTTAACTTTAGCTTTTAAATCAAAGCTTAACAATAACTTTATATCTATTAAATATTTGCATTAAATCAAATCTTTTCATTGAATAAATTTAAATAAATTAAATTTAAAACTAAATCTTTAATTAAAGATATTTATTAAAGTTATTATATTAGATTAAATCTTTTAAACTAAATAAATTTTAATATTAAACTGAAACTTTAAAGTTAAATTATTATATTAAATTAATTTTACGTCATATTAAATTAGTTTAAATTAAATCTTTAAAATTCAATAAAAAAACTTAAATTTAAATATGAAATCATATTAAATATTTTCATTAAATTTATCTAACTTAAATTCACAAATTTAAGATAAATGTTTCAAAAAAAAATTAAACTTAAAATATTTAAATTAAATTTTAAATCAACCTATTTAATCAAAACATGCTTATAAAATTTCAGAAAATAGTTTTATTGACCAATGGTGTCTGTATATATTTTTCTATCTTATGGTCAGGTGATATAGGTATTTATTATTTCAACCCATAGCAATTTAATAGCCGGTTAGTACCATTTGAACTGTATCCCAAATCAGTGTCAAAATGGTTTCATAAATAATATAATTGTTCGAGTATGTATCATTTCAACCCATAATGATTTTCCTATCTAACATATCATATCATAGGGAAATTGCAGTGTGATTACATATCATAACCAATATATCATATCAATTTATGTGCATGTATCAAACATTGCATAACATAACACATGTTATATATCATATCAACATGGCATAATAGTGCCATATATTAATACTAGCATGATCGTGTTAACATTTCAAGTGATATTAATCTACTTAGTCGTAAGAACGCTAGTCGTGAGTGATTGCTCAACTTCTGTGGTTATGGAATTGGAGACGAGTTAAGACATAGAATGTATTGGATATGAATATGTTGCATCCCTTAACAAGGAAAAGAAACTAGATGAAGCAATGAGAAAAGAAGCAAGTGGGAAGTATAACATCACACGTCCCTTAACATTCCATAGAATAGGGTCATGCCAAGAAAAGTGGAGTATTGTAGGTATAAAGAAATATATCACAGAGATTAAGATTCATAACATAATATAATAAGAAAATAATGGAAAAACATTTAAAACTGAAAACGCAAATTTTATTTCAAAACTCATCATTCACTTCAGTCATAAGTCATAAAACCATCGCATGTCTCATAAGTCTATATAAGGTCTCACTAGAATCAGAGTACAACATAAAATTCATCCCTCTCAATGTAAAAAGTATAACCAAACCCAACAGAATAAGATGCAAAAATAGAAGAATAATACATCAACAGCCAAATCAAACTCCAAAAATGATCCTACAAGAAATCTAAATCAACCAACTTCAACCATGCGAGCCTGATGGGGGAGAAAAAGACAGAAAAAGGAGTGGGTTAGACATAAAGTTTGATTAATGAAGTAATTACTAGCATGATTAAACGAGATAAGGAAATAGGCTTAAGAACACATATAATGTCACATGTAAACGTATATGTGCACGACTTATAACATTTTTAGATGGGATAGGGTTTTATGTAACACCCCGAAATTTTAACAACATTAAAGTGCATAAATTAAAGAATAATTAATTTAATATTCATAATTAAGGGAAAAGGACTGCTCCATTGCGTCCGCCTCGAAATTCTGGTCGAGATAAACACCTGGTTTGCGTAAAATAGATAACGTATGAGGAAGTTATGGACGATAGAAGTTTGGCAGAAAAAGGAGAAATTCCCGGCGCACTTGACAAGTGCCCCCATGTATTTTTACACTAGCGCACCTATAAAGTGCACCCATGTATGTTTTTGGGCATCCGGACCCAATTGGTTGTCGGCCCGTGGCCCGATTCACTCTAGGGCCGAGGTGGCATCCGAATTCTGTAACCTAGCAGCTATAAATATACCTCAATTCCTTTGTTTTCTTCACAAAGAAATAATGGTGGCTAAACTCTGTCGGAGTCTGAACTGAACTAGGGTTTCTCATCTTCTTCTATCAGCTAAAGCAAAACAAATTCTGAGACTCAAGCATAAACTCAGCACCAACATTTTTTCTATCATCTTAGCAATCCAATCACAGTGAGTTCTAGTTGTTTCCAGGTTTAGATAAATAAAAGTAAATTATGAAAGACTGTGATTTGGACATGTGTAAACCATGAATCTATTCTATTATCGTATCTTATGCTATGTCATGATAGATCTATTTCTCTAGATCCAATTCAATTGTGATTATTCTACTATGTTATTATTGTGGATCTTGGTTTGTAAGTATATTGTGGTTAATATAAATCTGTTAATTTGGACAGTTATATTATTGGATAGATCTAATCATTTATGTAAATCATGAACATAAGTCACCTTGAATTTGGTTAGGATTGGATCTAAATCTTTGTCTTAATTATAACTTCTATGACATGCTATGATGTGGATTTGTGTAGACCAATTTCTAATCTAGTAGATCTAATTTATGTGGACATTGGAACCGTTAGTCAGATCTAGATTATCACCTTGTGTTATCATGTTAGATCTATTTTATGTGATCTAATTTATCACCTTGCGTTGTCATGTTAGATCTATTTTATGTGATCTAATTTATAACTATGTGTTATCATGTTAGATCAATTTTATGTGATCTAATTTATCACCTTGCGTTATCATGTTAGATCTATTTTATGTGATCTAATTTATCACCTCGCTTATCATGTTAGATCTATTTTATGTGATCTAATTTATCACTTTGTGTTATCATGTTAGATCTATCTTATGTGATCTAATTTATCACCTTGTGTTATCATGTTAGATCTAAACCGATTGGACATCTAAATTGCTAATTTAGATCTTACTATGCTTATTGTGACGTCATAGTTATGTTAGAATCAATTGACCGCCAACCGTTCATCAGTTTTATGTCCACCTTGTTATGAGGACAATTTCATGTCCATGCCAGTATGTATGTTCACCTTATTATCATGCTAGTTTATGTTTATGCCAAGAAGATAATTTTATTTAATTTCCCTTTATTTTCCCTGTTATCGTTTATGACTAAGCTTTTGTCTAGCCTAGGCATGTTGCCAATTTTGTGAGGGCGCTAGTTAAGGAACGGGGGAAAAAGGATTAAAAATGACATGATTTGAATATGAACATTTTTGGACATGTAATTCAAATTAGTGGTTAAAATAGGTATTGACTCCTATAAAAGGAAAGTATTAAATAATTGGTTAATTAATTAAAAAGAGAATGTTTAGTAATTACAATTAGGAACTGTAATTGTACTTATGACACGAGGTTAGGTTGCATTAGTGGTGGAAGTCTGCCCGGACCTGACCGGCATATCCAGCAGCCACTAATGTTGAACCTAATGTGGGATGTCTAAGTACATAAATACGAATCGGGCTAAGATACGAGGTTAGGCCTAACTGTGGAATAAGACTGCCCGAACCCAACTGGTATATCCAGCATCCACATGTTGTAGGCCTAATATGGGAGGTCCAGCCCATTAAATGGACATGTTAATAAATTGGACTACTTAACCTAAACTAATCCATAAGGGATTGTATGAATAAGAACTGAAGTTAGGGTTAAGTAAAATTGATCGGATCAATGGGAGGGTTAAGTAAATCTTAGGTAGGTGGGTAATATTAGTATATATAGGCCCACAAACTTGACTATTAAATAAACATGCTTGTTAAGTAAATCTTGGTTAGGTGGGTAGTATTAGTATGTATAGGCCCACAAACTTAACCCGATGAGGACACCTTGTGCTATACATAACCAGTGGAAAAAAAATAAAGTTATGTAATTAAAGACATCGTTTATGGTAAACATAACTTGCAGAAATGATAGGGTTATGTATTAAAGTCACCTATAGGTAAGCATAACCGGTTGGAAGATTGGGGGTTATGTATTAAACACACCTGTAGGTAAGCATAACCGATAGAAAGATTGGAGTTATGTAATTAAAGACACCCTTTAGGGTAAGCAAAACTGGTAGAAATAAATAAGGCTATGTAATTAAAGACACCTAGTGGTATACATAGTTAGTGAAAACTTAGTGGGGATACAAGACAAGGGGAGAGCCTGTATCATATTGTGTGGGACCTATTTCGGTCAGTAACCCGGAGTAGGTATCAAACAAAGTACTCTGTACTAGTCGGAGAAGGGGCACGCTTACTAACTGACTGTAAGAGACCAAAACGTAGAGGAGAGATCCAAACGTGGAGGACGGTGTTGGCAGCGCAAACCGACCGGGCCCTTACGTGCATGAGCCGGGCAGAAGGGGATAAGACGACCGTGACACCTGTAGATATGGTCGTGCACATTATTACGATGAGGGGTTGCCACTTTAGGAAGTGATACCTCCTACTATGGGGCCAGCATAAGGTATCTACGAGGGTTAGGGAGCCGATCGATCAGGGTAGTAGTTAGAATACATTAGGACGTATACCTAAGTCTACCACCTTATAGTTGAAGGGATCATCTCTTTCTGGATATACTACTAAAAGTGCAGAGTAATCATTAGAAGTGTATACACCTTATCCTGTCCACCTTGTCACACCTGCCATTTATGCAGTGATCTCTCTTACCCACCTTATATGCCTATCATGTTACTTTTATTTATTTACTGGCTAAAAGTAAGTAGACTTGGTAGACTTTATGCCTGACCCTTTTTATTTCTCCTTCTTTCTTCCGTTCCCCACTCCCCCCCCCCTCCCCCGCACCCCAGGTTTTCTGGGAGGAAGCACTCTGGCTTGACCGTGATTTTGGTTATTTTGTTGGAGCTGTTGATGTGTATGGCTCAAGCTCCTATCCTTGTTGCTATGGCTATATTTTGTTCTTGGTGAATTTTATTTCTTTTATGTACTCTGATATTTCTGAAGTACAAGACAATGGTTTTTATGTTGTAATGGGCTTTTATATTTTAGACAAATGATGTTTTGGACCATGATATCTTATGATTAATAAAGTTGTTTTATTCACTGCAAAATTTTATATCTATCTTGCAATATTCCATGTCTGTTTACCTAAAACGCTTCAAGAAACTTAATGCATTCCCTTAGTGAGTGACATTAATGGATGTGGGTGTCACACTTGGTATCAGAGCTGAAGGTTACCAGATTAGATAAAAGTTTTTGAAAATTATTTTCAAAATGATTTTTAAAAGAAAATATTTTCAAAAAGAAAAGTCTGTTTTGAACAACAATCCCCAAAAAGCCTTATGTAATGCCCATCGGTCCTTTGTCTAAATCTCTTCCTTTTTCTTTTTAGCATGTCTGGGGAACCAAATATTCCTGAGGGCGTTCCAGTACTGGATTGGTTCCTTAGGTATCTTAAGGCTATGGCACCAACCAATAGCCAAGGAGACGTCCCTCCCCTAGCTGCAGCCATTGTTCCTCCACCATTGGAAGTAGGTGATCTCTCTAAGAAGAAATGTAATAGTTGAAGATGTAAGGGTTAGTTGGCCGAAGATTGCAAAACCCGAGAAAAGAGGAAGTGTCATAGTTGTGGGCTCACGGGCCATTTGGTAAAAGATTGCCGGAAAAGGAAGAACGCTTGCTTCAACTATGGTGAGCTTGGACACTATATAAGGGAATGCCCGAAAAAACATGGACAGGACCAAAGGGCAGGATCTTCTGAAGGACGGGTGTATGTTCTCATGGTCAGTGTACCAAATAGAGGTAGTAAATTTTATGTTGAATTTTTAATTTCCCCTTTTCAAATTATCCACATAGAACTCTTTTCGATTCTGGTGCTACGCACTCGTTTATATCAAGTTATGTAGTTGAATCTCTGCACTTAATTACTAGTTTGGTAGTGGATCCCGTAGTTTTTTATATCCCCATTGGTGGTTCGGCTCATTTATCTATGATTTGTCGGGGTTTGAGAATATCTCTATTAGGCGTCGAGTTTGAGTGCGACGCACATCTTGTTTCATGGGCTATGGTTTGATTCTAGGGATAGGTTGGCTAGCCATGTATGGTGCCATTCTAGATTGTAAGAGGAGGGTCGTTAGACTGATGACTTGCCAAGGGAGGACACTCGAGATTTCTTGTGGCCCCAAGGGATCTATTATGTTGAGTTTTCGAGAGTCACTTAATGCATTTGTCGATGATCTAAAATCTGTTCCAGTAGTCTGTGTGTATCCTGATGCCTTTAATGAGGTTTGGGGTTTACCCCGAAGGCATAAGATCAATTTTTGCATGTATTTGGTGGACAATGCAAAGCCAGTTGCATTTCCCGTGCACCATATGGGTCCAAGAGAAAGAAGGGAGCTCAGTAAACAAGTAGGGGGGTTAATTGAGAAAGGGTTTTCTTTTGGGATGGGATGAAGAAATATGTAGCAGAGTTTGTTTCTCAATGTCTGTTTTTCAAGCAACTCAAAGTTGAGTAAAGGAAGCCCGATGGCTTACTCCATCTGTCAGAGTGTAACACCTCGAATTTTTGAATAATCGAATAAACTAAATTCAAGAATAATTAATCTTAGATGTGAGAATTAAGGGAAAACGGGTTGTGCCATTGTGTTCGTCTCGGAATTTTGGTTGAGATAGAGTCCGAGTTTGCGTAAAATGGATACCGGATGAAGGAGATATGGACGAACAAAGTTAGGCGGAAGAATCAGAAAAAAAAATATTTGCACTGGCACACTTGGGAAGTGCACCAGTACAAAAGTGGCACTGGCACACCTGCCAAGTGCGCCTAGGCCGAGCAGAAAGCCTACACAGCTTTCTAGTGCAATCTGATCCATATTGTGACTCATTGCTGAGTCCTTTCTGACTCCTTGCTGAGTCATTAGGGCTGAGGTGTCACCCTATCCTGACTGAGTGGTTTTGATTAACCCTAAGATCACCTGATGGCTACAATCAAATTGAAATTCTATATAAACATGGGTAGACTCAAACCCTAAAATTAAACAAAAATCTGAATCATGGTCGTCATGCTGTCATCTTGTAACCTAGAGTAGCCGCCACCAACTAGAGAGGAAGAAATGCTAATCAATTCAGTTCAATTCAACTCCAATCTAAACAATAATGAATCAACTACAAAGGTGAGCTAAATCAATTTCAGAACTCAGATTTCAGAACGCAATACCTTCTTTTTGTGAGTTCGATTTCTTTAATAAGATAATTAGCAATTTAATTGGATTGAGCTATGATTTGGATTATATGGTTATGTTTTGAATCATTGACCGTATGTTATTATCTATGCTGTAAATCCATGATGTTATTATCTATGTTATAAAGTTGTAATGTTATCATCTATGTTGTAAATCTATGTTAATTGTTGGCTTATGTACAATCAATTCATAATGATGTTTCATATGCTAGTTTGGTTATGTTGCTGGAAGTAATTCATATGTTAAATCATATGTATGTATGCAAGTTTAGATGTTAATTTAGATATGAATTATATGAAAGTTAGTGAGAATCATATACAACCTTACATGTTTCATGACATCTATTATATGTGTAAATTGGATCTAAAGTTAGGCTATGACATGTGTGAGTTAGATGCAAGTTTACATCATAGTCTATGTTGTATAAATAGCATATTCAAGTATATATATATTGGAGTATGAATCATGTAATGTAAGTTTGTGACTATTGCCTATGCAAGCTTACACTTTATGATTAGATCTATGACATCCATAGTTTATGCAAGTTTGTGACTATTTCCTATTCAAGTTTACACCTTACGATTAGATCTATGACATCCATAGTTTATGCAAGTTTGTAACTTTGGCCTATGCAAGTTTTAGATGAAAAACCTTATTCACACATGCAAGTTCACCCCTTATGTTTAGATATAGTTTTTATTCTATGCATGTTGTGATGTTTTCTCTTTATTCCATAAGTTAGACAATTCGAATCTAACGTATATTTCATGTTAAATGAACGAACGTACAACGTGGGACAAGGGGATAACATTAAAATATTTTATATTGAGAATTGGCATAAATGCCTTAAATCTGATGTTAATTGGTATAATTTTATATACCATAAATAGATGGACATAATTGAGTCAATTATGGACATAGTTAAATTTGTAATTGATTGATAATTTGAATAGGGAAATTAATTCAAATTGGGGATAATTAATTAGGTGTAACTAATCGCCTGAGACACGAGGTTGGACTCTTTTGTGGTGTAAGACTGCCCGGACCCGCCCGGCAAATCCAGCTGCCATAAATGTCAGTCTAATGTGGGAGGTCTTAGGCATAAATTAAATGCGTAACAGTTGTAAAGACACGAGGTTAGGCTCATTTGTGGTGTAAGACTGTCCGGACCCGCCCGGCAAATCCAGCTGCCACAAATGCCAGTCTAATGTGGAAGGTCTTTACAAGGTTACGGTCTTAATGAATTAAGAAACACTTAACCAGATAAACATGTAGTGGGACATGAGGGGGTTAAGTGGGTGCCTTGGGTGGCATTTGAAATACGATTAGATGCACTTAACCAAGATTGAAACATGTAAGAAGACATGAATAAGAATGGGGTTAAGTGGCGAAAAAACCTTAGAGGGGACCAAGCGTAGGTGGAAAGCTTGTGTCATGCATGGGGGGCCCTTTTCAAACCAGTAACCCATTAAGTATCTTTGTGGCCCCGACCTAAGTAGAGGACGGGACACGCGTATTGGATTTGATTGTAAGAGGTCAAAACGGGTCAGCAGTGGCAACGCAAGTCCAACGGGTTCATATGCATGTGTGGGCCCGGGCTGGTAGGTAAGACATTGTTGCATCATGTAGATATAAGCCGTGCATTTTTGTTAGTATCGGGTTGCCACTTTGGGGAGTGATACACCCCACTGTAGGGCCAGCACGGGTACCTACGAGTTAGGGAGCCGATCGAATGGGGGTAGTGGGTACACCTAGTGGAGATAGGGGAAGACCACACCTATGAAGGTAGCTAGGGGTACACTAAACTACCATTATCATAATTAAGTTCTAAAGGCGGGATCAACCTTTAAGGGTGACTAGTGGTTGTGCAGTGTAGTAATTATCTTATAATGATTAGGAGCGCCTTTAACGTCATCTTGGTTCATCTTATTTCCTCGTTTTGTTCTGTCATACCCAATTGTTCGCAGTCATTTCCTTATTTTCCAGCTTATGCCTTAGCCTAGTTATTTTGATAATTATATTGTTAAAGTTATAGCACTCGCCAGACTTTATGTCTGGCCCCCTTTTCTTTCCACCTCTTTTCTTCCCTTTCCCCCCTTCAGGTTTGCAAGGAGGGAATACTACAGCTTAGTGCCGATTTCTTTCAGCTGCTTGAAGATAGTAGATGTATCGCTTAGGACTCTCCCACCTTTATGGCTTTGCTTATGCTCAGTGGGGATTTATGCATTTATGTTATTTAAGTATTTACTTCTTTATGTACTTTGAAGTTTTTGGAAAAGACTACTGATCCTGTTGTAATGGTTCTGGAAACTACTTATGTAAACTCGTTTTGAGTTATGATGAAATAAAGTAAGTTTTATCTTCCGCTGTGTTGTTTCATTTATTTATTCTTGTAGTTTATCTGTTCTATACAACAATAACGCTTCATGGACATTGATGCATTCTCGTTGTGAGTGACATTAATGGACGTGGAGTGTTACACGTGGTATCAGAGGTATGGTTACAAGAACAGATAAAAAGTTTTGAAAAGTGTTTTCAAATGTATTATTTTCCTTGAAAGTATTTTCAAAAACTTGTTTTAAAGAAGCTATTTTCAAGGAAAGTTTATCTTAAAAGAGCATAATCCCCGCAAGCCCTACATCTGTCTTTCGCTTCCCTTGTTTTAAAACTCTTTCCTTTTCTTTTCAACATGTCTGGAGCATCTGAGATACCAGAGGGAATTCATGTACCCGGTTGGTTTCGTCAATATCTCGAGGCTAGGGCCGCTGCCGCGGGACCAACCAACGTTCCTCCTCCTCCTCACCCAGCTCCAGTCATTCCTCTGCGTGGAGATACTTTCTCCAAGATATGTAAAGACTTTCGTTCGATGGGTGGAAAATCTTTTAGTGGGACTGAAACGTTCATTGAAGCTAGAAATTGGCTGAAAGAAGTGGAGGATCTGTTTGGCATCTTCGATTTAGACGATTGTAAGAAGGTCCAATTGGCTGCTTGGTTGATGAAGGACGAAGCTTCAGTTTGTTGGGAGGTCAATAATGGAGAGCGTCAAGTTGATACATGGCCAGATTTCAGGCGTAGGTTTGAGGTAAAGTTTCTCTCATGGGCTGAAGAGAATTTGTATATGGAAAGGTTTTTGGCATTAAAGCTAGGGAATCTATCAGTGAAAGAATACGTCAACAAGTTCAATCAGTTGGCGAGATTTGGCTTGGAATTGGTGAATACACCCGAAAAGAAGGCCCTGAGATTTGTTAAGGGTTTGAACGAGCCACTACATGCGTTAGCTATGACCCACATCCCTATGGGGGCCACCTTTGAGAAGCTAGTTGACATGGCCCTTATGCATGAAGAGGAGAAGAGCGCCAATGCTAATAAGGCACCAGAGAAGAAAGGGGATCAAAAGAAACCACAACAACAACAAAACAAGAAAGGCGGGAAGAACAATAATGGCAAAGGAAAGAAGAAGTGCTTTAATTGTGGGACACCAGGCCATCTGAGTAAAGACTGTAGGAAAAAAGAAGAAGACTGGCTGTTTCCACTGTGGAGAGGCAGGTCATCTAGTTAAGGACTGCCCAAGGAAATAGGGGCAAGGGCAAAGAACTTCTAGAGGGCAGCTTCAGGCTCTCGTAGCACCAGGGCAGGCAAGGGAGCAGGTCCAGGCTCTCGCGGTCCCACCGCTGCAAGAACGAGGTAGAAACATTTCCGTTGAGAGTTTAGTTTTTCTATTTGACCATCCTATCCGTACCTTATTCGATTCTGGCGCATCACATTCGTTTATCTCTACATCATTAGTTGAAACACTGCACTTAGATACTAGTCTTGTTGTGGATCCCATTATAGTCTATCTTCCTATAGGTGGGTCGGCTCATTTATCCATGGTTTGTAGGGATTTGAGATTGTCTATCTTAGGCGTTGGTTTTGAATGTAATGCTTTTGTGCTTGGTTTCATGGGTTATGGGTTGATTCTAGGGATGGATTTGCTAGCCCGATATGGCGCCATCCTAGATTGTGAATGAAGGGTAGTAAAATTGTTGACTCATAGTGGAAAGACCCTTGACATTTCTTGTGACCCTAGAGGACCAGTGATTCTTAGTTATCTTGAGTCACTTAACGCATCCAATGATGATTTACATTTTGTTCGTATAGTCCGTGAATATGTTGATGTCTTCGATGAGGTGAGGGGTCTACCCCCAAAACGTGAGATAGACTTTCGTATTTATCTTGTAGACAATGCAAAACTAGTATCTCTACCAGTACGCCACATGGCTCCTCGTGAGAGGAGGGAACTCAATAAGCAAGTAGGGGAGTTGCTTGAGAAAGGGTTCACAAGACGTAGTATATCAGAGTGGGGTGCTCTAGTAGTATTTGCCACGAAGGCGGATAGGTCCTTTAGACTTTGCGTGGACTATAGAGAACTTAATAAACTTACTAAGAAGAATAGGCACCCATTGCAGAGGATTGACGATCTCTTCGACCAGTTAGTTGGCGCCTCAGTGTTTTCGCAGTTAGACTTAGCCACTGGTTTCCATCAGTTGAGAGTGGCTGACGATAGCATAGACAAGATTGCCTTTAGGACTCCGGACGGTTTGTATGAATGGCTTGTGATGCCCTTCGGTTTGACAAACGCCTCCGCATACTTTGTTGACTTGATGAGTAGGGTGTTTAGGGAGTACCTTAATAAATTCGTGGTGGTCTTTGTGGATGAAATCTTGGTCTTTTCTAAAAGCGAGGAAGAGCATGCCCTACATCTTAGGGAAGTATTGGAGACCCTTCGAGCGCATAACCTTAAAGCTAAATTTTCTAAATGTCACTTTTGGATGAAGGAAGTGTGATCCTTAGGGCACGTGGTTTCCAAAGAAGGGATAGCTGTGGATCCCACGAAGGTGGTGGCCATCCAAAATTGGAAGGTCCCTAAAAATGTTATCGAGGTGAGAAGTTTCTTGCGGTTGGCTGGCTACTATAGGAAGTTTATGAAGGACTTCACAAAAGTATCAGCCCGATTAATGCACTTGATGAAGAAGAACCTAGTTTTTACGTGGGACGTAGATTATGTTGATGCGTTCCAACGTTTAAAGAGAGCTTTGACCACAGCCCCAGTCTTAGTGTTGCCAGATGGGAGTAAGCCATTTACCGTTTATACCGATGCTTGTGGGATAGGACTAGGCACAATCTTAATGAAAGAGGGAAGGGTAATAGCCTATGGAGGAATGCAGTTGAGAGTACATGAGAGAAATTACCCTACGCATGACCTAGAGTTGGCCGCTATTTTTTTCGCGCTTAAGTCTTGGCGCCATTATCTTCTTGGCGAGAAATTCGTATTGTTCACTGACCACAAATCGCTAAAATACTTGTTCTCTCAGAAAGACTTGAAGTTAAGGTAGCAAAGGTGGATGGAATTCTTAGCGTCCTACGATTTCGAGATAGGATATACCCCTGGAAAGGGTAACGTGGTGGCAGACGCCTTAAGTAGGAAAAGATTGTTCTTGAGTCCATTGTTTGTTGAACGGCGAAGCTTAGAGTTCATCTCTATGTTTGACTTTAGACCTTCCATTGACTTTATACCCGGTTTGCTAGCATCCTTAGAGGTTAGACCTACATTGACGGATTGGTGAGGCACAGTGAGATGACCCACAGTTGGTTGAGTTAGTAGAGAAGCTCATAAGGGGGAGTCATCGAGCCATCTCAGTAGGTATACCCTACATGATAAGGGTTGGTTACGTAGGGATGGTAGACTTTGTGTACCACAAGACGAGGACTTGAGGAAGACCATTCTTGATGATGCACATCGTTCGAAGATGACCATTCATCCCGGCGGGGAAAAGATGTACATGGACATGAGATGAGTTTACTTTTGGGCCGGTATAAAGAAGGATGTGTGCCAACAAGTAAAAGCGGGGCAAAAGAAGCCAGGTGGGTTGCTTCACCCATTGGAGATCCCACGATGGAAGTTGGAGAGTGTCTCGATAGACTTTGTTGACAGGTTACCGAGATCGAGGAAGGGTAATACGGGGATTTGGGTCATGGTAGATAGACTTACTAAGAGCGCCCATTTCATTCCCATGAAGAGTAAGAGGACTGCTCCATGGTTAGCCTCCTTATACATTCGAGAGATAGTTCGTTTGCACGGTGTTCCTTCTATCTTAGTGAGCGATCGCGATCCTATCTTTACTAGTGAGTTTTGGAAGAGCTTGCAAGAGGCGGTAGAGACTTAGTTATGTTTGAACACCGCATATCATCCTCAGATGGACGGCCAAACCGAGAGGGTGAATCGTATTCTAGAGGACCTTTTGAGGCTATGTGTTTTAGACTTCGGAGGTACATGGGAGGAGCATCTTCCTTTGGTAGAGTTCGCATATAATAATAGCTTTCGGTCTAGCATTGGCATGGCACCTTTCGAGGCTCTTTATGGACGGCCGTGTCATTCGCCTACATGTTGGTGGGAATCTACGGATAAGATCTTACTTGGGCCCGATATGATTAGAGAGACTTCGGAAAAGATCGATTTGATTCAAAGGAGAATGAAGACGGCGCAAGATAGGCAGAAATCTTATTCGGACAAGAGGAGGACAGATCTTGAGTTTGATATTGGGGGCATGGTCTTTATCAAGGTGTCTCCATTACAGAATGTTGTTCCCTTTGGGTCCGTTGGGAAGTTAGCACCAAGGTTCGTAGGGCCGTTTCCTATTAAGGAGAAGATTGGACAGATGGCGTATAGAGTGCAGTTGCCCGAAAGACTTAGTGGTGTACACGACGTATTCCATGTATCATATTTGAGGAAGTGCTTGCATGAGACCGCGGAAGTAGAGCCGAGCTTGCTTAGAGAGGTGGAGATAGAGCGTGATGCGACGATTCGACGAGCTCCTACATGCATTCTTGGGTCAGAGATTAAGAAGTTGAGGAATCGAGAGGTCAAGCTAGTCAAAGTGCAATGGGGAGATGATGAGAGCGACGCAACTTGGGAGACGGAAGAGAAGATGCATTCATTGTACCATTTTCTTTTCAAGGGTATGTCTTTTAATTTCTCCTTTATCGCTTATCTTGTACTTGTTTTATCCTTAGTATGTCCTCTCGATAGTATCTTTGACCTTTAGATAGGGTAGTCCTATGGTTGAAACATGTGTTTGAGACATGTTATGTATGATGGATGCATGTGGATGCAAGTGTTTGCTAGTGGTTGCTCGTGGATGAATATACACACACTTTAGGCACTAGATCGGCTCAGTCACTTTCATATTGCATATAAATGGATGTATTTAGTAAAATGAATGTACATTGAATGTGTGAATCATTTGGATATTGCATTTAAATGGATGGTTGTGCACACATGTAGTAATGATATGTATAGGATTCCTTGCATACATGATGGATACATGGCACTATCATTATTTGCATTAAGGAGGTCGATTGAATCAGTGGACCGCCTAATTTAGCATTAGTATACGGACATATACGCACACTATGCATATGTACATGAAAAGCATTAGAAATCTTTTAAGGACCATGGTTGCTAATGGTTGATGGCTGAGTAGATGGATGGTTCGCTGGTAGGATACATTCTTCTTGACTTAGAGATTTCGAGGACGAAATCCTTTAAGTAGGGGAGAAAGTAACACCCCGAATTTTTGAATAATCAAATTAACTAAATTCAAGAATAATTAATCTTAGATGTGAGAATTAAGGTAAATGGGTTGCGCCATTGTGTTCATCTTGGAATTCTGGTTGAGATAGAGTCCGAGTTTGCGTAAAACGGATACTGGATGAAGGAGATATGGACGAACGAAGTTAGGTGGAAGAATCAGAATATATATATATATTTGCACTGGCGCACTTGGGAAGTGCGCCAGTACAAAAGTAGCACTGGCGCACCTGCCAAATGCGCCCAGGCCGAGCAGAAAGCCTGCACAGCTTTCTGGTGCAATTTGATCCATATTGTGACTCAATGCTGAGTCCTTTCTGACTCCTTGCTGAGTCATTAGGGCTGAGGTGCCACCCTATCCTGACTGAGTGGTTTTGATTAACCCTAAGTACATCCAAAGGCTATAATCAAATTGAAATTCTGTAGAAACATGGGTAGACTAAAACCCTAAAATCAAATAAACATCTGAATCGTGGCCGTCATGCTATCATCTTGTAACCTAGAGTAGCCGCCACCAACTATAGAGGAAGAAAAGCTAATCAATTCAGCTCTATTCAACTCTAATCTAAACAATAATGAATCTACTACAAAGGCGAGCTAAATCAATTTAAGAACTCAAATTTCAGAATGCAAGACCTTCTTTTTGTGAGTTTGATTTCTTTAATAAGATAATTAACAATTTAATTGGATTGAGCTATGATTTGGATTATATGGTTATGTTGTGTATCATTGACCGTATGTTATTATCTATGTTGTAAATCTATGATGTTATTATCTATGTTGTAAAGCTGTGATGTTATCATCTATGTTATAAATCTATGTTAATTGTTGGCATATGTACAATCAATTCATAATGATGTTTCATATGCTAGTTTGGTTATGTTGTTGGAACTAATTCATATGTTAAATCATATGTATGTATGCAAGTTTAGATGTTAATTTAGATATGAATTATATGCAAGTTAGTGAGAATCACATACAACCTTACATGTTTCATGACATCTATTTTATGTGTAAATTGGATCTAAAGTTAGGCTATGACATGTGTGAGTTAGACGCAAGTTTACATCATAGTCTATGTTGTATAAATCACATATGCAAGTATATATATATATATATATATATTGGAGTATGAATCATGTAATGTAAGTTTGTGACTATTGCCTATGCAAGCTTACACCTTATGATTAGATCTATGACATCCATAGTTTATGCAAGTTTGTGACTATTGCCTATGCAAGTTTACACCTTATGATTAGATCTATGACATCCATAGTTTATGCAAGTTTGTAACTTTGGCCTATGCAAGTTTTAGATGAAAAACCTTATTCACACATGTAAGTTCACCCATTATGCTTAGATTTAGATTTTATTCTATGCATGTTGTGATGTTTTCTCTTTATTCCATATGTTAGACTATTCGAGTCTAACGTATATTTCACGTTAAACGAAAGAACGTACAATGTGGGGCAAGGGGATAACATTAAAAGATTTAATATTGAGAAATGGCATAAATGCCTTAAATGTGATGTTAATTGGTATAATTTTATATATCATAACTAGATGGACATAATTGAGTCAATTATGGACATAGTTAAATTTGTAATTGATTGAAAATTTGAATAGGGAAATTAATTCAAATTGGGGATAATTAGTTAGGTGTAATTAATCGCCTAAGGCACGAAGTTAGACTCTTTTGGGGAGTAAGACTGCCCGGACCCGCCCGGCAAATCCAGCTTCCACAAATGTCAGTCTAATGTGGGAGGTCTTAGGCATAAATTAAATGCGCAGCAGTTGTAAAGACACGAGGTTATGCTCGTTTGTGGTGTAAGACTGCCCGGACCCGCCCGGCAAATCCAGCTGCCACAAATGCCAGTCTAATGTGGGAGGTCTTTACAAGGTTACGGTCTTAATGAATTAAGGAACACTTAACAAGATAAACATGTAGTGGGACATGAGGGGGTTAAGTGGGTGCCTTGGGTGGCATTTGAAATACGATTAGATGCACTTAACCAAGATTGAAACATGTAAGAAGACATGAATAAGAATGGGGTTAAGTGGGGAAAAACCTTAGAGGGGACCAAGCGTAGGTGGAAAGCTTGTGTCATGCATGGGGGCCCTTTTCAAACCAGTAACCCATTAAGTATCTTTGTGGGCTGGACCCAAGTCGAGGACGGGACACGCGTACTGGATTTGATTGTAAGAGGTCAAAACGGGTTAGCGGTGGCAACGCAAGTCCAATGGGTTCATATGCGTGTGTGGGCCCGAGCTGGTAGGTAAGACGTTGTTGCATCATATAGATATAAGCCATGCATTTTTGGTTGTATCGGGTTGCCACTTAGTGGAGTGATACACCCCACTGTGGGGCCAACACGGGTATCTACGAGTTAGGGAGCCGATCGAATGGGGGTAGTGGGTACACCTAGTGGAGATAGGGGCAGACGACACCTATGAAGGTAGCTAGGGGTGCATTAAACTACCATTATCATTTTTAAGTTCTGAAGGCGGGATCATCCTTTAAGGGTGACTAGTGGTGGTGCAGTGTAGTAATTATCTTATAATGATTAGGGGCGCCTTTAACGTTATCTTGGTTCATCTTATTTCCTCGTTTTGTTCTGTCATACCCAATTGTTCACAGTTATTTCCTTATTTTCCAGCTTATGCCTTAGCCTAGTTATTTTGATAATTATATTGTTAAAGTTATCGCACTCGCCAGTCTTTATGTCTGACCCCCTTTTCTTTCCATCTCTTTTCTTCCCTTTCCCCCCTCAGGTTTGCAAGGAGGGAAAACTACAGCTTATGCCGATTTCTTTCAGTTTCTTGAAGATAGTAGATGCATCGCTTGGTACTCTCTCACCTTTATGGCTTTGCTTATGCTCAGTAGGGATTTATGCATTTATGTTATTTAAGTATTTGCTTCTTTATGTACATTGAAGTTTTTGGAAAAGACTTCTGATCCTATTGTAATGGTTTTGGAAACTACTTATGTAAACTCGTTTTGAGTCATGATGAAATAAAATAAGTTTTTTCTTCTGCTGTGTTGTTTCATTTATTTATTCCTGTAATTTATCTGTTCTATACAACAATAACGTTTCATGACATTGATGCATTCCCTTTGTGAGTGACATTAATGGGCGTAGGGTGTTACATAGAGGGCCCACATTGGAAGTGGGAGAGCGTCTCCATGGATTTCATATATGATGTGCCTAGATCAACGAAGGGAAACACCAGCATTTGGGTGGTAGTAGATAGACTTACTAAGAGCACCCAATGTATTTCCAGTTAAGAGTAAGAGGATGGCACCATGGTTGGCAGCAATTTATGTACGAGAGATAGTCCATCTTCATGGAGTACCTTCCAGCATCGTAAGCGATCGTGACCCCATCTGCACCTGTCAATTTTGGAGGAGCTTGAAAGAAGCATTAGGTACACAGTTGTGTCTGAGCACCGCTTATCATCCCAGACCGATGGACAGACGGAGAGGGTGAACATATTTCTTGAAGAACTTTTACGGCTGTGTATCCTAGACTTCGAAGGGACTTGGGAAGAGCATCTTCCTTTAGTAGAGTTTGCCTATAACAATAGTTATCAAGCTAGCATTGGCATGGAACCATTCGAAGCATTATATGGATGACCATGTAAACCACTGACTCGTTGGTGGGGATCTACAGAAAGACTTTTACCTGGACCGAAGGTTTAGAAGCTATGCAAATGAGAAGTCAAGTTGGTAAAGTCCAGTGGGGAGACAACCAAGAAGATGCAACTTGGGAGACCAAAGACAAGATTTTTGCGCTTTGTACCCTTTCTTTTCAAGGGAATGTTCTTAACTTCTCTTCCAAAAGCTTTTATTCGTACTTGTTTCTATCATTTGAGTATATCCCTATCCATAGTATTTTCGACCTTTGGATAGGAATCCTATGGATGTAAACATGTGTTTGAAACATGTTATGTTTGATGGATGCAAGTGGATGCAAGTGTTTGCTAGTGGTTGCCTGTGGATGCATATACACACACATTAGGCACTAGGTCGGCTCAATCACTCTCATACCGAATATGGATGTGTGTGCATTTTATTTACTTTCATGGATGGAAGTGGACGTACTAGCATATGAATGTTGCATGTGAACGAATGAGTGTGCACACATATAGAACTTACATGTTATAATAAGATTATTTGAATACATATTGGATTCATGGCACTAACATACATTGCATTAAGGAGGTCAACTGAATCAGTAGACCGCCTGATCTTCGCATTAGCATTGGGACATATACACACACCTTTTCATATACTCATATAAGCATTAGAAATCTTTAAGGACAATGGATGCCTGTTTTCGTGGATGAGTAGATGGATGATGGATGGTAAGGTACATTCTTTTCAACTTGAAGATTTCTGGGACAAAATCCTTTGAGTAGGGGAGAATGTAACACCCTAAAATTTTAACAACATTTAAGTGGAAAAATTAAAGAATAATTAATTTAATATTCAGAATTAAGGGAAACGGACTATGCCATTGCGTCCATCTCGAAATTCTGGTCAAGATAGACACATTGTTTGCATAAAACAGATAACATATGAAGAAGTTATGGACGATAGAAGTTTAGCAGAAAAACAGAAATTCCCGGCGCACTTGACAAGTGCGCCAATGTATTTTTACACTAGCGCACTTGTAAAACCCATGTATGTTTTTGGGCATCCGGACCTAATTGGGTGTCGGCCCATGGCCCGATTCACTCTAGGGATGAGGTGGCATCCGAATTCTGTAACCTAGCAGCTATAAATATACCTCGTTTCCTTTGTTTTCTTCACAAAGAAACAATGGCGGCTAAACTCTGCCGGAGCCTGAATTGAACTAGGGTCTCTCATCTTCTTCTATCAACTAAAGCAAATCAAATTCTGAGACTCAAGCATAGATTCATCCCCAAGTTCTTTTCTATCATCTTAGCAATCCAATCACAGTGAGTTCTAGTTGCTTTTAGGTTTAGATAAATAAAAGTAAATTATGAAAGAATGTGATTTGGACATGTGTAAACCATGAATCTATGCTATTATCATATCTTATGCTATGTCATGATAGATCTATTTCTCTAGATCGAATTCAATTGTGATTATTCTACTATGTTATTATTGTGGATCTTGGTTTGTAACTATATTGTGGTTAATATAAATCTGTTAATTTGGATAGTTATATCATTGGATAGATCTAATCATTTATGTAAATCATGAACATAAGTCACCTTGAATTTGGTTAGGATTGGATCTAAATCTTTGTCTTAATTATAACTTCTATGACATGCTATGATGTGGATTTGTGTAGACCTATTTCTAAACTAGTAGATATAATTTACGTGGACATTGAAACTGTTAGTCAGATCTAGATTATCACCTTGTGTTATCATGTTAGATCTATTTTATGCGATCTAATTTATCACCTTGCGTTATCATGTTAGATCTAGTTTATGCGATATAATTTATCACCTTGCGTTATCATGTTAGATCTATTTTATGTGATCTAATTTATACCTTGCGTTATCATGTTAGATCTATTTTATGTGATCTAATTTATCACCTTGCATTATCATGTTAGATCTATTTTATGTGATCTAATTTATCACCTTATGTTATCATGTTAGAACTATTTTATGTGATCTAATTTATCACCTTGCGTTATCATGTTAGATCTATTTTATGTGATCTAATTTATTACCTTGTGTTATCATGTTAGATCTTAACCGATTGGGCATCTAAATTGCTAATTTAGATCTTACTATGCTTATTGTGACATCATAGTTATGTTAGAATCAATTGACTGCCAACCGTTCATCAGTTTTATGTCCACCTTGTTATGATGATAATTTCATGTCCATGCCAGTATGTATGTTCACCTTATTATCATGCTAGTGTATGTTTATGCCAAGACGATCATTTTAGTTAAATTCCCTTTCTTTTCACTATTATCGTTTATGACTAGGCTATTGTCTAGCCTAGGCATGTTGCCAATTTTGTGAGGGTGCTAGTTAAGGGACGGGGAAAAAGGGTTAAAGAGGGCATGATTTGAATATGAACATTTTTGGATATGTAATTCAAATTATTGGGTAAAACATGTATTGACAGCTATAGGAAAGTATTAATTAATTGGTTAATTATTTAAAAATGGAATGTTTAGTGATTACAATTAGGAATTATAATTGTACTTATGACACGAGGTTAGGTTGCATTAGTGGTGGAAGTCTGCTCGCACTCGACCAGCATATCCAGCAGCCACTAATGTTGAACCTAATGTTGGAGGTCAAAGTACGTAAATACGTATTGGGCTAAGACACGAGGTTAGGCCCAACTTGGAATAAGACTACTTGGAACCGATCGGCATATCCAGCATCCACACGTTGTAGACCTAATGTAGGAGGTCTAGCCCATTATAAACCATAAATGGACATGGTAATAAATTGGACTACATAACCTAAACTAATCCATAAGGGATTGTATGAATAAGACTTGAAGTCAGGGTTAAGTAAAATTGATTGGATCAGTGGGAGGGTTAAGTAAATCTTGGGTAGTGGGGTAATATTAGTATATATAGGCCCACATACTTAACCATTAAAAAAGCATGCTTGGATCAGTGGGAGGGTTAAGTAAATCTTGGGTAGGTGGGTAGTATTAGTATGTATAGGCCTACAAACTTAACCCGATGAGGACACTTAGTGGTATACATAACCGCTGGAAAAAAATAAAGTAATGTAATTAATGACGCCTTTTGTGGTAAACATAACTTGTAGAAATGATAAGATTATGTATTAAAGACACCTATAGGTAAGCATAACCGGTTGGAAGATTGGAGTTTATGTATTAAAGACACCTGTAGTTAAGCATAACCGGTAGAAAGATTGGAGTTATGTAATTAAAGACACCCTTTAGGGTAAGCATAAATGGTAGAAATAAATAAGGCTATGTAATTAAAGACACCTAGTGGTATACGTAGTCAGTGAAAACCTAGTGGGGGATACAAGATAAGGGGAGAGCTTGTATTATATTGTGTGGGACCCATTTCAGTCAGTAACCCGGAGTAGGTATCAAACAAAGTACTCCGTACTAGGCAGAGAAGGGGCACGCTTTCTGACTGATTATAAGAGATCCAAACGTGAAGGATGGTGTGGGCGGCGCAAACCGACCGGGCCATGTGCGTGCATGAGCCGGGAAGAAGGGGATAAGACGACCATGACATCTGTATATATGGTTGTGCATATTATTACGACGAGGGGTTGCCACTTAGGAAGTGATGCCTCCTACTATGGGGCCAGCACAAGGTATCTACGAGGGTTAGGGAGCTGATCGATCAGTGTAGTAGTTAGATTACATTAGGACGTATACCTAAGTGTACCACCTTATAGTTGAAGGGATCATCTCTTTCTGGATATACTAGTAACATCGCAGAGTAATCATTAGAAGCATATACACCTTATCCTGTCCACCTTGTCACACGTGCCATTTATGTAGTTATCTCTCGTATCCACTTTATATGCCTATCATGTTACTTTTATTTATTTACTGGCTAAAAGTAACTAGGCTCTCCAGAATTTATGTTCGACCCTTTTTGTTCCTCCTTCTTTCATCCATTCCCTCCCCCTCTCCCGCCTCATGTTCTGAGGGAGGAAACACTCGGGCTTGACCGTGATTATGCTTATTTTGTTGGAGCTGCTGATATGTATGGCTCAAGCTCCTATCCTTGTTGCTATGGCTATATTTTTTTCTTGGGGAATTTTATTTCTTTTATGTACGCTGATATTTCTGAAGTACAAGACAGTGGTTATTATGTTGTAATTGGCTTTATATTTCAGACAAATGATGTTTTGGACCACGATATCTTATGATTAATAAAGTTGTTTTATTCCGCTGCAAAATTTTAAATCTATCTTCTAATATTCCATGTCTGTTTACCTAAAACGCTTCACGAAACTTAATGCATTCCCTTAGTGAGTGACTTTAGTGGACGTGGGGTGTCACATTTTGTGTTTGATTTAAGTTGGAATGGATTTTTTATTGTATGCACTTTTCTATTCTTCTAAAAATGTAATTATGATAAGTTTTGCTAATTATACCCATCGATCGGCTTTTCCTATCTACTAGCTCTAAGCGTGGTAGAGTCTCTGCTATAAACCTGCCCGTTGTGAAACCATATCAACACGAATCACCATCCATCATTCAACCAACAAAAGGCACAAATTAGCGCATGGACACAGTAGTCCTAAATTGATTCTGCACATTCACATTGATTATCGAGTGCTCTACCAATGCCTAAACCATACCTTAAACAACATAGCATGTTTCGATCACAATCACAAATTTGATGTCATCAATCTTTGACCTAAATGAAAAATGTTGCAGGCACCTAACAACAAATATTCTAATTATGCTCTATCCCATACTCAGTCCTTGACCAGAGTTCTATTTATTAACCTAATCCTAGATTTGGGTTTTTATTAACTTAATCCAAGATCTAATTTTTTGTTCTTAGCCCAATCCTGGATCTGAGCCTAACCTAGTGACTCACTCCCTGACCCGAGCCTATGATATTCTAATTTTTTATCATAATAAGTTTCACCCTTTTCTTTTATTACGATTTTTTAACATATTAATACAGTTATCATAATAATCTACTCATTTTCTATCTCCCTTTAAATTACAACACTTGTCATAATTATATTGCATACTTCTATAAATTTTACTAATTCAATCTAATTCTTTTTGTTACAGTTCTACACTTTTTACATGTGTTTACTGTAAAATTATTTTTCTTTTTCTTAATCCATGTTAGTGTAGTTTACACTTTTGTCCTATTTTTCACATGCAAACAAAGGATTAAAATCTATGTCTACAAACCAACACTTACAGATCTAGGTAGTTTTAGGGACAAATGTAAATAATTGCAGAAAAGTATAAGTAACTGATATGATTAGAACAATCATAAGGGAAAAAGACTAAAAACTAACTTATAGAAATCAACTAGAAGAAACTGTAGGAAAAGACAAAAATGTACCTACAAGAAATGACTCATAGAACTTTTTCTAAAAACTGTAATAAAATAAAAACATACTTACATAAACTAGCTTATAGAAAAACAACTAAAACTATAAGAAAAACTTACAAGAAACTACAACAATTAATAACCCTATCCTTTTAGATTGCTTTATAATCTAAATAATTACAAACACTCACCTATAGTCCAACGCCCAAGTCATCTGCAATCCCGTCCTTAGGTTGATTAACAATATTTTAATTTTACAAATTTCTTTTAGAGAAAAAATTAAGTTGCAGGTCCGCCTCAATTAAGAGAAAACACAGAGTGAAAAGAATTTAGTCGTGAATGAAGGGCTAGGCCTAAAGTGTCATTTATAGTGGAGTGTAGGGATTTAAAACCATTGGATTTGGAGATTTAATCCAATCTAAACACGTCATAGGTTCATTTTAAGCCTTTAGAATAGAAATCTAAAGCTCCAAAATCAGCTACGTCATTTTGAAATTAATCCAGTTCTCATTCGGTTCGCACCTGGACAAAACAACATATAGGTGAAAAATGTTGGTCATCCCCCATTGGTTGACCTACGGTCGACCTATAAATGGTCGGGACATCCTGTATCTTCATTTTTATTTTCTTCTAATTTCTTAATTTTTTCATATAACTTCTCCACACTAGATCGAATTTCGACAAGTTACATATTCAAATTGCTTAGAAAATTGCCACGGACCCAATGATGCAACTTTTATGCTAAATTCGAACAATTTTCACAAAATTATTATTTTTTTCTTAATTAATTTTTAATTAATTATTATATCTTGAAGTTAACGGTCGATTGTGTTCAATCGCACGCCAATACCCGATTCATATGTGAGTTAGATAATATTCGTAGTTATCGATCACAAAGTAGTTGTAACACCTCGTATTTTCTATGAACATTAAAATAACGAATTAAAGAATAAATAATTACAAATGTGAGAACTAAGGGAAATGGGTTATGCCATTGCGTTCGTCTCAGAATTCTGCTTGAGATAGAGTCCGAGTTTGCGTAAATTAGATTCTGTATAAAGGAGTTATGACTTTTAGATGATTCGAGAATTCAAATAAACAGCTCAGTTTAAAGTTCAGAAAATTCAAATTCAAAATCAGAAGCAGAAGCGGGCTAGGCGGGAATTTTCCCGCCCAAGGCCAGGTCGAGCAGGGGGTCGACCTCCCCCCATACAGGTCGACCTGGGGGTCGACCTCCCCCTCGGGTCAGATCTGAAATCTGACGTGTTTCTCTGTGTGACAAATTGCTGCGTCATTAGGGCTTGTGTGGCAAGTTTTGGTTGGTTCTCTTAGGCTTGAATGGCTTTGATTTACCCTAGGTTGATCTGACGGCTTCTACTAAATCAAACTTCTATATAAGCAACTTAAATCTAAACCCTAAGCCACATAAAAATATTCCTAAGACCGTCATGTTGTCAACACTCAACCTAGTGTAGCCACCATTCTCATTCAACTAGAAAGCAAGTTAGGAATTGCAAATCAAATCTAATTCAATTAAGAGAATTCAACGTCTACAACAAATGAGAGCTATTCAACTTCAGAATACAGATCCCAGAACACAAGACTAGTCTCCTTTTTGTAAGTCCAGTTATCATTTAGACCTAAATGATATTAGAATCATGACTAAAATTAATGGATGTAGAACATCGCCTAATGTAAATTTATGCCTATCCTTTTTGTTCAAACTGAATTGATTGAGACTATGATTCTTATCATGCTAAGTTGTGATCATGTTGTATTTAATTTGATGATAAAAGTTAAATGTTTTGCAATGGATCCATATGTTGTATAATTTGCCAGTGACATATATGTTGTGTAATTTAGCGATGATATATTATATTTTGGCAATGGCATATCATGTTGAATAAATTGGAGATGACATATTATGTTGTATACTTTGGCGATGACATAAATTAGCGATGACATATTAAAATTTGGCGATGACATATCATATTGTGTAATTTGGCAATGACATACCATATTGTATAATTTGGCGATGACATTCCAAGTTGTATGATTTGGTAATGACACCTATATGTTGTATGACAATTTGGAAATTTTGCTATGTTTATGCAAGTTCAACCATGATCACATATATGATCCAAAACTACATGCTAATATGATTAGGTTCATGTTAAATTTGATCCAACTAGTTTGCAAGTTCGCAACTACATGCCTAATTCTAAGTTTATGTAGTTCTATGTAAAACCCCTATTTCATGATTCATGTTGAGTAGATCTAAATTTGCAAGTTCATAATTGAATGTATATTGTTCTATGCCAAGTTCATATGCTACATGTGTAGTTAGATCCATATTTTTATGATGTTGGAATTGTTACATGCTCCTTTTTTCCCCTTTTGTGTATAAGTTAGGCTATGTATCGAGCCTAACATTTTATGTGATTTATGCGAACGTTTAACGGGGGTAACGTAGGGGAAAAACACGAAATTACATATAATTGGCATATTTGGCTCAAAAACATGTAAATGTTTTATGGCATAAAGTGGTATAAATTTTTATACTTAAAAATTATGAACTTGATTTAAAGGGAAAGTGGGGCTTGACTTGAATGACAACAATTTACATATAAATATAAAGAGGTAAATATGTAAATTTAGAAAAGACGAATATGCCTAACCCGAGGTTAGATTGAGTTACGGTGTAAGACTACCCGAAACCGGCCGGCACATCCAGCAACCGTAACAATATATATCTAATGTGGGAGGTTAGTGCATCGAGCCCAAAAGAACCCAACGTTAGACTGAGTTGCGGTTTAAAACTGCCCGGACCCGACCGACACATCCAGTGACCGCAACAATACCTGTCTAATGTGAGAGGTTGGTGCTTTAATAAATGAATTAAAGCTAAGTCAGGAAAGGTAGGGTTAAGTTAATTAAGGCAACACTTAACAATTACAACATGTTAACTAAACTGATGGGTGGGGTTAGGTTAACTTGGACACTTAACCAATTTAACATGTTGATTAGAAAACCCTAACAACGGGGACTCATTTCAGCAGTAACCCACATAGATGTATCATGGTACCCTGAACTAGGCAGGGTGGGGCACGATTACTGGGCTAATTATAAGCGGTCAAAACAACGGCGGTTGATGCATCAGTGTAGGTTCCGACGGAGTACGGGCGTGCATGTACCCCAGAGTGGAAAAACAGGCACTAGGCATCAATAGTTATACACTATGCATCTTGAATCATGTCGGTTTGCCACCATAGGATTTGATACACCCCATAGTGGCACCAGCATAGGTATTTACAATCGAGGGGGCCGTATGACACAAGTGGTAAATGCATGCGAGTAGGAGCCGATCGATAAAAAGGGATCACTAGGTTTGAACTCATGATGATGGTTGAAATATCTAGTAGGTGCAGAGAATATGGACATGAGTGCGATAGTATGATTATTTTATCTTGCCTTGTTTATCTTTTCTTATCCTATGTTACCTTATTTATTTGTTATTGTCCTGTGTCCAGCTTATTCAAGTCATGGTTCTCTTATCAATTTACATGCTGAATAATCACTGGACTTACCAGACTTATGTCTAACCCATTTTTCTTTCGCTCTCTTTTCTTTCGTTCTCCCCCCTCAGGTACCCAGGGAGGGAATAGCTCAGCTTAATTTGGACCGATCATCTTTCCAAGCTTAAAGACTCTGTGATGTATAACTTGGAACTTCTTATCTTTGGCTATGGTTTTGGACACACTACTACTTGGGGATTTATGCAGTTTTATTTTGTTTTATGCTTCTTTATGTTATAATCAAGACAGAGATTCTGATGTAATGATTTGGAAGTTGTTTTGAGACAGTTTGCTGCAATGTTTTTGTTATGAACCATGAATGAAATAAATTTAGTTTTTCCGCTGCTTATATATGTTTGTCTTGTAAATTATCTATTTCTTTTACCTATAATGCTCCACCAAAATTAAGGCATTCCCTTTGTGAGTGACCATAACAGAGGTGGGGTGTTTCACTTGGTATCAGAGCAAAGGTTTACCAGATAAGATAAAAAAAATTAAAACTGTTTTTTCAAAAAGAAGTTTAAAGAAGCAATTTTCAAGGAGAAGTGTTGTTTTGTTTTAAAAGGCATAATCCCCCCAAAGCCATATGCACTATCTTTCTATCCTTTGTTTTAAATCTTCCCTTTTTCGTTTCAGCATGTCTAGGGATCTTAACCTTCCAGAGGGCGTGCCGGTACCTGGCTAGTTCAGAAGGTACCTAGAGGTTAGGGCTAATGCCGCATGCCCAGCAGACGTTCCTCCTCCCCCAGTTGCAGCGGTTCCTCCTCCTCCACGTGCAAATGCTTTGTCAAAAATATGTAGGGACATCTGAGCCATGGGTGGAAAGAACTTCAATGGAAATGAATCTTTCGTGGAAGCAAGAAACTGGCTCAAAGAAACTGAGGATTTGTTTGATATCTTCGAAGTGGATGATAGGCAGAAGATATAGTTGGCCGTATGGTTGCTCAAAGAAGAAGCTTCCTATTGGTAGCAAGTTACTAACGCTGAAAGACCAATTGAAACTTGGATAGATTTTAGAATGAGGTTTGAAATGAAATTCCTCTCACAAGCTGAACGAAGCCTACAAATGGAGAAGTTCTTAGCTCTCAAACAGGGAAGTATGTCGGTCAAGGAATACGTTAACCAATTCAACTAGCTGGCTAGGTTCGGATTAGAGTTAGTTAACACTCTACATAAGAAGGCTCTCCGTTTTGTGAAAGGATTGAATGAGCCACTGCACAGCGTAGCTATGTCCCACATACCTATGGGTGCAACTTATGAGAGACTGGTGGACATGGCACTATTACAAGAAGAAGATAAGGTTAGCAAGAAAGAGACAAAGGCGGAAGTACCTCAAGATAAGAAAGTGGAAGGATCACAGAGCAAGAAGACAAATTCCAAGAAGGGCGGAAAGAACAACAAACCCCATGGCAAGAGGAAGTGTAATTTTTGTGCCATTCGTGGACATCTGGTTAAGGACTGCAGAAAGAAGAAAAGGAAGATGGGTGGTTGTTTCCATTGCGGCGAGACATGACACATGGCTAGGGACTTCCCAAGAAAGCAAGGGCAAGGGCAGAGAGCTGGATCTACTTCTGGAGGGCAGGTTCACGCTCTTATGGCACCTCCGCAAGAACGAGGTAGAAATGTTTTTGTTGAGAGTTTAGTTTATCTTTTTCATCATCCAATTCGTACACTCTTTGATTCTGGCGCATCGCACTCTTTTATATCTACTGCTTTAGTTGAATCTCTGCACCTAGACACCAGTTTAGTAGAGGATCCCTTGGTTGTTTCAAATCCAATTAGGGGCTAAACATGTTTGTCAATGATTTGTTTGGATTTGGAAATTTCTATAGCAAGTGTGGGGTTTAGATGTAATGCCTATGTTTTGGGCTTCACGGGCTATGGGTTGATTCTTGACATGGATTGGCTATCCAGTAATGGTTCCATCCTCGATTGTGAAAATAGAGTGGTTAGACTCATGACTCGTCTCGGTAACACTCTCGAAATATCTTGTAATCCCATGAACTCAGTTATGCTTAGCTATCTAGAATCTCTTGATGCGTCTATTGAGAACATGCAGTCTGTTAGAGTAGTCCGTGAATACTCGGATGTCTTTGAAGAGGTGAAGGGATTACCTCCGAAGCAGGAGATAGACTTCCGCATATACCTCGTTGATAATGCAAAACCATTTGCTTTACCCGTTAGACACATGGCTCCAAGGGAGAGAAAAGAACTCAGCAAGCAAGATAAACAGTTGCTTGGGAAGGGGTTTATAAGGCAGAGTATTTCTAAATGGGTTGCTCCAGTAGTATTCGCAACCAAAGCGGATGGTTCACTTCGCCTATGCGTTGACTATCGGGAGCTAAACAAGCTGACCAAGAAGAATAGGCACCCACTTCCAAGAATAGACGACTTGTTCGATCAACTTGTAGTTGCATCGGTTTTCTCCTAACTATATCTAACTACTAGGTTTCATCAGCTTAGGGTGGCTGAAGACAGTATTGATAAGACCGCGTTCATAACCCCAGATGGTTTCTTCGAGTGGCTTGTCATGCCTTTCGGCTTGACAAACGCACTCACTTATTTCGTTGACTTAATGACAAGGGTGTTCAGGGAGTTCCTTAATAAGTTTATGGTGGTCTTCGTCGATGACATTTTGATTTTCTCAAAGAGTGAGGAAGAGCATGCTCAGCATTTGAAAGAAGTCATGGATACTCTTCGAGCACATCAGTTGAAAGCCAAATTCTCCAAATGCCACTTCTGGAGAGAGGAAGTAAGATTTATTGGACATGTGGTATCCATGGAAGGGTTAGCCGTGGACCCCGCAAAAGTAGTTGCGGTGCAAGATTGGATGGTTCCACAGAATGCAACCGAAGTCCGAAGCTTCCTCGGACTAGCGGGCTTTTAACGAAAATTCATCAAAAACTTTGCAAAAATCTCAGCTCCGCTTATAAGGCCGACGAAGAAGAATCTAACTTTCAATTGGGATTTTGATTGCGATGTTGCTTTCCAACGGTTGAAGGGGGCTCTAACAACAGCCCCAGTTCTGACATTGTCGGGTGGGAGCAAGATGTTTACCGTATACATGGATGCATGTGGTACGGGACTAGGTACTGTCTTGATGCAAGAAGGGAAGATAGTAGCTTATGGAGGCAGACAATTGAAAGTACATGAGAAAAAATACCCAACCCACGATCTAGAGTTGGCTGCCATCGTCTTTGCGCTTAAGTCTTGGCGCCATTATCTCCTAGGTGAGAAGTTTGAATTGTATACTGACCTTAAATCGTTGAAGTACCTTTTCTCGCAGAAAGATCTTAACTTGAGGCAACAAAAGTAACAGCCCTGATTTTTGGGGTCAATTTTAAAATTTTATTTTAAGAAATTTTAATGAATGAATATATTTAAAATTATTTATTTTAAATAATAACGATGAAAAACTTATTTTATTTCGAGCGCGAACTTGAAATTTATATTAAATCCATTCCGAGCCTGAAAACGGCGCGGTAATTTCAGATTTGAAATTCCAACTTTGAAAAAAAAAATATATAAATCGGAATTGGACGAAACAAGAAACGCTATAGAATTCGTATATATTATATATAAGGCCCGAAATGTAAAATTTTTGCAGAATAAGGAATTAGGACCCGAAACCATCTCCATTGGTTTCAGAATGTTGTTTACATATAAAAATGACTATAAGAACTTATATTTTTGAGTTTCGGAAAAATTCCACTATTTTTGGTATTTTTAAATATTAAAAATATACGCCTGAAAAATGAAATTTTTGCAAACGAACTCCGAATTCGACGAGACCAGTTTCTATAGATTCAGAATATTAAAATAAGGTTAAATTCTAAAATTTATAATTTTTGGAATTATTTTGTGGCCGGTATAATTTTTACAGTGAAAAATAGCATATTTTCAGACTTCGGAAATTCATAATAAATTCATACGGACTCGGAAAATTACGAAATCAGGTTCGTTGGATTCATAATGACCTGAAATAATTATGTTTAAAATTTTATTAATTTTGAAATCAGCATGTATTTATAAGAATTTTTGAATTGAAGAAAACAGTTGAAAATTTAGTAATTGGACACGTAATGATATTTGGGCCCAAACCAAAATTAAACCCATAGTATATATTATCTTTTTCCTCAGAATTTAGGGCTGAAATTCGAAATGCACAGCAACCACTCTCTTTTCCATCATTTTTTCTCAATTTCCATGGCGGCTCCCTCTTCCTCTAAAATTCATAAAAAAATAAAATCTCTTCAAACCATAGCAAATTATATGTTTTCTCGAAGGTCTCGACGATACGAAGCTAATGGTGTAGTCGGTTTTGTCAAACAGCGCTCGGATTCGCGGGAATCTCGTCTTAAAGCTCGCTGTTTTCGAAATTCAGAAACTCAAAACGTAAATCAAGAAATTCTCGTGAATCGAGGAAGAATTAGACGAAGTCACGAACACGGAAGTTCTTCGTCTACGCAAGACGAAGATGCACAAAAAATTTCAGGCAGTTTGGAGGTGTGAGGCGGCCTGTGGGACCCGCGAGGCGAAATCCTTTCTAGGCGATTTCCCGATGATCAGAGAAGCTTTAGGGGCGGCTCTTTCTGGTGGTGGTGCGTCTCGCCAAGACGAAGACATTGGCGGTGGTCCCGTGGCGTCAGGTGGCCCGAGGCAGCGGCAAAGTGCGGTCAAAGTTCGGCGGTGAACAGTGTTTTTCGGTCAACGGGCTGAGGGTATTTTCTATTTTATTTTTAAATTATTTAATTAATTTCCAGAACTTTAAAATTGCATAACTCACTCATACGAAGTCGAAAATCGACGATTTCAGGTGTGTTGGGATCGTGGCAACGAGATGGACGCGTGGACACTAATTTTGTCCAATTCTGAGATAGTGAAATTTTTAGGTATTTTTCACGAATATTAATTAATTATTTAATTATGTCCAACTTTAATAAATCATAACTCTCTCGTACGAGGTCCGATTGACGAACCGTAAATTGCGTTGGACTCGTCTTTCCGAGCTCTTCGCGATGGCGCAGACCAGAGCTGAATCCGAGACAGTCAAATTTTCAGCAAAAATCAATGTGAGATTCTATTTTATAATTTATTAAATTTAAATTATTTTTCTTGTGGTTTTGATGTTTGTATGTACATGATTGTGGATTGATGATGTATGATGTCTGTTTGAGAATTGGTGATAGTTGTTTGGGTTATTATGGACAAATTGTTGTGGCATACACTGTTGATGAAATTTGTTGAATCAATAGAAACGATGTACATGATGTAAATGATAAATTCATTTTTATTTATTTATTTAAAATGTATGGAAATTTATATTTAAATAAAAGTTACAATTTTCATTGTTGTTCAGAAAAAAATGAAACTTTGTTTATATTTACAAAGATTATAACTTTGAATGGGATTAAGAAGATTACAACTTTGTTTTTGTTCTAAAAAAAAAAATTACAACTTTGTTTGCGTTTTTTTTTATATAAAATTGAAACTTTATTTTGTTTTTGAAAAGAACAAACTTTATTTTGTTTATGAAAAAGAACAAAACTTTGTTTTGTTTATTGAATAAAAGTTCAAACCTTATTTTGTTTTGTTTAAAAAGAACAAAACTTTGTTTTGTTGGTAAAGATTTAAAACCTTGTTTTTGCTTATAAAAGACTGAAATTTTGTTTTGTTTATAAAGATTAAAACTTTGTTTTGGATATAAAGATTTCATCTTTATTTTGAGACGATTATAATAAATAAAGTTTTGATCTTTATTTTAGAATAATTAAAATTTTGACTTTTGTTTTGAAATAAAAGATTTTATTTTTATATTAAGTTAGATAAAGGAATATATTTTATGGTGAATTTGTGTCATTAAATCAAATGAAATAAAAAGGGCAATACTCAATATGTGAACATTGTTAAATTGTGCAAATCATCTATGTTCCATTTATGCACCTGTATACACTGCCATTTACAAGCGACCCTGGCTTGTTTATGTGAGTGAACGATCAATTTTTACACATCGTTCAGAAGCACAGTTTATTTTAAATATGTGAATTGTGTTGGCTGAAACCCCACACGGGTCAAGGGTTGACTTTTGAATACATGTCACCCTTGGAATAATTAGAAATGCACTTTGGATGGATGTTCTGAAATTGTTATGTAATTAATGTTTGATTTTACGTATAATTAAATTATATGGAAATGGTGGGTCTCATTCCAATTTGGAGTAAAGTAATAAATATGCAAATTAATGAAATAAATTGGAAGTTGAAGTATTTAGATGATTTAATTTTCCATTTAAAAAGGAAATAATAAAGAAGCTTTTGAATTGACAATATTTCCTTCGAATGAAGGAAATAAATGCCCATTTATTATTCAATTAATGATATTAATTGACGCTCGAATTAAGTAGATAAAAACCTTTAACATTTGGAAGGTTATAAACAAATTATTGGAATTAGTAAATCACATTCCAATTATATTAAGAAGATTTTAAATTGAAAAGATTCCTTTTTATGTTAACATTAAAAATGGAAGATGGATTTCAAAATTTGAAATGTTTTTAAATTGATTTCATTTTAATATTGAAATGGTAGGTTTTAATATCACAAATTAAAACCGTTTTTTTTATAATTATTGTTATTATAATATCATAATAATATGGAAAGTTAATATGTATTGAAATGGAATAATAAAGCTTTATATGAAAGAATATTTCAAGTAAGGAATGATATTAAGTAGTAGGATATTTTAAAATATAAAATATTTTAAAATAATATTCTTGGATAATATTTATAAATAAAAATTTTAATTATATTTGGACACGAGGTTAGGTCACATTTATGGCGGAAGTCTGCCCGGAACCAACCGGCATATCCAGCAGCCATAAATGTTGGGCCTAATGTGAGAGGTCCAAGTGCGCAAATACGAATTGGGTCAAGACACGAGGTTAAGCCCAACCTGTGGTAGAAGTCTGCCCGGAACCAACCGGCATATCCAGCATCCACAAGTTGTAGGCCTAATGTGAGAGGTCTGGCCCGCTATTAAATAATAAAATGTAAAGATAAACATAATAAATGGATAAGGAAAATGAATTGGGCTATTCAGTCCATTTTAAAATAGTAACTCCATTTTAACCCGTATAAATTATGTTATACATTTTATAAAGGAAATCGAAGATGATTAATATTTTATTTAAGATTAGATGAAATACTCTGAGATAAAGGATGTCTAATTATATATATTAAATGGGAAATTTATGAAATTTAAATTTGGGTTTATCGTGAATTATGTTTTAAATAACATTTATTCTTTAACCCGAATTTATGATAGAATTAATTCCCTAAAAATTGAATAATCATTTAATAATGACTTTGGAAGATTAAAACTAAATAAGATTTGAATTAAATCTTTAATTAGATTGAATGGGAATTAAGTAGTTAAGATCACTGAATTAAGAAAGTGATCGAAAATGGAAAATGAACCATAAAGTAATGAATATTTTCATGTTATAAATGAATAAATGAATGAAAACATGAAATGGTTATATTATTTATATATTTTATATAAATAAAAGTAATGAAACTTTTATTTACATTTCATATGTAAATAAAAAGATGAAAATAAGAATGAAACTTTTATTTACTTTTCACATGTAAATAAAAAGATGAAAATAAGAAGGGAATTTTTATTTACATTTCACATGCGAATAAAAAGATAAAAATATGAAATGAAACATGATTTAGAAGCATGAACCGCATATGAAAATTTAACATGTTTTAAAAAGCATGAAGTCGCATATGAAATGCATAATCAAGAAACTGCATATGAAATAAAAATTCATGTTTAGAGTAGTATTACTGCATATGAAATGAAAGGCAAATCTTGAGATAGCGTTAATATATGTATGATATTCAAACATACTTAAAGTTTATGCTACTATATTAAAAATAAATATATTTTTAAGATCGTGTTCATATAGTAAAAATGAACATATTTTTGATGTCGTGTCTATATATTGAAATAAGGTTTTTTTTTTGAAAAGAATTAAACGTTTAAAAGACTTTAATTGTATATATGTTGGCTTTAATGAAATGATATAAAATAAAATATCATTTTTATTTTGTATGATTGTTGAAATAAAAAGAATAAATTGTTGAATTATAAATTCTTTGACACGATTAATGAATGGACGATATTTATATTTATAAAAAAATTAATAAACGATATAGAATGGTTTGCAAATTAAATATGCGAAGATTATTTGGAAAGTCCGAGACTCATCTCATTCCAAATAATTATACGACGTTAAATCGGAGAATTGAAGACGGTGACAAGACCGACAATCTTCACATCGAACGGATGTGATACTATTGAGGCCCATGATGGGAGTAGCTACCTTGAAGGGGCTGAGATGGTGTCCGTTCGGACGAAGTGTTGATTTGTACGGATTTGACTTTCGCTCAGACCCAGAGCATAAGTTTATAAATGGAATGTATGTCTGACGTTGTAGTCCTTTATACTACATTCGTTGATCTCTCTTAATATATATCTGTTTGGTGGTTAACACCCTTCTCTGAGACGTATGAGCTTAGAGGTTATATATTGGTAGAAATCAATGGTATAGTATGGACTGACAATGTGGCATACTAAGATGCATTGATCAAGGCTTTTGTTGAAAAGCAGGCCTTGTGGTGATGATCAAAGCATATCCTATTACGGCATAGCTTTGTGTATATCGTGACTTCGCGAGCCTCACACCCCGGTATGAGTCAAAAACGGGATACGGACCGTAGGGAGTGCACACGTTTCTTTCTAGCTAGAGTGGTGTCAGCGACCTGCCAGCCCTGACATTTTACTTATGTGGATGATGGATTTTGAGGCGCCTCGTTATTTTTATAGGCCGTTGGTGGTCATACTATAGGTCCAAAGGGACCGGGAAACGTGTGTTCAGGCATAACCAATCCACTGCCCATAGGCGGGGACCGGCCCTACCGCTTCCAAGGGTTCACTGCGGGGAATCCTGAGGCATTTGCTAGAGTGTCTCGAATCGGAGAGGATCTTGCCCCTAGCCTCGACTCATGATGGAATCCAAATTTCCAATACGCCCTTGCGGTTTTGATTGTAGAACTAGTATTGGCGACATGCTATATGGTAACCATGCCGTCTAGGATTGATACTTATGATTCAAATCTTTTTATTAAAACATATATACACTAATAATAATATCAAATCCGTTTTATACGTATCAAGCATCTTTTGACCATTATAAGGTAAAACCCTATCCTCTGGTGTGCGTTGCATTGTGTGATGGGACCTGGGTCTTATAATGGTTTCATTTTCCAAAAAGACATTGCGTTATTTCTCGATTTACTTTGGTTTATGCACTGGCAATCCATAGGAGTAAACCCGTTCCGCGAAAGTGGCGTGGTCCTTGGATTTGTCTTATTAGTTATATTAGTTTAGAATTCTCACACCAGTCCTTGTTGCTGGCTAGGGAGCTGGTTACGCATGATAGGGGGTTCTCACCATGTTGTTTGGTGGCGAACAGTGGGCTCTTACCCTTACATGTCCCTTATTTATTAGGGTTGGTTATTGCAGTCGAGAGGCTGGCCGTAAAACAAGGTGTCTGGGAGATCATCTGTATGTCACGGTGGGAGGTTAACCCACTGCCTGTGTGTCGTTACAGGTGGTATCAGAGCTTTGGTTAGCTCAAATCTTTGGGGTACAACTCGTTAGAACTAAACAAAAGACTCATCAGAGAATTGGATTAGTAATGTCCAATAAGAATACTCATTAGAGATAGGATCAGCAGTATCCTAGAATGAGAAAACTCATTAGAGATGGGGTTAGTAATGCCCTAGAATGAGTTCAGAGTGATAAGCTTATGATTAGCGTATTTTTGATTATATAATCTATTTTTGAAAATAAGATTTCTGAATATATAAAAGTATATGTATATTTGACAAGTTAGTCAACAAATGAAATTAATAAGAGAAATTAAAATTTAGTTAGATAATTAAACAACTTTTACCTTAGTTCCTTTTCGAGGACGAAAAGATTTTAAGTGGGGGCGACTGTAACAGCCCTGATTTTTGGGGTCAATTTTAAAATTTTATTTTAAGAAATTTTAATGAATGAATATATTTAAAATTATTTATTTTAAATAATAACGATGAAAAACTTATTTTATTTCGAGCGCGAACTTGAAATTTATATTAAATCCATTCCGAGCCTGAAAACGGCGCGGTAATTTCAGATTTGAAATTCCAACTTTGAAAAAAAAAAAATATAAATCGGAATTGGACGAAACAAGAAACGCTATAGAATTCGTATATATTATATATAAGGCCCGAAATGTAAAATTTTTGCAGAATAAGGAATTAGGACCCGAAACCATCTCCATTGGTTTCAGAATGTTGTTTACATATAAAAATGACTATAAGAACTTATATTTTTGAGTTTCGGAAAAATTCCACTATTTTTGGTATTTTTAAATATTAAAAATATACGCCTGAAAAATGAAATTTTTGCAAACGAACTCCGAATTCGACGAGACCAGTTTCTATAGATTCAGAATATTAAAATAAGGTTAAATTCTAAAATTTATAATTTTTGGAATTATTTTGTGGCCGGTATAATTTTTACAGTGAAAAATAGCATATTTTCAGACTTCGGAAATTCATAATAAATTCATACGGACTCGGAAAATTACGAAATCAGGCTCGTTGGATTCATAATGACCTGAAATAATTATGTTTAAAATTTTATTAATTTTGAAATCAGCATGTATTTATAAGAATTTTTGAATTGAAGAAAACAGTTGAAAATTTAGTAATTGGACACGTAATGATATTTGGGCCCAAACCAAAATTAAACCCATAGTATATATTATCTTTTTCCTCAGAATTTAGGGCTGAAATTCGAAATGCACAGCAGCCACTCTCTTTTCCATCATTTTTTCTCAATTTCCATGGCGGCTCCCTCTTCCTCTAAAATTCATAAAAAAATAAAATCTCTTCAAACCATAGCAAATTATATGTTTTCTCGAAGGTCTCGACGATACGAAGCTAATGGTGTAGTCGGTTTTGTCAAACAGCGCTCGGATTCGCGGGAATCTCGTCTTAAAGCTCGCTGTTTTCGAAATTCAGAAACTCAAAACGTAAATCAAGAAATTCTCGTGAATCGAGGAAGAATTAGACGAAGTCACGAACACGGAAGTTCTTCGTCTACGCAAGACGAAGATGCACAAAAAATTTCAGGCAGTTTGGAGGTGTGAGGCGGCCTGTGGGACCCGCGAGGCGAAATCCTTTCTAGGCGATTTCCCGATGATCAGAGAAGCTTTAGGGGCGGCTCTTTCTGGTGGTGGTGCGTCTCGCCAAGACGAAGACATTGGCGGTGGTCCCGTGGCGTCAGGTGGCCCGAGGCAGCGGCAAAGTGCGGTCAAAGTTCGGCGGTGAACAGTGTTTTCGGTCAACGGGCTGAGGGTATTTTCTATTTTATTTTTAAATTATTTAATTAATTTCCAGAACTTTAAAATTGCATAACTCACTCATACGAAGTCGAAAATCGACGATTTCAGGTGTGTTGGGATCGTGGCAACGAGATGGACGCGTGGACACTAATTTTGTCCAATTCTGAGACAGTGAAATTTTTAGGTATTTTTCACGAATATTAATTAATTATTTAATTATGTCCAACTTTAATAAATCATAACTCTCTCGTACGAGGTCCGATTGACGAACCGTAAATTGCGTTGGACTCGTCTTTCCGAGCTCTTCGCGATGGCGCAGACCAGAGCTGAATCCGAGACAGTCAAATTTTCAGCAAAAATCAATGTGAGATTCTATTTTATAATTTATTAAATTTAAATTATTTTTCTTGTGGTTTTGATGTTTGTATGTACATGATTGTGGATTGATGATGTATGATGTCTGTTTGAGAATTGGTGATAGTTGTTTGGGTTATTATGGACAAATTGTTGTGGCATACACTGTTGATGAAATTTGTTGAATCAATAGAAACGATGTACATGATGTAAATGATAAATTCATTTTTATTTATTTAAAATGTATGGAAATTTATATTTAAATAAAAGTTACAATTTTCATTGTTGTTCAGAAAAAAATGAAACTTTGTTTATGTTTACAAAGATTATAACTTTGAATGGGATTAAGAAGATTACAACTTTGTTTTTGTTCTAAAAAAAAAATTACAACTTTGTTTGCGTTTTTTTTTTATATAAAATTGAAACTTTATTTTGTTTTTGAAAAGAACAAACTTTATTTTGTTTATGAAAAAGAACAAAACTTTGTTTTGTTTATTGAATAAAAGTTCAAACCTTATTTTGTTTTGTTTAAAAAGAACAAAACTTTGTTTTGTTGGTAAAGATTTAAAACCTTGTTTTTGCTTATAAAAGACTGAAATTTTGTTTTGTTTATAAAGATTAAAACTTTGTTTTGGATATAAAGATTTCATCTTTATTTTGAGACGATTATAATAAATAAAGTTTTGATCTTTATTTTAGAATAATTAAAATTTTGACTTTTGTTTTGAAATAAAAGATTTTATTTTTATATTAAGTTAGATAAAGGAATATATTTTATGGTGAATTTGTGTCATTAAATCAAATGAAATAAAAAGGGCAATACTCAATATGTGAACATTGTTAAATTGTGCAAATCATCTATGTTCCATTTATGCACCTGTATACACTGCCATTTACAAGCGACCCTGGCTTGTTTATGTGAGTGAACGATCAATTTTTACACATCGTTCAGAAGCACAGTTTATTTTAAATATGTGAATTGTGTTGGCTGAAACCCCACACGGGTCAAGGGTTGACTTTTGAATACATGTCACCCTTGGAATAATTAGAAATGCACTTTGGATGGATGTTCTGAAATTGTTATGTAATTAATGTTTGATTTTACGTATAATTAAATTATATGGAAATGGTGGGTCTCATTCCAATTTGGAGTAAAGTAATAAATATGCAAATTAATGAAATAAATTGGAAGTTGAAGTATTTAGATGATTTAATTTTCCATTTAAAAAGGAAATAATAAAGAAGCTTTTGAATTGACAATATTTCCTTCGAATGAAGGAAATAAATGCCCATTTATTATTCAATTAATGATATTAATTGACGCTCGAATTAAGTAGATAAAAACCTTTAACATTTGGAAGGTTATAAACAAATTATTGGAATTAGTAAATCACATTCCAATTATATTAAGAAGATTTTAAATTGAAAAGATTCCTTTTTATGTTAACATTAAAAATGGAAGATGGATTTCAAAATTTGAAATGTTTTTAAATTGATTTCATTTTAATATTGAAATGGTAGGTTTTAATATCACAAATTAAAACCGTTTTTTTTATAATTATTGTTATTATAATATCATAATAATATGGAAAGTTAATATGTATTGAAATGGAATAATAAAGCTTTATATGAAAGAATATTTCAAGTAAGGAATGATATTAAGTAGTAGGATATTTTAAAATATAAAATATTTTAAAATAATATTCTTGGATAATATTTATAAATAAAAATTTTAATTATATTTGGACACGAGGTTAGGTCACATTTATGGCGGAAGTCTGCCCGGAACCAACCGGCATATCCAGCAGCCATAAATGTTGGGCCTAATGTGAGAGGTCCAAGTGCGCAAATACGAATTGGGTCAAGACACGAGGTTAAGCCCAACCTGTGGTAGAAGTCTGCCCGGAACCAACCGGCATATCCAGCATCCACAAGTTGTAGGCCTAATGTGAGAGGTCTGGCCCGCTATTAAATAATAAAATGTAAAGATAAACATAATAAATGGATAAGGAAAATGAATTGGGCTATTCAGTCCATTTTAAAATAGTAACTCCATTTTAACCCGTATAAATTATGTTATACATTTTATAAAGGAAATCGAAGATGATTAATATTTTATTTAAGATTAGATGAAATACTCTGAGATAAAGGATGTCTAATTATATATATTAAATGGGAAATTTATGAAATTTAAATTTGGGTTTATCGTGAATTATGTTTTAAATAACATTTATTCTTTAACCCGAATTTATGATAGAATTAATTCCCTAAAAATTGAATAATCATTTAATAATGACTTTGGAAGATTAAAACTAAATAAGATTTGAATTAAATCTTTAATTAGATTGAATGGGAATTAAGTAGTTAAGATCACTGAATTAAGAAAGTGATCGAAAATGGAAAATGAACCATAAAGTAATGAATATTTTCATGTTATAAATGAATAAATGAATGAAAACATGAAATGGTTATATTATTTATATATTTTATATAAATAAAAGTAATGAAACTTTTATTTACATTTCATATGTAAATAAAAAGATGAAAATAAGAATGAAACTTTTATTTACTTTTCACATGTAAATAAAAAGATGAAAATAAGAAGGGAATTTTTATTTACATTTCACATGCGAATAAAAAGATAAAAATATGAAATGAAACATGATTTAGAAGCATGAACCGCATATGAAAATTTAACATGTTTTAAAAAGCATGAAGTCGCATATGAAATGCATAATCAAGAAACTGCATATGAAATAAAAATTCATGTTTAGAGTAGTATTACTGCATATGAAATGAAAGGCAAATCTTGAGATAGCGTTAATATATGTATGATATTCAAACATACTTAAAGTTTATGCTACCATATTAAAAATAAATATATTTTTAAGATCGTGTTCATATAGTAAAAATGAACATATTTTTGATGTCGTGTCTATATATTGAAATAAGGTTTTTTTTTGAAAAGAATTAAACGTTTAAAAGACTTTAATTGTATATATGTTGGCTTTAATGAAATGATATAAAATAAAATATCATTTTTATTTTGTATGATTGTTGAAATAAAAAGAATAAATTGTTGAATTATAAATTCTTTGACACGATTAATGAATGGACGATATTTATATTTATAAAAAAATAAATAAACGATATAGAATGGTTTGCAAATTAAATATGCGAAGATTATTTGGAAAGTCCGAGACTCATCTCATTCCAAATAATTATACGACGTTAAATCGGAGAATTGAAGACGGTGACAAGACCGACAATCTTCACATCGAACGGATGTGATACTATTGAGGCCCATGATGGGAGTAGCTACCTTGAAGGGGCTGAGATGGTGTCCGTTCGGACGAAGTGTTGATTTGTACGGATTTGACTTTCGCTCAGACCCAGAGCATAAGTTTATAAATGGAATGTATGTCTGACGTTGTAGTCCTTTATACTACATTCGTTGATCTCTCTTAATATATATCTGTTTGGTGGTTAACACCCTTCTCTGAGACGTATGAGCTTAGAGGTTATATATTGGTAGAAATCAATGGTATAGTATGGACTGACAATGTGGCATACTAAGATGCATTGATCAAGGCTTTTGTTGAAAAGCAGGCCTTGTGGTGATGATCAAAGCATATCCTATTACGGCATAGCTTTGTGTATATCGTGACTTCGCGAGCCTCACACCCCGGTATGAGTCAAAAACGGGATACGGACCGTAGGGAGTGCACACGTTTCTTTCTAGCTAGAGTGGTGTCAGCGACCTGCCAGCCCTGACATTTTACTTATGTGGATGATGGATTTTGAGGCACCTCGTTATTTTTATAGGCCGTTGGTGGTCATACTATAGGTCCAAAGGGACCGGGAAACGTGTGTTCAGGCATAACCAATCCACTGCCCATAGGCGGGGACCGGCCCTACCGCTTCCAAGGGTTCACTGCGGGGAATCCTGAGGCATTTGCTAGAGTGTCTCGAATCGGAGAGGATCTTGCCCCTAGCCTCGACTCATGATGGAATCCAAATTTCCAATACGCCCTTGCGGTTTTGATTGTAGAACTAGTATTGGCGACATGCTATATGGTAACCATGCCGTCTAGGATTGATACTTATGATTCAAATCTTTTTATTAAAACATATATACACTAATAATAATATCAAATCCGTTTTATACGTATCAAGCATCTTTTGACCATTATAAGGTAAAACCCTATCCTCTGGTGTGCGTTGCATTGTGTGATGGGACCTGGGTCTTATAATGGTTTCATTTTCCAAAAAGACATTGCGTTATTTCTCGATTTACTTTGGTTTATGCACTGGCAATCCATAGGAGTAAACCCGTTCCGCGAAAGTGGCGTGGTCCTTGGATTTGTCTTATTAGTTATATTAGTTTAGAATTCTCACACCAGTCCTTGTTGCTGGCTAGGGAGCTGGTTACGCATGATAGGGGGTTCTCACCATGTTGTTTGGTGGCGAACAGTGGGCTCTTACCCTTACATGTCCCTTATTTATTAGGGTTGGTTATTGCAGTCGAGAGGCTGGCCGTAAAACAAGGTGTCTGGGAGATCATCTGTATGTCACGGTGGGAGGTTAACCCACTGCCTGTGTGTCGTTACAGGTGGTATCAGAGCTTTGGTTAGCTCAAATCTTTGGGGTACAACTCGTTAGAACTAAACAAAAGACTCATCAGAGAATTGGATTAGTAATGTCCAATAAGAATACTCATTAGAGATAGGATCAGCAGTATCCTAGAATGAGAAAACTCATTAGAGATGGGGTTAGTAATGCCCTAGAATGAGTTCAGAGTGATAAGCTTATGATTAGCGTATTTTTGATTATATAATCTATTTTTGAAAATAAGATTTCTGAATATATAAAAGTATATGTATATTTGACAAGTTAGTCAACAAATGAAATTAATAAGAGAAATTAAAATTTAGTTAGATAATTAAACAACTTTTACCTTAGTTCCTTTTCGAGGACGAAAAGATTTTAAGTGGGGGCGACTGTAACAGCCCTGATTTTTGGGGTCAATTTTAAAATTTTATTTTAAGAAATTTTAATGAATGAATATATTTAAAATTATTTATTTTAAATAATAACGATGAAAAACTTATTTTATTTCGAGCGCGAACTTGAAATTTATATTAAATCCATTCCGAGCCTGAAAACGGCGCGGTAATTTCAGATTTGAAATTCCAACTTTGAAAAAAAAAAAATATAAATCGGAATTGGACGAAACAAGAAACGCTATAGAATTCGTATATATTATATATAAGGCCCGAAATGTAAAATTTTTGCAGAATAAGGAATTAGGACCCGAAACCATCTCCATTGGTTTCAGAATGTTGTTTACATATAAAAATGACTATAAGAACTTATATTTTTGAGTTTCGGAAAAATTCCACTATTTTTGGTATTTTTAAATATTAAAAATATACGCCTGAAAAATGAAATTTTTGCAAACGAACTCCGAATTCGACGAGACCAGTTTCTATAGATTCAGAATATTAAAATAAGGTTAAATTCTAAAATTTATAATTTTTGGAATTATTTTGTGGCCGGTATAATTTTTACAGTGAAAAATAGCATATTTTCAGACTTCGGAAATTCATAATAAATTCATACGGACTCGGAAAATTACGAAATCAGGTTCGTTGGATTCATAATGACCTGAAATAATTATGTTTAAAATTTTATTAATTTTGAAATCAGCATGTATTTATAAGAATTTTTGAATTGAAGAAAACAGTTGAAAATTTAGTAATTGGACACGTAATGATATTTGGGCCCAAACCAAAATTAAACCCATAGTATATATTATCTTTTTCCTCAGAATTTAGGGCTGAAATTCGAAATGCACAGCAGCCACTCTCTTTTCCATCATTTTTTCTCAATTTCCATGGCGGCTCCCTCTTCCTCTAAAATTCATAAAAAAATAAAATCTCTTCAAACCATAGCAAATTATATGTTTTCTCGAAGGTCTCGACGATACGAAGCTAATGGTGTAGTCGGTTTTGTCAAACAGCGCTCGGATTCGCGGGAATCTCGTCTTAAAGCTCGCTGTTTTCGAAATTCAGAAACTCAAAACGTAAATCAAGAAATTCTCGTGAATCGAGGAAGAATTAGACGAAGTCACGAACACGGAAGTTCTTCGTCTATGCAAGACGAAGATGCACAAAAAATTTCAGGCAGTTTGGAGGTGTGAGGCGGCCTGTGGGACCCGCGAGGCGAAATCCTTTCTAGGCGATTTCCCGATGATCAGAGAAGCTTTAGGGGCGGCTCTTTCTGGTGGTGGTGCGTCTCGCCAAGACGAAGACATTGGCGGTGGTCCCGTGGCGTCAGGTGGCCCGAGGCAGCGGCAAAGTGCGGTCAAAGTTCGGCGGTGAACAGTGTTTTTCGGTCAACGGGCTGAGGGTATTTTCTATTTTATTTTTAAATTATTTAATTAATTTCCAGAACTTTAAAATTGCATAACTCACTCATACGAAGTCGAAAATCGACGATTTCAGGTGTGTTGGGATCGTGGCAACGAGATGGACGCGTGGACACTAATTTTGTCCAATTCTGAGACAGTGAAATTTTTAGGTATTTTTCACGAATATTAATTAATTATGTCCAACTTTAATAAATCATAACTCTCTCGTACGAGGTCCGATTGACGAACCGTAAATTGCGTTGGACTCGTCTTTCCGAGCTCTTCGCGATGGCGCAGACCAGAGCTGAATCCGAGACAGTCAAATTTTCAGCAAAAATCAATGTGAGATTCTATTTTATAATTTATTAAATTTAAATTATTTTTCTTGTGGTTTTGATGTTTGTATGTACATGATTGTGGATTGATGATGTATGATGTCTGTTTGAGAATTGGTGATAGTTGTTTGGGTTATTATGGACAAATTGTTGTGGCATACACTGTTGATGAAATTTGTTGAATCAATAGAAACGATGTACATGATGTAAATGATAAATTCATTTTTATTTATTTATTTAAAATGTATGGAAATTTATATTTAAATAAAAGTTACAATTTTCATTGTTGTTCAGAAAAAAATGAAACTTTGTTTATGTTTACAAAGATTATAACTTTGAATGGGATTAAGAAGATTACAACTTTGTTTTTGTTCTAAAAAAAAAATTACAACTTTGTTTGCGTTTTTTTTATATAAAATTGAAACTTTATTTTGTTTTTGAAAAGAACAAACTTTATTTTGTTTATGAAAAAGAACAAAACTTTGTTTTGTTTATTGAATAAAAGTTCAAACCTTATTTTGTTTTGTTTAAAAAGAACAAAACTTTGTTTTGTTGGTAAAGATTTAAAACCTTGTTTTTGCTTATAAAAGACTGAAATTTTGTTTTGTTTATAAAGATTAAAACTTTGTTTTGGATATAAAGATTTCATCTTTATTTTGAGACGATTATAATAAATAAAGTTTTGATCTTTATTTTAGAATAATTAAAATTTTGACTTTTGTTTTGAAATAAAAGATTTTATTTTTATATTAAGTTAGATAAAGGAATATATTTTATGGTGAATTTGTGTCATTAAATCAAATGAAATAAAAAGGGCAATACTCAATATGTGAACATTGTTAAATTGTGCAAATCATCTATGTTCCATTTATGCACCTGTATACACTGCCATTTACCAGCGACCCTGGCTTGTTTATGTGAGTGAACGATCAATTTTTACACATCGTTCAGAAGCACAGTTTATTTTAAATATGTGAATTGTGTTGGCTGAAACCCCACACGGGTCAAGGGTTGACTTTTGAATACATGTCACCCTTGGAATAATTAGAAATGCACTTTGGATGGATGTTCTGAAATTGTTATGTAATTAATGTTTGATTTTACGTATAATTAAATTATATGGAAATGGTGGGTCTCATTCCAATTTGGAGTAAAGTAATAAATATGCAAATTAATGAAATAAATTGGAAGTTGAAGTATTTAGATGATTTAATTTTCCATTTAAAAAGGAAATAATAAAGAAGCTTTTGAATTGACAATATTTCCTTCGAATGAAGGAAATAAATGCCCATTTATTATTCAATTAATGATATTAATTGACGCTCGAATTAAGTAGATAAAAACCTTTAACATTTGGAAGGTTATAAACAAATTATTGGAATTAGTAAATCACATTCCAATTATATTAAGAAGATTTTAAATTGAAAAGATTCCTTTTTATGTTAACATTAAAAATGGAAGATGGATTTCAAAATTTGAAATGTTTTTAAATTGATTTCATTTTAATATTGAAATGGTAGGTTTTAATATCACAAATTAAAACCGTTTTTTTTATAATTATTGTTATTATAATATCATAATAATATGGAAAGTTAATATGTATTGAAATGGAATAATAAAGCTTTATATGAAAGAATATTTCAAGTAAGGAATGATATTAAGTAGTAGGATATTTTAAAATATAAAATATTTTAAAATAATATTCTTGGATAATATTTATAAATAAAATTTTTAATTATATTTGGACACGAGGTTAGGTCACATTTATGGCGGAAGTCTGCCTGGAACCAACCGGCATATCCAGCAGCCATAAATGTTGGGCCTAATGTGAGAGGTCCAAGTGCGCAAATACGAATTGGGTCAAGACACGAGGTTAAGCCCAACCTGTGGTAGAAGTCTGCCCGGAACCAACCGGCATATCCAGCATCCACAAGTTGTAGGCCTAATGTGAGAGGTCTGGCCCGCTATTAAATAATAAAATGTAAAGATAAACATAATAAATGGATAAGGAAAATGAATTGGGCTATTCAGTCCATTTTAAAATAGTAACTCCATTTTAACCCGTATAAATTATGTTATACATTTTATAAAGGAAATCGAAGATGATTAATATTTTATTTAAGATTAGATGAAATACTCTGAGATAAAGGATGTCTAATTATATATATTAAATGGGAAATTTATGAAATTTAAATTTGGGTTTATCGTGAATTATGTTTTAAATAACATTTATTCTTTAACCCGAATTTATGATAGAATTAATTCCCTAAAAATTGAATAATCATTTAATAATGACTTTGGAAGATTAAAACTAAATAAGATTTGAATTAAATCTTTAATTAGATTGAATGGGAATTAAGTAGTTAAGATCACTGAATTAAGAAAGTGATCGAAAATGGAAAATGAACCATAAAGTAATGAATATTTTCATGTTATAAATGAATAAATGAATGAAAACATGAAATGGTTATATTATTTATATATTTTATATAAATAAAAGTAATGAAACTTTTATTTACATTTCATATGTAAATAAAAAGATGAAAATAAGAATGAAACTTTTATTTACTTTTCACATGTAAATAAAAAGATGAAAATAAGAAGGGAATTTTTATTTACATTTCACATGCGAATAAAAAGATAAAAATATGAAATGAAACATGATTTAGAAGCATGAACCGCATATGAAAATTTAACATGTTTTAAAAAGCATGAAGTCGCATATGAAATGCATAATCAAGAAACTGCATATGAAATAAAAATTCATGTTTAGAGTAGTATTACTGCATATGAAATGAAAGGCAAATCTTGAGATAGCGTTAATATATGTATGATATTCAAACATACTTAAAGTTTATGCTACCATATTAAAAATAAATATATTTTTAAGATCGTGTTCATATAGTAAAAATGAACATATTTTTGATGTCGTGTCTATATATTGAAATAAGGTTTTTTTTTTGAAAAGAATTAAACGTTTAAAAGACTTTAATTGTATATATGTTGGCTTTAATGAAATGATATAAAATAAAATATCATTTTTATTTTGTATGATTGTTGAAATAAAAAGAATAAATTGTTGAATTATAAATTCTTTGACACGATTAATGAATGGACGATATTTATATTTATAAAAAAATAAATAAACGATATAGAATGGTTTGCAAATTAAATATGCGAAGATTATTTGGAAAGTCCGAGACTCATCTCATTCCAAATAATTATACGACGTTAAATCGGAGAATTGAAGACGGTGACAAGACCGACAATCTTCACATCGAACGGATGTGATACTATTGAGGCCCATGATGGGAGTAGCTACCTTGAAGGGGCTGAGATGGTGTCCGTTCGGACGAAGTGTTGATTTGTACGGATTTGACTTTCGCTCAGACCCAGAGCATAAGTTTATAAATGGAATGTATGTCTGACGTTGTAGTCCTTTATACTACATTCGTTGATCTCTCTTAATATATATCTGTTTGGTGGTTAACACCCTTCTCTGAGACGTATGAGCTTAGAGGTTATATATTGGTAGAAATCAATGGTATAGTATGGACTGACAATGTGGCATACTAAGATGCATTGATCAAGGCTTTTGTTGAAAAGCAGGCCTTGTGGTGATGATCAAAGCATATCCTATTACGGCATAGCTTTGTGTATATCGTGACTTCGCGAGCCTCACACCCCGGTATGAGTCAAAAACGGGATACGGACCGTAGGGAGTGCACACGTTTCTTTCTAGCTAGAGTGGTGTCAGCGACCTGCCAGCCCTGACATTTTACTTATGTGGATGATGGATTTTGAGGCGCCTCGTTATTTTTATAGGCCGTTGGTGGTCATACTATAGGTCCAAAGGGACCGGGAAACGTGTGTTCAGGCATAACCAATCCACTGCCCATAGGCGGGGACCGGCCCTACCGCTTCCAAGGGTTCACTGCGGGGAATCCTGAGGCATTTGCTAGAGTGTCTCGAATCGGAGAGGATCTTGCCCCTAGCCTCGACTCATGATGGAATCCAAATTTCCAATACGCCCTTGCGGTTTTGATTGTAGAACTAGTATTGGCGACATGCTATATGGTAACCATGCCGTCTAGGATTGATACTTATGATTCAAATCTTTTTATTAAAACATATATACACTAATAATAATATCAAATCCGTTTTATACGTATCAAGCATCTTTTGACCATTATAAGGTAAAACCCTATCCTCTGGTGTGCGTTGCATTGTGTGATGGGACCTGGGTCTTATAATGGTTTCATTTTCCAAAAAGACATTGCGTTATTTCTCGATTTACTTTGGTTTATGCACTGGCAATCCATAGGAGTAAACCCGTTCCGCGAAAGTGGCGTGGTCCTTGGATTTGTCTTATTAGTTATATTAGTTTAGAATTCTCACACCAGTCCCATGACTGACTCGTAGTTTGTTTCACTTTGCAAACTCGGGTGCCCTCTTTTCCACACGGGCAGTCGAGTAGCTTTTTGCAGATATCTCTCTCTTTAGCAGGATCCTGGATCGAAGCCTAAAGCTGTGTCCAGAGCTTAGAAGTCTTCCGATGTTTAATGTATTAAATCTGTTGTAATCTATCTTCCGCTGTAGTTTACTTTATTTGTACTCTGATATTCTATACTCTGATGTTATATTATTGTAATGTAATAAAAGTCTGCTGTTATTGTTCTAATGTTTTGTATTCCCAAAGTTAACGTATGCGAGTTTTGAACGGTCTTGGTCGATTTTGCGATCGATTAAGGTCGGGCAAAATCCGTGTCGTTACAACAAAGGTGGATGGAATTCTTGGCATCCTATGATTTCGAGATTTCCTATACCCCTGGCAAAGGCAATGTAGTAGCATACACCTTGAGTAGAAAGAAGCTGACCTTAAGCCCTCTCTTTGTAGAAAGGCAGAGCTTGGAATACATAGCCAACTATAACTTTAGACCCTCCATCGATCATGTGACTGGTTTGTTAGCATCGCTAGAAGTGCGGCCTACTCTTTTGGACTCAATAAGAACTGCGCAACGTGAAGACCCTCAACTAGTTGATGTGATGGATAAGATAATTAGGGGTGAGACTTCTAGTCACCTCAATAGATACTCCATCGATGATAAGGGTTGGTTAAGGCGGATGGTAGGCTTTGCGTCCCACAAGCAAGGGATTTGGTGAATAAGGTTCCCGAAGAGGCACATCATTCCAATTGACCATACACCCAGGTGGGGACAAGATGTATAAAGACGTAAAAAGGGTTTTCATTTGGAATGGCATGAAAATTGATTTAGCTGAGTTCGTCGCTATGTGTTTGATATGCCAGCTAGTCAAGGTGGAGCAAAAGAAGCCTGGTGGTTTGCTTCATCCTCTAGAGGTCCCACAGTGGAAATTGGATAGCATTTCAATGGACTTTATTGATGGGCTGCCTAGGTCAAGAAGGGGCAATACCAGTATTTGGGTAATAGTGGACAGGCTCACAAAAAGCGCTCACTTTATACCCGTTAAAACTAGAAGGACAGCCTCATCTTTAGCATCAATTTATCTTAAAGAGATAGATCAACTCCATAGGATACCTCCAGCATTGTGAGTGACCCAGATCCTATCTTTACGAGCGAGTTTTGGAAGAGCTTGCAAGAGGCTGTAGGCACACAGCTATGCTTAAGCACGGCCTATCACCCCCAAATCGATGGTCAGACGGAAAAGGTGAACAGAGTATTAGAAGACCTCTTGAGATTATGCATTCGTGAATTTGGAGGTACATGGGAGGATTATCTTCCTTTAGTGGAGTTTGCCTACAACAATAGCTACCAAGCCACCATAGGCATGGCACCCTTCGAAGCTTTATATGGAAGACCATGTCGATCACCAACTTATTGGTGGGAGTCCACAGACAATCTCATACTTGGACCAGATATGATTAGAGAAACTTCATAGAAAGTGGACTTGATAAGAAGAAGAATGAAGACTGCCTAAGATAGATAGAAGTCCTATGCAGATAAAAGAAGGACCGACCTTGAGTTTGAGGTTGGAGACAGGGTTTTCCTTAAAGTATCTCCTTTGAGGAACGTCGTTCGCTTCGGATCCGCAGGAATGTTGGCATCAAGATCTGTTGGGCCGTTTCCTATCATTGAAAAGATTGGGAAGATGGCTTACAGAGTAGATCTTCCCGAAAGATTGGCTAGAGTTCATGATGTCTTTCACGTTTATCACCTACGGAAGTGCTTACATGAGTCTGCGGAAGTGGTGGAACCAAGCATATTAGAGGAAGTAGAAGTAGAACGAGAGGCGACTGTGAGAAGAGTTCCGACTCGTCTCTTGGGTACAAAATCAAAAAGCTACTCAAACGCGAAGTCAAACTTGTTAAAGTTCAATGGAGTGATGCTGAGGAAGACGCGACTTGCGAGACTGAGGCCAAGGTACGTGCAACCTACCCTTTTCTTTTTGAGGGTACATCTTTTTCCTTAAGTTTATTCATGCTCATGTCTATCTTTTTAAGTAATTCCTCAGTGCTATTCTCGATCCTTAGGTAGAAACCAACAGATGTAAACATGTATTTGAAACATGTTATGATTGATGGTTGCAAGTGATTGCTACTGGATGCTCGTGGATGCATATACACACACATTAGGTGCTAGATCAACTCAGTCACTTTCATATTGTATATGCATATATGTACTTGTATATGATTGAAACTTGATGTGTTGTCATGTGGATGTTGCATTTGTATGAATGATTGTGCACTCATATAGAAAGTATGATTAGGGATGATTGCATACACAATGGACTCATGGCACCGTCAACTAAATTAGCGGACTGCCTTATTTTGCATTAGATAAGGACATGTACACACACTATGCATATGATCATGAAGAATTAGAAGTCTTTTTAAGGACAATGGACGCCTGTATTTGATGGATGAGTAGATGGACGATTGGATGGTAGGATAGACTCGAAGATTTTGGGGACGAAATCCTTTAAGGAGGAGAGAATGTAACACCCCGTATTTTCTATGAACATTAACATAACGAATTAAAGAATAAATAATTAAAAACGTGAGAATTAAGGGAAACGGGTTATGCCATTGCATTCGTCTCAGAATTCTGCTTGAGATAGAGTCCGAGTTTGCGTAAATTGGATTCCGTATGAAGGAGTTATGACCTTCAGAAGATTCGAGAATTCAAATAAACGACTCAGTTTAAAGTTCAAAATTCAAAATCAGAAGCAGAAGCGGGCTGGGTGGAAATTTTCCCGCCCAAGGACAGGTCGACCAGGGGATCGACCTCCCCCCATACAGGCCGACCTAGGGGTCGACCCGGGGGTCGATGTAATGACCCGCATTTTTCAGCATTATAATAATTAATTTATTAAATTATTTAAAATAGTGATTTAGAGGATTTAATGGTCGTTGAATTAAATATAATAGTGAATATTTAATTAAAATAATAATTAGATAATATATTTAATTCTGAAATAATCAGAATGGGCTGAAATGGCGATATGGTGTGAATGAGGCAATTCAAAATATATAATTCAGTTTAGAATTGAATTACAATAACAAATATATTAATTAACGATGGTTGAACGTATAAATTATATTATAATTATAATCGAGCTCGAAATGGCGCGGCAGTTCGCGATTTGGCGATTCGAACTTTAAACGAATATGCAGAAGCCGTTTTAAATTGGATTTCTATGAAACAAGAAACGTTAGGAGGTGGTGAAGTATATTTTTCTAATGAAAGAGAAAGATCGGGATTTCGTCGTGTAGATTTTGATTTATGTCCAAATCAAATTTTAGAAAAGTCGCAGTGGAATTCATTTATACTTTATAACGATTTAATTATATAATAAAAGGAATTTCATTATAAATCGAATATCGGTTTATATCGGGATTTGAAATGTCAAGTTAGAAATTCATATAGGAATATTCTAAAGATGTATGGTATTCCACGGTGAATATACACGATAATAATTATTTTTAAATATTAAATTTAATTGTTTTTAAATATATTTATATATTTAAAAGAATTATTTAGAGCTTTAAAAATAGCCAGTTTTGCAAACGACCTCGGAATTCGGCGAAACCAATTTTGTTGGATCTGCAATATTAAATTATTGCTAGATTTCAATTTCCGTGATTTTTGAAGTCAGTATGTGCCCGTACCAATTTTTAGAGTGGAAAATAGTCAGTGTTTTGACGGTTAAAAATACGCTGTGTGAGCAAACGGAGTCGGAATTCGACGAAACCAGTTTCGTTGGGATCGCAATGTCCAATTGTAGCTTCATGTCCATTTTGGTGATTTTTGGGTATCATGAGTGATCACAGAAATTTTTAAAGACTTGTATGACATTATAAATTAAAAATAAAATAAAATATTTATGTGTGGAGCTAAACTAGGCCACCACTCATCATTCTCGGCCACACACAAGGATATGATTCGCGTATATAGTTTCTCCTAAGCCGCCACTCAGAAGCTTAACAACGTGAAGAACATCATCTTTGAAAATGAAAGTAAATTCAAGGAAAAAGTTTTAAATCGTGAAACTGGTATTTTCATAATCCTGAAATCGGACCCTTCATCATGATGTGTATATTTCTTGGTTCGATTCTATTCCTGGAAGTCGTCAGTACACAGCGCCGACTAGGGTTTTCTGGGTAGTGAGAGTTTGATGCATTGTTGGTGGATTTAGGGATCAGATCTGAAATCGCAACGAGATTTAGGACATTGTCAAAAGGTTTGGTTGGAAACTGGAGTGAAAAGTGTCGATACTCCTCTACTATAGCACGAAGACACCAGGGAACGCAAGTCCCCAAATGGCATGCGAGCGGTGTGTGAGTAAGATAAAGTGAAGGAGTCTTGGACCAGGAGGAGGATGGTGAAGTCGAATTTCAAAATCGTGATGAAATGAAGAGGGGAGAGTGGTTCAAAGAATCGGAAATGGTGAATTGGGGAGTTGCGGGTTCGAAGAGATCAGAACGAAGAAGAAAGGGAATGAGGGTGTGGATCGAATATGTGATGGTTCGGTTTAGTTTAAGGAGGTGAGGCCCAAATTCAAATTAAATTCAAGTTTTTTTAAATTTAAATGTTGTACTAACTTGTTAATGCGATAACTTCGTCATACGATATCAGAATTTCAAACGGTCAGATCCATTGGGACCGTATGGACGATCGCTACACCATGGACCTGACAGGGAGTGAATCGAAGCCCGTCACAATTTAAAGTGAAATAAATTGTCCGTTTGAATCATGCGATGGTTATCGTTATTAACGATGATCGTCCAATGTGAGTAAAACTCACCAACTCTAAACAGTTATATTTTTATAACATATTCTTAGAACTGATAATTATCTGTTGAATGTTGTGTCTTATCTATTTGGTTGAATTGCTTATGTATTGGTTGAAATTATAGATAACGATATATATATATAAATCGTTAATCAAATATTGATTCTGTTTAACCGAACATTTCGTATTGAAATGAAATCGATGTTAATGATATTGTTTAACATCTGTGGATGCAGGAAAAACAGGTTGGAGGAATCCAACTGGATTCCTCAACATTTATTTACTGTTTTCATATATTGTAATATATGATGTGATATAAAATTTGCTGATGATGATGTGTGTTTAAATGATATCGATCAGTGTGATTTGGTATTTTAAATACCGTAAGAAATACTGGCATGTAGATAGGGGATTTTCAAAGTATATTTTGAAAATAAATTATTTATATAAAATCAATGGATTTTATATATAAAAGGAAAAAGGATTTTTATAAGGAAATAATTATAAAAGCAAAAGTGATATAGAGGAATATATTTGTAAAACAAATATAAAGGAATATATTTGTAAAACAGATGTAAAGGAAATTATTTGTAAAAAATAATATAAAGGGAATATATTTGTAAAACAAATAGAAAGAAAATATTTGTAAAACATTCACAAATAGAGTTTAAAAGGAAATATTTGTCAAACATTTACAAATAGATTAAATGGAAATATTTATTTATAGGTAATAAATAGAATGTTATAAATGAGATATTTATTTGTTAAATAAATAGAAAAGATAAAGGAAATATTTATTTGATAAATAAATAGAAAAGATAAAGGAAATAATTATTTGTTAAAAAAATAGAAAAGATAAAAGAAATATTTATTTGTTAAATAAATATAAAAGGAAATGATTCAAGGAGATAATTCAAAGGAGATAATTCAAAAGGAGTTAATTCAAAAGAGTAAATCGAAATGAGTTAATCGAATATTAGTTATTCGGTTAGAGTTAACCGAATTAGAGTTAATCGATTAGTTATTCGATTAGAGTTAATCGAATAGTGTAAATGAGTTAGAGTTAACCAATTAGGGTTAATCAATTTGGGTTGACCAGTTAGAGTTAATCAATTTGGGTTGACCCGTTAGAGTTAATCAATTAGTATTGACCAGTTAAAGTTAATCAATTAGGGTTCACCAGTTAGAGTTGATCAGTTAAGGTTAACCTAATCAATTTGGGTTGACCAGTTAGAGTTAATCAATTAGTATTGACCAGTTAGAGTTAATCAATTAGGGTTGACCCGTTAGAGTTGATCAGTTAAGGTTAACCAGTTAGAGTAAGAGTTAACCAGTTATAGTTAGAGTTAACCAGTTAGAGTTAGAGTTAACCAGTTAGAGTTAACCAGTTAGAGCTAGAGTTAACCAGTTAGAGTTGGAGTTAACCAATAGAGTAATTTAATATAGTTAATAGAATTAGAATAAATCGAATAGGTTTAATCGAAAAGGAGTTATCGAATATTAGTTATTCGAAAGGAGTTATCGATTAGTTTAATCGAAAGGAGTTATCGAATTTAGTTATTCGAAAGGAATTATCGAATATTAGTTAATCGAAAGGAGTTAATCGAATATAAGTATTCGAAAGAGAATTAAATCAAATGAAGATCATTTGAAAAGAGTTGATCGAATATAGGTTATTCGAAGTGAGTTAATCGAATATAGTTTATTCGAAGAAAGGTTTTCGAATCTAGTTATTCGTAAGAGAGATTATCGAATATAGTTATTCGAAAGGGGAAGTTATCGATTAGAGATTATTCGAAAGAGAGTTACGTAAGGAAGATTGTTAAATGTTTAAAAGATAAACTTTGTCTATTCCGAAGTTAAAACGTTGTTCAGTTAAGGTCTGAGAGGTAATCATACCCCAACTTGATTGACTTCCTTCTTAACTAAGGAATGGTAAGGTTTGATAGTAAAGGATGGTTAAGTGAATTTGGTTAATGCGTGAAATGGTTTTGAGTTGGTATGGCGATGTTTTGTTTAAACATCAATTTAGAACCAATGAAGGAACTTCGGAAATGTTTTTCGAAGAAGAAATCAGAAATGTTTTCTAATATAGGAAACAGGAAATGGAAATGTTTTCCATTGTTAATAACATATATTTTCTAAAATTAGAAAATAAGAAAATGTTGAATATATGGAAATAGGAGATAAGTAAATTAATTTAAAAAGGGTTAAATGTTGAATGATGATTGATCGATAGAATTTCCATATTGAAATAATATCGTTGTTTGCACACGTGTTTTTCTTTGATAGTTAACTCATCGACGATCGAAGTTTTCAACTATTTTAACATTGTTAATATGGAGAGACCGGTTGGATTATTATCTGAAGAACCACTCCGTATTGGCATAAGCGTTGCGAATCATATATGCCAAAGATAATTGATGATGGAGTAAAGTGCAAGGGCTGTTTTATAAATCTTAAGTAAAGATTGCCTAAGATGGATGTACTGAATAGTGCCTTCGGTTTGTCCAGTCCCAGGACGACCTGTATGGAAGAATGTCTGGCAGAGTATATTTAATAGATCACATAAGTTGATCTCTTGAAACGTATTTACGTTTGGTGGCGGAGGAATTCGTTTCTTTTAGCTGTATACCCGTGGTATTTTTGGGGAAATCAATTTGTGATTTGGCGGGTATGACGATGTGACATTCAAAGTGAATAAACGTGTGATCTGTCAGAGATAAGCGTAGCTTCTAGCCTCACAACCGGGAAATGACGGAAATCGAGCAGGCAACATGGCTATGTAGGTCGCACCTATTAGGGTGTATAATCACCTGATCTAGAGTTTCATTTACTTCTAAAAATCTATTGTCGATGTTGTCCCATTCGGGAAACGGTTGCTGATCCCAACCCTTGATGATATACATTCATCACACTCAAGCGAAATGAGTGGTCGGTCGTGTTTGGCCGGGTTGCAAGATGTTCTTGTTGAACCCAGTGTATTCCTCTCTAGAGGTACACTACCCAAAGGTGGTTCCATACCTTGTCATAGTTGGAAATCCATTACCCAATACGTGCTTGTGGTTTTGATTGTATACTATATATGTAGAACGTGAGATGAAAGCGTTTCTACTAGATGATTATTATATTGTGGTTGATAGACATTATGACACGACCCGAACTCCCCCATGAAGGAAAGCACGGATGGCGTTGAGGACAACACAAATCAGAACGCAGACAGAAGAACATTTCATTGTTATTACAACAATTCCATCAGATACAAGAATATACAGAGTATAAATGAATAAATTACATTCAACAAATATCAGAGATTTAAATTACATTTAAATACATCGCAGCGGAAAATAATACAAAAGCACAACTAGAAGTAATACACGGATACAGAGCTTTCCGAGCATTGTTCCATCTGTAAATCAGGATCCTGTGAATATAAATCTGCAAAACCAAAACTACTAGCTTCCCGTGTCGAAAATAAGGGCACCCAGAGTTTAGGTTAAAACAATAAACTCCAGGTCAGTCATGGGACTGGTGTGAGAACTAAAACCAGTTATTAATCTTTATTTTAAAGTTCGTTAAATCAAGGGACCACGCCGTATGACACGGAACGGGTTTCCTCCCAAGAATACCAGTGCATAAAACAAACAGCGCAATGCTAAATAAAGAAAATTGAAGCTATTATAAGACCCAGGTCCCATCACACAATGCAACGCAAGCCGGAGGATAGGGTTTTTACCTTGAAATAGCCAAAGCATGCTTGATACGTTAAAAACACATTATTTGATACTATTATAAGTGTATAGTGTCAAAACAATTTCAATCATAAATATCAATCATAGACGGCATAAGTGCCCCATCCCACTATGTCGCCATACTAGGCACTACAAATAAAACCGCAATATCACGTATTGGAAATTGGATTTCCGTCATGAGTCGAGGAAAGGGGCAAGCTCCTCTCCGATTCGAGACACTCTAGCAAATGTCTCAGGACCCCACTCTGATCCTTGGATCTTCAGGGCCGGTCCTCACCTAACTTTGGAGGATTAGTTATTCTTGAGCACACGTTTCCCAGTCCTTACAGACCTATATCCGAGGAGCCTCGCATTCCAACAACCACACAGGTGAAAAGTATATAAATGTCAGGGCTGGTAGGTCACTGACACCACCCTAGCTAGAAAGAAACGTCATGCTCTCCCTGCAGTCACTATCCCGTTTTTGACTCATACCGAGGTGTGAGGCTTGCGAATTCACGCTATACAAAAAGCTACGTCGCACAGACCATGCTTTGATCATCAACCACAAGACTTTGATTTTCAACAGAAGCCTTGATCAATTGCCACTTATGCGTGCCACATTGGCAATTCACTCCATGCGACTGATGTCCATCGATATACAATCTCTGAGCTCGTACGTCTCAGAGAAGGGCGTTAAGCAAGAGAATAAATTCTCCGCCGCCAAACAGATGTATATTGAATAGAGATCAATCAATACAGAATAAAATCCAATGTCAAACACACAATCCATTTACAAGTTCGTTCCGGGTCTGAACGAAACCGGAGGCACTTTCCTCACATATCCATCCATCTCCAAGTACGTCTGGACGATCACCAACTGTTCCCCTCATCTTGGGTGTACAGCCCAATCAAGATCATCAGTAATCACCCAAACGATCTGAAGACTTCCGGTCTTCAACCACCGTCTTCATCTTCGACATCTCGTCGAATCGGTTATTCAAAATGGGTATAAACCCGGCCTTTCTGAATAACCCACGTATATGATAAACAAATGTTACACAAACACAACAAACGCCTCATTCCAATTCAGAATGTTCTTTTATTCACAAAATCACATTCTTAGGGAAAGGTTCCCATTAATTTTATCCAAGATAAATTCTTCTAAATTTATTCTTTAATCTTCCTTTGGATATCATTTCTAACTAGTCGGGATTAGCGAGCCACACCGAAGTAATTATTTATTTTATTTCCCAATCCCAACCTATATATCCCATGGAGAAAACTGGTAATACTCCACATCTAACACCACGGTGTTATCAGTAAAATTAATTACCACCTCACATTCAAATCTAATTAAAGATTTAACTATCGCTTTGGAGAAAAACTGGTGATACTCCATTCTCGATCACCTTTCAAATTTGATAATTTAAATTATCAATTCTCATTTCAATCTAATTAAAGATTCATTAAAACTCCACTTAGTTTTAATCTTTTCAAAAATCAACATCCTGCCTTTACCTGGGTTAAAGAACCAATGTCATCTAAAACACGATTCACGATAAACCCAAATCATATTTGATATTAAATACAAGGCTCTGAATAGAAAATATATCGGCTTATATTCAATATCAAATTCTGGAACCAACAAATATCGTATTGGAAATAAAGATATAAAATATATCTTTCAAATTCCCACAACAATATCTGTATAGTCACGAAATCCAACATCGAAATATTCCGAAGATAATTTCGATTCAACTCCAGTCCAATTCACGTATTGGGAATATTGATTATTTTTAAAATCACTTTCAAATTCAATTTATTTATTTCAAAAATAATTTGATTTTAATTCTAGTTCAAAACTAGTTCATTTCGATAAAAATCTGTTTTCATCTTTTCAAATGTGGAATTTTTCATCCCAGTTCTTTCCAATTCATATATTATGATTTTACACAAATTATTGATATTTTTAATAATTTTATCAAGGCCCGTACAGTCGATTTCCACCAATGGCCATCGAACTGCACTTACAGCGACCTTTTCCAATTTTGATTTGGATGTAATTCCAAATCCAACCGTTAGATTTCAAATTTCTAATATTCATTGGAAAGCTCTTTTCGATACGAACCCAACGGTTCCTATTTTAGGAGAATCCGACGGTCGGATCTCCCGTAATATCCGTTCGAAGTCAATGGTCGAAATTCGCGAACTGCCGCGGCGTGGCGCGTTCTATTCAGGCCATTATATTATCTATATAATATATACTTCGTCGATTTCCTTTTAAAATGCATTTTATAAATCGTTTAAAATTCGTTTTCAAAACCATTTCAACTCTATATTCAATTTCAAATCAAAACTGAATATTTCATATCATTACTATATAAATGATAATATTTTCAAAACGTTATATTTTGAAATCACTTCTTTTCTATATTCATTATAAAAACGAATATAATCGATATAAATATTGTTCACGTCAAAATAGCGCAACTCTAATCAACACGGCTTTATTTATTTCAATAAATTTGTTATTCTATTCAACAAAGGAATATTTATTCTATTCAACACATGTATCTATAGTTCTTTTCAACACACGACTAATCTCAACACATGAGTACTGTCAACACACGACTATTTTGTTATGTAATATATTTTATAAAACTATGGTATCTATCGTTTGATTTTTAATCAGACCCCTACTGTAAAGTAGTTCTAATTTTAAATATGATAAAGATGTAAATTTTATTGTTAAAATATTTTACTCAACACATGAATAGTTTCAACACATGAACATTGTCAACACATAACTATTTTTATATTCAACACATGAATTATCTTTTATAATATTCATTATTTTCCCAATTGGAATGAGGCCCAATCAATTACCATATAACGTTAATTATATGGATTCCATACAACACATGTATATAAATAGCAACGATAAATAATCAACAATCATCCAAAGTGCACCACACAACTGCATAAGCATTAAATATAAATAATTAACGCTTACACAGCCTGTCGACCAATCGATCGACATACAATTTAAAAATTGGGATTAGTGTACGCCAAATATCATCCCAACACCCGTGTGGGGTTTCAAATCAACAAACACTGAGTATTATTTGTGCAGTTGGGTGATGTGTAAAATTTATCAACCCAATCAATATCAGTCAAATCAGTGTATATAAACAAATCAGCCGATTTGTTTATAAATATTTATTCACACACGTTAAAAAATATATTTTTAGCGCTAAAATATTTTATTTTTCTAACTTATTTTAGAAAATTTTGGTGGCATAACGGCACGATACTAGAAACGGGACAAGGCCTAGCCTTATCCCCGGTCTAGTGATGGCCCACGCCATACACATATCAATCTAATCAATTTCATTTCACCAAACAATCAAATTCAAATCAGACAATCTAACCAACTACACAACCAAACAAACAAGTCCATGGTCTATGGACAATGGTGTTGGGTGCTACTAAACACCGTCTGCATCCTAGTATATATTTATAACTAGAAAAGGAAATTTGGGTGAGAAGTTCTCACCAATAGCTATCCCAACTCCACGACACTTCATTTATAGAAATCTTCGTCGTTCTCGCCTTTTGTCACTTTCGTTGCCCATAGCCACTACATATATAAAAATCACATTTTTATATTGTTGCTTTGTATATAAAAATTCTATTTTTACTCCTCTACTATATAGTTAAAAATTCTATTTTTACACCGCTACTATATAGATAAAAATTCTATTTTTACATCGCTACTATATAGATAAAAATTCTATTTTTACACCGCTACTATATAGATAAAAATTCTATTTTTACACCGCTACTATATAGATAAAAATTCTATTTTTACATCGCTACTATATAGATAAAAATTCTATTTTTACATCGCTACTATATAGATAAAAATTCTATTTTTCCACCGCTACTATATAGATAATTCTATTTTTACATCGCTACTATATAGAAAAAATTCTATTTTTACACCGCTACTATATAGATAAAAATTCTATTTTTCCACCGGTGTTCATATAATAAAGATTATATTTTTATCACACTATTCTCTATATAAAGATTTCGTCTTTTCAAATATAAAGATTTCGCCTTTTCAAATATAAAGATTTAATTTTTATTTCATCACTATAAAAATTATATTTTCACATCTTATAAAAATTATATTTCTATATAATTAAAAATCACTTCTTTACTAGATTAAAAATCAAATCTTTCTCTCTATTAAAAACCCACTCTTTCTACTTTTTAAAAATTCGATCTTGCTACAACAAAAATCATATTTTTACCATGCTAGTATACACATACAAATCGAATTTTTATTTGTTAAAAATCGTATCTTTTATATGTTAAAAACATCGCATTTTTACTTAGTTAAAAATCTAACCTTTTTGTTTTCAAAAATCTAGTCTTTCCTATATATAAAAATCCAAACTTCTATTTTATTTAGTTATATAAAATCCTATCTTCATATATACTTTATTTTCAGATTTTATAAATGCTAATTCATATATTAAAAAAACTGATTTTATAAATAAAAATAAAATTAAAAACTTACAGCGTTCGCTCGAGGGGAGGAGGTTATCTGCATCGGGTTTGGATCCAGGGGGGCGCCTGTTGTCTCGTGTCGGACTGGAGGAGGAGGGGGCAGATCTGGTGGGTGCGCGGAGGTCGAGGTATGTGGGGGTCTCAGGGGACTTCGGGCTCGAGGTGGGAGGTTGGAGGAGGTAGAGAAGGGGAAGGCGGGGGTGTGCGGTGGAGGCGCGTCACCTGGGCGGTGGCAGCGGCGATGGAGGAGGCCGCTCCGCCCCTCCGTCCTCTTCTTCTTTTTATATTTTTTATTTTTTTGATCGAAAATAAACTGACGGGGGGGAGGGGTCAAAGGAGTTAAAAGGAAGAGAGAGAGGGTGGATTATTTATTTATTTATTTATTTAATTTCAAAAAGCAACTTTTATTTTCGACCTCAAAACGAGGCCCACCGCCTGTCGTCCATAGCTAATTACCCCTATTCCGAACATAATGGGATATGTATCGTAAGCTGATTCGGCTGTTACAATCAGTTTTCATTTAAATCAAAGTACAATTGTAACACCCCGTATTTTCTGAGAATATAAAAAAAATGGTTAATTATGAAGAAGTTATTAAGCCTTGAAGTTTGTATGCATATGAGAGAAATATATATAGATATATATAAAAATTAAATAAATAAACATGCAAAAAAGGTTCAAATCAGCGAATTGGGAGGGGGAATAACCAAACCGGCCCATTTATGAGGTCGACCCGAGCCTTGCTGGGTCGACTAGGGGTTAATCCAGGGTGTTTGGCTGTCATCCCGTGGGCCGATTCGCTCAAATGCAGATTTTGCATTTGAATGGATCTCATGATTCAGGGTTAATCAAATGGTCCTAAATAACTTCTTACACCTATATATACATCCCTAACCTAAACCTAAATCTCATATACAATTCTCTAGCCTCCATTGCTCTCTTCCTCTCTAAAAATAAATAAATCAATGGCGTCTCTACTCTGCTGAAACCTAAGCTAGGACTTGTGCTTCTTCTTCCTCCAATTCTGATTAGGATTAAAAGAGAACAGCTACAACACCTTTTTCTTTTAGAATCCAACCAAGGCAAGTGCAGTTATTTTCCGATATAAACTTTAATTATAATTGTGACATGATTGTAAATCTGAATTTGAGATTGCGTATGTTCTGTTCTGATATATTTTATTCTATATCTCTTTCTTCTTTCTGTTCTATAGCCAGGCTACCCCGAGCCTGCGCCAAATCTCATAAGAGATTAACGCACGAACGTTAAACTTTGGGATAAATAATGAATGATGGCGTAATTGTACATGGCTAATCTGTGACTAAAAGGACATAGATTGTAAACTAGATTTAGATCTGTGCATATTCTGTGAATTGGAAGAAGAGGAACCATTGTATATTAACATGTGACTTGCGACATTGGACATAACGCATATTTTTGAATTAAAGATCTGTTATAATTTAAAGTTCTAGATTGTTGGGCATATTGTTTATATAGAAATTCATGATTTGGGATAAAAAGGGAATATGACTTAGGTGTGGAGATTTATGTTAAGATTTGATAACTATTAAATGTGAATAACACCTAAGTGGGAGATTTTTGAATATATGACATGCATTGAAATCGATGGCTATATTTGGTATAATTTATATGTAAATCTTTTGTACTAGGCAAGTTTAACTAAATTTGAGACGTGTGTTATATGGTAAATTATGACCGTAATCTGTGCCATATAAATTCAATGCAAACGTGGGGTATATGATCATAATGTGAATCATGACAACTATTTAGGCATGCAAACTTAGGCCAAATTTATAATTAGGCAAGATATGTTTATGAAACTTTAAGAATGATTAAATCTATTATATGGCCTAATCTGCTAGTTCTGTTATATTGCATAATTTGCTAGTTCTGTTATATTGCCTAATCTGCTAGTTCTGCTATAATCTGCTATATCTGTTCATATACCAAATCTGTCATCTGCTAAGTTTGCTGAAGATGCCTAAACTGTTATATGCTAAATCTGCTAAACTGCTTAATCTGCTGAATCCGTTAAGTCGCCTAATCTGCTAAATCTGTTATCTGCCATATCTGTTGAGTTGATATATTTAGTCTGTTATTGACATAATCTGAATTGGCTATAATTATGAAAATTGACATGTATATTAGGCGTGGGTATAAATGGTAAATCATTAATTAGTTGGCCGCAAAGATAAACATGGCTAACTCGAGGTTAGAATGAGTTTGCGGCGTAATTCTGCCCGGAACCGCCCGGCATATCCAGTGGCCGCAAACAATAGGTTCTAATGTGATAAGTTAGTCATAACGTGCTTGAAACCCGAGGTTAGACTCAGTTTGCGGCAGAAACCTGCCCGGAACCAACCGGCCTAACAAGTAGCCGCAAACTGTCAGTCTAATGTGAGAGGTCTGGGCATTAATATTTAATTAATGAAAATCTGAGATAAATATAATGTGTTGGCCGGATAGGATTAAACTCACTAGACTGATGAATTTAATAAATCTGTTCCGTGAATCTGTAGGCCCAATTACAAAGTTAGACAAATCTGTAAGTCTGTTAATCTGTAACTAGTTAATCTGTAAGCCTGTTAATCTGAAATCAGCTAATCTGTAAGTCTGTTAATCTGTATATTTGATCTGTTAGTCTGAAAACTTGTTTGTGAACTAGTTGATCTGAATTCTGTATGTCTGAACCTATAAACAAGTTAATTTGAAATCTGTTAGTCTGGGGACACAAGGTTAGGAGGGGAATTACTTGTGTCATCTGTTGTTTGGGACCCATATTAGTCAGTAACCCTTTCTGGTATCAAAACTTTGAACCAACAGTAGGTAGGGTCCGGGCACGCTTACTGAACTAATTATAAGTGGTTCATTCTGATAATGGCGAGGGGTGTTGATGGTGCGTTCCAACCGGGTCATGTGCGTGCATGGATCCCGGTCTGCCTCTGACGATGTAAGACGCCGTGACATCTGTAAATAGGTCTGTGCCAATTGGTTGTCACTTTAGGGAGTGATACACCCTACTGTGGGGCCGACACAGGATATTTATGTATTAGGGAGCCGATCGCTTGGGGGTAGGGTTTTAGGGTACACTTAGTTCTGTCTGTTTCTGTTGGTACCGTCTGTTTCTGTTGGGTGGTAACACCTGTCTGTTTCTGCGTGGTACCGTCTGTTCGGGTCGTAAAAGCCCATTACTAGTGTACACCTAATTCTACATTCCGTTTCCGTAGGGATTAATCTGTTTCTGCTTCTGTCTGTTTCTGATCGGGTAGTAAAGGCCCATTATTAGCATCCTGTTTCTGTTAAATTATTCTGTACCCGTTTCCGTTTCAGTTTAGACATTAGGGTGACACCGTAATTCTGTTATACTAGTATTAGTGCAGAGAAGTGTAAAGCAATAGTTTATGTCATTCTGTTCTTCTGTTATATCTGCTACAACTGTTACAGTTATCTCTCATCCAGTTTTATGTTCATGTCATATTATTATTATCTGTTCATAACTGAAAATCGCTGGACTTGCCAGACTTTTGTCTGACCCTTGTTGTTTCGCCTCCTTTCTTCCGTTTCCCCCCCAGGTTTTGTAGAAGGGAATACTCTAGCTTGATCCAGATTTCTTCCGCTTGCAGTGCTTAAAGTATGGCTTGTCTTCTTCTGTGGGGATTATGATTTTAAACTATGCATTCTGAAGGCTTTTGTACAAGACTGATATTTTGTACTTGAATTCTGATATTGTGATTTGAAAGGATGTAACCAAGCTTCTGTTGAAATAAAGTTATAAATTTTTCAAATACTGTTTTATCTGTCTTGTAAGTTTCTGTTCTGTTTACTAAAATGCCCCACCAAAGTTAAGGCATTCCCTTGTGAGTGACTTTAACGGAGGTGGGGTGTTACAATAATTCTTTGTATATTCAATTTAAACATACATTTCAAATTACCGAGGCCACATACAGTCTCTAAAAATTACAGAAAAATATTTTCTAGCTTCGTATTGACGATACGGTCCTAACAAAACTAGTTTCGTTGAATTCTGAGACCATTGGAAAAATGGCCATTTTCAATTCCTTTTATAATTATAAATAAAATATTTATATTCTAACGACGACGTATATAAATATATACGTTAGAATTATATTCAAAATACATTTCTCATCGATATTATTTAAAATAATTCATTTTGAATATTGAAAATTCACTAAAATTGCCAAAATAAAAATTTTAAACTGGCTCGCATTTTCCGGGTTGTTACACTTTATTATAATATCAAAAGGTTTTTGATATAAAGATATTTTGGATTCTCATAAGGGAAAAACCCGTTCTGTAATACGGTGTGGTCTTATGAGATATCGTTTACTTGTTCAAGCTGTTTTAAACTGTTTTACTCACACCAGTCCCATGATTGACCCAGAGTTTATTTTTGTTTTGTTTTCCTTAAACTCTTGGGTGCCCAATTTTGTATGGGCAGTCAAGTAGTTGGGATTTACAGATACTTGACGAGCTAGAGCAGGAGGCTTCAGGATCATATAGCTATTGTTTATTTCCGTTGTGTTGTAAGTGTTGTACTTTGGAAATGATATGTATAATCAAGTACAGATTTATATTTCAAATTTTGATATATATTATATGTTATTAGTCCCGCTGTGAGGTTCGTGTTACTCCGATGTTGTGTTCTTCTTCTTCTTCTATTCTAGGTTTCTATCTTATCTATCCTCACCCTCTAATTTCTTTCATTAACCATCTGGTATTTTCGACTCTTGGTGTTTGATATGTGTTGTATATCGGATGATCAAGATCGCCTTTTTTCGGGTCGTTACAGTTGGTATCAGAGCATAAGGTTAAGTGATTACCTTGGCTCTGTGGCGTGACTCCGTAGAAATGGGGTTAGTAATACCCTAGATTGATTTTGAGTGTATATATACGAGTGAACTTATTTGTTATTCAATATAAAATGGTTTTATATTATGGAGATTTATTGATTGAGTGGCTTATGAATTTTTGGTTGATCAGTTTGATCCACTGTATCGATAGGATTTAATAAACACTTGAACACAATGAACCGACATGGTATGTTTTTAAAAGAGGGTAAATGAAATAATTTTACCCAAATTATATTTTGATATCAAAAATTGATATTGAAATGGATATAATATATTGGATATGTTGGTTGTTATTATAATCGAGTAAGATTATAAAAGTGAAACGGTTATGTAAATAACCAATCAAGATTCGTATAAGTGTTACGCATGAGTTAAAACTGAAATTAAATCAGAATTGAAATTTAAACCAGAAAAATTGGAGAAGTGTTTGTAAAAGAACATGGATTAAATATACGTGAATTTTAAAATCCTGGAGATTTTAAATTTGCTTCAAGCATTGAAATGATGTTTTAAACTGATTTCAAAATGGAAGTATGTGGAAATGTTCAAAAATTGTTTTATAGTATTGAACTCACTTCGATCGCTGGAAAATAAATTCTGATGATGACAGCTGCATCACCAGTGTTCATTTTCGAGTTGCTAAGTGACGGATTACAAACAAAAGATGTTATTTTTGAATTGTTTTAAGGAAACAAGTTTTTAAGGAAGTCAAAGGTTTTGAATTGGTATTAGGATTTCAAATTGATTTGAAATGAGCCCAGGAATTTAAATTCTGGAATTTAAATTTAACTTATAAAGTTAAATATATCGAGATGGTAAAAGTCAATAAAATTTAACTTGAATTAAGTTAAATACAGTCTGGATTTGATTATAGAATAATCTGGAATGAAATTGAGTTGATAAGTTAAGATTTAGAATCGAGGATGGAACTCGAGTTAAAATGATTTAATTTAAGAATACCTTGATTGGAGTTGATTGGAATGCATAGATATATGCAGAATTGATGACAGGTGAAAGTTATAAGGTTGATATGCCCGACAAAAAGGTACAAGTTTATATTTGATATAAGCATGGGATTTATGAGCTGAATTAGCAAGCTGCTTGGCTGTTTGATTTTCTTTTGGGTTGGAGAAGGCCCAGAGAGGCGAGTTGGAGTTTGACCTATTGACCAGTACAAAGGAGGTGCTGGTGAAATTTTTCGAAAAGTTAAGGTGTTAGAAATTTTTCAGAATTTTTGAAAATTTAGTTAGTCGAAATAAATTAAAATTTTAGTCGATATTAATTGGTTCAGTTGAAACCGAAGAAAAGATGCAAACAGATAAATTTTTACCCCGTAGATAGGGTCGTCCTCTACCTTAGCAATTTCGAAGACCAAATTATTTTAAGTGGGGAAGAATGTAATGACCCACATTTTTCAACGTTATAATAATTTATTTATTTAATTATTTAAAATAGTGATTTAGAGGATTTAATGGTCATTGAATTAAATATAATAGTGAATATTTAATTAAAATAATAATTAAATAATATATTTAATTCTGAAATAATCAGAATGGGCTGAAATGGCGATATGGTGTGAATGGGGCAATTCAAAATATATAATTCAGTATAGAATTGAATTACGATAACGAATATATTTAATTAACTATTGTTGAACATATAAATTATACTATAATTATAATCAAGCTCGAAATGGCGCGGCAGTTCGTGATTTGGCGATTTGAACTTTAAACGAATATACATAAGCAGTTTTAAATCGGATTTCTGTGAAACAAGAAACGTTAGGAGTTGGTGAAGTATATTTTTCTAGTGAAAGAGAAAGATCGGGATTTCGTCGTGTAGATTTTGATTTATGTCCAAATCAAATTTTAGAAAAGTCGCTGTGGAATTCCTTTATAATATATAATGATTTAATTATATAATAAAAGGAATTTCATTATAAATCTAATATCGATTTATATCCGGATTTGAAATGTCAAGTTTGAAATTCATATAGGAGTATTCTGAAGCGGTATGGTATTTCACGGTGAATATACACGATAATAATTATTTTTAAAATTAAATTTAATTGTTTTTAAATATATTTATATATTTAAAAGGGTTATTTAGAGCTTTAAAAATAGCCAGTTTTGCAAACGACCTCGGAATTCGACGAAACCAATTTTGTTGGATCCGCAATATTAAATTATTGCTAGATTTCAATTTCCATGATTTTTGAAGTCAGTATGTGGCCATACCGATTTTTAGAGTGGAAAACATTCGGTGTTTTGACGGTTAAAAATACGTTGTGTGGGCAAACGGAGTCGGAATTCGATGAAACCAATTTCGTTGGGACCGTAATGTCCAACTGTAGTAGCACGTCCAGTTTGGTAATTTTTGGGTAACATGAGTGATCACAGTAATTTTTAAACACTTGTATGACATTATAAATTAAAAATAAAATAAAATATTTATGTATGGAGCTAAACTAGGCCACCACTCATCATTCTCAGCCACACACAAGGATAGATTCCCGTATAATGTTTCTCCTAAGCCACCACTCAGAATCTTTACAACGTGACGAAAATCATCTTTGAAAATGAAAGTAAATTCAAGGAAAAAGTTTTAAACCATGAAACTGGTATTTTCATAATCCTGAGATCGACCCCTTCATCATGATGTGTATATTTCTTGGTTCGATTCTATTCCTGGAAGTCGTCAGTACACAGCGCCGACTAGGGTTTTCTAGGTAGTGAGAGTTTGACCCAGTGTTGGTGGATTTAGGGATCAGATCTGAAGTCGCAACGAGATTTAGGACATTGTCAAAAAGTTTGGTTGGAAAGTGGAGCGAAAGTGTCGATACTCCTCTACTATAGCACGAAGACACCAGCGAACGCAAGTCCCCAAATGGCGTGCGAGCGGTGTGTGAGTAAGATGAAGTGAAGGAATCTTGGACGAGGAGGAGGATGGTGATGTCGGATTTCTAAATCGTGAAGAAATGAAGAGGGGAGAGTGGTTCAAAGAATCGGAAATCGTGAATTGGGGTGGTGTAGGTTCGAAGAGAACAGAACGAAGAAGAAAGGGAATGAGGGTGCGGGTCTAATATGTGATGGGTCGGTTTAATTTAAGGAGGTGAGGCCCAAATCCAAGTTAAATTCAAGTTTTCTTTAATTTAAATGTTGTACTAACTTGTTAATGTGATAACTTCGTCATACGACATCAGAATTTCAAACGGTCAGATACGTTGGGACCGTATGGACGATGGCTACCCCATGGTACTGACGGGGAGTGAATCGAAGCCTGTCACAATTTACAGCGAAATAAATTGTCCGTCTGAATCACGCGATGGTTATCGTTATTAACGATGATCGTCCAATGTGAGTAAAACTCACCAACTCTGAACAGTTATATTTTTATAACGTATCCTTAGAACTGATAATTATCTGTTGATTGCTGTATGTTAACTGTTTGGTTGAATTGCTTATGTATTGGTTGAAATTATAGATAACGATATACATATAAATCGTTAATCAAATATTGATTCTGTTTAACTGAATATTTCATATTGAAATGAAATCGATGTTATTAATATTGTTTAACATCTATGGATGCAGGAAAACAGGTTGGAGGAATCCAACTGGATTCCTCAACATTTATTTACTGTTTTCATATATTGTAATATATGATGTGACATAAAATCTATTGATGATGATGTGAGTTTAAATGATATCGATCAGTGTGATCTGGTATTTTAAATACCGTAAGAAATACTGGCATTTAGAAAGGGGATTTTCAAAGTACAAAATAAGTTATTTATATAAAATCAATGGATTTTATATATAAAAGGAAAAAGGATTTTTATAAGGAAATAATTATAAAGTCAAAAGAGATATAAAGGAATATTTTTTAAAACAAATATAAAGGAATATATTTGTAAAACAAATATAAAGGAAATTATTCGTAAAACAAATACAAAGTGAATATATTTGTAAAACAAATACAAAGGAAGATATTTGCAAAACAAATAGAAAGAGAAATATTTGTAAAACATTTACAAATAGAATTTAAAAGGAAACATTTGTAAAACATTTACAAATAGATTAAATGGAAATATTTATTTATAGGAAATAAATAGAATGTTATAAATGAGATATTTATTTGTTAAATAAATAGAAAAGATAAAGGAAATATTTATTTGATAAATAAATAGAAAAGATAAAGGAAATATTTATTTGTTAAAAAAATAGAAAAGATAAAAGAAATATTTATTTGTTAAATAAATAGAAAAGGAAATGATTCAAGGAGATAATTCAAAGGAGAGAATTCAAAAGGAGTTAATTCAAAAGAGTATATCGAAATGAGTTAATCGAATATTAGTTATTCGATTAGAGTTAATCGAATTAGAGTTAATCGATTAGTTATTCGATTAGAGTTAATCGAATAGAGTAAATGAGTTAGAGTTAACCAGTTAGGGTTAATCAATTTGGGTTGACCAGTTAGAGTTAATCAATTTGGGTTGAACAATTAGAGTTAATCAATTAGTGTTGACCAATTAGAGTTAATCAATTAGGGTTGACCAGTTAGAGTTGATCAGTTAGAGTTAACCAGTTAGAGTTAGAGTTAACCAGTTAGAGTTAGAGTTAACCAGTTAGAGTTAAAGTTAACCAGTTAGAGTTAACCAATAGAGTAATTAAATAGAGTTAATCGAATTAGAATAAATCGATTAGAGTTAGTCAAAAAGGAGTTATCGAATATTAGGTGTTCGAAAGGAGTTAACGATTAGTTTAATTGAAAGGAGTAATCGAATTTCGTTATTCAAAAGGAATTATCGAATATTAGTTAATCGAAAGGAGTTAATCGAATACAAGTATTTGAAAGAGAATTAAATCAAATGAAGATATTTTGAAAAGAGTTAATCGAATATTGGTATTCGAAGTGAGTTAATTGAATATAGTTTATTCGAAGAAAGATTTTCGAATCTAGTTATTCGTAAGAATGATTATCGAATATAGGTATTCGAAAGGGGAAGTTATCAAATAGAGATTATTCGAAAGAGAGTTACGTAAGGAAGTTTGTTAAAGGTTTAAAAGATAAACTTTGTCTATTCCGAAGTTAAAACGTTGTTCAGTTAAGGTCTGAGAGGTAATTATACCCCAACTTGATTGACTTCCTTCTTAACTAAGGACTGGTAAGGTTTGATAGTAAAGGATGGTTAAGTGAATTTGGTTAATGCGTGAAATTGTTTTGAGTTGGCATGGCGATGTTTGATTTAAACATCAGTTTAAATCCAATGAAGGAACTTCGGAAATGTTTTCCGAAGAAGTAATCAGAAATGTTTTCTAATATAGGAAACAGGAAATGGAAATGTTTTCCATTGTTAATAACGTATATTTTCTAAAATTAGAAAATAAGAAAATGTTGAATATATGGAAACAGGGGATAAGTAAATTAATTTAAAAAGGGTTAAATGTTGAATGATGATTGATCGATAGAATTTCCAAATGGAAATAATATCATTGTTTGCACACGTGTCTTTCTTTGATAGTTAACTCATCGACTATCGAAGTTTTCAACCATTTTAACGTTGCTAATATGGAGAGACTGGTTGGATTATTATCCGAAGAACCACTCCGTATTGGCATAAGCGTTGCGAATCATATATGCCAAAGATAATTGAAGACGGAGTAAAGTGCAAGGGCTGTTGTATAAATCTTAGGTAAAGATTGGCTAAGATGGATGTACTGAATAGTGCCTTCGGTTTGTCCAGTCCCAGGACAACCTATATGGAAGAATGTCTGATAAAGTATATTTAATAGATCGCGTAAGTTGGTCTCTTCAAACGTATTTACGTTTGGTGGTGGAGGAATTCGTTTCTCTTAGCTGCGTACCCATGGTATTTTAGGGGAAATCAATTTGTGATTTGGAGGGTATGACGATGTGACATTCAAAGTGAATAAACGTGTGATCTGTCAGAGATAAGCGTAGCTTCTAGCCTCACAACCGGGAAATGACAGAAATCGAGCAGGCAGCATGGCTATGTAGGTCGCACCTATTAGGGTGTATAATCACCTGATCTAGAGTTTCATTTACTTCTAAAAATCTATTGTCGATGTTGTCCCATTCGGGAAACGGTTGCTGATCCCAACCCTTGATGATATACATTCATCACACTCAAGTGAAATGAGTGGTCGGTCATGTTTGGCTGGGTTGCAAGATGTTCTTGTTGAACCCAGTGTATTCCTCTCTAGAGGTACACTACCCAAAGGTGGTTCCATACCTTGTCATAGTTGGAAATCCATTACCCAATACGTGCTTGTGGTTTTGATTGTATACTTTATATGTAGAACGTGAGATGAAAGCGTTTCTACTAGATGATTATTATATTGTGGTTGATAGACATTATTATAATATCAAAAGGTTTTTGATATAAAGATATTTTGGATTCTCATAAGGGAAAAACCCGTTCCGTTATACGGTGTGGTCTTATGAGATATCGTTTACTTGTTCAAGCTGTTTCTAACTGTTTTACTCACACCAGTCCCATGACTGACCCAGAGTTGATTTTTGTTTTGTTTTCCCTAAACTCTTGGGTGCCCAATTTTGTACGGGCAGTCAAGTAGTCGGGATTTACAAATACATGAAGAGCTGGAGCAGGAGGCTTCAAGATCATATAGCTATTGTTTATTTCCGTTGTGTTGTAAGTGTTGTACTTTGGAAATGATATGTATAATCAAGTACTGTTAGCCCACTTTGTGAACTGGGCAACACAAAGTCAAAACATGAAATATTGAAGAACTTGAAAAACTCTGAAGCTGGTCGGATCAGAGCAGGATAGCGGTTCGGATAAAGTTTTCTGTTCGGATCGGTGAGCTATTGCTGAGGAAATTAGAAAGGCACAGCTGTTCGGATCGGAGGGCAATATAATCTCAATTGGATCGGAAAGCCACTTGATTGCTACGGAGATAGATCAGAGCGGAGCGGAGCGGAGCAGAATAAAGAGAAGAGAGAATTGTTTCCAAGTCAATCCGGGTCGGATTGGATATCCCGATCTGAACCCCTTGTACATGTCCCTCCGACCCGAACACATTCTCCATATCACTCCCTTGCATAAGCGCCTGGATATCTGGATCGGCTATGACCAGTTCCTGCCCACAACGTCCATTACTCTGATGCGTTGTCAAAATAGAAATGCATCCGAACCCGAGGCTGAAGGGGTGGATGACGCGTGGCTCCGATCCGGATCGGATTCTGAGCAAATTCACACCTATAAATACCCCGTCTGGAGACAAAGAAAAGGATCTTTGCTGGCACTTGGAGAGTTCAACCACCTTCATAACCCGAATTCCAGCAATCCCGGAAAATTCAAATCTTCTTTCATTATTTGTTTTCAAACAATTGAGTGATTGTAAGTGAGTTGTGAGAGAGATCGAGTGAATATTTCATTGTACTTGCAACTAAATCAGTGAAAATAGTGAAAAACAAGTGGACGTAGGCATTTCTTCGCCGAACCACTATAAATCCTATGTGTTCATTTTTATTTTTATCTCATTTCATTTTGCTTTTAATCAATTTGGGTGTTAGAACCACTTTTTGGTCTAACATTTTGGTGCTTTCACTGAGAACTCATCTGAATTCTTTGTTTTCCGGGATTATCATTCTACTTTTTGGACCGTTGAGTTCAAAGAAGTTAATCCTTAAGTATCAACGCCCTTGGATATTTGTCGAAGTGATTGTCAAAGAACCATGGCGAAAGGAAAAGGCAAAGAAGTTCAATCTGTTCGAGGAAATGGAGCTGGCGAAGATCAGCAAAATGCGGTTGTAACAAGGTCTCGTAGGCAGAGTTCAGCAGCAGGACAAACCAATGCAGGAAATCCGAGCCGTCTTCAGGTGGAAAGCTCCGATCCGATTCGGGTAGGAGATTCTGAAGCAGTGCATTCCCCCAATCTGAACCGACCCGAGCAGCTTGCCATGTACCGACCCGACCAGACTCCCCAGCTCCGATCCGACCCGACCTCCCATCTCCGATCCGATCCGACTCTTGGTGATGTTGGAACTTCTACTCGAGTCCCTATAAATGCTCCGATTCCAGCCGCCAGGGTCAGTGATCAGGTCAACCCATCTGCGCCCATTACTCAAGGAGATTTCTCGAGCCTACTTGATATGCTTGAAAGTACAAGGGAGGCTATGAAAGTCCACGAGCGCACTAATCTCATGATGCAGGAGAATATGAGGCTCATGAGTAGGGAGATTAGCGAACTCCGTCGATAGATAACTCCATCACCGGTTCGTCACGCACCAGTGGATCAGTCTTCATCTTCCGAGAAAGAGCGGCCCCGTGAACGAAGGCCGCTCGAACGACCTCAGAATGTGGAGCAGCTGACATTTGGATCTTTGGGATCTCGTGAGGATATTGCACGAGCACTAGGAAACAATGACCCCACTCGGGGGCAAAGGCTCCAGTCCCTTCCTCCCGAGATCGACCGAGAGCGCAGGGAAAGGAATAGAGCAGAAGCAGCTCGAAGAAGAAGGGCATCTCCTGAACAAGAGCCCAGAAGGAACTCGGATACTAGGGCCAGGGAACCTGAGCGGCCCCTAACTAATGCTGATGTACAGGCAATGGTTCGCCAGATCATGTCCGAGAGCCGGAACTATACAAATGAAGATTATGGCATTGAGCGAAGCCATACTCCTTTCACCGACGATATCCTCGACTTCCAATTTCCCCGGTGCTTTAACTTGCCACAGATGGACAAGTACAACGGAAGGACTGATCCGGGACAGCATTTGATGCGATACTCGTGGCTCATGAATGCTGCTGCTGCTCCTGATGAAGTGAAGTGCAAAGCATTCCCAATCTACTTAGAAGATGTGGCGCTGTTCTGGTTTACCCGACTTCCTCCTCGTTCGATTTCGAATTACAGGGAACTGAGCGAACGTTTTATGAACCAGTTCCGACTCCATGCCCGAAAGTCCAAAAGTGTTATTGAATTATCGAGAATCAAGCAGGCACCAGGAGAGTCTTTGAGGGCATATCTTGACCGTTTTAACCTAGCTGTGACTGAAGTTAGTGACCCGCATGAGCCCACCATTCTGATGGCATTAAAGGAAGGAGTCGATCCTGAATCTGAGTTCGTGGATTACCTTTCTGGGAAGACACCCTCCACAAGAGAGATATTCTATGAAAAAGCCGATATTTATTTAAGGCGAGAGGAGGCCAGGGCAAACCGAAAGAGAAAGTCTGAGGCGGCTTCAAAAGAAAATGTGCAGAGTAATATCGTCGTGAAGCAGTCTGGGGAAAGTTCTGGCAAGGTTGAAGTAAATATGGGAAACAAGGGTGGAAACAACAATGCTGGAAGCGGGGGTAACAACAACAATAACCGTAACCCGAACGGTAACAGAAGAAACAGAAATAGGGGAAGTGATCCTAACAAAAGACCCCGATTCCAGACCTACGACAATTATACACCATTGAACGACACCTTGGAAAATATTTACCTGGATACGTACAACGTTTTGCAGTACAAAAGACCGCCACCTCGTGATTCGACCGAGAAAGAAATGGCGACAGGGAAATTTTGTTTGTTTCATGGAACTCATGGGCATTCAACCAATGAATGTCGGCATTTGAGGGATATGATTGAGAAGCTGCTGCGTGAAGGGAAGTTGGATGAATACAAAGTTGCCCCGAGGGACAGGGGGCAAGGAGAGCAGGCTCCAAAACAGATTCTACCTGCTCCCAAGCCTACAGCGCAGCAGAAAGGTAAAGGAATTGTTATCAACTCCATAGTGGGCGGACCTCACCCGGCAATCCGAAGTTTCAGATCAATGGATCAATATGTAAATGCTGCCAAGCACCTAGATGTGAATGAAGGTGATGATTTGGAAGATATCACCCCTATAAAACAACAGAAGACCATGTTTGACGACGTGGTATTCCGCAGCCGAGATAATACTGGGATCCAATCACCCACTGATGATCCGTTGGTTATTACTACCACTATTGGGCCGGCCTTGGTCTATAAGGTATTAGTAGACAACGGAAGTTATGTCAATATTTTATTTAAAAAGTCATTCGATCAGATGAAGCTTGAATCTGAAGATTTGAAGCCATGTGAAGGATGGATCAGAGGCTTCAACGGGGCGTCAACAGCTCCCATGGGATACATAGAGTTGCCCGTGACCTTGGGGCAAGGAGAACGTAGAAGAGTGCGGATGCTTCAGTTCGTAGTATTGGACGTAGATTCGCCTTATAATGCATTTTTGGGGAGGCCTGCCCTTGCTGAATTCAGAGTTTGTATTGCCCCCTGGTGTTTATTGCTTAAGTTCCCAACCGAAGCCGGAACTGGAGTAATGAGAGGGGATCAAGTTTCCGGACGGGCCTGCTATGTGGCCGAACTAAAGATGTTGATGAAAGGACTTAACATTGAGAGTAAAGATGCCTCGCCACCCCCAAAGGGGGGCTCGGCATAGCAATTAGAGAAATCGACCCCGAAGGAGTTGCCCAAAGGAACGCCAGAGGACCTGGATCCCAGAAAAGACGAGGAACCAGAGGCTAGAAATGCAACTCCTAATGAAGCGATAGTGGAAATTCCCATTGATGAAACTGATCCGACAAAAGTTTTGAAGGTTGGTTCTCAGTTGGATCCATGTCGAGCCAAAGAACTAACGGACTTCTTGAAGGCAAACTTGGACGTGTTTGCCTGGACCCATGCTGACATGTGTGGGATATCGCCATCCATTATAAGTCACAAATTAAATGTAAACCCGAAGCATCCGCCTGTGAAGCAAAAGAGACGTATGCTGGGCCCAGAGAGGTCGGCTGCTCTCAAAGAGGAAGTGGAGAAGCTGAAGCAGAACGGATTTATTCGAGATTCGACATATCCCGACTGGATATCGAATCCCGTCTTGGTAAAGAAGCCGAATGGAAAGTGGCGGACTTGCATTGATTTTTCAGATTTGAACAAAGCTTGCCCAAAAGATAGTTTCCCACTTCCCAGGATTGACCAGCTTGTAGATTCGACAGCAGGTCATGAACTTCTCTCTTTCATGGATGCATATTCCGGATATAATCAAATTCCTATGCACGTGCCAGATTAAGAGCATACGAGCTTCATTACGAATTTGGGGTTATATTGTTATGTTGTAATGCCATTCGGATTGAAAAATGCCGGAGCCACTTATCAGCGCTTGGTGAACAGAATGTTTTATAATCAAATAGGAAAGACTATGGAAGTTTATGTGGATGATATGCTTGTCAAATCGAAACAGTCCTCCAGCCATACGCAAGACTTGGCGGAAATGTTTGGCATCCTGCGAAAGTATCGGATGAAATTGAATCCTCTGAAATGCTCATTTGGAGTGGCATCGGGAAAGTTCCTTGGCTTCATTGTGAGCTCCCGAGGAATTGAAATCAATCCTAGCCAGATAGCAGCGATTCGAAACATTGAAGAGCCGAGGAGAATTAAAGACGTCCAAAGTCTTGCAGGGAAAGTAGCGGCGCTGAGTAGATTCATCTCCAAAGCCATAGATAAATGCGTTCCGTTTTTTAATTTGATTAAAAGAGGAAAGAAGAAATTCGAGTGGACTCCGGACTGTGTTGAGGCCTTTCGAAATTTATTGGAACTGCTAGAAAAACCGCCGATTTTGTCAAAGCCAGTAGATCACGAAGAATTGTTTGTTTATTTGGCAGTCTCGGCTCACGCCGTTAGCACAACCCTGGTTCGATAAGAAGACATAGTACAAAGGCCAGTGTATTATGTAAGCAAGAAATTAGCAGCGGCAGAGCGCAACTACCCAAAAATTGAGAAGCTCGCTTACAGCCTCCTAATTGCATCCCGAAAACTTCGTCACTATTTCCAAGCTCATCCGATAACCATATACACCGACTAGCCCTTGAGGCAGGTATTGCAGAGACCCGAAGCATCGGGAAGGTTGATCAAATGGAATATAGAATTAAGCCAATTTGATTTAAATTTTCAACCGCGAAAGTCGGTCAGGGGGCAAGCTCTGGCGGACTTTATAGCGGAGTTCACCATCCCAGAGGAGGAAGTAATCGATGACAAAGTGGTTAGGTCCGAGGATGAGTTAAAGATAGATCCGTGGAAACTATACACAGATGGAGCAAGGAACGATCGAAGGTCCGGAGCTGGAATCGTCTTAGTCACCCCCGAGGGACGATCGTTATATTATGCTCTACGATTAGAATTTTCGGCGACTAACAATGATTCTGAATATGAAGCCCTGATTGCCGGGCTGAAGCTTGCTAAAGACCTCGGAATAAAAACATTGGACATATTCTGTGACTCTAAAATCGTTGTTTTCCAAGTGCGAGAGGAATTTGTGGCTCGGGGACCCCGACTTATCGCCTACCTCAGGAAAGTGAGAGAGCTATTGAGTAACTTGAAGCGGTACGATATAACACACATCCCAAGAGCCGAAAACCAGAAGGCGGATAGGCTGGCAAAGCTGGCTAGTTCCGACAATCCAGAAGAGACTGAAATAATTCCAATTGAAACGTTGGAATCGCCAAGCTTTGAGTCGATGGAAGTTGAGTTCGCTTTCGAAGCGGAACCGGAGAAGGAGTTGTGGATGACTCCAATTAAGAATTTCCTTAAAAATGGGACAATCCCATCAAAGAAGAGTGAGAAAAGGGCTGTAGTTCGCAAGGCTACCAGATATGTCATACAAGATGATACTCTTTACAGGCAAGGATTTTCTATGCCCCTGTTACGATGTATAGCACACGACGACATCAAGCGTGTACTAAGAGAAGTACACGAAGGTGAGTGAGGAGATCATACAGGAGGTCAGACTTTAGCAAAAAAGATATTGCGATACGGATACTTCTGGCCTACAATTAATAAAGATGCAGCTGATTATTCACGACGCTGCGATAAGTGTCAGAGATTCGCCAAAATCCCCAGAGCACCGTCAACCCAACTTAAATCAATGGTGAGTCCTTGGCCATTTGCCACATGGGGAATTGATATCATTGGAGTTCTACCGATTGCTAAGGGAGGAGCGAAATATGCAATAGTGGCCGTGGACTATTTTACGAAGTGGGTGGAAGCTGAGCCCTTGACCAAGATCACGGCAAGAAAGGTGATAAGTTTTGTGGTCAGAAATATTATATTCCGATTCAGGATCCCAAGGACGATTATAACTGACAACGGAACCCAATTTGATAGTACTGAATTCAAAAATTTCTGCCAGAAGTATAAGATTGACAAGCGATATACTGCAGTTGCCTATCCGCAGTCTAACGGGCAAGTAGAGGCAATAAACAAAGTAATCAAATCCATCCTCAAGAAACGGTTAGAGCGTGCAAAGGCAAAATGGGTTGATGAATTGCCCCTAGCTTTGTGGGCATATCAAACAACATTTAAGACGGCCACCGGTCACACCCCTTTCTCTCTCTCCTTTGGCTCAGAAGCAGTAATTCCAGTTGAACTGGAAGTTCCTTCCCACAGGGTGACATATTATGACCCGATGACGAATCTGGCGCTCTTACTTGAGTCTCTTGATGAAGTCGAAGAAAAAAGGGACGAAGCAGATTTGCGTGCGGCAAGACATCGACGTCAGATGGCACGCTATTACGACAAAAAAGTTCGCCTCAGGACTTTTGAACCAGGAGATTTGGTGCTAAAGAGAGTCTTTCCATCCCTTCCTCACCTTGGTCCAAAATGGGAAGGGCCCTTTGTCATCCAACGGAAACTTGAAAAAGGAACCTTCAAGTAAACGACCGTAGATGGCGAAGAAGTCCCTAGAGCATGGAATGCCCAACACTTAATGCGATATTTGGATTAGAAATGCTGTACTCTTTGTTATTTTTCTTATGAACTCTGTAATAAGCACGACTTGCCTTGGGAAAATCTGACGATATGAATAAAAGACTATAAAGTGGATGTAGGCTACGACTTAGCCGAACCACTATAAAATATTGTGTGTTATTTACTTTTATGCATTACATATATACATTCATCAATTATTCTGTTGTGATTATTTAAAGACCCGCAACTTCCCCGTAAAGGAAAGCGTCGGATAGTTCGAGAACAAGCCACAGCAGAACGCATACAGAAGAACATTTCATTGAATATTACAACAGTGCATCAGATTACAAGGATATACAGAGTATAAATGAATATTACACAGAAATATCAGAGATTTAAATTACATTTAAATACATAGCAGCGGAAAATAATACAATACACAACTAGAATGAGATATACGGATACAAAGCTTTCCGGATATCGTTCCAGCTGTAAACCAGGATCCTGTGAATATAAATCTGCAAAACCAAAACTACTAGCTGCCCGTGTCGAAAATAGGGGCACCCAGAGTTTAGGTTAAAACAATAAACTCCAGGTCAGTCATGTGACTGGTGTGAGAACTAAAACAGTTATTAATCTTTATTTCAAATCATTAGGTAAATCAAGGGACCACGCCGTATAACACGGAACGGGTTTCCTCCCAAGAATACCAGTGCATAAAACCAACAGCGCAATGCTAAATAAAGAAAAATGAAGCTGTTATAAGACCCAGGTCCCATCACACAATGCAACGCAGTCGAGGATAGGGTTTTCCCTTATAACAGCCAAAGAATGCTTGATACGTTTAAAACAAATCATTTGATACTATTATAAGTGCATAGTATATAAAACACTTCAAATCATAAGTATCAATCATAGGCGGCATGAGCGCCCCATCCCACTATGTCGCCATATATAGGATATACAATCAAAACCGCAAAGTCTCGTATTTGGAAATTGGGTTTCCATCTATGAACCGAGGCAAAAGATAGTCCTCAACCGATTCGAGACAATCTAGCCCATGTCTCAGGCAAGCGCGCAGGCAAGCCTTGGATCGTCAGGGCCGGTCCACACGGAGTGGATTATTATGCCTGAACAATACGTCTCCCCACCCTATGGGGTGTAAGTCTGGTCCGTCAGCCGACCAGAATGCATTCGGCCGAAACCGATATAACCGAGGCGCCTCGCAACAGCAACAACCACATAAGTCAAACTCGTCAGGGCGTGTAAAACCACTGACGCCACTTCTAGCTAGAAAGAAACGCATGCCCTCCCTGAGGTCCGTCTCCCGTTTTTGGTTCATACCGGGTGTGAAACACGCGAGGTAAACGTTACACAAAGCTACGCCACAAAGGCCGTGCTTTGATCATCACCACAAGACTTTGCTTTTCAACAGAAGCCTCGATCATTTGCATCTTAGCATGCCACACAGGCAAGCCATCCTATGCAACCGATATCAGTCACACAGAATGAAATCCGATGTCAGACACACAGTCCATTTACAAGTCCGTTCTGGGTCTGAACGAAACCGGAGGCACCTAGTACCCCGCATATCCATCGATCTCCAAGTACGTCTGGACGATCACTAACTGTTTCCATCTTCTTGGGTGTACAGCCCAATCAAGATCATCAGTTATCACCCAAACGACGTGAAGACTTCCGGTCTTCGACCATCGTCTTCATCTTCGACTTATCGTCGTATCAGTTATTCAGAATGGGATAAACCCGGTCTTTCCGAATAACTCGCGTATATATTATAAAAGTGTTACACAAACACAACATACGCCTCATTCCAATTCATTAGTCACTAACCGTAAATTAATCAAGAGAATAATTCCCCAAATATTAACCCCGAAGGCCGAAACCAACATCAGATCAATATCCAGAAAACCATTCTGCTTGGCTAACCGCCAGTTAGTTTCTAAATTTCACATTCAAATCTAATTAAAGATTTAACTATCGCCTGGAGCAAAACTGGTGATACTCCATTCTCGATCTTTTCAATCTAATTAAAGATTCATTAAAACTCCACTTAGTTTTAATCTGTGACTGGGTTAAAGAATCAGTGTCATTTAAAACACGGTTCACGATAAACCCAAAGTCACATCCCATTAATTATCGGGTTAAAGAACAAGTGTTATTTAAAACACTGTTCACGATAAACCCAAAAATCAATATCAATTCAATTCCAATTAAATATCATTTAATTGGTACACTTCATTAAATCTAAATAAAAAGATTTAATCTTTTCTCAACTGGGTTCAAGAACAGTGTTAGTGAAGACACCATTCACGACAAACCCAAATCACATTCGATATTCAATACAAGGCTCTGAATAGAAACTATATCGGCCTATATTCAATATCAAATTCTACGATTAACAAATGTCGTATTGGAAATAACGATATACATATATATCTTTCAAATTTCCATAACAACACCTGTAATATCGCGAATTCCAACATCGAAATATTCCGAAGACAATTTCGATTCAAATCCACTCCAATGCAATCATTGGAAATTTTGGTTATTTTCAAAACCATTTCAAATTCAATTTATTTATTTAAAAATAAATAGAATTATAATTCTAGTTCAAAACTAGTTCATTTCGATAAAAATCTATTTTTATCTTTTCAAATATGGAGTTTTTCATCCCAAACTTTCACAAATCATTTCTTATGATTTTACACAAATTATTACTATTTTTAATAATTTTATCAAGGCCCGTACAGTCGATTTCCATCAATGGCCATCGAACTGCACTTACAGCGACCTTTTTCGAATTTGATTTGGACGTGTCTCCAAATCCAACCGTTAGATTTCAAATTTCTCACATTCGTTAGAAAGCTCTTTTCGATACGAACCCAACGGTTCCGGTTTTAGGAGAATCCGACGGTCGGATCTCCCGTAATGCCCGTTTGAAATAAATGGTCGAAATTCGCGAACTGCCGCGGCGCGGCGCGTTCTATTCAGGCCATTATATTATATATAATATATATAATATATATATCGTCGATTTCTATTTAAAACGAATTATATAAATAGTTTTGAATTCGTTTCAAAAACATTTTCAACTTCCATTTCAATTCAAATCAAAATTGAATTCTTCTTTATAAATTCGTTTTAAAATCCATTTCTATTCAATTCAAATTTCAATTCAATTTGAATTTATTTCACTTCGCTTTCAATTCAATTCGAATTCGTTTTCAATTCAATTCATTTCGAAATCGTTTTCAATTCAATTCATTTCGAAATCGTTTTCAATTCAATTCATTTCGAAATCGTTTTCAATTCAATTCATTTCGAAATCGTTTTCAATTCAATTCATTTCGAAATCGTTTTCAATTCAATTCATTTCGAAATCGTTTTCAATTCAATTCATTTCGGAATCGTTTTCAATTCATTTTGAATTCGTTTTCAATTCAATTCATTTCGAAATCGTTTTCAATTCATTTTGAATTCGTTTTCAATTCAATTCATTTCGAAATCGTTTTCAATTCATTTTGAATTCGTTTTCAATTCATTTTGAATTCGTTTTCTAAAATCGATATAAATATCGTTCACGTCAAAATGGCGTCAATCTAATCAACACGGCTTCATATATTCCTTTATTTTCAAATATTCTATTTCGAATATTTCTTTTTCAAATATTTCTTTTTCAAAACTGGAATGAGGCCCAATCAATTACCATATAAAATTAATTATATGGATTTTCATACAACACATGTATATAATAGCATTGAAAATAATCAACCATCAACCAAAGTGCACTACACTGTATAAGCATCAAATATAGATATTCAACGCTTATAACAGCCTGTCAATCAATCGATCGACATGTTTAATCAATCAGGATGAGTGAACTTCAAATTTCATCCTAACACCCGTGTGGGGTTTCAAACAATCAAACACTGATTTTTATTTGTGCAGTTAGGCGATGTGTAAAATTTATCGTCCCAATCAATGTCATTCAAATAGGTGTACATAAACAAACCGTCTGGTTTGTAAATGAATATTTATTTTATTCACTTCACGTTAAAAATTATATTTTTAACGATAAAACATTTTATTTCAACCTATGAATTTCTATTCAATTCATTCTTTAAATAAAATGCTATTTTTATTTTTCTAACTTATTTTAGAAAATTTCGGCGGCATAACGGCACGATACTAGAAACGGGACAAGGCCTAGCCTTATCCCCGGTCTAGTGAAGGCCCACGCCATTCACTCATCAATCAAATCAATTTCATTTTGCAAACCACAAAATTTGGAGTAAGGGTCTAACCTAGCCTTACTCCTTCGCCTTATAACGGCGCACGTCTACTCCTAACCAATTTATCGATTCGATTTTCCACACCACAAACCACATTCAAACCAATATCACAATCAATAACCAAACAGCCAAACAAACAAGTCCATGGTCTGTGGACGGGTGTCGGGTGCTACTAAGCACCGTCTGCATCCTAGTATATATATATAACTAGAAAATAAATTGAAAGGTGAGAAATTCTCACATATAGCTATCCTAGCTCCACGGCTCTTCATTTGCAGAAGTCTTCGTCGTTTCGCCTCTTTGTCACCTTCGTTGCTGCTTTCACTACATACGTAAAAATCGAATTTTTACTATGTTATTCAATATATAAAAATTGAATTTTGACGTCGCTATTCAATATATAAAAATCGAATTTTGACTTCGCTTTCAATATATAAAAATCGAATTTTGACTTCGCTTTCAATATATAAAAATATGATTTTGACTTCGCTTTCAATATATAAAAATATGATTTTGACTTCGCTTTCAATATATAAAAATATGATTTTTACTTTTGCTTTCAACATATAAAAATATGATTTTTCAACATATAAAAATATGATTTTTATTTCGACTTTCAACATATAAAAATATGATTTTTATTTGTGCAAGTTCAAATCTTTTTCTACTAAAAGATTAAACCTTTTTCCTATTTTAAAGTTCAAAATAAAATCAGTTTTTTTCTTTTTTTTCCCTAATAAGAAAACCCAGTTTTAATTTCATATAAAAATCAGTTTTTATTATGCTTTTTAAAATCAGTTTATTATTTGCTTATAAAATCAGTTTTCTATTTTTTTATTTCAAAAACAGTTTTATTCTTTTAGAAAATGCAGTTTTATTCTTTTAGAAAATGCAGTTTTATTCTTTTAGAAAATTCAGTTCAGTTTTAAAATACTTTTAAAAATTCAGTTTTAAAGTTCTTTTATAAAAACAGTTTAAAAATCATTTTCAAAATCAGTTCTTAAATGTTTTAAAATCAAAATTTAAAACAAAAATAAACTAAAAAAATAAAATGAAAGAAAACGTACCGAGGGGGGGGGGGTTTCTCGCAGATCGGCGGCGGCAAGGCTTCTCGAGGGCGGCGGCTTCAGCGTCGAACTGGGAGGCGATGCTTCGAGCGATGGAGGCGGCTTGGGTCTTCGATCGGTGGTGCGGTCTTGAGGGGGGCGGCGGCGCTCCAGGGGGGCTTCGTCGGAGTTCGTGCGCGGGGGGGGGCTGGCGATTTAGGTTTTGTTGTTTTTTTTTTTTTTTCTTTTCTCTTGTCTGAATAGAAATAAAAAAAAAGGGGGGGCCAAGCGGGAGATAAGGAGGGAAGGGAAGAGTTTCTTTTTTTTTTTTTTTTTTTTTATTTATTATTTAATTATTATATTTAGCAAAGAGTTGACCTTTTACGTACGACCCCTAAACGAGGCCCACCGCCTGTCGTCCATAGCGTTTAACCCCCATTCCGAACACAATGGGATATGTATCGCAAGCTGGTTTGATCGTTACAATCGGTTTCCTTTTGAATTTTCATTTAAATCACTATATTGAATTTTAAACGTACATTTCAAATTACCGGGGTCACATGCGAACTAGAAAAATTCCGGAAAAATATTTTCTAGCTTCGTATTGACGATACGGTCCTAACAAAACTAGTTTCGTCGAATTCTGAGACCGTTAGAAAAATGGCCAATTTCCAGTCGATTAAAATCAACTGAAACTGGTCAAACGCGTTTTCCTTTGCCACGCTCACATATTGATTCGAAAAATTACGAAATTTGAAACCTAGCAATAACTTGACACTGCGGACCCAACAAAACTGGTTTCGTCGAAATCCGAGGTCGTTTGCAAAATGTCCATTTTTAAGGGCCTGAATTCCATAGCGACTATTCAGAATTTTCAACTGGACATATCTTTTGCTTCCCGATATGAAATCTTGATTTTTCGGATTCGTTGGAAAGATATTCACTATTAGATTCCATTATTTTTTGTTTCACTAAAATCCGGATTGTTTTGCACCCGGTACATTCAATTGAAGTTTGAAATCGAATTATCGAACTACCGCGCCATTTTCAATTCTATTTATAATTATATATAATTATTTATATTCTAACGACGACGCGTATAATATATACGTTCGAATTATATTCAAAATAAATTTATTGTCGATATTATTTAAAATAATTCATTTTAAATAATCAAAATTCGCTAAAATTGCCAAAATAAAATTTTCAAACTGGCCCAGATTTTCCGGGTTGTTACAATCTCCCCCACTTAAAACTTTTCGTCCTCGAAAAGGAACAAAGTCGAAAGTGGTTTGATTATTCAGCTCTACGTTCGATTTGGCTTCCATTCTCCAACTTTTCAGTTTCTGAGAACTTCTAAAATTTCAAAAATTTGGCTAACACCCTAAATTTTCGAAAAATTTCGCCATAACCTCCCCTGCAATGGGAGCATCGGGGAATTTCAAATAGCTTCCCCGGTCCTTCAGATCTCAAAAAGAAAAAGAAAAAGCCAAGCGGCTAGCCAATAGGCTCACAAAATCATCATCACCCAAACAAAACAGGAAATTATGTAGTAAACATGTACCTATTTGTCGGGCAAACAAATTTTATTCTCTGGCTCTAGCCTCCTTGCTATGACCTGTTCCAAAAGATATACATGTATGCAAGCAAATGCGACCAATTTTCAATATAAGTCAATATATGATTCAATCAGGCTAATTGGTTAAAAATTATCAAACAATTCAACAAACAACACAAACATCAATCAATTAGTGAATTAGAGTTTCAAATTCATAATTTTGATACATATACAAAAATCATGTTTTTGATGCCAATTCACAACAATGTATTCTAGCTATATATAAGTTTTGGGTTCTCACACCAGCCTAATGGAAATATATAGAAAATCACACCTTCGAGACACGAACATAAATACCGATGATGCACGTGCTATCATCAGTACCTTCTCCGGGCGACTAGAGTGTGATTCTATATCTATCCAATATATTAAAACTTCGAATACACGCGGATCAGACGTATACGCAAAATCTATATATACTGGATTGTCCAACTCAATATAAATAGAAAATCAAATACGAATGATTGATTTAAATTTTCAAAACAAAATTTGTTTTCACTTGAAAAAAATATACTCTTCACACTCGTTCTAGGATACTACTGATCCCATCTCTAACGAGTCATTCTAATTGGATATTACTAATCCAATATCTGATGAATTCTTTCGTATGGTTCTAATGTGCCTTGTTCTCTGAGCTTTGTAAACCAAAGCTCTGATACCAACTTTAAAGACCCGCAACTTCCCCGTAAAGGAAAGCGTCGGATAGTTCGAGAACAAGCCACAGCAGAACGCATACAGAAGAACATTTCATTGAATATTACAACAGTGCATCAGATTACAAGGATATACAGAGTATAAATGAATATTACACAGAAATATCAGAGATTTAAATTACATTTAAATACATAGCAGCGGAAAATAATACAATACACAACTAGAATGAGATATACGGATACAAAGCTTTCCGGATATCGTTCCAGCTGTAAACCAGGATCCTGTGAATATAAATCTGCAAAACCAAAACTACTAGCTGCCCGTGTCGAAAATAGGGGCACCCAGAGTTTAGGTTAAAACAATAAACTCCAGGTCAGTCATGTGACTGGTGTGAGAACTAAAACAGTTATTAATCTTTATTTCAAATCATTAGGTAAATCAAGGGACCACGCCGTATAACACGGAACGGGTTTCCTCCCAAGAATACCAGTGCATAAAACCAACAGCGCAATGCTAAATAAAGAAAAATGAAGCTGTTATAAGACCCAGGTCCCATCACACAATGCAACGCAGTCGAGGATAGGGTTTTCCCTTATAACAGCCAAAGAATGCTTGATACGTTTAAAACAAATCATTTGATACTATTATAAGTGCATAGTATATAAAACACTTCAAATCATAAGTATCAATCATAGGCGGCATGAGCGCCCCATCCCACTATGTCGCCATATATAGGATATACAATCAAAACCGCAAAGTCTCGTATTTGGAAATTGGGTTTCCATCTATGAACCGAGGCAAAAGATAGTCCTCAACCGATTCGAGACAATCTAGCCCATGTCTCAGGCAAGCGCGCAGGCAAGCCTTGGATCGTCAGGGCCGGTCCACACGGAGTGGATTATTATGCCTGAACAATACGTCTCCCCACCCTATGGGGTGTAAGTCTGGTCCGTCAGCCGACCAGAATGCATTCGGCCGAAACCGATATAACCGAGGCGCCTCGCAACAGCAACAACCACATAAGTCAAACTCGTCAGGGCGTGTAAAACCACTGACGCCACTTCTAGCTAGAAAGAAACGCATGCCCTCCCTGAGGTCCGTCTCCCGTTTTTGGTTCATACCGGGTGTGAAACACGCGAGGTAAACGTTACACAAAGCTACGCCACAAAGGCCGTGCTTTGATCATCACCACAAGACTTTGCTTTTCAACAGAAGCCTCGATCATTTGCATCTTAGCATGCCACACAGGCAAGCCATCCTATGCAACCGATATCAGTCACACAGAATGAAATCCGATGTCAGACACACAGTCCATTTACAAGTCCGTTCTGGGTCTGAACGAAACCGGAGGCACCTAGTACCCCGCATATCCATCGATCTCCAAGTACGTCTGGACGATCACTAACTGTTTCCATCTTCTTGGGTGTACAGCCCAATCAAGATCATCAGTTATCACCCAAACGACGTGAAGACTTCCGGTCTTCGACCATCGTCTTCATCTTCGACTTATCGTCGTATCAGTTATTCAGAATGGGATAAACCCGGTCTTTCCGAATAACTCGCGTATATATTATAAAAGTGTTACACAAACACAACATACGCCTCATTCCAATTCATTAGTCACTAACCGTAAATTAATCAAGAGAATAATTCCCCAAATATTAACCCCGAAGGCCGAAACCAACATCAGATCAATATCCAGAAAACCATTCTGCTTGGCTAACCGCCAGTTAGTTTCTAAATTTCACATTCAAATCTAATTAAAGATTTAACTATCGCCTGGAGCAAAACTGGTGATACTCCATTCTCGATCTTTTCAATCTAATTAAAGATTCATTAAAACTCCACTTAGTTTTAATCTGTGACTGGGTTAAAGAATCAGTGTCATTTAAAACACGGTTCACGATAAACCCAAAGTCACATCCCATTAATTATCGGGTTAAAGAACAAGTGTTATTTAAAACACTGTTCACGATAAACCCAAAAATCAATATCAATTCAATTCCAATTAAATATCATTTAATTGGTACACTTCATTAAATCTAAATAAAAAGATTTAATCTTTTCTCAACTGGGTTCAAGAACAGTGTTAGTGAAGACACCATTCACGACAAACCCAAATCACATTCGATATTCAATACAAGGCTCTGAATAGAAACTATATCGGCCTATATTCAATATCAAATTCTACGATTAACAAATGTCGTATTGGAAATAACGATATACATATATATCTTTCAAATTTCCATAACAACACCTGTAATATCGCGAATTCCAACATCGAAATATTCCGAAGACAATTTCGATTCAAATCCACTCCAATGCAATCATTGGAAATTTTGGTTATTTTCAAAACCATTTCAAATTCAATTTATTTATTTAAAAATAAATAGAATTATAATTCTAGTTCAAAACTAGTTCATTTCGATAAAAATCTATTTTTATCTTTTCAAATATGGAGTTTTTCATCCCAAACTTTCACAAATCATTTCTTATGATTTTACACAAATTATTACTATTTTTAATAATTTTATCAAGGCCCGTACAGTCGATTTCCATCAATGGCCATCGAACTGCACTTACAGCGACCTTTTTCGAATTTGATTTGGACGTGTCTCCAAATCCAACCGTTAGATTTCAAATTTCTCACATTCGTTAGAAAGCTCTTTTCGATACGAACCCAACGGTTCCGGTTTTAGGAGAATCCGACGGTCGGATCTCCCGTAATGCCCGTTTGAAATAAATGGTCGAAATTCGCGAACTGCCGCGGCGCGGCGCGTTCTATTCAGGCCATTATATTATATATAATATATATAATATATATATCGTCGATTTCTATTTAAAACGAATTATATAAATAGTTTTGAATTCGTTTCAAAAACATTTTCAACTTCCATTTCAATTCAAATCAAAATTGAATTCTTCTTTATAAATTCGTTTTAAAATCCATTTCTATTCAATTCAAATTTCAATTCAATTTGAATTTATTTCACTTCGCTTTCAATTCAATTCGAATTCGTTTTCAATTCAATTCATTTCGAAATCGTTTTCAATTCAATTCATTTCGAAATCGTTTTCAATTCAATTCATTTCGAAATCGTTTTCAATTCAATTCATTTCGAAATCGTTTTCAATTCAATTCATTTCGAAATCGTTTTCAATTCAATTCATTTCGAAATCGTTTTCAATTCAATTCATTTCGGAATCGTTTTCAATTCATTTTGAATTCGTTTTCAATTCAATTCATTTCGAAATCGTTTTCAATTCATTTTGAATTCGTTTTCAATTCAATTCATTTCGAAATCGTTTTCAATTCATTTTGAATTCGTTTTCAATTCATTTTGAATTCGTTTTCTAAAATCGATATAAATATCGTTCACGTCAAAATGGCGTCAATCTAATCAACACGGCTTCATATATTCCTTTATTTTCAAATATTCTATTTCGAATATTTCTTTTTCAAATATTTCTTTTTCAAAACTGGAATGAGGCCCAATCAATTACCATATAAAATTAATTATATGGATTTTCATACAACACATGTATATAATAGCATTGAAAATAATCAACCATCAACCAAAGTGCACTACACTGTATAAGCATCAAATATAGATATTCAACGCTTATAACAGCCTGTCAATCAATCGATCGACATGTTTAATCAATCAGGATGAGTGAACTTCAAATTTCATCCTAACACCCGTGTGGGGTTTCAAACAATCAAACACTGATTTTTATTTGTGCAGTTAGGCGATGTGTAAAATTTATCGTCCCAATCAATGTCATTCAAATAGGTGTACATAAACAAACCGTCTGGTTTGTAAATGAATATTTATTTTATTCACTTCACGTTAAAAATTATATTTTTAACGATAAAACATTTTATTTCAACCTATGAATTTCTATTCAATTCATTCTTTAAATAAAATGCTATTTTTATTTTTCTAACTTATTTTAGAAAATTTCGGCGGCATAACGGCACGATACTAGAAACGGGACAAGGCCTAGCCTTATCCCCGGTCTAGTGAAGGCCCACGCCATTCACTCATCAATCAAATCAATTTCATTTTGCAAACCACAAAATTTGGAGTAAGGGTCTAACCTAGCCTTACTCCTTCGCCTTATAACGGCGCACGTCTACTCCTAACCAATTTATCGATTCGATTTTCCACACCACAAACCACATTCAAACCAATATCACAATCAATAACCAAACAGCCAAACAAACAAGTCCATGGTCTGTGGACGGGTGTCGGGTGCTACTAAGCACCGTCTGCATCCTAGTATATATATATAACTAGAAAATAAATTGAAAGGTGAGAAATTCTCACATATAGCTATCCTAGCTCCACGGCTCTTCATTTGCAGAAGTCTTCGTCGTTTCGCCTCTTTGTCACCTTCGTTGCTGCTTTCACTACATACGTAAAAATCGAATTTTTACTATGTTATTCAATATATAAAAATTGAATTTTGACGTCGCTATTCAATATATAAAAATCGAATTTTGACTTCGCTTTCAATATATAAAAATCGAATTTTGACTTCGCTTTCAATATATAAAAATATGATTTTGACTTCGCTTTCAATATATAAAAATATGATTTTGACTTCGCTTTCAATATATAAAAATATGATTTTTACTTTTGCTTTCAACATATAAAAATATGATTTTTCAACATATAAAAATATGATTTTTATTTCGACTTTCAACATATAAAAATATGATTTTTATTTGTGCAAGTTCAAATCTTTTTCTACTAAAAGATTAAACCTTTTTCCTATTTTAAAGTTCAAAATAAAATCAGTTTTTTTCTTTTTTTTCCCTAATAAGAAAACCCAGTTTTAATTTCATATAAAAATCAGTTTTTATTATGCTTTTTAAAATCAGTTTATTATTTGCTTATAAAATCAGTTTTCTATTTTTTTATTTCAAAAACAGTTTTATTCTTTTAGAAAATGCAGTTTTATTCTTTTAGAAAATGCAGTTTTATTCTTTTAGAAAATTCAGTTCAGTTTTAAAATACTTTTAAAAATTCAGTTTTAAAGTTCTTTTATAAAAACAGTTTAAAAATCATTTTCAAAATCAGTTCTTAAATGTTTTAAAATCAAAATTTAAAACAAAAATAAACTAAAAAAATAAAATGAAAGAAAACGTACCGAGGGGGGGGGGTTTCTCGCAGATCGGCGGCGGCAAGGCTTCTCGAGGGCGGCGGCTTCAGCGTCGAACTGGGAGGCGATGCTTCGAGCGATGGAGGCGGCTTGGGTCTTCGATCGGTGGTGCGGTCTTGAGGGGGGCGGCGGCGCTCCAGGGGGGCTTCGTCGGAGTTCGTGCGCGGGGGGGGGCTGGCGATTTAGGTTTTGTTGTTTTTTTTTTTTTTTCTTTTCTCTTGTCTGAATAGAAATAAAAAAAAAGGGGGGGCCAAGCGGGAGATAAGGAGGGAAGGGAAGAGTTTCTTTTCTTTTTTTTTTTTTTTATTTATTATTTAATTATTATATTTAGCAAAGAGTTGACCTTTTACGTACGACCCCTAAACGAGGCCCACCGCCTGTCGTCCATAGCGTTTAACCCCCATTCCGAACACAATGGGATATGTATCGCAAGCTGGTTTGATCGTTACAATCGGTTTCCTTTTGAATTTTCATTTAAATCACTATATTGAATTTTAAACGTACATTTCAAATTACCGGGGTCACATGCGAACTAGAAAAATTCCGGAAAAATATTTTCTAGCTTCGTATTGACGATACGGTCCTAACAAAACTAGTTTCGTCGAATTCTGAGACCGTTAGAAAAATGGCCAATTTCCAGTCGATTAAAATCAACTGAAACTGGTCAAACGCGTTTTCCTTTGCCACGCTCACATATTGATTCGAAAAATTACGAAATTTGAAACCTAGCAATAACTTGACACTGCGGACCCAACAAAACTGGTTTCGTCGAAATCCGAGGTCGTTTGCAAAATGTCCATTTTTAAGGGCCTGAATTCCATAGCGACTATTCAGAATTTTCAACTGGACATATCTTTTGCTTCCCGATATGAAATCTTGATTTTTCGGATTCGTTGGAAAGATATTCACTATTAGATTCCATTATTTTTTGTTTCACTAAAATCCGGATTGTTTTGCACCCGGTACATTCAATTGAAGTTTGAAATCGAATTATCGAACTACCGCGCCATTTTCAATTCTATTTATAATTATATATAATTATTTATATTCTAACGACGACGCGTATAATATATACGTTCGAATTATATTCAAAATAAATTTATTGTCGATATTATTTAAAATAATTCATTTTAAATAATCAAAATTCGCTAAAATTGCCAAAATAAAATTTTCAAACTGGCCCAGATTTTCCGGGTTGTTACAGATTATGGAATACAGGATGATTCAAAACCTGAAAAGGTTAAAGACAGTTTAAACATAAGAAAAAGTACAGCGACTACTTGTGCGATAAGACATAAAAGAATGAGAAAACGACATTCTTAACTCTAACTCTCCAGAGAGAGAGAGTATAAAAGCGTCTCCGATTGAGCGCTGAAAAAGAAATTCTTCCCCTAACTCTAACTCTCCAGAGAGAGAGAGAGTATAAAAACGTCTCCGACTGAGCGCTGAAAAAGAAATTCTTCCCCTAACTCTAACTCTCCAGTGAGAGAGAGTATAAAAGAAATGCCAGAAAAACGACAGGCACTGATGACACAGGAAATGCTATCCCGTCAGAAAATCGGGAGCATTCAGATTGCTTGATTAAGCATTAATAATTTATTAGAACTAACTGGGGGCATATATGTATACACATATTCCCTCGCTCCGTGACTTCATTTCGTAACTATAGCAAGACATGCATTTTTACATAAGTGCAGAACTACTGACAAACAGACATTGTAGAAAATGAAATATTTTTTATTTATTTACGAATGAATGAATTTGTACAGGAAAGTAGCTAAAAAAAAGAAGGTGCAAGAGCCGCTCTTGTAGCAGCAATTGTTGGTTCACTAAATTCTAAAACAACACAAGGCAATCCACTATTTAGATTTCGAATGAGCCTTGGACTTCTTGGCGGCTTTCTCCGCATCCTTTGCTTCTATCTCAGCCTCTGTTAAGATTCGTTTTGATTTCTTCTTTCCTGAAGATGCGGTGCTGGAGCCAGTAGACTTCTTCCCGGAGGGCGGAGCGCTGGAGTCAAGAGAAGATTTTTTAGCGAGTTCCTCTGTAATAGATCTAGTTGAGAGCTTAACAACTAACCTTGATCCCGCATCCACAACTGCGAGGGGCTTGAGGGCTTCGGGGTCTAGTTCTTCGGCTTTTAATTGCAAGCGTTTGTCTTGATCAGCTTTCATTGCAGCCAAGGTAACATAATCAGCATTTTTTGACTCCCCGACTATATCAACTTCTGGTTCCTCTTCATGCCCCCCGTCACCGCCATCGTCCTTTAAAGCTGCTATCATTTCTTCATCATGGGGAGTGGCGACCTTAGTTGGCTCACTTCCTTCTCCCAAGTCTATAGGAGCAGCCTTATCCTCCCCTCTTTTGGCCTTTTCTGCGGGCTTTGCCCCGGCGGTGGCTCCCTGAGTCACATCTGTCTTTTCGGATGGCTCAACACCTACAGAATGAGAAGCAACAGTTATCAACTCAGGCGAAAACAATGGGTTTTTCATCGATTGCTCAATCACATGGCGAAAGGTAGAAATAGCCTTGACAAATTGAGGAGAAAAGGTAGGGATACCTTCCGAAGACTTCTCGGCAGGGGTGACTACTACCTCTGATGCTGTTTCAGGAATAGGGGATAGCAGAGTTGTTCGGGGAATTCCCGGATTTTCAGGATCATACCCCTCTACTTCAGAAGTCGCAGGGGCAGAAGAAGAGGAACCAGCTTCGAGAGCATTCTTCTGTTTAGACTTCCGTCTCTCTTCTTCCATGGCCTCAGCAATGAGGCGGCGCCCTTCGGCTAGGCGCTCCGGTTCATCATCCCTCAAGTATTTCTCCATTAGCTTATCTTCATCGATGGAATCGACCTTAAGTTCCTCTTTTTCCCACTCGACGATCTGATTCCATACTTGAACTAGAGTGGATGGATAATCCTCGATCCAAGAAATGTTTCGGAGATGGATGATATGTGCGAAGAATTCAATCATTAATTCGTCGAAACCCTGAATATTAGCCTCCGCCTCTGACAGTTGTTTGCGGGCTTCCTCCGCAGATTTGATAGCACACTCCACATTGCCCTCAGCCAGGGCAGCTCTGTTCTCTGCCTCCAATAGCTTAGAAGCTAAGTCAGCATTCTACTTTTCTAGTTCAGCACTCCTCTTTGCTAACTCGACATTTTTTCGTTCGAGGTCAGCATAAGCAAGGCGTGTCTTAGCAGCTTCCGACTTAGCCTCATCAGTTTGCTTTTTTAACTCAGAACGCTCTTGAGTGTGAGATTCAAGCAAGTCATGATAACGTTTTTGCATGTCCTCAAATTGTTGTTTGAAGTTAGAAGCGTCCCTTTGAGCGACAGCTAGCTGAGCTTGAGTGTCTTCCAAATCTTTTCCTAGAGCTTTTAAAGCCTTAGCATCCTCCTCCGCGGTCTTTTGCATTGAATCAGTATTCGTGATTAGAGTGCGGATGATTCTGGAAAGATTGCATGAATATTTAAACATCTCAGTATATTGTTTTTCAACCGCATCTATCTTTGCTTTGGCCTCATCTGCCCACTTAGAAGAAACAGGTTCAAGGGCAGGTAAAAAAGTCAAAGTCTCGAAGTAGTGTTCGGGAAATTGCTCCTCCAAATATGCCCGCTTTACTGCAGTTTCCGCGTCTAGTGGGGGAGGAGCGGGGATTGTCAATTCGGTGTCCCTATGTGAGGAGGATTCGGTAGTTTCTTTGTCTGTCCTAGGTCGTTTAGTAGCAGGGACCTTGTGCTTACTCCGAGACCCGGTTTCTTTCGGAGGACTTCTCTCTCTACTGCGCTTTTAATGGGAAGAAGTGGAGTCTTTAGATTGTGGTCTGTCCTCTTCCCTACGGCTTTGATAACCCTTGTATTTCTCTTGTTCCGGCCGAACTGGTGAGCGAGAACGTGAGGGTCGAGAACGATAGGGGTCATAAGGCCTTCTCTCATCCCTACCACGATCATCACGGCGATCATACTCGACATCCTGAGGAAGATTGGACATGCTGCGGCGAAGCTTCCTGATATCATAGTAGGATCGAGACATCGTACCTGCACAATAAGACAAACGAAATTTAGAATTACTGGATTCACGGAGAAAGAGGTGCAATGAATGCTAATGCTGTTGTATAAAGTGTGTCCTAAGTGGTGTGTTTCCCCCCAACCAACCCGAGTCTGAAGCTAGACTAGTACAGGCAGGCTCTTTAGCCTTAGCAGGAGTGGTCTCTTCAGAAGAGGTGAAGACTAAAGGATCCTTCCTAAAATCCTCTGAAGTGTATATAGTTTCAGGTAAGGGGAGATCCCCCAAACCCTGAAATATTTGGTCATCAGTACTAGGGACATCCCCCTCGGAAGCATTAAGTGGCGAATCTTGGGAGGATGTTGACTTTTCCGGAGAAGTAGCCTCCTCGGGGGCAATATATCCTTCACGATGCTTTTCGGCCAGGTTAGCCAATTCGTCATCCTGAGTAGAAGATGGAGAAGGTGAAGTTTGAAGAGGCACTGTAGGAACTCCTGAGCCTTCTCCTATCTCTGGGACTACCTCCACTGGAGGAATATATGCGTATGGAGCCGTCCCATGACCAATGCTGCGAAAAACGGATAACAGCCCATGAAAGTGAAGATATTCGTCTTTAAGGACTTCGCCGATAGTCAAGAATTTTTGATCGCCATTAAGAAGTTGATGCATCCGGTCAAAGAACACCTGATCTGATATTTGTTTTGGATTGTCGACTGCAAACAAAAAGGAAAACAAGTTAAGGTGATAACTCGAGTGTATAGAGCCCGGATTTAGAAAATCAGTGCTTTACTTGATTTCGTCCACCTCCTGGCACATCCAGGCTGTCGCTTCACATAGAACCATTCCAGTCTGGAGTCTCCAGCTTTACTGCTGAATGGCGCCGAGATTATCTTCCTCTTAGGAACAGACTCAAAATAGCAGAAAGATGGAGTCTCTCGAGTCCGATGCTTGAAGTTATAGAAGAAATGAACGTCATCGAACGTGAGCTCTATGCCTAAGATCTCACGGTATGCTATGTACAAAGTGTGCAAGTAGGCATAAGAATTGGGATGCAGCTGCATGGGGGCAATCCGCATTTGTCTTAGAAAGTCAATGATGAAAGGAGAAAACGGAGGGATAGCGCCGACCATACACATCAACCAGGTGACTGCCATATATCCTTCTGGAGGGTTGTGGGGACGGTCAGAGCTTGAAGGCACTAGAGTGTCCCTTTTCATTATCTCGTACTTTAAGCAAATTCGGATAAGTCGATCGTTGTCGATTGTTGATTCAACGGAATCTGGAGGTGATTCCAATATAACGGCCGATTCAAATTCATTGGGGGCTCGATCGTCACCAATCCCTCCTTCCTCCTCAAAACCCAGAGAAACTTCATTTTCTGAAGACACCTCGTTGCTTTCCCGATTTCCAACCCCGTAGTCTGGACCCTCATTGTCCCATTCTGGATCTGACGGAGAAGATATGTCCTCGAGAGTGATTTTGTTAGAGGTTTCCGGGGCTTCTTTCCTCTCAGCTAGTCTGGAAGAGCGTCTGGGTCTCATGGTCATAAAACTATTGAAGAAGCAATAGCACAAATTAGAGCAAATTAGCCCGTATCCCCCCGTGCGTGTGTGCAAACTAAAGTGTGAACAGTGTATGCGGAAAGTGCAAAGTAAATGTTTAAAAGTGCGACGAAAAAGTTTGGCAAGGTATAAAGAGTTGAAGTAATTCTTGATGTCCAGTTACGTTCGCAAGGCACTATCCTAACTGTCCATAAGATTGAAGATTATGCCGAAGTTTGATTGGGCCAGTTAGATGAGTTTTTATGCGTTAAGATAGACTGTGCTTCGGTTCGGTTCGGATTCATTCATTGGGATCGGATCGGGGGCGTGACCTTAGGCTTGGAAATCTTATTGAAGCTCAGAAATTGAAGTCGGATCGGATCGGAGGCAAAGTCCCCTAACGGTTCGGATCGGATCATGTAGTTATATTTCTCTTCCATCATTTTACGATCTGATCCGATCCGGTTTGGGAGGCTCCTTCCCTCCTGTCTTAAATGCTTGCTCCGACCCGATCCGATCACCTAGATTTCGTTTCTTTTTTCTTTCTGTGCTCGCCCCGACCCGATCCGACCTCCTGAATTTCCTTCCTTCTTCCTTTGTTTTTCAACTTCCATATCCTTCCGAACCGAACCGATTCTCCATCATCTTCTTCTTCTCCTTCACCCTCTTTCTTCCCTATCCGACCCCAGGGCCAATCTCGTGCCATTTCCTCAAGACAAAACCAAGCAATTACATGCTGGTGTATTCCATTACAGATCCTCGTTCCCTCCGTTCCAACCTCAAGACGGCGACGCGTCTATTGATAACGATGACGAGGGGGAGGGTCACGGCGGCAAGGTCATCAGAGTATTATGATTGAATTTTGAAGAATCCGACTCGAAAACGATTAAAGAAATGATTGTTCAAAGTTTTATAACCTACCAGTGTGATTACTTCGAGAATTAAGAAGAATTTTGAAGTTTCACGAATTGAGTATTTTCTCTTTCGTTTTACAGAACTTCGCAAATGAAACAGTGAAAGTGAAAGGAGGAAGAAGGCGAAGTTTATATAGAAGAAGAAGGTGACTATTCGTCTCCCCATTCGGATCGGCGGCCCAATAGGAGAACCCCTGTTCGGATCGGATGGACAGCCCAGAAGCGAAGCTTGGCCCAATACTCCAGCAAAAGATAGAGAGAAGAGGGGGTCTGTTCGGATCGGATTCCGAACCGAACCGAATTCTTTAGCTTGGCAACAAACTGAATTGAAATTTGAAGAAAAAGATAAAAACGCAAGGAAAATCAAAAGGGAAATTACTTCGAAGAGCGCTATGCATTGATGGTCAAAGCATGCTCCGTCTCCAACAGAAGCATCCTTTGAGGGGGCAAAATGTTAGCCCACTTTGTGAACTGGGCAACACAAAGTCAAAACATGAAATATTGAAGAACTTGAAAAACTCTAAAGCGGGTCGGATCAGAGCAGGATAACGGTTCGGATAAAGTTTTCTGTTCGGATCGGTGAGCTATTGCTGAGGAAATTAGAAAGGCACAGCTCTTCGGATCGGAGGGCAATATAATCTCAATTGGATCGGAAAGCCACTTGATTGCTACGGAGATAGATCGGAGCGGAGCGGAGCGGAGCAGAATAAAGAGAAGAGAGAATTGTTTCCAAGTCAATCCGGGTCGGATCGGATATCCCGATCCGAACCCCTTGTACATGTCCCTCCGACCCGAACCCATTCTCCATATCACTCCCCTGCATAAGCGCCTGGATATCTGGATCGGCTATGACCAGTTCCTTCCCACAACGTCCATTACTCTGATGCGTTATCAACATAGAAATGCATCCGAACCCGAGGCTGAAGGGGTGGATGACACGTGGCTCCGATCCGGATCGGGTTCTGAGCAAATTCACACCTATAAATACCCCGTCTGGAGACAAAGAAAAGGATCTTTGCTGGCACTTGGAGAGTTCAACCACCTTCATAACCCGAATTCCAGCAATCCAGGAAAATCCAAATCTTCTTTCATTATTTGTTTTCAAACAATTGAGTGATTGTAAGTGAGTTGTGAGAGAGATCGAGTGAATATTTCATTGTACTTGTAACTAAATCAGTGAAAATAGTGAAAAACAAGTGGACGTAGGCATTTCTTCGCCGAACCACTATAAATCCTGTGTGTTCATTTTTATTTTTATCTCATTTCATTTTGCTTTTAATCAATTTGGGTGTTAGAACCACTTTTTGGTCTAACAAGTACAGATTTATATTTCAAATTTTAATATATATTATATGTTATTCGTTCCGCTGTGAGGTTCTTGTTACTTTGATGTTGTGTTCTTCTTCTTCTATTCTAAGTTTATATCTTATCTATCCTCACACTCTAATTTCTTTCATTAACCATCCGGTATTTTCGACTCTTGTTGTTCGATATGTGTTGTATATCGGATAACCAAGATCGCCTTTTTCTGGGTCGTTACAGTTGGTATCAGAGCATAAGGTTAAGTGATTACCTTGGCTCTGTGGCGTGACTCCGTAGAGATGGGGTTATTAATACCCTAGATTGAGTTTGAGTGTATATATACGAGTGAACTTATTTGTTATTCAATATAAAATGGTTTTATATTGTGGAGATTTATTGATTGAGTGGCTTATGATTTTCTGGTTGATCAGTTTGATCCACTGTATCGATAGGAGTTACTAAACACTTGAATACAATGAACCGACATGGTATGTTTTTAAAAGAGGGTAAATGAAATAATTTTACCCAAATTATATTTTGATATCAAAAATTGATATTGAAATGGATATAATATATTCGATATATTGGTTGTTATTATAATTGAGTAAGATTATAGAAGTGAAACGGTTATGTAAATAACCAATCAAGATTCGTATAAGTGTTACGAATGAGTTAAAACTGAAATTAAATCAGAATTGAAATTTAAACCTAAAAAATTGGAGAAGTGTTTGTAAAAGAACATGGATTAAATATACGTGAATTTTAAAATCCTGGAGATTTTAAATTTGCTACAAGCATTGAAATGATGTTTTAAACTGATTTCAAAATGGAAGTATGTGGAAATGTTCAAAAATTGTTTTATAGTATTGAACTCACTTCGATCGCTGGAAAATAAATTCTGATGATGACAGCTGCATCACCAGTGTTCATTTTCGAGTTGCTAAGTGACGGATTACTACCAAAAGATGTTATTTTTGAATTGTTTTAAGGAAACAAGTTGTTAAGGAAGTCAAAGGTTTTGAATTGGTATTAGGATTTCAAATTGATTTGAAATGAGCCCAGGAATTTAAATTCTGGAATTTAAATTTAACTTATAAAGTTAAATATATCGAGATGGTAAAAGTCAATAAAATTTAACTTGAATTAAGTTAAATAGGGTCTGGATTTGATTATAGAATAATCTGGAATGAAATTGAGTTGATAAGTTTAGATTTAGAATCGAGGATGGAACTCGAGTTAAAATGATTTGATTTAAGAATACCTTGGTTGGAGTTGATTGGAATGCATGGATATATGCAGAATTGATGACAGGTGAAAGTGATAAGGTTGATATGCCCGACAAAAAGGTACAAGTTTATATTTGATATAAGCATGTGATTTATGAGCCGAATTAGCAAGCTGCTTGGCTGTTTGATTTTCTTTTGGGTTGGAGAAGGCCCATAGAGGCGAGTTTGAGTTTGACCTATTGACCAGTACAGAGGAGGTGCTGGTGAAATTTTTCGAAAAGTTAAGGTGTTAGAAAATTTTCAGAATTTTTGAAAATTTAGTTAGTCGAAATAAATTAATATTTTAGTCGATATTAATTGGTTCAGTTGAAACCGAAGATAAGAGGCAAACAGATAAATTTTTACCCCGTAGATAGGGTCGTCCTCTACCTTAGCAATTTCGAGGATGAAATTATTTTAAGTGGGGAAGAATGTAATGACCCGCATTTTTCAACGTTATAATAATTTATTTATTTAATTATTTAAAATAGTGATTTAGAGGATTTAATGGTCATTGAATTAAATATAATAGTGAATATTTAATTAAAATAATAATTAAATAATATATTTAATTCTGAAATAATCAGAATGGGCTGAAATGGCGATATGGTGTGAATGGGGCAATTCAAAATATATAATTCAGTATAGAATTGAATTACGATAACGAATATATTTAATTAACGATGGTTGAACATATAAATTATATTATAATTATAATCAAGCTCGAAATGGCGCGGCAGTTCGTGATTTGGTGATTCGAACTTTAAACGAATATATAGAAGCCGTTTTAAATCGGATTTCTGTGAAACAAGAAACGTTAGGAGTTGGTGAAGTATATTTTTCTAGTGAAAGAGAAAGATCGGGATTTCGTCGTGTAGATTTTGATTTATGTCCAAATCAAATTTTAGAAAAGACGTTGTGGAATTCATTTATAATTTATAACGATTTAATTATATAATAAAAGGACTTTCATTATAAATCGAATATCGATTTATATCCGGATTTGAAATGTCAAGTTAGAAATTCATATAGGAGTATTCTGAAGTTGTATGGTATTCCACGGTGAATATACACGATAATAATTATTTTTAAAATTAAATTTAATTGTTTTTAAATATATTTATATATTTAAAAGGGTTATTTAGAGCTTTAAAAATAGCCAGTTTTGCAAACGACCTCGGAATTCGACGAAACCAATTTTGTTGGATCCGCAATATTAAATTATTGCTAGATTTCAATTTCCATGATTTTTGAAGTCAGTATGTGGCCATACCAATTTTTAGAGTGGAAAACAGTCGGTGTTTTGACGGTTAAAAATACGTTGTGTGAGCAAACGGAGTCGGAATTCGATGAAACTAGTTTCCTTGGAACCGTAATGTCCAACTGTAGTAGCATGTCCAGTTTGGTAATTTTTGGGTATCATGAGTGATCACAAGAATTTTTAAAGACTTGTATGACATTATAAATTAAAAATAAAATAAAATATTTATGTATGGAGCTAAACTAGGCCACCACTCATCATTCTCAGCCACACACAAGGATATGATTCACGTATAAAGTTTCTCCTAAGCCACCACTCAGAAGCTTTACAACATGAAGAAAATCATCTTTGAAAATGAAAGTAAATTCAAGGAAAAAGTTTTAAACCATGAAACTGGTATTTTCATAATCCTGAGATCGACCCCTTCATCATGATGTGTATATATCTTGGTTCAATTCTATTCCTGGAAGTCGTCAGTACACGGCGCCGACTAAGGTTTTCTGGGTAGTGATAGTTTGACGCAGTGTTGGTGGATTTAGGGATCAGATCTGAAATCGTAACTAGATTTAGGACATTGTCAAAAAGTTTGGTTGGAAACTGGAGCGAAAAGTGTCGATACTCCTCTACTATAGCACGAAGACACCAGCGAACGCAAGTCCCCAAATGGCGTGCGAGCGGTGTGTGAGTAAGATGAAGTGAAGGAGTCTTGGACGAGGAGGAGGATGGTGAAGTCGGATTTCAAAATCGTGAAGAAATGAAGAGGGGAGAGTGGTTCAAAGAATCGGAAATGGTGAATTAGGGAGTTGTGGGTTCGAAGAGATCAGAACGAAGAAGAAAGGGAATGAGGTGCGGGTCTAATATGTGATGGGCCGGTTTAGTTTAAGGAGGTGAGTCCCAAATTCAAGTTAAATTCAAGTTTATTTTAATTTAAATGTTGTACTAACTTGTTAATGCGATAACTTCGTCATATGATATCATAATTTCAAACGATCGGATCCGTTGGGACCATATGGATGATGGCTACACCATGGAACTGACGGGGAGTGAATTGAAGCTCGTCACAATTTATAGCGAAATAAATTGTCTGTCTGAATCACGCGATGGTTATCATTATTAACGATGATCGTCCAATGTGAGTAAAACTCACCAACTCTGAACAGTTATATTTTTATAACGTATTCTTAGAACTGATAATTATCTGTTGATTGTTGTGTGTTAACTGTTTGGTTGAATTGCTTATGTATTGGTTGAAATTATAGATAACGATATACATATAAATCGTTAATCAAATATTGATTGTTTAACCGAATATTTCATATTGAAATGAAATCGATGTTATTGATATTGTTTAACATCTGTGGATGCAAGAAAACAGGTTGGAGGAATCCAACAGGATTCCACAACATTTATTTACTATTTTCATATATTGTAATATATGATGTGATATAAAATCTGTTGATGATGATGTGTGTTTAAATGATATCGATCAGTGTGATTTGGTATTTTAAATACTGTAAGAAATACTGGCATGTAGAAAGGGGATGTTCAAAGTATATTTTGAAAATAAATTATTTATATAAAATCAATGGATTTTATATATAAAAGGAAAAGGGATTTTTATAAGGAAATGATTATAAAATAAAAAGAGATATAAAGGAATATATTTGTAAAACAAATATAAAGGAAATTATTCGTAAAACAAATACAAAGGGAATATATTTGTAAAACAAATACAAAGGAAGATATTTGCAAAACAAATAGAAAGAGAAATATTTGTAAAACATTTACAAATAGAATTTAAAAGGAAATATTTGTAAAACATTTACAAATAGATTAAATGGAAATATTTATTTATAGGAAATAAATAGAATGTTTTAAATGAGATATTTATTTGTTAAGTAAATAGAAAAGATAAAGGAAATATTTATTTGATAAATAAATAGAAAAGATAAAGGAAATATTTATTTGTTAAAAAAATAGAAAAGATAAAAGAAATATTTATTTGTCAAATAAATAGAAAAGGAAATGATTCAAGAAGATAATTCAAAGGAGATAATTCAAAAGGAGTTAATTCAAAAGAGTAAATCGAAATGAGTTAATCGAATATTAGTTATTCGGTTAGAGTTAATCGAATTAGAGTTAATCGAATTAGAGTTAATCGATTAGTTATTCAATTAGTGTTAATCGAATAGAGTAAATGAGTTAGAGTTAACCAGTTATGGTTAATCAATTTGGGTTAACCAGTTAGAGTTAATCAATTTGGATTGGCCAGTTAGAGTTAATCAATTAGTGTTGACCAGTTAGAGTTAATCAATTAGGGTTGACCAGTTAGAGTTGATCAGTTAGAGTTAACCAGTTAGAGTTAGAGTTAACTAATTAGAGTTAATCAATTAGGGTTGACCAGTTAGAGTTGATCAGTTAGAGTTAACTAGTTAGAGTTAGAGTTAACCTGTTAGAGCTAGAGTTAACCAGTTAGAGTTAAAGTTAACCAGTTAGAGTTAGAGTTAACCAATAGAGTAATTAAATAGAGTTAATCGAATTAGAATAAATCGATTGGAGTTAGTCGAAAAGGAGTTATCGAATATTAGAGATTCGAAAGGAGTTATCGATTAGTTTAATCGAAAGGAGTTATCGAATTTAGTTATTCGAAAGGAATTATCGAATATTAGTTAATCGAAAGGAGTTAATCCAATATAAGCATTCGAAAGAGAATTAAATCAAATGAAGATCATTTGAAAAGAGTTAATCGAATATAGGTTATTAGAAGTGAGTTAATCGAATATAGTTTATTCGAAGAAAGGTTTTCGAATCTAGTTATTCGTAACAGAGATTATCGAATATAGTTATTCGAAAGGGGAAATTATCGAATATCAATTATTTGAAAGAGAGTTACGTAAGGAAGTTTGTTAAAGGTTTAAAAAATAAACTTTGTCTATTCTGAAGTTAAAACGTTGTTCAGTTAAGATCTGAGAGGTAATTACACCCCAACTTGATTGACTTCCTTCTTAACTAAGGAATGGTAAGGTTTGATAGTAAAGGATGGTTAAGTGAATTTGGTTAATGCGTGAAATGGTTTTGAGTTGGCATGGCAATGTTTGATTTAAACATCTGTTTAAATCCAATGAAGGAACTTCGGAAATGTTTTCCGAAGAAGAAATCAGAAATGATTTCTAATATAGGAAACAGGAAATGGAAATGTTTTCCATTATTAATAAAATATATTTTCTAAAATTAGAAAATAAGAAAATGTTGAATATATGGAAACAGGAGATAAGTAAATTAATTTAAAAAGGATTAAATGTTGAATGATGATCGATCGATAGAATTTCCATATGGAAATAATATCGTTGTTTGCACACGTGTTTTTCTTTGATAGTTGACTCATCGACTATCGAAGTTTTCGACCATTTTAACGTTGTTAATATGGAGAGACTGGTTGGATTATTATCCAAAGAACCACTCTGTATTGGCATAAGCATTGCGAATCATATATGCCAAAGATAATTGAAGATGGAGTAAAGTGCAAGGGCTGTTGTATAAATCTTAGGTAAAGATTGCCTAAGATGGATGTACTGAATAGTTCCTTTGGTTTGTCCAGTACCAGGGCGACCTGTATGGAAGAATGTCTGACGTAGTATATTTAATAGTTCGCGTAAGTTGATCTCTTCAAACGTATTTACGTTTGGTGGCGGAGGAATTCGTTTCTCTTGGCTGTATACCCGTGGTATTTTTGGGGAAATCAATTTGTGATTTGGCGGGTATGACGATGTGACATTCAAAGTGAATAAACGTGTGATCTGTCAGAGATAAGCGTAGCCTCTAGCTCACAACCGGGAAATGACAGAAATCGGACAGGCAACATGGCTATGTAGGTCGCATCTATTAGGGTGTATAATCACCTGATCTAGAGTTTCATTTACTTCTAAAAATCTATTGTCGATGCTGTCCCATTCAGGAAACGTTTGCTGATCCCAACCGTTAGTGATATACATTCGATACACTCAAGCGAAATGAGTGGTCGGTCATGTGTGGCCGGGTTGCAAGATGTTCTTGTTGAACCCAGTGTATTCCTCTCTAGAGGTAAACTAGCGAAAGGTGGTTCCATACCTTGTCATAGTTGGTAATCCATTACCCAATACGTGCTTGCGGTTTTGATTGTATACTATATACGTAGAACGTGAGATGAAAGCGTTTCTGCTAGATGATTATTATATTGTGGTTGATAGACATTATTATAATATCAAAAGGTTTTTGATATAAAGATATTTTGGATTCTCATAAGGGAAAAACCCGTTCCGTTATACGGCGTGGTCTTATGAGATATCGTTTCCTTGTTCATGCTGTTTTAAACTGTTTAACTGACACTAGTCACATGACTAACCCAGAGTTTTTTTTTGTTTTTTTTCCCTAAACTCTTGGGTGCCCAATTTTGTACAGGCAGTCAAGTAGTCGGGATTAACAAATACTTGAAGAGCTGGAGCAGGAGGCTTCAGGATCATATAGCTATTGTTTATTTCCGCTGTGTTGTAAGTGTTGTACTTTGGAAATGATATGTATAATCAAGTACAGATTTATATTTCAAATTTTGATATATATATATATATTATATGTTATTCGTTCCGCTATGAGGTTCGTGTTACTCTGATGTTGTGTTCTTCTTCTTCTTCTATTCTAAGTTTCTATCTTATCTATCCTCACCCTCTGATTCCTTTCATTAACCATCTGGTATTTTCGACTCTTGGTGTTCGATATGTGTTGTATATCGGATAACCAAGATCACCTTTTTCTGGGTCGTTACAGTCGACCTCCCCCTCGGGTCAGATCTGAAATATGTCGTGTTTCTTTGTGTGACGATTTGCTGTGTCATTAGGGCTTGTGTGGCAAGTTCCGGTTGGTTCTCTTAGGCTTGAATGGCTTTGATTTACCCTGGGTTGATCTGACGGCTCCTATTAAATCAAACTTCTATATAAGCAACCTAAATCTAAACCCTAAGCCATACAAAAATATTCCTAAGACCGTCATGATGTCAACACTCAACCTAGAGTAGCCACCATTCTCATTCAACTAGAAAGTAAGTTAGGAATTGCAAATCAAATCTAATTCAACGTCTACAACAAAGTAGAGCTATTCAACTTCAGAATACAGATCCCAGAACACAAGACTAGTCTCCTTTTTGTAAGTCAGTTATCATTTATACCTAAATGATATTAGAATCATGACTAAAATAAATGGATGTAGAACATCGCCAAATGTAAATATATGCCTATCCTTTTTGTTAAAACTGAATTGATTGAGACTATGAATCTTATCATGCTAAGTTGTGATCATGTTGTATATAATTTGATGATAAAAGTTAAATGTTTTGCAATGGATCCATATGTTGTATAATTTGCCAATGACATATATGTTGTGTAATTTAGCGATGACATATTATACTTTGGTAATGACATATCATGTTAAATAAATTGGATATGACATATTATGTTGTATACTTTGGCGATGACATAAATTGGCGATGACATATTATAATTTGGCGATGGCATATCATATTGTCTAATTTGGCGATGACATACCATATTGTATAATTTGGCGATGACATTTCAAGTTGTATGGTTTGGTAATGACACTTATATGTTGTATGACAATTTGGGAATTTTGCTATGTTTATACAAGTTCAACCATGATCACATATATGATCCAAAACTACATGCTAATATGATTAGGTTCATGTTAAATTTGATCCAACTTGTTTTCATGTTCGCAACTACATGCCTAATTCTAAGTTTATGTAGTTCTATGTAAACCCCCTATTTCATGTTTCATGTTGAGTAGATCTAAATTTGCAAGTTCATAATTGAATGCATATTGTTCTATGCCAAGTTCATATGATACATGTGTAGTTATATCCATATTTTTATGATGTTGGAATTGTTACACGCTCCTCTTTTTCCCCTTTTGTGTATAAGTTAGGCTATGTATCGAGCCTAACATTTTATGTGATTTATGCGAACGTTTAATGGGGGTAACGTTGGGGAAAAACATGAAATTACATATAAATGGCATATTGGGCTCATAAACATGTAAATGTTTTATGGCATAAAGTGGTATAAATTTTTAAACCTAAAAATTATGAACTTGATTTAAAAGGAAATTGGGGCTTAACTAGAATGAAAATAATTTACATATAAATATAAAGAGGTAAATATGTAAATTCAGAAAAGACGAATATGCCTAATGTAACAACCCAGAATTTTGGGCCAATTTAAAATTTTCATTTTAGAGATTTTAAAGGTGTTTAAATAGTTAAAATGAATTATTTTAAATAAAAAATGACTAGAAATTTATTTTGATTGGATTTAATACGAATATGTTTAATTTAATTATAAGGGGAATTAGAAAAAGGACGGTAGTTTGAAAAGTCAAACCTGAACTTTGACTGACTGTACAAGATGCGGATTAAATCGGATTTTGGTGAAACCAAAAATATTTAATTCTGTTAATGAATATCTTTCTAACGAATCTGAAAAATTGAAGTTTCATAGCGGGAATCAAAAGTTATGGCCAAATGAATTTTCAGAAAGGTCGCTATAGAGAATATATCGCCCTTGAAAATAGACATTTTGCATATGACCTCGGAATTCGACGAAACCAATTTTGTTAGATCCGGGATGTCAAATTATTGCTAGGTTTCAAATTTCACATTTTTTGAAGTTAATATGTGAGCGGGGCGAAGGAAAATGTGTTTTAATCAATTATAGTTAAATTGGATCGACCAGAAAATGGCCATTTTTCAAACGATCTCAGAATTCGACGAAATTAGTTTTGTTAAGACCGTATCGTCAAAACATAACTAAAAATAATTTTTCCGGATTTTTATGAGTTCGTATGCGACCCCGGTAAAATTAGAAAGTACGTTCGAATTTAAAATAAAAGATTTATTCTAAAAATAAAAGAAACATGCTTTTAACTTCAGAATTGGACTTCAGCAATAACGCCATTACATTCAGAAGGCGTCCAAACCTATTGTTCGACAGTTGTTGAGCGCGAATCAGAGTTCGAAAGAAAAATCCCTATTTTTCGGAATTAAATAAATTAAATAAAAAAGAAAATACCTTTGAATACACGTATAAATACGCGTGTACAGTACCTTTCTTCCCCGATGCTTTTTACGCCGCCGAACCCATTCCCTTCAAAATTTCATCCTCTGATTTCTCCCTCCTCACTCAATTTCAGAACACGCCACAGTATAACTTTTCGAAGAGTTTCTCGTGCTCATCGATTCCATACCAAATTCAGCACCCCTCGTTGCCCGAGCTACCTCCACCACCTCCGCGAAGTTCGGCCGAACGGGGGCCCACCGCGCCACCCACGAGCCACCGTACCTCCCCCCTTTTCCGGCTAACCTTCCCCTCTCCAAGCTCTACAATGTCACGCTTTCGGATCTGTAAATAATCAACTACAGATTCAAATAAATCGAATTAAAGTTTTGAACTTTCTGAAAATCCAAGGTAAATTCGATTTCAGATTTGCGACGCTTTTAAATGTCGCAGTGACAGTTGTTCAAAGTTGTTTTCTAATTTATACATATGAACTTCAAATTGAAATCTTTCAGATCCGAAACCGCCGTGACTTCGAACACGAGATCTGATCGAGTTTGGACCTTCATTTCAGGCCCAAGCAATGTGAGAATTTATTTTTAATTAAATTTAATTAATTTAATTATTATTCTTGCGTTATGTGAAGTTTGAATGGCAAATATAAATGGATCTGCGATGGATGTTATTCTATGTTATGAATCTGAATTGTTTGTGATGTTATGATATTAGATATGAAAATTTAAGTGTTAGATCTAAGTTTGGTGATTTATTAGGATCATTTATTTGTTAATCTTGTCAATCATGGGTTGTTGATATTCACGAACCATATGTTTACATGTAAGAACACACCCTTAGTTATTCTAAGAATTGAATTAGAACTCTCAACTCGAGATTGACTTCATGTTATTAATTCGATTTGATCCCTTTGATTATTTAAAATATTGTTTGTGGTTGGGTTGGACATGAAATAATGTTGGACACGAAATATTGGACATGAAAGTTGAATAAGAATTACATTTTTTTATGTAATTAGAAAAGTGAATTTACATTGTAAAATAAAGAATACCTTTTATATGTAAGTAGAAATGACAATTTACACCGTAAGTTAAAAAGTAGAAATTTGCATTGAGTTAAAATTTACATTTTTATATGTAATTTAGATGTGAATTAATACGGTGAAATAAAATTTACATTTTTATATGTAATTTAGATGTGAATTAGAACGGTGAAGTAAAATTTACATTTTTATATGTGATTTAGATGTGAATTAGAATGGTCAAATAAAACTGACATCCTTATATGTAATTTATATATAAATTTGCACTGTATGATTAAAAATTACATTTTTCTATGTAATTAAAATCGTATGATTAAAATAAAAAATACATTTTTCTATGTAATTAAAATAGAAGTTTGCATAGTATGATAAAATTTACATTTTTATATGTAAGTAAAACATGAATTTCCATCGTATGATAAAATTTACATTTTTATATGTAAGTAAAACATGAATTTCCATCGTATGATAAAAATTACATTTTTATATGTAACGTAGGATGAGATTTACAATGTAAATTAAAAATTTCATTTTTGTTATGTAATTAGAAGTAGGATTTACATTGCAAATTAAAAATTACATTTTTGTAATGTAAGAAAGAAGTAGGATTCACATTAAAACCAAAAATTTCATTTTTATAATGTAAATAGGAAGTAGAGTTTGCATTGTAATACAAAATTTACATTTTTATAATGTAAATAGGAAGTAGAGTTTGCATTGTAATTAAATTTACATTTTTATATGTAAATTTAGAATAGGATTCACACTGCAAATATAAGTTACATTTTTAAATATGTAACTAAAATGAGAATTTACATTGAAATTAAAATTTACATTTTTATATGTAAATTAAAAGTAGGATTTTGCAATGTATCAAAATTTACATTTTTGCATGTAGATAGAAAATAGGAATTTACATAGGAATTAAATTTATATTTTTACATGTAAATGAAAAGGATGGAATTTACATTTTCAATGTAAGTAAAGAATGAATTTAGGATGCTGTAATATTATCTTCATTTTCAAATGAATTAAAATTTAATGAGGATCGGTAGTTGTTTAGAGCGTTGTTTAAATCAAACGACGTTATTACGATGAAACGATTATATTTATATATATAAATATAATTAAAATTAAACGAATGGAGCGCGGTAGTTCGCGTTTTGAAACCGTACCTTTAAACGACTATACCAAAAGATCCGACCGTCGGATTTTCCCAAAAATGGAACGATTATGACCGTCATGGAAAAATCTTTTTAACGATATAAAATATGTTAAAAACCAATGGTTAGATTCTGAGAAATGTAAAAATCAAAATTGGTTGAAAGCAGCGCCATAGTCGCCCATTGACTCAAGGCGTCGTTATATAAAATTTAATTATTTTAAATAATTAAAATAGGAAGTAATCGTTATAAAATAAAATCCACGAATAGGAAGGATTTAAATATATATATATATACGAGAATTATTTGGAAAGTCCGAGTTTCTCTCATTCTAAATAATCAAACGACGCTAAGAATCAAGGTGTGAAGACGGGATATGAAGACCGTGAATCTTCCGTCGAGAGGACAACGATCGAGGTCCTGATTTGATTTGCTCCCAAATCAAGGGTCATGGTCATTGTCCAAACGAACATGTTGATTTCACGGGTTTGGTTTTCGCTCAGACCCAGAGCATAAGCTAATAAATGGATTGTGTGTTTGACATTGTACTCCATTAAATATCGTGTTATTAATTTTCTGTTGAATGTATGAATGTTTGGTGGCGGAGAATTTATTCTCTTGCTTAACACCCTTTCATATGTTTCGGCAAAGGCTTGGTAGTGTGATATGGAGTGATAGTGTGGCATACTAAGATGCAACGATCAAGGTATATTGTTGAAAAGCAGAACCTTGTGGAGATGATCAAAGCACAGCTTAGATAAGCATAGCATTGTGTATTACGTAACTTCACGAGCCTCACAATCCGGTGGAGTCTAAAACGGGAGAAGGGAACGCAGGGAGAGCAGCACGTTTCTTTCTAGCTAGAAGTAGTGTCGGTGCTTAAACTGGCTGATATTTTACTTATGTGGATGATGGAATGAGGCGCCTTGGATGATAGGTCCTATAGGACTGGGAAACGTGTGTTCAGGAATAACTAATCTGCAGCTCGTATGGTGGACTGGCCCTGCAGCTTTCCAAGGGTTCACTGCAAGGGACCCTGAGGCATTAGCTAGAGTGTCTCGAATCGGTAAGGAGCTCCTCCCTAGCCTTGGCTCATGATGGAAACCAAAATCCAAATACGACCCTACGAATTTGATTGTATTACTAGTATGGAGGCATAGTAGTATGGGATACTACTCTTCCTAGGATTTATACATTTACATTGAAATGTTTTTCTTATATACTCTAATGATAATACTAGGTTCGTATTTACCCTATTTAGCATGTTTAATCATCATAAGGTAAAACCCTATCCTCTGGTTTGCGTTGCATTGTGTGATGGGACTTGGGTCTTATGGTGATTCCTTTTTTCCAAAAACATTGCGTTATTTTACGATTTATTTACTGTTGTTATGACACTTTAAATTATGCACGTCAATCCATTGGAGTAAACCTGTTCCGTGCTAGTGGCGTGGTCCTTGGATTTGCCTTATTACTAGTAGTTAAATTAGTTAAGAATTATCACACCAGTCCAACGACTGACCCGTTTTTTGTTTCCACCTTTTTGCAAACTCGGGTGCCCTCCTTTCTACACAGGCAGCCAAGTAAACAGGTTCATTCTTCGCTTGGAGTCTTTTCTTTGGAGCTGCTTATTATCTTTCTTGGATTTGCTTTCGTAGAGAGGTGATGACTTGGATCTTGAAGACATCTATCATTTGCTACTATTGCATTTTTCTCTCTTTAATTTCAGACATCAAACTTGTTTCATTTCACGTTGTTTAATGTTGGAGTTGGAACTTATTTCATTTTCTGCAAACTTGATGTAATAATTTAGAATTCTATGACTGTGGACTTTCTGTGGTTGATGACATTATATTTCCGCTGCTATGATGTTGTTACTCTATGAATTTCCTATGCTATGTTGTATCTGTGATCTGTATTATTGTATTTATGTTGTATTCCAAATGATTATTCCTAACTTTCATTCCGTGGAAGTTTGGGGTCATCACAGTTGGTATCAGAGCTTTGGTTAAACTTAGCTTTGGAATATAACATATTTATAATAATAATTCGTTTACGTAGAATCACAATATTCTATGGCGAACATTTCATGTGAATACATAATAGTCAGTCATTCTATCATCATCTTTTCATCCGTCCTTTTATCTTTATCATTTCTTAAAATCGCCATTACAGTTGTTTTGACTCTTTCCTTGATTGTACAGAACTAACTAAAAATGAATACTCATGCCGCTAGAACTACTTGAGTTAGAGCAATGGGGCAAAATGTTGCTGAAACTGAGGAGGCCACAGTTTAACAGCCACAACCACCACCGCAGCCCTTTGACTTGGTGAGAATAGTGAAGGATTTTAAAATTTTAGATGGAATTCCGTTCACAGGTACGGAGACCGTGATACAGGCTCAGGCATGGCTTAAGAATTATGAAAAGATATTTAGAACGTTAGAACTGGAAGATCAAAAGAAGTGATTTGTGGCTTCATGGATGCTCCAAGGCGAAGCACAACTTTGGTGGGAAGAGGTCAATATAGGAGGCGATGAAGAAAATATGACTTGGACCAAATTTAAAGAGCTATTTAATGAAGAGTATACTGCAAGGCAAGAGGTGGAAAGGCTTCATGATGGGTTTGCCCGTCGCTATGAAGAGAAGGACAAGAAGAGTTCACAACAAGATAGAGAAAGGGGCTTGGCCAACTATAATAAAGGGAAGCAACCTGAGAAGAAGACTGAAGGAAGTTGTTCTGGAGCCGCTAAGACTCATGATAAGACCAAGTTGCAATGCTACCACTGCCAGAAGTTTGGACACTATAGCAAGGACTACGGGAATCCAAAGAAGGCCAGAAGAGAGGACACGAGAAAATGCTATAACTGCCATAAAAAGGGTCACATCAAACGTAATTGTCCACTATTAAGGAGTTCCCAAGTTGCCCAAGTGTACAAGGGAGCAAGTGCACCACCTTCTTCCGCACCTACTTCTTCTGAAGGAGCAGGTAAGCCTGATGTTTTAGGTGGTACTATTTCTGTTAAAAACATTCTTTGTGTCGGTTCCTACTCTTCTATTTTCCTTTTTCCTTTTCGAGGACGAAAAGTTCTTAAGCGGGGGAGATTGTAACAACCAGGAATTTGGGGCCAATTTAAAATTTTCATTTTAGAGATTTTAAAGGTGTTTAAATAGTTGAAATGAAATATTTTAAATAAAAAAATGACTAGAAATTTATTTTGATTGGATTTAATATGAATATGTTTAATTTAATTATAAGGGGAATTAGAAAAAGGACGGTAGTTTAAAAAGTCAAACCTGAACTTTGACTGACTGTACAGGATGCGGAATAAATCGGATTTTGGTGAGACCAAAAATATTTAAATCTGTTAATGAATATCTTTCTAACGAATCTGAAAAATCGAATTTTGATAGCGGGAATCAAAAGTTATGGCCAAATGAATTTTCAGAAAGGTCGCTATAGAGAATATATCGCCCTTGAAAATAGACATTTTGCATACGACCTCGGAATTCGACGAAACAACTTTTGTTGGATCCAGGATGTCAAATTATTGCTAGGTTTCAAATTTTATAATTTTTGAAGTTAATATGTGAGTGGGGCAAAGGAAAAGTGTTTTGATTAATTATAGTTAAATTGGATCGACCAGAAAATGGCCATTTTTCAAACGATCTCAGAATTCGACAAACTTAGTTTTGTTAAGACCGTATCATCAAAACATAACTAAAAATACTTTTTCCGGATTTTTCTGAGTTCGTATGTGACCCCGGTAAAATTAGAAAGTACGTTCGAATTAAAAATAAAAGATTTATTTTAAAAATAAAAGAAACATGCTTTTAACTTCAGAATTGGACTTCGGCAATACCGCCACTGCGTTCAGAAGGCGTCAAAACCTATTGTTCGACAGTCGTTGAGCGCGAATCGGAGTTCGGACGAAAAATCCCTATTTTTCGGAATTAAATAAATTAAATAAAAAAGAAAATACCTTTGAATACACGTATAAATACGCATGTACAGTACCTTTCTTCCCCGATGCTTTTCACGCCGCCGAACCCATTCCCTTCAAAATTTCATCCTTCGATTTCTCCCTCCTCACTCAATTTCAGAACACGCCGCAGTACAACTTTTCGAAGAATTTCTCGTGCTCTTCGATTCCATACCAAATTCAGCACCCCTCGTTACCCGAGCCGCCTCCACCACCTCCGCGAAGTCCGGCAGAACGCGGGCCCACCGCGCCACCCACGAGCCGCCGCACCTCCCCCCTTTTCCGGCGAACCTTCCCCTCTCCAAGCTCTACAACGTCACGCTTTCAAATCTGCAAATAATCAACTACAGATTCAAATTAATCGATTGAAAGTTTTGAACTTTCTGAAAATCCAAGGTAAATTCGATTTCAGATTTGCGATGCTTTTAAATGTCGCAGTGACAGTTGTTAAAAGTTGTTTTCTAATTTATACATATGAACTTCAAATTGAAATCTTTCAGATCCGAAACCGCCGTGACTTCGAACACGAGTTCTGATCGAGTTTGGACCTTCATTTCAGACCCAAGCAATGTGATAATTTATTTTTAATTAAATTTAATTAATTTAATTATTATTCTTGCGTTATGTGAAGTTTGAATGGCAAATATAAATGGATCTTCGATGGATGTTATTCTATGTTATGGATCTGAATTGTTTGTGATGTTATGATATTAGATCTGAAAATTTAAGTGTTAGATCTAAGTTTGGTGATTTATTAGGATCATTTATTTGTTAATCTTGTCAATCATTGGTTGTTGATATTCATGAACCATATGTTTACATGTAAGAACACACCCTTAGTTATTCTCAGAATTGAACTAGAACTCTAACTCTAACTCGAGATTGACTTCATGTTATTAATTCGGTTTGATCCCTTTGATTATTTAAAATATTGTTTGTGGTTGGGTTGGACATGAAATAATGTTGGACACGAAATATTGGACATGAAAGTTGAATAAGAATTACATTTTTTTTATGTAATTAGAAAAGTGAATTTACATTGTAAAATAAAGAATACCTTTTATATGTAAGTAGAAATGACAATTTACACCGTAAGTTAAAAAGTAGAAATTTGCATTGAGTTAAAATTTACATTTTTATATGTAATTTAAATGTGAATTAGAACGGTGAAATAAAATTTACATTTTTATATGTAATTTAGATGTGAATTAGAACGCTGAAATAAAATTTACATTTTTATATGTGATTTAGATGTGAATTAGAATGATAAAATAAAGCTGACATCCTTATATGTAATTTATATATAAATTTACACTGTATGATTAAAAATTACATTTGTCTATGTAATTAAAATCGTATGATTAAAAAAAATACATTTTTCTATGTAATTAAAATAGAAGTTTGCATCGTATGATAAAATTTACATTTTTATATGTAAGTAAAACATGAATTTCCATCATATGATAAAATTTACATTTTTATATGTAAGTAAAACATGAATTTCCATCATATGATAAAAATTACATTTTTATATGTAACGTAGGATGAGATTTACAATGTAAATTAAAATTTTCATTTTTGTTATGTAATTAGAAGCAAAATTTACATTGCAAATTAAAAATTACATTTTTCTAATGTAAGAAAGAAGTAGGATTCACATTAAAACCAAAAATTACATTTTTATAATGTAAATAGGAAGTAGAGTTTGCATTGTAATAAAAAATTTACATTTTTATAATATAAATAGGAAGTAGAGTTTGCATTGTAATTAAATTTACATTTTTATATGTAAATTTAGAATAGGACTCACACTGCAAATATAAGTTTCATTTTTATTATGTAATTAAGATGAGAATTTACAATGAAATTAAAATTTACATTTTTATATGTAAATTAAAAGTAGGATTTTGCAATGTATCAAAATTTACATTTTTACATGTAGATAGAAAATAGGAATTTACATAGGAATTAAATTTACATTTTTACATGTAAATGAAAAGGATGGAATTTACATTTTCAATGTAAGTAAAGAATGAATTTAGGATGCTGTAATATTATCTTCATTTTCAAATGAATTAAAATTTAATGAGGATCGGTAGTTGTTTAGAGCGTTGTTTAAATCAAACGAAGTTATTACGATTAAACGATTATATTTATATATATAAATATAATTAAAATTAAATGAATGGAGCGCGGTAGTTCGCGTTTTGAAACCGTACCTTTAAACGACTATACCAAAAGATCCGACTGTTGGATTTTCCCAAAACGGGAACCATTAGGACCGTCATGGAAAAATCTTTTTAACGATATAAAATATGTTAAAAACCAACGGTTAGATTCTGAGAAATGTAAAAATCAAAATTGGTTGAAAGCAGCGCCATAGTCGCCCATTGACTCAAGGTGTCATTATATAAAATTTAATTATTTTAAATAATTAAAATAGGAAGTAATCGTTATAAAATAATATTCATGAATAGGAAGGATTTAAATATATATATATACGAGAATTATTTGGAAAGTCCGAGTTTCTCTCATTCCAAATAATCAAACGACGCTAAGAATCAAGGTGTGAGGACGGGATATGAAGACCGTGAATCTTCCATCGAGAGGACAACGATCAAGGTCCTGATTTGATTTGCTCCCAAATCAAGGGTCATGGTCATTGCCCAAACGAACATGTTGATTTCACGGGTTTGGTTTTCGCTTAGACCCAGAGCATAAGCTAATAAATGGATTGTGTGTCTGACATTGTACTCCATTAAATATCATTTTATTAATTTTCTGTCGAATGTATGAATGTTTGGTGGCGGAGAGTTTATTCTCTTGCTTAACACCCTTTCATATGTTTTGGCAAAGGCTTGGTAGTGTGATATGGAGTGACAGTGTGGCATACTAAGATGCAACGATCAAGGTATCTTGTTGAAAAGCAAACCCTTGTGGATATGATCAAAGCACAGCTTAGATAAGCATAGCTTTGTGTATTACGTAACTTCACCAGCCTCACAACCCGGTGGAGTCTAAAACGGGAGAAGGGAACGCAGGGAGAGCAGCATGTTTCTTTCTAGCTAGATGTAGTGTCGGTGCTTAAACTGGCTGATATTTTACTTATGTGGATGATGGAATGAGGCGCCTCGGATGATAGGTCCTATAGGACTGGGAAACGTGTGTTCAGGAATAACTAATCTGCAGCTCGTATGGTGGACTGGCCCTGCAGCTTTCCAAGGGTTCACTGCAAGGGACCCTGAGGCATTAGCTAGAGTGTCTCGAATCGGTAAGGAGCTCCTCCCTAGCCTTGGCTCATGATGGAAACCAAAATCCAAATACGACCCTACGAATTTGATTGTATTACTAGTATGGAGGCATAGTAGTATGGGATACTACTCTTCCTAGGATTTATACATTTACTTTGAAATGTTTTTCTTATATACTCTAATGATAATACTAGGTTCGTATTTACCCTATTTAGCATGTTTAATCATCATAAGGTAAAACCCTATCCTCTGGTTTGCGTTGCATTGTGTGATGGGACTTGGGTCTTATGGTGATTCCTTTTTTCCAAAAACATTGCGTTATTTTACGATTTATTTACTGTTGTTATGACACTTTAAATTATGCACGTCAATCCATTGGAGAAAACCTGTTCCGTGCTAGTGGCGTGGTCCTTGGATTTGCCTTATTACTAGTAGTTAAATTAGTTAAGAATTATCACACCAGTCCAACGACTGACCCGTTTTTTGTTTCCACCTTTTTGCAAACTCGGGTGCCCTCCTTTCTACACGGGCAGCCAAGTAAATAGGTTCACTCTTCGCTTGGAGTCTTTTCTTTGGAGCTGCTTATTATCTTTCTTGGATTTGCTTTCGTAGAGAGGTGATGACTTGGAGCTTGAAGACATCTATCATTTGCTACTATTGCATTTTTCTCTCTTTAATTTCAGACATCAAACTTGTTTCATTTCACGTTGTTTTATGTTGGAGTTGGAACTTATTTCATTTTCTGCAAACTTGATGTAATAATTTAGAATTATGTGACTGTGGACTTTCTGTTGTTGATGACATTATATTTCCGCTGCTACGATGTTGTTACACTATGAATTTCCAATGCTATGTTGTATCTGTGATCTGTATTATTGTATTTATGTTGTATTCCAAATGATTATTCCTCGCATTCATTCCGCGAAAGTTTGGGGTCATCACACCTAACCCGAGGTTAGATTGAGTTATAGTGTAAGATTGCACGGAACCGCCCGGCACATCCAGAAACCATAACAATGTATATCTAATGTGGGAGGTTAGTGCATTGAGCCCAAAAGAACACGAGGTTAGACTAAGTTACGGTGTAAAACTGCCCGGACCCGACCGGCACATCCAGTGACCGCAATAATACCTGTCTAATGTGAGTGGTTGGTGCTTTAATAAATGAATTAAATCTATGTCAGGAATGGTAGGGTTAAGTTAATTAAGGAAACACTTAACCAATACAACATGTTAACTAAACTGATGGGTGGGGTTAGGTTAAATTAGGCACTTAACCAATTTAACATGTTGATTAGAAAACCCTAGTAACGGGGACCTATTTCAGTAGTAACCCACATAAGTGTATCATGGTACCCTGAACTAGGCAGGGTAGGGCACGATTACTGGGCTGATTATAAGCGGTCAAAACAACGGCGGTTGGTGCATCAGTGTAGGTTCTGACGAAGTACGGGCGTGCACGTACTCCGGAGTGGGAAAAGCAGGCACTAGGCATCAGTAGTTATACACTGTGCATCTTGAATCATGTCGGTTGCCACCATAGGATTTGATACACCTCATGGTGGGACCAGCACAGGTATCTACAATCGAGCGGGGTCGTATGACACTAGTGGTAAATGCGTGCGAGTAGGAGCCGATCGATAAAAAGGGATCACTGGGTTTGAACTCATGATGATGGTTGAAATATCTAGTAGGTGCAGAGAATATGGACATGAGTACGATAGTATGATTAGTTTATCTTGCCTTGTTTACCTTTCATTATCCTATGTTACCTTATTTCCTTGTTATTGTCCTATGTCCACCTTATTCCAGTCATGGTTCTCTTATCAGTTTACATGCTAAATTATCACTGGACTTACCAAACTTATGTCTGGCCCATTTTTCTTTCGCTCTCTTTTCTTCTGTTTCCCCCCCCCCCTCAGGTACCCAAGGAGGGAATAGCTCAGCTTAATTTGGATCGTTCTTCTTTCCAAGCTTGAAGACTCTACGATGTATAGCTTGGAACTTCTTATCTTTGGCTATGGTTTTGGACACACTACTACTTGGGGATTTATGCAGTTTTATTTTGTTTTATGCTTCTTTATGTTATAATCAAGACAAAGATTCTGATGTAATGATTTGGAAGTTGTTTTGAGACAGTTTGCTGTAATGTTTTTGTTATGAACCATGAATGAAATAAATTTAGTTTTTCCGCTGCTTATATATGTTTGTCTTGTAAATTATCTGTGTCTTTTACATATAATGCTCCACCAAAATTAAGGCATTCCCTTTGTGAGTGACCTTAACAAAGGTGGGGTGTTTCAGTAGTCATAGAGTAGAAAAATTAATGAACACACAAGTTCTATAGTTGTTTGATAAATCATGCCTACATCCACTTGTAGTAATCAATTGATTATACTTTTTAGTAGTAGTACAATGCAATTTATTTGTAAGAGTTTGGATAAAGATAATATTCGTAGCAATGTCCTTATGCAATGAAGTTCAAAAGCCAAGAAGAGAAGCCCAAAAATAATCTAGATATAGTTTATTTGTAGCTCAAAAGGTATGTTCTCATCCAAGAATATTGAAGCAAAAGTAGGATTTGGAGTTGACCATGCTCCTTGAAAATTTCTGATCTGACCCCCCGGCTCGGGGATCAACATCGATCCAATAGTAGGATTTGTATATTGTATTTCGATTCCGGAGCATGTATATTTCCTTCGTATCCAAGTTCTATGTCTTCGATCATGCATTCTATATCACAAAACCTGTGTCGATCTCGTAGTTTGTTCAGATCTGTATTTCCTGGCCTTTATTCCCCTTCGGATTTAAAGTTTCGTACCTTTGACTCATGCAAATTTTTTGGATTCAGACTTGCATTATTTTTTATTGGGATCTATCATGTTAATCATTGAAATTTAGGTGATTGCCTTTGTAGACTTGGTGATCTATCAATTGAGAATGTTTGGGACTTGCTCAAGAGGTAATACCGATCCGAATAAATATTTTGCCAAATCTAGTTTTTCGTACTTGAGAACCTCGTCTCGATCGTTCATTCTCCAGTGATCACATCATACCAATCATCAATTTCTAAGCGATCAGAGTTGATTTCAAGAGATCGATCATCTCAGGCTCACTATGGATCCGAGACTGGAAGTAATACCAATCTCGGTATTTTCACGCAAAAAATACGATCCTTGAAGTGATCAGACAAATCCCTCGATGATCCAATCTTCTGGTTATAAGCGATCTTGCTGAGAAAATCATCTATTTCTGAGTGATCTGACTAAGATCCAAAGTCAAATCGATCTGAATTTTCAAGATGATCAACAATTTTTCTACGATGATATGTTTTGAGTGATCGGATAGTGAGAATCATCAATTTTTGGGAACGTCGACCCGGACATACCAAATGATCGGGCAGGTGTCGAATCGATCTGATCCTTGAGGTTCAAGTAATGGAAATCGACATGTGCTAATTATGCTTTTATAAGGTGACCAATTCGCTCATGTGTGTGATTGATCAAATGAAAATGGAGTGGTCTAACAAGCAAATCGGGTTATTTCTATGTGATCGGATGATGCTTGAAGGCAATCGAATGATGCTTGAAGGAGATAGATCCAAATCAAGTCATTTTTTGATTTCCAAGCTAACGTCGACTCTGACTCTTAGTCTGAGTGATCCTGATGTCCAAGTCCCAAGATTTATGGCCTTATCAAGAGGCTCGTTAAAACTTGCCTCCTAAAACATAAAGCTAAGCGGACCCATAAAGCCTTCACTTGGAGGGAACGGTACCAACTCGATGGGTGTAGGGGAAATCCTACCTATACCACTACAAGCATGACGTTCAACCCTCCTTTGGAATGGAATCCAAGACTTGGACATAAAACTGAGACATGCATAGGCTTGAACCTCGAATTTGATGCTCAAAATGTTCCAATAGCGGGCACTAGGACTGGAAATTGGCATCAACAACTCAATGGTAACGGTCACATTATAGAAATATACGGAGAATATTGAGAGACAGAATACCCATCTCTGACTTGGATTGAAACCAAAGTCCATTCTATTAGAACATCCTAAATTCACGGAATCCATAGAACTTTAAGCATATCTGTGCAAGAAGATTATGACAGTTGGTAGGATCCTACTACCCATCTGATGCGATGCATCATACGCTTAGAAGTACTCAAGGCATCTGACGATGTCATGGCAAAGTGCTTCCTCCTCTATCTCTCAGACTTGGTTGTTATGTGGTTCAGGCAGCTTGAATCAAACTCTATATGGAGATGGAGCAAACTGTTAAAGATATTAGTTAAACAATTTAGGGCCCATATCGCTAGACCCAAGAATGTGATAATGCTCACTACAATCTGGAAGAGAAAGCAGAATCTCTACGAAAATGTCCTAAACATTTTATGTTGATGTGGTTTCTGTAGGTCGACTGCATCCATCGATGCTGTTGATGGCTGCATTATCTGGCACCTTGGACAACTGAGAGTTTAAGATTTCCATTGAGAGAGACCCTCCATAGGTCTAGGTGATTCTACCTTGAGGCGGATAGATCCCTAAGATAGAAGATGCCAAAATTTTATCGCAAAGTTAATCACAACAAAGATGAAGAACCGTCAGTTGTTAGGAATAACAAAAGAAAGAGGAAAGCTAACGGTAATTCATCCCCTGCAAATCCAATCATAAATGAGATACGAGTCGTATATGCAGCCGAATGCGAGTCCAAAGCATATATTCTTGGATATCCAAGATTGCCTTCTAGCGAGAAGGCCAAATGGATGGGAGTTTATTGAGAAGGACTTAGCTTTTGGAAAATTCTATCTATTCCATGAGAGAGTCGGACACGAAACGAATGAATGCTGACACTTATGGGATGTCATCCAGTAACAAGTGCGAAAATGACAACTACAACAGTATGTCCAGAACAGAGCAGCAGCGATAACTCAACACTTGATTTTTAAGGTTGTTACATTCTCTCTTCCTTTAAGGATATTGTCCACAAAATTTCCTAGGACAACAGAATGATATAAGTAATTACAACCAGACATTCATTAACTTAACCATCAACCACTATATCCATTGTCCTTAAGTTTTCTAATGCAATTTACTTTATTATGCGATAATGTATATGTCCTTAACTAATGCAAAAGAATAGGCGGTCCACTAGTTCAGTGGACCTCCTTTTTGTGTAAATATGCTCATGTTATTTATCCAAATGTATGCAAATATCTTAATGATAATAGATAGTTCTACATGATGTTGCAATCATCGTACATATGCAACATTCATACGATAATCATCCATTTACAACAACCAAGGCAATAACACCAAAATCTACATACATCGATAAGCATATGCTTGGAGTCCTAATATATCGATCTCTAATAGTGCTAGTGTGTATATGCATTCATTTGTATCCACTGGCAAACACTTGCGACCACTTGCGCACATCATACATAACATGTTATAATAATATCAAACGATCCAAAAGAAAAGGATAAGAAATGCGCATCTTGTATTCAGTCCCCCACGTTGCTCTTCTGCACTATCTCCCCACTGAACTTTCATCGGCTTTACTTTCTTATTCTTTGAATGTTTTACCTCATGCTCCAATATCAGAGTAAGCATACGTCTCGCTCAATCTCCACCTCCTCGAGGTGATTGAACTCAAGTACCTCAGATAAATCATGTACCAAGTGCGGAACATGAATACATTGTGAACTCCCACGAGTATGTTTGGCAATCTTACCTTATACGTCGTCCACCCTACTCTAGCTTCAATGGGGAATGGTCCTACGAATCTGGGAACAAGCTTACAAAATGAACCAAACTTCACCATATTCCTTAGAGGTGACACCTCGAGGAAAATCAGATCTTCAACCTTGTCCTTTTCCTTTTGGCATAACATTTATGTCTATCTTGCGCAGTATTCATCATTTTTCTTATCAACTCAATCTTCATTGTGGTTTTCCTGATCATATCCAGTCCAAGCAATAGTCGATCGATCGTCTCCCATCATCATCAAGGCGATCCGCGTGGTCATCCATAAACCCTCAAAATGGTTCATCCTTATACTCATCTAAAGGCTATCATTGTATGCAAACTCCACTATGAGTAGGTTCTCCCTCCAAGTACCTCAGAAGTCCAAAGTCTAAGATGCACAATCTTAGCAAATTCTTGAGGACTCTATTCATCTATCAGTCTACCATCGGTCTTCGGGTTATAGGTCGCATTTAATCTAAGCCGAGTCCCTAAAGCCCCTTGTAAGATCCTTCAAAACTCACTAGTAAAGATTGGGTTTTTGTCACTTACGATGCTAGAAGATGTACCATTGAGTTGCACAATCTCTCTGATGTATAAAGAATCTGTAACACCACATAGTTTTAAATATTAAAATTAACGAATTTAAGAATATTTAATCGGTAAAGTGAGAATTAAGGGAAACGAGTTACGCCATTGCGTTCGTCTCGAAATTCTGCTTGGGATAGAGTCCAAGTTTTCGTAAATCGGATTTTGTACGAGGATGTTATGGCCTTTAGAAGTTTCTAGAATTTTATATAAATTAAAACAGTTCAGAATTAAAAATTCAAAATTCAAAATTCAAACGAGGAAGCGGGTAGGGCGGGATTTCTCCCGCCCAAGGCTAGATCGACCAGGGGGGAGGTCGACCAAGGGGTCGACCGACCCACCGGGGCAGATTTGAAATGAGACGATCCTGACTTGTTGTTGAGTCACTAGGGCATAGGTGGCAATTCTGGATAACTCTATCTAGTCTGGACGGTTGTGATTGCTCCTATGATATTCTAACGGCTTAGATTGATTTAAACTTCTATATAAGCACGCATAGACTCAAGCCCTAAACCTAAACTAAATTAGTCTCTTGGCCAACATGCTGCTGCTAGAATAGTTCTTCTTCCTAAAGCTTAGGGATTCGCAAGTCAGAATTCTAATACAAAACGACGAACGAATTATTCTCTTCTCTAACCTGTCTTTGTGAGTATAATTTCTTACACAAAATAATTAATAAATTAATTATGATGAATTATAATTTGGATTATGAGAACATGCCTGTTGAATCATGTGACGTTACTTAATTTTGTTATCGTATGTTTGTGAACATATGACAGTTTTGTTAACTTATGTTAGTAGATCTATTTCATATGTCCAGACACATATGTTTAACTTGATTCATTCTATGACATCAGTTTATATGCAAGTCTGTATGTGAATTGTACACAAGTTTACATGTGAATCAAGTATATATATACATGTGAGTTTATATGTAAAACGTGCAATATTTGTTTACATGTTTAAATTCATGATGTTGGTTCATATGTCTAAAAACACATGCTAGATTTGATTCATTTTGTGACATTTACATGTCTAAATCTTATGCAAGTGTAAATGTAAATCTTAATTTACATGTCTAAATTATATATGCAAGTTTATATATTCGTTTGGATGTGAATCATACGCTAGTTTATATGTAAGATTGTATGCGAATCATATGTAAGTCTTAATTTACTTGTCTAAATTTCATATGCAAGTTTAACACAAGTTTTTATGTAGATCATATGCAAGTTTATGCGAAAACCATGTTCATATATGCAAGTTCACCTTTATGGGTACAGATCTATGCAAATCATATCTTATATAATTTGATCCCTGCTAGTTTGTAGTTTATGCAAATTATGCCTATTGCCTATGCAAGTTATTGATTATGCAAATTTATGATTATATAATTTATAATAATGCAAGTTTTTATCCATGCTAGCCTATTTTTATTTGCAAGTTAGATCTATTTTTACGTGTTATGCAAGTTGTGATGTTATGTGAGTTAGGCTATTTGCTAGCCTATGTATTATTTGTATTACACGCACGAACAACGTGGGGGCAATGGGTAAATATTAAATATTAATATTGTGAAATTTGGCATGTAATAAATTTGAGACATTAATTGGCCTAATTTATAAGCATAGAAATTATAGACATAATTTAGGTGAAAATTATGGACATAGATTAATTTGGAAGTTATTCACAATTTGAAATAGGAATATTAATTCAAATTGGGCTGAATAATAATGTGTAATAATAAATGCCTGAGACATGAGGTTAGACACGTTTGTGGCATAAGACTGCCCGGAACCGCCCGGCACATCCAGCAACCGCAAACGATAGTCTAATATGAGAGGTAAAAGGCATAAATTAAATGAGTAGTAAATGCCTAAGACACGAGGTTAGACTCGTTTGTGGTATAAGACTGCCTGGACCTGCCCGACACATCCAGCAACCGCAAACGGAAGTCTAATGTGAGAGGTCGTAGGCATAATTAAAAGATGATTAGATGCAAGGTTAAGTCTGGTTTGTGGTGGAAGTCTGCCCGGAACCGCTCGGCATATCCAGTGGCCACAAGCAATTGACTTAATGTGGTAGGTTTGTGCATTAATAATTAATTGATGTAGATCAAAGACGAATATGAATGACAGACAGAAATTTGGTTGAGTTGAGTAATTCTCTGAGTACCAATCTGATGTTGATTTCGGTCTTCGAGGTTTATACTTAGGGAGTTATTCTCTTAACCAATGTATTTGTGAACTAAGATGTACTAAATCATAAATTAAGTAAAACATGTCATATGATATATATATATGATACATAAAACATGATAAGTGGATAGGGTTAAGACCAGCTTAATCAATAATATATATTAATCTGATAAGTGGATAGGGTTAAGACAAACTTAACCAATAATACATATTGATCTGATAAGTGGATAGGGTTAAGACAAACTTAACCAATAACACATATTGATCTGATAAGTGGATAGGGTTATGACCAAGTTAACCAATAATATACAAGTGGATAGGGTTAAGACCAGCTTAACCAAATATATATATATATATATATATTGATCTGATAAGAGGATAGGGTTAAGATAAGCTTAACCAATAACACATGTTGATTTGATAAGTGGGTAACATGGGTGACATGTGGGATATAATTATAAACACTTAACCAAGTTGAAACATGTAAGAAGACATGAATAAGAGGGGGTTAAATGGGAAATCCTAGTGGGGACCGAGCATAGGTGGAAAGCTTGTGTCAAGCATGGTGGACCCTTTTCAAACCAATATCCCATTAAGTATCTTTGTGAGCTCGAGTTAGATCGAGGACGGGACACGCTTATTGGGTTTGATTGTAATAGGTCAAAATGGGTTAGCGGTGGCAACGCAAGTCCAACGGGGTCATATGCGTGCGTGGGACAGGGCTGGTAGGTAAGACGTTGTTGCATCGTGTATGTATAAGCTGTGCATCTTTAGTGGTATCGGGTTGCCACTTTGGGGAGTGATACACCATACTATGGAACCGGCACGGGTATCTACGAGTTAGGGAGCCGATCGAATGGGGAAGGTAGTGGGTATGACTAGCGGAGATAGGAGCAGGCGGCACCTATGAAGACAGCTAGGAGTCCAACTACCATATTATGAATAAATGTTGCAATTAGAATGGGGAGGGTAGTGGAAACAACTAGTGGAGATTGGAGCAGGCGACACCAATGAAGACAGCTAGGGGTACATGAAACTACCATTATGATTATTATGTTCAGAAGGCGGGATCAACTTTTAGGGTGACTAGTAATGGTGCAGTATAGTAATTATCCTATAGTGATTAGGAGCGAGATTAACGTCAGAATATTCCTCTTGTTTGTTTTGTCTTGCCAACTTGTTTCGTAGTCATTCCATGTTTTACCAGTTTATGCCTTATCCTAATTACTTTAATAATTATATTGTTAAAGTTATTGGACGCGCCAGACCTTATGTCTGACCCCCGTTTTTTTCACCTCTTTTCTTCCTTCCCCCCTGGTTCTCAGAGTGGGACTGGTGCAAGTGGAGCTTGATTTGGATCTTTCTCTCTCTTTTAGAAGTGCTTGGATTGTTGAAAGTAAAGTTCAGCTCATCTCTTTTATAGCTACACATGTTGGGGTTATGCTTTTTACTTTATGTACTCAGAAAACAATTTTTCAAGATGGATATTAAGTTTACTTGGTTTTATTGTTGGTTTCTGATGTCGTTGTAACCAAACAATTTCTCCGCTGCAATAAAAGTTGTTTTTATTTTTCAAGTACCAATATATGTATCTGTCTTGTTATATTCTATTCTATACACCAATAATACTCCATGAAAGTTAATGCATTCCCTTTGAGAGTGACATTAATGGACATGGGGTGTTACACGTGGTATCAGAGCTAAAGGTTACCAGAAAGATAAGAGATCTCGAAAAAACTGTTTTTCAAAAGCATTTTATAAAGAAATACTTTCAAAAATATGTTTTAAGGAGAGTATTTTTAAGAGAAAAGTTTATTTTGAGAAACATAACCCCCAAGATCCATATATCTTTCCTTCGATTCTCTATTTTAAATCTCTTCCTCTTTCCTTTTTGAGTTTCTTCCTCCACGTATAGACGCTTTTTCTAAGATATGTAAGAACTTCCCTACGATGGGCGGGAAAACCACTTCATGGGACTGGGACATTTGTCAAAGCTAGAAGGAATTGGGGGACTTGTTGGTACCTTTAAGATAGACGATGGGAGGAAGGTTCAATTAGCTTCTTGGTTAATGAAGGACGAAGCCTCATTTTGGTAGGTGGTCACAAATGGAGAATGTACAGGGAAGACACGGATAGGACACACAATAAGAAACTACATCCAAAGAAAGGCGATAAGGATAACAAAAGGCCAAGAGAATAGGAAGGGCCACACTTGTGAAATACCTGACTACTTAAATAAAGAAGTTAGAAATAAGAAGAAGACTAGTTGTTATCGTTACGGAGAAACAAGACATCTTATTCGGATCGTCCAAAGAAGAAAAAGGCAAAGGTAAGGACAAAGTACAGGATCTTCTGGAGGGCAGACGCGTTCCCTCATGGCTGGCATACCTGATAGAGGTAGAAATATCTTGGTTGGAAGTTTGGTTTTTTTGTTTGATCATCATGTTCGTACTTTGTTTGGTTCTGGCGCTTCACACTCACTTGTATCCGCTTCGTTAGTTGAAACACTACACCTAAATACTAGTCTAGATACGGATCCCATAGTAGTCTCAAATCCTATTGGCGGTTCAGCTCATCTTTCGATGATTTGTCGAGAGAGTGTCTATCTTGGGCATTGGGTTTGAATGCAACGCCTTCGTTCTTGGTTTCATGGGCTACGGCTTGATTCTAGGCATGGATTTGGCTAGCCAGATACGGTGCCATCCTAGACTGTGAAGGAAGGGTAGTTAAATTGTTGACTCTTTGTGGAAACACCCTTGATATTTCTTGTGACCCTAGAGGTCCAATGATGCTTAGCTACCTAGAATCTCTTAACGCGTCCAATGATGATTTGGAATCTGTTCATGTGGTCCGTGAATATGGTGACGTCTTCGATGAAGTTCAGGGTTTACCCCGAGGTGCGAGATAGGCTTTCGTATATACCTAGTAGATAATGTAAAGCCATTTGCATTACCAGTGCGCCGCATGGCTCCGTGAGAGATAAGGGAACTCAATAAGCAAGTGAAAGAGTTGCTTGAGAAGGCGTTCATAAGAAGAAGCAATTCAGAATGGGGTGCTCCATTTGTTTTTTCTACTAACCCTAATGGTTCACTTAGACTGTGCATGGACTATAGAGAGCTGAATAAGCTCACCAAGATGAACAGACACCCATTGCCGAGGATAGACGATTTATTCGATCAGTTGGTTGGCGCTTCGGTTTTCTCGCAGCTGGATTTAGGTATAGGATTTCATCAGCTAAGGGTGGCTGAAGACAGCATAGATAACACTACATTTAGAACTGTTGACGATTTCTTCGAGTAGCTCGTCATGCCTTTTTGTTTGACAAATGCACCCGCATACTTCAATGACTTAATGAGTAGGGTGTTTAGAGAGTTTCTAAAAAAGTTTGTGGTAGTCTTTGTAGACAATATCTTGATTTTCTCTAGAAGCAAGAAAGAGCATGCCCTACATCTTAGGGAAGTCTTAGAGACCCTACGAGTGCATCAACTCAAAGCTAAGTTCTCCAAATGTCATCTTTGGAGAAAAGAAGTGAGGTTCTTAGGACACGTGGTCTCTAAGGAAGGGATGGCTGTGGATCCCGCAAAGCTGGTGGCAATACCAGATTGGAAAATTCCTAAGAATGCAATAGAAGTAAGAAGATTTTTAGGGCTAGCGGGCTATTATAGGAAGTTCATTAGGGACTTCGCGAATATATCAGCCCCAGTTACTCGGTTAACGAAGAAGAACTTGACTTTTGCTTGGGATATTGACTGTGACGACGCTTTCTAACATTTGAAGAGGTTTTTGACGACAGCACCAGTTTTAGTTTTGCTACATGGAAGTAAGCCATTCACAGTGTATACCGGTGCTTGCGGGACAGGGCTTGGAGCAGTTTTCGATGCAAGACGAAAAGGTGATGTGCAAAAGGCGGCAAGTTCGAGTATAGCTTATCATCCACAGATGGATGGACGGACAGAAAGGGGTAAATAGAATCCTTGAAGTTCTTTTGAGGTTATGCATCCTAGATTTTGGAGGGACACGAGAAGAGGCAACGAGCTTAGTGGTGTTCACAACGTGTTTCACGTGTCAAATTTGCAGAAGTGTTTACAAGATATCGCGGAAGTAGTAGAGTCGAGCAGGCTTAGAGAAGTGGAAGTGGAGTGAGATGCCCCGATTGATGAGCCCCTACATGCATCCATGGATCGGAGGTTATAAAGCTACGCAACAAAGAGATCAAGTTGGTTGAAGTGCAATGGGGAAATGATCAAGGAGACGCAACTTGGGAAACGGAAGACAAGATGCGTGCACTGTACCCATTTTGAGGGTATGTTTTTAACTTCTCCTTTTTCTACCACTTTGTTTATGCTTGTCCTATCGTTTAGTATGTCTTTCCGATTATATCTTCGATCTTTAGTTAGGAAAAATCCTATGGATGTAAACATGTGTTTGAGACATGTTATGTTTGGTGGATGCAAGTGGATGCAAGTGTTTGCTAGTGGTTGCTCGAGGATGCATGTACACACACATTAGGCACTAGATATAAATGTGTGTGCATATTTAAATTAATGGATGTATAATGGTTGTGTTATCATATGGGTGATGCATTTTGATGAATGGTTGTGCACACATGTAGAAGTAATATGTATCGTTAGGACTCTTTTGCATGCATAATGGACGCATGGCACTATCATGATTTGCATTAAGGAGGTCAACTGAATCAGTGGAGCGCCAGATTTTGCATTTGGATAAGGAACATAAACACACACCTTTTGCACATGTTCATACGGCATTAGAAATCTTGTAAGGACAACGGATGCCTGTGTTTGATGGTTGAGTAGATGGATGATTGGATGTTAGGATATACATTCTCCTTAACTTGGAGATTTCAGGTGTGAAATCCTTTAAGGAGGGGAGAATGTAACACCCCATAATTTTAAATATTAAAATTAACTAATTTAAGAATACTTAATTGTTAAAGTGAAAGTAAAGGGAAATGGGTTATGCCATTGCGTTCATCTCGAAATTTTGCTTGGAATAGAGTCCAAGTTTTTGTAAATCGGACTTCGTATGAGGAAGTTATGGCCTTCAGAAGTTTCAGGAATTTTATATAAATTAAACAGTTCAGGATTTAAATCTTAAAATTTAAAATTTAAAATTAAAAATTCAAACAAGGAAGCGGGCTGGGCGGGATTTCTCCCGCCCAAGGCCAGGTCGACCAGGGGGTCGACCTCCCCTATACAGGTCGACCAGGGGGTCGACCTGGGGGTCGACCAGGGGGTCGACCTGGGGGTCGACCTACCCCCAGGGAAGATCTGAAATGAGACGATCCTGACTTGTTGCTGACTCTTACCTGACATGTTGATGAGTCACTAGGGCATAGGTGGCAATTCTGGATAACTCTATCTAGTCTGGACGGTTGTGATTGCTCCTATGATAATCTAACGGCTTAGGTTGATTTAAACTTCTATATAAGCACGCATAGACTCAAGCCCTAAACCTAAACTAAATTAGTCTCTTGGCCACCATGCTGCTGCTAGATTAGTTCTTCTTCCTAAAGCTTAGGGATTTGCAAGTCAGAATTCTAATACAAAACGACGAACGAATTATTCTCTTCTCTAACCTGTATTTGTGAGTACAATTCTTTCACAAAATAATTAACAAATTAATTATGATGAGTTATAATTAGGATTATGAGTACATGCCTGTTGAATCATGTGACGTTACTTAATTTTGTTATCGTCTGTTTGTGAACATATGACAATTTTGTTAACTTATGTTAGTAGATCTATTTCATATGTCCAAACACATATGTTTAACTTGATATATTCTATGACATCTGTTTATATGCAAGTCTATATGCCAATTATACACAAGTTTATATGTGAATCAAGTGTATATATACATGCGAGTTTATATGTAAAACATGCGATATTAGTTTACATGTTTAAATTCATGATGTTGGTTCATATGTCTAAACACGCATGCTAAATTTGATTCATTTTGTGACATTTCATGTATATGCAAGTGTAAATGTAAATCTTAATTTACATGTCTAAATTATATATTCAAGTTTATGTATAAGTTTGGATGTGAATCATATGCTAGTTTATATGTAAGATTGTATGCGAATCATATGTAAGTCTTAATTTACTTGTCTAAATTTCATATGCAAGTTTAATACAAGTTTGTATGTAGATCATATGCAAGTTTATGCGAAAACCATGTTCATATATGCAAGTTCACCTTTATATGTATAGATCTATGCAAATCATATCTGATATAATTTATCCACGCAAGTTTGTAGTTTATGCAAATTATGCCTATTGCATATGCAAGTTATTGATTATGCAAATTTATGATTATATAAATTATAATCATGCAAGTTTTGATCCATGCTTGCCTATTTTTATTTTCAAGTTAGATCTACTTTTACGTGTTATGCAAGTTGTGATGTTTTGTGAGTTAGACTATTTGCTAGCCTACATATTATATGTATTACACGCACGAACAACGTGGTGGCAATGGGAAAATATTAAATATTAATATTGTGAAAATTGGCATAAATAAATTTGAGACATTAATTTGCCTAATTTATATGCATAGAAATTATGGACATAATTTAGGTGACAATTATGGTCATAGATTAATTTGGAAGTTATTGACAATTTGAAATAGGATATTAATTCAAATTGGGCTGAATAATAATGTGTAATAATAAATGCCTGAGACACGAGGTTAGACTCGTTTGTGGTATAAGACTGCCCGGAACCGCCCGGCACATCCAGCAACCACAAACGGTAGTCTAATGTGAGAGGTCAGAGGCATAAATTAAATGAGTAATAAATGCCTAAGACACGAGGTTAGACCCGTTTGTGGTATAAGACTGCCCGTACCTGCCCGGCACATCCAGCAACCGCAAACGGCAGTCTAATGTGAGAGGTCGTAGGCATAATTAAATGATGCTTAGACACGAGGTTGAGTCTGGCTTGTGGTGGAATTCTGCCCGGAATCGCCTAGCATATCCAGCGGCCACAAGCAATCGACTTAATGTGGGAGGTCTGTGCATTAATAATTAATTGATGCAGATTAAAGACGAATATGAATGACAGACAGAAGTTTGGTTGAGTTGAGTAATTCTCTGAGTACCTATCTGATGTTGATTTCGGTCTTTGAGGTTGATACTTAGGGAGTTATTCTCTTAACCAATGTATTTGTGAACTAAGATGTACTTAATCATAAATTAAGTAAAACAGGCCATATGATATATATATATATATATATATATATATATGATAAATAAAACATGATAAGTGGATAGGGTTAAGACCAGCTTAACTAATAATATATATTAATCTGATAAGTGGATAGGGTTAACACAAACTTAGCCAATAATACATATTGATCTGATAAGTGGATAGGGTTAAGACAAACTTAACCAATAATACATATTGATCTGATAAGTGGATAGGGTTAAGACCAACTTAACCAATAATATACAAGTCGATAGTGTTAAGAACAACTTAACCATATATATATATATATATATATATATATTAATCTGACAAGCGGATAGGGTTAAGATAAGCTTAACCAATAACACATGTTGATTTGATAAGTGGGTAACATGGGTGACATGTGGGATATAATTATAAACACTTAACCAAGTTGAAACATGTAAGAAGACATGAATAAGAGGGGTTTAAGTGGGAAATCCTAGTATGGACTAAGCATAGGTGGATAGCTTGTGTTAAGCACGGGGGACCCTTTTCAAACCAGTAACCCATTAAGTATCTTTATGAGCTCGATTTAGATCAAGGACGGGACACGCTTACCGGGTTTGATTGTAAGAGGTCAAAACGGGATAGCGGTGGCAACGCAAGTCCAACGGGGTCATGTGCGAGCGTGGGCCCGAGCTGTTAGGTAAGACGTTGTTGCATCATGTAGGTATAAGCCGTGCATCTTTAGTGGTATCGGGTTGCCACTTTGGGGATTGATACACCTCACTGTGGGACCGGCACGGGTATCTACGAGTTAGGGAGCCGATCGAATGGGGAAGGTAGTGGGTACGGGTAGCGGAGATTGGAGCAGGCGGCACCTGTGAAGACAGCTAGGAGTCCAACTACCATATTACGAATAAATGTTTTAATTAGAATGGGGAGGGTAGTGGGTACAACTAGTGGAGATAGGAGAAGGCGGCACTTATGAAGACAACTAGGGGTACACGAAACTACCATTATGATTATTATGTTCAGAAGGCGGGATCAACTTTTTGGGTGACTAGTAATGGTGCAGTATAGTAATTATCCTATAGTGATTAGGAGTGAGATTAACGCCAGAATATTCCTCTTGTTTGTTTTGTCTTGCCCACTTGTTTCACATTCATTCCTTGTTTTACCAGTTTATGCCTTATCCTAATTACTTTAATAATTATATTGTTAAAGTTATTGGACTCGCCAGACTTTATGTATGACCCCCTTTGTTTTCAACTCTTTTCTTCCTCCCCCTCCCCCCTCCAGGTTCTCAGGGTGGTACTAGTGCTAGTGGAGCTTTATTTGGATCTTTCTCTCTCTTTTGGAAGTGCTTGGATTGCTGAAAGTAAAGTTCAGGTCATCTCTTTTATGGCTACGTATGTTGGGGTTATGCTTTTTACTTTATGTACTTAGAAAACAATTTGTCAAGATGGATATTAAGTGTACTTGGTTTTATTGTTGGTTTTTGATGTCATTGTAACCAAACTATTTCTCCGCTGCAATAAAAGTTGTTTTTATTTTTCAAGTACCAATATATGTATCTGTCTTGTTATATTCTTTTCTATACACCAATAATACTCCATGAAAGTTAATGCATTCCCTTTGAGAGTAACATTAATGGACGTGGGGTGTTACAGAAGCTATCCAAGCAGTTGTCCTTTTACTCTTAACTAGAATGAAACGAGCACTCTTTATCAGAATGTCCACTACAACCTAAATACCGGTATCTATCTGGATTAGGGCAGCCATCTATGTAATCCATAGACACGCTCTCCTACTTCCTCTATGGCACATCTAATGGCTGAGAAATTCATTAAGTTTTCATTACTCCACCATTACTCTCAGACAAAATAATCACTTCTCCACATACTGAGCAACATATCCCGCTCCAATAGAACACTCTCTTCATGTCCCTATACATTTTGTCACCATCAAAATGGATGTTCATCCTCGAATGGTGTGACTGCGCCGATACAGAACTTACCAAGTCACCCATCAATAAACACAAAGCCTTCCATCTCTTTGCAACGAACCCTTACCATCAACAAAATATCGATGGGGATGCCCTGAGGCTTCTCCTCTATCTACCCGATCAAAAATGCTTGTAAGCTCGAGATCCACTCTCTCTACCTCAAGCCAGTTCGCTTCATCAAAGTATGATGTACATTTAATGATGCTAATAATCTAGGGGTATATTACGTAGAGGGTCTAAAATCAAAAGTAAAAATGAACTCCATGCTCACCCACTCTGAAAACAAAGGGCTCAAGGATTAGGGGTGTTAATCGGGCAGATTGGTCCAGATAGAGGGGTGTTCGTGTCCTGTCCTATAAAACATTTGAACGCACATGCACCGAACAAGGAGTTGGCTCGAACATTGTTCGTATGAGCCATACAACGTCCACACTATAGAAAAATATCAAATATTTTCGAACAAACATATTTTTGTACAATTTTCTTGTCCTGAACCATGTCCTAAGTGAGAATCGTATGGACATGGACCGGATGCCTTATCCCTTCAAAACGAGTCATACAACGGACTGTCCTGACCTATTAACACCTGTATCATGGATGCTCTCCTCCTACTCAAAGCATCCATGACTACATTCCCCTTACCAGGGGTATAATCTATCTCAAAGTCATATGATGCCAAGAATTTCACCCAGTGTTGTGGCCTCATATTCAGATCCTTCTATGAAAATAGAGGCTACAACGACTTGTGGCCTGTATAAAGCTCAAACATCTCGCCTACCATGACTTGAGTGCAAAAACAATCGCGGCCAACTCCAAATCATGGTTAGGGTAATTCCTCTCATGAGTCTTAAGCTTCCTACTCCCATAACGTACCGCCCCATCTTCTAGCATATATGCCACACCCTAGCCAACCCCATATGCACCGATGTATATAGTAAACATCTTTGAACCATCAGGAAGTGTCAAAACCGGTGCACTATTGAAAGCCCCTCTTAATCTCATAAAGAAATCCTCATAGTCTATGTCCCATAAGAATGCTAAATTCTTCTGGGTAAGCAAGGCCGAAATCCATGGAAACCCCTTAATAAACTTTTCATATTACCCAAAGACCAAGAAAGCACCTCATCCCAGTAGCATTCTTAAAGGCCATCTAGTCCTATATCATCACCACCTTGGCGGGATCTACATCTAGACCTTCCTTAGAGACAATGTGCCTCAAGAAACGAACTGCCTCGTACCAGAAATATAATTTTTTAAATTTAACTTTCAACCGATGTAATCGAATTATACGAAGAACCGCCTCAAGGTAAACAACATGCTCCTCTTAGCTATTGGAGAATACTAAGATATAATTAACAAACAAACATTTGGAAAACCCTATTCATAAGATCCACAAAATACGTTGTGGCATCCATCAGTCCAAACAACATAATAGCCACTCGAAGAATTGGTATGGTGTCCGAAACGTTGTCTTGTCGATACAAACATCTACCACCTTAAAAAAATGAAAACTAGTGGCTAAATCTAATTGAGAAAATATTGAAGTGCCAACCAACTGATAAAACATATCAATTGTCTAAGGAAGTGAGTAACAATTCTTCTTAATGAGTTATTCGACTCTCGGTGATCCATACAAAATTGAAGAGAACCATCCACCTTTGTAGCAAATATGACTAGCGCTTCCCACTATGGGATGTTATGCCTAATGAAGCCCTTTAGCTCATTGATGTGCTTACTCATCTCCTTTCTCTCTCTCGCGTAATATTTTTGAAAGGCATTGCCACAAGATTGGCACTGTCACTCAAAAAAAATCCTAAAACCAATCTCTTGCTTGGTAGGTACCATCTCACCTCCCTGAACACATCCGGGGAGCCCATCACAAGTAGAACTGAATCTTTGTCATTTATCGATGAGTCTAGGGAATAAAGAAAGCTCAACATAGCTGATCACCTTAGGTCATGAGAAATCTCCAGGGTCCTCATGTTTCATGTGTCTAATCCAGGAACCATCCTCTCATAGCCTTGGATTGTCCCTTAGGCGACTAACCATTCCTTCCCTAAAGTAACCCCATACCTCGAGAACCCTAGAACGTGTGCATTGTAGTCAACCTCCACCCATAGTATCATGATCTTCAGGCCCCTGCAATTCATGGATAAATGTGATAATCTCTTCACATGGTTTGAAGCAACTAAAGGTTCTGGATCTAGAGAAACACTGAAGTGTAAACAATCGACTAACAAGCAAAAAAAAATGAAGGAGTGTGATGCTTCCGAATAAAAGAGAGTACGGATATAAAATATAAAATGATATTCAAACCTTCTACTATGATTTTCCCACCTCTGTCATGCCCACTACAAGACGGAGCCATCCAAAGCCTGAACTAGAGCAACCTGTGCACCCCACTCTCTGTTGACAAGCTTTATTAAGGTGTCTAGCCTGACCACAAGTGTAACACTTCCCTTATACCGAAACCCTCTTACAGTCCTTAACATATTGACCGGGTAATGAACAGTTATGAAACCTTTTTTCTTTTTGAATCTATCCTTTTTAGCCACCCTGACCTTCTTCTTTTCCCCTTCTTGTTCTTTCACCGTTGCTTCTTTGGATCAACTGCCTTGGGAACCTCCTTAACCTTTTTGAACTCGTCACTGCTAACCCTTAACATCAATGTCATCTCGACTAAAGACTCAAATGACACTCCCATAGGTACATGTGTCAATGACAACCCTTGGAGGGGTTGGTTCAATTTCTTTGCAAAGTTGAGAATTCCTATGATGTATATTAACAAAATCCAAACCAGATTACAACAACTCGTTAAACCGATTGATGTACTTAGAAAGATCTCCCGATCTCAACTTAATGAACCCTTCAACTGCAAACCCTCCTTAGCCTGAGATAAGAACCACCTTCTATTCCAACACATATCTCCTGCCTCAGCCTCAACCACCTCTCACCAATAATAACCCTCCTCCTTTAGCTGCCATGAGGTCTGTTGAACTATATCTCTATCCGCAAGCTATATGAGACCGAAAATCCTCTCTGTATTGCATAGCTAAGTACGCGCCTCTACAAACTTCTTGTTCCCCAAGAATGTCTTTCCTATAAAATTAAAAAAAATCCTTGCAAACCATAGACAAGTCAGTGGTCGTCGATAGATTTGCAGGGGCTCCACGATCGAGTGTTAGATTCCGCACATTCTCATGTGGCTAGTATATCGGTATGGTAGTCTAAATTAAAGATGGAACCAATTAAGGATTGCAATGCCCTCAGGAAGAATAGGGGCATATGCCTTACTATGTAAGAGAAAAGATAGAGACTAAGACTCAAAGGAAATAAAGGAACATTATACTCAACTTGAAGGGATAAAATGTATCTTCAAAATTGCTTTTGTTTTGAAAATATATTTTTTTGAAAATATATTTTACTTTTAAAACAAAATTTTAGGAATTATATAATGTTAGACTCTGATACCAAATGTAACACACCGCATTCCTTAACATTCTCCAAAATAGGATTATGCCAAGAAATGTGGAGCATTGTAGGGATAAAGAACTAAATCATTGAGAATAAGATTTACAAGACAATACAATAATAAACACATCGGAAAAACATTCAAAACTTAAACATAACTTTTATTTTCCAATCATTCACTTCAATTATAAGACAAAAAACCATCATATGTCTCATAAAGCAATGGACAATCTCATAAGATATCAAAGTAAAACATAAAAATCATCCCTCTCAATATCAACTATACAACAAAACCTAATAGAATACGTTGCAAAAACAGAAGAAGAATACATCAATAATTAGACTGAAATCCAAGAATGATCCTCTAAGAAATTGGAATCAACCAACCTCAACCATGCGAGTCTGACTAGGGAGAAAAAGGAAGAAAGAGGTGTGGGTCGGATATAAAATTTGGTGAGCGAAATACTTACCAGCATAATCAAGCAAGATAAGGGAAAAAGTCTTAAGAGCAGTTCCAGTATCATAAGAAAATGCGAACATGCACAACTTATAACATTTTTAGATGAGACAGGGTTTCAAGTCTAATTTAAGATGGAATGAATTTTCAATTGTTTGCACTATTCTATTCTTCCAAAAATCTTAATTATGATAAGTTTTCCAAATTATACCCATAGATTGGCTTTTCTTACCTGCCACCTCTTAGCATGGTAGTCTACCACCTCTTAGCACGATAGAGTGCCTATTGTGAACCTACCCATCATGAAACCGTATCAACACGAATCACCGTCCATCAATCCACCAGCAAAGGACACAAATCTGCACATGGCTGCAGTAGTCCCTAATTGATTCTACATGCACAGTGATCATCAAGCGTCATACCCAATTCCCCAACTGTACTCTAAAGAGCATAAAATGTTTCTAAACTCAGTCTCAAATCTAAGATCACCAGTCCTTGATATAAATGGAAAATGCTAAAGGCATCTAACAACAAATATTCTAATTGCTCTCTCACCACATACTCAGTCTTTGGCCTGATTTCTATTTATTACCCCAATCCTAGATTTGGGTTTTATTTATTCATTAACTTAATCCAAGATTTAAGCTTTCGTTCTTAAACCAATCTCAAATTTGAGCCTAACCTATTGACTCGCTCCCTGACCTGAGCCTATGATATTCTACTTCTATCATAATGGGTTTCATTCTTTTCTTTTATTATGATTTCTTTAACAAGTCAATATAGTTATCATAATAATCTACTCATTTTCGACACTCTCTTTTTAAATTACAATGCTTGTCATAATTATATTACAAATTCCTATAAAATTTCCTAGTTCAATATAATTCCTTCTTATTACTTATCTACGGCTTCTACGTGTGTCTACTATAAATTCAGTTTTCGTTTTCTTAATTCATGTTTGCGTAGTTTTCACTTTTGTCTTATTTTTCATGTGCAAAAAGAGGATTAAAATCTATGTCTACAAACTAACATTTTCAAATCTGGGAATTCTTAGGAACAAATGTAAATAATTGCAGAAAATTATAAATAACTGATAGGAATAGAGTAATTAATAAGGGAAAAGGACTAGAAAACTAACTTACAGAATTTAACTAAAAGAAACTGCAAGAAAAAGGAGAAAGATACTTGCACTAAATGACTTCCATAATTATTTTTCAAAATAATGGAAGAAAAACTATAAAAATAAAATAAAATATACTTGTAGAAACTAACTTACGGACGAAAACCAAAACTGTAAGTAAAACTTGAAATAAAGTACAACCATTAATAACATTATCTCTTTAAATGCCTTAATAATCTAAATAATTACAATACTCGCCTATAGTCCTAAGCTTTTGGAGCGCACCGAGCCTTCCCTGATCCCGTCCTTAGGTTGATTAACAGTATTTTTATTTTACAAATTTATTCGTAGAGAAAAAAATTAAGTTGCGACTCAGTCTCAATTAAGAGAGAACATGTTGATCGGCCTTTTGGTAAGGCCATCAAGGTTCATCGACTACATGGGCTTCTACCGAAGTAACGCGAAAAGTTGGACAATCCTGATCCAAAGGATATTCAGCTCAAGCCAGAGGTTTAGATCCGATACGGGAGTCTGGTGTGCCGGCCAGATGGAACCCATAACAATTGGATTGACCAAGTCAAGTCTAGCAACAAACAAAGTATTCACCTAAAGAGTGGCACACACTCCTGATTAATTGTTTCGAGCCACCCGCATGGACCGGGTCAACTACCACCAGTCATTACATATATTGATTCTCTAAGAGGAGAACACCTCTTCATGCTTCTCGACAATCTTGTATCAGAATATACGTATTTCAGCCAGTTCAAGCACTGTATCATCTACAAATACACCTTTTGGACTCTGAAGAAAGCATTTTTTAGCATTATTGGGCTCTTCATCCTTTGATTTTTACCAATCTTTTATTGTATTATCACTGTGATTGTCCTACCTTTAATAGATCATAAAGTATATAAGAGATTATAAAGTGGACGTAGGCTCATGAATGCCGAACCATTATAAATATGTGTGTGATGACCCTCCACTTTTCATTTTTTGCATTTTACTTGTCTTCATTAATCTCTACAAATTTATCTCCTGGGTATTTTGCAAAATTTTGGTGTTAACACTTTAGTGCTTTCATTGAGAAATTTGATATTCTCGGCACTTAAAGGATTTTTGCTCTACTTTCGGATCTCCAAGTCCGAGACAAGATCCTATGACTTTTTCAAATTTTATTGAATCATGGTTGGAAAGTCTTCAACGCGTGCCGCTGGAAAGCAAAATCTGGTTACAATGCCAACAGATACGGCTGGAGGGTCGACCATCCCTGACCCTAATTCGGATTGTCCCATTCTACCACCTTCAGTTCAGCCTTCCATAGCAAATCCAGCTTACTTCTCGGCTTTCGCCACCCATGATGATTTTATGTCCGTAATCAATCAACTCTTGGAAACTACAGATGCCTTAAATACTCATGCTCCGTAGAATGTTGCAATGCGGCAGGATATGACTCGTATGTCGAGACAATGAGAAGAATTCAAAAATCGTCATTCTTCCACTCCTCGGCTAGATCAGGACTTGAAAAGCTCATCATCACCCGGGAGAAACAGAGGACCACGTCAACCACGACGCTTATTGGAGAGACCAGATAATATACGACCATTGCATCTGGAAGGGCGTTCGGACCAAATTAAGACGGGTGGTCAAGCCCAGGCCGATCTAGTAGACATGGAAGTCATCAACCTTGCTACTCGATAGGATCAGAGTGCCTCTCCCCCTGGCTCACCAAAATAACGCTCAAACAACAAAAGCCTATGTCCTCCCTCTTTGACATCTTGTGATTAACCGAGATGCCAGAGGGAGGGGGAGGTCCACCCAGACGGCGACTCACGCGATTTTTCCCAAAGAGGGAGCAGGGAGAACTTGATCAGTTGACAATGTTGATCGGAACACGCTCATTCCTCTCGATCTGACTGCCATGGTAAGAAAAATTATAAATGACAACCAGAGCTACAAGCATGAGGATTGGGGGATCGACCGAAGCCGTACGCCTTTTACAGATGACATGCTACAAGCGGAATTCTCCAGATTGTTCAATATGCCCCATATGTACCATTATGATGGAACCACTGACCCGCAGTAGCATTTGATGAGATATTCGTGGCATATGGAAGTAGCTATAGCTCCAGATACCATCAAACGCAAGGCGTTCCCGACCTTTCCGAGTGGAGTAGCGCTCATGTGGTTCACCCGCCTTCCCCCTAGGTCAGTCCCAAGACATAAAGATTGAAGTGAGAAAATTTTGAACCAGTTCCACCTCCATGCTTCTAAGTCGAAGCATGTCATGGCCTTTTCCGTGGTAAAGCAAGGAAGGGGTGAATCTCTGAGGAAATACCTTAGTCGATTAAACTGAGCCTCCATCGAAGTAAGCAACCCTAATCATGAGATCGTTTTGATGGTCATAGTCGATGGCATTGATAAACGGACGGAGTTTTGGAAGTACCTAATCGAGAAGTCGCCTACGACAATTGAAATGTTTTATGGAAGAAGATAATACACGGCTAAGGCAGGAGGATGCACAGTTAGACGAAGAGGATGGGCCGAAAGATGTTTCTACCAAACCCATTCAGAGCAATGTAGCAGTTTAGCAGTCTGGGTATTATTCAGGGACGGTAGAAGTCTGTTGGAAACCGTGGCAAGCGAAATAGTGACGGGCTGAAGAAAGCCAACGGAAACCATGGACAAAGAGGGAATCCCAGAAAGCGACCCCGATTCCAGGTTTTTGAAACTTAAACAGCATTAAATGACACGCTGGAAAACATTTATCTCGATACTTGCAGTACAGTTCTGTACAAGAAGCCGCCTTTGCATGAGCCTAACGAGAAAGAGCGGGCGACTGGGAAGTTTTGTTTATTCGATGAGATCTATGGGCATACAACCAATGAATGTTGTCACCTTTGGGACATCATCGAGAAATTGATTCGAGAGGGTAAGCACGATGAGTTCAAAGTTTCCCCGAGAGACAGGGCCAAGAGACTTCGGCACCTATACAAAGCCAAGCGAATCCTAGAGCAACAACCCAAGAAAAGGGGAAGGGAATAGTGATCAATGCCATCATTGGAGGACCACATCTAGCAGGGCATAGCATTCGGACTATGGAATGCTATGTGAACTCCGCAAAGCACCTGGATGTTGCGGAGACTAGCACTCCTGAAACTACAAGTCCCATAAAACAAAGAAGGACGATGACCGATGACATCATCTTCCGTGACCGGGAGTCGATTGGTATAGAGGCCCCTACTATCGATCCCCTAGTAATAACAACCATCATAGGCCCAGCTACAGTACGAAAGGTCCTGATCGACAATGGAAGTTCAGTAAATATATTTTTAAACAAGCTTATGATCAGATGAAGTTGGAATTGAAATTCTTGGAACCATGTACTGGCCAGATACGCGGTTTTATGGGATCGTCCACCGAGTCGATCGGTCTGATCAAGCTATCAATAGAAATGGGAGACGGAGATCATAGGATAGTACAGATCCTGCCTTTTTTGTGATGAACATCAGATCCTAGTACAACGCATTTCTAGGGCGACCGACCCTAGATGAATTTAGAGCCTGTATTGCACCCTGATGCCTGCTGTTGAAATTCCCGACCGATGGAGGAATCGGAATTGTGCGAGGAGACCAAGTGACATGACAAGCTTGCAATTTAGAAGAATGGAAGGAACTATGAAGCAAAAATAGCAAGGAATCAGAAGATACAACTCCCCCTGCGAAGGAGAAGGAAGCATGGAAACTACAGAAAACATCCCAGCCAGAACCGTTCGTCTGCCAACTCGAGGACATCGATCCAAGAGAGGACAAAGAACCAAGATGTAGAAAGGAATCCCCAAATGAAACTACCGGAGAGATCTTGATCGATGACGATGACCCGACGAGGGTTTTGAAGATCTTATCCCATCTTGACTCCCTGCGGAAGAGGGAGTTGACCAAATTTCTCCATGCTAGCCTTGACGTTTTTGCATGGACCCACGCTGACATGTGTGGAATTTCACCCTCATTCATAATTCACTCTCTCAGTGTCGATCCAAAGTACGCCCACATAAACCAGAAGAGCCGGATGATTAGCCCAGAAAGATCCGCGGCCCTAAAGGAAGAAATTGGAAAGCTATAAGCCAATGGTTTTATTTGAGATGCATCTTATCCCGACTGGATAGCCAACCCTGTACTTGTGAAAAAGGCTAATGAGAAGTGGCGAACTTGCATCAATTTTTGGATTTGAATATAAAGACAGTTTTCCATAGCCCACGATTGATCAGTTGGTCAACTCAAACGCAGGGCATGAACTTCTTTCATTTATGGATGCTTACTCGTGGTACAGTCAAATTGCTATGCACATCTCGGACCAAGAACAAACAAGCTTCATAACAGATCTCTAAATGTAGTTGGCTTGAAGAATGCAGGGGCCACATATCAGCGTTTGGTCAATCGGATGTTTCACGATCAGATAGGAAGAACGACGGAGGTGTATGTGGATGATATGTTTGTAATGTTAAGACAATCGCCTGATCATGTTAAAGACTTGGCAGAAATGTTTGGCATTCTTCGAAGGTATGGATTGAAATTAAATCCCTTGGATTGTTCTTTCGGAGTAGCATCAAGGAAGTTCTTGGGATTCATAGTTATCTCTCGAGGAATCGAGATTAATCCCGGTCAGATTTTATCCGTCAAAAGAATCCAAGAACCCAGAAGAATCAAATATGTGCAGAGTTTGGTAGGCAAGGTCGCAGCAATGGGTCGATTAATATCCCAAGCGACCGAAAAATATTTACCCTTCTTTGAGTTAATCAAAAGAGGGAAATGGAACTTCGCTTGGACACCTGACTGTGTCGAATCCTTTCAGAACCTGCTCGACTACTTGAAGAAACCTCCCATCCTGTTTAAACCAATCGACCATGAAGACATGTTTGTGTAATTGGCAGTATCTGCGAATGTAATCAGCTCAGTCCTAATCCGTGAAGAAGACCGGATACAACGACCAATTAATTAGGTGAGCAAGAAGTTGACGGGGGCTAAATGCAATTGTCCAAAGATTGAGAAGTTCGCCTATATTCTACTAATCGCGTCACAAATTTTTTTGCATTACATCAGGCTCACCCTATCAAAGTGTTCACCGATCAACCTCTTTGGCAAGTTTTTCAATGACCCGTGGCAAGCGGGAGGTTGCTCAAATTGAACATCTAGTTAAGCCAGTTCACCCTAACTTTCATTCCATGAAAATCTATCTAGGGACAAGCACCGGCCGACTTCATAGCCGAATTTACCACTTTGAAGGATGATAGCCTAGAGAATAGTGTCGAATCTTTGGATATTGAGTCGAGGTCAGGTACCTGGAAGCCATACACAGACGGGGCCCTTAACGACCGACGCTTTGGTGCTGGCCGGATTTCTATTATGCCCTGAGACCGGATTTCTTGTCTACAAATAATGACTCCGAGTATGAAGCCTTGGTTGTCGGGCTCAAACTTGCGAGGGACTTGAAAATAACAGGGCTTGATATTTTCTGTGATTCATAACTTATTGTATTTTAGGTTCGAAAAGAATATCAAACTAAAGGAGTCTGACTTTCTGTCTATCTCAATCAGGTCGAAAGATTATTACATGACTTCGATCGATATAGCATTTCCCACATTCCCAGAGAGGAAAACCAGAACGCATATAGGTTAGCAAAACTCGCTAGTTCTGACAACACGAGTGAAACAAAGTTAGTTCCTATAGAGACTCTGTGCATTCCAAGCATCAACCAAGAGGAGGTCGACTAATAAGAAGTCGATCCTGAAAGAGAATCTTCGATGACTCCCATTAACAATTTTCTCCTACATTGCACTATTACTAAAAAAAGAAATGAAAGGCGAGTTATTGTGCGACATGTCTCTAGGTATGTCATTCAACAAGACCAACTCTATAGACAGGGTTTCTCCATGACAATGTTTCGGTATGTGGCCAATGATGATGTCAAACAGATATTAAGAAAAGTGCATGAAGGGGAATGTGGTGCGCATACAGGAGGGCAAAATCTAACTAAGAAAGTACTACGATACTGGTACTTTTGGCTGACTATTAATAAGGATGCAGCTAATTATTGCAGACGATGTGATAAATGCTAGAGGTTTGCGCCGATTCCATGAGCCCTACCAATGTAGCTCGATCAAATGGTCAACCCTTGGCCATTCGCCGTTTAGGGGATATACATTATTAGAAGCCTGCCAATTTCAAAAGGAGATTCAAAGTATGTAATTGTGGCAGTAGACTATTTTACAAAATAGGCAGAAGCTGAACAAATGACCATGATCACAACAAAACGAGTCACTAACTTTATTGTCATAAATAAAATACCTCGAAATATTATCACAGATAATGAAACTTAGTTTGACAGCTCGAAATTCAGGGACTTTTGTTAAAGATATCGCATCAAGAAGAAATACACCGTGTAACACCCCACGTCCATTAATGTCACTCACAAAGGGAATGCACTAACTTCAATGGAGCGTTTTAAGTGAGTATAGAACAGAAATTTAACAACAAGACATATATAAACAGTACTTAAAATTTTAAAACTTTATTCATTGCAGCGGTAAACACATAAGTTTGATTACATCATCAAAAACCAGAGTGAAAGTACATAATATCCATCTTGACTAAATCAGAGTACATAAATTGAAAGACATAACCTCAGCACAAAATAGCCATAAATAAGATAGGCTGAACTTTTACTTCAGCGATCCAAGCAACTTCTAAAAGCAAGAGATACAGCAGTCCAAAATCAAGCTCCACTGGTGCTAGTTCCACCCTGAGCACCTTGGGGGGAAAAGGAAGAAAAGAGGTGGAAACAAAGGGGGTCAGACATAAAGTCTGGCGAGTGCGATAACTTTAACAATATAATTACTAAAATAACTAGGCTAAGGCATAAGTTGGAAAATAAGGAAATGACTGTGAACAATTGGGTATAACAGAGTAAACAAGGAAATAAGATGAACAAAGATAACGTTAAACGCGCACCTAAACCACTATAAGATAATTACTATACTGCACCACCACTAGTCACCCTAAAGTTGATCCCGCCTACAGAACTTAATAATGATAATGGTAGTTTCGTGCACCCCTAGTTGCCTTCATGGGTGCCGCCTGCCCCTATCTCCACTAGGTGTACCCATTACCCCCATGCGATCGGCTCCCTATCTCGTAGATACCCGTGCTATCCCCATAGTGGGGTGTATCACTCCCCAAAGTGTCAACCCGATACCACCAACAATGCACGACTTATACCTACACGATGCAACAACGTCTTGCCTACCAGCCTGGGCCCACACGTGCACATGAACCCGCTGGACTTGCGTTGCCACCGCTAACCCGTTTTGGCCTTTTACAGTCAAGCCCAGTACGCGTGTCCCGTCCTCGACTTGGGTCGAGCCCACAAAGATACTTATGGGTTACTGGTTGAAACGGGCCCCCATTACTTGACACAAGCTATCCACCTAATCTTGGTCCCCTCTAGTACATCCCACTTAACCCTCTTCTTATTCATGTTCACTTACATGTTTCAATTTTGGTTAAGTGTTTCTAATCGTATTTCAAATGCCACCTAAAGCACCCAATAAATTCCACATGCCACCTAAGGCACCCACTTAACCCCCTCATGTCCCACTACATGTTTTTCTGGTTAAATGTTTCTTAATTCATTAACACCGTAAGCTTGCAAAGACCTCCCACATGAGACTGGCATTTGTGGCACCTGGATCTGCTGGCCGGGTCCAGGAAGTCTTACACAACAAAAGAGCCTAACCTCGTGTCTTTACAACTGTTACGTATTTAATTTATGCCTAAGACCTCCCACATTAGACTGGCATTTGCGGAAACTGGATTTGCCAGGTGGGTCCGGGAAGTCTAACACCACAAAAGAGCCTAACCTCGTGTCTTAGGCGATTCATTACACATAATTAATTATCCCCAAATTTGAATTGATTTCCCTATTCAAATTATCAATCAATTCCAAATTTTACTATGGCCATAATTGACTCAATTATGTCCATCTATTTATGGTATGCAAAATCATACCAATTTTCATCACAAATTTATTTTATGCCATTTAAGGCATTTATGCCAATTCTCAATATTAAATCTTTTAATATTACCCCATTACCCTACGTTGTTCGTTCGTTCGTTTAACGTAAAATATACGTTAGACTAGAATAGACTAACTTATGAAATAAAGAGAAAACATCACAACACACATATATATAAAACTAGATCTAAACATAAGGGGTGAACTTGCAAGTGTGAATGAGGTTCTACATCTAAAACTTGCATAGGCCAAAGTCACAACTTGCATAAAACTACATATGTCATTGTTAGACCGAATTTTGGGCCTAACACCCAAACTCTATGTGAAATCCTCACAAATCACAGATTACAGATAAAAAAGCAGTAAAAACAGGGAACACACGAGATTTTTATAGTGGTTCGGCTCAATCCAAGCCTACGTCCACTTTATAGTTTTCTCATATCCTGAGGAATTACAGTTACAATGGTGTCTCACAATCCGTGAGATTCGATTATACACAGTAGCCTTGTGTTCTAATGAAGAAGAGGAGAAAAGAGATTGAATTTATGCACGATAGCCTCGTGTTAGAATGGTTTTGGAAGCACAAAGTCCTTGCACTATTGTAATGGAGGAAGCTCCAATAGAGAAGAGCCAAAAGTCCTTTGAAATGTCCATGTGATGGTGTATTTATAGGCGTGGGGAAGGTCCTGGGAGACCCGAATCGGTTCGGATCGGGTATGACGTGGCGTGCACTGAGGCAATTTCGGAGATAGTGGCGAAGTGGGTCTTCAGATCGTGCTAGGACAGGTGGCAACCGATCCGGATAAGTAGGAGACGGTTATGGCTAGAGAACAGGTCAAAGCTGGAGTGTAGCAGCAGGTCGAGGCGGTTCGGTTCGGATCCTCTTCCTTCCGAACCGATCCGGAGCTTCTAACCGAAGTCAAGACGAGACGATGAATCTCTGGAGCAAGGCGGGTTAGGTTCGATCCGAACCGAGTTGGAGTGATGCAGGTTTGCTGAAATGCTAGAGGCCCAGTTTGAGTTTCCTACGCTGATCCGATCCGGGGGGTCCGATCCGACCCGGAGTGTCTCCTATGCCAAAATCCAAGTTCCCGGTTCTACATGCGTTCACGGAAACGAGCGTAACTTTCAAACCGTAAGTCCGATTGAGCCAAACCAAAGCTCAAACTGAAGCTCATTCAGAGGGCTACAAGGTTTACAATGCTTAGCACCATAACTGCTGTTTTCGGGCCCGGAAAAGGTCATCTGGTAGGAGTTTCGGGCCATTCTTTGTTTGTGATGCGATTTCAACCAAATCACTTCATGTCTTCTGACGATATTCACAACACTTGAGCATATTGTTTAGAAGAGATTCCATGTATGACTGCTTTGACTAAAAAGCGGGTCAACAGTCATAGATCTAAATCTAAAGGTGTAAACTTGTTTAGGGAATAGTCACAAACTTGCATAAACCATGTATGTCATAGATCTAATCATAAGGTGTAAACTTACAAAGGCAATAACTACAAACTTAAATTACATGATTTATACTCCAAACATATATACACATATACTTGCATATGTGATTTATGCAACATAACGATGGTGTAAATTTACATATAAACATGTAAACTAGCATGTAGAATTTTGTATACTAACATATAACTCACACATGTCATAGCCTAACTTTAGATCCAATTTACACACATAAAATAGGGGTCATGAAACATGTAAAGTTGTTCATAATTTCATTAACTTGCATACGATCCAGATCTCAATTAACATCTAGACTTGCATACATACATACATATGATTTAACAAATGAATTAGTTCCAACAACAATACCAAACTAGCATATGAAACATCATTATGAATTCATTCTACATAAGCCAATCATAAAATTAAAACATAGAAGATAGCATCGCAACTTTACAACATACATGATAACATCATAGAATTTACAACATAAATAATAACATGTGGTCAATAATTCACAACATAGCCATATAATCCACATCATATCTCAATCCAATTAAATTGTTAATTATTTTATTAAAGAAATCGAACTCACAAGAAGAAGGTCTTGTGTTCTGAAATATGAGTTCTGAAATTGATTAAGCTCGCCTTTGTAGTAGATTCGTTGTTGTTTAGTTTAATGTTGAATAGAACTGAACTGGTTAGCTTTGATTTCCCTTTATTTGGTGGCGGATACTCTAGGTTACAAGATGACAGCATGACCGCCATAATTTCAGTTTTTATTTTGATTTAGGGTTTGAGTCTACCCATGTTTATTTAGAATTTTAATTTAATTATAGTCGTCGGATGATATTAGGGTTAATCAAAACCATTCAGTCGGGATAGGGTGACACCTCTGCCCTAATGACTCAGTAAAAAGTCAGAAAGTACTCAGCAATGAGTCACAACACGGATCAGACTAAACCAGAAAGCTGTGCAGGCCTGCTGCTCGGCCCGGGCGCACTTGGCAGGTGCGCCAGTGCAAATTTGTAATGGCGCACTTGGGAAGTGCGCCAGTGCAATATTTTTTTCTATCTTTCCCGCCTGAATTTGTTCGTCCATATCTCCTTCATCCGATATCCGTTTTACACAAACTCGGACTCTATCTCAACCAGAATTCCGAGACGAACACAATGGCGCAACCCATTTCCCTTAATTCTCACATCTGAGATTAATTATTCTTTAATTTAGTTAATTTGATTATTCAAAAATCCGGGGTGTTACATTCTCCCCTACTTAAAGGATTTCGTCCTCAAAATCTCTAAGTCAAGAAGAAAGTATTCTACCATCCAATCATCCATCTACTCAACCATCAACCAATAGAAACCATGGTCCTTAAAATCTTTCTAATTCTTTTCATGTACATATGCATAATGTGTGTATATGTCTATATACTAATGCAAAATCAGGCGGTCTACTGATTCAGTCAACCTCCTTAATGCGAATAATGATAGTGCCATGTATCCATCATGTATGCAAGGAACCCTATACATATCATTACTACATGTGTACACAACCATTCATTCAAATGAAACATCCATATGATACACACATTCTGTAATGACCCGCATTGTCAGAGGTATTATAATTAATTTATTTAATTATATAAATAGTGATTTAGAGAATTAAATAGTGGTTAAATTAAATTAAATGGATTATTTAATTAATTTAAATAATATAATAATATATTTAATTTAGAAATAATCAAAAATATTGGAAATCACAATATTCTGTGAACTGGGTCATCCCTAGGATTTAATTCAGCTTAGAGTTGAATTATATTGACGAATATATTCAATCGATGTCAGTTTGAAAGTAGAATTATAATATAATTAAAATAGAGCGCGTAACGACGCGGTAGTTCGCTATTTGGCGATTCAAACTTCAACTGAGTATACGGGGTTCGTTTTAAATCGGATTTCTGTGAAACAAGAAACATGTGGAGCTGGTGGCGTATATCTTTCTAGTGGAAGAGAAAAATCGAGATTTCATCATGTAGATTTTGAGTTATGTCCAAATGAAATTCTCAGAAATGCAGCGCCCTGACCATAACGATTTAATTATATTTCATATAAGGAATTAAATAGAAATCGAACATCGATATAACTCTGACGACGTAATATCGAGTTGAAAATCCATATAGGAATATTCTAAAGCTGTATGGTATTCCACTGTGAATATAGACGTTAATATTTAATTTTTAAATATTAAATTTAATTATATTTATATATTTAAATAGACTATTTAGAGCTTTAAAAATAGCCACATTTGCAGACGAAGTCGGAATTTGACGAAACTAATTTTGTTGGATCCGCAACATCAAATTATTGCTAGATTCTAATTTCCGTGATTTTTAGAGTCATTGTGTGGCCGTACGGATTTTTAGAGTGAAAAACAGTCAGTATTTTGACAGTTAAAAATACGCTGTGTGAGCAAACGGAGTCGGAATTCGACGAAACCAGTTACGTTGGGACCGTAATGTCGAGCTGTAGCTGCATGTCCGTTTTCATGATTTTTGGGTATTGTATGGGATCACAGAAATTTTAGAGGACCGGATTTTCGGGTCATTACAGTTGGTATCAGAGCTTAAGTTAAGTTATTACCTTGGCTCTATGGCGTGACTCAGTAGAGATAGGGTTAGTAATACCCTCTATTGAGTTTGAGTGTATATATACGAGTGCGTATTTGTATTTGATATAAAAATTGTTTTATATTGTAGAGATTCATTGGTTGAGTTGTTTATGAATTCTGGTCGATCAGTTTGATCCACTGTATCGGTAGGGGTTTATAAACACTTGAATACGATGGACCGAGACAATATGGATATGTGATATTGTTAGATCAAAATTTGGACCTAACACCCAAATTGTTCTGAAGCTTATAGGGTTTCAACTGAAGAATGAGAAAAAAGGAAATAACACGCAGAATTTATAGTGGTTCGGCGTTAATGAGCCTACATCCACTTTTTATATTATTGATTATACTTTGAAAGTTAATACAATCAAGGATTTCTCTCAATATTTCAGTAGTTTGACAACAATGGCGGACTCAGTACTCAATATTGCCAAAAGGATCCCAAAAAATGCCAAGCTCCGGGCTATTTATAGCTGATTTTGTCAGGCGGGTCGTGGTAACACGTGGCACGAATCTCGAGAACATCGGATCGCATCGCCACCGTTGAGGAAATAGTCAAATTAGCCGGTGTGGACAGGTGTCGCGATCTGCTTGAAAATCGGATCGTGCAGATGGGGAGAATCGGTCCAAATGACGGTTAGGGACACGTGTCGCTAGATCCGAGCGATTCAGATCGCTGAAGATTAGCTCGCGCTTGAATGGGTCAGAGGATTCGCCATGCACCAGGGGATCGGATCGGTTCGCTCTGGGCAACAATATAAGTTCGGATCGAGTCGCATAGCGGATTCGTTCCGCTGATGGAATGGGCGAGTCGATATTGTGCGATCCGACGGTGGGCGAGACGATGGTGCGCGATCCGATATCGGGCGAGACGATGGTGCGATCCATTCCTCCATGTCCTTAGAGAACGTGGTTTCATGCTTTCTTCTTATGAATGATCCTGGGTGGCTTGGTCAAAAAGCTAGCCAACATTTTGCCCCCTCGAAGTATGTTTTATCGATGATGGAACATGCTTCGAAACTATAGAATCGTCTTTTCATAGCGAGTCGCGAATCAGTGATCAATTCTCTTTCCGAGATTTTTCAGTCTTCATTCCTGAATTTATCGATTCGTATCGCGGGCTCGAGTCGCGGTCCGTTAGCGAGACATTCGTTCCGTTCTTGGGTGTGCACTTGGGCCTCGGAACGAAACGGGCTCCTCCTCGAGTCGTGGTGGGCTTTTGGTTCGCGGCCCACTGGTCTTTCGTGGATCGAATAGGACAAAGAAGGGGAGACAAACGGTCGCCCTCTTTGCCTATATAAGCCGACACCCCCCCTCTTCACTTTCCTTCTTTTTTCTTTCTGCCGTATCGTTTCGCCTGCACTGTTCGAAGAACGAACCCAAGTTTTTCAAACCTTCGAAAATCCGAGTATTTCCTCAACTTTTAGAAATGTAACTCCACTAAAAGCATTGTTATTCATGAACGTTGCTCTTCCCTGAATTTTTTCGACTAATTTGAGGGAGAAACGATGAAGATTTCCGATCTTCTGAAGGAATCATCAAGTCGCCATGGCTGACAGGTGTAGAGCTCGGAGTTCGAGAATGGGAAAGAGAGGTGGTAAACGAAAGAGGAAGAAGAAGAGGGAAGGCCGGTTCGGATCGTGGGCAAGGTGAGGAGAAGATGAAGGCGAATGGCGAGACGGAAGATCGTGATGACAACAAGGGCTTGTATCGTTTGGGGCTGCAACGATTCGTGAAGGAGCGATCCCTTTGCCCTGCGATCCAATGGGGGGGCGATCCCTTCTACCTCGCGATCCAAAAAAGGGGGCGATCCCTCTGCCTTGCGATCCGACCCATAGCTGACGATGCGAAGAAATTTCAGACTTTAATCAACGTCTTGTCACCATAAAATTCTGAACAGTTAGGCTAGAGCCTTGACGTTGAACTTCTCGGACTAAATGACCACATAATTTGACTACATACGACGACTAATATTTTGATGATCTTGATTGCTTTCACGCTTTATTTTTAATGCGCACACAAGCACACACACCGGCACTTGCACACACGGGGGACGGGTAGTGTTAATCTCATTGTTCATATTTTCTCGTCCTAGCAGCAATGTCGAATGATCACTCTTCTTCAAGATCCGCAACAGAAGCGGAATCCGAGGTTCCTGAACCGTACAACCCTGAAATTCCTCCAATTAATCTGGGAGGTGAAGATTCTGGATTGGAGTACGAGGCCACAGAATCAGATCCGTCCGAAAGTACTTCAACTAGCGATGATTCTGAGATAGATGGACGAGCCCCCGACGAGATTCCTGGCGCTCTCGGGATAGATAAATTTTCCGATTCTCTAGCATCTAAACTTGACGATATAAAGCTTAAGAGAATCTGCTTGAGAAACGGAATTCCTTTGGATGACGTCTTGACACCCGGTAGCGAAGATAGACCCCACCTAGCTCCGGAAGGATATATGGCAATTAGTCGAACCATGTGCTTGGTAGGAGCTATTCCTCCATTTCCTTCAATCGCTATCGAAACTTTAAAGCAACTGGGTATTGCTCCGATGCAGCTCCATCCTAATGCTTACGCATCCCTATACGCCCTATATGTTGCGTACGCGGAGATCCTACATGCCGAACTTAAATTCAGAGATTTGACATTCTTCTTTCTTTTCAAGCACCGTTTTTCAGCAACTCCAAATTTCTCTTTCTTCGAATCGGTGGCAAATAGGAAGGTCCTGTACGATGGATATAGCAATATAGGGGACCCTAAGTCTGATTGGTTTTATATAAGGAAACAGGCCGGATGTTCACAAAGATGGCTCAAATCAAGTAAACTTTTAAGCTTCTAATCGAATATCTTGTTCAAGAAGTTTAGACATTAACATTCTCCCTTTATCTCAAACAGATCATGTCTTCCCGAAAACGGAGGGTGAAAAACATAGATTGGGGGTCGAAGAAATCGATGAGGATGAATTGATGAAGAGCATCCTAAGAGACAATGAGCCTGAGGACCTGGCAGAGGGTCGTCGCCTGATTCTGGCGGAGATGGAAAAGGAGAGGGCCATGGCTAAGGGTAAAGGCAAAGCTGATGAGGGCTCGAGTTCGGCTGCGGAGCCCAAGACTTCCGGGGTTGAGGAATACCACCCCGATGATCCATTAATCCCTTTGGATCGAACTCCCATGGTCATTGGAGCCTCTGCAACTACTCAAGAAGGAGCATCTGCCGAAGGTATTTCTTTCTCTTCCCCACAATTCGTCAAAGCAATTATGAATTACCGTCGTCCGGTAGAACAACCAATTGAATTAGTAATGTGTGTTCCTCTTGATACAGGTGGCGAGCCCGTTGACAAGGGTGCTGAAAAAGAAAAAGAAGTGGAGAAGGAGGCTGTCTCGCCTGGTGCTGGTATTGATGTATCAAAGCAGGCTGAGGTCACAACAGCAGAAAGAAGCATCCCGGCACCTAGCACTGATGTACCCAAAGATGCTGAGACCATCGAAGCCTTAAAAAACATGGATGGTCGCCATGTAGATGACGAAGAAGACATTATCAGCGCCAAAAAGGCCGACGATGATGACGAGGAAACCTTGGCCAGCCGAAAAGCCAGACAGGAGAAAGAGTTGGCTTCGAAGAAGGTAGGAGATGAGGCTTTGGACGTAGTCCCTCTTGCAGAATTCGATCCCAAAACTGGGATGATTGTGAAGATTCAGCCCAAATCCATCAGCCGACAGCTTCACTTTGCAAACCCCGATGATTTCCCGGCTTCCCTCTCTGGTAGAAGTAAGAGAAAAGAGGTGGAAGAGGAATCTTCTGAGGAGTCAGATGTTCCCCTCATAGACAAAAGGAAGAGGAAGAAAGGGGATCCATCTGATGCCGACAAGGAGAGGCAGAAGCAAGAGAAGAGGCCAAAGCGTAAATAGGATGTTTGTTGACATTTTGTCTTTAGGTTTTCCACTGGCCAGGAAGTGTAATTGTGAGACTGGCCCTCACCTTCTTTTCTAGGCTGTTTTTCATTTTGTTGGTTCGCAGTATACAAATGAAAGTTTATCTCTTTTTGCATCTTTATGTACCTGTATTCAAATAAACTTTCCATGCTTAGTCATAGGCCATCTAATAATAATTAGAAATCAGTCAAACAACTGATAGCCAAGAAAAAATATTCATGTTGCGTTGTTGTTTTAAAGTTCAGTATATGTATATGAGTATATGTGTCCCCAATCAGTTGTTATCATAGCACCTGACGGGGGTTTACTAAAAATTGGTTAGCCTTGTTGGCAGGTTGCCCCTTTATTTCTGAATATGGGGGACTTAGAAGATTTAATAGGATAGTTTCTCTTATGGCACCGAATTTCCGACACTTTTCTCAGTGCTTAATTACGAACTTCTTTATACTCTCCTGACGATTGCCACGGTTAGAGTTTGAATTCAGTAGTTTAGTTGGTCCCCGATCCTTTAACAGGGAAAAAGTTCTTTCTCAGCGCTCAATCGGAGACGCTTTTATATTCTCTCTCTCTGGAGAGTTAGAGTTCGAGCTCAGCGATTCATTTGCTCCCCGATCCTTCAGCGGGGAAGGAGCTCTTTCTCAGCGCTCAATCGGAGAGGCTTTTATACTCTCTCTCCCTCTGGAGAGTTAGAGTTCGAGCTCAATGATCCATTCGCTCCCCGATCCTTCAGCGGGGAAGGAGCTCTTTCTCAGCGCTCAATCGGAGACGCTCTTATACTCTCTCTCTCTCTCTGGAGAGTTAGAGTTCGAGCTCAACGATCCATTCGCTCCCCGATCCTTCAGCGGGGAAGGAGCTCTTTCTCAGCGCTCAATCGGAGACGCTTTTATACTCTCTCTCTCTCTGGAGAGTTAGAGTTCAAGCTCAACGATCCATTCGCTCCCCGATCCTTCAGCGGGGAAGGAGCTCTTCCTCAGCGCTCAATCGGAGACGCTTTTATATTCTCCTGGCTGTCGCCGAGGTTAATCTTTTGCTCAGACGGCTCCGATCATGGTCCACCGCCATGTTTCGTGGACGTCATCTTCGCGTCCTTTATACTCTCTCTATTCTGGAGAGTTAGAGTCACGGATCAAGCAGTCTGCAATCATGTATGTTCATTGAACTCGTCCTAGGCGTATATTTTAATCCAAGCTTCAAGGATTGAAACCAGTCGGACAAGCAGTTGGAGCTCTTGCCAAGGCTTTGAGTTCCCCCAAACAATCTACGGGAGGAACAGTTGGCAACAGACTTCGGATACCTGCATTATTCTTTTGATTTCCATAAAAATAAATAGGCAAATAAAGATGCAATAAAGGTAAATGACACACAATATTTTATAGTGGTTCGGTCGAATCATGACCTACGTCCACTTTATAATCTTTTGCTTTAAGGAATCAGACTATTCTAGGCAAGTCATGCCTTGTACATGGTTTTTTAACAAAGCAAAAGAATAAATTTGAAACTTTCATGTTAAATATGGCCGTAAATGTTGGGCATTCCACACTCTGGGGATTTCCTTTCCATCTACGGTTGCCAGCTTGAAGGTTCCATTATCAAGCTTGCTCAGAATGGAGTACGGTCCTTCCCGCTTCGCTCCCATATGAGTTGGGGGTGGGAAGACACGTTTCAGAACAAAGTCTCTGGGTTCCCATGTTCGGGCTCGAACCTTTTTGTTGTAATATCGAGCGACCTGTTGTTTGCATCTCAAGGCATGCAGGTCTGCTTCATCCCTCTTTTCTTCGATCATATCCAGGGACTCAAGGAGCAATTCATTATTGGTCATTGGATCATAATAAGTCACCCGGTGAGAAGGTACCTTTATCTCAACCGGGATGACTGCTTCCGTTCCAAAAGCAAGGGAGAACGGGGTGTGTCCTGTTGCCGATTTATAGGTTGTCCTGTAGGCCCATAGTGCAAGGGCAATTCGTCAGCCCACATGGCTCTAGCCTGCTTCATTCTTCTTTTCAGAATGGACTTAATTACTTTATTTGCCGCTTCGACTTGTCCGTTCGATTGCGGGTGCGCCACAGAGGTGTATCGATTCTCGATGTGGTATCTTTGGCAGAAGTTTCTGAATTCAACACTATCGAACTGAGTTCCGTTATCTGTTATTACAATCTTTGGAATCCCAAATTGACAGATGATGTTTCTCACGATAAAGTTGATCACTCGTTTGGTTGTGATTGTAGTTAGTGGCTCAGCCTCGACCCACTTAGTAAAATAATCCACAGCCACAATGGCGAATTTTGCTCCGCCCCTTGCTATGGGGAGACTTCCAATGATATCAATCCCCCACATAGCGAAAGGCCATGGACTCATCATCGTTTTTAACTGATTAGGTGGTGCTCTAGGTATCTTTGAAAATCTCTGGCACGCATCACACCGTCGTGCGTATCTTGCTGCATCCTTGTTTATGGTAGGCCAGAAATAACCATGCCGCAACACCTTTTTTGCCAAAGTTTGCCCTCCGGTGTGGTCGCCACATTCGCCTTCGTGGACTTCTTGCAGCACACGTTTGATGTCATCGTGGGCTACACACCGAAGGAGGGGCATTGAAAACCCTTGTCTGTAAAGAACTCCGCCTTGCAGAACGTATCGGGCGGCTTTACGAATTACTTTACGCCTCTCGCTTTTCTTGGTCGGAAGCGTTCCATCCATCAGGAAATTCTTTAGAGGGGTCATCCAGGACTCCCTTTCTGGTTCCGTCTCTAGTACCAGGTCGATTTCCATTTGATCTATGCTAGGGGACCGAAGTATTTCAACGGGGGCTAGTTCAGTCACTTCAGGGTCGTCGGAACTAGCCATCTTTGCCAACTTGTCTGCCTGCTGATTCTCTGACCGCGGAATATGAGATATGTTGTAGTGATCAAAATCGTTCAGCAATTCTTTAACTTTCTTTAAGTATAAAATCAATCTTGCACTTTTAGCTTGGAATTTTCCAGTGACTTGGTTCACAACTAATTTGGAGTCGCAGAAGATGTTCAGCTTTGTGACTTCTAGTTCCTTTGCAATCTTTAATCCAGCTATTAGAGCTTCATATTCGGAATCGTTGTTAGTGGCATGAAACTCCATTCGGATTGCATAGGTTATCAATCGTTTCTTGGGGGTTTCAAGCACTATTCCAGCGCCGGATCTTTCGTCATTCCTAGCGCCATCAGTATACAATCTCCAGGCAGAGGGATCGAAAAGTAATTTTGAAGGATCAACTTCTTCGTTTGCTATATCTTCCTCAGGGACAGTGAACTCTGCTATGAAGTCGGCTATCACTTGCCCCCGAATGGACCGTCTGGGCTGAAAGTTCAAATCAAATTGACTTAGCTCAATATTCCATTTGAGTAACCTTCCAGATGCCTCTGGTCTCTGTAGAACTTGCTTGAGTGGATGATCGGTGTATATGGTGATAGGATGTGCCTGAAAATAATGCCGAAGCTTTCTAGAGGCGATCAGTAAACTATACGCCAACTTTTCTATCCGTGGATAATTACGCTCTGCTGCTGTCAATTTTTTGCTCACATAATACACAGGTCTTTGGACCTTATCCTCTTCCCTTACCAATGCTGAGCTGATCGCATGGGATGACACTGCCAAATACACGAATAAATCCTCGTGATCTATTGGCTTAGATAAAATCGGAGGTTTCTCCAAGTGCCTGAGCAAATTATGAAACGCTTCTACGCAGTCGGGTGTCCATTTGAAGTGGCGTTTTCCTCGCTTTATTAATTCGAAGAATGGGATGCACTTATCCGTAGCCCTGGAGATAAATCTGCTTAGTGCGGCCACTTTTCCGGCAAGGCTTTGCACATCCCTAATTTGCCTAGGTTCCTGAATGTCTCTGATTGCCGCGATCTGGTCTGGATTAATCTCAATACCACGGGAACTGACGATGAATCCCAAGAATTTTCCAGAGGCAACACCGAACGAACATTTGGTTGGATTGAGTTTCATTCCGTACTTTCGAAGAATGCCGAACATCTCTGCCAAGTCAGTAGTGTATTGAGAAGATTGCTTGGACTTAACCAACATATTGTCGACGTATACTTCCATTGTTCTCCCGATCTGGTTATAAAACATTCTGTTGACTAAGCGTTGATATGTAGCGCCCGCATTCTTCAAGCCAAAGGGCATCACCACATAACAATATAATCCCAGATCAGTGATAAAACTAGTGTGCTCTTGATCTGGAACATGCATCGGAATCTGGTTATATCCTGAATAAGCATCCATAAATGAGAGAAGCTCATGACCTGCCGTTGAGTCTACCAGCTGGTCAATCCGGGGCAACGGGAAACTATCCTTTGGACAGGCTTTGTTCAAATCTGAGAAGTCGATACACGTTCGCCACCTCCCGTTGGCCTTCTTTACCAGGACTGGATTCGAAATCCAGTCTGGGTAGGTCGAGTCTCTAATAAATCCATTATTCTTTAGCTTTCCAACTTCTTCTTTCAAGGCAGCGGACCTCTCTGGGCCCAGCATTCGCCTTTTTTGCTTTACTGGAGGATGTTTAGGGTCAATGCTCAAGGAATGGCTCATGATTGATGGGGATATCCCACACATGTCCGCGTGGGTCCAAGCAAATACATCTAAATTGTTTTTAAAAAATCCGTCAATTCTTTAGCAAGATTCAGACTTAACTGGGATCCAATCTTAAGGACCTTCTCCGGGTCACTGTCATCGATCGGTACATCCACAGTTGTCTCGTTGGGAGTCGCCATTCTGCCCCCGGGTTCTTGATCCTCTCTGGGATCTATATCCTCGGGCATCTCTCTGGGCGACTCTCCAACGACTATCCTCTTTGGTTGCTATAAGGTCTCCGCCCCTGAAGGGGGAGAGGTGCCTTTAGTTTCAATATCCCCTCCATTACGAAGTAACTTTAGTTCGGCAACATAACACGCTCGCGCAGAAACTTGATCCCCTCTGACGATACCAATGCCAGCTTCTGTGGGGAATTTCAATAACAAGCACCAGGGGGCTATACAGGCTCTGAACTTTGCGAGGGCCGGTCGGCCCAAGAAGGCATTGTAGGGCGATTCAACATCCAAAACCACAAAGGGAAGGATTCTCACTCTCTGGCGTTCTCCTTCCCCCAAGTGTAACTGGTAACTCTACATAACCCATTGGAGCGGTGGATGCTCCGTTGAATCCACGGATCCATCCTTGGCAGGGCTTCAAGTCTTTTATTTCGAGATTCATCTGGTCAAAGGTCTTTTTTAAAAGAATATTGACGGAACTCCCGTTGTCCACTAGAACCTTATGAACAGTGGCTGGTCCAATGGGTACTGTAATTACAAATGGATCTTCAGTTGGAGCATGGACTCCGATGCTTTCTCGTTCTCGGAAAACAACATCATCGGTCATCATCTTTTGCTGCTTCACCGGGATACTGTCCTCGGGGTTGCTACATTCCCCTACCTCGAGGTGTTGTTTGGCTGCATTGACGTATTGATCTAATGCTTTGGAACTGTGCCCGGCGAGATAAAGTCCTCCGATCACGGTATTAATAACAATATTCTTTCCTTTTTGCTGGGCAGTCGGCCTAGCAGCAAGTTGATTCTGGTTCTGATTCGGGGCCTGCACTGCTTGCCCCCTGTCCCTGGGCGTTACTCTGTATTCATCTAACTTTCCTTCTCGAAGCAGCCTTTCGACTACATCCCTTAGGTGACGACATTCATTCGTCGAATGGCCGTGAATCTGATGAAAGAGACAAAACTTCCCTGTTTCACGCTCTTTCTCTGTCGACTCTCTGGGAGGTGGCCTCTTATTCTGGAGGACTTCGTACGCATCCATGAAGATATTTTCCAGAGTATCACTTATTGGTGTATAACTTTCAAAGGCCCTGGGACGAGTCCTTCTCTGGGAGTCGTTCCCTCGGTTCCTCTTCCGGTTGTTGCCGTTACCATTATTATTGTTGTTACCTGGCTAACGACCACCCTGATTCTGATTTCCGACGTTAACTTCAACTTTCCCCGAGCTGTCTCCCGTCTGTTTGATGGCGACATTGCTCTGAATTTCCTCCTTATCAGTTGTTTTAGCCTTTCGGTTAGCATATACCTCTTCCCGGCGTAAATGTACGTTGGCTTTCTCGTAGAATAACTCTCTAGTGTGGGGCGGTTTGCCTGCCAGGTACCTCCCGAATTCAGTGTCCTTATCTACTCCGTCAATCAGTGCTGCGACAACGGTCGGTTCATGGGGATCTTTAACCTCAGTAGCGGCCAAATTGAAACGATCCAGGTACACCTTTAAACTCTCGCCTGGTCGCTGCTTGACAAGGAACAAATCGATCACACATTTTGTCTTCTGTGCGTAGATACGGAATTGTTCTACGAACTTCTCACTCAGCTCCCTGAAGCTAGAAATCGATCTCGCCGGCAAGCGAGTAAACCATAACAAAGCCACGTCCTCCAGGAATATGGGAAACGCTTTGCACTTAACAGCGTCAGAGGCTGCGGCAGCGGTCATTGACCAAGAGTATCTCATCAGGTGCTGGACAGGATCAGATCTTCCCGCATATCGGTTCATTTGTGGCATGTTGAAACGCCTTGGAAAAGTCGCATCCAAAATATCATCAGTGAAAGGGGTGTGACTGCGGTCGATCCCCCAATCTTCATTCCGTTGTCTACGGCTATCTGCCAGAATCTGGTGGATCATGGCTGCAACATTTGCACTGGTCAAAGGAGGTTTAGGGTCAGTGCCTCTGGCTCGGCGAGGTTCTCTAATTTCTCTTCCGGGAGCAGTCACGAAATCCGGGGCTCGGATAGGGCTTCGTTGCCCCCTGTTATCATGAGCATGTGTGCGGCGACGGGGCTGAGGTAGTCTGTTACGTACGGGACTGCCCACATCTCGAGCTCTGGAAGCTGTGGCTTGATTGTTCACATTACGATTTGAGGGCCCCGCCCCCAGTGCTTCTTCTTCCTATGATGGCAGGGTTCCGAACCGAAGCTGCTCTATGTTTTCGGCTCTTTCATACGGTCGTCGCGGAGGTCTCGGCGATTCTTCAGACGAAGAAGAATATACTGGGGTGAGTGGGCGAACCGGCGGTGTTCTTTGCCTTGCTAGCTCATCAAGTCTTCTATCCATAGCAGTCAGATTTTGTCGTAGGATGGAACTTTCCTGCCTTCGGGCGGCCAATTCATCAAACAATCTCTCCCACATTTCAGAAAAGCGAGAGAGATCCCCCTCAGTAACGGGAGCAGCAGGATCATATTGATCGTCATCACCTTCTCTTATGCGCAAAGAGCTTGAGCCGGGTCGAGCAGAGGGTCCAGGACGATAGGAGCGAGCCATAGGCTCCTTTCTAGGTCGAGTTGTGGTCTGATCATCAATTCGGATCGCTGCGGTTCGTGGGTGGCGGCTCGCAGCGCCCCCTTGAGGTCGATTCGCAGTCATAGTGTGCGGAGGGTGCGAGGCGTTTCCTCGGGATCGAGTAACAACCCCTTCAGCGGTCTGGATCGTCTCGTTCTCATCGACTCGGAGCGTGGTGTCTTCATCGGATCGGTTCGCCCCCTGCGCTCCGCGATCCATAGTTTCTTCATTGCCCAGCTCGTGCACACTCTCTTCAATCGTTTCGTTGGTCTGCGAAGCTTTAGATCTTTTTCCAGCCATGATATCCGAATCGCTGGAATCTTCAAAGAAGTGAATAGTGAAACTTTAGGATCGTTTTCTCAGTGAAAGCACCAAAATGTTAGATCAAAATTTGGACCTAACACCCAAATTGTTCTGAAGCTTATAGGGTTTCAACTGAAGAATGAGAAAAAAGGAAATAACATGTAGAATTTATAGTGGTTCGACGTTAATGAGCCTACGTTCACTTTTTATATTATTGATTATACTTTGAAAGCTAATACAATCAAGGATTTCTCTCAATATTTCAGTAGTTTGACAACAATGGCGGATTCAGTACTCAATATTGCCAAAAGGATCCCAAAAAATGCCAAGTTTCGGGCTATTTATAGCTGATTTTGTCAGGCGGGTCGTGGTAACACGTGGCATGAATCTCGAGAACATCGGATCGCATCGCCACCATTGAGGAAGTAGTCAAATTAGCAGTTGTGGACAGGTGTCGCGATCTGCTTGAAAATCGGATCGTGCAGATGGGGAGAATCGGTCCAAATGACGGTTAGGGACACGTGTCGCTAGATCCGAGCGATTCGGATCGCTGAAGACTAGCTCGCGCTTGAACGGGTCAGAGGGTTCGCCATGCACCAGGGGATCGGATCGGTTCGCTCTGGGCAACAATATAAGTTCGGATCGAGTCGCATAGCGGATTCGTTCCGCTGATGGAATGGGCGAGTCGATATTGTGCGATCCGACGGTGGGCGAGACGATGGTGCACGATCCGATATCGGGCGAGACGATGGTGCGATCCATTCCTCCATGTCCTTAGAGAACGTGGTTTCATGCTTTCTTCTTATGAATGATACTGGGTGGCTTGGTCAAAAAGCTAGCCAACAGATATATTATCATATATATGTTGTGATTATAATCGAGTAAGATTATAACATATGAAATGGTTAAATATAACCAATCAGAATTCAAATAAGTGAAATACGTGAAATCAGATGAGTTAAATCTAAATTTAAATCAGAATTAATTGAATTAAAATTCTGGGAAATTGGAAAAGTGTTGTAGTTGAATCTGGATTAAGTATATGAGAAATTTAATATCCTGGGAGATTTTAAATTTGTTTATAACATTGTAGAAGGATATTTGGAATTGATTTCAAGGTGGAAATGTTTAAAAATGGGTTTTGAAAGTGCTATAGTATTGAACTCACTACGGTAGCTGGAAAATAGATTCCGATGTTGATCATGACATCATCGGTGTTCATTTTCGAGTATGTAAGTGACGGATTACCAGCAAGGATTTTGTTTTGAATTTGTTTTGGGAAAACAAGTTGTGTTGAATTTCAAAAAGGAAATTTTGATTTTTGAAAGAGGTAAACTGTTTAAAAACTTCCAGGAAGAAAAGGTTGTTTGAATTTAAACAAATTAAAGTAAAATTTGTAAAATCCAATAGAATTGAGATTGAATTAAAAGCCAGTAAGTGAAAATCATTTGAAATAGATTAGTGTCAAGTAGAATTAGACTTGATTAGAGATAATCTGGAATTATATTGGACTGGTGATTATGGATTGAAATCGAGAATAGTGCTTGAGTTTGAAATGAAATTCGACTTAGGTATAAGCGAATGGTTGTGTTAAAGATAAATTGATTTGGGATCAAATTGGAATTGCATTGGTATATGTTGAATTGATGACAGGTGAAGTGATAGAGTTTATATGCCCGACAAAAAGGTACAAGTTTATATTTGATATAAGCATGAGATTTATGAGCCGAATTGGCAAGCCGCTTGGCTGTTTGATTTTCTTTTGGGTTGGAGAAGGCCTAGAGAGGCGAGTTGTGGTTTTACCAATAGGGCTGTACAAAGGAGGTTATGGCGAAATTTTCCAAAAATTTAAAGTGTCAGAAAATTTTAAGAATTTTTGAAAATTTTAGTTAGTCGGAATGAATAAATATTTTAGTCAATATTAATTGGTTCAGTTGAAATCAGAAATAAGGGGTAAACAAATCTTAGGAATTCCAATAGAAAGGGTCGTCCTCTAACTTAGCAATTTCGAGGACGAAATTATTTTAAGTGGGGAAGAATGTAATGACCCGCATTGTCAGAGGTATTATAATTAATTTATTTAATTATATAAATAGTGATTTAGAGAATTAAATAGTGGTTAAATTAAATTAAATGGATTATTCAATTAATTTAAATAATAGAATAATATATTTAATTCAGAAATAATCAAAAATATTGGAAATCACAATATTCTGTGAACTGGGACATCCCTAGGATTTAATTCAGCTTAGAGTTGAATTATATTGACGAATATATTCAATCGACGTCAGTTTGAACGTAGAATTATAATATAATTAAAATAGAGCGCGTAACGACGCGGTAGTTTGCTATTTGGCGATTCAAACTTCAATTGAGTATACAGGGTTCGTTTTAAATCGGATTTCTGTGAAACAAGAAACATGTGGAGCTGGTGGCGTATATCTTTCTAGTGGAAGAGAAAAATCGGGATTTCGTCATGTAGATTTTGAGTTATGTCCAAATCAAATTCTCATAAATGCAGCGCCCTGACCATAACGATTTAATTATATTTTATATAAGGTACTAAATAGAAATTGAACATCGATATAACTCTGACGACGTAATATCGAGTTAAAAATCCATATAGGAATATTCTGAAGCTGTATGGTATTCCACTGTGAATATAGACGTTAATATTTAATTTTTAAATATTAAATTTAATTATATTTAAATATAATTATATATTTAAATAGGCTATTTAGAGCTTTAAAAATAGCCACTTTTGCAAACGAAGTCGGAATTCGACGAAACTAATTTTATTGGATCCGCAACATCAAATTATTGCTAGATTCTAATTTCCGTGATTTTTAGAGTCATTGTGTGGCCGTATGGATTTTTATAGCAAAAAACAGTCAGTATTTTGACAGTTAAAAATACGCTGTATGAGCAAACGGAGTCGGAATTCGACGAAACCAGTTACGTTGGGACCGTAATGTCGAGCTGTAGCTGCATGTTCGTTTTCATGATTTTTGGGTATTGTATGGGATCACAGGAATTTTAGAGGACCGGATTTTCGGGTCATTACACATTTAATGTACATTCATTTTACTAAATACATCCATTTATATGCAATATGCAGTATGAAAGTGACTGAGCCGATCTAGTGCCTAAAGTGTGTGTATATGCATCAACGAGCAACCACTAGCAAACACTTGCATCCACATGCATCCATCATACATAACATGTCTCAAACACATGTTTAAACCATAGGACTACCCTATATAAAGGTCAAAGACACTAGCGAGAGGACATACTAACGATAAAATGAATACAAGCTAAGCGATAAAGGAGAAATTAAAAGACATACCCTCGAAAAGGAAAGGGTACAATGAACGCATCTTCTCTTCCGTCTCCCAAGTAGCAATGCTCTCATCATCTCCTCATTGCACTTTGACTAGCTTGACCTCTCGATTCCTCAACTTCTTAATCTCTGACCCAAGAATGCACGTAGGAGCTCGTCGAATCGTCGCATCACGCTCTATCTCCACCTCTCTAAGCAAGCTCGGCTCTACGACTTCCGCGGTCTCGTGCAAGCACTTCCTCAAATGTGATACATGGAATACATCGTGTACATTACTAAGTCTCTCGGGCCACTCCACTCTATACGCCATCTGTCCAATTCTCTCCTTAATAGGAAACGGCCCTACGAACCTTGGGGCTAACTTCCTAACGGACCAAAAGCGAACAACATTCCGTAATGGAGACAACTTGACAAAGACCATGTCCCCAATATCAAACTCAAGATCTGTCCTCCTCTTGTCCGCATAAGATTTCTGCCTATCTTGCGCCGTCTTCATCCTCCTTCGAATCAAATCGATCTTTTCCGAAGTCTTTCTAATCATGTCGAGTCCAAGTAAGATCTTATCTATAGATTCCCACCAACATGTAGGCGAACGACACAGCCGTCCATAAAGAGCCTCGAACGGTGCCATTCCAATGCTGAACTGAAAGCTATTATTATATGCGAACTCCACCAACGGAAGATGTTCCTCCCATGTACCCCCGAAGTCTAGGACACACAACCTCAATAGGTCCTCTAGAATACGATTCACCCTCTCGCTCTGGCCGTCCGTCTGAGGATTATATGCGGTGCACAAACATAACTGAGTCCCTACCGCCTCTTGCAAGCTCTTCCAAAACACGCTAGTAAAGATAGGATCGTGGTCTCTCACTATGCTAGAAGGAACACCGTGCAAACGAACTATCTCTTGAATGTATACGGAAGCTAACCATGGAGCAGTCCTCTTACTCTTCACGGGAATGAAATGGGCGCTCTTAGTAAGTCTGTCTACCACGACCCAAATCCCCGTATTACCCTTCCTCGATCTCGGTAATCCATCAATAAAGTCCATCGAGCCACTTTCCCACTTCCATTGTGGGAACTGCAATGGGTGAAGCAACCCATCGGGCTTCTTCTGGTCTACTTTTACTTGTTGGCACACCAAGCATCTAGCGACAAACTCGGCCACATCCCTCTTCATGCCGGCCCAAAAGCAAACTCGTCTCATGTCCATGTACATCTTCTCCCCACCGGGATGGATGGTCATCTTCGAACGATGTGCATCATAAAGAATGGTCTTCCTCAAATTCTCGTCCCGTGGTACACAAAGTCTACCGTCCCTACGTAACCAACCCTTTTCATCTAGGGTATACCTATTGAGATGGCTCGATGACTCTCCCTTTTTGTGATTTTCTACTAACTCTACCAACTGTGGGTCATCTCGTTGTGCCTCACCAATCCGTCCCAAAAGCGTAGGTCGACCTATAAGGATGCCAGCAAACCGGGTACAAAGTCAATGGAAGGTCTAAAGTCGAACGTAGAGATGAACGCTAAGCTTCGCCGCTCAACAAACAACGGACTCAAGGATAACCTTTTCCTACTTAAGGCGTCTACCACCACGTTACCCTTGCTAGGGGTATATGCTATCTCGAAATCGTAGGACGCTAAGAATTCCATCCACCTTTGTTGCCTTAAGTTCAAGTCCTTCTGAGAGAGTAAGTATTTTAGCGATTTGTGGTCAGTGAACAATTCGAATTTCTCGCCAAGAAGATAATGGCGCCAAGACATAAGCGCGAAAACAATAGCGGCCAACTCTAGGTCATTTGTAGGGTAATTTCTCTCATGCACTCTTAACTGCCTTCCTCCATAGGCTATTACCCTTCCCTCTTGCATCAAGACTGCGCCTAGTCCTGTCCCACAAGCATCGGTATAAACGGTAAATGGCTTACTCCCATCTGGCAACACTAAGACTGGGGTTGTGGTCAAAGCTCTCTTTAAATGTTGGAACGCATCATCACAATCTACGTCCCATGTGAAGACTAGGTTCTTCTTCGTCAAGCGTGTTAGTGGGGCTGATAATTTTGCGAAGTCTTTGATAAACTTCCTATAGTAGCCAACCAACCATAAGAAACTCATCACCTCAGTAGCATTTTTAGGGACCTTCCAATATTGGATGGCCACTACCTTTGCGGGATCCATAGCTATCCCTTCTTTGGAAACCACGTGCCCTAAGAATCGCACTTCCTTCCTCCAAAAGTGACATTTAGAAAATTTAGCTTTAAGGCTATGCGCTCAAAGGGTCTCCAACACTTCCCTAAGGTGTAGGGCATGGTCTTCCTCGCTTTTAGAAAAGATCAAGATGTCATCCACAAAGACTACCACGAATTTATTAAGGTACTCCATAAACACCCTACTCATCAAGTCAACAAAGTATGCGGGGGCGTTTGTTAAACCGAAGGGCATCACAAGCCACTCAAAGAAGCCGTCTGGAGTCCTAAAGGCGGTCTTGTCTATGCTATCCTCAGCCACTCTCAACTGATGGAAACCCGTGGCTAAGTCCAACTGCGAAAACACTGAGGCGACAACTAACTGATCGAAGAGATCGTCAATCCTCGGCAACGGGTGCCTATTCTTCTTAGTAAGCTTATTAAGTTCTCTATAGTCCACACAAAGTCTAAGGGACCCATCCGCCTTCATGGCAAATACTACTGGAGCACCTCACTCCGATATATTATGTCTTATGAACCCCTTCTCAAGCAATTCTTTCACTTGCTTACTGAGTTCTCTTCTCTCTCTTGGATCCATATGGCGCACTGGCAATGCAACTGGCTTTGCATTATCTACTAGATATATTCGAAAGTCTATCTCACGTTTTGGGGGTAAACCCCTCACCTCATCGAAGACATCAATATATTCATGGACTATACGAACGTAATGTAAATCATCATTGGATGCGTCAAGGGATTCTAGGTAGCTAAGAATTACTGGACCTCTTGGGTCATAAGAAATATAAAGGGTCTTTCCACAACGAGTCAACAATCTAACTACCCTTCTTTCACAATCTAGGATGGCCCCGTATCTAGTTAGCCAATCCATACCTAGAATCAAGCCTTAGTCCATGAAGCCAAGAACAAAGGCGTTGCATTCAAACCCAATGCCCAAGATAAACACTCTCAAATCCCGACAGATCATAGAAAGATGAGCCGAACCACCAATAGGATTTGAGACTACTAAGGGATCTGTAACTAAACTAGTATCTAGGTGCAGTGTTTCAACTAATGATGTAGAGATAAACGAATGTGATGCGCCAGAATCGAATAAAGTACGGACAAGATGATCAAAAAGAAAAACTAAACTTTCAACGGAAATTTCTCTACCTCGTTCTTGCAGCGGTGGGACCACGAGAGCCTGAACTTGCCCCCTTGCCTGCCCTGGTGCCATAAGAGCCTGCACCTGTCCTCCCGAGGTAGACCCTACCCTCTTCCCTTTCCTTGGGCAGTCCTTAATCAGATGTCCCGCTTCGCCACAGTGGAAACAGCCAGTCTTCTTTTTCTTCCTACAATCTTTGCTTAGATGGCCTGGTGTCCCACGGTTAAAACATCTTTTCTTTCCCTTACCATTGTTGCCTTTACCACCTTTCTTGTTCTGTTGTTGCTATTGCGATTTCTTTTAATCCCCTTTCTTCTCGGGTGCCTTATTAGCATTGGCGCCCTTCTCCACTTCATGCATAAGCGCCATGTCAACTAGTCTCTCAAAGGTAGCCCCCATGGGGATGTGGGTCATAGCTAACCCATGAAGCGGCTCGTTCAAACCCTTAACAAATCTCAGGGCCTTCTTTTCTGCTGCATTCACCAAGTCCAAGCCAAATCTTGCCAACGGATTGAATTTGTTGACATATTCTTTTACTAATAGATTCCCCTGCTTCAATGCTAGAAACCTTTCCATGTATAGATTCTCTTCATCCCGTGAGAGAAACTGCGCCTCAAACCTCCGCTTGAAATCTGGCCACGTATCGACTGGAAGCTCTTCATTAGTGACCTCCCACCAAAACGAGGCATCATCCTTCATTAGCCAGGCAGCTAACTGGACCTTTCTTCCATCTGCCACTTCAAAGATCCTAAACAATTCTTCCACCTCCTTTAGCCGGTTTCGAGCTTCAACAAATGTCTCCGTCCCGTGAAAAAGTTTTCCACCCACTGCCCGAAAGTCCTTACATATCTTTGCAAAAGTATCGACGCGAGGAAGAGGAGGAGGAGGATTTGCTGGACCTTCAGTGGTGGCCCTAGTCTCCAAATACCTCCTAAACCATCCTGGTATCAGTATCCCGTCGGGTATCTCGGGAATTCCAGACATGCTAAAACGAAAAAGGAAAGATTCAATACAAAACAATCGAAGGAAAGATATATGGCTCTTGGGGTTATGCTTTCTAAAATATGCTTTTCTCTTGAAAATACTTTTCTTAAAACGTACTTTTGAAGGTACTTCTTTATAAAAGTGTTTTAAAAAACAGTTTTTCAAAATTAATATCTGTTCTGGTAACCTTCAGCTCTGATACCACGTGTAACACTCCACGTCCATTAATGTCACTCACAAAGGGAATGCATTAACTTCAATGGAGCGTTTTAAGTGAATATAGAACAGAAACTAAACAACAAGACAGATATAAACAATACTTAGAAATTTAAAACTTTATTCATTGCAGCGGTAAACACATAAGTTTGATTATATCATCAAAAATCAGAGTCAAAGTACATAATATCCATCTTGACTAAATCAGAGTACATAAATTGAAAGACATAACCCCAGCACAAAATAGCCATAAATAAGAAAGGCTGAACTTTTACTTCAGCGATCCAAGCAAATTCTAAAAGCAAGAGATACAGCAGTCCAAAATAAAGCTCCACTGGGGCTAGTTCCACCCTGAGTACCTAGGGGGAAAGGAAGAAAAGAGGTGGAAACAAAGGGGGTCAGACATAAAGTCTAGCGAGTGCAATAACTTTAACAATATAATTACCAAAATAACTAGGCTAAGGCATAAGTTGGAAAATAAGGAAATGACTGTGAACGATTGGGTATAACAGAGTAAACAAGGAAATAAGATGAACAAAGATAACGTTAAAGGTGCACCTAAACCACTATAAGATAATTACTATACTTCACCACCACTAGTCACCCTAAGGTTGATCCCGCCTACAGAACTTAATAATGATAATGGTAGTTTCGTTCACCCCTAGTTGCCTTCATAGGTGCCGCCTGCCCCTATCTCCACTAGGTGTACCCACTACCCCCATGCGATCAGCTCCTTATCTCGTAGATACCCGTGCTGGCCCCACAGTGGGGTGTATCACTCCCCAATGTGGCAACCCGATACCACCAACAATGCACGACTTATACCTACACGATGCAACAACGTCTTACCTACCAAGCCGAGCCCACACATGCACATGAACCCATCGGACATGCGTTGCCACCGCTAACCCGTTTTGGCCTCTTACAGTCAAGCCCAGTACGTGTCCCATCCTCGACTTGGGTCGAGCCCACAAAGATACTTATGGGTTACTGGTTGAAACGGGCCCCCATTACTTGACACAAGCTATCCAGCTAAGCTTGGTCCCCTCTAGTACATCCCACTTAACCCTCTTCTTATTCATGTTCACTTACATGTTTCAATTTTGGTTAAGTGTTTCTAATCGTATTCCAAATGCCACCCAAGGCACCCACTAAATTCTACATGCCACCCAAGGCACCCACTTAACCCCCTCATGTCCCACTACATGTTTATCTAGTTAAGTGTTTCTTAATTCATTAACGTCGTAACCTTGCAAAGACCTCCCACATTATACTGGCATTTGTGGCAGCTGGATTAGCAGGGCGGGTCCGGGCAGTCTTATACCACAAAAGAGCCTAACCTCATGTCTTTACAACTGTTACGTATTTAATTTATGCCTAAGACCTCCCACATTAGACTGGCATTTGTGGCAGCTGGATTTGCCGGGCGGGTCCGGGCAGTCTTATACCACAAAAGAGCCTAACCTCGTGTCTTAGGCGATTCATTACACATAATTAATTATCCCCCAATTGAATTAATTTCCCTATTCAAATTATTAATCAATTCCAAATTTTACTATGGCCATAATTGACTCAATTATGTCCATCTATTTATGGTATGCAAAATCATACCAATTTTCATCACAAATTTATTTTATGCCACTTAAGGCATTTATGCCAATTCTCAATATTAAATCTTTTAATATTATCCCATTACCCCACGTTTTACATTCGTTCGTGTAACGTAAAATATACGTTTGGCTCGAATAGTCTAAATTATGGAATAAAGAGAAAACACCACAACACACATATAGATAAAACTAGATCTAAACATAAGGGGTGAACTTGCAAGTGTGAATGAGGTTCTACATCTAAAACTTGCATAGGCCAAAGTCACAACTTGCATAAAACTACATATGTCATAGATCTAAATCTAAAGGTGTAAACTTGTTTAGGGAATAGTCACAAACTTGCATAAACCATGTATGTCATTATCTAATCATAAGGTTTAAACTTGCGTAGGCAATAACTACAAACTTACATTACATGATTTATACTCCAGACATATATATACATATACTTGCATATGTGATTTATGCAACATAATGATGGTGTAAATTTACATCTAAACATGTAAACTAGCATGTAGAATTTTGTATACTAACATATAACTCACACATGTCATAGCCTAACTTTAGATCTAATTTACACACATAAAATAGGGGTCATGAAACATGTAAAGTTGTTCATAATTTCATTAACTTGCATACGATCCAGATCTAAATTAACATCTAGACTTGCATACATACATACATATGATTTAACATATGAATTAGTTCCAACACTAATACCAAACTAGCATATGAAACATCATTATGAATTTATTCTATATAAGCCAATCATAAAATTACAACATAGATGATAACATCGCAACTTTACAACATACATGATAACATCATAGAATTTACAACATAAATAATAACATGCGGTCAATAATTCACAACACAGCCATATAATCCACATCATATCTCAATCCAATTAAATTGTTAATTATTTTATTAAAGAAATCGAACTCACACGAAGAAGGTCTTGCGTTCTGAAATCTGAGTTCTGAAATTGATTAAGCTCGCCTTTGTAGTAGATTCGTTGTTGTTTAGATTAATGTTGAATAGAACTGAATTGATTAGCTTTGATTTCCCTCTAGTTGGTGGCGTCTACTCTAGGTTACAAGATGACAGCATGACGGCCATAGTTTCAGTTTTTATTTTGATTTAGGGTTTGAGTCTACCCATGTTTATATAGAATTTTAATTTAATTATAGCCGTCGTATGATCTTAGGGTTAATCAAAACCATTCAGTCGGGATAGGGTGACACCTCAGCCCTAATGACTCAGCAAGGAGTCAGAAAGGACTCAACAATGAGTCACAACACGGATCAGACTGAACCAGAAAGCTGCGCAGGCCTGTTGCTCGGCTCGGGCGCACTTGGCAGGTGCGCCAGTGCAAATTTGTACTGGCGCACTTCCCAAGTGCGCCTGTGCAATATTTTTTTTTCTATCTTTCCCGCCTGACTTCATTCTTCCATATCTCCTTCATCCGATATCCGTTTTACGCAAACTTGAACTCTATCTCGACCAGAATTCCGAGATGAACACAATGGCGCAACCCATTTCCCTTAATTCTCACGTATGAGATTAATTATTCTTTAATTTAGTTAATTTGATTATTCAAAAATCCGGGGTGTTACACACCGTGGTTGCACATCCACAGTCTAATGGAAAAGTCAAAGTAGTCAATAAAATTATTAAATCAATCTTGAAGTAGCGATTGGAACAAGCTAAAGGCAAATGGGTCGATGGGCTCCCTTTAGCTCTCTGGGCATATCGGTCTACCTATAAGACTGCCACCAGACACACCCCCCTCGAATTGTCCTATGGATCGGAAGTTGTCATTCCCATCAAACTTGAAGTTCCTTTCCTTATAGCTACGTACTATGATTCGTTACCAAACAAAGCTCTTCTCTTGGAGTCGCTAGACATTAATTATGAAAAAAGAGAAGAAGCCAACCTCCGTGTCAAGGCTCACCGGTGGAGGGTCGCTCGTTACCTTCGATGTTGGTGATCTTGTCCTGAAACGGATCTTCCTAACTCCTGTACATATGGGTCCCAAATGGGATGGACCCTACGTCATTCGACATAAGATTGATAATGGAACCTTCAGCCTATAGACTATTTATGGCGAGCCTTTTCAGAAAGCATGGAACGCAGAGAAGTTACGATCTTATCTTTCTTATAATTCTTAGTTTCCTTATTATTTTATCTGTTTTACATTATAATAAGGCGTGATTTGTCACCTGCGATAGTTTATGGATAAAAGCTCCTTCCGAGCTATGTCTCATTATTATAATAACTAAATGTTGTGATTCGCCCCACATTAAGTTGAATGTTGACACCCCAACCTACTGAACCATACTGAAACGAGTCGACGTCACTCAGGGGTCGGTAGAAAATATGGGAATAATATACCTAAGCTTGATATTGGAGCTCAAACCTAAGGGCCCCTCTTTGTTGACTCAAAGTGAGGATGACACCGATGCAAACAACATGACTGCCTGTTTGGGAACAACTCTAGTTCTCTTAACTTGAGAAGGAGTATAAAATCACGGACGAGTGTGAAAGGTACACCCTAACTAAAGACCGCTTGATCCCTAAGAACTCTAACCCTTAACGACTAAACGTAGAGTATAAAAGACTTGTGTTCCTAATTGTGATCGTTCGACCTCGAACTAGTCGACCCGATCTCGGGGTCAATAGGATGACTTGACTATCAAAGCAATTCCCCACAAAACAGGAGGCATGGGTATATGCAAGTGATCCAATAAGGAGAATCACTTAAATAACTTCTAGAGTCTGAAATAAATTGGGAACATTAGTACTGCTCCCTAGAAACTTTTTCAAATATTTAGACACATCAATAACATAAGTATTTGAAAACAAAGTAACATTCTTATGCATTCATTTGTATTTACAAACTAAAGCTTGTTTACAAGTACATCAAAGTTTGTCCAAAAAATGAGAAATTTGACAAACAAAAAATTGCGAGGGCCGCACTCGCGTACAACATCCAAAGGGCCACTGACACACATACAACTAAAAGGTCCTACACTTGGGGTGGCTTGTCACCATGCTTCTCCATGTCCTCTAACTCTTTCTTCCTAACAAGTGCTAGCATCTCCTCGGTAGACAAACCAGGCTTGGGTTTCTTGAACATGTTGCCAAAAGAGACAGATCGACCAAACGCTATTGTATCATGCTTTCTCTTGCTTGAACAAATGGAATCATAAAAGGGAGGCACCTCTACCAATGAAATTAAAGTTAGAGGAGTAGAAACTATAGGAGGAACCTTTAGAGGCTTATCAAATAGTTTGGCCTTGAGGGACGAAACGTCCCTCTCGTCTCTGGCTTTAATATCAACAATAGAAGGATAATCACCTTTTTTGGTCTCTCCTGTGATCACTACATTGTCATCCCAGATTGGTCATTGCCATTTCCTCTTTCCTAAGACACATCAGTCATCCCTTCACCCTTGTCTCTCCCAAACACTTCAGCCTTAGCCTCGATAACCCCCTTTGCTAATAGAGTACATATGATGGAAAAAGTAAAAATAATGATAAAAAATTGGACATGAAATTAAGAAAGAAGAAATAAGTTAGCTCAAATAACGGACTCTGCTGATTATTTCTCCAAGCTTTAGATGGTTTTGGAGGTAGGACGGATGAAGAACCGACCTTCATATTCGCGGAAGGGAATGGGTTCGTTGCTCTCGTCCTACTTGCACTATCCTCATCTTCGGGGACAGACTTCCCATTTGCCTTAAGTCGATCAACATCCCTCAACTCCTACAATTTTCTCTTCCCCTCAACTAATGTCTCTCGCTCCTCGTCACGCAAGTACTGCACAATCAAAACCTCCGCATCGACTGGCTCTTCCTGGCTGCCTTAGTCTCTTCCTCCATCCACACTCCTCAGGCGTCGGTCAAAACCTTGTGGTAACCTCTCATCCATGACAGATTCCTATGTCGAAGGATGCTGGCGAAAAACCGCAACAGATTAGCACCAAACGTTTTTCTTGTCTCTTTCATCTTAGCTGCATGCCTCGCTTTAATCGATTGGATTTCAATGTTGTGTTGATATCGGCATCAGTAAGGGCAGAAGCGTTGTTATTAGCAGACTCAAGTATGGCAACAACGTTTTCCTCGGCCGGCTTCTTATCCAACTCGGACAATTCAAGACGATCTCTAAGATCCTGCATCTTATGGTCCCACTTGGTTTTCTCTTTTTCAAAGCTTCATTCTCAGTCTTTAATGACTCACATTCTTTACTCGGCTGCTGAAATCGAGCGTCTTTGCTTTTAGAAATCCTCTGACATTTTTCCTTGAGAGTGCCTACTTCAAGATCGCACTCTTCCACCTTCTTCTGGAATAAACTGATAGTTTCTTTGTCAGCATCCTTCTCTCCCCATAGATTTTCATTCTCCGCCGTTATACCATTAATCAACCTACATAATTGCCTCTCATAGGCATGCATTACATAGTATTGAGTTAAGGCGAAGTCAACATTGGACCTGACCCGATCTTGAAAACTCAACGAAAATGGTTGTAGCAGGGGAGCAGGCTCAATTCTAATGAAGAGGAGGTCTTGGAAGAGTTCTTCTAGTTCTCCGATCCTGTCGATGAATGCCATTTCCTGATCCGAGGGAATCAGTGCTTGATGACTTTTCTTAGTTCGACTAGTAGAGGGATCGATCGAAAGCCGGGGATGGCTTGAAATAGCACGAGAATGCACACATGTGGACTTGTCACCACATTCGGGTATCTTGCCCTGATGACAGAACGAAGGTCGTTGCTTGGGAGTGCCATGCTCCTCCATTCTTCCAAGGGATTTACTTTTACTCTCTTTCTTACTCCCATGGTCTCCCTTGCGCTTTTTCGAAACCTCACTTTCATTTTTCTCCAAGCCGTTTTCCACTTTCTCTGTCTCTTTATTCATTTTCCCTCCAAGATTAACGACTTCATCTTTTCTAACCTACTGCGGGGTCAGTCTGATGGACCCATCTCCATCCGGTAGATATCTAAAATTGACATGTTGAAATTCGGTGTTCACAGCTCCTGAGTTATGATAAAGAAAATACAATCAAATATTTAATATGCACAAGAGAAAATGGTGTTGTGGCGAACATCACTAGTGTTGTGTAATAATACTCCTAAGTCAACCCCAAAATAAAGTTTGACTTGTACCTCCAGCGTCTTTCGGGTCGATTGATGCAAGATCCTCTCCAGACTTAGTATGAAAGAAAACATCAAAATTCGATTTCTATAAAGAAATAATTGTATCAATAATGTCTAGATTTTCCAGGCCCTGATAGCTAGAAGTCACTTCAACCTCTTGTACGCCAGCGCGGAAAAAGAATTATTCCTCGCACTCGCATGTTTCGGAGAACGATCCTCGATCACCTCTTCAAACGACAATTCCTGAGCCCTCTCCGGAACTTCCACAGCAGAGCTCTTTCGCCTCTTCAATCGTTCGAATTCTCAAGTCAGTAATTTTCGGGCAGGCCTCTTCCTCGTTGGACGAGTTTTCCCCTCGGACGGGGGATGAATAGAAGGACCCCCTACTGAAGGCCTTACCTTTGCACCAGTCAATGTTCCCTTAGCAAAGGGCACCTCAACTTAGTTAGGTGTTGATGAAGAAGATTCCTCATTCCAAGACCCTAGTGTTCTATTCTTGTCAAGAAGACCATACTGATGCAAATGTACATCGGTCAAAAAATTCCAAAATTTTCGCTGCTCAAACTTTAAACCAGACAACTTTTTAAAGCGCTCTTCGAGCTCTTCCCACTCAGGATTTTTTAGTTCTTCTCCTGGATAAGAAACAGTTTATGTTAAAAAAGCCACATTATGGTTGCATCAATCAAGACAGAAGACTTACTGCACTGAAGCCAATTGCGAGCACATCTCGGTTAATGTTTAATACAAAACTAGCCGTGACTGATATTCCCTATTTCGCTTAGGATCTTTTTGATGATTTTCCGTCTTTGAGCAGGATCGAAGTAAAGGAAAGAAGAGGAATACTTTTTGTTATGCTTAAAACTAAAAAACAATATTATATCATCGAATGTTGGATTGTGACCCAAATACTTCAAGTACATAACTGATAACGACAGCAAGTTGCCATAAGCGATCAGATGTAGTTACATCGGAGACAAGTTCATCTGTCCCAGGAAATTGACGATGAGTAGAGAAAAAGGAGGAATGGCTCTGGCAGTACACATGGGAAGAGTCAACGCCATGTAGCCTTCTGGGGGTTGTGCGGGCGATCATGCTCCTTGGGCAAACAGACATATTCCTAGGGAATGTTATGTTTGGTTGTTAAATTCTGCAGTTGCTTCAAGATCATTACGCTCGCCCAAGCATCCGAGGGACTTCTCAGGAATTCCATATGTAAGTGTATTGAGTGCCACTGTCATAGTGGCCATCCCACTCGATGCACCGATTACCACAAGAGAATGGTCTTCGATCCACCAATCGATCTTGCTTGTCGATGTCAGGATCGGATTTAGAGTTGGAAAAGGATTCAGGAGTACTTTCCACTATTATAGAAATGGGTAGTACCTTTCTCTTACCAGCTCCCAGTTTGCGAGCAGCTCGTTTACCGACCATTATAAGCTGTCATGTTCACAAGAAACCGTAACCTATCAAAATGAGTGCCGATGTTAAGGTGGATGATGAAGCCACAACTCTAATTAACGATTACAAACAAGGAAATGCAAGATTTGATCGCGGTCAACCACTTCTTCGGTACCCATTTACATGCTAGCCAGTGTTGAGGAATCGACCAGAAGTTCTATCAACCCATGAAAAAGAATTGTTTGTATATGTTGTAACACCCCACGTCCATTAATGTCACTCTCAAAGGGAATGCATTAACTTCCATGGAGCATTTTAAGTGAATATAGAACAGAAAATCACTACAAGACAGATATAAAGCAGTACTTGGAAATTTAAAACTTTATTTATTGCAGTAGAAGGTAAATATGCTTGGTTACATCATCAAAAACCATAAACCAAAGTCAAGTACATCATATCCATCTTGATAAAACAAAGTACATAATATGAAAGACATAATCCCCAACATTAAAATAGCCATAAATAAAGAGAAGTTGAACTTTACATCAGCGGTCCAAGAAATCTTCTAAAAGCCGTCCAAAATCAAGCTCCACTGGTGCTAGTTCCAACCTGAGCACCTGGGGGGAGAAGGGAGAAAAGAGGAGGAAACAAAGGGGGGTCAGACATAAAGTCTGGCGAGTGCGATAACTTTAACAATATAATTAACAAAGTAACTAGGCTAAGGCATAAGTTGGAAAATAGGGAAATGATCATGAACCATTGAGTATGGCGGAGTAAACAAGGAAACAAGATGAACAATGATGTCGTTTAAGCGCACCTAAACCACTATAGTATGATTACTAAACTACACCAAACTATAGGATAATTGCTATACTGCACCACCACTAGTCATCTTAAGGTTGATCCCGCCTACAGACTTAACAATGATATTGGTAGTTTCATGCACACCCTAGCTGCCTTCATAGGTGCCGCCTGCCCCTATCTCCACTAGGTGTACCCACTACCCCTAAGCGATCGGCTCCCTAACTCGTAGATACCCATGTTGGCCCCATAGTGGGGTGTATCACTCCCCAAAGTGGAAACCCGATACAACCAACAATGCTCGGCTTATACCTACACGATGCAACAACGTCTTACCTACCAGACCGGGTCCACACACGCATATGAACCTGTTGGACTTGCGTTGCCACCGCTAACCCGGTTTGGCCTCTTACAGTCAAGCCCAGTATGTGTGTCCCGTCCTCGACTTGGGTCGAGCCCACAAAGATACGTATGGGTTACTGGTTGAAATGGGCCCCCATTACTTGACACAAGCTATCCACCTAAGCTTGGTCCCCTCTAATATATCCCACTTAACCCACTTCTTATTCATGTTTCAATTTTGGTTAAGTGTTTCTAATCGTATTTCCAAATGCCACCCAAGGCACCCACTAGATTCCACATGCCACCCAAGGCACCCACTTAACCCCCTCATGCCCTGTTTATCTGGTTAAGTGTTTCTTAATTCATTAAGACCGTAACCTCATAAAGACCTCTCACATTAGACTGGCATTTGTGGCAGCTGGATTTGTCGGGCGGGTCCGGGAAGTCTTACACCACAAAAGAGCCTAACCTCGTGTCTTTACAATTGTTAAGTATTTAGTTTATGCCTAAGACCTCTCACATTAGAGTGGCATTTGTGGCAGCAGGATTTGTCGGGTGGGTCCGGGCTGTCTTACACCACAAAAGAGCCTAACCTCGTGTCTTAGACGATTAATTACTCCTAATTAATCATTCCCCAATTTGAATTACTTTCCCTATTCAAATTATCAATCAATTCCAAATTTAACGATGTCCATAATTGACTCAATTATGTCCATCCATTTATGGTATGTAAAATCATACCAATTTTTACCACAATTATATTTTATGCCTTTTAAGGCATTTATGCCAATTAAATCTTTTTAATATTATCCCCTTTACGCCCACGTTGTACGTTTGTTCGTTTAACGTAAAATATACGTTAGTCTAACTCATGGAATAAAGAGAAAACATCACAACATACACATAATTGAAGCATAGATCTAACAGAGGGGTGAGCTTGCATATGTGAATGATGTTCTACATCTAAAACTTGCATAGGCCAAAGTTACAACTTGCATAAACAACATATGTCATGGATCCAAATCTAAAAGTGTGAACTTGATGAGATAATGGCCACCAACTTGCATAAACAATCATATGTCATGGATCCAAATCTAAAGGTGTGAACTTGATGAGATAATGGCCACAAACTTGCATAAACAATCATATGTCATAGATCCAAATCCAAAGGAATAAACTTGCATAGGTAATAATCCTAAACTTGCATAACATGATTCATATCCAACTCATAAACTTACATATGTGATTTATACATCACAACAATGGTGTAAACTAGTACTAACATGTAAAGTATCATGTAGAATTTAGCATATATGTCATAGCCTAACTTTCAATTGAATTTTCACATAAACTAGGTGTCATAACCATGTAAGGTCACATATAATTCTACCCAACTTGAATATGGTTCATGTTTGAATCAAAATCTAAACATGCCTACATATGTTTTATCATATGAATCAACATAACCGACTAGCATATGAAACATGATGATTTGATTGTATATAAAATTACAACATGGATGATAGCAACATAATTTTGCATCATAAATGATAGCATCACAACATAACGTCATAGAGATTTCAATAACAATCCTACAACATAATTACAACATACAATCAATACTTCATATCACATCCATACAATCCGCATTATATCTTAATCCAATTAAATTACTAATTATCTTGTTAAAACTATCGAACTCACAACTCAAACGCAGTCTTGAGTTCTGAATTATGATTTCTGGAGTTGAATTAGCTCTCCTTTGATGAAGATTCGCTGTTAGGGTTGAGTAGTTCTGATTTGATTTGTTGTTCTCTCTCTTTAATTTGGTGGCGGCTGCTCTAGGGTTCAAGACAACAGCATGACGCCCATAGTTTTAGTTTTAATTCTGATTTAGGGTTTGAGTCTATGGGTCTTTTTATAGAGTTATGAATTAATTTAAGCCGTCGAACGATCTTAGGGTTAATCAAAACCATTCAATCATGATAGGGTAACAAGTCAGCCCTAATGACTCAGCAAGGAGTCAGAAAGGACTCAGCAACGTGGGTCAGCCTAAACCAGAAAACTGTGCATGCTCACTGCCTCGGCCTGGGCGCACTTGGCAGGTGCGCCAGTGCAAATATGTATTGACGCACTTCCCAAGTGCGCCAGTGCATTTTATTTTTATTTTTTTTCTATCTTTTGCCACCCATCTTCGTTCATCCATAACTCCTTCATCTGGTACCCGTTTCCCGCAAACTCGGACTCTATTTCAACCAGAATTCCGAGACGAACACAATAGCGCTACCCAATCCCCATAATTCTCACGTCTGAGATTAATTATTCTTTAATTTAGTTAATTCGATTATTCAAAAATCCAGGGTGTTATATTCTCCCCTCCTTAAAGGATTTCGCCCCCGAAATCCCCAAGTTAAGGAGAATGCATATCCTACCATCCAAACAACCATCTACTCAACCATCAAACACGGGAATCCATTGTCCTTATAAAATTTCTAACGCTGTATGAACATATGCAAGAAGTGTGTGTATATGTTCCTTATCTAATGCAAAATCAGGCAGTCTACTAATTCAGTTGACCTCCTTAATGCAAACCGTGATAGTGCCATGCGTCCATTATGTAGGCGAAGGAATCCTATCGATACATATTATCTCTACATGCGTGCACAACCATTCACCAAAATGCAACATCCATATGATGGTACAACCATTATACATCCATTACTTAAATATGTACACACATTTATATGCAATATGCAATATGAAGTGACTGAGCCGATCTAGTGCCTAAAGTGTGTGTATATGCATCCACGAGCAACCACAAGCAAACACTTGCATCCACATGCATCCATCATACATAACATGTCTCAAACACATGTTTCAACCATAGGACTACCCTATCTAAAGGTCAAAGACACTAGCGAGAGGACATACTAAAGATAAGATAAGTACAAGGTAAGCGATAAAGGAGAAATTAAAGGACATACCCTCGAAAAGAAAAGGGTACAATGAACGCATCTTCGCTTCCATCTCCCAAGTAGCGTTGCTCTCATCATCTCCCCATTGCACTTTGACTAGTTTGACCTCTCGATTCCTCAACTTCTTAATCTCCGACCCAAGAATGCACGTAGGAGCTCGTCGAATCGTCGCATCACGCTCGATCTCCACCTCTCAAAGCAAGCTCGCCTCTACCACTTCCGCGGTCTCGTGCAAGCACTTCCTCAAATGTGATACATGGAATATGTCGTGTACACCACTAGGTCTCTCGAGCAACTCCACTCTATACGCCATCTGCCCAATCCTCTCCTTAATAGGAAACGTCCCTACGAACCTTGGTGCTAACTTCCCAACGGACCCAAGGCGAACGACGTTCCGTAATGGAGACACCTTGACAAAGACCATGTCCCCAACATCAAACTCAAGATCTGACCTCCTCTTGTCCGCATAAGATTTATGTCTATCTTGCGCCGTTTTCATCCTCCTTCGAATCAAATTGATCTTTTCCGAAGTCTCTCTAATCATATCGGGTCCAAGCAAGATCTTGTCTATAGACTCCCACCAACATGTAGGCGAACGACACGGCCGTCCATAAAGAGCCTCGAACGGTGCCATGCCAATACTAGACTGAAAGCTGTTATTATATGCAAACTCTACCAACGGAAGATGTTCCTCCCATGTACCTCTGAAGTCTAAGACACATAACCTCAATAAGTCCTCTAGAATACGATTCACCCTCTCGGTCTGGCCGTCCGTCTGAGGATGATATGCGGTACTCAAACACAACTGAATCCCTACCGCCTCTTGTAAGCTCTTCCAAAATTCGCTAGTGAAGATAGGATCGCAGTCGCTCACTATGCTAGAAGGAACACCGTGCAAACGAACTATTTCTTGAATGTATACGGAGGCTAACCATGGAGCAGTCCTCTTACTCTTCACAGGAATGAAATGGGCGCTCTTAGTAAGTCTGTCTACCATGACCCAAATCCCCGTATTACCCTTCCTCGTCTTGGTAACCCGTCAACAAAGTCCATCAAAACACTGTCCCACTTCCATTGTGGGACCTCCAATGGGTGAAGCAATCCACCGGGCTTCTTTTGCTCTGCTTTTACTTATTGGAACACCAAGCATCTAGCGACAAACTCGGCCACGTCCTTCTTCATACCGGCCCAAAAGTAAACTCGTCTCATGTCTAGGTACATCTTGTCCCCGCCGGGATGGATGGTCATCTTCGAACGATGTGCATCATCAAGAATGGTCTTCCTTAGGCCATCGTCTTTCGGTACACAAAGTCTACCATCCCTACGTAACCAACCCTTATCATCTAGGGTATACCTACGGAGATGGCTCGATGACTCCCCCCTCCTTTGAGCTTTTCTACTAACTCAACCAACTGTGGGTCGTCTCGTTATGCCTCGTCAATCCTTCCCAAAAGCGTAGGTATGACCTCTAAGGATGCTAGCAAACCAAGTACAAAGTCAATGGAAGTTTAAAGTCAAACTTAGAGATGAACTCTAAGATCCGCCGCTCAACAAACAACGGACTCAAGGACAACCTTTTTCTACTTAAGGCGTCCGCCACCACGTTACCCTTGCCAGGGGTATATGCTATCTTGAAGTCGTAGGATGCTAAGAATTCCATCCATCTTTGATGCCTTAAGTTCAAGTCCTTCTGAGAGAATAAGTATTTTAGCGATTTGTGGTCAGTGAGTAATTCGAATTTTTCGCCAAGAAGATAATGACGCCAAGACTTAAGCGCGAAGACAATAGCGGCTAACTCAAGGTCATGTGTAGGGTAATTTCTCTCATGCACTCTCAATTGCCTTCCACCATAAGCTATTACCCTTCCCTCCTGCATTAAGACTGCACCTAGTTCTGTCCCACAAGCATCGGTATAAATGGTAAATGGCTTACTCCCATCTGGCAACACTAAGACTAGGGCTGTGGTCAAAGCTCTCTTTAAACGTTGGAACGCATCATCACAATCTACGTCCCACATGAAAACTAAGTTCTTCATCAAGCGTGTTAATGGGGCTGATTTTTTTGCGAAGTCTTTGATGAACTTCGTATAGTAGCCAGCCAACCCTAAGAAACTCCTCAACTCGGTAGCATTTTTAGGAACCTTCCAATCTTGGATGGCCACTACCTTCGCGGGATCCACAACTATCCCTTCTTTGGAAACCACGCGCCCTAAGAATCGCACTTCCTTCCTCCAAAAGTGACATTTAGAAAATTTAGCTTTAAGGCTATGCGCTCGAAGTGTTTCCAACACTTCCCTAAGATGTAGGGCATGCTCTTCTTCGCTTTTAGAAAAGATCAAGATGTCATCCACAAAGACTACCACGAATCTATTAAGGTACTCCCTAAACACGCTACTCATCAAATCAACAAAGTATGTGGGGGCGTTTGTCAAACCGAAGGGCATCACAAGCCACCCAAAGAAACCGTCTGGATTCCTTATGGCAGTCTTGTCTATGATATCCTCAGCCACTCTCAACTGATGGAAACCCGTGGCTAAGTCCAACTGCGAAAACACTGAGGCGCCAACTAACTGATCGAAGAGATCGTCAATCCTCGGCAGTGGGTGTCTATTCTTCTTAGTAAGCTTATTAAGTTCTCTATAGTCCACACAAAGTCTAAGGGACCCATCTTCCTTCGTGGAAAATACTACTGGAGCACCCCACTCCGATATATTATGTCTGATGAACCCCTTCTCAAGCAATTCTTTCACTTGCTTACTGAGTTCTCTTCTCTCTCTTGGAGCCATATGGCGCACTGGCAATGCAACTGGCTTTGCATTATTCACTAGATATATTCGAAAGTCTATCTCACGTTTTGGGGGTAAACCCCTCACCTCATCGAAGACATCAGCATATTCACGGACTATGGGAACAAAATGTAAATCATCAATGGATGCATCAAGCGATTCTAGGTAGCTAAGCATTACTGGACCTCTAGGGTCACAAGAAATATCAAGGGTCTTTCCAGAACGAGTCAACAATCTAACTACCCTTCTTTCACAATTTAGGATGGCCCCTTATCTAGTTAGCCAATCCCTACCTAGAATTAAACCGTACCCCATGAAGCCAAGAACAAAAGCGTTGCACTCAAACTCAACGCCCAAAATAAACACTCTCAAATCCCAACAAATCATAGAAAGATGAGACGAACCATCGATAGGATTTGAGACTACTAAGGGATCATTAACTAGACTAGTATCAAGGTGCAGTGTTTCAACTAATGATGTAGAAATAAACGAATGTGATGCGCCAGAATCGAATAAAGTAAGGACAGGATGATCAAACAGAAAAACTAAACTTTCGACAGAAATTGCTCTACCTCGTTCTTGCAGCGGTGGGACCACGAGAGCCTGAACTTGTCTCCTTTCCTGCCCTAGTGCCATAAGAGCTTGCACCTGTCCTCCCGAGGTAGACCCTGCCCTCTGCCCTTTCCTAGGGCAGTCCTTAATAAGTTGTCCCGCCTCGCCACAGTGGAAACAACCGGTCTTCTTCTTCTTCCTACAATCTTTGCTTAGATGGCCGGGTGTCCCACAGTTAAAGCATCTTTTCTTTCCCTTAGCCTTGTTGCCTTTGCCACCTTTCTTGTTCTGCTGTTGCTGTTGCGACTTCTTTTGATCCCCTTTCTTCTCGGGTGCCTTATTAGCCTTGGCGCCCTTCTCCTCTTCATGCATGAGCGCCATGTCAACTAGTCTCTCGAAGGTAGCCCCCATGGGAATGTGGGTCATAGCTAACCCATGAAGCAGCTCGTTTAAACCCTTAATAAATCTTAGAGCCTTCTTTTCTGGAGTGTTCACCAAGTCCAAGCCAAACCTTGCCAATTGGTTGAATTTGTTGACGTACTCTTTCACCGATAGATTCCCTTGCTTCAGCGCCGAAAACCTTTCCATGTATAGATTCTCTTCAGTCCGCGAGAGAAACTTCACCTCAAACCTCTACCTAAAATATGGCCATGTATCAACTGGATGTCCCCCATTAGTGACCTCCCACCAAAACGAGGCCTCATTCTTCATTAGCCAGGCAGCCAACTGGACCTTTCTTTCATCATCCACTTCAAAGATCCTAAACAATTCTTCCACCTCCTTTAGCCAGTTACGAGCTTCAACAAACGTCTCCGTCCCATGAAAAGGTTTTCCACCCATTGCTCTAAAGTCCTTACATATCTTAGCAAAAGTATCAACGCGAGGATGAGGAGGAAGAGGAGCATTTGCTGGACCTGCGGCGGCGGCCCTAGCCTCAAGATATTGACGAAACCAACCGGGTACATGAACACCCTCTGGTATCTCAGATGCTTCAGACATGCTGAAACGAAAAAGGAAAGATTCAATATAAAAGAGCTGAGGGATAGATATATGGCTCTTGGGGTTATGCTTTCTAAAATATACTTTTTCTCTTGAAAATACTTTCCTTAAAACATACTTTTGAAAGTACTTCTTTATAAAAATTGTTTTGAAAAATTGTTTTTCAAAATTCATATCTGTTCTGGTAACCTTCATCTCTGATACCAGTTGTAACACCCCACGTCCATTAATGTCACTCTCAAAGGGAATGCATTAACTTCCATGGAACATTTTAAGTGAATATAGAATAGAAAATCACAACAAGACAGATATAAAGCAGTACTTGAAAATTTAAAACTTTATTTATTGCAGCAGAAGGTAAATATGTTTGGTTACATCATAAAAAACCATAAACCAAAGTCAAGTACATCATATCCATCTTGATAAAACAAAGTACATAATCTGAAAGACATAATCCCCAACATTAAAATAGCTATAAATAAAGAGAAGCTGAACTTTACTTCAGCGATCCAAGAAATCTTCTAAAAGCAGTCCAAGATCAAGATCCACTGGTGCTAGTTCCAACCTGAGAACCTGGGGGGGAGAAGGGAGAAAAGAGGAGGAAACAAAGGGGGGTCAGACATAAAGTCTGGCGAGTGCGATAACTTTAACAATATAATTAACAAAGTAACTAGGCTAAGGCATATGTTGGAAAATAGCGAAATGATCATGAACCATTGAGTATGGCGGAGTAAACAAGGAAACAAGACGAACAACGATGTCGTTTAAGCGCACCAAAACCACTGTAGGATGATTACTAAACTACATCAAACTATAAGATAATTGCTATACTGCACCACCGCTAGTCATCTTAAGGTTGATCCCGCCTACAGACTTAACAATGATATTGGTAGTTTCATGCACCCCTAGCTGCCTTCATAGGTCCCGCCTGCCCCTATCTCCACTAGGTGTACCCACTACCCCCAAGTGATCGGCTCCCTAGCTCGTAGATACCCGTGCTGGCCCCACAGTGGGGTGTATCACTCCCCAAAGTGGCAACCCGATACAACCAACAATGCAAGGCTTATTGTAATAACCCGGAAAATACGAGCCAATTTAAAAATTTTAAATTGGTGATTTCAAAGGAATTTGAACAATTGAAATAGAATATTTCAATAAAATATGGAATTAGAAATAGTGAGTCAATTTGAAAATTTGAATTCAAACTTTGACTGACTGTGCAGGGTGGAAAATATAATGGATTTTGGTGAAACCAAAAATATTTAAATCTGTTAGTCAATACCTTTCTAACGAATCTGAAAAATCGAAGTTTCATAACGGGAATCAAAAGTTATGGCCGAATGAATTTTCAGAATGGTCGCTATATAGAATATATAGCCCTGGAAATTTGATATTTTGCATACGACCTCGGAATTCGACGAAACCACTTTTGTTGGGTCCAGGATGTCAAACTATTGCTAGGTTTCAAATTTCATGATTTTTGAAGCTAGTATGTGAGCGTGGCAAAAGGAAATGTGTTTGGTCAATTTCTGTTAAATTGGATCGACCAGAAAATGGCCATTTTTCAAACGAGCTCAGAATTCGACGAAACTGGTTTTGTTGGGACCGTAGGGTCAAAACATAGCAAGATTTATTTTTCTAGAATTTTTCGATTCAGTTTGTGGCCCTGGCAAATTGAAATGTACGTTTAAATTAAATATTAAATGTTTTATATTTTAATTTGAAAAATAACTGTCTGTAACAGTCGAACTGGCCAGCGAAACATATCCCATTGTGTTCGGAATGGGGGTATTTAGCCAGGGGCGACAGTCGTTGGGTTTTATTTCGAGTCCGTGTGTGGAAGGGGGTATTTTTGGAAATAAATAAATTAAAAATTAAAATAAAAAGGGAGCCGACCAATCAGAATTCATCTCCCTCATCGTTCTTCCAGGCGCGACGCGGAAAAGGGATCCGAACTTCTCTCTTCAATTTCTCCACAACCACACAACGAAATCAAGCAAACTCAGATCCATTTTGAAGAGCGTTCAGAGATCTTCAAATCCATAGCAACTTCAAGATTTATCGTTGAGTGTAGAGGGAGATATCGCGCCGAGAAAGCTCGAACTTCGTGCAGCCGCCGTGGGTGCTAGGGACCATCGAGCCGATCATCTCGGGTAGCGTTGGGAAGCTCTTCCCTTCCTCTTCGACGCAGCGCTGGCTGTTCGTCCTATAGCTTCGCGGTTTAGCCGAAAAGTGGAACCCTAGTTTTCGAGCACAAAGGAGGTATACGGCTAAACCTATTTTAAACTGATTTTTACACTATAAAGCGTTGCAAACTTGTAAAAATCGTATCTTTTTGCTACGTTAACGAATTTCGATGAAACAGGAGACACCGTGACCGCAAGGAGGCTCTCTACATTCTAGAAGAAGCCGCGGATTTTTCTGACATCGTATCGATTTTTAGCACTCTGAAAACCAATGTGAGGAATCTAAACTAATTGTGTGAATGAAATCGTGTTGTATAAATTATATAAGCGAAGTGTAAATTATATACGCATTGTATACCTCATGTACATTTGTTGTATAAGTTATATTAGCGAGGTATAAATTATAAAAGCGTTGAATGAAACATATATGCTTTGAATTGTGATGAAATTCAAGTGAATTATAATATAATTATTATATTATATATATATATACTCCCCTCGTCCACAAACCATGGACGATATTTATTGTGGTGAATTGGTGTGAAATATTGGATGAAAAATACGAATGGTTGAATAATTGTTTGTGGTTGATATTGTTTGGTTGTGGTTGAAAAATACCCATTGGTGGTTGAAACAAATTAGAATAGGGTTGTGGAATTGAAAATAAAACATGTCGCCTACGTGCGAATTAGATGCATGAATCCCCATTTTCAAAAACCGCGAGGTTTTAAGGTAGAGCGAGGAGCCGTACTAGGGACGGTGTCGGTTTTAACTACCCTGCCGTTATGCTGCCGAAATTTTGAATAATCTTTGTGTGTTAGAATTATTTTCATATGTTGAAATTATTTTCATGCGTTAAAACTAAAACCATATGATGAAATTATACCCATGTGTGGAAATGTTTGTGTGTGGAAAAGTGTTGTGTGAAAATTAAATTCAGTTGTGAATAAATGAAGTGTTTAAACAATAAAAATCACATTTTTATATATATATTAAGTATGAAAAATATTCGCCTTATATAAATAGTTTCAACAATAAACATCCCATCTTTCTAATATGAACAAAATAAATAAAATGTCCATGTGTGGAAATGCTCATTTGTTGAGAAGAGTGTGCAGTAGAAAAGTTCATGTGTTGAATAAAAAGATCGGACAATAAAAATTACATTTTATTGAAACTATGAAGTGTTGGAAACATCCATTTGTCGAATAAATATTTTGAATGATAAAAATATCATTTTTATCATATATGTGATATGCTAAAGATATGCGGACGTTGAAATAAGTATTTGTGAAGGAAATATTATTTTTAACATGCATAGGGACTAAATAAAGTAGTCATGTGTTGAAATCTATTTTAGTTCGCCAAAATTACCATTTTTGAAATGTGAAGTGTTAAAAATAGCCACTTGTTCAAATAAATGTGCATAAGTTGAAATATACATTAATTAGCTAATGATATGATTTTAGCCTATGCATGCAACATTAGAATGAATGGTGTTTTTAAACCAAAGTAAATCAAATATGAAACTGAATGGAAAATGATAAGTGATAGAAATTGTATATATGTACATGCATATCTATTGAACAGGTTAAAGCAAAGGGGCTAGAGAAGAGAAATAAAATTTTGTGCCCGACAAATAGGTACACATTTACTGCTTTGTTTGGGTGATGATTTTATGAGCCTGTTGGCTAGCCGCTTGGCTTTTCCTTTTTCTTTTTGATATGAAATGCCCGTGTGGCCATTTGGGAATTTTCCCAGACCCTCCCGTACAAAGGAGGTTATGGCGAAATTTTCCGAAATTTAAAGGCGTTAGTGAAATAATTGAAGTGGAAACGATATAGGAATTTTTTAACGAACTATATTTATATAAATATATAAATATAAATAAAATTAAAACGAAACGTGGCCGTGCAGTTCGTGTTTTGAAACCGTGATTTCAAACGGCCAGTACGGGAAATCTGACCATTGGATTTTCCCGAAACCGCAACCGTGGGGTCCGCCTTGGAAATATCTTTCCAACGTCACCAACTTTGTGAAGATCCGACGGTTGGATTGTCTGGAATGTTTAATTCAAATCTGAAGAAACACAGCGCCAGAAACGATTATATTTATATATATATATATATATATAAATATAATTAAACTAAATCGAATAATGACGCTGCAGTTCGTAAATTGAAATCGTAACTTCAAATGGCTAGTGTGGAAGATCCGACCGTCGGATTTTCCCAAACCTGAAACCGTTGGATTCGTTTTGAAATGACCTTATGACATAAAATTTGTGAAGATCCAACGGTTAGATTTCTAGATATGTGTAAAACAAAATTAGTGAAAAGTAGCGCCAGTGTATCGACACGACCTGAAACGTCGTTTAATTAAATATGGTCGTTTTAAATTAAATAAAAATGGCGAGATATCGTTATAAAATACTATAGACGATATAGAGTGGAAATAAACCAATTTTGTTGTGTTTGCTTGATATGTGATGGTTGAATGTATTTGACGTGATGAAATGTGAAGGTTGAATAGTCCAACCATGTGAATAATTGATTTGAAAATCTAAATATACGTGGGTTATTTGAAAAGGCCGAGTTCATCTCATTTCAAATAATCGATCAACGTTGAGAAGTCGAAGAGTCGAAGATGGTTGAAGACTGACGATCTCCACATTGGATGGATGGGCGCTACTGATGCTCGTGATTGGAGTAGCTACCATGAAGGAATTGAAGTAGTAGCCGTCCAAACATAATGTTGATTGTATGGATATGTGAGGAATTGGTGCCTCCGGTTTCGTTCAGACCCAGAACGGACTTGTAAATGGACTGTGTGTCTAACATTGGATTTTGTTCTGTGTTGATTGATCTCAATTAAATATATATCTGTTTGGCGGCGGAGAATTTATTCTCTTGCTTAACGCCCTTCTCTGAGACGTACGAGCTCAGCGGTTATGTATTGACAGAAATCAGTCGCATGGAGTGGATTGCCCGTGTGGCACGCCTAAGTGGCATATGATCAAGACTTCTGTTGCAAAGCAAGGTCTTGTGGTTGATGATCAAAGCATGGTCTGTGTGTCGTAGCTTTGAGTATAACGTGAATTCGCGAGCCTCACACCCCGGTATGAGTCAAAAACTGGAGAAGGACCCAAGGAGTGCATGACGTTTCTTTCTAGCTATGGTGGTGTCAGTGACCTCCCAGCCCTGACATTTATATCTACTTTTCACCTGTGTGGTTGTTGGAATGCGAGGCGCCTCGATTATAGGTCTGTAAGGACCGGGAAACGTGTGTTTAGGAATTGCCAATCCTCAAAAGTAAGAGAGGACCGGCCTTGGAGGATCCAGGGGATTGCTGTGTGCGGTCCCGAGGCATTTGCTAGAGTGTCTCGAATGGAGAGAAGCTTGCCCCTTGCCTCGACTCATGAAGGAATCCAATTTCCAATACGAAATATGCGGACGTGATTGTATTACTAGTATGGCGACATAGTAGATGGTAGCTATGCCGCCTAGGATTGATATTTATGATTGAATTTGCTTTTGAAACATATATGCACTAGTAATAATATCAAACACTTTTGTTTTATTCGTATGAAGCATCTTTGGCCATTATAAGGGAAAACTCTATCCTCCGGCTTGCGTTGCATTGTGTGATGGGACCTGAGTCTTATAATGGCTTCATTTTATAAAAAGCATTGCGTTGATTTAATCGTTTACTTTATCTCATGCACTAGCACTCATTGGAGTAAACCCGTTCCGCGAAAGTGGCGTGGTCCTTTGATTTGTCTTATTATTGTTGTTAATAAGTTGAGTAGATTTCTCATACCAGTCCCATGACTGACTCGTAGTTTGTTTCACCTTGCAAACTCGGGTGCCCTCGTTTTCACATGGGCAGCCTAGTTACAGGTTTCTGACGCACCTTTTGGCTCATGGCGAGGCTTGACTACACCATGCTGACTTGGATTTTCTCCGCCATTATTGTATCTATATTATGATTCCGCCATTGGCGATGTAGACTGATATTCCTTTTGTGTACTCTTTATGTATGATTCCGCCTCAGGCGATGGTGACTGATTATGTATCATTATGCACAAAGTTGTATCCTGTACTGTGCTTCTCTGATGTGATGATATCTATATGATACCGCTGTCATATGTGTGTAAATTATTCTATTTTCTGTTTATGCTATTATCTGTGATCTGCTAATGATGACTAATGTGTTATATTCCAATGATTATCCTTAACACCGTGTCACGGGGTTTTGGGATCGTCACAGCTGGTATCGGAGCTTTGGTTAACCTTAGTTCTGGAGTCTAACACATTAAACACTTCGTCAAAATAGAATCAGTAGTATTCTAAGGCGAGTCGCTCATTAGAGATAGGACTAGTAAAGTCCTAGAATGAGCCGAGCAGAATAGCAAAAACATTTGATCAGTCCATCGTTATCTTTCCGTAAAATTTTCTGCTTAACTATGCAATAGACTATCATTTCTGTTAGCTGACTTTTCCGTTGCTTATACAGAATTTGACAAATGGCTACCAGAGCAGCCGCCGCTAGAGGAGGCCGTGCCGGCCGAGGCCGAGGAAGAGGAGAAGTCCCAGCTCAAGAAGGACCTTTGATACAACCTCCGGCAGCTCAATACTTCGAGCTAGACCGTGTAGCTAAGACATATAAGAATTTAGGAGGCAAGACCTTCTCGGGAACTGGCACCGTAATAGAGGCCCTTGCATGGCTCAAAACATGCGAGAAAATTCTTGAAGGCCTAAGGCTTGGAGACGAAGACAAAGCTATTATGGGCGCCTGGCTTATGCAGGAACAAGCTGAATTATGGTGGGAATCTCTTACCGCCGGGAATAGAGAAGCTGGAAGAACATGGGATGGATTCAAAGAACTCTTCAAGGAGAAATATGTCCCAGAACAAGCTCTAGAAAGAATGCACGATGACTTCGCCAATCTCCAGCAGGGGGATCTTTCCGTGCAAGATTATCTGAGTAAATTTACACTGTTGTCGCCCTATGCTCCAGAGCTCGTCGCCACTACGAAATCCAAAAATAAGAGGTTTATCCTTGGGCTAAGACGACAATATCATGATAGAGCCATGGCCCATGTCAAGCTGGAATTCAACGAGCTGGTGGAAATGACATGCAACTACGAAGACCTTGATCAAAGGCATCTGGATCAGGATCGCGCTAGAAGCCAAGCCGGAAACAAGCGCAAGCCTGTTGTTAATCAAGGCGAGTCAAGCCAAGCAGCATCTTCAAAACCTCAGACTGGCAAGCCGCCAAGAGGAAATTGCTTTAACTGTGGCAAGCCGGGCCACTACTCAAACGTCTGCACAGCTCCGAAGAGGCAGAAGACAAATTCTCAAGGTTCGAGCCAAGGCTCCCAGAACCCTCGCTCGTGCTTCAACTGTCGCAAGACCGACCATCTGGTCAAAGACTGTCCTTTGCTGAAGAAAGCTACAGTAGCTCACGTCTATGACGGGTCGAGCCTGCCGGCTGCTTCCGACGGAGCAGGTAAACCTGATGTTTTGGGAGGTACCCTTACCATTAAAAATATTCATGTTTCTGTATTGTTTGACACAGGTGCGTCGCGTAGTTTCATTGCTAATAACACAATGCAGAAATTAAAGTTAAAACAGAGAAAGCTTAAAGAATCGGTAGAAGTACATAACCCGATAGGGGGTCCTATTACTCTCGGTACATGTTGTAGAGTGCCAATCTCTTATTCTTTCTACAAATTTCCTTTTGATTTAATCGTTATGGATTTTCCCGAATTCGATATCATTCTCGGGCTAGATTGGTTAACAAAGTATGAAGCCGAAGTGAAATGTGCGGAAAGAATCGTAAAAATTCGAACGGAGCTTGGACATATATATATATACCCTGTCATGGTTCGAATCCGAATAGAGAAGAATTTTGGTCAGCATTAGAACTTATCCCCACTTCCGTGGAAAAGATTCCGATTGTTAGAAACTATGCGGATGTGTTTGAAGAAGTTGAAAACTAACCTACGCAAAGAGAAATAGAATTCCGAATCGATCTAATTCCCAATGCCAGACCAGTGGTGCATCCAATTCGCAGAATGACTCCGAAAGAAAAAGAAGAATTAGGCGATCAAACTCGTCAACTGTTGTGGAAGGGTCTAATCAGACCTAGTTTTTCTAATTGGGGTGCGGCTGTTGTGTTTGTCCCAAAGTCAGACGGTACCCTTAGATTATGTGTTGATTACCAAGATCTTAACAAACAGACGCTCAAAAACAAATATCCATTACCCCGCATCGATGATTTGCTAGACCAATTGAATGGTGCGAAAGTATTTTCCCGAATGGACCTAGCTACGGGGTTTCATCAATTGAGAATAGCAGAAGAGTGTGTTCCTTTGACAGCTTTCAGAGGTCCAGACATATTTTATGAATGGTTAGTAATGCCGTTTGGCCTATGCAACGCTCCAGCATACTTTGTCGATCTAATGAATAGAGTGTTCAGGGGAGTTCTAAATAAATTTGTCCTCGTCTTCATCGATGATATTTTAATCTACTCCAAATCAAAACCCGAGCATGAAAAACACTTAGAACAAGTATTGGAGATTCTAAGGAAGAACGTCTTCAAAGCCAAATTCTCTAAATGTGTCTTCTGGCAAGAAGAAGTCAAATTTCTTGGCCATGTCGTGTCAGAGAAAGGAATTTCTGTTGACCCAAGCAAAATAACAGCGATTCAAGACTGGAAACAACCCACTACTCCCACAGAAGTTAGAAGTTTTATGGGGTTGGCTAGTTATTATCGGAAGTTCGTTAAGGATTTTTCGAAGATATCCGGTCCGTTAACGAAGCTCACAAAGAAACATGAGAAGTTTAAGTGGACTTCCGACTGTGAAGAAGCCTTCCAGGAATTGAAATCGAAACTGACCACTGCTCCAGTGTTAACTATTATTAATGGCAATCAAGATTTAACGGTTTGGACAGATGCTTCTATTAGAGGTCTTGGTGCAGTGTTAATGCAAAGAGGCCAAGTAGTCGCCTATGCAAGCCGCCAACTGAAACCGCATGAGAAGAATTATGTGACTCATGATCTTGAGTTGCTAGCCATCGTTTTTGCCTTGAAAATCTGGAGGCATTATTTATTGGGCGAGAAATTTATACTGTACACAGATCATCAATCGTTGAAGTATTTATATACCCAGAAAGATCTGAATTTGAGACAGCAGCGTTGGCTAGAATTTCTTGCAGCGTATGATCTTGATATCCTGTATACGCCGGGGAAAGCTAACGTAGTAGCGGATGCGCTTAGTAGAAAAACCGCAATCATTGCCAATCTTATAATTACACCTAGATTGATTGATAGGATTTCAGCTCTTCAAAAAGACGATGAGTTCATTTAGAGAATCAGTCAGAGGGTCAAAGAAGGTGAAACCACGAGTTTTCGTATTGACTATAAGGGGTTCTCAGGTTAAATAATAGGATTTGCATTCCAAATATTCCAGGCCTTCGAAGAGAAGTGTTAGATGAATGCCATAAATCCAAATTTTGCATCCATCCTGGGGTGAGTAAAATGTACAACGATATCAAACGCACTTTTTGGTGGAAGGCAATGAAAAGAGATATTTCTTTGTATGTAAGCAGATGCCCTACTTGTCAATTGGTCAAGAGTGACCAACAGAAGCTAGCTGGACTGTTGCAACCGTTGGAAGTCCCAAGTTGGAAATGGGAGCAGATTTCCATGGATTTCATAGATGGTTTACCACGAACCAGGAAAGGTAATGACAACATTTAGGTAATCGTAGATTGCTTCACGAAGACTGCCCATTTTATACCTGTCAGATCCAATAGAACCGCTCAAAGTCTAGCGCAGATATATTTTAGAGAAATTGTTAAGCTGCATGGAATTCCCATCAGCATAGTCAGTGATAGAGATCCCCTATTTACTAGCAAATTCTGGGAGGCTTTCCAGACAGAATTGGGAACAAAATTGAATATGAGTACCGCTTATCACCCTCAAACAGATGGCCAAACTGAGCGGGTGAATAGAATTCTAGAAGATTTATTGCGGGCTTGTATAATTGATTTTGGTGGGTCATGGGAAGATCACTTGCATTTGGCAGAATTCTCATATAACAATAGCTATCAAGCGAGTTTGGGAATGTCGCCATTTGAAGCATTATATGGCAGACCTTGTAGATCTCCAGCATGTTGGGTAGAACCTGGCAACAGACTTGTGTTAGGACCCGATATGATTAGAGAAGCATCTGATAAAGTCGACTTCATCAAGAAACGATTGAAAGCCGCCCAAAGCCGACAAAAAAGTAATGCAGACTCTAGAAGAAGAGATTTATCATTTGCCGTTGGCGATTATGTTTATTTGAAGGTTTCTCCGATGAGAGGAGTAATCAGATTTGGCAAGACCGGGAAGTTGGCACCGAGATTTATTGGTCCCTTTCCTATACTCGAACGAATTGGAACTCTTGCTTACAGGGTTCAATTACCAAATTGGTTGCCTGGAGTGCACGATGTATTTCACGTATCTCAACTTAGAAGACATGTGCATGATCCAGATCTTGTTGTAGAAGAAGCAGCGCAACAGGATGTGGAGATAACTCCAGAATTATCACTCAGAAGAGAGCCATTAAAGATTGTTGGCAAAGAAACTAGAGAACTCAGAAGCAAAAAGGTTCATTTAGTTAAAGTGCAGTGGAGCAGTGATCCAAAAGACTGTACTTGTGAAACTGAGGAAAGCATTAAGCAAGCTTACCCCAAATGCAGAGTGGATATCTCTGACTAACTCCGGTGCAAGGTACCTTTACAATACTTTGCATTTACATTTTATTTCCTACTTTACTGTTGTTTCCTTTTCGAGGACGAAAAGTTTTAAGTGGGGGAGATTGTAATAACCCGGAAAATACGAGTCAATTTAAAATTTTTAAATTGGTGATTTCAAAGGAATTTGAACAATTGAAATAGAATATTTCAATAAAATATGGAATTAGAAATAGTGAGTCAATTTGAAAATTTGAATTCAAACTTTAACTGACTGTGCAAGGTGGAAAATATAATGGATTTTTCTGAAACCAAAAATATTTAAATCTGTTAGTCAATACCTTTCTAACGAATCTGAAAAATCGAAGTTTCATAACGGGAATCAAAAGTTATGGCCGAATGAATTTTCAGAATGGTCGCTATATAGAATATATAGCCCTGGAAATTTGATATTTTGCATACGACCTCGGAATTCGACGAAACCACTTTTGTTGGGTCCGGGATGTCAAACTATTGCTAGGTTTCAAATTTCATGATTTTTGAAGCTAGTATGTGAGCGTGGCAAAAGGAAATGTGTTTGGTCAATTTCTGTTAAATTGGATCGACCAGAAAATGGCCATTTTTCAAACGAGCTCAGAATTCGGCGAAACTGGTTTTGTTGGGACCGTAGGGTCAAAACATAGCTAGATTTATTTTTCTGGAATTTTTCGATTCAGTTTGTGGCCCTGGCAAATTGAAATGTACGTTTAAATTAAATATTAAATGTTTTATATTTTAATTTGAAAAATAACTGACTGTAACAGTCGAATTGGCCAGCGAAACATATCCCATTGTGTTCGGAATGGGGGTATTTAGCTAGGGGCGACAGTCGTTGGGTTTGATTTCGAGTCCGTGTGTGGAAGGGGATATTTTTGGAAATAAATAAATTAAAAATTAAAAAAAAAGGGAGCCGACCAATCAGAATTCATCTCCCTCATCGTTCTTCCAGGCGCGACGCGGAAAAGGGATCCGAACTTCTCTCTTCAATTTCTCCACAACCACACAACGAAATCAAGCAAACTCAGATCCATTTTGAAGAGCGTTCAGAGATCTTCAAATCCATAGCAACTTCAAGATTTATCGTTGAGTGTAGAGGGAGATATCGCGCCGAGAAAGCTCGAACTTCGCGCCGCCGCCGTGGGTGCTAGGGACCACCGAGCCGATCATCTCGGGTAGCGTTGGGAAGCTCTTCCCTTCCTCTTTGACGCAGCGCTGGCCGTTCGTCCTATCGCTTCGCGGTTTAGCCGAAAAGTGGAACCCTAGTTTTCGAGCACAAAGGAGGTATACGGCTAAACCTATTTTAAACTGATTTTTACACTATAAAGCGTTGCAAACTTGTAAAAATCGTATCTTTTTGCTATTCTAACGAATTTCGATGAAACAGGAGACACCGTGACCGCAAGGAGGCTCTCTACATTCTAGAAGAAGCCGCGGATTTTTCTGACATCGTATCGATTTTTAGCACTCCGAAAACCAATGTGAGGAATCTAAACTAATTGTGTGAATGAAATCGTGTTGTATAAATTATATAAGCGAAGTGTAAATTATATACGCATTGTATACCTCATGTACATGTGTTGTATAAGTTATATTAGCGAGGTATTAATTACAAGCGTTGAATGAAACATATATGCTTTGAATTGTGATGAAATGCAAGTGAATTATAATATAATTATTATATTATATATATATATACTCCCCTCGTCCACAAACCATGGACGATATTTATTGTGGTGAATTGGTGTGAAATATTGGATGAAAAATACGAATGGTTGAATAATTGTTTGTGGTTGATATTGTTTGGTTGTGGTTGAAAAATACCCATCGGTGGTTGAAACAAATTAGAATAGGATTGTGGAAATGAAAATAAAACGTGCCGCCTGCGTGCGAATTAGATGCATGAATCCCCATTGTCAAAAACCGCGAGGTTTTAAGGTAGAGCGAGGAGCCGTACTAGGGACGGTGCCGGTTTTAACTACCCAGCCGATATGCTGCAGAAATTTTGAATAATCTTTGTGTGTTAGAATTATTTTCATATGTTGAAATTATTTTCATGCGTTGAAACTAAAGCCATATGATGAAATTATACCCATGTGTGGAAATGTTTGTGTGTGGAAAAGTGTTGTGTGAAAATTAAATTCAGTTGTGAATAAATGAAGTGTTTAAACAATAAAAATCACATTTATATATATATATATATATGAAGTATGAAAAATATTGCCCTTATATAAATAGTTTCAACAATAAACATCCCATCTTTCTAATATGAACAAAATAAATAAAATGTCCATGTGTGGAAATGCTCATTTGTTGAGAAGAGTGTGCAGTAGAAAAGTTCATGTGTTGAATATAAAGATCGGACAATAAAAATTACATTTTTATTGAAACTATGAAGTGTTGGAAACATCCATTTGTCGAATAAATATTTTGAATGATAAAAATATCATTTTTATCATATATGTAATATGCTAAAGATATGCGGACGTTGAAATAAGTATTTGTGAAGGAAATATTATTTTTAACATGCATAGGGACTAAATAAAGTAGTCATGTGTTGAAATCTATTTTAGTTCACCAAAATTACCATTTTTGAAATGTGAAGTGTTAAAAATAGCCACTTGTTCAAATAAATGTGCATGATTTGAAATATACATTAATTAGCTAATGATATGATTTTAGCCTATGCATGCAACATTAGAATGAATGGTGTTTTTAAACCAAAGTAAATCAAATATGAAACTGAATGGAAAATGATAAGTGATAGAAATTGTATATATGTACATGCATATCTATTGAACAGGTTAAAGCAAAGGGGCTAGAGAAGAGAAATAAAATTTTGTGCCCGACAAATAGGTACACATTTACTGCTTTGTTTGGGTGATGATTTTATGAGCCTGTTGGCTAGCCGCTTGGCTTTTCCTTTTTCTTTTTGATATGAGATGCCCGTGTGGCCATTTGGGAATTTTCCCAGACCCTCCCGTACAAAGGAGGTTATGGCGAAATTTTCCGAAATTTAAAGGCGTTAGTGAAATAATTGAAGTGGAAACGATATAGGAATTTTTGAACGAACTATATTTATATAAATATATAAATATAAATAAAATTAAAACGAAACGTGGCCGTGCAGTTCGTGTTTTGAAACCGTGATTTCAAACGACCAGTACGGGAAATCTGACCATTGGATTTTCCCGAAACCGCAACCGTGGGGTCCGCCTTGGAAATATCTTTCCAACGGCACCAACTTTGTGAAGATCCGACGGTTGGATTTTCTGGAATGTTTAATTCAAATCTGAAGAAACACAGCGCCAGAAACGATTATATTTATATATATATATAAATATAATTAAACTAAATTGAATAATGACGCTGCAGTTCGTAAATTGAAATCGTAACTTCAAATGGCTAGTGTGGAAGATCCGATCGTCGGATTTTCCCAAACCTGAAACCGTTGGATTCGTTTTGAAATGACCTTCCTAATGACATAAAATTTGTGAAGATCCAACGTTTAGATTTCTAGATATGTGTAAAACAAAATTAGTGAAAAGCAGTGCCAGTGTATCGACACGACCTGAAACGTCGTTTAAATAAATATGGTCGTTTTAAATTAAATAAAAATGGCGAGATATCATTATAAAATACTATAGACGATATAGAGTGGAAATAAACCAATTTTGTTGTGTTTGCTTGATATTTGATGGTTGAATGTATTTGACGTGAAAATTATAACGAAATAACTGAAATGTGAAGGTTGAATAGTCCAACCATGTGAATAATTGATTTGAAAATCTAAATATACGTGGGTTATTTGAAAACGCCGAGTTCATCTCATTTCAAATAATCGATCGACGTTGAGAAGTCGCAGAGTCGAAGATGGTTGAAGACCGACGATCTCCACATTGGATGGATGGGCGCTACTGATGCTCGTGATTGGAGTAGCTACCATGAAGGAATTGAAGTAGTAGCCGTCCAAACATAATGTTGATTGTACGGATATGCGAGGAATTGGTGCCTCCGGTTTCGTTCAGACCCAGAACGGACTTGTAAATGGACTGTGTGTCTGACATTGGATTTTGTTCTGTGTTGATTGATCTCTGTTAAATATATATCTGTTTGGCGGCGGAGAATTTATTCTCTTGCTTAACGCCCTTCTCTGAGACGTACGAGCTCAGAGGTTATGTATTGACAGAAATCAGTCGCATGGAGTGGATTGCCTGTGTGGCACGCCTAAGTGGCATATGATCAAGACTTCTATTGCAAAGCAAGGTCTTGTGGTTGATGATCAAAGCATGGTCTGTGTGACGTAGCTTTGAGTATAACGTGAATTCGCGAGCCTCACACCCCGGTATGAGTCAAAAACGGGAGAAGGACCCAAGGAGTGCATGACGTTTCTTTCTAACTATGGTGGTGTCAGTGACCTCCCAGCCCTGACATTTATATCTACTTTTCACCTGTGTGGTTGTTGGAATGCGAGGCGCCTCGATTATAGGTCTGTAAGGACCGGGAAACGTGTGTTCAGGAATTGCCAATCCTCAAAAGTAAGAGAGGACCGGCCTTGGAGGATCCAGGGGATTGCTGTGTGCGGTCCCGAGGCATTTGCTAGAGTGTCTCGAACGGAGAGGAGCTTGCCCCTTGCCTCGACTCATGAAGGAATCCAATTTCCAATACGAAATATGCTGACGTGATTGTATTACTAGTATGGCGACATAGTAGATGGTAGCTATGCCGCCTAGGATTGATATTTATGATTGAATTTGCTTTTGAAACATATATGCACTAGTAATAGTATCAAACACTTTTGTTTTATTCGTATGAAGCATCTTTGGCCATTATAAGGGAAAACTCTATCCTCCGGCTTGCGTTGCATTGTGTGGTGGGACCCGAGTCTTATAATGGCTTCATTTTATAAAAAGCATTGCGTTGATTTAATCGTTTACTTTATCTCATGCACTAGCACTCATTGGAGTAAACCCGTTCCGCGAAAGTGGCGTGGTCCTTTGATTTGTCTTATTATTGTTGTTAATAAGTTGAGTAGATTTCTCATACCAGTCCCATGACTGACTCGTAGTTTGTTTCACCTTGCAAACTCGGGTGCCTTCATTTTCACACGGGCAGCCTAGTTACAGGTTTCTGACGCACCTTTTGGCTCATGGCGAGGCTTGACTACACCGTGCTGACTTTGGTCTGTGTTTGGCCGATTTTCTGTGGTCTGCTTTGTCATTAGGGCTAGGTGGCAGGCTCTAATTGGTCCCTCCTTCGAATGAATGGCTACGATCAATCCAGGCAACATCAATGGCTCTAATCAGTTCATAACCTCTATAAAAAGGACCCTAGACTAAACCCTAATCTATTCATTCATAAATAAGAACAAAGCCGCCATGTTGCTGAGGAGCGTCTAGGAGTAGCCACCAAATTGGAGAGAAGATTAGGAGGAAAATTCTAAAGCCTAAAGCAATTCAAGCAAACCAAATCAACGCCTACGTCAAAAGGAATCGCATCTCTAAATTCCTAAATTAGAGAGTCCGCCGCAACGATTGTAAGTAGAGTATTACTTTGGTATGAACAAATAACTGTGTTGATTTGTATACTTGGTTGTGGTGATAAATAATTCATAATTTGTGCGTTACTATGATTCTTATCGATTTGGAATATTGTATACGTTTGGATATTCTTGAATTATGTTATTCATTATGAAAAACTACATGCGGTAGTTTTATGCAAGTATGACGTTTGGATATCCGCAAAATGTGTAATTTATGTTGAAGCTACATGTATGTAGTTGTAAAATTGAAAATCATGCAAGTTTGGGGTTTTGCTACTATGCCATCATAATGTGTATTTTTATACAAACCTCATTTTTGTGAAGTAATTGGAATAAGTTTGGGTTATCATAATCCATATGAAATTATGTGAAAATTTGGCATCATGATCTATAGCCATGCTTTTGTACTAGAAAACCTATTTGTGAGCTTATGAATATGCCTAGGCTATAGTTGATATTTTGCATAATTGAAATCTATGTTAGGTCTATATTGCAACAAGAATTATATGATGACATATGTGGTATATAGCTAGGCTAGATTCAAAAATCCCTTTTGCAAGTTTGCATGACTAAAGTAAGAATCATGATTTCATGTTAGAAATATTTATGCCATGGTTATGTGAATAAATTTAACTATACTTTTGTATTAGTCACAAAAGTAGGCACCTTTGTAAACATGTAGAAACCTTATGAACATGAATTGCTTATGTTTGACATTATGCCTAAATACCTTATGAACATGAATTGCTTATGTTTGACATTATGCCTAAATAAGAACATAGGTCCATGTTGTAGTTAAGACTATGTGTCAATAATAATATCCAATTTAGATTCTTGACTTAACTACAAGTTTATATGCTTTGATTCATGTCACTTATGCTACTATGCAAGTACACAAATTTCTGTTTTGTAGTTCCAACGTCACATTGCGAGTTCATGCGCTCACAATCCCCTTTTTTTTTGTGTATGTAGTCACGCTTTAAGCCTCCCCTTTTCGCATGGCTAAGTTGGGCTTTAAAAGGCTAAGCCCAACATATATATAATAAACGGACGTGTTAAACGGGGGAAAATAACGTTGAGTTAAAATTACTAATGAATGAAAATATAAAATAGAAGGGCCCAAATTCAAGTATGGGTTGGGCCCATGATTGGTGTAACCTTTACACCATTAACTTAATAATGGGCCGCAAATATTTACATATAAGAAAATACAGAAGAAAGACAAAATATGTAAATGTCGAAAATACGATGTGTTTAACCCGAGGTTGGATTGAGTTGTGATGTAAACCTGCCCGGAACCGCCCGGCTGTCCAGTAGTCACAACAATACCTATCCAATGTGGGAGGTTAAACATGGAGCCCAATAAGGACCCGAGGTTAGACTGAGTTGTGGCGTAAGACTGCCCGGAACCAACCGGCAACAGGCAGCCACAACAATACCTGTCTAATGTGAGAGGTCAGGGCCTTAATAAGACAATTAAGGCTGAGTCAGGACTGTTAGGATTAAGTGGATTAAAGACTTAATCATATGGAACATGCTAAACTAAACGGACTGGTGGGGTTAGGTAGGAAAACACTTAACCAACTTAGCATGTGGTTAGAGATAGAAAACCTAGTAACGGGGGACCCTTTTCAGCAGTAACCCTAGAAGGTGTATCAGGAAACCCTGAAACTAGGCAGGGTGGGGCACAATTACTGGGCTGATTGTAAGAGGTCAAATCGACGGCGGTGGTGTAGCAGTGTAGGTTCTAACGGGGTGCGGGCGTGCACACACTCCGGCGCAGAAAAATAAAGCACTGGGCACCAGTAGCATACCTGTGCATTCTAAGGTTGTGTCGGGCCGCTGCCATGGGACTTGATACACCCCATGGTGGGACCAGCATAGGTAACTACAACATCGGGGGCCGTAAGACACATGTAACTATGCGAGTAGGAGCCGATCATCATTGAATGGATCACTTCACCCTGATTATGGGGTGCCAGTTGGGACTAGTTTATATGGGTTCAGAGATTAACATGGGGTACAATAGTATATTCGACCCTAGACAACTTAACAAAGTTTATAGTGCTTTCCCACTTCTCGATTATGCTTATCATACCCAGCTCTTTATTCATAGACAAAATAGTACTAGACTTACTCAGGCCTTATGTCTGACTCTACTTTTCTTTCGTCTTCTTTTCTTCCGTTCCCCCCCCCCCAGGTCCACAGGGAGGGAACACTGCAGCTTGACCAGCTTTCACATCCAGCTTGAAGAGGAGAAATGTATTGCTTGAATCTCTTTCCGTTTTTGAACTATGGCTTTGGACAACCACTATGGGGCTTTTGCAGTTTATCTATGTTTTACTTATGCTTCTTTAAATGATGTAATCAAGACAGATTATGAAAGTGTTATGTTATGTTTTTGGAAAAGATGTAAGACAATTATGGTGATGATGTTGTAACACGTATTTGCTTTTATGAAATAAAAGTTTGTTGTTCTTCCGCTGTTTACAAATATGTGTTCTTATATCTGTCTTGTATATCTGTGACTTATACTTATAAACCTCCACCAAAATTAGGGCATTCCCTTTGAGAGTGACCCTAACGGAGGTGGGGTGTTTCACTTGGTATCAGAGCATAGGTTTACCAGATAAGATAAAAAGTTTTGAAAATTTATTTCAAAAAGGAAATTTAAAGAAGCATTTTTAAAAGATAAAAATATTATTTTATTTTAAAAAACAAAGTCCGCTCCCCAAAGCCATAGGTACTATCTCTTATCCTTCGTTTTGAATCTATCCTTTGTGTTTCAGCATGTCTGAAGATCTTAACTTGCCGGAAGGGGTACCAATACCTGGTTGGTTTAGACGATTCTTGGAAGCAAGGGCCACTCAGCCAGGTCCTACCGTTCCTCCTCCCCCAGCTGCAGGAAATCATCCAGCTGCAGCAACACCTCTTCCTCCACCTCCTCCATGGGGAAATACGTTTGCTAAGATATGTAAAGAGTTTTAAGCCATGGGAGGAAGGGATTTCCATGGAACTGAGTCCTTCGTAGCAGCTAGGAATTGGCTGAAAGAAACTGAGGACCTATTCATCATCTTTGAGGTAGAAGATAGACAAAAAGTACAATTGGCGGTGTGGCTATTGAAGGGCGAGGCTTCCTACTGGTGGGAAGTCACTAATGCTGAAAGACCAGTGGAGACATGGGAGGACTTTAGGGCAAGGTTTGAGACCAAATTTCTCTCAGATGCGGAAAGAAGTTTGCAGTTGGAAAAATTCTTATTTCTTAAGCAAGGGGACAAGACTGTCAGAGAGTATGTGAATCAGTTCGATGAGCTGGCTAGGTTTGGGCTTGACCTAGTCAACACCCCGCACAAGAAGGCTCTCCGTTTCGTCAAAGGGTTAAATGAGCCATTACACAGTTTGGCCATGACTCATATACCCATGGGGGCCACGTATGAAAGATTGGTGCAAATGGCATTGCTGAATGAGGAGGATAAGGGCAAGAAGGAGACAAAGGCAGAAAGCTCTCAAGGGAAGAAAGAGGGTTTGCAGCCTAAGAAGACGGACTTTAAGAAAGGCGGGGAAGGCAACAAAGAGAAGAGGAAGTGTAATTTCTGTGGCAAAGTGGGGCACTTAGTAAAGGACTGCCGGAAAAAGAAGGCCAAGGAGAATGGTGGGTGCTTTTCTTGCGGAGAGACGGGCCACAGGGCTAAGGACTGCCCAAAGAAACAAGGACAGGGGCAGAGGGTTGGATCCACCCCAAGGGCACAGGTTCATGTGTTAGAAGCGCCACCTCTGCAACAGCGAGGTACCAACACTTCTGTAGAAAGTGTAGTTTATCTTTATGAGCACCCCATTCGCACTTTATTTGATTCTGGCGCATCACACTCCTTTATCTCGTCTACTTTAGTAGAATCTCTGCACCTAGAAACTAGTATGGTAGAGGACCCCTTAATTGTTTCAAACCCAATTGGGGGCCCAGCTCATTTGTCTATGATCTGTTTGGGATTGAAAAATTTCTATTCTAAGCGTAGAATTTCAATGTAGTGCCTTTGTTTTGGGCTTTTCGGGGTATGGTTTGATTTTGGGTATGGATTGGCTATCCAGTAATGGGGCCATCCTTGATTGTGAGAAAAGGGTTGTTAGGCTCCTAACCCAGCTCGGTAATACTTTGGAAATTTCTTGTAATCCCTCGTATGCGGTTATGCTTAGTTATCTTGAATCGCTAAATGCCTCTGTTGAAAATTTGCAATCAGTTAGAGTGATCCGGGAATATCCGGATGTCTTCGAAGAGGTGAAGGGCTTGCCTCCGAAGCGGGAAATAGACTTCCGCATATATCTTGTAGATAATGCAAAGCCCGTTGCGTTGCCCGTTAGACACATGGCTCCACGAGAAAGAAAAGAGCTCAGTAAACAGATTAAAGAGCTTTTAGAGAAGGGGTTCATTAGGAGGAGCATTTCAGAATGGGGCACTCCAGTAGTGTTCGCCACTAAGGCAGAAGGTTCATTTCGCTTATGCATGAGTTGTGGAGAATCACCTTAGTAAGTACACTTGGCAACATGATTGGCATTTATTTCCAAAAGATAGTTCCTTTACCTGATAATGCGTGGACGAGATCCAAGATTCACTTGTGAATTTTGGAGAGCTTGCATGGAACCATGAGTACGCAGTTAGGCTTGAGCCAAGTATATTAGAAGTAGAGTAAGTGAAAGTGGAATGAGAGGCAACAGTGAAAACGGTTCCAACCCATATTTTGGAAACAAGAATTAAGAAGCTACGAAATTGTGAAGTTAAAGATGGACAAAGCATAATGGAGTTAAGCTCAAGGAAATGCGACTTAGAAGATTGAAGACTAGATTCGTGCATCATATCTCTTCTTAAGAGTATATCCTTGATCCCTCTCTTCCTGTAAAGTTCACTTGCATGCTATCTTTCGTGTATATCCTCTCGGTCCCATTTTTAATCCGATTTCTATTGCAAACCCCGTAGGGAGTATGACTCATCTGTTAGTAACACATGTTGGGGCTCGAGGATGTTCGTTGGATTGACCAAACTTCTTTTTGGGTTTAATAAGATATAAATTGGTCTAAGGAAGGGACTCCCTTGTGACCTAAAAGGAGTCAATCATGTTTAGTTTCCTAGAAGCATATATGGTGGTTGGGTTGAGTAATTCTTTGGGTGTCAGTCTGATGTTGATTTCGGTCTTCGGGGCTGATGCTTAGAGAGTTCTTCTCCTAATCAATATATATGTGGCATAGATTTCCAGTTTTGACATTGCCTAATGGGCACAAAGTTTTTACTTGTTTCTATCATTCGACTATACCTTTAGGTAGGACCATTTCCTATCATTGAGAAAATTTGGAAAATGATCTATAGATTAGAGCTACCCGAAAGTTGGCCAGAGTTCACAACGTTCTTCATGCTTCACATCTCCGAAAATGTCTACATGAGTCTGCTGAAGTGGTAGAGCCAAATATCCTCGAAGAGGCCGAAATGGAACGCGAAGCAACCATAAGGAGAGTTCCAACCCGCATCTTAGGAACGGAAGTGAAGAAGCTACGCAACCGCGAAGTCAAGCTCGTCAAAGTTCAGTGGAGCGACGCCGAGGGAGATGCGACTTGGGAAACTGAAGCTAGAATACGCACTGCCTACCCTTTTCTGTTCGAGGGTACATCCTTGATCTTTCATTTTCCTTAAGTTGCGCTTTTATCTATCTTTTTAGGCATATTTCCTCGACCTTATCTTGTAGATAGAAACCCTTTGGATGGAAACATGTAGTTGAAACATGTTATGGATGATGGTTGCAAGTGGTTGCAAGTGATTGCTAGTGGTTGCTCGTGGTTGCATATACACACACAATCTAGGTTTTAGATCGGCTCAGTCACTTCATAATTTCATATGCATATATGTTTGCACTCGTATATGGTTGAACTGTAATGTGTTGTCATATGGATGTTGCATTTGTATGAATGATTGTGCACTCATGTAGAATCATGAATAGGAAAGTTTGCATACATAATGGATTCATGGCACTTACATGATTCGCATTAAGGAGGTCAACTGAATCAGTAGACCGCCTGATTTTGCATTAGATAAGTTCATGTACACACACACTTCGCATATGATCATGAAGCATTAGAAGTCTTTTAAGGACAATGGATGCTCGTGTTTGATGGATGAGTAGATGGATGATTGGATGTTAGGATATACATTCCTTCTAACTTGAAGATTTCGGGGACGAAATCCTTTTAAGTGGGGGAGAATGTAACACCCCGCAAAATTCTATAACTGTGAAATTTACAAATTAAAGTATAATCGAATTCAAATCAAAGAACTAAGGGAAACGGGATACGCCATTGCGTTCGTCTCGGAAAAATACGCGAAATAGAGTCTGAGTTTTCGAAAAACGGAGTCCGTATGAAGGAGATATGGCCTTCGGAAGATTTTGAATTAAATTTAAAATTCAAACAGAATAAAACAATTAAAAATTCCGAAGTGGGGCCCAATGGGCTAGGGCGGATAAACACCCGCCTAGGCCACCCAGGTCGACTGGGCTGTCGACCTGGGCTACCCATGTCGACAGCCCTGTCGACAGGGGTATCGACCTGGTCGAGCCCAGCCCGACCTGGCTGGCCAGGTCTGTGTTTGGCCGATTTTCTGTGGTCTGCTTTGTCATTAGGGCTAGGTGGCAGGCTCTAATTGGTCTCTCCTTCGAATGAATGGCTACGATCAATCCAGGCAACATCAATGGCTCTAATCAGTTCATAACCTCTATAAAAAGGACCCTAGACTAAACCCTAATCTATTCATTCATAAATAAGAACAAAGCCGCCATGTTGCTGAGGAGCGTCTAGGAGTAGCCACCAAATTGGAGAGAAGATTAGGAGGAAAATTCTAAAGCCTAAAGCAATTCAAGCAAACCAAATCAATGCCTACGTCAAAAGGAATCGCATCTCTAAATTCCTAAATTAGAGAGTCCGCCGCAACGATTGTAAGTAGAGTATTACTTTGGTATGAACAAATAACTGTGTTGATTTGTATACTTGGTTGTAGTGATAAATAATTCATAATTTGTGCGTTACTATGATTCTTATCGATTTGGAATATTGTATACGTTTGGATATTCTTGAATTATGTTATTCATTATGAAAAACTACATGCGGTAGTTTTATGCAAGTATGACGTTTAGATATCTGCAAAATGTGTAATTTATGTTGAAGCTACATGTATGTAGTTGTAAAATTGAAAATCATGCAAGTTTGGGGTTTTGCTACTATGCCATCATAATGTGTATTTTTATACAAACCTCATTTTTGTAAAGTAATTGGAATAAGTTTGGGTTATCATAATCCATATGAAATTATGTGAAAATTTGGCATCATGATCTATAGCCATGCTTTTGTACTAGAAAACCTATTTGTGAGCTTATGAATATGCCTAGGCTATAGTTGATATTTTGCATAATTGAAATCTATGTTAGGTCTATATTGCAACAAGAATTATATGATGACATATGTGGTATATAGCTAGGCTAGATTCAAAAATCCCTTTTGCAAGTTTGCATGACTAAAGTAAGAATCATGATTTCATGTTAGAAATATTTATGCCATGGTTATGTGAATAAATTTAACTATACTTTTGTATTAGTCACAAAAGTAGGCACCTTTGTAAACATGTAGAAACCTTATGAACATGAATTGCTTATGTTTGACATTATGCCTAAATACCTTATGAACATGAATTGCTTATGTTTGACATTATGCCTAAATAAGAACATAGGTCCATGTTGTAGTTAAGACTATGTGTCAATAATAATATCCAATTTAGATTCTTGACTTAACTACAAGTTTATATGCTTTGATTCATGTCACTTATGCTACTATGCAAGTACACAAATTTCTGTTTTGTAGTTCCAACGTCACATTGCAAGTTCATGCGCTCACAATCCCCTTTTTTTTTGTGTATGTAGTCACGCTTTAAGCCTCCCCTTTTCGCATGGCTAAGTTGGGCTTTAAAAGGCTAAGCCCAACATATATATAATAAACGGACGTGTTAAACGGGGGAAAATAACGTTGAGTTAAAATTACTAATGAATGAAAATATAAAATAGAAGGGCCCAAATTCAAGTATGGGTTGGGCCCATGATTGGTGTAACCTTTACACCATTAACTTAATAATGGGCCGCAAATATTTACATATAAGAAAATACAGAAGAAAGACAAAATATGTAAATGTAGAAAATACGATGTGTTTAACCCGAGGTTGGATTGAGTTGTGATGTAAACCTGCCCGGAACCGCCCGGCTGTCCAGTAGTCACAACAATACCTATCCAATGTGGGAGGTTAAACATGGAGCCCAATAAGGACCCGAGGTTAGACTGAGTTGTGGCGTAAGACTGCCCGGAACCAACCGGCAACAGGCAGCCACAACAATACCTGTCTAATGTGAGAGGTCAGGGCCTTAATAAGACAATTAAGGCTGAGTCAGGACTGTTAGGATTAAGTGGATTAAAGACTTAATCAAATGGAACATGCTAAACTAAACGGACTGGTGGGGTTAGGTAGGAAAACACTTAACCAACTTAGCATGTGGTTAGAGATAGAAAACCTAGTAACGGGGGACCCTTTTCAGCAGTAACCCTAGAAGGTGTATCAGGAAACCCTGAAACTAGGCAGGGTGGGGCACGATTACTGGGCTGATTGTAAGAGGTCAAATCGACGGCGGTGGTGTAGCAGTGTAGGTTCTAACGGGGTGCGGGCGTGCACACACTCCGGCGCAGAAAAATAAAGCCTGGGCACCAGTAGCATACCTGTGCATTCTAAGGTTGTGTCGGGCCGCTGCCATGGGACTTGATACACCCCATGGTGGGACCAGCATAGGTAACTACAACATCGGGGGCCGTAAGACACATGTAACTATGCGAGTAGGAGCCGATCATCATTGAATGGATCACTTCACCCTGATTATGGGGTGCCAGTTGGGACTAGTTTATATGGGTTCAGAGATTAACATGGGGTACAATAGTATATTCGACCCTAGACAACTTAACAAAGTTTATAGTGCTTTCCCACTTCTCGATTATGCTTATCATACCCAGCTCTTTATTCATAGACAAAATAGTACTAGACTTACTCAGGCCTTATGTCTGACTCTACTTTTCTTTCGTCTTCTTTTCTTCCGTTTCCCCCCCCCCCCCAGGTCCACAGGGAGGGAACACTACAGCTTGACCAGCTTTCACATCCAGCTTGAAGAGGAGAAATGTATTGCTTGGATCTCTTTCCGTTTTTGAACTATGGCTTTGGACAACCACTATGGGGCTTTTGCAGTTTATCTATGTTTTACTTATGCTTCTTTAAATGATGTAATCAAGACAGATTATGAAAGTGTTATGTTATGTTTTTGGAAAAGATGTAAGACAATTATGGTGATGATGTTGTAACACGTATTTGCTTTTATGAAATAAAAGTTTGTTGTTCTTCCGCTGTTTACAAATATGTGTTCTTATATCTGTCTTGTATATCTGTGACTTATACTTATAAACCTCCACCAAAATTAGGGCATTCCCTTTGAGAGTGACCCTAACGGAGGTGGGGTGTTTCAATATGTGTGTAAATTATTCTATTTTCTGTTTATGCTATTATCTGTGATCTGCTAATGATGACTAATGTGTTATATTCCAATGATTATCCTTAACACCGTGTCACGGGGTTTTGGGATCGTCACACTTATACCTACACGATGCAACAACGTCTTACCTACTAGCCCGGGTCCACACACGCATATGAACCCGTTGGACTTGCATTGCCACCGCTAACCCGGTTTGGCCTCTTACAGTCAAGCCCAGTATGTGTGTCCCGTCATCGACTTGGGTCGAGCCCACAAAGATACGTATGGGTTACTGGTTGAAATGGGCCCCCATTACTTGGCACAAGCTATCCACCTAAGCTTGGTCCCCTCTAATATATCCCACTTAAACATGTTTCAATTTTGGTTAAGTGTTTCTAATCGTATTTCCAAATGCCACCCAAGGCACCCACTAGATTCCACATGCCACCCAAGGCACCCACTTAACCCCCTCATGCCCCACTACATGTTTATCTGGTTAAGTGTTTCTTAATTCATTAAGACCGTAACCTCATAAAGACCTCTCACATTAGACTGGCATTTGTGGCAGCTGGATTTGCCTGGCGGGTCCGGGCAGTCTTACACCACAAAGGAGCCTAACCTCGTGTCTTTACAATTGTTACGTATTTAGTTTATGCCTAAGACCTCTCACATTAGACTGGCATTTGTGGCAGTTGGATTTGTCGGGCGGGTCCGGGCAGTCTTACACCACAGAAGAGCCTAGCCTTGTGTCTTAGACGATTAATTACTCCTAATTAATCATTCCCCTATTTGAATTACTTTCCCTATTCAAATTATCAATCAATTCCAAATTTAACGATGTCCATAATTGACTCAATTATGTCCATCCATTTATGTTATGTAAAATCATACCAATTTTTACCACAATTATATTTTATGCCTTTTAAGGCATTTATGCCAATTAAATCTTTTTAATATTATCCCCTTTACCCCCACGTTGTACGTTTGTTCGTTTAACGTAAAACATACGTTAGACTTGAATAGTCTAACTCATGGAATAAAGAGAAAACATCACAATATACACATAATTAAAACAAAGATCTAACATAGGGGTGAACTTGCATATGTGAATGATGTTCTACATCTAAAACTTGCATAGGCCAAAGTTACAACTTGCATAAACAACATATGTCATGGATCCAAATCTAAAGGTGTGAACTTGATGAGATAATGGCCACAAACTTGCATAAACAATCACATGTCATGGATCCAAATCTAAAGGTGTGAACTTGATGAGATAATGGCCACAAACTTGCATAAACAATCATATGTCATGGATCCAAATCCAAAGGAATAAATTTGCATAGGTAATAATCCTAAACTTGCATAACATGATTCATATCCAACTCATAAACTTACATATGTGATTTATACATCACAACAATGGTGTAAACTAGTATCTAACATGTAAAGTATCATGTAGAATTTAGCATATATGTCATAGCCTAACTTTCAATTGAATTTTCACATAAACTAGGTGTCATAACCATGTAAGGTCACATATAATTCTACCCAACTTGTATATGGTTCATGTTTGAATCAAAATCTAAACTTGCCTACATATGTTTCATCATATGAATCAACATAACCAACTAGCATATGAAACATGATGATTTGATTGTATATAGAATTACAACATGGATGATAGCAACATAATTTTGCATCATAAATGATAGCATCACAACATGCAATCAATATTTCAATCACAATCCTACAACCTAATTACAACATGCAATCAATATTTCATATCACATCCATACAATCCGCATTATATCTTAATCCAATTAAATTACTAATTATCTTGTTAAAACTATCGAACTCACAACTCAAAAGCAGTCTTGAGTTCTGAATTCTGATTTCTGGAGTTGAATTAGCTCTCCTTTGATGAAGATTCGCTGTTAGGGTTGAGTAGTTCTGATTTGATTTGTTGTTCTCTCTCTTTAATTTGGTGGCGGCTGCTCTAGGGTTCAAGACAACAGCATGACGGCCATAATTTTAGTTTTAATTCTGATTTAGGGTTTGATTCTATGGATGTTTTTATAGAGTTATGAATTAATTTAAGCCATCGGATGATCTTAGGGTTAATCAAAACCATTCAATCATGATAGGGTGACAAGTCAGCCCTAATGACTCAGCAAGGAGTCAGAAAGGACTCAGCAACATGGGTCAGCCTGAACCAGAAAACTGTGCAGGCTCACGGCCTCGGCCTGGGCGCACTGGCAGGTGCGCCAGTGCAAATTTGTACTGGCGCACTTCCCAAGTGCGCCAGTGCAAAAAAAATTCTATCTTTTGCCACCCATCTTCGTTCGTCCATAACTCCTTCATCCGATACCCGTTTCCCGCAAACTCGGACTCTATTTCAACCAGAATTCCGAGACGAACACAATGGCGCAACCCAATCCCCATAATTCTCACGTCTGAGATTAATTATTTTTTAATTTATTTAATTCGATTATTCAAAAATCCGGGGTGTTACATATGTTGTGAAGACATTCATCTTTATCCTACAAAGGGTACCCAGATCATCATCCTCTCACATACTGCCACATGTTCTATGGTTTAACAATACCCCAAAATTTAAAATGTTGTGAAAAAACGTAATACCTCTCCATCTTTACACCATTACAAAATGATATTTCAATTTCCACCACATGGCAATGGAACTACCACTGACCGCTGCATCGCCACCGACTCTGGCGGCCCAACGTTAGCAATCCCGATCAAGGACTATATGGGACAAAAATTGTGATTGAGAAGTAAAAAGGAGAAGATTTGTACACGAAATCGCATTGAAATACGCTTAGAAGATGAGAAAATAAAATAAATTCATGTTTATGAAAGAAACAGGAGGACTGATTTTGACGAAGAAGTTTTCTCTGTTTTTTCGAAGTACGATGAATCCAGCGGTGGTAAAAAGTAAAAGTAAAAAAGGAAGGTGGTCCAGCCTTTTATAGTAAAACGGAACGACTCTTCATATCCTGATGATATGACTATTAGATTTGACACTAGGCTGACGTGTCAACCCCGCAATGGGCCAAGTCTGGCCGAATAGATATGTAACTGCAAAACCTCATCATTTCCTAGACCAATGTCAGTTCCCAAGACGTTCGGTCGGCCGACTTAAGTACACATGAATCTTGAAAAGATGTTCAAGCAGATACGTATGTGGTTTTCTGGAAGGCGATCCAGAACGATTAAATGTAAAGCATGCCACGTTTCCAATGTTACATACTTTAGGGGGCAAAGTTTTAATAGGCCTTTTGGTAAGGCCATCATGGTTCGTCAACTACATGGGCTTCTACCAAAGTAATGCGAAAAGCTAGACAGTCCTGATCCAAAGGATATTTGGCTTGAGCTAGAGGTTTAGATCTGGTATGGGACCCCGGTGTACCAGCCAGATGGAACCCATAACAATTGGATTGACCGGGTCAAGTCGGACCTAGCCACAAACAAAGTATCCACCTAAAGAGCACACTCTTGAATAATTATTCCAAGCCACCCATATGGACTGAGTCAAGTGCCACCTGTCATTACGCATATTGATTCTCTCGGAGAAGAACGCCCCTTCATGCTTCCCAACAATCTTGGATCGGACTGCACATATTCCAACCAATTCAAACATTGTATCACGTATAAATACACCTTATTGACTTTGAAGATAGGACTTTCTGGCATTTTCGGGCTCTTCATCCTTTTACTTTTGCCAATCTTTAATTGTATTGTCATTATGATTGTCCTGCCTGCAATAGTCTATAATGTATATGTAACAACCCTGAATTTTGGGGGTAAATTTAAAATTTATATTAACTAATTTTAATGAGTTTTTGATATTTAAAATAATTTATTTAAAATAATAATGATTAAAAATTGATTTAAATTGAAGTTAGAATGAATAATTTAATTTTAATTATAAAAGGAGTTAGAAATAGCGCGGTAGTTTGAAAAGTCAAACTTGAACTTTGACTGACCGTACAGGATGCAAAATTTAACGGATTTTAGTGAAACCAAAAATATTAGAATCTATTTAAAAATATCTTTCTAACGAATCTGAAAAATTGAAATTTCGTAGCAGGAACCAAAAGTTATGCCCAAATTAAAATTTAGAAAAGTCACTATGAAATTTACAAAGGCCAAAAATGCTACTTTTTGCATACGAAGGAGTTTGGACTCGAAATCACTTCCATTGAGTTCAGAATGACGTTTCTGAATTGAAAAACAGTAAACACTTATATATTTCGAGTTTTGGAAATTATTTGTTTAAAATGTATTTTTAATATTTAATATATACGCCTTGAAAATAGTAATTTTACAAACGACCTCGGTTTTCGACGAAACCACTTTTGTTGGAACCGTAATGTCGAATTATGGCTATGTTTAATTTTCCAGAATTTTTCGAATGAGTATGTAAGCATGGAAGAAGATAACACGTTTTGGCAGTTACAGTTAAAACTGAACGACCTGAAAAATGCCATTTTTCGAACAGTATCAGAATTCAACGAAAATTGTCTCGTTGAAACCGTATCGTCAATACGAAGCCAAAAATATATTTTTTTGGATTTTTCGGAGTCCGTATGTGGCCCCAGCATATTTAAATGTACAGTGGAAATTAAATTATTAATTTAATATTGTAATTTTAATAAAACATGCAACAGACTTCAGAATTGGGCCACGGGTCATAGCCCATCGCGTTCAGAAGGCGTCAAAACCATAAGTTTGACACTAAGTAGGCCTGCTTTGGAGACAGTCCGAAATTCCACCTTTTAAGCACGAAAATCGAGATTTATTATTAAAATAATAAAAAAAACCTAACCCTAATTTCGAAATGCACAGCCGCCGCCCCCTTTTCAATGGCCACGAACATTCAAAACTTCCCGACTCAATAACTTTTGATCCACTCAATGAAATTTAACATATTATATACCAAATCGAAGCTCTTGGAGAGATCTACAGATCCATACGGTCAAGATCATCTCAGGTGCCATAGGTTTCTCGAAATCGGAGCTTAAAGAGCTCGACTTGGGAGGCGTTTTCACGACTGTAAGGGGCGCGAGTTGCACCGGACGGCGGGCGCTGGTCGGCGTTGAGAAGGGCTTCAGCATGGTGGTTTCAGATCAGTGTCAGGGGGAGTCTGGCGCACGCGGTTCGAGGTTGGTGGCGGGAGGAAGTGGGTTCGACGTCACATCATATAGAGGAAGAAGGATTAACCACCCTTGATAATGTAATTAAAGATTTTTAATTATTTAATTATTTACTTATGTAATTAAATGTAAAATGGATCATAACTTCTTCGTATGAACTCGAAATTCAGATATTTCAGAAGCGTTTGAATCGTGTAAACGAGATCTACACGATGGAACTGTCCGCGACCAGAACAGAACACTTTGAAAATTCAGCCATATTTGAACACAAACAACTTCTAAAAATTGAACGAGGTGAGATTTCTATGTTTAATTAAACAATTAAAATTTAATTATTCTCTAGTTATTTGAAATTGATGTATGCATATAATAAAATAAGATCCGTGATTCACGATTGAAATTTGTTGATAGTTGTTGTGGTTGAATATGATGCTCTTGTTTGTTCATCTAAATCTACGATGAAAATTTATTCGCTAGAATTTACAGTTTATTGTTAAACTTCGGTTTGAAATAGAAACCATATTTTTATTTTGGATCTGGGAATATATAGTTGTTTTATAATAAAGCTTGTATCTTTTATATAGATTTATGTTTATTGATTCGTTTTCATAACAAAGATAAACTCTTTGTTTAATACATGAACATTAAAAATTGTTCGAAATAAAAATATAGATCTTTGTCAAAACATGTTATTTGGAATAAAATAACATTTTCATCAAAACGTGGGTAGTGAAACAAAAAAAGTACTTTTGTCAAAATATATATATATATATATTGAAAATAGAATTTATTCTTTCATTTGCATTCACTAATGCAAATATATATTGAAATTGAAGATTATTCTTTAACTTGAATTCACAATGCAGATGTACATTGAAAATAAAAGAATATCTTTCATTTGTTGGTTAAAAAGAACATTATTTGTACAGTTATATGTTAAGTTAGAAGGAGACATTATTTATACTATTATGCGTTAAGTTAGAAAAGAACATTATTTCACTGTCATTTAGTTGGAAATAAAAGAACATTATTTCACCGTCATTTAGTTGGAAACAAATTGGACATTTTGAGATATTAGACAATGGTTAAATAAAAACCATTATATTTTTTCATTTAGAATGTGACACCAAATTTGACACTTGGATAAAATGGGAAATTTGTTTAGTAAAATAAAAAGAGTAGTATTTTGTTTGCATTCCTTGATGCGAACAAAATATTGAAATAAAAGAGTTACATTTAAATAAAAGAGTTGCTTTAGAATAAAATGTTATTTATTTGCATTTCTTTTATGGAAATATATTGAAGGAAATCAAAAGGATATTTTATTTGCATTCCCTTATGCCAATATATATAAAAAAAAAATCTTTTATTTGCATTCTTATATGCAAATACATTTAGAAATATAAATTGTTCTTTTGTTTGCATTCCTCGATGCAAATATACATAGAAAATAGAATGTACTTTTATTTACATTTTTTTTATGAAATTGAATTAAAGTAAAAGTTACATTTTCATGTGAATTATATTAGAAGTGAAAAATTGCATTTTTATGTAATTAAGATTTAAAGAAATGAAAATTTCAATTTTATTATAAGAAAGGAAAATTACATTTTTATGTAATTAAAAAGATAAGATTTTGTCATTGAAATTAAAATTGAATTTTTATGTAATTAAAAAATTAGCTTTTGACGCTGCAAAATTATTTACATTTTTAATGTGAATAAGATTAAAGAGATGAAAGTTACATATTAATGTAAAAAAGAAAAGTTTACATTTTTAATGTAAATTAGGAGAATTAGAAAGGCTTACATTCTTAATGTAAATAATGAATTAGAAAAGTTACATTTTTCTTAATGTAAATAAGAATAAGGAAATTACATTTTTTATATGTAATTAAGGAATAAGGATTTGCATTGTAAGAAATTACATTTTTAAATGGAATTATAGATTTTACCATTGTAATTAAAATTACATCTTTAAATGTAATTATAAGGTAAGAATTCATTGTCGTGATGGAAATTACATTTTTAATGTAATTAAAAAGAGAAATTTGGCAATGGAATCAAAATGACCTTTTTATGTAATTTAAAAAGGATAGAAATTTTCACCGTAATGTTAATCACATTTTTATGTTAACATTAGAAAAGAAACATTTTTATGTATAAAATGTTTTCTCATTTTTATGTCAGTATATACAGGAACATTTTCTTATATAAGACGTCAGCATTAGAAAAGATCATTTTTATTATATAAAATGTTAGCATAGGAAAGTAACATTTTTATTCTATAAAATGTTGCATTTAAATTTTTTTATCATTTCTAGTCAAAAATGTTACATTAGGAACAAAGTTTCATTTTTGTTAAAATGTCACATTAGTATAAAAATATCATTTTTGTTAAAATGTCACACTTGTATGAAAATAACATTTTGTTAGAAAAGTCTACATGTTTAATGTGAATTAGATTAAAAAGAAGAGTTACATTTTAATGTAATTTGATTAAAAAGAAAATTTACATTTAGGATTAAGGAGAAAGTTTACATTTTTCATGTAAAAGATTTAAAGGTAGAAATTACATTTTCATGTAAAAAGCTTTAAAGTGAAAATTCATATTTTAATGAATTAGATTCTCATTTTGAAAAGGATAAAGATACGAAATTTACATTTTTGTGTAAATGGGTTTTCAATGAGAATTATAACAATGAGAATTTACATTTTAACGAATTTGGTTTCATAAAAAAGATTAAAGATATGAAATTTACATTTTCACATGTAAAGATTTTGCTTGTAAAGAAAAGAATGACACAAAATAATCATTTTTGTTGAATTAGGAATGACACACAAGAAATTGCATGTTTGTGTAGGTTGGAAAAAAAAATACATTGCATGTATAGGTTGTGTATGTGAATTAAAATAAACATTATTGAGTGTTATGATATATATATATCTTTACTTGTCATGGTTACCACAATAATGAAATGGCCGACGAAATTGTATGTATATATATAATCATATATATAAACAAATTTCAATTGAACGAATCGAGCGTGGTAGTTCACTTTATAGAATTGTACTTTTAGTTGATTATACCGAAATATCCGACCGACGGATTTTCCCAAATTTGCAACCTTAGGTTCGGGTTGGCAAGATCTTTCCAACGTTATAAATTATGTTAAAATCCAACGGTTAGATTTAGAGAAATGTGTAAAACAAATTTAGGTGAAAACAGCGCCAAGGTCGCCTTTTGACTTTGAGCGTAGTTAAATGGAATTTAATTATTTTTATATAAATAAAAATATAGGTTGATCGTTATAAATTAATATCAACGATATGAAATGATTTTTAAATATATATATGTGAGGATCATTTGAAAAGTCCGAGTTCGATCTCATTTCAAATGATCATACTTCGAATGAAAGTCGAAGAGTTGAAGACGGTGATTGAAGACCGGCGATCTTCACATCGAATGGACGACAACTGCTGATGCCTGTGATTGGAGTAGCTACCTTGAAGGGGCTACAGTGGTGGCCGTCCGGACGTAGTGTTGATTAGTACGGATTTGGCTTTCGCTCAGACCCAGAGCATAAGCTTATAAATGGAATGTGTGTCTGACATTGTACTCCTTTATATTGTATTTATTGATTTTCTGTCGAATGTATGAATGTTTGGTGGTGGATAATTTATTCTCTTGCTTAACACCCTTTCATATATTTCGGCAAAGGATTGGTAGTGTGATATGGAGTGACGATGTGGCATGCTAAGATGCATATGATCAAGGCTTTGTTGAAAAGAAGGCCTTGTGGGATGATCAAAGCATAGCCTGTTTAGGCATAGCTTTGTGTATAGATTGACTTCGCGAGCCTCACACACCGGCGGAGTCTAAAACGGGAGAAGGGAACGCAGGGAGAGCAGCACGTTTCTTTCTAGCTAGAAGTGGTGTTTGGGCTTTAACACGGCCCGGCATTTTACTTACGTGGATGATGGAATGAGACGCCTCAGATGATAGGTCCTATAGGACCGGGAAACGTGTGTTCAGGAATAAATAATCCGCAACTCGTATGGTGGACCGGCCCTGCAGCTTTCCAAGGGTTCACTACAGGGGATCCTGAGACATTAGCTAGAGTGTCTCGAATCGGTAAGGAGCTCCTCCCTAGCCTTGACTCATGATGGAAACCCAATTTCCAATACTACCTCATGCGGATTTGATTGTATTACTAGTATGTAAGCATAGTATTATGGTATCTATGTGTCCTAGGATTGATACATTATGATTGAACTGTTTTTGAAACTTATATACACTATAATAATATCAAATCCGTTTTTTATCGTATCAAGCATTTTTGACCATTATAAGGTAAAACCCTATCCTCCGGTTTGCGTTGCATTGTGTGATGGGACTTGGGTCTTACGATGGTTTCATTTTCCAAAAAGCATTGCGTTGTTTTATGATTTACTTTTAATCATGCACGACAATCCATTGGAATAAACCCGTTCCGCATTAGCGGCGTGGTCCTTGGATTTGCTTTATTACTATTAGTTAAGAATTCTCACACCAGTCCCATGACTGACCCGTAGTTTGTTTCACTTTGCAAACTCGGGTGCCCTCTTTTCCACACGGGCAGTCGAGTAGTTTGTCTACAGGTCTTTATCTCAAGCAGGATTCTGGATTGAAGCTTAAAGATGTGTCCAGAGCAGAGTTGTTTTCCGCTGTATCTATTTTATTGTTTCCGCTGCAATGTATTATAATATTGTAATTTATCTTCCACTGTAATTTATCAATGTACTCTGATATTCTGTACTCTGATGTTACGTTACCATGATGTAATAAAAGTCTGTTGTTGTTCTGATGTGTTATAGCCCAAAGTAAGCGTATCCGGCGATTTCCCGTAAGGGCGATTTTCAAGTCGTTTCATTTTGGTATCAGAGCTTTGGTTAGCTCAAATCTTTGGGGTACAGCTCGTTAGAACTGAACAAAAGACTCATCAGAGATTGGATTAGTAATATCCAATAAGAATACTCATTAGAGATAGGATCAGCAGTATCCTAGAATGAGCAAACTCATTAGAGATGGGGTTAGTAATGCCATAGAATGAGCTGAGAGTAACAAGCTTATAATATACGTATTTGTAATTATAATCTATTTTTGAAAATATGATTTTTGAATATATAAAAGTTATATATTTTAAAAGTTAATCAACTAATAAAATTATTAAATGAATAATAAAGAATGAAAGTTGAGATAGGATGCTTAAACAACTTTAGCTTCTTTCCTTTTCGAGGACGAAAAGTTTTTAAGTGGGGGAGACTGTAACAACCCTGAATTTTGGGGGTAAATTTAAAATTTATATTAACTAATTTTAATGAGTTTTTGATATTTAAAATAATTTATTTAAAATAATAATGATTAAAAATTGATTTAAATTGAAGTTAGAATGAATAATTTAATTTTAATTATAAAAGGAGTTAGAAATAGCGCGGTAGTTTGAAAAGTCAAACTTGAAATTTGACTGACCGTACAGGATGCAAAATTTAACGGATTTTAGTGAAACCAAAAATATTAGAATCTATTTAAAAATATCTTTCTAACGAATCTGAAAAATTGAAATTTCATAGCAGGAATCAAAAGTTATGCCCAAATTAAAATTTAGAAAAGTCGCTATGAAATTTACAAAGGCCAAAAATGCTACTTTTTGCATACGAAGGTGTTTGGACTCGAAACCACTTCCATTGAGTTCAGAATGACGTTTTTGCATTGAAAAACAGTAAACACTTATATATTTCGAGTTTCGGAAATTATTTGTTTAAAAATGTATTTTTAATATTTAATATATACGCCTTGAAAATAGTCATTTTACAAACGACCTCGGTTTTCGACGAAACCACTTTTGTTGGAACCGGAATGTCGAATTATGGCTAAGTTTAATTTTCCAGAATTTTTCGAATGAGTATGTAAGCGTGGCAGAAGATAACACGTTTTGGCAGTTTATGGTTAAAACTGATCTACCTGAAAGATGCCATTTTTCGAACAGTCTCAGAATTCAACGAAAATAGTCTCGTTGGAACCGTATCCAATACGAAGCCAAAAATATTTTTTTGGAATTTCCGGAGTCCGTATGTGGCCCCGGCATATTTAAATGTACGGTGAAAATTAAATTATTAATTTAATATTGTAATTTTAATAAAAACACGCAACAGACTTCAGAATTGGGCCACAGGGCATAGCCCATCGCGTTCAGAAGGCGTCAAAACCTTAAGTTTGACACTAAGCAGGCCTGATTTGGAGACAGTCCGAAATTCCACCTTTTAAGCACGAAAATCGAGATTTATTATTAAAATAGTAAAAAAAACCTAACCCTAATTTCGAAAAGCACAGCCGCCGCCCCCTTTTCAATGGCCACGAACATTCAAAACTTCCCGACTCAATAACTTTTGATCCACTCAATGAAATTCAACATATTATAAACCAAATCGAAGCTCTTGGAGAGATCTACAGATCCATACGCTCAAGATCATCTCAGGTGCCATAGGTTTCTCGAAATCGGAGCTTAAAGAGCTCGACTTAGGAGGCGTTTTCACGACTGTAGGGGCGCGATTGAACCGGACGGCGGGCGGTGGTCGGCGTAGAGGAGGGCTTCAGCGTGGTGGTTTCAGATCAGTGTCAAGGGGAGTCTGGCACGCGCGGTTCGAGGTTGGTGGCGGGAGGAAGTGGGTTCGACGTCACAGCATATGGAGGAAGAAGGATTAACCACCCTTGATAATGTAATTAAAGATTTTTAATTATTTAATTATTTACTTATGTAATTAAATGTAAAATGGATCATAACTTCTTCGTATGAACTCGAAATTCAGAAATTTTAGAAGCGTCATGTAAACGAGATCTACACGATGCAACTGTCCGCGACCAGAATAGAACACTTTGAAAATTCAGCCAAATTTGAACACTAACAACTTCTGAAAACTAAATGAGGTGAGATTTCTATGTTTTATTAAACAATTAAAATTTAATTATTCTCTAGTTATTTGAAATTGATGTATACATATAATAAAATCAGATCCGTGATTGAAATTTGTTGATAGTTGTTGTGGTTGAATATGATGCTCTTGTTTGTTCATCTAAATCTACGATGAAAATTTATTCGCTAGAATTTACAGTTTTTTGTTAAACTTTGGTTTGAAATAGAAACCATATTTTTATTTTGGATCTAGGAATATATGGTTGTTTTGTAATAAAGTTTGTGTCTTTTATATAGATTCATGTTTATCGATTCGTTTTCATAACAAAGATAGACTCTTTATTTAATACATGAACATTAAAAATTGTTCGAAATAAAAATATAGATCTTTGTCAAAACATGTTATTTGGAATAAAATAACATTTTCATCAAAGCGTGGGTAGTGAAACAAAAATAGTGCTTTTGTCAATATATATATATATATATATTGAAATTAGAATTTATTCTTTCATTTGCATTCACTAATGCAAATATATATTGAAATTGAAGATTATTCTTTAATTTGAATTCACAATGCAGATGTACATTGAAAATAAAAGAATATCTTTCATTTGTTGGTTAAAAAAAACATTATTTGTACCGTTATATGTTAAGTTAGAAGGAGACATTATTTACACTATTATGCGTTAAGTTAGAAAAGAACATTATTTCACTGTCATTTAGTGGGAAATAAAAGAACATTATTTCACCGTCATTTAGTTGGAAACAAATTGGACATTTTGAGATATTAGACAATGGTTAAACAAAAACCATTATATTTGTTCATTTAGAGTGTGACACCAAATTTGACACTTGGGTAAAATAGGAAATTTGTTTAGTAAAATGAAAAGAGTAGTATTTTGTTTGCATTCCTTGATGCGAACAAAATATTGAAATAAAAGAGTTACATTTAAATAAAAGAGTTGCTTTAGAATAAAATGTTATTTATTTGCATTTCTTTTATGCAAATATATTGAAGGAAATCAAAAGGTTATTTTGTTTGCATTCCCTTATGCAAATATATATAAAAAATTCTTTTATTTGCATTCTTATATGCAAATACATTTAGAAATATAAGTTGTTCTTTTATTTGCATTCCTCGATGCAAATATACATAGAAAATAGAATGTACTTTTATTTAGCGCTCGAGGGTTGGCGTAGCTCACGTTGGTCGCCTCACTTCGCTCGGACGAAAGTGGACCAGGTCGCCTAGCCTATGATTTGTGGACCCGAGGTCGCCTTGGATTCAAAATCAAGCCGTTCGCTAGTTCTCTGTATACCAAGTCCAAACTATCAATTTGAATTTCTCAAATATTCCACGTTTCCGAAACGGATCTAAAAAAAGGGAATAATATGCCCCATAGAAATTTCCCCTGATAGTTAGTTCTGAGGAATGCCTTCAAGTCGAGCTTCTAAGTTTCCCCCTTAAAGAAAGTCCAGATCGGTTAGTGCTGTCTTCTTGCTATAATTCTTCTGATCTGATAGATAGAACACGGATGGGTACAGCCTTCTAAGCTACAAAAGAATGTCGTATAAAAAGTAAACCCCCCGGTTAGAATTCTTCCCTGGCTCCACTATTCCCTTTATCTATTTTAGAACGGAGAGCGGGCCATTCACATTGCTGCCAACCTTGTCTTCCATGAGCGCACCAAGATAATATAAAAAAAAAAGAAATTCAAGAAGTGGATTGTCATTTTATTCGTGATAAGGTCACGTCGGGCGAGATCACTACTCCATAAACCAAGTCCAATGAGCAAGTTGCTGATATTCTCACAAAGGCCCTTTCCAACTTATTGATTGGCACTCTATGTATCTGTCCAAGCTGGGCAAGTTTGACATTCATGCTCCAGCTTGAGGGGGAGTGTAGGAGAATGTCCTAGTGTAATGTCTATTGTGCTTATGTTGAGGGCTGAAGCTCTTTATTTGTTTTAAACGTTCTTTCATTACTACGCAAGTCCAGTAGGTAAGTCAAAATACGGATTTTTTCATCGTATCTATTATAATGGGGATCGGATTTTGCATTCCTCTTTCTATTTATTTTGCGTTGTCCTATGGACGCTCTCTTCACGAGATGCCCCCCGGAATCCCGCTTACCGAGGAAGAAATCATGCCAGGGAATGAAAATGAATAAGGCCCTTTCTTTTCTTCTATATCTAATTGTAGTTCTAGAGCGCGGGATGCTTTTCGGGGAGGTTAAGAACCTCTTCCATAACAGATCGTCCACCAGCTTCGCTACATTGGCATCCCATTTCGGAACTAGCCTGGTCTGTTCCGCTCAAGCGCTTGATCAGAGCTTCGAAGAAGGTCTATCTTTTGAACCATGCTGAAACCGGATTGAACGAACGAGTTCTACGACTATTGGTTTGGTAGAGAAGAAACGAAATAGACTAAGCAATAGCATGGGCGAAGCAAGAAAGTCCTATCCGGCCAATTTACTATCCCTTAGTCATTTTTTTTATGAAATTGAATTAAAGTAAAAGTTACATTTTTCATGTGAATTATATTAGAAGTGAAAAAATTGCATTTTTTCGTAATTAAGATTTAAAGAAATGAAAATTTCATTTTTATTATAAGAAAGGAAAATTACATTTTTATGTAATTAAAAAGATAAGATTTTGTCATTGAAATTAAAATTACATTTTTATGTAATTAAAAGATTAGCTTTTGACGCTGCAAAATTATTTACATTTTTAATGTGAATAAGATTAAAGAGATGAAAGTAACATATTAATGTAAAAAGAAAAGTTTACATTTTTAATGTAAATTAGGAGAATTAGAAAGACTTACATTCTTAATGTAAATAATGAATTAGAAAAGTTACATTTTCCTTAATGTAAATAAGAATAAGGAAATTACATTTTTTATATGTAATTAAGGAATAAGGATTTGCATTGTAAGAAATTACATTTTTAAATGGAATTATAGATTTTATCATTGTAATTAAAATTACATCTTTAAATGTAATTATAAGGTAAGAATTCATCGTCGTGATGGAAATTACATTTTTAATGTAATTAAAAAGAGAAATTTGGCAATGGAATCAAAATGACCTTTTTATGTAATTTAAAAAGGATAGAAATTTTCACCGTAATGTTAATCACATTTTTATGTTAACATTAGAAAAGAAACATTTTTACGTATAAAATGTTTTCTCATTTTTATGTCAGTATATACAGGAACATTTTCTTATATAAGACGTCAGCATTAGAAAAGATCATTTTTATTATATAAAATGTTAACATAGGAAAGTAACATTTTTATTCTATAAAATGTTGCATTTAAAAAAATTTATCATTTCTAGTCAAAAAGGTTACATTAGGAACAAAGTTTCATTTTTGTTAAAATGTCACATTAGTATAAAAATATCATTTTTTTTAAATGTCACACTTGTATGAAAATAACATTTTGTTAGAAAAGTCTACATGTTTAATGTGAATTAGATTAAAAAGAAGAGTTACATTTTAATGTAATTTGATTAAAAAGAAAATTTACATTTAGGATTAAGGAGAAAGTTTACATTTTTCATGTAAAAGATTTAAAGGTAGAAATTACATTTTCATGTAAAAAGCTTAAAAGTGAAAATTCATATTTTAATGAATTAGATTCTCATTTTGAAAAGGATAAAGATACGAAATTTACATTTTTATGTAAATGGGTTTTCAATGAAAATTATAACAATGATAATTTACATTTTAATGAATTTGGTTTCATTAAAAAGATTAAAGATATGAAATTTACATTTTCACATGTAAAGATTTTGCTTGTAAAGAAAAGAATGACACAAAATAATCATTTTTGTTGAATTAGGAATGACACACAAGAAATTGCATGTTTGTGTAGGTTGGAAAAAAAAAAGAAAAAAACATTGCATGTATAGGTTGAGTATGTGAATTAAAATAAACATTATTGAGTGTTATGATATATATATATATATATATCTTTACTTGTCATGGTTACCACAATAATGAAATGGCCGAAGAAATTGTATGTATATATATAATCATATATATAAACAAATTTCAATTGAACGAATCGAGCGTGGTAGTTCACTTTATAGAATTGTACTTTTAGTTGATTATACCGAAATATCCGACCGTCGGATTTTCCCAAATCTGTAACCGTTAGGTTCGCCTTGGGAAGATCTTTCCAACGTTATAAATTATGTTAAAATCCAACGGTTAGATTTAGAGAAATATGTAAAACAAATTTTGGTGAAAACAGCGCCAAGGTCGCCTTTTGACTTGGAGCGTAGTTAAATGGAATTTAATTATTTTTATATAAATAAAAATAAAGGTTGATCGTTATAAATTAATATCAACGATATGAAATGATTTTTAAATATATATATATATATATGTGAGGATCATTTGAAAAGTCCGAGTTCCATCTCATTTCAAATGATCATACGACGAATGAAAGTCGAATAGTTGAAGACGGTGATTGAAGACCGGCAATCTTCACATCGAATGGACGACAACTGCTGATGCCCGTGATTGGAGTAGCTGCCTTGAAAGGGCTACAGTGGTGGCCGTCCGGACGTAGTGTTGATTAGTACGGATTTGGCTTTCGCTCAGACCCAGAGCATAAGCTTATAAATGGAATGTGTGTCTGACATTGTACTCCTTTATATTGTATTTATTGATTTTCTGTCGAATGTATGAATGTTTGGTGGTGGAGAATTTATTCTCTTGCTTAACACCCTTTCATATATTTCGGCAAAGGATTGGTAGTGCGATATGGAGTGATGATGTGGCATGCTAAGATGCATATGATCAAGGCTTCGTTGAAAAGCAGGCCTTGTGGGATGATCAAAGCATAGCCTGTTTAGGCATAGCTTTGTGTATAGCGTGACTTCGCGAGCCTCACACACCGGCGGAGTCTAAAACGGGAGAAGGGAACGCAGGGAGAGCAGCACGTTTCTTTCTAGCTAGAAGTGGTGTTTGGGCTTTAATACGGCTTGGCATTTTACTTATGTGGATGATGGAATGAGGCGCCTCGGATGATAGGTCCTATAGGACCGGGAAACGTGTGTTTAGGAATAACTAATCCGCAACTCGTATGGTGGACCGGCCCTGCAGCTTTCCAAGGGTTCACTGCGGGGGATCCTGAGACATTAGCTAAAGTGTCTCGAATCGGTAAGGAGCTCCTCCCTAGCCTTGACTCATGATGGAAACCCAATTTTCAATACGACCTCATGCGGATTTGATTGTATTACTAGTATGGAAGCATAGTATTATGGTATCTATGTGTCCTAGGATTGATACATTATGATTGAACTGTTTTTGAAACTTATATACACTATAATAATATCAAACCCGTTTTTTATCGTATCAAGTATTTTTTATCATTATAAGGTAAAACCCTATCCTCCGGTTTGCGTTGCATTGTGTGATGGGACTTGGGTCTTATGATGGTTTCATTTTCCAAAAATCATTGCGTTGTTTTACGATTTACTTTTAATCATGCACGACAATCCACTGGAGTAAACCAGTTCCGCGTTAGCGGCGTGGTCCTTGGATTTTCTTTATTACTATTAGTTAAATTAGTTAAGAATTCTCACACCAGTCCCATGACTGACCCGTAGTTTGTTTCACTTTGCAAACTCGGGTGCCTTCTTTTCCACATGGGCAGTCGAGTAGTTTGTCTACAGGTCTTTATCTCAAGCAGGATTCTGGATTGAAGCTTAAAGATGTGTCCAGAGCATAGTTGTCTTCCACTGTATCTATTTTATTGTTTCCGCTGCAATGTATTATAATATTGTAATTTATCTTCCGCTGTAATTTATCAATGTACTCTGATATTCTGTACTCTGATGTTACGTTACTATGATGTAATAAAAGTCTGTTGTTGTTGTTCTGATGTGTTGTAGTCCAAAGTAAGCGTATCCGGCGATTTCCCGTCAGGGCGATTTTCGGGTCGTTTCAGTATATATGAGAATATAAAGTGGACGTAGGCTCGTTAACGCCAAACCACTATAAATCAGTGTGTGGTCTCTCTCTAATTTTCATTTTTTGTATTTTATTTGTCTTCATTTAATCTCTACAAATTTATCTCTGGGGTGTTATATGCCAAATTTTAGTGTCAACAGAACCCAAAGGGAAAATATTTTTGTTGTGAATTAAGAGAGGCCTAGGGACTTATTTATAGTAGAGTTTATGGATCTCAGACCATTAGATTTGAAGATTTAATCTGGTCTTGAAATATCATATGTTCAGATTTAGCTTTTAGATTAGAAATCAAATGCCCAAAGATAAGCTACGTCATTTTAAAATTGATTCAGACCTTGTTCGGTTTGCACCTGGACAAAACAGTGTCTAGGTGCAAAACGAGGGTCATCCCCTAACCTTCTATGGGTTGAATTATGAATGGTCAGGTGGACTTGTATCCCTATTTCGTTTTCTTTTAACTTTTGATTTTTTTTCGTTTAACTTGTTTCATTAATAACTTCTCCATACTAGCTCAGATTTCAGCAAGTTATATATGTAAATTGCTCAGAAAATTTCCATGGACCCAATGTTGCAACACTCGTAGCTAAATTATGATAACTTTCACAGAATTTATTATATTCTTTAATAATTGTTTAACTGATTATTATTACCCTATTTTTAGGGTTGTTATTGGAAGAGACCATGGTTGGACTAAATGATGCGCTGGGGCTGCACCGGGCTAGACCTTGTTGCTGCATTGAAGGGTGACCTGGTTGATTGTGCAAACAAATATGGATAGAAGGATAGCGGTAATGGTTTATGGATTTTGGGCTCGGGTTATGGGTTTTAGGTGGAGGGATTTTGAGAGTTTCAAGAGAGAGGCTGCTGTCGGGATCTCGGGTGAAGGATAGTGCAGCTGCATCGAGCACTACGTGGGGGTAGAGGAGGTCAGGGAAGTGGTTTGTAGAGTAGAATGAGTAAGAGAGGCTAATTGGCGTCGGATCTTGGTCGTGGGTCAGTGGGGCACTTGGTAGACGTACCAGTAGGTGTAGGATGATCGTCGGTCGAAGCTTTTGCGGCGGTGCATGAGAACTCGGGTCTTTGGGTGCTAGGCGAGTCTGAAGTCATTGTGTGCATGGTAGAGGGAGAATGGTCGAGCGAGGACTAGTGGTGGCCAGGACGTTAATTGATTGTAGGTTAGGATGTTGTATAATCAGAGCAGCCAAGGGAAGAGGCACATGCAGGGAGCATGATCAGCGGTTTGGTGGAGGACGCATGCGAAAGGAAGGGAAATGATTTGCAAGCTTATTAGAAAAAAAATGCAGCAACAAATAATTGGAGAAAGTGTTTTATTGCTTTTGTAAAATGAAAGTTACATTAACTCATATTATAGGTAGTTGGCACAAATATATACAAAGTTGTGTAATGATCACAAAGGTTTGTACAAATGAAAAAAATACAACATTGCCTGTGTAATAGTAGATATAACAATATAGAGAGATTTGTTTTCCTTTAATTCCCCCTGACAATTACGTCTAGTTTTTTCCCTCTTTGCCATCTTTCCCAATCTCTGCGATCTTTAATTCTAACTTACAGTCTTGAGAAAATAGTGTTCGATAATGGTTTTTGAGTATATTCGCCTTCTAATACGCTGCTGGCAAGTGATTAACTCTTTGTTTTCCTTTGACTACTCTCTTATGTACGAAATATAGATCGATTTTGATGTTTTTGTACGTGAGTGGAGAACAGGGTCATCCGAGAATAGCATAGAGCTTAGATTGTCACACCAGAGTTTTGATTGGACATTTAATTGAAACCTTATTTTGTCAAGAAGAGTTTCAACCAAAATAATTTTGGTTGTGACACTAGAAATGCTCCTACAATCAGCTTCAGTACAAAACCGAGAGACCTTGGACTAACTTTTGTAGCACTTGAAATTGGGTTACCGCCTAGGTAAATGAAATAACCAGATGTAGATATGTAGTCATCCAAGTTTGATGCCTAGTGTGCATCTGCGACGCCTTCAATGATAAGTGCAAGATTTGAGACATATTCCTTGATTCATTGTCCCTTTCAAGTAGATTAATATATGTTTAACTGCTCTCCAATGTTTATTCAAAGGTTTATGCATATATTGACACACTTTATTTACGCTGAATGCAATGTCTGGACAAGTTATAATAACATAATGCGTCGCACTAACTATACTTCTGTATTATGTCTCATTAGTTACAAGCTCACCTCTATTTTTGGATAATTGTTGATTGCTCACCATAGGAATATGAAGCGGGTTTGCTTGATCCATTGTGGGTTTGCTTGATCCATTGTGGCACAAGTTACAATTTCAGAAAGGTACTGCCTTACTTAGAATTAACTCATTTTTTGAATTCCTGCTTACTTCAATTCCAAGGAAGTTACTTAAGGTACCCAAGTCTTTGGTAGAAAATTCCTTGTCTAGATGACTTATCACACTTGTGATTTCAGGGAGACCAAATGTGACGACCGCCCATGTAACGGTCCGAATTTCCGTACTCTTTGAGTCGACTAATAACACCACACGTCCAACCCAAATTGCATAGAAATACGAATCAATATTAGAAAGAAGTTAGAGAATGAGGAATAGAAAGAAAAAAATATTAGAATAGAAGAAAACAAAGATCACAAACTCACAGCGGAATGAATAAAATATAGTAGGTAACATAAACTTTGAAATACAATTCAGTAACTTTATATACATACCATCATCAGAGCACTACAGCTATTTTTGGAATAATTATAAACACCTGTTTCCAGAAACAAACATGGTACACAGCGGAATATATGATAGTCTATAGCTAACTGGTGAAACCTCACACTTCAACCTCCTCTAAGTGAATTTGTAAAATCTCGACTACTTGACTGCTCGTCTAAATTTGGGCACCCAAGAGTTTAGGAAAAACAAACAAAATAAACTCTGGGTCAGTCATGGGACTTGTGTGAGTAAACTCCAACCATTTGTTTAACTATCAAAATCCTTTCGCAAGAAATGATAATCGTAAGACCAATCCACACATTAATACGGAGTGTTTTTACATTACGATAACCCAAAATAATTTTGATATCAAATCCAGTGATATTATAATAATGTCTACATCAAATAAATAGAATCTAGCGGAACGCTCGCATCTCACGCTCCATATACAATATAAAATCGAAAACCGCAGGGCGCTTATTGGAGATTGGATTTCCAACATGACAAGGTATGGAACCACCTTCCGATAGTGTATCTCTAGAGGGGAATACACTGGGTTCAACAAGAACGTCTTGCAACCCGGCCCACACATGGCTGGCCACTCATTTAACTTGAGTGTGCCGAGCATATTATCACCAACGGTTGTGATCAGCAACCATTACCGAAAGCATAAAGTAGCGAATAGAATAAGAAGCAAATGAATTTCTCTAGATCAAGTGATAATACCCCTAATGGGAATGACCCATATGGCCATGCTGCCTGCCCGATTTCTGTCATTTCCCGGTTGATGAGGCTTGATCTCACGATTATCCTTTTAGAACATTTTGTCATCTTTTACTTTGAAGGCCACATCATCAGATCCATTCATATACGTTGTCCTGGGACTGGACAACCCGAAGGCACCATTCTATCAATCCATCTTAGGAAATTTCTACCTAGGATTAACGGAACAGCCCTTGCACTTTACTCTGTCTTCAATTTACTTCAACATAAGTTGATTCATAACACTTTTGCCAATACGGAGTGGTTTTCAAATATTAAATCTGATCCTGGTCTCTTCGTATTGACAACAGAAGCATAAAATAAACAAAAATCTTGATAGTCGGTGATTTAACTATCAAAGAAACATCCATACAATCAACGATCCTATTTCCAATTAGAAATTCTACCGATCAAGCATCAAACAATACTGGCCCCTTTTTATATCTATTCCTAATTATATTATCGATTCCAATTCCCATTTTCCATCTTCCAGATTCTTTCGAAATTCAATTGTCTTCCACGATTCTTGCAAAAAAACATTTCCGACATCATAATCCCTTTATTCGAGAAAATATCTTTTATTCTAGTTAGAAAACATTTCTAAATATTCACAAATCCTTACTTTCTATATGCTGATAATACACCGTATTAATATTGGAAAGTATTTTCATATTCCTTTTATTAATTCCTTGTTGACCAATTCATTTCATTTGGGGGAAACATTTCAAAATTTCTTTAAATTTACCCGATGTTATAAAACATCATTATTATAACTGAAACCATTAATTCTTATTATCTAACCATATTGCTAACCAATTTTCACTATCGAAACTTAACCATTCCTCCATTAATCATGAAGTCAATCAGGTTGGGGTATAATTACCTCTCAGACCTTAATTGAACAACATTCTCAACTTTTAAATAGTCAAGGGTCACAACTTCAAATAAAAACATCGCTTACGCGACTCTTGGATTCAATGTAAGAATCCACTTTTTTTACGGAAAAAACATTTGTTATAATGGTAGCGTTATAATCGTTGTTTCCAACTATTTAGTTTATAAAACATTTATTTCAACGATAGTGTTACAATCGCTGTTTAGCTTTATAGAACATTTATTACAATAGCAGCGTTAAAATCGCTGTTTAGATTTACAAAACATATATTATAACAGTAGTGTTATACTCGCTATTTTCAACAAAGTACCGTGTGCGACGCACACTCTTCCATTGTTCATTTCTAAAAGATAGTCAAAGTGTCAAGATTTAAACAATGCAGACATATACCATTTTGTTTGTCGAAACTTATAAGATGAAGGTTGTATAAGGATAAAAATCCGCTTTCCACCTTCTTTACAACAAAACCTATTTCCTTGGATTTTATTTCAAAAATCCATTTATCAATGTTTAACACAAAACTATCTTATGTGTTTTCCTTTGTGTTTAAATTTTTTTTATTTCAATTAAAGTCATCACTTTGGTTTTAAAAACTAAATTAAACCTTTTTTGGATTAATCACTTATACTAATCCGTTTACCATCTTTTCACCACTTAGCTTAGATTTCATTCTAAAACCATTAACACATTTTAGTCTATTATTACCCTAATAACCATCGTCCTTAAAAGTTTCATTCCATTGAATTTTCTTTACTTAATTTAAAAATTAAGAAAAAGCCTTATTTAAATCTCTACATTTACCGACAAATCCCGTTTACAAATCTCATTTAAAACTTGGATTACAAATCCCTTTATGAAACTCTTATCACCTCCTTAATCAAACTATAATTCCACTAAATCATTACTTAATTGAACCTCCAATTAAAATCATCGTTTTAATTATTATTAATTAAAATAACAATTAATTTTATTATTTACCATATTAAAAATAGTTAACTTTGCTAAAAAATAGTATAATTATCACTTTTAAAAGCTTATTAAATAATAGTTAACTTTATTAACACTAACCAATTTGATAATTACTCTATTTATAGTTAATCGAAGATTAACTAATATTCAACACCCTTCGTTAAATTCAAATTAATTTCATTATCAATTAAAATGGTTAATTTTTTTGCCAACCGTACAGATCAGTTAACTGTTAACCGATTTCCACTTTCAATATAAATTCAAATCTGAATTTATATTTCAATTTATTTCAAAATATTTTACTGAAATTATACACAACGTTTATGAATTAATCTTCCCAAATTAACTGTTAAAATAGATTTCCCTATAAAAAACCCTTTTAAAACCTTATCATGATTCTACATTTGATTATAAAATATCGATTTTAAGCCAAATATTAATTATACAATGATAATCCATAAATATTTTTTATAAATTCAATTACTTGTTTTATTCACTAAAACAAGTTTTTATTCTCAAATCTATTCGACATTCAATTTCCACCTTGGAAATAATTTCCTTTTTAAAGTCTTAAATTCCCTCTTTTATTATTTTAAAAATATTTTACGATATTTTCAATACCAAATTCCTAAGCCACGAGTAATTCAACATAGCATAATCAATCGTAGTATATATCATAGTAAATAACAAACAATAATAAAACTGTTAAGGAATCCAGTTGGATCCCTCCAACCTATTTCCCTGCATCCACAGATGTTAATCAACATCAATAATATTATTTCACATCAATATGAAGTATCAGAACTAATACGATCAGCGATGTAATCATATCAACCGTTTCAACCAATTTTTTCAACTGTTCAACCAATCAACCATTGCACAGTATAAATTTACTATAATTAAATTTAAATCTCGTTTAAAAATATAAATGAGTCAGAGTTACTGAGTTTACTCACCTTGGTTATAAATCATCAAATAACGATGAATCGTTGATAGTTCTGATCATGCGCTTCATCTTTCCGGGAATTCAAAATCAACTTCATAGGGTAGTATTTTTCGAGATGGTCCCAACATCTCTTATTTCATCGTATTCTGATAATGTACGAACAAATTTTACTTAACCGACACATCAACAAATTTCCAATTCAATCACAAAACGACGTTTTGATTTTTCTAACTAATGTCACTATAAAATATAGTTATTTAATTACGTTAATCGTAATTTAATCCATTCACTAACAATTTATCTGCATCCTACGTTTAATCAAATGTGTCAAACAATATCATTGATATATTCTACTCATCACTACGATTATAGCATCAAAACCGCAGTTTTAAAAGGATTCCATATACTTGTGTTCTTAATGTTAAAGTTAAAACCTATTAAATTAAACTAATCAACAACTTTGGTATTTGATTATTAAGGTATACATATATATATATATATATATATATATATATATATATATATATATATATATATATATACACGAGGAACCCATACTCCCGGCCTATCCGCAGCGAAACAGTAAAAGAAACAAGTCTTGTTTCGTCTCTTCCGTTCGTGAATGCTACCGGTTTTAATGGTCCATTTCTATTTTTGGCCCTCGGCCCGATCATCCAATTCGCTCCAACAGAGAGGCCCGGTATATTAATTGGCAGTGCGTTAGCGATCTGACTTAGACTTATAAGGCTAAGCATAACCCGAGAATCTCGCTCGGTTCTCTGCCAGTATCAGTTCGGGCGGTATCGGTTCTCTGCCAGTATCGCCAGTTTCATGAACTATTCCTGAATAGATCTCATCCTTATTACTGATTCCCTAGGCAGATCAATTGAATCAAAAGAGACATGGTGCATCCCATGCCTTTCTTGGTGGAAAAAACCACCGGTGATTGGTATACTTTCAAGTCTTTCTTCATTTAATAAGAAAGCTAGTATACAAGAAAGATATTTTTGATGGATTTTCTATATATATATATATATATATATATAAAGAACTCTCACCCACTATCCTTCCACTACTTTAACATGCCAAAATCTCCGCTCCAAATCGTTCTTTTGCCATAATTATCACAACCTTACAGATCCTCATACCCACGTTCTTCTCCAATCTCCATGCAAAATTTGAATGTTGCACCAACAGTAAATTGCATGACACCCTTTCTTTCCAGTTATTCCAAAATGTGGTTTGCTGCTGCGCCTTTTCTCCAAGCCAACCCTTCCCGCGTTCGACTGAACAAAAGCTCCACCCAATTCAACGTGTTGCTTCCCCTCCTCCTGATCACTGACACCACTGGGTCCACACAACGCCGTCACCACCGCTATTACTCTCTCCATGAACGTTGCGACACTGTTGAACCCCCACATTCTTCACTCCTCCACAACCTGTTATACTTCACTTATTCTAAAATCTGAACCACCTGGTACCTGTATTCTTTCCAACCATGCACCCACCCGTATACGTGTAGCCAACTCCACCTTTCCTTCTCTACTCCCTTCTGTCACTACTTCTCTGTCATTACTGCAAACACCATTTGAGCAACCTCCAGGAACCAACTTCAACTCCTCCTCATGAACCACAAACAACCCGACCGAGGCCACTGGTCTTCACCCCAACGCAAACGACACCACTTCCACAACTTGGACTGAGTCGAACCATGGTAGAAGACAACAACCAGCTCACGTACCCACTGCATTTTTTTCCCTTTCATTTAAATTGCATGTGCATCTCACCATTTCATGATGCCTGCTTCTCTTCCAGGAAACGCCACTTCATCCGCATACCACATGCCACACCAATGCCACTTCATCCACTTCAACCGCATACCACATGCCGCACCGCAAACTCCACTGCCCTCCTTCCCAAACTGTTCTTCTGAAACTCAAACTTCACGCGCTCTTCCTCCAGAATTCATCGTGTCTTCCACCATACTTCCATCTCACCTCACAGCTCGCTGCACCCCCACCCCCCCCCCCCGTGTATGATTTCTGTTTTGATGATTTCCCCAAAATCATTAGAATTAAAGGATAAATTAGATGGAAGGTTTGGAATAGAAAAGGGACTCCGAGTTTTCTGATGCTGAATGGAAGGGAAAGAATTGGACAATTGTTTTGTTTGGAAGTCCACTTTGTTTACTGGAGAATATCGACCGTGGGTTGAGGTGAAAGGAAGACCAAAAATGATTACATAGGGAAATTTGTTGTATAAATTTGTTTTTGTATTCCAGAACTAGAACAAGAACGAGATGTACAACAATTTATAAGGGAAAATTATCTTGGCAAGCACGAAATAAAGTAGCGTGGAAGGCACGGCTCATAACAGTTTGGAGAACATGGCAAGAAAACTTGGCACGCACGGAGAAAAATCTTGGCATACACGGTTTAGAAACCTTGGAGATTATGCTGCTCAAACATACTGAAAAAGATAAATTCCTTTTTTTCCCTTTTTTATGTTTATTTTCTATTTTTTTGGAGTTGTATGCCATCTTCTGTTGCAAATGAATCCAGGTTGTGTTGGAGTTCCAAAAAAATGAACAAATGTTTATTTGTGTATTTGGTATTGCTAGTTATATTAGTTTACATATTTGAAAAGCATAAATCGTATGTTATACATTTTACCTACTACAGACTCCTATTTATCGAAGATAGAAAATAACAATGATATCACACAAACCAATAAATATTTAATGCAACCACAACTCCAATCATTGCCCGTGTGCGAAGCACGGGTCATTTTTTTAGTGTATATTTAAATTAGAAAATAATAATAATAATAATATATACTCCATTACATACTACTGCGTTTTAAATAATAATATAAATTACATGTTCAAGCTTAGTTTCTAATTAATAAATTTCCTATATAAATCATTTTATACTTCCAATATAACATTTAAACCAATTTAAATGTTTAAAAATTAGTGGCTAAAATTCCAGGTCGTTACATTCTTTCCCCCTTAAAATAATTTTGTCTCGAAATTGCTAAGTAGTAAAGATGTTATACTCTACTCCTCACCACCTACCTTGTTGAAATCCTATACTCCATATTCCCATAACTCAGTTTTTATCCGCAACTTCTAATTCTCATATTAATATCCGATCTTTTGTTATTTATTCCAAATATACTGTCCACTATTTTTGGAAAATCCATTATCACTTTCTTGTCTTCAATACATATGCTCTTCTGCATATCCACACCTATTCCAATTGATTTTAAATCCATTTATCAATTTCATTATTCCATTTGAAATTTTATTAACTAATTCTGGTTTTCTTATTTCAATTACAATTAATAACTCAATTTCAAATAATCAAACTTGGAAATTTTCTAAATCTTCAAAATATTTGAAAAATTTCGGCAGCATCTCCTCTGCACGGCTCAAGCGGTACAACCACAACTCGCCTTTTTAGGCCTTCTCCAATCCATAAGAAAATCAAAACGCCAAGCGGCTTGCCTCACAGGCTCATAAAACCATTAAACCAAAGCAATATTGTAAACATGTACCTTTATGTCGGGCATAGATTTTATCTCTTGCATTTGCTTCCATTCAACATCTTCCCTGCATACACATATCCATTTCCAGTTAGTTTCAAATCAATCCAACTTCTAGCTTTTAACTCTCTAACAAACTTCTGATTAGTTCACTTCCATTCTATCAATTCAAATCTGATTTCTATTTAAGTCAATCCACTTATTATACTTGAGTCCAAATTTATCACAATTCAATTTCAATTAACAACACTATATATTCAACTTGTTATGCATAAGTCGAACCATTTTAATAATTCGAATTTCAACATCTTTATATTTAATTTCATTCGGAATCATTTCTAATCAAATCAAGTTTAATTTAAGTTAAGTTAAATTTCAATTCATTTGATACATTTTTACTATATGTATCTATTCAATTTATACAAGTTAAATTTTAATTTCAAAATTCAAATTCCCGGGATTTTGAAATCATATATAATATACATATATTTATAATCATTTCAATTCAAAACATTTGAATTTCTAAAACATCTTGTCCTTTTCAACTAGATTTTTCATTTCCAAATTACTATGGTAGCAATCCGTCACTCAGGAACTTGAAAATGAATACTGATAATGTTGCGACCCATTATCAGAATTATTTTCTCGCCACTGAAGTTATTTCAGTGCTTAATCCCTTCCAAAATCGATTTAAAATCTGCTCCTATTCAAAGATACTTTAAAGTAATACTATATTACCTTTAAAATACTTCAAAAAATATTTTCTAAATATTCGGGATTTAAATCCTCAATTTCAGTCTGAATCCAATTTTAATTTAGCTTATTTGTATATTACATTTTTATACAAATTCGATTGGTTTTATATAACCATTTCAATATTTTATAATTCTATTTAATTGTAATAACATTCAACAGATCCATATACTATAATATTTCATGAATTATTCCTTTAAATATCAAAATATATTTTTTTAGGCAAAATTATTTCATTTACCCATTTTAAAACAATACTCTATCCAATAGATTTGTTCGAGAGTTTAGAAACACCTATCGATACAGTTGTACATCCTATATCGACCAGAATTCATAAACCACTCAACAAACCATTCAACACAATATAAAACAATTTTATATCACATCTACAAATACGCGCTCATATATATCCTCTTAAACGCAATCTAGGGTATTACTAACCCCATCTCTATTTGAGTCACGCCACAGAGCCAAGGTTACTACTCAACCTTCAGCTCTGATACCAAATGTAACGGCCTGAATTTCGGTAATCTTTGGATCGACTAATAACACCACGCGTCCAACCCAATTGCACAGAAATACGAATCATTAAGAAAGAAGTTAGAGGATGAGAAATAGAAAGAAAGAAATATTAGAATAGAAGAAAACGAAGATCATAAACTCACAGCGGAATGAATAAAATATAGTAGGTAACTTAAACTTTGAAACACAATTCAGTAACTTTAAATACATACCATCGTCATAGCACTACAGCTATTTTTGGAATAGTTATAAACACCTATTTCCAGAAACAAACGTGATACACAGCGGAATATATGACAGTCTATAGCTAACTAGTGAAGCCTACCGCTTCAACCTCCTCCAAGTGAATTTGTAAAATCCTAACTACTTGACTGCTCGTACAAATTTGGGCAGCCAAGAGTTTAGGAAAAACAAACAAAATAAACTATGGGTCAGTCATGGGATTGGTGTGAGTAAACTCCAACCATTTGTTTAACTTTCAAAATCCTTTCGCAAAAAATGATAATCATAAGACCAATCCACACATAAATACAGAGCGTTTTTACCTTACGATAATCCAAAATTTTTTATATCTAATCCAGAGATATTATAATAATGTCTACATCAAATAAATAGAATCTAGCTGAACGCTTGCATCTCACGCTCCATATATAATATAAAATCGAAAACCGCAGGGCGCATATTGGAGATTGGATTTCCAACATGACAAGGTATGGAACTACCTTCCGATAGTGTATCTCTAGAGGGGAATACACTGGGTTCAACAAGAACGTCATGCAACCCGGCCCACACATGACTGGCCACTCATTCAACATGAGTGTGCCGAGCATATTATCACCAACGTTTGTGATCAGCAACCGTTACCGAAAGCATAAAGTAGCAAATAGAATAAGAAGCAAATGAATTTCTCTAGATCAGGTGATAATACCCCTCATGGGAATGCCCCACATGGTCATGCGTCATGCCCGATTTCTGTCATTTCCTGGTTGATGAGGATTGAGGTCACGATTATCCTTTTAGAACATCTTGTCATCTTTTACTTTGAAGGCCACATCATCAGATCCGTCCATATATGTTGTCCTGGGACTGGACAACCCGAAGGCACCATTCTATCAATCCATCTTAGGCAATTTCTACCTAGGAATAACGGAACAGCCCTTGCACTTTACTCCATCTTCAATTTACTTAAACATAAATTGATTCGTAATGCTTATGTCGATACGGAGTGGTTTTCAAATATCAAATTTGATCCCGGTCTCTTCGTATTGACAACGGAAGCATAAAATAAACAAAAATCTTGATAGTCGGTGATTTAACTATCAAAGAAACATCCATACAATCAACGATCCTATTTCCAATTGGAAATTCTACCAATCAAGCATCAAACAATACTGGCCCCTTTTTATATCTATTCCTAGTTTATTATCGATACCAATTCCCATTTTCCATCTTCCAGATTCTTTCAAAATTCAATTGTCTTCCTCGATTCTTGGAAAAAACATTTTCAATATCATAATCCCTTTATTCGAGAAAATATCTTTTATTCCAGTTAGAAAACATTTCTAAATATTCATGAATCCTTACTTTCTATATGCAGAAAATATACCATATTAATATTGGAAAGTATTTCCATATTCCATTTATTAATTCTTTGTTGACCAATTCATTTCATTTGGAGGAAACATTTCAAAATTTCTTTAAATTAACATGATTTTATAAAACATCGTTATTATAACTCAAACCATTCATCCTTATTATCTAACCATATTGGTAACCAATTTTCACTTTCAAACCTTAACCATTCCTCCATCAATCACGAAGTCAATCAAGTTGGGGTATAATTACCTCTCAGACCTTAACTGAACAACTTTCTCAACTTTGAAATGGTCAAGGGTCATAACTTCAAACAAAAACCTCGCTTACACGACTCTCGGGTTCAATCTAAGAATCCACTTTTTTACGGAAAAAACATTGGTTATAATGGTTGCATTATAATCGTTGTTACCAACTATTTGATTTATAAAACATTTATTTCAACGATGGCATTACAATCGCTATTTAGCTTTATAGAACATTTATTACAATAGGAGCGTTAAAACCGCTGTTTATATTTACAAAACATATATTATAACAGTAGCGTTATAATCGCTGTTTTGAATAATGTACCGTGTGCGACGCACATGCTTCCGTTGTTCATTTTTAAAAGATAGTTAAAATGTCTGGATTTAAACAATGCAGACATATACCATTCTGTTTGTCAAAACTCATAAGATAAAGGTTGTATAAGGATAAAAAACCGCTTTCCACCTTCTTTACAACAAAACCTCTTTCCCTGGATTTTATTTCAAAAATCCATTTATCAATGTTCAACACAAAACTATCTTATGTGTTTTCCTTTGCATTTAATTTTTTTATTTCAATTAAAGTGCATTGCTTAATTCAATTAAAGTCATCACTTTGGTTTTTAGAAAACTCATTTAAACCTTGTTTGGATTAATCACTTATACTAATTTGTTTAATATCTTTTCACCACTTAGCTTAGATTTCATTCTAAAACCATTAACACATTTTAGTCTATTATTACCCTATTAACCATCTTCCTTAAAAGTTTCATTCCATTGAATTTTCTTTACTTAATTTAAAAATTAAGAAAAAGCCTTAATTAAATCTCTACATTTACCGACAAATCCCGTTTACAAATCTCATTTAAAACTTGGATTACAAATCCCTTTATGAAACTCTTATCACCTCCTTGTTCAAACTATAATGCCACTAAATCATTACTTAATTGAATCTCCAATTAAAATCATCATTTTAATTATTGTTAATTAAAATAACAATTAATTTTATTATTTACTATATTGAAAATAGTTGACTTTGCTAAAAAATAGTATAATTATCACTTTTAAAAGCTTATTAAATAATAGTTAATTTTATTAACACTAACCAATTTGATAATTACTTTATTTATAATTAATCGAAGATTAACTAATATTTAACACCCTTCGTTAAATTCAAATTAATTTCATTATCAATTAAAATGGTTAACTTTTTGGCCAACCGTACATATCAGTTAACTATTAACCGATTTCCACTTTCAATATAAATTCAAATCTGAATATATATTTCAATTTATTTCAAAATATTTTACTGAAATTATACACAACGTTTATGAATTAATCTTCTCAAATTAACAGTTAAAACAGATTTCCATATAAAAACCCCTTTTAAAACCTTATCACGATTCTACATTTGATTATAAAGTATCGATTTTAAGCCAAATATTAATTATACAATGACTATCCATAAATGTCGTTTATAAATTTAATTACTTGTTTTATTCACTAAAACAAGTTTTTATTCTCAAATTTATTCGACATTCAATTTCCACCTTGGAAATAATTTCCTTTTTAAAGTATTAAATTCCCCTTTTTTATTTCGAAAATATTTTACGATATTTTCAATACCAAATTCCTAGGGCCAGAGTAATTCAACACAACATAATCAATCACAGTATATATATCACAGTAAATAACAAACAATAATATAACCGTTAAGGAATCCAGTTGGATCCCTCCAACCTGTTCCCTGTATCCACAGATGTTAATCAACATCAATAATATTATTTCACATCAATATGAAGTATCAGAACTAATAATCGATCAACGATGTAATCATATCAACCGTTTCAACCAATTTTATCAACTATTCAACCAATCAACCATTGCACAGTATAAATTTACTATAAATAAATTTAAATTTCGTTTAAAAATATAAACGAGTCAGAGTTAGTGAGTTTACTCACCTTGGTTATAAATCATCAAATAACGATGAATCGCTGATAGTTCTAATCATGCACTTCGTCTTTCCAAGAATTCAAAATCAACTTCATAGGGTAGTAGTTGTCGAGATGGTCCCAACATCTTTTATTTCATCGTATTCTGATAATGTACGAACAAATTTTACTTAACCGACACATCAACAAACTTCCAATTCAATCACAAAACGATGTTTTGATTTTTCTAACTAAATAACATCGAATATTCCCACTTGAGTTGTCATCACTGAGTTGTCATCTCATTTATTGTTATATACCGATCAATGAACACATTCAACACTTCGAATATTCCCACTTGAACTTACTTTGAAGTCACAACATCACTGAGCCAAATAACATCACTGCGCTATGGCATGGGTTCGGGGGTTTCTTCCCCGAATTATTTTTCGGGCCCTTTTATTCAAATCTGAGTCATACCCAAAAAATATAATTTTCTAGAAATGACCCTGTGCGACCGAGTGATCATCACCATTCGTGACCTACAGATCCAACCTCATCTTGTGACTGACTGACCCCAAAACCACACGACCGACAGACCCGTCCTGCAACCGACCGGCCCATCGCATGCCGACCTGATCCACTTCATACATGACTAAACGGTCCATCCAAGTAATACAGTCCAGACCGACCCATCTGAATCAGGCCGACCCATCTGAAGTAGGCCGACCCATCATTTCACCGACTGATCGACCCATCTGAAGGAGGCCGACCCATCATCTCATCGACCGACACATACAACTCCGTCCTACGACCGACCCGTGTAGCTCCATCCCGACCGACCCGAACCCAACGACCGACCTAGCCACGACCGACCCGATCCTTCATGTTGTGTCCTCCAAGGCACGTACTTAACTGACCTAACTTCGACCGACCGACCCACCTCGACCGACCCAAAACTCTAGAAAACGACCGACCCGACCTGTACTACACCATGTACTACACATTGTACTACCAAACCGACCCATACTACTCCAGATCCGATCCAACACGATTTCTACACGAAATTCGACCAAAACTCTGGCAAACAACTATATCAACAAAGCCGATTCATCCAATTCATCTGTAAACATATTATGAAGTTACGAACAACATGAAAATGGAAATTTCACCAATAATTCACCCAAAATTCATGATAATGAACATATGAACTAAAATTATGCATCTAACTTGCATAAAAATATGAACATATATGAGAATTACCGGGTTTAAGTTGATAAATTAGATCCTATAACGATTCGTACAAAAATGGACTTGCCATGGTGTAATCTAGGAGAAATTGTTTTAAAATGATGAAAATATATGCACACAACTCATATACTGGCTTGAATCCGTTTGAGGGATGCATATCACTCACCAATTCTCCAAAACAACCCAAAAACACTTAGATCTAGATTTGGACAGCGAGGGATTTGATCCAAACTCTTCAATTCGATGGTCTTTCATTTGGAATGATGTAGATCTAGCTTCCAACGATGTAGATCTTCGATTTTCTAATGTAGATCTCGAATTTTAATGGTGGAAAGGTATAGGAGTGTTAGCCTGCTTTGGGACCAGACTATCCAAAGCCGAAGAACTCTATCAGGAAGGCCACTCAGGGCTTGAGTATGAACTACCAGAGATCGACATCTGCTTGGACGAAGTAACGAAGGATGGGAAAACTCGTATTTCTGTGCACATAAGCTTCGGGTTGGATTCCACCATTTCGGATCAAGCTAAAGCGAATATTTCTGACCAACCAAACTGGATCGGGTAAACCGGATCGGGTCATCCGGATCGGGTTATCCGGATCGGGCCAACCGGATCGGGTCTCTACCCCTAACCGAATTCTGGGCAGTTAAAGACCATTTCCCCATGTTCTCCACTACTTCCGAGATTTACTCTGAAGCTGCCACGTGGCCACTCAACCCTAACCGAATTTCTACCTATAAATACACATACAACACATCATTTAAGGGGACTTTTTGGCCTCAAGGAAGCTCTATCTATTTCGGCCATGGCTACCAACAAAGAACCTTCATCCTCTTTAATAAAATCAATGAATTCGGAGAGTATTATTCATTGTAATTGAGTGCTTGAGCGTCAATACTCATTGTATTTGTAGTTTCTGAATGAATTGAGAAGCTATGAAGTGGATGTAGGCTTGTTAACGCCGAACCACTATAAATTCCGTGTGTTGATTGATTTTTCTTGTTTTTGTTCATGATTCCTCATTATTCTCTACAAAACATTATCAAGTGGGTGTTAGGACCATTTTTTGGTCTAACAAGGAGAATGGAGAAATGGAGGATCACAAGCTCCTCCAAATGAGAGAATGGAGAAAGTAAACTATTCTCCATGCCTCCTACCCCCTATTTATGGCCTCCACCAGCCCATTAATGGGCCTCCACAAATCAGCTCATTATGGCCTATCAAACCTGAAGAACCAACTATAAAACCTTAAAATAGTGATTCCTCCCAAACCGCTAAGCTAAATCTTTAATGCGACCACTCTACAGAAAGGGAAACATCATTTCCTTTTCAATGGCATGGGTCTCAACACCTGATTCGACCTGAGTCAAAATTTATCCCCTATACAAGACTGACAGGTGCAAAATGGTCATAAACAAAATTGGTAAAAATTATGGACATGTCTCACATCCCCATAAACAACATACTAAAATATGAGAACGATCCATCCCCAGGGAATTATATGAAAATATTTTACGATCCTCTGCTACGTAAAATAAGGGTTGTTACATTCTGGCCCATAGGAATTTTGCCCTTGAAATTCCAACAAACATAAGCAACCTAAAACAATTTCGATGCCTATCATCCATGAGCAGCCAATTCTATCGCCCAAATTAGCAGCCATCAAGCCATGCATCCGTAGCCTTATCCTAGCACACGGAATTCTAATAATAACAATAGCAAGGTTACAATAATGTAAGGTGACATAACATCAACGGGTCATACCGACGAAGAGTCCTGGATGGGTCGCCTTCATGCTTTCTTCCGTCTCCCATGTACAATCGTTGCCCTCCTCACTCCATTGTGTCTTGACCAACTTAACTGTCTTCCTTCTAAGCTATTTCGTGCCATTCCCCATAACACGAAGCGGCTTACGAGGTTTCACAACTATGGTCTCTACTTCTAAGTCTTCATACTGCGCCGGTGACACTACTACAATCGAATCATACATGAACTTCCATAGAAATGACACATGGAACACATTATCCATATTCGACATCTTCTCGAGTAACTCCAATCTACATGCGAGCTTTCCAATTTGCTCGACTATCGGAAACAGCCCAAAGAACCTAAGAGCTAACTTTCCTTTATTTCTAAATCTAACCATATGCTTCAACGGTGAAACCTTTATGAAAACCATATCGCCTATGTCGAATTCCAAGTCCTTACGACGCTTATCGGTGTAACTCTTATAACGATCTTAGGCTACCTTCATTTGTTGCCGAACGATCTTGATACAATCTGAGTTCTCTCTAATCATCTCTTGCCAAAGTATAAACTTATCTCCAGTTTTTAACCAACATGTTGGAGAATTACATGGCCTACCATACAACGCCTCGTATGGTGCAATCCCAATGCTAGACTGGTAGCTGTTATTATATGTAAACTCAACTAGATGTAGATGGTCTTCCCATGATCCTCCAAAGTCTAACACACAAGTTGTAACATCCCGTAATTTTGTTAACATTAAAGAGGATAAATTAATAAATAATTAATTTAATATTCAGAATTAAGGGAAATGGACTGCGCCATTGCTTCTGTCTTGAAATTCTGGTCAAGATAGACATTTGGTTTGCGTAAAATGGACTGCGGGGCCCCGGACCCCCGCCGGCGCTGCGCCTGGACCCGCTGACGGCCTCGCCTTCGGCTCGACGTATATTTTGACCAACAGTAGTCATCAAAGTTTGTTAATGAAGATAAGGTGGATAGTCAAAGAATATGACAACCAAATGGCAACGACTAGGATTCCTCCAGAAGCCATAGCCTCTATTTGCCGATGCCATTCAATGGGAGGAGCTGTCAGTCAAATTCAGCTTGCTATCAACGACAGTCTACGAGATAATGATTGTCTAATAGTAGCCTCATCTTCTGGAACTCCAATAGTGTAGATTTCAGCAATGCAACTGATGTTGTTCCCTAATGAGTAGTGACCATCCCATTTATATGACTTAAACCCATCCAATCGGCGGAGCATAGAATGACAGTTATATAGAACAGTTCGAACACTACTTCAAAGATGATTCATATGATCTTAGTTACCACGATTGTCAATAGTGGGATACCAGAAAGCAGCTAAGGATCCCAACATCCCAAAGCTACACTTCAATTGTATGATGTGATGAATAAAATGTCCTGCGTCTCACCTCCCGAAGAACTTAGCTAACCTTTGCAATGGCTATTTGCTGTCAATCGCATTGAGGAAGACTGATTTCCATCAAATAAGGGTTAGGTCAACATACTTTGGTGCCCAGCGATAGGTAACAGCTGAACCCCTGCAGGCCATGATTGGACATATGAATCTTTGCTCGGATGATAGCAACTTGACTGCTCACCAGTCACCATATGACCTTTGTCAAGAGATGAGAGTTCGAGATCAAAACAAATATGAATCGACCGTTAGCTCTTGACTTCATACATAAATTGTGATAGAAAACGTGAACATTACTTTAAGCCTTGGAAGCCATGCTATTGTAGTAAAGTTTATCTGACTAAGGTCTAAACTGACCAGCTCTAGCGGCGATTAGAGCTTACATTGCACCCTGGTATCTATTGCTAAAATTCCTAATGAAAGATGGAATGGGAGTGGTCCATGGCGACCATGTTACTGGAAGAGCCTGCTATTTAGCTAATTAGGAGATGCTACTCGATGGAGGTGGCAAGTTAAAGGTTTAGAGCACTTAAGCCTGGATGCTGATTGATTATCTGTGCATTAGATCTTATTCCCAACGTGGGACTAAAGGCATATCTGCGGATGGATGAGTTATGACTATCCCCCTAGCAGCCATGACTCCCTTATACTCAATCCTTGCCCTTAGCATGGGGGCAAGAAGGCGATTCAAATAAGATGCGACCTCGTCATTCGCTTATAGTATTTACCTAATTACCTTTGTCACTCCAAGTCCTCTTTCAAGGTCTGTTCATTCTTGGGACCGCCACCCCACAACGGTTTGAAAAGACGTTCATCGCCAGCTAAAGATTTTGATAGCCATCCCCTGACAGAGATGTAGTGAGGAAAAATGGACCTGCAAAGAGCGTGCAATGTCATCTTCGCACAGAATGATATTCATTCCTTTAACAGGATTACTTTTTAACCATAACTCTTATATTTCCATGCTTTATGAGTTATTGATGTAACTAACTTAGATGAATTTATATGTGGATGATGTAGGTACCCCGAATCTGGTACCGATCAAACTTTGAGCACCTACAGGAAGAATTATGGAGCATTGCCGTAACGAGCCCGATTGATCTGCTCGTTTACAGAGCCACGTCCTTTACCTGAGAGAAGTTGTATACCTTAAGATGGATCCGAGGTGACCATCCACTCCTTGGCTCACACGTGGCAGATCTCAAGATAATTGTGCATCGATCATTGCATTTCAGAGTTGAGATCCGACTCCAGATGGACGCGGTTCGACCGTCCATACAATCAGATCCTGCAGTCGATGCCATCGAATTACATAAATCCAAATAAAGGAGGCAGCACCGCCTATCAACATACTTATTTTCCAATCATACATTTTTCCTTTACATACTTCTTGAGTTATTGACATGATTAACTCAAGCAAATTCGTATATGAATGTTGCAGGTACCCGAGGTTTGGTACCGACAACTCCTACCATAGTTTGATCGGAGGAATGTAAAGCTTTGGCGAAGGTGATTCGACCCTTCACCCGCTTACTATTGGCCTAACGACAACATTCTAAAGCAAAAGAAGTTTGACCATTCATTCACCGACTTTTTGCCCCTGACGTGGGGGCAAGAGAGTAAATGCACACGAGTTCGACCTGTGTTATCCATATATGGACATACTAATGAGGCCTCCTCATCATCTATCCGTTGATTCGCCACGCAAGACATAGAAATGTATTCGAGTGTGACATAATCACTCGGTAGATCGACGACTCTATCCCTTGATCTGATGGGAAGAGTGCAACAGTGACGGGTACAATACCATGAACGAGATAACTTTTACCTTCGAAGTGGGGGCAAAAGAGATATGTTAAGACGAGGATGAGTATGACTCGACCGCTCTCTAACGACGTATCTAACTCTTTCCCATGCTTCGGAAGGGAGGAGTATAAACTCAATAGGGGTGAGAACCGATCATCCCCGATGGCGACCTTTGCCCTTGACATGGGAGCAAAGGGACGATGCCAAGGCAAATGTGACCCGACTGTTTGCCCGACTAACTCTAATCCTCAGAGCTTGGATATGAGTATAAACTTAGGACGAGTGTGACAGGCGCGCCAAGATTTAAGACCACTCGATCCACAACTCTAACCCAAACTGACTTTGGGAGAGTATAAAGGACGAACCGCGACGTCCATAACTCTAACTCTCACGACTTGAGAGAGAGTATAAATCTGTTGGGTTAGTGTGAATGGTGCACCATGACTTAAGACCACTAAACCCATAACTCTAACTCTCACGACTTGGGAGAGAGTATAAAGGACAATGCTGCGACGTGCATGCAATCTTCATTGCCCTCCGACTGAGGACAGGATTATAAAGGACTTACGGATCGGACATCCGAATGACTTAATCCGGTTCCCATCAATGCTGGGGGCACGGACATAGATTTCTGAATTAACTTCAAACATGCTTCGGACGCGACCCATGTTTCAAAGTTAAATGGAGGCTACAGACACTATACCTCCAAACTACGACACCTGACACTTTGACATTAAATAATCCTATGCTAGATAGATTAGCACTCAACATGTTTTCATTTCGAGCTACAATTGCTTGTGACTTAATGATTGACTTAGTAGCTTGCAAGACTAAGCTAACTATTCTTTTTCGAATTGCAAGATTATGTACAGATACAAAGCAAAGACACGAGGGATACTCGCGTACAACAACAAAGAGGTCGTGTTCGAAGGAATAACGTCGACTTCTGATGCTAAGCTTCCCACACGACTCAATGCAATCACCGAAAGGAGGTCCTAAGAGTGATATATCAAATCAACATACACACCCATGTGTGACTGGCCATAGCCCAAGTGCAACGACGAGTGCTACCTCGCAAATACGTTGAATGGAAAACGTGATAACTCGAGCACTTGGATAACTCGAGCACATAAGCTTATAAAGCAATGTCTCTTTTCCATGCATCCATGTCTAAATTTGAATGGGAGGTGATACAACTACCGACCTTTCGCCATTACCCCTGGACTAGGGCCACATTGCTGCTTGAGGGCCACGAAATGGATGCAGAATGAACATCCATTTGCTAGTCCGGACCGAATTCCCGGTTGAAAGACCCTATATAAAGGAGGAAGCCATTACTTTGACCTCCAACTTGCGAGGAGGCAAATTGCCTGACACTCAAACTCAAAGGCTAAGAAGAAGGAAGATAGAAATTTCTTCCGTGCTGAGGATATTGGCGTAGAAGGCGCTTGGAACGAAGGAAGTCAGGAAATTTCTTCTTGCAATGATCCCTCAGCATGTCAAGCTAGATATGAAATAGATGGTACCCTCGCTGATTTGAGAACTCAGATGGCTCAGTGAGACAAACTTCTCTGGAAACGACAGAAAATGATGGATAACTTTTTTACTTGGATAGATGGAAGGCCGAGTAATTATGGCTAACTCGCTGGAGCGAGCACCATGGAAATTCAAGCGACAATGAACTTGGCTCAAACACTCCCTGTTCCATGGTCCAGATCATATGGGACCCTAGGACAAGTTGGCATAGTCGTCTTTAACGAAACAAGATGCAACCAACCTCCTCCCAGGCATTTGTAGCATGCAACTTCCGACCGTGACATTTTGGATGAAAACGATGGATATGTAAGAGCCGCCGAAAAACTTAAACGGAGCCCGACCAACCTTTGCTTCTATACAGATGAATGTTTAAAACCCAGCTCAACCTCAACATGAGGCTCCCCATGAAGGGGGAAAGTAGAAGCATTCGGAATGGCAATAATTTGACATATCGCCATTCGACTCCAATCCTCAGAGCTCGGATGGGAGATCCAAAACTAACATGAGTCAGACACGAACAAATTATTTTATGTCAAACTCTAACTCGTGACTTGATGAAGAAGTATGAATTTAGAGAAGAAATGGATCTGGTGCTCACCGCATAGCAGAACCCCTGTAGAGGGGGGCATAGGACACAAGTTTCGAGTAACATAATTCGACTTTTTGCCGACTTTATGCACATTTATTATCATCGGAGCCCCGCAAGATCCTAGACTGTAACCAAAAGAATGACTCGCCAAGACCAACCCGCATACATCCGAATAGGAATTTTTCATTCAGAATTAAAGAACAGAAGCCTGATGGACGGCTATTACATATGCAAAACCAAGAAGCCAGAGGCCGACTTCCACCCGCTACAGGACTTCATGCTGGGGGCACAAGCGCTAAATTGAACAATTGGCGGCAACTTCAAAAAGACAAAGGACATATTTCCAACGTTAATTGATGCTTCACCAGAGGCGATCCCTGCTTTCTGACTAAATCGATGAGACGATCCTGACACGAATGTGATTCGTCCATTCGCGTATACAACTCCAACTCTTGACGACTTGAGAATGAACATAGAATAACACGGGTTGACTAAGATTGCTGAACCTGCAGCTCCAACCCGATGTGAAGAAAGAAAGTTCAAAGGCTTACAGACTGGATGTCCGATTGACCTGGTCCAACCCCCACCGACGCTGAGGGCATAAGCATTGACTTCGCTTTTCCTCCACTGATGTAGGGAGCACGAGCTTCAACTGACAAACTGACTTTGAACATGACCCTTACTCGATGCTTGATTCAGAACATATACCTTATATCTTTGGAATATGACATGATTCATCTTGACCGTCTAAGTAAGCCAACTAATGGGTCAAGCATGACTTCAAAGAATTGATCTACAACTGCATCAGATGGAGAGTATGATGAACTCCTCTGCTGCCTTACAATTGTGATAATCCTACCAGCTATTGGCTTGCATGTTTTCAACAACATCTCGTACTGACTCGTATGCGATCATGGGACTATAAAACAATCTGAAGTGATCATGGCTTTCGGATGCACTATTATTACGATTAGATGCAATCATGGAGTCCTAGATTAATATCTTGATATCGAGATAGTCCAAATCCATGCAAAAATGACAAATTCATATGCCGACTCTGATGCGCTCTATCCGAACGGTCCAGATGCTAGCTCAAGATACGAAGATTCTGACACCATACTATGACTTGGACGGCTATTGTATACATTGACTTATACATTAAAGAAATCTTAGCTTAGTAATGCACTTGACTTGTTTAGGAAGATGGCGTCGTTTGGCATCAACTTTTACATGTACGATCTCACACAGGAGCCAAACATACCGCATGACCTATGATGAAGGAATTCTACCTCTTGATTCGACAAAGTCTAAACGATTACTTGATCATCTTGACCACTCTAGCCATGAAATTTGCCCGATAAGCATCAACGGAAGCAATGCGGCATATGACAAGCCATTTATACAGAAAAAGATCCAAAAAGATTCATCTAGACTTATTCAAAGCACATCTTATTTACAACAAGATGTACTTTGGGGGGCAAAATGTTAGCCTGCTTTGTGACCAGACTATCCAAAGCCAAAGAACTCTATCAGGAAGGCCACTCAGGGCTTGAGTATGAACTACCAGAGATCGACATCTGCTTGGACGAAGTAACGAAGGATGGGAAAACTCGTATTTCTGTGCACATAAGCTTCGGGTTAGATTCCACCATTTCGGATCAAGCTAAAGCGAATATTTCTGACCAACCAAACCGGATCGGGTTATCCTGATCGGGTTATCCGGATCGGGCCAACCGGATCGGGTCTCTACCCCTAACCGAATTCTGGGCAGTTAAAGACCATTTCCCCATGTTCTCCACTACTTCCGAGATTTACTCTGAAGCTGCCACGTGGCCACTCAACCCTAACCGAATTTCTACCTATAAATACACATACAACACATCATTTAAGGGGACTTTTTGGCTTCAAGGAAGCTCTATCTATTTCGGCCATGGCTACCAACAAAGAACCTTCATCCTCTTTAATAAAATCAATGAATTCGGAGAGTTTTATTCATTGTAATTGAGTGCTTGAGCGTCAATACTCATTGTATTTGTAGTTTCTGAATGAATTGAGAAGCTATGAAGTGGATGTAGGCTTGTTAACGCCGAACCACTATAAATTCCGTGTGTTGATTGATTTTTCTTGCTTTTTGTTCATGATTCCTCATTATTCTCTACAAAACATTATCAAGTGGGTGTTAGGACCATTTTTTGGTCTAACAAGGAGAATGGAGAAATGGAGGATCACAAGCTCCTCCAAATGAGAGAATGGAGAAAGTAAACTATTATCCATGCCTCCTACCCCCTATTTATGGCCTCCACCAGCCCATTAATGGGCCTCCACAAATCAGCTCATTATGGCCTATCAAACCTGAAGAACCAACTATAAAACCTTAAAATAGTGATTCCTCCCAAACCGCTAAGCTAAATCTTTAATGCGACCACTCTACAGAAAGGGAAACATCATTTCCTTTTCAATGGCATGGGTCTCAACACCTGATTCGACCTGAGTCAAAATTTATCCCCTATACAAGACTGACAGGTGCAAAATGGTCATAAACAAAATTGGTAAAAATTATGGACATGTCTCACATCCCCATAAACAACATACTAAAATATGAGAACGATCCATCCCCAGGGAATTATATGAAAATATTTTACGATCCTCTGCTACGTAAAATAAGGGTTGTTACATTCTGGCCCCTAGGAATTTTGCCCTTGAAATTCCAACAAACATAAGCAACCTAAAACAATTTCGATGCCTATCATCCATGAGCAGCCAATTCTATCACCCAAATTAGCAGCCATCAAGCCATGCATCCGTAGCCTTATCCTAGCACACGGAATTCTAATAATAACAATAGCAAGGTTACAATAATGTAAGGTGACATAACATTAACGGGTCATACCGACGAAGAGTTCTGGATGGGTCGCCCTCATGCTTTCTTCCGTCTCCCATGTACAATCGTTGCCCTCCTCACTCCATTGTGTCTTGACCAACTTAACTGTCTTCCTCCTAAGCTATTTCGTGCCATTCCCCATAACACGAAGCGGCTTACGAGGTTTCACAACTATGGTCTCTACTTCTAAGTCTTCATACTGCGCCGGTGACACTACTACAATCGAATCATACATGAACTTCCATAGAAATGACACATGGAACACATTATCCATATTCGACATCTTCTCGAGTAACTCCAATCTACATGCGAGCTTTCCAATTTGCTCGACTATCGGAAACAGCCCAAAGAACCTAAGAGCTAACTTTCCTTTATTTCTAAATCTAACCATATGCTTCAACGGTGAAACCTTTATGAAAACCATATCGCCTATGTCGAATTCCAAGTCCTTACGACGCTTATCGGTGTAACTCTTATAACGATCTTAGGCTACCTTCATTTGTTGCCGAACGATCTTGATACAATCTGAGTTCTCTCTAATCATCTCTTGCCAAAGTATAAACTTATCTCCAGTTTTTAACCAACATGTTGGAGAATTACATGGCCTACCATACAACGCCTCGTATGGTGCAATCCCAATGCTAGACTGGTAGCTGTTATTATATGTAAACTCAACTAGATGTAGATGGTCTTCCCATGATCCTCCAAAGTCTAACACACAAGTTGTAACATCCCGTAATTTTGTTAACATTAAAGAGGATAAATTAATAAATAATTAATTTAATATTCAGAATTAAGGGAAATGGACTGCGCCATTGCTTCTGTCTTGAAATTCTGGTCAAGATAGACATTTGGTTTGCGTAAAATGGACACTGTATGAAGAAGTTATGAGGGTTTTAAGTTTGTATACGTGCAAAAGATATATATATATATACATATGAGTTAGATATAAATATGGAATTCGGTTTCAGTGGTGCTGGCAGCTATAAATATGTGTCCATTTCTCCTGTTTTCTTCATTGGAAATCATGGAGGCCAAATGTTGTCGGTGTTTGAACTGAGACGGATCCTGTCTTCTACAACTATCAACTTTGCAAATCAATTTGAGATTCAAGCATAGATCTACAACCCAACAAGTTTCTAGTTCTATCTTCTTAGCCAAACACTGTGAGTTCCAAGTTGCTTTTATATTTAAATATTTAAAAGTAAACGTGATATGACTATAGTTTGGATTTGTTCATGTGCCTATATTATACTGGATCCATCATAAATTGTGAACATATGACATCCTATGATGTAGATCTTGACCTTATTTGTGCTAGCTCTATTTTTAGCTATTGGATCTAAATCTCTATCTTATTGGATCTATTTTAACTTCTATAACATGATATGATGTGAATCTTGACCTTATTCGTGTTAGATCTATTTTTCTACTATTGGATCTGAATTATGTGGACATCTAAATTATTAATCAGATCTAGTTTATCACCTTATGCCTATCATTATAGATCTAAATCAGTTGGACATCTGAACTGTTAATTTAGATCTTATTAGGCTTATTATGACATCATTGTCATGTTAGAATTAGTTAACTGCCACAAATTCATTAGATTTATGCTTATATTTCCAGCTTATCACCATGCTAATTTATGCTTATGCCAGAACAGTCACTATTGTAATTTTTCCCATTACCTTTCCCTTCTAATGTTTATGGCTAGGCTACTTTCTAGCCTAGATGCCGCCAAATATATGTGAATGCATTAATTAGGAAACGAGAGAAAAAGGTTAGAATTAGCATAATTTAAATAATGTTTATATGAATTGGGCATATAATTCAAAATGGGAAAAAAGAGGCATAATTACCTATAAAGACATAGGTAAGAATTGGATAAGAATGGAATATCTAATAATTACAATTAGAAATTATAATTGCACTTAAGACACGAGGTTAGGTTGCATTAGTGGTGGAAGTCTGCCTGGACTCAACCGGCATATCCAGCAACCACTAATGTTGAACCTGATGTTAGAGGTCTAAGTGCGCAAATGCGAATCGGGCTAAGACACGAGGTTAGGCCCAACTTGTGGAATAAGATTGCCTGGACCTGACTGGCATATCCAGCGTCGACAAGTTGTAAGCCTAATGTGGGAGGTCTAGCCCATTATAAACCATAAATGAAGATGGTAATAAATTGGACTACTTAACCTAATCTAATCCATAGGGATTGCATGATTGTGAACTAAAGTTAGGGTTAAGTAAAATTGGTTGGACAGTGGGTAGGTTAAGCAAATCTGATAGGATGGGTAATATTTACATATAGGCCCATAAACTTAACCCGATAAGGTAATGTAATTAAGGACACCTAGTGGTATACATGACCGGTGAGAATAATAAAGTTATGTAATTAAAGACACCATTTAGGGTAAACATAACTAGTGGAAATGATAAGGTTATGTAATTAAAGACACCTAGTGGTATAATAGCCAAAGAAATCCTAGTGGGGGATATAAGATAAAGGGGAGAGCTTGTATTATATTGTGTGGGACCCGTTTGATCCAGTAACCCAGAGTAGGTCTCAAAACATGTACTACGTACTAGGTTGGAGAAGGGGCACGCTTACTGGACTGATTGTAAGAGATACAAACGTGGAGGACGGTGTGGGCGGTACAAACCGACTGGGTCGTGTGTGTGCATGAATTGGGCAGAATGGGATAAGACGACCTGACACCTGTAGATATGGGGTTGTGCGAAACAGCGAGGGGTTGCCACTTTTGGACGTGATACATCCTACGGCGGGGCTGGCACAGAGTACCTACACGGATCAGGGAGCCGGTCGACTAGGGTAGTAGTTAGGGTACACATGGACATATGCTTAAGTCTACCACCTTATAGTGGAAGGGATCATCTCATTCTGGATATACTAGTAATAGTGCAGGGTAATCATTAGAAGTGTATACACCTTATCCTGTCTACCTTGTCACACCTGTCTTTTATGTAGTTATCTCTCTTTTATCCATTTTATATGTCTGTCATGCTACTTTTATTTATTTACTTGCTAAATATGACTGGACTCACTAGATTTTATGTCTGACCCTTTTTGTTTCTACTTCTTTCTATCGTTTCCCCTCCCTTCCCCTTAAGGTTCTCAGGGAGGAAACACTCAGGCTTGACCGTGATTCTTCTTACTTTTGCTTGAGCTGCTGATATATATGGCTCAAGCTCCTATCCTTGTAGCTATGGCTACATTTTTTATGGGAATTTTATTTCTTTTATGTACTCTGATATTTTTGAAGTACAAGACGGTAGCTTTTATGTTGTAATGGGCTTTTTTATTTCAGACATATGATTTTTTTTACCACGGTATCTTATGATAAATAAAGTTTTTATTTTGCTCATATTATATATGTCTGTCTTGTAATATTTCTGCTCTGTTTACTATAATGCTTCACGAAACTTAATGCATTTCCTTTGTGAGTGAGATTAACGGATGTAGGGTATCACACTTGGTATCAGAGCTGAAGGTTACTAGATTAGATAAAAGTTTTTGAAAACTATTTTCAAAAAATGTTTTAAAAGAAAGAATTTTCAAAAAGAAAGGTCTTTTTTGAGAAAAATTCCCCAAAAATCCATAAGTAATATCTTTCAATCCCTTGCCTGAATCTCTTTCGTTTTCTTTTTCAACATGTCTGGGGAACCCAACATTCCAGAGTGCGTTACGATACCAGGATGGTTCCGTAGGTATCTGGAGGCCATGGAGCCTGTCAAAGGCCAAGGAAACGTTCCTCCCCCAGCTGCACAAGTTGTTCCTTCTCCACCTCCTCCACGTGCAGACAACTTCTCAAAGATCTGCAAAGATTATCGTGCTATGGGAGGGAAGCCGCTCCATGGAACCCAGATGTTTGTGGAAGCTAGGAACTGGCTCAAGGAGACCGAGGACTTGTTTGTAATCTTTGAAGTAGGGGATAAAAGAAAGACTCAGTTAGCAGCTTGGCTATTAAAGGATGAAACTTCATTTTGGTCGGAGGTAACCCAAGCAGGCCGTCTGGTGGAAACTTGGGATGACTTTAGACAGAGGTTTGAGATGAAATTCCATTCCCAAGCTGAGAAGAGCATGCAAATGGAGAAGTTCTTAGCACTCAAATAAGAGAACTTGACGGTTAAAGAGTATGTGAACAAATTTAACCAACTGGCAAGATTTGGACTGGAACTAGTAGACACGCTGCATAAGAAGGCTTTGTGGTTTGCCAAAGGCCTGAATGAACCCCTTCTTAGGTTAGCCATGTCCCACATCCCAATGGGAGCCAACTTCAAAAGAATTCTTGACATGGCCTTGATGTACGAGGAAGAGAAAAGGGAGAAGAAGGAGGTTAAAGCTGAGGAAACAACGCAAAACAAGAAGACATGGCCCAAGAAGGGACAACAGCAGCAACAACAACAAAAGAAATGAGGTTGGAATGACAAGGATAAGGAGAAAAGGAAGTGTCATAGTTGTGGGAAAGAGGGTCACTTGATCAAAGACTGTAAAAGAAGAAAGAACACTTGCTTTAATTATGGAGAAGTCAGACACTTTGCTAAAGAGTGCCTGAGGAAACAGGGATCACAGGGACAAGGTCAAAGGCTAGGAACTTCTAGAGGGCAGGTGCATGCCCTCGCAATTAGTACTCCTGTTAGAGGTAGAAAAATTTATGTGGAAGGTTTAATTTCTCTATCAAACCATCCTATAAGAACATTTTTTGATTCTGGCACTTCACATTCATTTATATCTAGTTATGTGGTTGAATTTCTGCACTTAATTACTAGTATGGTAGTGGATCTCGTAGTTGTTTCAAACTCCATTGGTGGTTCGGCTCATTTATCTATGATTTGTCGGGGTTTGAAAATATCTTTGTTAGGCATCGAGTTTGAATGCGACGCATATGTACTTGGGTTTATGGGCTATGGGTTGATTTTAGGAATGGATTGGATTACCATGTATGGTGCCATTCTAGATTGTGAGAAGAGGGTCGTTAGGCTTTTGACTTGTCATGGGAGGACCCTCGAGATTTCTTGTGACCCCCAAGGGTCTGTTATGCTTAGTTTCCTAGAGTCTCTTGATGCATCTATCGATGATCTGCAATTTGTTCCAGTAGTCCGAGATTATTCTGATGTTTTTGATGAGGTACGGGGTTTACCTCTGAGGCGCGAGATCAACTTTCGTATATATTTGGTGGAAAATGCAAAGCCAGTTTCATTACCAGTGCGCCATATGGCTCCAAGGGAAAGGTGGGAGCTGAGTAAGCAGGTAGGGGAGATACTTGAGAAAGGATTTATCACACAAAGCATATCTAAATGGGTGCTTCAGTTGTATTCGCAACTAAGGCGGATGGTTCGCTTCGTTTGTTTGTCGACTATAGAGAGTTGACTAAAATAACTAAGAAGAATAGGCACCCACTTCCAAGGATTGATGATTTATTTGATCAACTTGTAGGTACCCCGATATTTTCCCAGTTAGACTTGGCCACGGAGTTTCATCAGTTGAGGGTGGCTGAGGACAACATAGATAAGATTGCTTTTAGGACTCCGGATGGTTTCTTTGTGTGGCTAGTTATGCCTTTTGGGCTGACGAATGACCCGCCTATTTTGTTGATCTGATGAGTAGGGTGTTTCAGGAGTTCCTAAATAAATTTGTCGTAGTCTTTGTTGATGACATTTTGATCTTCTCCAAGAGCAAAGAAGAGCATGTCCAGCATTTGGGAGAAGTTTTGAAAACTCTCTGTGACCATCATCTTAAGGCAAAGTTCTCCAAATGCCATTTTTGGAGAAAGGAGGTGAGATTCCTAGGGCATGTAGTCTCCAAAGAAGGGATAGTTGTGGATCCCGCGAAAGTAGTTGTAGTGCAAGATTGGCAGATTCCTAGAAATGCAACAGAGGTGAGAAGCTTTCTTGGGTTGGCAGGTTATTATAGGAAGTTCATTAAGGACTTCGCAAAGATATCAGCCCCACTCACCAGGCTGACGAATAAGAACTTGGCATTTTCATGGGATATATATAGTGAAGTTGCTTTCCAGCGTTTGAAGAGGGCTCTTACAACAGCCCAGTCTTGACTTCGTCCGATGGGAACAAAGTGTTTACAGTTTATACTAATGCATGTGGTACAGGGCTTGGTGCAGTTCTGATGCGAGAAGGGAAAGTAGTGTGTTATGGGGGTAGACAGTTGAGAGTTCATGATAAGAACTATCCCACCCATGATCTAGAGCTAGCTGTCATATATTCGCGCTAAAGACATGGCGTCTTTATTTACTTAGAGAGAAGTTCGAGTTATACATCGATCATTAATCTCTCAAGCATCTGTTCTCACAGAAGAATCTTAATTTAAGGCAACCAAGGTGTAATGCCCCACCTCCGCTAGGGTCACTCACAAAGGGAATGCACTAGTTTTGGTGGAGCATTATCCAGGTAAACATACACAGAGATATCACAAGACAGAACATAAATAAAGCAGCGGTAGAAATTAAAAACCAAATCTCATTATTTCCAGAAAAGAGTCAAAACCTCATGTATCCAAAGTACAAGTTGCCATTATTTCATTACATCAAGTTCTAGATAAAGAAGCATAAACTTAAAATAACAAAAGTAAATTAATCCCCAAAAATAGCAGATGTGCAGCCATAGCATAGCTCAAGACCAAACCGTACATGAGCTGACGGAAAGCAAGCAGAATCCCAGCTAAGTGCTAGAGTTTCCTCCCTGAGAACCGGGGGGAAACGAAAGAAAAAGAGGCGAAAGAAAACGGGTCAGTCATAAAGACTGGTAAGTCCAAGTGACTTTCAGCATAAAAACAGGTAAAGGTAACATGACATGTATAAACTGAAAGTAAACATGAGTATGATGTCAAGATGGACAAGATAGACTAAGATAACATGATGAATCAAGCATAGGTCAAGTATAGCATCGCATGTTCAAGGTTCGCTGCACTAACTGTACTAATAGCCCAACCCATGTTAAGTATAAATCATGAAATGATCCCTTGGCCCAAAATCGTGAATGACCTATTGCTAGGTCCAACGGAACGATCCACTAATCGATCGGCTCCCTACAAGTTCTAGCTCGTTGTGTTTCAGTGTCATACGACCCAATCACAAATGTAGTCACCGGTGCTAGGTCCACCATAGGGTGTATCAAGCCCTATGGTGCCAACCACCGACACGAATCAAGAATGCACAGATAAACCTACTGATGCCCAATGCCTGCTTTTTCTGCTCCGGAGTGTGTGCACGCCCGCACTCCGTTAGAACCTACACTGGCGCACCTACACAGCCGTCGTTCTGGTCGCTTACAATCAGCCCAGTAATTGTGCCCCACCCTGCCTAGTTCCAGGGTACCGTGATACATCTAGTGGGTTACTGCTGAAACGGACCGCGTAACTAGGGTTTCCGTCTAGTAGGTTAAGTGTTGTCATTTAAATTCGAGACTTAACCCATCCGTCTAGTATATCAAGTTGGCTAAGTGTTGACATTTAAGTTCGTGACTTAGCCCTACCATTCACGTGTTAAGTTGGTTAGGTGTTGTCGTTCAAGTTCATGACCTAACCCTACCAATCATATTTCAAGTTGGTTAAGTATTGTCTTTCATGTTCATGACTTAACCCTATCATGTGGCATTAATTCATTAATGCACCCCAACCTCTCACATTAGACCTGTTGTTGTGGTCACTGGATATGCCGGGCGGTTCCGGGCAGATTTACACCACAACTCAGTCTAACCTCGGGTTTTCAAGTGCGATATGACCAACTACTCACATTGGATCCTATTGTTTGCAGTAACTGGATTTGCCGGGCGGTTCCGGGCAGATTTACACTGCAAACTCAACCCAACCTCGAGTTGACCATTTTCTAGTTCATTCTAAGTGTCATGACCATGATCAAGTTTCATGTTGAGTTCGTGTCAAGTTTCAAGGATAAGTTTCATGCCCACATCCAGATTCAAGTTATAACAATGTTCATGTTTCAAGTTTTGCCTATTATCAAGTTCATAATTCATGTTCATAACCAATTCATGTTTTTTCCTATTCTACCCAAATCGTATTCCCATCGCACGTGAACGTGAATCGTTCTATACTACAAACAAATCCAAATCTTGAAATAGAGGGAGTAGCATCAAAACTATGATAGGCAAAAGAGATGAGCATAAAGCGATAAAAAGGGGGTTACAAGACTAGCATGACATAACTTGAGATAATTGGTTACCACATCACTGGCATATAGGATTCCAAATCTAGCAAGATAAGGCGATGGTCATGATAAACACCGACATAAAAGAATAGGCGTGCAAAAGCAAGCCAAATACAAGAATAATGGATCTAGTAGTTTTGGTGTACATAATTGCGAATAAACTAAGCAAGTCACACCCTACGTATATGATTCAACAAAATGTCAATTCGGTGCATAACATGGTTTTCAACTATGGTGTCATGGGCATGAACAATCAACTATAATAGTCTTAGGCAATTAACCCCAACAGTCATAGGTATAATTCTCATAGCTATGAATCATAAGCGACTCATCAAAATGATCATGGATAATTATCAAAAATAATTCTAGGCAAATAGTCATGGACAATTAACAGTAATAGTTTCAAAGTCATGGTCCTAGATAATGGCCTTATGTTTATAATCATAGATAATATTTCTCATAGTCAAGAGTCATAGTTGAATCGCCACGATTGTCCTTGTCATAGTCATAGACAACAGTCTTTCGTTCACCATCAAAGGCATAGGCTTAGTCTTATTAGTCATAGGAAGTCTTATGTTCACCATCATAATCATTGGCATAGTCATATTAGTCATAGGCAGTCTTATGTTTTCAGTCATAGTCCTTGTCCATTAACAATAGATTCAACGTCATAGGCATGTTAAGGTTATAGACACGAGAGAGCTTGATTTACAACATGAATAGGTCCAAAGCAATATTCACGAAAGTCAAGATCCAAGACGAACAAGAATAGATACGAATCAATTACCATACATAGATCAAATTCCAATTTACAACATGGATATTACGTTTACAGCTTTTATCTAAAAGTAAATTGAACTTACAGTGCGTGGATCGAGAATTAGAAAGCAGAATTTGGTTGTTGAATCTCTATTTGATTGATCGTGTTCTAATTGAAATCCCCCCAATTTGCAAATCTCTAAGCGTAGCCTTGATGGAGAAGGAGCGGTCCTTTTTTCTTCCTTTTTATCTTATTATTTAGATTATCTTAGAAGCAGCATAAGGACAGAAAGAAAATGGTGTGGAGAGAATGAGGCTAGGGGGCTGCTTATATAGGGTTAGGCAGATGAATCTGGTCACGAAACAGGTCTAAATACATCAGGATGCATCTGGTTCAGAAAACAGGTTCGGGAGGTAGGTCGACCCCCAGGTCGACACTATGGTCGACCTGGCCCCTGGGAGGTCGACCTGGTCTGTGGGTGGGAAATTTCCCGCCCAGCCTGCTATGGGGTTTGAATTCGAAATTCGAGCTGTCTTTGGTTCTGAAAATTTCTGAAACTTCTAGAGGTCATAACTTGGTCATACGAACTCCGATTTTCGAAAACTCGGACTCTATTTCGTGTAAAATTTCGAGACGAATGCAATGGCGTAACCCGTTTCCCTTGATTCTTAGTTTAAAATTTAATTCTGCCTTGATTTATGATTTTAACATGTTATAAAAATTCGGGTTGTTACAAAAGGTGGATGGAGTTCTTACCTTCTTATAATTTTGAGATTGCTTATACTGCTGGCAAGGGTAATGTGGCGGTTGGCACACTAAGTAGGCAGAGGATGACCTTAAGTCCTCTGTTTGTGGAGAGGAAGAGCTTGGAGTTCATTTCAACTTTTAATTTTAAACCCTCCATCGTGATTTTGCCTGATTTATTTGCATTGCTAGAAATACGACCAACTCTTATGGATCAGATAGAAGCGTCGCAGCAAGGTGACCCACAGATTTTAGACATCATGAATAAGCTCAGAAAGAGGGGGATTTCTGGCCACCTCAGTCAATATACCATAGATGGAAAGGGGTGGTTGCGACAAAATGGAAGGCTTTGTGTTCCTCAAACTGGAAGCTTGATATAGGCAGTCCTAGAAGAAGCCCACCATTCTAAGATGACTATTCATCCAGGCGGTGATAAGATGTACAGAGACATGAAGAGGGTTTTCTTTTAGGCCGGGATGAAGAAAGATGTGGCCGAATTTGTTTCCCAACGTTTAATTTGACAGCAAGTCAAAGCTGAGCAAAAGAAGCCCGGTGGTTTACTTCGTCCTTTGGAGGTTCCACAGTGGAAATAAGAGGGCGTCTCTATGGATTTCATAGATGGTTTGCCGAGATCGAAGAAAGGCAACACCAATATCTGGGTTATGGTAGATAGACTCACTAAGAGCGCAAACTTTATTCCAGTTAAGAGTAAGAGGATGGCACCATGGTTTGCAGCAATCTGTGTCCAAGAGATAGTTCATCTTCATGGGGTACCTTCCAGCATTATGAGCGATCGTTACCCCATCTTTACCAGTGAATTTTGGAGGAGCTTGCAAGAAGCATTAGGTTCACAATTGTGTTTGAGCACCGCTTATCATCCTCAGACCGATGGGAAAACGGAGAGGGTAAACATAATTTTTGAAGATCTTTTAAGGCTGTGTATCCTAGACTTCGGAGGGACTTGGGAAGAGCATCTTCTTTTAGTAGAGTTTGCCTATAACAACAGTTATCAAGCTAGCACCGACATGGCACCCTTCGAAGCATTGTACGGATGACCCTGTGGATCACCAACTTGTTGGTGGGAATCTACAGAAGATTATTACTTGGACCAGATATGGTCAGGGAAACGTCCGAGAAGACTGACCTTATTCAACGATGGATGAAGACAGCCCAAGATTGGCAGAAATCCTATGCAGATAAGAGAAGGACTGGCATCGAATTCGAAGTGGGAGATTTAGTTTTTATCAAAGTGTCACCTCTAAGGAATGTGGTTTGCTTCTGATCGGTAGGGAAGTTGGCACCTAGGTTTGGGGGACCATTTCCCATAACTGAAAGGATTGGCCAAATGGCCTATAGAGTAAAGCTTCTAGAAAATTTATCTGGTGTTTGTGATGTTATCTACGTTTCTCATCTGCGGAAGCGTTTGCATGACACCGCGGAAGTGGTGAGCCGAGCATATTGGAAGAAGTGGAAGTAGAATGGGAGGTGACAGTCAGACGAGTCTCTACCTGCATTATTGGATCAGAGGTTAAGAAGCTACGCAATAAAGAGATCAAGCTAATAATGGTCCAATGGGGAGATAACCCAGAGGATGCGACTTGGGAGAGCAAAGACAAGATTCAGGCTCCGTACCCTTTTCTTTTTAAGGGTATGTTCTCAACTCCTTTTCCAAAGAAATTATCTATGCGTGTTTCTATCATTTGAATATATCCTATCCATAGTATTTTCGACCTTCAGATAGGAATCCTATGGATGTAAACATATGTTTGAGATGTGTTATGTTTGATGGATTCAAGTGTTTGCTAGTGGTTGCCTGTGGATGCATATACACACACATTAGGCACTAGAACGACTCGGTCACTCTCACACTGCATATGGATGAGTGTGCATCTTCTTTTCTTTTGTGGATGGAAATGGATGTATTAGCATATGGATGTTGCATTTGGAAAAATGAGTGTGCACACATATAGAACTCATATGTTATAATAGGATTATTTGCATACATATTGGGCACATAGCACTAACATACATTGCATTAAGGAGGTCAACTGAATCGGTAGACCGCCTGATCTTCGCATTAGTATTGGTACATATACACACACCTTTGCATATATTCATATAATCATTAGAAATCTTTAAGGACAATGGATGCCAGTGACTAATGGATGAGTAGATAGATAATGGATGGTAGGATATGCATTCTTCTCAACTTGGAGATTTCGGGAACGAAATTCTATAAGTAGGGGTATTGTAACACCTCGTAATTTTGTTTACATTAAAGAGGATAAATAAAATAATAATTAATTTAATATTCGAAATTAAGGGAAATGGACTATGTCATTGCGTCCGTATGAAGAAGTTATGAGGGTTTTAAGTTTGTATACGCGTAGAAGATATATACATATAACACCTTATCCAAAATCGTTCAAAAATAAAAATGACAGAAGGCAGCAAATTTCCCGCTCTAGGGGGTGTCGACACCAGGGCCGACCCCTATAGGGGTGTTGAAACCAGGGTCGACCTCCCTACAGGGGTGTTGACACCCCTAGGGCTGAGATGGCAGTTGGTTTCAGAGGTGCTGGCAGCTATAAATACGTGTCCATTTCTCCTGTTTTCTTCATTGGAAATCATGGAGGCCAAATGCTGCCGGTGTTTGAACTGAGATGGATCCTATCTTTTGCAACTATCAACTTTGCAAATCGATTAGAGATTCAAGCATAGATCTACAACCCAACAAGCTTCTTTTCTAGTTCTATCTTCTTATCCAAACACTGTGAGTTCCTAGTTGCTTTTAGATTTAAATATTTAAAAGTAAACGTGATATGACTATAGTTTGGATTTTTTTTCATGTGCCTATATTGTACTGGATCCATTGTAAATTGTGAACATATGACATTCTATGATGTGGATCCTGACCTTATTTGTGTTAGATCTATTTTTAGCTATTGTATCAAAATTTCTATCTTATTGGATCTATTGTAACTTCTTTGACATGCTATGATGTGGATTTTCACCTTATTCGTGTTAGATCTATTTTTCCACTATAGGATCTGAATTATGTGGACACCTAAATTATAAATCAGATCTAGTTTATCACCATATGCCTATCATATTACATATAAATCAGTTGGACATCTGAATTGTTAATTTAGATCTTATTATGCTTATTATGACACCATAATTATGTTAGAATTAGTTAACTGCCACAAGTTCATAAGATTTATGCTTATATGTCCACCTTATCACCATGCTAGTTTATGTTTATGCCAGAACAATCACTATTGTCATTTTTCCCATCATCTTTCCCTTCTATCGTTTATGGCTAGGCTACTTTCTAGCCTAGATGCCGCCAAATATATGCAAATGGTTAGTTAGGAAACGAGGGAAAATGGTTAGAATTGGCATAATTTAAATAATGTTTATATGAATTGGGCACATAATTCAAAATGGGGAAAAAGAGGCAAAATCACCTATAAAGACATAGGTAAGAATTGGATAAGAATGGAATATCTAATAATTACAATTAGAAATTGTAATTGCACTTATGACACGAGGTTAGGTTGCATTAGTGGTGGAAGTCTGCCCGGACCCGACCGGCATATCCAGCAACCACTAATGTTGAACCTAATGTGAGATGTCTAAGTGCGCAAACGTGAATCGGGCTAAGCACGAGGTTAGGCCCAACTTGTGGAATAAGACTGCCCGGACCCGACCGGCATATCCAGCATCCACAAGTTGTAGGCCTAATGTGGGAGGTCTAGCCCATTATAAACCATAAATGGACATGGTAATAAATTGGAGTAGTTAACGTAATCTAATCCATAGGGATTGTATGATAATGAACTAAAGTTAGGGTTAAGTAAAATTGGTTGGACTGCGGGTGGGTTACCCAATTCTGAGAGGGTGGGTAATATTTGCATATAGGCCCACAAACTTAACCGATAAGGTCATGTAATTAAAGACACCTAGTGGTATACATAACTGGTGAGAATAATAAAGTTATGTAATTAAAGACACCTTTTAGGGTAAACATAACTAGTGGAAATTATAAGGTTATGTACTTAAAGACACCTAGTGGTATACATAGGAAGAAAACCTAGTGGGGGAAACAAGATAAAGGGGAGAGATTGTGTCATATTGTGTGGGACCTGTTCCATCCAGTAACCCGGAGTAGGTATCAAAACATGTACTCTTTACTAGGTCGGAGAAGGGGCACACTTACTAGACTAATTGTAAGATATCCAAACGTGGAGGACGGTGTGGGCGGCGCAAACCGACCCGGCCGTGTGCGTGCATGAGCCGGGAAGAAGGGGATACGACGACCGTGACACATGTAGATATGGGGTTATGCATATCAGTGAGTGGTTGCCACTTTAGGACATGATACATCCTACGGTGGGGCCGACACAGAGTATCTACGTGGATTAGGGAGTCGATCGCCAGGTGTAGTAGTTAGGGTACACTTGGACATATGCCTAAGTCTACCATCATATAGTGGAAGGGATCATCTCATTCTAGATATACTAGTAATAGTGCAGAGTAATCATTAGAAGCATATACACCTTATCCTGTCTACCGTGTCACACCTGTCTTTTATGTAGTTATCTCTCTCTTATCCACTTTATATGCCTATCATGCTACTTTTATTTATTTAGTTGATAAAAGTAACTGGACTCGCCAGACTTTATGTCTGACCCCTTTTGTTTCTCCTTCTTTCTTCCATTCTCCCCCCCCCCCTTCAAGGTTCTCTGGGAGGAAACACTCAAGCTTAACCGTGATTCTGCTTACTTTTGCTGGAGCTGCTGATATGTATGGCTCAAGCTCCTATCCTTATTGCTATGGCTATATTTTGTTTTTGATGAATTTTATTTCTTTTATATACTCAGATATTTTTGAAGTACAAGACAGTAGCTTTTATGTTGTAATGGGCTTTTGTATTTCAGACATGTGATGTTTTTTTAACCATGGAATCTTATGATAAATAAAGTTTTTATTCCGATGTTATTATATATGTCTGTCTTGTAATATTTCCGTTCTGTATACTATAACACTTCACTAAACTTAATGCACTCCCTTTGTGACTGACATTAACGGATGTAGGGTGTCACACAAGCCCTTAGGAGATCTTCCAAAACTCGGTTAACCCTCTCGGTTTGACCATCAGTTTGGGGATGATAAGCCATACTCAAGCACAACTCGGTCCCCAAAGCTCTTGCGAACTCTTCCAAAATCCACATGTTAACAATGGATCTCGGTCACTTACTATGCTCCTCGGGATACCATGAAATCGAACTATCCATCTAACATAAAGTTCAGCCAAATTCGATGTCGTCCTAGTCGACTTGACAAGAATTAACGTTGCACTTTTGGTCAAGCGATCCACGATGGCTAAATCCCTTCGTTTCCTGCCCTAATTCTAGGTAGCGCATCGATAAAATCCATCGATATATGTTCCAACTTCAATGTAGGAACTTCCAATGGCTAAAGCAATCCACTCGGCTTCTTCTGTTCAGCTTTCACCAACTGATAGTTCATACACTTGGAAATGAACTTTCCAGTATCCCGCTTCATCCCCTTCCAGTAGCATACTCGATTCATGTCCTGATACATCTTATTACCACTGGGATGAATTGTCAACTTCGAGTGATGACATTCTCTCAGAACCTCATCTCTTAATCTGTCGATATGAGGAATAACCAGTCGTCCTTGCTTTCGAAACCAACCTTCTCGATCGACCTCGAACTCTTTATTCTCTGGTTCTAGCTTTTGGATAAACTCGACAAGCTTCACATCTCGCTTTTGGCTCTTGCTAATCCTTTCAATAAGAGTAGGTCTTATCAACAAGCTTGCCAACATTTCAGGTTCCAACTTACACCTTGGCCAGAAATCGAACCTTGACAAATACTCAAGGCTTTTCCATTTCGAAAACATTGCTCCCAAACTTGCATGTCTTCAACTCAACGCATCTGCAACTGCGTTACCTTCACCAGGAGTATAGGCTATATCAAAATCATATAACGCTAGAAACTCCAACCATCTTTGCTGCCGAAGATTCAAACCCTTTTGGGAGAAAAGATACTTCAGCGACTTGTGATCCATGAATAACTCGAATCGAACTCCCAACAGGTAATGTCTCCACATCTTCAGAGCAAACACAATCGCTGCCAACTCCAAATCATGAGTTGGGTAATTTCCATCATGCAGCTTCAGCTGTCGACTCGTGCAGGCCACAACCTTATCCTTCTGCATTAGCACTGCTCCAAGTCCAGTACCACATGCATCAGTAACACAACCATCTCTTCATTCCCACTTGGAATGGTCAACACAGGAGCATTTGTCAGTTTTTCCTTCAGGATTCCAAACGCTTATTCACACTTTGCATCCTATGTGAACACTTGGTTCTTTTTCGTCAATCCTGTCAATGGTGCAGCTATCTTGGAGAAATCCTTGGTAAACCATCGGTAATATTCTGCCAACCTAAGGAAACTCCAAACATCCGTCGCATTCTTAGGTCGATCCCAGTCCTGGATTGCTGCCACCTTAGCGGGGTCCACCTCTATTCCATTTCCAAAAACTACATGGCCTAAGAGTCTCGTTTCACTCTTCCAGAAGTGGCACTTAAAAAACTTAGCTCTCAGATAATGTTTTCGCAAGATTTCCAACACAACTCTCGAATGCGTCTTACGCTCTTCCTCATTCCGAGTGTAAACCGGAATAACATCCACGAACACAAGCATAAACTTGTTCAACTGATCTTTGAAAACTCTATTCATAAGATCCACAAAATACGCAGGCGCGTTAGCCAACCGAAATGGCATTACCAACCATTTGAAGAAACAAAATAGTGTCCTAAAAGCAATTTTCGGCACACTATCCTTCACCACCCTCAACTGGGGAAATCCCATTGCCAAATCCATCTGCGAAAACACTTTGGCCTCGTGAAGTTGGTCGAATAAGTCATCAATCCTTGGAAATAGACACTTGTTCTTCTTGGTCACATTGTTTAGCTCACGATAGTCCACACACAATCTTAACGAGCCATCTGCCTTGGATGCAAACACCACTGGTGCACCCTTTTCGGATACACTCGTCTGAATGAATCCTTTTCTCAAAAGGACATGAAGTTGCACCTCTAGCTCTCGATGTTCCCTAGGTGCGATCTGCCTAAGAGGCATAACGATTGGTTTAGCACCCTCGACCAAATAGATCGTAAACTCGATCTCACGATGCAGCGGCAACCCTTTGACCTCGTCAAAGACGTCCTTATACTCATTAGCAATCAGCACAGATGACAAGTCTTCCTGTGGAATTACAAGCGAATATAAATAGCTCACGAAGACCCCGTCCTCAGGCTTACATCTAATCAGCACCTTTCGCCCTTCCACATTCCCGACCCTCACATCTAGCTTCTCGCAATTCACTCTCGTAGCATACCTCTTGAGCTAATCTACGCCCAAGATGATCCTAAACTCAGCGAAGTTCAACACAAAGCAATCACACACAAAAGAGAAACCATGACTCGACAACACTAGACCACGACACAACATGACAAACTGGACGAACCCTTAACTGGAATAGTCACGATCAATGGTCTATCATAAATCTCGAGTTCCAAACCCAAGCAAAACACAAGCTCATTACAGATGATTGAATGTGATGTTCCAGTATCGAACAACACACAAACTGAAACACCATTAATTGAAAGAGTACCTTGCACCACGACACGTTTTCCCTTCCTCTCTGCAGTAGGAGCTCTTGAAGAAGATGGCACAACATCCAAAGCATATGCCTTCACAACCGGCTTTCCCTTAGCCGATTATGGACAATCTTTCTTCTCATGCCTAGGCTTTCCACACTTGAAGCACTTCTTCCCAGCTTTGGGATTCTTGCACTCATTCGAGTAATGACCCTTCTGCTAGCTGTTAAAGCAAACCACCTCCTCTTTGACTTCTTCTGGCCATCCTTTATTTTCTGTTGTTGCTTCTTCCTCTTCTTATTATTACCACCCTACTGGGGTTTCTTTACTTCTTTGGTCGCAGCGACAACATTTGCTTCCTTAGGAAACAAACTCTCATAGCGAACAACTTTTTCCATCATCTTCTCAAATGGATCGTCAATACAATCCACCAACGGCCTTCCAATATAGGTATCCAGACCCATAACAAACTTCTTGTTCTTCTGATAGGGTGTGTCAATGTATGGACGAGCACATTTGGGTAAGGCCTCAAATTCAGAAACATAATCAAGCATAGAACAACCATTCTATTTCAGCTCAACGAATTTCTTGAACTAAGTAGACTTTTGGGCAGTGGAGATAAACTTCGTCTCAAATTTAACTTGGAACTATTCCCAAGTTATTTCCTCTTATGGAGTCTCAAGTGTAATTGAATTCCACCACTCCATGAAACTACTCTGCAATTTCCTTGACGCAAGCTTTCTCTTGGTTGCGTCATCCAACCCCAAGTCTCCAAAAATACGGACACAAGAATACATCCACCTCTGAACCTCTTCAGATGGTTCCATTCCTTTGAATGGATTTCCTCCTAGAGATGTATAATCATTGCACAGCTTCGCAAAATCCATAACCCTAGGCAACTGGACACCTACATGTACCGTGGCTGCCACTGGAGTGGGTACCCTTCGCACGAATGCTTCCATCATGGCCTCAAACATGGCTGGGTAGTCTGGTGCACCGCTATTGCCCCCTCCAGGCACAGCCCCTTTCCAACCAGTATGCCTTGAAGTACGTTAACTCATTCTAAACTTGCAAATTAGAATGAGTAGCCATTTGCAAGAAAAGCCGCTAAAGAAGTACAAACGCTACTATAATATATACACTATTAGTATACATCCGACTAAAATCAACAAATACTCTCTCATACGTAACTACATCTTCAAACTTTGGCTAAAATCGTTAACCAGAGCTCTGATACTAATTGTGACGACTGACCACAACCCCTGCACCAAACATGAGGAATAATTCGCTAAAAGGTGTGCCAGGCCGCTATGGACGATCATCAAGGTATGATAATATGAATGGTCACTGTCGTAAAAAATCACAGCATAAGGATAAAATATAATAGAACATATACAACAGGTAGAAATAGTGGAGCATCATATAACAAACTTTTGAAAACTTTCAGAACATCCTGAAAGGTTATCCATTCATCATAGGAATATTTAAGTCTGTAAATGAAGCCTCACTACAACACTCAGAGATTAACTCAAGCAGCGGAAACAGAAATACTAGATAGTATAAAACTGACACGTAAGCCTCTAGCTCGCCTCCGAACTATAACATCGTCCTCACTAAGCTATCACCTATCACATGCCACCTAGTCTCCCCATCCACAACCGGATGAACAGCCCAAGGTAATAAGAGGGAAACATAAAACCTTGACTTAGACAACAGTCTTATTGAGTGGTAAAATAGCTAACAAACATCAACAATAAAGTATATGAGAATGGATAGAAAAACATACTAATCTACCAATAACACCAGAGAAGAATTCAACCCTGCCTTCCCTACTTCGGATAATGATATCCTTTACGTCAAACACTTCAACCATTCATTCGTGGAAACAAGAACAAACATTCATTCGTGGCAATCAGAAGAAAACACCACTAGCACTCATAGCATCCATATTATATGTATCTCACGTAAACCATCCTAATCGAATTCAGCGTCACTCAGGAACAAGCCCCGAAGGCTTAAACCAATATCAGACAAGCACCCAAGAAACATCTCCTTCGATGTTGGACAATTTGCGTGAGATGGTACAAACAAGGCAACTAATCAACCATGACATACTCTGGCTATCACCGCTAATCCTGCTTCGAAACCATCGTTAATCGTATGATGGCCAACCATGCCATATGTCAAGGGATAATGGTAACTCCAGTTGTAGCATAAACTCCATACGCCTTTCAACAATACATATGTATGTCCAACCTTGACAACTAGGCCTTTCAACGATACCCAGGGTACTCGACCAACAACCTTCCAGTCTTTTGGGTTCCCCCATTTTACCCCTGTTTAGAGCCAGCTAGAACTTACAACAACGATAATCTCTCGGCCTTCACATCTCTAGCCATCAAACCTGACGACTTTTCATAACTCAAGCAACCTTCTCAAGAAACCATTATCTATCAACTCACGACCTTTGAATTGTCATCTCATTCATTGTTCAACACCGATCAACGAACATATTCAACACTTCGATTATTCCCACTTGAACTTACTTTGAAGTTACAACATCACTGATTCAAATAAATCATTGCGCAGCGGCATGGGTTCGGGGGATTCGACCCCGATTTTTTTTCCAGACCCTTTTATTCAAATCTGGGATGTACCCGAAAAATATAAGAAATGACCCTGTGCGACCGAGCCATCATCACCATTCCTGACCGACCAATCCAACCTCATCTTGTGACTAACCGACCACAAAGGCACACGACCGACCGACCCGTCCTTCAACTGACCGACCCATAGTATGCTGACCCGATCCACCTCATACATGACTAAACGATTCAACCAAGCAATACAGTCCAGACCGACCTATCTGAAGCAGACTGACCCATCATTTCACCGATCGAACGACACATCTGAAACAGGCTGACCCATAATCTCACCGACCGACCCGTGCAACTCTATCTTGACCAACCTATGCAACTCCATCTCATCTAACCTAGCCCACGACCGACCTGAACCCAACAACCGACCCAGCTACGACTGACCTGATCTTTCATGTTGTGTCTTCCAAGACAGTACTCCAACCGGCCCAGCTTTGACCGACCCACCTCGACCGACCGACCCAAAACTCTTGAGCACGACTGACCCGACCTGTACTACACCATGTACTACACATTGTACTAGCAGACCGACCCATATTACTCCAGATCCAATCCAACACGGTTTCTACTCAAAATTCGACCAAAACTCCGCCAAACGGCTATATCGACAAAGCCGATTCTTCCAATTCATCCATAAACATATTATGAAGTTGCGAACAACATGAAAATAACAATTTCACTAATATTTCACCCACAAAATCATGATAATGAACATATGAACTAAAATTATGGATCTAACTTGCATAAACATATAAACATATATGAGAATTACTGGTTTTAAGTTGTTAAATTAGATCCTCTAACGATTCATATGAAAATAGACTTACCATGGTGTAGATCTAGGAGAAATCATTTTAAAATGATGAAAATATATGCACACAACTCATATGCTTGCTTGGATCCATGTGTGAGATGCATATTTCTCACCAATTCTCCAAAACAACCCAAAAACACTTAGATCTAGATCCAGACAGCGAAGGATTTGATTCAAACTCTTCAATTCGATGATCTCTCCTTTGGAATGATGTAGATCTAGCTTCCAACGATGTAGATCTTCGATTTTCTAATGTAGATCTCTAATTTTAATGGTGGAAAGGTATAGGAGAATGGAGAAATGGAGGATCACAAGCTCCTCAAAATGAGAGAATGGAGAAAGTAAACTATTTTATATGCCTTCTACCCCTATTTATATCCTCTGCCAGCCCACTAAAGGGCCTCCCGAAATCAGCCCATTATGGCCTACCAAACCTGAACAACCAACCGTAAAAACTTAAAACAGCGATTCCTCCCAAACCGCTGAGCAAAATCTTTAATGTGACCACTCTACGGAAAAGGAAACGTCGTTTCCTTTCCAATGGCCCATGTTTCAACATCTGATGTGACCTAAGTCAAAAGTTATTCCCTGTACAAGACCTACAGGGGCAAAAAAGTAACAACAAAATTGGTAAAAATTGTGGACATATCTTACATCCCCATAAACACCATATTAAAATACGAGAATGATCCAACCCTCAGAGAATAAAATAAAAATATTTTACGATCCTCCGATATTTAAAATACGGGCTGTTTCATTATTTCTAATAATTGTAATATCATTGACATATACAACTATGTATGGTGTTATGTTCCTCTCTGTTTTGATGTACATTAAAGTGTTTGATTTGCTTGTATTGTATCCCAGTTTCATTAGTGTAACATTAAACTTCTCATACCACAGCATAGGTGCTTGCATGATTGCATACAAGGCCTTGTTGATTTTGCACACAATTTCTTTGTTTCTTTCTTGATTGTATCCCTGTGATCGATACATATATACTTTCTCTTGTAGCACACCATTGAGAAATGCATCGTTCACGTCTACTTGTCTAATTTCCCAGTTATAGTGCAATGTTATGGTGAGTAAAATTTTGATGATTATGTGCATGACTACTAGTAAAACGTTTTACTGAAATCAAATCTGTATTATTGTGCTTACCCTTTTTCTATTAGACTTGCTTCCATCCTATCATCATTGTATCTTATAAGTCTTCCTGCATGCAATGGTATTTTTATTTGTTTGTTTTAGTACTATATTCCATGTTTTGTTTTTTATCAGGGCTGTGTACTCCTCATCCATCACCTGTCTCCACTCATTCTATTGCACAACTTCTTCATAAGTCTTTGATTCACTTACTAATATTCCTATGGTGGATGTTATAGGCTTAAAGATCCCACTCTTTGCTCTTGTGATCATGTGATGTCCAGATCCGATGTGCCCTTGATGTTGACTTATATCTAGATTTGTGTTTTGTTGAGGGCCTAATGATTGATTCTCATTGTGTTCATTATCCCCATTACTTTGACTTTCTAATCTTTGATTTGTTGTAGGATCATGACTTGGTCTGCTAATGGACAAATTGTGTTGAGATTCTGAATCTTGACTTGGTTTGTTAATGGACATGATGTGTTGAGATTCTGAATCTTGGCCAGGTCTATTGATGGACAAAGTGTGTTATTATTCTAGAATTTGTTCATCTTTACCGGTTTCGTCTAGTTGGTGATTTATGCATACTGGTATGGGTGGTATGGATATCTTTGCATTATGAACTGTTTTGAGCAGTCTTCACATCTTTATTTGCAAATGGGAAGGTATGCTTACTGAATGTTGCATGTCTTGATATAATAATTTTTCTATCGCTTCTTAAGCACTCGTAATCTTTTCGATTGGCGTGGTACCCCAAGAATACGTAGGGTTGCGATTTGAAGCTCAGTTTGTGGTTGTTATATAGTGTCAGCTAAGGGAAATATAACACGAAAACACTTTCAGATCTAAATAATCTGGTATTTGATTTAGCATAACCTCCATTGGTTGCTTTCCATTCAGAATTTTGATGGGGAGTTTGTTAATGAGGTGTATGGTTGTGGAAAAAGAATCTGGACAAAGTTCCAAGGGAATTAATGCTTGAGCCAGAATTATGAGTCATGTTTCGACAATGTGTCCATGCTTTCTCTCAACAATTCCATTCTATTCAAACGTATGTGAATAGGTAATTCTATGAACTATACCTTTCTTTGAGAAGGATTCTTTTAATGATTTAAATTTTGAACCCTCACCAGTTTGTATGATTTAAAGTTGATGATGGGTATGCTTTTCTATTGGTGTAATGAACCAAATTATAGCTCTTCATGTTTCTGCTTTAGACTTAAGAAATATATCCACGTGAATCTAGAATATGAGTCAAGAAATGATATATAGTAATTGCAGCTATAGTATGATTTAATTGGAGATGACCTCCACAAGTTAATTGCTACCATTTCCAGTATGTGATTATATTTAGTTAAAGAATTTAAAAATGGTAGTTTGTGACTCTTTCCCATTTAACATGCATGAAGTGCGTATATATGGTGAACAAAATTTATTAAAATCATAATTGACATTACTCATTCTTAGAACCTGTTTAACAGTTTCAATACTTGGGTGACCCAATTTACAATGCCATATGTTGAACACATCAGTTTTAGTATCAGTACTAAAGTAATTGCACCAAATTCTTTTATCAATGGTATTTTTGTTCTTCATCATATTGAATTTATAGAGTCCATTGTCTATGTTACCATGTAGTAAGATTTCTTTATTCTGAAAATCCCTACTTAGGCTGTATTGTAGGAGAAATTCAAAGCATACTTTATTATCATTGGTAAATTGAGATACACTTATTAAATTTTTCTTAATTTATGGTACACTTAGAAGATTGTTGAGTCTTAGCTCTCTTTTGCCAATGATGTTTGCATTTCCAGTATGAGTTATATTTATTGAATTACCATTGTGAAAATAAGGCTCACGTCCTTAAAATGTTTGCAAATTCAAATGGCATCCCGTCCAAGATTCATATTTAAAGTGGGTCCCTATTTTGATATGTTACGGGTATTGTAAAGAAAAATATGCGCTGGTATATAAAAAAATTCAAAAAATCGCAAATATTCCCAGAAGCAATCTGGAAAAAAAAGTCGGATACATGTATGCATATATTGGTAATAGTTTCATACATGTATGCATATATTGGTAATAGCTACATACATCTATGCATATATTCATCCAGCGTTTCTATTGAAAAATTTGGATGAATATATGCATACATGTATGCATATATTGGTAATAGTTGCATATATGTATGCATAAAGTTGAACTAAGCTGCATGTATTACGAATAGTTGCACATATGTATGTGTATATCCCGTATAAGTGCATACATGTATGCAACAAAGATAAAAAGGAGGAAGGCTTACGAAAATGTGAACACATGTATGCGTTTATTGACCATATACGCAGGAATGTGTGCATAAAAGGCGTACGCTTGATAAAACAGTCTGAAATTGAATATATGCATAAAAGGATGCATATATTGTAGTTTAACTGCATTGTATGCATAAATAGTGCAATTTGATGCATAACTGAAATATATGCAACTATTTACAAATAAGTGCATCTTTTGATACGTAATAATGTTGTTTCGCTGTTTTTTTGGTTTTTGAGTTTTTTAACGCATGACTTTGATGATGATTAGTTGTTGTATTTAATTACGAATTTACGTGATTTTTTTTGCTGATTTTTTAAAAATAGGGACCAAATTTATATGAAAAATTGGACCGGATGTGAGCCTAATTTTGAAACTTAACAGGGACCTGAGAAAAACTGACCTATTATCATTTCTTATAAAAATAGACTACATACATTTGCACTCTCTATTCCCCAGATTTAATTTGTTTAGATTGTTTGTGATGTGATTAGTTATACCTGAGTTGGGGTACCAATCTTCATACTGTAAGTCATCAAATTTGACAGAACTATTCATGACTTTTTGAGTTCTTGAGCTGTCAACTTGAGTTCTTCAACCTAAAACTGTTGTGGACATACTTACATTAGGATTAGCATTTCTTGAGCAGTTGTTGCTTGCTGATTTGATGAGAAAGTCTAGTCAAATCTGAAATAATATCCATTTGCGGTATGACCGGATTTCTCACAAACCTGATACCTTATTCTATTCATGTTGCTCCATCTACCTCTTCCTCTGTGTAGCTCCTAGGAAATTCGACACTCGAATTTAAACATTAATACATCTCGTGTCCAAACTCAAGTATCGAAAACCCAAAAAGCTAATACAAAGAAGTTAGAGGACGAGATAGGAAAGAAAGAAGTTAGAATAGAAGAATAAGAAGATCAGAGTCTCACAACGAAATGGAAAAAATATAATATATCAACATAGTTTATAAAAAGAAACTGTATATATAAATGATCACAACATCAGAGTATATATTCAGATCAATACAATACACAGCCGAAATATACTAGTACCAGTAAATATATAGAATACGTCTTGTCTTCAACTCTGTCTCTGGAACTCCAAGCGAAATCTTACCAGGAAATATAGTTGGTCTGACCCGAGCACATTTGAAACAAAGCAAAATTCACCTGGATCAATCTGGAATACTTTTAATGATAAATTCATATGACAAACAATTTGGTTAACTTTAGAAAATCCTTTTAAAAGAAAGGATAATAGTAAGACTAACCCACACATAAACACGGATGGTTTTTTACCTTACTATAACCCCAAAAAAAAATCCAGTGATATTATACTAGTGTCTATCAAGCAACAAATAAATAACCATCTAGCAGAACGCTTGCATCTCACGCTCTACATATATTATTATAAAATCAAAAAAACCACAAGGCGCTTATTGGAGATTGGATTCCAACTATGACAAGTTATGGACAACCTTCCGATCAGTGTATTCTAGAGGGGATACACTGCTGGGGTTCAACAAGAACATCTTGCAACCTGGCCACACATGACCGCCCACTCATTTAGCTTGAGTGTAGCGAATGTATTATCACCCGATAGGTTTAAGGGCCCATTGTTCATCCGTGGAGATACAGAATCGAAAGAAGAACAAATAAGGATGTTCTCTAGATTGGTGATAATACATCCTTCTTGGGTATGATCCACCTAGCCATGCTGCCTGCCCGATTTCTGTCATTTCCCGGTTGATGAGGCTTGAGGTCACGTTTATCTTTTAGAACATCTGGCCATCATTCACTTTGAATGTCACATCGTTAGATCCATTAAATCACTAATTGACGTCCACAAGTATACTCTGGGTGTTAAGCAAGAGAATTTCCCCGCCACCAAACTTGGTATATTTGTAAAAAACAACGTACGTGACCCTTAGGAAATACTCTGTCAGACATACGACCATACAAGTCATCCAGGAACAAGATGAATCGAAGGCACCCCCTACCGCATCCCAGGAATCACCCTATAGATCAGTAGCGAGTAGTCCTTCCAATCCCTAGATTTCAATCACGACAGAACCACAGTATATCTCTAGGGATCATCTAGAGATTTTAAGTAATTCTTCCGTTTTATGAAGATCTATGGTCTTCAATGCTCCATCTTTGTTTCTACAGATTAGTTTTCGAGTGCTACGTTGATTCGAATTGGTTTAGGTTCTAGTTTCGATCCCAGTCACTTCGAAACAACACGTTAAAATGGTTCAAAAATATTTCATTGATAGTTGGGGTTTTAGCTATAAATACCAAAATAGTACGATCAAGTATATTAGCATCTCAGGTCTTTATTGTATAATAATCATAGGTTAAAACTCTTTGAAATAATTTCATCGATTTAAAATTGATTTCCCTTACTTGTCACGATAAATCGCTTTTATTTCCATTATTTGGAATCAATAACCATATCCTTAAGAAATACCATACTTACCAAATTTCGCTTTACTTCAATTATTTCTAAGATATCGCTACATTTCTATAAATTTATTTCAATTCTTTAACTTTGGAAATATTGATAGTGTTATATACCAAATGGTATAAATCGCGTTTAACAATTCTTATAGGTCAAATAATGTTTAAAATATACATCATTTACTTTAAAACCCAATATGTTTATTACATTTTAACAACCTTGTAAATACGATCACAGTATTCTTTTTATGGAATAATAAAAATTAATCTCAACATTTTTTACCGTCACAAACTAATACCATCCTTCGATAATAGTGAAGCCGTTCAAGTTGGGGTATTCAATTTACCTCTCAGACTTTGGTCGACAATGTTTTCATCTCGAGATGAATAATAGTTCGTAATTGAAAAACCTATATTATTAATCAACTCTTCTTCATAAATACCTTTTAAATTTTACCAATCTTATTACATACTCGATTATCTTCTTATATAAATTTCATTTAAGAAGAAATAACTTCAAATATAATTAACTTCATTATTTATTGAAGTAAAAACAGCTTATTTCTCCATTAACTAAATAGCTCAGTTAACCACTTTTGAAATTATTAAACAATAACTAATTATAATATTAATCTTTATACATCATTAATTAAAAATAAATTACAATGAAGAATCTTATTAAAAGTAAACAACTATTTATTAAAAATAACTTTTGAGCGAACATTTGATTCAATCAACTTTAAATCATTGGTTAACCGTTTTCATTTACTTCTTCCTATTTGATTAATATAATTAATCTAATAATATTTCTTGATTGGTCATTTAAAAATAATTATCCCCAAAATATTAACCTGTAGGTTAATACAGCTTTATTCGCTTAATACATTCATCAAAACTTCAAATTTCTATAACAAAATCATTTCATAGTATTTTAAATAAAACTTATTTATAACATCGATATTATTATAAACTATAATTAAAAATCCTGCTTTAGTTATAAAATAAATTTTATAATTTACTTTCATCAATTTGCCTAACGGTAAATTAACGTTTTAACAAAAAGTGGATTTCAAGCCATCTACTGCCAATTCCTCAATCAATACGTCCATTGATTCAAATCATAACAACATTCAACAATCAACATGTTTTAAAGTTAATGGGGGTTCAATCAGTTCATATATAATATGAAATAAATAGCATACTAAATATTTGAGGAATCCAGTTTGATTCCTCCTACCTGTTCTTTCCTACATCACAGATCATTATGATATTTCGTAACAGCATATAATTCTATATTAAGCAACGATAATATACTTCACGTCAACCATTGAATCAACCATAGGCATCCAAACAACAAATTATCGACAATTAAATTTAATTATATGAATTTAATCACATCACACTAGAAAAGTGTGAGAGTTAACTCGGCTATTTGTTTCCAATTGACAGTTCAGCATTGATTTATATAATTCCAACCATGCGTTTGAATTTATAGAAAACTCCAGTTATCTCCAGTTTAATTCCAATCCAGTTCGTACATGTCGCCTTTGTCGATGCGATTACAACATGATGGGTTTCGTTGAATTCTGTTATTATATGAGATAAATACACACATTATAAGTTTGATTGTATTGAAATGGTTTTTAACTATAAATAATCTAATCGATTTATACCTTAATCATCCTGACCATTTGATTAGTTCTCTGATTACGTGGCCAATATATCTTTTCCAGTAAAACGAGATGGACCCAACTTCTTTTCCCAATCATTAAAGAGTATTATGATATGTTTCCTTTTCCCCTTTGCATGAGCCCAAAGCCCATGCACCGTTCAGCACGGTAAGGTCTTTCCCAGGCAAATCGTCATTTAAAAAAAACTCTAGGCCTTAGTTATTTATATCGGCCCAATACCATTCCACGTTCCAAACCGTAGCACTTTCTTCCACCTGTATTTCTTCTTTTCCTCCCCATATATTTTCCCCACTTCACATAACTGAACTTCGTGACCAAACAGTCTTTCGTGGCAACCATACCCATCTCAACTCTTCATGGCAACTTCCTCCTTCTAACCTGCTACTGAACCTTGAACCCAAACCCCACATAGCACCACAATATGCTACAGTACAACTCCTTCCTCCACTATTCGAAAGAACAAACAAACCCGCAGCCTCCCTGCATCCATGACGCTAGCGCCGCCACCTTTGACAACTGGGTCCACCTCTATCCCTGATGAAGAACCATCTTCCATTTTCGACCTCTTCACCTTCTACACTTCACCTCTGACTGACGCATCAAAACCGAACGTGTCCTCCAATTTAACTTCCCCCGTCTACTATTATCCCTCCTCAAAAAAAAACACTACCCCTTCTTTTAGCTTCAGACTGTCAAAAAAATTCCCAAGCAAAAAACTACATATATCGAACCCGCCTCTTAGCACCATCATCCTCCAGCCGCTGACCTTCCTCCTCGGACCCATGCACCTACCCCACATCCGCTCTAGTCACCCACCTTGACATCCACTGTCGTTCATCCATAGTCCGCCACAAGTTGTCAACATCGCTCAACATTCCTTCACCTCACCTTGTTGTTGTACTTGACGCTGCCGTAAAGATCCCTTTTCGCCATTGATGACCGTCGTTCCATTTGTTTAATGTTTCTCCTACTAGTGCATGTAACACCCCGTATTTTCTATTAACGCTATAATAATGAATCCTAGAATACTTAATTTAAAATATGAGAATTAAGGGAAATGGGTTACGCCATTTTGTTCGTCTTGGAATTCTGGTTGAGATAGAGTCCGAGTTTGCATAAATTGGACTACGTATGAAGAAGTTATGGCTGTCAGAAGTTTCAGAAATTCAAATAAATTCAAATAGCTCGAAGAAAAACAAGTTCAAATTCAAACAGAAGTCAGAAGCGGGCTGGACGGGAAAACTCCTGCCCAGGAAGGTCGACCAGGGGGTCGACCCTAGTGTCGACCTCCCCCCCTTAGAGGTCGACCTAGGGGTCGACCTTAGGGTCGACCTGGCCCCCGACCAGATCTGAAATTTGAACGAATGAAGACATGCTGTTGAGTCACTAGGGTTTCTGATAGTCCTGATTAGGTCTGAGTGGCTGTGATTAATCCTAGGTTCATCTGACTGCTATAATTAAACTGGAATTTTATATAAACAACTCAATTCTCAACCAAAACACACACAGAAAAATAATCCTAGAACTGAAATGCCGTCAGTAGAGAACTTGGAGTAGCCGTCAACCTTTTTCAATTCAAAGACAAGTTGAAGCTTACATCTAAAATCAAATTAAAACTAGTTTAATTCAACGATTTTCATCAAAGGCGCATCTCCAATTTCAGAATTCAGATTTCAGAACGCAAGAATTCCTTTTAGTTTGTAAGTTAGTTATTACGCAGATTTAAACATTTTCGATTGAATCATGACATGTTGTAGTTGGGATGTAGAATGATGCTTATGTAAAAGATTTGATTCTCGTTTATCTTAAAGTATCGTTGTAATTAATCATGTCTATATACTTATGACGATGAACATGTTGTATATTTCATGTCTATATGCTTGTGGCGATGAACATGTTGTATATTAATCAAATCTATATGCTTGTGGTGATGAACAACATTTTTTGTTATTGGAATCTATTATAATTGGGTAATGGATTGATTTTGCCAATTAAATGGTAAAACATGTCATGTTATAAATTGGTGGTTATTTGCAAGTTTATGATCTAAAACACATGCTTATATGTTAGATCAACACTCATGTATATTCATGTTAGGTTGAATCTAATTATGTTGTAGAAGTTGGAATTGTAGTTCTCTTATGTTTTTTAACACATAGGTATCATGCTAAATTGTGATTAAAATGATTATCATGGCTTTCTTATGTTTTGACATACATAAGTTAGTATGCTAAATTGTGATTTATATGTTAAATCTTCATGTTAGACCCATATCATGTTTACATGAAATTTAGATCCAACTTAGTCACAAGTACACCCTTACCTGTTTAGTTAAGATAATGATACCTCTATGCCAAGTTACATGTGATAAGTTAAATGTATGCTATTTTATGTTTATTTCATGTTCCTTGTTTATTACCCCTTTTTGTTTATGGGTTTGGGCTAATTTGCTAGCCCAACATTTTATGTAATTCATACGTACGTTCTATGGGGATAACGATGGGAAAACATGAAAATTCATGGCATAGGTTTGTTCATAAAATGGTATATTTGATGTACCATTTATTGTAAGCAATATTTGAAAAGATAATTATGGCATGAGTAAATTAAAATTAATTTACATAAAGAAATTTGACATATATAGAAAAAAATATGAATTTAGAAAAGACGAATACGCCTAACTTGAGGTTAGACTGAGTTGTGGTGTAAATATGCCCGGAACCAACCGGCATATCTAGTGACCACAACAAGACCTGTCTAATGTGGGTGTTTAGTGCATCAAGCCCAAAAAGAACCCGAGGTTAGACTGAGTTGTGGTGTAAATCTTCCTGGAATCGACTGACACATCCAGTGACCACAACAGGACCTTTCTAATGTGAGTGGTTGGTGCTTTAATAAATTAAAGCTAAGTCAGGATTGGTAGGGTTAAGTCAAATTTGGAAAACACTTAACCGATTCAACATGTTAACTAAACGAATGGGCAGGGTTAGGTAAACTTGGACACTTAACCAAATAAACATGTTGATTAGAAAACCCTAGTAACGGAGACCCATTTCAGCAGTAACCCACATAGATGTATCATGGTACCCTGTAACTAGGCATGGTAGGGCACAATTACTGGGATGAATTATAAGCGGTCAAAACGTCGGCGGTTGGTGGGCCAGTGTAGGTTCCGGCGGAGTATGGGCGTGCACGTACTCCGGATTGGAAAAATCAGGCATTGGGCATCAGTAGTGTACATTGTGCATCTTGAATCGGGTCGGGTTGCCACTAGAGGGACTGATACACCCTATGGTGGGACCAACACAGGTAGCTACAGTCAAGCGGGGCCGAATGACACAGGACATGAATGCATATGAGTAGGAGCCGATCATTAAGGGGATCGTTTGTTATGAACACGCGGGCTGGTTGAACCAATGGTTAAGTAGGTGCAGAGACTATAGTAATGGGTGCGATCACATGCTCCTCTTATCTTATACTAGGGTATTGTCCTATGTTCTGTTATCACTGTCATGATCCCTTTTCTTGTTTAAATACTAGTAATCGCAGAACTTACTAGACTTATTGTATGACCCGTTTTCTTTCGTCTTCTTTTCTTCCGTTTCCCTGCCCCCCTCCAGGTCCACAGGGAGGGAATACTACAGCTTAATCAGACTCTTTGCAAGCTTAAAGAAAGTAGATGTATGATTGGGACTCTCTTTCATTTGCTATGGCTTTTGGATACGACACTTGGGGATTTATGCACTTTTACTTTTGGTTTATGCTTCTTTATTTAATAATCAAGATAGAGATTATGTTGTAATGTTTTGGAAGTAAATTTGAGACAATTTGATGTAATGCTTTTGTATTAAACTACGTATGCAATAAATGTTTGAATTTCCGCTGCTTAACTTTATCTGTCATGTAAATTTTTCTGTCTTATACCTATAACCCTCCACCAAAGTTAAGGCATTCCCTTTGTGAGCGACCTTAACGGAGGGGGGTGTTTCAGTGAACAACTCTCGGCCATGCACTACCCAAACCAAGGCTCAACTGCAAGGCAAAACTACACATCCTACTGCATGTATTTGCACTAACGGCCATGCTAACTATTAAAAGTGCTACAAATTTCTAGAGAACTCCAAAGAAATTAATAAATTGTAATATGTTATATTACTTGATATGTCTAGAATGTAAAATCTAGAGTATTCTAAATAATAAAAATTATTGTAAGATGTCTATAAATAGTAGAAGAGGCACATTGTAATGGGGTAACAAAAACTTCAAAGCAATAAAATTCTTGCATTACAAAAACTTTGAAGCCATTTCTCGATTTCAACTATTTCAACTACTCAGCTATTTCCACTACTACAACTACTAACAGTGGTTGTTAACCCCGTTCTTAGAACACGTTTCAGAACTAAGAAGTATTTACGGATGATGCCACATGACATAACTGACTCAAGTCGTTTCTGCGACATGGATCCTGCAGTCATCCACGCGACATGACTTTAAGTCACTGACGCGAGATGGTTCTAAGTCGTTAACACAACACAAGATATAAGACAAGTTGTTAACGCGTCATGAGTTATACTGCAAATAATTCAACTCGTACTTACATTTCATGTCATGTAAATAATGCTAATCATGTCATATAAATGATGTTTGCCAAGACATTCACCACGACATGCCTCAGCAACGCGTACAAGAGAGAACGTATAAAGCGTTCAACGGGTCATTTGTGAAATACATACGACATGTAGTTATGTCGCTCAGGACAATTCATTCCGCAGCAAATCAATTCGTTGGGTCCAAATCGTTCCTTTATCATGTCGTGTTCACAATTCATGGCGTCGCTCCCAACTGATGCCATGATGTTAGTACCCTTTAGATCATGGCACAAGCTTCATGGCGTAGAGGTAAACATGCTCAAACCATGAAAAGGATTTTATATTCATGCCGCGAGATCCAGAAGGGGATATCCATCTCATTGCAACTTGCAAACGGAACATTTAACAAATGAAATCACTTGCCTAATGACACGTGGATCATTCCGAGTAGCATGGGAGCATTCATGACATTTCGCTTGTCCATATCACAAATTACACGTGGAAGACTTACAACATAAGAAAAATACAGCATGGTATAGGCGCCATTCTGCGACAAGGTCAAAATCATCGAGTCCAACATGCTTTGCTACGTGTACTTCATACCCGAAGCAGGTCATGCCAAATGACAGTTAATGTCGCATGCCATCCATCACAGCAGAAGTAATGACGTAGACCGCATCTCACTCATGCCGCATATTCTGATTAAAGTCTCTTAGCATCATGTCGTTCTCCAGGATGTTACTTTAATCCAAGTTTTCATGCCGCTTGGACTAAGGCGGACTCCCATTTATGTCGCGTAGTGCAACTGAATTCATGGCGCAAGGCATGAGTCATGTCTTTTTCCAGTTGTACCGCTTATTTAACAAAGTGCCACTAAAAGTCATGCCGCATCCCACCATGGCAAGACCATTCATGGCGAAATTGAGTCATGTCGGATTGAGTCATGTCGGGTTGAGTCATGGCGAGATGAAGTCATGTCGAAATTGAGTCATGGCGTTTTCAGCATATTTACAAAATTGCCACCCGGGCTAAAATAACCTATAAATACCCCTCATAATTCATTTGAGAGGGAGGGGGGACGGAAAATTCATTACTACAAAGAGACTCCGTCAAATTCAAAGCTCATCTACAACTTCTCTAATGGCTTCCATGGATTCAACAACACTTTCTAACTTCATGAAGATCAAATCCAAATCAATGATCATTAGAGCTTTCTACCGTTGAATCTAAACTCCTTCAATCTCACTCAAGCTACATAATAAATCTCTCAAGCATCATTCAAACGATCTCTAGTCCTCTCCAAAGCCTAAATTGAATGCTAATTCACTATGAAATCTATGAAGACCATGGAAAAAGATCAAAGCACACAAGTGGTTGAAGATTCATCACAAAGCTAATAGATCTCTTCATTTTCTTCACCAAATTCAAGTGAAATTAGATCATAAGGAAGGAAAAAAAGACAGAAATGATTGTAATGAGGTAAAATTCATATACTGTAAGCTTGAATATCATAATGAGAATGGATTGAAAGTGGACGTAGATTCTTAGAGAATCGAACCACTATAAAAATTCCTTTGTGCTCTTACTTTCTTTTATCTGTTTATTTTGCGGTTTCGCGGTTTCATATTCTTACCGAATAGGTGAAGTGTAGCTTTTACACCTTTGGTGTTTGATCCCAAATTTGGAGCAAACATTTAGCGCCCACTGTGGGTCCGCGTTCACATCTTCTACCTTCTCTCACACTCTCACGAGGTTAAGAGACTCGCATTGAAGTTCTAAGCCGCATCCTTCTCCGAAATTATGTCCAAATCTAAGAAGACCACTAGCAAAACCGTGGTAGAAGCCGATAATGTTGTTAATGAAGAAACACCACTCACTAACCGTTTCGATGTTGGTGAAAACTCGATAAGTGGAGCTGGCGTGACTAGAAATGAATTAAAAGTCGCTATTGCCAACGTCAACAACCGAGTGGATGCCTCTACTAAAATGATGATGGATAAACTAGATGCCATTCTTAATGCTCGATCAAATCCACCTCCTTCAAAGGTGCATGTAGATCTCGAGGAAAATGAAAAATCGCCTACTTCTAATCATAACCACAATGACAATATGGAAGATGATTATGATTGGGCAAGTGACAGGGACGAAGCTAACATCGAGAATTTTAGATCAAAAGCTAAGGACCATTCCAAAGCGAATGCTCCAAAAGCCACTAATCCTATCACGGGGGCACCTCTTCGTCGAGAAGGCAAAGGGCCTAAGCTCTCTAATCGAGATCATATGCCTAGACGAACGTTCGGTAAAGAGCTCAACTTCACAGAGCGCCATAGCACCGAAGAATACATTTCAGACACGATAGAACGAGTCATGAAAAAGAATCAAGCTGGCAAGGACAATGAAAGAGAATGGGACTTCTCTCCTGATAGGACCCCATTCACCGAAAGATTCCTTGAAGCAGAATGTCAAAAGAAGTTCAATCCTCCGACTCTGCCTTCGTACAACGGTCTCGTTGATCCGAACTACTTCCTATTCAAATATGAATGGCATATGAGTGCAGCTAAGGAGACCGATGAGATGAGATGCACGTACATTCCTCTCTACGTTGAAGGTGCCGCATCACTATGGTTTACAAAGCTGCTACCCAAGTCTATCGATCGATTTTCTGACCTCACCAAAAAGTTCAAGGAGCAGTTCCGCCTGTACGCTACTAAAGCCAAGGATGCTATAACACTTTCAGCAATGAAACAGAATCCAGGGGAGACTGTCAAAGCCTTCCTCAGTCGATTCAATGTTGCCTTGTCTGAAGTAAGGAATCTAGAGCCATGCATAATTCTCATGGCTTTACTTGACGCTATAGATAAAACGAGTGAATTTGGAAGATGGATAAAGATGAAGGAACCAACTATGCTTGACAAGTTCTATAAGAAGGCGGAGGAGTACATGAGAGTGGACGATGATCCTATACCTCTTCAGATCATCGGTGGTAACCAACTTCTTGAGGTTCCCAAAAGTACTGCAACTTAGTGCGATCAAAAGAATATTCCGGGGCAGAAGCGAGTAAATGACATAAATGACAACAAAGCTAATAAATAGTTTTGCCTTCTTGACTCGTCTGAGTTAACTCCTCTGAATAACACTCCCGAGAACATCTACCTTGCCACAAAGGACGCAGAAGATTACGCAGAGCCACGGCCAATAAAAATGAATGACCATCTGACTAAATCCGGGAAGTTCTGTCAGTATCATAATCAGCCGGGCCACAGCACCAACGAATGCAGGCATCTGAAATCATTAATTGAAGAATTGATAAGGAAGAACCGTCTGCAACAATTTATGAGGAACTCTCAAGATGAAAATTCTTCTGCAACTCCCCAAGGGCAAAGGGCATCAAATGATCAGTCTGTCCAAGCAATGTAGCTTCTGCTTAAATCATTCCAAGGATGATAATCAACTGACGACCATTGATGATGATCTAATATTTGAGACTCAGAATAAGCGATCACTATCGCCTCTCTGCATTACTTTACTCTTTGCTATGTTTTACTTTTCTATAAAGAGTCTATAATGGTTTATGTACATTGTACAAAACAGAACTACTACGAATGAAACTTTGCCTGCTTGTGTAAATCTCTGACTTGCAAAATATATATATGAAAATTTTGCTAAAAGACGATTTTCTCATTGAAGGCTATTCCGTAGGCGTTTGCTTCCTCAAGATCCGACGAAATGAGGCAATTCCGATAATACCAACTCAATGGTTAGTCAAGGAAGTCCCAATGAATCAAACGGCGAATAGAGCAACAAGCTGTCACGGATCCAAAACCTCATCCCCCAAAGGTTGCGGGCGAATTGATAAGGAAGACCCAAACCTCACGAGAGTTCGCACTGCGAAACGATGCAACAACCAAAAATCCCTTTTCATAGAGAAAGCGACTTCTCCATAAGAGATATCAACAACGTTCAATGAAATCCATCATGTTGATTCAATCGTAAGAAAAAGACAAGACGTTGGATTCAAAGGACCTCACTAAAACATGGGGCATCCAACGGAATCTTCAATGCCAAAACTAATCAGCATGACAAACAAACATTGAGCGGTGAAATTCTTCGCATAATGATTGCTAACAATGGCCTCCAGAGCCGGGGCACAGATAATCAAAGATTTCTCCAAAGAGAAGCAGAGAATAAATCACAAATATGTATTTTTCAAATGAGAAATATCTTGTACCATCATATAAGTTATAAAGCGATAATGTTTGAAGTCCACAGTCGGCATAGTCGATTAGTTGATTTCAAGCATTAACGTGAATTCGAATTAGAATATCGTATGTGCAGAAAATATTTGACGAGTTATAAATCATTGAATAAAATGATTCTTTGCAAATACTTTATTCAGTTCAAAAATATATTTTGCTATAGTTCATGATTAAACTAATCTGTTATTGATGTGGGCGATCAATAACAAAGTATAAGTCCACAAATCGTGCAGATACTTGTTTTTTATTACAGAGCTGGTATCACGAAGTCCAAAGCACAATTTTCCATAGCAAACAAAAAGCTATGACAGAATCTCAATGCAAATTATGTTCACTTCGAAGCCCACATTCCTCGCAAGCAAGAAATACAAGCTTCGAGGGGCAAATGTTAACCCCATTCTTAGAACGCGGTTCAGAACTAAGAAGTATTTATGGATGATGACACACGACATAACTGACTCAAGTCGTTTCTGCGACATGGATCTTGTAGTCATCCACGCGACATGACTTTAAGTCACTGACGCGAGATTGTTCTAAGTCATTAACACAACACAAGATATAAGACAAGTTGTTAACGCATCATGAGTTATACTGCATATAATTCAACTCGTACATACGTTTCATGTCGTGTAAATAATGCTGATCATGTCATATAAACGACGTTAGCCAAGACATTCACCATGACATTGCTCATCAACGCATACAAGAGAGAACGTATAAAGCGTTCAACGGGTCATTTGTGAAATACATATGACATGTAGTTATGTCGCTCAGGATAATTCATTCCGCAGCAAATCAATTCGCTGGGTCCAAATAGTTCCTTTATCATGTCATGTTCACAATTCATGTCGTCGCTTCCAACTGATGCCATGTTGTTAGTACTCTTTTGATCATGGCACAAGCTTCATGGCGCAGAGGTAAACGTGCTCAAACCGTGAGAAGGATTTTATATTCATGTCGCGAGATCCAGAAGGGGGTATCCATCTCATTGCAACTTGCAAACGAAATATTTAACAAATGAAATCACTTGCCTGATGACACGTTGATCATTCCGACTAGCATGGTAGCATTCAGGACATTTCGCTTGTCCATATCATAAATTACACGTGGAAGACTTACAACATGAGAAAAATATGGCATGATATAGGCACCATTCTGCGACATGGTCAAAATCATCAAGTCCAACATGCTTTGCTACGTGTACTTCATACTCGAAGCAGGTCATGCCAAATGACAGTTAATGTCGCAGGCCATCCATCACAGTAGGAGTAATGACGTAGACTGCATCTCACTCATGCCGCATATTCTAATTAAAGTCACTTAGCACCATGTCGTACTCCAGGCTGTTACTCCAATCCAAGTTTTCATGTCGCATGGATTAATGCGGTCTCCCATTTATGTCGTGTAGCGCAGCTGAATTCATGGCGCAAGGCATGAGTCATGTCTTTTTCCAGCTGTACCGCATATTTACCAAAGTGCCACTGAAAGTCATGCGGCGTCCCACCATGGCAAGACCATTCATGGTGAAATTGAGTCATGTCGGATTGAGTCATGTCGGGTTGAGTCATGGCGAGATGAAGTCATGTCGAAATTGAGTCATGGCGTTTTTAGCATAATTACATAATTGCCACTTGGGTTAAAATCACCTATAAATGCCCCTCATAATTCATTTGAGGGGGGGGGGACAGAAAATTCATTACTACAAAGAGACTCCATCAAATTCAAAGCTCATCTACAACTTCTCTAATGGCTTCCATGGATTCAACAACAGTTTTCTAACTTCATGAAGATCAAATCCAAATCAATGATCATTAAAGCTTTCTACTATTGAATCTAAACTCCTTCAATCTCATTCAGGCTACATAATAAATCTCTCAAGCATCATTCAAACGATCTCTAGTCCTCTCCAAAGCCTAAATTGAATGCTAATTCACTATGAAATCTATGAAGATCATGGAAAAAGATCAAAGCACACAAGTGGTTGAAGATTCATCACAAAGCTAAAAGATCTCTTCATTTTTTTCATCAAATTCAAGTGAAATTAGATCATAAGGAAGGGAAAAAAAAGAGAGAAATGATTGTAATGAGGGAAAATTCATATGTTGTAAGCTTGAATATCATAATGAGAATGGATTGAAAGTGGACGTAGATTCTTAGAGAATCGAACCACTATAAAAAAATTGTGCTCTTGCTCGCTTTTATCCGTTTATTTTGCGGTTTCGCGGTTTCATATTATTACCGAATAGGTGAAGTGTAGCTTTTACACCTTTAGTGTTTGATCCCAAATTTGGAGCAAACAGTGGTATTGGAGCTTCGTTCGTTCGCATATTGGGCGGAAAAAAATTGCAACCATTATAAGTTATGGAAAACATTGTTCAATCTCCATCAATTTCTATCCCTATTTTTACCAATGAAAATTATGATTTTTAGAGCATAAAAATGAAGGCATTTTTTATCTCCCAAGATCTATAGGATATTGTTGATGAAGGGTTCACTATTCTTGAAGATACTTTAACTCTTAGCCAAGCTCAGAAAAGGGAGTAAAAGGAAAATAAACAGAAAGATTCAAAAGTGTTATGTATTCTGCAACAAGCGGTGGCCGTCACTATCTTTCCTTGAATAATGGGAGCTACAAATGCAAAAGAAGCATGGACCACATTATAGGAGGAGCTTCAAGGAAGTGCAAAGGTACGCGCCATTAAACTTCAAACATTAAGGAGTGAGTTTGAATTAGTAAAAATGAAGGAGTCGGAGACCATAAAGGATTATTACTCCAAAATAAAAGAAATAATTAGTCAAATAAGAGCTTATGGGGATAATATTCTTGACAAGAGGATTGTTGAGAAAATTTTAATTTCAATTCCCCATAAGTATGACCCAATCATGACTACGATTGAGCAAACTAAAGATCTATCTACCTTATCGGTGAATGAATTAATAGGCTCCCTTGAAGCATTTGAACAAAGAATGAGCAGACATAATGAAGACCCAGTTGAAAATGTTTTTCAGTCGAAACTCAAGTTATCATCCCAAAATTAAGGATATGGAGGAAATAAGAATGATGGAGAAAATTTTAGAAACAAAGGAAATTCTAGAAATTTCTCAAAGAATAAACGAAATAAATATCCTCCATGTGGAGTTTGTAAGACGACAAATCACTTGGAGAAGTTCTGTCGGAATCGTGGAAAGCGGCAATGTCGACACTGTAAGAAATATGGACATTTGTAGAAGAATTGTTTCAGCCTAAATAAGCATCAAGAAAATTTCATCGAAGAGCATGAGGGAGAACAACATCAATATGATCGAGATCAACATCTTTTTTATGCTATCCAAGATTCTAGTAAGGAAAATGGAGGAAAATGGTACTTGGATAGCGGTTGTAGTAATCACATGGCTAAAGATGAGAGCATCTTCAAGGATATTGATGATTCTGTCAAAGTAAAAGTACGATTGGGGAATGGCACTGTCATAGAATCAAAAGGCAGAGGCATTGTTATGGTGGAAACAAAGAAAGGTACAAAATTTATCAAAGATGTTTTACTAGTTCCAAATCTAAAAGAAAATTTGTTGAGCATTGGCCAGATGATGGAGAAAGGCTATGCTCTTCACTTCGAAGGAGACATTTGTAAAATATATGACAACAACAATAAAAGACTAGAGATAGCCCAAGTAAAAATGGAGAAGAGAAATAGAAGTTCTCCAATAAGTTTTAAATATGCTACTAATATAGCCATGAAAGCACAAGTTGATGATTCATGGTTATGGCATCGAAGATTTGGTCACTTCAACATTCAAGCCTTGAAATTGTTATATCAAAAGAATATGATGAGATATTTTCCATGTATAAAAGAAAATAATGAAGTCTATGAAGGACGTCTTCTCGGAAAGCAACACAGATCATCATTTCTATCACGAAGCACTTAGAGAGCAAAAAACTTGTTGGAGTTAATTCACACTGACGTTTGTGGACCGATGAGAACACCCTCACTCCATAACAATAGGTATTTCATCCTCTTTATTGATGATTTCTCTAGAATGACATGGGTCTACTTCATTAAAGAAAAATCAGAAGTCTTTGGAATATTCAAGAAGTTTTAGGCTCTTTTCGAAAATCAAAATGGAAAATGCATAAAAAGGCTTCGTAGTGACCGTGGTAAAGAGTACAACTCCCATGAGTTTGATAAAAATTTTAATGATGAAGGCATTAAGCGGCAACTTATAGTTGCATATACTCTGAACAAAATGGGGTATCTAAAAGAAAAAACGGCACAGTCATGTAGATAGCCAAATCAATGTTGAAGGAGAAGGGCTTACCCAACACTTTTTAGGTAGAAGAAGTTTATATTTTTGTCTATATACTCAACCGATGTCTAACTAGAGCAGTTGAAGACAGTACTCCTATAGAAGCATGGAGTGGAAGAAAGCTAATAGCCAATCATCTAAGAGTTTTTGGATCGATCTGCTACATACATATTCCAGATCAAAAGAGACACAAACTAGAGGAGAAGACTGTACAAGGAATTTTTCTAGGGTATAGCACTCAATCTAAAGGCTGTAGAGTTTATAACCTACAAACAAAGAAGTTGACTATAAGTCGAGATGTTGAAGTTGATGAGAATGCTGCTTGGAATTGGGATAAACAAAATGTTGAAAGAGGCAACATTTCTATTCCAGTACATGAATCTCATGAAAATGTGGAAGAAGTGGAAGAAGTAACAGAAGAACCAGGTATGCCTCCTTCACCTTCTCAACAACAAACTTCTTCACCGGAGTATACTCCAAGAAGAGTTAGATCTTTGGTAGTTATATATGAAACTTGCAACATGGCTATATTTGAACCTGAAACTATGAGGTAGCATCTAAGCAAGAAGTATAGGTCAAAGCAAAGGAAGAAGAGATAAAAATGATTGAGAAGAATAATACTTGGGAGATTGTAGACTGTCCTAAAGATAAAAAAATCATTGGAGTGAAATGGGTTTATAAGACAAAGCTAAACCTAGATGGCTCAATACAAAAACACAAGGCTAGGCTCGTAGCAAAGGGCTACTCACAACAATATAGAGTCGAGTATAATGAAAAATTTGCTCTAGTTGCACGTCTTGATACAATTAGAGCTTTATTGCTCTTGCAACTCAGAAAGGATGGAATGTTTTTCAACTAGATGTCAAATCAGCCTTCCTAAATGGAGTATTAGAAGAAGAGATTTATTTGGAGCAACTGCAAGGCTTTGTAAGTAAGGCCAACGAAGACAAAGTGCTAAGGTTAAGAAAAGCTTTATATAGCCTGAAGCAAGCACCTCGAGCATGGTACAATAGAATTGATCAGTACTTCATAGATCAAGGATTTATGAGGAGAAAAAGTGAGCCAACATTATACATCAAGACGCAAGGTCAGTATGATACTCTCATTGTCTCTCTATATGTAGATGATCTTATCTATATGGGAAATAATATGAAGATGATAACTGCATTCAAAGAAGACATGATGAAAACATTCGAGAGGACCGATCTTGGCTTAGTGAATTACTTCCTTGGCATCGAGGTGAAACAACATAAAGAAGGGATGTTTATATCCCAAAAGAAATATACCGAAGAACTATTAAAGAAATTTTGAATGAATAATTGCAAATCAGTAGCTACTCCACTCGTAACAAATGAGAAGTTGCAAAAGGATGACGGAGCCCCAGAAGCTGATGCATCTCGCTATAGAAGTTTGATTGGAAGTCTTTTATATCTTACTGCTACATGACCGAATATCATGTAAGCTACAAGTCTTTTATCAAGATTCATGCAGAGTCCAAGCCAAATTCATCTTGGAGTTTTGAAAAGAGTTTTAAGATATTTACAAGGAACAAAGGAGTATGGAATATGGTACAAAACCATGACAAACTCAAATTTGTTTGGCTACACTGATAGTGATTGGGCAGGTTCAGTAGATGACATGAAAAGAACGTCGGGCTATGCTTTTTCACTTGGATCAGGAATATTCTCATGGGCTTTGAAGAAACAAGCAACAGTTGCTATTTTGAACTTTTTGATTTAAATTAGCCTCACGAAAAAATGGCGACTAAAATCTGAGCAGGTAGGACTGAGGTACGATAGAATAGAAGGAGCGAGGCATTTTAGTCGTGTGATTGGTTGTATTTTGAACTTTTTGATTTAAATTAGCCTTATTGGTTCGGAAGAAAATAAGGAGAAATGGAAGGAATGGGGTAAGGAACTGAAACATGTATGTATTTATATAGTGGGTTTCGAAAGGGATAAGAATGATTTCATTTTCAAGTGAACGGACAAATCAATTTAGCCGCGTTTTGATGGCAGCGCCCCTAGTTTTCAGAGATACTTTTCTATGTTTGGTTAGACTTAGGGTGGCTCTAGAAATAGGGTTTGACATTTATATTTTTGTTTTTTAATATATTTGATTTCTATGATACTGACTAATGATTTTTGGTTTTGAAGTTAAACGTACTCTGCTATATAAAACTCCATCAGCATATGACTTGCTATCGACAAAAATAAAAGTACCGTTGCACATAGCAGTGTGCCACGATCACAAACATATAATAAAACAGGCAAGTTAAGGGAAATTTCAAAAGTGCTGATATAGGGTGTAAAATACTTCAAACCAAAAAGTTGTTTATCATTCCAATTAGAAATTACAGAAAAATTTTGTAATTTAAATTGTCAGTACATCTTAAAAATCTTATCAAAATTCGAAACCAATGATTTATTATATTTAATAAATTGTTATGGCTTATAAACGATTCCATACCGAGTATTTGAAAATTTGATTTGGACATAAAACAGAATCTACAACATGAAAACTCGATTTTTTTCTTCCATTAGAAAAATATTATCAAATCGCGGACGTTTCTTATTTCGAAGAAATCTAACTTATATTGGATCCTGTACGTCCAATCAAAATTCAAAACATTATATTACGAACTTCCATGCCGCTGGAGTTCGTTTTATAATTAATTATAAATTAAACATTCTAATATCGTTTAATAAATGAACTCTTTTATATAAATCAGAATAAACTTAAATAAATATTTATATATTGTCCAATTCACATTATATAGCAGATTCAACAAATCCCGACCATTCCGGAATTTATATTATTATTTTATTAATTTTTAATAAAATATACCAAACCATTAAATTCAACTGTTAAAATTCCTATAACAGTATTTAAATATTAAATAAAACAGTTAAAAATCAGAGTCATTACACTCTGACTCTATTTCTTTGATTATTTCTATAATCACTCTTGTTGATGCTAGTGTTTCTTTTTGATATGTATTTGTTGCTTGTTGCATAATTCAAAGACAGGTCTAGATTCAGTGGCTTCTTTGATTCGATGCCTTCGTGTGAGAGAAGAGTTGAATGTACATACTAAATGGATGGAGTTATTTCTTTTGAAGAAAGAACAACAATAACTGGTTTATATTTGCCATCGAGTCCATTCACTATGTGGAGGATTTGTTCAGCATCAATGATCTTATGGCCAGCAATGTCGAGTAAGTCACATAAAGTTTTTATTTTAGTCAAGTATTCTCTCATTGACATAGTATCTTTCTTTAAATTCTAGAGTTGTCTTCAGTGGTGCATTATTCTTGTAGAGGATTGAAAGTTGAACATTTGCTCAGTTGCTAGCCAAATCTCTTGTGCAGATTTTCACCCGATAAGTTGTGGTAGTAAGTTAGAGTTTGTTGAGAACAACAACCATGAGCATATCAAACTATCTTGTCTGCTATATGTGATGTACCAGTTGTTGCTAATAATATTTCCATCCTTGCTAATGTGGGTATAGTTCCACATTAGATTGCATCCTATTGTATCGGTTGTAATTTGAAGCTTCCATAGGAGTAGTTGTTGTGCAAAAAAGGTTGCATAGATGCGGAAGAACAATAAGCAGGATCTAGATTTTCCAATTGAACATCAACCTGATCTGATAACAATTATTCTATTACATCAAACAAATAGTAAATAACTATAATGAAGAAAAGAGACACAATATTTAAACTGGTTCCACTATCATCCATAGAGAGATTTTATCCCACATGAGAGAATTACAAGAGATTACAAAATAAGAGTTTACATATCCAAACCTCAAACAAGCTTAACTAAAGGAGACACCATTGGGGATCATTGGCTCCATGCCAGGATGGGTTTACACTAAAGTCTACCCCTCAATATATGGCCAGTGCAAATCCATGTGAGTCATCAATTACATTACCAACCAACATATGGTGATAATATAATGGAGGAAAATTACCAAGCAACAAATGTGCAAAGATAGAAAGTAAATCAGTCTGTTTCTTTTGCATATATGGAAGAAATTAATCCCTTCATTTATTTCTCTACCATCTCATCAAATGTAATCAATGCATTCCCATTATAAAAATATTTACTTTCCATTTTTTTGCAAATTTGTTCCAATCAATTTGTGATTTTGTATCACCTAAATTTAACACTCCACCTTGATGCAAAATCACATATCTGCAACACTCCATCTTGAACCAAATTCTCTTCACATCATAAAACTCTTCAACAGAACTCCACCTTCAGTCAAAATCTCACAATGAGATAGAAACAAAAAATGAATATTTGCCTAATGTGTTCCAGCAAAGCTACCCCCCATCACACCAAGTTAACGAGCTCAGACTACGTCCCCGCCAACCAACAAAATATTGCAAATATTCAAAAGAAGGTAGATTCCAAAGTAATATCAATACCACCAAGGCCAAAAAATAATTCTCTCAATCGCCAATTCAAATACAGAGCCAAAATCCAAATCTCTTTACACACAAAAAATCTCTCTCCTACCACTTAGTTATTACAAACTTCACCCACCGCCTGCAAAAGATGTATCTACCACCATCAGCTACACCCTGTATAAACCAACGGTCTAAAAGTGTTTGCAACAACATCGACACCCGTCTAACACTTGACCTAAGCTCCTTCCTCGATCACCCCGGATCCCTCGATTATCATCAATGTGAAGACCCCTGTCTAAACCACAATGATCTCTGTCTCGACACCCGTCTATCACTTGACCTGAGCTCCTTTCCTGATCATCTTGGATCCCTCGAGCATCATCAACATGAAGTCCCTTGTCTAAAACATGAACAAAAATTCCCAAATCCAATGGTCCCTTCAACGCACTAAACTCCATATCACGTCAAAGTTCCCAGATTGGAACATTCTTCTATCTCAACATAATCTCCTCCGCCAAAGTGTTCTTTTTCTCCCAAAATTGTAATAGCATAATCACCACCAACCTTTGTAGAAATAATTGATGCATAATTTAAAACAAATCTCCTTGCTCTGATACCAGTCTGTTGTGCAAAAAAGGCTGCATAGATGCGAAAGAACAATAAGCAGGATTTAGATTTGCCAATTGAACATTAACGTAATCTGATAACAATTATTCTATTACATCAAACAAATAGTAAATAATTGTAATAAAGAAAAGAAACACAATATTTATACTGGTTACACTATCATCCATAAGATAGTGTACGTCAAGTCCAAAGGAGAGAGATTTTATTCTGCATGATCAGAGAATTACAAGAGATTACAAAATAAGAGTTTACATATCCAAACCTCAAACAGGCTTAACTAAAAGAGACACCATTGGGGATCACGGGCTCTATGCCAGGATGAGTTTACATGAAAGTCTACCCCTCAATATATAGCCAAGGCAAATCCACGTGAGTCATCAATTACATTACCAACCAACATATGGTAATAATATAATGGAGGAAAATTGCCATAGCAACAAATGTGCAAAGATAGAAAGTAAATCAATCCGTTTCTTTTGCATAGATGGAAGAAATTAATCCCTTCATTTATTTCTCTACCATCTCATCAAACGCAATCAGTGCATTCCCATTATAAGAATATTTACTTTACATTTTTTGCAAATTTGTTCCAATCAATTTGTGATTTTGTATCACCTAAATTTAACAGTAGTCACTTTCATCAAGTTGAATTATAATAATTTGACTTTTTGTGTTTACGATACTAGATGTATTTTTAGGAATTTAGCTGATCTATTCTCTCCCTAATGTTAGTGATGTTGCTATAGAAATGGCATCATTACCTTTAGTGCTTGGAAGGGTCAAATCTTGAATGCCTTCTTAGAACAGTGAGTGATTTGTGATGCAACCAAGAAGAGGATGAGAAATAAATTCTGGCGTTTCTTTGGCGAGGCACATAAATCAAATACAAGAAATTTGAACTGAATAGACCAGATGTGGTAGATCTTGGTTAGATGAGATGGGTATCACTTCGATGATGACAAGATTAAGAGAAGTGAACACAACGCAACCTATCTTCAAGTGACGAAGATAAATTAATGAAGATTTAGGTGAGTTGTGTGTTGTTAAGCTTTACAGCGTGTGTTGTTAAGCTTTACAACTCTAATACCAAGTTAGAAAAGAAAATGCAGCAGCAAATAGTTGGAGAAAGCATTTTAATGTTTTTGTAAAATGAAAGTTATATTAACTTATATTACAGGTGGTTGGTAGATATATACACACACACACACACATACATACACAAAGCAGTGTAACAATCATAAAGGAAGGCTAGCTGTACAAATGTAAAAATACAATATTTCCCCTGTAACCTTAGATATAATAATACAGAGAGATTTGTTACTCCTTTCATTATGCTTCACATGTTGCAAGTTTGTAACGGCTCTCATGGAAATGATTTTTTTGGCATAATTCTCTTTTTGTTTTCCATGCATGAGTAGCGTTTTTTTGAAAGAACGTGAATGAAGGAAGGAAAAGGGATGTGGAAGGAGATAAAAACGTATGGAGAAAATATGGAAGAAAAAGAATTACGCAAGAAAGAATGAAGAGAAAATTGAATGCATGAGAGATTTAAGTTTTCTGAACCATAAACCAGAGAATGTTAAATTTTCGTGAGATTTCACAATTTCCCAAAATATGGAAAACTGTAATTGCAGAATCCTAAGAACCCATTTGTGAATAGACAAGAATATATAACAGAAAGGACGGATGATATAATAAACATATGTGTTACTCGATTTTGCTCATTTTGTAGTTAAAATTATTGATTTGAGGTAATAAACATCTGAATTTCATGAAATAAAAAATTATGCCTTTTTAAAAAAGTTGATCTAATATTTAAAAAAAATGCCTTGATTTCGAAAACTTTTAATTTTCAACGATTTTACAACCATTTAATTAAATTCACGTGAACGGAACAAACTTGCGTATTTTATTACGAAAATTATTCCTTTGTTATTTTTATTTACACATATCTCATATCTCAAATTTTTTAATTTAATTTAAATTTTAAATGTTTACGTTAGTTGCGCTATATCAATTGTAGCTACCGTAAATCGATCATATAAATTGATTTAAATGGACCATGCGAAATTGGAATTCGACAAAATGAACTCCAAGGTAATCATTATAAAATTCTCTAAATCAATTATATGTAAAAGTGTTACATTTTTTAATAGTTCAACTTTTTTTTAAAGAATTCACATTAGTTTTCAAACAAATAAGTTTTGAAATTAAACGATCATTTTAATTTCTAATATTATTCAAAGTAGATGTATGTATTTTATATTCAGAAATCAGATCCATACATTCCTTAAGATTCAAAATATGTTTAATTTTAAAATTTTAAATTAAATTTTAGTTAAAAAACATAAATAAAAATCATTGAATTTTCCAGGTTGTTACAAATACTGATTAAGTTTTGGAAATTTTTGAGTTCCGAAAGCGTACGTTATGGACAACTGTGTTTTATGGGAGAAGATAAGTTTTAAGTTTTTGAAATGAAAGGGCAAATAAAAATCTAAGGAAATAGAACCATATCTTTAATACCTTTATTTCCTGCTTTATTAATTATTTTCCATATTTGCTCGCTCTTCCCAAATCTATTGTGCTTGAAATTTCATTATGCTTAAGGTTCCAGAACTCTAGAAAAAACTCAACAAAAGTAAAATAGAAAAGGGGATTATCTCTCAGTTAATGCAAGATTGGCTAATTCATTGAGCATTGAAATTGTTTCAACATTTAAGGTGCAGTTTCTTTTAGCTACATCTCTAGATAATATTATAATTTTTTATGTACAATTTCATCATGTATATATGTTTTGAACCCGTGCTTTTGAATCTCTTTCACCTATACTGTTTTTAATATGATTTGGATCTTATTTTTCTTCCCTTTAATCGGTTGTATTTTATCCATTTAATATATTTTTAATAGTGAAAATATGTCTCAAGTTCCTAAAAGTTTTCAGAATATAAACGGCATCCAGTGAAGTTTTAAAATATAAGCGGGTCCCTATTTTTATACTTACGTGATTTATTTAGAAAAAACACGTTGTTAATTAAAAAAATTCCAAATTCTACAAATATTCCCAGAAAACCATGGAAACAAAAAAAACATGCATACCCTACTCAACTAACGCTAAGTTACCTTCAACTAGTCATATACATGTACGTATGTATGTATGAATGAATATATATTTTCCCAGAAAACCATGGAAACAAAAAAAAACATGCGTACCCTACTCAACTAACGCTAAGTTACCATCAACTAGTCATATACATGTATGTATGTATGTATGTATGTATGTATGTATGTATGTATGTATGTATGTATGTATGTATGTATGTATACAGACACACGTATCTATGTATGTACAACAAAGAGCAAACGTTAATTTTTCTTTTTTTGTGCATATATCAACATCAGCCCTCTCGCGATGATCCTAACCAACATTCTTCAAATCTTTGAGACCATCACCTCCCAACTAATTAATAGTATATAGCATTAGGATGTGAACATCGTAGATTCAATATTTCTTTAGTGTAGTCATGTAATTATTTCCACCATCCTTTACAACTTGGCTCATCAAATAGTACAACGAGTTTAGTAAACATGGGCATTGTTTTGTTTCCACTAAGAGATTGCATTAACTGCAACGTTGTCTTATGTAACCACTGACATATGAAAATCGCTCCTTTCCTAATGCGACGACGCCTGTCGTATTTGTCGTCCTATGTACTTGTTGGAATGTTTCCACTCTAGATTTCTATTTATCAACCCAATACATTTTTTCGTTAGCTTTACTGATACAAATTGAGAATGTGCCCAACATCATAGATAACTGAAAATTCTTCCATTTGAATTAGACAAAACAAAATTCATAGTATTTTGCATGATTTTGATTTCAGGTGTATGAATAGTTCTAAAAAAAGCACATGTGGAATGCCTTTTTACCCTTATATTGTTTCTACCAAAGAATTGTCATTAGTACATCTTCATCCTGCTCGATTTTTTGTTTTTTTGTTCCAGAATTGAAGAACTATGCCTGAATTCACTTCTAACATAATACTAAAGGAGTGACACTTTTCCCTTCAAAATTGCCTTTTTTCCCTCCAAAATACCACTAAATAAATAAAAAATCCCTCTAATTCCCTCCTCACTCACACACTCACAACCCCGGGCTCGTTCGCAACATACACGTAGCACCAGGTGAATTCATTTTCCGCCAAAATGTCTTCTCTTCATACATGCGTACCCCTTTTCTAACAAAAAAAGCACTAATTATTGCTAAGATTGATTTCCAACAAGGCAAAGACAATAAAATATTAGTGGGTTTAGTTTCAAAGACAAGTAATTATTAATGGGATATATTTCCCACAAGGCAAATGCAATAAAATGCTACTAGGTTTATTTTCCAAGACAAGTAATTATTACTGAGATAGATTTCCAAGACAATAAATTAATTTATCACTTCAGGTTCAAGTCATGAAAAGAAGAGTCTAGATGATAGGTCTATTTAAAATTCACTGCTTTCTCTCTTTTCCTTTCACCAAGCATACCCAAAATTACCAACTTCAAAAATCTTTTCTTATTTCATTTCCTAATCCGAACTTTCTCCTCGAATATGACTACTAAAATTTCCGTTTCACGCATTTCCTCCTCTTTCCTTTTCTTCTTCCTTAATCAATTTTTGATTTTAATCACAGGTTTCTATAGTCTCCGGTCCTTTGGCTCTGAATCACCGCCATATTGACTGAGCTGCCATAATGAAGTGCCATGTCATCGCTAATTGGCTAACTTCAAACTTTTAGTCCTCTTCAGGTATGTTCTCCATTCATTTTCACGAACAGAAATATTACATGCAATTTACTATTTCCTCCTCTGTCATTTCAAAAAGATGATGTTTACACTAACCCACTGTTGGCTGTTGTTATTGTTTAATACTTTTTACATCTTTACCTTCCTAATCAAGTAATTCCAATTTCTTCGATTTGTGGGTTCTTATCTCAATATAATTATGTCACAGCTAATGTAATTAGTCGTATAAAAGATGTTTTAAAGTTGGAATGTATGTATTCGAAGTGAAATTTCATTTTTTTTCCATTTGATTTATTTTGGAATTTTAGGAATGCATCTTTTGTTGTTAACGGTAGTTTTGAAAATAAAAGCATGAGGTTTATTTTAGCTTTCGTATACTCAGATGGCTAAGTAATTTATTTTGAATATTCTACTTCAACCGGCAAATGGTAACCGGTTTCAGAACGAATCAATCTGCACCGTTGCAGTATTTGTCCCCATGAATTATGCCTCGTCCATTTCGAGATCCGTACCCTTTATTTCCCAACACTTTTGATCAATAGAACATATTGTTTTGTACTTTAGTCTGGCTATTTTAAGATATGTCCTTATCCACTATTTTGATGTATATGTTTCCATTGTTTCATTCACTTCTTTAATTTTATTTTTGGTTTCACTTCTTTTTATATTTAGTCATATTAGAAGCGTTTATGAAACATCCCACCTCCATTAAGGTCACTCACAAAGGGAATGCCTTAACTTTGGTGGAGCATTACTGGTAAACGACACAGATAATTTACAAGAAAGACATATATAAGCAGCGGAAAAACTAAATTTATTTCATACGTGGTTCATAACAAAAACATTGCAACAAACTGTCTCAAAACCACTTCCAAATCATTACATCAAAATCTCTGTCTTGATTATAACATGGAGAAGCATAAAACACAATAAAACCGCATATCCCACAAGTAGTAGTGTGTCCAAAGCCATAGCCAAAGATAAGAGGTTCCAAGCTATACATCACAGAGTCTTCAAGCTTGGAAAGATGAACGGTCCAAATTAACTGAGCTATTCCTCCTTGGCTACCTGAGGGGGGGGGGAACGGAAGAAAAGAGAGCGAAAGAAAAATGGGTCAGACATAAGTCTGGTAAGTCCAGTGATTATTCAGCATGTAAACTGGTAAGAGAACCTTGACATGAATAAACTGGATGTAGGACAATAACAAAGAAATAAGGTAACATTGGATAAGGCAAGATAAACTAATCATAATATCGCACTCATATCCATATTCTCTGCACCTACTAGATATTTCAACCATCATCATGAGTTCAAACCCAGTGATCCCTTTTTTATCGATCGGCTCCTACTCGCACGCATTTACTACTTGTGTCATACGGCCCAGCTCGATTGTAGATACCTGTGCTGGTCCCACCATGGGGTGTATCAAATCCTATGGTGGCAACCCGACACGATTCAAGATGCACGGTGTATAACTACTGATGCCCAGTGTCTGTTTTTTACACTCTGGAGTACGTGCACGCCCGTACTCCGTCATAACCTACACTGATGCACCAATCGTCGTTGTTTTGATCGCTTATAATCATCCCAGTAATCGTGCCCCACGCTGCCTAATTTAGGGTACCATGATACATCTATGTGGGTAACTGCTGAAATGAGTCCCCGTTACTAGGGTTTCCTAATGAACATGTTAAATTGGTTAAGTGTCCAAGTTAACCTAACCCCACCCATCAGTTTAGTTAACATGTTGTATTGGTTAAGTGTGGCCTTAATTAACTTAACCCTACCATTCCTGACTTAGCATTAATTCATTCATTAAAGCACCAACAACTCACATTAGACAGGTATTGTTGTGGTCACTGGATGTGCCGGTCGGGTCCAGGCAATTTTACACCGCAACTCAGTCTAACCTCGGGTTCTCTTGGGCTCAATGGACTAACCTCTCACATTAGATATATATTGTTACGGTTGTTGGATGTGCTGGGTGGTTCCGGGCAGTCTTACACCGTAACTCAATCTAACCTCGGGTTAGGCATATTCGTCTTTTCTAAATTTACATATTTACCTCTTTATATTTATATGTAATTATTGTCATTTAAGTCAAGCCCCACTTTCCTTTTAAATCAAGTTCATAATTTTAGGTATAAAAATTTATACCACTTTGTGCCATAAAACAGTTACATGTTTATGAGCCAAATATGCCAATTATATGTAATCTCATGTTTTTCCCCAACGTTAACCCCGTTAAATGTTCGCATAAATCACATAAAATATTAGGCTCGCAACATAGCCTAACTCGTACATAAAAGGGGAAAAAGAGAAACATGTAATATTCCAACATCATAAAAAATATGGATCTAACTACACATGTGTCATATGAATTTGGCATAGAACAATATACATGAACTTGCAAATTTAGATCTACTCAACATGAATCGTAAAATAGGGGTTTTACATAGAACTACATAAACATAGATTAGGCATGCGGTTGTGAACTTGCAAATTAGCATGTAGTTCTAGTCATATATGTGAACATGGTTGAACTTGCATAAACATAGCAAAATTCCCAAATTTACATACAACATATAGGTGTCATTACCAAAATTATACGACATGATATATTATCGCCAAACTATACAACATAATATGTCATTGCCAAATTATACAACATGATATGCCATTGCCAAATTATACAATCATGATAGGTCATCACTAAATTATACAACATAATATGTCATTGCCAAATTATACAACATAAAGGTTCATTGCCAAGCATTTAACATTTATCACCAAATTACATATAACATGATCACAAACTTAACATGATAAGAGTCATAGTTTTAATTAATTCATTTTTAACAGAAAAGGATAGGCATAAATTTACATTAGGCGTTGTTCTACATCTAGTTATTTAGTCACGATTCTATTATCATTTAGGTCTAAATGATAATTGGACTTACAAAAAGGAGACTAGTCTTGTGTTCTGGGATCTATATTCTGAAATTGAACAGCTCTCCTTTATTGTAGACGTTGAATTCTCTTAGTTGAATTTGATTTGATTTGTAATTTCTAACTTGCTTTCTAGTTGAAGGAGAATGGCGGCTACTCTAGGTTGAGTATTGACATCATGACGGTCTTAGGATTATTTTTGTATGGCTTAGGGTTTAGACTTAGGTTGCTTATATAGAAGTTTGATTTAATAGGATCCATTAGATCAACCTAGGGCCAATCAAAGCCATTCAAACCTAAGAGAACCAACCAGAACTTGCCACACAAGCCCTAATGACACAGCAAATCGTCACTCAAAGAAATACGTCATGTTTCAGATCTGGCCCGAGGGGGAGGTCGACCCCCAGGTCAACCCTAGGTCGACCCCTGGTCGACCTATGTGACCCAGGTCGACCCCCAGGTCGACCCCCTTGTCGATTGATTTCTGGGCGGGAAATTTCACGCCCATCCTGCTCCGGGGTATTTGAATTTCGAAACTTGAATTTGGATTTCGGGCTGGTTTTATTATTTAAATTCTTGAATCTTCTGAAGGTCATAACTCCTTCATTCGGAGTCCGATTTACGCAAACTCAGACTCTATCTCAAGCAGAATTCCGAGATGAATGCAATGGAGTAAACCGTTTCCCTCAATTCTCACATTTGTAATTAATTATTATTTAATTCGTTACTTTAATGTTTACAGAAAATACGGGGTGTTACATTTTCCCCTCCTTAAAGGATTTCGTCCCCGAATTCTTCGAGTCAAGAAGAACGTATATCCTGCCATCCAATCGTCCATCTACTCAACGATCAAACACAGGCGTTCATTGTCCTTAAAAAGACTTCTAATGCTTCATGATCATATGCATAGTGTGTGTACATGTCCTTATCTAATGCAAAATCAGGCGGTCTACTAATTCGGTTGACCTCCTTAATGTGAGTCATGTCGGTGCCATGAGTCCATTATGTATGCAGTCATCCCTAATCATACTTTCTACATGAGTGCACAATCATTCATACAAGTACATATATGCATATACAATATGAAAGTGACTGAGTCGATCTAGCACCTAATTTGTGTGTATATGCATCCACGAGCAACCAGTAGCAATCACTTGCAACCACTTGCAACCATCAATCATAACATGTTTCAAATACATGTTTACATCCATTGGTTTCTACCTAAGGATCGATAATAGCACTGAGGAATTACTTAAAAAGATAGATACGAGCATGAATAAACTTAAGGAAAAAGATGTACCCTCAAAAAGAAAAGGGTAGGCTACGCGTATCTTGGCCTCAATCTCCCAAGCCGCGTCTTCCTCAGCATCACTCCATTGAACTTTAACAAGTTTGACTTCGCGGTTGCGTAGCTTTTTGACTTATGTACCCAAGAGACGAGTTGGAACTCTTCTCACAGTCGCCTCTCATTCTACTTCTACTTCCTCTAATATGCTTGGTTTCACCACTTCCGCAGACTCATGTAAGCACTTCCATAGGTGAGAAACGTGAAAGACATTATGAACTCCAGCCAATCTTTCGGGCAGCTCTACTCTGTAATGCATCTTTCCAATCTTTTCAATGTTGGGAAACGACCCAACAAATCTTGGTGCTGACTTTCCGGCGGATCCAAAGCGAACGACGTTCCTCAAAGGAGATACCTTAAGGAAAACCCTGTCTCCAACCTCAAACTCAAGGTCGGTCCTTCTTTTATCTGCGTAGGACTTATGTCTATCTTGGGCAGTCTTCATTCTTCTTCGTATCAAATCCACTTTCTCTGAAGTTTCTCTAATCATATCTGGTCCAAGTATGAGCTTGTCTGTAGACTCCCACCAACAAGTTGGTGATCGGCATGGTCTTCCATATAAAGCTTCGAAGGGTGCTATGCCTATAGTGGCTTGGTGTAGTGACCCGAAAATCCGGTCCAATTTGAGCTGACTAAATAACACAAGTCCAACCCCAAATTGCACTTGAAATTCAAGAAACTAATAGAAAGAAGATAGAGGGTGAGGATAGATAAGGTAGAACTAGTAGAATAGAAGAAGAAGAACATCATCATCAGAGTAAACACGAATCTCACAGCGGAACGAATAAAATATAACATAACTTTTTGAAATACAAACAGTTATATATACAATAGCACTTATCAGAGTACAACACTTACAACAACAGCGGAAATAATACTAGCTATAGAATCCTGAAGCATCCTGCTCCAAGCTCTCCAAGTGTATCTGTAAAATCCCGACTACTTGACTGCCCGTACAAATTTAGGCACCCAAGAGTTTAGGGAAAACAACAAATAAACTCCGGGTCAGTCATGGGACTGGTGTGAATAAAACTCCAAACACTTGGTTATATAACGGATATATCATAAGACCACGCCATGAAAACGGAATGGGTTTTCCCTTATGAAAATCCAAACAACTTTGTAAAGCAATATCATTCTGATATTATAATAATGTCTAAGTACAAATAGATATCAATCTAGTAGAAACGCTTTCATCTCACGTTCTACTATATAGTATACAATCAAAACCGCAAGCATGTATTGGGTAATGGATTTCCAACTATGACAAGGTATGGAACCACCTTCCGATCAGTGTACTCTAGGAACGATACACTGGAGTTCAACAAGAACATCTTGCAACTCAGCCACACATGACCGAGCACTCATTTTGCTTGAGTGTATCGAATGTATATCACCAACGGTTGGGATCAGCAACTGTTTCCCGTATATATATATATATATATGAGACAGCATTGATAGATTAAAGAAACAAATGAATATTCTCTAGATAGGTGATTATACACCCTACTTCAGTGCGACAGACTTAGCCATGCTGCCTGCCCGATTTCTGTCATTTACCGACTAATGAGGCTTGAGGTTATGCTTTATCATCACATCAGATTCACTTCGAATGCCACATTGTCAGATCCATCTTAATCACTAATTTGACGTCTACAACAATACATTACGTGTCAGCTAAAAGAAGTTTCCTTCCCCGCTTCCACTCTTGGTACGGTTGAAGAAATCAATGTACGTGACCTTCCTGGAAATACTCTGTCAGACATTCATCTATACAAGTCATCCAGAAACAGGATGAACCGAAGGCACTATTCAGTATATCCATCTTAGGCACTGTTATCTAAGACGTATACAATAGCCCTTGCACTTTACTCCGTCTTCAATTATCTTTGGCATATACGATTTGCAACGCTTATGCCAATACAGAGTGGTTCTTCGGATAATAATCCAACCGGTCTCTCCATATTAACAACGTAAAATGGTCAAAACATTGATAGTCTGTGATTTAACTATCAAAGAAAAACTCGTGTGCAAATAACGATATTATTTCCAGATGGAAATTATATCAATCAATCATCATTCAACATTTATCTCTTTAGTTCATTAATTCACTTATCTCCTGTTTCCCTATATTTTAAATCTCTTATTTTCTAATTTTTAGAAAATATACTTTATTAACAATGGAAAACATTTCCATTTCCTGTTTTCTATATTAGAAAACATTTCTGATTTCTTATTTGTAAAACATTTCCAAAGTTCCTTCATTGGATTTAAACAGATGTTTTAAATAAACATCGCTATGCCAACTCAAACTATTTACTGAATTCACTTAACCATCATTCACTATCAAACCTTACCATTCCTTAGTTAAGAAGGAAGTCAATCAAGTTGGGGTATAATTACCTTAACTGAACAACGTTATAACTTCGAAATAGTAACAGTTTATCTTTTAAACCTTTAACAACTTCTTTACGTAACTCTCGGATTCAATTTACGAATCCACTTCTTTATTGAAAACATTGATTATAACGATAACGTTATAACCCCTACTTTCGCAATACCTAACTTCAATTATAACTTTTATTCTTACTTTGACTAATTAACCTACTCTAGTTTATTAGAGTATACTCTTGATTTAAAAACCGGAAAGTAAATATTACTTTCCAGAATTCGGTATAATTGAATTCGACGTATAATTCTTTTTCGTGTAATCTCTATTTGATTAACTCTTTCTCGAATAACCTATATTCGATTATCTCTCTTCGAATAACTTATATTCGAAATCTCTCTCTTTCGAATAAACTATATTCGATCTCTTTCTTTCGAATACGATATATTCAAAAATCTCCTTTCGATTTAAACTAATCGATAGCTCCTTTCGATTAAACTATAATCGATAACTCCTTTCGATTAAACTATAATCGATAACTCCTTTCGATTGAACTATAATCGATAACTCCTTTCGATTGAACTATAATCGATAACTCCTTTCGATTAAACTATAATCGATAACTCCTTTCCTTTAACTCTATTCAAATAACCAATATTCGATTAACTCCTTTAACTCTATTCGAATAACCTATATTCGACTAACTCTTTTAACCCTATTCAACTCCATTCGAATAACTAATATTCGATAACTCTATTTAACTCCATTCGCTTGACTCTAGATCGCAGCGATCACAATGGTTACGCCTGATTCCCTCAAGAAACATCTGACCGCCTTAGGCTATTTGCAGCCCTACGAATTACGCTAGCAGTCGTACTAAATGGCATCTCATTTGGATTAACTCTAGTTGTTCAGTTCTGACTGTTTAACTCTAACTGGTTAACTCTAACCGATTAACTCTACTGTTTAACTCTAACTGGTTAACCCTAACTGATTAACTCTACTGATTAACTCTATCGGTTAACTCTATTCAACTAACTCGACTCGATTAACCCTTTTCGAATAACATATTCGAATAACTAACTTTCGAATACCGTATTCGATTAACTAACTTCGAATACCATATTCGATTAACTAACTTCGAATACCATATTCGATTAACTAACTTTCGAATACCATATTCGATTAACTAACTTCGAATACCATATTCGATTAACTAACTTCGAATACCATATTCGATTAACTAACTTCGAATACCATATTCGATTAACTAACTTCGAATACCATATTCGATTAACTAACTTCGAATACCATATTCGATTTCTCCTTTTTGAAAACGTTTATCCATTTAAAAAGATTCCTTTTTTACAACGTTTATTCATTTATAAAGATTCACTTTTTAGTAACGGTTCTTCACTTTATAAATGTTCCTTTAAATAACGTTTTCCTTTTTATAACGGTTTCCTTTTTGTAACATCTTATTCCGTTATAAACCAATTTCCTTTTTACTAACTCTATTTATTTTCTAAATATTCCCTTTTCAATTCTATTTGTAAATGGTTTACAAATATTTCTTTTTTCTATATTATTCTATTTGCAAATGGTTTGCAAATATTCCCTTTTCAAATTTATTCTTAAAAATATTCTAACTCCTTAAATTCTCGGAAAAATTCGCCATAACCTCCTTTGTATCGGAAGCATCGGGAAAATCCCCAACCCGCCACACAGGCCTTTCCATTCAAAAAGAAAATACTTTGAATTTATTCCCTTTTTAAAATATCTCCTATTTATAAATATTCCCTTTATAAATATTCCTTATTTATAAATATTCAAATTTATAAATATCTCTTATTTATAAATTAATCCATTTATAAATATTTTATTTTCAACATCACTTTGAAAATCCCCTTATCAACATTTCGGTATGTTATGGTATTCAATCATATCAAATCACGATGTTCAATAACGTCCGACCACATATAATCGACAATAGATTATATATCACATTATATAACAGAATATATGAATCAAAACAGTATTATAAATATTGAGGAACCCAGTTGGGTCCCTCCAACCTGTTTCCCTGCATCCACAGATGTTACACAGTATAATCAACATCCATTACAGTTCAGTACGAATTATTCTGATAAACAGAATCAATATATATATATATATATATATTTAACGGTTTATATATATATAATTTCAACTAACTGACTAGCAGTTCAATCAATCAACCAACACACAACAATCAACAGATGATTAACAGTTCTAGGAATACATTATAAAAATATAACTGTTCAGAGTTGGTGAGTTTTACTCACATTGGACGATCATTGTTGATAACGATAACCATTGCTCGATTTGATTCAGACGGACAATTAATTTTGCAATAAATTGTAACAAGCTCAGATTCACTCCCAGTCAGTTCCATGGTGTAGTGTCCGTCCCTACGATCCTATCGGATCTTGTTTCGCTCAATTCTGACATCGTATGAGCGAAATATCGCATTAACAAGTTTGAACTAGCATTTAAAATAACTTAACTTTATTTAAATTGGACTCGGGCCCTTACCCAAACATTCCCGGCCCACTGCCATAACCAGCCTGGCACGTGAAAGCTCTCCTTCTTCCAGGAAGAAGAACCCGACCTCCACTCCTCATTTCAACTACCATGGCCAACGTTTTCACCTTCTAACTCCATCGTTCCTTTACACAATTTTCAACTTAAATCTCCGTTCAACTTCCCCTCATCACCCCTCTCTTTTACCAAACTCGAACGAAGTATAAGAACTTGCGAACCCAAGCACTTCGGAGTTCATACTGTATACAACCGACATTAATGTCCACCCAACACAACTCCGCCTTTATCCTTGAGGTTCCACTTGCATTTCCCTTCCACCATTTTCCGTGTACTTCCCTTCATCCATGAAACAATACCGGACAAACCCCATACTTCAAACGTGCAACCACCCAATACCTCCCACGTCAGTCCTTTGCCCCATAATATCAATTCGTACTTCAGCCTTCCAACATCACCGAACCACAAACCATTTCTACCACGCTTCATCTCTTCACACACCCTTCGATATCCACCAATCTACGCTCAACTCGAGCTTAACATCCAGACCTCGAACCCAGCTCAGCACCCACGCCGAACAACACAGCATCGGCACCCACCCACTACTGTACGCCTCTCTACCACTCACGTTATGGACTAAAGTCCATCCGCCTCCCTCACGTTAATAATACCTTACCACAAAAATGTAAATCTCACGTCCAGTATCCCCTTGAACTGCGCGCGTGTTCGAGTTACCCCACGGCCACGTCACTGCTCAGATGTCGATCATAGTCAATCGGATCCAAGCCCTCAAGAAGACGACCCTTTTGTAGTTGGAAATTCTTATATTAGAGGAAGGGATTGATCGGAAATTTTGGAAGAGGATGGGAGGTTTTGGGCCATCAGTTTATTCTAGGTGGAGGCGCATTATTTGAAGAGTTTGACCTCAGGAATTCTTTGACTGAGTAAATTAGGTTAACAGAGCACCCTTTTTATAGAAGGATTTTGGTCCATTATACTATTATATTATATAAAAATTTAACCATGGATTCTCGTATAAAAATGACCACATACGATCTTTGTTTCTGACAAACTAAGCTAATCCTAGCATAAAACAATACTCCGGATCCAATGGGACAGGTTTCGTCGAATTCCGACACCGTTTGTGAAAATCCTTTAGAAAATATCGATGAAAAACAGCGAGCAATAATTCCTTAAAATTACAGAAAAAAATCGTAAAAATATGAGGCCTTGACGTTTCACTAGACCTCTTCCTAAGGTTTCGTATGAAACTTGTTTCGTTGAATTCCGAGTTCGTTTGACCAGTTAACCATTCAGTTTAGTTTGTTTTAAGTTAAAAACATAGCGTACCCCACTATGAAATATTCTGTTCACATAGGGACAGTTATGGACAGAAACAAAAATACCATTTAAATGAGTGACGTGCTGTGGTCCCAAAAATGTAATAATACCGGTAGATGGACTCATATTGTGAAACCCCGAAATGTCGATACAGGGTGCCAAATACTCCAAATAAAAAGTTGCTTATTAAATTAATTAAAAATTTCCATAAAACTCTAAAAATTAAATTATCACTATTTCCCAATAGAACCTTGTCTAAATTCAAACCCGATCTCTAGTTATATCGAATAAACCGTTACGGTCGATAAACGATTCTATAGCGACTATTCAAAAATTTGATTTGGACATAAATCAAAATCTACACGACGAAATCCCGATTTTTCTCTTCCATTAGAAAACTATTATCAAATCGGTCCCGACGGTTCTTGTTTCACAGAAATCCGACTTAAAACTGACCCTATATATTCAGTTGAAGTTCAAATCGCCAAATAGCGAACTACAGCGCCATTTCGAGCTCGTTTATAATTATATTATAATTCTATACGTTCAACTGTCGTCGATTCAATATATTCGTTATTATAATTCAAATTCAAACTGAATTATAGCTTATATAAGATCCAGTTCACATCGTATTGTGAATTTTACTATTTCCGACTATTCTGGACGTATATTATCCTATTATTTATATTAATTAAATATAAATATTATTTAATTCCAGTTATTGATATCGTTAAATCGATATTAAATAATTAAATTAGTTAATTATTCAACGGTCTGAATGCGGGTCATTACAATCTTTCCCCCTTAAAATAATTTCGTCCTCGAAATTGCTAAGGTAAGGGACGACCCTATCTACTGGGTAAAAATTTATCTGTTTACCTCTTATCTCCGGTTTCAACTGAACCAATTAATATCGACTAAAATATTAATTTATTCCGACTAACTAAAATTTTCAAAAATTCTAACACCTTTACTTTTCGAAAATTTTTGCCAGCACCTCCTTTGTACTGGTCAATAACTCAAACTCCAACTCGCCTCTCTGGGCCATCTCCAACCCAAAAGAAAATCAAAACGCCAAGCGGCTTGCCAAATCGGCTCATAAATTCCAAACTCATATATAAAATAAACTTGTACCTTTTTGTCGGGCATATCATTATATCCCTACCATTCATTACCCCTTCTGCATATAACAATGCATTACCAACTTGATCTCCAATCAGTTCATTCTCAAAACCAAATCATTCGCTTATACCTAAGTCGAATTCTATTTCCACTCGAGTTCCATTTCTCGATTTCAAACTCTTAACTTATTCATCCGAGTTAATTCCAAATTATTTCTAATCCATTCAGTTTTTACTTAACTTAGTTTAAGCTAAATTTTAATTTATTTTTACCATCTTATTTTATTTAACTTCAAAAGTTAAATTCCAATTTCAGAACTTAAATTCCTGGGTTTCTTTCAAATCAATTTGAAATCCTACTGCCAATTCCAAACCTTTGAATTTCTAAACAACTTGTTTTCTCAAAACAATTCGAAAACAAAACCTTTGGTAGTAATCCGTCACTTACAACTCGAAAATGAACACTGATGATGTCGCGATTCATCATCAGAATCTATTTTCCAGCTACCGAAGTGAGTTCAATACTATATCATTTTCAGTTTGAAAAACGTTTTCAAAATCTTCCAGGAACTTAAACTTTCCTTATTTTAATTCCAATCTGATTTAAATTCGGATTTACTTCACCTTATTTCATATACTTTACTTATATGAATTCTGATTAGTTATTTATAATCATTTCACTTTTTATAATCTCATTCGATTATAATCACAACCAACACAACCAATATACTATATCAAAACATACTATGTCGGTTCAGCGTATTCGAGTGTTTGGTAACCCCTATCGATACAGTGGATCAAACTGATCGACCAGAATTCACAAACGACTCAACCAATAAATCTCCACAATATGAATCACTTTATATTAACTAACAAATACGCACTCGTATATATACACTCAAACTCAGTCTAGGATATTACTAATCCCATCTCTACTGAATTACGCCACAGAGCCAAGGTAATTACTTAGCCAATGCTCTGATACCAACTGTAACGACCCGGATTTTGAGTAGGCTTTGCAACCGTCCCCATCCTCCAAAGCAGCAAGGTAATACCCCACCGTGGCTTACATTGGTACCCCAATACCATATTTTACGGCCAGCCTTTCGACTTCACAACCAACCCTACCAAAGGGACATGTAGGAGTAAGAGTCTCCCGTTCGCCACCTAACGAAAAGCGAGAACCCCCTATCATGCGACACATGCCTAAGCACGCAAAATGGACTGGTGTGAATAAAACTCCAAACACTTGGTTATATAACGGATATATCATAAGACCACGCCGTGAAAACGGAACGGGTTTTCCCTTATGAAAATCCAAACAACTTTGTGAAGCAATATCATTCTGATATTATAATAAAGTTTAAGTACAAATAGATATCAATCTAGTAGAAACGCTTTCATCTCACGTTCTACTATATAGTATACAATCGAAACCGCAAGCACGTATTGGGTAATGGATTTCCAACTATGACAAGGTATGGAACCACCTTCCGATCAGTGTGCTCTAGGAACGATACACTGGAGTTCAACAAGAACATCTTGCAACTCAGCCACACATGACCGACCACTCATTTTGCTTGAGTGTATCGAATGTATATCACCAACGGTTGGGATCAGCAACCGTTTCCCATATATATATATATATATATATATATATATATATATATATATATGAGACAGCATTGATAGATTAAGGAAACAAATGAATATTCTCTAGATAGGTGATTATACACCCTACTTCGGTGCGACCGACTTAGCCATGTTGCCTGCCCGATTTCTGTCATTTACCGACTGATGAGGCTTGAGGTTACGCTTTATCATCACATCAGATTCACTTCGAATGCCACATTGTCAGATCCATCTTAATCACTAATTTGACATCGACAACCATACATTACGTGTCAGCTAAAAGAAGTTTCCTTCCCCGCTTCCACTCTTGGTACGGTTGAAGAAATCAATGTACGTGACCTTCCTGGAAATACTCTGTCAGACATTCATCTATACAAGTCATCCAGGAACAGGATGAACCGAAGGCACTATTTAGTATATCCATCTTAGGCACTGTTATCTAAGAGTTATACAATAGCCCTTGCACTTTACTCCGTCTTCAATTATCTTTGTCATATATGATTCGCAACGCTTATGCCAATACAGAGTGGTTGTTCGGATAATAATCCAACCGGTCTCTCCATATTAACAACGTAAAATGGTCAAAACATTGATAGTCTGTGATTTAACTATCAAAGAAAAACTCGTGTGCAAACAACGATATTATTTCCAGATGGAAATTATATCAATCAATCATCATTCAACATTTATCTCTTTAGTTCATTAATTCACTTATCTCCTGTTTCACTATATAATAAATCTCTTATTTTCTAATTTTTAGAAAATATACTTTATTAACAATGGAAAACATTTCCATTTCCTGTTTTCTATATTAGAAAACATTTCTGATTTCTTATTTGGAAAACATTTCCAAAGTTCCTTCATTGGATTTAAACAGATGTTTTAAATAAACATCGCTATGCCAACTCAAACTATTTACTGAATTCACTTAACCATCATTCACTATCAAACCTTACCATTCCTTAGTTAAGAAGGAAGTCAATCAAGTTGGGTATAATTACCTTAACTGAACAACGTTATAACTTCGAAATAGTAACAGTTTATCTTTTAAACCTTTAACAACTTCTTTACGTAACTCTCGGATTCAATTTACGAATCCACTTCTTTATTGAAAACATTGATTATAACGATAACGTTATAACCCCTACTTTCGCAATACCTAACTTCAATTATAACTTTTATTCTTACTTTGACTAATTAACCTACTCTAGTTTATTAGAGTATACTCTTGATTTAAAAACCGGAAAGTAAATATTACTTTCCCGAATTCGGTATAATTGAATTCGACGTATATTTCTTTTTCGTGTAATCTCTATTTGATTAACTCTTTCTCGAATAACCTATATTCGATTATCTCTCTTCGAATAACTTATATTCGAAATCTCTCTCTTTCGAATAAACTATATTCGATCTCTTTCTTTCGAATACGATATATTCGAAAATCTCCTTTCGATTTAAACTAATTGATAGCTCCTTTCGATTAAACTATAATCGATAACTCCTTTCGATTAAACTATAATCGATAACTCCTTTCGATTAAACTATAATCGATAACTCCTTTCCTTTAACTCTATTCAAATAACCAATATTCGACTAACTCCTTTAACTCTATTCGAATAACTTATATTCGACTAACTCTTTTAACCCTATTCAACTCCATTCGAATAACTAATATGCGATAACTCTATTTAACTCCATTCGCTTGACTCTAGATCGCAGCGATCACAATGGTTACGCCTGATTCCCTTAGGAAACATCCGATCGCCTTAGGCTATTTGCAGCCCTGCGAATTACGCTAGTAGTCATACTAAATGGCATCTCATTTGTATTAACTCTAGTTGTTCAGTTCTGACTGTTTAACTCTTACTGGTTAACTCTAACCGATTAACTCTACTGTTTAACTCTAACTGGTTAACCCTAACTGATTAACTCTACTGATTAACTCTATCGGTTAACTCTATTCAACTAACTCGACTCGACTAACCCCTTTCGAATAACATATTCGATTAACTAACTTTCGAATACCATATTCGATTAACTAACTTCGAATACCATATTCGATTAACTAACTTCGAATACCATATTCGATTAACTAACTTTCGAATACCATATTCGATTAACTAACTTCGAATACCATATTCGATTAACTAACTTCGAATACCATATTCGATTAACTAACTTCGAATACCATATTCGATTAACTAACTTCGAATACTATATTCGATTTCTCCTTTTTGAAAACGTTTATCCATTTAAAAAGATTCCCTTTTTACAACGTTTATTCATTTATAAAGATTCACTTTTTAGTAACGGTTCACTTTATAAATGTTCCTTTAAATAACGTTTTCCTTTTTATAACGGTTTCCTTTTTGTAACATCTTATTCCGTTATAAACCAATTTCCTTTTTACTAACTCTATTTATTTTCTAAATATTCCCTTTTCAATTCTATTTGTAAATGGTTTACAAATATTTCTTTTTTCTATTTTATTCTATTTGCAAATGGTTTGCAAATATTCCCTTTTCAAATTTATTCTTAAAAATATTCTAACTCCTTAAATTCTCGGAAAAATTCGCCATAACCTCCTTTGTATCGGAAGCATCGGGAAAATCCCCAAACCCGCCACACAGGCCTTTCCATTCAAAAAGAAAATAAATTGAACTTATTCCCTTTTTAAAATATCTCCTATTTATAAATATTCCCTTTATAAATATTCCTTATTTATAAATATTCAAATTTATAAATATCTCTTATTTATAAATTATTCCATTTATAAATATTTTATTTTCAACATCACTTTGAAAATCCCCTTATCAACATTCTGGTATGTTATGGTATTCAATCATATCAAATCACGATGTTCAATAACATCCGACCACATATAATCGACAATAGATTATATATCACATTGTATAACAGAATATATGAATCAAAACAGTATTATAAATTTTGAGGAACTCAGTTGGGTCCCTCCAACCTGTTTCCCCGCATCCACAGATGTTACACAGTATAATCAACATCCATTACAGTTCAGTACGAATTATTCTGATAAACAGAATGAATATATATATATATATATATATATTTAACGGTTTATATATATATATATATATATATAATTTCAACTAACTGACTAGCAGTTCAATCAATCAACCAACACATAGCAATCAACAGATGATTAACAGTTCTAGGAATACATTATAAAAATATAAATGTTCAGAGTTGGTGAGTTTTACTCACATTGGACGATCATTGTTGATAACGATAACCATCGCTCGATTTGATTCAGACGGACAATTTATTTTGCAATAAATTGTAACAAGCTCGGATTCACTCCCAGTCAGTTCCATGGTGTAGTGTCCGTCCCTACGATCCTGTCGGATCTTGTTTCGCTCAATTCTGACATCGTATGAGCGAAATATCGCATTTACAAGTTTGAACTAGCATTTAAAATAACTTAACTTTATTTAAATTGGACTCGGGCTGTAACACCCCACACCCGCTAAGGTCACTCACTAAGGGAATGCCTTAACTTCGGTGGAGTATTTTAAGTGAATATAGAACAGAAAAATTACAACAAGACAGATATAAATAATACTAGAAATCTAAAACATCATTTCATTGCAGCAGAAGATAAACATGTTTGGTTACATATCAAAACCATCTAAAACAAGAGTCAAGTACTAAATATCCATCCTGATAAAACATAAGTACATAATCCCACTACATAACTAATAGCCATAATAGAAAAGATAAGCTGGGCTTTACATCACGGTCCAAGCTCCAAAAGATAGATAAAGCAATCTGATCAAAGCCCACTAGTGCTAGGGCCACTCTGACAACCTGAAGGTTGGGAAAAAGATAAAAACAACGGGGTCAGACATAAGTCTGAGTGAGCCCTATAACTTTAACAATACAATCATTAAAGTAATTAGGGTATGATATAAAATTGGTACGGTGATGACTGGGGATAAATGACTACACTAAGCAGCCAACTAGACATAGGATGAACTAAGATAACGGTAAAGACGCATCTACCCACCCAAGGGTAATTACTACACTGCACCACACCAGTCATTCCTATTTAAAGGTTGATCCCACCCAAGGACTTAGAAAATATAACTAGTAGTTTCTTGTACCCCTAGCTGACCACATAGGTGATGTCTGCCCCTATCTCCACTAGGTGTACCCACTACTCCCCAAGCGATCGGCTCCCTAACGTAGATACCCGTGCTGGCCCCACAGTGGGGTGTATCACTCCCCAAAGTGGCAACCCGATACAACCAACGGTGCACGGCTTATAACTACACGATGCAACAACGTCTTACCTACCAGCCCGGGTCCACACACGCATATGAAACCCGTTGGACTTGCGTTGCCACCGCTAACCCGTTTTTGGCCTCTTATAGTCAAGCCCAGTACGCGTGTCCCGTCCTCGACATGGGTCGAGCCCAATAAGATACATATGGGTTACTGGTTGAAATGGGCCCCCACAAGCTACCCACCTAAGCTTGTCCCTTTTTCTAGTGCATCCCACTTAACCCTTTAATCATGTTTAATTACATGTTTCCACTTGGTTAAGTATTCTAATCGTATTTTCTATTGCCACCCAAGGCAACCCACTAGATTTCCACATGCCACCCAAGGCACTTACTTGATTTCCACATGCCACCCAAGGAACCAACTTAACCCCTCATGCCCCACTACATGCTTATCTGGTTAAGTGTTTCTTAATTGATTAAGAACGTAACCTTTGTAAAGACCTCTCACATTAGACTGTCTTTTATGGCAGCTGGATTTACCGGTCGGTTCCGGGCAGCCTTACGCCATAACAGAGTCTAACCTCGTGTCTTTACACTTGTCACGTATTTAGTTTATGCCTAAGACCTCTCACATTGGGCCAATCATTTGTAACCGATGGATTTGCCGGTCGGGTCCGGGCAGTCTTATGCTACAAAAGGGTCCAACCTCGTGTCTTAGTTGATTAATTACACCTAATTAATCACCCCCATAATTTGTATTAATTATCCCTAATTAATTACAAATTTAACGATGTACATAATTGACTCAATTATGTCCATCCACTTTATGGTATGCATAATCATACCAACTTCACACCATTTTATTAACATGAATATTAACCCCATCGTTCCCCACGTAATACGTTGACATGACATACCTAAAAGGGGAGATTCATCACAAACGTAATGGGTTCAACTTGCATAACATTAGCATCAACATGGGTTTTAAAGGTGTCAACATGCATATATGACCATAGCATCAAACCCAACTAGCATAAATAATCAACCCAAACTTGCATGAATCGCATATGTCATAAAGAGGGTAACTTGCATAAGTTACTTATGTCATACAAAGGGGTAAACTTGCATATGTATGTATGACATACAAAGGGGTTAACTTGCACATGTTACTTGCATATAATCAAACACCAAACTTGCATAACATGTCATATATGAACTTGCATATAATCAAACACCAAACTTGCATAACACGTCATATATGAACTTGCATATAATCAAACACCAAACTTGCATAACATGGTGTCATAATGGATCAATGTTTATCATAGTGATTTGCATAACTAGCATCATGAACACATAGCATAAAACTTGCATAACTAGCATCATGAACATATAGCATAAAACTTGCATAACTAGCATCATGAACTCATAGCATATGACTTGCATAACTTGCATAACATCATGAACACATAGCATATGACTTGCATAACTTGCATAACATCATGAACACATAGCATATGACTTGCATAACTTGCATAACATCATGAACACATAGCATATGACTTGCATAACTTGCATAACATCATGAACACATAGCATATGATAACATAACTTGCATTGATCCACATACATAACCATAACCTCATTATATCCTATCATAATTAGTTTAGCAATTGCTTGCTAAAGGCATAGAAACTCACAACTTGTTGATTAGCACTCCTATGAAGAAGATTAAGTTGCTAGAGTTGATTAGAAGTTGATTTGAGAAGCTATCTTCTTCTACAATTTGATGGAGGCTCCTTCAAGTTGCATTTTGACGGCATAACGATGTTGTATCTATTTTTAGTATGAATTAGGGTAGTCTTAGGGTGTATTTATAGAATTAGGATGTAGTTTAGGCCCTTAGATTAACCCTAATTTAGTTTAGAGCCGTCAGATTTCGTCACAAGCCACCAAAACACAGCCCAAAGCTCAAATCAGTGCACCCAGGCCAAACTGACCGATAGGGGGGGTCGACCCCTGGGTCGACACATGGGTCGACCCCTTGGGGGGGTCGACACCCATGTCGACCCTAGTGTCGACACCCTCTGTCTGACGGGAATTTTCCTGCCTCTTCTGAAATTTGAAATTTGAATATTTTAAATCTGTTTTGAATTTTCTGAAACTTCGGATGGCCATAACTTCTTCATACGAAGTCCAAATCACGCAAACTCGGACTCTATCTCAACCAGAATTCCGAGACGAACACAATGGCGCAACCCATTTCCCTTATTTCTCACGTCTGAGATTAATTATTCTTTAATTACTAAACACTAATATTAAGTGAAATTCGGGGTGTTACATTCTCCCCTACTTAAAGGATTTCGTCCCCGAAATCTCTAAGTCAAGAAGAACGTATCCTACCAACCAAACAACCATCTACTAAACCATCAAACACTGGCATCCATTATCCTTAAAGTTTCTAATGCTGTATGAACATATGCAAAAAGTGTGTGTATATGTTCCCTGTCTAATGCAAAATCAGGCAGTCTACTGATTCAGTTGACCTCCTTTATGCAAACCATGATAGTGCCATGCATCCAATATGTATGCGAAAGAATCCTATCGACACATACTATTTCTACATGTGTGCACAACCATACACCAAAATGCATCATCCATATGACAACACAACCATTATACATCCATTAATATAGCTACCTACACACAATTATATGCAATATGCAATATGAAGTGACTGAGCCGATCTAGTGTCTAAAGTGTGTGTGTATGCATCCACGAGCAACCACTAGAAAACACTTGCATCCACACGCATCCATCAATCATAACATATCTCAAACACATGTTTCAACCATAGGTTTACCCTATTTAAAGGTCAAAGGTACTAATGAGAGGACATACTAAAGATAAGATAAGTACTAGACAAACGATAAAGGAGAAGTTAAAAGACATACCCTCAAAAAGGAATGGGTACAATGAACGCATCTTCGCTTCTGTCTCCCAAGTAGCATTGCTCTCATCCTCTCCCCATTGCACTTTGACTAGTCGAACCTCTCTGTTTCTCAACTTCCTAATCTCTGACCCAAGGATGCGGGTAGGAGCTCGTCGAATAGTCGCATCACGCTCTACCTCCACTTCTCTAAGCAAGCTCGGCTCTACCACCTCTGCGGTCTCATGTAGGCACTTCCTCAAATGTGACACATGGAATACGTCATGTACCCTACTAAGTCTCTCGGGTAAATCCACTCTATATGTCATCCGTCCAATCCTTTCCTTAATAGGAAACGGTCCTACAAATCTTGGTGCTAACTTCCCAACGGACCCAAAGCGAACAACATTCCGTAATGGAGATACTTTAACAAAGACCATGTCCCCAACATTAAACTCAAGATCTGTCCTCCTCTTATCCGCATAAGATTTCTGCCTATCTTGTGCCGCTTTCATCCTTCTTCGAATCAAATCAATCTTTTCCGAAGTCTCTCTAACCATATCAGGCCCAAGCAAGATCTTATCCGTAGATTCCCACCAACATGTAGGTGATCGACAAGGCCTTCCATAAAGAGCTTCGAAAGGAGCCATACCAATACTAGACTGAAAGCTGTTATTATACGCGAACTCCACCAATGGAAGATGCTCTTCCCATGTACCTCCAAAATCTAAGATACATAGCCTCAAAAGGTCTCCTAGAACACGATTCACCCTCTCGGTCTGGCCGTCCGTCTGAGGATGATATGCGGTGCTCAAACACAACTGAGTCCCTACTGCCTCTTGCAAACTTTTCCAAAACTCGCTAGTGAAGATAGGATCTCGATCACTCACTATGCTAGAAGGTACCCCATGCAATCGAACTATTTCTCGAAGGTAAACTGAAGCTAGCCATGGTGCAGTCCTCTTGCTCTTCACGGGTATAAAATGGGTGCTCTTAGTAAGTCTGTCTACCACAACCCAAATTCCCGTATTACCTTTCCACGATCTCGGTAACCCATCAATAAAATCCATCGAGACGCTATCCCACTTCCATTGCGGAACTTCCAATGGGTGAAGCAACCCACCAGGTTTCTTTTGCTCTGCTTTCACTTGTTGGCACACCAAGCATCTAGCGACATACTCGGCCACATCTTTCTTCATACCGGCCCAAAAGAAAACTCGCTTCATGTCTTGGTACATCTTGTCCCCACCGGGATGAATGGTCATCTTCGAACGATGTGCATCATCAAGTATAGCCTTCCTCAAACCCTCGTCTTGCGGTACACAAAGTCTACCGTCTCTACGCAAGCACCCCCTATCGTCTAGGGTGTACCTACTCAAATGGCTGGACGACTCCCCCCTTATGAGCCTCTCTACCAACTCAACCAACTGTGGGTCATCCCGCTGTGCCTCGCCAATCCATCCCAAAAGAGTAGGTCTGACCTCCAAGGATGCTAGCAAACCGGGTACAAAGTCAACGGAAGGTCTAAAATCAAACATCGAGATAAATTCCAAGCTTCGTCGTTCCACGAACAATGGACTCAAGGACAACCTTTTTCTGCTCAAGGCGTCCGCCACCACGTTACCCTTGCCAGGGGTATACGCTATCTCGAAATCATAGGATGCTAAGAACTCCATCCACCTTTGCTGTCTCAAGTTCAAATCCTTCTGACAAAACAAGTACTTCAATGATTTGTGGTCAGTGAACAATTCGAACCTCTCTCCAAGAAGATAATGGCGCCAAGTCTTAAGCGCAAAAACAATAGCGGCCAACTCTAAATCATGGGTAGGGTAATTTTTCTCATGCTTTCTCAACTGCCTTCCCCCATAGGCTATTACCCTTACCTCTTGCATTAAGACTGCGCCTAGTCCTGTCCCACAAGCATCAGTATAAACAACAAATGGCTTACTCCCATCTGGCAACACTAAGACTGGAGCTGTGGTTAAAGCTCTCTTTAACCGTTGGAATGCATCATCACAATCTACGTCCCATGCGAAGACTAGATTCTTCTTTGTCAAGCGAGTTAATGGGGCTGATATCTTCACGAAGTCCTTGATAAACTTCCTATAGTAGCCAGCCAACCCCAAGAAACTCCTCACCTCGGTAGCACTCTTCGGAACCTTCCAATCTTGGATGGATACTACCTTCGCGGGATCCACAGCTATCCCTTCCTTAGAGACCACGTGCCCTATGAACCGCACTTCCTTCCTCCAAAGGTGACATTTAGAGAATTTAGCCTTAAGGCTATGCGCTCGAAGAGTCTCTAACACTTCCCTAAGATGTAGGGCATGCTCTTCTTTACTCTTAGAAAAGACTAAGATGTCATCCACAAAGACCACCACGAACTTATTAAGGTACTCCCTGAACACCCTACTCATCAAATCAACAAAGTATGCTGGGGCGTTCGTCAAACCAAATGGCATCACAAGCCACTCATAGAAACCATCCGGAGTCCTAAAGGCAGTCTTGTCTATGCTATCCTCAGCCACTCTCAACTGATGAAACCTCGTGGCCAAGTCCAACTGCGAAAACACTGAGGCGCCAACCAACTGATCAAAGAGATCATCAATCCTCGGCAATGGGTGTCTATTCTTCTTTGTGAGCTTGTTGAGTTCTCTATAGTCTACACAAAGTCTGAGGGACCCATCCGCCTTCGTGGTAAAAACTACTGGAGCACCCCACTCCGATATACTTCGTCTTATGAACCCCTTCTCAAGCAACTCCCCTACTTGCTTATGGAGTTCCCTCCTCTCACGAGGAGCCATGTGGCGCACTGGCAAAGATACTGGTTTAGCATTGTCCACCAGATATATTCGAAAGTCTATCTCCCGCTTCGGAGGTAAGCCCTTCACCTCCTCAAACACATCCGAGTATTCCCGGACCACTCTAACAGATCGCAAACTCTCGACCGAAGCGTCAAGCGATTCAAGATAACTCAGCATAACAGAATCCATGGGATTACAAGAGATCTCGAGAGCGTTACCCAAGCGGGTCATGAGCCTAACAACTCTCCTTTCACAATCAAGAACGACACCATTACTGGATAACCGGTCCATGCCCAAAATCAACCCATAGCCCGTGAAGCCCAAAACAAAAGCATCACATCTAAACTCAACGCTAAGTATGGAAATCTTCAAACCCAAACATATCATGGACAAATAAGTGGAGCCTCCAATTGGGTTTGAAACAACCAAGGGATCATCTACTAGACTAGTGTCTAAGTGCAGTGACTCAACTAATGATGATGAGATAAACGAATGCGATGCGCCAGAGTCAAACAAAGTACGGACAGGATGATCAAACAGAAAAACCATACTTTCAACGGAAATAGTTCTACTTCTTTCCTGAATCGGTGGAACCGCGAGAGCCTGAACTTGCCCCCTTGCCTGACCTGGTGCCATAAGAGCTTGCACATGTCCCCTTGAGGTAGATCCCGTCCTCTGCCCCTTCTTAGGGCCGTCCTTCACTAGATGCCCTGCTTCGCCACAGTGGAAGCAGCCCGTCTTCTTCTTCTTCCGACAATCTTTGCTTAGGTGGCCTGGTGTCCCGCAATTGAAGTACTTCTTCTTTCCCTTGCCACCGTTGCCTTTCCCACCCTTGTTTTGCTGTTGCTGTTGAGGTCTCTTCTGATCTCCTTTCTTCTCGGGTGCCTTATTAGCATTGGGACCCTTCTCTTCCTCATGCATGAGTGCCATGTCTACTAGTTCTCAAAGGTGGCCCCCATAGGGATGTGAGTCATAGCCAATCCATGCATTGGTTCATTCAAGCCCTTAACGAACCTCAAAGCCTTCTTCTCCGGTGTATTCACCATGTCTATGCCAAATCTTGCTAGCTGATTAAACTTGTTGACATATTCCTTTACTGATAGGTTTCCTTGCTTTAGAGTCAAGAACCTTTCCATATACAGATTTTCTTCCGCCCTTGAAAGAAACTTTGCCACAAACCTTTGCCTGAAATCCGCCCAAGAGTCAACAGGGCGCTCTCCATTAGTGACCTCCCACCAAAACGAGGCCTCTCCCTTCATTAACCAAGCAGCTAACTTGACTTTCTTTCCTTCTTCCATCTCAAAGATGTCTATCAATTCTTCCACCTCCTTAAGCCAATCCCTAGCTTCCACAAAAGTTTCTGATCCTTGAAAAGGTTTCCCTCCCATAGCCTTAAATTCCTTGCAAGTCTTAGCAAAAGTATCCGTGCGAGGAGGAGGAGGGGGAGTAAGATCGGGTGCTACTATTGGTGGAGGAACATTTGCTGGACCCGCAGTGGCGGCCCTAGCCTTCATCAATCTCCTATACCATACTGGTATCGTCACACCCTCCGGAAAGTTAAGATCCTCAGCCGTGCTGAAACGAAAAAGGAAAGATTCAAAACGGAGAATTCGAACGATAAAGATATGGCTATTGGGGATTATGCTTTTCTTTCAAAAACTTTTCTCTTAAAAGACATGTTTTTGAAAATACTTCTTCCAAAAATGTTTTTAGAAAAATAGTTTTCTAAAAATTTTATCTGTTCCGGTAACCTTCAGCTCTGATACCACGTGTAACACCCCACACCCGCTAAGGTCACTCACTAAGGGAATGCCTTAACTTCGGTGGAGTATTTTAAGTGAATATAGAACAGAAAAATTACAACAAGACTGATATAAATAATACTTGAAATCTAAAACATCATTTCATTGCAGCAGAAGATAAACATGTTTGGTTACATATCAAAACCAACTAAAACAAGAGTCAAGTACTAAATATCCATCCTGATAAAACATAAGTACATAATCCCACTACATAACTAATAGCCATAATAGAAAAGATAAGCTGGGCTTTACATCACGGTCCAAGCTCCAAAAGATAGATAAAGCAATCTGATCAAAGCCCACTAGTGCTAGGGCCACTCTGAGAACCTGAAGGTTGGGAAAAGATAAAAACAACGGGGTCAGACATAAGTCTGAGTGAGCCCTATAACTTTAACAATACAATCATTAAAGTAATTAGGGTATGATATAAACTTGGTACGGTGATGACTGGGGATAAATGACTACACTAAGCAGCCAACTAGACATAGGATGAACTAAGATAACGGTAAAGACGCATCTACCCACCCAAGGGTAATTACTACACTGCACCACACCAGTCATTCCTATTTAAAGGTTGATCCCACCCAAGGACTTAGAAAATATAACTAGTAGTTTCTTGTACCCCTAGCTGACCACATAGGTGTCGTCTGCCCCTATCTCCACTAGGTGTACCCACTACTCCCCAAGCGATCGGCTCCCTAACGTAGATACCCGTGTTGGCCCCACAGTGGGGTGTATCACTCCCCAAAGTGGCAACCCGATACAACCAACGGTGCACGGCTTATACCTACACGATGCAACAACGTCTTACCTACCAGCCCGGGTCCACACACGCATATGAAACCCGTTGGACTTGCGTTGCCACCGCTAACCCGTTTTTGGCCTCTTATAGTCAAGCCCAGTACGCGTGTCCCGTCCTCGACATGGGTCGAGCCCAATAAGATACATATGGGTTACTGGTTGAAATGGGCCCCCACAAGCTACCCACCTAAGCTTGTCCCTTTTTCTAGTGCATCCCACTTAACCCTTTAATCATGTTTAATTACATGTTTCCACTTGGTTAAGTATTCTAATCGTATTTTCTATTGCCACCCAAGGCAACCCACTAGATTTCCACATGCCACCCAAGGCACTTACTTGATTTCCACATGCCACCCAAGGCACCCACTTAACCCCTCATGCCCCACTACATGCTTATCTGGTTAAGTGTTTCTTAATTGATTAAGAACGTAACCTTTGTAAAGACCTCTCACATTAGACTGTCTTTTATGGCAGCTGGATTTACCGGTCGGTTCCGGGCAGCCTTACGCCAAAACAGAGTCTAACCTCGTGTCTTTACACTTGTCACGTATTTAGTTTATGCCTAAGACTTCTCACATTGGGCCAATCATTTGTAGCCGCTGGATTTGCCGGTCGGGTCCGGGCAGTCTTATGCTACAAAAGGGTCCAACCTCGTGTCTTAGTTGATTAATTACACCTAATTAATCACCCCCATAATTTGTATTAATTATCCCTAATTAATTACAAATTTAATGATGTACATAATTGACTCAATTATGTACATCCACTTTATGGTATGCATAATCATACCAACTTCACACCATTTTATTAACATGAATATTAACCCCATCGTTCCCCACGTAATACGTTGACATGACATACCTAAAAGGGGAGATTCATCACAAACGTAATGGGTTCAACTTGCATAACATTAGCATCAACATGGGTTTTAAAGGTGTCAACATGCATATATGACCATAGCATCAAACCCAACTAGCATAAATAATCAACCCAAACTTGCATGAATCGCATATGTCATAAAGAGGGTAACTTGCATAAGTTACTTATGTCATACAAAGGGGTAAACTTGCATATGTATGTATGACATACAAAGGGGTTAACTTGCACATGTTACTTGCATATAATCAAACACCAAACTTGCATAACATGTCATATATGAACTTGCATATAATCAAACACCAAACTTGCATAACACGTCATATATGAACTTGCATATAATCAAACACCAAACTTGCATAACATGGTGTCATAATGGATCAATGTTTATCATAGTGATTTGCATAACTAGCATCATGAACACATAGCATAAAACTTGCATAACTAGCATCATGAACATATAGCATAAAACTTGCATAACTAGCATCATGAACTCATAGCATATGACTTGCATAACTTGCATAACATCATGAACACATAGCATATGACTTGCATAACTTGCATAACATCATGAACACATAGCATATGACTTGCATAACTTGCATAACATCATGAACACATAGCATATGATAACATAACTTGCATTGATCCACATACATAACCATAACCTCATTATATCCTATCATAATTAGTTTAGCAATTGCTTGCTAAAGGCATAGAAACTCACAACTTGTTGATTAGCACGCCTATGAAGAAGATTAAGTTTCTAGAGTTGATTAGAAGTTGATTTGAGAAGCTATCTTCTTCTACAATTTGATGGAGGCTCCTTCAAGTTGCATTTTGACGGCATAACGACGTTGTATCTATTTTTAGTTTGAATTAGGGTAGTCTTAGGGTGTATTTATAGAATTAGGATGTGGTTTAGGCCCTTAGATTAACCCTAATTTAGTTTAGAGCCGTCAGATTTCGTCACAAGCCACCAAAACACAGCCCAAAGCTCAAATCAGTGCACCCAGGCCAAACTGACCGACAGGGGGGGTCGACCCCTGGGTCGACACATGGGTCGACCCCTTGGGGGGGTCGACACCCATGTCGACCCTAGTGTCGACACCCTCTGTCTGGCGGGAATTTTCTCGCCTCTTCTGAAATTTGAAATTTGAATATTTTAAATCTGTTTTGAATTTTCTGAAACTTCGGATGGCCATAACTTCTTCATACGAAGTCCAAATCACGCAAACTCGGACTCTATCTCAACCAGAATTCCGAGACGAACACAATGGCGCAACCCGTTTCCCTTAATTCTCACGTCTAAGATTAATTATTCTTTAATTACTAAACATTAATATTAAGTGAAATTCGGGGTGTTACACGGGCCCTTACCCAAACATTCCCGGCCCACTGCCATTACCAGCCTGGCACGTGAAAGCTCCCCTTCTTCCAGGAAGAAGAACCCGACCTCCACTCCTCATTTCAACTACCATGGCCAACGTTTTCACCTTCTAACTCCATCGTTCCTTTACACAATTTTCAACTTAAATCTCCGTTCAACTTCCCCTCATCACCCCTCTCTTTTACCAAACTCGAACGAAGTATAAGAACTTGCGAACCCAGGCACTTCGGAGTTCATACTGTATAAAACCGACATTAATGTCCACCCAACACAACTCCGCCTTTATCCTTGAGGTTCCACTCGCATTCCCCTTCCACCATTTTCCGTGTACTTCCCTTCATCCGTGAAACAATACCAGACAAACCCCATACTACAAACGTGCAACCACCCAATACCTCCCACGTCAGTCCTTTGCCCCATAATATCAATTCGTACTTCAGCCTTCCAGCATCACCGAACCACAAACCATTTCTACCATGCTTCATCTCTTCACACACCCTTCGATATCCACCCATCTACGCTCAACTCGAGCTTAACATCCAGACCTCGAACCCAGCTCAGCACCCACGCCGAACAACACAGCATCGGCACCCACCCACTACTATACACCTATCTACCACTCACGTTATGGACTAAAGTCCATCCGCCTCCCTCACGTTAATAATACCTTACCACAAAAATGTAAATCTCACGTCCAGTATCCCCTTGAACTGCGCGCGTGTTCGAGTTACTCCACAGCCACGTCACTGCTCAGATGTCGATCATAGTCAATCGGATCCAAGCCCTCAAGAAGACGACCCTTTTGTAGATGGAAATTCTTATATTAGAGGAAGGGATTGATCGGAAATTTTGGAAGAGGATGGGAGGTTTTGGGCCGTCAGTTTATTCTAGGTGGAGGCGCATTATTTGAAGAGTTTGACCTCAGGAGTTCTTTGACTGAGTAAATTAGGTTAACAGAGCACCCTTTTTATAGAAGGATTTTGGTCCATTATACTATTATATTATATAAAAACTTAACCATGGATTCTCATATAAAAATGACCACATACGATCTTTATTTCTGACAAACTAAGCTAATCCTAGCATAAAACAATACTCCGGATCCAATGGGACAGGTTTCGTTGAATTCCGACACCGTTTGTGAAAATCCTTTAGAAAATATTGAAGAAAAACACCGAGCAATAATTCCTTAAAATTACAGAAAAAAATCCTAAAAATATGAGGCCTTGACGTTTCACTAGACCTCTTCCTAAGGTTTCGTATGAAACTTGTTTCGTTGAATTCCGAGTTCATTTGACCAGTTAACCATTCAGTTTAGTTTGTTTTAAGTTAAAAACATAGCGTACCCCACTATGAAATATTCTGTTCACGTAGGGATAGTTATGGATAGAAACAAAAATACCATTTAAATGAGTGACGTGCTCTGGTCCTAAAAATGTAATAATACCGGTAGATGGACTCATATTGTGAAACCCCGAAATGTCGATATAGGGTGCCAAATACTCCAAATAAAAAGTTGCTTATTAAATTAATTAAAAATTTCCATAAAATTCTAAAAATTAAATTATCACTATTTCCCAAAAAAGCCTTGTCTAAATTCAAACCCGATCTCTAGTTATATCGAATAAACCGTTACGGTCGATAAACGATTCTATAGCGACTATTCAAAAATTTGATTTGGACATAAATCAAAATCTACACGACGAAATCCCGATTTTTCTCTTCCATTAGAAAACTATTATCAAATCGGTCCCGACGGTTCATGTTTCACAGAAATCCAACTTAAAACGGACCCTGTATATTCAGTTGAAGTTCAAATCGCCAAATAGCGAACTGCAGCGCCATTTCGAGCTCGTTTATAATTATATACATTCAACTGTCGTCGATTCAATATATTCGTTATTATAATTCAACTTCAAACTGAATTATAGCTTATATAAGATCCAGTTCACACCGTATTGTGAATTTTACTATTTTTGACTATTCTGGAAGTATATTATCCTATTATTTATATTAATTAAATATAAATATTATTTAATTCCAGTTATTGATATCGTTAAATCGATATTAAATAATTAAATTAGTTAATTATTCAACGGTCAGAATGCGGGTCATTACACTTGGTAGCTATTGTTGTAGGCAAACTCCGCCAAAGGAAGATGATCCTCCCATGTTCCTCCAAAGTCAAGAATGCATATTCTCAAGAGGTCTTCTAATACTCTGTTCACCCTCTCCGTCTGACCATCGGTCTGGGGGTGACAGACTGTGCTTAAGCATGGTTGTGTGCCTACAGCCTCTTGCAAGCTCTTCCAAAACTCGCACGTAAAGATAGGATCTCGGTCACTCAAAATGCTGAAGGGTATCCCATGGAGTCAAACTATCTCTTTAAGATAAATGGATGCTAAAGATGAGGCAGACCTTCTACTTTTAACGGGTATAAAGTGAGCGCTTTTTGTGAGCCTGTCCACTATTATCCAAATACTGGTATTACCCTTTCTTGACCTAGGCATCCGATCAATAAAGTCCATTGAAATGCTATCCTATTTCCACTGTGGGACCTCTAGAGGATGAAGCAAACCACCGGGCCGCTTTTACTCCGCCTTGACTTGCTAGCATATTAAGCACTTAGAGACGAATTCAACTACATCCCTCTTCATGCCATTCCAAAAGAAAACCCTTTTTACGTTTTTATACAACTTGTCTCCTCCTGGGTGCATGGTCAACTTGGAATGGTTTGCCTCTTCGAGAACCTTCTTCACCAAATCCCTTGCTTGTGGGACGCATAGCCTTCCATCCCGCATCAACCAACCCTTATCATCGATAGAGTATCTATTGAGGTGACTAGAAGTCTCACCCCTAATTAGCTTATCCATCACATCAACTAGCTGAGGGTCTTCATGTTGCGCGGTTCCTATTGAGTCCAAAAGAGTAGGCCGCACATCTAGCGAAGCTAACAAACCAGTCACCTGATCGATGGTGGGTCTAAAGTCAAAGTTGGTTTTGTATTCCAAGCTCTGCCTTTCTACAAATAGAGGGCTTAAGGCAAGCTTCTTTCTACTTAAGGCGTCTGCTACTACATTGCCTTTGCTAGGGGTATAGGAAATCTCGAAATCGTAGGATGCCAAGAACTCTATCCACCTTTGTTGCCTCAAGTTAAGAACTTTCTGCGAGAAAAGGTACTTCAATGATTTATGGTCAGTATACCATTCAAACTTCTCACCTAGGAGATAATGGCGCCAAGACTTAAGCGCAAAGACGATGGCAGCCAACTCTAGATTGTGGGTTGGGTAGTTTTTCTCCTGTACTTTCAATTGTCTGCCTCTATAAGCTACTACCTTCCCTTCTTGCATCAAGACAGCACCTAGTCCCGTACCACATGCATCCGTGTATACGGTAAACATCTTGCTCCCATCCGGCAATGTCAGAACTGGGGCTATTGTTAGAGCCCTCTTCAATCATTGGAAAGCAACATCGCAATCCAAATACCAATTGCAAGTTAGGTTCTTTTTTGTCAACCTTGTAAGTGGAGATGAGATTTTCGCAAAGTCTTTGATAAACTTTCGGTAAAAGCCCGCTAGCCCGAGGAAGCTTCGGACTTCGGTCGCATCCCGTGGAACCTTCCAATCTTGCACCGCAACTGCTTTTGCGGGGTCCATAGCTAACCCTTCCTTGGACACTACATGTCCGAGAAACCTTACTTCCTTTCTCCAGAAGTGGCATTTAGAGAATTTTTCTTTCAACTGATGTTCTCGAAGAGTATCCATGACTTCTTTCAAATGTTGAGCATGCTCTTCCTCACTCTTTGAGAAAATCAAAATGTCATCTACGAAGACCACCACAAACTTATTAAGGAACTCCCTGAACACCCTGCTCATTAAGTCAACGAAATAAGCGGGTGCGTTCGTCAAGCCGAAAGGCATGACAAGCCACTCGAAGAAACCATCTGGAGTTATGAACGCAGTCTTATCAATATTGTCTTCAGCCACTCTTAGCTAATGAAACCCGGTAGCTAGATCTAGTTGGGAGAAAACCGATGCTCCTACAAGCTGATCAAACAAGTCATCTATCCTTGGAAGTGGGTGCCTATTCTTCTTGGTCAGCTTGTTTAGCTCCCTATAATCAACGCATAGGCGAAGCAAACCATCTGCTTTGCTTGTGAATACTACTGGAGAACCCCATTCAGAAATACTCCGCCTTATAAACCCCTTCGCGAGCAACTCTTTAACTTGCTTACTGAGTTCTTTCCTCTCCCTTAGAGCCATGTGTATAACGGGTAAAGCAACAGGTTTTGCATTATCAACGAGGTATATGCTGAAGTCTGTCTCCCGCTTCGGAGGTAACCCCTTCACCTCTTCAAAGACATACGAGTATTCATGGACTACTCTAACAGACTGCAATTTCTCAACAGATGCATCAAGAGATTCTAGATAGCTAAGCATAACAGAGTTCATGGGATTACAAGAAATTTCGAGAGTGTTACCAAGGCGAGTCATGAGTCTAACCACTCTCTTTTCACAATCGAGGATGGCACCATTACTGGATAGCCAATCCATGCCTAGAATCAACCCATAGCCCGTGAAGCCCAAAACATGGGCATTACATCTAAACCCAACACTTAGTATAGAAATTTCCAATTCCAAACAAATCATTGACAAATAAGTTGAGCCCCCAATTGGATTTGAAACAACCAAGGGATCCTCTATTAAACTGGTGTTTAGGTGCAGATATTCAACTAAAGCAGTAGATATAAAAGAGTGCGATGCGCCAGAGTCAAAGAGTGTACGAACAGGATGATCAAAAAGATAAACTAAAATCTCAACAGAAATATTTCTACCTCGTTCTTGCGGAGGTGCCATAAGAGCGTGAACCTGCCTTCTAGAAGTAGATCCAGCTCTCTTCCCTTTCCCTTGCTTTCTTGGGCAGTCCTTAACCATGTGTCCCATCTCGCCGCAATGGAAACAACCACCCATCTTACTCTTCATCTTTCTGCAGTCCTTAACAAGATGTCCAGGAATGCCACAAAAATTACACTTCCTCTTGTCACGAGGTATGTTGTTCTTCCCGCCCTTCTTGGAATCTGTCTCCTTGCTCTATGATCCCTCCACTTTCTTATCTTGAGGTACTTCCACCTTTGTTTCTTTCTTGCCAACTTATCTTCTTCTTGTAACAGTGCCATGTCCACTAGTCTCTCATAAGTCGCACCCATGGTATATGGGACATAGCTACGCTGTGCAGTGGCTCATTCAATCCTTTAACAAAACGGAGAGCCTTCTTATGTGGAGTGTTCACTAACTCCAATCCGAACCTAGCCAGCTGGTTGAATTGGTTAATGTATTCCTTGACTGACATACTCCCATGTTTGAGAGCTAAGAACTTTTCCATCTGTAGGCTTCGTTCAGCTTGCGAGAGGAATTTCATTTCAAACCTCATTCTGAAATCCATCCAAGTTTCAACTGGTCTTTCAGCGTTAGTAACTTCCCACCAATAGGAAGCTTCATCTTTAAGCAGCCATACGTCCAACCGTATCTTCTGCCTATCACCCACTTCGAAGATAACAAACAAATCCTCAATTTCTTTGAGCCAGTTTCTTGCTTCCACGAAGGATTCATTTCCATTGAAATACTTTCCAACCATGGCTCGAAATTCCCTACATATTTTTGAGAAAGCATTTGCACGCAGAGGAGGAGGAGGAGGAACCGCTGCAGCTGAAGGAGGAGGAACGTCTGTTGGGCCTGCGACATTACCCCTAGCTTCTAGGTACCTTCTGAACCAGCCAGGTACCGGCACGCCCTCTGGAAGGTTAAGATCCCTAGACATGCTGAAATGAAAAAGGAAAGATTTAGAACAAAGGATAGAAAGATAGTGCATGTGGCTGTGGGGAATTATGCCTTTTTGAAATAAAACAACACTTTTTCTTGAAAATTGCTCCTTTAAACTTCTTTTTGAAAAACAATTTTCAAAATTTTTATCTGATCTGGTAAACCTTTGCTCTAATACCAAGTGAAACACCCTACCTCCATTAAGGTCACTCACAAAGGGAATGCCTTAACTTTGGTGGAGCATTATAGGTAAAAGACACAGATAATTTACAAGATAGACATATATAAGTAGCGGAAAAACTAAATTTATTTCATACGTGGTTCATAACAAAAACATTACAGCAAACTATCTCAAAACAACTTCCAAATCATTACATCAAAATCTCTGTCTTGATTACAACATGAAGAAGCATAAAACACAACAAAACTACGTAAATCCCCAAGTAGTTGTGTGTCCAAAGCCATAGATAAAGATAAAAGGTTCCAAGCTATACATCACAGAGTCTTCAAGCTTGGAAAGATGAACGGTCCAAATTAAGCTAAGTTATTCCCTCCCTGGCTACAAGAGGGGGGAAACGGAAGAAAAGAGAGCGAAAGAAAAATGGGTCAGACATAAGTCTGGTAAGTCCAGTGATTATTCAGCATGTAAACTGGTAAGAGAACCATGACATGAATAAACTGAACGCATGACAATAACAAAGAAATAAGGTAACATAGGATAAGGCAAGATAAACTAATCATATTTTCGCACTCATATCCATATTCTCTGCACCTACTAGATATTTCAACCGTCATCATGAGTTCAAACCTAGTGATCCCTTTTTTATCGATCGGCTCCTACTCGCACGCATTTACTACTTGTGTCATATGGCCCCGCTCGATTGTAGATACCTGTGCTGGTCCCACCATGGGGTGTTCAAATCCTATAGTGGCAACCCGACATGATTCAAGATGCACAGTGTATAACTACAGATGCCCAGTGCCTGTTTTTTCCACTCCGGAGTACGTGCACGCCCGTAGTCCATCAAAACTTACACTAACGCACCAACCGCTGTTGTTTTGACCGCTTATAATCAGCCTAGTAATCGTGCCCCACCCTGCTTAGTTCAGGGTACCATGATACATCTATGTGGGTTACTGCTGAAATGGGTCACCGTTACTAGGGTTTCCTAATGAACATGTTAAATTGGTTAAGTGTCCAAGTTAACCTAACCACACCAATCAGTTTAGTTAACATGTTGTATTGGTTAAGTGTGGCCTTAATCAACTTAATCCTACCATTCCTGACTTAGCTTTAATTCATTCATTAAAGCACCAACAACTCACATTAGACAGGTATTGTTGCGGTAACTGGATGTGTCGGTCGGGTCCGAGCAGTTTTACACTGCAACTCAGTCTAACCTCGGGTTCTTTTGGGCTCAATGCACTAACCTCTCACATTAGATATATATATTGTTACGGTTGTTGGATGTGCCGGGCGGTTCCGGCAGTCTTACACCATAATTCAATCTAACCTCGGATTAGGCATATTCGTCTTTTCTAAATTTACATATTTACGTCTTTATATTTATATGTAAATTGTTGTCATTCAAGTCAAGCCCCACTTTCCCTTTAAATCAAGTTCAAAATTTTAGGTATAAAAATTTATACCACTTTATGCCATAAAACAATTACATGTTTATGAGCCAAATATGCCAATTATATGTAATTTCATGTTTTTCCCCAGCGTTACCCTCGTTAAACGTTCGCATAAATCACATAAAATGTTAGGCTCGCTACATAGCCTAACTCATACACAAAAGGGGAAAAAGAGGAACATGTAATATTCCAACATCATAAAAAATATGGATCTAACTACACATGTGTCATATGAATTCGGCATAGAACAATATACGTGAACTTGCAAATTTAGATCTACTCAACATGAATCGTAAAATAGGGGTTTTACATAGAACAACATAAACTTAGATTAGGCATGCGGTTGTAAACTTGCAAATTAGCATGTAGTTCTAGTCATATATGTGAACGTGGTTGAACTTGCATAAACATAGCAAAATTCCCAAATTGACATACAACATATAGGTGTCATCACCAAAATTATACGACATGATATGTCATCGCCAAGCTATACAACATGATATGCCATTGCCAAATTATACAATCATGATATGTCAAAGCTAAATTATACAACATAATATGTCATTGCCAAATTATACAACATATAGGTTCATTTCCAAGCATTTATCATCAAATTACATATAACATGATCACAAACTTGACAAGATAAGAGTCATAGTCTTAATATATTCCGTTTTAACAGAAAAGGATAGGCATAAATTTACATTAGGCATTGTTCTACATCCAGTTATTTAGTCACGATTCTAATAACATTTAGGTCTAAATGATAATTGGACTTACAAAAAGGAGACTAGTCTTGTATTCTGGGATCTGTATTCTGAAATTGAATAGCTCTCCTTTGTTGTAGACCTTGAATTCTCTTAGTTGAATTTGATTTGATTTGTAATTTCTAACTTGCTTTCTAGTTGAAGGAGAATGGCGACTACTCTAGGTTGAGTATTGACATCATGACGGTCTTAGGAATATTTTTGTGTGGCTTAGGGTTTAGATTTAGGTTGCTTATATAGAAGTTTGATTTAATAGGAGCCGCTAGATCAACCTAGGGCCAATCAAAGCCATTCAAACCTAAGAGAACCAACCAGAACTTGCCAAACAAACCCTAATGACACAGAAAATCGTCACTCAAAGAAATACGTCATGTTTCAGATATGGCGCGAAGGGGAGGTCGACCCCCAGGTCGACCCCTTGGTTGACCTATGTGATCGAGGTCAACCCCCAGGTCGGCCCCTTGGTCGACTTGATTTCTAGGCGGGAAATTTCCCGCCCAGCCTGCTCCGGGGTTTTTGAATTTCGAAACTTGAATTTGGATTTCGGGCTGGTGTTATTATTTAAATTCTTGAATTTTCTGAAGGTCATAACTCCTTAATACGGAGTCCGATTTACGCAAACTCGGAGTCTATCTCAAGAAGAATTCCGAGACGAACGCAATGGCATAACCCGTTTCCCTTAATTATCACATTTGTAATTAATTATTCTTTAATTTGTTACTTCAATGTTTACAGAAAATACAGGGTGTTACAGTTTATATTAAACATTTTTGTATATTATTTTAATGCATTTATTTAACCTAGATTTTAGCTTTGAAGCAAACTTTGTTTAGTAAAATAGGAGATAATAAAGATATTGTAGTAGTGTTTAAAATACCAATTTATTTTTAACCTACAAATGTTTCAATTTTTTCGTATTGCGTGAATGGGTTGGAATAAACTGCCGAAATTCAGAGTTTCTAATGAAATAAGCATGGAAGGAAACTGCTAGAAATAGAGAAGTATGTAAGTTTAAACTGTAGGGACTATGTAAGTTCAAAAATGCATTCACAGTTTCTAATGTTTCAATTTTTGCTTTTCAGGAAACTTTGTATGATGAAATAGTAGATACTAGACCTATATGGTTGTAGTATTTAAAGAATAAATGCATTTCTGAACTTACATATTACTTTATCTAAACTCTGGCATTTTGCGTATATGCTTTAGACAACACTGTCAAAATTTTAAGTTTCCAACAAATTAGTGCATGTAACAAACAACATGTTATTTTTTTGGCCATGATTTTAGCTGTGCAGATTGATTTGTTTACTGAAATAGAGGATAATAAATATATCATTGTCATATTTAAAATGTGAGTTAATTTACCAGCTCTTGAATATTGCCTTACGCATGCTTGCATTTGTAGTGCAAAATAAGAGATTTGGGCAGCGGGAAACGAATAAACCCAATTGTTAGACCGAAATCTGGGCCTAACACCCAAATCCAATGCGAAAACCTCACAATCACAAATCAAATGCAGAAAATGCAGCAAAATAAGAGGAGACACACGAGATTTTTATAGTGGTTCGGCTCAAACCAAGCCTACGTCCACTTTATAGTTTCTTAAATCCTAAGAAGCTATTACAATAGTGTTTGTTTTCGGTTTATACATAATAGCCTTGTGTTACAATGAAGAAGAGGAGATTAGAGAATGAATTTATACACGAATTCCTCGTGTTAAGGTAATGAGCAATGTCCTTGCTTGGTTGTAAAGGAGGCCAAGTGTTGGAGTCGCCCCCAAAAGTCCCTTGAAATGGCCAATGTTGTGGTGTATTTATAGGCGTAAAGAAGCCCTAGGGAGATCCGGATGAATGACAAGTGTGCCCAATCCAACGCCTTGATAGAACGTGGTGTCTAAGTGGAAAAATGGGAGAAAGCCTCTCCAATTCGTGTTAGGCCATGTGGAAGGTGATCCATGAAAGTAGGAGGAAATGGAGCCACAAGAATAGGTCAATTCTGAAGTGCAGCAGCAGGTCAAAGGGGGTCGGTTCGGTACACCATCCGATCCGAACCAGAGTGTCCAAAAGCCAAGCGTGCTTGACGAGTAGAAGGAGCTTCCGGCGGGTCGGCTCTTCCTTTAGCCGATCTGAACCGAGGTGATGTCTCCGATCCGAAGACTGGAAGCACTTCAGTGTAAAATACTTCAGGCGGGTTGGGTCTTCTATGCTCCGATCCAATCCGTATATCCGATCCGATCCGTATATCTGATCCGAATGGGTTATGCCAATTCCAGATTCCAAGTTCCCGGTTCTGCAAGCGTTCACGGAAACGGGCGTAACATTCAAACCGTAAGTCCGATTGAGCCAAACCAAAGCTCAAACTGAAGCTAATTCATAGATCTACAAGAATTATGGAGCTCAACTTTGTAATTGCTGTTTTCGGGCTCAGAAAAGGTTGTCTGGTAGGAGTTCCGGGCCTTTCTTTGTTTGTGATGCGATTTTGACCAAATCACTGCCTGTCTTCTGACGATGCTTCCAATACTGAAGCGTATTGTTGATCAGAGATTTCAAGTGTGACTGCTTTGACTAAAAAGAGGGTCAACATTTTTCCCCCCAGAACATATCTTGTTGGTTGAAGGAAGATGTGTTCTGGATAATCCAAGCCCACGCCGGGCCTGCCAGCTGCAAGTATAATCCATACCTGCGAAGAAAAGAAAGCAAAAGGATGTGTCAAATCCTGAAAAAACTGATTATACTTTCAAGCATAAACCATGCTTGGGCATTTGTTTGAGCATAAACCACACTCAAGAGACGTTCGAATCGTCCTGCCAAAACCTGACGAGGGACCTAACCTTCTAGGTATAAGCCATACCAGGAAGTTCAAAATGAGCATAAGCCATACTCGAGTTTTATTGAGTTCCTTTACACGATCTTAACGAGATCATTCACCATTCCTGAGTATAATCCATACTTATAAATTCAGTGGAGTACAATCCATACTCATGCCGAGATGGAGCTATACTTGCCAAAGCCTGACAAGACAGTCCGTCCCTAGGCACAATCCGTACCAAGGGTTTCAAGATAAGTATAAACCATACTTTAATCGAGATTGAGAATCCTGCCACGACCTGACAAGATACTTAAATTTTCCAAACATAATCCATGCTCAGAAAGTCCTTCCTTATTCAATTCTAAGTACAAAACCAAATCAAATCTTGATTGGTTGTTATCGAGTGCAGAGCACGCTTTGGAGCTAAATCCTAACCCCGAACGTGTGTACTCCGATTTAGCCAATCAGAAAACCTAAAGAAAGCAAAGAGACATATCTTAAGTCCTAAGAAATGCTGAAAACGCAGAGTGATCCAATCCAGATCAATTGATGATGAGCCCACGGGAGCTCGTTCCAAGGTCATTCCCTCTCCGGGGAGCAAGTGGTGGCAGTGCGGGTGCAGGCGTTGTAGGTTGTTTCACAAACTCGGGTAGCTCTCCACCTCTAACCCGTTCCTCAATCAAGTCTCGCAAGTGTCCACAGTCAATTGTGTCATGACCGTCCATATCATGAAACATGCAGTATTTTCCAGAATCATGTTCTCTTTGCGATGGCTCCCTCCTGGGAGGCTTTGGGTAGGAGACGTCACCGTTTGTGTTCACGTAAATGTCTGTCAAGGTTGAATTGAGTTCGGTGTACTTTTCATATCTGGGCACTCTCCAGGGGCTGAGTGTTGCGGTCATTCTTGACGGTAGCTTTTCCTTTGCCTTTACCAGAATCAGACGGTTCTCCGTCTTTGACCATGTTAACATCGAGAATTTTCTTTTCGGACGTTGCATCCTCTTTACGCAGAAACCTATCCGATTCAAGGTAGAATTCGCTGAGATTCCTTGGTGGATCTCGATATAAAGATTTTTTAAACTCTGAGTTGTCCAGAACGCCAGATACTGCTGCCATCAATACCATAGATGTCTCAGGTCGATCAATTGATGCTGCTGCAACGTTGAACCTTTCCAAAAATGAGCGCAGAGTTTCTCTTGGCCTCTGCTTGATTGTGGTGAGAGACATGACATTCTTAGGTCGAGCGATGTGGACCCGAAACTATTCAATAAAGCGAGCGACCAACATGTTCCAGCTGTTGATCGATTCAGATTCCAGCTGTCGAATCCACATAGCGGTTATATCGGTCAAAAAGAGGGGGAAGCACTTTTCCATGACGTTTTCCGACGCCGATTGAACTTCCATATGACGTTTGTAGTGCATTAGATGCACAGTAGGATCTGTCCTGCCGTTGTAGGGCTCCAGTTGTGGAAGTTTGAAATCTGGTGGATTGCAGGAATTCTTGATTTCCTGAGTGAATGGGTTGTGATTAACATCATCCATGTCATTCTGATAGATGCGACCTCTAGAGAGTCATTCAATGAGATTGGCGAGCCGATCGCCTTCAAAGAGCTGTTGCAAGCTGCTAAGGTCAGAGCTGGTGCCCGCTTCGTTGAATCCAGTAGAGTATGGAAGTGTACGGGGAGCTTGGAAGGCCATTCGGTCATGTTCGGAGGTGCCCCCTGTTGTGGCTCGGAGAAGCGAGGGAGGTCATGGAGAGGTGCATGGTTCGGGTCGGATGTACTGATCCAATCAGGCTCTCCTGTTCCGAACCGGGGAGCTTGATGCTGAAGTTGTGTGGTATTGCCGATCCGAACCGGTGCGGAGGTTGGTCGTACTCACCTTGAACCTTGAGCTTCTGCATTTCCATCAGGAATATTAAGCGTCGGTGCTATTGGATGTTGAGAGGTATTGCCCCAAGTCCATTCATGCCTCCGGTTCGGATCCGATCCGAACCGATCTGGTTTGCAGCTGCTGCTGGGGCTGATTCTATTGCATTTCCCATGAGTTGTACGCTGTTGCTCGGCTTTCCTTCCATCCGAGCGAAGAATTGGTCGATCATCTCCCGTTGTTTGCAAAGGAGGTCATCTTGCCTTGCCATCTGAGCTCTCAATTCGATGAGAACGCCATCCATCTCTTCTCGCGTCAAGTATGATGACGGGTTTTCATGTGAGGAAGCTTCATGGCTTGCCTCGTTTCTCGTGCCTTCGCCTTCAACACGAGAAACCTTTCGCTTAGCCATCGATCCAAGAGCCAAATAATCCAATCAGAAGTTGAAGTTGTCGTGTGCCCCCTACCTAGCGCGCCAAAATGTTAGACCGAAATCTGGGCCTAACACCCAAATCCAATGCGAAAACCTCACAATCACAAATCAAATGCAGAAAATGCAGTAAAATAAGAGGAGACACACGAGATTTTTATAGTGGTTCGGCTCAAACCAAGCCTACGTCCACTTTATAGTTTCTTAAATCCTAATAAGCTATTACAATAGTGTTTGTTTGCGGTTTATACACAATAGCCTTGTGTTACAATAAAGAAGAGGAGATTAGAGAATGAATTTATACACGAATTCCTCGTGTTAAGGTAATGAGCAATGTCCTTGCTTGGTTGCAAAGAAGGCCAAGTGTTGGAGTCGCCCCCAAAAGTCCCTTGAAATGGCCAATGTTGTGGTGTATTTATAGGCGTAGAGAAGCCCTAGGGAGATCCGGATGAATGACAAGTGTCCCCAATCCAACGCCTTGATAGAACATGGTGTCTAAGTGGCAAAATGGGAGAAAGCCACTCCAATTTGTGTAAGGCCATGTGGAAGGTGATCCATGAAAGTAGGAGGAAATGGTGCCACAAGAATAGGTCAATTCTGAAGTGCAGCAGCAGGTCAAAGGGGGTCGTTTCGGTACTCCATCTGATCCGAACCGGAGTGTCCAAAAGCCAAGCGTGCTTGACGAGTAGAAGGAGCTTCAGGCGGGTCGGGTCTTCCTTTAGCCGATCCGAACCGAGGTGATGTCTCCGATCCGAAGACTGGAAGCACTTTCGTGTAAAATACTTCAGGCGGGTCGGGTCTTCTATGCTCTGATCCGATCCTTATATCCGATCCGATCCGAATGTGTTATGCCAATTCCAGATTCCAAGTTCCCGGTTCTGCAAGCGTTCACGGAAACGGACGTAACTTTCAAACCGTAAGTCCGATTGAGCCAAACTAAAGCTAATTCAGAGATCTATAAGAGTAACGGAGCTTTGCTCCGTAATCACTGTTTTCGAGCTCAGAAAAGGTCGTCTGGTAGGAGTTCCGGGCCTTTCTTTGTTTGTGATGCGATTTTGACCAAATCGCTGCCTATCTTCTGACGATGCTTCCAATACTGAAGCGTATTGTTGGTCAGAGATTTCATGTGTGACTGCTTTGACTAAAAAGCGGGTCAACACCAATGATCTAGTCTGTCAACAATTTCAACAGTGCCAAAATAAAAGAAAATCAAATGGCACAAATTATAAAGAGAACAAAAACAGAAAAACGATGAAAGAACACACCAATATAACATGGTTCGGCTTTGCCTACATCCACGGACCCAACAACCTTTACTACTTTACTTCAAGAGGAGGTAACAAAAATGAGAAGAATTACAACAAAACTCAATACAAATTCTCACCCTATAGAAGCAGAAATAGGGATCTTATTGAGGAATAATATGGAGATATATATTCTCTTATTGTATTCCAAAGTGAGCAAATGGTTTCAGATATATAGGAGGAGAATTCTAGAAGATAAGGATGAAGATGTTTTGGAATTTCCTTGATTTGATTCACCACAAATCTTGCGCATTTATTTGGTTTCACCTATATAAATCTTGATTGATTCTCCAAATCAATTACCTTCTCCATATTAATTTGTTTCCCATATTTGACTTGATTATGGAAACAAATAATGCCTTCTCATTAATATATTTCAGTCACCCAAATTTAATACTCCACCTCGATTAAATATATTCATCAATCACCAAAATTGGTTGTTGGGTCAGTGCCCCCATGGCGCTAAGTTGCTCATACCACACCAATCAAGTTAAAATAGGAATTGGCCAATCCATGAGTATACCATGAAGTTACAAAAGTTGTACCTGTGAACCAACCCTCTAAAGCAAAATAAGCACAAGGAAAAAAGCAATAGGATGGACCAACCTACAAAAACAAAATGGTCCCTCCATAACCAGTCATCCATAATATCAAATAAATCATTTTCTTCTTTGGTAATTTTACCAAGAGCTATAGTTATAGTGATCCTCCTATTCAACTACTTCAACCATTTCTGAACATGTCATCTCATTTTCAGGGCATGTGATAGTTCAATTATGTATGGACAATTTCGTTGTTCCATGCCGTTTAGAATACAATGGGTTTCGAAGAAAAAAGCTATGTTTACAAAAGCAATAACAGTAAATGCACCAGAAAGGTTAGAAAGCGTTCAAGTACCTAAAAGAGCTATTTACATTAGAGTAATTATGCTAGAACTGAGTCGTATAGCTTCTCATTTATTATGGCTGAGCAATGCTCAAATTTTTCTTTAGGAACCAACTTTGTTAGCAAGTCGGATGGATTGTCATTTGTGTGGATCTTCAACAGCTTTATCTTATTTCTCTTTTCTTCAAGCATGAGAAAGAAACTCATAACATCAATGTGCTTTGTTCGCGAGCTGTAGGCTTGATTTTCCACGAGATGAAAGGCGCTTTGACTATCTGAAAACAACTCTACGGTCTTCTGCATCATTAATAAATCATCCAAAAGCTGCAAAAAATACAATCCTTCCTTAGCCACTTCCATAATAGAAATTAGCTCTGCCTTTGTAGTTGATAAAGCTACCAGTAGCTTGGATCTCCAAGAAATCGGGCCTATGCTAAGTGTATAAATAGATCTCGAAATTGATTTTCTACCATCACTATCCCCAACATCATCTGAATCACAATAACCCCTTAGAGTTATGTCACTACCTTCAAACAACAAGCCAATGTCAGAAGTTCCTCTCAAATATCTTAGAATCCACTTTATTGCTTGCCAATGAATTTTGCTTGGGTTAGACATGTATCTGCTAACAACACCAACTGCATGAGCTAAATCAGGCTTTGTACGTACCATAGCATACATAAGGCTTCCAAGCGCATTAGAATAAGGAATATTACACATATCCCTTTTGCCTGCATCCGATGTGGGACACATATCTCAAGATAGCTTGAATTGAGAGCCTAATGGAGTAGCCACCAGTTTAGCATTCTCCATACCGAATCGAGATAGGACTTTCTCGATGTATTGAGTTTGAATGAGCCTTAAAACTCTTTGCTTTCTATCCCTCTGAATCTCCATCCCCAAAATTCTCTATGCGTTTCCCAAATATTTCATTTCAAATTCCTTACTGAGCTCCGTCTTCAACTCCGAAATTTTAGACATGCTCTTAGAAGCTATCAACATATCATTAACATAAAGTAACAAATAGATGATGTCATCATTACATTTTTAAAATAGCATTGGTCCTTAAAGCTTCTAGAGTGACCCTGTGAGATCATAAACTTATCAAATTTCTTTTACCACTGTCTAGGAGACTGTTTTAAGTCATAAAGAGATTTGTTAAGTTTACAAACATGACCTGGCCTGCTGCTATCAATGAACCCCTCTGGCTGCTGTAGGTAAATGTCCTCCTCAAGATCCCCATGCAAGAATGCTGTCATGACATCTAGTTGTTCCAACTCCATGTCGAAGTGAGCAACCAATGCCAAAAGAATGTGAATGGAAGGGTGTCTAACAACTGGAGAAAAAATATCATGAAACTCCACATCTTTCTTCTGAACATAACCCTTCGCCACTAATCTTGCTTTGTACCTCAAGTCATCATCGCTGCCATCTTTCACCTTATATATCCGTTTGCATCAAATTGCCCTCTTGCCGAAAGGAAGTGGCACTAAATTCCCAAGTGTGATTTTTGTGCAAAGACTCAATCACCTCCTCCATTGCTACTAGCCAACTGGAGCTACCAGCTAAACTAATGGCATTTTTGTAGTCTCTTGGTTCATCATGAAATATGCTTAATGCATAAGCTGCCATGTCATCAAAGTCAATATCTTCAATGCTTAATCCTACAAAATCATCAAGCCATGTAGGTATTTTCTTCTCTCTTGTTGGTAGAGTTTGAATTTGAGCTCCACCTTGAGATTGATCTTCTGTCTCTTCCCTATCAACCACAGTGTCATCTAAATCACCATTTTTACTCGTATGGAAGTCTAACGATCTACCTTTTGTTTGGTATTCTGAATTTGTCCTCTCAACATCATCATTAACTGAAGAAGAAGGCTCCACCTTCAACATAGCTTTTCATCAAATGTGACATGCCTGCTAGTAACAATCTTCTGGGTAGTAGGACACCACAACCTATAATCCATAACTCCTTTCTTATAGCCAAGAAAAATACACTTGCAAGATCTTGTATGCAACTTCCTTTTGCTCTCATGCACATAAGCTAGACAACCAAACACTTTGAGAAAGGAATATGATACAGGCTCTCCCTTACACACTTATTCAGGAATCTTCATATCTATGGCGGAAAAAGGTGTGCGGTTGATAAGGAAAACCGCCGTAGATAATGCTTCTATCCAAAATCTCTTATTTAGTCTCACAGTCAGCCGTAAGCAACGAGTTCATTCCATCAAAGTCTGATTCATTCTCTCTGCAACCCCATATGACTGAGGGTCTCCTGGCGTGGTGTAGTGTCTTTCAATTCCCTCAAACTCGCAAAATTTGATGAATTTCTGAGAAGTGAATTTACCACCATTATCTGAACGAAGAACCTTCACTTTCTTTCCAGACTACTTCTCAACAAAAGATTTTTATTGGAAACCTATCAAAAGTTTCATCTTTGGACTTCATAAAGTAAACCCATACTTTTCTAGAAAAATCATCAACAAATGAAACAAAATACCTGGCTCCTCCATAAGATAGGCATGGTGCGGGGCCCCAAACATCAGTATGAACATACTAAAACATCTTTAGCTTATGCTTTGCAATGCCAAAAGAAACCTTCGTCTGCTTTCCAAGTACACATCCTTCACAAAAGTAATGTTTTGAATGATGAACACCGTCAATCAAGCCTCGCTTTCTCAATACTTCTAAACTATGCTCCCCAATGTGACCCATACGAAAATGCCACAATTTGGTAGAATCGGAATCAACTGGATCAATAACCGAAGCAGTCTCCGCAACAGCAAGTGTACCCTTCAGCAAATATAGATTTCCAACTTTTACCCTTTTCATCACTATCAACGAGCCATTTGTAATTTTTAATGAATCTTTTTCTATTACACACTTTAAGCCAAAATTACACAATGCTCCAATGGATATCAAACTACGCCTTAAATTAGGCACATGCCTGACGTCACATAAAGTACGAACAACACCATTAAACATCCTGATTTTTACTGTTCCAATACCAATGGTGCGACAAGAATCATTATTTCCCATGAGAACCTCTCCTCCATCAAACTGAGGATGAGTGGAAAAAGAGTACCTATAAGGTGTCATGTGATAGGATGCTCCCGAGTCAATAATGCACATAATACGTAACACCCCATAATTTTAAATATTAAAATTAACAAATTTAAGAATACTTAATTGTTAAAGTGAGAATTAAGGGAGACGGGTTACGCCATTGCGTTCATCTCGAAATTCTGCTTGGAATAGAGTCTAAGTTTTCGAAAATCGGACTTCGTATGAAGAAGTTATGACCTTCAGAAGTTTCACAAATTTATATAAATTAAAACCGTTCAGAAAAGAAATTCAAAATTCAAACGAGGAAGCGGGCTAGGCGGGATTTCTCCTGCCCTAGGCCAGGTCGACCTCCCCAACACAGGTCGACCAGGGGGTCGACCTGGGGGTCCACCTACCCCCCGGGGCAGATCTAAAATGAGACGATCCTGACTTGTTGCTGAGTCTTTCCTGACCTATTGCTGAGTCACTAGGGCAAAGGTGGCAATTCTAGATAACTTTATCTAGTCTGGACGGTTGCGATTACTCCTATGATAATCTAATGACTTCTATTGATTTAAACTTCTATAAAAGCACGCATAGACTCAAGCCCTAAACCAAAACTAAATTAGTCTCTTGGCCTCCATGCTGCTGCTAGGATAGTTCTTCTTCCTAAAGCTTAGGAATTGCAAGTCAGAATTCTAATACAAACGATGAACGAATTATTCTCTTCTCTAACCTGTCTTTATGAGTACAATTTCTTTCATAAAATAATTAATAAATTAATTATGATGAGTTATAAGTGGGATTATGAGAACATGTCTATTGAATCATGTGATGTTGTTTACCTTTGTTATCGTTTGTTGGTGAACATATGACAGTTTTGTTAACTTATATTAGTAGATCTATTTTATATGTCTAATCACATATGTTTAACTTGATTCATTTTATGACATCAGTTTATGTGCAAGTTTGGGATGTAAATCATATGCTAGTTTGTAAGTGAATCTTATGCAAGTCTGTTTCTATATAAGCTAGTTTGTATGTGAATCTTATGCAAGTCTGTATGCGAATTATACACAAGTTTATATGTGAATCAAGTATATATATATATATATATATGCTAGTTTATATGAAAAAAACATGTGATATTAGTTTACATGTTTAAATTCATATGCAAGTTTGTAGGAATACATATGCAGGTTTAGGTGAAAACTATATTCACATATGCAAGTTTATGTGAAAACCATATTCCATATATGCAAGTTTAGATGAAACCCATATTCATATATGCAAGTTCACAATTTCATGTTTAGATCTATATTTAGATCCATGGTAGTTTATGCAAATTTATGTTCTATATGTCCATTGCCTATGCAAGTTATTGGCTATGAAAACTTATGTTATAATTCTTATTTGCAAGTTAAGATTTATTTTTTGTGTTATGCAGGTTGTGATGTTTCTTTTCTTTTTATGAGTTAGACTATTTGCGATTCTAACATATTTCATATTAAAACGTACGAATAACGAGGGGACAATGGGAAAAAATTAATTATGCAAATTGTGAATTGGCATAAAATGGCTTTAAAGGCATATAATTTAAATTGAGACATTAATTGGTATAATTTATATACCTAAAAAGTATGGACATAATTTAGGTGACAATTATGGACATAGTTAAATTTGGAAATTATTGAAAATTTGAATAGGGATAATTAATTCATATTAGGGTGAAATTGTTATGTGTAATAATAAACGCCTAAGGCATGAGGTTAGACTCGTTTGGGATGTAAGACTGCCCATACCTGCCCGGAAAATCCAGCAACCACAAACGATAGTCTAATGTGAGAGGTCGAAGGCATAAATTAAATGCATTACAATTGTAAAGACAATATATTAGACTCGTTTGCGGTATAAGACTTCCCGGACCCGCCCGGCAAATCCAGCAAACCGCAAACGGTAGTCTAATATGGAAGGACTTATAAGGTTACGGTTATAACGAATTAAGTAACACTTAACCAAGATAAAAATGTGGTGGGACATGGGGGTTAAGTGGGTGACATGGGTGGCATGTGAAATACGATTAGAAACACTCAACCAAATTGAACATGTAAGAAGACATGAATAAGAGGGGGTTAAGTAGGAAATCCTAAGTGGGGACCAAGCATAGGTGGAAAGCTTGTGTCAAGCATGGGGGACCCTTTTCAAACCAGTAACCCATTAAGTATCTTTGTGAGCTCGAGTTAGATCGAGGACGGGACACGCTTACTGGGTTTGATTGTAAGAGGTCAAAACGGGTTAGCAGCGGCAACACAAGTCCAATGGGGTCGTGTGCGTGCGTGGGCCCGGGCAGGTAGGTAAGACATTGTTGCATCGTGTAGATATAAGTCGTGCATCTTTAGTGGTATCGGGTTGCCACTTTGGGGAGTGATACACCCCACTATGGGACTAGCACGGGTATCTACGAGTTAGGGAGCCGATCGCATGGGGGCAATGGGTACAACTAGTGGAGATAGGGGCAGGCGGCACCTATGAAGACAGCCAGGGGTACACGAAACTACCATTATGATTATTATGTTCAGTCGGCGGGATAAACTTTTAGGGTGACTAGTAATGGTACAGTATAGTAATTATCCTATAGTGATTAGGAGCGAGATCAACGCCGGAATGTTCCTCTTGTTTGTTTTGTCTTGCCATTTGTTTCACAGTCATTCCTTGTTTTACCAGTCTATGCCTTATCCTAATTACTTTAATAATTATATTGTTAAAGTTATTGGACTCGCCAGACTTTATGCCTGACCCTCTTTGTTTTCGCCTCTTTTCTTCCTCCCCCCTCCCTCCCCCCCCCCTAGGTTCTCAGGGTGGACTAGTGCTAGTGGAGCTTGATTTGGATCTCTTTCTCTCTTTTTTGGAAATGCTTGGATTGTTGAAAGTAAAGTTCAGCTCATCTCTTTTATGGCTACTTATTTTAGGGTTATGCTTTTTACTTTATGTACTCAGAAAATAATTTGTCAAAATGGATATTAAGTGTACTTGGTTTTACTGTTGGTTTTTGATGTTGTTGTAATCAAACTATTTGTCCGCTGCAATAAAAGTTGTTTTAAAATTTTCAAGTACCAATATATATATCTGTCTTGTTATATTATGTTCTATACACCAATAATGCTCCATGAAAGTTAATGCATTCCCTTGAGAGTGACATTAATGGACGTGGGGTGTTATGCGTGGTATCAGAGCTGAAGGTTACAAGAACAGATAAGAGATTTTGAAAAACTGTTTTTCAAAAGCAATTTATAAAGGAATACTTTCAAAAATATGCTTTAAGGAGAGTATTTTCAAGAGAAAAGTTTGATTTAAAAAACATAACCTCCAAGATCCATATATCTTTCTTTCGATTCTCCGTTTTGAATCTCTTCCTTTTTCTTTTCAGCATGTCTGGTTCACCCGAGATACCCGAGGGAATACTGATACCAACCTGGTTCAGAAGGCATCTGGAGTCTATGGCCACCGATGCAGGCCCAGCAGATATTCCTCCTTCCCCAGCTGCGGCCTCCCCTCCTCCCCCTCCTTGCGTTGATATTTTTTCGAAGATATGCAAAGACTTTCGGGCAATGGGCAGGAAACCTTTTCACGGGTCAGAGACGTTTGTTGAAGCTCGAAATTGGCTTAAGGAGATGGAAGATTTGTTTGGTACCTTCGAGATAGAAGATGGAAGGAAGGTCCAATTAGCTGCTTGGTTGATGAAGGACGAAGCCTCGTTTTGGTGGGAGGTCATGAATGGAGAGCGTCTAGTGGAGACATGGATGGATTTCAGACATAGGTTCGAGATGAAATTTCTCTCACGGGCAGAAGAGAATTTATACATGGAAAGGTTCTTGGCATTGAAGCAGGGGAATTTATCAGTAAAGGAGTACGTCAACAAGTTCAATCAGTTGGCGAGATTTGGCTTAGACTTGGTGAACACACCTGAAAAGAAGGCCCTGGGATTTGTTAAAGGTTTGAATGAGCCGCTACATGGGTTGGCTATGATCCACATTCCTATGGGGGCTACCTTTGATAAACTGGTTGACATGGTGCTTATGCATGAAGAGGAGAAAGGCGCTAATGCTAATAAGGCACCGGAAAAGAAAGGGGATCAAAAGAAGTCATAGCAGCAACCTAAGAAAGGTGGTAAGGATAACAATAGCAAAGGAAAGAAAAAGTGCTTTAACTGTGAACACCGGGCCATCTGAGCAAGGACTGTAGGAAGAAAAAGAAGACTAGTTGTTTCAACTGTGGTGAGGCAGGACATTTGATTAAAGACTGCCCGAGAAGACAAGGGCAAGGGCAAGGGCAGAGGGTAGGGTCTACTTCTGGAGGGCAGGTTCATGCTCTCATGGCACCAGGGCAGGCAAGAGGGCAGGTTCATGCTCTCATGGCACCAGGACAGGAGAGACATAGAAACATTTCTTTTGAAAGTTTGGTTTTTCAGTTTGATCATCATGTTAGTACTTTGTTTGATTCTGGCGCTTCACACTCATTTGTGTATGCTTCGTTAGTTGAAACACTGCACCTAAATACTAGTCTAGTTACGGATCCCATAGTAGTCTCAAATCCTATTGGTGGTTCGGCTCATCTTTCAATGATTTGCCGGGATTTGAGAGTGTCTATCTTGAGCGTTGAGTTTGAATGCAACGCTTTCGTTCTTGGCTTCTCGGGCTATTGGTTGATTCTAGGTATGGATTGGTTATCCAGTAATGGTGCCATCCTCAATTGTGAAAAGAGAGTGGTTAGACTTATGACTCGCCTCGGTAACACTCTCAAAATATCTTGTAATCCCATACATTCTGTTATGCTTAGCTACCTAGAATCCCTAGATGCATCTGTTGAAAATTTGTAGTCTATTAGAGTAGTCCGTGAATACTCAGATGTATTTGAAGAGGTGAAGGGCTTACCTCCAAAGCGGGAGATAGACTTCCGCATATACCTTGTTGATAATGCAAAACCCGTAGCTCTACCCATTAGACACATGGCTCCAAGGGAGAGAAAAGAGCTCAGTAAGCAAGCCAAAGGGTTGCTCGAAAAAGGGTTTATAAGGCGGAGTATTTCTGAATGGGGTGCTCCAGTAGTATTCGCAACCAAAGCGGATGGTTCACTTCGCCTATGCGTTGATTATAGAGAGCTAAACAAGCTGACCAAGAAAAATAGGCACCCACTTCCAAGAATAGATGACTTGTTTGACCAGCTTGTAGGTGCGTCGGTTTTCTACCAATTAGATCTGGCTACCGGGTTTCATCAGCTAAGAGTGGCTGAAGACAGCATTGACAAGACCGCGTTCAGAACCCCAGATGGTTTCTTCGAATGGCTTGTCATGCCTTTCGGCTTGACAAACGCACCCGCTTACTTCGTTGACTTGATGAGAAGGGTGTTCAGGGAGTTTCTTAATAAGTTTGTGGTGGTCTTCGTAGACGACATTTTGATTTTCTCGAAGAATGAAGTAGAACATGTTTTTCATTTAAGGGAAGTCATGGATACTCTTCGTGCACGTCGGTTGAAAGCCAAATTCTCCAAATGCCATTTCTGGAGAGAAGAAATGAGGTTTCTTGGACATGTGGTGTCCAAAGAGGGGATAGCTGTGGACCCCGCAAAAGTAGTTGCGGTGCAAGATTGGAAGGTTCCACGGAATGCAACCGAAGTCCGAAGCTTTCTCGGGCTAGCGGGCTTTTACCGAAAGTTCATTAAAGACTTTGCAAAAATCTCAGCCCCACTCACAAGATTGACAAAGAAGAACCTAACTTTCTCTTGGGATTTGGATTGCGATATTGCTTTCCAACGTTTGAAAAGGGCTCTAACAACAGCCCCAGTTCTGACATTGCATGATGGGAGCAAAATGTTTACCGTATACACAAACGCATGCGGTATATGGTTGGGCGCTGTTTTGATGCAAGAAGGCAAGGTAATTTGTTATGGGGGGAGTCAATTGAAGGTACATGAGAAGAACTACTAAACTCATGATTTGGAGCTAGCTGCCATTGTTTTCGCTCTAAAGTCAGGGCGTCATTACCTACTAGAAGAAAGGTTTGAATTGTTTACTGACCATAAATCATTAAAGTACCTTTTCTCACAGAAAGATCTTAACTTAAGACAACAAAGGTGGATGGAATTTCTGGCCTCATATGATTTTGAGATTTCCTATACCCCTGGCAAGGGCAATGTGGTAGCAGACGCCTTGAGTAGAAAGAAGCTGACCTTGAGTCCTCTCTTTGTAGAAAGGCAAAGCTTGGAGTACATAGCAAACTTTAACTTTAGACCCTCCTCTGAAATTGTACCTGGTCTGTTAGCATCGCTAGAGGTACGGCCTACTCTTTTGGACTCAATAGGAACTGTGCAACGAGAAGACCCTCAGCTAGTTGATGTGGTGGATAAGCTAGTTAGGGGTGAGACTTCTAGTCACCTCAATAGATACTCCATCGATGATAAGGGTTGGTTGAGATAGGATAGAAAGCTATGCGTCCCACAAGTAAGGGATTTAGTGAAGACGGTTCTCGAAGAAGCACACCATTCTAAGCTGACCATACACCCAGTCGGATATAAGATGTATAAAGATAAAAAAAGGGTTTTCTTTTGGGATGGCATGAAAAGGGATGTAGCTGAGTTCAACGCTAAGTGCTTGATATGCCAACAAGTCAAAGCAGAGCAGAAGAAGCCTGGTGGCCTGCTTCATCCTCTAGAAGTCCCACAGTGGAAGTGGGATAGCATTTCGATGGACTGTGTTGATGGGTTGCCTAGGTCAAGAAGGGGCAATACCACTATTTGGGTAATAGTGGACAGGCTCACTAAAAGCGCTCACTTTATACATGTTAAGAGTAGAAGGACTGCCTCGTCCCTAGCATCCATTTATCTTAAAGAGATAGTTCGGCTCCATGGGATACCCTCCAGCATAGTAAGTGATCGAGATCCTATATTTACGAGCGAGTTTTGGAAGAGTTTTCAAGAGGTTGTAGGCACACAATTATGCTTAAGCACGGCCTATCACCCCCAAATTGATGGTCAGACAAAAAGGGTGAACATAATATTGGAAGACCTCTTGAGATTGTGCTGTAACGACCTGGATTTTGTCGACTTTGGTTATCGCCATAAACTCAATGATGACTGACCAAACATCGAAAAATACCGGAAAGTTGATGAAAGAAATTAGAGGGTGAGAATAGATAAGATAGAAACTTAGAATAGAAGAAGAAGAACAACACAACATCAAAGTAACACGAACCTCACAGCGGAACGAATAACATATTATATAACATAACTTTGAAATATAAATTGGTATTTGAATATACATATCATTTCCAAAGTACAACACTTACAACACAGTGGAAATAACTATAGTTATACATTCCTGAAGCCTCATGTTCCAAGCTCTTCAAGTATACCTGTAAAATCATGACTACTTGACTGCCCGTACAAAATTGGGCACCCAAGAGTTTAAGGAAAACAAAACAAAATAAACTCCGGGTTAGTCATGGGACTGGTATAAGTAAAAAATAAATAAACAGTTGAACAAGTAAACGATATCTCATAAGACCACGCCGTATAACGGAATGGGTTTTTCCCTTATGAGAATCCAAAATATCTTTATATCAAAAACCTTTTGATATTATAATAATGTCTATCAACCACAATATAATAATCATCTAGTAGAAACGCTTTCATCTCACGTTCTACATATATAGTATACAATCAAAACCGCAAGCACGTATTGGGTAATGGATTTCCAACTATGACAAGGTATGGAACCACCTTTCGCTAGTGTACCTCTAGAGAGGAATACATTGGGTTCAACACGAACATCTTGCAACCCAACCACACATGACCGACCACTCATTTCGCTTGAGTGTATCGAATGTATATCACCAACGGTTGGGATCAGCAACCGTTTCCCGAATGGGACAGCATTGACAATAGATTTTTAGAAGTAAATGAAACTCTAGATCAGGTGATTATACACCCTAATAGGTGCGACCTACATAGCTATGTTGCCTACCCTATTTTTGTCATTTCCCGGTTGTGAGGCTAGAAGCTACGCTTATCTCTGACAGATCACACGTTTATTCACTTTGAATGTCACATCGTCATACCCGCCAAATCACAAATTGATTTCCCTAAAAATACCACGGGTATACAGCTAAGAGAAATGAATTCTTCCGCCAGCAAACGTAAAAACGTTTGAAGAGATCAACTTACGCGATCTATTAAATATACTCTGTCAGAAATTCTTCCATACAAGTCGTCCTGGGACTAGACAAACCGAAGGCACTATTCAGTACATCCATCTTAGGCAATTGTTATCTAAGATTTAAATAATAGCCCTTGCACTTTACTCCGTCTTCAATTATCTTTGGCATATATGCTTCGCAACATTTATGCCAATACAGAGTGGTTCTTTGGATAATAATCCAACCGTTCTCTCCATTTTAACAACGTTAAAATGGTCAAAACTTTAATAGTCTGTGATTTAACTATCAAAGAAAAACACGTGTGCAAACAACGATATTATTTCCAGATGGAAATTATATCGATCAATCATTATTTAACATATATATATATCCACATTTCCTTATTTTCTATGTTTAGAAAATATATGTTATTAACAATGGAAAACATTTCCATAGCTTAATTTCGTTTCACAATCCTTTCACAACTATCAGTCCCTGACTGTAAACTAGTATGAGAACAATTTCCTAAGTATTAATCCCGAAGGCCGAAACCAACATCAGATAGACACTTAGAAAACCATTCAATTTACTAATCTCTAGTCAGTTTCTATTTTTTGCTTAACTCTATTTGATTTACTCTATTTCGAATACTAATATTCGATTAACACTATTTGATATTTATTTTCCATATATCCCCTTTTATTCTTCTGTTAAATCCTGAAATATTTATTTCCGAAATATTTCCTTTTTAAGTACTTCTATTTATTTTCTAAATAAATATCCCTTTCCAAATTCTATTTATTTCTCGAATAAATACTCCATTATATTCCTATTTATTTCTAAGTAAATATGTCTTTATTTTTCTATTTATTTCTGACAAATATTCCTATGAATAAATATCTCCATTTAATCAATTTGTAAATGTTTTACAAATATTGTCCTCTTTAAATTCTATTTGTAAAGGTTTTACAAATATTTCTCTTTCGAATTCATTTTCACAAATATGTCCTTGTATATTTGTTTTCACAAATATTTCCTTGTATATCTTTATTTATTTTTTGAATAAATAATTCATTTAATATATACTATTTATTTATCAAATAAATATCTCCTTTATAAAATCTTATGATTTTATAAATATTTCCTTTTATAAAGATTTCATTTATAAAGATTTCCCTTTATTTATAATTCCATTTATAAATATTCTCTTTTATAAAATCTTATGATTTTATAAATAATTTATTTTCAATATTCACTTTGAAAATTCCCTTTTAAATATTCCGGTATGTTAGGGTATTTAACATATCAAATCATGCTGACCTATATCGTCTAAACACACATAATCGACAACGGATTATATATCACATCGTATATTTCAATATATGAAATAAAATAGTATTTTAAATATTGAGGAATCCAGTCGGATCCCTCCAACCTGTTTCCTTGCATCATAGATGTTAAACAATATAATTAACATCGATAATATTTCACTATGAAATATTCCTCTAAACAGAATCGATATTAGATTAACGATTTATATATATATATCATTATCTATAATTTCAACCCATACATAAGCAATTCAACCAAACAGTTAACACACAGCAATCAACAGATAAATTATCAGTTCTAAGCATATGTTAAAAAATATAACTATTCAGAGTTGGTGAGTTTTACTCACATTGGACGATCATCGTTAATAACGATAACCATCGCTTGATTCAGACGGACAATTTATTTTGCTATAAATTGTAACGAGGCCGAATTCTCTCCCAGTCAGTTCCATTGTATAGGCACCGTCCACATGATCCCGACGGATCTTGTTTCGTCCAATTCTGATATTGTATGGTAAAGTTATGATGTTATAACTGAGTACACTATTTATAGAAGAATTTAACTTGGATTTTACAAATAAAATCATGGGCTTTACCATCACAACTCGGCCCACTCAGCCCTTCAAAAACCCAACCCGCTACGTCCTCTTCTCCTTTTTATCTCGGTCTCTTACTTCCCGAAAAAACACAATGCCATGACCGAAGTTCGGCTTCAACCATCTTCCTCTCCGCTTCACTGATCCTCCAACCGACAACTCCGTTATCTCACACTTCTTAAATACTCCTTCTTCCACCTACCATCTTTCAGTTCGCACCCCCCTTCTCAATTTCGATGAACAGTACATTCCACGCACTCAGCACATTTCGTGTGAACTATATTATCACCAAAAATCCCAATAACTCGCCACAAGCTAGTACTCAACATCTTGAATCCAAATCCACCCACCAAAACAACCGTCAGTGTATAAATCTCCCTTTAGACTCAACCCTAGGTCACGCTGTGGCCTTCCAGTGAACGCGAAAACAAGTGCGGACTCTCGAAAATACACGTCAAGTTGAAGAACAGGTCAAAAGGGTTTCAGCGATAGGAGTTCTGGAATTTATAAAATTTTATACTCTTTGTTTTGATTTATATACTCCTATTTGGTTGAGTTGTGGTTGTTTTAAGACCACTGAGTACGGGCGGTTGAGAAGAAAGGAGACGTGGGCTCTCTTTTGATCAGTTATAAATTTTAGGATATTTATTATTTATTATTTAATTAATATTCGCTCCTACTCTATTTGTATTCGGTCCTTAAAAATTCCTGTGATCACACACGATACCCAAAAATCATGAAAATTGATATGCAGCTAGAGTTTGACATTATGGTCCCAATGAAACTGGTTTCGTCGAATTCCGACTCCGTTTTCTCACACAACATATTTTTAACCGTCAAAATATCGACTGTTTTTCACATTAAAATCCCATACGGCCACATACTAACTTCAAAAATCATGGAAATTGAAATCTAGCAATAATTTAATATTGCGGATCCAACAAAATTTGTTTCGTTGAATTCTGAGGTTGTTTGCAAAAGGGGCTATTTTTAAAGCCCTAAATAACCCATTTAAATATATAAATATATTTAAAAACAATTAAATTTAATATTTATAAATAAATATTATCGTATATATTCACAATAGAATATCATACAGCTTCAAAATTTTCTTATATGAATTTCTAACTCGATATTTCAAATCCCGATTAAATCAATATTCGATTTATACTGAAATTCCTTTTATAAATATAAATAAATCATTATAAATTATAAAGGAATTCCACAATGACTTTTCTAAAATTTGATTTGGACATAAATCAAAATCTACATGATGAAATCCCGATTTTTCTCTTCCACTAGAAAAATATACTTCACCAGCTCCATACGTTTCTTGTTTCACAAAAATCCGATTTAAAACGGACCCTGTACATCCAGTTGAAGTTCAAATCGCCAAATAGCGAACTGCCGCGACGTTACGGGCTCGATTATAATTATAATATAATTATACGTTCAAACTGACATTATTTAAATATATTTTTTATTCTAATTCAACTCTAAGCTGAATTAAATATTTTAAATCGCCCAGTTCACATAAAAATGTCAATTCACTATTTCTGATTATTTCAGAAATTATATATTTTATTTAATTATTAAATTTAATTAAATATTCAATATAATTTAATTAACGACCATTAAATCCCCTAAATCACTATATAATTAAGTAAATTAATTATTATATAGCTGAAAATATGGGTCGTTACATTCTTCTCTACATAAAATAATTTCGTCCTCGAAATTGCTAAGGTAGAAATCAAACCCTACCAACTGGGTTACAAAATATTTGTTTACTTCTTAACTTCAGTTTCACTGAACCAATAAACTTCAATTAAATATTAATTCATTCTTATTAACGAAAATTTTCAAAAATCCTAAAAAAAATTCTAACACCTTAACCATTCGAAAAATTTTGCCAGCACCTCCTTTGTACTGGTCAATAGCTCAAACTCCAACTCGCCACTCTGGGCCATCTCCAACCCAAAAGAAAATCGAACAACCAAGCGGCTTGCCAGTTCGGATCATAAATCTGGGAAAGCGTCGGATAGTTCGAGAACAAACCACAACAGAACGCATATAGAAGAACATTTCATTGTATATAACAACAATGCATCAGATTACAAGAATATACAGAGTATAAAAGAATATTACACAGAAATATCAGAGATTTAAATTACATTTAAATACATAGCAGCGGAAAATAATACAATACACAACTAGAATGAGATATACGGATACAAAGCTTCCCGGATATCGTTCCAGTCGTAAACCAGGATCCTGTGAATATAAATCTGCAAAACCAAAACTACTAGCTGCCCGTGTCAAAATAAGGGCACCCAGAGTTTAGGTCAAAACAATAAACTCCAGGTCAGTCATGTGACTGGTGTGAGAACTAAAGCAGTTATAAATCTTTATTTTCAAAGCTAGGTAAAACAAGGGACCACGCCGTATAACACGGAACGGGTTTCCTCCCAAGAATACCAGTGCATAAGACAAACAACGCAATGCTAAATAAAGAAAAATGAAGCTGTTATAAGACCCAGGTCCCATCACACAATGCAACGCAGTCGAGGATAGGGTTTTCCCTTATAACAGCCAAAGAATGCTTGATACGTTTAAAACAAATCATTTGATACTATTATAAGTGCATAGAGTATAAAACAACTTCAAATCATAAGTATCAATCATAGGCGGCATGAATGCCCCATACCACTATGTCGCCATATATAGGTTTACAAATAAAACCGCAAATGTCACGTATTTGGAAATTGGGTTTCCATCTATGAACCGAGGCTAGGGGCAAGATCCTCAACCGATTCGAGACGCTCTAGCCCGCCCCTCAGGAACAGCCGCAACTGCCCCTTGGATCGTCAGGGCCGGTCCACACGGAGTGGATTATTATGCCTGAACAATACGTCTCCCCACCCTATGGGGTGTAAGTCTGGTCCGTCAGCCGACCAGAATGCATTCGGCCGAAACCGATATAACCGAGGCGCCTCGCAACAGCAACAACAACATAAGTCAAACTCGTCAGGGCGTGTAAAACCACTGACGCCACTTCTAACTAGAAAGAAACGCATGCCCTCCCTGAGGTCCGTCTCCCGTTTTTGATTCATACCGGGTGTGAAACTCGCGAATCAAACGTTACACAAAGCTACGCCACAAAGGCCGTGCTTTGATCATCACCACAAGACTTTGCTTTTCAACAGAAGCCTTGATCATTTGCATCTTAGCATGCCACACAGGCAAACCACTCTATGCAACCGATATCAGTCACACAGAATGAAATCCAATGTCAGACACACAGTCCATTTACAAGTCCGTTCTGGGGCTGAACGAAACCGGAGGCACCTAGTACCCCGCATATCCATCGATCTCCAAGTACGTCTGGACGATCACCAACTGTTTCCATCTTCTTGGGTGTACAGCCCAATCAAGATCATCAGTTATCACCCAAACGACGTGAAGACCTCCGGTCTTCGACCATCGTCTTCATCTTCGACTTATCGTCGTATCAGTTATTCAGAATGGGATAAACCCGGTCTTCCCGAATAACTCGCGTATATTTTATAAAAGTGTTACACAAACACAACATACGCCTCATTCCAATTCATCAGTCACTAACCGTAAATTAATCAAGAGAATAATTCCCCAAATATTAACCCCGAAGGCCGAAACCAACATCAGATCAATATCCAGAAAACCATTCTGCTTGGCTAACCGACAGTTAGTTTCTAAATTTCACGTTCAAATCTAATTAAAGATTTAACTATCGCCTGGAGCAAAACTGGTGATACTCCATTCTCGATCTTTTCAATCTAATTAAAGATTCATTAAAACTCCACTTAGTTTTAATCATTATCTGGGTTAAAGAATCAGTGTCATTTAAAACACGATTCACGATAAACCCAAAATCACATTCCATTAATTATCGGGTTAAAGAACAAGTGTTATTTAAAACACTGTTCACGATAAACCCAAAAATCAATACCAATTCAATTCCAATTAAATATCATTTAATTGGTACACTTCATTAAATCTAAATAAAAAGATTTAATCTTTTCTCAACTGGGTTCAAGAACAGTGTTAGTGAAGACACCATTCACGACAAACCCAAATCACATTCGATATTCAATACAAGGCTCTGAATAGAAAATATATCGGCTTATATTCAATATCGAATTCTACGACTAACAAATGTCGTATTGGAAATAACGATACAAATATATATCTTTCAAATTTCCATAACAACACCTGTAATGTCACGAATTCCAACATCGAAATATTCCGAAGACAATTTCGATTCAAATCCACTCCAATGCAATCATTGGAAATTTTGGTTATTTTCAAAACCATTTCAAATTCAATTTATTTATTTAAAAATAAATAGAATTATAATTCTAGTTCAAAACTAGTTCATTTCGATAAAAATCCATTTTTTTATCTTTTCAAATATGGAGATTTTCACCCCAAACTTTCACAAATCATTTCTTATGATTTTACACAAATTATTACTATTTTTAATAATTTTATCAAGGCCCGTACAGTCGATTTCCAACAATGGCCATCGAACTGCACTTACAACGACCTTTTTCGAATTTGATTTGGACGTATCTCCAAATCCAACCGTTAGATTTCAAATTTCTAACATTAATTAGAAAGCTCTTTTCGATACGAACCCAACGGTTCCGGTTTTAGGAGAATCCGACGGTCGGATCTCCTGTAATGTCCGTTTGAAATAAATGGTCGAAATTCGCGAACTGCCGCGGCGCGGCGCGTTCTATTCAGGCCATTATATTATATATAATATATATAATATATATTTCGTCGATTTCTATTTAAAACGAATTATATAAATAGTTTTGAATTCGTTTCAAAAACATTTTCAACTTCCATTTCAATTCAAATCAAAATTGAATTCTTCTCTATAAATTCGTTTTAAAATTCATTTCTATTCAATTCGAATTTCAATTCAATTTGAATTCATTTCAATTCGCTTTCTATTCCATTTGAATTCGTTTTCAATTCAATTCATTTCGAAATCGTTTTCAATTCATTTCATTTCGAAATCGTTTTCAATTCAATTCATTTCGAAATCGTTTTCAATTCATTTCATTTCGAAATCGTTTTCAATTTATTTTGAATTCGTTTTCAATTCAATTCATTTCGAAATCGTTTTCAATTCAATTCATTTCGAAATCGTTTTCAATTCATTTCATTTCGAAATCGTTTTCAATTCAATTCATTTCGAAATCGTTTTCAATTCATTTCATTTCGAAATCGTTTTCAATTCGATATAAATATCGTTCACGTCAAAATGGCGTCCATACACGGCTTCATAAATTTCTATTTTCAAATATTCTATTTCAAATATTTCTTTTTCAAAATAGTTGTTATTATCAAAATATTTCGTTCAACACATGACCAATCTCAATGAATGAGTACTGTCAACACATGAACTTTTATTTTATAATATTCTTTATTTTTCAAATTGGAATGAGGCCCAATCAATTACCATATAAAGTTAATTATATGGATTTTCATACAACACATGTATATCATAGCATTGAAAAATAATCAACCATCAACCAAAGTGCACTACACTGCATAAGCATCAAATACAGATATTCAACGCTTATAACAGCCTGTCAATCAATCGATCGACATATTTAATCAATCAGGATGAGTGAACTGCATATTTCATCCTAACACCCGTGTGGGGTTTCAAACAATCAAACACAGATTTTATTTGTGCAGTTGGGCGATGTGTGAAATTTATCGACCCAATCAATATCATTCAAATAAGTGTACATAAACAAACCATCTGGTTTGTAAATGAATATTTATTTATTCACTTCACTATTTTCATATTCACGTTAAAAATTATATTTTTAACGATAAAACATTTTATTTCAACCTATGAATTTCTATTCAATTCATTTATTCAATAAAATGATATTTTTATTTTTCTAACATGTTTTAGAAAATTTCGGCGGCATAACGGCACGATACTAGAAACGGGACAAGGCCTAGCCTTATCCCCGGTCTAGTGAAGGCCCACGCCATTCACACATCAATCAAATCAATTCGTTATGCAAACCGCAAACTTTGGAGTAAGGATCTAACCTAGCCTTACTCCTTCGCCTTATAACGGCGCACGTCTAATCCTAACCAATTTATCGATTCGATTTTTCACACCACAAACCACATTCAAACAATATCGCAATCAATCACCAAACTGTCAAACAAACAAGTCCATGGTCTGTGGACGATTGTGTCGGGTGCTACTAAGCACCGTCTGCATCCTAGTATATATATATAACTAGAAAATAAATAGAAAGGTGAGAAATTCTCACATATAGCTGTCCTAGCTCCACGGCACTTCATTGATAGAAATCTTCATCGCTATCGCATCATCGCCATCTTCGTTGCCCGTAGTCACTATATATATAAAAATCGAATTTTTATTTCAAAGTTCAATATATAAAAATCGAATTTTTAGTTCAAAGTTCAATATATAAAAATCGAATTTTTATTTCAAAGTTCAATATATAAAAATCGAATTTTTAGTTCAAAGTTCAATATATAAAAATCGAATTTTTACTTCAAAGTTCAATATATAAAAATCGAATTTTTACTTCAAAGTTCAATATATAAAAATCGAATTTTTATTTCAAAGTTCAATATATAAAAATCGAATTTTTATTTCAAAGTTCAATATATAAAAATCGAATTTTTATTTCTAAGTTCAATATATAAAAATCGAATTTTTATTTCAAAGTTCAATATATAAAAATCGAATTTTTATTTCAAAGTTCAATATATAAAAATCGAATTTTTATTTCAAAGTTCAATATATAAAAATCGAATTTTTAGTTCGAAGTTCAATATATAAAAATCGAATTTTTAGTTCAAAGTTCAATATATAAAAATCCTATTTTTTTTCGAAGTTCAAAACATAAAAACTATATTTTTCTTTCGACTTTCGATATATAGAAATCTGATTTTTCCTTTTAAATTTCTAATCTCTTCCTAGTTTAGAAATCATTTTAAATTCAGTTTAAAAATCATTTTCCCTTTCAAAATAAAATCAGTTTTACTTCCTATAAAAATCAGTTTTCAAAACAAAAATAAAATAATCAGTTTTCAAATTTTAAAATAATCAGTTTTTAAAACTTAAAATAATCAGTTTTTCAAATTTAAATAAAATAATCAGTTTTCATTTTTAAAATAATCAGGTTTTAAAACTTAAAATAATCAGTTTTTCAAATTTAAATAAAATAATCAGTTTTCATTTTTAAAATAATCAGGTTTTAAAACTTAAAATAATCAGTTTTTCAAATTTAAATAAAATAATCAGTTTTCATTTTTAAAATAATCAGGTTTTAAAACTTAAAATAATCAGTTTTTCAAATTTAAATAAAATAATCAGTTTTCATTTTTAAAATAATCAGGTTTTAAAACTTAAAATAATCAGTTTTTCAAATTTAAATAAAATAATCAGTTTTCATTTTTAAAATAATCAGGTTTACATTTTCTGTTTTTAAATAAAATAAAAATAAAATAAATAAAAAAAAAAAAAAAAAAAAAAAAAAAAAAAAAAAAAAAAAAAAAAAAAAAAAAAAAAAAAAAAAAAAAAAAACTTACAGGGGTGGTGCATCGACTTCATCGGCGGCAGCTTCTAGGGGGGCATCGACTTCATCGGCGGCAGGTGGTTGGGGCCCCACCGATGGCGTCGCGACCTCGATTTGGCTGCGGAGGGGGGGTTCGATAACTGGAAGGACGAGGGGTGGGGGAGGAAGCTTCGTCGAGGGGGGGGGCTGAGCGGCGCGCGATTGGGGGAGGGAGCGGAAATCGCCTGGCGGCGGTGGTTAGGGTAGGGGGCGGGATCGACGAGGCGGGGTTCTTTTTTTTTTTTTTTTTTTTCCTTTTTTTGTTTCTGAAATGAGAAAGTAACGGGGGGGGGGGGGTGTTTATAAAAGAAAATATATTTAATTATTTATTCAATTAATTCTCCGTAAAGTTGCTTTTTCGTTTGGGCTTTGAATTGGATCCAACGACTGTCGTCCCTAGCGTAATACCCCCATTCCGGATACAATGGGATATGTATCGCAAGCTGATTTGATCGTTACAATCAGTTTCCTTTTGAATTTTCATTTAAATCACTATATTGAATTTTAAACATACATTTCAAATTACCGGGGTCACATACTAACTAGAAAAATTCCAGAAAAATATTTTCTAGCTTCGTATTGACGATACGGTCCTAACAAAACTAGTTTCGTCAAATTCTGAGACCGTTTGAAAAATGGCCAATTTCCAGTCGATTAAAATCAACTGAAACTGGTCAAACGCGTTTTCCTTTGCCACGCTCACATATTGATTCGAAAAATTATGAAATTTGAAATCTAGCAATAACTTTACATCACGGACCCAACAAAACTGGTTTCGTCGAAATCCGAGGTCGTTTGCAAAATGTCCATTTTTAAGGGCCTGAATTCCATAGCGACTATTCAGAATTTTCAACTGGACATATCTTTTGATTCCCGCTAAGAAATTTTGATCATTCGGGTTCGTTGGAAAGATATTCACTATTAGATTCCATTATTTTTGGTTTCACTAAAATCCGGATTGTTTTGCACCCGGTACATTCAATTGAAGTTTGAAATCGAATTATCGAACTACCGCGCCATTTTCAATTCTATTTATAATTATATATAATTATTTATATTCTAACGACGACGCGTATAATATATACGTTCGAATATATTCAAAATAAATTTCTCGTCGATATTATTTAAAATAATTCATTTTAAATAATCTAAATTCGCTAAAATGGCCAAAATAAAAATTTTAAACTGGCCCAGATTTTACGGGTTGTTACAATCTCCCCCACTTAAAACTTTTCGTCCCCGAAAAGGAACAAAGTCGAAAGTGGTTTGATTATTCAGCTCCACATTTGATCTGGCTTCCATTCTCCAACTCTTTAGTTTCTGAGAATTTTTAAAATTTCAAAAATTTGGCTAACACCCTAAATTTTTGAAAAATTTCGCCATAACCTCCCCTGCACCGGGAGCATCGGGAAATTGCAAATAGCGTTCCCGGTCCTTCAGATCTCAAAAAGAAAAAGAAAAAGCCAAGCGGCTAGCCAATAGGCTCATAAAATCATCATCACCCAAACAAAACAGTAAATTATGTAATAAACATGTACCTATTTGTCGGGCAAACAAATTTTATTCTCTGCTCTAGCCTCCTTGCTATGACCTGTTCAATGATATATATGTATATGCAAACAAATGCGACCAATTTTCAATAGAGTTCAATATTTGATTCAATTAGGCATAATTGTTCAAAATTAGCAAACAATTAAACAAACAACACAAACTTCAATCAATTAGTGGATTAACGTTTCAAATTCATAATTTCGATATATATACAAAAATCAGATTTTTGATGCCAAATCACAACAATTAGCCCTATCTAATTTTGGTTCTCACACCAGTCAATAGGAAATATATAGATATCAAACCTTCGAAACACGAACATAAATGTTGATGATGCGATCGCTATCATCAATATCATCTCCGGGCGACTAGGGTGTGGTGCTATATCTATCCAATATATTAAAACTTCGAATACACGCTAGCTAGGCGCATACGCAAAAATCTTTATATTTTGGATTGTCCTAATCAATATAAAATAAATAATCAAATACGAATAATTGATTTAAATTTTCAAATCAAAAATCGTTTTCATTTTAAAAATATACTCTTCACACTCGTTCTAGGATACTACTGATCCCATCTCTAACGAGTCATTCCATTGGATATTACTAATCCAATATCTGATGAATTCCTTCGTACGGTTCTAATGTGTCTTGTTCTCTGCTTTGTAAACCAAAGCTCTGATACCAACTGAGAAGACCCGTAACTTCCCCGTAAAGGAAAGCGTCGGATAGTTCGAGAACAAACCACAACAGAACGCATATAGAAGAACATTTCATTGTATATAACAACAATGCATCAGATTACAAGAATATACAGAGTATAAAAGAATATTACACAGAAATATCAGAGATTTAAATTACATTTAAATACATAGCAGCGGAAAATAATACAATACACAACTAGAATGAGATATACGGATACAAAGCTTCCCGGATATCGTTCCAGTCGTAAACCAGGATCCTGTGAATATAAATCTGCAAAACCAAAACTACTAGCTGCCCGTGTCAAAATAAGGGCACCCAGAGTTTAGGTCAAAACAATAAACTCCAGGTCAGTCATGTGACTGGTGTGAGAACTAAAGCAGTTATAAATCTTTATTTTCAAAGCTAGGTAAAACAAGGGACCACGCCGTATAACACGGAACGGGTTTCCTCCCAAGAATACCAGTGCATAAGACAAACAACGCAATGCTAAATAAAGAAAAATGAAGCTGTTATAAGACCCAGGTCCCATCACACAATGCAACGCAGTCGAGGATAGGGTTTTCCCTTATAACAGCCAAAGAATGCTTGATACGTTTAAAACAAATCATTTGATACTATTATAAGTGCATAGAGTATAAAACAACTTCAAATCATAAGTATCAATCATAGGCGGCATGAATGCCCCATACCACTATGTCGCCATATATAGGTTTACAAATAAAACCGCAAATGTCACGTATTTGGAAATTGGGTTTCCATCTATGAACCGAGGCTAGGGGCAAGATCCTCAACCGATTCGAGACGCTCTAGCCCGCCCCTCAGGAACAGCCGCAACTGCCCCTTGGATCGTCAGGGCCGGTCCACACGGAGTGGATTATTATGCCTGAACAATACGTCTCCCCACCCTATGGGGTGTAAGTCTGGTCCGTCAGCCGACCAGAATGCATTCGGCCGAAACCGATATAACCGAGGCGCCTCGCAACAGCAACAACAACATAAGTCAAACTCGTCAGGGCGTGTAAAACCACTGACGCCACTTCTAACTAGAAAGAAACGCATGCCCTCCCTGAGGTCCGTCTCCCGTTTTTGATTCATACCGGGTGTGAAACTCGCGAATCAAACGTTACACAAAGCTACGCCACAAAGGCCGTGCTTTGATCATCACCACAAGACTTTGCTTTTCAACAGAAGCCTTGATCATTTGCATCTTAGCATGCCACACAGGCAAACCACTCTATGCAACCGATATCAGTCACACAGAATGAAATCCAATGTCAGACACACAGTCCATTTACAAGTCCGTTCTGGGGCTGAACGAAACCGGAGGCACCTAGTACCCCGCATATCCATCGATCTCCAAGTACGTCTGGACGATCACCAACTGTTTCCATCTTCTTGGGTGTACAGCCCAATCAAGATCATCAGTTATCACCCAAACGACGTGAAGACCTCCGGTCTTCGACCATCGTCTTCATCTTCGACTTATCGTCGTATCAGTTATTCAGAATGGGATAAACCCGGTCTTCCCGAATAACTCGCGTATATTTTATAAAAGTGTTACACAAACACAACATACGCCTCATTCCAATTCATCAGTCACTAACCGTAAATTAATCAAGAGAATAATTCCCCAAATATTAACCCCGAAGGCCGAAACCAACATCAGATCAATATCCAGAAAACCATTCTGCTTGGCTAACCGACAGTTAGTTTCTAAATTTCACGTTCAAATCTAATTAAAGATTTAACTATCGCCTGGAGCAAAACTGGTGATACTCCATTCTCGATCTTTTCAATCTAATTAAAGATTCATTAAAACTCCACTTAGTTTTAATCATTATCTGGGTTAAAGAATCAGTGTCATTTAAAACACGATTCACGATAAACCCAAAATCACATTCCATTAATTATCGGGTTAAAGAACAAGTGTTATTTAAAACACTGTTCACGATAAACCCAAAAATCAATACCAATTCAATTCCAATTAAATATCATTTAATTGGTACACTTCATTAAATCTAAATAAAAAGATTTAATCTTTTCTCAACTGGGTTCAAGAACAGTGTTAGTGAAGACACCATTCACGACAAACCCAAATCACATTCGATATTCAATACAAGGCTCTGAATAGAAAATATATCGGCTTATATTCAATATCGAATTCTACGACTAACAAATGTCGTATTGGAAATAACGATACAAATATATATCTTTCAAATTTCCATAACAACACCTGTAATGTCACGAATTCCAACATCGAAATATTCCGAAGACAATTTCGATTCAAATCCACTCCAATGCAATCATTGGAAATTTTGGTTATTTTCAAAACCATTTCAAATTCAATTTATTTATTTAAAAATAAATAGAATTATAATTCTAGTTCAAAACTAGTTCATTTCGATAAAAATCCATTTTTTTATCTTTTCAAATATGGAGATTTTCACCCCAAACTTTCACAAATCATTTCTTATGATTTTACACAAATTATTACTATTTTTAATAATTTTATCAAGGCCCGTACAGTCGATTTCCAACAATGGCCATCGAACTGCACTTACAACGACCTTTTTCGAATTTGATTTGGACGTATCTCCAAATCCAACCGTTAGATTTCAAATTTCTAACATTAATTAGAAAGCTCTTTTCGATACGAACCCAACGGTTCCGGTTTTAGGAGAATCCGACGGTCGGATCTCCTGTAATGTCCGTTTGAAATAAATGGTCGAAATTCGCGAACTGCCGCGGCGCGGCGCGTTCTATTCAGGCCATTATATTATATATAATATATATAATATATATTTCGTCGATTTCTATTTAAAACGAATTATATAAATAGTTTTGAATTCGTTTCAAAAACATTTTCAACTTCCATTTCAATTCAAATCAAAATTGAATTCTTCTCTATAAATTCGTTTTAAAATTCATTTCTATTCAATTCGAATTTCAATTCAATTTGAATTCATTTCAATTCGCTTTCTATTCCATTTGAATTCGTTTTCAATTCAATTCATTTCGAAATCGTTTTCAATTCATTTCATTTCGAAATCGTTTTCAATTCAATTCATTTCGAAATCGTTTTCAATTCATTTCATTTCGAAATCGTTTTCAATTTATTTTGAATTCGTTTTCAATTCAATTCATTTCGAAATCGTTTTCAATTCAATTCATTTCGAAATCGTTTTCAATTCATTTCATTTCGAAATCGTTTTCAATTCAATTCATTTCGAAATCGTTTTCAATTCATTTCATTTCGAAATCGTTTTCAATTCGATATAAATATCGTTCACGTCAAAATGGCGTCCATACACGGCTTCATAAATTTCTATTTTCAAATATTCTATTTCAAATATTTCTTTTTCAAAATAGTTGTTATTATCAAAATATTTCGTTCAACACATGACCAATCTCAATGAATGAGTACTGTCAACACATGAACTTTTATTTTATAATATTCTTTATTTTTCAAATTGGAATGAGGCCCAATCAATTACCATATAAAGTTAATTATATGGATTTTCATACAACACATGTATATCATAGCATTGAAAAATAATCAACCATCAACCAAAGTGCACTACACTGCATAAGCATCAAATACAGATATTCAACGCTTATAACAGCCTGTCAATCAATCGATCGACATATTTAATCAATCAGGATGAGTGAACTGCATATTTCATCCTAACACCCGTGTGGGGTTTCAAACAATCAAACACAGATTTTATTTGTGCAGTTGGGCGATGTGTGAAATTTATCGACCCAATCAATATCATTCAAATAAGTGTACATAAACAAACCATCTGGTTTGTAAATGAATATTTATTTATTCACTTCACTATTTTCATATTCACGTTAAAAATTATATTTTTAACGATAAAACATTTTATTTCAACCTATGAATTTCTATTCAATTCATTTATTCAATAAAATGATATTTTTATTTTTCTAACATGTTTTAGAAAATTTCGGCGGCATAACGGCACGATACTAGAAACGGGACAAGGCCTAGCCTTATCCCCGGTCTAGTGAAGGCCCACGCCATTCACACATCAATCAAATCAATTCGTTATGCAAACCGCAAACTTTGGAGTAAGGATCTAACCTAGCCTTACTCCTTCGCCTTATAACGGCGCACGTCTAATCCTAACCAATTTATCGATTCGATTTTTCACACCACAAACCACATTCAAACAATATCGCAATCAATCACCAAACTGTCAAACAAACAAGTCCATGGTCTGTGGACGATTGTGTCGGGTGCTACTAAGCACCGTCTGCATCCTAGTATATATATATAACTAGAAAATAAATAGAAAGGTGAGAAATTCTCACATATAGCTGTCCTAGCTCCACGGCACTTCATTGATAGAAATCTTCATCGCTATCGCATCATCGCCATCTTCGTTGCCCGTAGTCACTATATATATAAAAATCGAATTTTTATTTCAAAGTTCAATATATAAAAATCGAATTTTTAGTTCAAAGTTCAATATATAAAAATCGAATTTTTATTTCAAAGTTCAATATATAAAAATCGAATTTTTAGTTCAAAGTTCAATATATAAAAATCGAATTTTTACTTCAAAGTTCAATATATAAAAATCGAATTTTTACTTCAAAGTTCAATATATAAAAATCGAATTTTTATTTCAAAGTTCAATATATAAAAATCGAATTTTTATTTCAAAGTTCAATATATAAAAATCGAATTTTTATTTCTAAGTTCAATATATAAAAATCGAATTTTTATTTCAAAGTTCAATATATAAAAATCGAATTTTTATTTCAAAGTTCAATATATAAAAATCGAATTTTTATTTCAAAGTTCAATATATAAAAATCGAATTTTTAGTTCGAAGTTCAATATATAAAAATCGAATTTTTAGTTCAAAGTTCAATATATAAAAATCCTATTTTTTTTCGAAGTTCAAAACATAAAAACTATATTTTTCTTTCGACTTTCGATATATAGAAATCTGATTTTTCCTTTTAAATTTCTAATCTCTTCCTAGTTTAGAAATCATTTTAAATTCAGTTTAAAAATCATTTTCCCTTTCAAAATAAAATCAGTTTTACTTCCTATAAAAATCAGTTTTCAAAACAAAAATAAAATAATCAGTTTTCAAATTTTAAAATAATCAGTTTTTAAAACTTAAAATAATCAGTTTTTCAAATTTAAATAAAATAATCAGTTTTCATTTTTAAAATAATCAGGTTTTAAAACTTAAAATAATCAGTTTTTCAAATTTAAATAAAATAATCAGTTTTCATTTTTAAAATAATCAGGTTTTAAAACTTAAAATAATCAGTTTTTCAAATTTAAATAAAATAATCAGTTTTCATTTTTAAAATAATCAGGTTTTAAAACTTAAAATAATCAGTTTTTCAAATTTAAATAAAATAATCAGTTTTCATTTTTAAAATAATCAGGTTTTAAAACTTAAAATAATCAGTTTTTCAAATTTAAATAAAATAATCAGTTTTCATTTTTAAAATAATCAGGTTTACATTTTCTGTTTTTAAATAAAATAAAAATAAAATAAATAAAAAAAAAAAAAAAAAAAAAAAAAAAAAAAAAAAAAAAAAAAAAAAAAAAAAAAAAAAAAAAAAAAAAAAACTTACAGGGGTGGTGCATCGACTTCATCGGCGGCAGCTTCTAGGGGGGCATCGACTTCATCGGCGGCAGGTGGTTGGGGCCCCACCGATGGCGTCGCGACCTCGATTTGGCTGCGGAGGGGGGGTTCGATAACTGGAAGGACGAGGGGTGGGGGAGGAAGCTTCGTCGAGGGGGGGGGCTGAGCGGCGCGCGATTGGGGGAGGGAGCGGAAATCGCCTGGCGGCGGTGGTTAGGGTAGGGGGCGGGATCGACGAGGCGGGGTTCTTTTTTTTTTTTTTTTTTTTCCTTTTTTTGTTTCTGAAATGAGAAAGTAACGGGGGGGGGGGGGGTGTTTATAAAAGAAAATATATTTAATTATTTATTCAATTAATTCTCCGTAAAGTTGCTTTTTCGTTTGGGCTTTGAATTGGATCCAACGACTGTCGTCCCTAGCGTAATACCCCCATTCCGGATACAATGGGATATGTATCGCAAGCTGATTTGATCGTTACAATCAGTTTCCTTTTGAATTTTCATTTAAATCACTATATTGAATTTTAAACATACATTTCAAATTACCGGGGTCACATACTAACTAGAAAAATTCCAGAAAAATATTTTCTAGCTTCGTATTGACGATACGGTCCTAACAAAACTAGTTTCGTCAAATTCTGAGACCGTTTGAAAAATGGCCAATTTCCAGTCGATTAAAATCAACTGAAACTGGTCAAACGCGTTTTCCTTTGCCACGCTCACATATTGATTCGAAAAATTATGAAATTTGAAATCTAGCAATAACTTTACATCACGGACCCAACAAAACTGGTTTCGTCGAAATCCGAGGTCGTTTGCAAAATGTCCATTTTTAAGGGCCTGAATTCCATAGCGACTATTCAGAATTTTCAACTGGACATATCTTTTGATTCCCGCTAAGAAATTTTGATCATTCGGGTTCGTTGGAAAGATATTCACTATTAGATTCCATTATTTTTGGTTTCACTAAAATCCGGATTGTTTTGCACCCGGTACATTCAATTGAAGTTTGAAATCGAATTATCGAACTACCGCGCCATTTTCAATTCTATTTATAATTATATATAATTATTTATATTCTAACGACGACGCGTATAATATATACGTTCGAATATATTCAAAATAAATTTCTCGTCGATATTATTTAAAATAATTCATTTTAAATAATCTAAATTCGCTAAAATGGCCAAAATAAAAATTTTAAACTGGCCCAGATTTTACGGGTTGTTACAATCTCATGCTTATATCAAATATAAACTTGTACCTTTTTGTCGGGCATATTATTATATCCCTTCCACCTGTTACCCATTTCAGCATATACCAATATCAATCCAATCAAACTCTGATCAATTTATCCATAACACAACCATTCGCTTATCCAAGCCAAATTCAATTTCAAATCAAGGTTCTATTCCTGATTTTCAAATTCTTAACTCATCAATCCAATACCATTTCAGATTCTATCTCACAGTTCAAAATCTGATTCTACTTGACATATCATATCCAATTCAATTTCCAGTTAATGGGTTTCAATTCAGTTCCAGCTTGGTTTCACAAATTTTTATTTAAATTTGTTTTTACAAACAGTCTCTTCCTGGGAGTTTTAAACAGCTTTGCTTTTTCCTCAAAAATCAAAATTTCCTTTGCAGGATTCGAACACTTGCTTTTCTCAAATCAATTCAAAAACAATGTCTTTAGTAGTAATCTGTCACTTAGAACTCGAAAATGAACACTAATGATGTGGCCAGCATCATCAGAGTTATTTACCAGCTATAAAAGTGAGTTCAATACTATATCACTTTTGAAAACCATTTCTGAATCATTTCTATTTTTAAATCTTTTCAAAATACCTATTCACCATGCTTGTAAAACAATTTAAAATCTCCCAGGATTTTAAAATTCTCATATACTAATTTCAAATCCATTTACGAACACCTTTCCAATTTCAAGGCTTTTAATTTCAATTCTGATTTTAACTTTAGATTTAATTCATCTGACTCCACGTATTTCATTTATATAAATTCTAATTGGTTATTTACATAACCATTTCACATTTTATAATCTTATTTGATTATAATCACAACCAATATATCCAATATATACATTCATTCCAGTATATATATATCTTTTATATATCAAATATAATTTGGGTAAAATTATTCTGTTAACCCACTTTTTAAAACATATCATGTGGACCCATCGTATTCTAGTGTTTTAAAAACCCCTAAAGATATTGTGGTTCCCCACCATCGACCAGAATCCATAAACCACTCAACCAATAAATCTACTCAATATAAAAACATTTTTATATCAATAACAAATACGTTCACTCGTATATATACACTCAACTCAATCTAGGGTGTTACTAACCCCATCTCCACTGAGTCACGCCACAGAGCCAAGGTAATACTTAACCTTAAGCTCCGATACCAACTGTAACGACCCGGATTTTGTCGAATTTGGTTATCGCCATAAACTCAATGATGACTAACCAAACATCGAAAAATACCAGAAAGTTAATGAAAGAAATTAGAGGGTGAGAATAGATCAGATAGAAACTTAGAATAGAAGAAGAACAACACAACATCAAAGTAACACGAACCTCATAGAGGAACGAATAACATGTTATATAACATAACTTGGAAATATAAATCTGTACTTGAATATACATATCATTTCCAAAGTATAGCACTTACAACACAGCGAAAATAACTATAGCTATACAATCCTAAAGCCTCCTGCTCCAAGCTCTTGAAGTATACCTGTAAAATCCTGACTACTTGACTTCCCGTACAAAATAGGGCACCCAGGATTTTAGGGAAAACAAAACAAAATACACTTCGGGTCAGTCATGGGACTGGTACGTGTAAAACAGCTTAAAACAGTTGAACAAGTAAACGATATCTCATAAGACCACGTCGTATAACGAAACGGGTTTTTCCCTTATGAGAATCCAAAATATCTTTATATCAAAAACCTTTTGATATTATAATAATGTCTATCAACCACAATATAATAATCATCTAGCAGAAACGCTTTCATCTCAAGTTCTACATATATAGTATACAATCAAAACCGCAAGCACGTATTGGGTAATGGATTTCAAACTATGACAAGGTATGGAACCACCTTTCGCTAGTGTACCTCTAGAGAGGAATACACTGGGTTCAACAAGAACATCTTGCAACCCAACCACACATGACCGACCACTCATTTCGCTTGAGTGTATCCAATGTATATCACCAACGGTTGGGATCAGCAACCGTTTCCCGAATGGGACAACATTGACAATAGATTTTTAGAAGTAAATGAAACTCTAGATCAGGTGATTATACACCCTAATAGGTGCGACCTACATAGCCATGTTGCCTGCCCGATTTTTGTCATTTCCTAGTTGTGAGGCTAGAAGCTACGCTTATCTCTGACAGATCACACGTTTATTCACTTTGAATGTCACATCGTCATACCCGCCAAATCACAAATTGATTTCCCCAAAAATACCATGGGTATATAGCTAAGAGAAATGAATTCTTCCGCCACCAAACGTAAATACGTTTGAAGAGATCAACTTACGCGATCTATTAAATATACTCTGTCAGACATTCTTCCATACAGGTCGTCCTGGAACTGGACAAACCGAAGGCACTATTCAATACTCCATCTTAGGCAATTGTTATCTAAGATTTATACAATAGCCTTTGCACTTTACTCCGTCTTCAATTATCTTTGGCATATATAATTCACAATGTTTATGCCAATACAGAGTGGTTCTTTGGATAATAATCCAACCGGTCTCTCCATATTAACAACGTTAAAATGGTCAAAACTTTAATAGTCTGTGATTTAACTATCAAAGAAAAACACGTGTGCAAACAACGATATTATTTCCAGATGGAAATTATATCGATCAATCATTATTTAACATATATATATATATATATTCACATTACCTTATTTTCTATGTTTAGAAAATATATGTTATTAACAATGGAAAACATTTCCAGAGCTTAATTTCGTTTCATTATCCTTTCACAACTATCAGTCCCTGACTGTAAACTAATATGAGAACAATTTCCTAAGTATTAATCCTGAAGGCCGAAACCAACATCAGATAGACACTTAGAAAACCATTCAATTTACTAATCTCTAGTCAGTTTCTACTTTTGCTTAACTCTATTTGATTTACTCTATTTCGAATACTAATATTCGATTAACTCTATTTGATATTTATTTTCCACATATCCCCTTTTATTCTTCTGTTAAATCCTGAATTATTTATTTTCGAAATATTTCCTTTTTAAGTACCTCTATTTATTTTCTAAATAAATATCCCTATCCTAATTCTATTTATTTCTCAAATAAATACTCCTTTATATTCCTATTTATTTCTAAATAAATATTCCTTTAATTTTCTTTTTATTTCTGACAAATATTCCTATGAATAAATATCTCCATTTAATCTATCTGTAAATGTTTTACAAATATTGTCCTCTTTAAATTCTATTTGTAAAGGTTTTACAAATATTTCTCTTTCGATTTCATTTTCACAAATATGTCCCTGTATATTTGTTTTCACAAACATTTCCTTGTATATCTTTATTTATTTTTTGAATAAATAATTCGTTTAATATCTCTATTTATTTAACAAATAAATATCTCCTTTATAAAATCTTATGATTTTATAAATATTTCCTTTTATAAAGATTTCATTTATAAAGATTTCCCTTTATTTATAATTCCATTTATAAATATTCTCTTTTATAAAATCTTATGATTTTATAAATAATTTATTTTCAATATTCACTTTGAAAATTCCCTTTTCAATATTCCGTTATGTTAGGGTATTTTACATATCAAATCATGCTGACCAATATCGTCCAAACACACATAATCGACAACGGATTATATATCACATCGTATATTTCAATATATGAAATAAAACAGTATTTTAAATATTGAGGAATCCAATCGGATCCCTCCAATCTGTTTCCCTGCATCACAGATGTTAAACAATATAATTAACACAGATAATATTTCACTATGAAATATTCTGCTAAACAGAATCGATATTAGATTAACGATTTTTATATATGTATATATATATATAACGTTATCTATAATTTCAACCCGTACATAAGCAACTCAACCAAACAGTTAACGCACAGCAATCAGTAGATAAATTATCAGTTCTAAGCATATGTTAAAAAATATAACTGTTCAGAGTTGGTGAGTTTTACTTACATTGGACGATCATCGTTAATAACGATAACCATCGCTTGATTTAGACGGACAATTTATTTTGCTATAAATTGTAACGAGGTCGAATTCTCTCCCAGTCAGTTCCATTGTATAGGCACCATCCACACGATCCCGACGGATCTTGTTTCATCCAAATCTGATATAGTATGGTAATGTTATGATGTTATAACTGAGTACACTATTTATAGAAGAATTTAACTTGGATTTTATAAATAAAATCATGGGCTTTACCATCACAACTTGGCTCACTCAGCCCTTCAAAAACCCAACCCGCTACGTCCACTTCTCCTTTTTTTCCCGGTCTCCTTCTTCCCGATAAAACACAATGCCATGACTGATGTTTGGCTTCAACCATCTTCCTCTCCGCTTCATTGATCCTCCAACCGACAACTCCATTATCTCACACTTCTTAAATACTCCTTCTTCCACCTACCATCTTTCAGTTTGCACCCCCACTTCTCAATTTCGATGAAAAGTACATTCCACGCACTCAGCACATTTCGTGCGAACTATATTATCACCAAAAATCCCAATAACTCGCCACAAGCTAGTACTCAACATCTTGAATCCAAATCCACTCACCAAAACAACCGTCAGTGTATAAATCTCCCTTTAGACTCAACCCTAGGTCACGCTGTGGCCTTCCAGTGGACGCGAAAACAAGTGCGGACTCTCGAAAATACACGTCAAGTTGAAGAACAGGTCAAAAGGGTTTCAGCGATAGGAGTTCTGGAATTTATAAAATTTTATACTCTTTGTTTTGATTTATATACTCCTATTTGGTTGAGTTGTGGTTGTTTTGAGGCCACTGAGTACGGGCGGTTGAGAAGAAAGGGGACGTGGGCTCTCTTTTGATCAGTTATAAATTTTAGGATATTTTATATTTATTATTTAATTAATATTCGCTCATACTCTATTTGTATTCGGTCCTTAAAAATTCCTGCGATCACACATGATACCCAAAAATCATGAAAATTGACATGCAGCTAGAGTTTGACATTACGGTCCCAACGAAACTGGTTTCGTCGAATTCCGACTCTGTTTGCTCACACAGCGTATTTTTAACCGTCAAAATATTGACTTTCTCACATTAAAATCCCGTACGGCCACATATTGACTTCAAAAATCACGGAAATTAATATCTAGCAATAATTTAATATTGCGGATCTAACAAAATTTGTTTCATTGAATTCTGAGGTCGTTTGCAAAAGTGGCTATTTTTAAAGCCCTTAATAACCCATTTAAATATATAAATATACTTAAAAACAATTAAATTTAATATTTATAAATAAATATTATCGTATATATTCACAACAGAATATCATACAGCTTCAGAATATTCCTATATGAATTTCTAACTCAATATTTCAAATCCCGATTAAATCGATATTCGATTTATAATGAAATTCCTTTTATAAATGTAAATAAATCGTTATAAATTATAAAGGAATTCCACAGCGACTTTTCTAAAATTTGATTTGGACGTAAATCAAAATCTACACGACGAAATCCTGATTTTTCTCTTCCACTAGAAAAATATACTTCACCAGCTCTATTCGTTTCTTGTTTCACAGAAATCCGATTTAAAACGGACCCTGTGCATCCAGTTGAAGTTCAAATCGCTAAATAGCGAACTGCCACGACGTTACGGGCTTGATTATAATTATAATATAATTATACGTTCAAACTGACGTTATTTAGACATATTCGTTATTCTAATTCAACTCTAAGCTGAATTAAATATTTTAAATCACCCAGTTCACATAAAAATGTCAATTCATTATTTTTGATTATTTCAGAAATTATATATTTTATTTAATTATTAAATTTAATTAAATATTCGATATAATTTAATTAACGACCATTAAATCCCCTAAATCACTATATAAATAGTTAAATAAATAAATTATTATATAGCTGAAAATACGGGTCGTTACATGTGCATTCTTGACTTTGGAGGGACATGGGAGGATCATCTTCCTTTGGTGGAATTCGCTTACAAAAATAGCTACCAAGTCACCATATGCATCGAAGCTTTATATAGAAGACCATGTCGATCACCAACTTGTTGGTGGGAGTCTACAGACAAGCTCGTACTTGGGCCAGACATGATTAGAGAAACCCTTGAAAAGGTGGACTTGATAAGAAGACGGATGAAGGCTGCACAAGATAGACAGAAGTCCTACGCAGACAAAAGAAGGACCGACCTTGAGTTTAAAGTTGGAGATAGGGTGTTCCTTGAAGTATCTCCTTTGAGGAATGTCATTCGCTTTGGGTCGGTAGGAAAGCTAGCACCAAGATTTGTAGGACCATTTCCTATCATTGAAAGGATTGGGACAATGGCTTACAGAGTAGAGTTACCCGAAAGATTAGCTGGAATTCATAATGTTTTTCATGTTTCTCAACTACGAAAGTGCTTACATGAGTCTGCGGAAGTGGTGGAGCCAAGTATACTAGAGGAAAATACGCGCAGCCTACCCTTTTCTTTTTGAAGGTACCTCCTTGATCTCTTTTTCCATAAGTTTATTCATGCTTATATCTATCTTTTAAGTATATCTCCTTGGCCCTATTCTTTATCCTTAGGTAGAAACCAATGGATGTAAGCTTGTATTTGAAACGTATTATGATTGATGGTTGTGTGTGGTTGCAAGTGGTTGCTAGTGGTTTCTCGTGGATGTATGTACACACACATTAGGCACTAGATCGGCTCAATCACTTCCATATTGCATATAAATATGTGTGCATATTTAAATTAATGGATGTATAATGGTTGTGTTATCATATGGATGCTGCATTTTGATTAATAGTTGTGCACACATGTAGAAGTAATATGTGTCGTTAGGATTCTTTTGCATGCATAATGGACACATGGCACTATCATGATTTGCATTAAGGAGGTCAATTGAATCAGTAGACCGCCTGATTTTGCATTGGATAAGGAACATGTACACACACTTTTTGCATATGTTCATACGGCATTAGAAATCTTGTAAGGACAACGGATTCCTGTGTTTGATGATTGAGTAGATGGATGATTGGATGGTAAGATATACATTCTCCTTAACTTGGAGATTTCGGGGGCGAAATCCTTTAAGGAAGGGAGAATGTAACACCCCATAATTTTAAATATTAAAATTAACAAATTTAAGAATACTTAATTGTTAAAGTGAGAATTAAGGGAAACCACTACACTAAAACATGAAATTTCTAACAAAAGTATTTTCTCAGTACTAACACTTAATTGCCGTTATAACGTAACAACGCATAAATTCGTTACAATCGTTTAAAATATCGTTATAAAACGAGCAAGCAAATATAATAACTGTTTTGCACCGTTACGAAAACCAATGAAAATAAGAACCTAGGGGTAAACGTGGAAAGCAATGAAATTTAATCTTCTTATGCTCCCGCTACCTCAACACAGCCGCCTCTTCCCAAAATTTTCACGAAATAGAAGCGGGAAATCATCGTACGCGGTATTAAGCACGAATCGAAAGGAAAACTTCTCAAATCAGAGGAATTGAAAGGTAAACTTCTCAAATCGGAGGAATCGAAAGGAGAGCTTCTACTTCAAAGATTTTTTTACATTTAGATTATCACAGAGGAGCTAAGGGAAAACAAAGGTACTGCAATTTCTGATCGTTGATTAATGGATGTGATTTCTGATCGTTCGTTGAAGTAGTGTTAACAATTTAATGCTATTTCAGATCAGTTAGGGTTCGTTAAAGATCGCATATAGTTCGTGTTTCTACTCTAATGATAAACCAGTTTTCTCTTATTCTTTCTTTAGCTTCTACAACCCGTTCATCATCTGATTTAAGTGGATGCACATATGGATAACCATCCCGATCCTGATCTATTTACTCATTTTTAGTTAGAATACCATGAGACTGTTAACAGTGCAGTCTGTTTTCGTTCTGTAGTATGTTATTGGGCTATGGGAAAAGGATTTCTATTGTATACTTTTAATTATGTTTAATTTTTTAGCTTTACATGAGGATTATCCATCATGTTACATGAAACTAAATCTAGAAGAGTATACAGATGTGAGCGGGAAGCATCTAGTTTTAAATAACATTATTGAACTTTGGGTGTGAATGATGTTAATTCTTCTCATTATTTTATAATTTTTTTCAGATTTGTAATTCAAACATTATGACTATTTTCAGGTAAGGACTAAGTTGACAATGTTTTTAAGAATATTATACAACATAGTGATATTTATATCATTTTTGCAAGCAGTAGGTTTAAACTAATGTATGTTTAAATATTCATACCCATATTGCTGATATATGTAATTAACCTTAATATAGGTGAATTGTTATCATCCTTATACATATTCTAAAATGTCATTGCTTGCGTGCTGTGTGCATACTATGAGATTTTTATCATTTCACTAATGGAAGGAAAGTATAAATATATTCTATTTTTATGTAAAAATAAATAAAAGAAACTTTGTTTAACTGTTGTAAACTAGTGGAAATCATTAGAGAAAAATTACTACAATGGAAAACCACACTTGTTCGGGAACTTCTCTACTCTTTTTTCTGGGCTTGCTACCATTTAATTTTGAGGTTGACTCAATCCGTCGTGTAATACACAAATTTCTAGCTATGCCCACACTGCCTTCTATTTTAGGAGGTTAGGAACCACCTTAATCAATAATGTTGTTTACTTAGGTAGCCTGCTAGCTGATTTCATGATACCAAAAATCTTCTTATTCAAAACTCTTTTAATACCATCTTTTATCCTCCAATATAACATAGAAGTGTAACTTGCAAATAATTGCAGAAATGACAGAAAATGTCAAGCAAGATTTGTTAAAATCATCAAATTATTTGCCTAACTTACTTTCGGTCTTCTACTACTCAAAGCAAATATTTGTAAACATTAACAGCAATCATAATCTATATGTTTTATCTGTAAGCTTTGTTTTTGTTAAAATATTATGCATTTTCATATGTGATGTTTCTTTTTTCACACAGTTATGTTGAAGAGAACAAAGTATTTACTGAATTAGTTTATGTACATGATTCAATTTTCTCTTTAAATAAATAAATGACTATTAATTAACAATTTTGCTACAATGGATGCAGTATCAACGAAATCATGCGGCAATATTGTTAACTATTAAATGATTCAGCAACCCCAGATTTACACTCCTACATGCAATTCCTGTACTTTATTGATTAATAGAAATTATGTTCAATGAATCTTTGTTGACATCATATATTTGGACGGTTTCTTTAATTTCTATTTTGTGTGTTATAATCTTGTTGACATCATATATGACGGAAAATGTGGCAAAACTGTATAAATAAGTAGCATTTGGCGTTGTAAAGTGAAAAAAAATCCGAAACAGAGCGATTCCTTTCATATTCAACACGATTTAGTTCCCATTATCTTCTACAATTCCTTGTTGTATTTGCTTAATTCTAGGTTCTTTTAGTTTAATTCTGTCAACTTTGTTGTTAATTTTTGCAAATAATCTTAGTTTTTAATAATTCTTGTTCCTTTTATTAAATTCCTTTATGTGCAAATTCCTATTTCATTATCCTTAATTCTGCAATTTTAATTAAATGTTCCTTCCTTGGTTGTTAAACTTTTGATTCTTGCATTTCCAGTTTTATTGATTCAGTTTGCATCAATATGCTTGTATTGTTCTGTTCTAATTCATTTGCAATTTCAACTATAATGCGATCTAAACTCGTATCTTAATCACTATTAATTTCCAATCTTGATTAGTTCTTGAATCCACTATCTTGTCATTCATGTCCATATATATTTTATTATATGTATTTTTGTTCGGTCATTATTATAAATGACACTAAATAATGATCATTATTTTCGTAATAAATTAGGTGATCCACAAGCTTTGACTAATGTCAGAATCTACTTCAAGAGAATGGATTAGAATTCGACGTAGAAATATGACCGAATATATTCAAGGTGTTTGATATTTTATGAATTTCATAAAGCTTCATTCACCGCCTGATTTTGAAGTATGCAATTGTCCATGTATAAAGTGTAGAAATTCTAAAAAATTGCCTTTTGAAACAGTTGAGAAGCACTTAATTCTTTATGGTATGGATCCAATATATGATGAATGGTTTTTCCATGGAGAACGAAATGACAACGAAGCAACGATCAATCCTACACTCCATGTTGTCAATGAAGATTCAATCGCTCATCAATTTCAATAGGAAAACCCTATGGAAGGTGGTCTTGAAAACCTTGTGGATGATGCGTATGGTTTACATCACAGTGCACAAACACCTTCTGGTGGAAACCATGAAAAGTACAATGAATATAAAAGAAAAGCAAGTGAAAAATTGTATTCTTCTTGTGAAGATAGTCTTACAACTTTAAGTGTTCTTATAGAGCTCCATGGCTTGAAAAAAGAATTTAATTGGTCAGGAAACAGTATGACTGAGTTATTGAAGCGGTTGAAACTATGGCTTCCAAAGGAAAATACATTACCCGATAAGTATCCTACAATGAAAAAAATGCTAAAAGATCTAGGAATGAATGTAAAAGGAATACATGCTTGTGAAAATGATTGCATATTATTTTGGAAGGGGTATGAGGATGCATTAGAATGTCCGCATTGTAATACTTCAAGATTTAAAGTTAAAGAACATGGAAAAAAATCGAAGTCACAAAACAACGAAGAAAAGTTATGAAATATTTTCCCATTATTCCTAAATTAACTAGGTTGTACGCCGTACCATGGATAGCTCGAAAAATGTTATGGCATAGTGAAGCAAATCCTTCTTGGGACTTTATGCATCATCCTAGTGAGTCAGCTGAATGGAGATCGCTTAAAAATAGATGGTCGGATTTTGCTATAGATGGAAAAAATGTTTGGCTTGGCATAGCAACTGATGGATTTAATCCAAGTGGAGCTCAATATAATAGTTATAGTTGTTGGCCCGTGTGCATGTTTCCCTATAATTTGCCCCCTTCATTATATATGAAACCTGAGTTTCAAATGTTGTGTTTCTTGATTCCTGGACCTAAAGCACCAAGCCAAGATATTGATGTATATTTAGAACCTCTCCTAGATGAGTTGAAGCAACTTTGGATAGGAGTGTCTGCATTTGACATGAATAAGAAAGAACAATTTACTTTGAGAGCAATGCTTTTATGGGGAATCCATGACTTACCAGCATTTGGAAATTTATCTGGTTGTGTGACACATGGTTACAAACCATGTCCTATTTGTGCTATAGAGAGACCGAGTCAGAGCTTATTGGTAATAAGATTATCTATACAAAGTATAGAAGATTTTTGAATAATGATCATCCATATAGAGAATTGAAACATGGATGGTATAGAGATGTAGAGCATAAGGAACCTCCAACACGATTGGTAGGATCAATGCTTTTGGAAAAGCTTGCTCAAATCAAATATGTACCGGGTAAAAAAAACTAATATAAAACGTAAAGAATTTGATGATGATGATGATCATTTTGTAAATGAGAACGACGATGAAGAAAGAACAGCATGGTATAAGAAATCGATTCTTTTTACCTTAGAGTATTGGAGTAGTCACAAAGTGCGACATACGATTGACGTGATGCATACTGAAAAGAATGTAGCGGAGCATCTTATCAACTTGCTTTTTGGTAAGAAATATTCTTCCAATTTTGCAATTGATATGGCTTAAAAAACTCAATGTTGCAAGGTCTTAAAAGATGCAAAGCTTCCATCATGCTTCTCAACAAAGATAGGCAATTTAGTTAACACTCAACCACCTGCTCTGAGCAATAGAAAATCATATTATTATTCAATATTTTCTTCCAATCATGGTTCAACATGCCGATCCAAAGTGTCGTGACTTAAGACGTGCGATTTTGCAAGTATGCTTATACTTCAAAATTATTTGTTCGAAGGTTTTAGTTCGAGATCATGTTCAAGCTGCTAAAGATATGATTTCTGAGGCATTATGTATGTTAATCCACTACTTTCCTGCTGACTTCTTTGATATAAGCATACATCTAATGGTGCATTTGGCTGATCAAGCATTACTTTGTGGACCTGTAAATTATATATGGATGTATCCATTTGAGAGGTGCATTATATCTTTATAAAATTACTTATTTTATCTTTAAAAAAAAATATAAGATGACATATTCTTTGTTTCTTAAGTAGAGCTATGAAGGAGTGCAAGAATATACCAAGTAATAAGCGATATGTGAAAGGCTCAATTTCCGAAGCATATCTTGTTTCAGAATCGATTAGATATGCAATGGAATATATGCCAAATCCACGTATGGGTAATCATAGTACTAAACAAGCTCCATTTTTGGATGAGGATGACAATGATATATACGAACGTTCAATTATGGAAGGCAAAACTATCAAGTTGTCTGGTGTACAACGTTTGCAGATTCGAAGATGGATACTTTGCAGATTCGAAGATGGATACTTTTTAGAATTGATATACCTGATCTGGATGATTATTATAGGTTTGTATTATTTCCGTTGTGCACTTCGTAAGATATAACATTATACTTATTAAAAATATTACTTATGATTTGTAGCGAGTATCGTTTGTCCGTAGAAAATGCTCAACGTGGCAAAAAAAGACTGCAGCCAAAAGCGGAAGTGATAATATAGTCTGAATTTATTGATTGGTTGCACAATAAGGTTTGTCAGACATGGTTCCTATTTCTTAATTTATTAATATATAAAAATAATGTTTAATGCATTTTAGTCGATTTAACAGCTAATTGAAGAAAAATGCATGGATTCAATGTTATGGCGTTATGTTAGTAGACCGCAATGGGAATCTAGAACTCATCTTAAGTATAGAATCAATGGTTATATATTCTCTCCACAACATTATGATAACAAACTGTCAACCCAAAATAGCGGTGTTTGCATGAATGTGATTACAACATTTGTTGCAAGTGCGAAAGATCTAAATCCCATGGATGATGACACTACGTGGTATGGTATTATCAAGGAAATTATTGAAGTTGATTATTATGAAACTCAACATGTTGTTTTTTATTGTGATTGGATCAATGTAGCAGACAAATCAAGTGGTTGTAAGATTTGCACCGATTCTAATTTGTTAATGGTAAATCTAAAAAAAATGAAAAGCAGTAGTGGAGAATATGACGAGCCTGCCATTTTATCGTCCGAAGCAAGTCAAGTCTTCAACATAAGCGATATGCATGATGCGGATTGGTCCATAATACAACACTCTCCTAAGCGTATGACAGATAGCATAGATGATTATGAGACACCAACTTGCTTTCAGTCTATTTTAAAGGAGCAACCTAACTTAACTTCATTGTTGAAATGAATTGGATCGAAATAAACATGCTTGATTGAATAATAGTTATTTTTTTTTACTTGTTTCTATGTTGTATTGATGTTATTATATGCTTGGGAATGCTTCTTTTAGTTGAATATTTTTGACGCTATTACACTTGTGTTGAATGCATCATATTAATGCTATCACTTACTCTTTCTGTGTGGTATTGATATCTTTTACGAATATGACCTAGCGTAAACAATAAATGAAAATGAATTTATATTTTGTTATTTTACTATTATTTTCCTATTAACCTTCACATTTGCTTTTATGTTTTAATACACATTCACCGTTTCTAAGTATTTGCATTGTAGATGTCAAGCAGTTGTAATCCCACATCATTACATACAAATGACGCAGAGGAAGATGATGTTCCTCCTCCTCCTTCAAATAAAAAGTATTCAATACTTGTGGATTTGGAAGGTGCAAAAGGTAGTGATGCGAAAAAGTGGGCCTCTCGTTCTGGCGTTTGGATTCGCTCTCTCATTCCCATTGGATACGAAGGATGGAATGAGGTAAACAGTGTTTTCAAAGATAACTTATGGAAGGCACTTATGGTACGTAGCTTTTTATTTCTAGTATATTTAAATGTCTATTCTTACTTCATGTTTACTGATATGTGGATATGCTAGCAACAGTTAATGTCTGACTTGGTTTGTTTTTGCATTGTGTCGATTATACATGTATTAGTTTAGGTTTGAGCATAGGACATTCATTTCTAGCAGGGTTATGGCTCATAGTTTTCTAAACGGTAGAAGTATACTGAAGTTGTGTTTTGCGAGATGACCTGATGCGTATATCGCTTTACGTAAACGATGTATTCACATTATTTGGCTGTGGGGCTTCGTCTAACTATAAGTAAACGTTTATGTAGGCTCTAATAAGCTAATGCCTTTTATCAAGCAATTATTTCCTATATATTTCGGAGCTATAACATAGGTGGAAACACTTCATCACTTCAAAAAACTACCATTCAGAAATGCAAGGTGCCATTCATAAACTCCCCAATTTATATTGGGACTATTTAATTTTCTGATGCTTACTTGGCCTTTTCACCGATATTACCATTCAGTAAAATTATATAATTGTAGGTTCATCATTTTTTTGATCCAAATATACATTGGTTGTGACAAATAGGATAACTTAGTCTGAGAATTTGAGATGTATAATTATCAATGCTTGTAAATGAGTAAAGCTTCCTCTTAATAATGTTATATTAATTACATATTATAGCTAGGTATTCATGATTAACCATTTTAGGAGGGCAAAGCTTCCTTTTAGTGTTTATTTTATAAAAAACATATACACAATGCATAACTAGAAAACATCTACAATCCGTATGATTAAGACAATACTTCTAAGTTATAACCATTGCAGTTTTAATATTTAGTTATCCATTAGATTAATGAAGTTTAGTACTGTTAAATGTGACTACTAAATATGCCTTAGTCTGATCCGGTCTTGTGCCTCTAGGATGGACTTGTATTAATGCATATGCATTGTATTTCCTTATTAATTGTCCATGCACACTTGTTTTGACTTTGCTTGATGTTTGTTTTTATGTATGCTCGTATATGCAAGCTTTTGTTTTCGTGCACGTCTTTAAAAAAAAGAAGGGAAAATGAGGGCAGCAGTAGCTTGGCTGCAGCTACATGGCAAGATAAGTTAACTTTCTTTTCAAATGCATCTAGTTGTTGTCGGCAATGTGATTTTAGTAAACCTGCTTTGAACCTCTAATACGAATGTTCCTGTACCTATATGTGTGTCGGAAACCATTAGTTAACATCATAAATTTTGAGATGAAGTGGCCTTTTTATATACTATTTAAAGTCTATACAAGAATTTCAAAGTATATAATAGTACATAAGTTTTCCATAGTTGTCTACAGAATGTGTACTTATAATAATATTTCCTTTTATAGATTTTAAAAACCCTATAGCCAATAAGATGGAAGAATAGTTGAAGTTGAATAAGATTGTTAAGAAAAACACTTCAAACGCATGACAAATGATTGTAATGGTAAAGATCTGTAAGTTACACATGCATGCCACATTATGTCTAAAGATTGACTGATTTCCCTAAAATAATTTTGGGACAACAGATATATTAATGAAGAAAAATACTACCTGGTGCATAGAGATGATTTTATCTTAGAAGAAAAATAAAATATTTTCAGTATATCCACAATTATTATACATTTCATATCTGTGAGATATGAAATATGTACACAAATAATATCTGAAAAAACTTGTCGTTGCCTCGCGATACTTAAATTTGTTATATTGAATTTGCTTGATCATTAGATATAAACGGACAGTTAAATTTGTTATTATTTAACATAATGGAACTGCTGATAAAAGAATAGATGAAAAAAAAATATGAATGATACGGTTCTGTTCAAATAAAAATAGCATACATCGAACAAAAAATGGAAGGAAAAAAAGATTAAAAGTTCAATATTACAAATACATTTATCACATGGGATGCAGCGAAGCGGAAGAACGGAGAAGGAAAAATCCACGATGAGAGAGAAATGGAGGAAACAGCGTATGGGGAGACTTTAAAGGAAACACTGAAAGATGAGACAAATGTCTAAGTAGAAACTGGCTGTTACTTTTGATAAAATTCAAAGTCTTTGCTGCAGTGTGTGTTGAAAAGAACTTGTACTGGATATATTACTTGTAGATTGTAACTTGTTTTTAACAATTTATTTTGTACTAATTTTTTGTTTGGACTACCGTACTAATCAACACAGAGTCTTAGACGCCTCATTGGATTGGTATTGAATGCGCATGTATGTTTCTTGTTTGACTTGTTCCTAACAATTTATTTTGTATTACCTTTAGGTAATACTTATTTTCAGCATCATGTAGGTAGCATAACTTCTAGATAAATACTGATTTTTTTTCTTTTCCGCCCACCTTTCAGTATCTAATAGTACTGGAATGTTATATATGACATAGCAGAAAAATTACGATTGAAAATGGTAACTGACTTCTTATTCCGATCATGGAAATTACTAATTAATGTAACATATATAGTTTACTGAAAATTATATAACATATGTCAGTATTATTTAGCAGTAAATGATTTTTAACAAATTCTGAGAACTATATAACCAATAGGATTATATCAAGCAGATTGTTTTTTTATATTGCCATATTGTGGATAGGAACATGAGACTTATTCTATGTAGATGAAAATAAAAAAATATAAGATATTACTCTTTAATAAACTAAATAATCCTATGATTTTTAAATATTATTATTCGTAAAATGGTATAATGCTTGCAGGTCAATGTCCTAACTCCAAAAAAGGTTGCAAGCAAGATTGAAAATAAAACTAACGATTTAAATCTCCATCAAGTATTGTAACGGCCCAGATTTTTGACCATTTAGTTTAATATTTAAAAATGTTTTTTTTATATATTGTTTTGGAATTTTAAATCGTTTAATTTCAATAATTTTGAATATTTTATTAATATAATAATATTTTATTTCGAAATGGTAGAAATTTAGTGGATCTGCAATATAATGTGAACTGGCAGTATAAAAGGATAAATTTTAAAGTAAAAATAGTACGTTGACAAAGGAAGTAGTAGATAACGAACTCGGATTTCGATGAAATCAGTTTCAATAAATCCGAAATGATGAAATTAGGTAACCAACCAAGTTACGTCAAAAATGACATCCGTATGTGGAAAAGAAAAAAATAAAAGGCCAAAATTTGAACTAAATTTTGACGGTAATTGGAATTTGCTAGTGGTAACGGCAAAACTGGAACCTGAGACCTATCCAGGAAAATTCTAAACATAGGATATTAGCTATATATGAAGTCTGGGAAAATCCTATAACGGATATAGAAAGTTATTAAGGAAACAAAATTTAAATAAATTATTTGAAAATCTAAACGAACTCCGATTTTTGATTTGAATACATAGAATTGAAGTACGTTAAAAACCGGACCAGATGGTGGAAGAATTTCTGAAAACCGTTATCGTTTGATACTCCAACATGAGACCGGAAGATGTTGAAACTAACACAAAACACTATTTTGAATTTGAATTTAAATTATTTGAAAGTTCAAACGAATTCGAATTTGAAATATTTTTATATATTATTGAACAGCAAGAAAAATTGAACAACATGGTTGAAAAAGATTTTGGATAAGGTATTAATAAGTAAGTCAAATTAACGTCCGAATAGGGTTGAGAAAACACACTTTACTATTCATAAATTATTAAATTTATTAATAATTTAATTAATTTAAGGATTAATCCTAGCCATCCATTTTCGACCGTTGGATTCGCGCCAACTCAGCAATCCATATGACTTCTTCGGCTATAAATAGCCCCCCCCCCCTTTCATTTTAAACTCACTCCTCCTCCTCCTCTTTCAAGCTTTGGCAATGACAGAAATAATAATAAAATAATAGAAAAATAGGGAAGAGGAAGAAAGGAGGGCAAGACGGGGAGCTAGGGACTCTTAGGCAGAGGCTTCGGCTTCACGGGTTAAGTTTTTAAATAATATTTATTTATTTATTTTGGTAATAAATATATATATATATATATATATTATAATTAAAATAGAATTTGTAAAAATAAATATCGGAACATTCTAAGGGCTTGAGTTTGGAAAATATAGTTTCCTGCTCTCCCTGGCTATCCCTAACTGACCCGACGAATGGGATGGTTAATTTAAATTTAAAATTTAATTTGAATTTAAAATAGACCAGGGGCATTTTCGTAATTTTTAACTATAAACTTTAAAAGCTTATAACTTTTCCAAAAAAAGTCGGATTTCCACGAAACAAGGACCGTTTGATTCTTATCGAAAAATACTTTAAAATGAGTTACAACAGATTTTTGATCCGGGTTATAATTTTTAAGTTATAATTAAATGAATATTTTTAAATATTTTTTTTGGAAATTAAATTTAATTAATATTAAAATGGTTTTTCAATTTTAAAAATTGGATATGGCTAGAGATGGGAAAGTAGGATTTTTTTGAAGGGCAGGGAAGGTAATTTGGCAAATAACGCAATTAGGAAATAATTAAGATAAAAATAATTTAATTAATTAAATTAAATATATATTCATATAAATTAGGTAAATAGCATAACTTTTGCATATGTTAACGAAATTTAACGAAACAAGATCCGTTGGGATCACAGGGACGAGACCTATCCGATGGCACTGACTAGGAGTCAATCTGACGCTGTGGAAAATTCAGCTAATTTTGGACGGTCGTCCCAAATTAGAAGCGACAAACGCGTCAACCGTCAACCAGAACAAACTCTGGTGAGTTAATTCTCACACCTTCTGGAATCCTGTGTTGTGGTACATTCACAGTAAAATATATTTTACAGTTAACAGTTTAAATTCGCTGATTGGATGCGATGGATGCAAGTTGTTTGTTGTTGTTTGATGGTTGCAGTTATTTATATTCTGCCAATTATTTAATTCGCATATTGTTGTCAACTTACATCTGTGATGCAGAGAAGGACAGGTTGGAGGGATCCGACCGGATTCCTCAAATTAACTATATTTTGTTTGTTATGCATATATATGAATTGTTCACCTTGACTGACACCAAAACCTGTCTGTATGTTGATGGTTGAATAGATACGCACCTGCGTTGTGTTTAAAATCAACCGACAGTGTTGATTTGGTAATTGGCAGTGAACGGTCTAGAATGTGTTGTTTCTGACGTCAGTTGACTGTTGGGTGAATCAACGCAGTGTTAGAGTCATAAGTTATTTTATAACTGGAATTACGTTTTAAATAAAATTATATAAGGGATTTAAATGGAAATTATAAATATCTGTTTTTAATCGGGTTTAAAGGGGTATTTAAATGGATTATACCAATGTTGAAAGCAGAGAAAAACCCAAGGTTTTACCTACGGGTTGGTTAAATTTGACAATTTGTTTTCAAACAATTAAAGGTTGATTTTTAATCAATTAAGTTATTTGATTAATTTAAGAAAAGGGAAATGACAAAGGAAATTCAGTTCACTGTTAACTGATATATACATATACGGTTGATAAATTCCACCGTTTTCGAGTAAAATAGACAAAGGGATAGATATGGATTTAAATATTCGTTAAAGTGTAACGAGTAGAGTTAGAGCATAGTTAATCTTCGATTAACTAAAAATCTAAAGAGAATATTGAACTGGGTATTGTTAATAACCTAAATTATTTTGAGTAAGCTTGTAAAAGTAATAATAATCCTATTTTGGTTTTGGGGCAAAGTTAACTATATTTTAATATGGTTAATGGTAAAACTAATTATCCTTTTAATTTAAAATGATTTAAAGCAATGAATTCAATTTGAAATCGAGTAAGAAATAATTAGTTGGAGATAAATTCGATTTAGAGATTATGGAATGTTTTATGACCCAAGTGTTCGACAAACTTGGTAGATGAAGTTGTTAGGTAAGTATAAAGATTTAAATCAGGGTTTACTTAATGTTTCAAATTAAGCAAGGCGAATTCAAATTGGAATGATACTTTACAGGAATTAAGTGATGGGATATTCGAACAAGGATTTCAAATGTAAGGAAAGGTTTTGTAAACCTAAGTTTGAAATCAAGATTTGAAACGAGATTTAGTGTCGGTGGTTAAGTGACGAATTAACATTATTCTGAGGTAAGAACGTTGTTGATCAAGGTCTGAGAGGTAACTAAAATACCCCAACTTGGTTGGCTTCACTATTATCAAGGAATAGTATTAGTTTGGAACGAGTGAAGTGTTGAGATTGGTTTTATCCTATACGAGAATATCAAACTCTGATGCAAGGTTTTGGAAATTAAATAATATTACGATATGAGTTCAAAAGAAATAAGAATGTTGTTTTCAAATTATAGTAAACATTTGTTAGTCAATTAGAGTTGATCGAATATAGTTAGAGTTAGTCAAACCAAGTTATCTAGGGAAGTTTCCATTGCGTACGACTGCTAGCGTAATTCATAGGGCTGCAGATAGCCTACGGCGGTCGGATGTTTCCTGAGGGAATCAGGCGTAACCATTGTGATCGCTACGATCTAGAGTCGAGCGGATGGAGTTAAGTCAAGTATTAATTAATCGATAGTAGTAATCAAGTCGAGTTAGTCTAGTCGAGTTAAATAGGTCGAGTTAGTAAAATTAGAGTTAATCGATCAAAGTAAATCAATCAGAGTTAATCAGAGAAAATTTGGTTTATATCGTTAAGTATGTTTTAAAAGGGGTCAAGTTGTGTTAAGTGTTGAATCAGCACAGCCCATTGTATGCACACTATCGTTATTCGATAGTTAAAACACTTACTATCGAAGTTGACCAATACGATTATTGGTATGGAAAGTCCGGAATCGAATTATATTCAAAAACCATTCCGACCAACAAATACGTGTAGAGATCAGAAGATGATCGTGATGGAGCATTGAAGACTGTGGATTTTCATAAGCGGAAGGACTGCTAAAAATCTACGGTTTAGCGGCCAGAGATAAACTGTGGTTCTGTCGTGGTTGGAATCTACAGGTTGCAAGGACTTCTCGCTACTGATCCTTGGGGTGATTCCTATATGAGATGCAGTAGGAGAGTACCTTCGGTTCATCCTGTTCCTGGATGACTTGTATGGACGGATGTCTGACAGAGTATTTCCAAAAGGATTTACATGCGTTGATTTCTCCAAACGTACCATAGCTGATGGCGGAGAAATGGTCATTCTCTAGCCAGATAGCTAGAGTATGTTTGTGGACGTCAATCAGTGTGATCTGGCGGATCTGACGATGTGGCATTCAAAGTATATGATGACCAGATGTGTTCTGACCTCAAGCCTCATCAACCGGAAATGACAAAAATCGGGCAGGCAGCATGGCTATGTGGGTCGCTCCCATTAGGATGTATGATCACCTATCTAGAGAAATTCCTATTGCTTCTTAATCTATGTTCGATGTTGTCCCTTATCGGGAGACGGTGGTTTGAGCCCAACCGTCGGTGATATACATTCGATACACTCAAGCGAAATGAGTGGTCGGTCATGTGAGGGCCGGGTTGCAAGATGTTCTTGTTGAACCCAGTGTATTCGCCTCTAGAGATACACTATCGGCAGGTGGTCCCATACCTTGTCAAGGTTGGAAATCCAAAATCCAATAAGCGCCCGCGGTTTTGATTGTATACTATATACGTGGAGCGTGAGATGCAAGCGTTCCACTAGATTGATAATTACTTGTATTTAGACATTATGATAATATCAGAACAAACTATGATTTTGAGAAATGGTTTGGGTTATAGTAAGGTAAAAACCGTCCGTGTTTATGTGTGGACTGGTCTTACTATTATCCTTTGTTTCAGAAAGGATTTCCCAAAGTTAAACCAGTGTGTGTGTTATGTGAATTTATCACTGATAGTATTCCAGACTGACCCGGTGAATTTTGTTTTAAATCAAATGTGCTCGGGTCAGACCAAGCATATGTACAGGTTAGGTTCGCTTGGAGTCTCAGAAGCTGGAAGCAGACGGCTTCACTACTAGTTATATAAAGCTAATTCCGCTGTGCAGTTATATGTTAAACTCTGATGATTGGTATGTATACAAAATTCTTTTGTATATTTGATATTATATTTTATTTGTTCCGCTGTGAGTTCTGATGTGATGTTCTTCTTCTTTCTTCTATTCTAAAATTTCTTTCTTTCTTATCTCACCCGATAAATTCTTTCTAAACTATTCAGTGTTTTTGGATGCTTGGAGGATCGGTATGAGATACGGTAAAGGTATTTATATCGATTTTCGGGGCAGAAAACGCTGGATCGTTACAGTGGTATCAGAGCTAATTGTTTAGAGATAATCTTGACTCTGTGGTGTAACTCAATAGAGATGGGGTTAGCAATGCCCTAGATTGAGTATGAGTCTGTATATGAGAGCGCGTATTTGTAATTTGAATATAAATTATTTTCAAATATTTTGTAAAAAGGGTAAATGAAATAAATTTACCCAATTTATATTTTTGTATAAAAGGGAAATTAATTTATCGTATTATTGAGGTATCTATGGGGTTAAAACTAAGTATGAAACACGACTTAACTTAGTTAAGTCGAGTTAAATTATAAATAGATAGTGTTGGAATAAAATATATTTGGAATTAAGTAATCAAATTAATAATTGGATTAAAAATAGATCTGATATGTATCGATATGTGAAACCAAAATGAAAACAAATAAGGAATGTTAATGTTAAGTCAAAATGTTTTGGTTGGATTGTTATACTGTGACGGCCCGCCCCGCACCAACTGACATTTACTCCAAAGGTGCGCTGTACACATGTCCAGTTAGCACAGGACGGGTCGTCAGAAGAAAAGGGAAGAAGGAAATGAACTAACAAGGAACTTGTAGAATGTCTTACAGCGCATGGAACAAAATATAATAACAACATACTTGACATAAAACAGGTGAGACAGTGCATAAGCTGAAAACAACTAACATAGCAGCGGAAAATCCAAGTACAGCTTATGATCCAAAGTTAACATTATTACAACTTTTCAAACTGTCTCAAAGAGCAAAAGCAAGATAAAGGGGGTACACTACTAATGCCCAAGTAGCGACCACCAACGACACAGGGGGAATATTTATATATCATATGTGGAAGCCTCCTGCTCGCCTCTGAATCAGCTACTCGCGCATCACCAGCTAACCTGTCTCTAGTCTGCTCGCGTGAGCACCCAGAGTAATAAGAGGAGACATAAAACTCTGGGTCAGACATAAAGCCTGGTATGAGCGATAAGCATCTAAACAGAATAATAACAGGTAGACTAAAACATACCTGAACCTGGACCTGCAACCAAAGAGTTAGCACTACATACTGTACAACACTCTAAGGTGCCATTTCAAATGGTGTAAAGATAACGGGGTGGGGGTGTGCATGTCATAGTGATGGCAAACAATCAAGCATAGCAACCATCCTCACATCTCTCACTGAGTGCATAAAGCATACGATATTCACCACTTCGATCACCCAACATACCTTGCTACGATCACTTTGCCCCATGAAGTCATAAATGGCTTCACTGCACTAATAACGTAGCCACAAATCCTTCGCTATGTCCACTTTGCCCCATGGAGTCACAAGGACCCCACTGCACTGGCTCATAGCCTTACTAATCCTTACTATGTCCACTCTGCCCCATAGAGTCATAATGACCCCACTGCACTGGCTCATAGTCTTACTACGCATTACTTTGCGCCTCGAGTCGTAATGACTCTACTGCACTGATAACGTAGTCTTGCTACCATCACTTTGCCCCTCGAGTCGTAGTGACTCTACTGCACTTATAAGTAGCCCATCATCCATTTTCAGTGGTGAATCGAAGTTATGAACGTCGACAACTCCTTAGCACACGTCCCGCAGCAAAGCCCAACCATGAAGTGAACTCATTGGTTCCCCATTGGATCCTGAGCTCTAACTTCCCATTTGGACTACCTTTGCATCTCGGGCTATTGGTCATTACTGGATCGGGTCGGGTTCCCCTTCTAGCCATCGGTTCGGTTCGGGTCCTCTACTTTGAATTGGCTCGGTTCGTGGTCTTCCTCTGGTAGCGGTTCGGTTCGGGTTCACAGCGTTGCGTCGGTTCGGGTCGGGTGTCCCACTTCGGGTCGGGTCGGGTTGCCATCTCCCATCCAGTTCGTGCTCCAGCTCCTGTTGCCTCGTCTGGTCCCGTTCCCTATTCTAATCTGATCCGATCCCTTCACCATACTCCGGTCTGAGCCCTTCGTCCTTAAGCCGATCTGAACCCCAGCTTAACCAACAGGGCCTTCCTTTTTGCCAAGCCTCTCAAGTGTCAAGTTCCGATCCAGTTCGGATGTCCTTGCCCGGTCACTATTCCGATCCGAGCCCCCATATCCGATCCGGTCCGATCCAGAACCTGCACTTTTCCTGCAACCTTTCCAGCAAGTATTTTACGCCATTCGACGACGTTTTCGACTATTCTAACTATTGAAATCAATCACAAAGCATACCATACAGTCATAGAAACATGCATAATCAACAACAAACATCAAACATCAATATGATAGGTTAAAGTGGATCAAACATACCCAAAACCCCATATTTCCCCTTAAGCATGTTTAGGTGAAACTAATGATAGGATTAACAAAACTTAACCAAATTAACCCAAATTCATATCAGAGGTCTAAAACATCATTTCGAATTTTATAAATATTTTTCAGAATTTATTAGTGTATAAATTCGCTAATTAACACTAATTACCCTTAATTAGCCATAATTAGTGAGGAACTATGCAAATCACTCACCTTAGCCACAAATAAAACTTAGATCTGAAGTAAATCTCTGATTTGGTGCGAATCCCGATGCTAAACAGCAGCTCCAATGTTGATTTGGTGTAGATCTCCCTTGATTTGATGTTGCTACGCTTAATCCTTGATTAGAAGATGATTTAGAGGTGATTTAGAGGTTAGAGGTCATTTTTTAGGGTTTCTTGGAGATAAGTAGAGGTTCGAAAATTGAAATGGAATGATTCTCTAACCCTTTTCAGCCTCCCCATAACCCTAATCCCGAAATGGGTTATGGGCCTATTCACTAATCACCCTATTTGGCCCGGTTAAGTAGTTTTTCACTTTCCAAACCTTATTTCAGCCATATCTCCCAAACGGTAAGTCCGTTTTTTACATGTGACCACTCTACGGAAAGGTAAACCATCAAACGAATCTAATGGAAGTGGTTTCAGGTCAAAATTTCTTTCAAATCAAAAGTTATGGCCAAAACAAAATCAGCTAGGGGCAAAACGGTCATTTAAAAATCGACAAAAATCATGAACATAGGAAATGAGTCAAAAGGTTGTTTCCCAAAGTTACATGACCATACGACTTCATATAGGAAAGAAATAAATATTCTATGATCCTCCGATGCGTAGAATGCGGGTTGTTACATTCTCCCCCCTAAAGAAATTTCGCCCCCGAAATTCCTTAACCAAAACACACAAAGGGTCCCGCATGCCTATCAACCATAAAACAGCAATCAAACATGTAAAACAGGCAAAACAAGTCTATCCTAGCATGCGGGATGACTAAATTACAAAGTAAATCTTACCAGGCAAAGAGTTCTGGATACGTCTTCCTAATGCTCTCCTCTGTCTCCCAAGTACAATCACGTCCTCGCCCCACTGAACCTTGACTAGCCTCACCTCCTTCCTTCGAAGTTGCTTCGTATCGTGCTCGACAATACGGATCGGCTTGCGGTTCCCAACCGCCTCGGGTTCTACTTCGAAGTCCTCTAACTGATCAGGTGAAATAGTCATATCTGAGTCATGAACGAACTTTCTTAGTTGGGAAACATGAAATACGTTGTGAACCCCCGCCATCTTCTCTGGTAAGTCAACTCTATATGTCAAATTCCCAACTAGTTCAAGAACAGGGAATGGGCCAACAAATCTTGGTGTCAATTTGCCTCTCCTGCCAAATCGTATCACGCTCTTTAATGGAGAAATCTTGACAAATACCAAGTCACCAACGGAGAATTTTAAGTCTCTTCTCCTCTTATCAGCATATCTCTTCTGCCTATCTTGGGCAGCCTTCATTCGTTGTTGAATGATCTTAATCTTATCTGAAGTTTCCCTCACCACATCTGGTCCAAGCATAAACTTCTTGCCAGTCTCTATCCAACATGATGGTGAGTTGCACGGTCTTCCGTACAAAGCTTCATATGGAGCCATACCGATACTGGATTGGTAGCTATTATTATATGCAAACTCTACTAGATGCAAATGGTCATCCCATGATCCACCAAAATCCATTATACATGCTCTCAAGAGATCTTCTAATATACGATTCACCCTCTCCGTCTGACCGTCGGTCTGAGGATGATATGCGGTACTGAGACGTAATGCTGACCCTAGAGCCTCTTATAAGCTCTTCCAAAACCCACTAGTGAACAACGGGTCTCGGTCACTCACAATGCTCTTAGGTACTCTATGATATCTCACTACCCACTTCATATACAATTCTGCTAACTTAGCTGTCGTTCTGGTCGATTTGACTGGTATAAATCTTGCACTCTAAGTCAATCGATCCACAATTACCCAAATGCTATCATGTCCCGATCTAGTCCTTGGTAAACCATCGATGAAATCCATCGAGACTTGCTCCCATTTCCATTCGGGAAATTCTAATCGTTGCAACAACCCACTAGGTTTCTTTTGCTCGGCTTTAACTAGCTGGCAATTCATGCATTTGGATATAAACTTCCCAACGTCTCTTTTCATCCCTTCCCAGTAGTAAGTCTGCTTCATGTCTCGATACATTTTATTACCACCGGGATGTATAGTTAGTTTTGAGTGATGACATTCTCTAAGCACTTCATCTCTCAAACCATTCACGTTGGGTATAACTAGTCTTCCATTCTTTCTAAGTCATCCATCTCGATCAAGCCCATACAAATTCATTTCCTCACCGTCGATGTCCATCTCTAACTTAGAGATGATTTCCAATAGATTAGGATCGTCCCCCTGGCTGGGACCAATCCGGTCTATCATAGTGGGTCTGATCGTCAAACTAGCTAGCACTTCTGGATCCAATTCGCAGTTTGGTCTGAAATCAAACCCTGCGATATACTCCAGTTGTTTCCATTCAAGAAACATAGCCCCTAAACTAGCATGTCTTCTACTCAAGGCATTGGCTACCGCATTACCTTTCCCAGGTGTGTATGCGATATCAAAATCATACGAAGCCAAGAACTCTAACCATCTCTGCTGACGGAGATTTAGATCCTTCTGGGAGAAGAGATACTTTAACGATTTATGATCGGTGAACAACTCAAATCTTTCTCCCAAGAGATAATGTCTCCACATCTTTAATGCGAACACAATCGCTGCCAGTTCCAAATCATGGGTACGATACTTCTTCTCATGCGGCTTTAGCTGCCGACTAGCATAAGCTACAACCCTACCTCCTTACATCAATACAGCACCTAGTCCGGTACCACAAGCATCCGTGTATACCGTCATTTCTTCATTCCCTTTAGGAATGACTAATACTGGCGCATGCGTCAACTTTTCTTTTAGACTCTTGAATGCATTCTCACACACTCCATCCCAGACGAAGGACTGATTCTTCTTAGTCAACTGAGTCAACGGTGCTGCTATCTTGGAGAAGTCCTGGATAAACTTACGATAATATCCAACTAATCCCAAGAAACTTCTTACATCCGTTGCATTCTTGGGCGTAGGCCAATCCTGTACCGTAGCCACCTTCGCAGGGTCCACGGCAATACCATTCTCGGAAACAACATGGCCCAAGAATCTCACTTCCCTCCTCTAGAAATGACACTTAGAGAATTTCGCTTTCAATTGGTGTTTCCTCAACACCTCCATCACTATTCTCAAGTGTCCCTTGTGTTCCTCCTCTGTCCTCGAGTAAACAAGGATATCGTCTACGATCACAAGAACAAACTTATTCAACTGATCTCTGAATACTCGATTCATAAGATCCACAAAATAGGCTGGTGCATTGGTCAACCCAAATGGCATGACCAACCACTCATAGAATCCAGATGGCGTCCTAAATGTCGTTTTCGGAACACTCTCATCCGCTACTCGGAGCTGATGAAATCTTGTCGCGAGGTCCAACTGGGAGAACACTCTTGCTCCTTCCAGTTGATCAAACAAATCATCTACCTGTGGTAGAGGATACTTATTCTTCCTCGTTACCTTATTCAACTCGCGATAGTCCACACACAAATGAAGGGAACCATCTGCCTTAGTGGCAAACACAACGGGTGCTCCCCACTCGGAGACACTTCTTCTAATAAATCCCTTCTTCAAAAGATTGCTGACTTCCACCCCAAGCTCTCGCTGCTCCCTTGGTGCCATACGACGAAGTGGCATCACTATAGGTCTGCAATCTTTCACTAAATCAATACGGAACTCAATCTCTCGGTGTGGTGGAAGCCCGGTCACCTCCTCGAAGACGTCCGGATACTGGCCAACCACGGGCACATCTGACAGCTCATCCTACGGGATGTCGAGGGAATTTATAAAACTAGCCATTACCCCATCACTAGGTAGACTACCAAACACTACCCTCCGCCCATCATCCGCCCTAACTGTCACAAAAAAGCCCTCACAGTCTACCACCACCCCGTATCTTTGGAGCCAGTCGACTCCCAATATAATGTCATACCCAGTAAAGCCCAAAACAAAGCAATCACAAACATACATCCATGACTCGATAAGACCACATTTTGGCAAATCATACTAAGACTAGTCGAACCACCAATCGGGTTCGTCACAATCAATGGTCTGTCGACTATCTCGGGTTCCAGTCCCAACCTATCTACCAGGTCACTAGATATGAAGGAACGGGAATCCCCTGTATCAAACAAAACTCGAACTGGTACATCATAAATAGAAAGCATACCTTGAATAACAACATTCTTTCCTTTCTCCGCCGCAGTTGGGGCATTCGACGAAGAAGGAACAACATCAATAGCATATGATTTCACAATCTGCTTCTCCTTGAGAGGTTGCGGACACTTATCCTTATGATGTCCCATTTGGCCACAGTTGTAGCACTTCCTTTCCGCTGGCTTGGCCCGACATTCTTTAGCATAATGGCCCTTCTTACCACAGCTGAAGCACTCAACATCCTTCTTGTTCTTTTTCTGGTCACCCTTAGATTGGTCCTGCTTCCTCTTATTCTGAGAGTTATTCTTGCCTCCACCGCCTACTTGCATCTTCAGCCCTTCTGCAAATGCAGCCTCAGTCTTTGACTTAGGGTAAAGACTATCTGATCTCAAAACTTTCCCCACAATCGATTCAAAGGTCTCATCGATGTGGTTGATAAGCCTTTCCCCCAAGTATCCATCCAAACCAGTAACGAACTTCTCATTCTTCTTCTCATGAATATCGATAAGAGATAGTCCATACTTCGACAAAGTGTCGAATTCAGCAATATAGTCGGAGACGGCCCTACCATTCTGCTTGAGTTCCAAGAATCTCTTAAACAGCACTGACTTCTGGGCAGCTGGAATGAACTTCTCGCTAAAGCGAGCCTTGAACTGATCCCAAGTAACCTGATCTTCTGGAGTAGCTGTTTTAATGGCATTCCACCAATTCATCGCTCGCCCTTGCAGCTGACGAGACGCTAGCCTTCTCTTCATCGCATCCTCGATACCCAAGTCATCGAAAATACGATCACAGCTATCCAACCAATCCTGAACATCTGTGGCCGACTCCGTTACGTGGAACGGCTTCCCACCAAGGTTAATGTAATCCTTGCACAACTTGGCGAAATCGACCCTAGGCACCTGCACTACTGGACCACCACCAATTCCGGGATTGGGAACTGCTGCACCTCCCTAAGCATATCTCTCATGAGGTCAGTAAACATCGCCCTCATGTCAGCAGCATTCCCATTATTGGCTCCCCTACCAGCACCTCTAGCATATCGGCTCATCGTCAATCTGTAAAAGGGAAACGATTAACGACCCCATAGTGGTGCTAGTGCAGTGCGACTTCATTCTTATACTACTAATAGTATATATATATATAGCTTTTGAAAACCAAAGTAATTACAAATACGCGCTCTCATATACGCACTATCTCTCCCTAGTGTCTTTCCCTAGGTTAACTACGCAACCTGGAGCTCTGATACTACGTGTGACGGCCCGCCCCGCACCAACCGACATTTACTCCAAAGGTGCGCTGTACACATGTCCAGTTAGCACGGGACGGGTCGTCAGAAGAAAAGGGAAGAAGGAAATGAACTAACAAGGAACCTGTAGAATGTCTCACAGCGCATGGAACAAAATATAATAACAACATACTTGACATAAAACAGGTGAGACAGTGCATAAGCTGAAAACAACTAACATAGCAGCAGAAAATCCAAGTACAGCTTTTGATCCAAAGTTAACATTATTACAACTTTTCAAACTGTCTCAAAGAGCAAAAGAAAGATAAAGGGGGTACACTACTAATGCCCAAGTAGCGACCACCAACGACACAGGGAGAATATCTATATATCATACGTGGAAGCCTCCTGCTCGCCTCCGAATCAGCTACTCGCGCATCACCAGTTAACCTGTCTCTAGTCTTCTCGTGTGAGCATCCAGAGTAATAAGAGGAGACATAAAACTCTGGGTCAGACATTAAGCCTGGTATGAGCGATAAGCATCTAAACAGAACAATAACAGGTAGACTAAAACATACCTGAACCTGGACCTGCAACCAAAGAGTTAGCACTACATACTGTACAACACTCTAAGGTGCCATTTCAAATGGTGTAAAGATAACGGGGTGGGGGTGTGCATGTCATAGTGATGGCAAACAATCAAGCATAGCAACCATCCTCACATCTCTCACTCAGTGCATAAAGCATACGATATTCACCACTTCGATCACCCAACATACCTTGCTACGATCACTTTGCCCCCATGAAGTCATAAATGGCTTCACTGCACTGATAACGTAGCCACAAATCCTTCGCTATGTCCACTTTGCCCCATGGAGTCACAAGGACCCCACTGCACTGGCTCATAGCCTTACTAATCCTTACTATGTCCACTCTGTCCCATGGAGCCACAATGACCCCACTGCACTGGCTCATAGTCTTACTACGCATCACTTTGCCCCTCGAGTCGTAATGACTCTACTGCACTGATAACGTAGTCTTGCTACCATCACTTTGCCCCTCGAGTCGTAGTGACTCTACTGCACTGATAAGTAGCCCATCATCCATTTTTAGTGGTGAATCAAAGTTATGAACGTCGACAACTCCTTAGCACACGTCCCGCAGCAAAGCCCAACCATGAAGTGAACTCATTGGTTCCCCATTGGATCCTGAGCTTTAACTTCCCATTTGGACTACCTTTGCATCTCGGGCTATTGGTCATTACTGGATCGGGTCGGGTTCCCCTTCTAGCCATCGGGTCGGGTCGGGTCCTCTACTTTGAATTGGCTCGGTTCGTGGTCTTCCTCTGGTAGCGGTTCGGTTCGGGTTCACAGCGTTGCGTCGGTTCGGGTCGGTTCGGGTCGAGTCGGGTTGCCATCTCCCATCCAGTTCGTGCTCTAGCTCATGTTGCCTCGTCTGGTCCCGTTCCCTATTCTAATCCGATCCGATCCCTTCACCATACTCCGGTCCGAGCCCATCGTCCTTAAGCTGATCTGATCCCCAGCTTAACCAACATGGCCTTCCTTTTTGCCAAGCCTCTCAAGTGTCAAGTTCCGATCCAGTTCGGATGTCCTTGCCCGGTCACTATTCCGATCCGAGCCCCCATATCCGATCCGATCCGGTCCAGAACCTGCACTTTTCCTACAACCTTTCCAGCAAGTATTTTACGCCATTCGACGACGTTTTCGACCATTCTAACTATTGAAATCAATCACAAAGCATACCATACAGTCATAGCAACATGCATAATCAACCACAAACATCAAAACATCAATATGATAGGTTAAAGTGGATCAAACATACCCAAAACCCCATATTTCCCCTTAAGCATGTTTAGGTGAAACTAATGATAGAATTAGCAAAACTTAACCAAATTAACCCAAATTCATATCAGAGGTCTAAAACATCATTTCGAATTTTATAAATATTTTTCCAGAATTTATTAGTGTATAAATTCGCTAATTAACACTAATTACCCTTAATTAGCCATAATTAGTGAGGAACTATGCAAATCACTCACCTTAGCCACAAATAAAACTTAGATCTGAAGTAAATCTCTGATTTGGTGCGAATCCCGATGCTAAACAGCAGCTCCAATGTTGATTTGGTGTAGATCTCCCTTGATTTGATGTTGCTACGCTTAATCCTTGATTAGAAGATGATTTGGAGGTGATTTAGAGGTTGGAGGCCATTTTTTAGGGTTTCTTGGAGATAAGTGGAGGTTAGAAAACTGAAATGGAATGATTCTCTAACCCTTTTCTGCCTCCCCATAACCCTAATCCCGAAATGGGTTATGGGCCTATTCACTAATCACCCTATTTGGCCCGGTTAAGCAGTTTTTCACCTTCCAAACCTTATTTCAGTCATATCTCCCAAACGGTAAGTCCGTTTTTCACATGTGACCACTCTACGGAAAGGTAAACCATCAAACGAATCTAATGGAAGTGGTTTCAGGTCAAAATTCCTTTCAAATCAAAAGTTATGGCCAAAACAAGATCAGCTAGGGGCAAAACGGTCATTTAAAAATCGACAAAAATCATGAACATGGGAAATGAGTGAAAAGGTTGTTTCCCAAAGTTACATGACCATACGACTTCATATGGGAAAGAAATAAATATTCTACGATCCTCCGATGCGTAGAATGTGGGTTGTTACATATACCTTGCTTGTTGATGTGTTGGATGGATAGTATAAAAAATTCACCAACAGTTAGATGTAAAGTTGAATGATATGTTTGGATTGTGTGTTCGATTTCATTAATATGAACTTGAATATGAATATAAATTTGGACTTGGTTGAAACCAATCTGAAATGAATAAATGGAGGAAGAATCAATCCAAGCTTAATGAAAGGAGTAAAGGGATTGGTCAAGAAGCGATTATAAATAAATTCTCATGTGAGTAGAATTGGTCACAATGGATAATATGGATATTTTAAACCAAACTGATATTTGTTTTGGGAACTGATGAAGTTTATTTGAGTTGAGAACAGGTACAGAAGTGCCAATTCAGTTTTAAAACTTATCCAAGAGGAATTCTAGAGTTAATCGTCTCCAGTTTGAATAGAGTTGCATAACAGTTAAGCAGACTCGAGTATAATATATATCGCTTATCGCATAATAACGCTCACAAAAAGGTACGTCTACACAAAATATAAAATTTTGGTTTTTATTTGGATTTTGGGTTTGAATTTTTAAATTTTCCGACCGTGTTGGTCGATGAATATATATTTCTTAATTCTGCGATATTGCAGATGCCCTACGTACAGGGGAGACTCTACCAAAAAATTTCCAAAATTTAAGGTGTTGGAATATTTTTGAAAATTTGATTAGTTGAAATAAATTGCTTTTAAAACTGATTTGATTAATTTTGAAAATAAAATCGATTCTTAATTAAATATATTTGTAAAGATAGTGGATATGCAACATTCTTTCTGCCTTAGCAATTTCGAGAACGAAATTATTTTAAGGGGGAAGGAATGTAACGGCCCAGATTTTTGACCATTTAGTTTAATATTTAAAAATGTTTTTTTTATATATTGTTTTGGAATTTTAAATGGTTTAATTTCAATAATTTTGAATATTTTATTAATATAATAATATTTTATTCCGAAATGGTAGAAATTTAGTGGATCTGCAATATAATGTGAACTGGCAGTATAAAAGGATAAATTTTGAATTAAAAATAGTACTTTTACAAAGGAAGTAGTAGCTAACGAACTCGGATTTCGATGAAAATAGTTTCATTAAATCCGAAATGATGAAATTAGGTAACCAACCAAGTTACGTCAAAAATGACATCCGTGTGTGGAAAAGAAAAAAATAAAAGGCCAATATTTGAACTAAATTTTGACGGTAATTGGAATTTGCTAATGGTAACGGCAAAACTGGAACCTGAAACCTATCCAGGAAAATTCTAAACATAGGATATTAGCTATATATGAAGTCTGGGAAAATCCTATAACGGATAAAGAAAGTTATTAAGGAAACAAAATTTAAATAAATTATTTGAAAATCTAAACGAACTCCAATTTTTGATTTGAATACATAGGATTGAAGTACGTTAAAAACCGGACAAGATGGTGGAAGAATTTCTGAAAACCGTTATCGTTTGATACTCCAACATGAGACCGGAAGATGTTGAAACTAACACAAAACACTATTTTGAATTTGAATTTAAATTATTTGAAAGTTCAAACGAATTCGAATTTGAAATATTTTTATATATTATTGAACAGCAAGAAAAATTGAATAACATGGTTGAAAAAGATTTTGGATAAGGTATCAATAAGTAAGTCAAATTAACGTCCGAATAGTGTTGAGAAAACACACTTTACTATACATAAATTATTAAATTTATTAATAATTTAATTAATTTAAGGATTAATCCTAGCCATCCATTTTCGACCGTTGGATTCGCGCCACCTCAGCAATCCATATGACTTCTTCAGCTATAAATCGCCCCCTCCCCCCTTCATTTTAAACTCACTCCTTCTCCTCCTCTTTCAAGCTTTGGCAATGGTAAAAATAATAATAAAATAATAGAAAAATTGGGAAAAGGAAGAAAGGAGGGCAAGACGCGGAGCTAGGAACTCTTAGGCAGAGGCTTGGGCTTCACGTGGTAAGTTTTTAAATAATATTTATTTATTTATTTTGGTAATAAATATATATATATTATAATTAAAATAGAATTTGTAAAAATAAATATCAGAACCTTCTAAGGGTGACAGAGAGGATAGTGTCTAAGGCTTGAGTTTGGAAAATATAGTTTCCTGCTCTCCCTGGCTATCCCTAACTGACTCGACGGATGGGATGGTTAATTTAAATTTAAAATTTAATTTGAATTTAAAATAGACCAGGGGCATATTCGTAATTTTTAACTATAAACTTTAAAAGCTTATAATTTTTCCAAAACAAGTCGGATTTTCACGAAACAAGGACCGTTGGATTCTTATCGAAAAATACTTTAAAATGAGTTACAGCAGATTTTTGATCCGGGTTATAATTTTTAAGTTATAATTAAATGAATATTTTTAAATATTTTTTTTTAAATTAAATTTAATTAATATTAAAATGATTTTTCAATTTTAAAACTTGGATATGGCTAGAGATGGGAAAGTAGGATTTTTTTGAAGGGCAGGGAAGGTAATTTGGCTAATAACGCAATTCGGAAATAATTAAGATAAAAATAATTTAATTAAATTAAATATATATTCATTTAAATTAGGTAAATATTGTAAATAGCATAACTTTTGCATATGTTAACGAAATTTAACGAAACTAGATCCGTTGGGATCGCAGGGACGAGACCTATCCGATGGCACTGACTAGGAGTCAATCTGACGCTGTTGAAAATTCAGCTAATTTTGGACGGTCGTCCCAAATTAGAAGCGACAAACGCGTCAACCGTCGACCAGAACAAACTCTGGTGAGTTAATTCTCACACCTTCTAAAATCCTGTGATGTGGTACATTCACAGTAAAATATATTTTACAGTTAATAGTTTAAATTGGCTGATTGGATGCGATGGATGCAAGTTGTTTGTTGTTGTTTGATGGTTGCAGTTATTTATATTCTGCCAATTATTTAATTCGGATATTGTTGTCAACTTACATCTGTGATGCAGGGAAGGAGAGGTTGGAGGGATCCGACCGGATTCCTCAAATTAACTATATTTTGTTTGTTATGCATATATATGAATTGTTCACCTTGACTGACACCAAAACTTGTCTGTATGTTGATGGTTGAATAGATACGCACCTGCGTTGTGTTTAAAATCAACCGACAGTGTTGATTTGGTAATTGGCAGTGAACGGTCTAGAATGTGTTGTTTCTGACGTCAGTTGACTGTTGGGTGAATCGACGCAGTGTTAGAGTCATAAGTTATTTTATAACTGGAATTAAGTTTTAAATAAAATTATATAAGGGATTTAAATGGAAATTATAAATATCTATTTTTAATCGGGTTTAAAGGGTTATTTAAATGGATTATACCAGTGTTGAAAGCAGAGAAAAACCCAATGTTTTACCTACGGGTTGGTTAAATTTGACAATTTGTTTTCAAACAATTAAAGGTTGATTTTTAATCAATTAAGTTATTTGATTAATTTAAGAAAAAGGAAATGACAAAGGAAATTCGGTTCACTGTTAACTGATATATATATATATACGGTTGATAAAATCCACCGTTTTCGAGTAAAATAGACAAAGGGATAGATATGGATTTAAATATTCGTTAAAGTGTAACGAGTAAAGTTAGAGCATAGTTAATCTTCGATTAACTAAAAATCTAAAGAGAATATTGAACTGGGTATTGTTAATAACCTAAATTATTTTGAGTAAGCTTGTAAAAGTAATAATAATCCTATTTTGGTTTTGGGGCAAAGTTAACTATATTTTAATATGGTTAATGGTAAAACTAATTATCCTTTTAATTTAAAATGATTTAAAGTAATGAATTCAATTTGAAATCGAGTAAGAAATAATTAGTTGGAGATAAATTCGATTTAGAGATTATGGAATGTTTTATGACCCAAGTGTTCGACAAACTTGGTAGATGAAGTTGGTAGGTAAGTATAAAGATTTAAATCAGGGTTTACTTAATGTTTCAAATTAAGCAAGGCGAATTCAAATTGGAATGATACTTTACAGGAATTAAGTGATGGGATATTCGAACAAGGATTTCATATGTAAGGAAAGGTTTTGTAAACCCAAGTTTGAAATCAAGATTTGAAACAAGATTTAGTGTCGGTGGTTAAGTGACGAACTAACATTATTCTGAGGTAAGAAGGTTGTTGATCAAGGTCTGAGAGGTAACTAAAATACCCCAACTTGGTTGGCTTCACTATTATCAAGGAATAGTATTAGTTTGGAACGAGTGAAGTGTTGAGATTGGTTTTATCCTATACGAGAATATCAAACTCTGATGCAAGGTTTTGGAAATTAAATAATATTACGATATGAGTTCAAAAGAAATAAGAATGTTGTTTTCAAAATATATTAAACATTTGTTAGTCAATTAGAGTTGATCGAATATAGTTAGAGTTAGTCAAACCAAGTTATCTAGGGAAGTTTCCATTGCGTACGACTGCTAGCGTAATTCGTAGGGCTGCAGATAGCCTACGGCTGTCGGATGTTTCCTGAGGGAATCAGGTGTAACCATTGTGATCGCTGCGATCTAGAGTCGAGCGGATGGAGTTAAGTCAAGTATTAATTAATCGATAGTATTAATCAAGTCGAGTTAGTCTAGTCGAGTTAAATAGGTCGAGTTAGTCAAATTAGAGTTAATCGATCAAAGTAAATCAATCAGAGTTAATCAGAGAAAATTTGGTTTATATCGTTAAGTATGTTTTAAAAGGGGTCAAGTTGTGTTAAGTGTTGAATCAGCAAAACCCATTGTATGCACACTATCGTTATTCGATAGTTAAAGCACCGACTATCGAAGTTGACCAATACGATTGTTGGTATGGAAAGTCCGGGATCGAATTATATTCGAAAACCATTCCGACCAACAAATACGTGTAGAGATCAGAAGATGATCGTGATGGAGCATTGAAGACTGTGGATTTTCATAAGCGGAAGGACTGCTAAAAATCTCCGGTTTAGCGGCCAGAGATAAACTGTGGTTCTGTCGTGGTTGGAATCTACAGGTTGCAAGGACTTCTCGCTACTGATCCTTGGGGTGATTCCTATATGAGATGCAGTAGGAGAGTACCTTCGGTTCATCCTGATCCTGGATGACTTGTATGGACGGATGTCTGACAGAGTATTTCCAAAAGGATTTACATGCGTTGATTTCTCCAAACGTACCATAGCTGATGGCGGAGAAATGGTCATTCTCTAGCCAGATAGCTAGAGTATGTTTGTGGACGTCAATCAGTGTGATCTGGAGGATCTGACGATGTGGTATTCGAAGTATATGATGACCAGATGTGTTCTGACCTCAAGCCTCATCAACCGGAAATGACAAAAATCGGGCAGGCAGCATGGCTATGTGGGTCGCTCCCATTAGGATGTATGATCACCTATCTAGAGAAATTCCTATTGCTTCTTAATCTATGTTCGATGTTGTCCCTTATCGGGAGACGGTGGTTTGAGCCCAACCGTCGGTGATATACATTCGATACACTCAAGTGAAATGAGTGGTCGGTCATGTGAGGGCCGGGTTGCAAGATGTTCTTGTTGAACCCAGTGTATTCGCCTCTAGAGATACACTATCGGCAGGTGGTCCCATACCTTGTCAAGGTTGGAAATCCAAAATCCAATAAGCGCCTGTGGTTTTGATTGTATACTATATATGTGGAGCGTGAGATGCAAGCCTTCCACTATATTGATAATTACTTGTATTTAGACATTATGATAATATCAGAACAAACTATGATTTTGAGAAATGGTTTGGGTTATAGTAAGGTAAAAACCGTCCGTGTTTATGTGTGGACTGGTCTTACTATTATCCTTTGTTTCAGAAAGGATTTCCCAAAGTTAAACCAGTGTGTGTTCTGTGAATTTATCACTTATAGTATTCCAGACTGACCCGGTGTATTTTGTTTTAAATCAAATGTGCTCGGGTCAGACCAAGCATATGTAAGGTTATGTTCGCTTGGAGTCTCAGAAGCTGGAAGCAGGCTGCTTCACCACTAGTTATATAAAGCTAATTCCGCTGTACAGTTATATGTTAAACTATGATGATTGGTATGTATACAAAATTCTTTTGTATGTTTGATATTATATTTTATCTGTTCCGCTGTGAGTTCTCATGTGATGTTCTTCTTCTTTCTTCTATTCTAAAATTTCTTTCTTTCTTATCTCACCCTCTAAATTCTTTCTAAACTATTCAGTGTTTGGAGGATCGGTATGAGATACGGTAAAGGTATTTATATCGATTTTCGGGGCCGAAGACGCTGGATCGTTACAAGTATCCTTGTATATATGGAAATGTACTTATATAAATTGTCATAGTTTATATGGAAACTGGAAATGTACTTATAATAAATGGGGTTATTCAATGTTCAGATTTCAAACTTGAATCCCGAGTTTCGATATTCTATTTCCAAGTTAAAGGGCGTTGTTTATGTTCATAAAGATGAAAATAAGGTTGTGTCCTCATAGGCAAAACGGTTTATCCAATTTTGATGATCTTGCCCATTTCGGAAAGCTAGGAACATAAGATACAGCTTTCATTTTTTGTGTTTTGCTAAATTTCGACATCTTCTATGCTAAAATCCCGATTCACTGTCTCTGTCCTGCGCTTACATTTTAGAAATCCTAAGCTGAATTCTTTTATTCATAACATAAATCAATGAATACTTGCCTCAGATCCAAGGTGTCACTGACAATGATTCATCTCAATTCTACCTAATCATTTAGTGAATGTAAATAATATATCAAGCTGGTATGTGTACTATCGGTAGTTAAAATCTGATGCATCTGTATAATATAAATATGACGTGATATCGGTTAGGAGGATAAGTCAGCTTCAAGAACACGGATTTTCACAACAAATCTCCTTTATGATTTCACTACTATTTATTTTGGGATAGGTATTGAAGGGAGTAGAGATTTTTTTTTGATTGTTTTGATATTTACACACTTCTAGTTATGCTTTTATGCTATATGTGCTTAAATTTTGTTTTTGTTTCAACAGAAAGAGTTTGACTTGAATATCGACCCCAAGGTAGCTAGACCAATATTGGAGAAGAGATTTTCGCAACGTTATCGAACTTTCAAGTCAACGGTACGTAATAGATTCCTCAAAAAAGATGGAGCTCTCATACCCAAAACAAGTTGCACTTAACAGTCGTCCTGATGACATTGATAAAGTACGGTGGCAGAGGTTTGTTGATATTGAATATAGTGATAAGAAAAGGAAACAATGTAAGACAAATTCCGGAAATGAAGGCAAAAGCACTTTGACCCATACATTGGGAAGAAAACCTTATCTTAGAGTATATGAAGAATTGGTATGTAAAAGAGTTTTCTATAGTAATATTTCAATAACAAAAAATATAGTTCATGAAAAATTTCAAATGCAGGCAGGGGAGAATCCAGGACGGAAGGTCACGCGCACAATGGTATGGAAAGTGGCTCATACCAGTAGAAAAACGGGGAAGGTGATTCCATGTGCTACCGAGAAATTTGTAAGTAATTCAATATATTTCATGTCTTATTATGTTATTACCCATGTTATGCAATTTATTAAACTGCACCGAAAAGTAATTCATAATTAAACTAACATGCACCCTTTCCTCTTACGAAAGCCGCTCCCACAGTTGACTTTAATTTTGATTTCAAACACTTTGAATTTATGCTTTCCAGATTTGGTACAGATTTTGGTACATTCGATTTTCACACTTTGAATTTATGCTTTCCTCATAAATCATCAGTTTTTACTGAATTTGCGAACTGCGGTCTAAAGTAACGACAGTATGAAAACTGCATATAATTTTCACGAATGGAGTATTGATCTTTAAGGGATATTCTATATTCAAAACTTATAAAGTCCTGAAATACATAAATTTCATAAAAAGCACCGACTTCAAGCATGTATCTGAAGAATTTGGCATATGAACGGTTGTGGTTTCAAAAAATGCATTCATGTATGAATTATCAAGTAGAAGCAATTCTATGTTTTGTTAGAATACAAAGCTCATATGTATTTTTATAAGTTTATTCCATGCATGCATAATCAATTTCATGAATCGTATATTGAGGAAGTTTTAAATGAATTTCGAAAAGTCTTGTCTATGCTTTATTTTTGAAAGATTTCAAACTTTAAAGTAAACTCTCTCATATACAAAATTTCAGGGAACTTTAGCATCATGAATTCGTTCCCATTATGTGAAATTTTATGCATATAAATAGTAAAATCTTTTTATTTGACATATTTCCTAGAAACTTAAGTATGTGGATTTCCAAAATATAGTTGTTCTAATACACATTCTAAATACATTTCAGTTTTAAACAAATGAGAGTTTTGTATTGATGATTTCAAGATTAGACTAGCCTCGTGGACATCGGTTCTAAATGTGTACAGCAGTAATGTACCATTGAATTTAGTACAATTCAATGACATCATTCAAAAATAAAATTAAATAATTAATCTGTTTACTTTTAATCCTTAATTTCGCAATCAGGCTAATTCGATATTTACTTTTAATATGAAGACTCATAAAGCTTTAAACGTACAATCATTTCAGAAAAAAGGTCTCATCTCATCTTTCAAATAAGTACACTGTTTGTGCATGTTCTATAAATCTGGGGGTAAACGAAACCTTTTAGACGTACCCATGTTTTCAAAAATTAATCTGTTTGAAAACATTTGTTAGCCAGATCATGAGCTGCTATGTTCATGGGTGTAACTGTGTCGCTGTGTATATATGTGTATAAAAAAATGCGAATTTGGAGCCTAATTTATTGAATTCTTGGGACATTTTGTGATTTTTTTTTTCCTAAGAGAATAGATGAACATTAATATGTCCTTGAGTGCATGCATGTTTTAATTGCAAATGGCATATTGTTTAAGGAGCGTAACTGCTGGTGTAGTGGAAAGTTGTTAACAGCAGCAGTACTATTAAAGGGAAAAAAGAGGTGCATATGTGAATGCACTGATTTTATGGAGTGTGTGTGTCGTATATACTGCAGGCATGTTTTGTGTTTATAGGTGTGTTTTGGGTTGGCTGCTTTGTTCATATCGAGTTAGTGTGTGTGTTCTTGTGTATTTGTGTATGAACTTCTGAAATTTCGAATCTTATTTCAATTTGTTATCGAATATTTGTGCAATTTAAGGGACATGCTTAGATGTGTAATCGTTTATTATTATCAAAATTCTATAATTTTTAATATACATATACCTGATGTATCATAGTAGACAAATATGTAGTGAATGATGGCAGAAATTTAGTAATATACTGTTTAGTAATTGTAACGGACATATTTGTTGCAAACGAGTATATTTATAACGAATATATTCGTTGCAAAGGAAAATATTTATAACGAACATATTCGTTGGAAGTGAAGATATTTATAACGGATATAGTCGTTATAACCTGTATTAGAAATGCCTACCCCAACCATGATAGAGGAAATTTAGTAATGGTAAATAGGCGTTACAAAACGGTGAAACTAATAACGAACTATTTCGTTATAAAATTTCATCTTCGCAACGAAGATGTCCCTTGGTAGGTTATAACGTTAATAACGGGTACAAGCCGTTACAAATATTCGTAACGACATTCCCGATGCCTGTACCGCTCACGACTATGTTTGTTATAAATTTACTTTGTAACGACTATGTTCATTACAAATACACTGTTTTGGTGTTGTGAACGGGTTATGCCATTGCATTCGTCTCGAAATTCTTCTTGGAATAGAGTCCAAGTTTTCGAAAATCGAACTTTGTATGAAGAAGTTATGGCCCTCAGAAGTTTAAGAAATTTATATAAACTAAAACAGTTCAGAAAAGAAATTCAAAATTCAAAATTCAAACGAGGAAGCGGGCTGGGCGGGATTTCTCCCGCCACAGGCCAGGTCGGCCAGGGATCGACCAGGGGGTCGACCTTCCCTACACAAGTCGACCAGGGGGTCGACCTACCTCCCAGGACAGATGGACTCAAGCCCTAAACCTAAACTAAATTAGTCTCTTGGCCTCCATGTTGCTGCTAGGATAGTTCTTCTTCCTAAAGATTAGGAATTGCAGGTCAGAGTTCTAATACAAACGACGAACGAATTATTCTCTTCTCTAACCTGTCTTTGTAAGTAAAATTTCTTTCACAAAATAATTAATAAATTAATTATGATGAGTTATAAGTGGGATTATGAAAACATGTCTATTGAATCATGTGATGTTGTTTAACTTGTTATTGTTTGTTGGTGAACATATGACAGTTTTGTTAACTTATGTTAGTAGATCTATTTCATATGTCCAATCACATATGTTTAACTTGATTCATTTTATGACATCGGTTTATGTGCAAGTTTGGGATGTAAATCATATGCTAGTTTGTATGTGAATCTTATGCAAGTCTGTTTCTACATATGCTAGTTTGTATGTGAATCTTATGCAAGTCTGTATACGAATTTTACATAAGTTTATATGTGAATCAAGTATATACATATGCTAGTTTACATGAAAAAATATGTGATATTAGTTTAGATGTTTAAATTCATATGCAAGTTTGTAGGAATTCATATGCAGGTTTGGGTGAGAACTATATTCACATATGCAAGCTTAGGCGAAAACCATATTCCATATATGCAAGTTTAGGTGAAACCCATATTCATATACGTAAGTTCACAATTTCATGTTTAGATCTATATTTAGATCCATGGTAGTTTATGCAAATTTATGTTCTATATGTCCATTGCCTATGCAAGTTATTGGCTATGAAAACTTATGTTATAATTCCTATTTGCAAGTTAAGATCTATTTTATGTGTTATGCAAGTTGTGATGTTTCTTTTCTATTTATGAGTTAGACTATTTGCGAGTCTAACATATTTCATATTAAAACGTACAAATAACGTGGGGACAATAGGAAAATATTAATTATGCAAATTGTGAATTGGCATTAAATGGCTTTAAGGGCATATAATTTAAATTGAGACATTAATTGGTATAATTTATATACCTAAAAAGTATGGACATAATTTAAGTGACAATTATGGACATATTTTAATTTGGAAATTATTAAAAATTTGAATAGGGATAATTAATTCAAATTGGGGTGAAATTATTATGTGTAATAATAAACACCTAAGACACGAGGTTAGACTCGTTTGTGGTGCAAGATTGCCCGAACCCGCCCGGCAAATCCAGCAACCACAAACGGTAGTCTAATGTGAGAGGTCGAAGACATAAATTAAATGCGTAACAATTGTAAAGACACGAGGTTAGACTCTTTTGCGGTATAAGACTGCCCGGACCCGCCCGGCAAATCTAGCAACCGCAAACGGTAGTCTAATGTGGGAGGTCTTACAAGGTTACGATTATAATGAATTAAGTAACACTTAACCAAGATAAACATGTGGTGGTATATGGGGGTTAAGTGGGTGACATGGGTGGCATGTGAAATACGATTAGAAATACGTAACCAAATTGAACATGTAAGAAGACATGAATAAGAGGAGGTTAAGTGGGAAATCCTAAGTGGGGACCAAGCATAGGTGGAAAGCTTGTGTCAAGCATGGGGGACCCTTTTCAAACCAGTAACCCATTAAGTATCTTTGTAAGCTCGAGTTAGATCGAGGACGGGACAGTCTTACTGGGTTTGATTGTAAGAGGTCAAAATGGGTTAGCCGTGGCAACGCAAGTCCAACGGGGTCATGTGCGTGTGTGGGCCCGGGCTGGTAGGTAAGACGTTGTTGCACCGTGTAGATATAAGCCGTGCATCTTTAGTGGTATCGGGTTGCAACTTTGGGGAGTGATACGCCCCACTGTGGGACTAGCACAGGTATCTACGAGTTAGGGAGCCGATCGCGTGGGAGTAGTGGGTACAACTAGTGGAGATAGAGGCAGGCGGCACCTATGAAGACATCTAGGGGTACACGAAACTACCATTATGATTATTATGTTCAGTAGGCGGGATCAACTTTTAGGGTGACTAGTAATGGTGCAGTATAGTAATTATCTTATAGTGATTAGGAGCGAGATCAATGCCAGAATGTTCCTCTTGTTTGTTTTGTCTTGCCCATTTGTTTCATAGTCATTCCTTGTTTTACCAGTCTATGCCTTATCCTAATTACTTTAACAATTATATTGTTAAAGTTATTGGACTTGGCAGACTTTATGTCTGACCCCCTTAGTTTTCACCTCTTTTCTTCCTCCCCCCCCCCCCAGGTTCTCAGGGTGGGACTAGTGCTAGTGGAGCTTGATTTGGATCTCTTTCTCTCTCTTTTGGAAATGCTTGGAATGCTAAAAGTAAAGTTCAGCTCATCTCTTTTATGGCTACTTATGTTGGGGTTATGCTTTTTACTTTATGTAATTAGGAAATAATTTGCCAAGATGGATATTAAGTGTACTTGGTTTTACTGTTGGTTTTTGATATTATTGTAATCAAACTATTTCTCCGCTGCAATAAAAGTTGTTTTAAAATTTTCAAGTACCAATACATGTATCTGTCTTGTTATATTCTGTTCTATACACCAATAATACTCCATGAAAGTTAATGCATTCCCTTGAGGGTGACATTAATGGACGTGGGGTGTTATATAGTACTCTTCATAGGAGAGGTGGAAGCTGTAAAAATGCCAGGACCATTATCTGAATCTGATGTCTCCGCTGTAGATGCTGAAGCCTTCTGGGGAACAGCTATGTTTTTATTCTCCAACTTGGGGCGACTTGCAATATAGTGTCCAGGTTTTCTGCAATAATGACAAACTCCCTTCTGAGCTCCTCTTGACTGAGATCTGGACTTAGCTCTATCTCCACTATATTTGGGTCTACTTTTACTTCTTCCTTCTATGCAACAAGGATTTCAGAATCATTCTCCATGCTCATGCTTGCTAACTTTCCTCTCAACATCTCGTTATGCAAATTTGTCTTCACATCGTCTAAGAAAATAGACGAACGTCCATAGATCATAGAGTTAACAAAAGTGTTGTACTCTGCAGGTAAAGAACATAAAAGAATAACAGCTTGCACCTCATTCTCAATCTTTACATCAGCTACTCGAAGATTCATGACAAGTGTGTTGAGGGCATCTATATGAGAAAATACATCTGTTCTAGGCCTGATTTTGAAATAATAAAGTTGTTATATATTGTAAGATGGTGCGGTTGGTGAGAGACTTGTCATATAACTTTCTCTGAAAAACATCCCACGATTCCTTAGCAGTTTTCACATGAGAAAACTCTCTAAGTACTTCATCAGAAAGGCTAAGTTGGATGGTAGTAAGAGCATCCTCTTCCAATTCTTCTATCTCTTCAGGTGCTATTTTCTTCAATTTCTCTGGATCTGAGACAACCTTAAATATCCTCTCTTTCTTCAACACCGCTTCCATCTCCATCTTCCATGTGCCAAAATTCCCTTTTCCATCAAATGTAGCGACTCCATAATTTGTAGCGCTTCTACCACCGTTATTCTTTGTAGAATTTGACATGGCTGAAAAAGTCTTTGAACATGACAACTTGCTTTGATACCAATCTGTAGTGCAAAATTAGAGATTTGGGCAGCGGGAAACGAATAAACCCAATGATTTAGTCTGTTAACAATTTCAACAATGCCAAAATAAAAGAAAATCAAGTGGCACAAATTATAAAGAGAACGAAAACAGAAAAATGAGGAAAGAACACACCAATATATTGTGGTTCAGCTTTGCCTATGTCCACGGACCCAACAACCTTTATTACTTTACTTCAAGAGGAGGTTACAAAAATGAGAAGAATTACAACAAAACTCAATACAAATTCTCATCCTATAGAAGCAGAAATAGGGATCTTATTGAGGAATAATATGGAGAGATATATTCTCTTATTATATTCAAAAGTGAGCAAATGGCTTCAGATATACAGGAGGAGAATTCTAGAAGATAAAGATGAAGATGTTTTGGAATTTCCTTGATTTGATTCAACACAAATCTTGCGCATTTATTCTGTTTCCACCTATATAAATTCTTGATTGATTCTCCAAATAAATTACCTTCTCCATATTAATTTGTTTCCCATATTTGACTTGATTATGGAAACAAATAATGCCTTCTCATTAATATATTTCAATCACCCAAATTTAACAGCACTAATGATTTAGATCAAAATTAAAAAATTTATTTTTCTAATAAAATATTGCATGCAAGGAAAGTATTAGAAATCTTTAACGTTTAGTCATGTTTTCAGCATTGTAGGTATGTTTATTAATTTAAATAGACGAATAAATATATCATTTTAGTCAATGCATTTTTTTATCTATAGATTCTTGAATTTAGCTTTTTGCATTTTTCCTTAACGTCTAAGACTATACTATCAAAATTTTAGATTTAGAATGAAATAATGCATGCAAGGAAACTGCAAAAGAAAGTTAATGTACTAAAAAACAGTGGAATAACTGAACAAAGTTACAAAACTAGGTGCAATTTTTTTGAATTGTAACATTCTTATTTGCAGAGGTTGCAATGAGTTCATGGTATAATACAACATGCTATTACTGATAGTTTTTTAACTATACTTAACAGGAATAGCTGATACTGATAGTTCACCAATTCAAGTAACATTCAATCAAAAAGAACACACCTGCATGTAGTAGACAAACACAAACGATAGTCAATTGCAATGAAAAAAATATATGAAAACATCCTTAGTTATAATATCAAATGAACTAATAAGAATGTACAAAATTTTGAGCTTTGCACAATAAAGACTGTAAACCATTTCAATGTCAAGTTGTGTTTATCCACTTGATATAATCGATTTTTGGTATTTAATCATTTGCCGGTCACTTTATTACTGAATAAATTATTTTAGTTCTAAACTTTTAAAACTAATCATCTTCTTACTCATCCCAAACAAATAATATTAAGTGATTAGACATAGAAGAAAATAAATACATTACATGTCTAAATAGCAAGACAATACTAAAAAGACAATAAAGGCAACATAACTTATGGTTCATGTAAAGACCCGGAAAATTAGAACACTTAATCTCCAAATATCGTAACTATTTGGAATATTGTTAAATGTTATAAATATGATTTTATAACCTTTTTAAACATATTTTAATTAATATTCAATGATCTTAAACTCATTTCGGAAAACTTTTTTTCAAAAATATATTTTTGGGAAAAATGTCGAAAATGTGACAGAAAATTGTTTTATCGATATATAGCTATTTTCTCAATAAAAGTTGTTGAAAATTTGAATGAGTTTCTAATTAATCATTAGGAAAATAATTAGCAAATAAAAATATTTTTCATATTTAGGGTTAACTAAATATTTATGATGACATAAGCAAGATGACATAAGCGAGATGACATACGCAAGATATTTAGGAAATAGGGAAGATGACATAAGCAAGATGACATAAGCGAGATGACATAAGCAAGATGACATAAGATTAGGGTTTTAGGGGCTTTTAGGTCTTTTCCCATTTACCTTGCTTTTCCTATAAAATAAGATACATACCTTCTCTTTTCATTTACCAAATTCCTAAGCAAAAATTGAAGCTTTAATGGCTTATCTTCATCTTCTTTCTCTTCCTTACTAACTTTCTCAAACTATACTCAAACCAACTCCAAATCAACTCAAACTTTGAGTGTAGCCTTCTTATACCATTTCAAGACCTTCTAGCTAGTTAGAAGTTGAAAAATCGAAGAACCTCTCTATTTTCAATTTGAGGCCGTGCGTTATATACAAGGAAGAAGTAAGGAAAAGCAAGGAAAAGCAAGGAAAGGAAGGAGCTTGCTAGCTTGGATATTTATTCTTATTATTGGAGCTTGGATTTGCTAAGGACTAAAGTGAGTTTACTCACTATTTAGGACAGTAAATAAAAACCATTTGCAAGTCCTTTACTATGCTTAAACTTGCTTGAATGTTAGAACTTATGTTAAAAATGTTAACTTGATTCTTACTTTAAAAGTAATCGACATATGTGATCCATGTTAATGGATTGGAATGGACTTGAATGAACTTGGATTTGGACTTGAATTGACTTGTATAACAAGTGGAATGGACTTGAAACAAAGCACATAAGGATTCGTAGGGAATTGACATATTGTGGACTTGAACTTGAAAGTGCACTTATAGCGATAGTCGCTATAGATGCAGTTTGAATTGTTGTGTTTTCAACACTTTGTATGGAACTATGTAATGACATCTTTAGTGATTTCTTATCATATTAGATCTTGTTTTACTTGTATGTTTACTACCTTGAAGTGATTGAATAGTAAAATGCTAAGTAACCCATCAAAAATGACCAAAACTTCACTAGTGCAAAAGTACCCGTTTAACCTTGTTTTCAGATTTTAAAGTTTTGTAAAGGCACTTTAAGCTTATGTAAATTGTCTTATCTTTTTAATATTATTTCTTAATTCTTACAAGAGTATTTTAAAGTATAAAATATCTTCTTTTCAAATTATCTTCTTTCTAAAATATCTTCTTTTCAAAATATCTTCCTTCTAAAATATCTTCTTTTCAAAATATCTTCTTTCAAAAATATCTTCTTTCTAAAATATCTTCTTTTCAAAATATCTTCTTTCTAAAATATCTTCTTTATAAAATATCTTTTCAAATAAAACAAAGGTTAGAAAGGGTTATGAATTGCTAAACTTGTCATGATTAAGTCACTAGATTAAATGGTAATTGATAATGCTTAACACTAATAAGCCAACGAAGTAGGCTTATCTATTTGTGAGAGTTAAGATTGATGTCGAGTAGGGACGGAGCAATAGAGCTCTAACCTACCGGCTTCCCTCTTGGCCGAGGAATAGATAGGTTGGGAATGCTGGAAACGTGTTAATCATATTGATTACTTACCTGTTTATTGAATATCATGGATATTGTGCTTAATTCTAATAAGCCGACGAGTAGGCTTATCTATCTGTGAGTGTCAAGAATGGGGTGTCTAGGCAAGGAGTGATATGCAACCAGTGCTCTAACTTACCTGGCCTCACTCTTGACCGAGGGATAGTTAAGTTGATAATGTCGGAAACGAGTTAAGTGTACGAACCATGGTTTCTATAAGCTATTGTTTTGACTAGATAGTCAATTAGTATACTATCGAACTATACCATTATAACTTAAGAATTATCGGGAAAGCTTCATGATTCCATGCCAATGAGAACCCCCGGGGAGGAGTGTTGGCATGAAATGTCTCTAGCATTCACTTACTTTTGAAAGAACCGGAATTGAGTTAACCGGAAATTCATCGATTAGTTTTGAAGAGTCCGGGATCGATAAGTGTTTTACTCATCGAATACCACTTCAAAACTAGAGTACGAGTTCTATGTTTTGGAAGCGGTTGAAGAAGAAAAGTGAATCTATATGAAGGTTGAGAAACTTCTCGTGATGCTCGGATCAAAGTAGTGATTTGTGATCTGTTCGAGAAGTAGGAATCCAATTTGGGATCCGTGTTATGTTCGAGTGATGAAGACTCGTGTGAAAGATGCCGAACGAAACCTCGACATCGGATATGGCTAAAAACAGAGTAGGAGCACAATCTGAGGTTTTGCTAACCTATGGCAGGATATATTGACTCCATATCTAGTGTATGCTTATATCGAATCGTGCGGGAGCTCCTCGAAGTTGCGCGCGGGAGTTGGATATATTTAGTTCCACGTGGTGCACTTCGGTGTTTCGTGCGTGGGCCAGTTGTGTTTACCTTATGGTATATTTTGTCTAGAGATATGCGATGCTCGGAGGTACTTTCTGACCCTTGTGCATGGAGTTTGGATCTGTATTGAGAGATCTCCGATGGAAAATCCAATATACGAACGTACCTTAGCGGTTTTGTTTGTACACTTAATAGTTGTCGAATGTAACCAATGTAACCATTCCATCTATGTGATTTATTTAGATTCTACACCCTAGACATTATCTATAATACAACTATAGTAAACTTAATAAATGGTTGGTTTCTTTTGAGGGGAAAACCGGAGCGGTTATCTACACGGTCCCCTTAATATTGTTACATGCAATCTTGAGTTTTCTCATACCTGACTGATGTTTAACGCTTGGTTTTTGTTTTCCCTAAAATCCTCACGTACTCCTTCGAGTAGGCTGAGTTGGCAGGTTTTACTTTGGATGCTTTAAAGTTTGGAAGACGAGCTGGAGGCTTCCATTATCTATCTACTTATTTCTATTTCAGTTGTACTGTATTAGTTATGTACATATTAGCATTGTGAGGACAGGAAGTTATAACTGTCCAGGATGATTATGGTACTTAGGTTATTGTAACTCTGAAATTCCTTTATTTAGAGTAACCCTTTGTACTATGTTGATATTATATATTTCCGTTCCGCTGTGAGATTCTGATGTTCTATTCTTTCTTCCTTGTTCTACTTTTTTTTTTCTTTACCCAACAATTCGACTTTCCGGCACTTGGATGTTTGGCACACGAATACCGTGGATGTATTTAGTGTCGATTTTCGAGGTTCGAAAAGTCGGGTCGTTACATTTGGTATCAGAGCATAAGGTTGAGCGAACACCTTGGCTTTGGTTGGGTATGGCTCATTAGAGATGGGGTAAGCGACACCCTAGAATGAGTCGAGTGTATTATACATATGAGAGCGTTTTTGTATTTTGAAAACTTGATTTTGAAAATATTCCTTAGGAATGTCTATTTCTCGCAACCCTTTCTTGAATAAGGTCCTTCTTAGTGGTAAACCCTTCTTTGTATTGTTTCCTTGAAATAATTCTATCTTCAAGTATTCTAAAGATGTTTGCTATAATTCAGGTAGTAAACTATGAGTACTCGTACTGCAAATACAAGAGGAGGCAGAGGAAGAGGTGGCCGAGCTAGTACTGCCACTAATGGTGAGAATCGTGCACCGAGGAATGCAGCTTCTATGGAGGAACCAATAGTAGGTGTTGTAGAGGAGGTCGTGCAAGTCATTCCTCAGAAGGGATTTGCTTCACTTTGTCGTGACTATGAGAGGCTTGGGGGAAGGAGGATTAGTGGCTCGGAGTCGATTGTAGAAGTTCAGACTTGGCTCAAGCTATGCGACCGTATATTTGGGGATATGGAGCTAGATGATGCAATGAAACGTCGATTGGCATCACGACATTTAACTGATACAGCTATGGATTGGTGGAATCTGATTATTTTGGATGTCCAAGAGAACGACTTTTCTTGGGCCCAATTTAAGGAGGAATTTGAAAAGAAATATGTTCCAGAAGCTGGGAAGACCTTATTATACAAGAGTTTCATGGACTTGAACCAGGGAGCTATAACGGTAGCAGAGTATGAGAAGCGATTCACTACATTGTCTTTATTTGGACCAGGTCTAATTGATACACCACTGAAGAAGAATGATAAGTTCATTACAGGATTACGTCCTGAGTTTCATCGAGATATGACAAACCACATCTTGGCACCCTGTCTGCATTTGGTAAACATGGGATTGAGGTTTGATGGTTTGGTTCCGAAATAAGCTAATTCGGCACCGACAGGCGAGAATAAGAGGAAGTTTCAACCAAATAAAGATATATCTAGGTTTACTTGTCATAACTGCGGGAAGAAGGGCCATTTTGCTAAGAACTGTACGGAGGCTAAGAAGAAACAGGTGGAAAGGGCACCTGTGCTTAAAGCACCAATGGCTAAGTATCCGAAGGTTGAATCACAGACAATCAAGACTCAGTTTGCTCCAAGGGATGGCTGCTACAACTGTCATAAGCCGGGTCATTTCGCTAGGGAGTGTCCACTTCTTCAGAAGGGGGAACAACCTCGAGCTTTTGCTTTAGCTTTAGCACCTTCCACTTCTGCAACAGCAAAGGGGAAGCAAGTTATGGAAGGTATTCTATCTATTTTTGGCATTCCTATTCGTGTCTTATTTGATACCGGTGCTTCCCTCAATTTCATTTCTCGTACTCTTGTTGATAAACTGAAACTTGAGCCAGTAATGGCTTTAGAATCTATTTGTGTGTCGAACCCTATTGGAGGCTCGGCAAATCTTTGTATGGGATGCTTAGGAGTTCCGATTTCTTATTATGACGAACTCTTCCCATGTGATTTATATGTTTTGGGTTTTATGGGTTTTGATGTCCTACTCGGGATGGATTGGCTGTCTCGATATTCTGGGGTTCTAGATTGTAAGAAGGGAACTGTCTCATTTAAGACAGATGAATGGAAATATTTCATAGTATTTTGTGGAGGACCTAGCTCACTTATGACTAGTTTCCTTTATTCCTTGGATGTGGCGGAGGAAGAATTGAGTTCTATTCCCATTGTTCGAGAATTTGCAGATGCCTTCGAGGAGGTGTCAGGTTTACCACCTCATCGGGAGATAGAGTTTCGCATTGATTTGGTTAAAGATGCAAAGCTTGTCGTGTTGCATGTTCGAAGGTTAGCACCGAAGGAGAAGTTGGAGCTATCTATTCAGGTGGATGATCTATTACAGAAGGGCTTGATCCGACCAAGTCGTTCGAGTTGGGGAGCTCCTGTTGTCTTTGCTACAAAGGAAGATGGTTCATTAAGATTATGTGTCGATTATCGTGAGCTCAACAAACGAACTATTAGGAACAAGTATCCTTTGCCTAGGATAGATGACTTGTTCGACCAGCTTCATGGAGCTCAAGTGTTTTCTCAACTTGTAACAACCCGTATTTCGATAACACGTTAAAACAAGAAATCAAGGCAGAATTTAATTATAAAACCTGAATCAGGATAAACGGGTTGCGCCATTGCGTTCGTCTCGGAAAAATACGCGAAATAGAGTCCGAAATTTTGTAAATCGGAGTTCGTATGACTGAGATATGGCCTCGCAAAGTTTCACGAAAATTCAAATCCGAAAACAGATTTGAAATTCAGCCCAATTAAGACACCACTCCATTTTTAGGCCTGGTTAAGACACCACTCCATTTTTTAGACTTGACTTCTCCCCCAAGACATGCTTTGATGGCTTGGATTGAATCTAGGTTTAATCCTATGGCCTAAAACACTTGCCTAATCTATAAATAAGACCCTAACCTATCCTAAATCCTCATTATTCATTCATGCAACTAAACTATGGCAAAATTTTACCTCTCATGGCCTCCACTCTCTTCATAAAATTTCTAAATGGTTTCTATGAGAGATTTTCCATGCATACAAGTGTTTTCAAGCTTGTATGAGTGTCATTAGCTTGCATTCAAGTCAAGTTTCTATCTTTGCATCATAAAGCAAGGGTTTTGATCATTTTGGCTCAAGGGTTTTTATGTTAGAGCTTGCATTTTGGGTCTATTTGATTGCATAAGGGCTTTTTCATATCTTTTGTGCCTTCATAGCAATGTAAGCCCTTTCCCTACTCTTAGATATTAACTATGAAGTTAAATGTTCATGTTGCAAGTTTGGGTTTGATCATTGAGTATGATACATGCTATCATGTCATGCAAGTTTATGAAGTCATTATCTTGATCTTGTGAGCTAAAAGCTACAACCTTTATGTTGAAATGTTGCATTAGGCAACATGAGAACCCTCATAACCTTTATGTCAACTTGCATATGAAGTCATAACCCTTATATGATGATATATGCAAGTTACTAGTCATCATTCCATATCTTTTGTCACCATGATTCGCTTATGTGCCAAGTTTGGGTTTATGCATGTTTTGAGGCTTAAGAATGTAACATGCAAGTTAATGAACACATTTGTGCCTCATTTGCCACCATGATTAACTTGTGGCTTAATATCCATTTTTGACATGCCTTTGCCAAGTCTCTTCTTTTAATCCATTACGTTGTCGCGAACGTATATGCGAGTTTAAAAGCGTTGGGTTATGTTATGGGTAATTTCTAATGACATGAAAATACAACTTGAAAACATGACTTGAAATATAACATGGAAGTTGACATGTAAGTATGCATAAAAACATAAGCTTGGGAATTTACCTATTAAGTTAGGTCTACCCTTTGGGAATTTACCTATTAAGTTAGGTCTACCCAAATGCTTGAAAACTTGTAACATGTTTTGGGAAACATGATGGACATGACACTTAGATAATATAAGTGTGGCCAACTCGAGGTTGGGTTGAGTTTGCAACGTAAAAATACCCGGAACCGACCGGCCTAACTAGTAGTTGCAAACAATAGGACCCAATGTGAGAAGTTGGTCATGTTGTGCTTGAACCCGAGGTTAGACCAAGTTGTGGTGTAAAGCTACCCGGAACCGACCGGCTTAACTAGTAACCACAACAAAGTCTAATGTGAGAGGTGAAGGTGCATTAAGTAATTAATGTCACATGATAGGGTTAAGTTAATTTGATTAATGACTCTTAACCAAATATGACATGGACAAATGGGTTAAGTAATTTGATTAGGCTAATGATACTTAACAAAACATGACAAGGTTGGGTAGGTTAAGTAACTTGATTTGCCTAATGACACTTAACCATTTTTATATGACTAGTGGATGGGGTTAAGTTAACCAACACTTAATCAATCCAACGCGATAACTTGGTAAGGTTAAGTAAGTTTTCTTAATGACGCTTAACCGAAAAATACGGTTAACGAATGGGGTTAAGATTAGACTCAACTAGTCTAAACATGGAAATCGGATGGGGTTAAGTTAGCCTAGACTTAATTAATCCCACTTGGTAGTTTAATGGGGTTAAGTTAAACACTTAACTAATCTAAACGTGATGAATTGATGTGGTTAAGTGACCTATACTTATCCAATCTAACTCGTTAATTTATTGTGGTTAAGTTAACCAATACTTAACCAATATAACGTGAAAACATGATAAGGCTAAGTCACGAATCGCTTGAATACACTTGACCGATTTGACTAAGTAAATTGATAGGGTCAAGTTAATATATACTTAACCAATCTAGAATGATAATTGGACGAGGTTAAGTCGTGAATTGCTTAATATACTTAACCAACTTGAGCATGATTTGTAGGGTTAAGCCTTGAACTTGGATACTTAGCCAATTTTGACAGGATTTGTAGACGGGTTAAGTCATGAACTTAAGTGACACTTAATCCATTATGTAAACCCTAGTTCTGAGGATTAGGTGGATAACCGTAGTTAACAAGGATAACGGGAAAATTGCTAAGTGGTAAACCTTAGTTGAAGAATAACTAAGTAATGATTCTTAGTCAAGGAAGTTTAGACCAGTTCATAGATAGATGAGTAACCTAATAAGATAGGTCATCGTTTAAGTATACGAGTAGGAGCAAGTATCTGATTTGGATAAAGGCTCCAGCGAACTGGGTAACGAAGCAGCGGCTTCGGGGAACGTGAGGGTATTCTTGGTATCCCTCTATGAGCTGCCAGGTGATTATACTAGGCTCATGAGAGGTTAAGGTCTACGTTAGAAGAACCAAGAGTATGCCTTGGTTGCTATACGAGCGACCTAAAGACGGGGATGGATAGGGGATAGTCGACGATACACGGTCGTACCCTAGATAGCATTTCGTCAGGCTACCTACCATCTTTGGTCAAGCGTGTACGTACGGAAAGGTAGAGAACACCCAATAGACCATAATTGCTATCTAATTATGGTTGCGGTAAGGCTTGGATGTAGGTTGGCCAGTGTTGTGTTCTCATACAGGATTTATCCTGTCTTGTCTTTCACTAGTTGAGGGAGTGGTCTCGTGGGACCATAGCCACGTATAGGAAAAAACAGACCTTAGCATCTGCATCGGCAGATAAATTGAAAGCTCCCGACCGAGTCTTGTATTTCCTGGTCTGCCCTGTGACAGGACTCGGATGGCACGATGTGATACATGTGCATACAGTCATGGAAAAACGATTCACGATATATGCGTGGGAAAAAGGGCGCGGTTGGCGGTTAGCGTAATCCCTAGTGGCCCTAGGTGGTTGAACCCAAACCGAGATACGAAAACGTGCAATAGGTAAGCATAATCCCTAGTTGCCCTAGGTAGCATAAGTCCTAGTTGTACAAACGATAATTCATGTTGGAAAACCCTGGCTAGGTTTAGGGTAACAGTCCAAACCGATCTTAAGGATCATGGAACTATGTTAAAGTAATATAGAATCTCATGGGAAAGCCCGTATGGTCTACGGCAAGGGACTGAACATTTACATGGAATAAAACATACAAGTTGAGTAACCTATATATGCGATATATTAGGTTGACATGGACCATTACACGACTTTTGAGTGAGGGTCATTCTTGGTTAACACATGACACGGTAGGGATACTAGTACGGTAGGTGTAGAGCTAAAATACAGGATAGATATCACGGGGCGTTATACGTGACAGATATCTTGGAGATATTATACTTGATAGAAACCTGACGATGTGATACCTTGTTTTATCTTGACATCGTAATTTATCATGACACCTTAGTTTATCTGAGTTCAGTAGTTCATCCTGTTATTTTGATTTAGCTTATCTATCTTGTTATCATGCTTATGTTCATCTCAGTTTCTCATGTCAGTTAACTTTACTAGTTTTTATGCTAATAGTAGATAGGGCTTACTCAGTCTTTTTGACTGACCCGTTTTGTTTCGCCTCTTTTCTTCCGTTTCCCCCCCAGGTTACAGGGAGGAAATACTGTTGTTTAGTTCGGACTTCTTCTGCTTGAAGGTCATCATGGATGGCTTGGACTTTTCTTGGCTAATGGCTACTTTACTGTTTTTACTTGGGGAATAATTTATGAAAATGTCTTTATGCTTCTTTACTATTGCAAGACAGGTTTTGATGTACTCTGATGTAAAAGGCTTTAGACCTTATTTATTCATGTTATGAAAGTTTGATTTTACTTCCGCTATTTTATATGTTCTGTCTTGTGATATTTCTGTGCATGTTTACCAATAATGCCCCTCTAAAGCTAGTGCATTCCTTTTGCGAGTGACCCTAGCGGAGGCAGGGTGTTACATTTGGTATCAGAGCAGAAGGTTACCAGACTGGGAAAAAGTTTTTAAAGACCTTCTGAAAACTATTTGAAAGCCGTTTACAAAGAAGCATTTTTTAAGAAAATTTTCTTTTAAAAGAAAAAGGCTACTCCCCAAAGGCCATTAGCACTATCCTTGTTTCCTTAATTGAATCTCTTCTCCTTTCTTTCCTCCATCTGTAGTCACAGTGGTTTTGACTGCGACTAGTCTTTTCTATCTACGAAAGTGCTTTCCATGCGATGGAGGTGGTTCTCGAGAGACCAGTGGCCGCGTTATAAGAAAGGATAGTGAGAAAGAGGATAAAGGATACGAGCTTAAGGATGAGCAACTTGTTGGTATGGCTCAACCCATAACGAAAAAGTATCTTTGGTATGGTGAAACGGGACGGATAGTTAAGTATTGTGGGACAAGGACAAGATCATCGTGAAGATAATTTTATACCCTCACTAGAGTACCTGAGTAGGGGGATAACATCCTTGTTGAAGATCTAGTTATTCTTTTCTATCATCCCGCCAAGACTTTGTTTTGATCCCCGCATCATTTAAGTCCGCTTCGGTAGTTGAGTCTCTGCACCTTAAGTACTAGCGTAATAGAGGATCCCATTTTTGTCTCAAAGTCCTATTGGAGAATCAGTCCAATTATACATGACCTGTTTGGATTTGAGAATGTTTATGCCAAGTGTTGAATTTGGAAATAATGCTTATGTTTATAAGCTATGGATGGATTCTAGGGATGAAGTGGTTATCCAGTAGGGGGTGCCACTCTCGGTTTTGATAGGAGGGTAGTTAGACCTTTTGACTAGCCTTGGTAATGCCCTCGAAGTATCGTGTAACCTTTTTGAGGTTCTGTCATGACTAGTTACTTGGAATCCCTTGATGCCTTTATTGGAAATTTGAAGCCCGATCGAGTGGTGTGCGCCGATAAGACGAATGGTTTACTTCATTTATGCATGGGTTATAGAGATCACCCTAGTAAGTGCGCTTGATAACCTGGTTAACATCTGTTTACTTTCAAGAGAAAGTTCTTCTACATGGAATACCTTATAGTATATAAACGAGATCCAAGATTCACTAGTGAATTTTGGAAAGCTTGCATGAGATCATGAGTACGCAGTCATGTTTGCGTCAAGTATTCTAGGAAAAGGATAAGTGCAAGTGGAACGAGAGGCGACGAAGAAATGAGTTCCAGCTCATGTTATGGAAACAGGAAATAAGAAGCTACGAAATCGCGAAGTTAAAAGACGTCAAGGCACAATGGAATTAAGCTCGAGGAAATACGACTTTGATGGTCAAAGACTAGATACGCGCATGATATCTCTTTTTGGGAGTATATCCTTGATCCCTGTTTTCTGTAGAGCTTACTTGTAGGCTATCTTTTGTGGACATCTTCTTGGTCCTATTTTCTGTTACAAACCCCGTAAGGAGTTTGTCTTGTTTATCTTCTCGACCTTGTTTCAGGGAATCCTAGGTAGAACCCTATGGATGTAAACATGTATTTGAAACATGTTATGATTGACATGGTTGCAAGTGGTTGCAAGTGGTTACTCGTGGATGCGCGAATACACATTAGATACTAGCTCGACTCGGTCACATTTCATATTGCATATGCACGAGTATTTATACTTGTTTATGGATGAAATTGAATGTGTTATCATGTGATTGTTGCATATGAATGAATGATTTTGCACGCATATAGTATCTATATGACTAGGACTATTTGCATACATGTTGGATTCATGGCACTATACATATTTTGCATTAGAAAGATTATTCAGGCCTGACCATTAGCATTAGCTAAGGAACATGTACACACACGTTTTGCATATATTCATACAGCATTAGAAATCATCTAAGGACAATGGTTGCTTGTGGATGATGTTTTGAGTAGATGGATGATGGATGGTAGGATATGTTCTTCCTAACTTGGAGATTTCGGGGACGAAATCCTAAAAGGAGGGGAGAATGTAACAACCCGTATTTCGATAACACGTTAAAACAAGAAATCAAGGCAGAATTTAATTATAAAACCTGAATCAAGATAAATGGGTTGCGCCATTGCGTTCGTCTCGGAAAAATACGCGAAATAGAGTCCGAAATTTTGTAAATCGGAGTTCGTATGACTGAGATATGGCCTCGCAAAGTTTCACGAAAATTCAAATCCGAAAACAGATTTGAAATTCAGCCCAATTAAGACACCACTCCATTTTTAGGCCTGGTTAAGACACCACTCCATTTTTTAGACTTGACTTCTTCCCCAAGACATGCTTTGATGGCTTGGATTGAATCTAGGTTTAATCCTATGGCCTAAAACACTTGCCTAATCTATAAATAAGACCCTAACCTATCCTAAATCCTCATTATTCATTCATGCAACTAAACTATGGCAAAATTTTACCTCTCATGGCCTCCACTCTCTTCATAAAATTTGTAAATGGTTTCTATGAGAGATTTTCCATGCATACAAGTGTTTTCAAGCCTGTATGAGTGTCATTAGCTTGCATTCAAGTCAAGTTTCTATCTTTGCATCATAAAGCAAGGGTTTTGATCATTTTGGCTCAAGGGTTTTTATGTTAGAGCTTGCATTTTGGGTCTATTTGATTGCATAAGGGCTTTGTCATATCTTTTGTGCCTTCATAGCAATGTAAGCCCTTTCCCTACTCTTAGATATTAACTATGAAGTTAAATGTTCATGTTGCAAGTTTGGGTTTGATCATTGAGTATGATACATGCTATCATGTCATGCAAGTTTATGAAGTCATTATCTTGATCTTGTGAGCTAAAAGCTACAACCTTTATGTTGAAATGTTGCATTAGGCAACATGAGAACCCTCATAACCTTTATTTCAACTTGCATATGAAGTCATAACCCTTATATGATGATATATGCGAGTTACTAGTCATCATTCCATATCTTTTGTCACCATGATTCGCTTATGTGCCAAGTTTGGGTTTATGCATATTTTCAGGCTTAAGAATGTAACATGCAAGTTAATGAACACATTTGTGCCTCATTTGCCACCATGATTAACTTGTGGCTTAATATCCATTTTTGTCACGCCTTTGCCAAGTCTCTTCTTTTAATCCATTACGTTGTCGCGAACGTATATGCGAGTTTAAAAGCGTTGGGTTATGTTATGGGTAATTTCTAATGACATGAAAATACAACTTGAAAACATGACTTGAAATATAACATGGAAGTTGACATGTAAGTATGCATAAAAACATAAGCTTGGGAATTTACCTATTAAGTTAGGTCTACCCTTTGGGAATTTACCTATTAAGTTAGGTCTACCCAAATGCTTGAAAACTTGTAACATGTTTTGGGAAACATAATGGACATGACACTTAGATAATATAAGTGTGGCCAACTCGAGGTTGGGTTGAGTTTGCAACGTAAAACTACCCGGAACCGACCGGCCTAACTAGTAGTTGCAAACAATAGGACCCAATGTGAGAAGTTGGTCATGTTGTGCTTGAACCCGAGGTTAGACCAAGTTGTGGTGTAAAGCTACCCGGAACCGACCGGCTTAACTAGTAACCACAACAAAGTCTAATGTGAGAGGTGAAGGTACATTAAGTAATTAATGCCACATGATAGGGTTAAGTTAATTTGATTAATGAATCTTAACCAAATATGACATGGACAAATGGGTTAAGTAATTTGATTAGGCTAATGATACTTAACAAAACATGACAAGGTTGGGTAGGTTAAGTAACTTGATTTGCCTAATGACACTTAACCATTTTTATATGACTAGTGGATGGGGTTAAGTTAACCAACACTTAATCAATCCAACACGATAACTTGGTAAGGTTAAGTAAGTTTTCTTAATGACGCTTAACCGAAAAATACGGTTAACGAATGGGGTTAAGATTAGACTCAACTAGTCTAAACATGGAAATCGGATGGGGTTAAGTTAGCCTAGACTTAATTAATCCCACTTGGTAGTTTAATGGGGTTAAGTTAAACACTTAACTAATCTAAACGTGATGAATTGATGTGGTTAAGTGACCTATACTTATCCAATCTAACTCGTTAATTTATTGTGGTTAAGTTAACCAATACTTAACCAATATAACGTGAAAACATGATAAGGCTAAGTCTCGAATCGCTTGAATACACTTGACCGATTTGACTAAGTAAATTGATAGGGTCAAGTTAATATATACTTAACCAATCTAGAATGATAATTGGACGAGGTTAAGTCGTGAATTGCTTAATATACTTAACCAACTTGAGCATGATTTGTAGGGTTAAGCCTTGAACTTGGATACTTAGCCAATTTTGACAGGATTTGTAGACGGGTTAAGTCATGAACTTAAGTGACACTTAATCCATTATGTAAACCCTAGTTCTGAGGATTAGGTGGATAACCGTAGTTAACAAGGATAACGGGAACAATGCTAAGTGGTAAACCTTAGTTGAAGAATAACTAAGTAATGATTCTTAGTCAAGGAAGTTTAGACCAGTTCATAGATAGATGAGTAACCTAATACGGTAGGTCATCGTTTAAGTATACGAGTAGGAGCAAGTATCTGATTTGGATAAAGGCTCCAGCGAACTGGGTAACGAAGCAGCGGCTTCGGGGAACGTGAGGGTATTCTTGGTATCCCTCTATGAGCTGCCAGGTGATTATACTAGGCTCATGAGAGGTTAAGGTCTGCGTTAGAAGAACCAAGAGTATGCCTTGGTTGCTATACGAGCGACCTAAAGACGGGGATGGATAGGGGATAGTCGACGATACACGGTCGTACCCTAGATAGCATTTCGTCAGGCTACCTACCATCTTTGGTCAAGCGTGTACGTACGGAAAGGCAGAGAACACCCAATAGACCATAATTGCTATCTAATTATGGTTGCGGTAAGGCTTGGATGTGGGTTGGCCAGTGTTGTGTTCTCATACAGGATTTATCCTGTCTTGTCTTTCACTAGTTGAGGGAGTGGTCTCGTGGGACCATAGCCACGTATAGGAAAAAACAGACCTTAGCATCTGCATCGGCAGATAAATTGAAAGTTCCCGACCGAGTCCTGTATTTCCTGGTCTGCCCTGTGACAGGACTCGGATGGCACGATGTGATACATGTGCATACAGTCATGGAAAAACGATTCACGATATATGCGTGGGAAAAAGGGCGCGGTTGGCGGTTAGCGTAATCCCTAGTGGCCCTAGGTGGTTGAACCCAAACCGAGATATGAAAACGTGCAATAGGTAAGCATAATCCTTAGTAGCCCTAGGTAGCATAAGTCCTAGTTGTACAAACGATAATTCATGTTGGAAGACCCTGGCTAGGTTTAGGGTAACAGTCCAAACCGATCTTAAGGATCATGGAACTATGTTAAAGTAATATAGAATCTCATGGGAAAGCCCGTATGGTCTACGGCAAGGGACTGAACATTTACATGGAATAAAACATACAAGTTGAGTAACCTATATATGCGATATATTAGGTTGACATGGACCATTACACGACTTTTGAGTGAGGGTCATTCTTGGTTAACACATGACACGATGGGGATACTAGTACGGTAGGTGCAGAGCTAAAATACAGGATAGATATCACGGGGCGTTATACGTGACAGATATCTTGGGAATATTATACTTGATAGAAACCTGACGATGTGATACCTTGTTTTATCTTGACATCGTAATTTATCATGACACCTTAGTTTATCTGAGTTCAGTAGTTCATCCTGTTATTTTGATTTAGCTTATCTATCTTGTTATCATGCTTATGTTCATCTCAGTTTCTCATGTCAGTTAACTTTACTAGTTTTTATGCTAATAGTAGATAGGGCTTACTCAGTCTTTTTGACTGACCCGTTTTGTTTCGCCTCTTTTCTTCCGTTTCCCCCCCAGGTTACAGGGAGGAAATACTGTTGTTTAGTTCGGACTTCTTCTGCTTGAAGGTCATCATGGATGGCTTGGACTTTTCTTAGCTAATGGCTACTTTACTGTTTTTACTTGGGGAATAATTTATGAAAATGTCTTTATGCTTCTTTACTATTGCAAGACAGGTTTTGATGTACTCTGATGTAAAAGGCTTTAGACCTTATTTATTCATGTTATGAAAGTTTGATTTTACTTCCGCTATTTTATATGTTCTGTCTTGTGATATTTCTGTGCATGTTTACCAATAATGCCCCTCTAAAGCTAGTGCATTCCTTTTGCGAGTGACCCTAGCGGAGGCGGGGTGTTACATTTAGTATCAGAGCAGAAGGTTACCAGACTGGGCAAAAGTTTTTAAAGACCTTCTGAAAACTATTTGAAAACCGTTTACAAAGAAGCATTTTTTAAGAAAATTTTCTTTTAAAAGAAAAAGGCTATTCCCCAAAGGCCATTAGCACTATCCTTGTTTCCTTAATTGAATCTCTTCTCCTTTCTTTCCTCCATCTGTAGTCACAGTGGTTTTAACTGCGACTAGTCTTTTCTATCTACGAAAGTGCTTTCCATGCGATGGAGGTGGTTCTCGAGAGACCAGTGGCCGCGTTATAAGAAAGGATAGTGAGAAAGAGGATAAAGGATACGAGCTTAAGGATGAGCAACTTGTTGGTATGGCTCAACCCATAACGAAAAAGTATCTTTGGTATGGTGAAACGGGACGGATAGTTAAGTATTGTGGGACAAGGACAAGATCATCGTGAAGATAATTGTATACCCTCACTAGAGTACCTGAGTAGGGGGATAACATCCTTGTTGAAGATCTAGTTATTCTTTTCTATCATCCCGCCAAGACTTTGTTTTGATCCCCGCATCATTTAAGTCCGCTTCGGTAGTTGAGTCTCTGCACCTTAAGTACTAGCGTAATAGAGGATCCATTTGAAGCATTGTATGGAAGGCCTTGCAAATCTCCATCATGTTGGATAGAACCTGGAGATCGTCTTATACTTGGACCAGATATGATTCGAGAAGCATCTGATAAGGTTTCAGATATTAGGAAGCGAATCAAGGAAGCACGGAATCGGCAGAAGAGCTATGAAGACGAAAGGAGAAGAGATTTGGAATTCTCAGTTGGAGACTTTGTATTTGTAAAAGTTTCCCCGATGGGAAGTGTTGTCCGGTTTGGAAGCGCAGGGAAGTTGGCTCCTCGTTATATTGGACCGTTCCCAATTCTGGAGAGGATCGGTACACTCGCATATAGGATCAAGTTACCAATTGGGTTATCCGGATTGCATAATGTATTTCATGTATCACATTTGCGTAAATATGTGCATGATCCCTTGATGATAGTAGAAGCGTCGCAACAGGAAGACTTGGAGGTAGAGCCGAATTTGACTATATTGAGACAGCCAGTTCGAGTTGTGGATAGAGATATAAAGCAGCTTAGGACTAAGGTTGTGAAGTTAGTCAAGGTACAATGGTGTGAGGATGCTCTTGATTGTACATGGGAAACGGAGGATAATCTGAGGAAGTCTTATCTAGACTTGATCTTAGACTAGGGATTTCCTATCTTAGTATTGTATGTCTTTTGTTGTTTAGTTTGTATATAGTTTTTGGAAGTAATCTATATATGCATCTTTTTCTTCTTCTTCTTATTCTTCTTCTTCTTTGATTTCCATTCTCGTTTGAATTTCGAGGACAAAATGTTTTAAGTGGGGGAGAATGTAAGGACCCGGAAAATTAGAACACTTAATCTCCAAATATCGTAACTATTTGGAATATTGTTAAATGTTATAAATATGATTTTATAACCTTGTTAAACATATTTTAATTAATATTCAATGATCCTAAACTCATTTCGGAAAACTTTTTTTCAAAAATATATTTTTGGGAAAAATGTCGAAAATGTGACCGAAAACTGTTTTATCGATATATAGCTATTTTCTCAATAAAAGTTGTTGAAAATTTGAATGAGTTTCTAATTAATCATTAGGAAAGTAATTAGCAAATAAAAATATTTTTCATATTTAGGGTTAACTAAATATTTATGATGACATAAGCAAGATGACATAAGCGAGATGACATACGCAAGATATTTAGGAAATAAGGAAGATGACATAAGCAAGATGACATAAGCGAGATGACATAAGCAAGATGACATAAGATTAGGGTTTTAGGGGCTTTTAGGTCTTTTCCCATTTACCTTGCTTTTCCTATAAAAGAAGAGACATACCTTCTCTTTTCATTTACAAAATTCCTAAGCAAAAATTGAAGCTTTAATGGCTTATCTTCATCTTCTTTCTCTTCCTTACTAACTTTCTCAAACTATACTCAAACCAACTCCAAATCAACTCAAACTTTGAGTGTAGCCTTCTTATACCATTTCAAGACCTTCTAGCTAGTTAGAAGTTGAAAAATCGAAGAACCTCTCTATTTTCTATTTGAGGTCGTGCGCTATATACAAGGAAGAAGCAAGGAAAAGCAAGGAAAGGAAGGAGCTTGCTAGCTTGGATATTTATTCTTATTATTGGAGCTTGGATTTGCTAAGGACTAAAGTGAGTTTACTCACTATTTAGGACAGCAAATAAAAACCATTTGCAAGTCCTTTACTATGCTTAAACTTGCTTGAATGTTAGAACTTATGTTAAAAATGTTAACTTGATTCTTACTTTAAAAGTAAGCGACATATGTGATCCATGTTAATGGATTGGAATGGACTTGAATGAACTTGGATTTGGACTTGAATTGACTTGTATAACAAGTGGAATGGACTTGAAACAAAGCACATAAGGATTCGTAGGGAATTGACATATTGTGGACTTGAACTTGAAAGTGCACTTATAGCGATAGTCGCTATAGATGCAGTTTGAATTGTTGTGTTTTCAACACTTTGTATGGAACTTTGTAATGACATCTTTAGTGATTTCTTATCATATTAGATCTTGCTTTACTTGTATGTTTACTACCTTGAAGTGATTGAATAGTAAAATGCTAAGTAACCCATCAAAAATGACCAAAACTTCACTAGTCCAAAAGTACCCGTTTAACCTTGTTTTTAGATTTTAAAGTTTTGTAAAGGCACTTTAAGCTTATGTAAATTGTCTTATCTTTTTAATATTATTTCTTAATTCTTACAAGAGTATTTTAAAGTATAAAATATCTTCTTTTCAAAATATCCTCTTTCTAAAATATCTTCTTTTCAAAATATCTTCCTTCTAAAATATCTTCTTTTCAAAATATCTTCTTTCTAAAATATCTTCTTTCTAAAATATCTTCTTTTCAAAATATCTTCTTTCTAAAATATCTTCTTTCTAAAATATCTTTTCAAATAAAACAAAGGTTAGAAAGGGTTATGAATTGCTAAACCTTGTCATGATTAAGTCACTAGATTAAATGGTAATTGATAATGCTTAACACTAATAAGCCAACGAAGTAGGCTTATCTATTTGTGAGAGTTAAGATTGATGTCGAGTAGGGACGGAGTAATAGAGCTCTAACCTACCGGCTTCCCTCTTGGCCGAGGAATAGATAGGTTGGGAATGCTGGAAAAGTGTTAATCATATTGATTACTTACCTGTTTATTGAATATCATGGATATTGTGCTTAATTCTAATAAGCCGACAAGTAGGCTTATCTATCTGTGAGTGTCAAGAATGGGGTGTCTAGGCAAGGGGTGATATGCAACCAGTGCTCTAACTTACCTGGCCTCACTCTTGACCGAGGGATAGTTAAGTTGATAATGTCGGAAACGAGTTAAGTGTACGAACCATGGTTTCTATATGCTATTGTTTTGACTAGATAGTCAATTAGTCTACTATCGAACTATACCATTATAACTTAAGAAGTATCGGGAAAGATTCACGATTCCATGCCAATGAGAACCCCCGGGGAGGAGTGTTGGTATGAAACGTCTCTAGCATTCACTTACTTTTGAAAGAACCGGAATTGAGTTAACCGGAAATTCATCGATTAGTTTTGAAGAGTCCGGGATCGATAAGTGTTTTACTCATCGAATACCACTTCAAAACTAGAGTACGAGTTCTACGTTTTGGAAGCGGTTGAAGAAGAAAAGTGAATCTATATGAAGGTTGGGAAACTTCTCGTGATGCTCAGATCAAAGTAGTGATTCGTGATCTGTTCGAGAAGTAGGAATCCAATTTGGGATCCGTGTTATGTTCGAGTGATGAAGACTCGTGTGAAAGATGCCGAACGAAACCTCGACATCGGATATGGCTAAAAACAGAGTAGGAGCACCATCTGAGGTTTTGCTAACCTATGGTAGGATATATTGACTCCATATCTAGTGTATGCTTATATCGAATCGTGCGGGAGCTCCTCGAAGTTGCGCGCGGGAGTTGGATATATTTAGTTCCACGTGGTGCACTTCGGTGTTTCGTGCGTGAGCCAGTTGTGTTTACCTTATGGTATATTTTATCTAGAGATATGCGACGCTCGGAGGTACTTTCTGACCCTTGTGCATGGAGTTTGGATCTGTATTGAGAGATCTCCAATGGAAAATCCAATATACGAACGTACCTTAAAGGTTTTGTTTGTACACTTAATAGTTGTCGAATGTAACCAATGTAACCATTCCATCTATGTGATTTATTTATATTCTACACCCTAAACATTATCTATAATACAACTATAGTAAACTTAATAAATGGTTGGTTTCTTTTGAGGGGAAAACCGGAGCGGTTATCTGCACGGTCCCCTTAATATTGTTACATGCAATCTTGAGTTTTCTCATACCAGACTGATGTCTGACGCTTGGTTTTTGTTTTCCCTAAAATCCTCACGTACTCCTTCGAGTAGGCTGAGTATGGCAGGTTTTACTTTGGATGCTTTAAAGTTTGGAAGACGAGCTGGAGGCTTCCATTATCTATCTACTTATTTCTATTTCAGTTGTACTATATTAGTTATGTACATATCAGCACTGTGAGGACAGGCAGTTATAACTGTCCAGGATGATTATAGTACTTAGGTTATTGTAACTCTGAAATTCGTTTATTTAGAGTAACCCTTTGTACTATGTTGATATTATATATTTCCGTTCCGCTGTGAGATTCTGATGTTCTATTCTTTCTTCCTTGTTCTACTTTTTTTTTTTTTACCCAACAATTCGACTTTCCGGCACTTGGATGTTTGGCACACGAATACCGTGGATGTATTTAGTGTCGACTTTCGAGGTTCGAAAAGTCAGGTCGTTACAGTTTAGGTTTTTTTTCTCTTTGTCAAAATTTGTAATTATCCATAATGTTTATGCATCATAATAAATGTAACATATTTACCAATTGTTAGCTATTTTTTTCATGTTTCTTTTCTCCGTCTGTAATTGATTATAAAAACAAGTTCATTCATCAATTACTGGAAATGGAAATACTGGCAATTGATATTATAGGTTGCTGATGCCATGAGTAAGATGTGGACTCAGAACTTCTGAAGTAGAGGCAATTGTAAACATCATTCTCCGGACTTTCCTGTTGTATTTTCATTTGTAGGATCAATTATAGAACTTCTAAAGCAGAGGCAATTGTAATCATAACTTATAGATACACTCTTTTCTATTGGGTAAATGTATGATACTGGATCCATTTAAACTATGAAGTTACCGCACATGATGCTATTTAGTCTATTGCAGGTTCTTCTATGTTACATTTTCAAAGCTATAGCCAGGGCATTTTTCTCAAGTTCAGCAAGAGCATTTTTATCAAGTTCAGCAAAACCAATCTATAAAGGAATATATAGCATTCCCTGTTAATCCTTATGTATATAAATTTACCTAAATTGTCTTTTATTAATTGTAGTTAAAAATGTCATATTAAATGATTGTGTGTACGTACAATTTTATTTGTGTTGTGCTAAAATTTCATAGGTGGCAATTCAATAGTATATTTTTCTTGATGTTTGTTCTTTGAATAACAAGTCCACAATGTTTGGATCTGTGAGACTTTTCAGCTTTATGATCTCATTACTCATTTTACAGGTCAATGGTACATGGAAGCGTAAATCTTAATGAATGCGAACTGCTTTCTTATTACAAATAATTAGTTAACTTTAGAAATAATTAATACATTAAAATAATATATTATAACTTCGCAATAATAATTTTTATTACTGATATATTAGTATGTAATCATTCACTTACAATTATTTATATGTATATTTCTAAAAGTGTTAATATAAAGTATATTTTTTCAGCCGTGCATCTGCACGGGGGCTAACCTAGTATGCTATAAAGTCTTCTTCGATTAATTAGCAGACGTTGATTTTGGCCGTAGTCCAAATTTTCAATTAATCGAGATCTGAACATATGTGCTAGAAATACTTATACAAAATTGGGAATTCACAATTCTACAGAGTATGAAGAAAAACAATGAAAACGAATGTATTTTAACAAATACTCCCTCTATAATTAATACTCCATTTCCCTGAACATTTCTCTCTTTCAAGATCTACAAAATGAATTTTTATATAAGATGTTGTGATTTTGATTTTATACTATCTCTTAATTAAAATTAACTTTAAATTATTTACTAGACAATAAAATTCTATTTTAATGGAAACAAGGTATACATACATGTATGTGTATGTACAAAGTTGGCTTTGGCTTAGTGCAAACTGGGTCATCGCATGGGGAACAAAAATCAGGAGGCATCAGTTCATCACTGCACATCTTAGCATCAGATAGGAACTGAAGAAAATAAAAACATGTATCCTCATAGACTATCTTGGTTGGATAGAGAGCCGTATAGAAGGAAAGCAAATCATAAATCAAGGAAGAAGGGAAGCAAAGAAATTTTTGGTGGAGAAAAGAATTGCAGGTTGATTTCTTTAGAGGCTTAAGTAGTAACCCTAATTCCTAAATGATATCTTCTATTTTTTATGCACGGATTTATTTCGGGTAGACACTTTAGGGAAGATAGAATAAAATGATTTGATTGTGCAATATGATTTGATGCTTCGAGTAAGGAACCCTAATTCCTAAATGCTTTGTTCTAATTTTTATGTGTTGATTTTTCTCATTTAGAAATTTTAGAGAAGATAGAATAAACTAATTTGAATGTGGTTTTTTTTTGTTCAACAAATTGATTTGAAATTTGTTGTACATATTTGTACTCAATATTTATGGAAGATGGGAACATTTGTTATTTGCTACAGAAAATTAACAATAGGAAAATATGAACAAACTTAGATTTTCCTTTACTTCATTAACAAAAATTGATATTTTTAGTTTGAAATCATGGAGATGATATAATAAACCAATTTGATTATGGTTTTTTTGTTTAATAAATTGATTTGAAATTTTCTATACATATTTGCACTCAAATTATATAAAAGATGGGAACATGTGTTGTAAAAATTGATTCTTTCAGTTAGAAATTTTGGAGAAGATATAATAAGAAAATTTGATTGTGTGTTTTTTATTCAATAAATTGATTTGAGATCTGCTATATATATTTGTACTCAAATTTTATAGAAGATGGAAACACGTGCAATTTGCCATAGAAAATTAACGGTAGGAAAGTAGGAACAAATTTAGATTTTTCTCTACTTCATTAAAAATTGATTTTTTTTCATACTAGAAGCATGGGAATAAAAATTAACTTAGCATATATATTTTGATTTTTAATCCTAATTTTTTTTTGAAAATTACAAATTTTATTTATAATTATGATGAACAATGAGTTTATTGTATGATTATGTATACATATTTCTCTACAATTGTGCTAGCGGATTGAAGAAAATAAACCGGTTACAATTTACATATTATTGAATATATTGTCTATTTGGATTTTGATTATCGAATTATTTTAGGTCTTACAATGCTTCCACAAAAATAAGCATATGGAAGTTCTAATATGGAAAAACAAAAAAGAAATGAAGAGTTGGTTGAATCATTAAGAGGGTCTCTTAACAAATATTTTTCCAAAAAGACAAATTTGGTTAGTAACTCAGGACAATCTTGTGATTTTGAAAAAGAAACTGGTTTTGATTATATAGAAGAAAATGAGATTGCGGTAGATGAACAAATTAATAATATGGAAGAAAATGTGCATGATACCGAGATTTCCTTGCAAACAGATAGTAAATGATATCGATGTTCCATGTTTAGATCATTTGAAAGAACCAGAAGTCATGTCTTCAGAACAAATTTTGATAATATAAGATTCAACATCTTAGGATAATATTGATATGAATACGAGAGATCTACTTGTTGAGAAGGGTCCTACTAGATAATTAATTTAACATACTCTCAAATGAAAATTTTAGACATTTCTGTGCAAGTTATTACAAAAGAAAAATAAATAATGGAGAATATCATGATAGAAAATGGCTTATTTATTCTAATTGTCAGACAAAGTATTTTGTTTCTGCTGCAAATTGTTTAATGTAATGACTTCCAAAAGTCAATTAGCAAAAGGTGGAATTAGAGAATGGAAGCATCTTGGTGGGAAAATTCACAACATGAAAGAAGTAAGGAGCACAATCTTAACTTTTCTGCATGGGTTGATTTAAAAAGAAAATGTAATCAAACAATCAACAAAAATATGCAGGATCTTAATCAAAAAGATAAAAAACATTGAAAACAAGTTATGCCTAGAATAATTGTTGTTGTCAAATGTCTTGTTGTTAATAATTTAACATTTCGTGAAACAAATGAAATTTTTTATGAGAATTCTAATGGCATTTTTTTGGACTTGGTTGGAATGATTGCTGAATTTGATCCGGTATCGCAACATCAGTTTTGTCTCATTCAACATAAACAAATTCATTACCATTATCTTGGCCATGAAATAAAAATGAGTTGATTGAGACTATACGATCTAAAGTAAGAAATACAATTGTTTCAGAAATAAAAGAAGCAAAATATTTTTTGTTATTCTTGATTACACTCCCGATGCAAGTAATGAGGAGCAAATGACTTTGATTATATGACATGTAGAGATGACAAATAGTCCAAATAAAGTCGAAGAGTTTTTAAATGTTCTAGAAACAACTGGACTGCGACTTTTAACGGAATTGAAAAATGCATTAAACTCACTTGATCTTGACATTGATGACCTGAGAGGGCAAGGCTATGATAATGGTTCTAATATGAAAGGAAAAAATGTGGGTGTGCAAAAAAAGATTACTTGACATTAGTTCTAGAGCTTTTTACATGCTTTGTGTTTGTCATTCTCTTAATTTGATTACTTGTGATATGGTGAGCTTTTATGTTCGATCAAAATCTTTTTTCGGAGCATGTCAATGCATTTATACTGTTTTTGCTCATTCTTCCAAACGTTGGGATGTTCTACTAGAATATGTTAATAATTTTAATTTGAAATCTCCGCTCGACTACACGTTGGGAAAGTCAAAGTGTTAAAGCTATATTTCATCAAATTTTTAAAATTAGGGATGCGTTGTTTGAACTAGAAAAGATAAGTGATGATGCAAAATTAACTCGAGATGCTGAACTTTTAGCAAATTAAGAATTAACTAGTTTCGAGTTCATCTTCAGTTTAGTTATCTGGTATGCAATTCGAGTCAAAGTTAACATGATCAGTAAAAAATTGCAATTTGAAGATATGAACATCGATGTCGCAGTAAGATCTTTGCAAGGTCTTGTTTCTTTTTACGAAAACCATAGAGAAATGGATTTGATTCTGCTAAGAGCGAGGCAAGAGAAATTGTTTATCAAATGAATATTCATCCAAGTTTTCTATTGAAACGTCAGATTCGTTGGAAACGTCAATTTGATGAAACCGTAAATTTTAAAAGGGAGCAACAAACTGTTAAAGAATCATTTAGAACTGAATATTTTATTGTGATTGTGGACATTGCCCTCTCAGAATTAAAAGAGAGATTTGATCCCTTGCATTCATTGCAGTCGATTTTTGGTTTTTTATTCGATGCCTTGAGATTGAAATCACTAGATGACAATGAATTGAAAAATTATTGTGAAAAACTAGATTTAGCTTTAACAAATGTAAGTGTCTTTGACGTTGGCACAAAAGATTTACTTTTAGAGCAACAAATACTATAACTTACTTTGCCTAGTGAATCATTTGACGTTGACAAGCCATGGACTACTATAAAAAATTATGGAATTTTTGAAGAGTATGGGTATGTTTCCGAATGTGATGATTGTATGTAGAATTTTATTAACTCTTCATGTTGAACTAAAGTTATTAAAGTCATATTTGAGAATAATAATGAGTCAATATAGAGTAAATGGACTAACTATCATATGCACTGAAAAAGATATATTGAATATGAAGATATCACTGATGATTTTACTTCTAAAAATACAAAAAGAAAACATTTTAAATGATAAATTTTGAATTTTTCATGGTATAGAGAAGATGGAAAGGCATATCATGTATTTCACATAATGTCTATTTACTTATATTAATGTCTTTTATTTATAATTACATTTTCATAAATAACCATGTTATCGACATCTTAATTGTAAATATATGAAGTGCTAGTATATATAATGGTACAAAGGACGCAACTGACGATTTCTAGTAGTTGGAACGATTCAAATCTTGTATGTACAAATTCTTTATATTTGAACTGATTATTTATAACTTTTTGCATTATAACAATGTTATTTTCATTTGTCTTGTTTGCGTGTTACACTATTAATTCGTAGTAGTATTGAGTTTTTGAAAAATAATTTAGATTGCTTCCAAATATGAATTTTGTTCAAAACCACTGTTTAAATTTTATAATATAGAACATCATTTAATAAATCGTTTTGGGCACTCCAAATCTCACAATCGGTTCTGTGTATGTATACATACGCTTGTGTGTACAAAATAAAGCTTATTTTGGAAAATAGATAAACAATAAAGACATGTCGCTTAGCGGAAAAGGCTTGTCGTGGCGTGAGTATCATGGCGTGAGTATCAGCATTATGCAAACGTCCTATATATTGCATTTGCACTTTCAAAGAAGAGTGCATATGATGCACTGAATACTACATAAAGAAAATTTATATTGAAATCAATTTACTTTAAACAAATGATATAAATTATAGTTTCATTTAAATTTCAGATAGATCTAAAATCCAATATAGACTTCATAGATTGAACTCAGATCAATTTTTCTTCTTCTAAATTCATCCATTTAGCTTACTTTCGTCTGGTCGGTTTGAATTAATTTTTATGTCTTTTACTTTCCTACATTAAATTTTGGTAACAAAATGTAAACAAAGATCCATCCTAGGTGTAAGAGACTAGTAGAAGAAATGGATACGTTGTGCACAAACATTTTAAATGTTATTGTATATCATATCCAACATTTAGGTTTGATCGATAAAGATTAGATAGTCCAAGAAAGTGGGGGAGCCTGATGTGATTTTGCATATGGTGCAACAGCGTGAGTACGCAATGAATCCAGTAACTTGTGAACCATGACATATTATTCTCTATTGGTCACTTCTCATACTTCATGATAGAAACAACTTTTTTTTAGAAGTGAAGAAAATAAGAATTGTGTGAAAGTCAAAGCGTCTGATGATGTGAAATGCGTCAGACTTTCAGGGTGCGTTTGCAGCCAATAAATGCCATGCTGGGGAAATGCCATGCTGGGGAAGTGTTCGCGTCCGACGCCAACAAAAGTTTCTCCGTTCAAAAGAAGCGCTGGAGGAACGTTGGAAATCTCTTATTCCCGACGATCTAGCGAAAAACTTGTTGAAATCAGGGCTTGCAAACAAACGACACACAAAAGAATACCAAATTTATCTGATAATTCAAGGTGATGCCAACAAGTAGGATGTTCATGTAATCATATTATTGTATTTCATTGCATTTCTGTTTGTATTTCCATTGTACAATGAAATGTAGTCGTTTTGTTTTGTCCACTTAAGTATTTAATTAATTCATAACAATTAATTTAACAATTAAAAATACTCGGTTCACAGCAAAAAACATATTCCTCGTTCGCTACGAATACCCTGCTTTCGTTCGTCAGGAAACGCACCCAAATTTTCTCTTGCACTCAGACCAAAAAAATGATATATTTTCTTATCTATTTTTGATGGCTCATAAAATGAAAAGTGTAGAGTAAAGCTACAAACATCAAATTTTCGATATTGGGGTTTTGAAGGCAATAGTTGTCGGATTCAGACAGTTTTTTTGGTAGAGTATCCAAGTAGGTCGTCAATGTATTTCTTTTATGAAAGCATCCCAACAATGTGGTCAGTCATCAGTGCCACATAGACCGATATGAGGTGACTGACTGCTTCGGGGATCCCATAGTGGAGTGTGGATATGAAATTATCCAGCCTTTTAAGACCTGACAAAGTGTAAGCCAATAATTTCTCCTAACATGGCGATCCGACTAGATGAATAACATACAAATCATACATATTTCAATAGCAAGCATTTCCTATATCACAAAGCAAACCTCACTCCACTTTTTCAAATAAAAATGAACCTGATGAAAAGATTTTTTTTTGCTTATCCTCTTCTTTGTCAACTTTTGATGATAATCAAATATGATGACTCTCTAAACGACCATAACAAGTGCTAATTCACTTGCAACAAATGGAGGAATCCTCCCAACAACTTTTCAGACAATAGAAAGTATGGAACATTTCCGAATGGACATATTTTCGTACACTTTTTCTTATTTTAAATCATGTCCTAAATGAGAATCATACGAACATGGACCGAACAACTTATCCTTTTGGACGGAGCCGTACAACGGACTATCTTGTCCCATTGACACTCCCCACATGTGCTTTTAAGAGTGCTTCATTTGAATAACGATTGTATAGTACATTTTGAGAGTTACTTAGATCAGGAATCCCAAATCCCATAAAGATTTGCAAAACAACTAACAAAATGTCATTATCATTCTGTAGGCACTAGCTAAGTAAGAATCGTACGAACTTATTGTCTATATCTTAAAATTTGTTTAAAATTTATGTTTATGTTTATTATAAATTCACATTAGTTTAAAATTTGATACTTCAATCTATATCTTAAAACCAGAAAGTCTATTTCTTATCTAAAATCATACAATTATACTGATCATCAGTATGGTTCATCAAATCCCAAGTCATCTCCACCTAGAACCTAAAAAATAAAGTATATAAGGATCAAACTCGGGTCTTCTGGAAGAGACGCATGCACTTTAACCACTCCACCAACGCAGCTATTGATATAAAATTAAATCCAAATTTAAATGTATAACTAAAGAAAATTGAATCTAATAGGAATCGAACTCCGCACTCTACATAAGTAAGAGGCGCGCCTGCGCTAATTCACTATTGTGACTCTAGGGATTAAGGCGGTTACAACTTTTGAGAAAGCTTTGAAAAACCCAAGAAATGAAGAAAGTAAAAAAACATGCTTACACTAAGACTCAAATCCGTGCCCTTACATTGAAATGCACATGCTTCAACCAATTAAGCCACACAATCATTTGTGTTTGGTAATAACGGCTAGTCTAGTTCAACATTTGAATACCAATGCAAATGGCTACTCAAAATGTTCTTTCAACCAAGAGCATATGTTTAATGGACGCTTCTTTTCCGAAGAAAGCATTGCAATTATTTGTTGGTCTCCATTCACTCCTATGTAAGTCTCCTACCATGCCAAAACTCTACTCAAAATGTTCTTTCAACCAAGAGCATATGTCCAATGGACGCTTCTTTTCCGAAGGGGATTCTCTAAAACATTCCAATTATTTGATGATCTCCATTCACTCCTATATAAGTCACCTACCATGCCAAAACCAAAAATAAAATTCTCCTCCTAAATTCTCTCTGATATTGCTAGCAAACATTCGATCTCTCATTTATTTCCAAGCAAATATTAGGCCAAACGCTATTTCACTTCACAAAATTTCAATTCTGGTCTAATTCCACTTCCTAACCTCTACGCATTCAATTTGCACCATTATTTTTGAAGGCTATAGAAGTTGTACTACATTGTGACTATTCCATGTATTAAAGATATAATATATAGTCTACCATTTATTTATTTTAAAAGAAGATATTGAAATTCAGTAACGTATCTTAGGCAAGGTATAGGTGAGCTTGTAGTCTGTTCAAATAAGATTGGTAAGCTTGTGACCCTTAAAATCAAGCGGTTGTTTGTAAACTTGTTCCTCCGAGTGAAGTGAGGGTGTTTTTTTAAAAAAGAAAATCCAGAAGGGAGTCTGTGACTGGAAGTAGGATGGAGTACCAAATCAGTATAAAAATCTATTGTGCCATTTATATTTTCTCCTGCTCTTACATTTGTATTACTGCTACTGCGATTATTACGCTTTAAATTCTACATGTATATACTGGCCGTCATCGATCTAATGCACAACGACTATTGATTCATCATCGCACCGACTTAACACTTTGGAATTGGAAAAAGAGATTAGAAGGTTTCATAGTTAACTCGATGACATTATGTAGCAAAACTACTATCTTCATAATGATTTAAACTAAAAGTTTATCCACTCTAGGATTAACTAAATATATTATGTGTTATGTTCCATATCTCTATGTATTTTTCAAGCTTATGGGTCTTCCGATATTTGATGTCATGTTTCTAGTTATGATCAAAACACCTTAAGTACAAAGATAACTATAACATATACTTGGCAAATTCAAAAAAGAAAAATTAAAACATAAATACAAAAAATGTATACACATTTACAATAATTAATAGTTGAGCAAAATGCGCAAGCCAGCTGTATCGAAATTCAAATGCTTTATAACTGGCGTATTTTGATTGGTACTCTATTATATAATGCAAACAAAAAGTAAATCAAGTAGGTCGAATTACATTTTTGCCTTCAATTTCTTGAATTATTTTGCAATACCTATAATAAGTTGCCATAACTTCACTGCAAGCTATTTTTTTTCTTTAAAAATCAAATTTCTTCCTCTACAATTTGGGTGATTGTTGTAAACGGCATTCGCTAAGTTTCAATACCCTTCGAGATTTAGTGAGACACCCCTTTGTGCAACCTCAGATCATTCATATAGCCTGCCTCAATGTATGGTTTCACTAGTACCAACAACTCTGAAGATGACGAAAAAAAAATGGTTGACATTGTATTTGTTTACCCATGTCTGAAAAGTTCGACCCTAAAAAGATAAAAGAAAACATTTTATAACAAAATGATTTTGCTGAGTTATCTAACATTATTAATGTTAGATAACTTGACGAAGTTATTTGATAATTTGTAAATCATTTGAATTTCCCTACATTAATAATATCGGATAACCACTCGACATTAATATTTGGTAAATCTTCGAGTGGCAAGGATGTCAAAGCAACCTTAACAGTTCGTATTAAGTCCAAAAAAGGCACCATCCACCCCTAAATGATCACGTGGGATGTTCCTGTTGTGATTTGTGATACTCAATCATAGGTGGAGAAAATGGTATGTTAAATCAGATCAAATGGAAGGAAATTTTTTCTAAGAGGGAGAAAGTGTAGATATTACTTTCCCAAATTAATGGGATTTGGATAGATATTGTTTTCCCTAATTAATGGGATTTTGATAGATATTTTTTTCCCTTATTAGGTGGCATAATTGATAAAGATTTGTTTTGAGCAAGTTTTAAGGAGTACTTATTTGTGAGATATTTTAGGGCCCAATTAGGTTTTAGACATAGTCTTTATATTTGCTTATATAAGCATCTCATTGGGGAGAGAATTACTTGTACTTGAAGGAAAGAAAAATTTGTTTTTTTTTGGATTGAGATAAATTCTCAATTATTTTTAGGTTTTCATTGTAATAATTTGGTGGCTTAATAAAGGTTTGTTTGGTGAAATTTACTTGTTGTTGTTATCTTCTTCCCTCTTTCAAAATCTAGTTGTGTAGTGATCTTGCGGAAACCCTAACAGTTGGTATCAAAGCCTTCTACACAAATTTTTTGGAGAGGGTTTGAATATGGATAGAATAATTATTGAAAAGATTAATAGAAGAAATTGGGGATTATGGAAGGCGAAGATGGAAGATTTTCTTTATCTTAATGATGTTCATCAGCCACTGGAGAATAATGGGGAAAACCTAGCAATCTATCTGAAATAAAATGGAAGACTTTGGATTGGAAGGCTGCTGCGTCTATTCGATGTTTTTTAGATAATATAGTGTTTCATATTGTTGCTAATGAAACATCTTCATATACCATATGGAAGAAATTGGAAGGGGTTTCTGCGAAGAACTCTGCAATAAATAAGGCTCTTCTTATGAGAAGGTTGGTGAATTTGAAGCTTAAGGAAGGTGGATCAATTGGAGAGCATCTTAATGATTTTCAGGAAATTATGAATCAATTGCCTGCCGTAAATTTTAATGTGGATGATGAAACACAAGCCTTAAAAATGATGAGTTCGTTGCCGGAGAGTCGGGAAAAACTTGTGGTTGCGTTGAATAACTCAAATTTGGATGGCGTTGTTTCAATCGGTTCAATGGTCAGTAACTTGCTTAATGAGGAGATGCGGAGGACGAGCCTTATGGAAGGAAAAGATAAGGAGGCAACGGAAATTGAAACTCCAATTGAAAAAGCTTTTATTGCGAGGAGGATTAATCAACAAAATATGGAAAGGCAACCGAATAGAACTTGTTTTTACTGTGACAAACCCGGTCATCAACTGAGATTTTGTCATAAGCTTAAGAGGGATGAGGAGAAGATGAAGGCATTGGAAAAAGGGTCGGATGAACAAAAGGACAATGATAATGAGGTGAATCTTGGTGTGGAAGTTGAAGGCAATGTTTTACGTGTTAATGAAGGTGAAAGCAAAGATTGGATACTTGATTCGGGAGTTTGTTTCCAGGTATGTCATCAAAAGGAAGCATTTATTGATTATAAAGAACAATCTGCTAAAGTGGAATCCGTCGATGGTCGAGATTTGCATGTTAAAGGTATAGGTTCAGTCCGATTGAAGATGAATGATGGAAAGGTGGTGAAGCTAACGGGCGTTAGGTACATCCCAGAAATTAAGAAGAATCTTGCTTCAATTGGACAGCTGGAACAAAAAGGCTACAATTTCTCGACTAGAGGAGGAGCCACAAAGGTTTGGAGGGGTAACAATAACATATATAAATTGCTTGGAAAAACGGTGGAGAATGTTATGAGTTCTCAAATTGGATTGAGAAAGGCAAGTTCATCCGAAATTAAGGTGGAGCCATCAATGCACAGCCACAAAGTCTACATGGAGGCCATTGTGGTATTACAGGCAATTTTGAATTTATTGTTGAGGGGTGCATTTCATGTGGGAGATGCATCATTTGTAAGTGGTAGATTTGTTTTGAGATTGGAGTTTATTGGAGAGATTTCATATCAAGGTGGAGTGTTGTGATTTGTGATATTCAATCATAGGTGGATAAAATGGTATGTTAAATCAGATCAAATGGAAGGAAAATTTTTCTAAGAGGGAGAAAGGGTAGATATTGCTTTCCTTAATTAATGGGATTTGGATAGATATTATTTTCCCTAATTAATGGGATTTTGATAAATATTGTTTCCCCTTATTAGGTGGCATAATTTATAAAGATTTGTTTTAAGCAAGTTTTAAGGAGTATTTATTTCTGAGATATTTTAGGGCCCAATTAGGTTTTAGACCTAGTCTTTATATTTGCCTATATAAGCATCTCATTGGGGAGAGAATTACTTGTACTTGAAGGAAAGATTTTTTTTTTTTTTTTTTGGGATTGAGATAAATTCTCAATTATTTTTAGGTTTTCATTGTAATAATTTGGTGGCTTAATAAAGGTTTGTTTGGTGAAATTTACTTGCTAATGTTATCTTCTTTCCTCTTTCAAAATCTAATTGTGTAGTGATCTTGCGGAAACCCTAACAGTTCTGTTGGTACATAATGTTTTTTTCTTCATGTTGGCTAGTTTTATTTGCTGCCCTCTTTCCTACCCTGCTTAATTACCAAAGAATGACCATTCACCATTTTTTTCTCTTTTACACCATATTCATTTTTAAAATGCCTTCTCACCATGTTCAACATTAATGTTGATTGTTCAAGAATCTTACTCAATCCAAATTAGGTTATTACAAAAAATTAGTTCGACATGCATTAGGTTACTGTATGAAACTCACTCGATTCAAACAAAGTCACTACACAAACTTCACATTGAGACAATATTATTTTTAACAAAAACATTGCTTCATTGAAACTTATGTACTTAATTTTTCTTTTAACGTGCTTGGTTGCAATAGAGATAACTTTGAAAAAAAATGGTTTTGTAGATGGGAGCCTTAGGATGTTAGTTCGGGTTGACTCAACTAGTGTAATGTCGCTTTTTGGTCAAGCCGAAATAGTTATTCCATTTTTGGATAGTTATAAGGACTTACTACATGGTCATCCACCTATGTTGAGAAACCCATCTAACCTCCATGGGGCTTCCATTTGTTGGCTATCTTACCGTTTCACATTGGGTATTCGAACATTACTGCTTCTACGGGGTTGTCAATCCAATGATAACCCAGTATTGCTGACGTCCATACAGGAAGCGGTGATGCAACTGTTGTGCGTCCCAACATTTAGGTAGAGTCATCTTGCCCTGTTATAGCACTGTGATGCACTTCTGCAGAAAAGATTCTCCCCTCTCCTGCAGTTGTTCCCCACTCCCCTTCTTAGTAGGGAGGAGATAGCGACCATTAACAGTCGTCTATCTCGCCTTACTAAGATTTTGTGTCCATCGCGAATTAGTGGTTCGCGATTTGACACTATTGCGGCTGTTCAATCTTCTTCCGTGCGTTGTAGACCGAGACCATCTCCTCGCACTCCCCGCACCATTCACATACGCTCAATAGTGGTGTTCGAGCAGGTCGTTAGATCTACTCGACATACGCTTTATCTTATTTGAGGTCTGCTAGATGGTTCCTCTCATGGAAGCTCTCTTTTTGCAACTTCTGATCGTCCCCTACTTTTGCCGATGGAGAATTTCCTATATTGGAATTTTCATGGTATTGGTAACAATGTGTCAAAGGCTAGACTGAAGCGCATCGTTAGGAAACATTCTGTTTGTCTGGTTGCCCTTCTAGAGCCTTTTATAGGCCCAGAAGAGGTCACCAGTGCCATTTTGACTCTTGGCTTTGGTGGTGCTTTATCCAGTGCGTCTTGGAAGATCTGGATCCTCTGGTCTAAAGATGTTGTTGTTCACTGTTTTTGATTCGAATCAGCTTCTATCTGTGGCTTGCTCGATTCCTTCTTTCTCCTCTTCTTTTCTATTCTCGATGGTTTACGCCAAATGTGATCGGACTAAGAGGTTGACCCTTTGGTTCGACATCCTCTTTCTTTCTGACTTGGGTTTTACCGTAGCGGTCTTAGGAGGCGACTTCAACGTAGTCGACTGCCAAGCCGAGAAAGGGGAGGCATTGCCACTAACCATATGGTGGTTGCAGATATTAATGCTTCCATTGTAGCCTTGGGCCTCTCAGAGGTTTCCTTCGCCGGCTCGCCTTTTACTTGGTGTAATAACCAAGAAGGACCATGTAACACCCCGAAAATTCTATAACTGTGAAATTCATGAATTAAAGTATAATCAAATTCAAATCAAAGAACTAAGGGAAACGGGATACGCCATTGCATTCGTCTCGGAAAAATACGCGAAATAGAGTCCGAGTTTTCGAAAAACGGAGTCCGTATGAAGAAGATATGGCCTTCGGAAGTTTTGAATTAAATTTAAAATTCAAACAGAATAAAATAATAATTTGAAATGGGGCCCAATGGGCCAGGCGGATAAAACACCCGCCTAGCCACCCAGGTCGACTGGGCTGTCGACCTGGGCTACCCATGTCGACAGGGCTGTCGACAGCCCTGTCGACAGGGGTGTCGACCTGGTCGAGCCCAGTCAACCTGGCTGGCCAGGTCTGTGTTTGGTCGAATTGCAGTGGTCTGCTTTGTCATTAGGGCTAGGTGGCGGGTTTTTATTGGTCTCTCTTCCTAATGAATGGCTATGATCTAACCTAGCAACATCAATGGTCCTAATCAATTCCTAACCTCTATATAAACAACCCTAGACTAAACCCTAATCTATTCATTCAAAATAAGATTATAGCCGCCATGTTGCTGAGGAACGACAAAGAATAGCCGCCAACTAAAGAGAGGATTAGGAAGAAAGTTCTAGGCCTAAAGCAATTCAAAGCAACCTAAAGCTAATCAATTCAACAAAGGAATTTGCGTCTTCAATCCCTAAACTAGAGAATTCATCAAACCATTGTAAGTAGAGTATTACTTTGGTATAATAAACAACTGTGTTGATGTGTATGCTTGAATTGTGGCAATGGAAGAAATTCATATTTGTGCAAAATTATGTTATTCATTATAAAGAACTACATGCGGTAGTTCTATGCAAATATACGTTTGGAATATTGCGCAAATTGTGTAATCTATGTTGAAGCTACATGTATGTAGTTAATTGAAATTCATGCAAGTTTGGGGCTTTGTTATTATGTTGTCATGATGTATATTTTGTGCATAAATCGTTTTGCAAGCAATTGAGACAAGTTTGGTTGTTATAGTTCATATGAATCTATGTTGGAATTTTTACACCATAATCCTCGTATTAAGACATGCTTTTGCAAACTTATGAATATGGCTAGGCTATGAATGATATTTGGCATAATTGGAATTCATCTTGTTTAAAAGAATTATATGATGACATATGTGAGACATGGCTAGGTTAGACTCAAAAATCCCTTTTTGCAAGTTTAAAGCAAACACCATGTTTAGGAATATTTGTGCATAAGTATGTTTATACCATCGTTATGTGATTAGGCTTAAATCATGATTAGGTTGAACTATGCTTTTATGTTAGTAACAAAGTATCCCCTTTGTAAACATGTAGAAACCTTATGAACATGACTTGTTTGTGTTTATGCTATGCCTATGCTAGGAATATTGATGACATACTTATGTTTGACATTATGCCCAAATAAGAATATAGGTTCATGTTGTAGTTAAACCTATGCAAGTTCACATGCTTTGATTCATGTCACCTATGTTACCACTATGCAAGTACACCAATTTCTATTTTGTATTTCCAACGTCATATGCAAGTTCATGCGCTCACCTTCCCCTCTTTGTGTATACGCCATAAGCCTCCCCTTTTCGCATGGCTAAATTGGGCTTTAAAAGGCTAAGCCCAATATATATGAACGGACGTGTAAAACGGGGGAAAATAACGTTGGGTTAAAATTAATTAATGAATGAAAATATAAAATAGAAGGGCCCAAATTCAAGTATGGGTTGGGCCCGTGGTTGGTGTAATCTTTACACCACTAGCTTAATAATGGGCCGCAAATATTTACATATAAATAAAGAAGAATGACAAGATATGTAAATGTAGAAAAGACGATGTGTTTAACCCGAGGTTGGATTGAGTTGTGATGTAAACCTGCCCGGAACCGCCCGGCTGTCCAGTAGTCACAACAATACCTATCCAATGTGGGAGGTTAAACATGGAGCCCAGCAAGGACCCGAGGTTAGACTGAGTTGTGGCGTAAGACTGCCCGGAACCAACCGGCAACAGGCAGCCACAACAATACCTGTCTAATGTGAGAGGTCCGGGCCTTAATAAGACAATTAAGGCTGAGTCAGGATTGTTAGGATTAAGTGAACTAAAGACTTAATCAAAATGGAACATGCTAAACTAAACGGACTGGTGGGGTTAGGTTAGGAAACACTTAACCAACTTAGCATGTTGGCTAGAGATAGAAAACCTAGTAACGGGGGACCCTTTTCAGCAGTAACCCTAAAAGGTGTATCAGGATACCCTGAAACTAGGCAGGGTGGGGCACGATTACTGGGCTGATTGTAAGAGGTCAAATCGACGGCGGTGGTGTAGCAGTGTAGGTTCTAACGGTGTGCGGGCGTGCACGCACTCCGGCGCAGAAAAATAAAGCACTGGACACCAGTAGCATACCTTTGCACTCTAAGGTTGTGTCGGGTTGCCACTATGGGACTAGATACACCCCATGGTGGGACCAGCATAGGTAACTACAGACATCGGGGGCCGTAAGACACATGTAACTTTGCGAGTAGGAGCCGATCATCATAGAATGGATCACATCACCCTGGTTATGGGGTGCCAGTTGGAAACTAGTTTATATGGGTTCAGAGATTAACATGGGGTACGATAGTATATTCGACCCTAGATAACTTAACCAAGTTTATAATGTTGCCCACTTCCTGTTTTACTTATCATACCCAGTTCTTTATTCATAGACAAAGTAGTACTAGACTTACTTAGGCTTTATGTCTGACTCTATTTTTCTTTCGTCTTCTTTCTTCCGTTCCCCCCCCCAGGTCCTCAGGGAGGGAACACAGCAGCTTGACCTACCTCAACATCCAGCTTGAAGAAGAGAAATGTATTGCTTGGACTTTCCTGTTTTGAACTATGGCTTTGGACAATCCACTATGGGGCTTTTGCAGTTTATCTATGTTTTATTTATGCTTCTTTAAAAATAATGTACTCAAGACAGATTATGAAAATGTTATGTTATGTTTTTGGAAAGGATGTTGTTGTAACACATATTTGACTTTATGAAATAAAGTTTGTTGTTCTTCCGCTGTTTACAAAGATGTGTTATTATATCTGTCTTGTATATCTGTGACTTGTACTTATAAACCTCCACCAAAATTAGGGCATTCCCTTTGAGAGTGACCCTAACGGAGGTGGGGTGTTTCACTTGGTATCAGAGCATAGGTTTACTAGATAAGATAAAAAGTTTTGAAAAATTATTTTCAAAAAGGAAATTTAAAGAAGCATTTTTTTTAAAAAAAAAAGAAAAATATTATTTTATTCTAAAAAGGCAAAGTCCACTCCCCAAAGCCATAGGTACTATCTCTTATCCTTCGTTTTGAATCTGTCCTTTTTGTTTCAGCATGTCCCAAGAACTTAACTTGCCTGAAGGGGTACCCATACCTGGTTGGTTTAGACGTTTCTTAGAAGCAAGGGCCACTCAGCCAGGTCCTACCGTTCCTCCTCCTCCAGCTGAAGGGAATCATCCAGCTGCAGCAGCACCTTTTCCTCCACCTCCTCCACGGGGAAACACATTCGCTAAGATATGTAAAGATTTTAAAGCTATGGGAGGAAGGGATTTCCATGGAACTGAGTCCTTTGTAGCAGCTAGGAATTGGCTAAAAGAAACGGAGGACCTATTCATCATCTTTGAGGTAGAGGATAGACAAAAGGTACAACTAGTGGTGTGGCTATTGAAGGGCGAGGCTTCCTACTGGTGGGAAGTCACTAATGCTGAAAGACCAGTGGATACATGGGAGGACTTTAGGGCAAGGTTCGAGACTAAATTTCTCTCGGATGCAGAAAGAAGTTTGCAGTTGGAAAAATTCTTATTTCTTAAGCAAGGAGACAAGACTGTCAGAGAGTATGTGAATCAGTTCGATGAGCTAGCTAGGTTTGGGCTTGACCTAGTCAACACCCCGCATAAGAAGGCTCTCCGTTTCGTCAAGGGGTTAAATGAGCCATTACATAGTTTGGCCATGACCCATATACCCATGGGAGCCACGTATGAAAGATTGGTGCAAATGGCATTGCTGAACGAAGAGGACAAGGGCAAGAAGGAGACAAAGGCAGAAAGCTCTCAAGGGAAGAAAGAGGGTTTGCAGCCTAAGAAGACGGACTTTAAGAAGGGCGGAAAAGGCAATAAGGAGAAGAGGAAGTGTAATTTCTGTGGCAAAGTGGGGCACTTAGTAAAGGACTGCCGGAAGAAGAAGGCCAAGGAGAATGGTGGGTGCTTTTCATGCGGTCAGACAGGCCACAGGGCTAAGGACTGCCCAAGGAAATGAGGGCAGGGGCAGGGGGCTGGATCCACCCCAGGGGCACAGGTTCATGTGCTAGAAGCGCCACCATTGCAACAGCGAGGTACCAATACTTCTGTAGAAAGTGTAGTTTATCTTTATGATCACCCCGTTCGCACTTTATTTGATTCCGGCGCATCACACTCCTTTATCTCGTCTGCTTTAGTAGAATCTCTGCACCTAAAAACTAGTATGGTAGAGGACCCCTTAATTGTTTCAAACCCAATTGGGGGCCCAGCTCATTTGTCTATGATCTGTGTGGGATTAAAAATTTCCATTCTAAGTGTAGAATTTCAATGTAGTGCCTTTGTTTTGGGCTTTTCGGGGTATGGTTTGATTTTGGGTATGGATTGGCTATCCAGTAATGGGGCCATCCTTGATTGTGAAAAAAAGGGTTGTTAGGCTCCTAACCCAGCTCGGTAATACTTTGGAAATTTCTTGTAATCCCTCGTATTCGGTTATGCTTAGTTATCTTGAATCGCTAGATGCCTCTGTTGAAAATTTGAAATCAGTTAGAGTGGTCCGGGAATATCCGGATGTCTTCGAAGAGGTGAAGGGCTTGCCTCCGAAGCGGGAAATAGACTTCCGCATATATCTTGTAGATAATGCAAAGCCCGTTGCGTTGCCCGTTAGACATATGGCTCCACGAGAAAGGAAAGAGCTCAGTAAACAGATTAAAGAGCTTCTAGAAAAGGGGTTCATTAGCAGGAGCATTTCAGAATGGGGCGCTCCAGTGGTGTTCGCTACAAAGGCGGATGGTTCACTCCGTCTATGTGTTGACTATAGGGAGCTCAACAAGCTAACGAAAAAGAATAGGCACCCTCTCCCTAGAATTGACGATTTATTTGACCAGCTTGTAGGAGCGTCTGTTTTCTCCCAACTCGATTTAGCAACCGGTTTTCATCAGCTAAGAGTGGCTGAAGATAGCATCGATAAAACGGCTTTCAGAACCCCAGACGGCTTCTTTGAATGGCTTGTCATGCCTTTCGGCTTGACAAATGCACCTGCGTACTTCGTGGACCTGATGAGTAGGGTATTTAGAGATTTCCTCAACAAATTCGTAGTGGTCTTCGTAGATGATATCCTTATCTTCTCAAAGAGTGAAGAGGAACATGCTCAGCACTTAAGGGCGATCATGGAAACTTTGCGAGTCCATCAACTAAAAGCCAAGTTCTCCAAATGCCACTTTTGGAGAGAAGAAGTGAGGTTCCTTGGGCACATAGTATCCAAACAAGGGTTAGCAGTGGACCCTGCTAAGGTAGTGGCGGTACAGGATTGGAAGACACCAAGGAATGCAACTGAGGTCCGAAGCTTTCTAGGACTAGCAGGTTTCTATCGAAAATTCATAAGGGATTTTGCGAAAATTTCAGCTCCGCTCACGAAATTGACCAAGAAGAATCTAGTGTTCAACTGGGATTTGGATTGCGAGTTTGCTTTCCAACGACTGAAAAGGGCTCTCACAACAGCCCCAGTTTTGACGCTGCCAGATGGGAGCAAGATGTTCACTGTTTATACGGATGCATGTGGGACAGGGCTAGGCGCCGTCTTAATGCAAGAAGGAAGGGTAGTAGCTTATGGCGGAAGGCAGTTGAAAGTGCATGAAAAGAACTACCCGACCCACGATCTTGAGTTAGCCGCCATCGTCTTTGCACTCAAGTCTTGGCGACACTATCTCCTAGGTGAGAAGTTCGAACTTTACACTGACCATAAATCGTTGAAATATCTTTTCTCGCAGAAGGATCTTAACTTGAGGCAACAAAGGTGGATGGAGTTTCTTGCCTCGTACGATTTCGAAATCTCCTACACTCCGGGCAAAGGCAACGTAGTGGCAGACGCGTTGAGCCGAAAGAAATTGACCCTAAGCCCGTTGTTTGTTGAAAGACAAAGCCTAGAGTTTATAGCCAGTTTCGACTTTAGGCCCTCCTCCGATTTCGTACCGGGCTTGCTAGCATCTCTCGAAGTACGCCCAACTTTAGTGGATTCAGTAGGGACAGCACAACGCGAAGACCCTCAGCTTGTGGAAATAATTGATAGGCTAATTAGGGGTGAGACTTCAAGTCACCTCAACAGATACTCCATTGACGATAAGGGTGTACTAAGGCGAGATGGAAGACTATGCGTCCCACAGACAAACAATTTAATAAAGAAGGTTCTCGAGGAAGCACATCACTCCAAGATGACGATACACCCAGGCGGAGATAAAATGTACAAAGACATAAAAAGGACTTTCTTTTGGAACGGCATGAAAAAGGACGTGGCAGAATACGTTTCTAAGTGTATGGTGTGCCAACAGGTTAAGGCGGAACAGAAAAAGCCTGGCGGACTGCTACATCCTCTGGAGGTCCCGCAGTGGAAGTGGGATAGCATCTCAATGGACTTCATCGATGGGCTGCCTAGGTCTAGGAGAGGCAACACTAGTATTTGGGTAATAGTGGATAGGCTTACTAAAAGCGCCCACTTTTTACCTGTCAAAAGTAAAAGAACTGCCTCATCCCTAGCATCACTTTACCTTAAGGAAATCGTTCGACTCCATGGAATACCATCTAGCATTGTTAGTGACAGAGACCCCATCTTCACCAGCGAGTTTTGGCGGAGTCTACAAGAAGCAGTAGGAACGCAGTTATGCTTAAGCACAGCCTATCATCCGCAAACCGACGGCCAAACAGAGAGAGTAAACAGAGTTTTGGAAGACCTTTTAAGACTTTGCGTCCTTGACTTCGGAGGGACATGGGAAGACCACCTTCCTTTGGTGGAATTTGCCTACAACAACAGCTATCAAGCAACCATCGGAATGGCGCCCTTCGAAGCTTTATACGGAAGACCGTGCCGATCGCCCACTTGTTGGTGGGAGTCTACTGATAAGCTCATACTTGGACCAGACATGATCCGAGAGACTTCAGAGAAAGTGGACTTAATACGAAGAAGGATGAAGACGGCCCAAGACAGACAAAAATCCTATGCCGACAAGAGGAGGACCGACCTTGAATTTGAGGTTGGAGACAGAGTTTTTCTCAAGGTATCACCGCTAAGGAACGCTGTTCGTTTTGGAACCACAGGAAAGCTAGCGCCAAGATTCGTAGGGCCATTCCCTATTATCGAGAAGATTGGGAAAATGGCCTATAGATTAGAGCTACCCGAGAAGTTGGCTGGAGTCCACAACGTCTTTCACGTTTCACATCTCCGAAAATGTCTGCATGAGTCAGCAGAAGTGGTAGAGCCAAATATCCTCGAAGAGGCCGAAGTGGAACGCGAAGAAACCATAAGAAGAGTTCCAACCCGCATCTTAGGGACGGAAGTAAAGAAGCTACGCAACCGCGAAGTCAAGCTCGTCAAAGTTCAGTGGAGCGACGCCGAGGGAGACGCGACTTGGGAAACTGAAGATAGAATCCGTACTGCCTACCCTTTTCTGTTCGAGGGTACATCCTTGATCTTTCTTTTCCTTAAGTTGCGCTTTTATCTATCTATCTTTTTAGGTATATTTCCTCGACCGTATCTTTTAGGTAGAAAACCTTTGGATGAAAACATGTAGTTGAAACATGTTATGTATGAATGGTTGCAAGTGGTTGCAAGTGATTGCTAGTGGTTGCTCGTGGTTGCATATACACACACAATCTAGGTTTTAGATCGGCTCAATCACTTCATATTGCATATGCATATATGTCTGCTTTCGTCTATGGTTGAACATTAATATGTTGACATGTGGATGTTGCATTTGTATTGAATGATTGTGCACTCATGTAGAATCAAGAATAGGAAAATTTGCATACATAATGGATTCATGGCACTTACATGATTCGCATTAAGGAGGTCAACTGAATCAGTAGACCGCCTGATTTTGCATTAGATAAGTTCATGTATACACACACACTTTGCATATGATCATGAAGCATTAGAAGTCTTTTAAGGACAATGGATGCTCGTGTTTGATGGATGAGTAGATGGATGATTGGATGTTAGGATTTACATTCCTCCTAACTTGAAGATTTCGGGGACGAAATCCTTTTAAGTGGGGGAGAATGTAACACCCCGAAAATTCTATAACTGTGAAATTCATGAATTAAAGTATAATCAAATTCAAATCAAAGAACTAAGGGAAACGGGATACGCCATTGCATTCGTCTCGGAAAAATACGCGAAATAGAGTCCGAGTTTTCGAAAAACGGAGTCCGCATGAAGAAGATATGGCCTTCGGAAGTTTTGAATTAAATTTAAAATTCAAACAGAATAAAATAATAATTTGAAATGGGGCCCAATGGGCCAGGCGGATAAAACACCCGCCTAGCCACCCAGGTCGACTGGGCTGTCGACCTGGGCTACCCATGTCGACATGGCTGTCGACAGCCCTGTCGACAGGGGTGTCGACCTGGTCGAGCCCAGTCAACCTGGCTGGCCAGGTCTGTGTTTGGTCGAATTGCAGTGGTCTGCTTTGTCATTAGGGCTAGGTGGCGGGTTTTTATTGGTCTCTCTTCCTAATGAATGGCTATGATCTAACCTAGCAACATCAATGGTCCTAATCAATTCCTAACCTCTATATAAACAACCCTAGACTAAACCCTAATCTATTCATTCAAAATAAGATTATAGCCGCCATGTTGCTGAGGAACGACAAAGAATAGCCGCCAACTAAAGAGAGGATTAGGAAGAAAGTTCTAGGCCTAAAGCAATTCAAAGCAACCTAAAGCTAATCAATTCAACAAAGGAATTTGCGTCTTCAATCCCTAAACTAGAGAATTCATCAAACCATTGTAAGTAGAGTATTACTTTGGTATAATAAACAACTGTGTTGATGTGTATGCTTGAATTGTGGCAATGGAAGAAATTCATATTTGTGCAAAATTATGTTATTCATTATAAAGAACTACATGCGGTAGTTCTATGCAAATATACGTTTGGAATATTGCGCAAATTGTGTAATCTATGTTGAAGCTACATGTATGTAGTTAATTGAAATTCATGCAAGTTTGGGGCTTTGTTATTATGTTGTCATGATGTATATTTTGTGCATAAATCGTTTTGCAAGCAATTGAGACAAGTTTGGTTGTTATAGTTCATATGAATCTATGTTGGAATTTTTACACCATAATCCTCGTATTAAGACATGCTTTTGCAAACTTATGAATATGGCTAGGCTATGAATGATATTTGGCATAATTGGAATTCATCTTGTTTAAAAGAATTATATGATGACATATGTGAGACATGGCTAGGTTAGACTCAAAAATCCCTTTTTGCAAGTTTAAAGCAAACACCATGTTTAGGAATATTTGTGCATAAGTATGTTTATACCATCGTTATGTGATTAGGCTTAAATCATGATTAGGTTGAACTATGCTTTTATGTTAGTAACAAAGTATCCCCTTTGTAAACATGTAGAAACCTTATGAACATGACTTGTTTGTGTTTATGCTATGCCTATGCTAGGAATATTGATGACATACTTATGTTTGACATTATGCCCAAATAAGAATATAGGTTCATGTTGTAGTTAAACCTATGCAAGTTCACATGCTTTGATTCATGTCACCTATGTTACCACTATGCAAGTACACCAATTTCTATTTTGTATTTCCAACGTCATATGCAAGTTCATGCGCTCACCTTCCCCTCTTTGTGTATACGCCATAAGCCTCCCCTTTTCGCATGGCTAAATTGGGCTTTAAAAGGCTAAGCCCAATATATATGAACGGACGTGTAAAACGGGGGAAAATAACGTTGGGTTAAAATTAATTAATGAATGAAAATATAAAATAGAAGGGCCCAAATTCAAGTATGGGTTGGGCCCGTGGTTGGTGTAATCTTTACACCACTAGCTTAATAATGGGCCGCAAATATTTACATATAAATAAAGAAGAATGACAAGATATGTAAATGTAGAAAAGACGATGTGTTTAACCCGAGGTTGGATTGAGTTGTGATGTAAACCTGCCCGGAACCGCCCGGCTGTCCAGTAGTCACAACAATACCTATCCAATGTGGGAGGTTAAACATGGAGCCCAGCAAGGACCCGAGGTTAGACTGAGTTGTGGCGTAAGACTGCCCAGAACCAACCGGCAACAGGCAGCCACAACAATACCTGTCTAATGTGAGAGGTCCGGGCCTTAATAAGACAATTAAGGCTGAGTCAGGATTGTTAGGATTAAGTGAACTAAAGACTTAATCAAAATGGAACATGCTAAACTAAACGGACTGGTGGGGTTAGGTTAGGAAACACTTAACCAACTTAGCATGTTGGCTAGAGATAGAAAACCTAGTAACGGGGGACCCTTTTCAGCAGTAACCCTAAAAGGTGTATCAGGATACCCTGAAACTAGGCAGGGTGGGGCACGATTACTGGGCTGATTGTAAGAGGTCAAATCGACGGCGGTGGTGTAGCAGTGTAGGTTCTAACGGTGTGCGGGCGTGCACGCACTCCGGCGCAGAAAAAAAAAGCACTGGACACCAGTAGCATACCTTTGCACTCTAAGGTTGTGTCGGGTTGCCACTATGGGACTAGATACACCCCATGGTGGGACCAGCATAGGTAACTACAGACATCGGGGGCCGTAAGACACATGTAACTTTGCGAGTAGGAGCCGATCATCATAGAATGGATCACATCACCCTGGTTATGGGGTGCCAGTTGGAAACTAGTTTATATGGGTTCAGAGATTAACATGGGGTACGATAGTATATTCGACCCTAGATAACTTAACCAAGTTTATAATGTTGCCCACTTCCTGTTTTACTTATCATACCCAGTTCTTTATTCATAGACAAAGTAGTACTAGACTTACTCAGGCTTTATGTCTGACTCTATTTTTCTTTCGTCTTCTTTCTTCCGTTTCCCCCCCCCCCCAGGTCCTCAGGGAGGGAACACAGCAGCTTGACCTACCTCAACATCCAGCTTGAAGAAGAGAAATGTATTGCTTGGACTTTCCTGTTTTGAACTATGGCTTTGGACAATCCACTATGGGGCTTTTGCAGTTTATCTATGTTTTATTTATGCTTCTTTAAAAATAATGTACTCAAGACAGATTATGAAAATGTTATGTTATGTTTTTGGAAAGGATGTTGTTGTAACACGTATTTGACTTTATGAAATAAAGTTTGTTGTTCTTCCGCTGTTTACAAAGATGTGTTATTATATCTGTCTTGTATATCTGTGACTTATACTTATAAACCTCCACCAAAATTAGGGCATTCCCTTTGAGAGTGACCCTAACGGAGGTGGGGTGTTTCAGACCTCATCGTATTCTATCCAGGCTTGACATAGTCTTCAGTTCGGAAGCTTGGTTCAACCTACCCTTCTCATTCTCTGTTTCCTATCTGCATCAGACTTTCTCTGATCATGCTCCTATGCTTCTTAGCTGCACTCCATATACTCTAACTGGTCCCTCCTCCTTTAGGTTCCAGAGTATGTGGAGGTTTCACCACTCGTTCGATATGATTGTTGAAACACCCCACCTCCGTTAGGGTCGCTCTTAAAGTGAATGCCCTAATTTTGGTGGAGGTTTATAAGTATAAGTCACAGATACACAAGACAGATATAAATACACATATTTTTGAATAGCGGAAAACAATAGCAATTTTTATTTCAACAAAATACGTGTTACACAAACCATGTCATAATTTGTCTTACAATACTTCCAAAAACATAACATCTTCATAACTGTCTTGATTACATTATTTAAAGAAGCATAAAAACATAAGTAAACTGCATAAGTCCCATAATTGCTGTCCAAAGCCATAGTCCAAAACGAAAAAGATCCAAGCAATACATTCTTTCTCTTCAAGCTGGATGTGAAAACTGATCAAGCTGCGGTATTCCCTCCCTGTGGACCTGGGGGGGGGGAATGAAAGAAAAGAAGACGAAAGAAAAGTAGAGTCAGACATAAAGCCTGAGTAAGTCTAGGACTATTCAGTCTATGAATAAAGAACTGGGTATGATAAGTATAAACTGGAAATGGGAAAGCACCATAGACTAAGTTAAGTTGTCTAGAGTCGAATATACTATCGTACCCCATATTAATCTCTACATCCATATAAACTAGTTCCCAACAGGCAACCCATAATCAGGGTGAAGTGATTCGTTTCCAATGATCGGCTCCTACTCGCATAGTTACATGTGTCTTACGGCCCCCGATGTTGTAGTTACATATGCTAGTCCGACCATGGGGTGTATCAAGTCCCATGATGGCGGCCCGACACAATCCTAGAATGCACAGGTATGCTACTGGTGCCCAGTGCCTTATTTTTCTGCGCCGGAGTGAGTGCACGCCCGCACCCCATTAGAACCTATACTGCTGCACCACCGCCGTCGATTTGACCTCTTACAGTCATCCCAGTAATCGTGCCCCACCCTGCCTAGTTCAGGGTATCCTGATACACCTTGTAGGGTTACTGCTGAAAAGGGTCCGATACTAGGTTTTCTATTTCTAGCCAACATGCCAAGTTGGTTAAGTGTTTTGTAAACCTAACCCCCAATCAGTCTGTATAGTTTAGCATGTTCCATTTTGATTAAGTATTAATTCAATTTACTTAATCCTATCAATCCTGACTCAGCCTTAATTGTCTTATTAAAGCCTCGACCTCTCACATTAGACAGGTATTGTTGTGGCTGCCTGTTGCCGGTTGGGTCCGGGCAGTCTTACGCCACAACTCAGTCTAACCTCAGGTCCTTATTGGGCTCCGTGTTTAACCACCCACATTGGATAGGTATTGTTGTGACTACTGGACAGCCGGGCGGTTCTGGGCAGGTTTACATCACAACTCAATCCAACCTCGGGTTAAACACATCGTATTTTCTAAATTTACATATTTTGTCTCTTTTCTTTTTATATGTAAATATTTGCGGCCCATTATTCAAATTCATCTTTATTGGGTAAAATTAATTTATACCGCTTAATTGTTTTTCAAGGTTGTTGGCATGCGTCAAACATGCCAACACATATGTTCTATATTTTAACTCAATCGTCATTACCCCCGTTTTATGCGTTCTCTACAATATAACATATGTTGGGTTTAACATTTAAACCCAACTTAGCCACATGAAAAAGGGGAGGCTTATAACATGGTGTTTATATATTCCAAGTAACATAAAAAGGGGAGTGTGAACGCATGAACTTGCAACATAGCGAACTAATTAACATAAGTTTGGCACTTGTGAACTTGCATTGTAATAGCATATAAACATGGCATAAACATACTTAAACATGAATCATTATGTTCATATAATCATGGCATAAACATACCTAAACATGAACCATTCTATTCATATAATCATGGCATAAACATACCTAAACATGAATCATGGTTTTTAATCTATTCATGTAAACTTGCAATTGGAATGTAAATCTAACTTAATTATGTGTCACATATATCATCATATGATTTTGATAACAACATAGGCCTAAAACATGTTTTCAACTAGGCATAACACCAAACATAGTTTAGTCATGTTCATAAAGATGCTTACTTTTTTCTCTAATACAAAAGTATGGTTTTACACTTGAATCACGATGCCAATTCCAACATAAATTCATATAAACCATAATACTTAGTTGAATCCAATTACACACTAAAAGTGATCATAAAAGTATGTACATCATATTGGCATAATAGTGAATCATATACTTGCATGAACCACAACATGTGGTCGTTAGCATGAATCATTTACTTGCAAATATCCAATAGGCCTAACATCGTTATACCACAATATCCCAAATCGATTCAGAATTAGAATCATAGCAACATACAATCATAAATTAAATTAAGTACAATTCCATTTCTCATTTTACATAAATCAAAACTCAATTGTTCATTCACATCGGAATAGCACACTACTTACAACGTATGACGAATCTTTAATTCAGGTATCTGAATTCTGAATTTGGAGATGCTATCCTTTGTTGTAGGCGTTGTTTTGATTTAATTGACGTTGCTTTAAGCTTTCAAATTGTCTCCTAATTGTCTCTCAATTTTGACGGCTATTCCTAATCTTTCCTCAGCAGCATGACAGTCTCATATTCATTTTTGTTTGTGTGAATTAGGTGGAGTCTTAGGTCTTTTTTATAGAGTTTGTGAGTTGATTAGGACCGTCGATTGAGCTTGGATGAATATTAGCCGTTCGTTTGAAGGAGAGACCAATCAGGAGCTGACACCTAGCCCTAGTGACAAGGTAAGATTCAGAAATTTGGCCAAGCACAGACCAGGCCAGCCAGGAGGGGCTGGGTTCGACCAAGCTCAGGGGCCAGGTCGACTACCTAGTCGACCCCCAGGTCGACTATGTAGTCGACCTGGGTGCCCCAGGTCGACTACCCAGTCGACCTGGGTAGCCCAGGTCGACTACCCAGTCGACTTGGGTGCTTTGGGCAGGAAAATTCCCGCCCTGGCCAATCTGGCCCGATTTTTGAAATTTAAATCCGATTTCTGAGCTGTTTTTGTCTGTTTGAATTTTTAACTGAATTCTGAAACTTCCGGAGGCCATATCTTCTTCATACGGAGTCTGTTTTACGCAAACTCGGACTCTATTTCAAGCAGAATTCCGAGACGAACACAATGGCGTATCCCATTTCCCTTAATTCTTTGATTTGAAATTAATTATACTTTAATTTGTGAATTTCACTGTTATAGAATACACGGGGTGTTACATTCTCCCCCACTTAAAAGGATTTCGTCCCCGAAATCTTCAAGTTCAGGAAGAATGTACGTCCTAACATCCAAACATCCATATACTCATCCATCAAACACGAGCATCCACTGTCCTTAAAAGACTTCTAATGCTTCATGATCATATGCGAAGTGTGTGTGTACATGTACTTATCTAATGCAAAATCAGGTGGTCTACTGATTCAGTTGACCTCCTTAATGCGAATTATGTAAGTGCCATGAATCCATTATGTATGCAAATTCTCCTATTCATGATTCTACATGAGTGCACAATCATTCATATAAATGCAACATCCATATGACAACACATTAACTTCAACCATATACGAATATAAATACATATATGCATATGCAATATGAAGTGACTGAGCCAATCTAAAACCTAAATTGTGTGTGTATATGCAACCACGAGCAACCACTAGCAATCACTTGCAACCACTTGCAACCATCATCCATAACATGTTTCAATTACATGTTTTCATCCAAAGAGTTTCTACCTAAAAGATAAGGTCGAGGAGATATACCTAAAAAGATAGATAAAAGCGCAACTTAAGGAAAAAGAAAGATCAAAGATGTACCCTCGAAAAGAAAAGGGTAGGCTGTGCGTATTCTAGCTTCAGTTTCCCAAGTTGCATCTCCCTCGGCATCGCTCCACTGAACTTTGACGAGCTTGACTTCGCGGTTGCGTAGCTTCTTCACTTCCGTTCCTAATATGCGGGTTGGAACTTTCCTCACGGTTGCTTCACGTTCCACTTCAGCTTCTTCTAGGATATTTGGCTCTACCACTTCAGCAGATTCCTGTAGACATTTTCGGAGGTGCGAAACATGGAAAACGTTGTGAACTCCGGCCAGCTTTTCGGGTAGCTCTAATCTATAGGCCATTTTCCCAATTTTCTCAATAATAGGAAATGGTCCTACGAACCTTGGTGCTAGCTTTCCTGTGGTTCCAAAACGAACAACGTTCCTTAGCGGAGATACCTTAAGAAAAACTCTGTCCCCAACCTCAAATTCAAGGTCGGTCCTCCTCTTGTCGGCGTAGGATTTTTGTCTGTCTTGGGTTGTCTTCATTCTTCTCCGTATTAAGTCTACTTTTTCTGAAGTCTCTCGGATCATATCTGGTTCGAGTATGAGCTTGTCAGTAGACTCCCACCAACAAGTGGGCGATCGGCACGGTCTTCCATATAAAGCTTTGAAGGGCGCCATTCCGATGGTTGCTTGGTAGCTGTTGTTGTAGGCAAATTCCACCAAAGGAAGATGGTCTTCCCACGTCCCTCCGAAGTCAAGGACGCACAGTCTTAAAAGGTCTTCCAAAACTCTGTTCACTCTTTCTGTCTGGCCATCGGTTTGGGGGTGATAGGCTGTACTCAAGCATAACTGTGTGCCTACCGCTTCTTGCAGACTCCGCCAAAACTCGCTTGTGAAGATAGGATCTCTGTCGCTAATAATGCTAGAAGGTATTCCATGGAGTCGAGCTTTCTCCTTAAGATAAAGAGATGCTAGAGACGAGGCAGTCCTTCTACTCTTGACAGGTAAAAAGTGGGCGCTTTTAGTAAGCCTATCCACTATTACCCAAATGCTAGTGTTGCCTCTTCTAGACCTAGGCAGCCCATCAATGAAGTCCATTGAGATGCTATCCCACTTCCACTGCGGGACCTCTAGAGGATGGAGCAGACCGCCGGGTTTTTCTGTTCCGCCTTAACCTGTTGGCACACCATACACTTAGAAACGAAATCTGCCACGTCCTTCTTCATGCCGTTCCAAAAGAAAGTTCTCTTTACGTCCTTGTACATTTTATCCCCGCCTGGGTGTATCGTCATCTTGGAGTGATGTGCTTCCTCGAGAACCTTCTTTAATAATCCCTTGTCAGTGGGACGCATAGTCTTCCGTCTCGCCTTAGCCAACCCTTGTCGTCGATGGAGTATCTGCTGAGGTGACTTGAAGTCTCACCCCTAATGAGCCTATCAATCGTCTCCACAAGCTGAGGGTCTTCGCTAAAGTCGGGCGTACTTCGAGAGATGCTAGCAAGCCTAGTACAAAATCGGAGGAGGGCCTAAAGTCAAAGCTGGCTATAAACTCTAGGCTTTGTCTTTCAACAAATAGCGGACTTAGGGTCAGTTTCTTTCGGCTCAAGGCGTCCGCCACTACGTTGCCTTTGCCCGGATTGTAGGAGATCTCGAAATCGTATGAGGCAAGAAACTCCATCCATCTCTGTTGCCTCAAGTTAAGATCTTTCTGCGAGAAAAGATATTTCAACGATTTATGGTCAGTGTAAAGTTCGAACTTCTCACCTAGGAGATAGTGTCGCCAGGACTTGAGTGCAAAGACGATGGCAGCTAACTCAAGATCGTGGGTCGGGTAGTTCTTTTCATGCACTTTCAATTTCCTTCCACCATAAGCTACTACCCTCCCTTCTTGCATCAAGACAGTGCCTAGCCCTGTCCTACATGCATCTGTATAAACTGTGAACATCTTGCTTCCATCTGGCAACATCAAAACTGGGGCTGTTGTAAGAGCCCTTTTTAGTCGTTGGAAAGCAAACTCGCAATCCAAGTCCCAATTGAACGCTAGATTCTTCTTGGTCAGCTTTGTGAGCGGAGCTGATATCTTTGCAAAGTCTTTGATGAATTTCCGATAGAAGCCTGCTAGCCCGAGAAAGCTTCGCACTTCTGTTGCGTTCTTTGGTGTCTTCCAGTCCTGCACCGCCACTACCTTAGCCGGGTCTACAGCTAACCCTTCTTTGGATACTATGTGCCCAAGGAACCTCACTTCTTCTCTCCAAAAGTGGCATTTGGAGAATTTGGCTTTTAGCTGATGGACTCGCAGAGTTTCCATGATTGCCCTTAGGTGCTGAGCATGCTCTTCTTCATTCTTTGAGAAGATCAAGATATCATCTACGAAGACCACTACGAACTTACTGAGGAAATCTCTGAACACCCTACTCATTAGGTCCACGAAGTAAGCGGGTGCGTTTGTCAAGCCGAAAGGCATGACAAGCCATTCAAAGAAGCCGTCTGGGGTTCTGAATGCTGTCTTATCGATACTATCTTCAGCCACCCTTAGCTGATGAAATCCGGTCGCTAAATCGAGTTGGGAGAAAACATACGCTCCTACAAGCTAATCAAACAGATCGTCAATTCTGGGGAGAGGGTGCCTATTCCTTTTCGTTAGCTTGTTGAGCTCCCTATAGTCAACACATAGACGGAGTGAACCATCCGCCTTTGTAGCGAACACCAGTGGAGCGCCCCATTCTGAAATGCTCCTTCTAATGAACCCCTTCTCTAGAAGCTCTTTAATCTGTTTACTGAGCTCTTTCCTTTCCCGTGGAGCCTTGTGTCTAACGGGCAAAGCAACGGGCTTTGCATTATCTACAAGATATATGCGGAAGTCTATCTCCCGCTTCGGAGGTAAGCCCTTCACCTCTTCGAAGACATCCGGATATTCCCGGACCACTCTAACCGATTGCAAACTTTCAACAGAGACATCTAGCGATTCAAGATAACTAAGCATAACCGCATATGAGGGATTGCAAGTAATTTCCAGAGTGTTACCGAGTTGGGTTAGAAGCCTAACCACCCTTTTCTCACAATCCAGGATGGCACCATTACTGGATAGCCAATCCATGCCGAAAATCAAACCATATCCCGAAAAGCCCAAAACAAAGGCACTACATTTAAATTCTACGCTTAGAATAGAAATTTTCAATCCCACACAGATCATAGATAAATAAGCTGGGCCCCCAATTGGATTTGAAACAATTAAGGGGTCCTCTACCATTCTAGTTTCTAGGTGCAGAGATTCTGCTAAAGCAGATGAGATAAAAGAGTGTGATGCGCCAGAATCAAATAAAGTGCGAACTGGGTGATCATAAAGATAAACTACACTTTCTACAGAAGTATTTATACCTCGCTGCTGCAGAGGTGGTGCTTCTAGCACATGAACTTGTGCCCCTGAGGTGGATCCAGCCCTCTGCCCCTGCCCTCGCTTCTTTGGGCAATCCTTAGCCAGGTGGCCTGTCTCACCGCAAGAAAAGCACTCACCATTCGTCTTGGCCTTCTTTTTCCGGCAATCTTTCACTAAGTGCCCCACTTTTCCACAGAAATTACACTTCCTCTTCTCTTTGTTGTCTTTCCCGCCCTTCTTAAAGTCTGTCTTCTTAGGCTGCAAACCCTCTTTCTTCCCTTGAGAGCTTTCTGCCTTTGTCTCCTTCTTGCCCTTATCCTCTTCGTTCAACAATGCCATCTGCACCAACCTTTCATACGTAGCTCCCATGGGTATATCGGTCATGACCAAACTGTGTAATGGCTCATTCAACCCCTTCACAAAGCGGAGAGCCTTCTTGTGTGGGGTGTTGACTAGGTCCAGTCCGAACCTAGCCAGCTGATCGAACTGGTTAACATACTCTTTGACTGTCATATTCCCTTGCTTAAGAAATAAGAAATTTTCCAACTGAAGACTCCTTTCATCTTCTGTGAGAAATTTAGCCTCAAACCTTGCCCTAAAGTCCTCCCATGTTTCCACTGGTCTTTCTGCATTAGTGACTTCCCACCAGTAGGAAGCCTCGCCTTTAAGTAGCCATACAGCCAGTTGTACCTTCTGCCTATCTTCTACCTCAAAGATGACGAATAAGTCCTCGGTTTCTTTCAGCCAATTCCTGGCTACCACGAAGGACTCGGTTCCATGAAAGTCCTTTCCTCCCATAGCTTTAAAATATTTACATATCTTAGAAAAAGTATTTCCCCGCGGAGGAGGTGGAGAAAGAGGTGCTGCTGCAGCTGGATGATTTCCTGCAGCTGGGGGAGGAGGAACGGTAGGACCTGGCTGAGTGGCCCTTGCTTCTAAGAATCGTCTAAACCAACCAGGTATTGGTATATCCTCAGGCAAGTTAAGTTCTTCGGACATGCTGAAACAAAAAGGATAGATTCAAAACGAAGGATAAAAGATAGTACCTATGGCTTTGGGGGGACAATGCCTTTTTAAAATAAAATAATATTTTATCTTTAAAAATGCTTCTTTAAATTTTCTTTTGAAAATAAATTTTCAAAACTTTTATCTTATCTGGTAAACCTATGCTCTGATACCAAGTGAAACACCCCACCTCCGTTAGGGTCACTCTCAAAGGGAATGCCCTAATTTTGGTGGAGGTTTATAAGTATAAGTCACAGATACACAAGACAGATATAAATACACATATTTTTGAATAGCGGAAAACAACAGCAATTTTTATTTCAACAAAATACGTGTTACACAAACCATGTCATAATTTGTCTTACAATACTTCCAAAAACATAACATCTTCATAACTGTCTTGATTACAATATTTAAAGAAGCATAAAAACATAAGTAAACTGCATAAGTCCCATAATTGCTGTCCAAAGCCATAGTCCAAAACGAAAAAGATCCAAGCAATACATTCTTTCTCTTCAAGCTGGATGTGAAAACTGGTCAAGCTGCAGTATTCCCTCCCTGTGGACCTGGGGGGAGGGGGAACAAAAGAAAAGTAGAGTCAGACATAAAGCCTGAGTAAGTCTAGGACTATTCAGTCTATGAATAAAGAACTGGGTATGATAAGTATAAACTGGAAATGGGAAAGCACTATAGACTAAGTTAAGTTGTCTAGAGTCGAATATACTATCGTACCCCATATTAATCTCTACATCCATATAAACTAGTTCCCAACAGGCAACCCATAATCAGGGTGAAGTGATTCGTTTCCAATGATCGGTTCCTACTCGCATAGTTACATGTGTCTTACGGCCCCCGATGTTGTAGTTACCTATGCTAGTCCCACCATGGGGTGTATCAAGTCCCATGGTGGCGGCCCGACACAATCCTAGAATGCACAGGTATGCTACTGGTGCCCAGTGCCTTATTTTTCTGCGCCGGAGTGTGTGCACGCCCGCACCCCGTTAGAACCTACACTGCTGCACCACCGCCGTCGATTTGACCTCTTACAGTCAGCCCAGTAATCGTGCCCCACCCTGCCTAGTTCAGGGTATCCTGATACACCTTGTAGGGTTACTGCTGAAAAGGGTCCCCCGCTACTAGGTTTTCTATTTCTAGCCAACATGCCAAGTTGGTTAAGTGTTTTGTAAACCTAACCCCCAATCAGTCTGTATAGTTTAGCATGTTCCATTTTGATTAAGTATTAATTCAATTTACTTAATCCTATCAATCCTGACTCAGCCTTAATTGTCTTATTAAAGCCTCGAACTCTCACATTAGACAGGTATTGTTGTGGCTGCCTGTTGTCGGTTGGGTCCGGGCAGTCTTACGCCACAACTCAGTCTAACCTCGGGTCCTTATTGGGCTCCGTGTTTAACCACCCACATTGGATAGGTATTGTTGTGACTACTGGACAGCCGGGCGGTTACGGGCAGGTTTACATCACAAATCAATCCAACCTCGGGTTAAACACATCGTATTTTCTAAATTTACATATTTTGTCTCTTTTCTTTTTATATGTAAATATTTGCGGCCCATTATTCAAATTCATCTTTATTGGGTAAAATTAATTTATACCGCTTAATTGTTTTTCAAGGTTGTTGGCATGCGTCAAACATGCCAACACATATGTTCTATATTTTAACCCAATCGTCATTACCCCCGTTTTATACATTCACTACAATATAACATATGTTGGGTTTAACATTTAAACCCAACTTAGCCACATGAAAAAGGGGAGGCTTATAACATGGTGTTTATATATTCTAAGTAACATAAAAAGGGGAGTGTGAACGCATGAACTTGCAACATAGCGAACTAATTAACATAAGTTTGGCACTTGTGAACTTGCATTGTAATAGCATATAATAATGGCATAAACATACTTAAACATGAATCATTCTGTTCATATAATCATGGCATAAACATACCTAAACATGAACCATTCTATTCATATAATCATGGCATAAACATACCTAAACATGAGTCATGGTTTTTAATCTATTCATGTAAACTTGCAATTGGAATGTAAATCTAACTTAATTATGTGTCACATATATCATCATATGATTTTGATAACAACATAGGCCTAAAACATGTTTTCAACTAGGCATAACACCAAACATAGTTTAGTCATGTTCATAAAGATGCTTACTCTTGTCTCTAATACAAAAGTATGGTTTTACACTTGAATCACGATGCCAATTCCAACATAAATTCATATAAACCATAATACTTAGTTGAATCCAATTACACACTAAAAGTGATCATAAAAGTATGTACATCATATTGGCATAATAGTGAATCATATACTTGCATGAACCACAACATATGGTCGTTAACATGAATCATATACTTGCAAATATCCAATAGGCCTAACATCGTTATACCACAATATCCCAAGTCGATTCAGAATTAGAATCATAACAACATACAATCATAAATTAAATTAAGTACAATTCCATTTCTCATTTTACATAAATCAAAACTCAATTGTTCATTCACATCGGAATAGCACTCTACTTACAACGTATGACGAATCTTTAATTCAGGTATCTGAATTCTGAATTTGGAGATGCTATCCTTTGTTGTAGGCGTTGTTTTGATTTAATTGACGTTGCTTTAAGCTTTCGAATTGTCTCCTAATTGTCTCTCAATTTTGATGGCTATTCCTAATCTTTCCTCAGCAGCATGACGGTCTCATATTAATTTTTGTTTGTGTGAATTAGGTGGAGTCTTAGGTCCTTTTTATAGAGTTTGTGAGTTGATTAGGACCGTCGATTGAGCTTGGATGAATATTAGCCGTTCGTTTGAAGAAGAGACCAATCAGGGGTTGACACCTAGCCCTAGTGACAAGGCAAGACTCAGAAATTCGGCCAAGCACAGACCAGGCCAGCCAGGAGGGGCTGGGTTCGACCTGGCTCAGGGGCCAGGTCGACTACCCAGTCGACCCCCAGGTCGACTACCCAGTCGACCTGGGTAGCCCAGGTCGACTACCCAGTCGACCTGGGTGCCTTGGGCGGGAAAATTCCCGCCCTGGCCAATCTGGCCCGATTTTTGAAATTTAAATCCGATTTCTGAGCTGTTTTTGTCTGTTTGAATTTTAAACTGAATTCTGAAACTTCCGGAGGCCATATCTTCTTCATACGGAGTCTGTTTTACGCAAACTCGGACTCTATTTCAAGCAGAATTCCGAGACGAACACAATGGCGTATCCCGTTTCCCTTAATTCTTTGATTTGAAATTAATTATACTTTAATTTGTGAATTTCACTGTTATAGAATACACGGGGTGTTACAATTGTGGAAGATTCGTCGAACATTCCTGCAGTTGGCTCCCCTGCTGTTGTTTTTTCTAGGAAGCTTAAGCATCTCAAGGCTTTGCCTTAAGTCCTGGTACATGCAAGTTTTCAAGAATATTTCCGACCGTGTCAGAGATGCCGAAGAGATTCTTATTATAGCAGAATCATCTTTTGATGAAGATCCTTCTACTGCTAACAAGGAGGGATGGGTGTCGGCCTAATTAGCCTTTTCGTCGGAGCTCCGTGTCGAGAACGACTATCTTCGTCATAAGGCGAAGATCAAGTGGGTTGTCGATGGTGATAGGAACTCCATGTTCTTCCACTCTTTCATTCGTTAGAAGAACGAACTTCTCACGATACATCAAATTCAGCTCTATGACATTTTTGTGGCTTCCACTCCAGAGAAAGTCAAAAAGACCATCATGTCCCACTTCCAAGCCTTCCTTGGTTCTCCTTCTGTGTCTGTTTCCGATCCGACACTACCAGCCTTTTGTTGACGGTATTTTTCGTCAACACCGGAGATAGGTCTAAGGAAATGGACCTAAGGGGAAAATGAGATTATTTAGTTCCTACAAGCTTGGGTTAGTTCACTGTTTCCTATATATAAAGGTCTTAAGTCCGAAGATTAGTTACTCTTCCCTCTACGGGTGAGTATCACACTTAAGGGACTTAACAACCAACAGTTACCTTGGGATAAAGGTTCACTAAGCACAACACAAGTTAGAAAGCTAAACGGACTGTAGAAAGGGGTTTCTCAATAAACTTGAGGAAAGGTTTAGACTTGTGTAGGGAACCTTGTCGTGTAGAAAGAATAGGGTAGCATGCAAAGGAAGTAGCTAATCAACTCATAGGAATTATGCTATGTTGGAGAATGGAGTTTTGATGACAACAACCTTAATTCAATATTGGTTGATTAAATAATATATACTAACATCTCTATCTAGAATATATATATATATACATACATACATATACGCAGGATTTGTATACAAGAATAATACTGAAGACTGTACAGTTTTAGAGATTTTGAGATTCAAGAGATTCCGAATTCAGAGAAGATTTAAGACTCGTGAGTAATCCAGAAAACAAGAGTTTAAGATAAATATAGTAATAGAGTCTAGTTAATGTAAGTATTAGAATAGCACTCCAATACAAATTCTGTTTTTCAAATTCTATTTTTCAAATTCAGATTTTTAAATTTCAAATTCTATTTTCAAAATTCAAATTCTATTTTTAATTAAGTTTTTCTATCTTATCTCTGATTAAAACTTGAGTTTCAAAGTTTATAAGTTTATATAAGTAATATGGTTTTATACTTTTATATTTATATAGTTTTAAACTTTATAATATTATAAATATGCTTATATAACTTATATTTCTGATTTCATATTATTTTCTACTTTATAATACTTATTCATATCACTATGTTTTAATTCAAGAATTTCCAGACTTGATAAACACTCAAATTTCAAATATTCAAACCCTTATGTCAAGATACATATATAGGGATGCCGACATACAACTGTCATATTTTCAGAATTGAAAGGATGTGTATTTTCACCATTTGTAACGTTCCAGAAGCATTGCAACCTTTCAAATCTTATAAATAGGGGTCGATTTCGAATTTTTTGTTTATTCTTCTTGTAACACCCCGTATTTCTGTTAATACTAATATTCACAAATTAAAAGAATTAATATTGAGAATTTGCACGAAATAGCCTTAAAAAGGCATATAACAAATTTGAGATATGTGAATTGCCTTAAAAGGCGAAAAATGGAATTAAGACATTAATTGGAAAATTAATGTGTAGAAATGGTCATAAGTTAATTATGGATTAATTTGAATTCATGAATAGGTGCGTGTGTGTATATATATATATTTATATATATATGGGCAGTTAATGTAAACATGAATAGAAGTTTATTAATTTGCTGAGTGTTTGCTGAGTCACTTCTGACTCATTGCTGAGTCAATAAGATAACCCCATCTGGTCTGAATGGCTGCGGTTATTTCTAGGTTAAATCTAATGGCCTAAATGAATCCTAACATCTATAAATAAGTGGGTAGACTCTAACCCTAAATCACTTGAAAAATTGGAGAGCTACCGACATGCCGTTGCCATGGAGTTCAGCATAGCCGTCACAAACTAAAGAAGAAGAAGGCCTAATCTACAAACTAAATCTACTCAAATCAAATCAAAAGCTCTCTCTCTTTCTATTTCTCTTCTTTAAAATTGTGAGTATGATGAATCTCACAATATTATTATAAAATAATTTGATTAAGTTATGAATGGATCACAAGAAAGTGATATGAATTGTTATGTATTTGTAAATTATGTTGTGGATCTCTTGTTATGCTATTATGTTATCATATATATGTTGTTATGTTATAGTGATTATGTTGTAAATAATCCTATGCTATGTCATATGTGATTAATCATGCTACGCTATGTTGTAAATCATATCATGCTATGTTGCAAATTATGATATGCTATGTTGTAAATCTTATATATGTTGTAGATCTCATATTATCACATATGTTGAAATACTTATGTTATATGATAATGATGTCATGTTAAGTTGTGTTGAATCATACAAGTTGTAAAATCATGATGTTAGTATTTATGCGAATTGGATCATGTTTAAAGTTTATGTTTTTTTTATAATAGATCTTGATTATGGGAATTTGCCTATTGGGTTAGGTGTACCCATATACATGAATCTACAAATTAATTGGATCTTGAATATGGGAATTTGCCTATTAAGTTAGGTTTACCCATATACATGAATCTATGATTAAATGAATTTTGATTTTTGGGAATTTGCCTATTGAGTTAGGTGTACCCATATAAAACCATATTGTTAATGATGTTGATTCACACATGTCCTATACAAGTTTATGAAATTTGATCAAAATCATATTATGTGAATTATGAATAAGTTGACACCCTTAGATCCATGACATGTATAACCTTATGCAAGTTGTAATGTATGCAAGTTTTACCCCTTGTTATGATTTATTTAGTCACATATATATGTTGTTGTTGTGAATATTTTCTTTTATGCTATGAGTTAGACTAATAGGGTCTAGCATACATTTTGCGAATAAACGTTCAAACGTGGGGTAGGGGTAATATTAGGAAATTAATAAATTGGGGTGCAATTGATATAATTTTGCATGCCTTAAATGGATGTCCATAATTAAGTCAATTATGGACATTGTTAAATTTGGAATTAATTAATAATTCAAGTAGGGAATTATTAAAATTGGGGAAAGTGGATTATTAATAATAATCAATGCTTAGGACACGAGGTTGGACCCGTTTGTGACGTAAATCTGCCCGGACCCGCCCGGCAAATCCAGTAGTCACAAATGTCGGCCCAATGTGAGAGGTCCTAGGCCCAAACTAAAGCATAACAGTTGTAAAGACACGAGGTTAGACTCTTTTATGGTGTAAGACTGCCCGGACCCGCCCGGCAAATCCAGCTGCCATAAATGCCAGTCTAATGTGAGAGGTCTTTATGAGGTTATGGCCTTAATGAACTAAGAAATACTTAGCCAGATAATCATGTAAGGTGGGACATGGGGGTTAAGTAGGTGCCTTGGGTGGCATGAGGAATCTAGTGGTTGCCTTTAGAGGCATTTGAAATACGATTAGACTTAACCAAATACACATGTAAATGAACATGACTAAGTGGGTTAAGTGGATGGACTAATGGGACAAGCTTAGGTGGAATGCTTGTGGGAAATAATGGGGGCCCATTTCAACCAGTATCCCAAAACGTATCTTTGTGGGCTCGACCCAAGTCGAGGACGGGACACGCATACTGGGTTTGACTATAAGAGGCCAAAACAGGGAGCGGTGGCAACGCAAGTCCAACGGGTTTCATATGCGTGTGTGGACCCGGGCTGGTAGGTAAGACGTTGTTGCAACGTGTAGGTATAAGCCGTGCATCTCCGTTATATCGGGTTGCCACTTTAGGGGAATGATACACCCCACTGTGGGGCCAGCACGGGTATCTACGAGTAGGGAGCCGATCGAAAAATGGAAAGTGGGGTACACCTAGTGGAGATAGGGGCAGGCGGCACCTATGTAGTCAGCTAGGAGTACGTAAAGCCATTAAGAAAGTTTCTAAGTGAAGCTAAGTGGAATCAATCTTTAGGGTGACTGGTGTGGTGCAGTATAGTGTTTATCCTTTAGTATTTAGGAGCGCCTATAACGTTTCCTTTAGCGATTGTCTATGTCCTTAATCTGCTCTTTCATAGACATTTCCTTGTTTTCCAGCTTATGCCTTAGTCCAGTTATTTTGATAATAGTATTGTAGAATTATCATACTCGCCAGACTTTATGTCTGACCCCCCCCCCTCTTTTTCATCTTTTTCTCCCTTCAGGTCCTCAGGTTGGGCCAAGTTCCAGTGGAGTCTGATTGGATTGCTTATCTCTTGGAAAGCTTGGACGGCTGAAGTAAAGTCCAGCTTGTTATCTTTCTTTTTAATGGCTATTTATGTAATGGGATTATGTACTTGTTTTATCAAGATAGATATTGTACTTGACTTTGATTATGGTGTTATGATGTAATCAAACATGTTTTGACTTCTGCTGCAATTAAAATAAAGTTTGTAAATTTCCAAGTACTATTTTATATCTGTCTTGTTGAAATTTTACTGTTCTATATTCACCTAAAACCTCCATAGAAGTTAATGCATTCCCTTTGTGAGTGACATTAATGGACGTGGGGTGTTACACGTGGTATCAGAGCATAAGGTTACCAGAACAGATAAAATTTTTAGAAAAATATTTTTCTAAAGTATTTTTGGAAGAAGTGCTTTCAAAAACATGTTATTTAGAGAAAGTTTTTATGAAAAACATAATCCTAAATAGCCATATCCTTATCTTTATCTTTCGAATTCTCCATTTTGAATCTTTCCTTTTTCGTTTCAGCATGGCTGAAGATCTTAATCTCCCAGAAGGTGTGACGGTTCCAGGGTGGTTTAGGAGATATTTGGAGGCTAGTGCCACCACTGCAGGCCCAGTAGATGTTCCTCCACCCCTAGTTGCACCCATTCCTCCTCCTCCTCCTCGTGTTGACACTTTTGCAAAGACGTGCAAGGAATTTAAGGCTATGGGAGGAAAAACTTTTCAAGGGACTGAGACGTTTGTGGAGGCCAGAGACTGGCTTAAGGAGACTGAGGAATTGTTGGATATCTTTGAAGTGGAAGATGGGAGGAAAGTCCGTTTAGCTGCTTGGTTAATGAAGGGAGAGGCCTCGTTTTGGTGGGAGGTCACTAACGGGGAACGTCCAGTTGATTCATGGGCGGATTTCAGACGAAGGTTTGAGGCAAAGTTTCTTTCAAGGGCAGAGGAGAATTTAAATATGGAAAAATTCCTGACATTAAAGCAAGGGAGCTTATCAGTGAAGGAGTATGTCAATAAATTTAATCAGTTAGCAAGGTTTGGCTTGGAGTTGGTGAACACGCCAGAGAAGAAAGCTTTGAGGTTCGTTAGAGGCTTGAATGAACCGTTGCAAGGGTTGGCTATGACCCACATCCCTATGGGAGCCACCTTTGAAAGGCTAGTAGAAATGGCACTTATGCATGAGGATAAGGCAGTTGAAAAGAAAGGGGATCAGAAGAAACCCCAACAGCAAAATAAGAAGGGTGGTAAAAACAATAATGGCAAAGGGAAGAAGAGATGCTTCAATTGTGGGACGCCTGGCCATCTCAGCAAAGATTGTGGAAAGAAAAAGAAGACTGGTTGTTTTCATTGTGGAGATGCGGGACATTTGGTGAAGGACTGCCCAAAGAAGGGGCAGAGGGCAGGGTCTACCTCGGGAGGACAGGTGCAGGCTCTTATGGCACCAGGGCAGGCAAGGGGGCAAGTTCAGGCTATTGCGGCCCCACCGCTGCAAGAAAGAGGTAGAACAATTTCTGTTGAAAGCTTAGTTTTTCTGTTTGATCATCCTGTCCGTACCTTATTCGATTCTGGCGCATCTCATTCGTTTATCTCTGCATCATTAGTTGAATTACTGCACTTGAACACCAGTTTAGTAGAGGATCCCTTGGTTGTTTCAAATCCAATTGGGGGTTCGGCTCATTTGACCATGATATGTTTGGATTTGAAAATCTCTATACTTAGCGTTGAATTTAGATGTGATGCTTATGTATTGGGCTTCACGGGCTATGGGCTAATTTTAGGAATGGATTGGTTATCTAGAAATGGGGCCATTCTTGATTGTGAAAGGAGAGTAGTTAGGCTTGTGACTCGCCTTGGTAATGCTCTCGACATCTTTTGTTCCCATAAATTCCGTTATGCTAAGTTATCTTGAATCGCTTGACGCGTCTGTAGAGAATCTGCGAACGGTAGAGGTGGTCCGGGAATATCCGGATGTGTTTAAGGAGGTGAAGGGCTTACCTCCAAAGCGGGAGATAGACTTTCGAATTTATCTTGTGGATAATGCTAAACCCGTATCTTTGCCAGTGCGCCACATGGCTCCTCGTGAAAGGAGGGAACTCAATAAGCAAGTGAAGGAGTTGCTTGAGAAGGGGTTCATAAGACGTAGTATATCAGAGTGGGGTGCTCCAGTAGTATTTGCTACAAAGGCGGATGGGTCCCTTAGACTTTGTGTGGACTATAGAGAACTAAACAAGCTTACTAAAAAGAACCGACACCCACTGCCGAGGATTGACGATCTCTTTGATCAGTTAGTTGGCGCCTCAGTGTTTTCGCAGTTGGACTTAGCCACTGGCTTTCATCAACTGAGAGTGGCTGAGGATAGTATATATAAGACTGCTTTTAGGACTCCTGACGGATTCTATGAATGGCTAGTGATGCCCTTTGGTTTGACAAACGCCCCCGCATATTTTGTTGATTTGATGAGTAGGGTGTTTAGGGAGTACCTTAACAAATTCGTGGTAGTCTTTGTGGATGACATCTTAGTCTTTTCTAAGAATGAAGAAGAGCATGCCCTACATCTTAGGGAAGTGTTGGAAACCCTTCGAGCGCATAACCTTAAGGCAAAATTTTCTAAGTGTCACTTCTGGAGGAAAGAAGTACGGTTCTTAGGGCACGTGGTTTCCAAGGAATGGATAGCAGTGGATCCCGCAAAGGTGGTGGCCATCCAAGATTGGAAGGTCCCTAAAAATGTAACCGAAGTAAGAAGTTTCTTGGGGTTGGCTGGCTATTATAGGAAGTTTATCAAAGACTTCGCAAAAATATCAGCTCCATTAACACGGTTAACGAAGAAGAACCTGGTTTTTATGTGGGACGAAGATTGTGATGATGCGTTCCAACGTTTAAAGAGAGCCTTAACTTCAGCCCCAGTCTTAGTGCTGCCATACGGGAATAAACCGTTTACCGTCTATACTGATGCTTGTGGGACGGGACTTGGTGCGGTCCTCATGCAAGAGGGAAGAGTAATAGCCTATGGTGGAAGGCAGTTGAGGGTTCATGAAAAGAATTACCCTACGCATGACCTTGAGTTAGCCGCAATTGTTTTCGCGCTTAAGTCTTGGCATCACTATCTTCTTGGTGAGAAATTCGAACGGTTCACTGACCACAAATCATTAAAATACCTATTCTCTCAGAAGGATTTGAATTTAAGGCAGCAACGGTGGATGGAATTCCTAGCCTCCTACGATTTTGAAATAGCATATACCCCGAGCAAGAGTAACGTGGTAGCAGACGCCTTAAGTAGGAAAAGGTTGTCCTTGAGTCCGTTGTTTGTTGAACGACGAAGCTTAGAATTCATCTCCATGTTTGACTTTAGACCCTCCGTTGACCTAGTACCTGGTTTGTTAGCATCCTTGGAGGTTAGACCTACACTTCTAGGACGAGTTGGTGAGGCACAGCAAGACGACCCCCAGTTGGTTGAGATAGTAGAAAAGCTCAAAGGAGGGGAGTCGTCTAGCCATCTTCGTAGGTATACCCTAGACGATAAAGGGTTGGTTACGAAGGGATAATAGACTTTGTGTGCCACAAGACGAAGACTTAAGGAAGGCCATTCTTGATGATGCTCATCGCTCAAAGATGACCATTCATCCCGGCGGAGACAAGATGTACAAAGATATGAAGCGGGTTTTCTTTTGGGCCGGTATGAAAAAGGATGTGGCCGAGTACGTCGCTAGATGCTTGGTGTGCCAACGAGTAAAAGCGGAACAAAAGAAACCCGGTGGGTTGCTTCACCCATTGGAAGTTCCACTATGGAAATGGGAAAGCGTCTCAATGGATTTTGTGGATGGATTACCAAGATCAAGGAAGGGTAATACGTGGATTTGGGTTATAGTAGATAGACTTACTAAGAGCGCCCATTTTATTCCCGTGAAAAGTAAGAGGACTGCTCCGTGGTTGGCTTCTGTATACATTAAAGAGATAGTTCGGTTGCACGGTATTCCTTCTAGTATAGTAAGCGACCGTGATCCCATCTTCACTAGCGAATTTTGGAAGAGTTTACAAGAGGCGGTAGGGACTCAGCTATGTTTGAGCACCGCATATCATCCTCAGACGGACGGCCAGACCGAGAGGGTGAATCGTATTCTAGAGGATCTTTTAAGGCTTTGTATCCTAGACTTTGGGGGTACATGGGAAGAGCACCTTCCATTGGTAGAATTCGCATATAATAATAGCTTTCAGTGTAGTATTGGCATGGCACCTTTCGAAGCTCTTTATGGAAGGCCTTGCCGTTCGCCTACATGTTGGTGGGAATCTACCGATAAAATCCTACTTGGGCCCGATATGGTTAGGGAAACCTCGGAGAAGATTGATTTGATTCGAAGGAGGATGAATGCAGCACAAGATAGGCAGAAATCGTATGCTGATAAGAGGAGGACAGATCTTGAGTTTGACATTGGGGACATGGTTTTTATAAAAGTGTCTCCGTTACGGAATGTTGTTCGCTTTGGGTCCATTGGGAAATTAGCGCCAAGGTTTGTAGGGCCGTTTCCTATAAAAGACAGGATTGGGAAGATGGCGTATAGGGTGGAGTTGCCTGAGAAACTTAGTGGAGTACACGACGTATTCCATGTATCACATTTTAGGAAGTGTTTGCACAAGACCGCGGAGGTGGTAGAGCCGAGCTTGCTTAAAGAGGTGGAAATAGAGCGTGATGCAACAATTAGATGAGCTCCTACACGCATTCTTGGGTTGGAGATCAAAAAGTTGAGAAATCGAGAGGTCAGACTAGTTAAAGTGCAATGGGGAGATGATGAGAGCAACGCTACTTGGGAGACAGAAGGGAAGATGCGTTCGCTATACCCTTTTCTTTTTGAGGGTATGTCTTTTAATTTCTCCTTTATCGCTTAGCTTATCTTATCTTTAGTATGTCCTCTCATTAGTATCTTTGACCTTTAGTTAGGATAATCCTATGGTTGAAACATGTGTTTGAGACATGTTATGTATGATGGATGAAAAATGGATGCAAGTGGTTGCTAGTGGTTGCTCGTGGATGCATATATACACACACTTTAGGCACTAGATCGGCTCAGTCACTACATATTGCATATTGCATAAATGAATGTATTTAGTATAATGGATGTATAATGGTTGTACCATCATATAGATGCTGCATTCGGTTGAATGGATGTGCACGCATATAGAAGTAGTTTGTAAGCAATTAGGATCTTTTTCATACATAATGGATGCATGGCACTATCATGAATTGCTTCAAGGAGGTCAACTGAATCAGTGGACCGCCTGATTTTGCATTAGATACGGACATAGACACACACTGTGCATTTAAACATGAAAGCATTAGAAGTTTATAAGGACAATGGATGCCAGTGTTTGTTGATTGAGTAGATGGTTGATGATAGGATATAAACTTGAAGATTCCGGGGTCGAAATCCCTTAAGGAGGGGAGAATGTAACACCCTGTATTTCTGCTAATACTAATATTCACAAATTAAAAGAATTAATATTGAGAATTTGCACGAAATAGCCTTAAAAAGGCATATAACAAATTTGAGATATGTGAATTGCCTTAAAAGGCGAAAAATGGAATTAAGACATTAATTGGAAAATTAATGTCTAGAAATGGTCATAAGTTAATTATGGATTAATTTGAATTCATGAATAGGTGCGTGTGTATATATATATATATGGGCAGTTAATGTAAACATGAATAGAAGTTTATTAATTTGCTGAGTGTTTGCTGAGTCACTTCTGACTCATTGTTGAGTCAATAAGATAAACCCCATCTGGTCTGAATGGCTGCGGTTATTTCTAGGTTAAATCTAATGGCCTAAATGAATCCTAACATCTATAAATAAGTGGGTAGACTCTAACCCTAAATCACTTGAAAAATTGGAGAGCTACCGACATGCCGTTGCCATGGAGTTCAGCATAGCCGTCACAAACTAAAGAAGAAGAAGGCCTAATCTACAAACTAAATCTACTCAAATCAAATCAAAAGCTCTCTCTCTTTCTATTTCTGTAACACCCCGAAAATTCTATAACTGTGAAATTCATGAATTAAAGTATAATCAAATTCAAATCAAAGAACTAAGGGAAACGGGATACGCCATTGCATTCGTCTCGGAAAAATACGCGAAATAGAGTCCGAGTTTTCGAAAAACGGAGTCCGTATGAAGAAGATATGGCCTTCGGAAGTTTTGAATTAAATTTAAAATTCAAACAGAATAAAATAATAATTTGAAATGGGGCCCAATGGGCCAGGCGGATAAAACACCCGCCTAGCCACCCAGGTCGACTGGGCTGTCGACCTGGGCTACCCATGTCGACAGGGCTGTCGACAGCCCTGTCGACAGGGGTGTCGACCTGGTCGAGCCCAGTCAACCTGGCTGGCCAGGTCTGTGTTTGGTCGAATTGCAGTGGTCTGCTTTGTCATTAGGGCTAGGTGGCGGGTTTTTATTGGTCTCTCTTCCTAATGAATGGCTATGATCTAACCTAGCAACATCAATGGTCCTAATCAATTCCTAACCTCTATATAAACAACCCTAGACTAAACCCTAATCTATTCATTCAAAATAAGATTATAGCCGCCATGTTGCTGAGGAACGACAAAGAATAGCCGCCAACTAAAGAGAGGATTAGGAAGAAAGTTCTAGGCCTAAAGCAATTCAAAGCAACCTAAAGCTAATCAATTCAACAAAGGAATTTGCGTCTTCAATCCCTAAACTAGAGAATTCATCAAACCATTGTAAGTAGAGTATTACTTTGGTATAATAAACAACTGTGTTGATGTGTATGCTTGAATTGTGGCAATGGAAGAAATTCATATTTGTGCAAAATTATGTTATTCATTATAAAGAACTACATGCGGTAGTTCTATGCAAATATACGTTTGGAATATTGCGCAAATTGTGTAATCTATGTTGAAGCTACATGTATGTAGTTAATTGAAATTCATGCAAGTTTGGGGCTTTGTTATTATGTTGTCATGATGTATATTTTGTGCATAAATCGTTTTGCAAGCAATTGAGACAAGTTTGGTTGTTATAGTTCATATGAATCTATGTTGGAATTTTTACACCATAATCCTCGTATTAAGACATGCTTTTGCAAACTTATGAATATGGCTAGGCTATGAATGATATTTGGCATAATTGGAATTCATCTTGTTTAAAAGAATTATATGATGACATATGTGAGACATGGCTAGGTTAGACTCAAAAATCCCTTTTTGCAAGTTTAAAGCAAACACCATGTTTAGGAATATTTGTGCATAAGTATGTTTATACCATCGTTATGTGATTAGGCTTAAATCATGATTAGGTTGAACTATGCTTTTATGTTAGTAACAAAGTATCCCCTTTGTAAACATGTAGAAACCTTATGAACATGACTTGTTTGTGTTTATGCTATGCCTATGCTAGGAATATTGATGACATACTTATGTTTGACATTATGCCCAAATAAGAATATAGGTTCATGTTGTAGTTAAACCTATGCAAGTTCACATGCTTTGATTCATGTCACCTATGTTACCACTATGCAAGTACACCAATTTCTATTTTGTATTTCCAACGTCATATGCAAGTTCATGCGCTCACCTTCCCCTCTTTGTGTATACGCCATAAGCCTCCCCTTTTCGCATGGCTAAATTGGGCTTTAAAAGGCTAAGCCCAATATATATGAACGGACGTGTAAAACGGGGGAAAATAACGTTGGGTTAAAATTAATTAATGAATGAAAATATAAAATAGAAGGGCCCAAATTCAAGTATGGGTTGGGCCCGTGGTTGGTGTAATCTTTACACCACTAGCTTAATAATGGGCCGCAAATATTTACATATAAATAAAGAAGAATGACAAGATATGTAAATGTAGAAAAGACGATGTGTTTAACCCGAGGTTGGATTGAGTTGTGATGTAAACCTGCCCGGAACCGCCCGGCTGTCCAGTAGTCACAACAATACCTATCCAATGTGGGAGGTTAAACATGGAGCCCAGCAAGGACCCGAGGTTAGACTGAGTTGTGGCGTAAGACTGCCCGGAACCAACCGGCAACAGGCAGCCACAACAATACCTGTCTAATGTGAGAGGTCCGGGCCTTAATAAGACAATTAAGGCTGAGTCAGGATTGTTAGGATTAAGTGAACTAAAGACTTAATCAAAATGGAACATGCTAAACTAAACGGACTGGTGGGGTTAGGTTAGGAAACACTTAACCAACTTAGCATGTTGGCTAGAGATAGAAAACCTAGTAACGGGGGACCCTTTTCAGCAGTAACCCTAAAAGGTGTATCAGGATACCCTGAAACTAGGCAGGGTGGGGCACGATTACTGGGCTGATTGTAAGAGGTCAAATCGACGGCGGTGGTGTAGCAGTGTAGGTTCTAACGGTGTGCGGGCGTGCACGCACTCCGGCGCAGAAAAATAAAGCACTGGACACCAGTAGCATACCTTTGCACTCTAAGGTTGTGTCGGGTTGCCACTATGGGACTAGATACACCCCATGGTGGGACCAGCATAGGTAACTACAGACATCGGGGGCCGTAAGACACATGTAACTTTGCGAGTAGGAGCCGATCATCATAGAATGGATCACATCACCCTGGTTATGGGGTGCCAGTTGGAAACTAGTTTATATGGGTTCAGAGATTAACATGGGGTACGATAGTATATTCGACCCTAGATAACTTAACCAAGTTTATAATGTTGCCCACTTCCTGTTTTACTTATCATACCCAGTTCTTTATTCATAGACAAAGTAGTACTAGACTTACTCAGGCTTTATGTCTGACTCTATTTTTCTTTCGTCTTCTTTCTTCCGTTTCCCCCCCCCCCCAGGTCCTCAGGGAGGGAACACAGCAGCTCGACCTACCTCAACATCCAGCTTGAAGAAGAGAAATGTATTGCTTGGACTTTCCTGTTTTGAGCTATGGCTTTGGACAATCCACTATGGGGCTTTTGCAGTTTATCTATGTTTTATTTATGCTTCTTTAAAAATAATGTACTCAAGACAGATTATGAAAATGTTATGTTATGTTTTTGGAAAGGATGTTGTTGTAACACGTATTTGACTTTATGAAATAAAGTTTGTTGTTCTTCCGCTGTTTACAAAGATGTGTTATTATATCTGTCTTGTATATCTGTGACTTGTACTTATAAACCTCCACCAAAATTAGGGCATTCCCTTTGAGAGTGACCCTAACGGAGGTGGGGTGTTTCACTTGGTATCAGAGCCAGGTTTACTAGATAAGATAAAAAGTTTTGAAAAATTATTTTCAAAAAGGAAATTTAAAGAAGCATTTTTTTTAAAAAAAAAGAAAAATATTATTTTATTCTAAAAAGGCAAAGTCCACTCCCCAAAGCCATAGGTACTATCTCTTATCCTTCGTTTTGAATCTGTCCTTTTTGTTTCAGCATGTCCCAAGAACTTAACTTGCCTGAAGGGGTACCCATACCTGGTTGGTTTAGACGTTTCTTAGAAGCAAGGGCCACTCAGCCAGGTCCTACCGTTCCTCCTCCTCCAGCTGAAGGGAATCATCCAGCTGCAGCAGCACCTTTTCCTCCACCTCCTCCACGGGGAAACACATTCGCTAAGATATGTAAAGATTTTAAAGCTATGGGAGGAAGGGATTTCCATGGAACTGAGTCCTTCGTAGCAGCTAGGAATTGGCTAAAAGAAACGGAGGACCTATTCATCATCTTTGAGGTAGAGGATAGACAAAAGGTACAACTAGCGGTGTGGCTATTGAAGGGCGAGGCTTCCTACTGGTGGGAAGTCACTAATGCTGAAAGACCAGTGGATACATGGGAGGACTTTAGGGCAAGGTTCGAGACTAAATTTCTCTCGGATGCAGAAAGAAGTTTGCAGTTGGAAAAATTCTTATTTCTTAAGCAAGGAGACAAGACTGTCAGAGAGTATGTGAATCAGTTCGATGAGCTAGCTAGGTTTGGGCTTGACCTAGTCAACACCCCGCATAAGAAGGCTCTCCGTTTCGTCAAGGGGTTAAATGAGCCATTACATAGTTTGGCCATGACCCATATACCCATGGGAGCCACGTATGAAAGATTGGTGCAAATGGCATTGCTGAACGAAGAGGACAAGGGTAAGAAGGAGACAAAGGCAGAAAGCTCTCAAGGGAAGAAAGAGGGTTTGCAGCCTAAGAAGACGGACTTTAAGAAGGGCGGAAAAGGCAATAAGGAGAAGAGGAAGTGTAATTTCTGTGGCAAAGTGGGGCACTTAGTAAAGGACTGCCGGAAGAAGAAGGCCAAGGAGAATGGTGGGTGCTTTTCGTGCGGTCAGACAGGCCACAGGGCTAAGGACTGCCCAAGAAAACGAGGGCAGGGGCAGCGGGCTGGATCCACCCCAGGGGCTCAGGTTCATGTGCTAGAAGCGCCACCATTGCAACAGCGAGGTACCAATACTTCTGTAGAAAGTGTAGTTTATCTTTATGATCACCCCGTTCGCACTTTATTTGATTCCGGCGCATCACACTCCTTTATCTCGTCTGCTTTAGTAGAATCTCTGCACCTAAAAACTAGTATGGTAGAGGACCCCTTAATTGTTTCAAACCCAATTGGGGGCCCAGCTCATTTGTCTATGATCTGTGTGGGATTGAAAATTTCCATTTTAAGTGTAGAATTTCAATGTAGTGCCTTTGTTTTGGGCTTTTCGGGGTATGGTTTGATTTTGGGTATGGATTGGCTATCCAGTAATGGGGCCATCCTTGATTGTGAAAAAAGGGTTGTTAGGCTCCTAACCCAGCTCGGTAATACTTTGGAAATTTCTTGTAATCCCTCGTATTCGGTTATGCTTAGTTATCTTGAATCGCTAGATGCCTCTGTTGAAAATTTGAAATCAGTTAGAGTGGTCCGGGAATATCCGGATGTCTTCGAAGAGGTGAAGGGCTTGCCTCCGAAGCGGGAAATAGACTTCCGCATATATCTTGTAGATAATGCAAAGCCCGTTGCGTTGCCCGTTAGACATATGGCTCCACGAGAAAGGAAAGAGCTCAGTAAACAGATTAAAGAGCTTCTAGAAAAGGGGTTCATTAGGAGGAGCATTTCAGAATGGGGCGCTCCAGTGGTGTTCGCTACAAAGGCGGATGGTTCACTCCGTCTATGTGTTGACTATAGGGAGCTCAACAAGCTAACGAAAAAGAATAGGCACCCTCTCCCTAGAATTGACGATTTATTTGACCAGCCTGTAGGAGCGTCTGTTTTCTCCCAACTCGATTTAGCAACCGGTTTTCATCAGCTAAGAGTGGCTGAAGATAGCATCGATAAAACGGCTTTCAGAACCCCAGACGGCTTCTTTGAATGGCTTGTCATGCCTTTCGGCTTGACAAATGCACCTGCGTACTTCGTGGACCTGATGAGTAGGGTATTTAGAGATTTCCTCAACAAATTCGTAGTGGTCTTCGTAGATGATATCCTTATCTTCTCAAAGAGTGAAGAGGAACATGCTCAGCACTTAAGGGCGATCATGGAAACTTTGCGAGTCCATCAACTAAAAGCCAAGTTCTCCAAATGCCACTTTTGGAGAGAAGAAGTGAGGTTCCTTGGGCACATAGTATCCAAACAAGGGTTAGCAGTGGACCCTGCTAAGGTAGTGGCGGTACAGGATTGGAAGACACCAAGGAATGCAACTGAGGTCCGAAGCTTTCTAGGACTAGCAGGTTTCTATCGAAAATTCATAAGGGATTTTGCGAAAATTTCAGCTCCGCTCACGAAATTGACCAAGAAGAATCTAGTGTTCAACTGGGATTTGGATTGCGAGTTTGCTTTCCAACGACTGAAAAGGGCTCTCACAACAGCCCCAGTTTTGACGCTGCCAGATGGGAGCAAGATGTTCACTGTTTATACGGATGCATGTGGGACAGGGCTAGGCGCCGTCTTAATGCAAGAAGGAAGGGTAGTAGCTTATGGCGGAAGGCAGTTGAAAGTGCATGAAAAGAACTACCCGACCCACGATCTTGAGTTAGCCGCCATCGTCTTTGCACTCAAGTCTTGGCGACACTATCTCCTAGGTGAGAAGTTCGAACTTTACACTGACCATAAATCGTTGAAATATCTTTTCTCGCAGAAGCATCTTAACTTGAGGCAACAAAGGTGGATGGAGTTTCTTGCCTCGTACGATTTCGAAATCTCCTACACTCCGGGCAAAGGCAACGTAGTGGCAGACGCGTTGAGCCGAAAGAAATTGACCCTAAGCCCGTTGTTTGTTGAAAGACAAAGCCTAGAGTTTATAGCCAGTTTCGACTTTAGGCCCTCCTCCGATTTCGTACCGGGCTTGCTAGCATCTCTCGAAGTACGCCCAACTTTAGTGGATTCAGTAGGGACAGCACAACGCGAAGACCCTCAGCTTGTGGAAATAATTGATAAGCTAATTAGGGGTGAGACTTCAAGTCACCTCAACAGATACTCCATTGACGATAAGGGTGTACTAAGGCGAGATGGAAGACTATGCGTCCCACAGACAAACAATTTAATAAAGAAGGTTCTCGAGGAAGCACATCACTCCAAGATGACGATACACCCAGGCGGAGATAAAATGTACAAAGACATAAAAAGGACTTTCTTTTGGAACGGCATGAAAAAGGACGTGGCAGAATACGTTTCTAAGTGTATGGTGTGCCAACAGGTTAAGGCGGAACAGAAAAAGCCTGGCGGACTGCTACATCCTCTGGAGGTCCCGCAGTGGAAGTGGGATAGCATCTCAATGGACTTCATCGATGGGCTGCCTAGGTCTAGGAGAGGCAACACTAGTATTTGGGTAATAGTGGATAGGCTTACTAAAAGCGCCCACTTTTTACCTGTCAAAAGTAAAAGAACTGCCTCATCCCTAGCATCACTTTACCTTAAGGAAATCGTTCGACTCCATGGAATACCATCTAGCATTGTTAGTGACAGAGACCCCATCTTCACCAGCGAGTTTTGGCGGAGTCTACAAGAAGCAGTAGGAACGCAGTTATGCTTAAGCACAGCCTATCATCCGCAAACCGACGGCCAAACAGAGAGAGTAAACAGAGTTTTGGAAGACCTTTTAAGACTTTGCGTCCTTGACTTCGGAGGGACATGGGAAGACCACCTTCCTTTGGTGGAATTTGCCTACAACAACAGCTATCAAGCAACCATCGGAATGGCGCCCTTCGAAGCTTTATACGGAAGACCGTGCCGATCGCCCACTTGTTGGTGGGAGTCTACTGATAAGCTCATACTTGGACCAGACATGATCCGAGAGACTTCAGAGAAAGTGGACTTAATACGAAGAAGGATGAAGACGACCCAAGACAGACAAAAGTCCTATGCCGACAAGAGGAGGACCGACCTTGAATTTGAGGTTGGAGACAGAGTTTTTCTCAAGGTATCACCGCTAAGGAACGCTGTTCGTTTTGGAACCACAGGAAAGCTAGCGCCAAGATTCGTAGGGCCATTCCCTATTATCGAGAAGATTGGGAAAATGGCCTATAGATTAGAGCTACCCGAGAAGTTGGCTGGAGTCCACAATGTCTTTTACGTTTCACATCTCCGAAAATGTCTGCATGAGTCAGCAGAAGTGGTAGAGCCAAATATCCTCGAAGAGGCCGAAGTGGAACGCGAAGAAACCATAAGAAGAGTTCCAACCCGCATCTTAGGGACGGAAGTAAAGAAGCTACGCAACCGCGAAGTCAAGCTCGTCAAAGTTCAGTGGAGCGACGCCGAGGGAGACGCGACTTGGGAAACTGAAGATAGAATCCGTACTGCCTACCCTTTTCTGTTCGAGGGTACATCCTTGATCTTTCTTTTCCTTAAGTTGCGCTTTTATCTATCTATCTTTTTAGGTATATTTCCTCGACCGTATCTTTTAGGTAGAAAACCTTTGGATGAAAACATGTAGTTGAAACATGTTATGTATGAATGGTTGCAAGTGGTTGCAAGTGATTGCTAGTGGTTGCTCGTGGTTGCATATACACACACAATCTAGGTTTTAGATCGGCTCAATCACTTCATATTGCATATGCATATATGTCTGCTTTCGTCTATGGTTGAACATTAATATGTTGACATGTGGATGTTGCATTTGTATTGAATGATTGTGCACTCATGTAGAATCAAGAATAGGAAAATTTGCATACATAATGGATTCATGGCACTTACATGATTCGCATTAAGGAGGTCAACTGAATCAGTAGACCGCCTGATTTTGCATTAGATAAGTTCATGTATACACACACACTTTGCATATGATCATGAAGCATTAGAAGTCTTTTAAGGACAATGGATGCTCGTGTTTGATGGATGAGTAGATGGATGATTGGATGTTAGGATTTACATTCCTCCTAACTTGAAGATTTCGGGGACGAAATCCTTTTAAGTGGGGGAGAATGTAACACCCCGAAAATTCTATAACTGTGAAATTCATGAATTAAAGTATAATCAAATTCAAATCAAAGAACTAAGGGAAACGGGATACGCCATTGCATTCGTCTCGGAAAAATACGCGAAATAGAGTCAGAGTTTTCGAAAAACGGAGTCCGTATGAAGAAGATATGGCCTTCGGAAGTTTTGAATTAAATTTAAAATTCAAACAGAATAAAATAATAATTTGAAATGGGGCCCAATGGGCCAGGCGGATAAAACACCCGCCTAGCCACCCAGGTCGACTGGGCTGTCGACCTGGGCTACCCATGTCGACAGGGCTGTCGACAGCCCTGTCGACAGGGGTGTCGACCTGGTCGAGCCCAGTCAACCTGGCTGGCCAGGTCTGTGTTTGGTCGAATTGCAGTGGTCTGCTTTGTCATTAGGGCTAGGTGGCGGGTTTTTATTGGTCTCTCTTCCTAATGAATGGCTATGATCTAACCTAGCAACATCAATGGTCCTAATCAATTCCTAACCTATATATAAACAACCCTAGACTAAACCCTAATCTATTCATTCAAAATAAGATTATAGCCGCCATGTTGCTGAGGAACGACAAAGAATAGCCGCCAACTAAAGAGAGGATTAGGAAGAAAGTTCTAGGCCTAAAGCAATTCAAAGCAACCTAAAGCTAATCAATTCAACAAAGGAATTTGCGTCTTCAATCCCTAAACTAGAGAATTCATCAAACCATTGTAAGTAGAGTATTACTTTGGTATAATAAACAACTGTGTTGATGTGTATGCTTGAATTGTGGCAATGGAAGAAATTCATATTTGTGCAAAATTATGTTATTCATTATAAAGAACTACATGCGGTAGTTCTATGCAAATATACGTTTGGAATATTGCGCAAATTGTGTAATCTATGTTGAAGCTACATGTATGTAGTTAATTGAAATTCATGCAAGTTTGGGGCTTTGTTATTATGTTGTCATGATGTATATTTTGTGCATAAATCGTTTTGCAAGCAATTGAGACAAGTTTGGTTGTTATAGTTCATATGAATCTATGTTGGAATTTTTACACCATAATCCTCGTATTAAGACATGCTTTTGCAAACTTATGAATATGGCTAGGCTATGAATGATATTTGGCATAATTGGAATTCATCTTGTTTAAAAGAATTATATGATGACATATGTGAGACATGGCTAGGTTAGACTCAAAAATCCCTTTTTGCAAGTTTAAAGCAAACACCATGTTTAGGAATATTTGTGCATAAGTATGTTTATACCATCGTTATGTGATTAGGCTTAAATCATGATTAGGTTGAACTATGCTTTTATGTTAGTAACAAAGTATCCCCTTTGTAAACATGTAGAAACCTTATGAACATGACTTGTTTGTGTTTATGCTATGCCTATGCTAGGAATATTGATGACATACTTATGTTTGACATTATGCCCAAATAAGAATATAGGTTCATGTTGTAGTTAAACCTATGCAAGTTCACATGCTTTGATTCATGTCACCTATGTTACCACTATGCAAGTACACCAATTTCTATTTTGTATTTCCAACGTCATATGCAAGTTCATGCGCTCACCTTCCCCTCTTTGTGTATACGCCATAAGCCTCCCCTTTTCGCATGGCTAAATTGGGCTTTAAAAGGCTAAGCCCAATATATATGAACGGACGTGTAAAACGGGGGAAAATAACGTTGGGTTAAAATTAATTAATGAATGAAAATATAAAATAGAAGGGCCCAAATTCAAGTATGGGTTGGGCCCGTGGTTGGTGTAATCTTTACACCACTAGCTTAATAATGGGCCGCAAATATTTACATATAAATAAAGAAGAATGACAAGATATGTAAATGTAGAAAAGACGATGTGTTTAACCCGAGGTTGGATTGAGTTGTGATGTAAACCTGCCCGGAACCGCCCGGCTGTCCAGTAGTCACAACAATACCTATCCAATGTGGGAGGTTAAACATGGAGCCCAGCAAGGACCCGAGGTTAGACTGAGTTGTGGCGTAAGACTGCCCGGAACCAACCGGCAACAGGCAGCCACAACAATACCTGTCTAATGTGAGAGGTCCGGGCCTTAATAAGACAATTAAGGCTGAGTCAGGATTGTTAGGATTAAGTGAACTAAAGACTTAATCAAAATGGAACATGCTAAACTAAACGGACTGGTGGGGTTAGGTTAGGAAACACTTAACCAACTTAGCATGTTGGCTAGAGATAGAAAACCTAGTAACGGGGGACCCTTTTCAGCAGTAACCCTAAAAGGTGTATCAGGATACCCTGAAACTAGGCAGGGTGGGGCACGATTACTGGGCTGATTGTAAGAGGTCAAATCGACGGCGGTGGTGTAGCAGTGTAGGTTCTAACGGTGTGCGGGCGTGCACGCACTCCGGCGCAGAAAAATAAAGCACTGGACACCAGTAGCATACCTTTGCACTCTAAGGTTGTGTCGGGTTGCCACTATGGGACTAGATACACCCCATGGTGGGACCAGCATAGGTAACTACAGACATCGGGGGCCGTCAGACACATGTAACTTTGCGAGTAGGAGCCGATCATCATAGAATGGATCACATCACCCTGGTTATGGGGTGCCAGTTGGAAACTAGTTTATATGGGTTTAGAGATTAACATGGGGTACGATAGTATATTCGACCCTAGATAACTTAACCAAGTTTATAATGTTGCCCACTTCCTGTTTTACTTATCATACCCAGTTCTTTATTCATAGACAAAGTAGTACTAGACTTACTCAGGCTTTATGTCTGACTCTATTTTTCTTTCGTCTTCTTTCTTCCGTTTCCCCCCCCCCCCAGGTCCTCAGGGAGGGAACACAGCAGCTCGACCTACCTCAACATCCAGCTTGAAGAAGAGAAATGTATTGCTTGGACTTTCCTGTTTTGAACTATGGCTTTGGACAATCCACTATGGGGCTTTTGCAGTTTATCTATGTTTTATTTATGCTTCTTTAAAAATAATGTACTCAAGACAGATTATGAAAATGTTATGTTATGTTTTTGGAAAGGATGTTGTTGTAACACGTATTTGACTTTATGAAATAAAGTTTGTTGTTCTTCCGCTGTTTACAAAGATGTGTTATTATATCTGTCTTGTATATCTGTGACTTGTACTTATAAACCTCCACCAAAATTAGGGCATTCCCTTTGAGAGTGACCCTAACGGAGGTGGGGTGTTTCAATTTCTCTTCTTTAAAATTGTGAGTATGATGAATCTCACAATATTATTATAAAATAATTTGATTAAGTTATGAATGGATCACAAGAAAGTGATATGAATTGTTATGTATTTGTAAATTATGTTGTGGATCTCTTGTTATGCTATTATGTTATCATATATATGTTGTTATGTTGTAGTGATTATGTTGTAAATAATCCTATGCTATGTCATATGTGATTAATCATGCTATGCTATATTGTAAATCATATCATGCTATGTTGCAAATTATGATATGCTATGTTGTAAATCTTATATATGTTGTAGATCTCATATTATCACATATGTTGAAATACTTATGTTATATGATAATGATGTCATGTTAAGTTGTGTTGAATCATACAAGTTGTAAAATCATGATGTTAGTATTTATGCGATTTGGATCATGTTTAAAGTTTATGTTTTTTTTTATAATAGATCTTGATTATGGGAATTTGCCTATTGGGTTAGGTGTACCCATATACATGAATCTACAAATTAATTGGATCTTGAATATGGGAATTTGCCTATTAAGTTAGGTGTACCCATATACATGAATCTATGATTAAATGAATTTTGATTTTTGGGAATTTGCCTATTGAGTTATGTGTACCCATATAAAACCATATTGTTAATGATGTTGATTCACACATGTCCTATACAAGTTTATGAAATTTGATCAAAATCATATTATGTGAATTATGAATAAGTTGACACCCTTAGATCCATGACATGTATAACCTTATGCAAGTTGTAATGTATGCAAGTTTTACCCCTTGTTATGATTTATTTAGTCACATATATATGTTGTTGTTGTGAATATTTTCTTTTATGCTATGAGTTAGACTAATAGGGTCTAGCATACATTTTGCGAATAAATGTTCAAACGTGGGGTAGGGGTAATATTAGGAAATTAATAAATTGGGGCGCAATTGATATGATTTTGCATGCCTTAAATGGATGTCCATAATTGATTCAATTATGGACATTGTTAAATTTGGAATTAATTAATAATTCAAGTAGGGAATTATTAAAATTGGGGAAAGTGGATTATTAATAATAATCAATGCTTAGGACACGAGGTTGGACCCGTTTGTGACGTAAACCTTCCCGGACACGCCCGGCAAATCCAGTAGTCACAAATGTCGGCCCAATGTGAGAGGTCCTAGGCCCAAACTAAAGCATAACAGTTGTAAAGACACGAGGTTAGACTCTTTTATGGTGTAAGACTGCCCGTACCCGCCCGGCAAATCCAGCTGCCATAAATGCCAGTCTAATGTGAGAGGTCTTTATGAGGTTATGGCCTTAATGAATTAAGAAATACTTAGCCAGATAATCATGTAAGGTGGGACATGGGGGTTAAGTAGGTGTCTTGGGTGGCATGAGGAATCTAGTGGTTGCCTTTAGAGGCATTTGAAATACGATTAGACTTAACCAAATACACATGTAAATGAACATGACTAAGTGGGTTAAGTGGATGGACTAATGGGACAAGCTTAGGTGGAATGCTTGTGGGAAATAATGGGGGCCCATTTCAACCAGTATCCCAAAACGTATCTTTGTGGGCTCGACCCAAGTCGAGGACGGGACACGCATACTGGGTTTGACTATAAGAGGCCAAAACAGGGAGCGGTGGCAACGCAAGTCCAACGAGTTTCATATGCGTGTGTGGACCCGGGCTGGTAGGTAAGACGTTGTTGCATCGTGTAGGTATAAGCCGTGCATCTCCGTTATATCGGGTTGCCACTTTAGGGGAATGATACACCCCACTGCGGGGCCAGCACGAGTATCTACGAGTAGGGAGCCGATCGAAAAATGGAAAGTGGGGTACACCTAGTGGAGATAGGGGCAGGCGGCACCTATGTAGTCAGCTAGGAGTACGTAAAGCCATTAAGAAAGTTTTTAAGTGAAGCTAAGTGGAATCAATCTTTAGGGTGACTGGTGTGGTGCAGTATAGTGTTTATCCTTTAGTATTTAGGAGCGCCTATAACGTTTCCTTTAGCGATTGTCTATGTCCTTAATCTGCTCTTTCATAGACATTTCCTTGTTTTCCAGCTTATGCCTTAGTCCAGTTATTTTGATAATAGTATTGTAGAATTATCATACTCGCCAGACTTTATGTCTGACCCCCACCCCCTCTTTTTCATCTTTTTCTCCCTTCAGGTCATCAGGTTGGGCCAAGTTCCAGTGGAGTCTGATTGGATTGCTTATCTCTTGGAAAGCTTGGACGGCTGAAGTAAAGTCCAGCTTGTTATCTTTCTTTTTAATGGCTATTTATGTAATGGGATTATGTACTTGTTTTATCAAGATAGATATTGTACTTGACTTTGATTATGGTGTTATGATGTAATCAAACATGTTTTGACTTCTGCTGCAATTAAAATAAAGTTTTTAAATTTCCAAGTACTATTTTATATCTGTCTTGTTGAAATTTTACTGTTCTATATTCACCTAAAACCTCCATAGAAGTTAATGCATTCCCTTTGTGAGTGACATTAATGGACGTGGGGTGTTACACTTCTTCTCTATCTTCATCCCTTTTCATTCCTCCATTATTATTTCATATTTTTATGATTTCTACATTTATACTATGTTGATTTCTATTCTAAATACATAAAACTTATTCTCTTCTCTTTCTCTATTCATTACCCTATGAATTGAAGTGCTATTGAAGAGTTATAGGGTCGTCGTAATCATTTAGGATTGTTTTGGGATATTCTGGAAATAGTGTGTTCCTTGTAGCCGTGAAATCAAGGAAGGAAACGGTGTTAACCTTGTAGCCCGGAAAATCAAGGGTGGTGGAAACGGTGTTAACCTTGAAGCCGTAAAATCAAGGGGATTGTATTTGGATATTGATAGTAATAAAACTCTGCGCAATCTAGTGTTGCGTGGGATTGGACATTGGAGTAATTCAAACCAGTATAAAATCCGGTGTGTTCTTCCCTTTTCTTCATTTTATTTTTGTGTTTGTGTTTGATTCTGTGTCTATTATTATCTCTGTGGTGTGTGATTCATACAGTAAATCATATTAGTTTAAGATTTTCTTAAATTCCTTGAAAACACTATTTACCCCCTCTAATGTTAGGTTTGCATTAACGATCCATTTCGCATTCCCAAACAATTGGTATCAGAGCAAGGTCTTTCAAAAAGTTCATAATTTGGTTTTTAAAAATATTAAATGACAACCAACGCTGGTAATAATAGTTCTTTTATAGAGGGTCGGCCCACTTTTAGACCACCACTATCTAATGGTAGTAATTATTCATATTGGGCATGTAGAATGAAAATATATTTACAATCAGAAGGATTAGACACATGGAATAACACACAGACTGAATATGTAGAACCCACAACTAACTTTGCACAATGGACAAATGGACAAAAGGTTACTGCACAAAGCACTTCTAAGGCTATGAATATGTTGTTCTGTTCATTAGATAGGAATGAATTTAATAGAGTGTCAGTTTGTAAATCTGCTTAAGAATTTTGATGAACTCTACAAATTACTCATGAAGAAACTTGTAAAGTTAAACAAACAAAGATATTGATGTTAATTAATCAGTTTGAGTTATTCAAAATGAATGAAAATGAATATGTCTCTGATATGTATTGCAGATTTCAAGAGATAGTGCATTCATTAATAACACTTAGAAAAACTTATTCTGAAGAAGACCAAGTCAGAAAAATATTGGGTTCATTGACTTCAAAATGGGATCAGAAAACATTGGCAATTGAAGAAGCCCACAATGTCAGTGAAATGAGGATTGAGGTGGTAAACGAAAATCTGACGTCTTTTGAAATCCAATTATAGAAAAGAAAGGAAAACAAGCAAACTGAAAAGAAATCCATAGCATTTAAAGCAACAAAATGATTCTGACTCGAGCCGTGAAGACGATGAAGAGACAGCCTTAATGACAAGACATTTCAGAAATTTTTTGAGAAACAGAATGAGAAATAATTTTCAAAGTAATAACCATGGAGGTTCAGGAAGTAATGATAATCGATGTTATAATCGCAATAAACTAGGCCGTATGAAGAGAATGTGTCCATATCCAGATAAATTGATTCAATAGACGGACAATAGCAATTCATCAAAGAAAAGAAAAAGGACATACGCAACAACTCTAGACGAATCAGATTCATCATCAAGCGATGAAGAGCCAGAAACCGGAAATACAAATATGTGCTTGACAGCAATTCAGAATTCATAAAATATTGAAGAAATGGATCTAAAAAATGGGTAAGCCTTAATTAATTTTCAAATTTCTTTTGGTTGAATAGATGCTTTGATTGCTTGCTTTATTTTGAATTTGAAAATTAATCTTTAAAATTCAAGCTTGAAATTTAAAATTCAAACTTTGAAATTTGAAATTTGAAATTCAAAATAATAATAATTAAATAATAATTAATAAAATAAATTTTGGATGTTTGCTAGGATTAGTATTATTTCAGGAAATAAGTTAACTCAAAATGTAAATCGATAATTTAAACCAAAAGTCACAAAGATCATATGTCCTTTGAAATAAAGGATGTATGTCGACACACATATATCCATATGTCGACATATCAGCCTGAGAATTAAAATTAAAATTTTGAATTTCAAATGTTTAAACTTTCAAACTTCCCTCCAACTTTTCACCTGCTCCCAACGTCTGAAAAGGTGCCGTTGATTTTTGAAAAGTTGTGCCTATTCAATTCATATCCATTCAATTTCTATTTATATATCTATTCTCATTACCTCTCATTCACAATTCAAACTAATTCTTCACATCTATACTCTTCAAAACAAACATTCCAATGGCTTCCTCAAGTTAATCTTAGAAATTGAAATTAACCAAAACCATCATAGTTTATCTCCACAATGATAAAGAGGCAATCAAAACCTATGTTGACTATATAGCAAATGTAAAAGTCAATACGGGTGCTTTCGCCATCTTTGGAGACTTTCCATTATATGATCTTATCTGTCTTTTCAATCACATTGAATTATTGAGCTTGATTGACTCTCGGGATAACGATGAAGCGTGTTACCCGAAGCTTGTCAAGATGTTCTTTGCGAATCTTAACGGCGGTTTTTATGAAGGAAATGAAGACCAAATTTGGAGTAGTTTCAAAGGCACTCAGATTGCTCTAGATTGGGAAATCTTAGGAAATATTTTGAATTGTAGAAGCATGGGCTTGGATTTTTCGGATTTTAAAATTGATGAAACCGATTTAGAAACTTATCATGACATATTTGAAATCGATGCTCACATGGAATTCAAAATTTTCTTTTTCCGTTGAAAAACAAGAACCGTAAACCTTCTCCTTCAACATACCATCACTCCATGTTCCGGAAATTATAACAACCAAACTTTCAAGGTCTAAAAAGCACCCTTTGCTATTATTGGTGGCTATGAGATCAATTGGGCCGACATGATCTTAAGAGAATTCAAGCCCATAGAAACATTAACAAGAGAGAACACTCTTTATTATGGAGTTTATCTCACTCGAATTTTCAAATATTTGGAAATTGATCTTCATGGAGAAGAATTTGTTCCAAGAAAGGTGTTTGACTCAACAAACATACACCTTATGCATACTCCGCTCAGTTTCAAGCCTTATTAGACATTCAAAGACAAACAAGCTCGAATGCAACAAGAACAAGAGCCTACGGACATCCAAGAAGAAACTTCTTTGGAAAGTGTTGAGTGTCCAATCAAAACTAGAACAATTTCCAAAGAAATGATTGTTCAAAATCAAGTGAAAATCGTCAGAAATCAAAAGAAGCTCAAAAAGAGTTTTCCCAAAATGACTAAGTTCATGAGCAAGATAGAAAGAAAGCCTGGAATTTCATCTTCCTCTTCGCTAAAAACAAGCCTATCTAGCTTAAATTATCTTTAGTATTTTCTTTCGAATCTCGTATTTAAGAGTGTCTTAATTAGTTGGATGTATTTGCTTTTTAAGAAGTAATGAATGGAGTTTTATTTATGTTAAATCCTCCTTAAATTATTGTAAAACTTTAGAATTAAATATAATTTAAGAACATAAGATTCAAAATTTGAAAATTTTGATTTTTTTTTTAAATTAAGTATGTTGACATACATAGTTGACTATGTCGACATATAACTGTCAGTTTTTCAAAATGTTTCAAAATTTGAATTAAAATAACTAACTTATGTCTATTCAAATCCAACGAATTCCAAACTCTATTTAAGCCTACTTCTTCCATAAAAAATTCATTATATTATTTCTCCTTCCTCTCTATTCAGTTCTTATCAAAACTATGGCAAATCCAATTCATAACTTAAGTGAAAACCTTGAAGAAACATTGAATTTCTTCAAGAATATACCAAAACACTTGAAAACCACTCAAATTACAAATTTTCAAACCCTTATGTCAACATACATATATAGGGATGTCAACATACAACTGCCATATTTTCAGTTTTGAAAGGAAGCGTCTTTTCACCATTTGTATCGTTCCAGAAGTGTTGCAACCTTTCAAATCTCATAAATAAGGGTTGATTTCGAATTTTTTTATTTATTCTTCTTCTCTATCTTCATCCATTTTCATTCCTCCATTGTTATTTCATATTTTTATTATTTCTACACTTATACTTTGCCGATATCTATTCTAAATACATAAAACTTCTTCTTTTCTCACTCTCTACTCATTACTCTATGAATTGAATTGCTATTGAAGAGTTATAAGGTTGTTTTAATCATTTGGGATTGTTCTGGGATAGTATGGAAATGGTGTGTTCCTTGTAGCCGTGAAATCAAGGAAGGAAACGATGTTAACCTTGCAGCCGGGGAAATCAAGGGTGGTGGAAACGGTGTTAACCTTGCATCTGTGAAATCAAGGGGATTGTAACTGGATATTGATAGTAATAAAACTCTATGCAATCCAGCGTTGCGTGGGACAGGACGTAGGATTAATCCGAGCCAGTATAAAATTCGGTGTGTTCTTTCCTTTTCTGCATTTTATTTCTGTATTTGTATTTGATTTTATGTCTGTGATTATCTATGTGGTGTGTGATTCATATAGTAAATCATATTAGTTTTAGATTTTCTTAAATTCCTTGAAAACACTATTCACCCCCTCTCTAGTGTTAGTTTTGCCTTAACGATCCATTTTGCATTCCTTAACAATTTACTCTATAAGAAAAGAGTACAAGATTGAGGAATGATAATTCGGCCTTGAAAATGTAACCCATAGGGTCTTATTTATAGACAAATCGGGTCCCCTTTTGCCATTGGGTCAGCAGAGGCCCCCTTCTGGCGCGACAACCATGTGTCGTCCACCTTCTCCCTTTGGTTCCGTTTACTTTGGCTTTCAGCCTTTCTTTTTTCCTTAATCTTCTCTTTGATGTTACATTTTCCTCTCGTATCGATACTAAGCCCGTTGGTATGGATAGCTTTGAGAAAAGCTTTCGAATCTCGGTTATAAGCTTCTGGTTTTGTCTTTAATTCTTCATAGTGCATGTCCTTGTGTTTCAATTGCTTATGTTCTGAGAACCATCACCCCTTTGGGTATTGACACTAAGCGAGTTAGTGTGGATAGCTCTTTTTCCTAGAGGCTTTGGCTTTCTTTTGGTAGATCTTCAGAGTGGGTTTCGATCTTTCGGAAGGATGCTCTCGGTGCATTGCTTGTTGTTTTTTGAAGTTGCCACTCCGTGATCATCAAGTTTTGGCCTCGATAGCTGGCTTTTAGAAGGTTCCTCTCATGTTTCGACTTCTTACGCCCCTTTTGTATTGAAATTAAGCAAGTTAATGCTGATATCCCTTTCATCTCCCTTTTCTCTGGTTGATGCTTCTGGTTTCAGGTGGTTTGCCTTTAGGCTTGCGCTTTCATTAGCTACCTTTCTTGCTAGAACTACCTTGTCTGTATTCTTCCTTCACATCGGATCTGAGCTTTCCTCTTTAATGATGATACCCGTTTTGTTCTTTCGGATTGTTCTTCTACGCTAGTGGCGGTCTGATACCCCTTCACCTACATCATGTTTCGGTGTTGAATTTTGGCTATAGCATTTTCCACTCACCCTTGTAAAGGGGTATTTTCAACTTTTCAAGTCAAAACTCTGACTTTTTCGCTGTCTTCGACTTCCCGCCTCTTCCTATCCTTCAATCTAATTCACTGATTTGCTCTTGCTTGTACGGTTGAGATTCAAGGGTCACTTTAACATAAATACTCTTCCTTCTTCTTCCCCATCTTTTTACCTGCAAATCCATTGCTTAAACAAGATCATTGTTTTCCAGGAATCACGCAACCTTTCCAGATTTTTAAATTCGATCTTCTGTTAGTATTTCTATTTCGATTGCAAGTGGAAATCTAAATTATGCATTCAACCTGATTACGAAATCGATCAGGATTTTCATGGATTAATGGTAAGTTAAACAACGATGATAACTTGGGTATCGATTAATCGTGGATCAAATAAGTTACTTATTTTCTCAACACACTTTTGAGGTGTATAATGCAAAATTACATGCGAAAGGTTACTTTTTATTAAAAAATAAATTGTTATGCTTTCGATTCGAATGAACTCAATGTCCCTGTAGACAACTCATTTTGCTTTCGATCTTACAGACACTAGTGTTTGTATTTATTCCAACTTCCAACATCATAGGTGTTGGTTTGGCGTGGAAGTGTAGCTGAAAGATCTATCCCCTTTCGGTTTTAGAATCAGTAGGATTTGAGAGCTAAACATACGAATATTTTGATTTTGACCTCACTCGTACCAAACCTCGAGACCAGTCAGGCTTTCGGTGATGACACTGGGTTACTTGGTCTCAATTGAGCCGTTACAAAGTGTTATGGACATCTTAATTCTCCCGACACACGCCTTTCATTTTCTTGGCCTTGATGTCGGGATAGTTAGCTTGACTATCGCTGAAAAATTAACTATTTCTAAGTGTATGTGACCTATGCATAAACCTTAACCAGATTAATTCTTATGATCAGTTTGGTGTTTCTATAGCTTGAATCTCTAGTATTAGCAAGTTTTCATGTTTTTTTACCCATTTATGGATGCTATATGCATTTTCATGAAAATGGAATGTGGTTCTAACACATATGTTACAAAATGATATCACCTGGCAGCATTATGTCTAATAAACAGAGTCCTGGCCAAGCAAAGTCTGGTGATCCCAGCACTTCTCGAAAGAAGAGACCATTTACTCTGAAGGTGTCTTTCATTACTTCTCAGGACGAGGTAAATGCCATCCTCGGTAGCTTTGCGATGTCTAGCATGGATGCCTTTCCTGCCACTGCACGGGATACTATCAAAAACCCGCCAAAAGGATACTTCGCATATTCTGCCATTCATATTTGGCATGGGGGTTTCTTCCCCTTCCCGACTTTTAACTCTCGGCTTTTGATGACTTAGCGGTTGTCCCTATTCAACTCTTACCAAATACTTACACATTACTTCTATGCCTGAAAGTTTTTGCACTTGAATCAGGCCAGCTTCTCTTACTCCCAATCTTATTCGATATTTTATATGATTCTCGAAAGGAGATGATTCGCCTATCTTGCGTGCTGGCCCTTTTAAGAAGATAATTAGTGATAATATTAACAAGACTAAACCCTGGGAGAATCAATTCTTTTTCATCAAGTGCCCGTCTGGTGTTCAGGCAATTTTGCAGACATTGGTGAGTTCACGTTTTCATGAATAACCATACTTTTCCGACACATTATCTGACTCCATTTCTTTCTAGATCCTGCTTCCAAGAAAATAACTTTATCTGAGAACGAATCTCGTGTTGTTGAAATTATTCCTTAGGCATTTGAAGAACTAGGACGTCGTTCAGTTTTGTTGACTTTGGATAACCTTTGTCAGTATACCCTTCTTCCTATTGGGCAAAAGATCATCGTGCAACCACCCATTCATTTCTCTGGTGCTAGACATTTGACTTTGGTTTCAAATTCATTCAGTGCTTCGTCTCCCTTGCTTCCAGGTATTTTGGTTAAGATTGCTTTTTCTTTCTCGGAACCACTTCAGTGTGTAGGCTTTTTGTCCTTGTTCTTATTCTTAGTTTTTTAACTATGTTTGATTAGGAAACTTAGTTTCTGAAGTTGTGTCTCTTATTGATGCAATAGATCAGTCTGGTGTTGTTACCATAAAGAGGCTGGCCAAATCAATCGTCGAGCCGCCGTCCAAAAGATAGAAACACGATGTCTCCACTTCTCTCCCACAGGATGTTGTTGTTGAAACTGCTGGGCAAGTGGTTCCAGGTCCTACATCTCTGCTATTAATCATACTAATTGTAATGTCCCGTAAATTTCAATAAATAAAATATGGAATTAATTAAAGATTTTACAGTTGATGATAAATTCTATATTGATACTAGGATTTAAAATTTTAAAAGTCGAATATATGGTTTAAAACTGATATTCAATGCAGAACGGGTGGTTCTGAAATCGAATAATTATTTGTGAAGATTTGAATTGAGTTTGGGTGAATATTTGAATTGGATTTAAATTCGAATGAAATAGTTGATTCTAAAACATAAACGTTTTCGACGTTAATCAAATTAGAAATTTTATTGAAATATATGGAAATTGGCTTAGATGCGTGTATTTGTATGTAAAAGGGAATAGATAATTTAACATTCAAATTTTGAGAAGCGAGCGGAGTTGTCGGTAGACAAACAAAATCGGTAAACCGATAATTAAGGTAAAAATATATAAAATAACCGAGCCTCTACTGCTCTCTTTTTCATCGCTAACCGAAGGTAAGAATCCTCTTGCGATTCTTACGATTTGCTTATTTCAAGTAGGCGAATTTCGATTTAAGCTAAATATATAGTTGATTTAGTTTATTAGGTTGCCTTGACCTTGTAACTGAGTATCGCTGCCTAATAAGCTACACAACCCTGGGGTTTAAATTTGAAAGCTAGGGATTGAATATATTTAAGAAACATAGGTGGAGTGTAGGATTATATATATATATATGTATATATATATATATATATATTAGTTGCCAATGTGAGTTCATACTGTCTAGAACTAAAGTATGTATTTGTCTTAACATTTTTTGCTCTTAATTTCCACATCTGGGATTATATCAAGTTAGATTGATGCCCCTTCCTTGAACTGCTTTTATGTTGTCTTCATCCACATTCTCTTTGTGTATGGCATGTTGTTCACCATGTATACATGAGTTATTAAAGCTCAGGACTGTTTTTACCTGTGGCTCCAAAGAATGAGTAAGTTGAAAATAAGTGTTGTTGTATATATTATAACACTAGTTTAGTTTCATGATATAGGAAAGGTTAAGAATATTTTCTGCAGTAGATATATATATATATTCTGAAACTATTTAAAGAGCATAAAATCTTTAATAGGACAGATAAAATAAATGTTCAATACTGTTCTATAATTATGTTACACAATTGACAAATGCTATTCACATGGAATGACATGTTTCAATATTTTTCAGTATTCATGCTACACAAGTAGCATTAGTACAATTCAAATATTTATTATTTGTTGCAAAAACTTAAATTTTTGTGTATTATCCTGACATGTTTATCTACTAGAGTTGAAAGAAAAACTCTACAAAGTTGGAACCATCTTGAAATTCGTTCAACTAAGTTTTACTTCAACTATATAAGATATTTGTAAATCATTTAGCTGACAATATAATTTATTGCTTGGGTTTTATCCACAAGAAACCGGAACACTTGTGCTTTGCTATGTATGTTGTTCCCTGCTACTGATATTTAGTATATGTATGTTAAAATAAATGAAGTCATGTAATGCAACTGCCACCATTGTTAAACGTTTTGGTTAAGGGACCATGTTAAATTACTTGACAAGCAGTTAGTAATCTATCAAATGATGGGCTGATGTCATAAAATCAGTTGTGAAATGAGAGTCCATGCTCTACAAAGTGAAGTTCATTCGGTCTCATCTGGAAACTAATAATTGATGGCTTCATCCCCAGGTTGACAATAAACTGTCCCTTATTTGATCATAGTCATACAACTACACAAAGTAAAGGTCATCATGAAAACTAACAAAAAAAACAAAAAAAAACTTTTGTTTGGTATTCATTAATATATATATATATATATTATTATTACCAACTTATAAGAGAAGTAGAAAAGAAGAATTATGTTTCAAACATAGACCCAGTTTAGCATCAAACCTCTTACGCCACTTTCCAACCGTCTGGCTTTCATTTTTTTCATGTATGGGACTCAAAGTCCACTCATCTACACTAGGCTAGCTATTATGTTTTTGTGCAATAATGTTAATAGCTACTGTCTTGGATATGAACATTCAAGGTTGAACAATGATAGTTGCACACATGGTTACATTCGTTTGGCACTGGATTTTTTTATTGCTGTCATGAACATGCAACCAGCTTATATATGCATACAAGTGATCTTCTCTCATTTTCTTGCTAACATGCATGTTGTTGCTTTGTCTCGTTTATGTACATACATGTCAAACCCGATTAAAGGAAGTATCATATATTGTACATTTACATGGAACGAATTCATATTGAACTGCATATACACATGTATTCACATATACAGGAATATTGCAACTGCATCGTTAATTAAGCACATATTCACTGCATATTTTTATTGTATATATGGAGCTATTTAATGAGCTGATCCCCACTACATGTTACCATCAAAAATATGAAATTAATGTGTGTCCTATTTATATGTCATGCATGAATTGAATATTATATACTCATACGCTTTCTTAAGTACTGTTTTTTTTTCAACTATACATTAGTGCTCGTCCCAGTGCTGGTTGTTGATGCATGCACCCCTTAATTATTGGAACTATTGAAAACCGTGTTGACATTGGTACATTGGGTTTATTTACGTGGATACATGAGTAATTAATGAGATACTTTAGCATATATATGTAATGGCTGCTGGCTTTATCTGCGTAGGAAACTGCAAGTATACACACCCTATTTCTTATATTAAAACTGAAGTCCCTTTGAAACCCATTTGTTTACAAAAATGAAATTTGTTGAAACCATTTGTTCACATAAATGGAGTTGCCAAAACCATTTTGTTCTTTAGAAAGAAACTGTTGAGGTCATTTTATTTGTTGAAATAAATTTGATCTCTTGACTGCCTTCTGTAGACTACACGCATTAGTCATTCCTTCTGGCCAAGCTTCATAAACTATTCCATACCCGTTGTGAAATTCCTGATATTCAAATATGTTTTAGGGTATATATATATGTGGTGGCCGGTGTACACATATGTATGTACATACCACCGTATATGTATACATATGTCATCGGCATATGTATATATAAATACATATGCTGTCCTCACTTGTTCGTCCCAAGTTGTTATATCGGGTTAACTATTATTTTAGTTTCTATTGAAATCAATTTACTTGAACTATGATTTAATCATGACTCGAGTGTTTTATGTTTTTGCATGGAACGCTCGGGTCAGACCCGGGCATTACAGATTTAAGGATTATAGCTTGGATTTAGATGGTTGGCAAAGCTGGGATTCCTAAGATGTCGCACTCTGAAGTTTTAAACCAGTTTTTTTCTTGCGTTTCAAACTGTATTTTCATTCCCTTGTGTAGAAAAATTCCTTGTATCAAAATTTTTGAGTAATATATAAAGTTTTATTTTGTTGTTTAATGCTCTATTATTTACTTATTCAGTGTTTACTGTGTTGGTTTTGTTTTTAAACTCTGAAAGCTAAATAACGATCCATCGGTTTGAACGTTTTAAGTTGGTTAGATTGCCAATTTGAAGCGGTCAAAAAGGCGGGACATTACAAGTGTTATCAGAGCTTTGGTTTGTTCAAAGCTTAGCTTATGGAGTTTAAAAACGGGTCTTGAAAAATAAAAAGGTTTTGAAATATATTTTTTTGAAAGATAATATATTTTACAAATGTCAAATATTTTGAAACTAGTGTTTTGAAACTAATACAGCGGAAATACAAATTTATTTTAAGATTTGAAAATTCTGTTCGTAATCCCCAGTCTTCGGAAATCTTCGAATCTTGTTTTGCACGAACTAATCTCCGGTAAGGCCCTTTTAGATTTGAAATTAGAATCCATCACCGAATGATATCAAAGGAAGATTAGTGTAATAGAATCGATGATTTAATTTCTTTAACCGTGCGTTGTAGTAATCAAAGAGAGCTGAAATTTATTGAAATAATAATTCATATTGGAATGGATGAAAAGGAGAAATTTTGAAATCATTTCAAAGAATGAAATAATGAATTTTAATTCGATATTCGAAATATAAGTTAGTGAAAATAAAGTACGAAGGGTTATTCGACTATGTCAATTTTATTTGAAATTATTCAGAATCTACAAGATAAATTATAATTGGTTTCAAACTGTAATGTATTATCGAATATATGAATTCAATGGTTAGTGTAAACTTGTGAATCAATTAATAAGAAGTGAGCAGTATACGAGAGTTATAAAATGAAGAGAATCGTAAATGAAGTAAAGCGAGATATGAGTGAAGATTTTAAAGAGATGTGAACCTATATTTAAACGAAATCAAAGTTAATATGATGCGACGAGTTCAGATTTTGATAAAAGTAATAATATTTACTTTTTAGAGGTAAATAACATTCGAGAGCAAATATATTGCAAATAGAATTGAAAATATGGGAAAAAGAAGTTGAACGGTACAGTGAGATTATTTCGAAGTTCATAATGTAAATCAAGTGAGATTTTTCCAAGGTTTGGATTATATTATTGAATAGGGATTATTCGGAAGAAGGTTATGCGTAGAATCAATTATGTTGGATTTCAAGGAAATATTATTTACTTTTCGTTTTAATTGAAATTTAGCGTTATGTATTTAAATAAAAAAACATATTTTAAAGTTAAATATTTCGAGAAAGTGAATCATTATAATCAAAGATTTTCATAAAAGAAATAGGTAAGGGCCGATAATAAGAGTGGTTAAGTAAGTGTTAGCAATTGAGTGAGAATATCGGTGTTTTACGTAACAATCCAAATAACGAATTTAGAGATGTTTTCCATGAAGCCAACGTATGTTTTCAGTAGAAAATAAAGATGTGTGGATACATGGAATTTTTTTCCAATGGTAATAAGAAATTTTTTAGAATTAAAGAAAATAAATATGATAATCAGAAATGTTCCTCAAAAGATCATGAGAAGCTAACAGAGTTTGATAAATCGGAATAACAAGAACTAAAGAACAAAGAGCCACACGTCGAGAACGTCGTAAGTTAAATTCGAAAGATGCGTAAGAAATGATCTGATAAGAATTAAGAAATGGACTTAATGTATTTGAAAACCGACTGGAGATTAGTTAAGTTGAATAATTTTCTAAGTGTTGATCTGATGTTGGTTTTGGCCTTCGAGGTTGATACTTAGTGAGTTGTTCGCTTGCTAATTTATAGTCGATGGATATGAATGTGAAGGAGTGATAATGCGTGAAGGAGAAATTTGTGATAAGAAGAAAAAGTTCTGGAATTTTGAGAGAATAACGATGTGAATGAAGTGATGAATTAAATAATTAGGGATTTGGAAGAAAATTTTTGGTTTATAACCAACAGAGGCATAAATCTGAGTTGATTAAAAAGATCGAAACTGAAATTTTGAATTTTGAATGAAAATTGAGGATGTTCGATTTAGATATTGGATATAGAAGTTTTTGAATCTTACATGGAAAAATATATAAGAATTTAGTGAATTTGGAAACTACTGAAGTGAAGGATAATTGATTTGAGATAAATCTTATATAACAAAATCCAAATAAGAATGAAATGTTTGTTTTGGGAAGAAGATCTTATGTAACTTGCACATAAGTATGACGTAGAGATGTAACAGCCCGCATTTTACGTACCGAAAGATCGTAAAATATATTTGTTTTATTCTCTAAGGGTTTGATCATTCTCATCTTCTAATATGTTGTTTATGGGGATGTGAGACATGTCCATAATTTTTACTGATTTTGTTTGTGATGATTTTTCCCCTGTCAGCCTTGTACATGGCATAACTTTTGACTCAGGTCAATTCAGAGGGTGAGACCTGTGCCACTGGAAAGGAATTGATGATTGCCTTTCGGTAGAGTGGTTACATTAAGGATTTGGCTCAGCGGTTTGAAAGAAATCGCTGTTTTAAGGTTTTTCAGTTGGCTATTCAGGTTTTGGAGCCTTAGTGGATGTAACACCCCACCTCCGCTAGGGTCACTCACAAAGGGAATGCACTAGTTTTGGTGGAGTATTATCTAGGTAAACATACACAGAGATATCACAAGGCAGAACATAAATAAAGCAGCGGTAGAAATTAAAAACCAACTTTTATTACTTTCAAGAAAAGAGTCAAAACCCCATATATCCAAGGTACAAATTATTCCATTACATCAAGTTCCAAATAAAGAAGCATAAATTTAAGATAACAAAAGTAAATTATTCCCCATAAATAGCAGAAGCAGCCATAGCATAGCTCAAGACCAAACCGTACATGAGCTGTCAGAAAGCAAGCTAAGTCCAGGCTAAGAGCTAGTGTTTCCTCCCTGAGAACCTAGGGGGGAAAACGAAAGAAAATGAGGCGAAAGAAAAAGGGTCAGTCATAAAGACTGGTAAGCCCTAGTAACTTTCAGTATAAAAACTAGTAAAGGTAGTATGACATGTGAAAACTGGAATTAAACATAAGGATGATAACAGGACTGATATGATAATTAAGATAACAAGATAAGTCAAGTCTAGCATCGCATATTCAAGGTTCGTTGCACCAACTGTACTAGTGTTCTAACCCATGTCAAGTATTAATCATGAAATGATCCCTTGGCACAGTATCATGAAGTGACCCATTACAGGGTCCTACGGTACGATCTACTAATCGATCGGCTCCCTACAAGTTCTAGCTCGTCATGTTTCTGTGTCATACGGCCTTATCCTAAAATGTAGTTACCTGTGCTAGGTCCACCATAGGGTGTATCAAGCCCTATGGTGCCAACCACCGACACGAATAAAGCACGCACAGTGTAAACCTACGGGTGCCCAATGCCTGCTTTTTCAACTCCGGACTACGTGCACGACCATAGTCCGCCTGAACCTATAATGGCGCACCTACTCAGTCGTCGTTCTGGTCACTTACAATCAACCCAGTAATCGTGCCCCACCCTGCCTAGTCCCAGGGTATCGTGATACATCTAAGTGGGTTACTGCTGAAAAGGAACGCGTAACTAGGGTTTCTAATGGGTTAAGTGTTGTCATTCAAATTCGTGACTTAACCCTATCCAAATCATGTATCAAGTTGGTTAAGTGTATTCGAGCGGTTCATGACTTAACCCTATCAAATCATCGTGTCAAGTTGGTTAAGTATATTCAAGTGGTTCATGACTTAACCCTATCATGTGGCATTAATTCATTAATGCACCCCAACCTCTCACATTAGACTAACTGTTGTGGTCACTGGATTTGCCGGGCGGTTCCCAGCAGATTTACACTACAACATAGTCTAACCTCGGGTTTTTCGTGCGATATGACCAACTACCCACATTGGATCCTATTGTTTACAGTCACTGGATTTGCAGGGCGGTTCCGGGAAGATTTACACTGCAAACTCAACCCAACCTCGAGTTGGCCATTTTCAAGTTTATCTAATTGTCATGCCCACGTTCAAGTTTTCATGTTAAAATTCATATCGAGTTTTCATGTCATGTTTCATGTCAAATCGTGTCAAGTTCATGTCCATATCCAGGTTCAAGTTATAATAACGTTCATGTTCAAAGCCAATTTATGATTTACCCAATCTACCCAAATCGTATTCCCATCGCACATGAGCTCGAATTGATACAAATAAATCTAATTAGGGAATAACATAAAAAGGGGCGGGTATAAGTTGGCAAAAGTGATTACTAGCATAGCATGGTATGATTTGAGATAAATGATTATAACATTACTGGCATATGGAATATTGGCCCCAAACATAAAGATTCCAAATCTAGCAAAATAAGGTACTAGTCAAGATAACAGTTGTCATAGAGTGATAGTATAATCATGGTAACGATTGACATAAGGTGATAGTCATAAACTTGTGACTAATAGCAGATTCAACATGATAATATGAGGGGTTTTTCTTTTTGATTTAGAACATGAATAGGCCCCAAATCAATGTCATAGTAATATATCCAAGAGTCAAGATCCAAGATGAACAAGAATGGATGTAAAACAGTCATCATACATAGGTCCAATTTCAATTTACAACATATTCATATTACATTTACAGTTTAAATCTAAAAAAAACCGGAGCTTATAGATCGTGGTTCGAGAATTAGAAAAAGAGAGTCGATGTTGAATCTTTATATGCTTAGTCAAGTCCTAACAGAAATCCCCAAATTAGCAACGTAGTTTCGACATAGAAGAAGTAGTCCCTTTCTCTAACTGTTCAACCAGAATTAGAGCAGCATAAGGTCAGAAAGAATTTTGTGTAGAGAGACTAGTGTTAGGGGCTGTATATATAGGGTCAGGTCAACGAATGTTGACAGAAACGAGGCCAAAAACATCAGAGTGAATCCAGCTTCAAAAGTGGACTCGGCCACCAGGTCGACCCCCAGGTCGACACTATGGTCGACCTGGTCCTGGGCAAGTCGATCCCCAGGTCGACCTGGTCCTGGGCACGAAATTTCCCGCCCAGTCCATTCTGAGGTTTGAAATTCGAAATTTGAATTTGAATTCTGAGCTGTTTTGAACTTGAAAACTTCGAATGGTCAAAACTTGGTCATACGGACTCCGATTTTCGAAAACTCGGACTCGTTTCCAAGCAGAATTTCGAGACGAACGCAATGGCATAATCCATTTCCCTTGATTCTTATTTTAAAAATTAATTCTGCCTTGGTTTATGGTTATTACACGTTATGAAAATACGGGTTGTTACATTCTCCCCTCCTTAAAGGATTTCGCCCCCGAAATCTCTAAGTTAGGGAGGATGTGTCCTACCATCCATCATCCATCTACTCAAAGCATCATCCACAGGCAACCATTGTCCTTAAAAGATTTCTAGTGTTGTATGAACATATGCAGAAAGTGTGTGTATATGTACTTATCTAATGCAAAAGATCAGGCGGTTACTGATCCAGTAAACCTCCTTAATGCAAAATATGTTAATGTAATGAATCCAACATGTATGCAAATTCCTAACATAATTTATAATCTTTACATGTGTGCACAAACATTCATTCATATGAAACTCCCAAGTGATAGCATAACAAGTTCCATCCATGTACAAGTATAAGCACTCATGCATATGCAACATGAAAATGTGACTGAGCCGATCTAGTGCCTAATGTGTGTCATGCATCCACTAGCAACCACTTGCAACCATTTGCAAACATCAACCATAACATGTTTCAATCACATGTTTACATCCATATGGTTTTACCTAAGGTTCTCAAGATAAGATCGAGAAGATAACAAGACAAACGTAGATAGTAGAAGCATGATACGAAAAGGTTTTCAAGTTTATAGGAAAAAGAGATCGAGAATGTACCCTCAAAAAGAAATGGGTAAAGCGCGCGTATCTTCTCTTCGGTTTCCCAAGTTGCGTCTTCTTGGGCTTCACTCCACTGTACGTCAACTAGCTTGACTTCTCGATTCCTAAGCTTCTTAATCTCTGTTCCTAAGATACGAATCGGAACTCGCCTCAATGTTGCCTCTTTTTCCAGTTCTACGTCTTCAAGGATGCTTGGCTCAACCACCTCGGCCGACTTTTGCAAGCACTTTCGGAGATGCGAGACGTGAAAGACATTGTGTACTCCAGTTAACTTCTCGGGTAAGTCTACCTTATAGGCCATCTGTCCAATCCTCTCAGTGATCGGGAATGGTCCTACGAACCTTGGTGCTAGCTTTCCAACTGCTCCAAAACGAACTACATTGCGTAACGGAGAAACTTTTATAAAGACCATATCTCCGACTTCGAACTCTAGGTCTGTCCTTCTCTGGTCCGCATAAAATTTCTGTCTATCCTGGGCCGTTTTCATTTGTTACTTCGTATCAACTCAATCTTCTCAGAAGTGTCTCTTATCATGTCAGGGCCAAGTATAAGCCTGTCTGTCGCCTCCCACCAACAAGTTGGCGATTTGCATGGTCTTCCATATAGGGCTTCGAACGGTGCCATTCTGATGCTAGCTTGGCAACTGTTATTATATGCAAACACCACGAGAGGAAGATGGTCTTCCCAAGTACCACCAAAGTCAAGAATTCATAGCCTCAGGAGATCTTCTAGTTTTCTATTTACCCTTTCGGTTTGTCCATCCGTCTGTGGGTGATAGGTCGTGCTTAAATTCAGTTGTGTACCCATTGCTTCTTGCAGACTATTCCAAAACTGGCTAGTGAAAATCGGGTCATGATCACTAACTATACTAGAAGGAACTCCATGCAACCGTACCACCTCTCGAAGGTAAATAGACGCTAGCCCTGATGCGGTCCTCTTGCTTTTCACCGGAATGAAGTGAGCACTTTTTGTGAGTCTATCAACTATGACCCATATGCTAGTATTTCCCTTCCTTGACCTAGGCAGTCCATCCACGAAATCCATCGAGATACTCTCCCATTTCCATTGCGGAATATCCAAAGGATGTAATAGCCCACCAGGCTTCTTCGACTCGGCATTTACTCGTTGGCACACCATGCACTTCGAAACGAACTCTGCCACATCCTTTTTCATTCCAGCCCAAAAGAAAATGCGTTTCATATCCCTGTACATCTTATCCCCTTTGGGATGTATAGTCATCTTCGAGTGATGCGCCTCTTCGAGAAATTTCCTTACTAGGTTTCCCACTTGTGGGACACATAGCCTTCCATCGTGCCTTAGCCATCCCTTGTCATCTATGGCATACCTACTGAGGTGACTTGACGTCTCACCACTAATCAGCTTGTCCATGATTTCGACTATCTGTGGGTCTTCCTTCTGTGAAGTCCTTACTTGATCTAGAAGTGTAGGTCTTAAATCAAGAGATGCAAACGTAGCAGTCAATGACTCAACAGCAGGTGTAAAATCAAAGGTTGCTATAAACTCAAGGCTTTTCCTTTCAACAAACAAGGGGCTCAAAGTCAACCTTTTTCTACTTAGCGCGTCCGCCACCACATTACCCTTGCCAGGGGTATAAGCTATATCGAAGTCATATGATGCCAAGAACTCCATCCACCGCTGTTGTCTCAGATTCAAATCTTTCTGTGAGAAGAGGTACTTGAGCGGTTTGTGGTCGGTATATAGCTCGAACCTCTCCCCTATAAGATAATGGCGCCAAGATTTAAGTGCAAAAACGATCGCGGCCAACTCCAAGTCATGAGTGGGATAGTTTTTCTCATGAACTTTAAGTTGTCAGCCCCCGTAGCATATTACTCTTCCCTCTTGCATTAGGACAGCGCCTAATTCTGTGCCGCATGCATCTATGTACATGGTAAACATCTTACCTCCATCGGGTAATGCCAAAACTGGAGCTGTGGTGAGGGCTCTCTTGAGTCTCTGAAAAGCAAGTGTCACACTCTATGTCCCATGCAAAAGCTAGGTTCTTCTTTTCTAACTTAGTAAGAGGGGCTGAAATCTTAGCGAAGTCCTTAATGAACTTCCTGTAGTAGCCCACCAAACCGAGAAAGCTCCTCACCTCCGTTGCATTCTTAGGAATTTTCTAGTCTTGTACTGCAACTAACTTTGCGGGGTCCACGGCTATGCCTTGCTTAGAAACTACATGTCCAAGGAACCGAACTTCCTTCTTCCAAAAATGTCATTTGGAGAACTTAGCCTTTAACTAGTGTGCTCTAAGTGTTTCCATGATCTCCTTGAGATGTTTAGCATGCTCTTCTTCATCTTTTGAGAAGACCAAAATATCATCCACGAAAACTACCACAAACTTGTTAAGGAACTCCCGAAACACCCTACTCATCAAATCCACAAAGTATGCGGGTGCATTTGTTAACCCAAACGGCATGACGAGCAATTCGAAGAACCCATCAGGAGTCCTAAACGCAGTTTTGTCAATGCTATCCTCAGCCACTCTAAGCTGATGGAATCCTGCGGCTAGATCGAGTTGAGGGAAAACAGATGCTCCCACAAGCTGATCAAACAAATCGTCGATTCTTGGTAGTGGGTTCCTATTCTTCTTTGTCAGTTTGTTTAACTCACGATAATCTACGCACAGACGAAGCAATCCATCCGCCTTAGTAGCGAATACCACTGGAGCACCCCATTCAGAAATGCTTCGTCTTATGAAATTTTTCTCAAGCAACTCGTTAACTTGTTTATTGAGCTCTCTACTTTCTCGTGGGGCCATGTGCCTAACGGGCAATGAAACTGGCTTGGCATTATCAACAAGATAAATTCGGAAGTCTATCTCGCGTTTAGGAGGTAACCCCCTCACTTCATCAAAGACATCTGGAAATTCTCGGACCACTCTTACAGATTGCAAATTATCGTCGGACGAGTCAAGGGATTCAAGATAACACAACATGACTAGACCCTTAAGGTTACAAGAAATTTCAAGGGTATTACCAAGGCGAGTCATGAGCCTCACTACCCTTCGTTCACAATCAAGAATGGCTCCCTAATCGGACAGCCAATACATACCTTGGATCAAACCGTATCCCATAAATATGAGAACATAAGCATTACATGTGAATTATATGCTTAAGATAGAGATCCTCAAACCCACACACATCATGGATAAATGGACGGAGCCCCCAATTGGATTTGTAACTATAATGGGATCCTCAACCAGACTAGTACTTAGGTGCAGATTTTCAACAATATCAGAAGAAATAAAAGTATGCGATGCGCCAGAGTCAAATAAGGTTCGAACAGGAAAGTCAGAAATGTAAACAAGGCTTTCTACGGAAATATTACTACCTCGGTCAAGAGCTGGAGTGGTGTTGAGAGCATGCAACTGCCCTCCAGAAGGTCCTGCTCGTTGGGTCTGCCCTTGCCCCTGCCCTTACTTCTTAGGGCAATCCTTGCTGATGTGTCCAGTATCTCAACAATGAAAGCATTCACCCAACTTCCTCTTCTTCTTTCTACAGTCTTTAGCTAGATGTCCAGTAATACCACAGAAGTTGCACTTCCTCGTCTCACGTGGTTTGTTGTTGCTCTTGTTATTCTTGTTGCCCCCCTTCTTGGAGTCAACTCTCTTATTCTGGGTCTCATTAGGCTTAACCTCCTTCTTGCTATTCTTGTCTTCCTCATGAAGTAGAGCCATATCCACCAAGCTTTCAAAGGTCGCCCCCATGGGTATATGAGTTATGGCCAAACTGTGTAGTGGCTCGTTCAATCCTCGAGCAAAGCGTACAGCCTTCTTCTGGGCTGTGTTGACCAATCCAAACCGAACCGAGCAAGCTGATTAAACTTATTCACGTACTCCCTAACAGACATGTCCCCTTGCTTGAGTGCAAGGAACCTCTCCATCTGAAGGTTTTCTTCTGCTGACGATAAGAATTTAAGCCCAAACCTCTCTCTAAAGTCTTTGCATATTTTGGCAAAGGCGATACCAGGAGGAGGAGGAACCGCGGCCACTCGGGGAGGAGGAGGAGGGATGTCTGCAGGGCCCGCGCCATTGGCCCTGGCTTCTAAGTACCTTCGGAACCATCCAGTCACGGGTATTCCCTCAGGCAGGTTAAGATCATCCATGCTGAAAAACGAAAAGAAAAAGATTCAAACGAGGAAACAAAGGGAAGTGCTAATGGCTTTTGGGGAATAGCCTTTTTAAACATAAAACTTTTCTTGAAAAATGCTTCTTTATAAATGGTTTTGAAAATAGTTTCAAAAGGTTTTTAAAACTTTTGCCAAGTCTGGTAACCTTCTGCTCTGATACCGAATGTAACACCCCACCTCCGCTAGGGTCACTCACAAAGGGAATGCACTAGTTTTGGAGGAGTATTATCTAGGTAAACGTACACAGAGATATCACAAGGCAGAACATAAATAAAGCAGTGGTAGAAATTAAAAACCAACTTTTATTACTTTCAAGAAAAGAGTCAAAACCCCATATATCCAAGGTACAAATTATTCCATTACATCAAGTTCCAAACAAAGAAGCATAAACTTAAGATAACAAAAGTAAATTATTCCCCATAAATAGCAGAAACAGCCATAGCAGAGCTCAAGACCAAACCGTACATGAGCTGTCAGAAATCAAGCTAAGTCCAGGCTAAGAGCTAGTGTTTCGTCCCTGAGAACCTGGTCGGGAAAACGAAAGAAAAAGAGGCGAAAGAAAAAGGGTCAGTCATAAAGACTGGTAAGCCCTAGTGACTTTCAGTATAAAAACTAGTAAAGGTAGTATGACATGTGAAAACTGGAATTAAACATAAGGATGATAACAGGACTGATATGATAATTAAGATAACAAGATAAGTCAAGTCTAGCATCGCATATTCAAGGTTGGCTGCACCAACTATACTAGTGTTCAAACCCATGTCAAGTATTAATCATGAAATGATCCCTTGGCCCAGTATCATGAAGTGACCCATTACGGGATCCTACGGTACGATCTACTAATTGATCGGCTCCCTACAAGTTCTATCTCGTCATGTGTGTGTGTCATACGGCCCTATCCTGAAATGTAGTTACATGTGCTAGGTCCACCATAGGGTGTATCAAGCCCTATGGTGCCAACCACCGACATGAATCAAGCACGCACAGTGTAAATCTACGGGTGCCCAATGCCTGCTTTTTCAACTCCGGACTACGTGCACGACCATAGTCCGCCTGAACCTATAATGGCGCACCTACTCAGTCGTCGTTCTGGTTGCTTACAATCAGCCCAGTAATCGTGCCCAACCCTGCCTAGTCCCAGGGTATCGTGATACATCTAAGTGGGTTACGGCTGAAAAGGACCGCGTAACTAGGGTATATAATGGGTTAAGTGTTGTCATCCAAATTCGTTACTTAACCCTATCCAAATCATGTATCAAGTTGGTTAAGTGTATTTGAGTGGTTCATGATTTAACCCTATCAAATCATCGTGTCAAGTTGGTTAAGTATATTCAAGTGGTTCATGACTTAACCCAATCATGTGGCATTAATTCATTAATGCACCCCAACCTCTCACATTAGACTAAATGTTGTGGTCACTAGATTTGTCGGGCGTTTCCGGGCAGATTTACACCACAACATAGTCTAACCTCGGGTTTTTCGTGCGATATGACCAACTACCCACATTGGATACTATTGTTTGCAGTCACTGGATTTGCCAGGCGGTTCCGGGCAGATTTACACTGCAAACTCAACCCAACCTCGAGTTGGCCATTTTCAAGTTTATCTAATTGTCATGCCCACGTTCAAGTTTTCATGTTAAAATTCATTTCGAGTTTTCATGTCATGTTTCATGTCAAATCGTGTCAAGTTCATGTCCATATCCAGGTTCAAGTTATAATAACGTTCATGTTCAAAGCCAATTTATGATTTACCAGATCTACCCAAATCGTATTCCCATCGCACATGAGCTCGAATCGATACAATTAAATCTAATTAGGGAATAACATAAAAAGGGGTGGGTATAAGGTGGCAAAAGTGATTACTAGCATAGCATGGTATGACTTGGGATAAATGATTATAACATTACTGGCATATGGAATATTGTCCTCAAACATAAAGATTCCAAATATAGCAAAATAAGGTACTAGTCAAGATAACAGTTGTCATAGGGTAATAGTATAGTCATGGTAACGATTGACATAAGGTGATAGTCATAAACTTGTGACTAATAGCAGATTCAACATGATAATATGAGGGGGTTTTCTTTTTGATTTACAACATGAATAGTCCCCAAATCAATGCCATAGTAATATATCCAAGAGTCAAGATCCAAGATGAACAAGAATGGATGTAAAACAGTCATCATACATAGGTCCAATTTCAATTTACAACATACCCATATTACATCTACAGTTTAAATCTAAAAATAACTGGAACTTACAAATCGTGGTTCGAGAATTAGAAAAAGAGAGTCGATGTTGAATCTTTATATGCTTAGTCAAGTCCTAACAGATATCCCCAAATCAGCAATGTAGTTTCGACGTAGAAGAAGTAGTCCCTTTCTCTAACTTTTCAACCAGAATTAGAGCAGCATAAGGTCAGAAAGAATTTTGTGTAGAGAGACTAGTGTTAGGGGCTGTATATATAGGGTCAGGTCAACGAATGTAGACAGAAACGAGGCCAGAAACATCAGAGTGAATCCAGCTTCAAAAGTGGACTCGGCCACCAGGTCGACACTATGGTCGACCTGGTCCTGGGCAGGTCGACTACATAGTCGACCCCCAGGTCGACCTGGTCCTTGGCGGGAAATTTCCCGCCCAGTCCATTCTGATGTTTGAAATTCGAAATTTGAATTCGAATTCTGAGCTGTTTCGAACTTGAAAACTTCTGAAAACTTCAAAAGGTCATAACTTGGTCATACAGACTCTGATTTTCGAAAACTCGGACTCCTTTACAAGCAGAATTTCGAGACAAACGCAATGGCCTAACCCGTTTCCCTTGATTCTTATTTTAAAAATTAATTCTCCCTTGATTTATGGTTATTACACATTATAAAAATACAGGTTGTTACAGTGGAATCCTGTAAATAGGGGGTGAGAGTGGAGGGAAAAGGTTTACTTTTTTACATTCTCTCATTTGAAGGCATTTGATTTCGTTCTTCCTCCTACACCTTTCTACCATTAAAAATCCAAATCTAAGGGAGGAAATCGAAGATCTACACCATTCAAGGCAAGATCTACATCATTTCAAAGGCGAATTCATCGGATCGAGGAGTTTGATTCGGAGTGCTCGCTGTCTGGATTCTTATTTCTATCGTTTTAGATTGTTTCGGAAAATCAGTGAGTGATTTACAACTCTCACATGAATGCAATGAAGTATATGAGTGTTTGTGCATGTTTCTCGTCAAATTGGGATGTTTTATCATAGATTTACACCATTATAAGTTCATTTTCATATGCATCACCCTATGATCTAATCTAACAAATTTTACTCCTTAATTTCATGTCATTTTACATGTTTATGTTAGTTTGATCTCTCATTTTGATCATATGTTCATTTTAATGGTTTTTGGTGAGATTTACATCACTTTTTGTGGTAATTGTCATATTCATGTGGATAGTAATGTTATGATATGTTTATGATTGTGTTTGATGATTTTAGTTGAGTTGGTTTCGTCGGATTCGTCGTTTGGCGAAGTTTTGGTCGAAATCGGAGTTGAATTGCAATATGCAGGCATTGGCTCGGCCATAGATTGAATCAGCCAGAGATTGGCTCGACCAGGAGTTGGCTTGGCCATAGGCTGAATCGTCCAGGAGTTGGCTCGGCCATAGGTTGAATCGGCCAGAAGTTAGACCAAAACGGAGTTGGATCGGTCATCTTGGTGAGGATCGATTATCTTGGTTCAGATCGGTCATTTAGGGGATTGGATCGGTTATCTTGGTTCAGATAGGTCACTTAGGGGATTGGATCGGTTATCTTGGTTCAGATCGGTCATTCAGGAGATTGGATCGGTCATCTTGGTTCGGATTTTCCTAGTTTGGATCGGGTCGGTTTGAAAGAGGGCAGATCGGTCATGTTTTTAACAGCGCTTTTAAACGATGTGGTTGATAGTGATGATGCTATGGCTTGTTTCCAACAGGGTCATTTTCTGAAAAAGTACATTTTTCAGGTACGACTCAGATTTGGAGAAAAGGTCTGAAAAAAATATTTTCAGGGGCAGCCCCCCGAACCCTAGCTGCAGCGCAGTGGTTTAATTGGCTCGGTGATGATGTGACTTCAAAGTAAATTCAAGTAGGAAGGTTCGAAGTGTTGAATGTGTTTGTTGATCAAGGTGGAACAACGAATGAGGTGGCAACTTAAAGGTTGTGAGTTGGTGGATAATGGTTGCTCGAGAAGGTTTCTTGAGCTATGAAATGTCGTCAAGGTTGGATGACTAGAGATGCGAAGGCCGAGAAGTCATCGTTGTCGTAAGTTCTAGAAGGCTCAAAGCAGGGGTACAATGGGGGCACCCAATAGACCGGAAGGTTGCTGGTCGAGTACCTTGGGTATCGTTGAAAGGCCTAGTTGTCAAGGTTGGACATTGTCAAGGTTGGACATATGGAGTTTATGCTAGAACTGGAGTTACCATTATCCCTTGACATATGGCAAGGTTGGCCATCATACGATTAACGATGGTTTCGAAGCAGGATTGGCGGTGATAGCCAGAGTCAGTCATGGATGATTGGTTGTTCTGTTTATACTATCTCATATAGATTATCCAAAATCGAGGGAGATGTTCTATGAGTGCTTAACTGATATTGGTCTAAGCCTCTGGGGAGAGTACTTGGGGATGTTAAACTCGATTAGGGTTGTCTGTGTGAGACTTATATAATCTGGATGTCATGTCTTTTTTCCATGATTGAATGGGTGTTCTGGTTTCCATGGATGAATGGTTGAGTTGTTATTGTAAAGGCTATCATTGTCCGATGTGGGGAAGATAAGGTTGAGTTCTTCTCTGATGTCGCGGGTAGATTAGTATGTTTATCTATCCTTTCTCATACACTTTATTTTTTAAGTTTGTTAGCTGTTTTATCGCTCACTAAGACTGTTGTTTGACTCAAGGTTTTATGTTTCCTCTTACTACCTTGGGTTGTTCATCCGGTTGTGGATGGGCAGACTAAGTAGCAGGTGACAGGTGATGCTTTAGTGAGGACGATGGTGCTGATCGGTGGCGAGCAGGAAGCGCACGTACCAGTTTTACTACTATCTAATAATTGGGTTTCCGCTGTTTGTTTTTCTAAATAATGTAGTGAGGCAACTTTGTATAAACACTATTTCCAAATTTGTGGATATTACTTTCTGGTTGTATGAAAGTCTTGTGTTTCTGCTTCACTATTACTACCTGTTGTATATGTTCTATTATATTTTATCCTTGCGTTGTGAGTTTACGACAGGTTCCACTTGTGTTTACCTACTTTGATGATCGTCCATGACTGCCTTGCACACCTTTCAGCGCATTATTTCTTTTGTATAGTGCGGGGGTTATGAGCGGTCGTCACATGAGAAGTATGAAATAAAGTACTATATATATACGTAGTATTATATGTTTTCAAAATCAAGATAAGGAAAGTACCTTCCTACTCTATGAATTTCGAGCTTAGTTGAGATATGTTGTTGGTGGCAGTAGGTTGTCTGGACATAAAACTCATGAGTTGCCATTGAGCACGACTGCTTGCGTAGTTCGCAGGGCTGCAGATGGCCTACGACGGTCGGATGTTTCTTGAGGGAATCAGGCGTAACCATTGTGATCACCGCGATCTAGAGTCATTGGAATTCGACCATATAGCAAAATTCGCAGGGTTGCAGATAGCCTACGGCGGTCGGATGTTTCTTGGGGAACCAAGCGTAACCATTGTGACTACTACGATCTACAATCGAAATTATAAGGGCGTAATCCGTAGAGCTGTGAAAGCTTACGGGAAAGGATGTTTCCTGGGGGACCCAGGCTTAACCATTGTGTACCTGCGGTCCATATGACGAATCTACAAGTGAAAGAGATGTAACCACTAGAGTTACTAAAGGTAGAATTGAGCCACCTGTTTGATGCATCAGTTTGTCTTCATGACTTGTTTTGTCTTCGTGACTCGATTGTCCTGCTGACTTGATATATTTTCATCATTTGTTTTTGTGACTCTGAGATAGAGAGCCAACCCTCAGTGGCCTCAGATCTTCTTTTGATTCTTAAAATGTCTTCTATTGATCTGTCCATGAGGAAATTCGTCGGGAAGTGATTTCCTATGGATACCGATGTTTTCTGGCGGATCCAGATGAAACCATTGTGTATCTGCGATTCGTGAACAATCAACATATCAATATCACATTGGTACTTTCCGTATCTGTTTTTTAAAGAAATTTTTGAAATATTTTTCACTAGGAGTTGAAACAAGGATATTTGGTACTTGGGGATTTTATTCGTGCGCCTGGCCAGCGTATGTCTAACATCTATGAGAACGATAATAGACTTGTCAAACTTTGAGTTATCCAATATTCTCAATTAAAATAATAAGTTAAAAGGAAATTTCGGAGTATCTTCCAAATTCATAGCTTTGAGATAATAATACAAATATTTTCTGTATAAAAATTATAAATGATTTTTGGGAATTCTCAAGTCGATAATTTGTGACTTGAAGCGGAAATGTTATTTACACTCTTCAATGAGTATTGGGAATGATTAAATGAATTATAATGTGATTGAGTTGTATCGATGAACAAGCAAACATTGGTAGGTTAGTTTTGAAATAGTTTGAGATGCATGAAGAGATTTGTCTGGAAAGAAACTTGATTTTTCTAGTTAATTAAAGTGTAATGGATAAAGAAAATGGATCGATGGCTTAAATATCGATATTTAAAGGGGTTGTGGAAAAATTTCATATAAAATATTGGAAATATACATTAGTATAACCCCAACGATCTCTCCTTTTCGAGGATGAAAAGATTTAAAGGAGGGAAGATTGTAACGTCCCGTAAATTTTGATAAATAAAATATGGAATTAATTAAAGTTTTAACCGTTGATGATTAATTTCATATTGATACTAGGATTTAAAAATTTAAAAGTTGAATAAATGGTTTAAAACTGATATTCAATGCGGAACGGGTGGTTCTGAAATCGAATAATTATTTGTGAAGATTTGAATCGAGTTTGGGTGAATATTTGAATTGGATTGAAATTCGACTGAAATAGTTGATTCTAAAACATAAACGTTATCGATGTAAACCAAATTAGAAATTTTATTGAAATATATGGAAACTGGCTTAGATGCGTGTATTTGTATGTAAAAGGGAATAGAGAATTTAACATTCAAATTTTGGGAAGCGAACGGAGTTGTCGGTAGACAAACGAAATCCGTAAATCGATAAATAAGGTTAAAAAATATATAAAATAACGGAGTCAGACTACGTGTGACGGCCCGCCCCGCACCAGTCGGCATTTCCTCCGAAAGTGCGCTGTGCACATGCCTAACTAGCCCGGAACGGTCGCCAAAGAAAGGGAAGAAGAGAATGAACTAATCAATAACATGTAGAATGTCTCACAGCACAAGGAACAAAATATAATACCAACATACTTGACATAAAACAGGCGAGACAGTGCATAAGCTGAAAACTAAACATCATAGCAGCGGAAAATCCAAATACAGCTTATGTTCCACATCATCATTATTACAACTTTAAAACTGTCTCTAAAGTAAAAGAAAGGAAGGGTACACTACTAATGCCCAAAGTAGTGACCAACAGCGACACAGGGAGAATATCTATATATCATACGTGGAAGCCTCCTACTCGTCTTCGGTACAGCTACTCGTGCATACCACCTAACCTGTCTCTAGTTTGCTCATGAGAGCACCCAGAGTAATAAGAAGAGACACAAAACTCTGGGTCATACAAAAAGTCTGGTATGAGCGCTAAGCAGCAAAACAGAACAATAACAGGTATACTAAACCATACCTGAACCTGGACCTGCAACCAAAGAGTTAGCACTACATACCTTACAATTCTCCAAGGTGCCACTAAACATGGTATAAAGATAACAGAGGAGGGGTGTGCATGTCATAATGAAGGCAAACAATCAACATAGCAACCATCCTCACATCTCTCACTCAGTGCGTAAAGCATACGATATCCACCACTTTGATCACTAGACCCATCGACGTAATGACGGAGTTCGACTTGTACAACTACTGCTACCACCAAGCTTATCCCATGGGATCACGACCAAACCTTTTCAAATGACCCCACTTCATTGGTCTATAGCCCTTTTCGTCATACCTAGGCCACTATGGCCTTGAATCCGTTCACTTACGCCCTACATGTAGTGATCCAAAGTTATAGACATCGACAACCCCTTAGCACATGTCCCGCAGCAAAGCCCAACTCATGAAGTTAATTCATTGGTTCCCAACTGGATCCTGAGTACAAACTTCCCACTTGGACTACCTTTGCATATCGGGTTTTGGTCTTCTCCTCCGGATCGGTCTTCATTCAGTTCATAGTTTATGCCTCGCGTTCAAGCTTCCTGGTTCTGTTCGTGGTCGCCATACTGGTTCGGATCGGATTGCTCGGGTCGGGTCGGCTTCACCACTTCGGTTCGGTTCGTGGGTGGTTCCAGCTCCGGGTCGGATCATGATGACGCCTCGGTTCGGGGTCATGCTTCCTTGGTCTGGCAGGCGGATTGGTTCGAAGGGTAATGCCCCCATCGGATCGGATTGCACCACCTTTCACGAGACGGTCGGATCTTAGAGCTTCAGATGCAAGTGGTCGAGTCATGAAATGCTCCCCAGGGCGGTTCGGTTTGTCCCCACCGATCCGATCCAGTTCGGTCACAGCCTGCAATTTTTCTGCAACTTCCAGCGAATATTTATACGCCACTCGACGACGTTTTCGACCATTCTGTCTATTCTAGACAATCACAATTCATACCAAGCAGTCATAGGAACATATAACGTCAACAACAAACATTAAAACAACAACTTGATAGGTTAAAATGGATCGAACATAGCCAAAATCCAATATTTCTCCCTTAAGCGTGCTTAAGCAAAACTAATGATATGATTAGCAAAACTTAACCAAATTAACTAAATTTTCTAACAAAGGCCTAAAGCAATATTTTAAAATTTATAAATATTTTTCCAGATTTTAATCATGCTTAAATTCGCTAATTAACACTAATCACCCTTACTAACTGTAATTAGTGTAAAAGCAATGCTAATCACTCACCTTTGCCACAAATAAAACTCAGATCTGAAATGAATCTCTGTTTTGGCGTTGTTCCCAAGGCAACACAATAGCTCTATCTCAATCTCTATGCCAATCCGCCTCAATTTGATGTAGATTAGGCCAATACATGATTAAACGGTGATTAGAAGGTGTTTTAGATGTTGGAGGCCATGGCTAGGTTGAGAGGAATGAATAGTGACGGCTGAAAAATGAGAAAAAGGTATTCTCCAAACCCTAACAACCCTTTTAAACTCCTAATCCCGAAATTCCCCTTCGGGCCTAGCTGTTAATCACCCGGTTAAGCCCAATTAAGCTGTTTTTCACCATCTGAAACTTGTTTCAGCCATATCTCCCAAATGGTGAGTCAGTTTGGCTAATGTGACCACTCTACGGAAAGTAAACCATCATCCGGAGCCAATGGAAGTGGTTCCAAGTCAAAATTCCTTTCCAGTCAAAAGTTATGGTCAAAACAAGATCAGCTAGGGGTAAAACGGTCATTTAAAAATCGACAAAAATCATGAACATGAGAAATGACCCCAATAGTCATCTCCCAAAGTTACATGGCCATTTGAATTCGCATGTGAAAGAAATAAATATTCTACGATCCTTCGATGCGTAGAATGTAGGTCGTTACACTCTCCCCTTCTTAAGAAATTTGGTCCCCGAAATTCCTTAATCCAAAACATACAAAGGATCCCGCATGCCTACCAGCCACATACAACAATCAAACATGCAAAACAAACAAAACAAGCCTATCCTAGCATGCGGAAAGACTAAATCGAAACTGAAATCTTACCAGGTGAAGAGCTCTGGATACGTCTTCCTAATGTTCTCCTCTGTCTCCCAAGTACAGTCATTCTCATTCTCGCCCCACTGAACTTTGACTAGATTCACCGCTTCCCTTCGAAGTTGCTTTGTATCGTTCCCAACAATACGCATAGGCTTGCGGTTCCCAACCGCCTCGAGTTCAACTTCGATATCATCCAACTAATCAGGTGAAATAGTCACATCTGGGTCGTGCACGAACTTCCTTAACTGGGAAACATGAAATACGTTGTGAACTCCTGCCATCTTCTCTGGTAATTCAACTTTATATGCCAAATTCCCAGTTTGCTCAATAACTGGGAATGGACCAACAAATCTTGGTGCTAACTTGCCTCTTCTGCCAAATCGTATCATGCTCTTCAACGGAGAAATCTTGAAAAACACCAAGTCGCCAATGGAGAACTTTAATTCTCTTCTCCTCTTATCAGCATAACTTTTCTGCATATATTGGACAGCCTTCATTCGCTATTGGACAACCTTAATCTTAGCTGAAGTTTCTCTTATCATCTAGTCCAAGCACAAACTTCTCACCAGTTTCTAACCAACATGATGATGAATTGCACGGTCTTCCGTACAAAGCTTCAAATGGAGCCATACCAATACTGGATTGATAACTATTATTATATGCAAACTCTACTAGATGCAAATGGTCATCCCATAATCCACCGAAATTCAATACACAGGCTCTCAAGAGGTTTTCTAATATACGATTCACCCTCTCTGTTTGACCGTCGGTTTGAGGATGATACGCGGTACTGAAATGTAATTCTGATCCTAACGCCTCTTGTAAGCTCTTCCAAAATCCACCAGTGAACAACGGATCTCGGTCACTCACAATGCCTTTGGGTATTCCATGAAATCTCACTACCCACTTTACATATAGTTCGGCTAATTTAGCTGTCGTCCTGTTCGACTTGACGAGTATAAATCTTGCACTCTTGGTCAATCGGTCCACAATCACCCAAATGCTATCATGGCCCGATCTAGTCCTTGGTAACCCATCAATGAAATCCATTGACACTTGTTCCCATTTCCATTCTGGAATTTCGAATGGTTGTAACAAACCACTAGGCTTTTTTTGCTCAGCTTTAACTAGCTGGCAATTCATGCGTTTGGATATGAACGTCCCAACGTCTCTTTTCATCCCTTCCCAGTAGTAGGTTTGCTTCATGTCTCGATACATCTTGTTACCACCAGGATGTATGGTCAGTTTTGAGTGATGACATTCTCTAAGCACTACATCTCTCAATCCATTGACATTGGGTACAACAAGTCTTCCATTCTTTCTAAGCCATCCATCTCGATCAAGCCCATACTTGTTCATCTCCTCGTCGATACCCATCTCTAACTTGGAGATGATTTCCAACAGGCTAGGATCGTTCCTCTGACTGGAACCAATCCACGCAATCAAAGTGGGTATGATCGTCAAACTTGCTAACATTTATGGATCCAATTCGCACTTTGGTCTGAAATCATACCCAGCGATGTACTCTAGTTGCTTCCATTCTAGAAACATAGCCCCTAAACTGGCATGTCTTCTACTCAATGCATCAGCTACCGCATTGCCCTTTCCTGGTGTGTATGCAATATCGAAATCATAGGAAGCCAAGAATTCTAACCATCTTTGCTGTCGGAGATTTAGATCCTTTTGGGAGAAGAGATATTTTAATGATTTATGATCAGTAAACAGCTCAAATCTTTCTCCCAAGAGATAATGTCTCCACATCTTCAATGCGAATATGATCGCTGCTAATTCCAAGTCATGGGTAGGGTATCTTTTCTCGTGCGGTTTCAATTGCCGACTTGCATAAGCTACAACCCTACCTCCTTGCATCAATACAGCACCTAGCCCTGTACCACATGCATCCGTATATACTGTCATCTCTTCATTCCCCTTAGGAATGAGTAACACTGGTGCACATGTCAACTTTTCTTTTAGGCTCTTGAATGCATTCTCGCACTTTTCGTCCCAGACGAAAGCTTGATTCTTCTTGGTCAACTGAGTCAACGGTGCTTCTATCTTGGAAAAGTTTTGGATAAACTTATGATAATATCCAGCTAATCCCAAGAAACTTCGTATGTCCGTTGCATTCTTGGGCGTAGACCAATTTGTACTGTAGCCACCTTCGTAGGATCCACGACAATACCATTCTCTGAAACAATATGGCCCAAGAATCTCACTTCTCTTCTCCAAAAGTGACACTTAGAAAACTTTGCTTTCAATTTGTGTTCTCTCAACACCTCCACCACTATTCTTAAATGTTCCTTATGCTCTTCCTCTGTCCTCGAGTAGACCAAAATATCATCCACGAGCACAAGGACAAACTTATTCAACTGATCTCTGAATACCCTATTCATAAGATCCACAAAATATGTTGGGGCACTGGTCAGCCCGAATGGCATGACCAACCAATCATAAAATCCAGACGGCGTCCGAAATGCCGTTTTAGCTATACTCTCAGCTTCCACTCTAAGCTGATGAAAACCTGTCGTGAGATCCAACTAGGAGAATACTCTCGCGCCACTCAACTGATCAAACAAATCATCTATCCGCGGTAGAGGATACTTATTCTTCCTCGTCACCTTATTCAGCTCGCGGTAGTCCACACACAATCGAAGGGAACCATCTTCCTTGGTGGCAAACACAACAGGTGCTCCCCACTCAGAAACACTTCTCCTGATAAATCCCTTCTTCAAAAGATCACTTACTTGCACCCCGAGCTCTCGCTGCTCCCTGGCACCATACGACGAAGTGGCATCACGATAGGTCTGGCATCTTTCACTAAATCAATACGGAACTCAATCTCTCGATGTGGTGGAAGCCCGGTCACTTCCTCGAAGACGTCCGGATACTGGCCAACCACGGGCAAACCTGACAACTCATCATGCGGGATGTCGAGGAAATTTAGAAAACTAGCTATTACCCCATCACTAGGTAGACCACCAAACAATACCCTCCGCCTATCATCAGCTCCAGCTGTCACCAAAAAGCCCTCACAGTCTACCACCACCCCGTATCTTTGGAGTCAATCGACTCCCAAAATAATGCCAAACCCAATAAAGACCAAAACAAAGCAATCACAAACAAACATGCATCCATGACTCGATAAGACCACATTACGGCAAATCATGCTAAGGCTAGTAGAACCACCAATCGGGTTCATCACCACTAAAGGTCTATCGACGATCTTGGGTTCCAATCCCAACCTATCTACCAGGTCACTAGATATGAAAGAACTGGAAGCTCCGGTATCAAACAAAACTCTAATAGGAACACCATAAACAGAAAGCATACCTTGAATAACGACATTCTTTCCCTTCTCCGCCGCAGTTGGGGCATTCGACGAAGAAGGAACAACATTAAGGGCATATGCTTTCACTATCTGCTTTTCTTTAGGGGGTTGCGGACACTTGTCCTTGTGATGTCCCACTTGTCCACAGTTGAAGCACTTCCTATCCGCTGGCTTGGCCCAACAATTACTAGCATAATGGCTCTTCTTACCACAACTGAAGTACTCAACATCTTGCTTATTTTTTTTCTTCTGGCCATCCTTGGTCTGATTCTCCTTTCTCTTGTTTTGAGGACCATTCTTGCCGCCACCGCTTGCTTGCGGCTTTGGCTCCTCTGCAGATGCAACCTCAGTCTTCGACATAGGGTGAAGACTCTCTGACCTCAATGCTTTCCCCACAATCGATTCAAACGTCTCATTGATGTGGTTAATAAGCCTTTCCCCCAAGTATCCATCCAATCTAGTTATGAACTTCTCGTTCTTCTTCCCGGCAGTATCTATTAGGGATAACACATATTTCGACAAAGTGTCGAATTCAGCAATATACTCCGAGACAGCTCTGCCATTCTGCTTGAGTTCCAATAATTTCTTAAACAGCACTGACTTCTGAGCAGCTGGAATGAACTTATCGCTAAAGCGAACCTTAAACTGATCCCAAGTAATATGATCCTTGGGAGTAGCTGCCTTTATAGCATTCCACCAATTCATTGCATATCCTTGCAACTGACGAGACACTAGCTTTCTTTTCATTGCATCCTCGATACCCAAGTCTTCGAAGATACGCTCACAGCTATCCAACCAATCTTGAACATCCGTGGCCGATTTTGTTCCTTGGAACGGCTTTCCACCAAGACTAGTGTAATCCTTGCATAGCTCGGCAAAATCGGCTCTAGGCGCCTGCACCACTGCACCACCGCCTTTACCAGCATTAGGAGTTGCCCCCTGAACTTCTCTATGCATCTCCCTCATGAGGTCAGTAAACATCGTCATCATGTCAGCAGCATTCCCATTATTGGCTCCACTACTGGCACCTCTAGCGTATCGGCTCATCGTTCAGTCTGTAAAGAGAAAACGATTAACCATCTCCATAATGGAGCCAGTGCAGTGCGACTTCATCCTTAGATATACTAATAGTATATATATATAGCTTTTGAAAACCAAAATAATCACAAATACACGCTCTCATATACGTATTATCTCTCCCTGGTGCCTTTCCCTAGGTTAACTACGCAACCTAGAGCTCTGATACCTAGTGTGACAGCCCGCCCCACACAAGTCGGCATTTCCTCCGAAAGTGCGTTGTACACATTCCCAACTAGCCCGGAACGGTCGCCAAAGAAAGGGAAGAAGAGAATGAACTAATCAAGAACCTGTAGAATGTCTCACAGCGCAAGGAGCAAAATATAATAACAACATACTTGACATAAAACAGGCTAGACAGTGCATAAGCTGAAAACTAAACATCATAGCAGCGGAAAATCCAAATACAGCTTATGTTCCACATCATCATTATTACAACTTTAAAACTGTCTCTAAAGTAAAAGAAAGGAAGGGTACACTACTAATGCCCAAAGTAGTGACCAGCAGCGACACAGGGAGAATATCTATATATCATACGTGGAAGCCTCTTGCTCGTCTCCGGTACAGCTACTTGTGGATACCACCTAACCTTTCTCTAGTCTGCTCGTGAGAGCACCCGGAGTAATAAAAAGAGACATAAAACTCTGGGTCAGACAAAAAGTCTGGTATGAGCGATAAGCAGCAAAACAGAACAATAACAGGTATACTAAACCATACCTGAACCTGGACCTGCAACCAAAGAGTTAGCACTACATACCGTACAATTGTCTAAGGTGCCACTAAACATGGTATAAAGATAACGGGGGAGGGGTGTGCATGTCATAATGAAGGCAAATAATCAAACATAGCAACCATCCTCACATCTCTCACTCAGTGCGTAAAGCATATGATATCCACCACTTTGATCACTAGACCCATCGAGGTAATGACGGAGTTCGACTTGTACAACTACTGCTACCACCAAGCTTATCCCATGGGATCATAACCAAACCTTTCAAATGACCCCACTTCATTGGTCTATAGCCCTTTTAGTCGTACCTAGGCCACTGTGGCCCTGAATCCGCTCACTTACCCCCTACACGTAGTGATCCAAAGTTATAGACATCGACAACCCCTTAGCACACGTTCCGCAGCAAAGCTCAACTCTTGAAGTTAACTCATTGGTTCCCAACTGGATCCAGAGTACAAACTTCCCACTTGGACTACCTTTGCATCTCGGGTTTTGGTCTTCTCCTCCGGATCGGTCTTCATTCAGTTCATAGTTTATGCCTCACGTTCAAGCTTCCTGGTTTAGTTCGTGGTCACTATACTAGTTTGGATCGGATTGCTCGGGTCGGGTCGGCTTCACCACTTTGGTTCGGTTCGTCGGAGGTTCCAGCTCCGGGTCGGATCGTGATGATGCCTCGGTTTGGGGTCAAGCTTCCTTGGTCTGGCAGGCGGATCGGTATGCCACCATCGGATCGGATTGCACTACCTTTCATGAGAGGGTCGGATCTTAGAGCTTCAGATGCAAGTGGTCGGGTCATGAAATGCTCCCCAAGGCGGTTCGGTTCGTCCCCAACAATCCGATCCGGTTCGGTCACAACCTGCTCTCTTTCTGCAACTTTCAGCAACTGTTTATACACCACTTGACGGATTTTTCGACCATTCTATCTATTCTAAACAATCACAATTCATACCAAAAAGTCATAGAAACATATAACGTCAACCACAAACATTAAAACAACAACTTGATAGGTTAAAATGGATCGAACATAGCCGAAATCCCATATTTCTCCCTTAAGCATGCTTAAGCAAAACTAATGATATGATTAGCAAAACTTAACCAAATTGACTAAACTTTCTAACAGAGGCCTAAAACTATATTTTAAAATTTATAAATATTTTTCCTGATTTTAATCATGCTTAAATTCGCTAATTAACACTAATCACCCTTATTAACTGTAATTAGTGTAAAAGCAATGCTAATCACTCACCTTTGCCACAAATAAAACTCAGACCTGAAATGAATCTCTGTGTTAGCGTTGTTCCTAAGGCAACACAGCAGCTCTATCTCAATCTCTATGCTAATCCGCCTCAATTTGATGAAGATTAGGCCAATACCTTATTAAACGGTGATTAGAAGGTGTTTTAGATGTTGGAGGCCATGGCTAGGTCGAGAGGAATGAATAGTGACAGTTGAAAAATGAGAAAAAGGTATTCTCCAAACCCTAACAGCCATTTTAAACTCCTAATCCCGAAATTCCCCTTTGAGCCTAGCTGTTAATCACCCGGTTAAGCGCAATTAAGTTGTTTTTCACCATCTGAAACTTGTTTCTGCCATATCTCCCAAACGGTGAGTCCGTTTGGCTAATGTGACCACTCTACGGAAAGGTAAACCATCATCCGGAGCCAATAGAAGTGGTTTCAGGTCAAAATTCCTTTCCAGTCAAAAGTTATGGTCAAAGAAAGATCATATAGGGGCAAAACGGTCATTTAAAAATCGACAAAAATCGTGAACATGGGAAATGACCCCAATAGTCATTTCCCAAAGTTACATGACCATACGACTTCGCATGTGAAAGAAATAAATATTCTATGATCCTTCGATGCGTAGAATGCAGGTCGTTACACTACGACCAGCCTAAATTTATTAGATTCAGAATGTCGAGCGAGGCGGTACGTAAAAATTTCATTATGATTCAAATTCGTTTGTAGTGGTTCAAATATAAATAGCGGTAGGAGGTAAGAAGAATCGTAAAATATTAATTTAATAAATAAGGGGTTCCTTCTCACACACACTATCAAATGCCGTTCTCCCCACGTTTTCTTGGATGCTACGGTTTCTTTGCTATAAAATAATGCCTTTACTCCCATCTTCTTCAGCAAAATAATTCCCCTCTTCTTTTAATAGCGGACACCCTTTTTCCCTAAAAATCAAACCCTTTTCCTCTTATAAAACCTTGACCAAAGCAAGATCGCAAATCAAAATCAAAGTTTTCTTTCCCAAATCAGCAGTGAATAAATGGCCACTGAAAGTCATTTACTTCCCTTTGTTACCCTTTTCCTCAAAATCATTCTTCCTCCTAAAATTAATTGGTTTCTTCAATTTCCCCAACTCGATTCTTTGCACCACCAAAGCTGCCAGCTTGAAAGCCTCTCGCTTCCTTCCTCGTCGAATCGGAACGCTGCCACCATAAATTGTCTTCGCTCGCCTGTGGAAACAACTTCCATCACAATTAGAAGTCGCCTTCACCATCGCTTAAGGCGCACCATGACACCACCCATGAAATGACACTACCTTTGCCAGATCAAAGGCCGAGCCTCTACTGCACTTTTTCGTCGCTGGCCGAAGGTAAGAATCCTCTTGCGATTCTTACTATTTAACTTATTTCACATTGGCTAATTTCGATTTAAGCTAAATATGTAGTTGATTTAGTTTATTGGGTTGCCTTACCTTATAACTGAGTACCGCTGCCTAATAAGCTACACCGCCCTAGGGTTTAAATTTGAAAGCTAGGGATCGAATATATTTAAGAAACGTAAGTGGAGTGTAGGATTATATATATATATATATAGTTGTCAATGTGAGTTCATACTGTCTAGAACTAAAGTATGTATTTATATTAACATTTTTTCCCTCTTAGTTTCCACATCTGGGATTATATCAAGTTAGATTGATGCCCCTTCCTTGAACTGCTTTTATGTTGTCTTCATCCATATTCTCTTTGTGTATGGCCTATTGTTCACCATGTATCCATGAGTTATAAATGCTCAGGACTGTTTTTACCTATGGCTCCAAAGAATGAGTAAGTTGAAAATAAGTGTTGTTGTATATATTATAACACTAGTTTATTTTCATGATAATGGAAAGGTTAAGAATATTTTCTGCAGTAGGTATATATATTCTGAAACTATTTAAAGAGCATAAAATCTTTAACAAGACAGATAAAATAAATGTTCAATACTGTTATATATTTATGTTACACAAGTAACAAATGCTATTCACATGGAATGACATGTTTCAATATTTTTCAGTATTCATGCTACACAAGTAGCATTACTACAATTCAAATATTTATTATTTGTTGCAAAAACTTAAATTTTTGTGTATTATCCTGACATGTTTATCTACTAGAGTTGAAAGAAAAACTCTATAAAGTTGGAACCATCCTGAAATTCGTTCAACTAAGTTTTACTTCAACTATATAAGATATTTGTAAATCATTTAGCTGACAATATTATTTATTGCTTGGGTTTTATCCACAAGAAACTGGAACACTTGTGCTTTTCTATGTCAAAATAAATGAAGTCATGTAGTGCAACTGCCACCATTGTTAAACATTTTGGTTAAGGGACCATGTTAAATTACTTGACAAGTAGTTAGTAATCTATCAAATGATGGGTTGATGTCATAAAATCAACTGTGAAATGAGAGTTCATGCTCTACAAAGTGAAGTTCATTCAGTCTCATCTGGAAACTAATAATTGACGGCTTCATCTGCAGGTTGACAATAAACTATCCCTTATTTGATCATAGTCATACAACTACACAAAGTAAAGGTCATCTCGAAAAAAAAAAAAAACCAAAAACTTTTGTTTGGTGTTCGTTTATATATATATTCTTGTGACCAACTTATAAGAGAAGTAGAAAAGAAGAATTATGTTTCAAACATAGATCCAGTTTAGCATCAAACCTCTTACTCCATATTCCAACCTTTTGGCTTTCATTTTTTTCATTTATGGGACTCAAAGTCCACTCATCTACACTAGGCTAGCTATTACATTTTTGTGCAATAACGTTAATAGTTACTGTCTTGGCTATGAACATTCAAGGTAGAACAATGATAGTTGCACACATGGTTACATTCGTTTGGCAATGGATTTTTATTGTTGTCATAAACATGCAACCAGCTTATATATGCATACATGTGATCTGCTCTCATTTTCATACTATCATACGTGTTGTTGCTTTGTCTCGTTTATGTACATACATGTCAAACCTGGTTAAAGGAAGTATCATATATTGTACATTTCCATGGAACGAATTCATATTGAACTGCATATACACACACACACACCTGTTTTGAATTGCATATAGGTATTCATATGTATAGGAATGTTCAACTGTATATGCCACTCCCGTTTTGGACTGCATAGGGGTATTCACATATACAAGAATATTGCAACTGCATCATTAATTAAGCGCATATTCACTGCATTTTTTTAGTGTATATATGGATCTATTTAATGAGCTAATCCCCACTACATGTTACCATCAAAAATCTGAAATTAATGTGTGTCCTATTTATATGTCATGCATGAATTGAATATTGTATACACATACGCTTTCTTAAGTACTATTTTTTTTCAACTGTACATTAGTGCTCGTCCCAGTGCTGGTTGCTGATGCATGCACCCCTTAACTACTAGAACTATTGAAAACCGTGTTGACATTGGTACATTGGGTTTATTTATGTGGACTCATGAGTAATTAATGAGATACTTTAGCATGTATATGTAATGGTTGTTGGCTTTGTCCGCGTAGGAAACTACAAGTATATACACCCTATTTGTTATATTAAAGCTGAAGTCCATTTGAAACCCATTTGTTTACAAAAATGAAATTTATTGAAACCATTTGTTCACATAAATGGAGTTGCCGAAACCATTTTGTTCTTTAGAAAGAAATTGTTGAGGCCATTTTATTTGTTGAAACAAATTTGATCTCTTGACTGCCTTCTGTAGACTACAGGCATTAGTCTCTCCTTCTGACCAAGCCTCATAAATTATTCCATACCCGTTGTGCAATTCCTGATATTCGAAGTATGTTTTAGGGTATATATATATGGTGGCCGGTGTACACATATGTATATACATACCACCGTATGTGTACACATATATCATCGGCATACATATATATAATTACATATAATGCCCCGATTTGTTCGTCCCAAGTTGTTATGTCGGGTTAACTATTATTTTAGTTTCTATTGAAATCAATTTACTTGAACTATGGTTTAATCCTGACTCGAGTGTTTTATGTTTTTGCACGGAACGCTTGGGTCAGACCCGAGCATTATAGCTTTAAGGATTACAGCTTGGATTTAGAAGATTGGCAAAGCTGCGATTCCTAAGATGTCACACTCTGAAGTTTTAAACTAGTATTATTTTTTTCTTGTATTTCAAACTGTATTTTCATTCCGCTATAAAGAAAAATTCCTTGTATCAAAAATTTTGAGTAATATATAAAGTTTTTTGTTGTTGTTTAATGCTCTTTTATCTACTTATTCAGTGTTTACTGTGTTGGTTTTGTTTTTAAACTCTGAAAGCTAAATAATGATCCGTTGGTTTGAACATTTTAAGTTGGTTAAATTGCCAATTTGAAGCGGTCTAGGACGTTACACTAATGTCATTGATGCTTCTTCCGAGGGTATTTTCGATTCTGAGCTTGTAGGCCGTGCTTCATTATCAGATCCTCTGAGTATATCAATCTAGGATAAGCATGCTTCAATCCCACCTTCCATTTCTCAACAAGTTAGCACCCCAAGGTTTCCCTTGCCAACCTTGGAGTTTAACAATTTTGTGAAGCTCGCTCTCTCTTCCCCTAATGTGACCAACATTTCATTACCTTCCGCTTCTTCAGACCTGTAACACCCTGTATTTCAAAAACATTAAAAGAGGATAAATTAAAGAATAATTAATTTAATATTCAGAATTAAGGAAACGAACTACGTCATTGCGTCCGTCTCAAAATTCCGGTCAAGATAGACACCTGGTTTGCGTAAAATGGATAACGTATGAAGAAGTTACGGACGATAGAAGTTTGACGATGAGAGTGGGAATAGCTGGCGCACTTGGCAAGTGCTCCAAGACATTTTTACACTGGCGCACCTGCAAAGTGCGCCCATAGTAGTTTGGGGCATTCGGACCCAAGTGGGTGTCGACCCATGACCCGATTCCCCCTATGGCTTAGGTGGAAGTCGAATTTTGGAAGCTAACAGCTATAAATATACCCTCGTTTCTCTTGTTTTCTCATACTAAAACCAATGGAGGCCAAATGCTATCAGTGCATTAATTGAATCTAATCCATTCTTCTTCTATAAATAAAGTTTAAAGATTCAAGTGTCTTAGTATAGTTCTGAGATTCAACGCCAACAATTTCTTTTCTATCTTCTAAAATCCAAACACTATGAGATAGTTACTTTTAGATTTAAATGATTAAAAGTGAACGTGCTATGACTGTCATTTGGATTTGTTATAGATTGTGAATCTATGACATTCTTGGATCTTAAACTTTATTATGCTAGATCTACCTTTATAGATCTAATTCACTTGTGGTTAGTTTATCATGTCACATTTGTAGATCTTAAACTTTATCATGGTAGATTTATCTTTATAGATCTAATTCACTTATGGTTAATTTATCATGTCACATTTGTGGGTCTTAAAATTTATCATGCTAGATCTATCTTTATAGATCTAATTCACTTGTGGTTAATTTATCATCTCACATTTGTGGATCTTAAACTTTATCATGCTAGATCTACCCTTATAAATCTAATTCACTTGTGGTTAATTTATCATATCACATTTGTGGATATTAACCTTTATATATGTTTGTGGTTATTTTGGACCTGTCATTATTTGGACAGTTAAAACCTTGCTTAGATCTAATTCTATTTAGATCATTTTGTACCTACATGTTGTGGTTGATTTGGAATTTAACCGTTATCATGTTAGATATACATTTGATTATAGATCTAACTCTAGTTAGATCATTGTGTACCTATCATATTGTAGTTGATTTGGATCTTGACCGTTATCATATCAGATCTAGTTTTGATTATAGATCTAATTCAGTTTTTAGATCATTTGGTACCTATCATGTTGTGTTTATTTTGGGTCTTAACCTTATTTATGTCAGATCTAGTTTTGATTATAGATCTAATTCACATTTTAGATCATTTGGCACCTATCATGTTGTGTTTATTTTGGATCTATCATTAGTTGGACATGTTTTAGATTTAGATCTAAACTTTCACCTAATTGTCATGACAAGTCTACCTTGGTTTCACTGTTTAGATTACCTTGTTCCTATCATATTGCAGTTAAATAGTATCTGTTATTAGATTGACGTCTAGATTATTATTTAGATCTTATCATGCCAGTTATGACATCCCTATTATGTTAAGATTGATTCTAATATCACATGTTCACTGGATCCATTCATATATGTCCATCTTATCATTATTCTGTTATACGATTATGCCACCACGTGTTTATGTCAATCTTGTTAGAATAATCATTTATGCCCTATCCCTTTTATTTTAGCCTGGCCACTTCCTAGTCTAGGAATGACGTTAAATTATGCGAATACGTTAAAATGAGAACGAGGGAAAAATGGTATAAATTGGACATAATTTGTAAATGGAAAGTTTGGCATAACTTAATATTTATGAACATGAATTTGGGCATATAATTAATTATGAACATAATTAGGGAAAAAGAGGCATGAACACTTATAAAGGCATAGGTATAATTAACTAATAATTAAAATGCCTAGGATTACAGTAATTAGAAACTGTAGTGGCACTTATGACATAAGGTTAGATTGCATTTGTGGTGGAAGCCTACCCGGACCCTACTGGCATTTCCAGCAACCGCAAATGTTGAATCTAATGTGAGGGGTCTAAGTGTACAAATACAAGATGGGCTAAGACACGAGGTTAGGCCCAACTTAGGGAAGAAGTCTGCCCGGACCCGACCGGCATATCCAGCATCCACAAGCTGTAGGTCTAATGTGGGAGGTCTAGCCCATTATAACCATAAATGGACATGGTAACAAATTGGAATACTTAACCTAGTTGAATCCATAGGGATTGTATGAATATGAACTAAAGTTGGGGTTAAGTAAATTTGGTTGAATATTGGGTGGGTTAAGTAAATCTGAGGGGGTGGGTAATATTTACATATAGGTCCACAAACTTAACCTGATAAGGTTATGTAATTAAATACACCTAGTGGTATACAGAACCGGTGGAAATATTAAAGTTATGTAATTAAAGACACCTTTTAGGGTAAGCATATCTTGTAGAAATGATAGGGTTATGTAATTAAAGACACCTAGTGGTATACATAGCCAATGAAATCCTAGTGGGGGATATAATACAAAGGGGAGAGCTTGTATCATATTGTGTGGGACCCTTTTCAGCCAGTAAACCGGAGTAGGTATAAGTCGAACTAGGTCGAAGAAGGGCCACGCTTACTGAACTGATTGTAAGAGATCCAAACGCGAAGGACGGTGTGGGTGGCACAAACCGACCGGGCCATGTGCGTGCATGAGCCGGGCAGAGGGGGATAAGATGACCGTGAGACCTGTAGATATGGGGCTGTGCATATCAGCGAAAGGTTGCCACTTTAGGACGTGATACATCCTACGGTGGGGCCGGCACAGAGTATCTACACGGATTAGGGAGTCGATCGATTAGGGTAGTAGTTAGGGTACATTTGGACGTATGCCTAAGTCTACCACACTATAGTGGAAGGGATCATCTCATTCTGGATATACTAGTAGTCGTGTAGAGTAATCATTATGGAAGCATATACACCCTATCCTGTTTACCTAGTCTTACCTCCCTTTTTGTAGTTAACTCTCTTATCCACTTTATATGCATGTCATGCTACTTTTATTTATTTACTTGCTAAACGTAATTGGACTCGCCAGACTTTATGTTTGACACATTTTGTTTCCTCTTCTTTCTTCCGTTCCCCTCAGGTTCTCAGGGCGGGAACACTCAGGATGGACCATGATTCCGCTTACGTTATGCTGGAGGTGCTTATATGTATGGCTCTAGCTCCTATCCTTGCTACTATGGCTTTGTCTCTTTTTTGGGAATTATGCTTTTTATGTACTCTGATGGAACAAGACAAAAAGTTTTATATTTTTGTAATGGCTTTTATGTAGTTTCAGACTTGTGATATTTTGGACCACGACGTTATGATTTATGTTTGAAATAAAAATTTACATTCCGCTATTGCATTTATATCAGTCTTGTAATATATATGTTTCTGTTTACCTATAACACTTCATGAAACTTAATGCATTCCCTTAGTGAGTGACAATAACGAACGTGGGGTGTTACAGTTGGTATCAAAGCTGAAAGTTACCATATTGGATAAAAGTTTTTGAAAATTATTTTTGAAAAAGGTTTTGAAAGAATGCATTTTCAAAAGAAAAGTCTATTTTGAAAAATATATTCCCTAAAGCCATAGGAAATATCTTTCGATCTCTTGTCTGAATCTCTTTCCTTTTTCTTTTCAGCATGTCTGGGGAATCGTATATTCCCGAGGGCGTGGAAGTACCGGATTGGTTCCGTAGGTATCATAAAGCCACGGCACCAACCGAGAGCCAAGGAGATGTCCCTCCCCCAGCTGCAATCATTGTTCCTCCACCGTTGCGAGTAGATGATTTCTTTAAAAAGAAGGAAGTTAAGGTTGAGGAAACACAAAACAAGAAAGTGTGGATCAAGAAAGAACAACAACATGGAGGCAGAAAGCACGACAAGGCTCAAGGCAAAAAGAAATGTCATGGTTAAGGGAACGTGGGTCATTTGGTCAAAAATTGCTGAAAAAGAAAGAACGCTTGCTTCAATTGTGGCGAAGTTGGGCACTATACAAGGGAATGCCCAAAGAAACAAAGACAGGATCAAAGGGCAGGATCTTCTAAAGGACAGGCGTATGTTCTCATGGTCAGTGTACCGGGGAGAGGTAGTAAAGTTTCTGCTAAATGTTTGATTTCCTCTTTTCAATTATCATGTTTAGAACTCTTTTTGATTCTGGCGCTTCGCATTCATTTATATCTAGTTCTGTGGTTGAATCTCTGCACTTAGATACTAGTATGGCAATGGATCCCGTAGTTGTCTCAAACCCTATTGGTGGTTCGACTCATTTATCTATGATTTTTCGAGGTTTTAGAATATCAGTCTTGGGTGTCAAGTTTGAGTGTGATGTGTATGTGCTCGGTTTTATGGGTTATGGATTGATTCTAAGGATGGATTGGTTAACCACGTATGGTACCTTTCTAGATTGTGAGAGGAGGGTCGTTAGACTTTTGACTTGCCACGGGAGGACCCTTGAGATTTCGTGCGACCCCCAAGGGTCTATTATGCTTAGTTTCGTAGAGTCTCTTGATGCACCTATAGATGATTTGTAGTATGTTCCAGTAGTCCGAGATTATTCTGATGTCTTTGATGAGGTTCGGGGTTCACCACCAAGGCCCGAGATTGATTTCCGCATATATTTGGTGGACAATGCAAAGCCAGTTGCATTGCTCGTGCGCCATATGGCTACAAGATAAGATCAATAAACAAATAGGGGAGCCACTTGAGAAAGGATTCATTCGGCGAAGCATTTCTGAATGGAGGCTCTGGTGGAATTCGCAACTAAGGCGTACAGCTCGCTTCGCATATGTGTGGATATTCATGATGTTTTTCCTTATTTCTTATTTATCAAAGTGTCTATACGATACAAAAGAGGTAATTGAGACGAACACGCGTGAGGTAGAATAGATGGCGACAATTAGACAAGTTCGTACCAGTATACTTGGATTAGAAGTTAAGAAATTGTGCAACAGAGAGGTTAGGTAATAAAAGTGCAATGGGGAGAAGACAGCGAGGATGCGACTTGGGATGTAACACCCTGCATTTTTTTAGATGATAAAATACAAATAAGTTAATTTAATATCCGGAATTAAGTAAAAAAAGACTGCACCATTGCATCCATCTCGAAATTTTGGCCAAGATAGACACTTAGTTTGCGTAAATAAGACACCGTATGGAGAAGTTATGAGCGTTAGAAGTTTGTATACATATAAGGAGCTTATATGTATATATATTTGATAAAGTTTATCCAGAAATTTCGAAAATAGGTTCAAAAATCAAAATGGACGAGCGGGAAATGTAGGGGGAAAACAGACCGTTGGGGGTCGACCCACCAACAGGGGGGTCGACCTATGGGTCGACCCACCCTAAGGAGGGTCGACCACACCACGGTTCCGGAACCTTTTGACGATGTAGATGTTTTTGATGTTTTAATTTTGAATCTGGAGGACCATGTTTCTCCGCTTCTCCTATAAATAAGACCCTAGACCCATTGTTTTATTCATCAAATTCAATGGCGATGACGAAGTGCTGCTCCAACGTAGTTTGTTCTACCCTTTTTCAACCTATTAGAGTTATTCAAGCTTGGAAGTCTGGGATTCTACATCAGCAATCCATTTTTCTAAGATCCATTCACAACAGATCTACGCTACTTTAATCTCTTATCGAGTAAGGAAATTCCTAGACCTGGTCTGCTTTTCAATTCTCATCTCTTTTCTTCCCTTTCCCTTTTAGTAAAAATAGTAAATCCATGATTGTTAGGTTCTGAATCTAATTAGGAGAAAACCATGGAAGGATAGATCTGGACCAGATCCAGGGTTTGGAAAGCTTACGAGGTGAGGAGATTTAAGCCATATTATTTTAGATAATGGTATATTATCGTTTAGCATTCCCCATTATGACGAATTGAAATATGACATGTTAAGATGCCTAAACATATGCTAATAATATTAAAGTGGTGTAGATGACATGCGCGGATGATTAGGATGATATAATGTCAAATTGTTAATATGAATAGTTCATATATTGGATTAGTTAGAGTGCTAAAAACTTTGCATGTAAATTGTCCCAATTATATATATGGAATAATTGGAGTAAGTATATGATTATGTGGATTCATGTTAACATAAAATTGAATAAATAAATATGGGTTTGTGGCATCAACCAAATTATGTTTAAAGATCCTAAATTGGATCATAAGTACAAAAATGAATTGGGCGCAAGTTGGATCATATGTAAAATATGAATTGACATAATTTGAATAATGAATATGAATTTGGACATATAATCCATCATGAATATAATTGGGTAAATGGGCATAAAGACATCGGTATAATTAATTGGATAATAATGAAATGCCTAGGATTACGGTAATTAGAAACTGTAACTACACTTATGACACGAGGTTAGATTGCACTTGTGGTGAAAGTCTGTCTGGGACCGACCGGCATATCTAGCAACCGCAAGGGTTGAATCTAATGTGAGAGGTCTAAGTATACAAATGCTAGACGTGCTCAGACCCGAGGTTAAGCCCAATTTGTGGAATAAGTCTAGCCGGAACCGACTGGCATGTCCAGCATCCACAAATGGCAGGCTTAATGTGGGAGGTCTAGCATACTGTAACCATAAACGGAAATATGGTAATAAATCTTGAATACTTAACCTTGTTGAATCCATAGGGACTATATGAATATAGACTAAAGTTGGGGTTAAGTAGAAAATTGGTTGAATAGTGGGTGGGATAAGTAAATCTAAAGGGGGTGGGTAATATTTACATATATGCCCATAAACTTAACCTAATAAGGTTATATAATTAAAGACACCTAGTTGTGTACATAACCGGTAGAAATAATAAAGTTATGTAATTAAAGACACCTTTTAGGGTAAGCATAACTTGTAGAAATGATAGAATTTAGACGTGCATAATAACCTACTAAGGAGAACATGTTATGGTAACCAAACAAGAATATAAAAGGGATTGTGGGTCACATACCTTGGACCACAATCTAAAGAACAACATATTGTGGGCTTATTAATAAACTTAAATGGGTTAGGTTATATAACTGAAATTAATTAGCAAAAGAAACTTGGTAACTTGATTAAGAATTCAATATGAACGGGAATAACCAAGTAAAATGGAAATCTAATGATATAAGGCAAGCGCGTAAAAGAATGATTAGACATAGGGTCTAACGATGTATTAAAGTGAAGCGCTTGGACTGGTCTGCACGTTTGAGGGTGAATAACCCAATGGGATAGATCATCGTGGTGTTATAAGGAACGAGTGGGAGCGCACATTCATCTGATTATTCCGACAGCTCCAAAGGACTGGAAGAGGAAGCATGCGGCTTCCTGAGGTACATATGGTGCTCCTAGTAGTCCCCTGCTTGGTGGCAGATGTTTTACGTTGTGCTCGCAGAAGTTGGGTCTATGCGTAACTACTAGGTGGGTGGGCCTTAACTACAAAATTAGCAATGCAGTCAGAATGCTTTGACGCGGTGACATTAGGGTGATTCGGCGGTTGCCTCAATGGGGAGGCGAGGGGTCAATAACAAGGATAGTAGACCGTCGGATACCCGTCATCGGCGGCCAGTGGGATATGAAAAGACTATAGCTAAACCCAAGATACCATTCACTTTTCACTATAGAGGTAAGAGGTTGAGGCGAGACACCACATGGATGTTTAGAATGTTTGCGTAGGGGCAGTCGCTTAGATTTTGTAGTCTTTACTAGTTGAGGGTGGGGCCGGGGTTGGGCCATAGCCACCGTGAAAATAGACCCTAGGTATATCTGTACATATTGGCTCTTTAAAGACAGGCCTGTACAGATTTGGGAAAGCTCCCGACTGAGTTCCGTGTTTCTTGTATCGCCCTTCCTCGGAAATCGGTGCACATTAGAGGACGTGTGATTGAGGCATTGAGCTACAATTACAGTAAATACGTGGGACAATCTAGATACATGCATGACTACTCTGGGTGATGTATCGTAGACTAGAGGGCATTACTCCAGAATGAAATCTGATTCAATCGATGGTGGCAGTCCATACACTTACGTAGCATAGTAATGACAGGTATATGCGGAACGGAACATTGTATATAGTCCGTATGTCACTCCAGCGTAGGATGAGGGACTGCGTATCTTTCTGTGATATTACTGTGGAGACCGTGTGGGTGGGGTACCATGGAGTGTACCTCGATAATGGGGGGTAGCTACATATACTGTATTAGGTTAATCCACTGGGAGGTAAATGGGTACAACGTGTGCGTCAGCCTTGAGTGCTGTTAACCCAAGTAACCTAATAAATAAGAAAATAAGATTAAACGGTATATGTAGGATTATCCAAAGTGTATAGTTTAAATTCAGTCACCAGAACTTGTGTTCGGACCCCCTCCTCATAACATACTCGCAGGTTAGATTTGTGCAGAGACATGATAGCCTTGGATACTGGTTAGGCAATATTATTAATATGGTAAGGCTACACTTTGATTATATTATATTTTATCCATTCCGATGTGAGATATTTTCTAAGCTCTGACATGTTTTATGTCTCTGCCTTTTTTGCAGGATATCAGAGCAACCAATCCGAGTTTCGATAGATTGGAATTTTTGAAAAAAAATATCGGTCTGTAGGAATTTGGGTTGTTACATCTAGTATCAGAGCTCAGGTTTAGGATCCCTGTTTAGACAGTGAGTGAAAGCATTTGTATTTTTGTGAATATAAATATTATATATATATATATATCTAGATCCAAAGAGTAACCTACTAAATAGAAAAAATATAATATGGTAAGAAGCGGGATGTTTGTTCTGTACACTAAAGAAATGAATATCGAAACTTGAGACACTTAGGTAATTTATGTGGAAAGTACGATATATGGAAGAATATAGAACAATCCCAGGAGACAATGTTTGGGTAGTGGGTTCGACATTGAAACCTTGTTAGGAAGGGTTAAGATGGATTATATGTAAACAGAGACCCAAAAATGAATCATAGGAATGTGGAAAGTTTCTAAGAGTGGTAAGGTAATAGAAACGACTACAAAATAGTTGACCAGACTTCCCCTCCGTGGTTTTTTTAAAAAAAAGATGGGACGACCCCGGTGTCGACCCAGGGTGGGTCGACACACTAGGCAGCGAGTCGACCCACCCGCGATGCGGAAAAAAATTAAAAAGGGAACGAAGCCAAAGACTTCGTCCCCATTTTTCTCCCACCTAGCCACCGAAACCCATCCCTTTCCCCCGCTATCCAAACCCACCACCACCTCAAATCTCCACAGTTTCGCGCAATTTTGGTGCCAAATTGAAGCTCTCAACGCTCTCTACCCGAATCTACTAGGTTTTTCCCTCAATTTAGAGAAATATCGCCATGCAACCCCAACCTCCCCTTGCCGCTACCTTTCCCCAATTAACCCCTCAATAAATTACGTGGTGTGATAATCAGAGAGACATAGTAGAGGCATATGCAAGCACCGCAGGACATGAAATTCTACTTGGAAGACCGGTCGACTTTGGAGACTTTGTGGGCACCAGTTTGGAAGCATTGTTCAATAAGGTTGGGTTGGATAGCATCTTGGAACATAACATTGTAGATAGAAGAGGCTTTCCAAGGTTAATATGTCTTTTCGTTGCCAATTTGGTAATTAGTAAGGAAAATAACATGTTGGTTTTTGAGTCCGAGGTAAAAGGGTACAAATCCAATTCACTGAGGCCCAGTTTGGGGCCATGCTTAATATAAAGAGTTGGGGCTTAAATTAAGAAGAGGTGGAAATGACAGATCTAGCAGTTTTGCATAGAATTTTTGTAAATGAAGACCAAAGGCATTGGGATATGACACATCCACCCCCTTAGCCAGGGTAGTTGTACGCATACTACAGTACAATTTGATTGCCAAGACAGGCGGCTTTGATAGGGTATCTCCTACGGTTAGGATCGCCACTTATGCAGTTTTTGCTAGGATAGATATAAATTAGGCCCATTTGATCCTATGGTATTATGATTCCTCTAGGGAATGAAGGCAAAGAAAAATTCCTATGGACATTTTTGGACCACAGTTTTTGTACAGTCTCAGGTTCCCTTGATAAGGGAAAATTTTATATCTCATCCTGCACATATTATAGAATTGAGCATGCTGACTAGGATGCAGATTGAGTTTCATAAGTTGATGGCCGTGGACCCACAACCAATGGAGCATGACAAAGAGGAAGGAAATTTTTTAGGAGATGGAGGTGAAGAGGAGGAGGCCGCAAAGGTTGATGGGGCAGATGACGATCAACTGAATAAGAAGGATCAATAGAACTTAGGAGTACATCCTTATTGGCATCAGCCCATGCCAGAGATGGATCCTCAGCAGTCACCAACATGAGAGCCGCAGCCTTATCAGTACTTTGATCCCTCGGATGACTACCAGTATACAGACACAGAGCGACAGTGGTGGGGAGGTGCCGAATACTCCCAGACTTCTAGATGGGATACATGGTCATCCAGAGAGAATGGTTACCCAAGGAATGAGGTTATGACTATCTCAGATAGCCAAGCTCATATAGCTAGGGAGCATAAGGATATTTTGGGAGGGCGTCAGGAGATGATTCGAGCACAGATAGAGGCTGCCCGGACACAACAACAGAGCTTACCGGAGATCTACGCTGCATAGCAGCGGTTTGACCAGATGCAAGCAGATATGAGGGACATGCATCTAGAGGTTAGGAAGGGGACTAGGCAACCAGAGGAGCTTCTAGGAAAAGTGGAGGATACTTTGGGTGGGTTGGATTCTTTCATCCACGACATCTTTGGGCAGGGACCCAGACCTCCATTTCAGTGGTGATCCTCTAGACCGGATGCGCTGGATCTCGACTATCTTAGTATTATCTTGTTGTAGTAGAATCTGTGTATGAGATCTACTGTATGTTAGTAGGGTTTGTATTTTCTTTGATAAAAGAAAACTATGCTTTAGTTTTGCTTTGATTTAGCGGCATGTAGTTATTGCGTAAAATTCTACAATCTAGTAAGAAAACTTTTGCTATATCCAATTTTCTCAAAATGAAAAAGAAAATCGGTAACAAAAGAAAACTTTCTTATGTGGGTTATGCTTGGATGGGAAAAATAGGAAATCTTTATAAATAGTTACATAAAATCTAAGTACGATTGGAAAAAGATACATAAAAGAAAGACAGGAGATGTAAAATTTTCCATTTTCCACCTTTTGAAATATAAGAAATCGAGTTTAGAAAATTAATTTTTTTTTGAAATTTGAAAAATAAAGTTGGTTGGTAGGATTATGGATGCAATGATTGGATGAACTACGCTCTTACGCAGTAAGAGTGTTGGAAAAGTTGGATGAAAAAGAATTTTTATTCTCAAAATATTGCATTCATATAGAACTACCAGTATATTTTGGATGTAAGCATCATATTTTAAAAAAGGATTTTTGAAAAATTTGCATACACATAGGAGGTACCGCTTAGCCATACATGCATTATTATGTTGTGCTTCACTTTGCACATGTGCACAATGTTTGCAAAAATTGGATGCACACATGATGGATGTATATTATGCGAGGGGTTAATTAATTCTTACCCTCGTCAAATTTCGGGGACGAAATTTCCTTAGGGTAGGAGAACGTAACACCCTACATTTTTTAGATGATAACATACAAATAAGTTAATTTAATATCCAGAACTAAGTAAAACGGACTGCACCATCACGCCCATCTCGAAATTATGGCCAAGATAGACACTTGGTTTGCGTAAAACCGACACCGTATAAAGAAGTTATGAGCGTTAGAAGTTGGTATACATATGCGGAGCTTATATGTATATATATTTGATAAAGTTTATCCAGAAATTTCGAAAATAGGTTCAAAAATCAAAATGCACGAGCAGGAGATGAAGGGGGAAAATAGACCGTTGGGATCGACCTAGGGGTCGACCCCGAGGTCGACCCCACCATGGTTCCAGAACCTTCTGACGACGTGGATGGTTCTGATGTTTTAATTTTGAATCTGATGGACCAAGTTTCTCCGCTTCCCCTATAAATAAGACTATAGACCCATTGTTTTATTCATCTAATTCAATGGCGACGATGAAGTGCTGCTCCAATGTAGTCTGTTCTAGCCTTTTTTTAAACTATTAGAGTTATTCAAGCTTAGAGGTCTGGGATTCTACATCAGCAATCCCTTTTTCTAAAATCAAATCACAATGGATCTACGCTAATTTTAGATCTCTTATCGATAAGGTAATTCCTAGATCTGGTTTACTTTTCTATTCTCTTCTCTTTTCTTTCCTTTCTCTTTTAGTAAAAATAGTAAATCCATGATTGTTAGGTTTTGAATCTAATTAGGAGAAGACCATGGAAGGATAGATCTGGACCAGATCCATGATTTTGGAAAGCTTACGATGTGAGTGGATTTAAGCCATATTATTTTAGATAATGGTATATTACCGTTTAGCATTCCCCATTATTGCAAATTGGAATATGACATGTTAAGATGCCTAAACATATGCTAATAATGATTAGAGTGGTGTAGATAACATGCGAGAATGATTAGCATGATATAACGTCAAATTGTTAATATGAATAGTTCATATATTGGATTAGTTGGACTGCTAAAATGTTTGCATCTAAATTTGTCCCAGTTATATACAAGGAATAATTGGAGTAAGTATATGATTATATTGATTCATGTTAACATAGAATTGAATAAATAAATTGGGTATGGGGCATCGACCAAATTATGTTCAAAGATCTTAAATTGGATCATAAGTACAAAAATGAATTGGGCACAAGTTGGATTATATGTAAAATATTAATTGACATACTTTGAATAATGAATATGAATTTGGACATATAATCCATCATGAATATAATTGGGTAAATGGGCATAAAGACATCGGTATAATTAATTGGATAATAATGAAATGCCTAGGATTATAGTAATTAGAAACTGTAACTACACTTATGACACGAGGTTAGACTGCACTTGCGACGGAAGTCTGCCTGGGACCAACCATCATATCCAGCAACCGCAAGTGCTGAATTTAATGTGAGATGTCTAAGTGTACAAATGCGAGACGTGCTCAGACCCGAGGTTAAACCCAATTTGTGGAATAAATCTACCCGGAACCGACCGACATATCCAGCATCCACAAATTGCAGGCTTAATGTGGGAGGTCCAGCATACTGTAACCATAAATGGAAATATGGTAATAAATCTTGAATACTTAACCGGGTTGAATCCATAGGGACTATATGAATATAGACTAAAGTTGGGGTTAAGTAGAAAATTGGTTAAACAGTGGATGGGTTAAGTAAATCTGAAGGGGATGGGTAATATTTACATATAGGCCCATAAACTTAACCCAATAAGGTTATGTAATTAAAGACACCTAGTTGTATACATAACCCGTAGAAATAAAGTTATGTAATTAAAGACACCTTCTTGGGTAAGCATAACTTGTAGAAATTTAGACATGCATAATAACATGCTAAGGAGAACATGTTATGGTAACCAAACAAGAATATAAAAGGGGCTGGGGTCACAAACCTTGGACCATAATCTAAAGAACAACCTGTTGTGGGCTTATTTATAAACTTAAATGAGTTAAGTTATATAATTGAAATTAATAAGCAAGAGAAACTTGGTAACTTGATTAAGAATTCAATATGAACGGGAAGGTGCTCCTAGTAGTCCTCTGTGTGGTGGAAAATGTTGTAGGCTATGCTCGCAGAGATTGGGTCTGTGCATAACTACCAGGTGGATGGGCCTTGACTGCAGAAGTAGCTATGCAGTCAAAATGCTGTGACGCAGTGACATTAGGGTGATTCGGCGGTTGCCCCAACGGGGAGGGGAAGGGTCACGACCAACAAGGATAATAGACCACCAGATACCCATCATTGGCAGCTAGTTGGATGCGAAAAGACTAGAGCTAAACCAAGATACCGTTCACCTTTCACTATCGAGGTAAGTGGTGAGGGGAGACACCACATGGATGTTTAGATTGTTTGCGTAGGGGAAGTCTCTTAGCTCTTGTAGTCTTTACTAGTTGAGGGAGGGGCCGGGGTAGGCCCATAGCCACCATGAAAACAGACCCTAGGTATACCTGTATATAGAGGCTCTTAAAAGACGGACCTGTACACATATGGAAAAGCTCCCGACTGAGTTCCATGTTTCTTATATCGCCCTGCCACGAAACTCGGTGCACATTAGAGGACGTGCGATTGAGGCATCGAGTTACAATTACAGTAAATACGTGGGATAATCTAGATACATGCATGACTGCTCTGGGTGATGTATCGTAGACTTCAGGGAATTACCCTAGAATGAAATCCGATTCGATCGATGGTGGCAGTTCGTACGCTTACGTAGCATAGTAATGACAGGTATATGCAGAACGTAATATTGTTATATAGATATCTGTATGTCACTCTGGCGTAGGATAAGGTAATGCGTATTTTTCAGTGATATTACCGTTTAGACCGCGCGAGTGGGGTACCATGGAGTGTACCTCGATAATTGGGGGGCAGCTACATATATACTGCATTAGGTTAATCCACTGGGAGGTAAATGGGTACGACGTGCGTGTAAGCCTTAAGGGTTGTTAACCTAAGTAACCTAATAAATAAGAAAATATGAATGAAGGTGTATGTAGGATTATCCGAAGTGTATAGTTTAAATCAAGTCACCAGAACTTGTGTTCTGACCCCCTCCTCATAACATACTCGCAGGTTAGATTTGTGGCAGAGACATGATAGCCTTGGATACTGGTTAGGCAGTATTATTAATACGGTAAGGCTATACTTTGATTATATTATATTTTATCCATTCCGCTGTGAGATATTTTCTGAGCTCTGACATGTTTTATGTCTCTGTCTTTTCTGTAGGATACCAGAGCAACCAATCCAAGTTTTGATAGATTGGAATTTTCGGGAAAAAAAAATCATTCTGTCGGAATTTGGGTTGTTACATGGGAGACTGAAGACAAAGATCACGCTCCATACCCTTTCCTTTTTAGGACTAAGTTCTTAACTTCTTTTCTTCAAAGCTTTTATTCGCACTTGCTAATGTCATCTGAGTATATCCTATCGATCGAATCTTCGACCTTTAGGTAGGAAATCCCATGATTGTAAACATGTGTTTGAGACATGTTATGTTTGATGAATGCAAGTGGGTGCAAGTGGTTGCTCGTGGATGCATATACACACATTAGGCACTAGATCAGCTCAATCACTCTAATATTACATATGGATGTGTGAGCATTTTTCTTTCTTTTAATGGATGAAAATGGATGTATCATCATATGGACGTTGCATTTGGACGGATGATTGTGCACACATATAGAACTTACATGTCATAATAGGATTACTTGCATACATGTTGGATTCATGACACTAACATACATTGCATTAAGGAGGTCAACTGAATTAGTGGACCACTTGATCTTTCGCATTAGTATCGGCACATATACACACACCTTTGTATATGTTCATATAAGCATTAGAAAATTTAAAGGACAATGGATGCTTGTGATTGGTGGATGAGTAGATGGATGATAGATGGTAGGATACATTCTTCTTAACTTGGAGATTTCAGGGACGAAATTCTTTGAGTAGGGGAGAATGTAACACCCCATATTTCAACAACATTAAAAGAGGAAAGATTAAAGAATAATTAATTTAATATTCAGACTCAAGGGAAACCGACTACGTCATTGCATCCGTCTTGAAATTCTGATCAAGATAGACACCTGGTTTGCGTAAAACGGATAACGTATGAAGAAGTTACAAACGATACAAGTTTGACATTGAGAGCAGGAAAAACTAATGCACTTGACAAGTGCGCCAAGGCATTTTTACACTGGCGCGCCTGCAAAGTGCACCTAGTAGTTTTAAGCATCCAGGCCCAAGTGGGTGTCGACCCATGGCCCAATTCCCCCTAGGGATGAGGTGGCAGTCGAATTCTGGAGGCTGGCAGCTATAAACATACCCTCATTTCTCCTGTTTTCTCATACTAAAAAGAATGAAGGCCAAATGTTGTCAATGCCTGAACTGAATCTAATCCTTTCTTCTTCTACAAATAAAGTTTAAAGATTCAAGTGTTTCAAGTATAGATTTGAGATTCAACATCAACAATTTCTTTTCTATCTTCTAAAATCGAAACACTGTGAGTTAGTTACTTTTAGATTTAAATGATTGAAAATAAACGTGATATGACTGTGATTTGGATTTTTTATAAATTTTGAATCTATGACATTCTTGGATCTTAAACTTTATCATGATAGATCTACCTTTATAGATCTAATTCACTTGTGGTTGATTTATCATGTCACATTTGTGGATCTTTAACTTTATCATGCTAGATCTATCTTTATAGATCTAACTCACCTGTGGTTAATTTATCATGTGACATTTGTGGATTGTAACAATTCGGATTTTGCCCGGACCTAATCGACCACAAAACCAACTAAGACCGTTCAAAAACCCGAATGGCTAACTTTTGGCATACAACACATCAGAACAAATAACAAAAGACTTTTAGAAATATTATAATAATGTTACATCAGAGTACAGAATATATCAGAGTACATCGAAATATAATACAGCGGAAGACTAAATTACAATAATTTTAATACAATGCAGCGGAACTAATAAACTAACACAGCGGAAGACTATCATTTCTCTAGACACAGCTTTAAGCTTCGATCCAGAATCCTACTCAATATATCTACAAAATAAGCTACTTGACTGCCCTTGTGGAAAAGAGGGCACCCGTGTTTGCAAAGTGAAACAAACTACAGGTCAGTCGTGGGACTGGTATGAGAAATCCTTCCAACCTTATCTAACAACATGGCTAATCAGAGGACCACGCCGCTAACGTGGAATGGGTTTACTCCATTGGATTGCCAGTGCATAAATTAAATAAATTTTTATTCAAAACAACGCAATGCTTTTTAGAAAAATGAAATCATTATAAGACTCAAGTCCCATCACACAATGCAACACAAACTGAAGGATAGAGTTTTACCTTATAATGATCAAACATGCTTGATGCGTTGAAAATAATATTTTAATATTATTATTAGTGTCTAATCAGTTTAAAATACTTCAAAGTAAATGTATCAATCCTAGACGACATAGCTACCATATACTATGTCGCCATATATAGGTTTACAATCAAAGCCGTAATGTCGTATTGGAAATTGGGTTTCCATCATGAGTCAAGGCTAGGGACGATCTCCTTACCAATTCGAGACACTTTAGCAAATCTCTCAGGATCCCCCGCAGTGAACCCTTAGATCCTGCAGGGTCGGTCCACAAATACTTTAGTGGATTAGTTATGCCTGAACACACGCTTCCCAGTCCTATTGAACCGACAAATTGGTCACTATCGACCAATAAAATCGAGGCCTCATAATCCATTATCCACATAAGTAAAATGTCAGGGCTTGCAAAACCCTGATACCACTTCTAGCTAGAAAGAAACGTGTGCACTCCCTACGTTCCCTTGTCCCGTTTCTGGCTCTTACCGGGGTGTGAGGCTCGCGAAGTAACGCTATACACAAAGCTATGCCAAAATAAGTTGTGCTTTGATCATCGACCACGAGGCTCTGCTTTTCAACAAAAGCCTTGATCATTTGCATCTTGGAATGCCACATTGACAATTCACGCCATGAGATCGATAACTACCAATATATAACCTCTGAGCTCGTGCGTCTCAGAGAAGAGTGTTAAGCAAGAGAATAAATTCTCCGCCACCAACAGATATATATTAAAAAGAGATCAATTTACATGGAATGAAATCCAATGTCAGACACACATCCATTTACAAGTCCATTTTGGGTCTGAACGAAACCGGAGACACCTTACTCCTAGTCCTGTATGGCCAATACGGAAGAGAGGTTCTCGCATATCCGGACGATCAACAAGTACATCCGGACAACTATCACTTTAACCCTTTCCTAGGAGCGACCCAGTTCAGGGCATTAGTAGTCGCCCATTCGATGCGAAGATCACCAGTCTTCAATCACCGTCTTCAATGTCTTTGGCTTTAATCGTCGTAGTAATTATTCAGAATGGGTTAAACCCGGTCTTTCCGAATAACTCGCGTATTTTATAATCAAAATCAAGTGCTATAAATGCACATCATACGCCTCATTTCAATTCAGAATATTCTTTTAACAAAATATTCATATTAAAAGGGAAAGATTCCCATCAATTTTATCAAAGATAAATTCTTTCTAATTTATTCTTTAAACTTCTCTTTAAAGATCCATTAAAACACCAATTTGATTTTAATATCAAAAATCATTACTTTATGGTTGTTCAACTTTTAAGAAACTTAATCTTGTCTTTAACTGGGTCAAAGAACCAATATAATTTAAAACACAGTTCATGATAAACCCAAAATCAACTTCCATTAAATGTGGAATTTTCGCAGAAATCAAATCAATACATAATCGATATAAATTTCCTGTAACACCCCGCATTTTTATTGAAATGAAAAATGTGGAAATATGTATGTATATTATATACATAGATATATTTAAGGGAAAACTTAAATAATGACAATAAATATTTCACGTAATAAGTTCATGCAGTGAAATAAAGGAAAATTTAAGTGCAATACATGAAATGTGAAGAAACGCATGCAAATAGTTAAATAAAAAAGAAAATTTTGAAGAACTTCAGGAATTTGGTCAAGAAATTAGCGTCATTGCATTCGTGGCGATTTTCTGATCAATTAAGACCTATGGTTTGCAGAAAACCGATTAAAATGAAGAAGATATCTTTAAATTAAATATTGCAGCAAAATATGAAAAAGAGGAATGAGAAAAGAATAAAGTTTAGCATTGTTCTAAGGTTTGGAAGCAAAAGACTTAGTAGCCCATTTGGTTAGAACATGTGACGTGCATACAGGAGGTACAGGGTTCGATCCACGCCAGCACCTTAATTTTGTTTTAGGGAATGGCTAAAAAGTGGCTTAGTGTGAACGCAGTTCAAAAAGTGGTTTAGTGTGAAAATGGTTAATTGGAAAGATAGCTAAAAAGAAATATATATATATATATACATATATATATATATGACGTGTACGCATCATATGGCACACATGGCACATTTTTGTTGGTCAAGGATTGTTTTTTTTTAACGTGGCATTTTCTGGTTGGTTGGGTGACGATTTTTTGTATTTGGGTTGATGTGGCTTTATTTGATTGGTCTGGTGAGGTGTCTTTGTGTCATGATGATTTGGATGCTTTGGATGGATCCTAGGTTGATCCAAAGGCTAGAATTAATCCTAGACTTCTATATAATCAACTCAAACCCTAAACCTAAAACACATAAACACATTCAATGAAGTCGTCATGTTGTCTCTCTCCGAACTAGCGTATCCTCCATCGTCTTAAAACTAGAATATCTTCTTCAACTAGAAATCAATTAGAAGAACATCAATAGTCTACACCAAAGGAATAGCTTAACAAATTCAGAAATCAGATTCCAGAATACAAGAACTGTTCTTTTTCTGTAAGTTCAGTTATATTTCAGATTTAAATATATAAAAGAAATGACTTGAAATAAATCGAATCTAGAACTGTGCCTAATTGTGATTCTAATTCATGTTTATCCTTATGAAAAATCTGAAATTAACTATGCCTACGAGACTATTGTGATTTGTATAATTGGACCTATCGTATTGTATATTAATTTGTTGATGCTTTTATGTTATGTTATGTACATGTTCATAAGCTAAGTCATGTTCATATATGCTTATATGTTTAGATCTACATGCTTGCTTTTATATTATGTTATGTACATTTTCATAAGCTAAGGTATGTTCATATATGCTTATATGTTTAGATCTACACGCTTGCTTTTATGTTATGTAAAGTACATGTTCATAAACTAAGTCATGTTCATATATGCTTATATGTTTAGATCTACATGCTTGCTTTTATGTTATGTTATGTACATGTTCATAAGCAAAGTCATGTTCATATATGCTTATATGTTTAGATCTACGCACTTGCTTTTATGTTATGTTATGTACATGTTCATAAACTAAGTCATGTTCATATATGCTTATATGTTTAGATCTACATGCTTACATATTTAGATCCAAGTTAATACATATGTGTAAGAACTATGTAAATTCCTATTCATATGCTTAAGATCTATGTTAATTGGATCTAACTCAAGTACAAGTTCACATTGATATGCCTGATTAAGTTTGTATTGTTCATGAAAAAATTGTATTACACATGCTTCGTTAGATTCATATTATATTGTGCTGTTGGAATGCTGTATGTTCCTTTCTTTTCCCTTTTGTTTATGAGTTAAGCTAATTTGCGAGCCTAACATTACATGTAAATTATGCGAACAAATAATGGGGGGAAATGTTGGGGTTTACCATGAAATTACATGCTAATGGCATAGATTGGATCATAATCATGTAAATGATTAATAACATGAAATGGTATAATTTTATACCATTAATTATGAACATAATTTAAATAATAAATGTGACATGACAACATTTGTGGATAATTTACATATAAACTTGACATAAATGATGAATGTAAATTAAATAAAGGATGAACATGCCTAACCCGAGGTTAGATTGAGTTGTGGTGTAAAACTGCCCGGAACCGCTCGGCACATCCAGTAATAGCAGCAGCACCTATCTAATGTGAGAGGTTAGTGCATCATTCCCAAGAAAAACCCGAGGTTAGATTGATTTATGGTGTAAAACTGCCCGGAACCGCCCTGCACATCCAGTAACCGCAACAACACAGATCTAATGTGAGAGGTTGGTGCATTAATAAATCAATTAATGCTAATGAACAAGACATGCTAAGAATGGTAGGGTTAATTTAACAAAGGAAACACTTAACCAATACAACATGTTAATTAAACAAATGGTAGATCTAAGTTAAATAAGACAACACTTAACTAGTACAACATGTTAATTAAACCAATGGTAGGGTTAAGTTAACTAAGGCAACACTTAACCAATATATAACATGATGTATGATAGGGTTAAGTAACACAAAAAGGCAACACTTAACCAATATAATATGATGAACGAATGGGGTTAAGTTAATAGAAAACACTTAACCAATACAACATGATGTGTGGGTGGGTTAAATTAACATGAATGGACAACAGTTTACCAATATTACATAAACGAAGTGGATAGGGTTAAGGCAAGCTTAACCAATAATACGTACTGACTTGATCAATGGGAGGGTTAAGTACATCTCGTGTAGGTGGGTAATATTAGTGTATATAGGGCCACAAACTTAACCGTTAAATAAACATGGTTGAATCGGTGGGAGGGTTAAGTACATCTCGTGTAGGTGGGTAATATTAGTTTATATAGGCCCACAAACTTAACCGTTAAATAAACATGCTTGAATCAGTGGGAGAGTTAAGTACATCTCGTGTAGGTGGGTAATATTTGTATGTATAGGCCCACAAACTTAACCAGTAGGAAACCCTAGTAATGGGGACTCATTTCAGCAGTAACCCACATAGATGTATCATGGTACCCTGAACTAGGCAGGGTGGGGCACGATTACTGGGCTGATTATAAGTGGTCAAAATAGCGGTAGGGGGTACGTCAATGTAGGTTCCGACGGTTTACAGGCGTGCACATACTCCGGAGTGGGAAAAAGCAGGCACTGGGCACTAGTAGTTACACTCTGTGCATCTTGAATCATGTCGGGTTGCTATCATAAGGATTGATACACCTTATGGTGGGACCAGCACAGGGTATCTACACGCAAGAGAGGGACGATTGACACAGACACATGGAACATTAATACAAGTAGGGAGCCGATCGATAGGGTAGTAAGGGTACATCTAACATATTCATGGCAATTAGACAGATTGAGGTGGAATCCTCACAATAGATGTGCACCTGAAGGCTACCACAATTGCGGGGATTGGGATCACATTATCATATGATCACTTTATGCAGATTACTAGTTGGGACACTAGTTAGGTGGTGCAGAGACATAGAAATCAGAATAAAAGGTAGTAGCGAAGCAGAGAAAGAGTAGAAGTGCATTTAGTTTATCTCGCCTTATCATATATATGCTAATCGTATATTATCTTGTTATCCTTGTTATCACGGTATTGTCTTATATTCCGTTTATTCATGTCATGATGCTTTTTCCTATCTACATGTTGAAAGTCACTGGACTTACCAGACTTATGCTTGATCTAGTTTGTTTCGCCTCTTTTCTTCCGTCCCCCCCCAAGGTTCACAGGGAGGAAATGTTACCACTTAGCTCAGTTTTCTTTCCAAGCTCGAAGATAGTCGATGTATTGCTTTGGACTCTCTCTTCAACTGCTATGGCATGCTTTATTGGGGAATATCATTGTTATTTTTTTCTTTTGTACTTGGAAGTTTTTGAATCAAGACAGAAGTTCTATGTATTACTTTTAAGAATAATTGAGACAATTGTAATAAAAGCTTGACTGAACCACATTGTTTATAAAATGACTTTATTTTCCGCTGCTTTATTTGTCTGCCTTGTAATTTATCTGCATCTTTTACCTAAAACGCTCCATCAAAGTTAAGGCATTCCCTTTGTGAGTGACCTTAATGAACGTGAGGTGTTTCACTTGGTATCAGAGCTGGAGGTTTCCGGATCAAATAAAAGATTTGAAAAATTATTTTCAAGATGGTTTTGAAAGAAGCATTTTCTAAAGAAAATTTTTGTTTTAAAGGCATAAGCCCCCAAAGCCATATGCACTATCTTTTGATCCTCTGTTTGAATCCTTATTTCCTTCTTTCTTCAGTCTCTGGGGCTCCTAGCTTTCTAGGAGGTAACCTCATCGCGGCGTGGTTCCGTAGGCTTGATGAGACTACAGTACCTGTCGAAGGGCGAAGAAGGCCCAACTTCCATCTATAGCCGTAGTAGTTTCACCTACGACTAATTTTCTTTCAAGCTTTGAAGGCTTTCCGTACGATGGAGGCATCTTTCAAGAGACTTGTCAACATGTTACACAAGGATGGTAAAGATAAGAATGAGGGAGTTTGGCTAAGGAGCACAGCCCAAAGATGAGAAACTCATGGATATGGACTTGGTTCACAAAGGAGGTAAAAAGGAAGAGGTGTAAGTGGAAGAATCACAGGACAAGAAGGGGGGAAAGAATAGTAAAACCTAAGACAAGAGGAAGTGTCTTTATTATGGCATAATGGGTCATATAATTAAGGACAAGGGCACAAAAAAGGATAGCATTTTCCGGAGGGCAAGTGCATGCTCTCACCACCAGCGTACCTGAAAGAGAGGTAGAAAAGCTTCTGTTGAAAAAGTTTAGTTTTTCTTTTTGATCATCCTGTTAGTACTCTTTTTTATTTTAGCGCTTCACATTCGTTTATATCTACTTCCATAGTTGAGTCTCTGCACCTTAGTACTTGTATAGTAGAAGATCCTATCATCGTCTCAAATCCAATTGGTGGCTCGGCTCATTTAACTTTGGTTTGTAAGGATTTGAGAATAGCTATATTAAGTATTGAGTTTAAGTGTAATTCTTATGTTTTTGGTTTCATGGGCTATGGGTTCATTCTAGGCATGGATTGGTTAGCTAGTAATTGTAAAAGGAGGGTAATTAGACTTTTGACTTGCCCGGGAATACCCTCGAGATTTCGTGTGATCTTAAGGGATCAGTTAGGCTTAGCTACCTAGAATTACTTGATGCATCTTTCGATGATTTGTGATTCGTTAGAGTAGTCCATGAGTATGCAGATGTTTAGGGGTTTGTCCTCTAAAACGCGAGATAGACTTCCGCATATATCTAGTTGACAATGCAAAGCCAGTTGCATTACCTGTACGACACATGGCTCCGAGAGAGAGGAGGGAACTCAATAAGCAAGGAGGGGAGCTACTTGAGGAAGGGTTCATAAGAAGAGAGCTTGAGGAAGACAATCCTTGAAGAAGCGTTTACATGATACCGCGGAAGTAGTGGAGCCAAGCATGCTTAGGGAAGTGGAAGTGGAGCAAGATGCCACGATTAGACGAGCTCCTACATGCATCCTTGGATTGGAGGTCAAGAAGTTACGGAACCGAGAGGTCAAATGGTTAAAGTCCAATGGGGAGATGATCAAGGAGATGCGACTTGGGAGACGGAAGACAAGATGCGTACGCTGTACCCTTTCCTTTTGGAGGGTATGTTCTTAACTTCTTTTTTTTTCTATCGCTTTTTATACTTATTATATCGTTCACTATGTCCTTTCGATTACATCTTCAATCTTTAAGTAGGATAATCCTATGGTTGTAAATATGTGTTTGAGACATGTTATGTTTGGTGGATGCAAGTGTTTGCTAGTGGTTGCTCGTGGATGCATTTATACACATATTAGGCACTAGATCGGCTCAATCACTTTCATATTACATATGAATAATTGTGCATAATTAATTTGATGGATGTATATTGAATGTGTTATCATATGGATGTTGCATTTGTATGAATGATTGTGCACACATGTAAAAATGATATGTATCATTAAGATTCTTTTGCATACATAATGGACGCATGACACTATCATGAATTGCATTAAGTAGGTCGACTGAGTGAGTAGACCTCCTGATTTTGCATTAGAGTAAGAACATATACACATACTATGCATATGTTCATGAAAAGCATTAGAAATCTTTTAAGGACAATGGATGCTTGTGGATGATGGATGAGTAGATTGATGATTGGATGGTAGGATACATTCTTCTTAACACAGAGATTTCCGGGACGAAATCCTTTAAGTAGGGGAGAATGTAACACCCCGCATTTTTAATGAAATTAAAAATGTGGAAATATGTGTATATATTATATAAATAGATATATTTAAGAGAAAAATTAAATAATGACAATAAATATTTCATGTAATAAGTTCATGTAGTGAAATGAAGGAAAATTTAAGTGCAATACATGAAATGCAAAGAAACGCATGCGAACAATTAAATAAAAAATAAAAATTTGAAGAGCTTCAGGAATTTGGTCATGAAATTAACGTCATAGCATTCGTGGCGATTTTTTGATCAATTTAGACATATGGTTTGCAGAAACCGATTTAAAATAAAGAAGATATTTTTAAATTAAATATTGCAGCAAAATATGAAAAAGAGGAATGAGAAAAGAATAATGCTTAGCATTGTTCTAAGGTTTGTAAGCAAAAGACTTAGTAGCTCATTTGGTTAGAACTTGTGACTTGCATACAAGAGGTACAGGGTTCGATCCCCGCCAGCGCCATATTTTTGTTTTAGGGGAATGGATAAAAAGTCGCTTAATGTGAACGCAGTTCAAAAAGTGGTTTGATGTGAAAATGGTTAATTGGGAAGATATCTAAAGAGAAATATATATTATATATATATATATATATATATATATATATATGACGTGTATGCATCATGTGGGACACGTGGCGCATTTTTGTTAGTCAAAGATTGTTTTTTTAAACGTGGCTTTTTCTAGTTGGTTGGGTGACGATTCATTTGTATTAGGGCTGATGTGGCTTTATTTGATTGGTCTGGTGAGGTGTCTTTGTGTCATGATGATTTGGATGGTTTGGATGGATCCTAGGTTGATCCAAAGGCTAGAATTAATCCTAGACTTCTATATAATCAACTCAAACCCTAAACCTAAAACACATAAACACATTCTATGAAGCCGTCATGCTGTCTCTCTCTGAATTAGCGTATCCTCCATCTTCTTAAAACTAGAATATCTTCTTCAACTAAAAATCAATTAGAAGAAATCAATAGTCTACACCAAAGGAATAGCTTAACAAATTCAGAAATCAGATTCCAGAATACAAGAACTGTTCTTTTTCTATAAGTTCAGTTATATTTCAGATTTAAATATATAAAAGTCATGACTTGAGATAAATCGAATCTAGAACTGTGCCTAATTGTGATTCTGATTCATGTTTATCCTTATGAAAAATCTGAAATTAATTATGCCTATGAGACTATTGTGATATGTATAATTTGACCTATCGTATTGTATATTAATTTGGTGATGCTTTTATGTTATGTTATGTACATGTTCATAAGCTAAGTAATGTTCATATATGCTTATATGTTTATATCTACATGTTTGCTTTTATGTTATGTTATGTACATGTTCATAAGCTAAGTCATGTTCATATATGCTTATATGTTTAGATCTACACGCTTGCTTTTATGTTATGTTATTTACATGTTCATAACCTAAGTCATGTTCATATATGCTTATATGTTTAGATCTACATGCTTGCTTTTATGTTATGTTGTGTACATGTTCATAAGCTAAGTCATGTCACTACACCAAATAAGCAAATTTGAAACATATAATACTTTTTTCCTAAAACCTTTTTTTTAGTTTCTAAGCTTGAAATGGTTATTTGGTGTTTCTATATCGACCAAAGTGTTTCCATTAATTTTGTTATATTTAAATATATAATTTATTTAAAAAATATTAATTATTGGCCTGTTATTAAAATGTTCCTGCTAACGAATGAAATTTCATTCCCTACTCTTCGGCCCATATTCATAGCAAACCAAAGATTAGGCCGCTCTCCTTTTCTTTTCACCTAAACTTCTTAGTGCGTATTTTTTTCCAGATCCCCATTCAAGCTCTCTGTCATTTCAAAATCAATCTTTGAAGGTATGTCTTCTAAATTGATGCATGTTTATTTCTTCACCGCCCCTTGCTGGTGGCATCCCTTTTTCGTGTTGAATTTGTGAATCGATTTAAATTCGAGATTCTTATGTTAAAATTTAAAATCGATATATGGTTAATCGATTGAACTTCTGCCATGGATCTAAGATGCTTCAAAATGATTCCAATTGAAATTAAACAGCTGTTAATATTTTGATTTTATTTTTTCAAATTTTAAAATATTATTGTTTAATGAAGCAGGTTCAGCATTCGAAACTGGATTTGTCCAATTCCAACTATATTCGAATTACTTTTACTTGTTATGGATTACGGGTTTTAACCTACTATCAATAGAGGATTATGCTTGATTTAAAATCTAGAAAATACGAATAATGATATGAAAGTGGTGTTCCCTTCGATGTAATTAAAGACAAATATCATGGTGTTTGACGATTTCGACATGGTTGAATGTCCAATTAATTACCAGTATAATTAATTGGAGACTAGCAGTATAATTAATAGGGGATTAAGCACGTTTTTTTATTACCAGTATAATTGGAGACTAGCAGTTTTTAGGCTCAGCATTCTTTTTTATTACCAGTATTTGGATTCACAACAGTTTTTCTGTCCATATACTCATTTTCAAATGATAATTTCAGTATAATACGTTCAGTATGCAGTACATGTTACGCAATACTATGTATAGCAACCTTAGACTATGTCAGTGGGTAGAGAAATATGCATACAAATTGTAGCACCTTATTCATTAAGGCATTTCCACTTCAACCTATCCTAGCTTGTGGCCACTAAATTGTAATGTACATATAACTGAAAATGCATAATGGGTTGAAAATATTTAATTGAAATAGTTTGATCTATTAATATTTAAATCTAAATCTAACTTTAGAAGTAGTTTCACATGACTGAATATATATCAAGTGAAGTTAGGATTGACAGTTCACTTTCCTTGTTTCTTCATCTGTCTTTCTTCTTTTATCATTTCTTGAAAATTCTATTTATCTACAGTTCATGTTATAACAATGTTCATAGATCTATCTTATATCATCGATATGAGAATTCAGATTCAATTATCATTGCTCTCTTTGAAAGATTAATTTCAACATCCAAATAAAATAGGAGTATTGTACTACTGCATCTTGGTGAACAGTGGGAGCGCACTGTACTACCTATATTTGGTGACGTTATTGCAATTATATATCTCCATGAATTATGTTTACAAGATCAATGAGTTATAGTTTTTGGATCTATCAACATTGGCAATTTGCCAACCACGCTAAGTCAGACCTTACATGAATTATGCTTTCATCATTTGTTTATTCTTGTTGATTGGATATTACTGACTAGTTCATTGAATTAGTTATTGCAAAGAGCAGTTAATCACATAACAACTTTCATATCATAAATATAAATGATTTACATGTTTCAGTTAATCAAGTATGGTTTTTCCTAAACAATAATACACAAAAATCCAAAGCTGCATCTATGAAATCAAAACCAAAAAAAAATACACAGAACTCCAAAGATATTTTCCTAAACAATAATACATAGATCTCCAAATATATTTTCCTAAACAATAATACACAAAACTCCAAAGCATGGGTTGTAATAGTTTCTGTTATAACCGACTAACATTAATGCTGACAAATTCGGGTAGCTTTGCATGTAGTATTACCTTTGTATATGACAACACATCATATATAGAACGGGAGAAGGTACGGAGTCGATCAATTCTCTATGCATTTACCATTCATATATCCTGGCTTACATATGGGGACTTTAATAATTCTTTGAACCCAAAAGATAAGTAAGAAGGTTTGTCCATTCTTTTATCAGTTTATCTTATATTTTGAGTTTTAACAAATATATATTGCAATGTAGTCTTGCTGCAATTTCTATGCAGGGAAGAAAATTAAGTTGGCAGAAGAGAGGTATGGCAACAAATATTGAAAAAGTAATTTTAATACAAATGTACTTGTACAATATTTTATGCAATTTTTTTTTGTCAAATTAAAAATTCCAAGATGACAGGAATGGACAAATATTTCCGAGACAACCAAGAATGAACCCAATGAGCTTTGTGAATGTTAAAGAGTGATTATCCAACTTCACGAAGATAAGCATACTTGTAGTAATAATGTAGATACTAAGTTCGATCCTTCTCCGAGCAACACAGGGCACTGCTCTTTCAAATTTAAAACCATCATTCAAGCGATGATTTTCCACATATTACTGAAGGCTCATGACCTTCAATTCAGATTGCAGAAATACTTTGTAGGTATGTCTAAGCTTGAATTACATTTCTTTGCTTTACCTTGGATTAAATTACGGTTCTGAATGGATAAATAATCTATTTGATATCCTTACAAGAGGATTGATGAATTATTATTCTCTCAATTTTTGTCTTAAAGTTCATTGGCATTGGAAAAGTGTTAATGACGGTCATGTTTCAATTTCTATGTTGCACTATTTGGTTTATTCATTCGTTGATGTTAGTGATTGGTTTATATAGTGATTTATATGTGAAGCTTGTGTGAGGTCAGTCTGATAACTTACAGTTGCAGATTGGTAGTGAGTTCTGCAACAGTGAAGCATGGAAGTCTTTATTAGCCGTTGTATCTACTACATTATTTGAATAATTCTCTTATAAGCAAAAGGTAGTTTTTCGAAATCCTTAAACATTTATTTGAATTCTATTACAGGAAAAAAACTATGAACACATTAACTAGTTGTGCTCGAAGAAGAAGATAAAGCTTTACTGGTGATTTTCAATGGTGGCAACTATTTCCTGGAGTATGTGAAGAAGAATATTACAGTTAGATGCTTTTTATTTGGTTTCTTTTCCAGAATAATTAACCTACTTTTGTTCCTTGATTGTGTGAGTATTATACCAGGTTTACTGAAGTTTAAAATTTATAAGCTTATTGATTTAAAGAAATCAGATGATGGTCTTCCTTTAGTTATATTTTATGATGGTACTCGTAAGAAATGTTCCAAAAGAAAAAAAGAAGAAGAAATAAACAAACAAAAATACAGTAATGCATCTCCACTCTCAGCATGCCTCATAGCTTAAAGATGGGCTACTTTGTCCTTTATTAGATAAACCATGCAGATTAAGAAGAAGAAAATAGGAGTTATGAAATCAGTCAATTGGTGAGCGCAACTACTCTTATTAACAAATAACTTTTCCTTACGCCAAGATATGAATTCTCGATCTAATGTTATGCATTCATGTTCACTTAATTTGATTTCCATTATACTTTGCAGCAAGATATTTTGATATACGTGGTTATAGATGGGCTGTCGATATGTTAACTTATATAAAGAAGAAATATGACATTCCTTAGCTCTACGTCAAGGAAAATGGTCAGTATGTTCAATTGCAGAGGGAAGAATCCAAAAGATTTTTCTTAGTAAAATTATAGCATATCATGTTTTCAATAAATAAATAAATTTAGTATGATATATTGAAGAAGGAAAATTATCATTCTTGCATTGAAATTTTACAGGAACAATGCAGCTTGATTACAACAACAATAAGTTACCACTAGAAAATGCGATTTCCGAACAAGATAGGGTTCATAACATGATTCTTCATCTACAAGAAATTAGAGATGCTATGGATCAGTAAGTTAACATTACTTGCATGGCTAAACCGCTAGGAAAAATGTAGACATCATGACATGATATTTAATTAAATGGAAGAGAAAACTCGGGATAAAAAGAGAAGAGTTACTAACGGTAATCTCATCTTATAAAAACGAAGGATTAAAGAAGGATATTTTGTTTAGTCGTTGACGGATAAGTATAAGCGGATTTCAGCATACACTAAGAGTTTCCATAATATTTCTGGGAGTAGAGGGAATTATCATGTTCTAGTCATTATAGCTGATAGACAAGTTTAGCATTTTACACATAAGAAAACACTGTTTAGTTCGCGCAACACATAAACAACTTAGCCTACAATTTTATGTAAGTAGGAATCCAGATGTTCCACGTGACACTCTAAATCATCGAGAACAAGCAGCCATAAAAGCTATCGTTGAAGCCAGGTGTTATCTTTTCAGTATATAAATATTCATTAGTAGAACTACTAATAAGATATAATTGTTATTATCTTATTTTAAACAGAAATGGTTGTAAATATCATCTTATGAAGTCTTGGTCTGGTTTAACAAAAAGGTAAATGTATATCTCTACAACTTTCTACTAACTACGTAGTTTATACATGTAGACAACAGAGAAACCCAAGGTTGCTATCCCTAGTGTTGGAATTCATGTTCACACACAATACATGCCTAGGCTACAAGCACTCATTGATTTCATGAGATTAAAGGCTATTTGGGGCCTCACATAGGTAAGTGTACTTTGTTCTCAATATAGTGCAGTATCTTTGTTTAGAAGCCTACATAACCTTCTATAGAACTTGCATAATATTTTTCACAAGTAGAATGGCCTTGAAGAATCATTCAAGATGCTACAATAGTAGGAGTTGTTGTAGTTTTCAGCATAGTTTACATTAATTAAACAAAACATATGATGAAAAACTGTTGTATAACAAATATTGAATATGTTATTTGAGTTCATTTTAATTATTTGTGTTAAGCATGAGTATATTCAAATTTCCAGGTCAAGCTTCCTCTAAAGATGAGCATATTTTACGAGGTTATTACAAACCTGATATAGGATTTGATTTCTTAGAAATCCGTAAGGAAAAATAACTGTATATGATTAAAACTTTCAATGTGTACTGACATGACTATAGACGAATTTTTCTTTATTTTGACCATTTATGTTACCATCCCATGAAAAACTAACAAATTTTGGACAAATTGATTTTTGCATGGCAGGGTATGCAGGGAAACCTGCTTCTGAATGTAAGTGATCTTTTACATCTCTTTTTAGAACTTGCATGCCTTAATATACTTTGCCATTTCAATATGTGTATAAACTAATGAAATCCGAGCTGCCAATGAAACAACACAATATCGCAATGATTGGTCTTATATTACCACCTACAGTTAAGGCAAAAATTATAAGGCCGTATAAGTGGTTTTTGATGTTAATAGACGATAACCAAGGCATGTTTTTTCTTTATTGACTGCACATGTACAGAAAATAAAAGTCAACTCCTGATTGGGACTGTTATTTTGTTTACAATGAGTTGTTAAAGCGTCCATTATTGCTTCCACCGTTAACAGGTTTAAACAAAATTCAATCATAGGAACATAAGGAATGAGACCAAATGTTAAAATCCAAACTTCCCAATAAAGGAAAGCCCAGATTGAGTTGAGGACAAGACGAATCAGAACACAAACAGAAGAACATTTCATTGCTTATTACAACAATTTCATCAGAATACAAGAATATACAGAGCATGAATAAATATTACACATCATAAATTATCAGAGATTTAAATACATTACTGCAGCAGAAATTAATATAAAACACAACTAAAGGTGATATACGGATACAGAGCTTTCCGAATATCATTCCAGCTGTAAACCAGGATCCTGTGAATATAAAACTGCAAAACCAAAACTACTAGCTACCCGTGTAGAAAATAGGGGCACCCAGAGTTTAGGTTAAAACAATAAACTCCAGGTCAGTCATGTGACTGGTGTGAGAACTAAAACAGTAATCTTTTGATTTTAAAGTTAGGTAAATCAAGGGACTACGCCGTATAACACGGAACGGGTTTCCTCCCAAGAATACCAGTGCATAAAACAACAGCGCAATGCTAAATAGAGAACAATGAAGCTATTATAAGACTCAAGAATGCTTGGTACGTAAAATTTCATGTTTTATTATTACTATAAGTGTATAGTGTCAAAAAAATTTCAATCATAAGTATCAATCATAGACGGCATAAGTGCCCCATACCACTATGTCGCCATATATAGGTTTACAATCAAAACTGCAAGATGTCGTATTGGAAGTTGGATTTCCATCTGTGAACCGAGGCAAGGGATCATCCTCACCGCTTCGAGATGCTCTAGCCCGCCCCTCAGGTCAGAGCTCAAGTGACCTTTGGATCTTCAGGGTCGGTCCACCGATGTGGATTAAAATGCCTAAACACTGTGTTTCCTCGCCCTTTGGGGAGTAAATGAGTCCTATGACTCCATCGGCTACACGTAGTCACCGATATATCCGAGGCACCTCGCAATCCAACAACCACACAGGTGAAAATAATATAAATGTCAGGGCTGGTAGGTCACTGACACCACCCTAGCTAGAAGGAAACGCATGCCCTCCCTGATGTCCTCTCCCGTTTTCGGTTCACAACCGGGGTGTGAGGCTCGCGAATTAACACTACAAAGCTATGACACACAGGCGGTGCTTTGATCATCAACCACAAGACTTTGCTTTTCAACAGAAGCCTTGATCATTTGCATCTCAGCATGCCACACAGGAAATTCACGCTATGCAACTGATATCAATCACATAGAATGAAATCTGATGTCAGACACACATCTATTTACAAGTCTGTTCTGGGTCTGAACGAAACCAGAGGAACCTTATTCCTCGCATATCCATCGATCTCCAAGTACGTCTGGACGATCACCAAGTGATTCCCTCCTCTTGGGTGTACAGCCCAATCAAGATCATTAGTAATTATCCAAACGATGTGAAGACCTCCGGTCTTCAACCACCGTCTTCGTCCACGACACATCGTCGAATCAGTTATTCAGAATGGGATAAACCCAGTCTTTATGAATAACTCGCATATATAATAAACAAGTGACATATGCCTCATTCCAATTCAGAATATTCTTTTATTCAAATATTCACATCTATAGGGAAAGGTTCCCATTAATTTTATCAAAGATAAATTCTTTTAAATTTATTCTTTAATCTTCTTTTGGATTTCAATTCAAACCAAATTATGGTTTATCCAAACTAGTCGGGATTAACGAACCTTACTGAAGTAATCATTTGTTTTAAATTTCCCAATCCCAACCTATTCATCCAATGAAGTAAAACTGGTAATACTTCATATCTAACACCACGGTGTTATCGATAAATTCAATTACCATTTCACGTTCAAATCTAATTAAAGATTTAACTATTGCCTGGAGAAAAATTAGTGATACTCCATTCTCGATCATTTCAATCTAATTAAAGATTCATTAAAACTCCACATGCTTTTAATCTTCCCAAAAATCAATATTAATGATTGTTTAACTTGGGAAATCATATCCTATCTTTAACTGGGTTAAAGAACCAATGTCATTTAAAACATGGTTCACGATAAACTCCAAAATCACATTCTATTCCATCAGCCTTTAACCGTAAATTAGCAAGTGAACAATTCCCTAAGTAATAACCCTGAAGGCCGAAACCAACATCAGATCAATACCCAGGAAACCATTCAACTTAACTAATCTTCAGTTAGTTTCTGATTTTCTTAACTCTGTTGGGTCTAAGAACAGTATTATTAAAGATACCATTCACGACAACCCAAAATCACATTCCATTAACGATGGAATCTTCATGGAAAACAAATCGATATACATAATCGATATAAACCTCCATATCCGACTAATAATATAAATGGAATAACGGCAACGCCTTTTAAATTCCAGATATATTAGCAGTCTTCCTCCACAGAAATTCACTTCGATTATTACCAAATCGAATTCCATTCATTCCAATTTATTTGATTAAATTGGAAAACTTTACTTTGGAAAATCTCCTTTAAATCTTATCAAAAAGATTTATAAATACCAAATCACATTTCACTATGAATCGGGTTAAAGAACGAATGTCGTTAAAACACAGTTCACGATAAACCCAATTCCCGTTCCATTAATTATCGAGTTAAAGAACAAGTGTTATTTAAAACACCGTTCACGATAAACCCAAAAATCAATTCCAATTCAATTCCAATTAAATATCATTTAATTGGTATACTTCATTAAATCTAAATAAATAGATTTAATCTTTTTCACAATTGGGTTTAAGAACAGTGTAATGAAGACACCATTCATGACAAACCCAAATCCCATTTGATATTAAATACAAGGCTCTGAATAGAAAATATGTCGGCTTATATTCAGTATCATATTCTACGACCAACAAATATCGTATTGGAAATAACGATATAAATATATCTTTCAAATTTCCATAACAATATCTGTATAATCACAAAATCCAACATCGAAATATTCCAGAGACAATTTCGATTCAAATCCATTCCAATTCAATTATTGAAAATTCTGGTTACTTTTAAAACCCTTTCAAATCCAATTTATTTATTTCAAAAATAAATGGATTATAATTCTAGTTCAAAACTAGTTCGTTTCGATAAAAATCTATTTTTATCTTTTCAAGTATGGAATTTTTCATCCCAATTCTTTCCAAATCATTTCTTATGATTTTACGCTAATAATTGGTATTTTTAATAATTTTATCAAGGCCCGTACAGTCGATTTCCACAAACGGCCATCGAACTGCACTTACAACGACCTTTTCCAAATTTGATTTGTACATAATTCCAAATCCAACCGTTAGATTTCAAATTTCTAATATTCATTGGAAAGCTTTTTTCGATACGAACCCAATGGTTCCGGTTTCAGGAGAATCCGACGGTCGGATCTCCCGTAATATCCATTCGAAGTCAATGGTCGAAATTCGCGAACTGCCGCAGCGCGACGCGTTCTATTCAGGCCATTATATTATATATATAATATATATTTCGTCGATTTCAATTCTAAATGTATTTTATAATTCGTTTTCAAAACCATTTCCACTTCATACTCAATTTTAAATCAAAATTGAACATTCCATATCATTAATATATAAATGATAATATTTTCAAAATATTAGATTTTTGAAATCACTTCCTTTTCTATATTTATTGCAAAAACGAATATAATCGATATAAATATTGTTCGCGTCAAAATGGCGCAAATTTAATCCGCACGTCTTTATATATTTCAATAACTTCGTTATTCTTATTCAACAAATGAATATTTTCTTCAACACATGAATATATATTTCATTCAACACATGAATATTTATTAATTCTTACTTACATTAAAAATGTGAATTTTATTGCATAAATATTTCGTTCAACATGTGAATCGTTTCAACATATGAATACTCTCAACACATGAGTTTTCTTCTATTCAACACATGAATATATATTTTATTCAAAACATGAATTTTTATTTTATAATATTCTTTATTTTCAAAATTGGAATGAGGCCCAATCAATTACCATATAATGTTAATTATATGGATTCGATACAACACATGTATATAATAGCAACGATAATAATCAACCATCATCCAGAGTGCACCACACAACTGCATAAGCATTAAATATAAATGATTAACGCTTCCACGGTCTGTCGACCAATCTATCGACATACAACTAAATAATTGGGATTAGTGCACGGCAAATATCATCCCAACACCCGTGTGGGGTTTCAAATCAACAAACACATATTTTTATTTATGCAGTTGGACGACGTGTAAAATTTATCGTCCCAATCAATATCAGTCAAATTGGTATACATAAACAAATCGTCTGATTTGCAAATGAAGATTTATTTCAACACATGAATATTATTTTCCATTCCCCATCACTTATCAAATTCACACAAACAAACCAATCAAAACACAACCAAACAAACAAGTCATCCATGGTCTGTGGACGACGGGGAAACAATTCATATATGCAGTTATAAAATAAATAAGTTTATGAAAACAATTTTGGTGAGAAGTTCTCACCTTAGGGTTCCACTCTTCTAGTTTTATTTCTGAAGTTCTGAACGGTTTTATTGCCAGCGCGTAGCGTTCTTCTTCGTGATTTCCACGTAATCTGTTTCACGCAGTTGATATTAAAAATCACATTTTTATCATTACGCTTTACATATAGAAATAAATCACATTTTTATATTACTGTTATGTATATAAAAATCGTGTTTTTATAGATTCTCTTACTGTATAAAGATCGCATTTTTATAAATTCTCTTACTATATAAAGATTGTATTTTTATAACGCTATACATGTAATAAAAATCACATTTTTATTTTCATAAACATAAAAAATTATAAGTTTACAATGCTACTTTCAATATAAAAATTATATTTTTCTTCTCTAACTTCATGATAAAAATCATAACTTCACTTCTATAAAAATCATGATTTAATATATATATAAATCCTATCTTGATATCGCTATTTCTTATATAGAAATCATATTTTTACCAAAACAAAGATGATATTTTTACCAAAACAAAGATCCTATTTTTGTTATATTTTAATTTAATTAATTTAAAAAAACAATAGTATATTTTTGAAACAACTTCTATTTATATTTTTAAAACAAACATTATATTTTGTTAAAACTGATTTTAATCTGAGTAATTATATTTTCAAAATTGATTTTAATATATGTAAGTAGAATAGAAAAGCTCACTGGAATACACCTTCCATTTCGAACTGCAGGCGCCGTATAAATCCTTCAACCCTAGGGCATCAAATTGTCGTTGCCATAGTTCGTCGGAGCCGAATCCGTCGTCATCACGTCATAGCCCACCATCACCGCTACCCGCGCCACCCGATCACCTCGAGCTCGGCGCCCCCGGTCCCCCTGAAAATCAGCTCGACGTCCGCCACTTGGAACCCCGAATACTCACAAACGACGACGCTCCACCTCATCATCTCCGTTGGCTGGAGAGAGCTCGGCGAGCTCTTTGATTTTGTAGCTGGGGTTTCGATTTTCATTGGGTGTAGAGAGAGAGATCGGTAATGAAGAAGTCTGGAGCGATTCCTGTCATTCATCGTTAAAGGGCGGCGGTTTTCTTATGATAAGGGCTAGGGTTTAAAATTAATTTATATATAATTATATTATTCTTTTAATTTCTAAAATTCTTGTTTGTCTATACAAACCCCAAATCAAACCCAATGACTGTCGCTCCTAGCCAAATACCCCCATTCCGGACACTATGGGATAGGTTTCGTAACACAATTTGGCTGTTACGATAGGTTTTCATCAAAATTAAAATATAAATCTATATATATTTAATTTAAACGTACATTTCAAATTACTGGGGCCACATACTAACTCAAAAAATTCTAGAAAAATTATTTCTAGCTTCGTATCGACGATACGGTCCTAACAAAACTAATTTCATCAAATTCTGAGGCCGTTTGAAAAATGGCCATTTTCTGGTCGATCGAAATTTACTAAAACTGTTAAAACACATTTAACTTCGCCACGCTCACACATCGGTTCAGAAAATTATGAATTTTGGAATCTAGCAATAAATTGACATCCCGGATCCAACAAAAGTAGTTTCGTCGAAAACGAAGGTCGTTTGCAAAATTTCCATTTTTAAGGGCCAAAAATTCCATAGCGACTATTCTGAATTTTCAACTGGGCATATCTTTTTATCCCCGCTATGAAATTTCAACTTTTCGATTCGTTGGAAAGATATTCTCATATAGATTCTAATATTTTTGGTTTCGCTAAAATCCAGTTTATTTTGAATCCTGTACATTCATTTGAAATTTGAAATTGAATTTTCAAACTACCGCGCCATTTTCAATTCCTTTTATAATTAAAAATAAATGTTTATAGTCTAACAATGATTCAAATAAATATATACTTTCTAATTCTATTCAAAATAAATTTCTCGTCGTTATTATTTAAAATAATTCATTTTAAATATTCAAAATTCATCAAAATTGCCAAAATAAATAATTTAAACTGGCCCGGATTTCCGGGTTATTACAATCTCCCCCACTTAAAACTATTCGTCCCCAAAAAGGAACGAAGCTGAAAGTTGTTTTACGAATCAACTCAACTTTCATTATGGCCTAAGTTCTTCAACTTTTCGGTTTCTAAAAACTTTTCATATTTCTCAAAAATTTGGCTAACACCCTAAATTTTCGAAAAAATTCGCCATAACCTCCCTTGCACGGGAAAACTGGGAAAATCCCGAAATTGCCATACAGGCCTCTCCAATCCAAAAAGAAAAAGAAATAGCCAAGGGGCTAGCCAATCGGCTCATAAAATCATCCAAAACTCAAGAAATACAATAAACATGTACCTATTTGTCGGGCAAACAATTTTATTCCTCTTCTCTAGCCTCTTTGCAATGACCTGTTCAATGTATATACATGTACATATATGCATTTCCAAACAATTTTCAATACAGTTCAATATTTGGTTCAATTTGACTACATGGTTCAACATTTTAATTAATCAAACAACACAACCAGCAATCAATTAGTTGATTAGATTTTCAAATTCATAACTTTAATACATATACAGAAAATCATGTTTTTGATGCCAATTCACAACAATAGACCCTATCTAGTTGTGGTTCTCACACCAGTCATTTGGAAATATACAGATATCGCACTTTCGGCACTCGAATATAAACACTGATGATGGCGCGCCATCATCAGAATCATACCCGCGAGACTAGAGTGTGATCCTATATCCATCCGGTATATTTAAGGCTTCAATACACATGGATCAGACGTATATTCAAATATCTATATACTTGATTATCCAAATCGATTTAAAATAAACATTCAAATCTGAATAATTGTTTTAAATTTTCAAAACAAAAATTGTTTTCAATTTTATTTTTAAAACATCACTCTTCACACTCGTTCTAGGATACTATTGATCCCATCTTTAACGAGTCATTCTCATTGGATATTACTAATCCAATCTCTGATAAATTCTTTCGTTTGGTTCTAACGTATCTTGTTCTCCGAGCTCTGTAAACCAAAGCTCTGATACCAAAATGTTAAAACCTGAACTTCCCCGTAAAGGAAAGCCCAGATTGATTTGAGGACAAGACGAATCAGAACACAAACAGAAGAACATTTCATTGCTTATTACAACAATTTCATCAGAATATACAGAGTATGAATAAATATTACACATCATAACTTATCAGAGATTTAAATACATTACTGCAGCGGAAAATAATACAAAAACACAACTGAAGGTGATATACGGATAAAGAGCTTTCCAAATATCATTCCAGCTATAAACGAGGATCCTATGAATATAAATCTGCAAAACCAAAACTACTGGCTGCCCATGTAGAAAATAGGGGCACCCAAAGTTTAGGTTAAAACAATAAACTCCAGGTCAGTCATGTGACTGGTGTGAGAACTAAAACAATAATCTTTTGATTTTAAAGTTAGGTAAATCAAGGGACCACGCCGTATAACACGGAACGGGTTTCCTCCTAAGAATACCAGTGCATAAAACAACATCGCAATGCTAAATAAAGAACAATGAAGCTATTATATGACTCAAGTCTCATCTCACAATGCAACGCAAGCAGGAGGATAAAGTTTTTACCTTATAATAGCCAAGAATGCTTGGTACGTAAAATTTCATGTTTTATTATTACTATAAGTGTATAGTGTCAAAATAATTTCAATCATAAGTATCAATCATAGACGGCATAAGTGCCCCATACCACTATGTCGCCATATATAGGTTTATAATCAAAACTGCAAGATGTCGTATTGGAAGTTGGATTTCCATTTGTGAACCGAGGCAAGGGATCGTCCTCACCGCTTCGAGATACTCTAGCCCATCCCTTAGGTCAGAACTCGAGTGACCTTTGGATCGTCAGGGCCGGTCCACCGATGTGGATTAAAATGCCTGATCACTACGTTTCCCCACCCTTCGGGGCACAAATGAGTCCTATGACTCCATCGGCTCACCACCCTAGCTAGAAGGAAATGCATGCCCTCCCTGATGTCCTCTCCTATTTCTGGTTCACAATCGGGGTGTGAGGCTTGCGAATTAACGCTACACAAAGCTATGCCACACAGGCGGTGCTTTGATCATCAACCACAAGACTTTGCATTTCAACAGAAGCCTTGATCATTTGCATCTCAACATGCCACACCGGCAATTCACACTATGCCACCGATATCAATCACACCGAATGTAATCCGATGTCAGACACACATCCATTTACAAGTCCGTTATGGGTCTGAACGAAACCGGAGGAACCTTATTCCTCGCATATGTATCGATCTCCAAGTATGTCTGGACGATCACTAAGTGATTCCCGCCTCTTGAGTGTACAGCCCAATCAAGATCATTAGTAATTATCCAAACGATGTGAAGACCTCCGGTCTTCAACCACCGTCTTCGTCCACGACACATTGTCGAATCAGTTATTCAGAATGGGATAAACCCGGTCTTTCTGAATAACTCGCGTATATAATAAACAAGTGTTACACAAACACAACATACACCTCATTCCAATTCAGAATATTCTTTTATTCAAATATTCACATCTATTGGGAAAGATTCTCATTAATTTTGTCAAAGATAAATTCTTTTAAATTTATTCTTTAATCTTCTTTTGGATTTCAATTCAAACCAAATTATGGTTTATCCATACTAGTCGGGATTAACGAACCTTGCCGAAGTAATCATTTATTCTAAATTTCCAATCCTAACCTATTCATCCTATGAAGTAAAATTGGTAATACTTCATATCAAACACCACGGTGTTATCGGTAAATTCAATTACCATTTCACATTCAAATTTAACTAAAGATTTAACTATCGCCTGGAGAAAAACTGGTTGTACTCCATTCTCGATCATTTCAATCTAATTAAAGATTCATTAAAACTCCACTTGGTTTTAATCTTACCAAAAATCAATATTAATGATTGTTTAACTTGGGAAATCATATCTTGTCTTTAACTAGGTTAAAGAACCAATGTCATTTAAAACACGATTCACGATAAACCCCAAAATCACATTCCATTCCATCAGCCTTTAACCGTGAATTAACAAGTGAACAATTCCCTAAGTAATAACCCCGAAGGCCGAAACCAACATTAGATCAATACCTAGGAAACCATTCAACTTAACTAATCTTCAGTTAATTTCTGATTTTCTTAACTCCATTGGGTCTAAGAACATTATTATTAAAGATACCATTCACGACAACCCAAAATCACATTCCATTAACGATGGAATCTTCATGGAAAACAAATCGATATATATAATTTATATAAACTTCCATATCCGACTAATAATATAAATGGAAAACTGGCAAGGCCTTTTAAATTCTAGATATATTAGCAGACTTCCTCCACTGAAATTTACTTCGATTATTACCAAATCGAATTCCGTTCCATTCCAATTTATTTTATTAAATTGGAAAATTTTACTTTGGAAAATCTCCTTTAAATCATATCAAAAAGATTTATAAATTCCAAATCACATTTCACTGTGAATCGGGTTAAAGAATGAATGTCATTAAAACACAGTTCACGATAAACCCAATTCCCATTCCATCAATTATCGGGTTAAAGAACAAGTGTTATTTAAAACACCATTCACGATAAACCCAAAAATCAAATCCAATTCAGTTCCAATTAAATATCATTTAATTGGTATACTTCATTAAATCTAAATAAAAAGATTTAATCTTTTTCTCAACTGGGTTTAAGAACAGTGTTAATGAAGACACCATTCACGATAAACCCAAATCCCATTTGATATTAAACACAAGGCTCTAAATAGAAAATATATCGGCTTATATTCAATATCAAATTCTATGACCAACAAAAATCGTATTGGAAATAACGATATAAATATATCTTTCAAATTTCCATAACAATATCTGTATAATCACGAAATCCAACATCGAAATATTCCAAAGACAATTTTGATTCAAATTCATTCCAATTCAATTATTGGAAATTCTGGTTACTTTTAAAACCCTTTCAAATCCAATTTATTTATTTCAAAAATAAATGGATTATAATTCTTGTTCAAAACTAGTTCATTTCGATAAAAATCTATTTTTATCTTTTCAAATATGGAATTTTTCATCCCAATTCTTTCCAAATCATTTCTTATGATTTTACGCTAATTATTGATATTTTTAATAATTATATCAAGGCCCGTACAGTCGATTTCCACAAACGGCCATCGAACTGCACTTACAACGACCTTTTCCAAATTTGATTTGTACATAATTCCAAATCCAACCATTAGATTTCAAATTTCCATTATTCATTGGAAAGCTTTTTTTGATACGAACTCAACGGTTCCGGTTTCAGGAGAATCCGATGGTCGGATCTCCCATAATATCCATTCGAAGTCAATGGTCGAAATTCGCAAACTGCCGCAGCGCGACGCGTTCTATTCAGGCCATTATATTATATATATAATATAGATAATATATATTTCATCGATTTCAATTCTAAACGTATTTTATAATTCGTTTAAATTCGTTTCCAAAACCATTTCCACTTCATATTCAATTTTAAATCTAAATTGAATATTCCATATCATTAATATATAAATGATAATATTTTCAAAATATTAGATTTTTGAAATCACTTCTTTTTCTATATTCATTACAAAACGAATATAATCGATATAAATATCGTTCGCTTCAAAATGGCGCAAATCTAATCAGCACGGCTTTATATATTTTAATAACTTCATTATTCTTATTCAACAAATGAATATTTTCTTCAACACATGAATATATATTTTATTCAACACATGAATATTTATTAATTCTTACTTACAATAAAAATGTGTATTTTATTGTATAAATATTTCATTCAACACGTGAATCGTTTCAACACATGAATATTCTCAACACATGAGTTTTCTTTTTTTCAACACATGAATATATATTTTATTCAACACATGAATTTTTATTTTACAATATTCTTTATTTTCCAAATTGGAATGAGGCCCAATCAATTACCATATAATGTTAATTATATGGATTCCATACAACACATGTATATAATAGCAATGATAAATAATCAACCATCATCCAGAGTGCACCACACAACTGCATAAGCATTAAATATAAATGATTAACGCGTACACAGTCTGTCGACCAATCGATCGACATACAACAAAATAATTGGGACTAGTGCACGCCAAATATCATCCCAACACCCGTGTGGGGTTTCAAATCAACAAACACGGATTTTTATTTGTGCAGTTGGGCGATATGTAAAATTTATCGTCCCAATCAATATCAGTCAAATGGGTGTACATAAACAAATCGTCTGATTTGCAAATGAAGATTTATTTCAACACATGAATATTATTTTCCATTCCACATCACTTACCATATTCACACAAACAAATCAATCAAAACACAACCAAACAACAAGTCGTCCATGCTCTATGGACGACGGGGAAATAGTTCATATATGCAGTTATAAAATAAATAACTGTATAAAAACGATTTTGGTGAGAAGTTCTCACCTTAGGGTTCCACTCCGCCCGTTTTATTTCTGAAGTTCTGAACGGTTTTATTTCCAGCACGTAGCGTTCTTCTTTGTGATTTCCATGTAATCTATTTCACGCAGTTGATATTAAAAATCACATTTTTATCATTACGCTTTACATATAAAAAAAATCACATTTTTATATTACAGATATGTATATAAAAATCGTATTTTTATAGATTCTCTTACTATATAAATATCGCATTTTTATAAATTCTCTTACTATATAAAGATCGTATTTTTATAATGCTATACATATAATAAAAATCGCATTTTTATTTTGATAAACATGTAAAAATTATATGTTTACAACGCTACTTTTGATATAAAAATTATATTTTTCTTCTCTAACTTCATGATAAAAATCATAACTTCACTTCTATAAAAATCATGACTTAATATATATAAATCCTATCTTGATATAGCTATTTCGTATATAGAAATCATATTTTTACCAAAATAAAGATGATATTTTTACCAAACAAAGATCCTATTTTTGTTTAATTAATTTTTTTAAAAAAACAATAATATACTTTTGAAACAACTTCTATTTATATTTTTAAAACAAACATTATATTTTGTTAAAACTGATTTTAATCTAAGTAATTACAATTTCAAAACTGATTTCAATATATGTAATTAGAATAGAAAAGCTCACTGGAATACACCTTCCATTTCGAACAGCATGCATTGAATGAATCCTTCAACCTTAGGGCATCAAATTGTTGTCGCCACAGTTCATTGGAGTCGAATCCGTCGTCGTCACGTCATAGCCCACCATCGCCGCTACCCGCGCCACCCCATCACCTCGAGCTTGGCGCCCCCAGTCCCCCTGAAAATCAGCTCGACGTCCGCCACTTGGAACCCCGAATACTCATAAACGACGATGCTCTACCTCATCATCTCCGTTGGCTGGAGAGAGCTCGGGGAGCTCTTTAATTTGGTAGCTGGGGTTTCGATTTTCATTGGGTGTAGAGAGAGATCGGTGATGAAGAAGTCTAGAGCGATTTCTGTCGTTCATCATTAAAGGGCGGCGGTTTTCTTATGATAAGGGCTAGGGTTAAAAATTTATTTATATATAATTATATTATTATTTTATTCTTTTAATTTCTAAAATTCTTGTTTGTCTATACAAACCCCAAATCAAACCCAATGACTATCGCCCCTAGCCAAATACCCCCATTCCGAACACTATGGGATAGGTTTCGTAACCTAATTCGGCTGTAACGATAGGATTTTATCGAAATTAAAATATAAATCTATATATATTTAATTTAAACGTACATTTCAAATTATCGGGGCCACATACTAACTCTAAAAATTCTAGAAAAATATTTCTAGCTTCGTATCGAAGATACGGTCCTAACAAAACTAATTTTGTCAAATTCTGAGACCGTTTGAAAAATGGCCATTTTCTGGTCGATCGAAATTTGCTGAAACTGTTAAAACACGTTTAACTTGGCCACGCTCACACATTGATTCAGAAAATTATGAATTTTAGAATCTAGAAATAACTTGACATCCCGGATCCAACAAAAGCGGTTTCGTTAAAAATGAAGGTTGTTTGCAAAATTTCCATTTTTAAGGGCCAAAAATTCCATAGCGACTATTCTGAATTTTCAACTGGGCATATCTTTTTATCCCCACCATGAAATTTCAATTTTTCGGATTCGTTGTAAAGATGTTCTCGAGTAGATTCTAATATTTTTGATTTCGCTAAAATCCTGTTTATTTTGAATCCTGTACATTCATTTGAAATTTGAAATTGAATTTTCAAACTACCGCGCCATTTTCAATTCCTTTTATAATTAAAATTAAACATTTATATTCTAACGACGATTCAAATAAATATATACGTTCTAATTCTATTCAAAATAAATTTCTCGTCGTTATTATTTAAAATAATTCATTTTAAATATTCAAAATTCATCAAAATTGCCAAAATAAATTTTTTAAACTAGCTTGGATTTCCTGGTTATTACAATCTCCCCCACTTAAAACTTTTCGTCCCCGAAAGGGAAAGAAGCTAAAAGTTGTTTTGCGAATCAACTCAACTTTCATTATGGCCTAAGTTCTTCAACTTTTCGATTTTTAAAAACTTTTCATATTTCTCAAAAATTTGGCTAACACCCTAAATTTTCGAAAAATTTCGCCATAACCTCCCCTGCACGGGAGCACCAGGAGAATCCCAAAATTGCCATACAAGCCCCGCCAATCCAAAAAGAAAAAGAAATAGCCAAATGGCTAGCCAATCGGCTCATAAAATCATCCAAAACTCATGAAATACAATAAACACGTACCTATTTATGGGGCAAACAATTTTATTCCTCTTCTCTAGCCTCTTTGCAATGACCTGTTCAATGTATATACATGTACATATATGCATTTCCAAACAATTTTCAATACAGTTCAATATTTGGTTCAATTTGACTACATGGTTCAATATTTTAATTAATCAAACAAATAATTAAACAACACAACCATCAATCAATTAGTTGATTAGCTTTTCAAATTCATAACTTTAATACATATATAGAAAATCATGTTTTTGATGCCAATTCACAACAATAGACCCTATCTAGTTTTGATTCTCACACCAGTCAATTGGAAATATACAGATATCCCACTTTCGGCACTTGAATATAAACACTGATGATGGCACGCCATCATCAGAATTAGACCCGGGAGATTGGAGTGTGATCCTATATCCATCCGATATATTTGAGGCTTCAATACACGTGGATCTGACGTATATTCAAATCTCTATATACTTGATTGTCCAAATCAATTTAAAATAAATATTCAAATACGAATAATTGTTTTAAATTTTCAAATCAAAATTTGTTTTCAATTTTATTTTAAAAACATCACTCTTCACACTCGTTCTAGGATACTACTGATCCCATCTCTAACGAGTCATTCTCATTGGATATTACTAATCCAATCTCTGATGAATTCTTTAATTTGGTTCTAATGTGTCTTGTTCTCCGAGCTCTGTAAATTAAATCTCTGATACCAAAATGTTAAAACTCGAACTTCCCCATAAAGGAAATCCCGGATTGAGTTGAGGACAAGACGAATCAAAACACAAACAGAAGAACATTTCATTGCTTATTACAACAATTTCATCAGAATACAAGAATATACAGGGTATGAATAAATATTACACATCATAATTTATCAGAGATTTAAATACATTACTGTAGCAGAAAATAATACAAAACACAACTGAAGGTGATATACGGATACAGAGCTTTCCGAATATCATTCCAACTATAAACCAGAATCCTATAAATATAAATATGCAAAACCAAAACTACTAGCTGCACGTGTAGAAAATAGGGGTACCCAGAGTTTAGGTTAAAACAATAAACTCCAGGTCAGTCATGTGACTGGTGTGAGAACTAAAACAGTAATCTTTTGATTTTAAAGTTAGGTAAATCAAGGGACCATGCCGTATAACACGAAATGGGTTTCCTCCCAAGAATACAAGTGCATAAAACAACAGCGCAATGCTAAATAAAGAACAATGAAGCTATTATAAGACTCAAGTCCTATCACACAATGCAATGCAACGCAAGCCGAAGGATAGAGTTTTTACCTTATAATAGCCAAGAATGCTTGGTACGTAAAGTTTCATGTTTTATTATTACTATAAGTGTATAGTGTCAAAACAATTTCAATCATAAGTATCAATCATAGACGGCGTAAGTGCCCCATGCCACTATGTCGCCACATGTAGGTTTACAATCAAAACCGCATGATGTCGTATTGGAAGTTGGATTTCCATCCGTGAACCGAGGCAAGGGATCGTCCTCACCGCTTTGAGACACTCTAGCCCACCCCTCAGGTCAGAGCTCGAGTGACCTTTGGATCGTCAGGGCCGGTCCACTGATGTGGATTAAAATGCCTGAACACTGCGTTTCCTCGCCCTTTGGGGCGTAAATGAGTCCTATGATTCCATCGACTCCACGTAGTCACCGATATATCTGAGGCGCCTCGCAATCCAACAACCACACAGGTGAAAATAATATAAATGTCAGGGCTGGTAGGTCACTAACACCACCCTAGCTAGAAGGAAATGCATGCCCTCCCTGATGTCCTCTCCCTTTTTGGTTCACAACCGGGGTGTGAGGCTCGCGAATTAAAGCTACACAAAGCTGGTAGACCCTTGAAGTTGACATTGGAAAGAACATATATTTTCCTTTAATCGAGTAAGATGGTAGACCCTTGAAGTTGACATTGGCAAGAACATATATTCTATAATAAATTGCTTAATATTTACATTTCTATTTTACAGTGGTTTGGAATTCAGACATGGAGGAAGATGGCTGCCTACTATTTTATCAGTTTTTTTGAGAGAGATTAAATGGAAGAAAATTCGGTAGCTTTTAGTTATCCTACTATTTTAATTAGTTCAGTTTTAGTAGATTTCAAAGTTTCACATTTTTAGTTCAAATAATTTGCATGTGATTTAGTTCATATTTGCATATATGTTTGATTATATAGTGAATGCGTTATTTTCATTATGTACTCCAAATATGCTTGTTCTTTCAGATAATATTTTAGTTCAGCAAATGGCAATACGTTTCTTTTATAGTTAATGCGTCATTTTCATTATGTACTCCAATTATGTTTGTCTTCCAGATACTATTTTCAGTTCAACAAAGGCAATATGTTTGCCTTTTATAGTTAATGTGTTATTTTCATTATGCTAGTATAACTAAGATTTGACTATATTACATCTGTTGCAAATTTATGGTTCGTTACTGGTTGTTGAAAGTATTAATTGCATGTTTATGGTTGAAACACTCATTGAGTGTTGCAGATTATGAACTTGAAACACACGTCGAGTGTTGCAGATTATCGAGTTGAAACACTCGTCGAGTGTTGCAGATTATCGAACTGAAACACTCGCCGAGTGTTGCAGATTATCGAACTGAAACACTTGCTGAGTGTTGCAGATTATCAAACTAAAACACTCACCTAGTGTTGCAGATTATCAACTTGAAACACTCGATGAGTGTTGCAGATCATCAAATTGAAACACCTACTAAGTGTTTCGGAAATCTGCAACATACTAATCTGCAACCCCTAAAAAGTGTTTCTATAAATTTTAGCAACATTTTATTACCGTTTCAAAATGTCCATTTTGGTGTTGTGTGTTCATATATGGTTATATGTTTAGATCTACACACTTGCTTTTATGTTATGTACATGCTCATAAACTAAGTCATGTTCATATATGCTTATATGTTTAGATCTACATGCTTACATGTTTAGATCCAAGTCAATACTTATGTTGAAGATCTATGTAAATTCCTGTTCATATGCTTAAGATCTATGTTAATTGGATCTAACTCAAGTACAAGTTCACGTTGATATGTTTGATAAAGTTTATATTGTTCATGAAAAAATTGTATTACACATACTTAGTTAGATTCATATTATTTTGTGCTATTGGAATGCTATATGTTTCTTTCTTTTCCCTTCTGTTTATGAGTTAGGCTAATTTGCGAGCCTATCATTCTATGTAAATTATGCGAACGAATAATGGAGGGAAACGTTGGGGTAAAACATGAAATTACACGCTAATGGCGTAGATTGGCTCATAATCATGTAAATGATTAATAGCATGAAATGGTATAATTTGTATACCATTAATTATGAACATAATTTAATTAGTAAATGTGACATGAAAACACTTGTGGATAATTTACATATAAACTAAACATAAATGACGAATATGTAAATTAAATAAAGGATAACATGCCTAACCCGAGGTTAGATTGAGTTGTGGTGTAAAATTTCCCGGAACCTCCTGGCACATCCAGTAACAGCAGCATCACCTATCCAATGTGAGAGATTAGTGCATCATGCCCAAGAAAAAACCCGAGGTTAGATTGAGTTGTGGTCTAAAACTGCCCGGAACCACCTTGCACATCCAGTAACCGCAACAACACAGATCTAATGTGAGAGGTGGATGCATTAATAAATCAATTAATGCTAATGAACAAGACATGCTAAGAATGGTAGGGTTAAGTTAACTAAGGAAACACTTAACCAGTACAACATGTTAATTAAACAAATGGTAGGGTTAAGTTAACTAAGGCAACACTTAACCAGTACAACATGTTAACTAAATCAATGGTAGGGTTAAGTTAATTAAGGCAACACTTAACCAATATATAACATGATGTATGATAGGGTTAAGTAACACAAGAAGGCAACACTTAACCAATATAACATGATGAACGAGTGGGGTTAAGTTAATAGAAAACACTTAACCAATACAACATGATGTGTGGGTGGGTTAAGTTAACATGAATGGACAACACTTAACAAATATTACATAAACGAAGCGGATAGGGTTAAGGCAAGCTTAACCAATAATATGTACTGACTTGATCAGTGGGAGGGTTAAGTACATCTCGTGTAGGTGGGTAATATTAGTATATATAGACCCACAAACTTAACCGTTAAATAAACATGCTTGAATCGGTGGGAGGGTTAAGTACATCTCGTGTAGGTGGGTAATATTAGTATATATAGGCCCACAAACTTAACCGCTGAATAAACATGCTTGAATCGGTGGGAGGGTTAAGTACATCTCGTATAGGTGGGTAATATTAGTATATATAGGCCCACAAACTTAACCGTTAAATAAACATGTTTGAATCGGTGGGAGGGTTAAGTACATCTCGTGTAGGTGGGTAATATTTGTATATATAGGCTCACAAACTTAACCAGTAGGAAACCCTAGTAACGGGGACCCATTTCAGCAGTAACCCAATAGATGTATCATGGTACCCTGAACTAGGCAGGGTGGGGCACGATTACTGGGCTGATTATAAGCGGTCAAAATAGTGGTAGGGGTACGTCAGTGTAGGTTCCAACGGTTTACGGGCGTGCACGTACTCCAAAGTGGGAAAAAGCAGGCACTGGGTACCAATAGTTACACACTGTGCATCTTGAATCATGTCGGGTTGCTATCATAAGGATCGATACACCTTATGGTGGGACCAACACAGGGTATCTACACGCAAGAGAGGGCCGATTGACACAGACACATGGAACATTAATACAAGTAGGGAGTCGATCGATATGGTAGTAAGGGTACATCTAACATATTCATGGCAATTAGGCAGATTGAGGTGGAATCCTCACAATAGAGGTACACCTGAAGGCTACCACAATTGCGGGGATTGGGATCACATTATCATATGATCATTTTATACAGATTACTAGTTGGGACACTAGTTAGGTGGTGCAGAGATATAGAAATCATAATAACAGGGTAGTAGCGAAGCAGAGAAAGAGTAGAAGTGCATTCTGTTAATCTCGCCTTATTATATCTATGCTAATCGTATGTTATCTTGTTATCCTTGTTATAACGGTATTGTCTTATATTCAGTTTATTCATGTGATGATGCTTTTGCCTATTTACATGCTGAAAGTCACTGGATTTACCAGACTTATGCCTGACCTAGTTTGTTTCGCCTCTTTTCTTCCATTCCCACCCCCCAGATTCACAGGGAGAAAATGTTACCGCTTAGCTCAATTTTCTTTCCAAGCTCAAAGACAGTCGATGTATTGCTTTGGACTCTCTCTTACACTGCTATGGCTGGTTCATGCTTTATTGGGGAATATCATTGTTATTTTTTTTATATACTTGGAAGTTTTTGAATCAAGACAGAAGTTCTATGTATTACTTTTAAGTATGATTGAGACAATTATTGTAAAAGCTTGACTGAACCGCATTGTTTATAAAATGACTTTATTTTCCGCTGCTTTATTTGTCTGTCTTGTAATTTATCTGCATCTTTTACCAAAAATGCTCCACCGAAGTTAAGGCATTCCCTTTGTGAAGTGACCTTAATGAACGTGAGGTGTTACATTTTGTAACAACCCGTATTTTTAATAACCTGTTAAGATATAAATTGAGGCAGAATTTAATTCAAAAATCTGAATCAAGGGAAACGGGCTATGCCATTGCGTTCGTCTCAGAAAAATACGCGAAATAGAGTCCGAGTTTTCGAAAATCGGAGTCCGTATGACCCAGTTAAGGCCCATTGAAGTTTTCAGAAATTTCTACGTTAAAAACAGATTTAAATTTTAAATTAAAAACAAGGATTAGGGCTAACTGGCGTCAGGCGGGAAAACTCCCGCCAGGACCCCCATGTCGACAGGCATGTCGACAGGCATGTCGACAGGGTCCCCAGGGAGTCGACAGCCCTGTCGACAGCCCTGTCGACAGGGGGTGGCCGGGCAGTTTTGCCTGGCGCACCATTTTGGGTCTTGGTCTGGTCTTGTGGCTTGGTTCTAGAGAATTCCGAAATCTGACGGACCTAAACTATCCTAGGGTTAATCCTAGGGCTAAAAACACTCTAATCTTCTATAAATACAACCCTAATCCTACCCTAAAACCCCATTATTCATTCTAGCAACCAAACTATGTCAAATTGATTTCTCAAATGGCCTCCACTTAAAAACCCTAGCCTCCAACCTCTTCATGAATCATTCCTATGAAAAACTATGATGTTCATACAAGCATTTCTAAGATGTATGAATGATCATTAGCTTGCATACATCATCAAGTTGCAAGTTTTATTTGCTAAGCTAGAGTTTTTGGGATTTTTGTTTCTTATTGGAGCTTTGTTTTGGGTTTTATGCTTGCATAAAGGGCTTCTCAATCTTTATTAGTAGATTTGTGTCTTCATAATATTTGTAAGCCCTCTTACCTTCATTTTAGAAACTCTAAAGTTAATATGTGATGAAAGTTGGGATTTATGCATGTTAAATGAGTTATGCATACTTATGCGAGTTCACTATGCTATGTTATGCATGTTTAATAAGTTATGCATGCTTATGCGAGTACACTATGCTATGTTATGCATGTTTAATAAGTTATGCATGCTTATGCGAGTACACTATGCTATGTTATGCATGTTTAATAAGTTATGCATGTTTATGCAAGTTCACTATGCCATGATTTGCAAGTTTAATAAGTTATGCATGTTTATGCAAGTTCACTATGCCATGATTTGCAAGTTTAACAAGTTACGCATGTTTATGCAAGATCACTATGCCATGATTTGCAAGTTTAACAAGTTATGCATGTTTATGCAAGTTTACTACACTAAGTTATGCAAGTCTAACATGTTATGCATGTTTATTATGATATGTAAGATTTATCATGTATGTTGTGCCAAGTTCCCTCTTTCTATCCTTTATGCGTTATGACGAATATGTAAGCGATAGAATAACGTTGGGGGGGTTTGGGGTAAAACTTAAAATACGTGAAAATATAAGATTGGGAATTTACCTATTAAGTTAGGTCTACCCCTTGGGAATTTACCTATTAAGTTAGGTCTACCCAAGTATTTGTTAAACTTATAATTAAGTTTTTGAAAATAAAGTGGACATGACACTTAGAAAACATAAGTGTGGCCAACTCGAGGTTGGGTTGAGTTTGTAGCGTAATTCTACCCGGAACCTACCGGCTTAACTAGTGGCTACAAACAATAGGACCCAATCTGAGAAGTTGGTCATATGGTGCCAAAACCCGAGGTTAGACTAAGTTGTGGTGTAAACCTACCCGGACCCGCCCGGCCTAACTAGTAACCACAACAAGGTCTAATGTGAGAGGTTAAGGTGCATTAAATTAATTAATGCCTCATGATTAGGGTTAAGTCAGGGTCCACTAATACTTAACCAATTTGGGGATTCGAGGGATTGAAACGGGGTTAAGTTGTGAACTGTCGGTTACACTTAACCAATTTAATCCATGATTAGTGAAGGGTTAAATCACACTTAACCCTCTTAGAAAACCCTAGCAACGTGGTCTGTTCCAGCAGTAATCCCAGTTGGGTATCATTCACAACCCTAGAGGCTAGGCTAGGGCGGGGCACGATTACTGGACGGATGTAAGCGACCAAAAGCGATGGCTGAGTGGTACAGCGGTGCGGGTCCAGGCGGGCTACGGACGTGCACGTAGTCCGGTGTTGGACAAACTCGAGGCACGGGTACCAGTAGGTTTAGACTGTGCATTATTGCTTCAGTGTCTGGGGTTGACACCCGAGGGCTTGATACACCCGAAGGTGGACCCAGCACAGTCTGACTACAACCATATGTGGGCCGTATTAGGTTTATAGGGAGCCGATCGACTAGACCGTTGGGCTGGACCTTGTATTAAGGTCACCTCATGTAATTGGGCCAAAGTTTGGGCTGAGGGATCAATACCTGTTATGTTAGTTTGCTAGTACACTGTGGTGCAAAGCTTAATCTTCTCTATGTGATGACACCTTTATCTATTGCCAGTATGTTCATCTCAGTTTCCATCATGATGTTAACTTTATTAGTTTATAGACTGATCGTAGTAGGGCTTACCAGTCTTTTTGACTGACCTGTTTTCTTTCGCTTCTTTTCTTCCGTTCCCCCCCCCCAGGTTCTCAGGGAGGGAACAGTGGTGCTTAGCTTGGATCGCTTGCTTGTTTGCTGGATAGCTCATGTATGTCTGGACATTGAGCTCGCTATGGTTTATCATCTTTATTTTGGGGATAGCACTATGTATTTCAGTATTTCTGTTTACGATGTACTAGACATGTTTATTTGGCAGTTGACTTTATGATGTACTAGACTTGTTTTGAGATGGTTTGAGATATTCCGCTGTTTTATTCTCATTTACTCTGTTTTATATATATATATTTATGTTCTTGTTCTGCCTTGATATATCATTATGCATGCTTACCCAGTTCTAACGCCCCCCAGAAGCTAGTGCCCCCGAAAGAGTGACCCTAGCGGAGGTGGGGTGTTACAAATTTGGTATCAGAGCATATGGTTTATAAGAAAGAACAAAAAGTTTTTAAAAGACTTTTGAAAAACTATTTTCAAAACAAGTATAAAGTATTTTCCAAAGAAAAGTCTAGTATTTTAAAAGGCTATTCCCCAAAAAGCCATTAGCGTTATCCTTCGTTCCCTTGACCTAATCTTATCTTATCTTTCGTTTCAGTATGGCTGAGAATCTTGCCATCCCAGATGGAGTAAACGTACCACTCTGGTATAGGAGACTTCTAGACGCTAGGGCGGCAGCTGGCCCCGCAAACCCTACTCCCACTCCTCCTCCTGTAATTGAGAATCCTCTTCCTAATGTCCCTCCTCCGGTGGTTCCTGTTCCTCCTCCTCCAGTTGCTGAGGCTCCTCTTCCTCCTCCTCCCCCTCAGCATCCTCAGGTTGAGTTCACGAAGGTTTGTAAAGACTTCAAGGCGATGGGAGGCAAGAATTTCCTAGGCACGGAATCTTTTGTTGAAGCTAGGAATTGGCTGAAAGACACGGAGGACTTGTTTGCTATCTTTAGGATTGATGACGAGAGGAAGATCTTATTGACAGTGTGGCTTTTGAAGGACGAAGCAGCCTATTGGTGGGAGGTCACCAATGGGACGAGGCCCGTCGAGACTTGGGCCGATTTGAGGGCTAGATTTGTGGTCAAGTTTCTATCCTCTGCTGAGGCGAATTTACAGATGGAGAAGTTCATTGCATTAAAGCAAGATGATATGACTGTCAAGGAGTATGTGAACAAGTTTAATCAGCTGGCCCGTTTTGGTTTGGATATAGTGAACACTCCTGAGAAGAAGGCTCTCCGATTTGCCAGGGGTTTGAATGAGCCGCTGCAGGGTTTAGCGATGTCGCATATTCCGCATGGAGCTACTTTTGAGAGTTTGGTCGATATGGCTCTACTTCAAGGAGATGGAAAGAAAGAGGTCAAGTCGAGTGATACTCAAGCAAAGAAGACCGACTCTCAGGGTAAAGGCAATCAAGGTGGTCAAAGCAGTCAGGGGAATCAGAGCAAGAACAAGAAGGGGAACAACAACAAAGGCAAGGGAAAGTGCAATTACTGTGGTATACCTGGACACTTTGCTAAGGATTGTAGGAAGAAGAAAAGGAAGCTTAGTGGTGGATGTTTTTCCTGTGGTGAGACTGGACACTTCAGCAAGGAATGCCCGAAGAAGAAAGGGCAGGGTCAGACTCAGCGGGCAGGATCATCTGGAGGGCAAGTGCATGCTCTTAACACCGCTCCAGTTCAGGATCGAGGTAGTGTTTCTGTTGAGAATCTTGTTTATATTTCCGATCTTCCAGTTCGTACCTTATTTGATTCTGGTGCATCACATAGCTTTATTTCATCTGATCTTGTTGATAGTTTGCACCTTAGTACTAGCTTAGTGGATGATCCCGTTTGTGTTTCGAATCCCATTGGGGGTTCTGCTCATCTATCTATGATATGTGAGGATCTGAGGATCTCTATACTCAGTGTAGAGTTCTTGTGTAGTGCGTATGTTCTTGGTTTCAGGGGATACGGATTGATTTTGGGCATGGATTGGCTGTCTAGACATGGAGCCATTCTTGATTGTGAGCATAGGGTTGTGAGGCTTGTGACTCGCCTTGGCAACACCTTAGAAATTTCATGCAATCCGAAGAATCCCGTCATGTTGTGCTATCTTGAATCTCTCGACTCGTCAGAGGAAACCCTTCAGTCTGTAAGGGTGGTCCGAGATTATCCAGATGTTTTTGAAGAAGTTAAGGGGTTGCCCCCTAAACGAGAGATTGATTTTCGCATTTATCTGGTGGATAATGCTAAGCCTGTTTCTTAGCCCGTTCGGCACATGGCTCCACGTGAGAGACGGGAGCTCAGCAAGCAAGTAAAGGAGTTGCTTGAGAAGAACTTCATCAGACGAAGTATATCCGAATGGGGAGCGCCTGTGGTGTTTGCTACTAAGGCAGATGGTTCTCTTCGACTTTGTGTGGACTATAGAGAGTTGAATAAGCTGACTAAGAAGAACAGACACCCATTACCAAGGATAGATGATCTTTTTGACCAGCTTGTTGGTGCTTCTGTTTTCTCTCAGCTTGATCTTGCTACTGGATTTCATCAGCTCAAAGTGGCTGAAGATAGTATAGACAAGACTGCATTCAGAACTCCAGATGGATTCTTTGAATGGCTTGTGATGCCGTTCGGTTTGACGAATGCACCCGCGTATTTCGTGGACTTGATGAGTAGGGTGTTTCGAGAGTTCTTGAACAAGTTTGTCGTGGTCTTTGTGGATGATATTCTGATCTTCTCTAAGGATGAAGAAGAGCACGCGAAGCATCTTGTAGAGGTGATGGATACGCTTAGAGCGCATCAGTTAAAGGCCAAGTTCTCCAAGTGTCACTTTTGGAGAAGGGAAGTTCGGTTCCTTGGGCATATAGTATCTAAGCAAGGCTTGGCGGTGGATCCCGCTAAAGTAGTTGCTGTGCAGGACTGGAAGACTCCAAGGAATGCAACCGAAGTGAGAAGTTTTCTAGGTCTTGCAGGATTTTACCGGAAGTTCATCAAGGACTTCGCGAAGATATCCGCTCCTCTTACTAAGTTGACGAAGAAGAACTTAGTTTTTGCTTGGGATATGGACTGTGAGCTTGCTTTTCAGAGACTCAAGAGAGCCCTTACCTCAGCACCAGTTCTAGCTTTACCCGATGGTGGTAAGATATTTACCGTGTACACTGATGCTTGTGGCACGGGATTGGGCGCCGTTCTGATGCAAGAAGGCAGAGTTATATGTTTTGGTGGTAGGCAACTTAAGGTGCATGAGAAGAATTATCCCACTCATGATCTAGAGCTGGCAGCGATAGTATATGCACTCAAGGCTTGGCGTCATTATCTTCTGGGAGAGAGATTTGAGCTGTATACTGATCATAAGTCTTTGAAGTATCTCTTTTCGCAGAAGGATCTGAACTTGAGGCAGCAAAGGTGGATGGAATTCTTGGCGTCCTACGATTTTGATATAGCCTATACCCCTGGCAAGGGGAATGTTGTAGCGGATGCGTTGAGTAGAAAAAGGTTGACACTAAGTCCTCTATTTGTTGAGATGAAGAATTTAGAGTTCTTGGCAACCTTTGATTTCTCTTTGGCAGTTGAGTCAATGACCGGTTCTTTAGCATCTCTTGAGCTCAGGCCTACCCTTCTGGATCAAGTTGGGGCTTCGCAGAAGGAAGACCCTCAGATAATTGAGATCATGGATAAGCTGATTCGAGGGGAGACATCTAGTCACCTTGCTCGATATTCTATAGATGATAAGGGTTGGCTGAGGAGAGACGGAAGGCTTTGTGTTCCGATGGTGGAAGACTTGGTGAAGAAAGTTCTTGAGGAAGCACATCGCTCTAAGTTGACTATACATCCAGGCGGGGATAAGATGTACCAAGATATGAGGCGTATTTTCTTTTGGCCTGGGATGAAGAAGGATGTGGCGGAGTTTGTCTCTAGATGTATCATTTGCCAGCAAGTTAAGGCCAAGTCGAAGAAGCCCGGTGGGCTATTGCATCCTCTAGAGGTCCCGCTATGGAAGTGGGAGAGTATTTCTATGGACTTTGTTGACGGATTGCCAAGGTCAAGAAAAGGGAATACAAGCATATGGGTCATTGTGGATAGGCTTACGAAGAGTGCTCATTTTATTCCAGTAAAGAGCAAGAGGACCGCATCTTGGCTAGCGTCCGTATATCTTCGTGAGATTGTGAGACTTCATGGAGTCCCTTCTAGTATTGTCAGTGACCGTGACCCAATCTTTACAAGTCAATTCTGGAATAGCTTGCAAGAGGCTATGGGCACGAGGTTGAACCTGAGTACGGCTTATCACCCACAAACGGACGGTCAGACAGAAAGGGTGAATAGGGTACTTGAGGACTTATTGAGGCTTTGCATTCTGGATTTTGGTGGTACTTGGGAAGACCATCTTCCTCTTGTTGAGTTTGCATATAATAACAGTTATCAGGCGAGCATTGGGATGGCACCATTTGAGGCTTTATATGGGAGGCCGTGCAAGTCACTTACATGTTGGTGGGAGACTACAGATAAGCTTATACTTGGACCTGACATGATTAGAGATACATCCGAGAAGGTCGAGTTGATTAGAAGACGGATGAAGGCGGCCCAAGACAGACAGAAATCTTATGCTGATAGGCGAAGGACTGATTTGGAGTTTGATGTTGGGGATATGGTTTTCGTAAAGGTTTCTCCTTTGCGGAATGTGGTTCGGTTTGGAGCAGTAGGAAAGTTAGCACCAAGGTTTGTTGGACCATTTCCAATTGTAGAGAGGATCGGGCAGATGGCCTATAGAGTGGAATTGCCCGAGAAGCTAGCTGGAGTGCATAATGTTTTTCATGTTTCGCATCTCCAGAAGTGTTTGCATGAGTCAGCAGAGGTGGTTGAGCCAAGTGTTCTAGAAGATGTGGAAGTAGAGAAAGAAGCTACCTTGAGGAGAGCTCTGATTCGTATCTTGGGGACAGAGACCAAGAAGCTAAGGAATCGTGAGGTCAAGTTGGTGAAGGTTCAATGGGGTGAAGCCGAGGAAGACGCAACTTGGGAAACTGAAGAGAAGATGCGTAGGCTTTATCCATTCCTTTTTGAGGGTACACTCTCAATCTCTTTATCTTTCCATGTCTATCTAGTTTATCTAGTTCATCGTGTCTATCTTATCATGAGAACCTTAGGTAGAACCCTTTGGATGAAACATGTGTTTGAGACATGTTATGTTTTATGGTTGCAAGTGGTTGCAAGTGTTTGCAAGTGGTTACTCGTGGATGCATGATACACATTAGGCACTAGATCGGCTCACACACTCCTCATATTGCATGTGCATGAGTGTTTATGCTTATTCTTGGATGAAATTTGTATGCTATCACATGGATGTTGCATATGGATGTATGATTGAGCACGCATGTAAATATTATACATTATGTTAGGGATTTGCATACATATGGATACATTTCACTAACATATTTTGCATTGATCCTTGCATTAGATAGGTACATATACACACACTTTTGCATATGTTCATACAGCATTTAGAATCTTTTAAGGACAATGGTTGCTCGTGGATGATGTTTTGAGTAGATGGATGTTGGATGGTAGGATATGTTCTTCCTAACTTGAAGATTTCGGGGACGAAATCCTTTAAGGAGGGGAGAATGTAACAACCCGTATTTTTAATAACCTGTTAAGATATAAATTGAGGCAGAATTTAATTCAAAAATCTGAATCAAGGGAAACGGGCTATGCCATTGCGTTCGTCTCAAAAAAATACGCGAAATAGAGTCCGAGTTTTCGAAAATCGGAGTCCGTATGACCCAGTTAAGGCCCATTGAAGTTTTCAGATATTTCTATGTTAAAAACAGATTTAAATTTTAAATTAAAAACAAGGATTAGGGCTAACTGGCGTCAGGCGGGAAAACTCCCGCCAGGACCCCCATGTCGACAGGCATGTCGACAGGGTCCCCAGGGAGTCGACAGCCCTGTCGACAGCCCTGTCGACAGGGGGTGGCCGGGCAGTTTTGCCTGGCGCACCATTTTGGGTCTTGGTCTGGTCTTGTGGCTTGGTTCTAGAGAATTCCGAAATCTGACGGACCTAAACTATCCTAGGGTTAATCCTAGGGCTAAAAACACTCTAATCTTCTATAAATACAACCCTAATCCTACCCTAAAACCCCATTATTCATTCTAGCAACCAAACTATGTCAAATTGATTTCTCAAATGGCCTCCACTTAAAAACCCTAGCCTCCAACCTCTTCATGAATCATTCCTATGAAAAACTATGATGTTCATACAAGCATTTCTAAGATGTATGAATGATCATTAGCTTGCATACATCATCAAGTTGCAAGTTTTATTTGCTAAGCTAGAGTTTTTGGGATTTTTGTTTCTTATTGGAGCTTTGTTTTGGGTTTTATGCTTGCATAAAGGGCTTCTCAATCTTTATTAGTAGATTTGTGTCTTCATAATATTTGTAAGCCCTCTTACCTTCATTTTAGAAACTCTAAAGTTAATATGTGATGAAAGTTGGGATTTATGCATGTTAAATGAGTTATGCATACTTATGCGAGTTCACTATGCTATGTTATGCATGTTTAATAAGTTATGCATGCTTATGCGAGTACACTATGCTATGTTATGCATGTTTAATAAGTTATGCATGCTTATGCGAGTACACTATGCTATGTTATGCATGTTTAATAAGTTATGCATGTTTATGCAAGTTCACTATGCCATGATTTGCAAGTTTAATAAGTTATGCATGTTTATGCAAGTTCACTATGCCATGATTTGCAAGTTTAACAAGTTACGCATGTTTATGCAAGATCACTATGCCATGATTTGCAAGTTTAACAAGTTATGCATGTTTATGCAAGTTTACTACACTAAGTTATGCAAGTCTAACATGTTATGCATGTTTATTATGATATGTAAGATTTATCATGTATGTTGTGCCAAGTTCCCTCTTTCTATCCTTTATGCGTTATGACGAATATGTAAGCGATAGAATAACGTTGGGGGGGTTTGGGGTAAAACTTAAAATACGTGAAAATATAAGATTGGGAATTTACCTATTAAGTTAGGTCTACCCCTTGGGAATTTACCTATTAAGTTAGGTCTACCCAAGTATTTGTTAAACTTATAATTAAGTTTTTGAAAATAAAGTGGACATGACACTTAGAAAACATAAGTGTGGCCAACTCGAGGTTGGGTTGAGTTTGTAGCGTAATTCTACCCGGAACCTACCGGCTTAACTAGTGGCTACAAACAATAGGACCCAATCTGAGAAGTTGGTCATATGGTGCCAAAACCCGAGGTTAGACTAAGTTGTGGTGTAAACCTACCCGGACCCGCCCGGCCTAACTAGTAACCACAACAAGGTCTAATGTGAGAGGTTAAGGTGCATTAAATTAATTAATGCCTCATGATTAGGGTTAAGTCAGGGTCCACTAATACTTAACCAATTTGGGGATTCGAGGGATTGAAACGGGGTTAAGTTGTGAACTGTCGGTTACACTTAACCAATTTAATCCATGATTAGTGAAGGGTTAAATCACACTTAACCCTCTTAGAAAACCCTAGCAACGTGGTCTGTTCCAGCAGTAATCCCAGTTGGGTATCATTCACAACCCTAGAGGCTAGGCTAGGGCGGGGCACGATTACTGGACGGATGTAAGCGACCAAAAGCGATGGCTGAGTGGTACAGCGGTGCGGGTCCAGGCGGGCTACGGACGTGCACGTAGTCCGGTGTTGGACAAACTCGAGGCACGGGTACCAGTAGGTTTAGACTGTGCATTATTGCTTCAGTGTCTGGGGTTGACACCCGAGGGCTTGATACACCCGAAGGTGGACCCAGCACAGTCTGACTACAACCATATGTGGGCCGTATTAGGTTTATAGGGAGCCGATCGACTAGACCGTTGGGCTGGACCTTGTATTAAGGTCACCTCATGTAATTGGGCCAAAGTTTGGGCTGAGGGATCAATACCTGTTATGTTAGTTTGCTAGTACACTGTGGTGCAAAGCTTAATCTTCTCTATGTGATGACACCTTTATCTATTGCCAGTATGTTCATCTCAGTTTCCATCATGATGTTAACTTTATTAGTTTATAGACTGATCGTAGTAGGGCTTACCAGTCTTTTTGACTGACCTGTTTTCTTTCGCTTCTTTTCTTCCGTTTCCCCCCCAAGGTTCTCAGGGAGGGAACAGTGGTGCTTAGCTTGGATCGCTTGCTTGTTTGCTGGATAGCTCATGTATGTCTGGACATTGAGCTCGCTATGGTTTATCATCTTTATTTTGGGGATAGCACTATGTATTTCAGTATTTGTGTTTACGATGTACTAGACATGTTTATTTGGCAGTTGACTTTATGATGTACTAGACTTGTTTTGAGATGGTTTGAGATATTCCGCTGTTTTATTCTCATTTACTCTGTTTTATATATATATATATTTATGTTCTTGTTCTGCCTTGATATATCATTATGCATGCTTACCCAGTTCTAACGCCCCCCAGAAGCTAGTGCCCCCGAAAGAGTGACCCTAGCGGAGGTGGGGTGTTACACATTTCCTTATCAGACTAATAATATAAAAGGAATAACGGCAAAGCCTTTTAAATTCCATATATAGTAATAGTCCTCTTTTATAGAAGCCTATCTCGATTATTATCAAATCGAATTTCCACTCAATTCCAATTTAATATATTAAATTGGAAAAACTTGACTTTGAAAAAATTTCTTTTTAAATCTTAATAAAAAGATTTATAAATTTTAAATCATATTTTTACTGTTAATTGGGCATCTCAAACAAATGTAGTTTAAAACCTAGTTCACAATAAGCCTAATTCACATATCATTTTATTCCAATCATTAAATATAATTGGAAACTCTAATAATCTTAATTAAAAGATTTATTCTTTTCATACAGGGTTTAAGAACAATGTTATTTAAGACACCATCCACGACAACCCAAAATCTAATTCTTTTATTTAATTCTAATTAAATATTAATTAATTGGAAGGCTTCCTTAAATCTCAATTTAAATGATTTATTCTAGTTAATAACTAGTTCATTTTGATTAATTTTTTTTTTCTTTTGTGTCCGTCCAAAAACGGACATAGAAATCATCTTTTTATTCTTCGTTGAATATTATTTTAAAATATTCGTTATTTAAAAATATTCTTTATATAAAAAGATTCTTTATGTAACAATATTCGTTATATTACAATGTTCTTTATTTTAAAATATTCTTTATTTAAAAGATATTCTGAATCGAAATACGACTCAATCAATTATCATATAATTTCGGTTATATGGATTTCATACATCGCATGTATACGACAATAATGATAAATAATCATTAATCAATCCATCCACATCCAGAGTGAAATTTTACAACTGTGTGAGCATTAAAATGAATAACTAACGCTCATCGCAGCCTGTGAATCCATCGATTAACATACAACTAAATATTGGAACTAGTGTATGTAACACCCCGTGAATTCTATAACATTAAGCTTCACGAATTAAAGTATAATTAATTATAAATGATAAAATCAAGGGAAATGGGTTACGCCATTGCGTTCGTCTCGGAAAAATACGCGAAATAGAGTCCGAGTTTTCGAAAATCGGATACCGTATGAAGAAGATATGGACGAACGAAGTTAGGCAGAAAAACCGAAAACAGTCCAGAATACACTGGCGCACTTGTGAAGTGCGCCAGTACAAAAATACACTGGCGCACCTGCCAAGTGCGCCTGTACAAATCCAGCACCGAATTCTGGAGTGTTCTGAGGTGACGTGTCTTCTTTTGAGTGGCTAGATGATGTGTATTCGAGCTGTGCGATTCTGATGACTTCTGAACTGATCTGAAGGCTCTAAATCACCCTATTCACCTATAAAATAACACCTAGACCTAGCCTAAATCATACTATTTCATTTTAGCCTCAGGCCGCCGCCATTAAACCTAGAGCTCTGAATTAAAAATACAAAGAATAAAATTATAGAAGATGGAGGACGATTCTTGAAGGCTACAACTAGAAGCTACAACAACTACGACGCTTTATACAATGAATTTGGGACTAATTGATTTGGGATTTTTATTTGGATTATTTGCTTCATATTGTAAGTTCTATGTTACTTTTTAGGCAAAAACGCTAAAACAATATGGACATGCCATGAATTGAAACCGGATTTAGGAACTATTGTTAATCCATTGTTTATGTTGTTTATCTTTGAATTATAATTTGGGGATATTGCTATGGCAACGTTGCAAGTTGAACTTGTCATGATTTTGATGTTGTTATGAATCACTTGGGCTTAATTGTTTGGCAAGTTGGACTAATACATGTCCATGGAATCACTATGTTTATTGAAATCTTTATGTTGATTAAACCATGCCTATGATGCTAATTAAACCATGGCTATGACTATTGATGGAATTATGCCTGTGATGTTAATATACCCATCATGATTAATGAAAAATTGGGTATTGCTAGGTTATGATGAAAAGTTGGAATTATTGTGTTTATAATGTTAGATATGTTAAAAATGCTAAATTGGAATCATTATGTCTATAATGTTAATTGAGAGTCATTATGTTAAAAACGCTAAATTGGAATCATTATGTCTATAATGTTAATTGAGAATCATTATGTTAAAAACGCTAAATTGGAATCATTATGTCTATAATGTTAGTTGAGAATCATTATGTTAAAAATGCTAAGTAGGAACCATTATGTTTATAATGTTAGATGAGAATCATTATGTTAAAAATGATAAGTTGGAATCATTATGTCTATGAGAATCATTATGTTAAAAATGTTAAATTAGAATCCACTATGCCTATTGGGATTGCTATGCCTTTAATGTTTCATGTTTGTAATAAAATTATTATTATGCCCGCAATGATTATTATGCCTATGATGTAAAGTTGAAATCATCATGTTAAACTAAGTTGGAACCATTACTATGCCAAGTTATCATCATGTTAGTATTGAAACCATGTGTTATGTATGGCCTGTTTATTATGCAAGTGATGTTGGAATTGTCACATATGCCTACCACATGTTTGGTGTTATTCCCCTCTACCTCTTGAATTGTTTATGCTTGTGAACGAAGTACGTTTATATACGTTGGGGATACGATTGGGTAGAATAGGCAAAACTTGAATTGATTATAATCATAAACTGTGAAATTTGGCATAAGTAGAACATGAAATATGGCACGAAAACTTGACTTGAACATGCCATAACTTGACTTTAAACATGCCTTAGTTGGGCACGAAGTTGATATATGAACATGATGTGGAAATAGCAAAATCTGATAAGAACATGGGCATGACTTTAGAAAACAAGAAAGTGGCCAACTCGAGGTTGGGTTGAGTTTGTAGTGTAAATTTGCCCGGAACCGCCCGGCAAATCCAGTTGCTACAAACAATAGGATCCAATGTGGGTAGTTGGTCACATCGCGCTTGAAACCCGAGGTTGGGTTGAGTTCGTAGCGTAAACCTGCCCGGAACCGCCCGGCAAATCCAGTGGCTACGAACAATAGGATCCAATGTGAGTGGTTCGGTGCATTAACGAATCAATTAATGCCAATTAGGGTTAAGTCATGAACATGAAAAGACAACTTAACCAACTTGAACATGATTTGTAGGGCTAAGTCATGAACTTGAAAACGACAACACTTAGCCAACTTGACATGACACGTAGGCGGGTTAAGTCGTGAACTGAAATGACATACTTAACCATCTTGACATGACTAGACTGGAAAAGGATTAAGTCACGAATTACATGACTTAATCTGTTAGGCGGGTTAGGTCACGAATTACATGACCTAATCTATTAGGCGAAAACCTAGACACGACCCCTTTCAGCAGTAACCCTCTAGATGTATCAAGGTACCCTGGGGCTAGGCCGGGTGGGGCACGATTACTGGGCTGATTGTAAGAGGTGAACGACGGCAGTGGGGTACGCCGGTGTAGGTTCGGTGGACTACGATCGTGCACGTATCCGGGGCAGACACTGGGTATCCGTAGATTTATCTGTGCATCTTGAATCGTGTCAGGGGTTGACACCCTAGGGCTGATACACCCGAAGGTGGACCCAGCACAGGTGACTACATTCGTGATTAGCCGTATGACACGGACACTTGACGAGCTAGAACTTGTAGGGAGCCGATCGACTAGATAATCGCTCCGTAGGACCCCGTACTTGGGTCTGACCCCGTTTCAGGGTCATTTCATGACATTGGGCCGTGGGATTTATTTCGTGATTAACTTGTGATATGGGCTTAGTATACTAGTACAGTCGATGCAACGAATCTCGAACATGTGATGCTTTACTTGACTTGTCTTGACTTATCCTGATCACCTTAGTCTATCTTGTTCACCTTGACACCATTTTTAAGTTTAGTTCCAGTTCATACATGACAGGTTGTTTTAACCGTTTCTACACTGAAAGTCACTAGAACTTACTCAGTCTTTATGACTGACCCTTTTCCTTTCGCCTCTTTTTCTTTCGTTTCCCCCCCCCCCCCCTCCCCCAGGTTCTCAGGGAGGGAATACCGCAGCTTGATCAGTTTTCACATCCAGCTTGAAGAGAAAGAATGTATTGCTTGGATCTTTTTCCGTTTGGACTATGGCTTTGGACAGCAATAAGGGGACTTTTGCAGTTTATTTATGTTTTCTTCATGCTTCTTTAAATAATTTAATCAAGACAGTTATGATTTTGGGAAGTATTATGGCATGGTTTGTGTAACACGTATTTTGAAGAAATAAAAGTTGTTGTTTTCCGCTATTCAAAAATATGTGTTATTATATCTGTCTTGTATATCTGTGACTTATACTTATAAACCTCCACCAAAATTAGGGCATTCCCTTTGAGAGTGACCCTAACGGAGGTGGGGTGTTTCAGTGTATGTCAAATATCATCCCAATACCCATGTAGGGTTTTCAGCCAACAACAGTACATATAAATAAATCATTGGTCAATGAATTTAAACAATTTTAATTTTCATTAACATGTTGATGATAATGAACAAAACATGTTGTTATATTCCTAATGCCGAATAAAAATGTAATTTACTCACATAATTTCCCTACATGTATCTAATGTATAATAAAATGTAATTTATTTATATGACATTGTTGCTGATGACAAATAAAGAGATAATTTTCATTTTCCTTTATTTGTATGTAATTTCTATTTTTAATTTTAACAAATAAAAAGAAATTGTTTTATTTGTATGTATAGTTTCAAATCATAACATATGAAATGCCTCTTTACTCTATACACACATTATAATGTATAATTTGGCAATACAAATGTCACTTTGATTTTCCTACAAACTCTATTGTATAATTTAACAATAAAATGTCACTTTAATTTACATACAAGGTCTAATGTATGTTTTGACAATAAAAACGATTCTTTAATTTATATACACATTATAATGTATGTTTTGACAAATAAAATGATTTTTAAATTTATATACACATTCTGATATATGTTTTACAAATAAAAATGATTCTTATATTTTCATATAAATTTTATTTCCATAAAATGCATAAAAAGCGATACATTCACTTTGTTGACAATAATATTTCAACAAAATGATTAAAAGTGATAAATTTCATTTCGTTAACAAATCTAGTTTAACAAAATGATTACAAGTGATAGTGGCATTTATGTTGACAATTCTAGTTTGACAAAATTATTTTTTTTTTCTCAAACCCTGGTCTATTTAACGAAAAATGTCATTTTTGTTATAACTCAAATCTATTTAACAAAGATGTAATTTTTGCCCTAACTCAAATTTATTTAACAAAATGTAATTTTTGTTATAACTCAAATTTATTTAATAAAAACGTAATTTTTGTTACACCTCAAATTTTATTTAACAAAAATGAATTTTTTTTTGTTTAACTCTAATCTTATTTAACAAAAATGTAATTTTTGTTTTTTACTAAACTATTTGACAAAAATGTATATTTTGACAAAAATGTATATTTTTAATTCAACTATTCTAATTTGTCAAAATGTTCATTTTTGTTTCAACAATTATATTTTGACAAAAAGGACAATTTTGTTTCAACTATTACATTTGACAAAAGTGACAAATTTGGTTTCAACTATTACATTTGACAAAAACGACAAATTTGGTTTCAACTATTATAACTCGATAAAAGTGACAAATTTGGTTTCAACTTTTATAACTCAAATCTCCTTAACAAAAATGTCATTTTTCTTTTTACTCTTATCTAATTCATAAAAATGTAATTTTTATTGTTCAATCTTTTTATTGAAAACAATGATCAATAAAAATATAATCTTTCATGTTACCTCTTTTTATTTAAGCAAAGTGAAAATAAAAACATGATCTTTAATACTTAGCTTTTTATTGCAACAAAATTATGGTAAAAATATGTTCTTTAATAACCAGTCTTTTATTGCGACCAAAATGACAATAAAACATATCATTTAATTCTGCTATTTTTATTTTAACTACATGACAATAAAAATATACCTTTTCATTCTACTCTTTTTTTGGGAAACAATGCTACATTAAAAATGTAATTTTTAATGTTCAATCTTTTCCTAGTTTCTTGCATTACATTAAAATGTAATTTTTTTTAATGTAGGCATGTTTTTATCTTAAAACATGAACATTTTTCTATTTTCTAACATTACATTAAAAATGTGAAATTTTAATGTAAACATGTTTTTATTTAAAATATGAACATTTATCTATTTTCTAACATTACATTAAAAATGTGAAATTTTAATGTAAATATGTTTTTATTTAAAGCATTAACATTTATCTATTTTTATTCTAATTCAACAAAATGATAGAAATTGATATTTCACTTTTGTTGAAAACTCTAGTTCAACAAAATGTATAAAAATTGATATTTCATTTTTGTTGAAAACTCTAGTTCAACAAAATAACAAAATTTGATATTTTATTTTTGTTGAAAACTCTAGTTCAACAAAATGACAAAATTTGTTATTTTATTTTTAAATAAAAATTATATATCTCATTTTAAACAAAAATTGTATATCTTTTTATTTCACTCATTTATCACAACAAAGATGATCTAAATGTTTTAACCATTTTATTACAACACTATATCACCAAATTAACAGATCTACATAACACATCGATCATAGAACAAATCACGTATCATAACAAATAGAAATTAACAGTTGATTGGTGATAATACAATCATGATTGATTTTAATTTATTTAAGAAGAAGAAATAAAATAGAATTCTCACCATGCTTTAAATCCTGTAAATTCAGATTTGAAATATGTCCAAAATCCGATCTGCTCCATTTCGGATCTAGTCAGTTCCATGTTGTAGATCTTGGAAAGGCGATTCCAACGCTTCTGACGGTTCGTAAAACGGACCTCGTACGAAAGAGTTATAGTATTTTAAACTCTAAATAATTAAAAGAACATTAATATTAAAAAAAATTAATTTAATTACATTTGTTAATCAAATAAGGGCGGCCCCTTCTTTCTTCCCGTAATCCCACTGTAAGTCACGAACCCAATTTGCTCCGATCAAATTCCCACCGCCGATCACCCTAAGCGCCACCAGACCCAAATCAAAGGGTACCACGTCCTCCGCCTTGGCTTCCTCTCCCCGCGCCATGACCGTCATCCGATTCGCAGGCCCTACCATCTCGCAAAAGGCCTCCGAACGCTGGCAGCTTGCATGCATAAATCGAGGGATTCACATCATAATTTTCGATCATAGCCGCTCAATTTGTAGAGCAATCAAAGCTCTTCGATTTTCCTATTTTATGTTTTGAATTTCATGGAATAATTCTTGCGAAATTGGGAGGAGGATATTGGAGCTTTCTAGCCATCAAAAGGAATGGCGGCGGCTGTAGGTTTGAATTAGGGTTTAGAGTTTTGACTTAGGTTAGTATTTATAATAAAATAGTATTAAATTCTCTAGTTTTGCAAATAAACCCGTTAAGTCTCAGTAGTTCCCATTTCAGTCCAACGGGAGTTGTCCCTAGGCAAATGCCCACGTTCCGGACACAATGGGCTAGGTCTTGTCAGCTCAGTCGATCGTCTTCAGTCTATTTTCAATAAATTAAAATATAAATTATTTATTTATTTAATTTGATTGTACATTTAAATTTACCGGGGCCACATACGGACTCTAAAAAATTACAAAAAAAATATTTCTAGTTATGTTTTGATGATACGGTCCTAACAAAACTAATTTCGTCGAATTTGGAGACCGTTTGAAAAATGGACATTTTCTAGTCGATCCAAATTGATGAAATTGACAAAATACGTTTTCTTTCGCCACGATCACATATTAATTCCAAAAATTATGAAAATTGGAATCTAGCAATAATTTGACATTCCGGAACCAACAAAAGTGGTTTCTTCGAAAATGGAGGTCATTTACAAATTGGTTATTTATACGGGCTATATATTATATTAAATTCTATAGCGACTATTCTGAATTTTCAACTGATCATAACTTTTGATTCCCGCTATGAAATTTCAATTTTTCTGATTCGTTGGAAAGATATTATCAAACAGATTCTAATGTTTTTGGTTTCACTAAAATCTGATTTATTTTGCATCCTGTGCACTCAGCCAAAGTTCAAATTCAAAATTTCAAACTACCATGCTATTTCTAATTGCTTTTAAAACTAAAATAAATATATTCGTTCTAACTTTGATTTAAATAAATTTTTAATCGTTATTATTTAAAATAAATTATTTTAAATATTCAAAATCCATTAAAATTTCTAAAATAAATTTTTTAAATTAGTTCCAAAATTCCGGGTTGTTACATGGATCTTAAACTTTATCATGCTAGATCTATCTTTATAGATCTAATTCACCTATGGTTAATTTATCATGTCACATTTGTGGATCTTAAACTTTATCATGTTAGATCTAATTCACTTGTGTTTAATTTATGATGTCACATTTGTAGATCTTTACCTTTATCTACGTTTGTGGTTATTTTGGATCTATCATTATTTGGACAGTTAAAACCTTGCCTGGATCTAATTCTATTTAGATCATTTTGTACCTATCATGTTGTAGTTGATTTGGATCTTAACAGTTATCATGTTAGATCTACTTTTGATTATAGATCTAATTCTATTTAGATCATTTTGTACCTATCATATTGTAGTTGATTTGGATCTTGACCATTATCATATCAGATCTAGTTTTGATTATAGATCTAATTCAGTTTTTAGATCATTTGGTACCTATCATGTTGTGGTTATTTTGGATCTTAACCTTATTTATGTCAGATCTAGTTTTGATTATAGATCTAATTCACTTTTTAGATCATTTAGTACCTATCATGTTGTGGTTATTTTGGATCTATCATTAGTTAGACATGTTTTAGATCTAAACTTTCATCTAATTGTCATGACAAGTCTACCTTGGTTTCACTATTTAGATTACCTTGTTCCTATCATATTGTGGTTAAATATGATATATTATTAGAATGACATCTAAATTATTATTTAGATCGTATCATGCCAGTTATGACATCCCTATTATGTTAAGATTGATTTTAATATCACATGTTCACTAGATCCATTCATATATGTCCATCTTATCATTATGTCATTATATGATTATTCCACCACATGTTTATGTCATTCTTGTTAGAATAATCATTTCTGTCACCCTATCCCTTTTATTTTTGCCTGGCTATTTCCTAGCCTAGGCATGACGTTAAATTATGCGAATACGTTAAAATGGGAATGAGGGAAAAAACAATATAAATTGGACATAATTTGTAAATGGAAAGTTTGGCATAACTTGATGTTTATGAACATGAATGACATATAATTAATTATGAACATAATTAGGGAAAAAGAGGAATGAACACCTATAAAGGCATAGGTACAATTAATTAATAACTGAAATGCCTATGATTATAGTAATTAGAAACTATAATGGCATTTATGACACAAGGTTAGATTGCATTCGTGGTGGAAGTCCGTCCGGACTCGACTGGCATATCCAGCAACCGCAAACGTTGAATTTAACGTGAGGGGTCTACGTGCACAAATACGAGGTGGGCTAAGACACGAGGTTAGGCCCAACTTGTGGAAGAAGTCTGTCCGGACCCGACCGGCATATCCAGCATCCACAAGTTTTAGGCCTAATGTGGGAGGTCTAGGCCATTATAACCATAAATGGACATGGTAACGAATTGGAATACTTAACCTAGTTGAATCCATAGGTATTGTATGAATATGAACTAAAGTTGGGGTTAAGTAAATTTGGTTGAAAAGAGGGTGGGTTAAGTAAATCTGAGGGGGTGGGTAATATTTACATATAGGCCCACAAACTTAACCTGATAAGGTTATGTAATTAAATACACCTAGTGGTATACATAACATGTGGAAATAATAAAGTTATGTAATTAAAGACACCTTTTAGGGTAAGCATAACTTGTAGAAATGATAGGGTTATATAATTAAAGACATCTAGTGGTATACATAGCCAATGAAAACCTAGTGGGGGATACAAGACAAAGGGAGAGCCTGTATCATATTGTGTGGGACCTGTTTCAACCAGTAACCCGAAGTAGGTATCAAATATGTAACTAGGTTGGAGAAGGGGCATGCTTACTGGACTGACTGTAAGAGATCCAAACGTGAAGGAAGGTGTGGGCGGCACAAACCGACAGGTCCATGTGCATGCATGAGTCAAGCAGAGGGGAATAAGACGACCGTGACACCTGTCGGTATAGGGCGGTGCATATTAGCGAAGGGTTACCACTTTAGGACGTGATACATCCTACGGTGGGGTCGGCATAGCGTATCTACGTGGATTAGGGAGCTAATCGATTAGGGTAGTAGTTAGGGTAGACGTATGCCTAAGTTTACCACCTTATAGTGGAAGGGATCATCTCATTCTGGATATACGACTAGTAGTGCAGAGTAATCATTAAGGAAGTGTATACTACCCTATCATGTTTACCTAGTCTTACCTGCCTTTTTTTAGTTATCTCTCTTATCCACTTTATATGCCTGTCATGCTACTTTTATTTGTTTACTTGCTAAAAGTAATTGGACTCGCCAGAATTTATGTCTGACCCTTTTTGTTTCCTCTTATTTCTTCCGTTCCCCCCAAGTTCTCAGGGCGGGAACACTTAGGCTTGACCGTGATTCTGCTTACATTGTGCTTGAGCTGCTTATATGTACGGTTCAAGCTCCTATCCTTGCTACTATGGCTTTGTCTATTTTTTGGGAGTTATGCTTTTTATGTACTCTGATGGAACAAGACAGAAAATTTTATATTTTTGTAATGGCTTTTATGTAGTTTCAGACTTGTGATATTTTGGACCACGATGTTATGATTTATGTTTGAAATAAAAATTTAAATTCCGTTGTTGCTTTTATATCTATCTTGTAATATTTCTGTTTCTGTTTACCTATAACTCTTCACGAAACTTAATGCATTCCCTTAGTGAGTGACATTAACGGACGTGGGGTGTCATAAGACCAGGAGAGTTTTTATCAGCATCTCATTGAACAATAACTCTCGGTATAGATTTTACTTTCCTAACCCCTCCTTTATCTTTATTTTTTCATGATGGCAGATCGAATTTTATTTTCTTCTTAGGTAACTAAAAGATGGCCTTTGTCCAGAGTAACTGCCCTTCCTTCTTCTTCTGAGGTTACTCGACTTCGGGAAGAAAACATAGCTTTAAGGGATGAGGGTGAAAGTTTGAAGAATTGTCTTGAGAGGGCTGAAGTAGATCTTACGAAGGAGAAGCAAGCAAAGAGTCTCTTATTTGAACAAGTTTTAACTTTCAAGCATCAGCTGGCAGACATGGTGGTCACTCACACTGATGAGCTTAAGAAGAGAGACGACAAGCTTTCTCATGCGGCACAGATAATTTATGAGGCCAAGAATATGATTTTTGAGTACTTGGAAGATCATCTTCCCCAGATTAAAACTTAATACTATGAAGATGCTTTATTTCTTTCCTTTTCCAATAACTTCGGAAGATTTCTCGAGATGCAATTTACCTTTATTCCTCCTTCCATTAGGGATAGAGTCACGGAAAGGATCAGTTTGGCTAAGCAGAGGGTTGAGATGCCAAAGAGGGATAAGCTCAAGGCTGAAAATTTCTTGTTCATTGAGGACTTGCATAATGATTATGATGATGAGGCTAAAGACTTGCCTATCATTGACGATGAAGTGGAGACGATGATGATGGGCCTGATGACGAGAATCTCTGAGATGATCCCAGTAAGGATGGGAGTAACCCTTCTGCAGCCACTGGGGCTTCACATGAATCCACATGAGCTAGACCTGACGTTATAGGTACCCATGCCACTCGAGACCCTAATGCGCCTCCAGCTAAGGAAGGTGGTATTCCGGAGCCGTTAGGAAAAGAAAAGTCTATTCAGACTGATGTTTTTGTTTCCTAGGTTTGGCTTTTACTTTTGAAGTGCTTTTCCTTTTCTTGAATATATATGGTGGTAACTAGTTTCCTATCCTTATATTGTACAGACCAAAAGAAATATTGTTTCACAATTTAGAGCAGAACTAGATAAGAAACAGAGGGAAATAACCCGATCCCACATAGAGCAAGAAAGATTATTAAGAGACTATAATGTATTATCTCGAAGATATCATGATCTTGACAAGAGTGCTTCTAAAGTTATGTTTTACAAAGAGCAAGAGGCCGCACCCAGATTAAGGACGGCTCGAAAGAACAAGAAAACTATTCTGGAGGAAAACAAGGAGCTGATGACTATATTTTGAATGTTGATTGAAGACAAAGATATTTTAGTGAATTTCTTATATGAGATATATAAGCGATACACAACAGTAGACTCTTCCTTTCTTGGGGATATTAGCGCGAAGTGATTGGGAGATGATTTTAAAAAGGCTAAGGATTAAACATGCTAAGTTGATATATAAATGTACTGATAAACAATCTTAAAGTGTTTGTAACCTTTCCTGTGTGTTACCCATACAATTAAGAGCTATTTTTGAGTAAAGTTTACGTAAAATTTTCCTTTTAGGAAACATAGTACTACTTCTTTTACCTTTGGTAAGTAGAATCTTATGTATACTTATCTTTTATTTTGCGAGTAGGTAGATCAACATGAAATCTTCCCAAACCGGGATGAGATACCAGTGACTGTTGAGAAAAGTGATGTTCTAGGAGAGGGACCTTCTTCATCCCGGGGAAGAATAACTCTTCTTCAGGATTTGACCATCAAGCACCTGAATGAAAAGGTGAACACCTTAAAGAGTCAACTGAAAGAAAAGAGTAGACGTAATCTTGGATTAAAGAGATATATAGAGACTATGCCATCTATCGATTTCGAAGTTGAGTTATGGCGTTTACGTCAACGGGTAGCTAATTTGGAAATTGAACTTGATAACGCTAACACGAGTTGTAAAACTTCGGAGCCTCCCTTTAAGAACATCCCCGACATAACTGTATCCCCTCCTTCCGATACTACGACTAGGACCAAAGCTTCAGCTTCTCAAAAGTATTTTTACTTAAAACACCCCCCTCGAGGGTTAGATGATTCAATTATTTTTGAGTGGTGTAATAAAGTGATAGCTGAGATGAAAAGCATTTATGACACAAAACTTAATGAGGATATATCCCATTGCATTAACCATTATGTTACTCGGATTGGGCATTTACAGGAGGAAAGGCATGCCTTACATGTGAGGGTCTTTATTTAGAGAAAGATAAGAAGTCTTTAAGGGCTATGTGTAGATCTTGTAATAGGGCTTTGAAACTTCATATCAAGGCCTCGATTAGTAGAAATGTACGTAAGCTCAATGAGCTTTTAAGCATCGCGATTTGTCATGCTATTAATCCCCCTTTACCTGGGGATGAAGAGGAGGAAGATACTTGATTGTTTTTGTAATTGTAATGTCTATGTTTCCATATTCGGGTATTCAATGAAATGGTTTTTGTAAATAGATTTGTAAACTGTGGGTGTACCATGTGATATGTGATCTTTGTTTATATTTCATATTGATAATAGCAATTTATGTACAATGAGTTTAAGAAATCTCCCTGAATAAAGATGGAAGATTACTATCTTGTTCGAAGGCTTTCAGATAGTAGACTTAGAATTCTCAACTAAGACCCGTTTTGCAAGTCCTTTTCCAGAAGTAAGAATTGGAGTCTTTGTAACCCAAATTAGGGTTTTAGTAAGAGATGTACAAAATGCTTCCTTTAGCAATAGTCAGGAGCTTTGATCAATATTCTGGATTAGGGTATTCGAAAGAAGTCCGGGAATCCTCCACCAGTAATAATAGAAGTCCCGAACCATCCCAGATCCAAGTATTTTATTGAAGACTTGGAACTACCTCTTAGCAATTAATAGGAGTCCCAAACTGTCCCGTGTTCGGGTATTAAGAATAGAAGACCAGAAACCTTCTTTTTGCAGTAATAGAACTTTCGAAACGACCCAGATTCAGGCACTTAGAATATAAGGCAAGGCGTCCACTTCTGGCAATTAATAGAAGTCCCGAACCAACCCAAATTCGGGTATTTGATAGAAGACCATAAATTCACATCTAGTAATTAGCTTTGTTACCCGTTTTGGGTTGGTTTTCGGGGGAGAGAAGGATGTATGTGCTTCTTAAGCCACTCTCAGGGCTTTTGATTGTTAAAGCAAAGGATGTACGTGCTCTATTGCCCACTCTCTGGGCTTGTGCGTCCGGTGCGGTTGGCTAGCTTATTCTCAAGCAGGGCCCAAGGACTTACCCGACCTCCCTTTAGGAGGCACTGTGACGGCCCGCCCGCACCAGCCGACATTTCCTCCGAAAGTGCGCTGTACACATGCCCGACTGGCACAGAACGGTCGTCAAGGAAAGGAAAGAAGGGAATTAACTAATGAGGAACCTGTAGAATGTCTCACAGTGCATGGAATAAAATATAATAATAACATACTTGACATAAAACAGGTGAGACAGTGCATAAGCTGATAACTAAAACCAACATCAACATCAGAGCAGCGGAAATCCAAATACAGCTTATTACAACTTTCCAAATTTACTGTCTCTAAAACAAAAGAAAGCTAAAGTAGAAGATGCGCTACTAATGCCCAAGCAGTGATCTTCAACAACACAGGGAGAATACTATATATATATCATACGTGGAAGCCTCCTGCTCGTCTCCGGATCATCTACCCGAGCATCACCTGTTAACCTGTCTCTAGTCTGCTCGTGTGAGCACCCAGAGTAATAAGAAGAGACATAAAACTCTGGGTCAGACATAAAGCCTGGTATGAGCGGTAAGCATCTAAACAGAACAATAACAGGTATACTAAACCATACCTGAACCTGGACCTGCAACCAAAGAGTTAGCACTACATACCGTACAATACTCTAAGGTGCTATAACAAATAGTGTAAAGAATACGGGGGTGGGGTGTGCATGTCATAATGATGGAAAACAAATCAAGCATAGCATTCATCCTCACATCTCTCACTCAGTGCGTAAAGCATACGTTGTCCACCACTGACAATCACTAGACCCATCGAAGTAGTGGCGGAGTTCAACTTGTACAACTACTGCTACTACCAAGCTTACCACATGGAGTCATGACCAAATCTTTACAAATGACCCCACTTCATTGGTCTATAGCCCTTTAGTCGTACCTAGGCCACTGCGGCCCTGAATCCGTTCACGTACCTCCCATACATAGTGATCCAAAGTCATAGACATCGACTGCCCCTTGGCACACATCCCGCAGCAAAGCCCAATCATGAAGTGAACTCATCGGTTCCCAACTGGACCCTGAGCTCTAACTTCCCATATTGGACTACCTTTGCATCTCGGGTTATTGGTCAATACTGGGTCGGGTCGGGTTTCCCCTTCTAGCCATCGGTTCGGGTCGGGTCCTCTACCTGTAGCAGTTCGGTTCGGGTCCACAGCGTTGCATCGGTTCAGGTCCACAGCGTTGCATCGGTTCGGGTCGGGTGTCCCACTTCGGGTCGGGTCGGGTAGCCATCTCCCTTTCAGTTCGTGCTCCCGCTCCGATCAGCTCCCTCGTTCTTCATTTATTCCGATCCGATCCCTTCGCCTTACTCCAGTCCGAGCCCTTCATCCTTAAGACGATCTGATCCGAGCCCTTCGTCCTTAAGTCGATCCGATCCGTGCCCTTCGTCCTTAAGTCGATCCGATCCCCAGCTTAACCAACATGGCCTTCCTTTTTGCCAAGCCTCTTTTGTGCCAGATTTCGGTTTGGTTCGGATTCCTTACCCAGCTCTCCTATCCGATCCGAGCCCATACACGATCCGATCCGAAACCCTACACAACTTTCTGCAACTTTTTCCAGCAACTTGTTTACGCCATTCGACGACGTTTTCGACCAATCTAACTATTCTAATCAACCACAAATCATTCCAAACAGTCATAGCGGCATAGCAAACTAACCACAAACACCAAAACAATGAATTTACATGTCAAAATGGATCAAATATACCCAAAACCCCATATTTTCCCTTAAGCATGTTTAGGCAAAACTAATCATAGGGTTAACAAAACTTAACCAAATTAAACCAAATTTCTACCAGAGGCATAAAATATTATTTTCGAATTTATAGATATTTTTCCAGAATTTATTAGTGTATAAATTCGCTAATCTTCACTAATTACCCTTAATTAACTGCAATTAGTGTCAAAACAATGCTAATCACTCACCTTGACCACAAATAAAATTCTCAGAACTGAAACCTCGCTGATTTGGGTGAATACTGATGTCTAACAGCAGCTCTAACCTTGCTTTCGTGTTTTCTCTCCTTAATTTGATGTAGATAAAGCCAAAACTTGATTAGAAAGTGATTTGGGGATGTTTCTAGATGTTGGCGGCCATTGTTAGGGTTCAAGAATGAAAGTGGCGGCTGGAAAATGAGGATAAGATCGTTCTCCAACTGATTTCAGCCTCCTCATAACCGTAATCCCGAAATCCCCCATTGGGCCTAGCTGTTAATCACCCGGTTAAGCCCAATTAAGCTATTTTTCACTATCTGAAACTTGTTTCAGCCATATCTCCCAAACGGTGAGTCCGTTTGGCTAATGTGACCACTCTACGGAATTGTAAGACATCATCCGGAGCCAATGGAAGTGGTTTCAGGTCAAAATTCCTTTCCAGTCAAAAGTTATGGCCAAAACAGTACCAACTTGGGGTAAAATGGTCATTTAAAAATCGACAAAAATCATGAACATGGGAAATGACCCCAATAGTCGTCTCCCAAAGTTACATGACCATACGACTTCATATGTGAAAGAAATAAATATTCTACGATCCTATGATGCGTAGAATACAGGTCGTTACAGGCACTCTCCCCCAGTCATCGTATGCGATGATAAGAGCTTAGATGCTTAAACCGAGCCATTATAGACGCAGAATTAAGGCTTACTCTTTTGAAGCTTTACCCCGCACATCGTAGGCGATGATAGAGGCTTACACTCCACCCCCTCCAAGGGGTGCCTTACCTTGGTCATTGTAGGCAGTGATAAGTTTTTTCATTCCCTTTTGCGGGTAATGAAGAACATAATCAGAGGTAGGACGTGCTCTTCTGCGAGCAGAGGTAGGATGTGCTTAGTTCGTAGCATAGGCATGGCATACTTTTCTGCATGTAGAGGCAGAGCGTGCTAATTAGATGATGCATCTCAACCATTTCTGGTGTGGATCGAAGGCTTACGATTTCGATGCTTTAACCTGGCCCTTTCTAATTTAGGCGCGGAGAAAGGCTTACACACCACCCCCTCCAAGGGGTGCCTTTCCCTAGCTATCTTGGTGGTGACAAGGGTTTTCATTCATTTATTCATTCGACCCTTCTTGGGTTATTCTGAGTTTTTTTATAGGGTTTCCATCTCCTAAGTTATGTGGGTGTCCTTTCCATAAAGAATCTATTACTATAGTTGACTGCGTTTCCTTCATATATCTATGCAGTTTCCCTTGTCTAAAGAAAACATACCTTTTAGAACTCTGTGATGATTAGTTTTATGCCCGTTCATCACAAGGTAATAGCAATTGGGTCCTTCTAGCTTGACTTCATTTTTAGGTTTCTTCTTTTGTGAAGGCTAATAGTTGAGTTCGTGTTTGGTTAGAAAGTAGATATTCTCAATGGTAGTTGTAAGTTTACATTCCTTTGGCAATCGTGATTCAAAGACCCCTTTTCATCGTTGAAAACCTAATCCTTTTGTTACTTAACTTTCTTGGCTCTTCTTTATCCTCAAGCTTTCTCTTTGTTGTATTGTGAGATTGAGGTGCAATTTTCTTAGACCACCTTGATGTAATCTGCTTGGGTTTCTCCAATGCTCTTTGCTTAAACATTGTCCCTTTGACTTGTGCATAAATGACCTATTTCAGATGGGTGAATAAGTTAAACCCTTTTGAGGTGGAATTACTTATGACAAAGATAGGAGTCGAATCTATGTGAAAAAGGTTAATGCTCCAACGGTCAAGTTTATAAGGTTCTATTTTCTTTCTTCCACTTTCAATTTGTAGGGCTTCCAAACTAAGTTTTGGTTCTTCCATTACTCTTGAGTTCGAAATATCTGTCATATCCATTTGAGATCCAATGATTCTTGTTGGGCCTTTTTCCTATAATCTTGCTTATTCAAAGCTTAGTCCAATCCAGGATGGAACAACACAGTTGGATATATGGATGTTAACCAAAAGGTCGGAGGTTTAGGCCCTCCTTCTAGCGCTAAAATGTTAACGATATTTCTCAACACAGGAGATATGTCTAAGGAAATGGACCTAAGGGTAAAATAGGATTATTTAGTTCCTACAAGCTTGAGTTAGTTCACCGTTTCTAGATATCAAGGTCCTAAGTCTGAAGATTAGGTACTCTTCCCTCAAGGGGTGAGTATCACGCTTACGAGACTTAACAACGAACAATTACCTTGGGATAAGGTTTCATTAAGCACAACACAAGATAGAAAGCTAAACGGACTGCAGAAAAGGGTTTCTCAATAATCTTAAGGAAAGGTTTAGACTTGTTTAGGGAACCTTTTTCGTGTACAAAGCATAGAATAGTATGCAAAGGAAGTAGCTAAACAACTCATAGGAGTCATGCTAAGCGTCGATTCACTCTTTATTGCTCATTGATTTGGGTACATAAGTGTTTATAAAGGAAATCCCAAAATTGATTTAGAAATTAGGGTTTACTCTATTAGAAATGCGTACAAGATCGAGGAATGATAATTCGGCCTTGTAAATGTGACCCCTAAGGTCTTATTTATAGACAAATCAAGACCTATTTTGCTATTGGGTTAGCAGAAGCCCCCTTCGGGCACGACAGCTACGTGTCGGCCGCCTTTTCCCTTTCGGTTTTGATTCATTTGGCTTTCGGCCATTCTTTTGGCCTTGAGCTTCTCTTTGATGTTACATTTTCCTCTCGTATTGATACCAAGCCCGTTAGTATGGATAGCTTTTAGAAAATATTTTGACTCTCGGTCGTAAGCTACCAGTTTTGTCTTTAAATCTTCATAGTGCTTGTTCTTGTGTGTCAATTGGTTATGTACCGGGATTCGTCACCCCTTTCGGTATTGACACTAAGCGAGTTAGTATGGTTAGCTCTTTTTCCTGGAAGCTTCAATTTGCTTTCGGTAGATCTTCAGAGTGGGTTTCGATCTTCCAGAAGGATGCTCTCAGTGCATTACTTGTTATTTTCTGAAGTTGCCCCTCTGTGATCATCAGGTTTTGGCCTCGATAGCTGACTTTCGGAAGGTTCCTCTTATGTTTTGGCTTCTTATGCCTTTGACTCTTTCATCTCCTTTTGTATTGACATTAAGCAAGTTAATGTCGATAGCCCTATCGTCTCCTTTTGCTCTGCTTGATGCTTCTGGTTTCAGGTAGTTTGCCTTTAGGCTTGCACATTTGTTTGCTACCTTTCATGTCAAAAATACCTTGTCAGTATTCTTCTTTCACATTGGATCTGAGCTTTCCTCTTTAATGATGGTGCCAGTTTTGTGCTTTTGGATTGTTCTTCTGTGTTGGTGGTGGTCCGATACCCCTTTACCAATAACCTGTTTCGGTGCTGAATTTTGGTAGTAACACCTTCATTCCTAGATTAGTTCTTCCTTCGGAGAGTATTGACCTTGCCGTACCTCCTTCTTTGGAAGAGATACGAGCTTGTGTTTTTGCTCTCAATAATGATAGTGCTTGTGAGCCTGATGGCTTCAATTGGGATCTTCTTTCGTAGTGTTTGGCCGATCAACCCATCGGATTTCTGCCTAGCTATTCAGTTTTTCTTCTCTGGTGGAGATCTGCCTCGGGGCTGGCCTTCCACCAACTTGGTCCTTATCCCTAAGTGCAAAAATCCTCGCTCATGTGCGGAAGTTCGACTTATCTGCTTGTGTAACTTTTCCAATAAGGTTATTTCTAAGGTTCTAGCCACCAGATTAGCTTCGTTTCTACAACGTATATCCCCTATTCTCAAGCTAGGTTTGTAAAAGGATGTTTGATTACGGATAACGTCCTTTTAGCCCAGGAGCTGGTGTCTCAAATTGATCAGAAGGTTAGGGGTTCTAATGTGGTCGTCAAGCTAGATATGGCTAAAGCTTACGACCGCATGTCCTGGTTTTTCCACATTAAGGTTCTAAGGGCTTTCAAGTTTCTCGAAATTATTGTTATTGTATATCGTCTCATTTCCAACTGTTGGTTTTCTGTTCTCATCAGCGGACCAACCAACGAGTATTTCAAGGTCGGAAGGGGACTTCGTCAGTGAGATCCTCTTTCCCCTACTCTATTCATTATTGCTGCCAAGCCTTTTTGTGTAGCCTACACTCACTCATGATATCGAATCAAATCCAGCGTTTTGGCATCCCTTCGGGCTGCCCTCTCATTTCTTCCTTATCATTCGCTGACGACGTTATAATTTTTACGAATGGTAGTCGTCGCTCAGTCCTTCATCTTGTCTATCTCATTCAGCAGTACGAGAGTGCTCGGGCCAACTCATTAATTTTGCTAAAAATTGCTTCATCCCGACAAGAGACTTGTCTACGGTTAGATCCTCTTGGACTGAAACTTTCACATGTTTCAAGGCTTCCACTCTTCGCTTACTGTACCTCGGTATCATGCTTTACAGAGGTCGTAAGCTCAACGCCATTTTTAATCCCCTGATATATAGAGCCATGAGAAAGATCATCTGTTGGAATGCCACTTCTCTCTCAAGCAGAAAGACTGGTGCTCATAAAGTCGGTGCCAAACTCTATAGGTTCTCAATCGCAAGTCTTTGCTGCTATGACTCCTACTTCCTCTTTCTTTCGTTCGTACCGGTCGTTGGCTTCTACCTTTTTCCGGAGTAAAAAAACAATGCTAATCGTCATCACTGGATTTCTTGGGACATCATTTGTCATCCCAAAAGTGGAAGGGGGGGATAAGCCTTAGAAATCCTGAGGATACTTGTACTGCCTTTACTTGCAAGTTGTGGGCTTGGTTTGACGTGAACGACTCCCTATATGCAGCGTTCAAGTACCGTAGACTCGTGGTCGCGAATTTTACCGATGTCTCGTCTTATGCTAGTGAGATGTGGAAATAGATGCAATCAATGAAGGCCTTTTCAGATTCACATGGCGGTAGATCCGGATGGGACGAAAGTCCTTTTTTTATTACGGCGACATGGAGCTCCGCGAGGTCGCCAGCTCACTTGTTTTTCTTTGGCTTTTCTGCTAAATCTGTTTGGAATTACTTCGGGAACTTGGTTGGTCTCCGAGATAATGCATCTTCTCTTGCTGATTTACTAAGATGCTGGTGGGCTGGAATCTCAGGTAAATCTGTTTTGCTCGATCCGTTTAAGGTTACTTCCTTGTCTTATCTGCTGGCATATCTGGTGCTTGCGGAATAAGGCAATCTTTGATGAACTGCCTATGGAACCTTCTTCCATCATCTGACGGGTAAAAAATGATGTGTTCCTTGCGTTTCGTGGTAGGCCATTTAGAGGTTATATTGGTTCCTGCTCGAGGAAATTGGCTAGTGCCTTTGATATTACATCGGTACTAACTAACCCATGGGCGGAGATTGGTTGAATCGTCTACTACTTGGTTAGCGGAATCCGTCTTCCTATCCTATCATCACACATCCCCACCCCCTTTTTTAGTGCTGATTTTGTTTGCTATTACTGTAGGACCCACTTTATAGGTATATAGAGGTTTGTCGGTCTATTGGTTTCTGGAGCAGCTGTTTTGGCTTTGGAGCTTTCTTAGGGTTCGAGATACGCTCTTCATTGGTTTCTGCTAAATAGACTGTCCGTTTCCATCTTCCTCGCCCTTGTAATTTTGGGTTTTGCAGCATCATGGGCGGCTACCTCGGTATGGCAGTTGGCTATCCTCTTAGCTTCGGATTTGGCTATGTTGGTCATCTGCTTCTTTAGAGTTTTGCATCTGAGTGAATTTTTCGACTGCTTTGTATGTTGTACTGTATTGCTGTATTATTTATTTTGTGTATGCACATATCCTATAGCCAATTCTATAGATCTGTTTTTGTGAATCGTTGGAGAATGACTAGATTTTTTTTTTGTTATATATCGTTTATTTTTCCAAAAAAAGAAAAAGGATAATTTTGAAAAATTTAAAAGTGAAAAAATAGGGTCGTGTGAAAGAAAATAAAAATGAAAATAAAAGCGGGTTTATAAAGTTAGGGTGTGTTCTTTGCAAGCGGAAGCGGAGAATTTGAGCGGAGAATTTGAGCGGAGAATTATAGCGGAGAATGGTAGTTAACGGATCATGCGTTTGGCGGTTTAAGCGGAGTATTTTATTTATATTTTGTAATTTGAATAACACAGTTAACAAAACATAACGATCCATTACATAAAAACAGTACAGAAAGTGATTTACTGCAGAAATACAAAACAGAAATAATAGTATGATTCCACATTTTCCATACGCCGCAACGGCGCATTTAAGCAATAGTCGTGTTGCTTCACTGCTCCAATGGTGTTTAGGTTGTCGATTTGCCATTTTTTAGTGAAGATGGAGGAGTGTTTAGAGAAGTAGAAGATGATTTTGGGGTAGAAGGAGGAATGAAGAGTGTGGGATTTTATAGAAGAGGAGGGGTTGGTGCCCAACGGCTCGAATTGGAACCATTGGGTACCGACGCGTCGGACGCGTTGGTACCCAACGGCTCCAATTCGAGCCGTTGGGCTAACGGTCCTTAATGGACCATTTCTACTAACGCGTCGGCCGCGTCCGTAGAAGAAATGGTCCGTTAAGAACAGCCCCTTAGTCTTCCGTGGGCAGGTTGGTTTATCGATGGCCCTCCGCTTGCGTCCTCTCTAAATCCCCAAATTTGGGTTTTGCTATTGTCTTTTTTCTTTCTTCAAATCAAGTCAAAATGACGTCGTTCGCCTCAGTTCATCGCTCTCTCCGCTCGAAATGCGTCCGCTCTATCCCCAGACGCCTTCTCTCTTCTCCCTCTTTTCCCCTTTCATCTCTTTATCGCCGCTCTCAAACTTCGTCCAACACAATTTCCCCATCAACTGCTGTAGCTTTCCGGTCCATTCCGGTTCGATTTATAACGAACCATCCCCATGGTTCTCCCATGGACTTTCATGGCGGCAATGGGGTAATTTCTGAAGACAGTGTCAAAGGTGGACGTGGAGATCAGTTCATGATGGACCAGTCCAACAGTTCTTCAATGAAGCTTAGTAGCGGCTTGATGGAGAGGTATCCGATGGAGATGTATAATCCTGGATGCGACTTTGAGCATTGGCTTGTTGTGATGGATACTCCTGGCGGTCCAGGTGCCACCAAGGAGCAAATTATTGATTGTTATGTTCAAACTTTGGCTAGAGTTCTCGGGAGGTCAGTTTTTCATATGAAAATTTATGGTATTTATGTTTTGAGATTTTTTTTATTTTTTTATTTTTTTTAATGTAGTTTCTGGTTAGGACATCCAATTGAATTTGAGTTTGATTTCTGAATGTATTTGGCTAGTTGCTAATGCCGATTGTTGACATGATTAATTTTTACTACTTATTTATGGTGTTATTTGGTGGAATTCATATAGTATGTTTCCTTTCGGTTGTCTTCCTTACCATATGACAGAAACAGGGGTATGTTTACTGGCTAAGCTGCATATCTTTTGTTTATTGAAAATTGGGATATTGGTTTGGTGAATTCTTTTCATATACCATTTTTTTAAACCTACACCATTATTTTTTTAATAAAACACGATTAATTTGCCATTGAATTTAATAATTTTAAATGCGAAGATATTATTCAGACTTCCAATTTCAATTTTTAATTCCGTTCAAAGTTCTATAAATGTTGTATTTTAACAGCTCCGAATTTTAATATTTTTTGTTTTGAGTTACTAGAAAATATAATTCAAACGAGGTGTACGGTTTTGAATGATAAAAAAATGAGATCAGCATTTTAGCTTACCACAATGAGGGTAATTTTGCAAAATAGATGATATACATTTAGTAAAAAAATAATGGAGTATATGATTTCATTACAAAACTTGGTGTATGTTAAAAGAGTTACGATGTTCATATAGAATTTGCCTATTAGTTTTCTATCTGCTCATGAACATATAATATGTGTAATATATATCAGTTAGAATAAAAGGTCAAATTTGCACTATTAGTTTATAGGTGGTAAGGTCCATATGCATGTTGTGCGCCATAAGAGTCCAGCTTTAGAAGCCAAGAGCGAGAAACAACAACCAAATCATTAATGTCAAACAAGTTGGAGTTGACTAGAGATGGAACCAAAAGTCAAATTGCAAAGTCAATTTAAAGATAAAAATAATAACAAGAGATTTAAAGGTGAAAAAATAATAAAGATAAAATAAAGTAAAATAATTAGTTAAATGATAATAGTAATAATAACAAATAAATAAAAAAAATGAAAAACCAATGTGCTGACGATGTTGGTGATAATAATACTAGTAGTATTATATATCGAAGATCAATACTACGCCTTAAGCCCTTATTCATTAATCCTATAATCAAAACATTCTCCCCAACCTAACCTAAACTAACGATTGTGGTACATGAATCAATAACTTACATGCGCTCTTATTTGACACCAGTTCTTCAGATGCATTTTAAATTTTAAATTCTCTTTTTACTACTTCCTTTCATGTCATCTTTGGTCGGCCTCTACCTTTTTTCGAACTTTTGGTGCAGCTTATAATTCCGACGCGCACATGTGCATAGTGAGGTCTTCGTCGGAGATGTCCAAATCATCTTAAACGGTGTTGAGTTAGCTTCTCTTCAATTGGTACAACTCCAATTTGTCTCAAATATCATCATTGCTAATTCGATCTCGTCTGGTATGCCCACAGCTCCATTACAATATATGCATCTCCGCTGCACTCATCTTCTGGACATATTGCTTTTTTGTAGACCAACATTCTACTCCATATGACATCGCAGGCCTAATTGTTGTTCTGTAGAAGTCAGGAGCAAGAAAGTATGTCAAAATTGATACACCGATAAAATTGGTACGGTGATAGTTAGTTTTAGGGAAAAACAAATATTTGTTGGGATTAAAAATGGGAATGTATTGTCATGACATAGCAGGATGTGTATGATAACAGATTTGAAGAGACATGTATATGAAAAATCAAGTTGGGAAGAAAAGCGAATGTGTTTAGATAATAAATATTTGCAAGTATTTTCATGTGAATTCATCATTGTCTAATTACTTTAGAATTGCTATGAAAACATATGGATGTTTAAAAACCGATCGATTCGTATGCTTTTACAAGATTGCTTTCTAAAGTACTTTCTTTTGAATTTTCAAACATGTCAATGATACAAAAAGCAATGGAGCTGACCTATGATTTCAGTTAGGAAGATATTATCATCGTTTACTGGCATATCGAGCCAAAAAGGAAAAAAGAAAAGAAGAAGCTAAAAGATATTTGTGATCCTACTTTCATCTTACAAACCCAAACTCTATAGTTCATTAACTTAGTTTCGTTCTTACATCTTCATTTTATAATCGGAAGTTAATATCTAAAATTAGGCTTCTATAGTGTTGGTATATTATTGGATAGGGCAATAAAGGTATTTGAGATATGGTCAATTCCAAATTTATAATTTTTGTGCCATGATTGAAACTGTCCAATTAGGATCTTAACCCTAGTTAGCCCACACCCGCCTCTCCTCTTCTGGATAAAAATGCATGTTTTCATATATTTAAAACCCTGTTTTGACTGAATTCTAAGCAGGACACTTCAAACATGGTTATTGCTAGCAAATGTCACCTTATTTCAGATTTCTATTTCTAAGAACAAAACTTTTTCATGTCCTTTATGTTATTCTGTACAATTTTTTTATTAGGATCAAGGTAGGGGTTTCTTCTACTTCTTCGTTCATTTTTAAATGTGTTACTGGTACACTGTTATTATCGTTGTTCTTGTTTTTTTTTTTTTTTTTTCCAAATGTATAAATGAGCCTGTCAGGTCCTATTTTTAACAATAAATATATGTGCAACACATGTCAACTAGGATCTCTTCCAGTCCAACAGTTTGTCCATCGAATATACTAGTGTGTAACTCTTGCGTTGCACACGATAACATTGTTAAAAAATAATAATTAAAATTTATTGGATATGACAAATTATCAAAATAAACAAATTAAAAATTTAAAATAAGCTAAATTGACACGATTAATCTCAAGTTTCACGTGTATTTCCATATTAATACAGAGTTTGGATTTTTTTTTAGTTAATCCCAATTTTGGGGATCCCTTTGCATATTGATCTCGATAACCTATTAACTTGTTATATCAGGTTATTGTGTCTTAACTCGGTTTAAAAAACACGCCGTAAATTTTCCTTCCTTTCTCAGTTTATCACCCGACTCCTGACTCCCCCTTCTGTAAAAAAAAGAAAGAAAATTGCGAAATAATCGGGAAAAAAGAAATAAAAAACAAAGTCGTGAATTAATCAATTTGGGTTTGGAAGAAAGTTGAGTGATTCGATTGCACATTTGAGGAGTTTGTAAGGAAGCGGCGGTTGATGATTGGTTCGCCTTTTTGGTCGTGGATTTGGGTGTCTGAACGATCGATACCGTGGTGGAGTTCTATTTCTGATGGTTTCAGTGAGGTGGTGATAGGCGCGTACTAGCAACAGTCGAGAGGAGGAGTTGATGCGGTGGATTTGGGTTTGTTGCTATTTACGTAAGGAGATGGAGGGGTTCGATTGGTTGCGGTGGTGATTTGTGGTTGGTCTGAAAAGTGGTTGTGATTTTTGATTGGATTCAGTTTAAACTTGGTCAGAGGATGAAGGGAAAGAAGGAGCCAGAGTGACTAAATGGTCACGGATGGCAAGGCTGTTGAGTTGGGGAGACGAAGCTGGTTGGGAAGTCACAGTTTGAATGATTTCAGTTTGAGTGGCTTCTAGGGGAGGATTAGATGGAGATTGCTATGTTTGTGGGGTTCAAAAGTGATGGAGTTATGGTGATCGATGAATGGTTTGAGGATGCAGCGATTTGTGACGCTGCTACTATTGAGTGAGGGAGGTTGGATGAGGGAGAATGATCGTCATTGCGGTTTGGTTGCGGCTAGATGGGATGAAGCTTGGTTGATGATATATCGTCTCAGGTTGATAATATGCGATGAAGCTTGGTTGCATCGTAAGGAAGGGTTGTTTGCACGTGGTAAGGAAGGGTTTCGGGGGGAGAGGTAGGAGTAGTATGGTTAGGTGGTGGCAAACAGTAGATGTTTGTGGCTCGGACTGTATTGGCATGTTGCAGCAAGGAAGGGACCCCCAAACTTGGGATTAACTAAAAATAGTCCAAACTTTGGACTAATATGGGAAGACACGTGAAACTTGAGATTAACCGTGTCAATTTATCGTTTAAAATAATATATGGCGTAATTTTTGAAAACACGTATTTTTTTCCGAAAAAATATATATTAAATTTTGTTACTGTTGCATGTTAAATATTTGTGTTATGTGATATACATGTTTTTATATATGGATGGAAAATATAAATTTGTCATTTTTTTTTGAAAGAAAATGGATGAGGGAGTCTGCCCATTCAATTTAAAAACAATAGCCTGAAAATTATATCTAGTGTACATATAATTTTAAGGATTAATAAGTGAATTAATGATTACTACGTAACTAAATATATTTAAATAGTTAAATTAATGATTAAATCACTTAATTAAATGTTAGCAACTGGATGTTAAAAAGCAGGGGAAGAGCATTTTTGTGATTGTAGCTGAGAAGAAAATCTTATATTCAGTTTATTTGCATGTGAACTTTTATCCATTATCTCATTTCAGTTGTTAAACTATTTTAGTGTTGCACCTACTACTACATAATACATGGTCTCAAAAAGCAAATACATAATATCAGAGTCATAAAAGCAAATACGTCAGAAATTCTAGATATATAAATGGTCCATTAATACATAAGCAAATAACATAAGCAAATGACGGAAATGGAAATAGCAGATAGACGGCTAAAGCTCCATTAGATCTCTAGCTCAAAGATAAGTCTTCGATGTCGTGACACTTGGGCTGACCCGAGCATAAAGTAAAAACAAAATACTCAAGTTTGGACTAACATTCTCATGAAAATAAACTGTTGACACATTTTTTGGTCAAAGCTGTCACACATGGAATCTCTAAATAGCAACACGCTCAGGCACTGAGAGCACCATCAGAAAACATGAAGCGATTGGTTGAAGTCGCATCACAAACAAAGAATGGCCTGAAACTCTTATCAGACGACCTCTTTTGGCCCCGAAAACATCAATTACGGAGCTTTGCTCGGTAACTCTTATAGCCCTCTGAATTAGCTTCAGGTAGAGCTTTCGTTTGGCTCAATTGGACTTACGGTTTGAAATTATTCTCGTTTCCGTGAACTGGTGTAAACTAGCATCAAGAACATGGATCCTGGCACCGGCTCGACCCCTAGGGCTCGCCCCCTACTCGGCTCGTGACACACCCATGGGTCACGACTCGCTCGTGATGCAACCTCGGCTCCTGCACCATTCCTCGGCTCGTGACCCCCCCGACTCGTGGAGCATATATGAGTCACGACCCCTAGACCTCAACACCAACTCCATTACGATCCACCTCCGGTTCGCCATCACGACCTCATGACCTCGAACCGACCACCGAATCTGCTAATACACGCGTAGATCTTGACCTATTCTAAAGACTATTCCTACTCTTACTTTCCCGGGTCGAGTGCCACGTGCCTCATCACGAACCGGTTCTCCCAGAGGCTCTCCTACAGCTATAAATACACCACTATATGGAATTTTGAGGGGATTCTCTCGGACGGTTGGCTGGGACTTTCTCCTACATCTCCACAGTCTCTGCCATTACCGAGTGCAAGGATTTTGCACCTTTCTACATCTAAATTCTCCTCTTGTAATCTCAATTAAAACACGGGTTGTGTGTTTGCATGTAACTGATTCTTGTAATCTGTCAGTATAACAATAAGATTATAAAGTGGACGTAGGCTACATCTACAGCCAAACCACTATAAAAACTTCGTGTGTCTCCTCTTATTTATCATTTTCTGCATTCTGTGATCTGCATTTGGTTGTTAATGCCATTTTTTGGTTTAATATTTTGGCGCGCCAGGTAGGGGGCACACGATACTACTTCAATATCTAGCTCAGAAGGAATCGGATTGCTTGGCTATTGGATCAATGACAATCAAAAGGAAGAAAACTGGAGCTTCCTCTCATGTTGAGGATGCTGATGCTGAAGGCACTAGAAACGAGGTAAGCCAGGGGGCATCCTCTCATAGAGATCCTTCTGCATACTTGACTAGAGAAGAGATGAACGATGTTCTCACCGAATTGAGAGCCCAGATGGCAAAGCAAGATGATCTCCTCAGGAAACAACAGGAGATGATCGATGGATTCTTCGCTCGGATGGATGGAAGACCGACCAACGTTCAAGTCATCAAAAATGAAGCCACTGAAGCGGCTCATGCATCACATGGACTCGGGGGCAACCCCCTCGCTCTTGGAAACGGTCAGGCTCAACCATCTTCAGCTCTGATTCAAATGAATACCAAATGCAAGTTCCCGCTCCACACCAGGACCCGGCTCGTGATGGGCATCCAGTTCCGGATCGTGATGGGCTTCCAGACTCGGCTTGTGATGGGGACCCACGACCCGGTCGGCTCACCCCCTATGGCCCACGAACTGGTCCTCACGACCCGCTCCCAGCATCTCACCAACATCTTCCTCACTCTCCTGCACTCAGCACTAGGGGCACCAACTCTGATATCGGCTATTTGCACAGCTTTTTGAAGGAAATCGACTAGCAGATCTGATTGAACGCCTCTCGAGAGGCTGCACTTCTCAAACGACGTGGATGACGTCAACCACACTCCTTTCACTCAGGAAATCAGGAATTCCCGCAATTTCCCGGATTTCAAACTTCCACAACTGGAGCCCTACAACGGCAGGACAGATCCTACCATGCATCTGATGCGCTACAAACGACATATGGAAGTTCAATCGACGTCGGAAAACGTCATGGCAAAATGTTTCCCCCGCTTTCTGACTGATCTAGCCGCTATGTGGATTCGACAGCTAAAAATAGAATCGATCAGCAATTGGAACATATTGGTCGCACGCTTCATTGAACAATTTCGCGTTCACATTGCAGGACCCAAGAACGTCATGTCCCTCACCACAATCAAGCAGAGGCCAAGAGAAACTCTGCGTTCATTCCTGAAAAGATTCAACGTTGCAGCAACATCAGTTGATCGCCCTGAACCATCCATGGTATTGATGGCAACAGTATCCGACGTTCTAGATAACCCAGAGTTCAAAAAATCCTTATATCGAGATCCACCACGAAATCTCAGCGAATTCGACCTTGAAGCAGATAGATTTTTGCTGGAAGAAGATGCAACTTCCGAGAAGCGCATTCTCGATGTCAACATACTTAAAGACGGAGAACCGTCTGATTCTGAAAAAGGCAAAGGAAAAGCCGATGTCAAGAATGACCGCAACACTCAGCCCCGGAGAGGGCCCAAATATGAAAAATACATTGAACTCAATTCAACGCTGACTGACATTTACATGGACACAGGAGGTGTCACCTCCTATCCAAGGCCTCCCAAGAGGGAGCCAACGCTAGCGCAACGCAATTCTGGTAGACATTGCATGTTTCATGACATGGACGGTCATAACACTGATGACTGCAGACATTTGCTAGACCTCATTGAGGACCGGGTCAGACGAGGAGAGCTACCCGAGTATGTAACTCAACCAACAACACCTACACCGACACTGCCACCACCTATTCCTTGGAGAGGGAACGACCCTGGATCGAGCAATCGCGGGCTTATCATTAACTGATCCCACTCCTCGGATCTTTTCAGTTTGCCGGATTTCGGTCCGCAGTTCATGTTTTTTAGGCTTTTAGGCGACTTCTCGTCCTTTTTTGTTTTCTTTGCATGTAATAAGCATGGCAATATAGGCCCACATGCACGGAACCGACCCGTAGTCTCTAGTCGTGTTCAGGGTTAAAATAACTACCGCTTAGCTTTCATGAATCAATAAAATCATTGATGAGCTCCGACTCTCAACTGGATCCGTCCAATATAAACAGACATGAGCTCCGGCTCCAAACTGGATCCGTTCAGTATAAACATTGAGCTCCGGCTCTGAACTGGATTCGTCCAATATAAACAAACTCTCATTAGCCTTTCCTTGGTCGTCTTACTCCGGTAAGACCGTCTTTGAATCTCATTAGCTTTTCCTTGGTCGTCTTACTTCGGTAAGGCCGTCTTGGAATCTAATTAGCTTTTCCTTGGTCGTCTTACTCCGGTAAGGCCGTCTTGGAATCTCATTAGCTTTTCCTTGGTCGTCTTACCCAGGTAAGGCCGTCTTGGAACCCCATACCCTGTGTTATCAAAGCGTGCGCTATAGCGCAAGCTCTGCGCATGGAACCTAAAATTGCGCAGGGGTTCTCTATAGCGTGTAAATAGCGCGTTATTTTATCGAAGCGCAAAATAGCGCATAGCGCAGAATAGGGCGCTATTTGATTTTTTTTTTTAATTTTGTATAGTAATTAAAGCCCAGACCCATTAAGATGCAACCATATCTACAATATTTTCTGATTCTGCATGCATGCATTTTCCTTCTATGGTTTGCATATTGCTTTAGCTAGTGTTCCATCAAGTTTTATCAACGCATTTCACATTTTTTTTTTTTTTTTTTTATACTGAGAACTCGACTTGGTTGGACCGTTGTCTAGATATATCATTCTATATCTTTGTTCTTTGGTTTAGGCTATTAGATCCAATATCTAGAAACAATAGAGACTCTTTTGTTTGTTTGAGCATCATCAGAAAAAAGATGCATGCAATATCTAAAAGCAATTCCAATATGTTTAACATGCTGGACAACATTTTTTTTGCTACCCTTAAAGTATCAAAATATTTCCTTCTCTTCTAAGTGGGATATCTAAACACAAAATAACTTACTTATGATTACAGTTTTTGACTTTTTTAATTTTTATTTCGTTGCCTTTTGTTGTTTATATTCTTAATTAATTCTTGTTATTAGAAAATATATATTTTACAGTTTATGCAATATTATATTTTTCATGCATTTTATTTGTATAATTTTATCATCATTACTCACAAAACAAGAATAAATTTTATCATAATTCACACATATAAGACTAGATTTTAAATTCTGTAAGACAAATATATTATGAGTCATCAATTATTTTTAATGAATAATATAAAATTATTAAATTTTCCCTAATATAATTGTATTTTACATCAACAAATATTTAGTACATGCATAAAGTATGATAGTTTTTGTGCTTGGAGTATTGAAGGGTTTGGATATGGCATGAAATATGCAAAAACATAGAATTAAATTTCAATTAGGTATAATATACTTGATTAGTTATTAAAAAATACAAAAAAAGTGGACCAAATAGCACGTGCTATAGCGCATAGCACAAGCCTTGTGCTATTTGCTCTTGACTACACTGCCTATAGCACTTCCTTGGTCGTCTTACTGCGGTAAGACCGTCTCGGAACCATTTTTGCATTGTTTGTCTTATCTTTACGGATTATGGATTTCACATATTATCCAAAACACATCTTCCTTCAACCAGCAAGATATGTTCTAGGGGGTAAACTTGTTGACACACTTTTAGGCCAAAGCTGTCACGTATGGAATCTCTAAATAGCAACACGGTCAGGCATTGAGAGCATCATCAAAAAACAGGAAGCGATTTGGTTGAAGTCGCATCACAAACAAAGAATGACCTGAAACTCCTATCAGACGACCTCTTTTGGCACCGAAAATATCAATTACATAGCTTTGCTCTGTAACTCTCGTAGCCTCTGAATTAGCTTCAGGTAGAGCTTTCGTTTGGCTCAATCGGACTTACGGTCTGAAAGTTATGACCGTTTTCGTGAACTGGTGTAAACTAGCATCGAGAACATGGATCTTGACACCGGCTCACCCCCTAGGGCTTCCCCCTACTCGGCTCGTGACACACCCATGAACCACGACTCGCTCGTGATGCGCCCTTGACTCCTGCACCATTCCTCGGCTCGTGACCCCCCCGACTCGTGGAGCATATATGGGTCACGACCCCTAGACCTCAACACCAACTCCATCACGATCCACCTCCGGTTCGCCATCACGACCCCGTGACCACGAACCGACCATCGAACCTGCTAATACACGCGTAGATCTTGACCTATTCTAAAGACTATTCCTACTACTACTTTTCCGAATCGGGTGTCACGTGCCTCATCACGAACCGGTTCTCCCAAAGGCTCTCCTACAGCTATAAATACACCACTACATGACATTTTGAGGGGATTCTCTCGGACGGTTGGTTGGGACTTTCTCCTACATCTCTGCAATTACCGAATGCAAGGATTTTGCACCTTTTTACATTTAAATTCTCCTCTTGTAATCTCAATTAACACACGGGTTGTGTGTCTGCATGTAACTGATTTTTGTAATCTGTCAGTATAACAATAAGATTATAAAGTGAACGTAGGCTACATCTACAGCCGAATCACTATTAAAACTTCGTATGTCTCCTCTTATTTATCATTTTCTGCATTCTGTGATCTGTGATCTGTGATCTGCATTTGAGTGTTAGTACCATTTTGTGGTCTAACATTCTCATGATCTGTGATCTGCATTCGAGTTTGGACTAACATTCTCATGAAAGTAAACCAACTGAAGTGAAATATTCAATGAAATGCATCAAATAACTTAAAACTTGTTTGAAAATTTTATTCTCCAAGGATCCTATATTTCATATAATACAATACACTATCATAATAATATCTACGGAAAATATAATATTGCAAATAGCGTTAAGCGAGATTATCACTATTATCCTTAACACTGTAAATATTGGCGTACAGTTTGCATATAAACACTAGAAAAATAGTCGATGCATAGGGATGCATGGTGATACGACATCGTCAAATCAAACTCGTAGGGGCTCAATCAAGAAAATATGGTAAGGCACACAAGGCGATACCTTCTTTAGGATTCCACGGATTGCGGTACCGGCCTGGTGGTAACATATAACATCTACTACTGTTCACCTCGAACAAACTCCCATAATCAATAGGTGGATACGCTATTCAAATCATAAAGTCATAGATATGATCCGTGGCACAGGGGTTCTAGTGGGTGGCGCAGGCCTTTGGTCGAAAGCGGAATTAGGTGAGAGTGGCCAGGTTTGGGTGAAAGAAGAAGGGCCGAAAGCGTTAGGGATTTTGGGGTAGGCCGAGTTCGAGGAGGAGGAGGAGGGGCAAGTGGGGGCCGAGTGCGCTAGTGGGTTGGAGGAGGTGACAGGTGGCGAAACTCTAGTGGTGGACGCCGACTATGAAGGCTGGGGAACAGGTGCAATTCGCAGGCAAAAGATGGCAAAAGCTTCAGCAATAAAAAATAAAATGGTTGAGAATTTTCTTTTGCAGAAGAGAAGAAACGAGGAAGAAAGTGGGAGTACGTAGTTTTCTCTAATAGGCGACAGTTCGTGAGAAGAGCACAAAACTGATGTGTCCGTTTAGTGAAGAGAAATGTTGGCTCAAGCCTCAAGCCTAACAACCAATTCACTAAATCCAATGCAACAATTCACAATATACTCGTAAATATACCAGTATAGATACATAGGGAATACAAGATGGGAATACACACATAGACGGGGTCTGCTTTGTGCATTTTTTCATTGTAAATCACGAATTTTGAGCAATCGACATCGAATTTTGACGAAACGACAAGTGAAAACCATTTTAGAATATCAAGTAAAGAAATATTATTTTGATTTTTAAAACTTATAAATTTTCAATGCAAATTCAAATTTCTTCCAAAAATCAAATTTTTTTTGGGAATTTTACTATTTCGATAAATTTGGTTAAATACGATATTCAACTCCCTAAATTCATTATTTTAAATTCAAATTTCAAGCTTATCCTAAATTCAAATAATAATATTATTTCAAGTCGTACGAAGTCGTGAGTCGTTACATGGATCGTTTACTTTCATGTGTTTCTGTTCGACACCAGCTCTTCAGATATATTCCAGTGTCTCAAGATTCCTTTTACTACTTTCTCTCGTGCAATCCTTGGTCGATCTTTACCTTTCTTCAAGGTTTTGGTGCGGCCTATAGTTCCAACGTGCACAGATGCATCATCAGGTCTTCGTTGGAGATGTCCAAACCATATTAAGCAGTGTTGGACTAGCTTCTCTTTAACCGATGCAACTTCAAATTTGTCTCGAATATCATTTTAATTTGGTTTCGTTTGATATGCCCACAACTACTTCGCATCACGCGCATCTCAGCTACACTTATAAAACATTATGGACGAGTTGTCTTTTATGTCATCCACATTTAGGTCACTCACGTTATAAAAATTCCAACACTATCCCGCTTGATTCTAATTATCGGTATAACAGACATACTATTGCAAATTTTACTTTTCATGGCCAGTAAAACAGTCACACTTAATTTAAACTTTCTTCACAATTTTTTAACTTGGTTGTCATGTATGCCGCGAGGTCTGAATTCAAGATCATTAGCAATGACTTCAAGCTAGGTGTCTTCCCACTTAGGATGATGCACATCTCGTCACAACGTGTATGCTATTCAATATAATATCAAATGTCCACAAACTGCTTTTCAATTACTTGATTTATTAATAATATTTCAACCTTTCCGTTAGAAGAGGTTTTGAATAACAAGGATTTATCACTGCTCTCTAACTAAAATCTTATTGCTAGACAAACAACATTGTACAAGTGGTTAAGACACGTCGATATGATGCAAGATATTATGAGTTTGAATCCCGCAGCGGGGTTTTGACCCAGAGGCGGACCTAGAAAATCATGTTAGATAGGGCAAAGAGGAGAAGATAGCAAGCAGACAAACACTTTTAGGTGGGGGCAAGCTCTTCAAAATAACCATTTTTACATTGAATCAGTAAATTTGAGCTAGGGCCTCTGCCCTAACTGGGCATAAGGGTAGATCCGCCCCTGATTTGACCCACATGCCATGTAGTATGTTACAAAGTATATATATAATATATATATATATATATATATATATATATATATATAGTATCCAATTTCCAAAAAAAAAAAAAACACCCTTATTGTTTTACCTTTTCCATTAGAAATCTTTATACCAATGGGTATAAGAGATCGCTTTCACTGAAGTCTGAATACATCTTAATTTAATTATCTTACGCTAAACAGTTGGCTCCCTGCAGGGTATAGTGAATGTATTACGTAATGATTATAATACTAGATGTTTACAGAATATTTCATGGATGACATAATTATCATATGGTTTATAAATGTTGTGGCTTTTCCACAAAATGAATAATAATGCCATCTGTTTGTTTTTATTATTAAATCACAATCTAGTCAAGAACATGCTTCTACTATAGGTTCTACTTGATCAGATTCAGTAGAAATTTTTGCATAATATAGCATGTAAGAATTTTTCCAGCAAATACTGAAGTTGCATGCATATGCAAGTATTAATAGAGTTGAGCTTACAAAAACACATCGAAAAAGTAACTCTTATTATTTTATCCTTGTATGCAATTCAGCATGTCATATTATCACTTGAACGTTAATTTCAGTACTTTTTATGGGCTATAAGCACTATATATGGAAACATACAATATGTCTCATGAAGTAGAACCAAGTGTATTTCCGTCTATGTTACCAGAATATTGCTAATATTCATAACAATTGAACATTAATAGGATGGCCCCTATGAAACAGTGGTATGTCTCTCTATGCTGTCTATCTAGAGGTCTTAAGAGCAAATACCATTGTATCAAATTTACAGAAAGATACCAAATTGAGCAGACTGATTCCTCGTATAACGAAGAAAAAGCGTTTAATGAGTTAATTACACCAAAATTTCTGTAACATCGAAGCATGATTTAATCCTCATAAATAAGAGTAAAGCAATCCTGAACAGCGTGAAACTTAGTTTAACTATTTTATACTTTAAATTTTAAGCACTAATAGTTTTATCAACTTAAAAGGCTCTTTGGATTATTTGCGTACTGCATTTTGCGTACAAATAGAAGTTTATGCAATCAGATGACCCATATATCATGTTTGCTTTGCTGTCCTTGTTATCACCATTTCGTCTTTCTTAATACAAATTGCACCTTTGTTAATGCAAAATAAAACCATATTCAGTAGTGGAACTAGGGGTGAGCGTTTGGTTGATTTGGTTTATCCGATGATGAAATTTGTCAAACCAAACCAAAACCAATAAAAATGAAAACCAAACCAAACCAACCAATTAAAGTTTGGTTGGTTGTCCGATTAAACCGAACTAAAAATGTTTTACGCCTTTATGCTTGGAATATTCACTATAATTTGAAATAAGTTATAAATATATGATTAGATTATTATTATTCATGATTTTTATGCTTTCTAATATTAATTTTGACACATAGTGATGGTTAAAATTTACTTAAATAACTAAACTAACCTAAAATATTTATTATAATATTGATAATTTTGAAAATATAGTAAAAGTTCGGTTAATTTGGTTAAACCGATAACCGAACTTAATATTTTTCCGGGCCAATTACAAGCCGATTTAATTTCAAAACCAAACCGAACCGGCCAAAATAAACTGGTTTAGCTGGTTTATTTGGTTTAACCGAATAATACTCACCCTTAACTAGTACAGTAATTTTATGAAATATACACCATAAATAATGCGGAAGCATATAATATCAAATTATTTGACGTGGTACTTGATGTTTGCAGTCGATTTGATTTGAAAAAGGAATTATTAAGTGTATTGTTAATTGAAGTTTATCAAATGCAAGTATAACCTGCATTCGTTATGTAGTGTGAATGAGTCTAATGCGAAGTCCATATACCAATAAATCAATTTTTTAACCTATGAATCAATATGCAAATACTTCTCACAAAGTTCAGAAAATTGCTGACAGTAACATATGAAATGTTTGAGATGTAATCGCTGCATAAACTTAAGGTTGCTTATGTTTGCAACGAGTAAATATAACCATGTTAATTTATGTATAACCGAACGCCTACATGTAACACTACAGATACACAAAAGTAACAATTTCAATAATTATGGGCTCTAATACCAAATGTGAGAAGAAAATAATCTTCTCAAACTTTATTTTATGATAACAAAATATTCAACTCATGTACATACCAAACATGAGCATATACATTGTCATATTTTTGTTTTTGCATTAGATTATTTTGGCATGTACCTTTGTTGCTTTTATGAAGAGAAAATAGAATCACTATTATCTTTTGCCTACTGCAATGTCAGGAGAGAGAAAAAACGTTGGGACACTTTGAATTCCTATGTTTACTTCTAAAAAATTGTCTGCCCTGACTCTACTGACTTTGTTATTTCTTGCCTTATAGCACTGCTTTGTAAAATTTCCAACTGATTTTGTATCTTTTTAAGGTTTATATTCATATGTTTTGTTTTTTCATTGTTATCTTAGTGTTTAGTGGTATATCTAATAATATCTGTCTTTTTGTTGCATTGTATCAGTGAGGAAGAAGCAAAGAAGAAGATTTATAATGTTTCTTGTCAGGGTTACTACGCATTTGGATGTGCGATTGATGAGGAGACATGTAATAAACTTGAAGGTTAGTGTAAGTCATGCTAGCAGCCAACTTCATCGTTAATTCCGTACATTATGCTATAAGCGTTGTGGTTGATGGAATAATAATTTAGGTTCTGTATTGTTTGCTATTTTTAATTTTGGATTTGTGTAACGATCAAAATGCACTTGGCTCGCCTATTTTGGAAAACTTTGTCGGAAAATGGTCAATTTGGAAATTGGTTCATATAAAATTACGCATGATTTTATTTGTTTTTGCATTTTGGGAATTATGAAAAACACCAATACCATCTTACCCTTCATCATATACCTTTTGTTGTATTGGTTATGATTTTTCCACCTCTTTTCCTTTACGTGTCTTTTGAAATGCATATTGAAAACGCAAAACCCGATTCGAAGTTCAAACCGATGTGTGCATCTATAATATACCAAATAGATTCAACATGCAGGACTTCAGTTTGTTTTTTATTTTTAAAAATTACCTAGTCTCTTTCTACCTAGTTCAAGTCCATGTATGCTTATTGCTATCATATGAATATATGATGGGAAGGGGAATCTGAAACTATTAGAGTTTGTTATGATTACAGGTCTTCCAGGTGTTCTGTTCACTCTTCCAGATTCTTATATTGATGTCGAGAACAAAGACTATGGTGGTAAGAAATTCATCACTAATTTCCTTTTTATTATCATATAAACAAAAATCCTTTCCGTTTCTAGTTAGTTTATATCATCACATCGCCTCACTACTACCTATAATCTGCCCAGTTTACTATGTTGTGTCTTGCCAACTTGAACTATGCTTATTTTAAACATTTGATATAAACCCTCAACATTCTTTGTAACATATTTAGCTTTATGCCATTTATCTGGAATTGTTCTTGTACATTTTCAAGCAAAATTTAATGTTGACAGCGGAACTGTATGAGAATGGGGTAATAGTGGAAAGAACACCAGAGAGACAGAAGAGAATACAAGCATTACAATGGAAAGGATCTCAAAATGGACCAAAAAACAATGGCAGAACAACAAAACAGGTAAACGGATCTCAAAGTAAAAAGGAGCCATAGATAGATGGTAGACAGTTTAAAGAGCCACACATCTTGTATATTAGTTTCTTATTGATGTTTAATGTACCAGTGAAACCTCCTCATGAAAGAACAAGAACAAACCATCTTATTACAAACAAACAGGCTTTTTAATTTGTTTCATACATGGGGAGCTTGAACAGGAATAGAAACCTTCTGCCCCAATGCGCAGTAATTTCCGAAGGTACAAATGAAATAAGCCATTCCTGATTCGATAAGAGGAACCGTAGCAGGTCCAAATGATATGGTCTGGAAACTGTTAAGTGCAGTGCAACTCTGGTACTCGCTTCTAGACACCTGAGTCACATCGGATAGTCCTGTGTCGAACTTAAACACTGAAACACAAGTGAAATGATGGTTTAGTGTAGAAATATAAGAAGAGGTTCAAGTGTAGAGCAATTTTTTTACACATACCTAGATTATCACCGACTGTGAAGGTTTTGTTAATGGCCCAGTTGGTGTAGAATTCATTGTTAGGAGGAATGGACCATATGGAGTTCCCCACTATGTGATCTGAAGCGTTGCAGAGGGCCAGGATTGCTGCTAGTACGAGTAGTAAATTGGCCGTAATTGTAGCCATTGATTTGTTACAATTGAAAATATGTAGAAGGAAAGGAAGCCGTATAGGGTGAATAGTTTAGCAACTGCTAAGAGACGTGAGGGAAAAGTAATTTACCTTTTGCAATGAGACATGGGGGAAAAATAACTGCTACTTTTGTATAACTGATTTTTGTCAGTTATATAATTGCTACTTCGGCGTTGGCAAGTGGTGGTTTGTGAATATGAGGTTTGCTATTATAACAAAAACATTTTTTTGTGAAAATGCAATAATAGTTTAATTTAGAGGGAATGGTAGAATTCAGGAGGGTAATATAGTAATTTAACAGACGACTCGTTCTAAAATCATGTCTTTGATGTATTATTTTTGATATGAATTTTATGCATCCACTATGGCTTGTTGGTTGTCAAAGCCTACATAACAGTTTCATCTTTGGCCACAACTATTTCCACCCCAGTTGTTGCTTTTTCCACCTCATGATTTAAACAAAATGCATGACACCCCTCTTTTTACTGTTCACACCCCGATATATACCAGAATTACCCTTTATTTGATGGTAATAACTTAACATTAATAATAAAATAAAAAAATGAAAGCAAAAATCAATAAAGTAGTGATTCATAATTATTATTTTCATTAATTATGCAATATAAAGAAGTTGCATTTCAATTTAATTTGAAAAACAATTGAACTATAAATATTTTTCTTGAAAAAGAAAATTTTTAAAATAAAACATTGTTCTTTTTTTAAAAAAGAACATTGTCTTCTTAAAATCAATTATCGTTTCGTTCTCATAATATTTTACAATGTATAAAGTGCATAATAAAATGAAAAAATGAACATGTTAAGTACAATAAAAGATAAGGGTAAATTCATCATTTTTTTATTTTTATTTTAAGTGGAGTGTGTAAGGCAAAATCTGGGGTGCTAATAGAATTGACCTTCATCTTTTGTCCCGTTAATGTTTTATGAGCTGATCAAATGGCTCACTCATTTAATTGTATCCACCAACCATTTGGAAAAAAAATAAAAAAATCTTACAAAATATAACCATAAAAAGCAAATGCTCAAGAGATTTTATGTAAAGTTAGTAGAAATTTAAGTAGTTTGGGTTGGCTACAATGATGTATGTTTAAAGTGTGTTTCCGTGTTTTTTTTAATGGTCTCTTCAACTAGCTTTAGTAGACGTGCTGGAGTGTGTAATAACATCATTTTTTCCGCTCTTTGATTCATGCTTCATAAAACATTATTTCACCAATCGTAGGATTAAGAACTAATTTGTTGTTAGATATATGTAGGCTGGATTCGGTTGGGTATCGAAGATCAATATATATATATATATATATATATATATATATATATATATATATATATATATATATATATATATATATGCAGGTTCAATGACACCTCAAATAGTGAGCACTCCTTTAGCCTTCCACTTTTCCACCTCTCACTCCCCACTCACTTTCTTTATTATAAATGAGAGGCTGAAATTTGAGTGCAAATCGGTGGCTGAAAATTCAGTGGGGCTCCCTGATCCTATCCCATATATATATATATATATATATATATATATATATATATATATAGAGAGAGAGAGAGAGAGATCGTGCCATTACTAATCAAAGTAATCGGTAAACCGATAATTTAGGTTTTGATTGGTAATGGTTGGTAGAGGTCAGTAATTACTTTTACCACTTGCAAGTATGATATCTATTTGTTTACAATTTTTCATGCTAAGAGAGTAAATACTAAGAGTTGTTATTTTCTATTATATGATTATTTATCATTTTTATTGTGTAGACAAAAAGCCAAAATAGTAAACAAAATCGTATTGTCTTTAAAAAATGCATAGTAAGAAATAAGATTTGTATTCAATTTGATAACATAATGGTATTTTCCTATATTTTCTATTAAATCATTAAACTTTAGCTGAGGTGTTACATAATATAAATATTATACATATACACACATGTGTACATATACGTATATATGTTTATGTATGCGAAGATATATATTATGTATGATAATTAACATATTTAATAGTTAATTATCATTACAATATCGCATAATTTCATGCGGTTCGGCAAATTGTACCAAATAAATCGATTATTAATTTTTTTGATACCATTTAAATTGATAGTGGTTGGTAATGACGATAAGTGGTAATATGATAAAAAAAAATTCAATTTTAGAAATATGTTGTAAAAAATAATTTCCGATAAGTAAAGGGGAGACCGTGTAAAAGAAAGCTGCAGAAGGGAGTATCTAATATGGTATAAATGAGATGAGTTAAACAAAAGTATGTGCTCGTTTTATTAATTTCATGCCCCTTTTAGCGTTTAATTATATTTGTAGTTGATAACAATGTCTATTCATATCCTGCATCTTTCACCACGATTTTATTTTTTTGGGTGAAATCGATAAAAGAAAGGGTCCAACTACAAATCAGGTATAAACCAAACATCCAGAAAACAACAAATAAAAATCGCACATGATCTTAGCGTTGTAACCCAAAACACAAATCCCTAAAAAAATCGAGAGCTTTCTCTCGTCTAGACCTCTCAACGGATGCGGATATGGCAATATGCGCATCTGAAAATTAAAATCTGAATCTACATCCGATATCCGCGGATATTTAAAAAAACATCTGTATTTGCATCCGTGGATATTTTTCAGATATTCGAAAATATCCATATCAAAAATCGAATCTGGATATTTTTGAATATCCTAAAAAGTTCGAAATATCCGCATTTAAAATTGAATAAGACATATACTATACTAGATTTTCTTGAACTAAAACAAAACGTCTTAATTATTTACTTTCTCATGCAAGGTCACGTACAATAACCAAACAAGTTCACATAAAACAACAATACACAAAATATTAAACAAATTCATATGTTACTACAATACATAATAAAAAACAAGGATAACTTTTGTTCTTTCTTCCATCCAACCTAGCTTTTCAACATTTCATGTCAAACTAATAACAATCAAATATAATAAGAAGTATTAAACTAAATGCAAGACATCAAGCTGCTGCAAACAACAACAAATCATCGTTGCTGATGTCCGTCGTAGTAACACCAAAGCGATATGCTGTTGGCTGCACAACAGTGAACTTCATGTTCTCTTTGGGGGAGAATGTGCAACAAATAGTATCAAATATGACAAAACACGGTTTTATATGATGGAAACATACCTTGTGCAACAATCTCTATGGCGGAGCTGATGTTTCATGTACGAGTTCTATATCTTTGCCTGTTAAATAAACAATTTAATAAATAGCATCAAATAGTAATCTTTCCAAACTAATTTAAGTATTAAAAAAAGAAAAACACTAACCAATGTCCGACGGTAACCAATCTTTAATACAACTTAAGGATTCTACATTATTTGAAAATAACGAGGATCTAGTTTCGGTAATCAATCTACCTCCACTACCAAATGAAGGTTCAGATGCTACAGTGGAAACTGGAACGGCTAGAATATCACGAGCAATTCTTGCGAGGATAGGAAATGTAGGCCCATTTGTTTTCCACCACATTAAAATATCAAAGTTGTCATCATCTTTAATGGGCAATAATTCATCTTCTAAATATTTATCGAGCTTCGTCTTAATGACTTGTAAACTTTCGATTTTTTTTTTTTTAAATATTCCATTTAAAATCCATTTTTGTTCTTTTCTTAGGCCCACTATTAGAATTATCATCCAATGAACAAGAAGAACTAGATACATCTGTATACGATGCACATTCTCTTTTGTATGAATAATTAAGAGCTTTCAACAAGTCATAAATTTTTCTTGTATGAACTTGTGCTTCTTGTTCATAAATCACATCATAAAAAAAATTCAAGGTGATCAGATATCATGCCAATACTCATCATCAAATTGTAAGTTCTCCAATACTTGTCAAATTCAAGTCTCATCATTTGTGCCATAGAACTAATGTATTCGTGCTCGCTTTACTCCAAACTTGTAATACTCTCATAAACATCACAAACACCTTCAAATATAAATTAGCTGTTGGGTACTTAACTCCCAAAAATTTTAGTGTAACTTCATAAAATATTTTCAAGCATTCACATATTTCCTTTCCTATCTCCCACTCTTGCCTTGAAGACAAACATCTATAATCAGAAGTTAACTCGATTAACCGTTCAAATGCGGGATGCAATTCAAGTGCGTTTTCAAGCATAAGGTATGTTGAGTTTTATCGTGTTGGAAAGTCATATGAAACTTCTTTTCCAATTAATCTAGTTTGAGCCAATGCGTTTTCCCAAAGTTGTTTCCTAGATTGTGATGACTTATCTTTACAATGAGATCATGCACGACTTTTAATCCATCTTGCACAATTAAATTCAATATATGTATGCAACGCATATGAAATAAATCATCATTTAAAACCTAGACGTCTTTACCATTTATCCAATCCTTGAGATCTCCTATCATGAACATCAATATTAGAAGTATTATGAACATTAATAAAAAATAACTTATCCAAATTACAGTGGAATAATTTAGTTTTAATTGCAGCACTTAACGCAAGCCAAGTGTTTGGAGGGGGCATTTCATGATAAGATTTGGTTTTTTTTTTTTTTTTTTTTTTTTTGTTGTTGTTGCAATTTCCAATCATCATCGATGTAATGACAAGTCATGCAACAATAGCCTATATTTTGATGTTCGGATGTCCATAAATCTTTAGTAATACTGACACGAGCAGATAAACTATCGAACATTTGTTGTAATTAAGCTCTCATATCAGCATAAAGCTTCAACACATCACAACGCACCGTGTGTCTAGAATAGAGCTTAACGGTTGGGTTAGTACTTTTTATATATTCTTGAAAGTAAACATGCTTTGTCATATTGAACGAATAATCATGTTTGGCAACCATACGAGCAAAATAGATTCGAGTCATATTCTGATCAAGCTTCCAACTTGCTAATTTGAATGGTTTGCTAGGAGACTTTTTTTTGGGTCAAAATTTGTTGTCTAGATAGTCTCTTATTATTAGTATTTTTTGGACAAGCTTTTAAGTGATTTTTCAAATGTGTTGTTCCTAATATTGTAGCTCCATTGAATATCTTGAAACAATATTTACAATTGACCTTAATGTTATTACTACCCTCCAACACTTCTTTATCAAAATCTTTCCATACCTCGGATTTCATTGGCTTTATATTTAAAGTTGTAGATTTTTCTTCGTTAGCTGAATGATCTTGAGCTTGTGGCACACTAGAGTCGGTGGTTTGAGCTTCTTGCACAAGCGTATTATCCTCAGCATAAGCATCTGATCAACATGGAATATATTTGTTATTACAACTTGATGAAATATTTGCCGTTTTCAAAATTTGCAAAATATACAAAATTCCATTTAATGCTGCAAATTATAAACACTTGTATATATTAACACTGCAAATTATAATACTTGCGAACATCTAAATAAACAAAATTATAAACATCTACATTTGTTAACACTGCAAACATATAAATTTACAAAATTCCATTTAATACTGCAAACATCTATATATGTTAATACTGCAAACATCTAAATATACAAAATTCCATTTAATACTGCGAATTGTAAACATTTAATACCGCAACTTATAATACTTGCGAATGTTAAAATGTAGGACATTCAATACTGCGAGTTCCGACAATAGAGCAAAGCCTCAAAAGCAATAAAGTGAAGTGAAATGGTGCAACACAATTCAGTACAGCTACGCACACATATAATCTGCAGTATAGAGCACACAAGCCATTATGAAGAACAACATACAAGAGTAGATCAGGTAGAAGTGCATTAAGAAAAATGTTCATACATACTCAACAAACTCATGACCAAATCTGGGCGAAGAAGTGCTTAACAAGCAACTAAGTTGGCCACAGTTTAAAGTCAAGTGCACTCAGGCATTGCACACATTAAAGCAATCAGGGCAATCAGGGCAATCAGGTTAAGGATTCACACTCATAATGGAATAACAAACTAGACACAGCTAGGGATGTGCATCAGCAAGGCAAATATGTATATATGTTTAACTCTAACTCAGAGAAATATCAGCACGATAAAGTATAACCAATCAGTTCGCACACACAAACCCATGCTTACAAGACAAGAGTTTAAGGGTAGAAAAGAGAACTAATAATGGAAAGCAGAAATCGTATATTTATTCAATCGGAAAATAGAACGACAAATGAAAGCATTTGAAAAAGTTAAAGCCCATAATATTCGAGAATACACGGAATAAAATCCTTTATTACACCCTACTGGGTATATGGGTTGTTGAATTGTAATTGAGAAAATAAGAAAATTGAATAATAAGCAGAAAATTTTGAATTAGGCAGCACCGGACAAGCGACAATTCATACAACTTTTGCGAACTAAAACCTATAAGAAGAGAATAATTTAGAAGTGTATTTCCCTCCACATGTTTATACAATTCTTTTGCTGTGACACCACCAATTCATTCATGGTGTTAACTATGTAATGACCCGGATTTTTCGACCATTTGAATTTGAATATTTAAACTTGTTTTAAATATTATATTTGGAATATTGATAGATTTTCAGTATCAAATTTGCTTATTAAATGACGATTGAACATTTAATTTTATATTTATATTAAAACAAACTCGTAACGTTGCTGTAGTTCGTATAATTGAGTTTTGAACTTTAATTGAATATACAGAATCCGTTTTAAGTCGGAATTCTGTGAAACAATAAATGTTAGGATCTATTAGATTATAATTTTCTAATGAAAGATTTCAGCTTATATATTGTACGTTATGTCCAAATCAAAATTTTAAATATTCGCTATGGAAATCATTTATAAACGATAATGTTTATTTAATAAATTAAATAGGAATTTGAATACGTTTAGCTCGAATATATTTATATTGAGTTATAATTTCATATTGGTTTATAGTTGGAGATGTATATTATTTTATTTGGATATGTATGATAATAATATTTATTATTATTTAATTTAATTATTTTGGAATTTATTTATATCTTATCGACATTATATAAACCTTATAAATAGTTATTTTTTCAACAATCTTCATTTTCGATGAAACAAATTTTATTGGAATACGTATAGTTAGTTGTTGTTAGTTTTTCAGTTTGGAGCTAATCAGAGTTGGTTTGTGAGCGAACGACATTTATAAGTGAACCGATGAATAAATTAAAATTTAAAATAACATCTTGGTGTGCAAAACGGAGTCGGTCTTCAACGAAATTAGTTATATTGAGACCATAACGTCAAGACATTGCAATATGTCCATTTTCGTTGCGTTTGAAGTTCGCATGTGTCGGTGCAAATTTAACGTGCAACATTAAGTAGCGGTAACCAAATAAAATCTAGTCTAAATAAATCCTACCCTATATCAAACTAAAATACATATGACTTACCCTAATATACAAGCAGCCGACCTTCATGCTTAAGCCTTAAGCAATAAGGTAGCCTACCCTATGAAGTGAAGTGAAAATTCATGCACACGCCTATCCACCTATCCACATATTAAACTACCTACAAGCCTACACAAATGACTACTCAACTATTGCTGTATTTGTTATCTACAACGTCATATCGTGTCTAAAGACTTCTGCCTTATTTCCAAGCTGCCAACCTATCTGCTTTGTGTTTTCACTTCAGTCTGCCAATCAACACAACTCGCCTAACCTACCTATCGAATACTGCAAGCTGAAATTCCAGCTACCCAACCTAAGTAACATGCAACATTGTACCACTGAATAGACATTGTTCATATCCAATTCTCCCTTCTCTCTCTCTCTCTATATATATAACATATATATATATATATATATATATATATATATAACATATATATCTTCCTTCTTCGGTTCGTGGCCATTTTGTTTCGTTCCAATAGGAAGAAAACCAAACCTTCCACTCATGTATAAAAATGCAAGCCCATTTTAAAAAGAGAACGAAGCTGCAACGACGTGGAGAGACATGAGCGATGGGTGTTGTGCATACGGGAAGGAGGAGGTTGTTTGACTGGTGGGTAGCCGTGGGTTCGGTGGACAGGTGATGACGTGGCCATAGGGAAATGGGTGCTGAGCGCGCAAAAGTGAGGCGACAATTTTTTTCTTTGAAATATATGTGTATGGGGAGGAGTAACAACAGAGAGGAGATGAAAATAGAGTAGGGAAGAAATATATCGCATGGGGCTGATGTGATGTTCAATGTGAAGCTGTCAGGGAGAGTGTAGTTCGGTCGGACCTAGGGAGCGGGGTTTGGCGTTGGTCGAAGGGTTAAGGCCATCAGAGTGGAGTTTGTTTTTTGGTGATTTTTTTAAAATAAAATAGAAAATGGGTTCGAAAAGAATAAGAAAAGCTTCAGAAGTTTGTTGGGGGGGGGGGGAGATACTATTCACGCGGTATGTAGGGTGCTGGGTCGAGATAGATGGTTTAGGGTAAGGCTGGTATACCGGCTTTTGGGCCTTCATTGAAAGAAGAAGAAAAAATATAGGGGGGCCCGTGTTGTGGCGGAAGTATATTGGGCCACATTTTTATAAAAAAAGAAAAGAAAATGGGGCAATCACGTTTTAGCTGGGGGACAAATATGGGGCAATCGGGTTTTCAATTGCCTGGGACAGGAAGAAAGTCTATTACTTTGTAACAACCCGTATTTTTGAATAACATGTTATAACATAAATGGAGGCAGAATTAAACTGTAAAATCTGAATCAAGGGAAACGGGCTATGCCATTGCGTTCGTCTCGGAAAAATACGCGAAATAGAGTCCGAGTTTTCGAAAATCGGAGTCCGTATGACCAAGATATGGCCTCGCGAAGTTTAACGAAAAATTCCCAAATTAAAGTATACTTAATTAAGTGAAATGGGTTGCGCAGAGAAATATATATATATTGATATATATATATATATATATATATATTGAAAATTAAATAAATAAATATGCAAAAATGTTCAAAACAGCGAATTGGGAGAGGGGAATAACCGAACCGGCTGATTTTTGAGGTCGACCCGAGCCCGCTGGGTCGACTAGGGGTTAATCCAGGGTGTTTGGCTGTCAACCCGTGGGCCGATTCGCTCAAATGCAGATTTTGCATTTGGATGGTTCTCATGGTTCATCTTTAATCTAAAGGCCCTAGATGGTTCCTACACTTGACTTCTTCCCCAAGACATGCTTTGATGGCTTGGATTGAATCTAGGTTTAATCCTATGGCCTAAAACACTTGCCTACTCTATAAATAAGACCCTAACCTACCCTAAATCATCATTATTCATTCATACAACTAAACTATGGCAAAATCAATCCTCTCATGGCCTCCACTCTCTTCATAAAATTCCTAAATCAAATTTCTAAGAGATTTCCATGCATACAAGTGTATTTAGGCTTGTATGATCCTCTTTAGCTTGCATTAAAGTCTTGTTTCTCTATTGGCATCATAAAGGAGGAGTCTTGATCAAGTTTGCTTGCATTTTGGGGTTTTAATTTGTTGCATAAGGGGTTTCTTACATTTGCTATACTCATTTGAGTCCACATAAGCATTGTAAGCCTATTTCTACTCTTGTATTTTAACTATGAAGTTAATATGTTATGTTGCAAGTTGAGTTTGGGGTTAATCATGATATGTGCTTTGATCTTATGATTTTATGCATAAGCTTACTCTATGCATGTTAGTAAAGTCATTACCTTGGCTTTATGCATAGAAAGATGTGATCTTTGGTTGGAAATGTTGCATGATGCAACTTTGAAACTCTCATAAACCTTGTATTAACATGCATATAATGTTATATGCATGTTACTAGTCCTTATCTCATGCTATCTATGGCCATGTTCCGCCTATTTGCCAAGTTTGATGTTATGCATGCATATGAACCTTATGCAAGTTGAAACCATGTTATGCATGCATATGAACACTATGCAAGTTAAAATGATGTTATGCATGCTTAGGAATATTTTGCAAGTTGATAACATGATATGCAAGTTTGTGATCACATCTTTGTCTCATATGCCACCATGTTTAACTTGTGGCTCCAACACCTTTATGTCATGATTTTGCCAAGTTCCCTCTTTCTATCCTTTATGCGCTATTGCGATATGTAAGCGAGGGGATTGCGTTTGGGGTTGGGTAAACTTAAAAGACATAAAAACGTAAGCTTGGGAATTTACCTATTAAGTTAGGTCTACCCATTGGGAATTTACCTATTAAGTTAGGTCTACCCAATTGCTTGAAAATTTGTAATGTGTTTTGGAAACATGATGGACATGACACTTAGAAAACATGAGGATGGCCAACTCGAGGTTGGGTTGAGCTTGTAGCATAAACCTACCCGGAACCGACCGGCTTAACTAGTGGCTACAAGCAATAGGACCCAATGTGAGTAGTTGGTCATGTTGCACGTGAAACCCGAGGTTAGACTAAGTTGTGGTGTAAACCTACCCGGACCCTCCCGGCCTAACTAGTAACCACAACAAGGTCTAATGTGAGAGGTTGGGTGCATTAAATTAATTAATGCCACATGGTAGGGTTAAGTCATGGACCGCTTGAATACTTAACCAATTAAACATGATGGGTTGATAGGGTTAAGTCATGAACCTTGGGTACACTTAACCAACTTGGTACTTGGATGAGTTGGGTTAACCACGTTTAACCCATTAAGGAAACCCTAGTTACGTGGTCCTTTGCACCAGTAACCCTCTTAGTTGTATCATGATACCCTAGGGACTAGGCTAGGGTGGGGCACGATTACTGGGATGACATGTAAGCGACCAAGACGACGGCTGTGTAGGTGCGCCGGTGTAGGTTCAGGCGGGCCATGGTCGTGCACATGGTCCGGAGTTGAAAAAGCAGGCACGGGCACCAGTAGGTTTAAACTGTGCGTGCTTGGTTTGTGTCAGTGGTTGACACCCTAGGACTTGATACACCCTAGGGTGGACCTAGCACAGTTTAGCTACACTTCGTAGTTGGGCCGTATGACACCGACACTTGACGAGTTAGGCTTTAGGAGAGCCGATCGACTAGACCGTGCTAGTTGGACCTTGGTTTAGGTCATTCATGATGTTGGGCCAAACTTGGGCCTGGGGATCACTTCTTGTTTACACTTGACATGACTTGTGATACTAGTACACTTGGTGCAAACCTCAACCTTGTATATGCGGTGCCACACTTGATCTATCTTGTTGACTTTTTCCATGCCAGTTATCATCCTATGACTCATCCTTGTTTACATATACAGTTAACTTTATTAGTTGTTGTACAATAGTAGGTAGGACTTACCAGTCTTTTGACTGACCCATTTTCTTTCGCCTCTTTTCTTTCGTTCCCCCCCCAGGTTTACAGGGCGGGAATACCAGTACTTAGCTTGGATCTTAGCTGCTTTTCCTGGATAGCTCATGTATGCTTTGGACTTGAGCTCGCTATGGTTTTCTACCTTGGGGATAGCTACTTTATGTTTTCCTTTCCAGTTTCCAGTTTTATGTTTCTAGACTTTGTTTATGGAAAATAATGATCAAGTACTGTGTTGTAACTTAACTTATGGTTTTGATATGCTAGTTTTTATCCGCTGCTATATTTACTCTGTTTTTTTACTTATATGTTCTGTCTTGTGATATCTGCATGTATGTTTACCTTGTTTAAACGCCCCTCCAAAGTCAGTGCCCTTGCAAGAGTGGCACTGGCGGAGGTGGGGTGTTACATTTGGTATCAGAGCATAAGGTTTACAAGATTGGAGCAAAAAGGGTTTTAAAGTTACTTTTAAAAGCTATTTTCAAAACCAATTAAGTATTTTCCAAAGAAAAGTCTAGTTTATTTTGAAAGGCTATCCCCCAAGAGCCATAAGCACTATCCTTCGTTTCCTCGTTCTAAATCTATCTTTTCCTTTTTTTTTCAGCATGGCCGATCTCAATCTTCCTGAGGGAGTCACCATTCCCGGATGGTTCCGGAGGTACTTGGAAGCTAGGGCCAACAATGCAGGTCCAGCAACCACTCCCACTATCACTGAGGTTCCACCCCCTCCTCCTCCTCCTCAGCAACCACAAGCCGATTTCGCCAAGGTTTGCAAGGACTTCAAGGCAATGGGTGGCAAAAATTTTATTGGGACGGAGACTTTTGTGGAAGCAAGAAATTGGTTGAAGGAGACCGAAGATCTCTTTGCCATCTTTGATATAGAGGACCGTAGAAAGGTTCTGTTGGCGGTTTGGCTACTAAAGGAGGAAGCTTCTTATTGGTGGGAGGTCACCAGTGCTACTAGGCCCGTAGAAACCTGGGCCGACTTTAGGGCAAGGTTTGGGCTTAAGTTTTTATCGTCTGCGGAGGCAAATTTGCAACTAGAGAAGTTCATAGCCTTGAAGCAAGGAGACATGACGGTGAGAGAATATGTGAATAAGTTCAACCAGCTTGCCCGATTCGGTTTGGACATGGTCAATACTCCCGAGAAGAAGGCTCTACGTTTTGCACGAGGGTTAAATGAGCCATTACAAGGTCAAGCCATGTCACACATACCCATGGGGGCCACTTTCGAGAGCCTAGTAGACATGGCATTGCTGCAGGGAGAGGATAAGAATGGGAAGAAAGAAGTCAAGCCCAATGAGACTCAGCCTAAGAAGGCAGACTCCAAGTGGGGAGGGAATCAGAGTAATCAGAACAACAAGAACAACAAGGGCAACAAGAACAAGGCAAAGGACACAAGAAAGTGCCACTTCTGTGGGATTGTTGGGCACGTGGCCAAGGACTGTAGGAAGAAGAGAATGAAATTGGGTGGATGCTTTCATTGTGGAGAGACGGGACATTTTAGCAAGGATTGCCCTAAGAAGCAGGGGCATGGACAAACTCAGCGCGCAGGTTCATCTGGAGGGCAAGTGCATGCTCTCAACACCACTCCAGTTCAGGACCGAGGTACTATTTCTGTGGAAAGTCTTGTTTATATTTTTGGTTTTCCTGTTCGCACTTTGTTTGATTCTGGCGCATCGCATACCTTTATTTCTTCTGATGTTGTTGGAAGTTTGCACCTAAGTACTAGTCTTGTTGAGGATCCCGTTAGTGTTTCAAATCCGATTGGGGGTTCAGCCCATTTATCTATGATCTGTATGGATTTGAGGATTTCTATCTTGACCGTAGAATTCTCGTGTGATGCTTATGTTCTCGGGTTCACGGGATACGGGTTGATCTTGGGCATGGATTGGTTGTCCCGCTATGGAGCCATTCTCGATTGTGAGCATAGGGTGGTGAGACTCATGACTCACCTGGGTAATACCCTAGAGATTTCTTGCAACCCGCTAGATCCCGTCATGCTTTGTTATCTTGAATCTCTTGACTCGTCCATCGATGATCTGCAATCTGTAAGGGTGGTTCGAGAATACCCTGATGTCTTTGAAGAAGTTAAGGGGTTACCCCCTAAGCGAGAGATAGATTTCCGCATTTATCTGGTTGATAATGCTAAGCCAGTCTCCTTACCAGTTAGGCACATGGCCCCGCGTGAAAGGAGAGAGCTCAGTAAGCAAATCAAGGAGCTACTTGAGAAGAATTTTATTAGGCGAAGCATTTCTGAATGGGGTGCTCCTGTAGTGTTCGCTACTAAGGCGGACGGCTCGCTTCGTCTATGTGTTGATTATCGAGAGTTGAACAAGCTGACCAAGAAGAATAGGCATCCATTACCGAGGATAGATGACCTCTTCGACCAGCTTGTTGGTGCTTCTGTTTTCTCTCAGCTTGATTTAGCCACCGGATTTCATCAGCTTAGAGTGGCCGAAAACAGCATTGATAAGACTGCATTTAGGACTCCAGACGGATTCTTTGAATGGCTTGTTATGCCATTCGGCTTGACTAATGCACCCGCCTACTTCGTAGATTTGATGAGTAGGGTGTTCAGGGAGTTCCTTAACAAGTTTGTTGTTGTCTTCGTGGATGATATTCTGATCTTTTCAAAAGACGAGGAAGAACATGCTAGACACCTCAAGGAAGTGATGGATACGCTTAGAGGCCATCAGTTGAAAGCCAAGTTCTCCAAATGCCACTTTTGGAGAAAGGAAGTCCGATTTCTTGGGCATATAGTTTCTAAGCAGGGTATAGCTGTGGATCCCGCGAAAGTGGTTGCAGTTCAAGACTGGAAGACTCCTAGGAATGCAACCGAAGTGCGAAGCTTTCTCGGTCTGGCAGGCTACTATAGGAAGTTCATTAGAGACTTCGCTAAGATTTCGGCCCCTCTCACTAGATTGACGAAGAAGAACTTAGTCTTTGCATGGGACTTAGAGTGTGAGCTTGCTTTTCAAAGGCTCAAAAGGGCCCTTACCACAGCTCCAGTTTTGGCATTACCCGATGGCGGTAAAATGTTTACCGTGTATACCGATGCATGTGGCACGGGGTTAGGCGCTGTTCTGATGCAGGAGAGAAGAGTGATATGTTATGGGGGTAGGCAACTTAAAGTTCATGAGAAGAACTACCCCACTCATGACTTGGAGTTAGCGGCGATTGTCTTTGCACTCAAGTCCTGGCGCCACTATCTTTTAGGCGAAAGGTTTGAGTTGTATACTGATCACAAATCACTCAAGTATCTCTTCTCGCAGAAAGATCTGAATCTTAGGCAGCAAAGGTGGATGGAATTCTTGGCATCATATGACTTCGAGATAGCTTATACCCCTGGCAAGGGTAATGTTGTGGCTGATGCACTAAGCAGAAAGAGGTTGACCCTAAGTTCTCTATTCGTTGAGATGAAGAATTTAGAGTATGTGGCAACCTTTGATTTCTCTTTGGCAATTGAGTCGATGACCGGTTCATTAGCATCTCTGGAACTCAGACCTACCCTTCTTGATCAAGTTGGGGCTTCGCAGAAAGAAGACCCTCAGATAGTTGAGATTATGGATAAGCTGATTCGAGGAGAGACGTCTAGTCATCTCGCTCGATATTCTATTGATGACAAGGGTTGGCTGAGGAGAGATGGAAGGTTATGTGTTCCAGTGGTAGGAGATCTAGTAAGAAAAATTCTTGAGGAAGCGCATCGCTCTAAGTTGACTATACATCCAGGCGGAGATAAGATGTATAAAGATATGAAGCGTATTTTCTTTTGGCCTGGGATGAAGAAGGATGTGACAGAGTTTGTTTCTAGATGTATCATTTGCCAGCAAGTTAAGGCCGAGTCGAAGAAGCCCGGTGGGCTATTGCATCCTCTAGACGTTCCACTTTGGAAGTGGGAGAGTATTTCCATGGATTTTATTGATGGGCTACCAAGGTCAAGGAAAGGGAATACGAGCATTTGGGTTATTGTGGACAGACTTACGAAGAGTGCTCATTTCATTCCGGTAAAGAGCAAGAGGACCGCATCTTGGCTAGCGTCTGTATATCTTCGTGAGATTGTGAGACTTCATGGAGTCCCTTCTAGTATAGTCAGTGACCGTGACCCAATCTTTACAAGTCAGTTCTGGAATAGCTTGCAAGAAGCCATGGGCACGAGGTTGAATCTAAGTACTGCTTATCACCCACAGACGGACGGTCAAACCGAAAGGGTGAATAGGGTACTCGAGGATCTGTTAAGGCTTTGTATTCTGGATTTTGGTGGTACTTGGGAAGACCATCTTCCTCTTGTTGAGTTTGCATATAATAACATTTATCAAGCAAGCATAGGGATGACACCATTTGAAGCTTTATATGGGAGGCCGTGCAAGTCGCCTACATGTTGGTGGGAGACTACAAATAAGCTTATACTTGGGCCTGATATGATCAGAGATGCATCCGAGAAGATCGAGTTGATTCGAAGACGGATGAAAGCGGCCCAAGACCGACAGAAATCCTATGCTGATAAGCGAAGATCTGATTTGGAGTTTGATGTTGGAGATAGGGTTTTCGTGAAGGTTTCTCCTTTGCGGAATGTGGTCCGATTTGGAGCCGTTGGGAAGTTAGCACCGAGATTTGTTGGACCCTTCCCTATTATAGAGAGGATCGGGCAGATGGCTTATAGAGTGAAATTGCCCGAGAAGCTTGCCGGAGTACACGATGTTTTTCATGTCTCGCATCTCCGGAAGTGTTTACATGAGTCAGCAGAGGTTGTTGAGCCAAGTGTTCTGGAAGATGTGGAAGTGGAGAAAGAAGCTACTTTGAGGAGAGCTCCGATTCGTATCTTGGGGACGGAGACCAAGAAGCTAAGGAATCGAGAGGTCAAGTTGGTGAAGGTTCAATGGGGTGAAGCCGAAGAAGACGCAACTTGGGAAACCGAGGAGAAGATGCATGGGCTTTATCCATTCCTTTTTGAGGGTACACTCTCAATCTCTTTTCTTTGTTAGCATATCTTTCTCTTTGCTATCCATGTTTATCTAGTTATCGTGCTAACCTTGTCATGAGAACCTTAGGTAGAAACCCTTTGGATGAAACATGTATTTGAAACATGTTATGCTTGATGGTTGCAAGTGGTTGCAAGTGGTTGCAAGTGGATACTCGTGGATGCATGATACACATTAGGCACTAAGATCGGCTCACACACTCTCATATTGCATATGCATGAGTGTTTATGCTTATTCATGGATGAAAATTTTTGTGTTATCACATGGATGTTGCATATGGATGTATGTGATGTGCACACATATAGATGTTATACATTATGTTAGGAATTGCATACATATGGATTCATTTCACTAACATAATCTGCATTGATGATATTTGCATTAGATAAGTACATATACACACACCTTTGCATATGATCATACAGCATTTAGAACCTTTTAAGGACAATGATTGCTCGTGGATGATGTTTTGAGTAGATGGATGATGGATGGTAGGATACGTTCTTCCTAACTTGGATATTTCGGGGACGAAATCCTTTAAGGAGGGGAGAATGTAACAACCCGTATTTTTGAATAACATGTTATAACATAAATGGAGGCAGAATTAAACTGTAAAATCTGAATCAAGGGAAACGGGCTATGCCATTGCGTTCGTCTCGGAAAAATACGCGAAATAGAGTCCGAGTTTTCGAAAATCGGAGTCCGTATGACCAAGATATGGCCTCGCGAAGTTTCACGAAAAATTCCCAAATTAAAGTATACTTAATTAAGTGAAATGGGTTGCGCAGAGAAATATATATATATTGATATATATATATATATATAATTGAAAATTAAATATGCAAAAATGTTCAAAACAGCGAATTGGGAGAGGGGAATAACCGAACCGGCTGATTTTTGAGGTCGACCCGAGCTCGCTGGGTCGACTGGGGGTTAATCCAGGGTGTTTGGCTGTCAACCCGTGGGCCGATTCGCTCAAATGCAGATTTTGCATTTGGATGGTTCTCATGGTTCATCTTTAATCTAAAGGCCCTAGATGGTTCCTACACTTGACTTCTTCTCCAAGACATGCTTTGATGGCTTGGATTGAATCTAGGTTTAATCCTATGGCCTAAAAAACTTGCCTACTCTATAAATAAGACCCTAACCTACCCTAAATCATCATTATTCATTCATACAACTAAACTATGGCAAAATCAATCCTCTCATGGCCTCCACTCTCTTCATAAAATTTCTAAGAGATTTCCATGCATACAAGTGTATTTAGGCTTGTATGATCCTCTTTAGCTTGCATTAAAGTCTTGTTTCTCTATTGGCATCATAAAGGAGGAGTCTTGATCAAGTTTGCTTGCATTTTGGGGTTTTAATTTGTTGCATAAGGGGTTTCTTACATTTTCTATACTCATTTGAGTCATCATAAGCATTGTAAGCCTATTTCTACTCTTGTATTTTAACTATGAAGTTAATATGTTATGTTGCAAGTTGAGTTTGGGGTTAATCATGATATGTGCTTTGATCTTATGATTTTATGCATAAGCTTACTCTATGCATGTTAGTAAAGTCATTACCTTGGCTTTATGCATAGAAAGATGTGATCTTTGGTTGGAAATGTTGCATGATGCAACTTTGAAACTCTCATAAACCTTGTATTAACATGCATATAATGTTATATGCATGTTACTAGTCCTTATCTCATGCTATCTATGGCCATGTTCCGCCTATTTGCCAAGTTTGATGTTATGCATGCATATGAACCTTATGCAAGTTGAAACCATGTTATGCATGCATATGAACACTATGCAAGTTAAAATGATGTTATGCATGCTTAGGAATATTTTGCAAGTTGATAACATGATATGCAAGTTTGTGATCACATCTTTGTCTCATATGCCACCATGTTTAACTTGTGGCTCCAACACCTTTATGTCATGATTTTGCCAAGTTCCCTCTTTCTATCCTTTATGCGCTATTGCGATATGTAAGCGAGGGGATTGCGTTTGGGGTTGGGTAAACTTAAAAGACATAAAAACGTAAGCTTGGGAATTTACCTATTAAGTTAGGTCTACCCATTGGGAATTTACCTATTAAGTTAGGTCTACCCAATTGCTTGAAAATTTGTAATGTGTTTTGGAAACATGATGGACATGACACTTAGAAAACATGAGGATGGCCAACTCGAGGTTGGGTTGAGCTTGTAGCATAAACCTACCCGGAACCGACCGGCTTAACTAGTGGCTACAAGCAATAGGACCCAATGTGAGTAGTTGGTCATGTTGCACGTGAAACCCGAGGTTAGACTAAGTTGTGGTGTAAACCTACCCGGACCCGCCCGACCTAACTAGTAACCACAACAAGGTCTAATGTGAGAGGTTGGGTGCATTAAATTAATTAATGCCACATGGTAGGGTTAAGTCATGGACCGCTTGAATACTTAACCAATTAAACATGATGGGTTGATAGGGTTAAGTCATGAACCTTGGGTACACTTAACCAACTTGGTACTTGGATGAGTTGGGTTAACCACGTTTAACCCATTAAGGAAACCCTAGTTACGTGGTCCTTTGCACCAGTAACCCTCTTAGTTGTATCATGATACCCTAAGGACTAGGCTAGGGTGGGGCACGATTACTGGGATGACATGTAAGCGACCAAGACGACGGCTGTGTAGGTGCGCCGGTGTAGGTTCAGGCGGACCATGGTCGTGCACATGGTCCGGAGTTGAAAAAGCAGGCACGGGCACCAGTAGGTTTAAACTGTGCGTGCTTGGTTTGTGTCAGTGGTTGACACCCTAGGACTTGATACACCCTAGGGTGGACCTAGCACAGTTTAGCTACACTTCGTAGTTGGGCCGTATGACACCGACACTTGACGAGTTAGGCTTTAGGAGAGCCGATCGACTAGACCGTGCTAGTTGGACCTTGGTTTAGGTCATTCATGATGTTGGGCCAAACTTGGGCCTGGGGATCACTTCTTGTTTACACTTGACATGACTTGTGATACTAGTACACTTGGTGCAAACCTCAACCTTGTATATGCGGTGCCACACTTGATCTATCTTGTTGACTTTTTCCATGCCAGTTATCATCCTATGACTCATCCTTGTTTACATATACAGTTAACTTTATTAGTTGTTGTACAATAGTAGGTAGGACTTACCAGTCTTTTGACTGACCCATTTTCTTTCGCCTCTTTTCTTTCGTTTCCCCCCCCAGGTTTACAGGGCGGGAATACCAGTACTTAGCTTGGATCTTAGCTGCTTTTCCTGGATAGCTCATGTATGCTTTGGACTTGAGCTCGCTATGGTTTTCTACCTTGGGGATAGCTACTTTATGTTTTCCTTTCCAGTTTCCAGTTTTATGTTTCTAGACTTTGTTTATGGAAAATAATGATCAAGTACTGTGTTGTAACTTAACTTATGGTTTTGATATGCTAGTTTTTATCCGCTGCTATATTTACTCTGTTTTTTTTACTTATATGTTCTGTCTTGTGATATCTGCATGCATGTTTACCTTGTTTAAACGCCCCTCCAAAGTCAGTGCCCTTGCAAGAGTGGCACTGGCGGAGGTGGGGTGTTACATACTTGGACCTGATTTGTAAGGTAATATCAGGTGTAGTTATTAATTTAAGTAATTAATTGTTAATTAGTTAAACATTAAATTATTAAGAACCTATACTTATAACATTATTAACTTTTTATTTTATTATCAGAATCGAACCAAACGACATACGCTGGAACTATATTGATGAGTAGAACGTGATGGAGCAGTTCTGATCAACAATCGAAGCTACCATGATTTTCGATAAAATTAAACGACTGTTTAATTTTATTAAAAACAAACCGGTTAATTGACGAACTAAATCAAGGCGATTTAAACTCACTCAGTTGTCCCACTTATATTTTTATAAGTTGGGTTTAATATTTGTGTGCTGTGTTTGCTATTTGTTGATTGTTTGAATAGATGTTGAATATTTTTATATAACTGATTTAAATTAAAGCTCGTTTAATTTAATCGAAACTGATCGTTATTTTTAACGATTATTTCCAATTGATAACTTACCTTGTTGATTACGTTTATAATAATATAAACATATTAAATTAAATTGGATGCTTGAATTGTTGTTATTAGTTAACTGTTATCAGTTAAATTAATTATTCATGTTTATTATATGTTATCGTATTGAAAGGATTGTCTTATTTGAGGTAACCTATTTGGATGCAGGAAAAAACAGGTTGGAGGGATCCAACTGGATTCCTCAAATTTATTGTTTATTTTCATATGATCATTATATGAACTGTTTAACCACTATAATTGGATTTATTGACTTGATTATTGATCATTGAATCCAAATTCAACTTTTGTTTTGTTATTAACCAATGAGAAGTACTGGTTGAGAAATGAATAACAGATAGCCTAATAAGTCATCGCTTTATAAATATTGATTTACCGTCGGGTGAATTGATAGAATGGTAGTTATACAATTTATTTTATAACTGAAGATAGAATTTAAAATATATTATTTTGAATGAAGTTTATAAAAGGAAATAAATGTTTATTATTTATTATTTAAGTTTATAAGCAATTTTTTTATAGCTAATTCTTATTGATAAGCAAGAGAGGAGTTAACGTAACGATTAATAACAGAGATTTATTGTTTTTAGGAAACAATTAAAATGGGATTGTATTGAAATTGATTATTATTTATTTAATAATAATCATAGTAAATGGGATTATATAAATTAATTATATTATTAATTAATTTAAAGGAGGAACTAATGGGGATTGGTTAACAAGTTAATCATGTTTTGAGTTGACTAAGTCAACTTTTGAGACGACCCGAACTTCCCCGTGAAGGAAAGCACGGATAGAATTGAGGACAAGACAAAATAGAACGCATACAGAAGAACATTACATTGTTATTACAACAATTCCATCAGATACAAGAATAAACAGAGTAAAAAATGAATAAATTACATTTGACAAATATCAGAGATTACAATAAATTACATAACAACGGAAAATAATACAAAAGCACAACTAGACGTGATACACGGATACAGAGCTTTTCGAGCATCGTTCCAGCTGTATATCAGGACCCTGTGAATATAAATCTGCAAAACCAAAACTACTAGCTGCCCGTACGGAAAATAGGGGCACCCAGAGTTTAGGTTAAAACAATAAACTCCAGGTCAGTCATGTGACTGGTGTGAGAACTAAAGCAGTTATTAATCTTTATTTTTAAAGTTAGGTAAATCAAGGGACCACGCCGTATAATACGGAACGGGTTTCCTCCCAAGAATACCAGTGCATAAAACAAACAGCGCAATGCTAAATAAAGAAAAATGAAGCTGTTATAAGACCCAGGTCCCATCACATAATGCAACGCAAGCCGGAGGATAGGGTTTTCCCTTATAACAGCCAAAGCATGCTTGATACGTTTAAAACACATTATTTGATACTAGTATAGGTGTATAGTGTCAAAACAATTTCAATCATAAGTATCAATCATAGGCGGCATAGCTACCATCTACTATGTCGCCATACTAGGCTCTACAAATAAAACTGAAATACACGTATTGGAAATTGGATTCCGTCATGAGTCGAGGCAAGGGGCAAACTCCTCTCCGATTCGAGACACTCTAGCAAATGTCCCAGGACCCCACTATGATCCTTGGATCTTCAGGGCCGGTCCTCTCTTACTTTTGAGGATTGGCAATTCCTGAACACACGTTTCCCGGTCCTTACAGACCTATATCCGAGGCGCCTCGTATCCAACAACCACACAGGTGAAAAGTATATAAATGTCAGGGCTGGTAGGTCGCTGACACCACCTTAGCTAGAAAGAAACGTCGTGCTCTCCCTGCAGTCACTATTCCGTTTTTGACTCATACCGAGGTGTGAGGCTCGCGAATTCACGCTATACACAAAGCTACGCCACACAGGCCGTGCTTTGATCATCAACCACAAGACTTTGCTTTTCAACAGAAGCCTTGATCAATTGCCACTTACGCATGCCACACTGGCAATTCACTCCATGCGACTGATGTCCATCGATATACAACCTCTGAGCTCGTACGTCTCAGAGAAGGGCGTTAAGCAAGAGAATAAATTCTCCGCCGCCAAACAGATGTATATTTAATAGAGATCAATCAACACAGAATAAAATCCAATGTCAGATACACAATCCATTTACAAGTTCGTTCTGGGTCTGAACGAAACCGGAGGCACTTTCCTCGCATATCCATCCATCTCCAAGTACGTCTGGACGATCACCAACTGATTCCCTCATCCTGGGTGTACAGCCCAATCAAGATCATCAGTAATCACCCAAACGATGTGAAGACTTCCGGTCTTCAACCACCGTCTTCATCTTCGACATCTCGCCGAATCAGTTATTCAGAATGGGTATAACCCGGCCTTCCTGAATAACCCACGTATATGATAAACAAATGTTACACAAACACAACGAACGCCTCATTCCAATTCAGAATATTCTTTTATTCACAAAATCACATTCTTAGGGGAAGATTCCCATTAATTTTATCCAAGATAAATTCTTCTAAATTTATTCTTTATCTTCCTTTGGATATCATTTCTAACTAGTCGGGATTAGCGAACCACACCGAAGTAATTATTTGTTTTATTTCCCAATCCCAACCTATATATCCCATGGAGCAAAACTGGTGATACTCCATATCTAACACCACGGTGTTATCGGTAAAATTAATTACCATTTCACGTTCAAATCTAATTAAAGATTTAACTATCGCTTTGGAGCAAAACTGGTGATACTCCACTCTCGATCACTTTTCAGATTTGATAATTTAAATTATCAATTCACTTTTTAATCTAATTAAAGATTCATTAAAACTCCACTTAGTTTTAATCTTTTCAAAAATCGATATCTTGCCTTTAACTGGGTTAAAGAACCAATGTCATCTAAAACATGATTCACGATAAACCCAAATCACATTTGATATTAAATACAAGGCTCTGAATGGAAAATATATCGGTTTATATTCAATATCAAATTCTGAAACCAAAATATATTGTATTGGAAATAACGATATTAAATATATCTTTCAAATTCCCATAACAATATCTGTATAGTCACGAAATCCAACATCGAAATATCCCGAAGATAATTTCGATTCAACTCCAGTCCAATCCACGCATTGGGAATATTGATTATTTTTAAAATCACTTTCAAATTCAATTTATTTATTTCAAAAATAAATTGATTTTAATTCTAGTTCAAAACTAGTTCATTTCGATAAAAATCTATTTTTATCTTTTCAAATATGGAATTCTTCATCCCAGTTCTTTTCGATTCACATATTATGATTTTACACAAATTATCAATATTTTTAATAATTTTATCAAGGCCCGTACAGTCGATTTCCATCAACGGCTATCGAACTGCACTTATAGCGACCTTTTCCAAATTTGATTTGGACATAATTCCAAATCCAACCGTTAGATTTCAAATTTCTAATATTCATTGGAAAGCTCTTTTCGATACGAACCCAACGGTTCCGGTTTTAGGAGAATCCGACGGTCGGATCTCCCGCAACGTCCGTTTGAAATAAATGGTCGAAATTCATGAACTGCCGCGGCGCGGCGCGTTCTATTCAGGCCATTATATTATATATATAATATATATAATATATATTTCGTCGATTTCTATTTAAAACGAATTTTATAAATCGTTTTAAATTCGTTTCTAAAACAATTCAACTTCTATATTCAATTTCAAATCGATTTGATTTCAATTCAACTCGAATTCATTTCCATTTTATTTAATTCGAATTCAAATTCGTTTCAATTCAATTCAACTTCAAATTCGTTTCAATTCAAATTGATTTCAATTTAATTTCGATTCGAATTCCATTAAATTTCAGTTCGTTTTCAATTCAACTTGAATTTGTTTTATATTCAATTCCATTCGAAGTCCTTTTATATTCCATTCAAATTCGTTTTCTTTTCAATTCGAATTCGCTATAATATTCATTTCAATTTGAATAAAATCGATATAAATATCGTTCACGTCAAAGTGGCGCAAAACTAATCAAAACGGCTTTATATTTTTCACAACTTCTTTATTCTATTCAACAAATGAATATTTATCCCATTCAACACATGAATCTATATTTCTTTCAACACACGACTAATCTCAACACATGAGTACTGTCAACACATCACTATTTTTGTTATGTAAAATATTTTATAAAACTATGGTATCTATCGTTTGATTTTTAATTAGACTTCTACTGGGAAGTAGTTCTAATTTTAAATATGATAAAGATGTAAATTTCATTGTATAAAATATTTCACTCAACACATGAACATTGTCAACACATGACTATTTTTATATTCAACACATGAATTTTCTTTTATAATATTCATTATTTTCCCGATTGGAATGAGGCCCAATCAATCACCATATAACGTTAATTATATGGATTCCATACAACACATGTATATAATAGCATTGATAAACAATCAACCATCATCCAAAGTGCACCACACTGTATAAGCATCAAATATAGATATCTAATGCTTATAACAGCCTGTCAATCAATCGATCGACATATTTAATCAATCAGGATGAGTGAACTTCAAATTTCATCCCAACACCCGTGTGGGGTTTCAAACAATCAAACACAGAATTTATTTGTGCAGTTGGGCGATGTGTAAAATTTATCATCCCAATCAATATCAATCAAATAGGTGTACATAAACAAACCGTCCGGTTTGTAAATGAATATTTATTTATTCACATTCACGTTAAAAATTATATTTTTAACGATAAAATATTTTATTTCAACACATGAATTTCTATTCAGTTCATTTACACAATAAAAATGATATTTTTATTTTTCTAACATATTTTAGAAAATTTCGGCGGCATAACGGCACGATACTAGAAACGGGACAAGGCCTAGCCTTATCTCCGGTCTAGTGAAGGCCCACGCCATGCACACATCAATCAAATCAATTTCATTTCACCAAACAATTCAATTCAAACCAAATAATCTAACCAACTACACAACCAAACAATTAAACAAACAAGCCATCCATGGTCTGTGGATGACGGGTGTCGGGTGCTACTAAGCACCGTCTGCATCCTAGTATATATATATATATAACTAGAAAAAAAAGAATTTAGAGTGAGAAGTTCTCACCAATAGCTATCCAACTTCACGTCACTTCTTTTATAGAAATCTTCTTCATTCTCGCCTTTTATCATCTTCGTTGCCCGTAGTCACTACATATATAAAAATCACACATTTTTTTATTTTGATGTCTTTAAAATAAAAGTCACCTTTTATTTGTTCACTCTTAATTTAAAAATCATATTTTTATAATCACTTCATATATTTAAAAATCGAATTTTTACTTCATTGTTCAATATATAAAAATCGAATTTTTACTTCGTTGTTTAATATATAAAAGTCGAATTTTTACTATGCTATATATGTAAAAATCTTACCTTTCTCCATTTAAAAATATCGTCTTTCTTCCTTTAAAAATCTAATCTTTTATATTTTTAAAGATCACGCCTTTTATATTTTAAAAATCATGTCTTTTATATTTTAAAAATCATGTCTTTTATATTTTAAAAATCATGTCTTTTATATTTTAAAAATAATGTCTTTTATATTTTAAAAATCATGTCTTTTATATTTTAAAAAATAAAAGAATATACAAAAACTGATTTTTATAATTGCTAATACCAATTACATAGAAAAAAAGAAATAAAATAAATAAGTAAAAAGGGCTTACAGTCAAAATCGAAGGCTGGGGGGGGGGGCTTCACCGCGTCTGAGGTGGTCGGAGGTCGGGTTTTGGGCCAAGGGGGGTGCGGGTTCGGGTCTAGGGGGGTGCGGCGCGTCCTTGGTGGCGACGGAGGGCTGGGACGAGGGGGCGGTGGAGTTTCTGGCATCAGAGAAGGAAGGAGGTAGGGAGGAGGGTGTCTGGGGGTGGTCGGCTCCGCCTGGGGAGGTGGCGCCAGAGGCGCGACGCCTCTGGTGGGCGGCGGCGGCGAGTCGCGCCTCCCCGCTCTCTTTCTCTCTCTCTCTCTTTTTTTTTTCTCTGTTAAAATCGATTTTGAAGAGGGGAGGGGCCAACGGGTTTAAAGGGGGTGAGGAGAGAGAGAGGTTTTTAATTTATTATTTAATTATTTTATTTTGCAAAAAGTTGACTTTTACGTATGACCTCTAAACGAGGTCCACCGCCTGTCGTCCATAGCGTTTAACCCCCATTCCGAACTCAATGGGATATGCATCGTAGGCTGATTCGGCTGTTACAATCAGTTTCCGTTAAATTTACAATTAAAACACTTTATTGAATTTTAAACGTACATTTCAAATCACTGGGGTCACATACTAACTAGAAAAATTGCAGAAAAATATTTTCTAGCTTCGTATTGACGATACGGTCCTAACAAAACTAGTTTCGTCGAATTCTGAGACCGTTAGAAAAATGGCCATTTTCCAGTCGATTAAAATCAACTGAAACTGGTCAAATGCGTTTTCCTTCGCCACGCTCACATATTGATTCGAAAAATTATGAAATTTAAAACCTAGCAATAATTTGACATCACGGATCCAACAAAAGTGGTTTCGTCGAAATCCGAGGTCGTTTGCAAAATGTCTATTTTTAAGGGCCTGAATTCCATAGCGACTATTCAGAATTTTCAACTGGACATATCTTTTGATTCCCGCTATGAAATTTTGATTTTTCGGATTCGTTGAAAGATATCGTCAATTAGATCCTATTGTTTTTGGTTTCACTAAAATCCGAATTGTTTTGCACCCGGTACGTTCAATTGAAGTTTGAAATCGAATTATCGAACTACCGCGCCATTTTCAATTCTATTTATAATTATATATAATTATTTATATTCTAACGACGACGTATATAACATACACGTCGAATTATATTCAAAATAAATTTTCTCGTCGATATCATTTAAAATAATTTATTTTAAATATTCAAAATTCGCTAAAATTGCCAAAATAAAATTTTTAAACTGGCCCAGATTTTCCGGGTTATTACAATCTCTCCCACTTAAAACTTTTCGTCCCCGAAAAGGAACAAAGTCGCAAGTGGTTTGATTAATAAGCTCTACATTCGATCTGGCTTGCATTCTCCAACTTTTCAGTTTCTGAGAAATTTCAAATTCTTCAAAAATTTGGCTAACACCCTAAATTTTCGAAAAATTTCGCCATAACCTCCCCTGCACCGGGAGCATCGGGGAATTTCAAATAGCTTCCCCGGTCCTTCTAATCTAAAAAAGAAAAAGAAAAAGCCAAGCGGCTAGCCAATAGGCTCATAAAATCATCATCACCCAAACAAAACAGTAAATTATGATAAACATGTACCTATTTGTCGGGCAAACAAATTTTATTCTCTGCTCTAGCCTCCTTGCTATGACCTGTTCAATGTAAGTATATATATGCAAGCAAATGCGACCAATTTTCAATAAAATTCAATATTCGGTTCAATTAGGCTAAATGGTTCAAAATTATCAAACATATAAACAAACAACACAAACATCAATCAATTAGTGAATTAGAATTCCAAATTCATAATTTTGATATATATACAGAAAATCATGTTTTGATGCCAATTCACAACAATGTGTCTATCTATATTAGTTTTGGTTCTCACACCAGTCTAATGGAAATATATAGATATCACACCTTCGAAACACGAATATAAATACTGATGATGTGGCCACATCACCAGAATTATCCCCGGGTGTCTAAAACGTGACTCTATATCTACCCAGTATATTAAAACTTCGACTATACGTTCATGACGCGTATACGCGAAATCTATATATACTCGATTGTCCAAATTCAAAATAAATAAATATTCAAATACGTTTAAAGAGATTTAAATTTTAAAACAAAATTGCTTTCATTTGAAAAATATACTCTTCACACTCGTTCTAGGATACTACTGATCCTATCTCTAACGAGTCACTCTAATTGGATGTTGCTAATCCAATATCTGATGAATTCTTTCGTATGTTTCTAATGTGTCTTGTTCTCGAGCTCTGTAAACCAAAGCTCTGATACCAAACTGAGACGACCCGAACTTCCCCGTGAAGGAAAGCACGGATAGAATTGAGGACAAGACAAAATAGAACGCATACAAAAGAACATTACATTGTTATTACAACAATTCCATCAGATACAAGAATATACAGAGTAAAAAATGAATAAATTACATTTGACAAATATCAGAGATTACAATAAATTACATAGCAACGGAAAATAATACAAAAGCACAACTAGAAGTGATACACGGATACAGAGCTTTCCGAGCATCGTTCCAGCTGTATATCAGGACCCTGTGAATATAAATCTGCAAAACCAAAACTACTAGCTGCCCGTACGGAAAATAGGGGCACCCAGAGTTTAGGTTAAAACAATAAACTCCAGGTCAGTCATGTGACTGGTGTGAGAACTAAAGCAGTTATTAATCTTTATTTTTAAAGTTAGGTAAATCAAGGGACCACGCCGTATAATACGGAACGGGTTTCCTCCCAAGAATACCAGTGCATAAAACAAACAGCGCAATGCTAAATAAAGAAAAATGAAGCTGTTATAAGACCCAGGTCCCATCACACAATGCAACGCAAGCCGGAGGATAGGGTTTTCCCTTATAACAGCCAAAGCATGCTTGATACGTTTAAAACACATTATTTGATACTAGTATAGGTGTATAGTGTCAAAACAATTTCAATCATAAGTATCAATCATAGGCGGCATAGCTACCATCTACTATGTCGCCATACTAGGCTCTACAAATAAAACTGAAATACATGTATTGGAAATTGGATTCCGTCATGAGTCGAGGCAAGGGGCAAGCTCCTCTCCGATTCGAGACACTCTAGCAAATGTCCCAGGACCCCACTATGATCCTTGGATCTTCAGGGCCGGTCCTCTCTTACTTTTGAGGATTGGCAATTCCTGAACACACGTTTCCCGGTCCTTACAGACCTATATCCGAGGCGCCTCGTATCCAACAACCACACAGGTGAAAAGTATATAAATGTCAGGGCTGGTAGGTCACTGACACCACCTTAGCTAGAAAGAAACGTCGTGCTCTCCCTGCAGTCACTATCCCGTTTTTGACTCATACCGAGGTGTGAGGCTCGCGAATTCACGCTATACACAAAGCTACGCCACACAGGCCGTGTTTTGATCATCAACCACAAGACTTTGCTTTTCAACAGAAGCCTTGATCAATTGCCACTTACGCATGCCACACTGGCAATTCACTCCATGCGACTGATGTCCATCGATATACAACCTCTGAGCTCGTACGTCTCAGAGAAGGGTGTTAAGCAAGAGAATAAATTCTCCACCGCCAAACAGATGTATATTTAATAGAGATCAATCAACACAGAATAAAATCCAATGTCAGACACACAATCCATTTACAAGTTCGTTCTGGGTCTGAACGAAACCGGAGGCACTTTCCTCGCATATCCATCCATCTCCAAGTACGTCTGGACGATCACCAACTGATTCCCTCATCCTGGGTGTACAGCCCAATCAAGATCATCAGTAATCACCCAAACGATGTGAAGACTTCCGGTCTTCAACCACCGTCTTCATCTTCGACATCTCGCCGAATCGGTTATTCAGAATGGGTATAACCCGGCCTTCCTGAATAACCCACGTATATGATAAACAAATGTTACACAAACACAACGAACGCCTCATTCCAATTCAGAATATTCTTTTATTCACAAAATCACATTCTTAGGGGAAGATTCCCATTAATTTTATCCAAGATAAATTCTTCTAAATTTATTCTTTATCTTCCTTTGGATATCATTTCTAACTAGTCGGGATTAGCGAACCACACCGAAGTAATTATTTGTTTTATTTCCCAATCCCAACCTATATATCCCATGGAGCAAAACTGGTGATACTCCATATCTAACACCACGGTGTTATCGGTAAAATTAATTACCATTTCACGTTCAAATCTAATTAAAGATTTAACTATCGCTTTGGAGCAAAACTGGTGATACTCCACTATCGATCACTTTTCAGATTTGATAATTTAAATTATCAATTCACTTTTTAATCTAATTAAAGATTCATTAAAACTCCACTTAGTTTTAATCTTTTCAAAAATCGATATCTTGCCTTTAACTGGGTTAAAGAACCAATGTCATCTAAAACATGATTCACGATAAACCCAAATCACATTTGATATTAAATACAAGGCTCTGAATGGAAAATATATCGGTTTATATTCAATATCAAATTCTGAAACCAACATATATTGTATTGGAAATAACGATATTAAATATATCTTTCAAATTCCCATAACAATATCTGTATAGTCACGAAATCCAACATCGAAATATCCCGAAGATAATTTCGATTCAACTCCAGTCCAATCCACGTATTGGGAATATTGATTATTTTTAAAATCACTTTCAAATTCAATTTATTTATTTCAAAAATAAATTGATTTTAATTCTAGTTCAAAACTAGTTCATTTCGATAAAAATCTATTTTTATCTTTTCAAATATGGAATTCTTCATCCCAGTTCTTTCCGATTCACATATTATGATTTTACACAAATTATCAATATTTTTAATAATTTTATCAAGGCCCGTACAGTCGATTTCCATCAACGGCTATCGAACTGCACTTATAGCGACCTTTTCCAAATTTGATTTGGACATAATTCCAAATCCAACCGTTAGATTTCAAATTTCTAATATTCATTGGAAAGCTCTTTTCGATACGAACCCAACGGTTCCAGTTTTAGGAGAATCCGACGGTCGGATCTCCCGCAACGTCCGTTTGAAATAAATGGTCGAAATTCATGAACTGCCGCGGCGCGGCGCGTTCTATTCAGGCCATTATATTATATATATAATATATATAATATATATTTCGTCGATTTCTATTTAAAACGAATTTTATAAATCGTTTTAAATTCGTTTCTAAAACAATTCAACTTCTATATTCAATTTCAAATCGATTTGATTTCAATTCAACTCGAATTCATTTCCATTTTATTTAATTCGAATTCAAATTCGTTTCAATTCAATTCAACTTCAAATTCGTTTCAATTCAAATTGATTTCAATTTAATTTCGATTCGAATTCCATTAAATTTCAGTTCGTTTTCAATTCAACTTGAATTTGTTTTATATTCAATTCCATTCGAAGTCCTTTTATATTCAATTCAAATTCGTTTTCTTTTCAATTCGAATTCGCTATAATATTCATTTCAATTTGAATAAAATCGATATAAATATCGTTCACGTCAAAATGGCGCAAAACTAATCAACACGGCTTTATATTTTTCACAACTTCTTTATTCTATTCAACAAATGAATATTTATCCCATTCAACACATGAATCTATATTTCTTTCAACACACGACTAATCTCAACACATGAGTACTGTCAACACATCACTATTTTTGTTATGTAAAATATTTTATAAAACTATGGTATCTATCGTTTGATTTTTAATTAGACTTCTACTGGGAAGTAGTTCTAATTTTAAATATGATAAAGATGTAAATTTCATTGTATAAAATATTTCACTCAACACATGAACATTGTCAACACATGACTATTTTTATATTCAACACATGAATTTTCTTTTATAATATTCATTATTTTCCCGATTGGAATGAGGCCCAATCAATCACCATATAACGTTAATTATATGGATTCCATACAACACATGTATATAATAGCATTGATTAACAATCAACCATCATCCAAAGTGCACCACACTGTATAAGCATCAAATATAGATATCTAATGCTTATAACAGCCTGTCAATCAATCGATCGACATATTTAATCAATCAGGATGAGTGAACTTCAAATTTCATCCCAACACCCGTGTGGGGTTTCAAACAATCAAACACAGAATTTATTTGTGCAGTTGGGCGATGTGTAAAATTTATCATCCCAATCAATATCAGTCAAATAGGTGTACATAAACAAACCGTCCGGTTTGTAAATGAATATTTATTTATTGATAAAATATTTTATTTCAACACATGAATTTCTATTCAGTTCATTTACACAATAAAAATGATATTTTTATTTTTCTAACATATTTTAGAAAATTTCGGCGGCATAACGGCACGATACTAGAAACGGGACAAGGCCTAGCCTTATCCCCGGTCTAGTGGAGGCCCACGCCATTCACACATCAATCAAATCAATTTCATTTCACCAAACAATTCAATTCAAACCAAATAATCTAACCAACTACACAACCAAACAATTAAACAAACAAGCCATCCATGGTCTGTGGATGACGGGTGTCGGGTGCTACTAAGCACCGTCTGCATCCTAGTATATATATATATAAATATATATATAACTAGAAAAAAAAGAATTTAGAGTGAGAAGTTCTCACCAATAGCTATCCAACTTCACGTCACTTCTTTTATAGAAATCTTCTTCATTCTCGCCTTTTATCATCTTCGTTGCCCGTAGTCACTACATATATAAAAATCACACATTTTTTTATTTTGATGTCTTTAAAATAAAAGTCACCTTTTATTTGTTCACTCTTAATTTAAAAATCATATTTTTATAATCACTTCATATATTTAAAAATCGAATTTTTACTTCGTTGTTCAATATATAAAAATCGAATTTTTACTTCGTTGTTTAATATATAAAAGTCGAATTTTTACTATGCTATATATGTAAAAATCTTACCTTTCTCCATTTAAAAATATCGTCTTTCTTCCTTTATAAGTCTAATCTTTTATATTTTTAAAGATCACACCTTTTATATTTTAAAAATCATGTCTTTTATATTTTAAAAATCATGTCTTTTATATTTTAAAAATCATGTCTTTTATATTTTAAAAATCATGTCTTTTATATTTTAAAAAATAAAAGAATATACAAAAATTGATTTTTATAATTGCTAATACCAATTACATAGAAAAAAAGAAATAAAATAAATAAGTAAAAAGGGCTTACAGTCAAAATCGAAGGCTTGGGGGGGGGGGCTTTACCGCGTCTGAGGTGGTCGGAGGTCGGGTTTTGGGCCAAGGGGGGTGCGGGTTCGGGTCTAGGGGGGTGCGGCGCGTCCTTGGTGGCGACGGAGGGCTGGGACGAGGGGGCGGTGGAGTTTCTGGCATCAGAGAAGGAAGGAGGTAGGGAGGAGGGTGTCTGGGGGTGGTCGGCTCCGCCTGGGGAGGTGGCGCCAGAGGCGCGATGCCTCTGGTGGGCGGCGGCGGCGAGTCGCGCCTCCCCGCTCTCTTTCTCTCTCTCTCTCTCTTTTTTTTTTCCTGTTAAAATCGATTTTGAAGAGGGGAGGGGCCAACGGGTTTAAAGGGGGTGAGGAGAGAGAGAGGTTTTTAATTTATTATTTAATTATTTTATTTTGCAAAAAGTTGACTTTTACATATGACCTCTAAACGAGGTCCACCGCCTGTCGTCCATAGCGTTTAACCCCCATTCCGAACTCAATGGGATATGCATCGTAGGCTGATTCGGCTGTTACAATCAGTTTCCGTTAAATTTACAATTAAAACACTTTATTGAATTTTAAACGTACATTTCAAATCACTGGGGTCACATACTAACTAGAAAAATTGCAGAAAAATATTTTCTAGCTTCGTATTGACGATACGGTCCTAACAAAACTAGTTTCGTCGAATTCTGAGACCGTTAGAAAAATGGCCATTTTCCAGTCGATTAAAATCAACTAAAACTGGTCAAATGCGTTTTCCTTCGCCACGCTCACATATTGATTCGAAAAATTATGAAATTTAAATCCTAGCAATAATTTGACATCACGGATCCAACAAAAGTGGTTTCGTCGAAATCCGAGGTCGTTTGCAAAATGTCTATTTTTAAGGGCCTGAATTCCATAGCGACTATTCAGAATTTTCAACTGGACATATCTTTTGATTCCCGCTATGAAATTTTGATTTTTCGGATTCGTTGGAAAGATATCGTCAATTAGATCCTATTGTTTTTGGTTTCACTAAAATCCGAATTGTTTTGCACCCGGTACGTTCAATTGAAGTTTGAAATCGAATTATCGAACTACCGCGCCATTTTCAATTCTATTTATAATTATATATAATTATTTATATTCTAACGACGACTTATATAACATACACGTCGAATTATATTCAAAATAAATTTTCTCGTCGATATCATTTAAAATAATTTATTTTAAATATTCAAAATTCGCTAAAATTGCCAAAATAAAAATTTTAAACTGGCCCAGATTTTCCGGGTTATTACAACTTTTAACTAGGATTGATTATTAAATTAATTTGTTAACTTAATGGAAACAATTAATGGTGGAGTAAACATTTCTTATTGCAATTTGATTATTTTTTATTTAATAATAATAGAAGTGGTAATCTTTTAATTTAAACTTATTAATGAAGGTTTATGAAGTCATACAGCTTGGTTATGGTTTTAATGAATTTTTAAGTAATTTTTATTTTAGGATTAATTGACACGAATAATCCCAAGTTTAACGTGTCTTCCCATAATAATCCCAAGTTTGGATTATTTTTAAATAATTCAAAGTTTAGGGGGTTTATTCCCATATTGATCCCGCCTACATGTTGACCTGCTATAACAGGTTCCAAGCTTTAACGTCATACTCTTCACCTTCAAGTTTGGCACATTGGCAGCATTGAAATTTCCCAATTCCGTAAATTAATGCTTTTTTTTCCTTTTTTTGATTGACCACAGCTGACAAGAATAGTTTAAAGATTCGACAATACATAGGTTTTGATTATCATTCCCAGCCATTAAACTCAACACAAATGCAATCTAACTAACAAGAGCCATAATGAACTAGAACATAGAGATGGATGACACATGGTTACACCCGCCAACAACATTTACACTACTGCCATGGCTTCTAGCAAAGTGGCAAAGCTGCCTGAGCTTGGTCGGAACATACCAAATCAAGAGCCTCAGAACATTTACACTATTGTCGTGGCTTCTAGCAATGTTCGATGAACATCGGAAACCTTGCATATGAATCGTCCTTGGTAGCCATGCGTGACACTGTCATGCACTTGAAAGCAGTGGAGCCAGACGACTACGACACCATTGTGGAAGAGAAGGGCGTGGATACAATTCAATCCCAATCCAACATGATTCCATCCTCTTCACCCATTGCTGTCAACAAAATAGGTATATAAAAATCCACCGGCTTTCAAATCTTCTTGATCCCTAGTCATCATCACGTACCAAAACAATTTCACAAACCAATAAAAACCCTCTCCGAGCCACCATGCTCAATCTTTCAACACCCATTTTCCAAATTTGTACCTCTGAATTCATGAATTGCATCCTGGCACCCTAAGACCACCCAATTCGCATCAGTTCAAATTGCACCTTATTCAAACCCAAACTACACCCGAGCATGATTTCAAATGTCAATACTAAAATCACGAAAACAGATGCAGATATACTTGAGTTTTTTCCACGCACATTCATCATTCTCAGATCTGAAAACAAACTCAATATTTAGCGAAGAAACTTCAGATCTCTACAGTGATGAACCCCAGGTGGTGAAATAGCAACGATAAAGTGATTTGTGGTGGCGCGTTGAACAACTGAGGGAGGACATCATTTCATGGTTACCTACAGAACAACAAAATATTTTGGTGAAAGCTTCGGGGGGAATCGTTATTTTCTAGGAATGAAAATAGAAGAAACGAGGGAGACAAGAGACGCACACGTGATTATTTTTAGGTAATTGATGCTTGATTTGGGAAAATAAAAACTTAAAGCCGACTATACAGGTCAATGAGACCCTAAACTTCGGATTATTTAAAAATAATTCGAACTTGAGATTATTATGGGAAAGCACGTTAAACTTGGGATTATTCGTGTCAATTATCCTTTATTTTATAATAATATAAGTTAAGTCTTAAATTGAAGTTGTATTGAATATATTATTGAAGCAAGTTAATAGAAATGGAATAGGATAAGAAGGCAAGATATGAAATGAAAGAATTGGAACCTAATTGGAAGCCGGTTGAGTTAAATGATTTTCAGAATATTGATTTGATGTTGGTTTCGACCTTCGGGTTGACATTTAGGGAACTATTTTTTTACAGATTTACGGTTAGGGACCGATGAAGGTATAAAATGGGAATCGAGACGGAAACCCAAATTTGAGTTAAAGTGGTTAGGAGGGTTAAGTTATAAGGATGTGATCTAAATTCGCTATATTAAATACGAGATGAGGTTTTATCGAGATATAACTGGAATGGGTTTTGGGATAAACTTATCAAAAGCTTATAAAAAGTTCTATTTTGAAATGAAGGCTTGTCTATATAATGTATTCAGGATTATTAAAGCTAATAAAAAGGGTTTTAAATAATATTTTACTTAATATTTTTGAATTAAGTAAACAAGTATAGGATTTGTAATAAGATTTTCCCAAGAGGGAGAGAATGACATTTTAAACTAGAATTCGAGAAGTGTTTTAAGTTGAATAAAAGTGTTTTTAAAAGATTTTAAGGTTTTGATTTAACGAATGGGAAATAAAAAAGGGCCAAATGACGTTGTGTAATAAACCAGTGGATTCATTTTATTTTTACGGTTGTTCATTTTGATAGCTAAATAAAGACTATCAAAATATGCCTAATACGTTGTTGGTACGGAAAGATCAGGATCGAATTCATATTCGAAAACCATTCCGACCAATGAATACGAAAACATGGAAGAGACTAATCAAGATAAAGCAATTGTAGACCTGGATTTCATAAAATGTAAGAATTACTTAAAATCTATGGCTGATCCCTAGAGATATACTGTGATTCTGTCATGGGTGAAATCTATGGATTGCAAGGACTACTTGCTACCGATCTATAGGGTGATTCGTAGGATGTGGTAGGAGAGTGTCTTCGGTTTGTCCAGTCCCAGGACAACTTGTATGGACGGATGTTTGACAGAGTATTTCCAAAGGTGTCATATATATTGATTTTTACAAATGTATTTCTGTCTAGTGGCGAAGAAGACACCTTCTCTTAGCTTAACTTCCAGGATATTTTTGTGGATGTCAATTAATGATATTTGACGGATCTGACGATGTGGCATTCAAAGTGAATGGTGACCAGATGTTCTAAAAAGAAGATTTAAACCTCAAGCCTCATCAAAAGGGAAATGTCAAAAACCGGGTAGGCAGCATGGCTAAGTGGGTCGCTCCCAATTAGGATGTATTGTCACCATCTAGAGAATATTCTTTTTTGTTTTTTTTGCTTATATATCTCCCGGGAACGATTATGTTGGTACCAACCGTAGGTGACAATATATTCGGAACATTCAAGCGAAATGAATGGTCGATCATGTGTGGCCGAGTTGCAAGATGTTCTTATTAAACTCCAGTGTATCCCCTCTAGAGTGCACTGATCGGAAGGTGGTCCATACCTTGTTATAGTTGGAATTCAATCTCCAAATAAGAGCCCGCAATTTTTATTGTATATTTTGTATGTAGAGAGTGAAGTGCAAGTGTTCTACTAGATTGCTATTTATTTATAATTAGACATTATTATAATATCAGAAAAGATATGATTTTTTTTTTAGGTTATTGTAAGGTAAAAACCGTATGTTTTATATGTGGATTCGGTCTTACGATCATCATTTTCTTTCGAAAGGATTTTGACTTTAAAATCAAGTTGGATGATCCCCCTTAAACTTAATGAGTTTTCCCGCGTTGGTTCAACAGACTGATCCTGGCATTTGCAATGCTCGGGTCAGACAGAGTTTTACAGGTTCAGGTTGTTGGATGCTGTAAAGTCCAAGGACGAGCTGGAGAAGTTCTGACGTATGATATCTAGTACTTATTCTGTTATGTGATGTATATGAGGACAGGTTATTATAACTATCCAGATGTACTCTGAAGATTGTAAGTTTTTATTTCAAGCTCTTAATAAAGATATATTTCTATATTATATTTTGTTCCACTGCGATGTGAGACTCTGTGTTGTGTTGGTTCTTCTTCTTATTCTAACTTTCTTTCTTTCTTATCTCAGCCTCTTAATTCTGAAATGACCCAAACTTCCCCGATCCCCAAAGAGAGGGAGGAGCCCGAATTGCTTTGAGAATACGACTCATCAGAACACAAACAACATAATGTTTCATTGCTATTACAAAAATTTACATCGGGGTACGAGAATATCAGAGTTCCACTAATATTACACAGCAGAAATAAAATAATATCAGAGATTTAAATTAGAAAGCAGCGAAAAACATATACATAAGTATAATTTACAGCGGAAGATACATCAACCACACATCTGAAAGAAATACACGGATACAAAGCTCTCCGAATATAGCTCCAGCTGTAATCCAGCATCCTGAGAAAAGAAATATCTACAAACCAAACTACTAGCTGCCCGTGTGGAAAATATGGGCACCCAGAGTTTAGGTAGAAACAATAAACTCCGAGTCAGTCATGGGACTGGTGTGAGAACTCAAAATAGTTATTAAAACTTTACTTTAAAATAAGGTAAATCACGGGACCATGCCGTATGTCACGGAACGGAATTACTCCACATGAATCTCTGTTTAAAATAAAACAACGCAATGCTTTTTGGAAAATGAAGCTATTATAAGACTCGGGTCCCATCACACAATGCAACACAAGCCGGAGGATAGAGTTTTCCCTTATAATAGCCAAACATGCTTGGTACGTTTAAAACAAATCATTTTGATATCACTGTAAGTGCATAGTGTCAAAATCAACTTCAAATATAAATGTATCATTCATAGACGACGCAAGTACCATATATTATTCCGCCATACATAGGTTTACAACTAAAACCGAGAAGTCGCGTATTGGAAATTGGATTCCATCTATGAGTCGAGGCAAGGGATGTCTCCTCACCGATTCGAGACACTCTAGCACATGTCTCGGAACCACACCAACGTGCAACTCTTGGATGCTTCAGGGCTGGTCTACACTTACTTTAGTGGATTAGTTATTCCTGAAAAATACGTTTTCCGGTCCTATCGGTCCTACAAACAGGTCAGTACGTCGACTCTATGAACATATAGCCCTATATTCGAGGCACCTCGCAATCCATCATCCACATAAGTAAAAATGTTTAGGCTCCGTACCATGACACCACTTCTACTAGAAAGAAACATATGCAGTCCCTGTAGTCGCTATCCCATTTTTGACTCATACCAGGTGTGAGGCTCGCGAATTAACGTTATACACAAAGTTATGCTAATTAAAGCTGTGCTTTGATCATCATCCACAAGACTTTGCTTTTGAACAAAAGCCTTGATCATTTGCATCTTAGCATGCCACATTGACAATCCACGCCATACGACTGATGTCTATCAATATATAACCTCTAAGCTCGTACGTCTCAGAGATGGGTGTTAAGAAAGAGAATAAATTCTCCGCCACCAAAAAGATATATATTTTATAGAAATCAATCAACACAGAATGAAATCCAATGTCAGACACACATCCGTTTACAAGTCCGTTCTAGGTCTGAACGAAACCAGAGGCACCTTATCCTCGTCCCATATGTCCAATACAGGAGAGAAGTTGGAACGACCCAAACTCGCTCGTAAGGGAAAGTCCGGATTGAGTTGAGAACACGACAAATTAGAAAACAAATAATAGAACTTTACATTGCATATTACAACAATTACATCAGAGTACAGAATATAACAGAGTGTGAATAAATAATATACATAAGAAAAATATCAGAGATTAAATTACAATACATAGCAGTGGAAAAATAATACATAACACAAATGAAAGGGATACACAGATACGTGCAATAAGGTTTAAATTTCAAAACAAAATTTATTTTCATTTTTATTCTAAAAATGATACTCTTTGAAACTTATTCTAGGATACTACTGATCCCATCTCTAGCGAGTCATTCTCATTGGATATTACTAATCCAATCTCTGATGAATTCTTTCTTTTGGTTCTAATGTGTTTTGTTTTCGAGCTCTGTAAACCAGAGCTCTGATACCACGCTGAAACGACCCAAACTCGCCTATAAGGGAAAGTCCGGATTAAGTTGAGAACACGACAAATCAGAAAACAAACAATAGAATCTTTCATTGCTTATTACAACAATTACATCAAAGTACAAGAATATAACAGAGTATGAATAAATAATATACATCCGAAAAATATCAAAGATTAAATTACATTACATAGGAGCGAAAAAATAATACATAACACAACTGAAAGAGATACACGGATATAAAGCTATCCGAATATAACTCCAGCTGTAAACCAGGATCCTGAAAAATAGAAATCTGCAAAACCAAAACTACTAGCTATCCATGTGGAAAATAGGGGCACTCAGAGTTTAGGTTAAAACAATAAACTCCAGGTCAGTCATGGGACTGGTGTGAGAACTAAAACAGTTATTTAAAACTTTAATTTAAAATAGAGTAAATCAAGGGACCACGCCGTATAACAAGGAACAGGTTTTCTCCCAAAAATACCAGTGCATAAAACAAATAGCGCCATGCTTTTTGAAAAAATGAAGCTATTATAAGACTCAGGTCCCATCACACAATGCAACGCAAGCCGGAGAATAGGGTTTTCCTTTATAACAGCCAAACATGCTTGGTACGTTTAAAACAAATCATTTTGATAATACTATAAGTGTATAGTATCAAAACCACTTCAAATATAAATGTATCAATCATATACGGCATAGCTACCATATACTACGTCGCCATACTAGTTCTACAACTAAAACCGAATAGTCACGTATTGGAAATTGGATTTCCATCTATGAGCCGAGGCCAGGGATGACTCCTTACTTATTCGAGACACCCGAGCAAATGTCTCAGGATTCGGACGTTGGCGATCCCTTGGATCTTCAGGGCCGGTCCACACTTACTTTAGTGGATTAGTTATTCCTAATCACACGTTTCTCGGTCCGATCGGACCTATCAGTTGACCACTAGGGACCAATATCCGTGGCGCCTCACAATCCATCATCCACATAAGTAAAAATGCCTGAGCTACATACCATGACACCACTCCTAGCTAGAAGGAAACGTCGTGCACTCCCTGTAGTCACGATCCCGTTTTTGACTCATACCAAGGGGTGATGCTCGCAAATTAATGCTACAACACAAAGCTATGCTACTTAAAGCCGTGCTTTGATCATCAACCACAAGACTCTGCTTTTCAACAAAAGCCTTGATCACTGCATCTCTGCATGCCACACTGACAATTCGCGCCATGCAACTGACGTCTACCGATATATAACCTCTAAGCTCATACGTCTCAGAGAAGGGTTTTAAGCAAGAGAATAAATTCTCCGCTAATAAACAGATTTATATTTAATAGAAATCTATTAACCCAGAATAAAATCCAATGTCAAACACACATCCATTTACAAGTCCGTTCTGGGTCTGAATGTGAAAACCCGTAACTTCCCCGTAAAGGAAAGCGGCAGATAGTTCGAGAACAAACCACAACAGAACGCATACAAAAGAACGTTTCATTGTATATTACAACAACGCATCAGATTACAAGAATATACAGAGTATAAACAAATAAATATTACACCGAAATATCAGAGATTTAAATTACATTTAAATACATAGCAGCGGAAAATAATACAATACACAACTAGAAGGGATATACGGATACAAAGCTTTCCGGATATCGTTCCAGCTGTAAACCAGGATCCTGTGAATATAAATCTGCAAAACCAAAACTACTAGCTGCCCGTGTCAAAATAGGGGCACCCAGAGTTTAGGTTAAAACAATAAACTCCAGGTCAGTCATGTGACTGGTGTGAGAACTAAAACAGTTATTAATCTTTATTTTTAAAGTTCGGTAAATCAAGGGACCACGCCGTATAACACGGAACGGGTTTCCTCCCAAGAATACCAGTGCATAAAACAAACAGCGCAATGCTAAATAAAGAAAAATGAAGCTGTTATAAGACCCAGGTCCCATCACACAATGCAACGCAGCCGAGGATAGGGTTTTCCCTTATAACAGCCAAAGAATGCTTGATACGTTTAAAACAAATCATTTGATACTATTATAAGTGTATCGTGTATAAAACACTTCAAATCATAAGTATCAATCATAGGCGGCATGAATGGCCCATAACACTATGTCGCCATATATAAGTTTACAATCAAAACCGCAAATGTCGTATTGGAAGTTGGGTTATCATTTATGGTATGAACCGAGGCTAGGGGCAAGATCCTCACCGATTCGAGACGCTCTAGCCCGTGTCTCAGGATCAGAGCTCGAGTGACCCTTGGAGCGACAGGGCCGGTCCACCGATGTGGATTAAAATTCCTGAACACTGCATTTCCCCGCCCTTTGGGGCGTAAGCCTGGCCCGTCAGCCGACTAGAAGCATCGGCCGAAACCGATATCACGAGGCGCCTCGCTTTTCAGCAAGTAATAATAAGTAACATCCACATGAGTCAAACTCGTCAGCCAGTTCAAGCACTGACGCCACTCCTAACTAGAAAGAAACGCATGTCCTCCCTGAGGTCCGTCTCCCGTTTTTAGTTCATACCGGATGTGATACTCGCGAATCAACGTTACACAAAGCTACGCCACAAAGGCCGTGCTTCGATCATCACCACAAGGCTTTGCTTTTCAACAGAAGCCTCGATCCTTTGCATCTTAGCATGCCACACAGGCAATTCACTCCATGCGATTGATATCCATCAATATATAACCCCTGAGCTCGTACGTCTCAGAGAAGGGCGTTAAGCAAGAGAATAAATTCTCCGCCGCCAAACAGATATATATTTAATAGAGATCAATCACACGGACTAAAATCCAATGTCAGACACACAGTCCATTTACAAGTCCGTTCTGGGTCTGAACGAAACCGGAGGCACCTAGTACCCCGCATATCCTTCGATCTCCAAGTACGTCTGGACGATCACCAACTGTTTCCATCTTCTTGGGTGTACAGCCCAATCAAGATCATCAGTAATTACCCAAACGACGTGAAGACTTCTGGTCTTCGACCACCGTCTTCATCTTCGACTTATCGTCGTATCAGTTATTCAGAATGGGATAAACCCGGTCTTTCCGAATAACTCGCGTATATTTTAAGTAAGTGTTACACAAACACAACATACGCCTCATTCCAATTCATCAGTCACTAACCGTAAATTAATCAAGAGAATAATTCCCCAAATATTAACCCCGAAGGCCGAAACCAACATCAGATCAATATTCAGAAAACCATTCTGCTTGGCTAACCGACAGTTAGTTCCTAAATTTCACATTCATAGGGAAAGGTTCCCATTAATTTTATCCAAGATAAATTCCTTGAATTTATTCTTTATTCTATTCTTTTGAATTTCGATTCAACTAGCCGGGATTAACGAAACTTACCGAAGTAATCATTTGTTTTAATTTCCCAATCCCAACCTATTTATCCCATGAAGTAAAACTGGTAATACTTCATATCTAACACCACAGTGTTATCGGTAAATTCAATTACCATTTCACGTTCAAATCTAATTAAAGATTTAACTATCGCCTGGAGCAAAACTGGTGATACTCCATTCTCGATTATTTCAATCTAATTAAAGATTCATTAAAACTCCACTTAGTTTTAATTGTTAACTGGGTTAAAGAATCAGTGTCATTTAAAACACGGTTCACGATAAACCCAAAATCCCATTCATTAATTATCGGGTTAAAGAACAAGTGTTATTTAAAACACTGTTCACGATAAACCCAAAAATCAATACCAATTCAATTCCAATTAAATATTATTTAATTGGTACACTTCATTAAATCTAAATAAAAAGATTTAATCTTTTCTCAACTGGGTTCAAGAACAGTGTTAGTGAAGACACCATTCACGACAAACCCAAATCACATTTGATATTCAATATAAGGCTCTGAATAGAAAATATATCGGCTTATATTCAATATCAAATTCTACGATTAACAAATGTCGTATTGGAAATAACGATATAAATATATATCTTTCAAATTTCCATAACAACATCCGTAACCACGAATTCCAACATCGAAATATTCCGAAGACAATTTCGATTCAAATCCACCCCAATGCAATCATTGGAAATTCTGGTTATTTTAAAAACCCAAATAAATAGAATTATAATTCTAGTTCAAAACTAGTTCATTTCGATAAAAATCTATTTTTATCTTTTCAAATATGGAGTTTTTCATCCCAATTCTTTCTAAATCATTTCTTATGATTTTACACAAATTATTACTATTTTTAATAATTTTATCAAGGCCCGTACAGTCGATTTCCATCAATGGCCATCGAACTGCACTTACAGCGACCTTTTTCAAATTTGATTTGGACGTAACTCCAAATCCAACCGTTAGATTTCAAATTTCTAATATTCGTTAGAAAGCTCTTTTCGATACGAACCCAACGGTTCCGGTTTTAGGAGAATCCGACGGTCGGATCTCCCGTAATGTCCGTTTGAAATAAATGGTCGAAATTTACGAACTGCCGCGGCGCGGCGCGTTCTATTCAGGCCATTATATTATATATATAATATATATAATATATATTTCGTCGATTTATATTTAAAACGAATTATATAAATAGTTTTAAATTCGTTTCAAAAGCGATTTCAACTTCCTTTTCAATTCAAATCAAAATTGAATTCTTCTTTATAAATTCGTTTTAAAATTCATTCCTATTCAATTCAAATTTCAATTCAATTTGAATTCATTTCAATTTGTTTTCAATTCAATTCGAATTCGTTTTCAATTCAATTCATTTCGAGATCGTTTTCAATTCAATTCATTTCGAAATCGTTTTCAATTCAATTCATTTCGATATAACTATCGTTCACGTCAAAATGGCGTCAATCTAATCAACACGGCTTCATAAATTTCTATTTCAAATATTTTATTTCAAATATTTCTTTTTCAAAATAGTTGTTATTTTCAAAATATTTCGTTCAACACATGACCAATCTCAAAGGATGAGTACTGTCAACACATGAACTGTTATTTTATATTGATAAAGATGTAAATTTTATTATCAAAATATTTCGTTCAACACATGACCAATCTCAAAGGATGAGTACTGTCAACACATGAACTTTTATTTTATAATATTCTTTATTTTCTAAATTGGAATGAGGCCTAATCAATCACCATATAATGTTAATTATATGGATTTTCATACAACACATGTATATAATGGCATTGAAAAATAATCAACCATCAACCAAAGTGCACTACACTGTATAAGCATCAAATATAGACATTTAACGCTTATAGCAGCTTGTCAATCAATCGATCGACATATTTAATCAATCAGGATGAGTGAACTTCAAGTTTCATCCCAACACCCGTGTGGGGTTTCAAACAATCAAACAAATATTTTATTCGTGCAGTTGGGCGATGTGTAAAATTTATCGTCCCAATCAATGTCATTCAAATAGGTGTACATAAACAAACCGTCTGGTTTGTAAATGAATATTTATTTATTCACATTCACGTTAAAAAAAAATATTTTTAACGATAAAACATTTTATTCCAACATATGAATTTCTATTAAGTTCATTCTTTAAATAAAATGATATTTTTATTTTTCTAACACATTTTAGAAAATTTCGGCGGCATAACGGCACGATACTAGAAACGGGACGAGGCCTAGCCTTATCCCCGGTCTAGTGAAGGCCCACGCCATTCACACATCAATCATATCAATTTCATTTCACCAAACAATTCAAATCAACTCAAACAATCTAACTAACAACACAGCCAAACAAACAAGTCCATGGTCTGTGGACGATTGTGTCGGGTGCTACTAAGCACCGTCTGCATCCTAGTATATATATATATAACTAGAAAAATAAATTGAAAGGTGAGAAATTCTCACATATTGCTATCCTAGCTCCACGGCACTTCATTGATAGAAATCTTCATCGCTATCGCATCTTCGTCATCTTCGTTGCCCGTATTCTCTACATATGTAAAAATCGAATTTTTACTTCGCTATTCAATATATAAAAATCACATTTTTACTTCGATGTTAAATATATAAAAATCACATTTTTACTTCGAAGTTCAATATATAAAAATCACATTTTTACTTCGAAGTTCAATATATAAAAATCATATTTTTACTTCGAAGTTCAATATATAAAAATCATATTTTTACTTCGAAGTTCAATATATAAAAATCATATTTTTATAACGCCATTTTCAATATAAAGATTATATTTTTTTTCCTTTTCTATAACATAAAAATTATATTTTTATTATCTATAACTATAAATAAAAATCGTTTCTTTATCTACCAAAAATCAAATCTTTTTATATTTAAAAATATAATCTTTTCTAAACTAAAGACCAAATCTTTTTCATATCAAATATCGAACCTTTTTCATATTAAAATCTTATCCCTTTACAAATTAAAAACCAAATCTTGATCTAAAAATCTATTCTTTTCTTGTATAAAAAGTCTATTCTTTTTGAATGCATTCTATATAATTAAAACTGAAGATAAACAATGCTATATTATCTTTAACATCTGAAAATAAATTCAAAGCAGTTTTACTTTAAAATCTGAAAATAAACAACGCAGTTTTATTTTAAAATCTGAAAATAAACTATGTTATTTACTATAAAAAAAATCTGAAATAAACCAATGTTTATTAATTGTAAATTGCAAATAAATCACCTCACTGTTTTTCACTCATCTCTGCTTCTGGTTCGAACGGAGGGCTACCAGCGACTAGGGTTTTGGCGACGGGACTTGGAGGAGGCGTCGGTTTCTTTCAGGAGGAGGAAGAAGATGGGGGAGGCGGAGAAAAGGGGGGGGGGGGCTGTCGGGGCTGTTGGTGGTGACTGGCGGCTCGTTCTTGGGCGTGGGGGTTTGGGCGCTGTTCGATCGGAGGACGGAGGGTGGCTGGGGGGTCTCGTCGGCGCAAGGCGCCGCTTGGGAGGGCAACGGTGGCACGGGGATCGATCCCGATCCCCTTTTTCTTTTTTCTTTTCTATTTTCGATTTTGAATTGAAAGAGAAAAAAAAAATAAACGGGGGGGGGGGGGGGGGGCAGAGTTAAAAAGGGGAAGTTATATATTTTTTTTTTTTTTTATTTTATTTAATTATTATATTCGTCCTAAAGTTGACTTTTACATACGACCTCGAAACGAGGCCTACCGCCTGCCGTCCATAACGTTTTACCCCCATTCCGAACTCAATGGGATATGTATCGTAAGCTGATTCGGCTGTTACAATCAGTTTCCGTTAAATTTACATTTAAATCACTATATTGAATTTTAAACGTACATTTCAAATTACCGGGGCCACATACTAACTAGAAAAATTCCAAAAAAATATTTTCTAGCTTCGTATTGACGATACGGTCCTAACAAAACTAGTTTCGTCGAATTCTGAGACCGTTAGAAAAATGGCCATTTTCCAGTCGATTAAAATCAACTGAAACTGGTCAAACGCGTTTTCCTTCGCCACGCTCACATACTGATTCAGAAAATTATGAAATTTGGAACCTAGCAATAACTGGACATCACGGACCCAACAAAACTGGTTTCGTCGAGATCCGAGGTCATTTGCAAAATGTCCATTTTTAAGGGCCTGAATTCCATAGCGACTATTCAGAATTTTCAACTGGGCATATCTTTTGATTCCCGCCATGAAATTTCGATTAGTCGGATTCGTTGGAAAGATACTATCAAATAGATCCTTTGATTTCTGGTTTCACTAAAATCCGGATTGTTTTGCACCCGGTACATTCAATTGAAGTTTGAAATCGAATTATCGAACTACCGCGCCATTTTCCGTTCTATTTATAATTATATATAAATATTTATATTCTAACGACGTCGTATATAATATATACGTTCGAATTATATTCAAAGTAAATTTCTCGTCGATATTATTTAAAATAATTCATTTTAAATATTCAAAATTCGCTAAAATCGCCAAAATAAAAATTTCAAACTGGCTCGCATTTTACGGGTTGTTACAATCTCCCCCACTTAAAACTTTTCGTCCCCGAAAAGGAACAAAGTCGAAAGTGGTTTGATTAATAAGCTCTACATTCGATCTGGCTTCCATTCTCCAACCTTTCAGTTTCTGAGAATTTTCAAAATTTCAAAAATTTGGCTAACACCCTAAATTTTTGAAAAATTTCGCCATAACCTCCCCTGCAATGGGAGCATCGGGGAATTTCAAAAAGCTTCCCCGGTCCTTCAGATCTCAAAAAGAAAAAGAAAAAGCCAAGCGGCTAGCCAATAGGCTCACAAAATCATCATCACCCAAACAAAACAGGAAATTATGTAGTAAACATGTACCTATTTGTCGGGCAAACAAATTTTATTCTCTGGCTCTAGCCTCCTTGCTATGACCTGTTCAATGATATATATGCATATGCTAACAAATGCGACCAATTTTCAATACAATTCAATATTTGATTCAATTAGGCTAAATGGTTCAAAATTAGCAAACAAATAAACAAATAACACAAACATCAATCAATTAGTGAATTAGAGTCTCAAATTCATAATTTTGATACATATACAAAAATCATGTTTTTGATGCCAAATCACAACATGGTATTCTAGCTATATAGATAAGTTTTGGTTCTCACACCAATCTAATGGAAATATATAGGAATCTCACTTTCGTCACTCGAATATAAACACTGATGATGAGGCCTCATCATCTGAATTATCTCCGGGCGACTAGAGCGTGATGCTATATCTATCCAATATATTAAGACTTTAAATACACGCGGATCAGACGTATACGCAAAATCTATATATATTGGATTGTCCATATTCAAAGTAAATAAATATTCAAATACGTTTAAAACGATTTAAATTTTCAAAACAAAATTGTTTTCACTTTAAAAATTATACTCTTCACACTCGTTCTAGGATACTACTGATCCTATCTCTAACGAGTCATTCTAATTGGATATTACTAACCCAATATCTGATAAATTCTTTCGTACGGTTCTAATGTGTCTTGTTCTCTAAGCTTTGTAAACCAAAGCTCTGATACCAACTGTGAAAACCCGTAACTTCCCCGTAAAGGAAAGCGGCGGATAGTTCGAGAACAAACCACAACAGAACGCATACAGAAGAACGTTTCATTGTATATTACAACAACGCATCAGATTACAAGAATATACAGAGTATAAACAAATAAATATTACACCGAAATATCAGAGATTTAAATTACATTTAAATACATAGCAGCGGAAAATAATACAATACACAACTAGAAGGGATATACGGATACAAAGCTTTCCGGATATCGTTCCAGCTGTAAACCAGGATCCCGTGAATATAAATCTGCAAAACCAAAACTACTAGCTGCCCGTGTCAAAATAGGGGCACCCAGAGTTTAGGTTAAAACAATAAACTCCAGGTCAGTCATGTGACTGGTGTGAGAACTAAAACAGTTATTAATCTTTATTTTTAAAGTTCGGTAAATCAAGGGACCACGCCGTATAACACGGAACGGGTTTCCTCCCAAGAATACCAGTGCATAAAACAAACAGCGCAATGCTAAATAAAGAAAAATGAAGCTGTTATAAGACCCAGGTCCCATCACACAATGCAACGCAGCCGAGGATAGGGTTTTCCCTTATAACAGCCAAAGAATGCTTGATACGTCTAAAACAAATCATTTGATACTATTATAAGTGTATCGTGTATAAAACACTTCAAATCATAAGTATCAATCATAGGCGGCATGAATGGCCCATAACACTATGTCGCCATATATAAGTTTACAATCAAAACCGCAAATGTCGTATTGGAAGTTGGGTTATCATTTATGGTATGAACCGAGGCTAGGGGCAAGATCCTCACCGATTCGAGACGCTCTAGCCCGTGTCTCAGGATCAGAGCTCGAGTGACCCTTGGAGCGACAGGGCCGGTCCACCGATGTGGATTAAAATTCCTGAACACTGCGTTTCCCCGCCCTTTGGGGCGTAAGCCTGGCCCGTCAGCCGACCAGAATCATCGGCCGAAACCGATATCACGAGGCGCCTCGCTTTTCAGCAAGTAATAATAAGTAACATCCACATGAGTCAAACTCGTCAGCCAGTTCAAGCACTGACGCCACTCCTAACTAGAAAGAAACGCATGTCCTCCCTGAGGTCCGTCTCCCGTTTTTAGTTCATACCGGATGTGATACTCGCGAATCAACGTTACACAAAGCTACGCCACAAAGGCCGTGCTTCGATCATCACCACAAGGCTTTGCTTTTCAACAGAAGCCTCGATCCTTTGCATCTTAGCATGCCACACAGGCAATTCACTCCATGCGATTGATATCCATCAATATATAACCCCTGAGCTCGTACGTCTCAGAGAAGGGCGTTAAGCAAGAGAATAAATTCTCCGCCGCCAAACAGATATATATTTAATAGAGATCAATCACACGGACTAAAATCCAATGTCAGACACACAGTCCATTTACAAGTCCGTTCTGGGTCTGAACGAAACCGGAGGCACCTAGTACCCCGCATATCCTTCGATCTCCAAGTACGTCTGGACGATCACCAACTGTTTCCATCTTCTTGGGTGTACAGCCCAATCAAGATCATCAGTAATTACCCAAACGACGTGAAGACTTCTGGTCTTCGACCACCGTCTTCATCTTCGACTTATCGTCGTATCAGTTATTCAGAATGGGATAAACCCGGTCTTTCCGAATAACTCGCGTATATTTTAAGTAAGTGTTACACAAACACAACATACGCCTCATTCCAATTCATCAGTCACTAACCGTAAATTAATCAAGAGAATAATTCCCCAAATATTAACCCCGAAGGCCGAAACCAACATCAGATCAATATTCAGAAAACCATTCTGCTTGGCTAACCGACAGTTAGTTCCTAAATTTCACATTCATAGGGAAAGGTTCCCATTAATTTTATCCAAGATAAATTCCTTGAATTTATTCTTTATTCTATTCTTTTGAATTTCGATTCAACTAGCCGGGATTAACGAAACTTACCGAAGTAATCATTTGTTTTAATTTCCCAATCCCAACCTATTTATCCCATGAAGTAAAACTGGTAATACTTCATATCTAACACCACAGTGTTATCGGTAAATTCAATTACCATTTCACGTTCAAATCTAATTAAAGATTTAACTATCGCCTGGAGCAAAACTGGTGATACTCCATTCTCGATTATTTCAATCTAATTAAAGATTCATTAAAACTCCACTTAGTTTTAATCGTTAACTGGGTTAAAGAATCAGTGTCATTTAAAACACGGTTCACGATAAACCCAAAATCCCATTCATTAATTATCGGGTTAAAGAACAAGTGTTATTTAAAACACTGTTCACGATAAACCCAAAAATCAATACCAATTCAATTCCAATTAAATATTATTTAATTGGTACACTTCATTAAATCTAAATAAAAAGATTTAATCTTTTCTCAACTGGGTTCAAGAACAGTGTTAGTGAAGACACCATTCACGACAAACCCAAATCACATTTGATATTCAATATAAGGCTCTGAATAGAAAATATATCGGCTTATATTCAATATCAAATTCTATGATTAACAAATGTCGTATTGGAAATAACGATATAAATATATATCTTTCAAATTTCCATAACAACATCCGTAAACACGAATTCCAACATCGAAATATTCCGAAGACAATTTCGATTCAAATCCACCCCAATGCAATCATTGGAAATTCTGGTTATTTTAAAAACCCAAATAAATAGAATTATAATTCTAGTTCAAAACTAGTTCATTTCGATAAAAATCTATTTTTATCTTTTCAAATATGGAGTTTTTCATCCCAATTCTTTCTAAATCATTTCTTATGATTTTACACAAATTATTACTATTTTTAATAATTTTATCAAGGCCCGTACAGTCGATTTCCATCAATGGCCATCGAACTGCACTTACAGCGACCTTTTTCAAATTTGATTTGGACGTAACTCCAAATCCAACCGTTAGATTTCAAATTTCTAATATTCGTTAGAAAGCTCTTTTCGATACGAACCCAACGGTTCCGGTTTTAGGAGAATCCGACGGTCGGATCTCCCGTAATGTCCGTTTGAAATAAATGGTCGAAATTTACGAACTGCCGCGGCGCGGCGCGTTCTATTCAGGCCATTATATTATATATATAATATATATTTCGTCGATTTATATTTAAAACGAATTATATAAATAGTTTTAAATTCGTTTCAAAAGCGATTTCAACTTCCTTTTCAATTCAAATCAAAATTGAATTCTTCTTTATAAATTCGTTTTAAAATTCATTCCTATTCAATTCAAATTTCAATTCAATTTGAATTCATTTCAATTTGTTTTCAATTCAATTCGAATTCGTTTTCAATTCAATTCATTTCGATATAACTATCGTTCACGTCAAAATGGCGTCAATCTAATCAACACGGCTTCATAAATTTCTATTTCAAATATTTTATTTCAAATATTTCTTTTTCAAAATAGTTGTTATTTTCAAAATATTTCGTTCAACACATGACCAATCTCAAAGGATGAGTACTGTCAACACATGAACTGTTATTTTATATTGATAAAGATGTAAATTTTATTATCAAAATATTTCGTTCAACACATGACCAATCTCAAAGGATGAGTACTGTCAACACATGAACTTTTATTTTATAATATTCTTTATTTTCTAAATTGGAATGAGGCCCAATCAATCACCATATAATGTTAATTATATGGATTTTCATACAACACATGTATATAATGGCATTGAAAAATAATCAACCATCAACCAAAGTGCACTACACTGTATAAGCATCAAATATAGACATTTAACGCTTATAGCAGCTTGTCAATCAATCGATCGACATATTTAATCAATCAGGATGAGTGAACTTCAAGTTTCATCCCAACACCCGTGTGGGGTTTCAAACAATCAAACAAATATTTTATTCGTGCAGTTGGGCGATGTGTAAAATTTATCGTCCCAATCAATGTCCTTCAAATAGGTGTACATAAACAAACCGTCTGGTTTGTAAATGAATATTTATTTATTCACATTCACGTTAAAAAAATATATTTTTAACGATAAAACATTTTATTCCAACATATGAATTTCTATTAAGTTCATTCTTTAAATAAAATGATATTTTTATTTTTCTAACACATTTTAGAAAATTTCGGCGGCATAACGGCACGATACTAGAAACGGGACGAGGCCTAGCCTTATCCCCGGTCTAGTGAAGGCCCACGCCATTCACACATCAATCATATCAATTTCATTTCACCAAACAATTCAAATCAACTCAAACAATCTAACTAACAACACAGCCAAACAAACAAGTCCATGGTCTGTGGACGATTGTGTCGGGTGCTACTAAGCACCGTCTGCATCCTAGTATATATATATATAACTAGAAAAATAAATTGAAAGGTGAGAAATTCTCACATATTGCTATCCTAGCTCCACGGCACTTCATTGATAGAAATCTTCATCGCTATCGCATCTTCGTCATCTTCGTTGCCCGTATTCTCTACATATGTAAAAATCGAATTTTTACTTCGCTATTCAATATATAAAAATCACATTTTTACTTCGATGTTAAATATATAAAAATCACATTTTTACTTCGAAGTTCAATATATAAAAATCACATTTTTACTTCGAAGTTCAATATATAAAAATCATATTTTTACTTCGAAGTTCAATATATAAAAATCATATTTTTATAACGCCATTTTCAATATAAAGATTATATTTTTTTTCCTTTTCTATAACATAAAAATTATATTTTTATTATCTATAACTATAAATAAAAATCGTTTCTTTATCTACCAAAAATCAAATCTTTTTATATTTAAAAATATAATCTTTTCTAAACTAAAGACCAAATCTTTTTCATATCAAATATCGAACCTTTTTCATATTAAAATCTTATCCCTTTACAAATTAAAAACCAAATCTTGATCTAAAAATCTATTCTTTTCTTGTATAAAAAGTCTATTCTTTTTGAATGCATTCTATATAATTAAAACTGAAGATAAACAATGCTATATTATCTTTAACATCTGAAAATAAATTCAAAGCAGTTTTACTTTAAAATCTGAAAATAAACAACGCAGTTTTATTTTAAAATCTGAAAATAAACTATGTTATTTACTATAAAAAAAATCTGAAATAAACCAATGTTTATTAATTGTAAATTGCAAATAAATCACCTCACTGTTTTTCACTCATCTCTGCTTCTGGTTCGAACGGAGGGCTACCAGCGACTAGGGTTTTGGCGACGGGACTTGGAGGAGGCGTCGGTTTCTTTCAGGAGGAGGAAGAAGATGGGGGAGGCGGAGAAAAGGGGGGGGGGGCTGTCGGGGCTGTTGGTGGTGACTGGCGGCTCGTTCTTGGGCGTGGGGGTTTGGGCGCTGTTCGATCGGAGGACGGAGGGTGGCTGGGGGGTCTCGTCGGCGCAAGGCGCCGCTTGGGAGGGCAACAGTGGCACGGGGATCGATCCCGATCCCCTTTTTCTTTTTTCTTTTCTATTTTCGATTCTGAATTGAAAGAGAAAAAAAAATAAACGGGGGGGGGGGGGGCAGAGTTAAAAATGGGAAGTTATATATTTTTTTTATTTTTATTTTATTTTATTTAATTATTTTATTCGTCCTAAAGTTGACTTTTACATACGACCTCGAAACGAGGCCCACCGCCTGCCGTCCATAACGTTTTACCCCCATTCCGAACTCAATGGGATATGTATCGTAAGCTGATTCGGCTGTTACAATCAGTTTCCATTAAATTTACATTTAAATCACTATATTGAATTTTAAACGTACATTTCAAATTACCTAGGCCACATACTAACTAGAAAAATTCCAGAAAAATATTTTCTAGCTTCGTATTGACGATACGGTCCTAACAAAACTAGTTTCGTCGAATTCTGAGACCGTTAGAAAAATGGCCATTTTCCAGTCGATTAAAATCAACTGAAACTGGTCAAACGCGTTTTCCTTCGCCACGCTCACATACTGATTCAGAAAATTATGAAATTTGGAACCTAGCAATAACTCGACATCACGGACCCAACAAAACTGGTTTCGTCGAGATCCGAGGTCATTTGCAAAATGTCCATTTTTAAGGGCCTGAATTCCATAGCGACTATTCAGAATTTTCAACTGGGCATATCTTTTGATTACCGCCATGAAATTTCGATTAGTCGGATTCGTTGGAAAGATACTATCAAATAGATCCTTTGATTTCTGGTTTCACTAAAATCCGGATTGTTTTGCACCCGGTACATTCAATTGAAGTTTGAAATCGAATTATCGAACTACCGCGCCAATTTCCATTCTATTTATAATTATATATAAATATTTATATTCTAACGACGTCGTATATAATTTATACGTTCGAATTATATTCAAAGTAAATTTCTCGTCGATATTATTTAAAATAATTCATTTTAAATATTCAAAATTCGCTAAAATCGCCAAAATAAAAATTTCAAACTGGCTCGCATTTTACGGGTTGTTACACTGAACGAAACCGGAGGCACCTTATACCCCGTCCCATATGCCCAATACCGGAGTGAGGTCCTCGCATATCCGATCGATCTCCAAGTACGTCTGGACGATCATCACTTATTACCTTGCCTTGGGCGTACAACCCAATCAAGACATCAGTAATCATCCAAACAATGTGAAGAACTCCAGTCTTCAACCACCGTCTTCATCGTCGACTTTTAGTCGTCATATCGGTTATTCAGAATGGGATAAACCCCGTCTTTCCGAATAACCTGTGTATTTTATAATCAATAATCAAGTGCTATATAAACACATCATATGCCTCATTCCAATTCAGAATATTCTTTTATTCAAATATTCATATCTTTTGGGAAAGGTTCCCACTAATTTTATCAAATATTAATTCTTTTAAATATATACTTAATCTTCCTTTGGATATCAATTCTAAACCAAATTAAGTTTTATCAACTAGTCGGGATTATCGAGCCTTACAGAAGTAATCATTTGTTTAATTCCCCAATCCCAACTTATTCATCCCATGGAGAAAAACTGGTAATACTCCATATCTAACACCATGGTATTATCGGCAAATTTAATTACCATTTCCCGTTCAAATCTAATTAAAGATTTAACTATCGCCTAGAGTAAAACCTGATTTTACTCCATTCTCGATTAATTCCCAAATTTGATAATTCAAATTATCACATTCACATTTCAATCTAATTAAAGATTCATTAAAACTCCACTTAGTTTTAATCTTCCAACAATCATTATTAATGATTATTTAACTTTGGGAAATCAAACATGCCTCATCGACAATCTATACCGTACCATTGATTTCTGCCGATATATAACCTCTAAGCTCGTATGTCTTAGAGAAGGGTGTTAAGCAAGAGAATAAATTTTCCACAACCAAACATATATATATATTTAGCAGAGATCAACAATACGGTTCGAAATACAATGTTAGACATGTAATCTTGTCTTTAACTGGGTTAAAGAACCAATGTCGTTTAAAACACAGTTCACGATAAACCCAAAATCACATTCCATTAAGCATGGAATTTTCAAGGAAAACAGATCAATATATATAATCGATATCAATTTCTGTATCCGACTAATAATATAAATGGAATAACGACAAAGCCTTTTAAATTCCATATATATTAACAGTCTTCCTCCACAGCAGCTTACTCTATTATTACCAAATCGAATTCCATTCAATTCCAATTTAATATTTGAAATTGGAAAACTTTAATTTGGAAAATTTCCATTAAATCAATAAAATATTTGTAAATTCCAAGTCACATTTCACTGTTAATCGGGTTAAAGAACGAATGTCGTTAAAAACGCAGTTCACAATAAACCCAATTCACATTCCTTTTTTATTCCAATTACTAAATATAACTGGAAACTCCAATAATCTTATTTAAAAGATTTATTCTTTTCACACGGTGTTTAAGAACAGTGTTATTTAAGACACCATTCATGGCAAACCCAAAATCCAATTTGATATTAAATATAAGGCTCTAAACAGAAATTATATCGACTTACATTCAATATCAAATTCTAAAACCAACACATATCGTATGGGGAATAACGATATATATCTATCTTCCAAATTCCTCCACAATATTCGTGTAGTCACGGAATGCAGTATCGAAATATCTCGAAGATTATTTCTATTCAAATCCATTCCAATTTATATATTGGAAATTTCTGGTTTTATTAAAACCCTTTATAAATCAAATTTATTTATTTAAAAATTATTGGATTTCAAATGTAGTTAATAACTAGTTCATTTAGATAAAAATATATATTTATCTTTACAAACGTGGAAATTTTCATCCAAATTCTTTCCAAATCATTTATTATGATTTTACACAAATTATTAATGTTTTTAATATTTTTATCAAGGCCCGTACAGTCTGTTTCCAATAACGGCAACCGAACTACATCCATAATGACCTTTTTCGAATTTGATTTGGACATAATTCCAAATTTAACCGTTAGATTTCAAATTTCTTATATTTGTTGGAAAGATCTTTCCGGTACGAACCTAACGGTTCCAGTTTTAGGAGAATCCGACGGTCGGATCTCCCGTAATGTCAATTCGAAGTCAATGGTCGAAATTCGCGAACGGTCGCGGCGCGATGCGTTTTATTCAAGCCATTAATATATATATATATATATATATATATAATATAATATATATTTCATTCAAAACGTATTTTGTAAATTCGTTTTAAAAATGATTCCCACTTTTATTTCAATGTTAAATCAAAATTGAATACTCCTTATCATTATAATATTTAAATGATAATATTTTCAAAATATCAGATTTTGAAATAATTTCCATTTCGATATTCATTATAAAAATGAATAAAATCGATATAAATATCGTTCGCGTTAAAATGACGCAAATCTAATCAATACGGCTTCACATACTCTATAATTTCGTGCCCATCCAAAATCGGACATCAAATTCACATTTTAATCCTTTACTGAATAGTATTTTAAAGTATTCGTTATTTTAAATATTTGTTCTTTCTGAGTTGGAATCAGACACCATCAATTACCATACATTATATGAATTTCATACAACACGTGTATACAACAACAATGATAACCAATCCACCATCATCCAGAGTGCATTACACAACTGCATAAGCATTAAATATAAATAATTAACGCTTACTACAGTCTGTCAACCAATCGATTGACATACAACTAAACAATTAGGATTAATGCATGTCAAATATCATCCCAATACCCATGTGGGGTTTCAAAAAACAAATACTGAATATTATTTATGCAGTTGGACGATGTGTAAAATTTATCGTCCTAATCAATATCAGTTAAACGGGTGTACATAAACAAATCGTCCGATTTGTAAATGAATATTCATTTTCATTTTAGGAGAATTTTATGTCGTTCATGTGTACGTTAAAAATTATATTTTTAACGATAAAATATTTAATTCAACACATGAATATTTTAAAAGCTCATACGTTCAATAAAAATGATATTTTTATTATTCAAACATTTTATTCAGCACATGAATATTTCAAATAGTTCATATACACATTAAAAATTATATTTTTAATGAATAAATATTTATTTCAGAAAATTTCAACGTTATAACGACGCGATATTAGAACTAGAGTAATGTCTAGCATTACCCCTCTCCTGATACTGACTCGCGCCATACATGATTATCAATTCAATCCACAAATCACAATACAATTCATTTCACCACAATACAGTCAATTTTCCCGAAATTCAATCCAAACAAACAAACAACCATTGTTTGTACAAATAAATAGTGTCAGGGGCTACTAAGCCCCGTCTACAATCTAAAATATATTTGACTATAAAATAAATTTGAGTGAGAAGGAGTTCTCATTTTGGGATCCACTCCGTCGTTGTTTTCTAACGCTCTGATTCGTTGTTCTGATTTCAGAATTTGCAAATGAGCTCCAATCTTCCCACCGTCTTTTCATAGCTTAAACGCGCCATTCCGGACAACTTTCGCCTAGTGGCCTTTCTTCCGAAATTGCCCCATTTCGCTAGAATTTACGAAAAGACAGTATTTGGACAGCAGACTTTGGATGCGTTTTTTGAACAACTCCGCAATCCCAAACGTGATTTCCATATACTCAAATCAAAGAGAAAATCGTGCTCTTCGATTTTGGCATTGTGGAGTTTTGCCCATAGGGGCTCGGTTTGGAAGATATGGGCTGTGGAAGCTCAGTGTGTTATTTGTGAACATTGAATTTAAAAAAAATGATTTTTGGCAAAAGGGGGGGGTCCATAACCAGAGTGGTGGTCGGAGGAGGTGGCGTTGGGGTCGGGGAGTGGTGCAGGGGGCGCGGCAGGCCGGTCATGGCCTGAGGCGGCGGTTTGGTGGTGATTTGGGACTATGGCCGGAGCTAGAAGGGGGGAGAGAGAGAACGAAGGGGGGAGGAGGTTTGGAAGGGGCGGTAGTGGCGGTAGGGAGGCGGCGCGATTGTTGGAGGTGGGGGCGGCGTAGGGGAACGACGACTGAATGGCGACGGGGTGCGGTTTTTAAATTGGGGGCTGCGATTTTTCTCTGAAGGGGATTTAGGGTTAGGCTCCTATTTATATAAACATATTTATTTAATTATTTAATTAATTCCCAAAAAGTGAATTTTCATTTTAACCCCAAAATCAAACCCAACGACTATCGTTTCAAGCTAAACACCCCCATTCCAGACACAAAGGGATATGTTCGGTACGCTAATTCGATCGTTTCGATCAGTTTTCACCAAAATTTAAATTTAAATTAATATAATGTTCAAAATTGATTTCAACGTACATTTTAATTTACCGGGACCACATACTGACTCCAAAAATCACTGAAAAATAAATCTAGCTATGTTTTGGAGATATGGTCCCAACAAAACTAATTTCGTCGAATTTGGGGAGCATTCGAAAAATGGTCATTTTTCAGTCGATTAAATTCAAACTGAAATTACCAAACACGTTTAAATTCACCACACTCACATATTAATTTCAAAAATTACCAAAACTGGAATCTAACCATAATTTGACATTCCGGATCCAACAAAAGCGGTTTCGTCGAAAACAGAGGTCGTTTGCAAAATGGATATTTTAAGGGCTATATATTACTTAAAATGTATATAAATTCCATAGCGACTATTTCAAATTATAAACGATACATAACTTTCATTTTATATTATGAAATCTGGATTTTTCACATTCGTTAGAAAGATATTATTAAATAGATTCAAATGTTTCTGGTTTTACTGAAATCCGATTTATTTTGAATCTTATACATTCAACTGAAATTAGAAATCGAATTTTCAAACTACCGTGTCATTTCAGGCTTGTTTTATAATTAAAATAAATTTATTTGTTCTAATTTCGATTTAAATAAATTTATAGTCGTTATTATTTAAAATAAATCATTTGAAATATTCAAAATCCATCAAAATAGCTACAATAAATTTTTTAAATTGGTTCTGAAATCCCGGGTTATTACAATCTCTCCCACTTAAAATCTTTTCGTCCTCGAAAAGGAATGGAGCTGAAAGTTGTTTAACTAACTAACTAACTCAACTTTCATTCTGGCTTTCATTCTTCAACTTTTCAGCTTCTAAGAATTTTCTAATTTCTCAAAAATTTCGCTAACACCTTAAGTTTTTGAAAAATTTCGCCATAACCTCCTTTGTACGGGGAGAACTTTAAAACCGCAACATGCCTCGCAGGGCCCTTATCAATCCATAAGAAAAAGCCAATCGGCTCATAAAATCATCAAACCCATGAAATACAGTAAATATGTACCTATTTGTCGGGCATACAATTTTATTCCTCTTTTTAGCTTCCATGTTATGACCTGTTCAATGTATATACACGTACATGTATGCAATTCCAATCAAATTCAATTCAGTTCAATATTTGATTCGATTTGGCCTAAATTTACCTTACATTCTCTTAATGGTTTTATTGGTGGAATTAATAATCACACATCATAACCAACAATCAATTGGTTAATTAAAATTTTGAATTCATAACTTTGATATCTATATATATATATATATTCAAAATCAAGTTTTTGATGCCAATTCATAACAATAACCCTGTCTAATTTTGGTTCTTACAACAGTCAATTGGAAATATATAGATATCACGCTTTCGAAACTCGAACATAAATACTGATGATGCGATCGCTATCATCAGAATCATCTCCGGGCGACTAGAGTGTGATTCTATATCCATCCAGTATATTTAAGACTTTGTATACATGCTAGCTAGGCGTATATGCAAATTGTTCATATACTCAATTCTCCAAAATCAGTTTAAAATAAAATACTCAAATACGTACAATAAGGTTTAAATTTTCAAAACAAATTTGTTTTCATTTTTGTTCTAAAAATGACACTCCTTGAAACTCATTTTAGGATATTACTGATCCCATCTCTAACGAGTCATTCTCACCGAATATTACTAATCCAATCTCTGATAAGTTCTTTCTTTTGGTTCTAATGTGTCTTGTTCTCAAGCTCTGCAAACCAGAGCTCTGATACCACGCTGAAATGACCCAAAATCGCCCATAAGGGAAAGCCCGGATTGAGTTGAGAACGCGACAAATCAGAAAACAAACAATAAAACCTTTCATTTCTTATTACAATAATTACATCAGAGTACAAGAATATAACAGAGTATGAATAAATAATATACATCAGAAAAATATCATAGATTAAATTACATTACGTAGCAACGGAAAAATAATACATAACACAACTAAAAGAGATACACGGATACAAAGCTTTTCGAATATAACTCCAACTCTAAACCAGGATCCTGAAAAATAGAAATCTGCAAAACCCAAAACTACTAGTTTCCCATGTGGAAAATAGGGGCACCCAGAGTTTAGGTTAAAATAATAAACTCCAGGTCAGTCATGGGACTAGTGTGAGAACTAAAACAGTTATTTAAAACTTTACTTTAAAATAGAGTAAATCAAGGGACCACTCCGTATAACATGAAACATGTTTTCTTCCAAGTATACTAGTGCATAAAACAAATAGCGCCATGCTTTTTGAAAAAAAATGAAGCTATTATAAGACTCAGGTACCATCACTCTTGGTACGTTTAAAACAGATCATTTTGATATTACTATAAGTGTATAGTGTCAAAATCACTTCAAATATAAATGTATCAATCATAGACGGCATAACTACCATACACTATGTCGCCATACTAGTTCTACAACTAAAACCGAAAAGTCATGTATTGGAAATTGGATTTCCATCTATGAGTTAAGGCCAGGGATGGCTCCTAACTGATTCTAGACACTCTAGCAAATGCCTCAGGATTCGGACGCTAGCGAACCCTTGGATCTTCAGGGCTGGTCCACACAAACTTTAGTGGATTGGTTATTCCTGAACACACATTTCTCGGTCTGATCGGACCTATCAGTTGGCCACTAGGGACCAATATTCGAGGCGCCTCGCAGTCCATCATCCACATAAGTAAAAATGTCTAGGCTCCATACCATGACACCACTCCTAGCTAGAAGGAAACGTCGTGCACTCCCTTTAGTCACGATCCCGTTTTTGACTCATACCGAGATGCAAGGCTCGCGAATTAACGCTACAACACAAAGCTATGCTACTTAAAGTCGTGCTTTGATCATCAACCACAAGACTCTGCTTTTCAACAAAAGTCTTGATCACTGCATCTCTACATGGCACACTGACAATTCACGCTATGCAACTGATGTCTATCGATATATAACCTCTAAGCTCATACGTCTCAGAGAAGGGTGTTAAGCAAGAGAATAAATTCTCCGCCACCAAGTAGATATATATTTAATATAAATCAATTAACACAGAATAAATTCCATTGTTAGACACACATCCATTTACAAGTCCATTCTGGGTCTGAACGAAACCAGATGCACCTTATTCCTCGTCTCATATGTCCAATACCGTAGAGAGGTCCTCGTATCTCTGGTCGATCTCTAAGTACGTCTGGACAATCACCACTTATTACCTTGTCCTGGGTGTACAGCCCAATAAAGACATCAATAATCATCCAGAAGATGTGAAGATCTCCAGTCTTCAACCACCGTCTTCATCGTCGACTTTAGTCATCGGATTTGTTATTCAGAATGGGATAAACCCGGTCTTTCTGAATAACTCGCGTATTTTATAATCAATAATCAAGTGCTATAAAACACATCTTACGCCTCATTCCAATTCAGAATATTCTTTTATTCAAAATTCACATCTTTAGGGAAAGGTTCCCATTAATTTTAGCAAAGATAAATTCTTTAAATTTATTCTTTATTCTTCCTCTGGATATCAATTTCAAAAGATTTTATTTTATTTTTCCACAATTATAAACTAAATTAAGGTTTATAAAACTAGTCGGGATTATCGAGCCTTACCAAAGTAATCCTTTATTTTATTTTCCAATCCCAACCTATTTATCCCATGGAGCAAAACTGGTAGTACTCCATATCTAACACCCCCGGTGCTATCAGTAAATTTAATTACCATTTCACATTCAAATCTAAGTAAAGATTTAACTTTCGCCTGGAGTAAAATTGGTGGTACTCCATTCTCGATCATTTCATGAATTCGATAAATTTAATTATCTCATTCTCATTCCAATCTAATTAAAGATTCATTAAAACTCTAATTCAGTTTTAATCTCAAAAATCGTTACTTAATGATTATTCAAATTTAAGAAATTAATCTTATCTTTAACTGGGTTAAAGAACTAATGTCATTTAAAACACAGTTCATGATAAACCCAAATCATCTTCCATTAACTATGGAATCTTCACGGAAAAAAGATCAATAAATATAATCGATATAAATTTTCGTATCAGACTAATAATTTAAATGGAATAACGACAAAGCCTTTTAAATTCCATATATAGTAATGGTCTTCCTTTACAAAAACTCATCTCGATTATTACCAAATCGAATTCCATTCAATACCAATTTAATATTTTAAATTGGCAAACTTTACTTTGAAAAATTTCCATTAAATCTTAATAAAAGATTTATGAATTCCAAATCATATCTTCATTGTTAATTGGGTTTTAAGAACAAATGTTATTTAAAACATCGTTCACAATCAACCCAAAATCATCTTCCATTTAATTCCAATTTATAATTATAAATTGGAGAACTTCATTTATCTTAATTAAAAGATTCATTCTTTTCTCAACGGGATTTAAGAATAGTGTTATTTAAGACACCATTCATGACAAACCCAAAATCCAATTTGATATTAAATACAAGGCTCTAAATAGAAATTACATCAGCTTATATTCAGTATCAAACTCTGAAACCAACAAATATCGTATTGGGAATAACAATATATATCTTCCAAATTCCTCAAAAATATCCGTATAATCACGGAATCCAATATTGAAATAATCCGAAAATTATTTCCATTCAAATCCATTCCAATTCATATGTTGGAAAATTCTGGTTATTTCAAAAACCATTTATAAATCCAATTTATTTATTTAAAAACATTGGATTATTATTCTAGTTAATAACTAGTTTATTTCGATAAAAATATTATTTATCTTTACAAATATGGAATATTTCATCGAAACTCTTTCCAAATCGTTTATTACGATTTTACTTAATTTATTCATATTTATAATAATTTTTATTAAGGCCCTTACAGTCGGTTTCCAATATCGGCCACCGAACTACATCCGTAGCGACCCTTTTTGAAATTAATTTGGAATAATTTGAAATCCAATCGTTCAAATTTAAATCTCTTACATTCAGTTGAAAGATCTTTTCGATACGAACCCAACGGTTCCTGTTTTAGGAGAATCCGACAGTCGGATCTCCCGTTACATCGATTTGAAGCTAATGGTCGAAATTCACGAATAGTTGCTACGCGGCGCGTTATATTCAAACCATTAATATATATATATATATATATATATACACACACACATATATATAAAATATTTCGTCGATTTCTATTTAAAACGTATTTTATAAATTTGTTTTAAAAACGATTCCAACTTCCATTTCAATCTTAAATCAAAACTGAATATTCCATATCATTATAATATTAAAATGATAATATTTTCAAAATATCTGATTTTGAAATTCATTTCCTTTTTCGTATTCATTATAAAATGAATAAAATCGATCGATAAACCCGTTCGATTTGAAATGGCGTTTAGCTACTTAACTCGGCTTCATATTTTCTTATATTTTTGTATCCATCCAAAATCGGCCATCAAAATCATATTTTGATTCTACACTCAATATTATTTTAAAATATTCGATTATATTCTGAATCGGAATGCGACTCAATCAATTACCATATAATTTCAGTTATATGGATTTCTTACATCGCTTGTATTCAACAATAATGATAAATAATTATTAAACATTCTAACATCATCCAGAGTGCATTCTATAACTATATAAGCATTAAAATAAATAAATAAATAAATAAATAATGCTTATAACAGTCTGTTGATCAATCGATTGACATGCAACTAAATATTGGGATCAATATATGTTAAATATCATCCCAGTACCCGTATGGGGTTTTCAAACAACAACAGTCTATTTAAATAATTCATTGGTAAATAAATTTAACCAATTTTAATTCAGTTCGAATTATTTTTCTAATTTATCAATTTTCACTGTTTAAATTATAAATGAATATTTATAATTAAAATTTCAACAACCACAAAGTGTATCCACATTGTTTGAAATACGAGTGTCGTATATTCAAACAACGCTTCTTGTGCAAATGAGTCGTGAATAGTTCATGTATTGAACTCAAGCAATGTCACATACAATAGATAAAATCAATACTGGCAATTTCTATACATTTCCAGTTATAAAATAAATAACTGTACAAATATTTTAGTGAGAAATGTTCTCACTTTGGATTCCACTCCGTCATTCTTTATTTCTGAATTTTGTTTTAAACTAAATTAAACAACCGTTTAATTTAGCTCAAAATCCATTTCCGTTCTGGTCTATTCTGAAATATAGTGCTTGACTCCACGATCGCAACGCAACTGAAATCGTTGAATTTGGACCTAGTATGAAGAAGATACGGTATTTTATACATTATAAAATTTAATTAAATAAATAACTAAATTAATTAAATTTTAATTACCCTTAATCCTTCATCTTCCATCGTTATTCCCTGGACCCTAAAACTGACCAACGCTCATTCCCTTTGACCACCATGCTCCGCCCCAACCATCGACCGAACCTTCATCAGAAAACTCCACACCGCGCGCCTATGTAGCGCCTCCCCACTCCCAGTGCCGCTACCAACTCAGTGGCCCCAGGTGGCCATGATTTCCGTTCGAATGCCCTTTGTTCAGGTTGAAAATCGAGCAAAATACTCCATGTTGATCGATCAAACCCATATAGATTTAAAGCCCTCTAAATTCTCTTCGATTTTGGAAAGAAACCCTAATTTAATTCGTTGTATTTTAAAGAAAATGGGGAATCAAATTCGGAGCAGCGTGGCCATTCAATCGTTGGAGGCGGCGGATTCTGGGTAGTGTTACGGTTAGGGTGATAAAAACTAATATATATATATATATAATTTAATTATTATTTAATTCTAATAATACGTGTTTTTGTATTCGTACTCCAAATAAAACCCAACGACTGTCGTTTCTAGCTAATTACCCCCATTCCGAACACAATGGGATATGTTTCGTTAGCCAATTCTGCTGTTTTGATCAGTTTTCTTCATAATTAAAATATAAATTAATATAACGGTCAATATTGAATTCGAACAAACATTTTAATTTCCTGGGGCCACATACTGACTCAAAAATTACAGAAAAATAGGTCTAGCTTTGTTTTGACGATACGGTTCAAACAAAACTAATTTCGTTGAATTTGGAAACCGTTTGAAAAACGGTCTTTTTCCAGTCGATTAAATTCAAACTAAAATTACCAAACACATTTAAATTCACCACGCTCACATATTAATTCCAAAAATTATGAAATTTTAAATCTAGCAATAATTTGACATTCTGGATCCAATAAAAGTGGTTTTGTCGAAAACGAAGGTCGTTCGCAAAATGGCTATTCTTTAGGGCTATATATTATATTAAAATATATATAAATTCCATAACGACTATTTTGATTTTAAACTATACATAACTTACAATTTATAAAGTGAAATCTCAATTTCTTACATTTGTTAAAAAGATATTATTAAAAAGATTCTAACGTTTCTTGTTTCACTGAAATCCGATTTATATTGAATTTTATACATTCATTTGAAATTAAAAACCGAATTTTCAAATTACCGCGCCATTTCAAACTCCTTTTTATTAAATTAAATATTTATACGTTCTAGCTTCGATTGAAATAAATTTTAAGTCGTTATTATTTAAAATAAATCATTTTAAATATTCAAAACCCATTAAAATAGCTAAAATAAAAAAATTTAATTTGGTTCAGAAATTCCAGGTTGTTATAATCTCCCCCACTTAAAATCTTTTCGTCCTCGAAATAAAATCGGAGCTGAAAGCTATTTACTAACCAACTCAACTTTCATTTTGGCTTTCATTCTTCAACTTTTCAATTTTATGAATTTTCTAATTTCTCAAAAATTTGGCTAACACCATAAATTTTCAAAAAATTTCGTCATAACCTCCTTTGTACGGGCTGATCAGTAAAACCACAACTTATGTCACCGGGCCCTCATAAATCAAAAATAAAAAGCCAAGCAGCTCATAAAATCATCAAACCTAATGAATATTGTAAACATGTACCTATTTGTCGGGCATACAATTTTGTTCCTCTTCTTAGCTTCCATGCTATAAGCTGTTCATTTTATATACATGTACATATATGTAATTGCAATCAATTTTCAATTTAATTCAATATTTGATTCTATTTGGCTAAATTTACCTTTCATTCTCTTATTGGTTGAAGCATTCCAATATTTTAATTAGTTAAATTAATAATCACCCAGCACAATCAACAATCAATTAGTTGATTAAATTTTCAAGTATATATAACTTTTATATACTCAAAAATCCAATTTCAAGGCCAAATCATAAACAATAAATCCTATCTAAGTTTTGGTTCTCACACTAGTCAATTGGAAATATGTAGATATCCCACTTTCGAAACTCGAACATAAATACTGATGATGGTGCACCATTACCAGAATTACCCACGACGACTAGAGTGTGACCTATACCTACCCAGTATATTTGTGGCTTCGAATACACGCTAGCTAGGCATATATGAAAAATATTCTTATACCCGATAGTCCAAAATCAAAATAAAATAACTAAATCTTTACAATAGGATTTAATTTTCAAAACAAAAATTTATTTTTTTAGAAATAATACTCTTCAATCTCATTCTAGGGTATTACTAACCCTATCTCTAACGAGTCGTTCTTATAGGATGTTACTGATCCTACCTCTGATGAATTCTCTCATTCGGTTCTAATGTGCCTTGTTCTCTAGCTTTGTAAACCAAAGCTCCGATACCATAATGAAATGACACATACTTCCCCGATCCCCAAAGACAGGGAGGAGCCTGGATTGCTTCGAGAACACGACTCATCAGAGCACAAACAATAGAACATTTAATTGCTATTGCAACAATTTACATCGAATTACAGGAATATCAGAGTTCCACTAATATTACACAACAGAAATAAAATAATATCAGAGATTTGAATTACAAAGCAGCGAAAAACATATACATAAGTATAATGTACAACGGAAGATACATCAACCACACATCTGAAAGAAATACACGGATACAAAGCTTTCCGAATATAGCTCCAGCTGTAATCCATGATCTTGGGAAAAGAAATATCCACTAACCAAACTACTAGCTGTCCGTGTGGAAAATATGGGCACGCAGAGTTTAGGTAGAAACAATAAACTCCGAGTTAGTCATGGGACTGGGGTGAGAACTCAAAATAGTTATTAAACTTTACTTTAAAATAAGATAAATCACGGGAACACGCCGTATGTCACAGAACGGGTTTACTCAACATGAATCTCTATTTAAAATAAAACAATGCAATGCTCTTTGGAAAATGAAGCTATTATAAACTCGGGTCCCATCACACAATTCAACGCAAGACGGAGGATAGTGTTTTCCCTTATAATAGCCAAACATTCTTGGTACGTTTAAAACAAATCATTTTAATATTACTATAAGTGCATAGTGTCAAAATCAACTTCAAATATAAATGTATCAATCATAGGCGACATAAGTACCATATATTATGCCGCCATACATAGGTTTACAACTAAAACCGAAAAGTCGTGTATTGGAAATTGGATTCCATCTATGAGTCGTTGCAAGGGATGTCTCCTCACTGATTCGAGACACTCTATCACATGTCTCAGGATCACACCTACGAGCAACCCTTGGATGCTTCAGGGCCCGTCCACACTTACTTTAGTAGATTAGTTATTCCTGAACAATACGTTTTCCGGTCCTATCGGACCTACAAACTGGTCAGTATGTCGATCCTATGACCATATAGTCCTATATCTGAGGCACCTCGCAATCCATCATCCACATAAGTAAAAATGTACGGGCTCCATACCACGACACCACTTCTAGCTAGAAAGAAATACATGCACTCCCTGTAGTCGCTATCCCGTTTTTGACTCATAACGGGTGCGAGGCTCATAAATTAACGCAATACACAAAGCTATGCTAATTAAAGCTGTGCTTTGATCATCATCCACAAGACTTTATTTTTCAATGAAAGCCTTGATCATTTGCATCCTAGCATGCCACACTGACAATCCACTCCATACGACTGATGTCTATCAATATGTAACCTCTAAGCTCGTACGTCTCAGAGAAGGGTGTTATGCAAAAGAATAAATTCTCCGCCACCAAATAGGTATATATTTAATAGAAATCAATTAACACAGAATAAAATCCAACGTCAGGCACACATCCATTTACAAGTTCGTTCTGGGTCTGAACGAAACCGAAGGCACCTTATTCCTCGTCCCATATGTCCAATACCGTCGAGAGGTCCTCGTATATCCGGTCGATCTCCAAGTATTTCTGGACGATCACCACTTATTACCTTGTCCTAGGTGTACAACCCAATCAAGACATCAGTAATCATCCAAACGATGCGAAGATCTCCAGTCTTTAACCACCGTCTTCATCGTCGACTTTTAGTCGCCATATCTGTTATTCAAAATGGGATAAAACCGGACTTTCCGAATAACTCACATATTTTATAATCAATAATCAAGTGGTATAAATCACATCTTATGCCTCATTCCAATTCAGAATGTTCTTTTATTCAAAATTCATATCTTTAGGGAAAGGTTCCCATTAGTTTTATCAATGGTGAATTCTTTTAAATTTATTTTGTATTCTTCCTTTGGATATCAATTTCAAAAGATTTTGTTTTATTTTTCCACAATTCTAAACCAAATTAAGGTTTATAAAACTAGTCGAGATTATCGAGCCATACCGAAGTAGTCCTTTATTTTATTTTCCAATCCCAGCCTATTCATCCCATGGAGCAAAACGTGTAGTACTCCATATCTAACATCCCGGTGCTATCGGCAAATTTAATTACCATTTCTCGTTCAAATCTAATTAAAGATTTAACTGTCGCCTAGAGTAAAACTGATGGTACTCCATTCTCGTGAATTCGATAAATTTAATTATCCCATTCTCATTTTTGATCTACTTAAAGATTCATTTAAACTATAGTTTAGTTTTAATCTCAAAAATCATTACTTAATGATTATCCAAATTTAGGAAATCAATCATACTTTTTAACTGGGTTAAAGAACCAATGTCATTTAAAACACAGTTCACGATAAACCCAAATCATCTTCCATTAACTATGGAATTTTCACGAAAAACAGATCAATATATAATTGATATAAATTTCTGTATCAGACTAATAATATAAATGGAATAACGGCAAAGCCTTTTAAATTCCATACATGGTAACGGTCTTCCTTTACAGAAACTCATCTCGATTATTACCAAATCGATTTCCCTTCATTTCCAATTTAATATATTAAATTGGAAAACTTTACTTTGGAATATTTCCATTAAATCTTAATAAAAAGATTTATAAATTCCAAATCGTATCTTCATCGTTAATTAGGTTTTAAGAACAAATGTTATTTAAAACATCATTTACAATGAACCCAAAATCATCTTTCATTTAATTACAATTTATATATTATAAATTGGAAAACTTCATTTAACTTAATTAAAAGAATTATTCTTTTCTCAACAGGGTTTAAGAACAGTGTTATTTAAGACACCATTTACGACAAACCCAAAATCCAATTTGATATTAAATATAAGGCTCTAAATAGAAATTATATCGGCTTATATTCAATACCAAATTCTGAAACCAACAAATATCATATTGGGAATAACGATATATATATATATATATCTTCCAAATTCCTCAACAATATCCATATAATCACAGAATCCAACATCAAAATATTCTGAAGATTATTTCCATTCAAATCAATTGCAATTCATACATTGGAAAATTCTGGTTATTTCAAAAACCATTTATAAATCCAATTTATTTATTTAAAAACATTGGATTATTATTCTAGTTAATAACTAGTTTATAGGCCCTTACAGTCGGTTTCCAATATTGGCCATCGAGTTGCATCCATAATGACCTTTTTTGAAATTGATCTAGACATAATTTGAAATCTAACCATTTAAATTTAAATATCTTATTTTCATTGGAAATATCTTTTCGATACGAACCCAACGGTTCCGGTTTTAGGAGAATGCGATGGTCAGATCTCCCGTTACCTCGATTTGAAGCTAATTGTCAAAATTCGCGAACAGTCGCTGCTCGGCGCGTTCTATTCAGACCATTAATATATATATATACATTATATTTCTCTCGATTTCTATTTAAAACGTATTTTATAAATTCATTTTAAAAACGATTACAACTTCCATTTCAATTTTAAATCAAAATTGAATATTCCATATCATTATAATATTAAAATGATAATATTATGAAAATATCTGATTTTGAAATCCATTTCCTTTTTCATACTCATTATAGAATGAATAAAATCGATCGAAAAACCCGTTTGAGTTAATGTGGCATTTAGCTACTTAACTCAGCTTCATATTTTCCAATATTTTTGTGTCCATCCAAAATCGGACATCAAATCATATTTTGATTCTTCACTCAATATTATTTTAAAATATTCGTTCATATCTTGAATCGGAATGCGAATCAATCAATTACCATATAATTTCTGTTATATGGATTTCATACATCGCATGTATTCAAAAATATTGATAAATAATCATTAAACATTCAAACATCATCCAAAGTGCATTCTATAACTGTATAAGCATTAAAATAAGTAAATAACGCTCATAACAGTCTGTCGATCAATCGATTGACATACAACTAAATATTGGGATCAGTGTATGTCAAATATCATCCCAATACCTGTGTGGGGTTTTCAAATAACAATAATCTATTTAAATAATTCATTTGTTAATAAATTTAACCAATTTTAATTCAATTCGAATTATTTTTCTAATTTATCAATTTTCACTGTTTAAATTATAAATGAATATTTATAATTAAAATTTCAACAACCACAAAGTGTATCCACATTGTTTGAAATACGAATGTCGTATATTCTAGCAATGCTTCTTGTGCAAATGAGTCGTGAATAGTTCATATGTTGAACTCAACCAATGTCACATACAATAGATAAAAATTAATATTGGCAATTTCTATACATTTTCAGTTATAAAATAAATAACCATATAAATATTTTAGTGAGAGAAGTTCTCACTTTGGATTCCACTCCACCATTCTTTATTTCTGAATTTCATTTTTAAACTAAATTAAATGACCGTTTAATTTAGCTCAAAATCCAACTTGCATTGTGTTCGTTCTGGTCTGTTCTGAAATGTAGTGCTTGACTCCACGATCGCAACGCAACTGAAATCGTTGAATTTGGACCTCGTATGAAGAAGATAAGGTATTTTATACATTATAAAATTTAATTAAATAACTAAATTAATTAAATTTTAATTACCCTTAATCCTTCATCTTCCATCGTTTTTCCCTAGACCCAAAAACCGACCAACGCTTATTCCCTTTGACCACCGTGTGTCGCCCCAACCGTCGATCGGACCTCCATAAGAACCCTCCATGCCGCGCGCCTATGTGGTGCCTCCCCACTCCCAACGCCACCATCAACTCGGTGGCCCCAGGCGACCACGATTTCCATTCAAATGCTCTTTGTTTCAGCTCGAAAATCGAGCAAAATATTCCATGTTGATCGATCAAACCCATATAGATTTAAAGCCCTCTGAAATCTCTTCAATTTTCGTATAGAAATCCCAATTTAATTCAATGTATTTTGGAGGAAAACGGGGGATCAAATTCGGAGCAGCGTGGCCATTCAATCGTTAGAGGCGGCGGGTTCTTGGTAGTGTTAGGGTTAGGGCGATAAAAACTAATATATATATATATATATAATTTAATTATTATTTAATTCCAATAATACATGTTTTTGCATTCGTACTCCAAATCAAATCCAACGACTGTCGTTCCTAGCTAATTACCCCCATTCCAGACACAATGCGATAGTTTCGTTAGCCAATTCTACTTTTTTGATTTGTTTTCGTCAAAATTAAAATATGAATTAATATAACGGTCAATGTTGAATTTGAACATACATTTTAATTTACCGTGCCCCATACTAAATCCAAAAATTATAGAAAAATAGGTCTAGCTTTGTTTTAACGATACGGTTCTAACAAAACTAATTTCGTCGAATTTGGAAATCGTTTGAAAATTGGCCTTTTTCCAGTCGATTAAATTCAAACTGAAATTACCATACACATTTAAATTCACCACGGCCACATATTAATTCCAAAAATTATGAATATTTATTTGACATTCCGGATCCAATAAAAGTGGTTTCGTAAAAAACGGAGGTTGTTTGCAAAATGGCTATTTTTAAGGGCTATATATTATATTAAAATATATGTATAAATTCCATATGAACTATTTTGAATTTTAAACTGGACATAAGTTACAATTTATAAAGTGAAATCTCAATTTCTTACATTTGTTAAAAATATATTATTAAAAAGATATTATTAAAAAGATTCTAACGTTTCTTGTTTCACTGAAATCTGATTTATATTGAATTCTATACATTCATTTGAAATTAGAAATCGAATTTTCAAACTACCGCGCCATTTCAAACTCCTTTTAATTAAACTAAATATTTATACGTCCTAAGTTCGATTTAAATAAATTTTTAGTCATTATTATTTAAAATAAATCATTTTAAATATTCAAAATGTAATAACCCGGAAATGCGAGCCAATTTAAATTTTTTATTTTGGCAATTTTAGCGAATTTTTAATATTTAAAATGAATTATTTTAAATAATTCGACGAGAAATTTATTTTGAATAGAATTCGAACGTATATATTTATATAGATCGTCGTTAGAATATAAATATTTTATTTATAATTATAAAAGGAATTGAAAATGGCGCGGTAGTTCGATAATTCGATTTCAAATTTCAATTGAATGTACAGGGTTCAAAATAAATCGGATTTTGATGAAATCAAAAATATTTGAATCTAATTGAGAATATCTTTCCAACGAATCCGAAAAATTGGAATTTCATAGCGGGAATCAAAAGATACGTCCAGTAGAAAATTCAGAATAGTCGCTACGGAATTCTGGCCCTTAAAAATGGAAATTTTGCAAACGACCTCGGATTTCGAAGAAACCAATTTTGTTGGATCCGGGATGTCAAGTTATTGCTAGGTTTCAAATTTCAGGATTTTTCGAATCAATATGTGAGCGTGGCAAAGGAAAACGCGTTTGACCAGTTCCAGTTGATTTTAATCGACTGGAAATGGCCATTTTTCAAACGGTCTCAGAATTTGACGAAATCAGTTTTATTAGGATCGTATTGCCAATACGAAGCTAGAAAATATTTTTCAGGAATTTTTCGAGTTAGTATGTGGCCCCGGTAAATTGAAATGTGCGTTTAAATTGAATATATAAAGATTTATATTTTAAATTCAACGAAAACTGATCGAAACGAAAAAATTGGCTTACGAAACATATCCTATTGTGTTCGGAATGGGGGTAATTAGTTAGGGGCGACAGTCGTTGGGCTCTATTTGGGATTCGAACGATAAGTCAACTTTAAGGAATTAAATATAAAATAAAATTAAAATAAATATAAACCTCTTTGAGACGACCCCAAACCCCGTACTAACGGTGGCAAGGGTAATCCTTGGAATATAACACATAAACAGTTAACAGCAGAACAGAAATAAACAAATACACCAGATAATGAACAATAGAATATACTGGATAAACGTAATCATCAGAGTTACACAATATACAGGATCATGCTTAGTACAAATACAGTTCAACTATACATAAATGTCTACATAGGAAAACCAACATAATATGTACAACAGGAGCTGAATAGCATAAAAAGAGATAAAGAATAGAATCCATCTTCAGCTCCAGCTATCCAGAGAAAGCCAGCTAAAACCTGAATACAAGGCTGCCCGTGTAGAAAAAGGGGCACCCGAGTTTGAAAGTGAAACAAACTACGAGTCAGTCATGGGACTGGTATGAGAAATCTACTCAACACATTTAAAATATGGCTAATCATGGGACCACGCTACTTTCGTGGAACGGGTTTACTCCATCGGATCGCCAGTGCTTTAAAACAAATCATTCTTTGAAACATCGCAATGCTTTTTATAAAAATGAAGTCATTATAAGACTCAGTTCCCATCACACAATGCAACGCAAACCGGAGGATAGAGTTTTACCTTATAATGGCCAAAATATGCTTGATACGAATAAAACAAAGGCATTTGATATTATTACTAGTGTTTATATGTTTCAAAAACAATTTCAAATCATAACTATCAATCATATACGACATGAGCGTCCCATGCCACTATGTCGCCAAATATAGGTATACAATCAAAACCGCACAGTCATGTATTTGGAAATTGGATTTCCATCATGAACCAAGGCAAAAGATAGTCCTTACCGAATTCGTGACTGTCTAGCCCGAGTCTGAGGCACAGCCGCAACCGTACCTTGGATCGTTAGGGCCGGTCCACACGAAGTGGATTATAATGCCTGAACAATGCATCTCTCCGTCCTTTGGGGCGTAAATGAGCCAACAAATGACTCCATCGGTCCCGGATCGACCGATATAACCGAGGCCCCTCGCAACAGTAACAACCACATAAGTCAAACTTGTCAGGGCGTGTAAAACCACTGACGCCACTCCTAGCTAGAAAGAAAACGCATGTCCCCCCTGAGGTGCTCTCCCGTTTCTGGTTCATACCGGGGTGTGAGGCTCGCGATTTCACGTTATACACAAAGCTACGCCACACAGGCGGTGCTTTGATCATCACCACAAGACTTTGCTTTTCAACAGAAGCCTTACTCACTGCATCTTAGCATGCCACACGATGTGACGACCCCATTTCCCGTACAGACGGAGACAAGGGTTATCTTTGGAATATAACACAGAAACAGATAATTGTAGAACAGAAATAAATAAATACACCAGATAATGAACAATAGAATATACTGGATAAAAGTAATCATCAGAGTTACACAGTATACAGGATCTTACTTAGTACAAATACAGTTCAGCTATACATAAACGTCTACAGCGGAAAACAAACAAAATATGTACAATAGGAGCTGAACAGCATAAAAGGAGATAAATAATAGAATCCATCTTCCGCTCCAGCTATCCAGAAAGAACTAGCTAAACCTGAATACAAGGCTGCCCGTGTAGAAAAAGGAGCACCCGAGTTTGAAAGTGAAACAAACTACGAGTCAGTCATGGGACTGGTATGAGAAATCTATTCAACACATTTAATATATGGATAATCATAGGACCACGCCACTTTCGTGGAACGGGTTTACTACATTGGATTGCCAGTGCTTTAAAACCAATCTTTCTTTTAAAACATCGCAATGCCTTTTATAAAAATGAAGCCATTATAAGACTCAGTTCCCATCACACAATGCAACGCAAACCGGAGGATAGAGTTTTACCTTATAATGGCTAAAATATGCTTGATACGAATAAAACAAAAGCATTTGATATTATTACTAGTGTTTATTTGTTTCAAAAACAATTTCAAATCATAACTATCAATCATACACGACATGAGCGTCCCATGCCACTATGTCGCCAAATATATATACAATCAAAACCGCACGATGTCGTATTTGGAAATTGGATTTCCGTCATGAACCAAGGCAAAAGATAGTCCTTACCGAATTCGTGACTCTCTAGCCCAAGCCACAGGCAAGCGCGCAGGCAAGCCTTGGAGCGACAGGGCCGGTCCACCGATGTGGATTAATATGCCTGAACAATACGTTTCCCCGCCCTTTGGGGCGTAAAAGAGCCAACGAATGACTCCATCGGACCCGGATCGTCCGATCAAACCGAGGCGCCTCGCAACAGCAACAACCACACAGGTGAAAAGTATATAAATGTCAGGGCTGGTAGGTCGCTGACACCACCCTAGCTAGAAAGAAACGCATGCCCTCCCTGAGGTCCTTCTCCCGTTTCTGGTTCATACTGGGGTGTGAGGCTCGCGAATTCACATTATACATAAAGCTATGCCACACAGGCGGGGCTTTGATCATCACCACAAGACTTTGCTTTTCAACAGAAGCCTTGATCATTTGCCACTTAGGCATGCCACACTAGCAATTCATGCCATGCGACTGATGTCCATCGATATACAACCTCTGAGCTCGTGCGTTTCAGAGAAGGGCGTTAAGCAAAAGAATAAATTCTCCGCCGCCAAACAGATGTATACTTAATAGAGATCAATCAACATAGAATAAAATCCAATGTCAGATACACCGTCCATTTGCAAGTCCGTCCTGGGTCTGAACGAATCCGGAGGCACTAAATACCTCGCATATTCATCGATTCCCACGTACGTCTGGATGAGCACCACTAATTATCCATATTTCGGGATGTCTCCCAATCAGGACCTCAGTGACCATCCAAACGAGGTGAAGATCGGTCTTCAACTCTCGTCTTCATCTTCGACTTCTTATCGTCGATTCAGTTATTCAGAATGGGATAAACCCGGTCTTTCTGAGCAACTCGCGTATATAATAAACAAGTGCAACACTAACATACATACGCATCATTTCAATTCATTAGTCACTAACCGTCAATCAGTAAGAGAACGATTTCCCAAATATTAACCCCGAAGGCCGAAACCAACATCAGATCAACACCCAGGAAACCATTCGACTTAGTCAACCTTCAGTTAGTTTCTATTTTTCACATCCATATCGTTTATAATATTTTATAATGATTTATCACTATTTTTATTTATTTTAAAATAGCCAATTTATTTAAAACGACACTACGGGCCATAACGCGGCCATGGCGCTGTTTTTCTTCAGGTTTGATTTACACATATCTGAAAATCTAACCGTTGGATCTTCACAAAATTTACATCATTAGAAAGATCTTTTCAAAACGAATCCAACGGTTCCAGTTTCGGGAAAATCCGACGGTCGGATCTCCCGGTACAATCGTTTGAAGTTTCGATTTCGAAATACGAACTGCAGCGTCGTTATCGATTAAATATATTTATATTTATATATATATATATATAAATATAATCGATTCTGGCGCTGTTTTTCTTCAGATTTGAATTAAACATTCCATACAATCCAACCGTTGGATTTTTACAAAGTTGGTGCCGTTGGAAAGATATTTCCAAGGCGAACCCAACAGTTGCGATTTCAGGAAAATCCGATGGTCGGATCTCCCGTACTAATCGTTTGAAATCACGGTTTCAAAATACGAACTGCAGCGTCGTTATTCGATATATTTCAATTATATATATATATATATATCGGTTCCTCGATTTCAAAACTATATTTTTTTCATACATTTGTTAAAAATGATATTTTTATCTAACTGTCTTCTATTTCAACACTTCACTGTATTTAACAAGTCATGTATATAATAAAAATGTGATTTTTATTGTAAAACAATTCATTTCAAAACAGTATTATTTCATATAGTGTATATAGATGATAAAAAGGTGATTTTTATTATAAAACAATTTATTCCAAAATATGAATACCATTCAACACATGAATTTCTAGTCAACGAATGAATATCGATTCAACACATGAAGGTTTTCTATAGTTCATATATATAGATAAAAATGTGATTTTTATATTTAAAACACGAAGACCATTCAACACATGAATTTCTAATCAACGAATGAATATCGATTCAACACATGAAGGTTTTCTATAGTTTATATATATAGATAAAAATGTGATTTTTATATTTAAAACACGAAGACCATTCAACACATGAATTTCTAATCAACGAATGAATATCGATTCAACACATGAAAGTTTTCTATAGTTTATATATATAGATAAAAATGTGATTTTTATACTTTAAAACACGAATACCATTCAACACAGAAATTTCTAATCAACGAATGAATATCGATTCAACACATGAAGGTTTTCTATTCAACGAATAAATATAGTTTCAGCAAATGAAAATAATTCAAACACATGAATATTATTCAAAATTTCAGCAGCATAACGGCATGGTAGTTAAAACCGGGACCGTCCCTAGTACGACACCTCGCTCTACCTTAAAACCTCGCGGTTTTAGACAATGGGGATCATGCATCTAGTTCGCACGCAGGCGGCATGTATATATTTATTTCATTTCCACAAACTAATCCTATGTGGTTTCAACCAAATATTTCTCAACCACAAACGGGTATTTTTCAACCACAATCAATCAATATCAACCACAAACAATCCCAATCAACCATTAGCTATCAATCAATTTTCACACCAATCACAACCAATAAATATCGTTCATGGTTTGTGGACGAGGGGCGTATATATATATATATATATATATATATATATATATATATATATATATATATATATAGCAATTCACTTCTATTTCAACACATATATAATTTTTACAACGCATATATAACTTATACATCGAACGTACAACTTATACAACGCTTATACATGAGGTGTACAACGCTTATATAACTCATACATCGATCATATAATTTATACATCGTCGTTTTTCCATATCGTTTATAAATTAGAAATCTCACATTGGGTTCCACTCCACCAAAAATAGCAGAAGGCTCAGAAAAATATGCGGTCTCTTCTAAAATGTAGAAGACGTCCACACGGTCACGATGTTTCCTGTTTCAACGAATTTCATCAAGAAACGAAAAAGATATGATTTTTCAAAGTTTGCAACGGTTCAAAAGTGTTGAAACTGATTTAAAATATACACAGCCGTACCTTTCAGAAATCGTTCAAAACTAGGTTTGGATTTTTCGCGAAATCCGTGCAACGATACGTCGATCGGCCTTCGCCACTCGAAAGGGCTTGGAAGCAGCTCCCCACGCCTGGTTGTCTCGTCCAGCTCGGTGGTCCCCACCAGTCACGGCGGTGCTCGAAAGTGGGCGACTTCCTCGGCTTGAAACTCGACGATGGCGCAGCGATAGGGGATGCTCCAGGTATGGATTTGAAGAGCTCGACGAGGGCTACAAAATCCTCAACTGGGTCGAGGTCCAATGGTGCGTGGATTGATCGGAAAATGAGGGGGAAGGTTGGAGAAATTTCCGTCGTCGTTCGCTGTTATACAGGGAGAGAGAAAGAATAGGGTTGACCAATGATATTTTTTTATTTTATTTTATAATTTTTAAAATCTCCAAAATACCCCTTTCGCCCACGAACCCCAATCCAAACCCAACGACTGTCGTCCCTAGCATTTTACCCCCATTCCGGACACAATGGGATATGTTTCGTAGGCCCATTCGACTGCTTCAGTCAGTTTCCATTCAAATCAAAATATAAAACATTCAATATTTGATTTGAACGTACATTTCAATTTGCCAGGGCCACAAACTGATTCGAAAAATTCTAGAAAAATAAATCTAGCTATGTTTTGACGATAAGGTCCCAACAAAACAAGTTTCGTCGAATTCTGAGACCGTTTGCAAAAAGGCCCATTTCTGGTCGATCCAATTTAACTATAATTGACCAAAACACGTTTTCCCTTGCCACGCTCACATACTACCTTCAAAAATTATGAAATTTGAAACCTAACAATAACTTCTCATCCCGGATTCAACAAAAGTGGTTTTGTCGAATTCCGAGGTGGTTTGCAAAATGGCCAATTTCACGGGCTATATTAATTCCATAGCGACCTTTCGGAAAATTCATTTGCCCATAACTTTTGCTTTCCGCTATGAAAATTCGATTTTTCAGATTCGTTAGAAAGGTATTCACTAACAAATTTAAATATTTTTGATTTCACTCAAATCCGTTTTGTTTTGCACCCGGTACTGTCCGACAAAGTTTTGAATTCAATTTTTGAAACTGCAGCGCCTTTTCAAGCCTTGTTTATAAATATAATTAATTATATTCGTTTTCAATTGTCGATTCAACTCACTTTTCATCTCTATTATCTAAAATATTTATTTTAAATATTCAAAATCCATTATTTTAGCCAATTTAAAATTTTTAATTTGGTTCAGATTTTCTGGGTCGTTACAATCTCCCCCACTTAAAACTTTTCGTCCCCGAAAAGGAACAAAGTCGAAAGTGGTTTGATTATTCAACTCTCCGTTCGATCTGGCTTCAATTCTCCAACTTTTCAGTTTCTGAGAATTTGCAAATTCTTCAAAAATTTGGCTAACACCCCAAATTTTCGAAAAATTTCGCCATAACCTCCTTTGTACGGAGAGAGGTTTGTAAATTTATTGGGCCGTATTAGGTACCCAATAAATCCTAAAAGCATACACATATTTATAGTGATATATTCTGGTGTTTACAAGGGAGCGTGTATTGATAATAACCCCAGAGAATAAATTCTCGTCACCCTGCCCCATGTGGGAAATAAATAGTCCATGTGCCGTATCTAATAACTAGAGAGACGTGATTATTGTCAACTCCAGACCCGTGTGGGGTTTTTATTAATCTGGCAATTTAATCGTTACAATTTAAATAGTCCATATCAGTCATCAGTTCAACCTGTAAAATATAGTCATCGCCATACAAGCCTCTCGCTCGTATGGTAAATCTTCCACCTCGTCACACAAGCTCCAAATGCTTATGTGGTATATGATGAAGTATGCCTATCTTCTGAAGTATGCTATGTAATGTAGTTCAAAATTAATTGTTACTATCCTATGGCGACATTTATTATTTCACACAGAAAAACCAGCACTCCGCATCCAATGGCATTCACAGGAGTTGATATAATAATATTTCGCATCCAACTCATTAAGGTTTACCTATTTGTCGGGCACGCAAATAAAATCTTTACTCAACAGCTAATCCATTTACATGTTCAAACATATATAATGCACAAGTATATATATTTCTATCTATTTTCTAATCAGTTCAATGTGTGATTTAATCGAATAGATTCTGCCATTATTCTATTGTTGATTAATTAACTATCGTTTCAATAATTTAATTAATCTAATTTACTATCACACAACACAAACAAAAATCAAATTGTTTTTAACTTTTCAAAGTCATACAAATCAATTTCCATTCTCTTTTAAAATCATTCAGACTATAGAATTAAAAGTGCACATCCATGGAAAGAAAATAACAACAGAGTAGCGAACTAATTGGTAATGCAAAGTAGGGTAATGTACCTTGCACCGGAGTCAATCAGAGATATCCACTCGGCATCTAGGATAAGCTTTCTGAATGCTCTCCTCAGTTTCCCAAGTACAATCTCGCGGATCTCCACTCCATTGCACTTTGATTAAGCGAACCTTCTTGTTCCTCAGCTCTTTGGTTTCTTTGCCGATAATCTTTAGCGGCTCTCTTCTCACAGCTAATTCTGGGGTAATTTTAATATCTTGTTGAGCTGCTTCTTCCACGATCAAGTCTGAATCATGGACATGCTTTCGAAGTTGAGATATGTGAAATACATCATGAACTCCAGGCAACCAATCAGGCAATTTAACCCTATAAGCGAGAGTTCCGATCCGTTCCAGAATAGGAAACGGACCAATGAATTTGGGCGCCAACTTCCCAGTTTTACCTAACCGGATTACTCCTCTCATCGGTGATACTTTCAAATATACGTAGTCGCCAACAGAAAATGATATATCTCTTCTTCTTCTATCGGCATAGATCTTTTGTCGGCTTTGAGTGGCGAGTAATCGCTTCTTAATAAAATCGACTTTGTCGGCGGCTTCTCGGATCATATCAGGACCCAACACAAGTCTATTACCGAGTTCGACCCAACAAGCAGGAGATCGGCACGGTCTACCATACAATGCTTCGAATGGTGACATTGTCAGACTCGCCTGGTAGCTGTTATTATATGAGAATTCAGCCAAATGTAGATGGTCTTCCCATGATCCACCGAAATCTAGAACATAAGCCCGCAATAGATCTTCTAGTATTCGATTCACCCTCTCAGTCTGACCGTCAGTCTGAGGATGATAAGCGGTGCTTAGATTCAGCTTTGTACCCAGCTCTACTTGAAATGCCTCCCAGAATTTGCTAGTAAATATTGTATCTCTATCACTGACTATACTGAGCGGCACTCCGTGTAGTCTAGCTATTTCCTTGAAGTATATCTGCGCCAGACTCTGAGCAGTTCGGTTTGATCTGATAGGTATGAAATGGGCGGTCTTCGTGAAGCGATCTACGATCACCCAAATACTGTCATTTCCTTTTCTGGTTCTGGACAGACCATCAATGAAATCCATGGAAATATGTTCCCACTTCCAGCCTGGAACGTCCAGCGGTTGTAACAATCCAGCCAGTTTTTGTTGGTCGCTTTTGACTAGCTGGCAAGTAGGGCATCGACTAACATATATCGAGATGTCTCTCTTTAACGACTTCCACCAGAATGTGCGCTTGATATCGTTATTCATTTTACTCACACCCGGATGGATACTGAGCTTAGATTTGTGGCATTCATCAAGCACATCTCTTCTGAGTTCAGGAATTTCTGGGACACAAATTCGTCCTTCTAACCTCAGAATCCCTTCGCTGTCGAGCAGGAAATCCGAAGCATTGCCTTCACGAATTCGCTGACTCATTCCTTTAATAAATTGGTCGTCTTTTTGGAGAGCCGATATCTTGTCAATCAACGAAGTCGCAATGATAAAGCTGGCGATCATTTCATTCTTTCGGCTTAACGCATCGGCCACGACATTGGCTTTCCCTGGAGTGTATAGAATTTCAAAATCATATGCTGCAAGAAACTCCAGCCAACGTTGTTGCCTCAGATTCAGGTCTTTCTGAGTGAACAGATACTTTAATGATTGATGGTCTGTAAACAGTTCGAATCTCTCACCCAGAAGATAATGCCTCTAGATTTTCAAAGCGAATACTATAGCCAATAACTCAAGATCATGAGTTACGTAGTTCTTTTCGTGCGGCTTCAGCTGACGGCTAGCATAAGCAATCACTTGACCCCTTTGCATTAACACTGCGCCAAGGTCTTCTCTAGAAGCATCAGTCCAGACTTTCAAATCCTGATTGCCATCGATGATGGTTAACACTAGAGCTGTCGTTAATCTTAACTTTAGCTCTTTAAAAGCCTCCTCACTTTCTTGAGTCCACTTGAATTTAGAATGCTTATTTGTAAGCTTCGTTAAGTGACCAGATATCTTCGAAAAGTCTTTAAAGAATTTCCGGTAATAACTAGCCAATCCGAGAAAACTGCGGACTTCAGTGGGGGTACTGGGCTGTTTCCAATTCTGAATAGCTGTGATTTTGCTTGGATCCACAGCAATTCCTTCTTTCGGTACGACGTGGCCCAGAAATTTTACTTCATCTTGCCAGAATATACATTTGGATAGTTTGGCTTTTAGAACGTTCCTTCTCAGAATTTCTAGAACCTGTTCCAGATGCTTTTCACGTTCTGCCTTTGATTTACAGAAGATTAGAATATCGTCAATGAAAACCAGAACAAATTTATTCAAAACCCCTCTGAACACTCTATTCATCAGATCGACGAAGTAAGCTGGAGCGTTACATAAGCCGAACGACATTACTAACCACTCGTAGAATAAGTCAGGACCTCTGAATGCTGTCATTGGAACACACTCTTCGGCAATTCGAAGTTGATGGAAGCCTGTAGCTAGGTCCATCCTTGAGAATACCTGTGCTCCACTTAAGCGATCCAACAAATCATCTATTCGCGGCAATGGATATTTGTTCTTTATGGTCTGCTTGTTCAAATCACGATAATCTACACATAGTCGCAGAGTACCGTCTAACTCTGGGACAATCACCACTGCTGTTCCCCAATCAGAGAAACTAGGCCTGATCAGACCTTTCCATACTAGCTGTCATGTTTGATTGTCTAATTCCTCTTTCTCTTTCAAGGACATTCTTCGAATAGCGTGAACTACCGGCCTTGCATTCGAAATTAAAGCAATTTTGAAATCTATTTCTCTTTGCGGAGGTAAGCGAACAACTTCTTCGAACACATCCGCATAGTTCTTGACGACAGTAATGTCTTTGATGAGGTCAGGAATATTCTCTGTGACTTCTGGGATATTTTCTATTTGAGCTAGAGAAACATCGAGAGCTGACCATAAATCTTTTCTATTTGAAGTCGGGCCTTCACATGGTATGGTTATATAATTCCCCGATTGGGCCTTTGCTTTAACCACTCTCTCGGCGCATCTAACCTCAGCTTCATATTTGGTTAGCCAATCCAACCCCAATATAAGATCAAACTCCTTAAATTTCATGACGATGGAGATAGTAGGGAATTTATAGCAGGAGAAAGAGACAGGTACTGCACAAACCCAACTGAGATCGATGGAACCTCCAACCGGATTTTGGACAGTCATTGGTTCTTTGAGCTTCCTCAATTTCAAATCTAACTTCTTAGCTGCATTCTTTGAAATAAAGCTTCGTGACGCGCCGATGTCAAACAATACTTTAACTGGAATATTTTTGACATTAAGCGTGCCTTCTAAAACATCAGACCTTCCCTGACTATCTGAGGGTGCTGAGGTTTCTGCTACTTCATTTACTTGAACCCTTTTGGTCTTTTTCAACATCCAACAGTCTCTCTTTATATGACCAGTCTTATGACAAAGATTGCACTCTCGGGTCACTTGAAACTTATTCTTGGATTTAGATTCTTCCCTTTTTGGTTTCTTTAGAGATCGGCAACTTATCGAGAGATGTCCTGGCTTATTGCAGTTGGAGCATAAAGTTGTCGTTACTGGTTTCTTCTCAGATTTGGCCCTTTTCCTCTTGGCACTGGGCTTCTTACTGACCTCAGATGTTGTACTTGCCTCAGGATGATCAGTTTCAGACTCAATTTTATTACTAGAGCTGACTTCCTCTTTGTACTGTAACATACCTTTCTTGTCTAGATCTTCGTACTGGTAAGCCATGTATATCATTTCAGAGAAGGGGAGCTTCACATTCCTCATTACACTGTTTTGATATTTTCTTTGAAGCCCGTTGATAAATCTCATATTCTTCCTCTTCGGATTCTCAATTAGATGAGGAGCAAAGTGGGAAAGTTCATTGAATTTCTTATGATATTCGGGAATGGTCATATCTCCTTGTATCAAATATGAAAATTCATCACATAGTCGCTCAATTGCTTCTGGAGGAGTAAATCTTTCCAGGAAAATCACTTTGAATCTATCCCAGGTGATATCACCTTCTGGATTATCCTTAACAACAGAATCCCACCAGAATAAAGCTTCGTCTTTGATTGCCCAGGAGGCCAGTAATCTTTTCTGGTCATCCCTCAGCTTTAATCCTTCAAAGATTTTCTCAGCCGAACGAATCCAGGCTTGTGTTTTCATAATTGATTCTTCACCCGTGAAGGGTTTTCCACCCAGATTTCTATATTTCATAAATAGAGCTTCCGGGTCAGTATTACTTCTTCTGTTTCTGGCACTCATTTTCTAGAGCGTCTGCAATTAGCAGACAAAGTGTCATGTCATAGAAAAGATATTTTAAAACATAGAAACAAATACTTCAAATGTAAATGTGTCTATCGAGGTGTAATTTCATTCTGCTTTACTCATACTAGGATATTACTGATCCTATCTGTATAGAGTTACCCGTCCTAGAACACTACTGGTTCTATTTCTGACGAGTTCGTTAATATGTTATATTCCAGAACTAAGCTTAACCAAAGCTCTGATACCACGATGTGACGACCCCATTTCCCGTACAGACGGAGACAAGGGTTATCTTTGGAATATAACACAGAAACAGATAATCGCAGAACAGAAATAAATAAATACACCAGATAATGAACAATAGAATATACTGGATAAAAGTAATCATCAGAGTTACACAGTATACAGGATCTTACTTAGTACAAATACAGTTCAGCTATACATAAATGTCTACAGCGGAAAACAAACAAAATATGTACAATAGGAGCTGAACAGCATAAAAAGAGATAAATAATAGAATCCATCTTCAGCTCCAGCTATCCAGAAAGAACCAGCTAAACCTGAATACAAGGCTGCCCGTGTAGAAAAAGGAGCACCCGAGTTTGAAAGTGAAACAAACTACGAGTCAGTCATGGGACTGGTATGAGAAATCTATTCAACACATTTAATATATGGCTAATCACAGGACCACGCCACTTTCGTGGAACGGGTTTAATCCATTGGATTGCCAGTGCTTTAAAACCAATCTTTCTTTTAAAACATCGCAATGCTTTTTATAAAAATGAAGCCATTATAAGACTCAGTTCCCATCACACAATGCAATGCAAACTGGAGGATAGAGTTTTACCTTATAATGGCCAAAATATGCTTGATACGAATAAAACAAAAGCATTTGATATTATTACTAGTGTGTATTTGTTTCAAAAATAATTTCAAATTATAACTATCAATCATAGACGACATGAGCGTCCCATGCCACTATGTCGCCAAATATATATACAATCAAAACCGCACGATGTCGTATTTGGAAATTGGATTTCCGTCATGAACCAAGGCAAAAGATAGTCCTTACCGAATTCGTGACTCTCTAGCCCGAGCCACAGGCAAGCGCGCAGGCAAGCCTTGGAGCGACAGGGCCGGTCCACCAATGTGGATTATTATGCCTGAACAATACGTTTCCCCGCCCTTTGGGGCGTAAACGAGCCAACGAATGACTCCATCGGACCCGGATCGTCCGATCAAACCGAGGCGCCTCGCAACAGCAACAACCACACAGGTGAAAAGTATATAAATGTCAGGGCTGGTAGGTCGCTGACACCACCCTAGCTAGAAAGAAATGCATGCCCTCCCTGAGGTCCTTCTCCCATTTCTGGTTCATACCGAGGTGTGAGGCTCGCGAATTCACATTATACACAAAGCTATACCACACAGGCGGGGCTTTGATCATCACCACAAGACTTTGCTTTTCAACAGAAGCCGTGATCATTTGCCACTTAGGCATGCCACACTAGCAATTCATGCCATGCGATTGATGTCCATCGATATACAACCTCTGAGCTCGTGCGTTTCAGAGAAGGGCGTTAAGCAAAAGAATAAATTCTCCGTCGCCAAACAGATGTATACTTAATAGAGATCAATCAACATAGAATAAAATCCAATGTCAGACACACCGTCCATTCGCAAGTCCGTCCTGGGTCTGAACGAATCCGGAGGCACTAAATACCTCGCATATTCATCGATTCCCACGTACGTCTGGACGAGCACCACTAATTATCCATATTTCGGGATGCCTCCCAATCAGGACCTCAGTGACCATCCAAACGAGGTGAAGATCGGTCTTCAACTCTCGTCTTCATCTTCGACTTCTTATCGTCGATTCAGTTATTCAGAATGGGATATACCCGGTCTTTCTGAGCAACTCGCGTATATAATAAACAAGTGCAACACTAACATACATACGCATCATTTCAATTCATTAGTCACTAACCGTCAATCAGTAAGAGAACGATTTCCCAAATATTAACCCCGAAAGCCGAAACCAACATCAGATCAACACCCAGGAAACCATTCGACTTAGCCAACCTTCAGTTAGTTTCTATTTTTCACATCCATACCGTTTATAATATTTTATAATGATTTATCACTATTTTTATTTATTTTAAAATAGCCAATTTATTTAAAACGACGCTTCGGGCCATAACGCGGCCGTGGCGCTGTTTTTCTTCAGGTTTGATTTACACATATCTGAAAATCTAACCGTTGGATCTTCACAAAATTTACATCATTAGAAAGATCTTTTCAAAACGAATCCAACGGTTCCAGTTTCGGGAAAATTCGACGGTCGGATCTCCCGGTACAATCGTTTGAAGTTTCGATTTCGAAATACGAACTACAGCGTCGTTATCGATTAAATATAATTATATTTATATATATATATATAAATATAATCGATTCTGGCACTGTTTTTCTTCAGATTTGAATTAAACATTCCAGACAATCCAACCGTTGGATTTTTACAAAGTTGGTGCCGTTGGAAAGATATTTCCAAGGCGAACCCAACGGTTGCGATTTCAGGAAAATCCGATGGTCGGATCTCCCGTACTAATCGTTTGAAATCACGGTTTCAAAATACGAACTGCAACGTCGTTATTCGATATATTTCAATTCTATTTATATATATATATATATCGATTCTTCGATTTCAAAACTATATTTTTTTCATACATTTGATAAAAATGATATTTTTATCTAACTGTCTTCTATTTCAAAACTTCACTATATTTAACAAGTCATGTATATAATAAATCTGTGATAAAACAATTCATTTCAAAACACTATTATTTCATATAGTGTATATAGATGATAAAAAGGTGATTTTTATTATAAAACAATTTATTTCAAAATATGAATACCATTCAACACATGAATTTCTAGTCAACGAATGAATATCGATTCAACACATGAAGGTTTTCTATAGTTTATATATATAGATAAAAATGTGATTTTTATATTTAAAACACGAAGACCATTCAACACATGAATTTCTATTCAACGAATGAATATCGATTCAACACATGAAGGTTTTCTATAGTTTATATATATAGATAAAAATGTGATTTTTATATTTAAAACACGAAGACCATTCAACACATGAATTTCTAATCAACGAATGAATATCGATTCAACACATGAAGGTTTTCTATAGTTCATATATATAGATAAAAATGTGATTTTTATACTTTAAAACACGAATACCATTCAACACATGAATTTCTAATCAACGAATGAATATCGATTCAACACATGAAGGTTTTCTATTCAACGAATAAATATAGTTTCAGCAAATGAAAATAATTCAAACACATGAATATTATTCAAAATTTCGGCAGCATAACGGCAGGGTAGTTAAAACCGGGACCGTCCCTAGTACGGCTCCTCGCTCTACCTTAAAATCTCGCGGTTTTTGACAATGGGGATCATGCATCTAGTTCGCACGCAGGCGGCATGTATATATTTATTTCATTTCCACAAACTAATCCTATGTGGTTTCAACCAAATATTTCTCAACCACAAACGGGTATTTTTCAACCACAATCAATCAATATCAACCACAAACAATCCCAATCAACCATTCTCTATCAATCAATTTTCACACCAATCACAACCAATAAATATCGTCCATGGTTTGTGGACGAGGGGCGTATATATGTATATATATTTATTTATAGCAATTCACTTCTATTTCAACACATATATAATTTTTACAACGCCTATATAACTTATACATCGAACGTACAACTTATACAATGCTTATACAAGAGGTGTACAATGCTTATATAACTCATACATCGATCATATAATTTATACATCGTCGTTTTTCCAAATCGTTCATAAATTAGAAATCTCACATTGGGTTCCACTCCACCAAAAATAGCAGAAGGCTCAGAAAAATATGCGGTCTCTTCTAAAATGTAGAAGACGTCCACACAGTCACGATGTTTCCTGTTTCATCGAATTTCATCAAGAAACGAAAAAGATATGATTTTTCAAAGTTTGCAACAGTTTAAAAGTGTTGAAACTGATTTAAAATATACACAGCCGTACCTTTTAGAAATCGTTCAAAACTAGGTTTGGATTTTTCGCGAAATCCGTGCAACGATACTTCGATCGGCCTTCGCCACTCGAAAGGGCTTGGAAGCAGCTCCCCGCGCCTGGTTGTCTCGTCCAGCTCGGTGGTCCCCACCAGTCACGGCTGCGCTCGAAAGTGAGCCACTTCCTCGGCTCGAAACTCGACGATGGCGCAGCGATAGGGGATGCTCCAGGTATGGATTTGAAGAGCTCGACGAGGGCTACAAAATCCTCAACTGGGTCGAGGTCCAATGGTGCGTGGATTGATCGAAAAATGAGGGGGAAGGTTGGAGCAATTTCCGTCGTCGTTCGCTGTTATACGGGGAGAGAGAAAGAATAGGGTTGACCAATGATATTTTTTTGTTTTATTTTATAATTTTTAAAATCTCCAAAATACCCCTTTCGCCCACGAACCCCAATCCAAACCCAACGACTGTCGTCCCTAGCGTTTTACCCCCATTCCGGACACAATGGGATATGTTTCGTAGGCCCATTCGACTGCTTCAGTCAGTTTCCATTCAAATCAAAATATAAAACATTCAATATTTGATTTGAACGTACATTTCAATTTTCCAGGGCCACAAACTGATTCGAAAAATTCCAGAAAAATAAATCTAGCTATATTTTGACGATACGGTCCCAACAAAACTAGTTTCGTCGAATTCTGAGACCGTTTGCAAAAAGGCCCATTTCTGGTCGATCCAATTTAACTATAATTGACCAAAACACGTTTTCCTTTGCCACGCTCACATACTAGCTTCAAAAATTATGAAATTTGAAACCTAGTAATAACTTCTCATCCCAGATCCAACAAAAGTGGTTTCGTCGAATTCCGAGGTCGTTTGCAAAATGGCCAATTTCACGGGCTATATTAATTCCATAGCGACCTTTCTGAAAATTCATTTGCCCATAACTTTTGCTTTCCGCTATGAAAATTCAATTTTTCAGATTCGTTAGAAAGGTATTCACTAACAGATTTAAATATTTTTGATTTCACTCAAATCCGTTTTGTTTTGCACCCGGTACTGTCCGACAAAGTTTTGAATTCAATTTTTGAAACTACAACGCCTTTTCAAGCCTTTTTATAATAATAATTAATTATATTCGTTTTCAATTGTCGATTCAACTCACTTTTCATCTCTATTATTTAAAATATTTATTTTAAATATTCAAAATCCATTATTTTAGCCAATTTAAAAATTTTAAATTGGTTCAGATTTTCTGGGTCGTTACACACACAGGCAATTCACACCATGCAACTGATGGCTATCAATCACACAGAATAAATTCCAATGTTAGACACACAGTCCATTTGCAAGTCCGTCCTGGGTCTGAACGAAACCGGGGGCACTATATACCTCGCAAACCCTTTGATCTCCACGTACGTCTGGACGATCACCACTTATTATCCATATTTCGGGATGCCTCCTAATCAGGACATCAGTTACCATCCAAACGAGGTGAAGATCTCCGGTCTTCGACCACCGTCTTCATCTTCGATTACTTATCGTCGATTTAGTTATTCAGAATGGGATAAACCCGGTCTTTCTGAGCAACTCGCGTATATAATAAACAAGTGCTACACAAACACTACATACGCATCATTTCAATTCATTAGTCGCTAACCGTAAATCAGCAAGAGAACGATTTCCCAAATATTAACCCCAAAGGCCGAAACCAACATCAGATCAACACCCAGGAAAGCATTCGCCTTAGACAACCTTCAGTTAGTTTCTTAATTTCACATCCATATCGTTTATAATATTTTATAACGATTTATCGCTATTTTTATTTATTTTAAAATAGCCAATTTATTCAAAACGACGCTTCGGGCCATAATGCTGCCGTGGCGCTGTTTTTCTTCAGATTTGATTTACACATATCTGAAAATCTAACCGTTGGATCTTCAAAAAATTTACATCATTAGAAAGATCTTTTCAAAATGAATCCAACGGTTCCAGTTTCGGGAAAATCCGACGATTGGATCTCCCGGTATAATCGTTTGAAGATTCGATTTCAAAATACGAACTACAGCGTCGTTATTTGATTTAATATAATTATATTTATATATATATATATATAAATATAATCAATTCTGGTGCTGTTTTTCTTCAGATTTGAATTAAACATTCCAAACAATCCAACCGTTGGATTTTTACAAAGTTGGTGCCGTTGGAAAGATATTTCCAAAGCGAACCCAACGGTTGCGGTTTCGGGAAAATCCGATGGTCGGATCTCCCGCACTAATCGTTTGAAATCATGGTATCAAAATACGAACTGCAGCTTCGTTATTCGATATATTTCAATTCTATTTATATATATGAATATCGATTCTTCGATTTCAAAACTACATGATTTTCATACATTTGATAAAAATGATATTTTTATCTAACTGTCTTCTATTTCAACACTTCACTATTTTTAACAATTCATGTATATAATAAAAGTGTGATTTTTAATGTAAAACAATTTATTTCAAAACTCGACTATTTTATATAGTTAATATAGGTGACAAAAATAGGATTTTTATTATAAAACAATTTATTTCAAGACAAGATTATTTTATATAGTTCATATCGATGATAAAAATAGGATTTTTATTATAAAACAATTTCTTTCAAAATATGAATACCATTCAACGCATGAATTTCTATCCAACGAATGAATATCGATTCAACACATGAAGGTTTTCTATAGTTTATATATATAGATAAAAAGGTGATTTTTCTATTTAAAACACGAATACCATTCAACGCATGAATTTCAATTCAACGAATGAATTTCAATTCAACACATGAAGGTTTTCTATTCAACGAATAAATATAGTTTCAACAAATGAAAATAATTCTAACACATGAATATTATTCAAAATTTCGGCAGCTTAACAACAGGGTAGTTAAAACCGGGACCGTCCCTAGTACGGCTCCTCGCTCTACCTTAAAGCCTCGCAGCTTTTGACAATGGGGAATCATGCATCTAGTTCGCACGCAGGCGGCATGTATATTTTTTTCATTTCCACAAACTAATCCTATGCGGTTTCAACCAGATATTTCTCAACCCCAAACGGGTATTTTTCAACCACAAATAATTTCAATCAACCATTCGCTATCAATCAATTTTCACACCAATCACAACCAATAAATATCGTCCATGGTTTGTGGACGAGGGGCGTATATATATTTATATATATTTATATATAGCCTTTCACTTCTATTTCAACACATATATAATTTTTACAACGCATATACAACTTATACATCGAACGTACAACTTATACAACGCTTATACAAGAGGTGTACGACGATTATATAACTCATACATCGACTATATAATTTATACATCGTCGTTTTCCATATCGTTTATAAATTAGAAATCTCACATTGGGTTCCACTCCACCAAAAATAGCAGAAGGCTCAGAAAAATATGCGGTCTGTTCTAGAATGTAGAAGATGTCCACACGAGTCCACTGTCTCTTGTTTCACTGAATTTCATCAACACATGAGAAAGATACGATTATTCAAAGTTTGCAACAGTTTAAAGGTGTTAAAACAGTTGAAAATAAACAAAGCCGTATACCTCGTTTGAATCTTCAAAACTAGGTTTCAAATTATCTTCAAATCCGTTGATCATTGCATCGATCAGCCAGCGCCACCTTGACGGGCTAGGAGAGGCGCACGTGCGCCAGGGAGGGGGCCGAACTCGGCGGTCTCTGGGCGGCGGAATCGTGCTCGAAACGGTGAGACTTTGGAGGCTCCTATCTCGAGAACGACGACACGAGGGGCGGTGAGGTTGGTATGGATTTAAAGAGCGTGAGGAGTACTTCAAAAACCTCAACGGGGGCGTTCGATATTAGTGCGTGTGGAAGGAGAAAAGGAGGAGAGAAGATTGGAAGAGCGGCCGTCGTCGAATCGGGGAGAGAGAAAAGGGTTTCCGCCTTTTTTTTTTATTTTTTTATTATTTTATAAAAAATCAGATTGGCCGGGGAGTTTTAAAAGGGGTTTTCTGACACGACCTCCAATCTAAACCCAATGACTGTCGTCCCTAGCATTTTACCCCCATTCCGAACACAATGTGATATGTTTTGTAGGCCCATTCGAATGTTTTAGTCAGTTTTCCTTCAAATTAAAATATAAAACATTCAATATTTAATTTGAACGTACATTTCAATTTGCCAGGGCCACAAACTAATTCGAAAAATTCCAGAAAAATAAATCTGGCTATGTTTTGACGATACGGTCCCAACAAAACTAGTTTCGTCGAATTCTGATACCGTTTGAAAAATGGCCCATTTCTGGTAGATCCAATTTAACTGTAATTGACCAAAACACGTTTTCCTTTGCCACGCTCACCTACTAGCTTCAAAAATAATGAAATTTGAAACCTAGTAATAACTTCACATCCCGGATCCAACAAAAGTGGTTTCGTCGAATTCTGAGGTCTTTTGCAAAACGGCCATTTTCATGGGCTATATAGTTTCTATAGCGACCTTTCAGAAAATTCATTTGGCCATAACTTTTGTTTCCCGCTACGAAACTTCGATTTTTCAGATTCGTTAGAAAGGTATTCACTAACAGATTTAAATATTTTTGGTTTCAATCAAATCCGTTTTGTTTTGCACCCGGTACAGTCTGTCTAAGTTTGAATTCAAATTTTGAAACTACCGCGCCATTTCAGGCCTTGTTTATAATTCAAAGTAACTATATTTATTTTCAAACGTCGATTCAAACTCACTTTTCATTGCTATTGTTTAAAATATTTATTTTAAATATTTAAAATCCACAATTTTAGCCAATTTAAAATTTTTGAATTGGTTCAGATTTTCCGGGTCGTTACAATCTCCCCCACTTAAAACTTTTCGTCCCCGAAAAGGAACAAAGTCGAAAGTGGTTTGATTAATCAACTCTACGTTCAATCCGGCTTCCATTCTCCAACATTTCAGTTTCTGAGAAATTTCAAATTCTTTAAAAATTTGGCTAACACCCGGAATTTTCGAAAAATTTCGCCATAACCTCCTTTGTACCGGGAGGGGTTTGGAAATTTATTGGGCCGTATTAGGTACCTAATAAATCCTAATAAGCATACACATATTTATAGTGATATATTCTGGTGTTTACAGGGGAGCGTGTATAGATAATAACTCCCGAGAATAAATTCTCGTCACCCTGTCAAAGCCTGAGGGAGTGTGTATTTTAATTGCTCCAGAGGATAAATCCTCGTCACCTCGTCCCGTGTGGGAAATAAATAATCCATGTGCCGTATCTAATGACTAGAGAGACGTGATTATTGTCAACTCCAGACCCATGTGGTTTTTTTATTAATCTGGCAATTTATCGTTACAAATTTTATATGGTCATATCAGTCATCAGTTCAACCTGTAAAATATAGTCATCGCCATACAAGCCTCTCGCTCATATGGTAAATCTTCCACCTCGTCACACAAGCTCCAAATGATTATGTGGTATATGATTAAGTATGCCTATCTTCAGAAGTATGCCATGTAATGTAGTTCAAAATTAATTAATGTTACTATCCTATGGCGATGTTTATTATTACACACAGAATAACCAGCACTCCACATCCAATGGCATTCACAGGAGTTCATATATTAATATTTCGCATCCAACTCATTAAGGTTTACCTATTTGTCGGGCACGCAAATAAAATCTTTACTCAATAGCTATCTGATTACCTGTTCAAACATATATAATGCACATGTATATATTTCTATCTATTTTTAAATCAGTTCAATGTGTTATTCAATTGAATAAATTCTACCATTATTCTCTTATTAATTAAATTAACTATTTTTTCAACAATTTTAATTAATCAAATCTACTATCACACAACACAAACAACAATCAATTTGTTTTTAACCTTTCAAAATCATACAAATTAATTCCTATACTCTTTTAAAATCATTCAGACCATAGAATTAAAAGTGCACATCCATGGAAAGAAAATAACAACAGAGTAGAGAACTAATTGGTAATGCAAAGTATGGTAAATGTACCTTGCACTTGAGTCAATCAGAGATATCCACTCGGCACCTAGGATAGGCTTTCTGAATGCTCTCCACAGTTATGGTTTTTGTAGTACTTCTCATGATCGCCAGTTTTATTATCACGACTTCATTGATAGATAAAATATCTGCTCTTCAGAAGGATGATCACATCATTCAGAAGATCAGAGAGATAATTCAGCAAGGCGAACCCTCGAGTTTTCAGGTTGATAATGATGGGGTTCTAAGGCTAAAAGGTCGAATCTGTGTTCCTAACATTGCTGAACTCCGAAAGGAAGTACTGGATGAATGCCACAAGTCAAAACTTAGTATCCATCCGGGAGTAAGCAAAACAAAACGGATTTGAGTGAAACCAAAAATATTTAAATACGTTAGTGAAATGCTATATATATATATATATATATATATATATATATATATATATATATATACGCCCCTCGTCCACAAACCATGGACGATATTTATTGGTTGTGATTGGTGTGAAAATTGATTGATAGCGAATGGTTGATTGAAATTGTTTGTGGTTGAAATTGATTGATTGTGGTTGAAAAATACCCGTTTGTGGTTGAGAAATATTTGGTTGAAACCACATAAGATTAGTTTGTGGAAATGAAAAAAATATACATGCCGCCTGCGTGCGAACTAGATGCATGATTCCCCATTGTCAAAAGCTGCGAGGCTTTAAGGTAGAGCGAGGAGCCGTACTATGGACGGTCCCGGTTTTAACTACCCTGCCGTTATGCTGCCGAAATTTTGAATAATATTCAGGTGTTAGAATTATTTTCCTGTGTTGAAACTATATTCGTCTGTTTAATAGAAAACCTTCATGTGTTGAATAGAAATTCATTCGTTGAATCATATTCGTGTGTTGAATGGCATTCGTGTTTTAAATAAATTATTTTAACAATAAAAATCACATTTTTACCCTATATATATAAACTATAGAAAACCTTCATGTGTTGGATCGAAATTCATTCGTTGAATAGAAATTCATGTGTTGAATGGTATTCGTGTTTTAAATATAAAAATCACCTTTTTATCTATATATATAAACTATAGAAAACATTCATGTGTTGAATCGAAATTCATTCGTTGAATAGAAATTCATGTGTTGAATGGTATTCGTGTTTTAAATATAAAAAATCACCTTTTTGTCTATATATATAAACTATAGAAAACCTTCATGTGTTGAATCGAAATTCATTCGTTGAATTGAATTCATGTGTTGAATGGTATTCATATTTTGAAATAGATTGTTTTATAATAAAAATCACATTTTTGTCATCTATATGAACTATATAAAATAGTCGTGTTTAGAAAGGAATTGTTTTATAATAAAAATCCTATTTTTATCACCTATATTAACTATATAAAATAGTCGTGTTTTGAAATAAATCATTTTACAATAAAAATCACATTTTTACTGTATACATGAATTGTTAAAAATAGTGAAGTGTTGAAATAGAAGTCAGTTAGATAAAAATATCATTTTTATCAAATGTATGAAAATCATGTAGTTTTGAAATCGAAGAATCGATATTCATATATATAAATAGAATTGAAATATATCGAATAACGAAGCTGCAGTTCGTATTTTGATACCATGATTTCAAACGATTAGTGCGGGAGATCCGACCATCGGATTTTCCCGAAACCGCAACCGTTGGGTTCGCTTTGGAAATATCTTTCCAACGGCACCAACTTTGTAAAAATCCAACGGCTGGATTGTTTGGAATGTTTAATTCAAATCTGAAGAAAAACACGCCAGAATCGATTATATATATATATATATATATAAATATAATTATATTAAATCGAATAACGACGCTGCAGTTCGTATTTTGAAATCGAATCTTCAAACGATTATACCGGGAGATCCAACCGTCGGATTTTCCCGAAACTGGAACTGTTGGATTCATTTTGAAAAGATCTTTCTAATGATGTAAATTTTGCGAAGATCCAACGGTTAGATTTTCAGATATGTGTAAATCAAATCTGAAGAAAAACAGCGCCACGGCAGCATTATGGCCCGAAGCGTCGTTTTGAATAAATTGGCTATTTTAAAATAAATAAAAATAGCGATAAATCATTATAAAATATTATAAACGATATGGATGTGAAATTAAGAAACTAACTGAAGGTTGTCTAAGACGAATGCTTTCCTGGGTGTTGATTTGATGTTGGTTTCGGCCTTCAGGGTTAATATTTGGGAAATCGTTCTCTTGCTGATTTACGGTTAGCGACTAATGAATTGAAATGATGTGTATGTAGTGTTTGTGTAGCACTTGTTTGTTATATACGCGAGTTGCTCAGAAAGACCGGGTTTATCCCATTCTGAATAACTGAATCGACGATAAGTTATCGAAGATGAAGACGGTGGTCGAAGACCGAAGATCTTCACCTCGTTTGGATGGTAACTGATGTCCTGATTGGGAGGCATCCCGAAATATGGATAATAAGTGGTGATCGTCCAGATGTACGTGGAGATCGAAGGGTTTGCGAGGTATACAGTGCCTCCGGTTTCGTTCAGACCCAGAACGGACTTGCAAATGGACAGTGTGTCTGACATTGGAATTTATTCTGTGTGATTGATAGCTATCAGTTGCACGGTGTGAATTGCCTGTGTGGCATGCTAAGATGCAGTGATCAGGGCTTCTGTTGAAAAGCAAAGTCTTGTGGTGATGATCAAAGCACCGCCTGTGTGGCATAGCTTTGTGTATAACGTGAATTTGCGAGCCTCACACCCCGGTATGAACCAGAAACGGGAGAAAGGACCTCAGGGGGGACGTGCGTTTTCTTTCTAGCTAGAAGTGGCGTTAGTGGTTTTACACGCCCTGACGAGTTTGACTTATGTGGTTGTTACTGTTGCGAGGCGCCTCGGTTATATCGGTCGATCCGGGACCGATAGAGTCATTTGTTGGCTCATTGACGCCCCAAAGGGCGGAGAAACGCATTGTTCAGGCATTATAATCCACTCCGTGTGGACCGGCCCTGACGATCTAAGGTACTGTTGCGGCTGTGCCTGAGACAAGGGCTAGAGCGTCTCGAATTCGGTAAGGACTATCTTTTGCCTTGGTTCAGGATGGAAATCCAATTTCCAAAAACGAAATCATGCGGTTTTGATTGTATATATATATGGAGACATGATATATGGTACCCATGCCGTCTATGATTGATAGTTATGATTGAAATTGTTTTCGAAACCTATAAACACTAGTAAAAATATCAAATGCTTTTGTTTTATTCGTATCAAGCATATTTTGGCCATTATAAGGTAAAACTCTATCCTCCAGTTTGCGTTGCGTTGTGTGATGGCAATTGAGTCTTATAATGGCTTCATTTTTATAAAAAGCATTGCGATGTTTAAAAGAATGATTTGTTTTAAAGCACTGGCAATCCAATGGAGTAAACCCGTTCCACGAAAGTGGCGTGGTCCTGTGAATGGCCATATTTTAAATGTGTTGAGTAGATTTCTCATACCAGTCCCATGACTGACTCGTAGTTTGTTTCACTTTCAAACTCGGGTGTCCCTTTTTCTACACGGGCAGCCTTGTATTTAGGTTTTAGCTGGCTTTCTCTGGATAGCTGGAGCTGAAGATGGATTCTATCATTTATCTCTTTTTATGCTGTTCAGTTCCTATTGTACATTATGTTTGTTTTTCCGCTGTAGACATATATGTGCAGCTGAACTGTATTTGTAGTAAGTATGATCCTGTATACTGTGTAACTCTGATATTTATGTTTATCCAGTGTAATATTTGTTCATTATCTGGTGTATTTATTTAATTCTGTTCTGCTATTATCTGTTTATATGTTATATTCCAAGGATTACCCTTGCCACCGTCAGTACGGGGTTTGGGGTCGTCTCATTTGGTTGTAAGGACCCGTAACTTCCCCGCGAAGGAAGAGCGGATACTTCGAGAAAAACACACATCGGAACGCAGACGGGAGAACATTTCATTGTACATTACAACAATTCCATCAGAATACAAGAATATACAGAGTATAAATGAATAAATATTACACAGAAATATCAGAGATTACAATAAATTACATAGCAGCGGAAAATAATACAATACACAACTAGAAGAGATATACGGATACAATGCTTTCCAGATATCATTCCAGCTGTAAACCAGGATCCTGTGAATATAAATCTGCAAAACCAAAACTACTAGCTGCCCGTGTCAAAATAAGGGCACCTAGAGTTTAGGTTAAAACAATAAACTCCAGGTCAGTCATGTGACTGGTGTGAGAACTAAAACAGTTATTAATCTTTATTTTAAAGTTAGGTAAATCAAGGGACCACGCCGTATGACACGGAACGGGTTTCCTCCCAAGAATACCAGTGCATATAACAACAGCGCAATGCTAAATAAAGAAAAATGAAGCTATTATGAGACCCAGGTCCTATCACACAATGCAACGCAAGCCGGGGATAGGGTTTTCCCTTATAATAGCCAAAGCATGCTTGATAGTTTAAAACAAGTCATTTGATACTATTATAAGTGTATAGTGTTTAAAACAATTTCAATCATAAATATCAATCATAGACGGCACGGGTACCATATATCATGTCGCCTTATTAGGCTCTACAATCAAAACCGCAAATGTCACATATTTGGAAGTTGGATTTCCATCTGTGAACCGAGGCAAAAGATAGTCCTCACCGAATTCGAGACGCTCTAGTTCGCCCCTCAGGCAAGTACTCAGTCAAGCCTTTGGATCGTCAGGGCCGGTCCACACGGAGTGGATTAAAATGCCTGAACATGCGTTTCCCGGCCCTTTGGGGCGTGAGTAAGCCAACGAATGACTACTCCATCTGTAATGACCCGCATTCTACGCATCGGGGGATCGTAGAATATTTATTTCTCTCCCATATGAAGTTGTATGGTCATGTAACCTTGGGAAACATCTATTAGAGTCATTTCCCATGCTTACGATTTTTGTCGATTTTTAAATGACCATTTTGCCCCTAGTTGGTACTGTTTTGGCCATAACTTTTGATCGTAAAGGAATTTTGACCTAAAACCACTTCCATTGGATTCGTTTGATGGTTTACCTTTCCGTAGAGTGGTCATTATAGCCAAACGGACTTACCGTTTGGGAGATATGGCTGAAACAAGGTTTGGAGGGTGAAAAACTGTTTAACCGGGCCAAATCGGGTGATTAGTGAGTAGGCCCATAACCCATTTCGGGATTAGGGTTATGGGGAGGCTGAAATGAGATAGAGGATCATTCCATTTCAGTTTTCTAGCCTCCACTTATCACCAAGGAACCCTAAAAAATGGTCTCCAACCTCTAAATCACCTCCAAATCACCTTTTGGTCAAGGATTTGGCTTAGCAACCTCTAATCAAGGAAGATCTACACCAAAGCAACATTGGAGCTGCTGTTTAGCATTGGGATTCACATCAAATCAGAGATTTATTTCAGATCTTAGTTTATTTTGTGGCTAAGGTGAGTGATTTGCATAGTTTTGCACTAATTATGGCTAATTAGGGATGATTAGTGTTAATTAGCGAATTTAAACATGATAAAATTCTGGAAAAATGTTTATAAAATTTGGAATGATGTTTTAGACCTCTGACATGAATTTGGGTTAATTTGGTTAAGTTTTGCTAATCATATCATAAGTTTCACCTAAACATGCTTAAGGGAAAATATGGGTTTTGGCTATGTTTGATCCATTTTAACCTATCATATTGTTGTTTTGATGTTTGTGGTTGATTATATATGTTTCTATGGCTGTATGGTATGCTTTGTGATTGATTAGAATAGTTGGAATGGTCGAAAACGCCGTCGAGGGGCGTAAACAACTCGCTGGACAAGGTGCAGGAGTTCGGATCGGATGGGGATTGAGGGTTGATCGGATCGCCCTATGGGATTGTGGGACATCACCACGAGTCAAGTCATCTCCTCCGAGCCGAACCATCTGCGCAAGGTCCACGAACATCAACCGTGAACTGCTACCCGATCCGATCCACTCGTGCTTCGTATCACGATCCGACTAGAGGAAAGCAGCATCCACGATCCGATGCACTACGAGACGCCAATCCGAACCAGGGGGAGCCACGAGTTGGAGGAGCGCGATCCGACCCGTATGGGGTATTCCGATCCAAACCGAGGAGATGAGCACGATCTGAAGCAAAGAGAAAGAGGACCGCGATGACGATCCGAACCGTGGCGTGCTGAAGAGCCGATCTGATCCAAATGGGGTATGGAAGGCCGAACCGAACCGATGAAGACTGATAGCCCGAGATGCAAAGGTAGTCCAAATAAAGGGTATTGACTCAGGATCCAGATAGGAACCAATGAGTGGACTTCATGAGTTGGACTTTGCTGCGGGACGTGTGCTAAGGAGTTGTCGACGTTCATAACTTCGATTCACCACTAAAAATGAATGATGGCTACTTATCAGTGCAGTAGGGTCATTATGACCTGAGGGGCAAGGTGATGGTAGCAAGACTACGTTATCAGTGCAGTAGAGTCATTACGACTCGAAGGGCAAAGTGATGCGTAGTAAGACTATGAGCCAGTGCAGTGGGGTTCTTGTGACTCCATGGGGCAGAGTGGATATAGTAAGGATTAGTAAGGCAATGAGCCAGTGCAGTGGGGTTCTTGTGACTCCATGGGGCAAAGTGGACATAGCGAAGGATTTGTGGCTACGTTATCAGTGCAGTGAAGCCATTTATGACTTCATGGGGCAAAGTGATCGTAGCGAGGTATGTTGGGTGATCGAAGTGGTGAATATCGTATGCTTTACGCACTGAGTGAGAGATGTGAGGATGGATGCTATGTTTGATTGTTTGCCATCACTATGACATGAACACCTCCCCCACCTCCGTATCTATACATTGCTTTATGTGGCACCTTAGAGTGTTGTACAGTATGTAGTGCTAACTCTTTGGTTGCAGGTCCAGGTTCAGGTATGTTTTAGTCTACCTGTTATTATTCACTTTAGATGCTTATCGCTCATACCAGGCTTTATGTCTGACCCAGAGTTTTATGTCTCCTCTTATTACTCTGGGTGCTCACACGAGCAGACTAGAGACATGTTAGCTGGTGATGCGCGAGTAGCTGATTCGGAGGCGGGCAGGAGGCTTCCACGTATGATATATATATATACACATTCTCCCTGTGTCGCTGGTGGTCGCTACTTGGGCATTAGTAGTGTACCTCCTTTATCTTGCTTTTGCTTTGAGACAGTTTGAAAGTTGTAATAAGCTATATTTTGGATTTCCGCTGCTATGATGCTTAGTTCTGGTTTTTAGCTTATGCACTGTCTCTCCTGTTTTATGTCAAGTATGTTATTATTATATTTTGTTCTATGCGCTGTGAGATATTCTACAGGTTCTTTGTATGTTCATTCCCTTTTTCCTTCTGACGACCCGTTCCGTGCTAATTGGACAGGTGTACAGCGCACCTTTGGAGTAAATGTCGGTTGGTGCGGGGCGGGGCGTCACACTTGGTATCAGAGCTCTAGCTTGCGTAGTTAACCTAGGGAAAAGCACTAGGGAGAGATAGTACGTATATGAGAGCGCGTATTTGTGATTACTTTGGTTTCCAAAAGCTATATATATATACTATTAGTAGTATAAGAATGAAGTCGCACTGTACTAGCACCACTATGGGGTCGAAAATCGTTTCCCTTTTTCAGATTGACGATGAGCCCAGACACGAGGGGTGCTGGTAGAGGTACCAACCAGGGGAATGCCGCTGACATGAGGGTGATGTTTACTAACCTCATGAGAGACATGCTTAGAGAAGTGCAAGGGGCAGTTCCCAATCCCGGAGTCGGTGTTGGCCCAGTAGTGCAGGCGCCTAGGGTCGATTTCGCCAAGTTGTGCAAAGATTACACTAATCTTGGTGGAAAGCCGTTCCATGGGACGGAGTCGGCCACAGATGTTCAAGACTGAATGGATAGCTGTGACCGTATCTTCGATGACTTGGGTCTTGAGGATGCGATGAAGAGAAGTCCAGCGTCTCGTCAGCTGCAAGGGCGAGCGATGAATTGGTGGAATGCTATTAGAACAGCTACTCCAGAGGACCAGGTTACTTGGGATCAGTTCAAGGCTCGCTTTAGCGAGAAGTTTATTCCAGCTGCCCAGAAGTCAGTGTTGTTCAAGAGGTTCTTGGAACTCAAGCGGAGTGGTAGGGCAGTTTCTGATTATATTGCTGAGTTCGACACTTTGTCGAAGTATGGACTGTCTCTTATCGATACTCCTGAGAAGAAGAATGAGAAGTTCATTACTGGTTTGGATGGATACTTGGGGGAAAGGCTTATCAACCACATCGATGAGACTTTTGAGTCGATTGTGGGGAAGGCTTTGAGATCAGAGAGTCTTTACCCTAAGTCAAAGACTGAGGCTGCATCTGCAGAAGGGCCAAAGCCGCAAGCAGGCGGTGGAGGCAAGAATAACTCTCAGAATAAGAGGAAGCAGGACCAATCTAAGGGTGGCCAGAAAAAGAGCAAGAAGGATGTTGAGTGCTTCAGCTGTGGTAAGAAGGGCCATTATGCTAAAGAATGTCAGGCCAAGCCAGCGGAAAGGAAGTGCTACAACTGTGGTCAAGTGGGACATCATAAGGATAAGTGTCCGCAACCTCTTAAGGAGAAGCAGATTGTGAAAGCATATGCTATTGATGCTGTTCCTTCTTCGTCGAATGCCCCAACTGCGGCGGAGAAAGGAAAGAATGTTTTTATTCAAGGTATGCTTTCTATTTATGATGTACCAGTTCGAGTTTTGTTTGATACTAGGGCTTCCCGTTCCTTCATATCTAGTGACCTGGTAGATAGGTTGGGACTGGAACCCGAGATAGTCGATAGACCATTGGTTGTGACGAACCCGATTGGTGGTTCGACTAGCCTTAGTAAGATTTGCAGGAATTTGGTCTTATCGAGTCATGGATGTATGTTTGTTTGTTATTGCTTTGTTTTGGGCTTTACTGGGTATGACATTATATTGGGAGTCGATTGGCTCCAAATATACGGGGTGGTGGTAGACTATGAGGGCTTTTTGGTGACAGTAAGGGCGGATGATGGGCGGAGGGTAATGTTTGGTAGTCTACCTAGTGATGGGGTTATGGCTAGTTTTGTAAATTCCCTCGACATCCTGCAGGATGAGTTGTCAGATGTGCCCGTGGTTGGCCAATATCCGGATGTCTTCGAGGAGGTGACCGGGCTTCCACCACACTGAGAGATTGAGTTCCGTATTGATTTAGTGAAAGATGCCAGACCTATAGTGATGCCACTTCGTCGCATGGCCCCAAGGGAGCAGCGAGAGCTCGGGGTGCAAGTCAGCAATCTTTTGAAGAAGGGATTTATTAGAAGGAGTGTCTCCGAGTGGGGAGCACCAGTTGTGTTTGCTACTAAGGCAGATGGTTCCCATCGTTTGTGTGTGGACTATCGCGAGTTGAATAAGGTGACGAGGAAGAATAAGTATCCTCTACCGCGGATAAATGATTTGTTTGATCAACTGGAAGGAGAAAGAGTGTTCTCCCAGTTGGACCTCGCTACAGGATTTCATCAGCGACGAGTAGCGAATTAGAGTGTTCCGAAAACGGCATTTAGGACGCCGTCTGGGTTTTATGAGTGGTTGGTCATGCCATTTGGGTTGACCAATGCACCAGCTTACTTTGTGGATCTTATGAATCGAGTATTCAGAGATCAGTTGAATAAGTTTGTTCTTGTGTTCGTGGATGATATCCTTGTTTACTCAAGGACAGAGGAGGAACACAAGGGACACTTGAGGATAGTGATGGAGGTGTTGAGGAAACACCAATTGAAATCTAAATCCTCTAAGTATCATTTTTGGAGAAGGGAAGTGAGGTTCTTGGGTCATGTTGTTTCAGAGAGTGGTATTGCTGTGGACCCTACGAAGGTGGCTACGGTACAGGATTGGCCTACGCCCAAGAATGCAACAGATGTAAGAAGTTTCTTGGGATTAGCTGGATATTACCGTAAGTTTATCCAGGACTTCTCCAAGATAGCAGCACCGTTAACTCAATTGACTAAGAAGAATCAGTCCTTCGTCTGGGACGGAGTGTGTGAGGATGCCTTCAAGTGTCTAAAGGAGAAGTTGACGCTTGCGCCAGTGTTAGTCATTCCTAAAGGGAATTAAGAGATGACGGTATACACGGATGCTTGTGGTACCGGACTGGGTGCTGTATTGATGCAAGGAGGTAGGGTTGTAGCTTATGCTAGTCGACAGCTAAAGCCTCATGAGAAGAAGTATCCTACCCATGATTTGGAATTAGCAGCGATCGTGTTTGCGCTGAAGATGTGGAGACACTATCTCTTGGGAGAAAGATTTGAGTTGTTTACCGATCATAAATCGTTAAAGTATCTCTTCTCTCAGAAAGATCTGAATCTCCGTCAGCAAAGATGGTTAGAGTTCTTGGCTTCGTATGATTTTGATATCGCATATACACCTGGGAAAGGTAATGCGGTAGACGATGCCTTGAGTAGGAGACATGCCAGCTTAGGGGCTATGTTTCTTGAATGGAAGCAACTTGAGTATATAGCGGGGTTTGATTTCAGACCAAGGTGCAAATTGGATCCAGTTATGCTAGCTAGTTTGACGATTAGACCCACTTTGATAGAGCGGATCGGCTCTAGTCAGAGGGACGATCCTAACCTATTGGAAATCATCTCCAAGTTACAGATGGGTATTGATGAGGAGATGAGTGTGTATGGGCTTGATCGAGATGGATGGCTTCAGAAGAATGGAAGACTAGTAGTGCCCAACGTGAATGGTTTGAGAGACGAAGTGCTTAGAGAATGTCATCACTCAAAACTAACTATACATCCCGGTGGTAATAAGATGTATCAAGACATGAGACAGACTTACTACTGGGAAGGGATGAAAAGAGACGTTGGGAAGTTTATATCCAAATGCATGAATTGCCAGCTAGTTAAAGCCGAGCAAAAGAAGCCTAGTGGGTTGTTGCAACCATTAGAAATTCCCGAATGGAAATGGGAGCAAGTCTCGATGGATTTCATCGATGGTTTACCAAGGACTAGATCGGGATATGATAGCATTTGGGTAATTGTGGATCGATTGACTAAAAGTGCAAGATTTATACCAGTCAAATCGACCAGAACGGAAGCCAAGTTGGCAGAACTGTATATGAAGTGGGTAGTGAGATTTCATGGAGTACCCAAAAGCATTGTGAGTGACCGAGACCCGTTGTTCACTAGTGGGTTTTGGAAAAGCTTACATGAGGCTCTAGGGTCAGGATTACATCTCAGTACCGCATATCATCCTCAGACCGACGGTCAGACGGAGAGGGTGAATCGTATATTGGAAGATCTCTTGAGAGCTTGTATATTGGATTTTGGTGGATCATGGGATGGCCATTTGCATCTAGTAGAGTTTGCATATAATAATAGCTACCAATCCAGTATCGATATGGCTCCATATGAAGCTTTGTACGGAAGACCGTGCAACTCACCATCATGTTGGATAGAGACTGACGAGAAGTTTATGCTTGGACCAGATGTGGTGAGGGAAACTTCGGATAAGATTAAGATCATACATCAACGAATGAAGGCTGCCCAAGATAGGCAGAAGAGTTATGCTGATAAGAGGAGAAGAGACTTGAGATTCTCCGTTGGTGACTTGGTGTTTGTCAAGATCACTCCGTTGAAAAGCGTGATACGATTTGGCAGGAGAGGCAAGTTGGCACCAAGATTTGTCGGCCCATTCCCTGTTCTTGAACTAGTCGGGAATTTGGCTTATAGAGTTGGCTTACCAGAGAAGATGGCGGGAGTTCACAATGTGTTTCATGTTTCCCAATTAAGGAAGTTCGTTCACGACTCATATATGACTATTTCACCTGATCAGTTAGAGGACTTCGAAGTAGAACCCGAGGCGGTTGGGAACCGCAAGCCGATTCGTATTGTGGGGCACGATACGAAGCAACTTCGAAGGAAGGCAGTGAAGCTAGTCAAGGTTCAGTGGGGTGAGAACGAGAATGATTGTACTTGGGAGACATAGGAGAGCATTAGGAAGGCGTATCCAGAACTCTTTGCCTGGTAAGACTTACTTCGTAATTTACATTTTCCGCATGCTAGGGTAGACTTGTTTTGCTTGTTGCATGTTTGATTTTTGTTTTATGATTGATAGGCATGCGGGGCCTTTGTGTGTGTTTTGATTAAGGAATTTCGGGGGCGAAATTTCTTGGGGGAGGGGGGGGGGGGGGGGAGAGTGTAATGACCCGCATTCTACGCATCGGGGGATCGTAGAATATTTATTTCTCTCCCATATGAAGTTGTATGGTCATGTAACCTTGGGAAACATCTATTAGAGTCATTTCCCATGCTTATGATTTTTGTCAATTTTTAAATGACCATTTTGCACCTAGTTGGTACTGTTTTAGCCATAACTTTTGATCGGAGAGGAATTTTGACCTGAAACCACTTCCATTGGATTCGTTTGATGGTTTACCTTTCAGTGGAGTGGTCATATTAGCCAAACGGACTTACCGTTTGGGAGATATGGCTGAAACAAGGTTTGGAGGGTGAAAAACTACTTAACTGGGCCAAATCGGGTGATTAGTGAGTAGGCCCATAACCCATTTCAGGATTAGGGTTATGGGGAGGCTGAAATGAGATAAAGGATCATTCCATTTCAGTTTTCTAGCCTCCACTTATCACCAAGGAACCCTAAAAAAATGGCCTCCAACCTCTAAATCACCTCCAAATCACCTTTTGGTCAAGGATTTGGCTTAGCAACCTCTAATCAAGGAAGATCTACACCAAAGCAACATTGGAGCTGCTGTTTAGCATTGGGATTCACATCAAATCAGAGATTTATTTCAGATCTTAGTTTATTTTGTGGCTAAGGTGAGTGATTTGCATAGTTTTGCACTAATTATGGCTAATTAGGGATGATTAGTGTTAATTAGCGAATTTAAACATGATAAAATTCTGGAAAAATGTTTATAAAATTCGGAATGATGTTTTAGACCTCTGACATGAATTTGGGTTAATTTGGTTAAGTTTTGCTAATCATATCATAAGTTTCACCTAAACATGCTTAAGGGAAAATATGGGTTTTGGCTATGTTTGATCCATTTTAACCTATCATATTGTTGTTTTGATGTTTGTGGTTGATTATATATGTTTCTATGGCTGTATGGTATGCTTTGTGATTGATTAGAATAGTTGGAATGGTCGAAAACACCGTCGAGGGGTGTAAACAACTCGCTGGACAAGGTGCAGGAGTTCGGATCGGATGGGGATTGAGGGTTGATCGGATCGCCCTATGGGATTGTGGGACATCACCACGAGTCAAGTCATCTCCTCCGAGCCGAACCATCTGCGCAAGGTCCACGAACATCAACCGTGAACTGCTACCCGATCCGATCCACTCGTGCTTCGTATCACGATCCGACTAGAGGAAAGAAGCATCCACGATCCGATGCACTACGAGACGCCAATCCGAACCAGGGGGAGCCACGAGTTGGAGGAGCGCGATCCGACCCGTATGGGGTATTCCGATCCGAACCGAGGAGAGGAGCACAATCTGAAGCGAAGAGAAAGAGGACCGCGATGACGATCCGAACCGTGGCGTGCTGAAGAGCCGATCTGATCCAAATGGGATATGGAAGGCCGAACCGAACCGATGAAGACTGATAACCCGAGATGCAAAGGTAGTCCAAATGAAGGGTATTGACTCAGGATCCAGATAGGAACCAATGGGTGGACTTCATGAGTTGGACTTTGCTGCGGGACGTGTGCTAAGGAGTTGTCGATGTTCATAACTTCGATTCACCACTAAAAATGAATGATGGCTACTTATCAGTGCAGTAGGGTCATTATGACCTGAGGGGCAAGGTGATGGTAGCAAGACTACGTTATCAGTGCAGTAGAGTCATTACGACTCGAGGGGCAAAGTGATGCGCAGTAAGACTATGAGCCAGTGCAGTGGGGTTCTTGTGACTCCATGGGGCAGAGTGGACATAATAAGGATTAGTAAGGCTATGAGCCAGTGTAGTGCGGTTCTTGTGACTCCATGGGGCAAAGTGGACATAGCGAAGGATTTGTGGCTACGTTATCAGTGCAGTGAAGCCATTTATGACTTCATGGGGCAAAGTGATCGTAGCGAGGTATGTTGGGTGATCGAAGTGGTGAATATCGTATGCTTTACGCACTGAGTGAGAGATGTGAGGATGGATGCTATGTTTGATTGTTTGCCATCACTATGACATGCACACCTCCCCCACCTCCGTATCTATACATTGTTTTATGTGGCACCTTAGAGTGTTGTACAGTATGTAGTGCTAACTCTTTGGTTGCAGGTCCAGGTTCAGGTATGTTTTAGTCTACCTGTTATTATTCACTTTAGATGCTTATCGCTCATACCAGGCTTTATGTCTGACCCAGAGTTTTATGTCTCCTCTTATTACTCTGGGTGCTCACACGAGCAGACTAGAGACAGGTTAGCTGGTGATGCGCGAGTAGCTGATTCGGAGGCGGGCAGGAGGCTTCCACGTATGATATATATATATATATATATATATATATATATATACACACACATTCTCCCTGTGTCGCTGGTGGTCGCTACTTGGGCATTAGTAGTGTACCTCCTTTATCTTGCTTTTTCTTTGAGACAGTTTGAAAGTTGTAATAAGCTATATTTTGGATTTCCGCTGCTATGATGCTTAGTTCTGGTTTTTAGCTTATGCACTGTCTCTCCTGTTTTATGTCAAGTATGTTATTATTATATTTTGTTCTATGCGCTGTGAGACATTCTACAGGTTCTTTGTATGTTCATTCCCTTTTTCCTTCTGACGACCCGTCCCGTGCTAACTGGACATGTGTACAGCGCACCTTTGGAGTAAATGTCGGTTGGTGCGGGGCGGGGCGTCACACTTGGTATCAGAGCTCTAGGTTGCATAGTTAACCTAGTGAAAGACACTAGGGAGAGATAGTACGTATATGAGAGCGCGTATTTGCGATTACTTTGGTTTCCAAAAGCTATATATATACTATTAGTAGTATAAGAATGAAGTCGCACTGTACTAGCACCACTATAGGGTCGTTAATCGTTTCCCTTTTTCAGATTGACGATGAGCCAAGACACGAGGGGTGCGGGTAGAGGGACCAACCAGGGGAATGCCGCTGACATGAGGGAGATGTTTACTAACCTCATGAGAGACAAGGTTAGAGAAGTGCAAGGGGCAGTTCCCAATCCCGGAGTTGGTGTTGGCCCAGTAGTGCAGGCGCCTAGGGTCGATTTCGCCCAGTTGTGCAAAGATTACACTAATCTTGGTGGAAAGCCGTTCCACGGGACGGAGTCGGCCATAGATGTTCAAGACTGGATGGATAGCTGTGACCGTATCTTCTATGACTTGGGTCTTGAGGATGCGATAAAGAGAAGGCTAGCGTCTCGTCAGCTGCAAGGGCGAGCGATGAATTGGTGGAATGCTATTAGAACAGCTACTCCAGAGGACCAGGTTACTTGGGATCAGTTCAAGGCTCGCTTTAGCGAGAAGTTTATTCCAGCTGCCCAGAAGTCAGTGTTGTTCAAGAGGTTCTTGGAACTCAAGCAGAGTGGTAGGGCAGTTTCTGATTATATTGCTGAGTTCGACACTTTGTCGAAGTATGGACTGTCTCTTATCGATACTCCTGAGAATAAGAATGAGAAGTTCATTACTGGTTTGGATGGATACTTGGGGGAAAGGCTTATCAACCACATCGATGAGACTTTTGAGTCGATTGTGGGGAAGGCTTTGAGATCAGAGAGTCTTTACCCTAAGTCAAAGAATGAGGCTGCATCTGCAGAAGGGCCAAAGCCGCAAGCAGGCGGTGGAGGCAAGAATAACTCTCAGAATAAGAGGAAGCAGGACCAATCTAAGGGTGGCTAGAAAAAGAGCAAGAAGGATGTTGAGTGCTTCAGCTGTGGTAAGAAGGGCCATTATGCTAAAGAATGTCAGGCCAAGCCAGCGGAAAGGAAGTGCTGCAACTATGGTCAAGTGGGACATCATAAGGATAAGTGTCCGCAACCTCTTAAGGAGAAGCAGATTGTGAAAGCATATGCTATTGATGCTGTTCCTTCTTCGTCGAATGCCCCAACTGCGGCAGAGAAAGGAAAGAATGTTGTTATTCAAGGTATGCTTTCTATTTATGATGTACCAGTTCGAGTTTTGTTTGACACTGGGGCTTCCCGTTCCTTCATATCTAGTGACCTGGTAGATAGGTTGGGACTGGAACCCGAGATTGTCGATAGACCATTGGTTGTGACGAACCCGATTGGTGGTTCGACTAGCCTTAGTATGATTTGCAGGAATTTGGTCTTATCGAGTCATGGATGTATGTTTGTTTGTGATTGCTTTGTTTTGGGCTTTACTAGGTATGGCATTATATTGGGAGTCGATTGGCTCCAAAGATACGGGGTGGTGGTAGACTGTGAGGGCTATTTGGTGACAGTAAGGGCGAATGATGGGCGGAGGGTAGTGTTTGGTAGTCTACCTAGTGATGGGGTTATGGCTAGTTTTGTAAATTCCCTCGACATCCCGCAGGATGAGTTGTCAGATGTGCCCGTGGTTGGCCAGTATCCGGACGTCTTCGAGGAGGTGACCGGGCATCCACCACACCTAGAGATTGAGTTCCGTATTGATTTAGTGAAAGATGCCAGACCTATAGTGATGCCACTTCGTCGCATGGCACCAAGGGAGCAGCGAGAGCTCGGGGTGCAAGTCAGCAATCTTTTGAAGAAGGGATTTATTAGAAGGAGTGTCTCCGAGTGGGGAGCACCAGTTGTGTTTGCCACTAAGGCAGATGGTTCCCTTCGTTTGTGTGTGGACTATCGCGAGTTGAATAAGGTGATGAGGAAGAATAAGTATCCTCTACCGCGGATAGATGATTTGTTTGATCAACTGGAAGGAGCAAGAGTGTTCTCCCAGTTGGACCTCGCGACAGGATTTCATCAGCTACGAGTAGCGGATGAGAGTGTTCCGAAAACGGCATTTAGGACGCCGTCTGGGTTTTATGAGTGGTTGGTCATGCCATTTGGGTTGACCAATGCACCAGCTTACTTTGTGGATCTTATGAATCGAGTATTCAGAGATCAGTTGAATAAGTTTGTTCTTGTGTTCATGGATGATATCCTTGTTTACTCAAGGACAGAGGAGGAACACAAGGGACACTAGAGGATAGTGATGGAGCTGTTTAGGAAACACCAATTGAAAGCGAAATTCTCTAAGTGTCATTTTTGGAGAAGGGAAGTGAGGTTCTTGGGTCATGTTGTTTCAGAGAGTGGTATTGCCGTGGACCCTGCGAAGGTGGCTACGGTACAGGATTAGCCTACGCCCAAGAATGCAACAGATGTAAGAAGTTTCTTGGGATTAGCTGGATATTATCGTAAGTTTATCCAGAACTTCTCCAAGATAGCAGCACCGTTAACTCAATTGACTAAGAAGAATCAGTCCTTCGTCTGGGACGGAGTGTGTGAGGATGCCTTCAAGAGTCTAAAGGAGAAGTTGACGTGTACGCCAGTGTTAGTCATTCCTAAAGGGAATTAAGAGATGACGGTATACACGGATGCTTGTGGTACCGGACTGGGTGCTGTATTGATGCAAGGAGGTAGGGTTGTAGCTTATGCTAGTCGACAGCTAAAGCCTCATGAGAAGAAGTATCCTACCCATGATTTGGAATTAGCAGCGACCGTGTTTGCGCTGAAGATGTGGAGACACTATCTCTTGGGAGAAAGATTTGAGTTGTTTACCGATCATAAATCGTTAAAGTATCTCTTCTCTCAGAAAGATCTGAATCTCCGTCAGCAAAGATGGTTAGAGTTCTTGGCTTCGTATGATTTTGATATCGCATATACACCTGGGAAAGGTAATGCGGTAGCCGATGCCTTGAGTAGGAGACATGCCAGCTTAGGGGCTATGTTTCTTGAATGGAAGCAACTGGAGTATATAGCGGGGTTTGATTTCAGACCAAGGTGCAAATTGGATCCAGTTATGCTAGCTAGTTTGACGATCAGACCCACTTTGATAGAGCGGATCGGCTCTAGTCAGAGGGACGATCCTAACCTATTGGAAATCATCTCCAAGTTACAGATGGGTATTGATGAGGAGATGAGTGTGTATGGGCTTGATCGAGATGGATGGCTTCAGAAGAATGGAAGACTAGTTGTGGCCAACGTGAATGGTTTGAGAGATGAAGTGCTTAGAGAATGTCATCACTCAAAACTAACTATACATCCCGGTGGTAATAAGATGTATCGAGACATGAGACAGACTTATTATTGGGAAGGGATGAAAAGATACGTTGGGAAGTTTATATCCAAATGCATGAATTGCCAGCTAGTTAAAGCCGAGCAAAAGAAGCCTAGTGGGTTGTTGCAACCATTAGAAATTCCCGAATGGAAATGGGAGCAAGTCTCGATGGATTTCATCGATGGTTTACCAAGGACTAGATCGGGATATGATAGCATTTGGGTAATTGTGGATCGATTGACTAAAAGTGCAAGATTTATACCAGTCAAATCGACCAGAACGGCAGCCAAGTTGGCAGAACTGTATATGAAGTGGGTAGTGAGATTTCATGGAGTACCCAAAAGCATTGTGAGTGACCGAGACCCGTTGTTCACTAGTGGGTTTTGGAAAAGCTTACAAGAGGCTCTAGGGTCAGGATTACATCTCAGTACCGCATATCATCCTCAGACCGACGGTCAGACGGAGAGGGTGAATCGTATATTGGAAGATCTCTTGAGAGCTTGTATATTGGATTTTGGTGGATCATGGGATGACCATTTGCATCTAGTAGAGTTTGCATATAATAATAGCTACCAATCCAGTATCGATATGGCTCCATATGAAGCTTTGTACGGAAGACCGTGCAACTCAACATCATGTTGGATAGAGACTGGCGAGAAGTTTATGCTTGGACCAGATGTGGTGAGGGAAACTTCGGATAAGATTAAGATCATACAGCAACGAATGAAGGCTGCCCAAGATAGGCAGAAGAGTTATGCTGATAAGAGGAGAAGAGACTTGAGATTCTCCGTTGGTGACTTGGTGTTTGTCAAGATCACTCCGTTGAAAAGCGTGATACGATTTGGCAGGAGAGGCAAGTTGGCACCAAGATTTGTCGGCCCATTCCCTGTTCTTGAACTAGTCGGGAATTTGGCTTATAGAGTTGGCTTACCAGAGAAGATGGCGGGAGTTCACAATGTGTTTCATGTTTCCCAATTAAGGAAGTTCGTTCACGACTCATATATGACTATTTCACCTGATCAGTTAGAGGACTTCGAAGTAGAACCCGAGGCGGTTGGGAACCGCAAGCCGATTCGTATTGTGGGGCACGATACGAAGCAACTTCGAAGGAAGGCGGTGAAGCTAGTCAAGGTTCAGTGGGGTGAGAACGAGAATGATTGTACTTGGGAGACAGAGGAGAGCATTAGGAAGGCGTATCCAGAACTCTTTGCCTGGTAAGACTTACTTCATAATGTAGATTTTCCGCATGCTAGGGTAGACTTGTTTTGCTTGTTTCATGTTTGATTGTTGTTTTGTGATTGATAGGCATGCGGGACCTTTGTGTGTGTTTTGATTAAGGAATTTCGGGGGCGAAATTTCTTATGGGGGGGAGAGTGTAATGACCCGCATTCTACGCATCGGGGGATCGTAGAATATTTATTTCTCTCCCATATGAAGTTGTATGGTCATGTAACCATGGGAAACATCTATTAGAGTCATTTCCCATGCTTACGATTTTTGTCGATTTTTAAATGACCATTTTGCCCCTAGTTGGTACTGTTTTAGCCATAACTTTTGATCGGAAAGGAATTTTGACCTGAAACCACTTCCATTAGATTCGTTTGATGGTTTACCTTTCCGTAGAGTGGTCATAATAGCCAAACAGACTTACCGTTTGGGAGATATGGCTGAAACAAGGTTTGGAGGGTGAAAAACTGCTTAACCGGGCCAAATCGGGTGATTAGTGAGTAGGCCCATAACCCATTTCGGGATTAGGGTTATGGGGAGGCTGAAATGGGATAGAGGATCATTCCATTTCAGTTTTCTAGCCTCCACTTATCACCAAGGAACCCTAAAAAAATGGCCTCCAACCTCTAAATCACCTCCAAATCACCTTTTGGTCAAGGATTTGGCTTAGCAACCTCTAATCAAGGAAGATCTACACCAAAGCAACATTGGAGCTGCTATTTAGCATTGGGATTCACATCAAATCAGAGATTTATTTCAGATCTTAGTTTATTTTGTGGCTAAGGTGAGTGATTTGCATAGTTTTGCACTAATTATGGCTAATTAGTGATGATTAGTGTTAATTAGCGAATTTAAACATGATAAAATTATGGAAAAATGTTTATAAAATTCGGAATGATGTTTTAGACCTCTGACATGAATTTGGGTTAGTTTGGTTAAGTTTTGCTAACCATATCATAAGTTTCACCTAAACATGCTTAAGGGAAAATACGGGTTTTGGCTATGTTTGATCCATTTTAACCTATCATATTGTTGTTTTGATGTTTGTGGTTGATTATATATGTTTCTATGGCTGTATAGTATGCTTTGTGATTGATTAGAATAGTTGGAATGGTCGAAAACGCCATCGAGGGGCGTAAACAACTCGCTGGACAAGGTGCAGGAGTTCGGATCGGATGGGGATTGAGGGTCGATCAGATCGCCCTATGGGATTGTGGGACATCACCACGAGTCAAGTCATCTCCTCCAAGCCGAACCATCTGCGCAAGGTCAACGAACATCAACCGTGAACTGCTACCCGATCCGATCCACTCGTGCTTCGTATCACGATCCGACTAGAGGAAAGCAGCATCCACGATCCGATGCACTACGAGACGCCGATCCGAACCAGGGGGAGCCACGAGTTGGAGGAGCGCGATCCGACCCGTATGGGGTATTCCGATCCGAACCGAGGAGAGGAGCACGATCTGAAGCAAAGAGAAAGAGGACCGCGATGACGATCCGAACCATGGCGTGCTGAAGAGCCGATCTGATCCAAATGGGGTATGGAAGGCCAAACCGAACCGATGAAGGCTGATAACCCGAGATGCAAAGGTAGTCCAAATGAAGGGTATTGACTCAGGATCCAGATAGGAACCAATGAGTGGACTTCATGAGTTGGACTTTGCTGCGGGACGTGTGCTAAGGAGTTGTCGACGTTCATAACTTCGATTCACCACTAAAAATGAATGATGGCTACTTATCAGTGCAGTAGGGTCATTATGACCTGAGGGGCAAGGTGATGGTAGCAAGACTACGTTATCAGTGCAGTAGAGTCATTACGACTCGAGGGGTAAAGTGATGCGTAGTAAGACTATGAGCCAGTGCAGTGGGGTTCTTGTGACTCCATGGGGCAGAGTGGACATAGTAAGGATTAGTAAGGCTATGAGCCAGTGCAGTGGGGTTCTTGTGACTCCATGGGGCAAAGTGGACATAGCGAAGGATTTGTGGCTACGTTATCAGTGCAGTGAAGCCATTTATGACTTCATGGGGCAAAGTGATCGTAGCGAGGTATGTTGGGTGATCGATGTGGTGAATATCGTATGCTTTACGCACTGAGTGAGAGATGTGAGGATGGATGCTATGTTTGATTGTTTGCCATCACTATGACATGCACACCTCCCCCACTTCCGTATCTATACATTGCTTTATGTGGCACCTTAGAGTGTTGTACAGTATGTAGTGCTAACTCTTTGGTAGCAGGTCCAGGTTCAGGTATGTTTTAGTCTACCTGTTATTATTCACTTTAGATGCTTATCGCTCATACCAGGCTTTATGTCTAACCCAGAGTTTTATGTCTCCTCTTATTACTCTAGGTGCTCACACGAGCAGACTAGAGACAAGTTAGCTGGTGATGCGCGAGTAGCTGATTCGGAGGCGGGCAAGAGGCTTCCACGTATGATATATATATATATATATATATATATATATATATATATATATACACACACACACACACACATTCTCCCTGTGTCGCTGGTGGTCGCTACTTGGGCATTAGTAGTGTACCTCCTTTATCTTGCTTTTGCTTTGAGACAGTTTGAAAGTTGTAATAAGCAATATTTTGGATTTCCGCTGCTATGATGCTTAGTTCTGGTTTTTAGCTTATGCACCGTCTCTCCTGTTTTATGTCAAGTATGTTATTATTATATTTTGTTCTATGCGCTGTGAGACATTCTACAGGTTCTTTGTATGTTCATTCCCTTTTTCCTTCTGACGACCCGTTCCGTGCTAACTGGACATGTGTACAGCGCACCTTTGGAGTAAATGTCGGTTGGTGCGGGGCGGGGCGTCACACCATCGGTCCCGGATCGACCGATATATCCGAGGCGCCTCGCAACAGCAACAACCACATAAGTCAAACTCATTAAGGCGTGTAAAACCACTGACGCCACTTCTAACTAGAAGGAAACGCATGCCCTCCCGGATGTCCTCTCCCGTTTCTGGTTCATACCGGGTGTGAAACTCGCGAAGTAAACGTTACACAAAGCTACGCCACAAAGGCCGTGCTTCGATCATCAACCACAAGACTTTGCTTTTCAACAGAAGCCTTGATCATTTGCCACTTAGGCATGCCACACAGGCAATTCACTCTATGCGTTTGATATCCATTAGTATATAACCCCTGAGCTCGTACGTCTCAGAGAAGGGCGTTAAGCAAGAGAATAAATTCTCCACCGCCAAATAGATATATATTTAATAGAAATCAATCACACAGACTGAAATCCAATGTTAGACACATAGTCCATTTACAAGTTCGTTCTGGGTCTGAACGAAACCAGAGGCACCTAGTACCCCGCATATCCATCGATCTCCAAGTACGTCTGGACGATCACCAACTGGTTCCCTCCTCTTGGGTGTACATCCCAATCAAGATCATCAGTAATCACCCAAACGACGTGAAGACCTCCGGTCTTCGACCACCGTCTTCATATTTGACCCATCGTCGTATCAGTTATTTAGAACGGGATAAACCCGATCTTTCCGAATAACTCGCGTATATAATAAACAAGTGTTACACAAACACAACATACGCCTCATTCCAATTCATCAGTCACTAATCGTAAATTTGCCAGAGAATAATTCCCCAAATATTAACCCCGAAGGCCGAAACCAACATCAGATCAATACCCAGGAAACCATTCATCTTAGCCAACCTATAGTTAGTTTCTAAATTTCACATTCATAGGGAAAGGTTCCCATTAATTTTATCAAAGATAAATTCTTTTAAATTTATTCTTTAATCTTCCTTTGAATATCAATTCAAACTATTCGGGATTAGCGAACCATACCGAAGTAATCATTTGTTTTAATTTCCCGACCCCCAACCTATTCATCCCATGAAGTAAAACTGGTCATACTTCGTATCTAACACCACGGTGTTATCGGTAAATTCAATTACCATTTCACGTTCAAATCTAATTAAAGATTTAACTATCGCCTGGAGCAAAATAGGTGATACTCCATTCTCGATCTTTACAATCTAATTAAAGATTCATTAAAACTCCACTTAGTTTTAATCTTTAACTGGGTTAAAGAATCAATGTCATTTAAAACACGGTTCACGATAAACCCCAAAATCACATCACATTTCAATCAGTCCCTAACCGTAAATTAGCAAGTGAGCAATTCCCTAAGTATTAACCCCGAAGGCCGAAACCAACATCAGATCAATACCCAAGAAACCATTCAACTTAACTAATCTCCAGTTAGTTTCTGATTCTATTAACTCAGTTGGGTCTAAGAACAGTATTATTGAAGATACCGTTCACGACAACCCAAAATCACATTCCATTAATTATCGGGTTAAAGAACAAGTGTTATTAAAAACACTGTTCACGATAAACCCAAAAATCAATACCAATTCAATTCCAATTAAATATTATTTAATTGGTACACTTCATTAAATCTAAATAAAAAGATTTAATCTTTTTTTCAACTGGGCTTAAGAACAGTGTTAATGAAGACACCATTCACGACAAACCCAAATCACATTTGATATTAAATACAAGGCTTTGAATAGAAAATATATCGGCTTATATTCAATCTCAAATCCTACGACTAACAAATATCGTATTGGAAATAACGATATAAATATATCTTTCAAATTCCCATAACAATTCCTGTATCATCACGAAATCCAACATCGAAATACTCCAAAGATAATTTCGATTCAAATCCATTCCAATTCAATTATTGGAAATTCTGGTTACTTTTAAAACCCTTTTCAAATTCAATTTATTTATTTAAAATTAAATAGAATTATAATTCTAGTTCAAAACTAGTTCATTTCGATAAAAATCTATTTTTATCTTTTCAAATATGGAGTTTTTCATACCAATTCTTCCCAAATCATTTCTTATGATTTTACACAAATTATTACTATTTTTAATAATTTTGTTTAGGCCCGTACAGTCGATTTCCATCAACGGCCATCGAACTGCACTTACAGCGACCTTTTCCAAATTTGATTTGGACATAATTCCAAATCCAACCGTTAGATTTCTAATTTCTAATATTCGTTAGAAAGCTCTTTTCGATACGAACCCAATGGTTCCAGTTTTAGGAGAATCCGACGGTCGGATCTCCCGCAATATTCATTCGAAGTCAATGGTTGAAATTCGCGAACTACCGCAGCGCGACGCGTTCTATTCAGGCCATTATATTATATATATATATAATATATATAATACATACTTCATCGATTTCCTTTTAAAACGTATTATATAAATCGTTTTAAATTCGTTTTCAAAACGATTTCAACTTCCTTTCAACTTCAAATCAAAATCGAATTTTTCCTTATAAATTCGTTTTAAATTCATTTCAAATTGATTTCAATTCAAATCGATTTTTAATTCAATTTCAGTTCGTTTTCAATTCAATTCAATTTCAATTCGAATTCATTTCTATTCTATTTCAATTTGAATTCATTTCTATTCAATTTCAATTTGAATTCATTTCTATTCAGTTTTAGTTCGAATTTCAATTCTTTTCAAAATATCAGATTTTGAAATCACTTTCGATATTCATTATAAAATGAATAAAATCGATATAAATATCGTTCACGTCAAAATGGCGTCAATCTAATCAACACGGCTTCATATATTTCTATTTTCAATTATTCTATTTCAATTTCAAATATTTCTTTTTCAAAACTTGAAGGAGGCCCAACCAATTACCATATAATGATAATTATATGGATTTTCTACCACACGTGTACAACAGCAACGATAAATCATCAACCATCATCCAAAGTGCATTCTACACTGTATAAGCATCAAATATAAATATTTAACGCTTATAACAGCCTGTCAATCAATCGATCGACATACAACTAATTATTGGGATGACCCCAAACCCCGTACTGACGGTGGAAAGGGTAATCCTTGGAATATAACACAGAAACAGATAACAGCAGAACAGAAATAAAAAAATACACCATATAATGAACAATAAGAAATACTGGATAAACGTAATCATCAGAGTTACATAGTATACAGGATTATACTTAGTACAAATACAGTTCAGCTATACATAAATGTCTACAGCGGAAAACAAAAATAATATGTACAACAGGAGCTGAACAGCATAAAAAGAGATAAATGATAGAATCCATCTTCAGCTCCAGCTATCCGGATAAAGCCAGCCAAACCTGAATACAAGGCTGCCCGTGTAGAAAAAGGGGCACCCGAGTTTGAAAGTGAAACAAACTACGAGTCAGTCATGGGACTGGTATGAGAAATCTACTCAACACATTTAAAATATGGCCAATCACAGGACCATGCCACTTTCGTGGAACGGGTTTACTCCATGGATCGCCAGTGCTTTAAAACAAACAATTCTTTTAAACATCGCAATGCTTTTTATAAAAATGAAGCCATTATAAGACTCAGTTGCCATCACACAACGCAACGCAAAACGGAGGATAGAGTTTTACCTTATAATGGCCAAAATATGCTTGATACGAATAAAACAAAAGCATTTGATATTATTACTAGTGTTTATAGGTTTCAAAAACAATTTCAATCATAACTATCAATCATAGACGGCATGGGTACCATATATCATGTCGCCATATATATATATACAATCAAAACAGCACAGTCACGTATTTGGAAATTGGATTTCCGTCACGAACCAAGGCAAAAGATAGTCCTTACTGAATTCGAGACTGCCTAGCCCGAGCCTCAGGATCAGAATGCATCAACCCTTTGGATCATCAGGGCCGGTCCACCGATATAAAAAAATACACCATATAATGAACAATAGGATATACTGGATAAACATAAATATCAGAGTTATACAGGATCATACTTACTACAAATACAGTTCAGCTACACATATATATCTACAGCGGAAAAACAAACATAATGTACAATAGGAACTGAACAACATAAAAAGAGATAAATGATAGAATCCATCTTCAGCTCCAGCTATCCAGAGAAAGCCAGCTAAAACCTGAATACAAGGCTACCCATGTAGAAAAAGGGGCACCCGAGTTTGAAAGTGAAACAAACTACGAGTCAGTCATGGGACTGGTATGAGAAATCTACTCAACACATTTAAAATATGGCCAATCATAGGACCACTCCACTTTCGTGGAACGGGTTTACTCCATTGGCTTGCCAGTGCTTTAAAACAAATCATTCTTTTAAACATCGCAATGCTTTTTATAAAAATGAAGCCATTATAAGACTCAGTTGCCATCACACAACGCAACGCAAACCGGAGGATAGAGTTTTACCTTATAGTGGCCAAAATATGCTTGATACGAATAAAACAAAAGCATTTGATATTATTACTAGTGTTTATAGGTTTCAAAAACAATTTCAATCATAATTATCAATCATAGACGGCATGGGTACCATATATCATGTCACCATATATATATACAATCAAAACCGCACAGTCACGTATTTGGAAATTGGATTTCCATCACGAACCAAGGAAAAAGATAGTCCTTACTGAATTCAAGACTGCCTAGCCCGAGTCTCAGGATCAGAACGCATCAACCCTTTGGATCATCAGGGTCGGTCCACCGATGTGGATTATTATGCCTGAACATTACGTTTCCCCTCCCTTTGGGGCGTAAACGAGCCAACGAATGACTCCATCGGTCCCGGATCGACCGATATAACCGAGGCGCCTCGCAACAACAACAACCACATAATTCAAACTCGTCAGGGCGTGTAAAACCACTGACGCCACTTCTAGCTAGGAAGAAACGTAGGCCCTCCCTGATGTCCTCTCCCGTTTCTGGTTCAGACCGGGGTGTGAGGCTCGCGAATTCACGTTGTACACAAAGCTACGCCACACAGGCAGTGCTTTGATCATCACCACAAGACTTTGCTTTTCAACAGAAGCCCTGATCACTGCATCTTAGCATGCCACACGGGCAATTCACACCGTGCAACTGATAGCTATCAATCACACAGAATAAATTCCAATGTCAGACACACTGTCCATTTGCAAGTCCGTTCTAGGTCTGAACGAAACCGGAGGCACTATATACCTCGCAAACCCATCGATCTCCACGTACATCTGGACGATCACCACTCATTATCCATATTTCGGGATGCCACCCAATCAGGACATCAGTTACCATCCAAACGAGGTGAAGATTTCCGGTCTTCAACCACCGTCTTCATCTTCGATTTCTTATCGTCGATTCAGTTATTCAGAATGGGATGAACCCGGTCTTTCTGAGCAACTCACATATATAATAAACACGTGCTACACAAACACTACATACGCATCATTTCAATTCATTAGTCACTAACCGTCAATCAGTAAGAGAACGATTTCCCAAATATTAACCCCAAAGGCCGAAACCAACATCAGATCAACACCCAGGAAACCATTCGACTTAGCCAACCTTCAGTTAGTTTCTAAATTTCACATCATATCGTTTATAATATTTTATAACGATTTATCGCTATTTTTATTTATTTTAAAATAGCCAATTTATTCAAAACGAAGCTTCGGGCCATAACGCGGCCGTGGCGCTGTTTTTCTTCAGATTTGATTTACACATATTTGAAAATCTAACCGTTGAATCTTCAAAAAATTTACATCATTAGAAAGATCTTTTCAAAATGAATCCAAGGTTCCAGTTTCAGGAAAATCCGACGGTCTGATCTCCCGGTATAATCGTTTGAAGTTTCGATTTCAAAATACGAACTGCAGCGTCGTTATTCGATTTAATATAATTATATATATATAAATATAATCGATTCTGGCGCTGTTTTTCCTCAGATTTGAATTAAACATTTCAGACAATCCATCCGTTGGATTTTTACAAAGTTGGTGCCGTTGGAAAGATATTTCCAAAGCGAACCCAACGGTTGCGGTTTTGGGAAAATCCGATGGTCGGATCTCCCGCACTAATCGTTTGAAATCACGGTTTCAAAATACGAACTGCAGCTTCGTTATTCGATATATTTCAATTATATATATATATATATATATATCGATTCTTCGATTTCAAAACTATATGAATTTCATACATTTGATAAAAATGATATTTTTATCTAATTGTTTTCTATTTCAACACTTCACTATTTTTAATAATTCATGTATATAATAAAAATGTGATTTTTAATGTAAAACAATTTATTTCAAAACTCGACTATTTTATATAGTTAATATAGGTGATAAAAATAGGATTTTTATTATAAAACAATTTATTTCAAAACAAGATTATTTTATACAGTTCATATCGATGATAAAAATTGGATTTTTATTATAAAACAATTTCTTTCAAAATATGAATACCATTCAACACATGAATTTCAATTCAACGAATGAATTTCGATTCAACACATGAAGGTTTTCTATAGTTTATATATATAGATAAAAAGGTGATTTTTACATTTAAAACACGAATACCATTCAACACATGAATTTCTATCCAACGAATGAATATCGATTCAACACATGAAGGTTTTCTATAGTTTATATATATAGAGTAAAAATGTGATTTTTATATTTAAAACACGAATACCATTCAACACATGAATTTCTATCCAACGAATGAATATCGATTCAACACATGAAGGTTTTCTATAGTTTATATATATAGAGTAAAAATGTGATTTTTATATTTAAAACACGAATACCATTCAACACATGAATTTCAGTTCAACGAATGAATTTCGATTCAACACATGAAGGTTTTCTACTCAACGAATAAATATAGTTTCAACAAATGAAAATAATTCTAACACATGAATATTATTCAAAATTTCGGCAGCATAACGACAGGGTAGTTAAAACCGGGACCGTCCCTAGTACGGCTCCTCGCTCTACCTTAAAGCCTCGCAGCTTTTGATAATGGGGAATCATGCATCTAGTTCGCACGCAGGCGGCGTGTATATTTTTTTCATTTCCACAAACTAATCCTATGTGGTTTCAACCAAATATTTCTCAACCACAAACGGGTATTTTTCAGCCACAATCAATCAATTTCATTCTGCTTTAATTATACTAGGATATTACTGATCCTATCTGTATAGAGTTACCCGTCCTAGAACACTACTGGTTCTATTTCTGACGAGTTCGTTGATATGTTATATTCCACAACTAAGCTTAACCAAAGCTCTGATACCAAATGAGACGACCCCAACCCCCGTACTGACGGTGGCAAGGGTAATCCTTGGAATATAACACATAAACATATAACAGCAGAACAGAAATAAACAAATACACCAGATAATGAACAATAGAATATACTGGATAAACGTAATCATTAGAGTTACACAGTATACAGGATCATACTTAGTACAAATACAGTTCAGCTATACATAAATGTCTACAGCGGAAAACCAACATAATATGTACAACAGGAGCTGAACAGCATAAAAAGAGATACATAATAGAATCCATCTTCAGCTCCAGCTATACAGAGAAAGCCAGCTAAAACCTGAATACAAGGCTGCCCGTGTAGAAAAAGGGGCACCCGAGTTTGAAAGTGAAACAAACTATGAGTCAGTCATGGGACTGGTATGAGAAATCTACTCAACACATTTAAAATATGACTAATCGCAGGACCACGCCACTTTCGTGGAACGGGTTTACTCCATCGGATCGCCAGTGCTTTAAAACAAATCATTCTTTGAAACACCGCAATGCTTTTTATAAAAATGAAGCCATTATAGGACTCAGTTCCCATCACACAATGCAACGCAAACCGGAGGATAGAGTTTTACCTTATAATGGCCAAAATATGCTTGATACGAATAAAACAAAAGCATTTGATATTATTACTAGTGTTTATATGTTTCAAAAACAATTTCAAATCATTACTATCAATCATAGACGACATGAGCGTCCCATGCCACAATGTCGCCAAATATAGGTATACAATCAAAACCGCACAGTCACGTATTTGGAAATTGGATTTCCGTCATGAACCAAGGCAAAAGATAGTCCTTACCGAATTCGAGACTGTCTAGCCCAAGTCTCATGCACAGCCGCAACCGTACCTTGGATCGTCAGGGCCGGTCCACACGGAGTGGATTATAATGCCTGAACAACGCGTCTCTCCGCCCTTTGGGGCGTAAATGAGCCAACGAATGATCCATCGGTCCTGGATCGACCGATATAACCGAGGCGCCTCGCAATAGTAACAACCACATAATTCAAACTCGTCAGGGCGTGTAAAACCACTGACGCCACTTCTAGCTAGAAAGAAAACGCACGTCCCCCCTGAGGTCCTCTCCCGTTTCTGGTTCATACCGGGGTGTGAGGCTCGCGAATTCACATTATACACAAAGCTATGCCACACAGGCGGTGCTTTGATCATTACCACAAGACTTTGCTTTTCAACAGAAGCCTTGCTCACTGCATCTTAGCATGCCACACAGGCAATTCACACCGTGCAACTGATAGCTATCAATCACACAGAATAAGTTCCAATGTCAGACACACAGTCCATTTGCAAGTCCATCCTGGGTCTGAACGAAACCGGAGGCACTATATACCTCGCAAACCCATCGATCACCACGTACGTCTGGACGATCACCACTTATTATCCATATTTCGGGATGCCTCCCAATCAGGACATCAGTTACCATCCAAACGAGGTGAAGATCTCCGGTCTTCAACCATCGTCTTCATCTTCGATTTCTTATCGTCGATTCAGTTATTCAGAATGGGATAAACCCGGTCTTTCTGAGCAACTCGCGTATATAATAAACACGTGCTACACAAACACTACATACGAATCATTTCAATTCATTAGTCACTAACCGTAAATCAGCAAGAGAACGATTTCCCAAATATTAACCCCGAAGGCCGAAACCAACATCAGATCAAAATCCAGGAAACCATTCGACTTAGCCAACCTCCAGTTAGTTTCTAAATTTCATATCCATATCGTTTATAATATTTTATAACGATTTATCGCTATTTTTATTTATTTTAAAATAGCCAATTTATTCAAACGACGCTTCGGGCCATAATGCGGCCGTGGCACTGTTTTTCTTCAGATTTGATTTACACATATCTAAAAATATAACCGTTGGATCTTCACAAAATTTACATCATTAGAAAGATCTTTTCAAAACGAATCCAACGGTTCCAGTTTCGGGAAAATCCGACGGTCGGATCTCTCGGTATAATCGTTTGAAGTTTCGATTTCAAAATACGAACGGCAGCGTCGTTGTTTGATTTAATATAATTATATATATATATATAAATATAATCGATTCTGGCGCTGTTTTTCTTCAGATTTTAATTAAACATTCCAGACAATCCGACTGTTGGATTTTTACAAAGTTGGTGCCGTTGGAAAGGTATTTCCAAAGCGAACCCAACGGTTGCGGTTTCGGGAAAATCCGATGGTCGGATCTCCTGCACTAATCGTTTGAAATCACGGTTTCAAAATACGAACTGCAGCTTCGTTATTTGATATATTTCAATTCCATTTATATATATATCGATTCTTCGATTTCAAAGCTATATTCTTTTCATACATTTGATAAAAAATATATTTTTATCTAACTGTCTTCTATTTCAACACTTCACTATTTTTAACAATTCATGTACATAATAAAAATGTGATTTTTAATGAAAAACACTTTATTTCAAAACCCGATTATTTTATATAGTTCATATAGATGATGAAAATACGATTTTTATTATGAAACAATTTATTTCAAAACACGACTATTTTATATAGTTCATATAAATGATAAAAATATGATTTTTTTTATAAAACAATTTATTTCAAAATATGAATACCACTCAACACATGAATTTCAATTCAACGAATGAATTTCGATTCAACACATAAAGGTTTTCTATAGTTTGTATATATAGATAAAAGGGTGATTTTTATATTTAAAACACAAATACCATTCAACACATGAATTTTTATTCAACGAATGAATTTCAATTCAACACATGAAGGTTTTCTGTAGTTTGTATATATAGATAAAAAGGTGATTTTTACATTTAAAACACGAATACCATTCAACACATGAATTTCTATTCAACGAATGAATTTTAATTCAACACATGAAGGTTTTCTATAGTTTGTATATATAGAGTAAAAATGTGATTTTTATCGTTAAAACAATTTATTTAAAACACGAATACCACTCAACACATGAATATGATTCAACGAATGAACTTCTATTCAACACATGAAGGTTTTCTATTCAACAAACGAATATAGTTTCAACACAGGAAAATAATTCTAACACATGAATATTATTCAAAATTTCGGCAGCATAACGGCAGGGTAGTTAAAACCGGGACCGTCCCTAGTACGGCTCCTCGCTCTACCTTAAAGCCTCGCAGCTTTTGACAACGGGGAATCATGCATCTAGTTCGCACGCAGGCGGCATGTATATTTTTTTCATTTCCACAAACTAATCCTATGTGGTTTCAACCAAATATTTCTCAACCACAAACGGGTATTTTTCAACCACAATCAATCAATTTCAACCACAAACAATTTCAATCAACCATTCGCTATCAATTAATTTTCACACCAATCACAACCAATAAATATCGTCCATGGTTTGTGGACGAGGGGCGTATATATATATATATATATATTTATATAGCATTTCACTTCTATTTCAACACATATATAATTTTTACAACGCATATACAACTTATACATCGAACGTACAACTTATACAATGCTTATACAAGAGGTGTACAATGCTTATATAACTCATACATCGACTATATAATTTATACATCGTCGTTTTCCATATCGTTTATAAATTAGAAATCTCACATTGGGTTCCACTCCACCAAAAATAGCAGAAGGCTCATAAAAATATGCGGTCTCTTCTAGATTGTAAAAGACATCCACACGAGTCCACTGTCTCTTGTTTCACTGAATTTCATCAACACATGAGAAAGATACGATTTTTCAAAGTTTGCAACGGTTTAAAGGTGTTAAAATAGTTGAAAATAAACTAAGCCGTATACCTCGTTTGAATCTTCAAAATGAGGTTTCAAATTATCTTCAAATCCGTTGATCGTTGCTTCGATCTGCTAGCACCACCTTAACATGCTAGTAGAGGCGCACATGCGCCAGGGAGGGGGTCGAACTCAGCGGTCTCTGGGCGGCGGAATCGGGCTCGAAACGGCGAGACTTTGGAGGCTCCTGTCTCGAGAACGATGACACGAGGGGCGGTGAGGTTGGTATGGATTTAAAGAGCGTGAGGAGTACTTCAAAAACCTCAATGGGGGCGTTCGATATTAGTGTGTGTGGAAGGAGAAAAGGAGGAGAGAAGGTTGGAAGAGAGGCCGTCGTCGAATCGGGGAGAGAGAAAAGGGTTTCCGCTTTTTTTATTTTTTTATAAAAAATCTGATTGGCCGGGGGGTTTTAAAATGGGTTTTCTGACACGACCTCCAATCCAAACCCAATGACTATCGTCCCTAGCGTTTTACCCCCATTCCGAATACAATGGGATATGTTTCGTAGGCCCATTCGAATGTTTTAGTCAGTTTTCCTTCAAATTAAAATATAAAACATTCAATATTTAATTTGAACGCACATTTCAATTTGCCAGGGCCACAAACTGATTCAAAAAATTCCAGAAAAATAAATCTGGCTATGTTTTGACGATACGGTCCCAACAAAACTAGTTTCGTCGAATTCTGAGACCGTTTGAAAAATGGCCCATTTCTGGTCGATCCAATTTAACTATAATTGACCAAAACACGTTTTCCTATGCCACGCTCACCTACTAGCTTCAAAAATAATGAAATTTGAAACCTAGCAATAACTTCACATACCGGATCCAACAAAAGTGGTTTCGTCAAATTCTGAGGTCATTTGCAAAACGGCCATTTTCACCGGCTATATAGTTTCTATAGCGACCTTTCAGAAAATTCATTTGGCCATAACTTTTGCTTCCCGCTATGAAACTTTGATTTTTCAGATTCGTTAGAAAGGTATTCACTAACAGATTTAAAAAATTTTGGTTTCACTCAAATCCGTTTTGTTTTGCACCCGGTACAGTCTGTCGAAGTTTGAATTCAAATTTTGAAACTACCGCGCTATTTCAGGCCTTGTTTATAATTCAAAGTAACTATATTTATTTTCAAACGTCGATTCAAACTCACTTTTCATTGCTATTATTCAAAATATTTATTTTAAATATTTATTTTAAATATTTAAAATCCACTATTTTAGCCAATTTAAATTTTTTAAATTGGTTCAGTTTTTCCGGGTCGTTACACTCTTTCCCCCCCTCACCTTTCTCTCTCTTCCTCCTACACCTTCTCACGTTCAAATTGATGCAGATAAAAAAAACCCTAATGCCCCTCGATCGCCGCCCTCCGCCATGCGATCGCCGCCTCCGGCAAGGCAGCGCCGCACCCCCCTCTCGCGTCTCCTCCATCCCCTTTCTCCTCCCCTGATTAGAAACCGCCCCTTCTTTGCGTCAGCACCGCAAGACCTTCCCCCACAGGGCGCCACCCACAACCGCACATAATTCCACCACCTGGAAGAACCCCTCCGCCTCCAGCACTCCTCCGCAAACCCTTTTCCTCTTCTCTCTCTTCCCTCAGTCAAAATCGAGCACATAAATAAATAAAAATCCTACTGCCTTTCCCGCTCGTCGCCCTCCATCTACGTTCGCCGCCGCCCTCCTCTGGCACGCCGCCACTGCCTACGCGAGGCGCACCCCCCTCCACTCTCCTCTCGCCTCCAGCTCCCTCTCCTCCTCTATTCTTCCTCCTCGCTCCACCCTCCTCTAATCTGACCCGACGCCCTCGTTCATGCTCCACCGCGCCACCAACCGGATCCGCCACCTCTCCGTTCAACTCCGCCCTCCCCTCCGAGCGACGACAACTCCAAACCGAAGGTCAGCCCATGTTCTCCCCCTTCTCTTAGTTGAAGCTCGAAATCACGAGCCCTATCTCCCCAAATCATTTGAAATCAGCATCGAAGGCCAGTGCACCACCTCAGCGCGGACAATGAACCCCCTTCTCCCTCAAAGACTCGATTTTTACCCGGAAACGATGTGAGTTTTTATTTAGTTATCTTCGTTTAAATGAAATTAGCTTATAAATCAATTCTTTTATATGTACAAAATGGTTTTAGGAAGAAAAGGTTTAATTTTTATTTAGAGAAAAGGTTCGATCTTTAATTTCGTGAAAGGAGGGATTTTTAAAAACAAGAAGGATTTGATTTTCAAATGGAAGAAAGGTTTAATCTTTATATAGCGTTTATATGGAAAATATTAAAATATAGATTTTTATATAGGTTACAAGGTGATAAAAATATGGTTTTATTTCATATATTAAAAGTAAAAAGATTCGTTTTTTTTTAACATTGAAAAGAAATGATTTTTATAATGACATAGCGTGAAGATTATATATATGAAGTAGGAGTAAAAATATGATTTTTATTCATGTAGAGTAATAGAAATATAATTTTTATTATATTACTAGCAAGAGATAAAAATAGAATTTTTATCTATATAGCAGCGTTGTAAAAATAGAATTTTTATCTGTATAGTAGCGTTGTAAAAATAGAATTTTTATCTATATAGTAGCGGTGTAAAAATAGAATTTTTATCTATATAGTAGCGTTGTAAAAATAGAATTTTTATCTATATAGTAGCGGTGTAAAAATAGAATTTTTATCTATATAGTAGCGGAATACAAATATAATCTTTATCGATATGAAAACCGTAGTAAAAATACAATTTTTATATTAGTAGAAGATTAAAAATATGATTTTAATTTATTGGAATGAAATAATAAAAAAATATAATTTTTATTATGGACAGCGGGAAAAGGACTGCATTAGAATTCCAAACAGATCCAGACGGTTCAGTAGTTCAAAAGCAAAGCACGGCGGAGTGGAACCCTCGGTGAGAACTTCTCACTTTAAATTTTCTTTTCTAGTTTAAATTATGTACTAGGATGCAGACGGTGCTTAGTAGCACCCGACACCCATCGTCCACAGACCATGGATGGCTTGTATGCTTGTTTGATGTGTTGTGAAGTTTGTTTGTGATGTTGATGTGAAGTAGACAATAAAATATTCTTGTGTTGAAATGAAATAAAATATTTATACAGTTAAAAATATTTCATCGTTAAAAATATAATTTTTAACGGGTATGTGAATAAATAAAAATCTGTGTTTGTTGATTTGAAACCCACACAGGTATTGGGATAAAATACGACATACACTAATCCCAATAATTAGTTATATGTGGATCGATTGATTGACAGGCTGTTATAAGCGTTAGATATCTATATTTGATGCTTATACAGAGTAGTGCACTTTGGATGATGGTTGATTATTTGTCAGCGCCATTATATACATGTGTTGGGTGAAATCCATATAATTAACATTATGTGGTAATTGATTGGGCCTCATTCCAATTGGGAAAATAAAGTATATTAAATAACAAAAATAGTCATGTGTTGAAGATGCTCATGTGTTGAGAATATTCATGCGTTGAAACTATTCATGTGTTGAGTAAAATATTTTAACGATAAAATTTACATCTTTATCATATTTAAGATTAGAAACTACTTTACGGTTGGAGTCTGATTAAAAATCAAACGATAGATACCATAATTTTATAAAATATATTACATAACAAAAATAGTCATGTGTTGATAGTACTCATGTGTTGAGATTAGTCATGTGTTGAAAAAAATATAGATTCATGTGTTGAATAGAATAAATATTCATTTGTTGAATAGAATAACGCATTTATTGAAATATATAAACCCGGGTTGATTAGAGTTGCGCTATTTTGACGTGAACGATATTTACATCAATTATATTCGTTTTTATAATGACTATAGAAAAGTTAGTGATTTCAAAATATAACGTTTTGAAAATATTATCATTTATATGGTGATGATATGAAATGTTCAATTTTGATTTGAAATTGAATATAGAGTTGAAATGGTTTTGGAAACAAATTTAAAACAATTTATAAAATACGTTTTAAAAGGAAATCAACAAAATACATATAATATATATTATATATATATAATGGCCTGAATAGAACGCGCCGCGGCAGTTCGTGAATTTCGACCATTGACTTCGAATTGACATTACGGGAGATCCGACTGTCGGATTCTCCTAAAACCAGAACCGTTGGGTTCGTATCGAAAAGAGCTTTACAATGAATATTAGAAATTTGAAATCTAACAGTTGGATTTGGAATTAGGTCCAAATCAAATTTGGAAAAGGTCGGTGTAAGTGGAGTTCGATGGCGTTGATGGAAATCGACTGTACGGGCCTTGATAAAATTATTAAAAATATTAATAATTTGTGTAAAATCATAATATGTGAATTGGAAAGAACTGGGATGAAAAATCCCACATTTGAAAAGATAAAAATATATTTTTATCGAAATGAACTAGTTTTGAACTAGAATTAAAATCAATTTATTTTTGAAATGAATAAATTGAATTTGAAAGTGGTTTTAAAAAAAAAAATCAGAATTTGCAATATACGAATTGGAATGGATTTGAATCGAGATTATCTTCGGAATATTTCGATGTTGGATTCCGTGATTATACAGATATTGTTATGGGAATTTGAAAGATATATTTATATCGTTATTTCCAATACGATATTTGTTGGTTTCAGAATTTGATATTGAATATAGGCCGGTATATTTTCTATTCAGAGCCTTGTATTTAATATCAAATGTGATTTGGGTTTGTCGTGAATCGTGTTTTAGGTGACATTGGTTCTTTAACCCAGTTAAAGACAGGATATTGATTTTTGAGAAGATTAAAACTAAGTGGAGTTTTAATGAATCTTTAATTAGATTGAAAGTGAATTGATAATTTAGACTATCAAATCTGAAAAGTGATCGAGAATGGAGTATCACCAGTTTTGCTCCAAGGCGATAGTTAAATCTATAACTAGATTTGAACGTGAAATGGTAATTAATTTTACCGATAACACCGTGGTGTTAGATATGGAGTATTACCAGTTTTTCTCCATGGGATGAATAGGTTGGGATTGGGAAATAAAATAAATAATTACTTCGTTGTGGTTCGCTAATCCCGACTAGTTTGGAAAACCATAATATGGTTTGAAAAGATATCCAAAGGAAGATTAAAGAATAAATTTAGAAGAATTTATCTTTGATAAAATTAATCGGAACCTATTCCCTAATGATGTGAAAATTTGAATAAAAGAATATTCTGAATTGGAATGAGGCGTATGTAGTGTTTGTGTAAGACGTGTTTTATTATATACGCGGGTTATTTAGAAAGGCCGGGTTTATACCCATTGTGAATAACCAATTCGACGGTATGTCGAAGATGAAGATGGTGGTTGAAGACCGGAAGTCTTCACATCCTTTGGATGATTATTGATGATCTTGATTGGGCTGTACACCCAAGATGAGGGAATCGGTTGGTGATCGTCCAGACGTACATGGAGATCGATGGATATGCTAGGAAAGTGCCTCCGGTTTTGTTCAGAACCAGAACGAACTTGTAAATAGACTGTGTGTTTGACATTGGATTTTATTCTATGTTGATTGATCTCTATTAAATATACATCTGTTTGGCACGGAGAATTTATTCTTTTGCTTAACGCCCTTCTCTGAGACGTACAAGCTCAGAGGTTGTATATCGATGGACATCAGTCGCATGGCATGAGTTGCCAGTGTGGCATGCCTAAGTGGCAAATGATCAAGGCTTCTGTTGAAAAGCAAAGTCTTGTGGTTGATGATCAAAGCACGGCCTACGTGGCATAGCTTTGTGTATAGCGTGGATTCGCGAGCCTCACACCTCGGTATGAATTAAAAACGGGATAAGGACTGCGGGAAGAGCACGACGTTTCTTTCTAGCTAGTGGTAGTGTTAGTGCTTAAACTGGCCGACATTTATATACTTTTCACCTATGTGGTTGTTGGATGCGAGGCGCCTTGATTTTAGGTCTGTTAGGACCGGGAAACGTGTGTTTAGGAATTGCCAATCCTCAAACATAAGAGAGGACCGGCCCTAAAGATCCAAAGGTTGCCCAGAGTGTGTAGTCCTAAGACATTTGCTAGAGTGTCTCGAATCGGAGAGGAGCTTGCCCCTTGCCTTGACTCATGACGGAAAGCCAATTTCCAATACGTGTATTTTGGTTTTATTTGGAGAGCCTAGTATGGCGACATGATGTATGGTACCCATGCCGTCTATGATTGATATTTATGATTGAAATTGTTTTGACACTATACACTTATAATAGTATCAAATGATTTGTTTTAAACGTACCAATCATGTTTGGATATTATAAGGGAAAACCCTATCCTCCGGCTTGCGTTGCATTGTGTGATGGGACCTGGGTCTTATAATAGTTTCATTTTTCGAAAAAGCATTGCGCTGTTTATTCTATGCACTGGTATTCTCGGGAGGAAACCCGTTCCGTGTTATACGGCGAGGTCCCTTGAATTACTCTCTTTAAAAATAAAGTTTTAAATAACTGTTTTAGTTCTCATACCAGTCACATGACTGACTTGGAGTTTATTGTTTTAACCTAAACTCTGGGTGCCCCTATTTTCAACACGGGCAGCTAGTAATTTTGGTTTTGCAGATTTATATTCACAGGATCCTGGTTTACAGCTGGAACAATGCTCGGAAAGCTCTGTATCCGTGTATTATTTTCAGTTGTGTTTTTTATTATTTTTCCGCTGCAGTACTGTATTTAAATCTCTTTTATTCTTTGTTGTATAATATTTATTCATACTCTGTATATTCTTGTATTCTGATAGAATTATTGTAATAAACAATGAAATGTTCTTCTGTTTGCGTTCTATTTTGTCGTGTTCTCAAGATAATCCGGGCTTTTCTCACCGGGGAAGTTACGGGCTATCACAGAATAGGTTGGGATTGGGAAGTAAAATAAATAATTACTTCGGTGTGGTTCGTTAATCCCGACTAGTTTGGAAAACCATAATATGGTTTGAAAAGATATCCAAAGGAAGATTAAAGAATAAATTTAGAAGAATTTATTTTTGATAAAATTAATGGGAACCTATTCCTTAATGATGTGAAAATTTGAATAAACGAATATTCTGAATTGGAATGAGGCGTATGTAGTGTTTGTGTAACACGTGTTTTATTATATACGCGGCTTATTTGGAAAGGCCGGGTTTATACCCATTCTGAATAACCGATTCGACGGTATGTCGAAGATGAAGATGGTGGTTGAAGACCGGAAGTCTTCACATCGTTTGGGTGATTACTAATGATCTTGATTGGGCTGTACACCCAAGATGAGGGAATCAGTTGGTGATCGTCCAGACGTACTTGGAGATGGATGGATATGCGAGGAAAGTGCCTCCGGTTTCGTTCAGACCCAGAACGAACTTGTAAATGGATTGTGTGTCTGACATTGGATTTTATTCTGTACTGATTGATCTCTATTAAATATACATCTGTTTGGCGGCAGAGAATTTATTCTCTTACTTAACGCCCTTCTCTGAGACGTACGAGCTAAGAGGTTGTATATCGATGGACATCAGTCGCATGGAGTGAATTGCCTGTGTGGCATGCGTAAGTGGCAGATGATCAAGGCTTCTGTTGAAACGCAAAGTCTTGTGGTTGGTGATCAAAGCACGGCCTGTGTGGCGCAGCTTTGTGTATGACGTGAATTCGCGAGCCTCACACCTCGGTATGAGTCAAAAACGGGATAAGGACCCAAGGAGTGCATGACGTTTCTTTCTAGCTAGTGGTGGTGTCAGTGCTTAAACTGGCTGACATTTATATACTTTTCACTTGTGTGGTTGTTGGATGCGAGGCGCCTCGATTATAGGTCCTATAGGGCCGGGAAACGTGTGTTCAGGAATAATTAATCCTCAAAAATAAGAGAGGACCGACCTTGGAGGTTCCAAAGGATCATAGTGGGGTCCTGAGACATTTACTAGAGTGTCTCGAATCGGAGAGGAGCTTGCCCCTTGCCTCGACTCATGACGGAAATCCAATTTCCAATACGTGATATTTCAGTTTTATTTGTAGAACACAGTATGGCGACATAGTGGTATGGGTCATTAATGTCGTCTATGATTGAAATTGTTTTGATACTATACATTTATTATAGTATCAAATAATGTGTTTTTAACGTATCAAGCATGCTTTGGATATTATAAGGTAAAAACCCTATCCTCTGGCTTGCGTTGCATTGTGTGATGGGACCTGGGTCTTATAATAGCTTCATTTTTCTTTATTTAGCATTGCGCTGTTTGTTTTATGCACTGGTATTCTTGGGAGGAAACCCGTTCCGTGTTATACGGCGTGGTCCCTTGATTTACCGAACTTTAAAATAAAGATTAATAACTGTTTTAGTTCTCACACCAGTCACATGACTGACATGGAGTTTATTGTTTTAACCTAAACTCTGAGTGCCCCTATTTTCTACACGGGCAGCTAGTAGTTTTGGTTTTGCAGATTTATATTCACAGGAACCTGATTTACAGCTGGAACGATGCTCGAAAAGCTCTGTATCCGTGTATTACTTTCAGTTGTGTTTTGTATTGTTTTCCACTGCTATGTAATTTATTGTAATCTCTGATATTTGTCAAATGTGTAATATTTATTCATACTTATATTCTTGTATTCTGATGGAATTATTGTAATAAATAATGAAATGTTCTTCTGTTTGCGTTCTATTTTGTCTTGTTCTCAACGCCATCCGTGCTTTCCTTCACGGGGAAGTTCGGGTCGTGACACAAAACCCATTAAAATAGCTAAAATAAAAATTTTAAATTGGTTCAGAAATTCTGTGTTGTTACAAATTCTTTCTTTTAGCCTTCTGGGGTTTTCAGTGCTTGAGTTTGGGCATGCGAAGGATTAGTGTCTGAATTCGAGTGTCGAATTTCCCGGGACGCTACAAACTATTTATGTACTAAAGTGGAATTTATCATTACAATCACATTGTTAGAGTTAGGTCAACCTATCAATACAAATCTCAGCAAATAAATAAACAAGATGAGCATAAACGCAATGTGTATTTAACCAAAATAAGGTTTGAAGACTAGACATATTCTATCAATAGTAGCATGGCATTCACGAACAGTTTGAAGTATGGTTGAAAAAAAATAAAAATAACGTAATTAAGGAATCCAGATTCTAAAAGAACCACTTATTGTAAGGCGGAAGTCAAGGAGGATGAATGGCGTGGTGACGGCGTACTACGAGGTGGCGCTTGACTGGGTGTACAGTTTGGAAGGCGGCAACTTTGAAATTCCGTGGATTTAGGGTTTTTCCGAATGATATGAGTTGAATCAGTGGATTGTTGTTTGTTTTAAGTGAGCTAGAATTTTTACTAGATGCGGCATGTAGGTATTTCCATTTCGATACGTGAGTAAACATTGAACAGTGCTGGCTTTTATATTAAAATAATAATAATTATTATGATCCTTAATTAATTATTGTTATCTTAATGAATTTGATGTCAAATCGAATAGATATTTTTTAGATATGGATACATACATATCCGCATCCATATCCAACTTTTATTTTGGATATTGGATATCCTACCCGCTTTTCGAATATCAGATTACATCCTTATTTTTAAATATGGATTCAGATGAATTTCAGATTTTTCGGGTATCCGTTGACAGACTTACTCTCGTCTTCAATGGTAGACGAGAGACCAAATACAAAAAAATCCATCAAATTTCTTTCTTGTTGACCCCACTCTATTCACCTTTTTTTCTGGTATGATAGGTCGTGATTAAGCACATTTCTTGTAGCTTGATTATTTTGACTGTTTTAAGTCAGATCAAAGGGAATACTTCGAACTAAGCTTAAATCATCTCTTCTAGCACAAGAATAACTAATTTCGATGGCCAGGCTATTATGGAGCAGCTTCGTCTTCGAAAGCTCGATCAATCTCCAAAGTTGAAAAAATTATAGATCTTTTATCTCTAGAGGTAAATCTGGAGAAAGTCGAGCTAGCTCCAGTAGTAAAACAATGTTGAAGGGGCTTTGGGTGCTTTAAATATTTCGACACTATGAATGTTTCATCCATGGCTATTGTCAGAAGATAAGTATTTTTTCTGGCTTCCTTTGACTTAAATAAAATGATATGAGCATCTTTACTGATAAGTTGCCATCTTTGTTCTTTGCTTAACTCTTTATTGTAATTGACTATGTTGTTCTGCTCCTTCTATATATGATAAGCAGTAATCATAATAAGAATATGAGCTAGATTCTCCTTTTAGACTTGTTGAATTTATTTTCGATATTCTGAATCTTTGTTCTTAAGTTCATAGAGTTGCTTTTGATTTCCAGATTTTTTTAGCATTTGTCTGTAGGTAACTCAAATAAATGCGTTAGAAAGCAAGTGTTTGCTAGTTTCTGTTTCTTTTTTACAAAGGATGCATGTTGTATCTTCAACATTTGTCTGTTTATTAGTCTTTACCTTCATAGGAAGTTGATTAGTAACTGCCTCAAAAAAACTGACATTTTAGGATGATTAATTTTATTCTAGATAAATATCACATCAATCCATTCCAGGTTGTTTCCCCCAGATAAATTCTCAAGTCGTTTTGAATGAGATTTTTTTCATGTTCAGAAAAGGTCATTCCCATTCATCCTTTTCTGCATTAGAATCAATAGGTTGGCTTCTAATACTGCTTCATATATGCTAGTTGCTGCACGATTCTCCGGTTTTAAATTATTTCAAAAATTGTTGCCCATAATCAACAAATTATTCCATCTCTATATACTGATAAGAAAATCATTGTTACACAATGGGTCAAACCACAACCTAATATTTATACCATCTTCATATATTCTTCTCAGAATTTTCTTTGCAATATTTTTGTGCTTTAAAATATATTTTTTGGGGCTAGAATGCTCTGATTTAATCAAAGAGTTATATAAGGGGTAATTCTTAAAATATTTGTGCTTCATTCGATCGCCCACATAGAGTCACTGTTGATAAGTCTCCATAATAGATTTAAATAACAAATAATGCTAAAATCATGAAAACTTATGATGCCTTTATCTCCTCCATTTCGGTTTGCACATGTTATCCTAAAACATTTTATGATACCCATCTCTCCATGTAAAGTTAGCACCCCACCGCTTTATACAAAGTTAGCACCCAATTTCACTATTCTATTTATAATGGATGTTGGAATGTGATCGGTTTGCATACAATAAATTATTATGGCATATATAGCAGTCTTCACTAACTCTACTTTCCATACAATTTGAAAGTAATTTGCTGGACCATGTACTGATTCTATCTTCTTTTTTATCGAACAAGATTTTACAATCACGCCCTTCATTTGATTTGTTAACGAAGCCAGACCTAGATATTTAATAGGTAGAATCCTTTACCAATGTGTAAGCAATTCAATTTTTTCTCTTTGTTTTTACAATTCTTGTTAAAGTAGATCTTGCTGTTAAACCCACTAACCTGTATACCTGCATACTCAAATAACATATAAAAATCAAAGTAGCATTAGTATTATGTGTATTTGTTTTGATGAAAAGCATAAGGTCATCAATATAGTTAAGGTATGTAATGATAGTCTTGGTTCTATTTATAGGACACATATTCTTTTTAATTTCTTGCAAGTCCACTAGAATAGTAAAATATTACATAACTAAAGTAAATAAATAGATGGGAAGATGATCACTTTGTCTAATGCCTCTATTGCTGTTAATAATGATAAAACCTTTAACTGACGTTGAATTAAAATGGAGTAAGTAGCAATATTTATGCAAAGCCCATTTCTAGCAACATCTTGTATATAACGGCTCTGTTAACTCTGTCGTAATCATTTTTCAAATCTATTTTAGTGCACATATGATTGCCAGTTTTACCACTAAAATTTCTCACTAATTCATGAGCTAATAGCAAATTTCATTAATCAATCTTTCTGGTATAAAAGCACTTTGATTATCAGAAAATATATAAGGAATAAAAATTTTCAGTCTGTTGCATAAAAAAGTAGAATAATTTTATAAATATAATTACAACAAGTAATAAGTCTAAAATCACTAATATCATTAGATTTTTATGTTCTTCGAAAAAAAGAATTATGAAAGTATGGTTAAAGAATTTTAGTTATTTGCCAGAATTAAAAAAATTCATTGATTACTTTAATACTATCCTTTTTTATATAGTCCCAATAATTCTTATAAAATTTAGAGTTAAAGCCATCAGGGCTAGGAATTTTATTATCACTAGTGTTAAAAATTATCTGTTTTATTTCCAACTCGCCAGCTCTTTCTAAGAAAATTTCTAAGCCTATTGGATTGATCTTGTTTTTGCAACTATGCAAGGAATATCAATTGGAGACCTATTGTCATTAAATAAGTCCTTAAAGTAGTTAATAGTAGTTTCTGAAATTGTCTTAAAACTACTAATAGAGTTTCCTTCATTATTATTGTCTATACAATTTATATGATTTCTACTGGATATTCTAGCATGAAAAAGTTTAGTAGCTTTATACCCTTAAGTGAGCCAATCAACTTTGGCTTTTTGTATTAAGTTTCTAACTTCTATTTGGATTTCTTTAGACATGTGGACCTGATTACAAAAGAAATTAGAGGTGATATCACATTGTCAAGATTGCTACTTAATGGGTCCTATAGTCCTTTACCCTCATTTTTAATGTTGGCAAATAAATTAGGGTGCTAAATAGTAGTTTTATTCCATTGTTTTAATAGGTGTTTAGTATGTTTTAAAAACATACTAAACTGAAGTTGACTAGTACCTTAAGTACGAAAATATAAACCGTCATTGATAAGATCTTTATAATTCTTAGCATTGGTCTAACCATTCTTAAATCTAAAATGGATATTTTTTCTTCTTCTTCTTTCAACTCCTTTTAGATTTAGTAGAATAGGGATGTGATCACTAGTGTTTTGTTCAACTATTAAGCAGAACAAACTGGGAAATTTATCTAAAAAATTAGCAATAAGAAGGGCGCTATCTAGTTTACATTGTATGTTTATAAATTCAGCTGACCTCCAAGTGAATTTATTACCTTTTGAAATAGGCTCGATGAGCCCTAGATTGATTGAAAATCTTTTAATTTTCTCCAGTTTCTTTGCAGGAATAAGGTTACCTCCACATATTTCTTTGATTGTATTCCCCTATAAAAGTTCATGGAAGATTATAAGTTTAGCTAATTTTGGTAAGACTCTTTCGAATATTATATCCATCTGATTCAAAATTACTTGCATAGATGCATGTAATTTGAAATATTAACCACCATAAGTTTGGATCAAATAATTTTTAAGTTGGAAATCATATGAGATATTATTAGTATTCCAAAAATTAACATCCCATAGTAAACTAATTATGCCTTTCCCCTACTGATGTTAAAACTACTAGATAATTTTTAGTAGAATTGATCAAAACTACTATTATTAAGTTTATTTCCATTATAACATCAATTGTAGCTTTGTATTTCATTATCATACTAACAACTTCCTTCATTTTATATGGGGCATTAATCCCTCAAATATTACATGCTAATATCAACACTATATCATAAGATATAAAGCTTTTTTAGATTTCATATCTGACATACTTGCCTTATCTCTATTCCTTTTATATCCAACTTTAAGTTTATTTGTTAGATCTTCCTACTTCGGGTTACTTGAAATATACTTTTCTTTAAAGCTGTCTGGCTCTTTCCTTTTACCATATGCCTCTCTATTTTGTTTGCTTTGTACAAGACTAATGTATGTTTATCAAAATTACGAGGCATATCATCATTGGTGCTTAATTCTTTAGCATCTATTGATAATGCAGCTATTTACATGGGTGTAACTCATGGGAATTTGGCGTTAATTAATTAGTTATTTAATTAGTTTTAAAAACGGGAATTTGATCAAATAATGAAATTTGATCATGAAACTTGCACCGTTGCGTTCATGATGGATTTACGGTCAATTTTCATATTTAGAATTTTGCAAACGAAGTCTGTATGAAGAAGTTATAGGCGAAAATGAAATTGCATGGAAAATAATTAATATAATAAATATACCGTTTATTCACCCGATCCCATAGAAGATGGAACGACCAAAGTGATCGGCCAATGGCTTGACATATTTGGTCGACCTGCTTGTATCGGCAACTAGGTTTTTATGGTGTGTAAACATTAAATTAGATGGAGTAATGTTGAGGGTTTTATGACCAATGGTTTAGAACTTTTCTTATGTCCTTGACCTCCTATCTTTTCTCATATTTTTTGAAGGTAGTAGCAGGGCTTTGCCCTTTTCTTTTCTCTTATCTCCTCCAAAATTCTCAAACAAAATGGATTTCAATTCTATTCGCATAGACTGGAGAAAATGAATTACGATCTAAAAGGAAAAAAAAGAGTTTTGTGCCTAGGTAAATATCTTTAGGTTTCTATTTCTATTATATTTCCCTATTCTAATTTTTTTCTAGATTTACAATTTTAAATATGTATATTTTCTCTTTGATACATATTATATTGATATCAAAGAATTTGTAATGAAACATAAAGATGCAATTTGGATAATAGATTTGTGAAAGCTTTACAAGTTGAGTAAGAAATTTATTATAACAACCTGGAAAATCAGAACCAATATAAAAATTATATTTTAGCGATTTTAATGGATTTTGATTATTTAAAATGATTTATTTTAAATAATATCGATGAAGTTAGAACGAATAAATTTATTTTAACTATAAAGCGGGCCTGAAATGGCGCGGTAGTTTGAAAATTCGATTTTAAATTTCAATTGAATATTAAAAATTCAATATAAATCAGAATTGGACGAAACAAGAAATACTTGAACCGATTTAATTATATCTTTCTAACGAAATTAAGAAACTGAGATTTCACATTATAAATTAAAAGTTATGTCCAGTTTAAAATTCAGAATAGTCGCTGTGGAATTTATATATATTTTAATATAATATACAGCCCTTAATAAAATCCATTTTGCATACGACCTCCACTTTCAACGAAACCACTTTTATTGGATCCGAAATGTCAAATTATTGCTAGATTCCAATTTTCATAAATTTTGGAATCAATATGTGAGCGTGGTGAATTTAATCGTGTTTGGTAATTTCAGTTTGAATTTAATCGACTAGAAAATGAACGTTTTTCAAACTGTCTCCAAATTCGATGAAATTAGTTTTTTAAGGACCGTATCATCAAAACATAGCTAGATTTATTTTTCTAGAATTTTTCGAGTCAGTATGTGGCCCAAATAAAATAAAATGTATGTTAAAATCAATTTTGAATGTCATATTAAATTATATTGTAATTTTAATGAAAAATGATCGAAACAGTCAAACTGGCAAATGGGGCATATCTTATTGTGTCCGGAATAGGGGTAATTAGGTAGGGGTGATAGTCGCTGGGTTCGATTTGGCGTTCGAATGAAAAAGTAACTTTTTGAAATTAGAGATTAAATTAAATATAAAAAGAAGTCAACCCCTCTCTCTACCTCACTCGCTCTCCCCGTCGGTTTTCATGAAAAAAAAACTCAATCGCGATTTGCTCCAATCGCCCTCCTCCGCCGTCGCGGTCACCTCCACCGTTGCAGTCACCTCCACCGCAACCCCCAACTCCGGCGAGCCCCCTCCGGTCACTCCCACCGCCGCCTCCTCCCTTTCTCCCCCTCTTTCTTCAAACCGTCCAAACCCCCTGAAGACTGTCAACACCACCAAACCTTAGCCACCACCAATCAACGAGACACCCCACCACCACCGCGCGCTAGCCTCCGCCCCCTTCCTCTGTCCATTCGCGCGAAAAACCTCACCTTTTTTTTGATCGATTCCTCCCCTTCGTTGACAAGTGAGTTCTCTTTTTTTTTAATAAGGGCTTATCTTGATTTTTTCATGATATTCAAATATGATTTTCAATATAATAATCTATAAATATTTTATTTTTATGATATGAACATCGCTATAAAGATTTGATTTTTATGATATGAACATCGCTATAAAGATTTGATTTTCATGACACGGACATTGTTATAAAAATATGATTTTTATATAGATTACATGAAGATAAAAGCTTGACTTATATATATATATATAAGCGAGATAAAAATTTGATTTTTCTATGTATAACATCGTTATAAAGATGTGATTTTTATATGTATAACATCGTTACAAAGATTTGATTTTATTATATGAACATCGTTATAAAAATATGATTTTTATTATCTAGATAGCGGTATAAAAATGTGATTTTTATATAGGAAGTAGCAGTATAAAAATGTGATATATATATATATATATTAGCGATATAAAAATATGATTTTTATGATATGATTAGCGATTAAAAATGTTATATATATATATATATATTGTAGCGGTATAAAAATGTGATTTTTATATATATTGTAGTGATATAAAAAGTGATTTTTAATCATGTATAGCTTAGATAAAAATGCGATTTTTAAATATATAAACATCATATTAAAAATATGATTTTTTACTATGAACAGCGTGAAAAAGATTGCATTGGAATTTCGGGCGAATCCAAACTGTTTAGAAACTCAAAAATAAAACTGGCGGAGTGGAAACCAAAGGTGAGAACTTCTCACTCTAATTTTATTTTCTAGTTAAATATATATAATAGGATGCAAACGGTGCTTAGAAGCACCCGACACCTTTGATTGAAACCATGGTTGTTTGTTTTAATTGATAAATTGGTTGAATTTGATTTGGGATGTAATTTGAATTGATTAGAATTGGTATATGTATAGCGTGAGTCAGTCTTAGGCGAGGGATAAGGCTAGACCTTATTCCGGTTCTAATATCGCGCCGTTATGTTGCCAAAATTTTCTAAGATATATTAGAACAATAAAAATATCATTTTTTTTGTATAAATGAACTGTGTAAAATATTCATGTGTTGAATAAAATATTTTATCGTTAAAAATATATTTTTTAACGCGTATATGAATAAAATAAATATTCATTTACAAATTGGACGATTTGTTTATGTACACGCATTTAACTGATATTGGTTGGGACGATAAATTTTACACATCGCCCAACTGCACAAATAACATTTGGTATTTGTTGGTTGAAACCCCACATGGGTATTGAGATGATATTTAACGTATACAGATCCCAATTATTTAGTTGTACGTCAATCGATTGGTTGACAGACTATTGTAAGCGTTAATTATTTATATTTAATGCTTATGCAGTTGTGTGATGCACTCTAGATGATGGTTGATTGATTTTGATTGGTGTTGTATGCATGTGTTGTATGAAATCCATATAAATAACATTATATGGTAATTGACTGTGTCTGATTCCAATTCAGAAAGAACAAATATTTTAAAATAAGGAATATTTTTAAATAATATTCGGTAAATGGTTAAAATCTGATTTTAAATGTCCGATTTTGGATGGACACGAAATAATTGAAATATATAAAGCCGTGTTGATTAGATATGCGCCATTTTGACGCGAATGATATTTATATTGATTATATTCGTTTTTAAAATGAATATCAAAAAGGAAATGATTTCAAAATATGACATTTTGAAAATATTATCATTTATATATTATAATGATAAGGAATATTCAATTTTGATTTAAAATTGAAAATGTAGTTGGAATCGTTTTTAAAATGAATTTAAAACGATTTATAAAATACATTTTAAATGGAAATCGACGAAATATATATAATATATAAATTTAATGGCTTGAATAGAACGCGCCACGTCGCGACTGTTCGCCAATTTCGACCATTGACTTCGAATTGACATTACGGGAGATCCGACCGTCGGATTCTCCTAAAACCAAAACCATTGGGTTCATATCGAAAAGAGCTTTCAACCGAATATAAGAGATTTGAAATCTAGTAGTTGGATTTAGAATTATATTCGAATCAAATTTGGAAAAGGTTGCTGTAAGTGTAGTTCGATGACCGTTTATGGAAATTGACTAAAACGGCCTTACTAAAATTATTAATAATATTAGTAATTTGTGTGAAATCATAATAAATGATTTGTAAAGAATTGGGATGAAAAATTCCATATTTGCAAAGGTAAAAATATATTTGATCGAAATGAACTAGTTATTAACTAGAATTATAATCCAATTATTTTTAAATAAATAAATTGGATTGAGAATGAGTTTTAATATAACCAAAATTTCCAATATATGAATTGGAATGGTTTTGAATCGAAATTATCTTTGGAATATTGCGATATTGGATTCCGTGAACATACAGATATTGTGGAGGAATTTGGAAGATATATATAAATACGTTATTTGTTGATTTCAGAATTTGATATTGAATATAAGCCGATATAATTTCTATTCAGAGCCTTGTATTTAATATCAAATTGTATTTTGGAATTTTCGTGAACAGTGTCTTAAATAACACTATTCTTAAACCCAGTTACGAAAAGATTAAATCTTTTTATTAAGATTTAATGAAGTTTACCAATTAATTAATATTTAATTGAAATTGAATTGAATTGGATTTTTCGTGAACGGTGTCTACATTAACACTTCTCTTAAACCCCGTGCGAAAAGAATAAATCTTTTAATTAAGATTTAAAGAAGAATTTCCAATTAATTGACATTTCATTGGAATTGAAATGGAATGTGAATTGGGTTTATTGTGAACTATGTTTTAATGACATTTGTTCTTTAGCCCAGTTGACAGTGAAATGTGATGTGACACCCCATCTCCATTAAGGTCACTCACAAAGGGAATGCCTTAATTTTGGTGGAGGGCTTATTGTGTATAGAACAGAAAAGTAAACAAGACAGATAAATATATTGGTACTTGGAAAATAAAAACCACTTTTATTGCAGCGGAAAAATAGTTTGGTTACATCACATCAGAAATCAACAACAAAACCAAATACACTTATTATCCATCTTGACAAATAAGTTCTGAGTACATAAAATAAAAGACATAACCCCAACATTAAATAGTCATAAATAAGATAGGCTGAACTTTACTTCAGCAATCCAAGCAAGTTCCAAAAGAAAGAGATAAAGCTGTCCAAATCAAGCTCCACTAGTACTAGTCCCACCCTGAGCACCTAGGGGTGGGGGGAAGGAAGAAAAGAGGCGGAAACAAATGGGGTCAGACATAAAGTCTGGCGAGTGCAATAACTTTAACAATATAATCATTAAACTAACTAGGATAAGGTATAAGCTGATAAATAAGGAAAAGACTGTGAACAAATGGGCATGACAGAGCAAACAAAGGAAATAAGATGAACAAAGATAACGTTAAAGGCGCACCTAATCACTATAAGATAATTACTACATTGCACCACACCAAACACCCTAAAAGTTGATCCCGCCTACAGAACTTAATAATGATTCTGGTAGTTTTCGTGTACCCTTAGCTGCCTTCATAGTTGTCGTCTGCCCCTATCTCCACTAGTTGTACCCACTACCCCAATTCGATCGGCTCCCTATCTCGTAGATACCCGTGCTGGCCCCACAATGGGGTGTATCACTCCCCAAAGTGGCAACCCGATACCACCAAAGATGCACGGCTCATATCTACACGATGCAACGTCTTACCTACCAGCCCGGGCCCATGCACGCACATGACCCCGTTGGACTTGTGTTGCCACCGCTAACCCGTTTTGACCTCTTACAATCAAACCCAGTAAGCGTGTCCCGTCCTCGACTTGGGTCGAGCTCACAAAGATACTTAATGGGTTACTGGTTTGAAAAGGGCCCCTCATGCACGACACATGCTTTCCACCTATGCTTGGTCCCCACTAAGGTTTCCCACTTAACCCCATTTTTATTCATGTCTTCTTACATGTTTCAACTTGGTTAAGTGCATCTAATCGTATTTCACATGCCACCCAAGGCACCCACTTAACCCCTATGTCCTACCACATGTTAATCTGGTTAAGTGTTACTTAATTCATTAAAACCGCAACCCTGTAAAGACCTCCCACATTAGATTGGCATTTGCAGTTGATGGATTTGCCGGGCGGGTCGGGGAAGTCTTATATCGCAAACGAGCCTAACCTCGTGTCTTTACAACTATTACGCATTTAATTCATGCCTTTGACCTCTCACATTAGACTGGCATTTGTGGCTGCTGGATTTGCCAGGCGGGTCCGGGCAGTCTTACACCACAAAAGAGTCTAACCTCGTGTCTTAGGCGGTTTATTATTACACATCTTTATTTAACCCCAAAGTTGATTAATATCCCTATTCAAATTTGTCAATAAATTCCAAATATACTTATGTCCATAATTGTCACCTAAATTATGTCCATTTATTTCAGGTATACAAATTTTACCAATTATTGCCTCAAATTAATTGTATGGCTTTCAAGGCCATTACATGCTAATTCTCAATATGTGTATATTCAATATTACCCCCATCATCCCCACGTTGTTCGTTCGCTTATCATGACATATATATACACACATATATTAGTTTAGCAATCAGTCTAACACATAAAAGGGAAGAAACACCGCAAATTTGCATAACACACAAAATGGATCTAACTTACAAATAAGGATTACAACATATCTAGCATAAACTTTGTATTGTAATGAATCTAAACATAGGCTTAAAGGTGTGAACTTGCATACATGAATACTGTTTTCACCCAAACTTGCATATATGAATATAGTTTTCACCCAAACTTGCATACCATAGTCACAAACTTGCATAAAACTATGTACATCATAGATCTAAACCCAAAGGTGTAAACTTGCATATAGTCATTTTACTTGGTTCACATGTAAACTTGTGTAAAATTCACAGAGAAACTAACATATAATCTACACCCAAACTTGCATATAAAATGATGTCAAACATGAATCAAGTTGAACACAGGTGATTGGGCATATACAAAGGGATCCACAACAAAAACTATCATTATGAACAACTAGCATATATTCACAAAATATTATATTTTTCCAATGTTTCATAAACATAGCCATATAACCCAAATTATAACTCAACCTAATTAATTTGTTAATTATCTTATTAAAGAAATCGAACTCACAACTCAAAGAAGTTCTTGAGTTCTAGGATCTGTGTTCTGAAATTGATTTAGCTCGCCTTTGAAGTAGACAAATTCGTTGTAGTTGTTGTTATAGACTTGAGTTGAATTGAGTTGATTAGCTTTTCTTTGCTCCTAGTTGGTGACGGCTACTCTAGGTTGCGGGGTGATAGCATGACGGCCATAGTTCTAATTTTTATTAGGTTTAGGGTTTGAGTCTACATGTGTTTATATAGAGATTAGGATTAATTTAGGCCATCCGATCAACCGAGAGCAACCTGAACCATCAAAAAAGCCAACTCAGCCCTAATGACTCAACAACAACTCAGAATTGGGCTTAATTCAAATCTTCCCGAGGGGGGTAGGTCGACCCCCAGGTCGACCTATAGGGTAGGTCGACACTAAGGTCGACCCCCTAGTCGACCTGGCATGGGGCGGGAATATCCGGCCCTGCCGGGTTCTCAGTCTGAATTCGTTTTTGAATTTAAATTTGAATTTCTGGAAACTTCCGACAGCCATAACTTCTTCATACGAAGTCCAATTTACGCAAACTCAGACTCTATCTCAACCAGAATTCGGAGACAAACACATTGGCGTAATCCTTTTCCCTTGATTCTCACTTTTAAAATTAATTATTCCTAAATTCGTTAGTTTAATGTAAATAGAAAACACGGGGTGTTACATTCTCCCTTCCTTAAAGGATTTCGACCTCGAAATCTTCAAGTTACGAAGAATACATATCCTACCATCCAATCGTCCATCTACTCAACCATCAAACACAGACATCCATTTTCCTTAAAAGACTTCTAATGCTTTCGTGTTTATATGCACAGTGTGTGTACATGTCCGTATCTAATGCAAAATCAGGCGGTTTACTGATTTAGTTGACCTCCTTAATGCAAATTATGATAGTGCCATGCGTCCATTATGTATGCAAAAGATCCCTGATGATACATATTATTTCTACATGCGTGCACAACCATTCATCTGAATGCAACATCTATATGATAACACAACCATTATACACCCATTAACTTAAACAAGCACACATTTATATGCAGTATGAAAGTGATTGAGTCGATCTAGTGCCTAATGTGTGTGTATAGGCATCCACGAGCAACCACTAGCAAACACTTGCATCCACTAGCATCCATCAATCATAACATGTTTCGAATACATGTTTACATCCATTGGTCTCTACCTAAGGATAAAGAATATGACTGAGGAGATACACTAAAAAGGTAGATACAAGCTTGAATAAACTTAAGGAAAAAGAGATCAAAGATGTACCCTCAAAAAGAAAAGGGTAGGCTACATGTATTTTGGCCTTAGTCTCCCAAGTCGCGTCTTCCTCGGCTTCGCTCCATTGAACTTTAACAAGCTTAACTTCACGGTTGCGTAGCTTTTTGACTTCCATCCCCAAGATATGAGTTGGAACTCTCCTCACAGTCGCTTCTCGTTCCACTTCGACTTCCTCTAGTATGCTTGGCTCCACAACTTCTGCCGACTTATGTAAGCACTTTCGTAGCTGAGAGACATGAAAAACATTATGAACTCCAGCCAATCTTTCAGGAAGCTCTACTCTATAGACCATCATCCCAATCCTTTCGATGATAGGAAATGGTCCTACAAATCGTGGTGCCAACTTTCCTACAGACCCAAAGCAGATGACATTCCTCAAAGGAGATATTTTTAGGAACACCTTATCCCCAACCTCAAATTCAAGGTTGGTCCTTCTCTTGTCTGCGTAGGATTTATGTCTATCTTGGGCAGTCTTCATTCTCCTTCGTATCAAGTCCACTTTCTTTGAAGTCTCTCTAATCATGTCCGGCCCAAGTATAAGTTTATTTGTGGACTCCCACCAACAAGTTGGTGATCGACATGGCCTTCCATATAAAGCTTCGAAGGGTGCCATACTTATACTGGCTTGGTAGCTATTGTTATAAGCAAATTCTACCAAAGGGAGATGATCCTCCCAAGATCCTCCAAATTCAAGAATGCATAGTCTCAAAAGATCTTCCATTACTCTGTTCACACTTTACGTCTGACCATCGATTTGAGGGTGATAGGCTGTGCTTAAACATAGTTGTGTGCCTACGGCCTCTTGCAAACTCCTCCAGAACTCACTTGTAAAGATAGGATCTCGATCACTCACTATGCTGGAGGGTATCCCATGGAGTCGAACTATCTCCTTAAGATAAATGGAGGCTAAAGACGAGGCGGTCCTCCTACTCTTGACAGGTATAAAATGAGCACTTTTCGTGAGCCTGTCCACTATTACCCAAATATCGGTATTGCCCCTCCTTGACCTAGGCAACCCATCAACAAAGTCCATCGAGATGCTTTCCCATTTCCATTACGGAACTTCTAGAGGATGAAGCAAACCGCCAGGCTTCTTCTGCTCTGCCTTGACTTGCTGGCATATCATGCATTTCGAAACAAATTTAGCTACATCCCTCTTCATGCCATTCCAAAAGAAAACTCTTTTGATATCTTTATACATCTTGTCTCCACTGGGGTGTATGGTCATCTTGGAATGGTGAGCTTCTTCTAGAACCATCTTCACCAAATATCTTGCTTGTAGGACGCATAGTCTTCCATCCCGTCTCAACCAACCCTTATCATCGATGGAGTATCTATTGAGGTGACTAGAAGTCCCCCCTAACCAGCTTATCTATCACATCAATTAGCTAGGGGTCTTTACGTTGCGCGGTTTCTATTGAGTCCAACAAAGCAGGCCGCACCTCTAGCATTGCCATCAAGCCAGTTACATAATCAACAGATGGTCTAAAATCAAAATTTGCTATGTACTCCAAACTTTGCCTTTCTACAAAGAGATGACTTAAGGTCAGCTTCTTTCTACTTAAGGCATCTGCTACTACATTGCCCTTGCCAGGAGTATAGGAGATCTCAAAGTCGTATGAGGTGAGAAACTCCATCCATCTTTGCTGCCTTAGATTGAGGTCTTTCTGCGAGAAAAGGTACTTCAATGATTTATGGTCAGTATACAATTCAGATTTCTCACCTCAGAGATAGTGGCGCCAAGACTTAAGCGCAAAAACGATGGCTACAAACTCTAGATCGTGGGTTGGGTAGTTTTCTCATGCACTTTCAACTGCCTTCCACCATAAGCTATCAAAACAGCGCCTAGTCTCGTACCGCATGCATCTATGTATACAGTAAACATCTTGCTCCCATCTGGTAATGTCAAAACTGGGGCTGTTGTCAGAGCCCTCTTCAACACTTGGAAAGCCACTTCGCAATCCAAATCCCAAGTGAAAGTCAGGTTCTTCTTCGTTAACCTTGTAAGTGGAGCTAAGATTTTCGCAAAATATTTAATGAACTTACGATAAAAGCCTGCTAGTCCAAGAAAACTTCAGACTTCGATTGCATTCTTTGGAACCTTCCAATCTTGGACCGCAACTACTTTTGCGGGGTCCATAGCTAACCCTTCTTTGAACACCACATGCCCAAGAAATCTTACTTCTTCCCTCCAGAAGTGGCACTTGGAGAATTTTGCTTTTAACTGATGTGCACGGAGAGTATCCATAACTTCCCTTAAATGCAAAGGATGCTCTTCCTCATTCTTCGAGAAAATCAGAATATCATCTACGAAGACCACCAAAAATTTATTGAGAAATTCCCAGAACACTCTATTCATCAAATCGATGAAATAAGCAGGTGCGTTTGTCAAGCCGAAAGGCATGACAAGCCATTCGAAGAAACCGTTCGGGGTTCTGAATGCGGTCTTATCAATGCAATCTTCAGCCACTCTTAGCTGATGAAATCTAGTAGCTAGATCTAATTAGGAGAAAACTGTTGCACTTACAAGCTGATTGAACAAATCGTCTATTCTTGGCAGTGGGTGCCTATTCTTCTTGGTCAGCTGTTTAGCTCCCTATAATCAACGCATAGGCGAAGTGAACCGTCCGCTTTGGTTGCGAACACCACTGGAGCACCCCATTTAGAAATACACCGTCTTATAAACCCTTTTTCTAGCAGCTCCTTAACTTGCTTGCTAAGCTCCTTTCTCTCCCTTGGAGCCATGTGTCTAACAAATAAAGCAACGGGTTTTGCGTTATCAACTAGGTATATGCGGAAGTCTATCTCCCGCTTTGGAGGCAAGCCCTCTACTTCCTCAAAGACATCCGAGTATTCACGTACCACTCTAACAGACTACAAATTCTCAATAGATGTGTCAAGCGATTCTAGATAACTTAGCATAACAGAATTCATGGGATTACAAGAGGTTTCGAGAGTGTTGCCCAGACGAGTCATAAGCCTAACCTCTCTCTTTTCACAATCTAGGACGGCTCCATTACTGGATAACCAATCGATGCCCAGAATTAACCCATAGCTCGTGGAGCCCAAAACATAAGCATCACATCTAAACCCAATGATAAGTATAGAAATTTCCAAATCCAAACAAATCATCGACAAATAGGTTGAGCCCCCAATTGGATTTGAAACAACTAAGGGATCCTCTACTATACTTGTGTTTAGGTGTACTGACTCAACTAAAGCAGTAGATATAAAAGAGTGCGATGCACCAGAATCAAAGACTGTGCAAACAGGATGATCAAAAAGATAAACTAAACCTTCAACGGAAATCGCTCTACCTCGTTCTTACAGCGGTGGGGCTACGAGAGCCTGGACCTGCCCCCTTGCCTGCCCTGGTGCCATGAGAGCCTGAATCTGCCCTCCAGAGGTAGGCCCTTCCCTCTGCCCTTTCTTTGGGCAGTCCTTAATCAGATGTCCTGCCTCGCCATAGTGGAAACAATCAGTCTTCTTCTTCTTCCTACAGTCTTTGCTCAGATGGCCTGGTGTCCCATAGTTAAAGCATCTTTTCTTTCCCTTTCCATTGTTGTCTTTACCACCCTTCTTGTTCTGCTGTTGCTGTTGTGGTTTCTTTTGATCCCCTTTCTTCTCAGGTGCCTTATTAGCATTAGTGCCTTTCTCCTCTTTATGCGTAAGCGCCATGTCAACCAATCTCTCAAAGGTGGCCCCCATAGGGATGTGGGTCATAGCTAACCCTCGTAGCGGCTCGTTCAAACCCTTAACAAATCTCAGGGCCTTCTTTTCGGGAGTATTCACCAAGTCCAAGCCAAATCTGGCCAACTGATTGAACTTGTTGACGTACTCTTTCACTGCCCTACCTCAATGCCAAAAACCTTTCCATGTATAGATTCTCTTCGGCTCGCGAGAGAAACTTTGCCTCAAACCTACGCTTGAAATCTGGCTATGTATCAACTGGATGCTCTCCATTAGTGACCTCCCACCAAAACCAGGCCTCATCCTTCATTAACCAGGCGGCAAATTGGACCTTTCTTCCATCTTCTACCTCAAAGATTCCAAACAATTCTTCCACCTCCTTTAGCCAATTTCGAGCTTCAACAAACGTCTCCGACCCGTGAAAAGGTTTTCCGCCCATTGCCCAAAAGTCCTTGTATATCTTTGCGAAAGCATCAACACGGGGAGGAGGAGGAGGAGGAGGAGCATTTGTTGGGCCTACAACATTGGCCCTAGCTTCCATATACCTTCTAAACCATCCTGGTATCGGTATCCCCACGGGTATCTCGGGAGTTCCAGACATGCTGAAAAGAAAATGAAAAGATTCAAACGGAGAATTCGAAGGAAAGATATATGGCTCTTGGGGGTTATGTTTTTTAAAATAATCCTTTCTCTTGAAAATACTCTCCTTAAAATGTATTTTTGAAGGTATTCTTTATGAAAATGCTTTTTGAAAAATAGTTTTTCAAAATATCTTATCTGTTCTGGCATCCCTCAGCTCTGATACCACATGTGACACCCCATCTCCATTAAGGTCACTCACAGAGGGAATGCCTTAATTTTGGTGGAGCATTTATTGTGTATAGAACAGAAAAGTAAACAAGAGAGATAAATATATTGGTACTTGGAAAATAAAAACCACTTTTATTGCAACGGAGAAATAGTTTGGTTACATCACATCAAAAACCAACTACAAAACCAAATACACTTACTATCCATCTTGACAAATAAGTTCTGAGTACATAAAATAAAAGACATAACCCCAACATGAAATATCCATAAATAAGATAGGCTGAACTTTACTCCAGCAATCCAAGCAACTTCCAAAAGAAAGAGATAGAGCTGTCCAAATCAAGTTCCACTAGTACTAGTCCCACCCTGAGCACCTAGGGGGGGGGGGAGGGGGGAAGGAAGAAAAGAGGTGGAAACAAAGGGGGTAAGACATAAAGTCTGGCGAGTGCAATAACTATAACAATATAATCATTAAAGTAACAAGGATAAGGCATAAGATGGTAAATAAGGAAATGACTGTGAACAAACGGGCATGACAGAGCAAACAAAGGAAATAAGATGAACAAAGATAACGTTAAAGGCGCACCTAATCACTATAAGATAATTACTACATTGCACCACACCAAACACCCTAAAAGTTGATCCCGCATACAGAACTTAATAATGATACTGGTAGTTTCGTGTACCCCTAGTTGCCTTCATAGGTGCCGTCTACCCTATCTCCACTAGTTGTACCCACTACCCCCATTCGATCGGCTCCCTAACTCGTAGATACCCGTGCTGGCCCCATAGTGGGGTGTATCACTCCCCAAAGTGGCAACCCGATCCCACCAAAGATGCATGGCTTATATCTACACGATGCAACAACGTCTTACCAACCTGCCTGGGCCCACGCACGCACATGACCCCGTTGGACTTGCATTGCCCCCGCTAACCCGTTTTGACCTCCTACAAAAAAAACCAGTAAGCGTGTCCCGTCCTCAACTTGGATCGAGCTCACAAAGATACTTAATGGGTTACTGGTTTAAAAAGGGCCCCTCATGCACGACACAAGCTTTCTACCTATGCGTGGTTCCCACTAAGGTTTCCCATTTAATCCCATTTTTATTCATGTCTTCTTACATGTTTCAACTTGGTTAAGTGCATCTAATCGTATTTCACATGCCACCCAAGGCACCCACTTAACCCCTCATGTCCCACCACATGTTTATCTGGTTAAGTGTTACTTAATTGTAACGACCCGTATTTTCTGCGATATATAATTAACTTATTTAATTATATAAATAGTGGTTTAGAATTCAAATGATCGTTGAATTAAATAATAGTGAATATTTAATTAAAATAATAATTGAATAATATATTTAATTCTAAAATAATCAGAATTTGCTGAAATGACAATATGATGTGAATTGGGCAATTGAAAATATATAATTCAGTTTGGTATTGAATTAGATTAGCGAATATATTTAAATAACGACAGTTTGAACGTATAATTATATTATAATTAAAACCGAGCTTGAAATGGCGCGACAGTTCGTTATTTGGCGATTTGAACTTCAATTGAATAGACAGAAGCCGTTTTAAGTCGGATTTTCGCGAAACAAGAAACGTTAGGAGCTGGTGAAGTATATTTTTCTAGTGGAAGGGAAAAATCGGGATTTCATTGTGTAGATTTTGATTTATGTCCAAATAAAATTTTAGAAAAGTCGCTGTGGAATTCCTTTATAATTTATAACAATATATATAAAAGGAATTTCATTATAAATCGAATATCGATTTAATCGGGATTTGAAATATCGTGTTAGAAATTCATATAGGAATATTCTAAAGTTGTATGATATTCTATTGTGAATATATACGATAATATTTATTTTTAAATATTAAATTTAATTGTTTTTAAATATATTTATATATTTAAAAGGGTTATGTAGGGCTTTAAAAATAGCCGGTTTTGCAAACGACCTCAGAATTCGACGAAACTAATTTTGTTAGATCCGAAATATTTAATTATTGCTAGATTTCAAGTTCCGTGATTTTTAGAGTCACTGTGTGGCCGTACGGATTTTTAGAGTGAAAAACAGTCAATATTTCGACGGTTAAAAATACGCTGTGTGAGCAAATGGAGTCGGAATTCGATGAAACCAGTTTCGTTGGGACCGTAATGTCGAACTGTAGTTTCATGTCCATTTTCATCCTTTTTGGGTATCGGATGTGATCATATGGATTTTTAAAATGCTAATACATGTAATAGTTGATTAAAATGAGATATAATATTTGAATATAATAATATTAAAAATATACTATATAATAACCTTAACTCCCTAAAACCTAAATTTACTTTCCTCAAGGTCATAAACTTTTCCGCCGTTGGTCTTCATTCCAACGTGAAGAAAATGAAAAGAAAATTCAAGGTAAAAATCAAAATAAAATCCTACAAATCGAATCAGGGGTATAACAACATTCGTAAGTCGATTCGCTACCGACTGGTGCCTGATTTTGGGAGTGCAACACATCCTTTGGAGGTCGATGATTTGTCCAGCGAAGTTGAGGGTTCCTTGTCGAGCCCTGCTAAGGAGGATGGAGATCGTTTTGAGGTCGTATTCAGGTTCCTGGAAGGACTTGGCATCAAGTAGGAGAAATTGGTTGGTTTCCATGTCAAACGAGTTCGGTATTTTCACTGTAGTGGTGAAAACTGATGCTCGACGCGAACGGGAAGGGTAGAGCGAGTTCAATATTTTGGGTATGATGAGGTTAAGCATTGAAAAAGAAGAACAATGGTAATTTTTGTGGATTTAATCGGGAAGAGTGAGGAAGATTCGGCTATGGTGTTTGAGGAACGATGCAAATACTGAATTCGTGATTTACGGTTTTGGGGAAGACAAAGGGAATGATGCGGGTCTGGTACTTTGAGATGGTAAAAGGTCGGAGTGTGAGTTAAGCCCAATATGAATGTAAATCAGTTTATTTTTAATTGAAATTTTATATTTAACTTATAAACCGTGTAACTTCATCATACTGTATTAGAATTTCGAACGGTTGGATCCTTTGGGATCGTATGGACGGACACTACACGATGGAACTAGTTGGAAGTCCATCGGAGCTCGTTACAATTTATTGCAAAATAAATTGTTCGTATGAATCAAGCGATGGTTATCGTTATTAACGATGATCGTCCAATGTGAGTAAAACTCACCAACTCTGAACAGTTATATTTTTATAACGTATTCTTAGAACTGATAATTATCTGTTGATTGTTGTGTGTTAACTATTTGGTTGAATTGCTTGTGTATTGGTTGAAATCATAGATAACGATATATATATAAATCGTTAATAAAATATTGATTCTGTTTAATAGAATATTTCATATTGAAATGAAATCGAAGTTAATGATATTGTTTAACATATGTGATGCAGGGAAACAGGTTGAAGGGACCCAACTGGGTTCCTCAACATTTATTTTACTGTTTTTCATATATTGTAATAAATGATGTGATATGTAATCGGTTATTGATTATGTGTGTTTGAATGAGATCGATCATCGTTATTTGGTATTTTAAATTACCATACGAAATACTGGGATGTAAAAAAGGGATTTTTCAAAGTATATTTTGAAAATAAATTAATTATATAAAATCAATGGATTTTATATATAAGGAAAAAGGATTTTTTAAGGAAATAATTATAAAAATCAAAAGAGTTAGAAAGGAATATATTTGTAAAACAAATATAAAGGAATATATTTGTGAAAACAAATATAAAGGAAATTATTTGTAAAACAAATATAAAGGGAATATATTTGTAAAACAAATACAAAGGAAGATATTTGCAAAAAAATAGAAAAATAAATATTTGTAAAACATTTACAAATAGAATTGAAAGGAAAATATTTGTAAAAACATTTACAAATAGATTAAATGGAAATATTTATTTATAGGAAATAAATAGAATGTTATAAATGAGATATTAATTTGTTAAATAAATAGGAAAGATAAATGAGATATTTATTTGTTAAAAAAATAGGAAAGATGAAAGAAATATTTATTGGTTAAATAAATAGAATTGAAGGGATTATTTATTTGTTAAATAAATAGAATTGAAAGGGAATAGTTATTTGTTAGGTAAACAAATAGAAAAGGAATTATTTGTATAAACGCACAGAAAAGGAATTAATCAAAGGAGATAATTTAAGGGAATTAATCGAAGGAGTTAATTCCAAGGAATAAATCGAAAGATTTAATCGAAATGAATTAATCAAACATTAGTTATTCGATTTGAGTTAATTGAATAGAGTAAATGAGTTAGAGTTAACCAGTTAGGGTTAATCAATTTGGGTTGACCAGTTAGAGTTGATCAGTTAGAGTTAACCAGTTAGAGTTGATCAGTTAGAGTTGATCAGTTAGAGTTAACCAGTTAGAGTTAATCAATTAGAGTTGATCAGTTAAAGCTAACCAGTTAGAGTTAGATTTAACCAATAGAGAATTCGAATAAAGTTAATCGAATTAGAATATATTAATTATAATTAGTTAAAAGGAGTTATTGAGTATTAGTTATTCGAATCAAGTTAAAGGAGTTATCGAATATTAGTTATTCGAATCAAGTTAAAGGAGTTATCGAATATTAGTTATTCGAATAGAGTTAAAGGAGTTATCGAATATTAGTTATTCGAATCAAGTTAAAGGAGTTATCGAATATTAGTTATTCGAATCAAGTTAAAGGATTTATCGAATATAGTTTATTCGAATAGAGTTAAAGGAGTTATCGAATGTAGTTTATTCGAATAGAGTTAAAGGAGTTATCGAATATAGTTATTCGAAAGGAGTTAAGTGAATAGAGTTAATCGATTAGAGTTAAATCAAATAGAGTTAAACCAACAGGATTAATCCAATAGAGTTAATTAATAAGAGTTAATTGAATAGAGTTAATCGAATATAGTTTATTTCAAGAAAGGTTTTTGAATCTAGTTATTCGTAAGAGAGATTATCAAATATAGTTATCCGAAGAGAGGAGTTATCGAATAGATATTTATTCGACAGGAATTTATGTAAGGAAGTTTGTTAAAGGTTTAAAAGATAAACTTTGTCTATTATGAAGTTAAAACGTTGTTCAGTTAAGGTCTGAGAGGTAATTATATGCCAACTTGATTTACTTCCTTCTTAACTAAGGAATGGTAAGGTTTGATAGTGAATGATGGTTAAGTGAATTTAGTAAATGGTTTGAGGTGGCATGGCGATGTTTGATGTAAACATCAGTTTAAATCCAATGAAGGAGCTTTGGAAATGTTTTCCAAATAAGAAACCAGAAATGTTTTCTAATATAGAAAAAAGGAAATGGGAATGTATTCCATTGTTAATAACGTATATTTTCTAAAATTAGAAAATAAGAAATGTTGAATATGTGAAACAGGAGATAAGTAAGTTAATTAACTAAAGAAATAAATGTTCAATGATGATTGACCGATATAATTTCCATTTGGAAATAATGTCGTTGTTTGCACACCTGTTTTTCTTTGATAGTTAACTCACCGACTATCAAAGTTTTTACTATTTTAATGTTGTTAATATGGAGAGACCGGTTGGATTATTATCCAAAGAACCACTCTGTATTGGCATAAGCGTTGCAAATCATATATGCCAAGGAAAATTGAAGATGGAGTAAAGTGCAAGGGCTGTTGTATAAATCTTAGGTAACAATTGCCTAAGATGGATATACTGAATAGTGCCTTCGGTTTGTCCCGTCCTAGGACAACTTGTATGGAAGAAGGTCTGACAGAGTATATCTAATAGATCGCGTAAGTTGTTCTCTTCAAACGTGTTCACGTTTGGTGGCGGAGGAATTCGTTTCTCTTAGCTGTATACCCGTGTAATTTTTGGATAAATCAATTTGTGATTTGGCGGGTATAACGATGTGACATTCTAAGTGAATGACGATATGGCATGTAAAGGATAAGCGTAGCTTCTAGCCTCACAATCGGTAAATGACAGAAATCGTGTGACGACCCCAAAACCTCGTACGACGGTGGCAAGGGTAATCTTTGGAATATAACACATAAACAAATAACAGCAGAATGGAAATAAATAAACAAATACACCAGACAATGTACAATAATACCCTACATAAACATAAACATTAGAGTTACACAGTATACATGATCATACTTAGTTCAAAATACAGTTCAGCTTTACATAAATGTCTACAGCGGAAAATAAAACATAATATGTACAATAGGAGCTGAACCGCATAAAAAGAGATAAATGATAGAATCCATCTTCATCTCCAGCTATCCAGAAAGAGCCTGCTAAAACCTGAATACAAGGCTGCCCATATAGAAAAAGGGGCATCCGAGTTTTCAAGTGAAACAAACTACGAGTCAGTCATGGGACTGGTATGAGAAATCTACTTAACTTACTTTAATATATAGCCAATCACAGGACCACGCCACTTTCGCAGAACGGGTTTACTCCATCGGATTGCCAATGCTTTAAAACAAGTAAATCTTTTAAACATCGCAATGCTTTTTATAAAAATGAAGCCATTATAAGACTCATTTCCCATCACACAATGCAACGCAAACCGGAGGATAGAGTTTTACCTTATAATCGCCAAAATATGCTTGATACGAATAAAACAAAAGCATTTGATATTATTACTAGTGTTTATATGTTTCAAAAACAATTTCAGATCATAAGTATCAATCACAAACGGCATTAATGCCCCATACGACTATGTCGCCATATATAGGTATACAATCAAAACCGCACGGTGTCGTATTTGGAAATTGGATTTCCATCATAAACAAGGCAAAAGATAGTCCTTACCGACTTCAAGACAATCTAGCCCATGTCTCCGGAACAGCCGCAACTGCCCCTTGGATCATCAGGGCTGGTCCACCGATGTGGATTATTATGCCTGAACACTGCGTTTCCCCGCCCTATGGGGCATAAATGAGTCCAACGACTCCAACGGCTCCACATAGTCACCGATATATATATGGCGCCTCGCAACAGCAACAACCACACAAGTGAAAATAATATAAATGTCAGGGCTAGTAGGTCACTAACACCACCCTAGCTAGAAGGAAACGCATGCCCTCCCTGATGTCCTCTCCCGTTTCTGGTTCATACCGAGGTGTGAGGCTCGCGAATCAACGTTATACACAAATCTATGCCACACAGGCCGTGCTTTGATCATCAACCACAAGACTTTGCTTTTCAACAGAAGCCTTGATCATCTGCCACTTAGGCTTGCCACAAAGGCCGTTCACTCTATGCGATTGATTTCTATCGATATATAACCTTTGAGCTCGTACATCTCAGATAAGGGTGTTAAGCAAGAGAATAAATTCTCCACCGCCAAACAGATATATATTTAATAGAGATCAATCAACACAGAACAAAATCCAATGTCAGACACACAGTCCATTTACAAGTTCGTTCTGGGTCTGAACGAAACCGGAGGCACTATATACCTCGCATATCCATCGATCTCCAAGTACGTCTGGACGATCACCACTTATTATGTATATTTCGGGATGCCTCCCAATCAAGACGTCAGTTATCATCCAACCAAGGTGAAGATCTCCGATCTTCAACCACCGTCTTCATCATTGACTTCATATTGCCGATCAATTATTTGAAATGAGATTTAACTCGGCCTTTTCAAATAATTCACGTATATTTAGAATTAAATCAATTTATTTCAATGGTTAAATTATTCGACATCAATAATTCTGTTCTTAATTGTAATTTTCACGCCAAACACATTCAGCCATCAAATTTCCAATAAACAAGGTAAATTCGGTTTATTTCCATTCCATATCGTTTATAATATTTTATAACGATTTATCGCTATTTTTATTCATTTAAAAATAGCCAATTCATTCAAATGATGCTTCAGGCCATAACGCGGTCGTGGCGCTGTTTTTCTTCGGATTTGATTTACACATATCTGAAAATATAACTGTTGTATCTTCACAAATTTTATATCATTAGAAAGATCTTTTCAAAACGAATCCAACGGTTTTAGTTTTGGGAAAATCCGATGGTCGGATCTCCCGGTACACTCGTTTGAAGTTTCGATTTCAAAATACGAACTACAGCGTCGTTATTCGATTTAATTTAATTATATTTTTAAATATATAAATGTAATCGATTCTGGCGCTGTTTTTCTTCAGATTTGAATTAAACATTCCAGGCAATCCAACCGTTGGATTTTCACAAAGTGGGTGTCGTTGGAAAGATATTTCCAAAGCGAACCCAATGGTTTCGGTTTCGGGAAAATCCGATGGTCGGATCTCCTGCACTAATCGTTTGAAATCACGGTTTCAAAACACGAACTCCATTCAGCACATGAATTTACTTCAACACATGAATTTAATTTCAACATTCAACACATGAATTTTATTTCAACATTCAACACATGGATTTAAGTCAAACAAAAAAATGTTTCAGAAAATTTCGGCAGCATAACGGCAGGGTAGTTAAAACCGGGACCGTCCCTAGTACGGCTCCTCGCTCTACCTTATAGCCTCGCAGCTTTTGACAATGGGGATTTTCAATATCTAGTTCGCAAACGAATTTTCCCATATCCTAATCCTATTGGGATTTCAACCATAATCACTCATTTCAAATCAACCATTCATGATATTCACCAAATTTTCACATCAACCAATAATCCAAACAATATCACAAATCGGGCTGGCAGCATTGCTATGTAGGTCGCACCTATTAGGCTGTATAATCACCTGATCTAAAGTTACATTTACTTCTAAAAATCTATTGTCGATGCTGTCCCATTCGAGAAACGGTTGCTGATCCCAACCGTTGGTGATATACATTCGATACACTCAAGCGAAATGAGTGGTCGGTCATGTGTGGCCGGGTAGATGTTCTTGTTGAACCCAGTGTATTCCTCTCTAGAGGTACACTAGCGAAAGGTGGTTCCATACCTTGTCATAGTTGGAAATCCATTACCCAATACATGTTTGCGGTTTTGATTGTATACTATATATGTAGAACGTGAGACGAAAGCGTTTCTGCTAGATGATTATTATATTGTGGTTGATAGACATTATTATAATATCAAAAGGTTTTTGATATAAAGACATTTGGATTCTCATAATGGAAAACCCGTTCCGTTATATGGCGTGGTCTTATGAGATATCATTTACTTGCTTGAACTGTTTTAAACTGTTTTACTCACACCAATCCCATGACTGACCCGAAGTTTGTTTTGTTTTGTTTTCCCTAAACTCTTCGGTGCCCAATTTTTTACGGGCAGTCAAGTAGTCGGGATTCATGGATACTTGAAGAGCAGGAGGCTTCAGGATCATATAGCTATTGTTTATTTCCGCTATGTTGTAAATGCTTTACTTGATAATGATATGTATATTCAAGTAAAATCTTTTATTTCAAGGATATGTTATCTATTATATGTTATTCATTCCGCTGCGAGGTTCGTGTTACTCTGATGTTGTGTTCTTTTTCTTCTTGTATTCTAAGTTTCTATCTTATCTATTCTCACACTCTTATTTCTTTCATTAACTATCAGTATTTTTCGATGTTTGGTTAGTCGTCACCGAGTTTATGGCGATAACCAAAGTCGTCAAAAACCGGGTCGTTACAGTTGGTATCAGAGCTTAAGGTTATGTAATTACCTTGGCTCTATGGCGTGACTCGGTAGAGATAGGGTTAGTAATACCCTAGATTGAGTTTGAGTGTATACACACGAGTGAACATATTTGTTATTTAATATAAAAATTGTATTATATTGTGGAGATTTATTGTTTGAGTTGCTTATGGGTTCTGGTCGATCAGTTTGATCCACTGTATCGGTAAGGATTTGTAAACACTTGAATACGATGAACCGTCATGGTATGTTTTGAAAAGAGGTAAATGAAATATTTTTTCCCAGATTATATTTTGATATAAAGGAATTATTAATATTTGAAATATTAGTATATTGGAAGTGTTGTTTGTTATTATAATCGAGCAAGATTATAAAAGTGAAACGGTTATGTAAATAACCAATTAAGATTCGTATAAGTGTTACGAATGAGTTAAATCTGAAATTTAATCAGAATTGAAATTTAAACCTGAAAATTTGGAGAATTGTTTGTAAAATAACTTGGATTAAATATACGTGAATTTTAAAATCCTAGGAGATTTTAAATTGTTTTACAAACATTGGGAATAGTATTTTGAAAATGGATTTCAAAATAGAAGTGTTCAGACATGGTTTTGAAAAGTGATATAGTATTGAACTCACTTCAGTTGCTGGAAAGTAATTCTGATGATGACTGCGCAGCATCATCAGTGTTCATTTTCGAGTTTGTAAGTGATGGATTACTACCAAAGAAATTGTTTTTGAATCGTTTTGAGAAAAGCAAGTTGTTTTGAGTTCGAAAGGGAATATTCGATTTTTGAAAAGGGTAAGTTGTTTAAAACTCCCAGGAAAGAGTAGTTTGAATTAAAAACAAAATTGAGTAGAAATTTGTGAAAGCAAACTAGGATTAAAATAAAGTCAGGTAAGTGGTAACTGAAATTGAATTAGAATGATAGAGACAAATTGGATTTGTGAGATTCGAGTTTGAAGTGTAATTTGATAATCTAGTTAAGAATTTGGAATCAAGAATGAAACTCAAGTTTGAAATAATATTTGACTTGGATATAAGCGAATGGTTGTGTTGGAGATAAAAGTGAGTGGAGTTTGATTGGGATGACATTGGTATATGCTGAATTAGCAGCAGATGTAAATGATATAATGATATGCCCGACAAAAAGGTACCAGTTTATATTATATATTGGGTATGAGATTTTGATGAGCCGATTTGGCAAGCCGCTTGGCTGTTTGATTTTCTTTTGGGTTGGAGAAGGCCCAGAGAGGCGAGTTGGAGTTTGAGCTATTGACCAGTACAAAGGAGGTGCTGGTGAAATTTTTCGAAAAGTTAACGTGTTAGAAAATTTTCAAGATTTTTGAAAATTTTCGTTGATAAGGATTAATTAATATTTTAATTAAAATTAAATTGGTTCAGTTGAGATTGAAGTTAAGAAGTGACGAAATAAGTTTAACCCAGTTGCTGGAGTTTGTTTTCTACCTTAGCAATTTCAAGGACGAAATTTTATTAAGTGGGGAAGAATGTAACGACCCGTATTTTCTGCGATATATAATTAACTTATTTAATTATATAAATAGTGGTTTAGAATTCAAATGGTCGTTGAATTAAATAATAGCGAATATTTATTTAAAATAATAATTAAATAATATATTTAATTCTGAAATAATCAGAATTTGTTGAAATGACAATATGGTGTGAATTGGGCAATTCAAAATATGTAATTCAGTTAGTATAGAATTAGAATGGCGAATATATTTAAAAAACGACAGTTTGAACATATAATTATATTATAGTTAAAACCGAGCTTGAAATGGCGCGACAGTTCGCTATTTGGCGATTTGAACTTCAACTGAATATACAGAAGCCGTTTTAAGTCGGATTTCTGTGAAACAAGAAACGTTAGGAGCTGGTGAAGTATATTTTTCTAGTGGAAGGGAAAAATCGGGATTTCATTGTGTAGATTTTGATTTATGTCCAAATCAAATTTTAGAAAAGTCGCTGTGGAATTCTTTTATAATTTATAACGATATATATAAAAGGAATTTCATTATAAATCGAATATCGGTTTAATCGGGATTTGAAATATCGAGTTAGAAATTCATATAGGAATATCCTAAAGCTGTATGATATTCTGTTGTGAATATATACAATAATATTTATTTTTAAATATTAAATTTAATTGTTTTTAAATGTATTTATATATTTAAAAGGGTTATTTAGGGCTTTAAAAATAGCCAGTTTTGCAAACGACCTCAGAATTCGACGAAACTAATTTTGTTAGATCCGAAATATTTAATTATTGCTAGATTTCAAGTTCTGTGATTTTTTGAGTCACTGTGTGGCCGTACGGATTTTTAAAGTGAAAAACAATCAGTATTTCGATGGTTAAAAATATGCTGTGTGAGCAAACGGAGTCGGAATTCGACGAAACCAGTTTCGTTGGGACCGTAATGTCGAAACGTAGTTGCATCTCCATTTTCATGTTTTTTGGGTATCGTATGTGATCATACGGATTTTTAAAATGCTAATACAAGTAACGGTTGATTAAAACGAGAAATAATATTCGAATATAATAATATTAAAAGTATACTATATAATAACCTTAACTCCCTAGAACCTAAATTTACTTTCCTCTAGGTCAAAAACTTTTCCGCCCTTGGTCTTCATTCCAACGTGAAGACAATGAAAAGAAAATCCAATGTAAAAATCCAAATAAAATCCTACAAATCGAATGAGGTTGAGCATTGAAAAAGAAGAACAATGATAATTTTTGTGGATTTAATCGGGAAGAGTGAGGAAGATTCGGCTATGGTGTTTGAGGAACGATGGGAATGCTGAGTTCGTGATTTACGATTTTGGGGAAGACAAAGTGAACGATGTGGGTCTGGTACTTTGAGATGGTAATGGGCCGGAGTGTGAGTTAAGCCCAATATGAAAGTAAATCAGTTTATTTTTAATTGAAATTTTATATTTAACTTACAAACTGTGTAACTTCATCATACTGTATTAGAATTTCGAACGGTTGGATCCGTTGGGATCGTACGGACGGACACGACACGATGGAACTAGCTGGAAGTCTATCAGAGCTCGTTACAATTTATTGCAAAATAAACTGTCTGTCTGAATCAAGCGAAGGTTATCGTTATTAACAATGATCGTCCAATATGAGTAAAACTCACTAACTCTTAACAGTTATATTTTTATAACATATTCTTAGAACTGATAATTATCTGTTGATTGCTGTGTGTTAACTGTTTGGTTGAATTGCTTGTGTATTGGTTGAAATCATAGATAACGATATATATATAAATCGTTAATCAAATATTGATTCTGTTTAACAAAATACTTCATATTGAAATGAAATCGAAGTTAATGATATTGTTTAACATCTGTGATGCAGGGAAACAGGTTGGAGGGACCCAACTAGGTTCCTCAACATTTATTTTACTGTTTTTCATATATTGTAATATATGATGTGATATATAATCGATTATCAATTATGTGTGTTTGAATGAGATCGAGCATCGTTATTTGGTATTTTAAATTACCATAAGAAATACTGGGATGTAAAAAAGGGATTTTTGAAAGTATATTTTGAAAATAAATTAATTATATAAAATCAATGGATTTTATATATATAAGGAAAAAGGATTTTTTTAAGGAAATAATTATAAAAATCAAAAGAGTTAAAAAGGAATATATTTGCAAAACAAATATAAAGGAAATATTTGTGAAAACAAATATAAAGGAAATTATTTGTAAAACAAATATAAGGGGAATATATTTGTAAAACAAATACAAAGGAAGATATTTGCAAAACAAATAGAAAAAGAAATATTTGTAAAACATTTACAAATAGAATTGAAAGGGAAATATTTGTAAAAACATTTACAAATAGATTAAATGGAAATATTTATTTATAGCAAATAAATAGAATGTTATAAATGAGATATTTATTTGTTAAATAAATAGGAAAGATAAATGAGATATTTATTTGTTAAATAAGTAGGAAAGATGAAAGAAATATTTATTGGTTAAATAAATAGAATTGAAGGGAATATTTATTTGTTAAATACATAGAATTGAAAGGGAATAGTTATTTGTTAGGTAAACAAATAGAAAAGGAATTATTTGTATAAACAAACAGAAAATGAATTAATCAAAGTAGTTAATTCAAAGGAATTAATCGAAGGAGTTAATTCAAAGGAATAAATCGAAAGAGTTAATCAAAATGAATTAATCAAATATTAGTTATTCGATTAGAGTTAATCGAATAGAGTAAATGAGTTAGAGTTAACCAGTTAAGGTTAATCAATTTGGGCTGACCAATTAGAGTTGATCAGTTAGAGTTAACCAGTTAGAGTTAATCAGTTAGAGTTGATCAGTTAGAGTTAACCAGTTAGAGTTAATCAGTTAGAGTTGATCAATTAAAGTTAACCAGTTAGAGTTAGAGTTAACCAATAGAGAATTCGAATAGAGTTAATCGAATTAGAATAAATCGATTGGAATTAGTTAAAAGGAGTTATGGAATATTAGTTATTCGAATCAAGTTAAAGGAGTTATCGAATATTAGTTATTCGAATCAAGTTAAAGGAGTTATCGAATATTAGTTATTCGAATCAAGTTAAAGGAGTTATCGAAATTAGTTATTCGAATCAAGTTAAAGGAGTTATTGAATATTAGTTATTCGAATCAACTTAAAGGAGTTATCGAATATTAGTTATTTGAATCAAGTTAAAGGAGTTATCGAATATAGTTTATTCGAATAGAGTTAAAGGAGTTATCGAATATAGTTTATTCAAATAGAGTTAAAGGAGTTATCGAATATAGTTTATTCGAATAGAGTTAAAGGAGTTATTGAATATAGTTATTCGAAAGGAGTTAAGTGAATAGAGTTAATCGATTAGAGTAAAATCAAATAGAGTTAGATCAACATGGTTAATCCAATAGAGTTAATTGATAAGAGTTAATTGAACAGAGTTAATCGAATATAGTTTTTTGAAGAAAGGTTTTCGAATCAAGTTATTCGTAAGAGAGATTATCGAATATAGTTATTCGAAGGGAGGAGTTATCGAATAGAGATTTATTCGACAGAGATTTACGTAAGGAAGTTTGGTAAAGGTTTAAAAGATAAACTTTGTCTATTCTGAAGTTAAAACGTTGTTCAGTTAAGGTCTAAGAGGTAATTATACCCCAACTTGATTGACTTCCTTCTTAACTAAGGAATGGTAAGGTTTGATAGTGAATGATGGTTAAGTGAATTTAGTAAATGGTTTGAGGTGACATTGCAATGTTTGATGTAAACATCAGTTTAAATCCAATGAAGGACCTTTCGGAATGTTTTCCAAATAAGAAACCAGAAATGTTTTCTAATATAGAAAACCGGAAATGGGAATGTTTTCCATTGTTAATAACGCATATTTTCTAAAATTAGAAAATAAGAAATGTTGAATGTGTGAAAACAGGAGATAAGTAAATTAATGAACTAAAAAAATAAATGTTCAACGATGATTGACCGATATAATTTCCATTTGGAAATAATATCGTTGTTTGCACACCTATTTTTCTTTGATAGTTAACTCACCGAATATCAAAGTTTTTGACCATTTTAACGTTGTTAATATGGAAAGACCGGTTGGATTATTATCAATAGAACCACTTTGTATTGGCATAAGCATTGCGAATCATATATGCCAAAGAAAATTAAAGACGGAGTAAAGTGCAAGGGATGTTGTATAAATCTTAGATAACAATTGCCTAAGATGGATATACTGAATAGTGCCTTCGGGTTGTCCCCTCCCAGGACAACTTGTATGAAAGAAGGTCTGACAGAGTATATCTAATAGATCGCATAAGTTGATCTCTTCAAACGTATTCACGTTTGGTGGCGGAGGTATTCGTTTCTCTTAGTTGTATACCCGTGTTATTTTTGGATAAATCAATTTGTGATTTGGCGGGTATGACGATGTGACATTCTAAGTGAAAGGCGATGTGGCATGTAAAGGATAAGCGTAGCTTCTAGTCTCACAACCGGTAAATGACAGAAATCGGGAAGGCAACATGGCTATGTAGGTCGCACCTGTTAGGCTATATAATCACCTGATCTAGAGTTTCATTTACTTCTAAAAATCTATTGTCGATGCTGTCCCATTCGGGAAATGGTTTCTGATCCCAACAATTGGTGACATACATTCGATACACTCAAGCGAAATGAGTGGTCGGTCATGTGTGGCCGGGTTGCAAGATATTCTTGTTGAACCCAGCGTATTCCTCTCTAGAGGTGCACTAGCGAAAGGTGGTTCCATACCTTGTCATAGTCAGAAATCCATTACCCAATACGTGCTTGCGGTTTTGATTTTATACTATATATGTAGAACGTGAGATGAAAGCGTTTCTGCTAGATGATTATTATATTGTGGTTGATAAACATTATTATAATATCAAAAGGTTTTTGATATAAAGACATTTGGATTCTCATAAAGGAAAACCCGTTCCGTTATACGGCTTGGTCTTATGAGATATCATTTACTTACTGGAGCTATTTTAAACTGTTTTACTCACACTAGTTCCATGACTGACCCGGAGTTTATTTTGTTTTGTTTTCCCTAAACTCTTGGGTGCCCAATTTTGTACGGACAGTCAAGTAGTCGGGATTTACAGATACTTGAAGAGATGGAGCAGGAGGCTCCAGGATCATATAGCTATTGTTTATTTCCGCTGTGTTGTAAGTGATGTACTTGATAATGATATGTATAGTCAAGTAAAATCTTTTATTTCAAGGATATGTTATCTATTATATGTTATTCGTTCCGTAGTGAGGTTCGTGTTACTCGGATGTTGTGTTCTTCTTCTTCTTCCATCCTAAGTTTCTATCTTATCTATTCTCACCCTCTTATTTCTTTCATTAACTACCGGTATTTTTCGATGTTTGGTTAGTCATCATCGAGTTTATGGCGATAACCAAAGTCATCAAAAACTGGGTCATTACATTAATTCATTAGAAACGTAACCTTGTAAAGACCTCCCACATTAGACTGGCATTTGCGGTTGCTGGATTTGCCGGGCGGGTCCGGGTAGTCTTATACCGCAAACGAGTCAAACCTCATGTCTTTACAACTGTTACACATTTAATTCATGCCTTTGACCTCGCACATTAGACTGGCATTTGTGGATGCTAGATTTTTCATGCGGGTCCGGGCAGTCTTACACCACAAAAGAGTCTAACCTCGTGTCTTAGGCGGTTTATTATTACACATCTTTATTTAACCCCAAAGTGGATTAAAATCCCTATTCAAATTTGTCAATAAATTCCAAATATACTTATTTCCATAACTGTCACCTAAATTATGTCCATTTATTTCAGGTATACAAATTTTACCAATTATTGCCTCAAATTAATTGTATGCCTTTCAAGGCCATTACATGCCAATTCTCAATATGTGTATATTCAATATTACCCCCATCGTCCCCACGTTGTTCGTTCGCTTATCATGACATTTATATATATATATATATATATATATATTAGACTTGCAATTAGTCTAACACATAAAAGGTAAGAAACACCACAAATTTGCATAACACACAAAATGGATCTAACTTACAAATAAGGATTACAACATATCTAGCATAAACTTTGTATTGTCATGAATCTAAACATAGGCCTAAAGGTGTGAACTTGCATATATGAATATAGTTTTCACCCAAACTTGCATATATGAATATAGTTTTCACCCAAACTTGCATAGGCCATAGTTACAAACTTGCATAAAACTATGTACGTCATAGATCTAAACCTAAAGATGTAAACTTGCATATATGTGAATCCAATTTCTACCGAAACTTGCATATAATCATTTTACTTGGTTCACATGTAAACTTGTGTACAATTCATAAAGAAACTAGCATATAATCTACACCCAAACTTGCATATAAAATGATGTCAAACATGAATCAAGTTGAACATAGGTGATTGGGCATATACAAAGGGATCCACAACAAAAACTATCGTTATGAACAGCTAGCATATATTCACAAAATATTATATTTTTCCAATGTTTCACAAACATAGCCATATAACCCAAATTATAACTCAACCTAATTAACTTGATAATTATCTTATTGAAGAAATCGAACTCACAACTCAAAGAAGGTCTTGAGTTCTGGGATCTGTGTTCTGAAATTGATTTAGCTCGCCTTTGAAGTAGACAAATTCGTTGTAGTTGTTGTTATAGATTTGAGTTGAATTGAGTTGATTAGCTTTTCTTTGCTCCTAGTTAGCGGCTATTACTCCTGGTTGCGGGGTGATAGCATGACGGCCATGGTTCTAATTTTTATTAGGTTTAGGGTTTGAGTCTACATGTGTTTATATAGAGATCAGGATTAATTTAGGCCATCCGATCAACCTAGAAGCAAACTGAACCGTCCAAAAATCCAACTCAGCCCTAATGACTCAGCAGCAGCTCAGAATTGGGCTTAATTCAAATCTTCCCGAGGGGGTAGGTCGACCCCCAGGTCGACACTAAGTTCGACCCCCTGGTCGACCTGGCCTTGGTCGGGAAATTTCCCGCCCTGCCCGGTTTTGAGTCTGAATTCGTTTTTGAATTTAAATTTAAGTTTCTGGAAACTTCCCACAGCCATAACTTCTTCATACGAAGTCCAATTTAGCAAACTTGGACTCTATCTCAACCAGAATTCCAAGACGAACACAATGGCGTAACCCATTTCCCTTGATTCTCACATTTAAAATTAATTATTCCTAAATTCGTTAGTTTAATATTAATAGAAAACACGAAGTGTTACATGTGATTTGGAATTTATAAATCTTTTATTAAGATTTAATAGAAATTTTCCATAGTAAAGTTTTCCAATTTAATATATTGGAATGGAATGGAATTCGATTTGGTAATAATCGAAATGAGCTTCTGTGGAGGAAGACAATTAATATATATGGAATTTAAAAGGCTTTGTAGTTATTCCATTTATATTATTAGCCGAATATGGAAATTGATATCGATTATATATTGATCTGTTTTGTGTGAAGATTCCATAATTAATGAAATGTGATTTTGGGTTTATCGTGAAATGTGTCTTAAATGACATTAGTTCTTTAACCCAGTTAAAGATAAGATTAATTTCTTAAATTTGAATAATCATTAAGTAATAATTTTTGGGATTAAAACTGGATTAGAGTTTTAAGGAACCTTTAATTAGACTAGAATGTGAACGGGATAATTAAATTTATCAAATTCAAGAAATGATCGAAAGTGGAGTACCACCAGTTTTACTACAAGCGATAGTTAAATCTTTAATAAGATTTGAATGAGAAATGGTAATTAATTTTACCGATAATACCGTGGTGTTAGATATGGGGTATTTCCAGTTTTGCTCCATGGAATAAATAGGTTGGGATTGGGAAATAAAACAAATGATTACTTCGGTAAGGTGCGCTAATCCTGACTAGTTTGGATAAAACCTTAATTTGGTTTGAATTGATATCCAAAGGAAGATTAAAAAATAAATTTGAAATAATTTATCTTTAACAAAATTAATGGGAACCTTTCCCTAATGATGTGAATATTTGGGTAAAAGAATATTCTGGATTGGAATGAGGCGTATGTTGTGTGTTTATATCACTTAATTATAATATACGCGGGTTATTCGGAAATGCCTGGTTTATATCCATTCTGAATAATTGATTCGACGATAAGTCAACGATCAAGACAGTGGTTAAAGACCAAAGATCTTCACATCATTTGGATGATTATTAATGTCTTAATTGGGATATACAACCAAGACAAGGTAATAAGTGGTGATCGTCCAGACGTACTTAGAGATCGACCGTATATGCGAGGGCCTCTCTCCTGTATAGGACATATAGGATGAATAAGGTGCCTCTGGTTTGATTCAGACCCAGAACGGACTTGTAAATGGATGTGTGTCTGACATTGGATTTTATTCTGTGTTGATTGATCTCTATTAAATATATATCTGTTTGGTGGCGGAGAATTCATTCTCTTGCTTAACACCCTTCTCTGAGACGTACAAACTCAGAGGTTATATATCGATAGACATCAGTCGCATGGCGTGAATTGCCTGTGTGGCATGTTGAGATGCAAATGATTAAGTCTTCTGTTGAAAAGCAGAGTCTTGTGGTTGATGATCAAAGCATGACTTTAATGTAGCATAGCTTTGTGTAGCGTTAATTCATGAGCCACACACCCCGGTGTGAACCAGAAACGGAAGAGCACTCCCGGGAGGACATACGTTTCTTTCTATCTAGCAGTAGTGTCATGGTATGGATCCCATACAATTTTACTTATGTGGGTGATGAAAAGCGAGGTACCTTGGATATATCGGTCACTACGAGCCGATGGATGATATGGTCGACATACTGACCAGACTTATGCCCCATAGGATAGGGAAACGTATTGTTCAGGAATTGCCAATCCTCAAATGTAAGAGAGGACCGACCCTGGATGCTCCAGGTGCAGTTGCGGCTGAGCTTGAGACACAGGCTCGAGTGTCTTGAATTCGGTAAGGATGATCTCTTGCCTTGGTTCATATATGGAATCAAACTTCCAATACGACATTTTAGTTTTAATTGTAGAGTCTAGTATGGCGACATAGTGGGATGGGGCACTTATGCCGTCTATGATTGATACGTTTATATTCGAAGTTGATTTCTTCACTTATAGTAATAATAAAAGATAAATTTCGCGTAACAAGCAAATTTGGCTATTATAAGGAAAAACTCTATCCTTCGGCTTGCGTTGCATTGTGTGATCGGACCTGAGTCTTATAATGGCTACATTGTTCCTTATTTAGCATTGCGCTGTTTGTTTTGTGCACTAGTATTCTTGGGGGTAAATCCATTCCGTGTTATACGACGTGGTCCCTTGATGTACCTAACTTTAAAATCAAATTGATAACTGTTTTAGTTCTCACACAGTCACACGACTGACCTGGAGTTTATTGTTTTAACCTAAACTCTGGGTGCCGCTATTTTCCACACGGGCAGCTAGTAGTTTGGTTTTGCAGATATTATATTCGCAGGATCCTGAATTTACAACTGGAACTATATTCAGAAAGCTCTGTATCCATGTATTTCTTTCAGTTGTGTTATGTATTATTTTTCCGCTGCTATGCATTTAAATGTAATTTAAATTTTTGATATTTTTTTGTTGTATAATATTTATTCATAATCTGCTATATTCTTGTACTTTAATGTAAATTATTGTAATAACAATGAAATGTTTTTTCTGTTTGTGTTCTGATTTGTCGTGTTCTCAACTCTATCAGGGCTTTCCCGTAAGGGCGAGTTCGGGTCGTTTCAGGATAGTATCGGAGCTTTGGTTTACAGAGCTCGAGAACAAGGCACATTAGAACCAAACGAAAGGATTCATCAGAGATTGGATTAGTAATATCCAATGAGAATGACTTGTTATAGATAGGATCAGTAGTATCCTAGTTAGAGTCTGAAGAGTGTTATTTTTTAAAATAAAAATGAAACCAAATTTTGTTTTGGAAATTTAAATCTTGTTATACGTATTTGAATGTTTATTTTATATTGAATTTGGACAATCAAGTATATGAAGATTTTGAATATACGTCTGATCCATGTATATACGAAGCCTCAAATATACCGGATAGATATAGAATCACACTCTAGTCTTCCGGAGATGATTTTGATGATTGAGGCTTCATCATCAGAATATATGTTCGAGTGTCGAAAGTGGGATACCTATATGTTTCCAATTGACTTGTGTGGGAACCAAAATTAGATGGATTTATTTGTTGTGATTTGGCATCAAAAATGGATTTTTATTATATGTAACAATTCATGTGTTTAAAACAATAACCAACTAATTGATTGCTGATTGTGTTGTTTGATTAATTAAATTTTGAACCATTAGGCCAAATAAAAAATTTAATGATTAAATTAAATTGAAAGTTGATTGAAATTGCATGCATGTACATATATATATGTGTGAACAGGTCATAACAAGGAGGTTAGAGAAGAGTAATAAAATTGTATGCCCGACAAATAGGTACATGTTTAATATATTTCTTGGGTTTGGATGATTTTATGAGCCGATTGGCTAGCCGCTTGGCTTTTTCTTTTTCTTTTGGATTAGTGAGGGCCCTGTGAGGCTAATTGCGGTTTTAAAGGTCTCCGCATACAAAGAAGGTTATGCAAAAAAATTCGAAAATTTAGGGTGTTTGCCAAATTTTTGAAAAATTAGAAAAATCTTAGAAACTAAATAGTTAAAGAATGAAAGCCAGAATGAAAGTTGAGTTAGTTAGTTAATAAACTTTTAGCTCTGTTCCTTTTCGAGTACGAAAAGATTTTAAGTGGGGGAGATTTAACAACCCGGAAAATCAGGACCAATTTAAAATTTTTATTTTAGCGATTTTAATGAATTTTGATTATTTAAAATGATTTATTTTAAATAATAACGACTAAAAATTTATTTTCGACAAAGTTAGAACGAATAAATTTATTTTAATTATAAAACAAGCCTGAAATTGCATGGCAGTTTAAAAATTCGATTTTAAATTTCAGTTGAATATACAGAATTCAATATAAATCAGAATTGGACGAAACAAGAAATATTTGAATCGGTTTAATTATATCTTTCTAACGAAGTTAAGAAACAGATACTTCACTTTATAAATTAAAAGTTACGTCCACTTTAAAATTCAGAAGAGTCGTTGTGGAATTTATATATATTTTAATATAATATATAGTCCTTAAGAATAGCCATTTTGCATACGACCTCCGTTTTTTATGAAACCACTTTTGTTGGATCCGAAATGTCAAATTATTGCACGATTACAATTTTCATAAATTTTGGAATCAATACATGAGCGTGCTGAATTTAAACATGTTTGGAAATTTTAGTTTGAAATTAATCGACTGGAAAATGACTGTTTTTTAAACGGTCTCCAAATTCAACGAAATTAGTTTTGTTAGGACCGTATCGTCAAAACATAGCTAGATTTTTTTTTGGAATTTTTGGAGTCAGTATGTGGCCCCAGTCAATTAAAATGTACGTTAAAATCAATTTTCAATGTTATATTAATTTATATTGCAATTTTAATGAAACCTAATCGAAAAAGTCGAATTGGCGAACGACGCATATCCCATTGTATCCGGAATGGGGGTATTAGCTAGGGGCGATAGTCATTGGGTTCGGTTTGGGGTTTGAATGAAAAAGTAACTTTTTGAAATTAGAGATTAAATTAAATATAAAAAGAAGTCAACCCCTCTTTACCTCACTCTCTCTCCCCGTCGGTTTTTAGGAAAAAAGAAAAAAAACTCGATCGCGATTTGCTCCAGTCGCCCTTCCCCACCATCGCGGTCACCTCCACCGCACTCCCCAAATCCGGCGAGCCCCCTCCGGTCAACCCCACCGCCGCCTCCTCTCTTCCTCCCCTTTTTTCTTCAGTAAACCGCCCCAAACCCCCTGAAGACCGCCGCCACCGCCAAACCCTAGCCACCACCGGTCAACGCAACACCCCACCACCACCACGCATCAGCCACCGCCCCACTTCCTCTGTCCAGTCGCGTAGAAAACCCCACCCTTTTTTTGATCGATTCCTCCCCTTCGTTGACAAGTGAGTTCTCTTATTTTTTTAATAATGGCTTTTCTTGATTTTTGCATGATATTCAAATATGGTTTTTAATATAATAATCTATAAAGATTTGATTTATATGATATGAACATCGCTATAAAGATTTGATTTTTATGATATGAACATCGATATAAAGATTTGATTTTTATGACATGGACATCGTTATAAAAATATGATTTTTATATAGATTACATGAAGATAAAAATTTGATTTTTATACATATAATAGCGAGATAAAAATGTGATTTTTATATGTATAACATCATTATAAAGATGTGATTTTTATATGTATAACATCGTTATAAAGATTTGATTTTTATTATATGAACATCGTTATAAAAATATGATTTTATTATCTTGATAGAGGTATGAAAATGTGATTTTTTTATTATCTAGATAGCGGTATAAAAATGTGATATTTATATAGGAAGTAGCAGTATAAAAATGTGATTTATATATATATATATACTAGCGATATAAAAATATGATTTTTATGATATGAATAGCGATTAAAATTGTGATATATATATATATATATATTAGCGATATAAAAATATGATTTTTATGATATGAATAACGATTAAAAATGTGATTTTTATATATATTGTAGCGGTATAAAAATGTGATTTTTATATATAACGTAGCGATATAAAAATGTGATTTTTAATCATGTATAGCTTAGATAAAAATGCGATTTTTAAATATATAAACATCATATTAAAAATGTGGTTTTTACTATGAACAACATGAAAAAGATTACGTTGGAATTTCGGGCAAATCCAAACTGTTCAGAAACTCAGAAATAAAACTGGAAGAGTGGAAACCAAAGGTGAGAACTTCTCACTCTAATTTTATTTTCTAGTTAAATATATATACTAGGATGCAGACGGTGCTTAGAAGCACCCCACACCTTTGATCGAAACCATGGATGTTTGGTTGTTTGTTTTGATTGATAAATTGGTTGAATTTGATTTGGGATGTAAATTGAATTAATTAGAATTGGTGTGTGTATGGCACGAGCCAATATTAGGCGAGGTATAAGGCTAGACCTTATTTCGGTTCTAGTATCACGCCGTTATGCTACCAATTTTTTTAAGATACATTAGAACAATAAAATTATCATTTTTATTGTATAAATGAACCGTATAAAATATTCATGTGTTGAATAAAATATTTTACTGTTAAAAATATAATTTTTAACGTATATATGAATAAAATAAATATTCATTTACAAATTGGACGGTTTGTTTATGTACACGCATTTAACTAATATTGATTGGGACGATAAATTTTACACATCGCCCAACTGCACAAATAACACTCAGTATTTTTTGGTTGAAACCCCACACGGGTATTGGGATGATATTTGACGTACACTAATCCTAATTATTTAGTTGTATGTCAATTGATTGGTTGACCGACTATTGTATACATGTTTTCTATGAAATCCCTACAAATAACATTATATGGTAATTGACTGTGTCTGATTCCAATTCAAAATGAACAAATATTTTAAAATAAGGAATATTTTTAAATAATATTCGGCAAATGACTAAAATCTGATTTTAAATGTTCGATTTTGGATGGACACGAAAATATTGAAATATATGAAGCCTTATTGAATAGATATGCGCCATTTTGACGCGAACGATATTTATATCGATTATATTCGTTTTTAAAATGAATATCGAAAAGGAAATAATTTCAAAATATGATATTTTGAAAGTATTGTCATTTATATATTATAATGATAAGGAATATTCAATTTTGATTTAAAATTGAAAATGAAGTTGGAATCGTTTTTAAAACAAATTATAAAATACGTTTTAAATGGAAATCGATGATATATATATTAGATATTTAATGGCCTGAATAGAATGCGTCGGACCGTGACCATTCGCGAATTTCGACCATTGACTTGGAATTGACATTACGGGAGATCCGACAGTCGGATTCTCCTAAATCAAAACTGTTGGGTTCGTATCGAAAAGAGCTTTTCAATGAATATAAGAGATTTGAAATCTAACGGTTTGATTTGGAATTATATCCAAATCAAATTTGGGAAAGGTTGCTGCAAGTGCAGTTCGATGATCGTTTATGGAAATCGACTAAAAGGGCCTTAATAAAATTATTAAAAATATTAGTAATTTGTGTAAAATAATAATAAACGATTTAAAAAGAATTGTGGTGAAAAATTCCATATTTGAAAAGGTAAAATCATATTTTATCAAAATGAACTAGTTATTAACTAAAATTATAATCCAATTATTTGTAAACAAATAAATTGGATTGAGAATGGGTTTTAATATAACCAAAATTTCCAATATATGAATTGGAATGGATTTGAATCGGCATTATCTTCGGAATATTTCGATATTGGATTCCGCGATTATATGGATATTGTGGAGGAATTAGGAAGATATATATATCGCTATTCCCAATACGATATTTGTTGATTTCAGAATTTGATATTAAATATAAGCCGATATAATTTCTATTCAGAGCCTTGTATTTAATATCAATTTGAATTTTTGGTTTGTCGTGACCGGTGTCTTAAATAACACTTCTCTTAAACCCTGTTGAGAAAATATCAAATCTTTTTATTAAGATTTAATGAAGTTTACCAATTAATTAATATTTAATTGGAATTGATTTGAATTGGATTTTTGGGTTTGTTTTGAACGGTATCTTCATTAACACTGCTCTTAAACCCCATGCGAAAAGAATAAATCTTTGAATTAACATTTAAAGAAGAATTTCCAATTAATTGGCATTTAATTGGAATTGAAATGGAATGTGAATTGGGTATATTGTGAACTGTGTTTTTAATGACATTCGTTCTTTAACCCAATTGACAGTGAAATGTGATTTGGAATTTATTAATCTTTTATTAAGATTTAATAGAAATTTTCCAAAGTAAAGTTTTCCAATTTAATATATTGGAATGGAATGGAATTCGATTTGGTAATTATCTAAATGAGCTTCTGTGGAGGAAGACTGTTAATATAATGGAATTTAAAAGGGTTTGTCGTTATTCCATTATATTATTAGTCGGATACGGAAATTGATATTGATTATATATTGATTTGTTTTCTGTGAAGATTCCATAATTAATGGAATGTGATTTTGGGTTTATCATGAACTGTGTTTTAAATGACATTAGTTCTTTAACCCAGTTAAAGGTAAGATTAATTTCTTAACTTTGAATAGTCATTAAGTATTGATTTTTGAGATTAAAACCGGATTAGAGTTTTAATAAATCTTTAATTATATTAGAATGTAAATGGGATAATTAAATTTATCGAATTCAAGAAATGATCGAGAGTGGAGTACCACTTGTTTTACTCCAAGCGGCAGTCAAATCTTTAATTAGATCTGAATGAGAAATGGCAATTAATTTTACCGATAACACCGTGGTGTTAGATATGGTGTATTACCAATTTTGCTCCATGGGATAAATAGGTTGGGATTGGGAAATAAAACAAATGATTACTTGGGTAAGGTGACTAGTTTGGATAAAACCTTAATTTGGTTTGAATTGATATCCAAAGGAAGATTAAAGAATAAATTTAAAAGAATTTATCTTTGATAAAATGAATGGGAACCTTTCCCTAATGATGCGAATATTTGGCTAAAAGAATATTTTGATTGGAATGAGGCGTATGTTGTGTGTTTTTATCACTTGATTATAATATACGCAGGTCACTCGGAAAGGCCTGGTTTATACCCATTTTGAATAACTGATTCGATGATAAGTCAATGATGAAGACGGTGGTTGAAGATTAAAGATCTTCACATCATTTGGATGATTACTGATGTCTTGATTAGGCAGTACACCCAATAAAAGGTAATAAGTGGTGATCGTCTAGACGTACTTGGAGATCGACCGGATATGCGAGGGCCTCTCTCCTGTATCGGACATATGAGACGAGGAATAAGGTGCCTCCGGCTTCGTTCAAACACAGAACAGACTTGTAAATGGATGTGTGTCTGACATTGGATTTTATTCTGTGTTGATTGATCTTTATTAAATATATACCTGTTTGGTGGTGGAGAATTTATTCTCTTACTTAACACCCTTCTCTGAGACGTACGAGCTCAGAGGTTATATATCGATAGACATCAGTCGCATGGCGTGAATTTCCTGTGTGGCATGCTGAGATGCAAATGATCAAGTCTTCTATTGAAAAGCAGAGTCTTGTGGTTGATGATCAAAGCACGGCTTTAATATAGCATAGCTTTGTGTAGCGTTAATTCGCGAGCCTTACACCCCTGTGTGTACCAAAAACGGGAGAGGACCTCAGGGAGGACATACGTTTCTTTCTAGCTAGGAGTAGTGTGACGGCCCTCCCAGTACCAACCGACATTTTCTCCAAAAGTGCGCTGTACACATGTCCAGTTAGCACGGGACGGTAGTCAGAAGGAAAGGAAGAAGACGAAGAATCAACAAAGAACCTGTAGAATGTCTCACAGCGCATGGAACAAAATATAATAATAACATAATCTTGACATAAAACAGGCGAGACAGTGCATAAGCTGAAAACTAAACCAACATAGCAGCGAAAATTCAAATACAGCTTATTACAACTTCCCAAATTACTGTCTCTAAAACAAAAGAAAGCTAAAGTAGAAGATGCACTACTAATGCCTAAGCAGTGATCTTCAACAACACAGGGAGAATACTATATGTATCATACGTGAAAGCCTCCTGCTCGTCTCCGGATCAGCTACCCGTGCATACCCAGCTAACCTGTCTCTAGTCTTCTCGTGAGAGCACCCAGAGTAATAAGAAGAGACATAAAACTCCGGGTCAGACAAAAAATCTGGTATGAGCGATAAGCAGCTAAACAGAACAATAACAGGTATACTAAACCATACCTGAACCTAGACCTGCAACCAAAGAGTTAGCACTACATACCGTACATTACTCTAAGGTGCCACTGAACAATTAGTGTAAAGATAACGGGGATGGGGGTGTGCATGTCATAATGATGGCAAACAAATCGACCATAACAACCCTCCTCACATCCCTCACTCAGTGCGTAAAGCATACGATGTCCACCACTGTCAATCACTAGACCCATCGAAGTAGTGACGGAGTTCGACTCGTACAACTACTGCTACTACCAAGCTTACCACATGGAGTCATGACCAATCTTTACAAATGACCCCACTTCATTGGTCTATAGCCCTTTAGTCGTACTTAGGCCACTGTGGCCCTGAACCCGTTCACGTACTCCCTACACATAGTGATTCAAAGTTACAGACATCGACAACCCCTTAGCACACGTCCCGCAGCAAAGCCCAACTCATGAAGCCGACTCATTGGTTCCCAACTGGATCCTGAGCCAAAACTTCCTACTTGGACTACCTTTGCATCTCGGGTTCTGGTCTTCACCTTCTTCTCTGGATCGGTCTTCATTTCTCCACTTTACTTTGTTTCATGTCGTGGTCATCAGCTCCTCGGTTCGGATCGGAATATTCCTCCTTAAGCAATCAGATCGGTTCGGAATGCTCCTCCCTAATCAATCAGATTGGTTCGGAACCTCCAGTTCAAACTTTCCTCTCTGCTCCGGGTCGGATCGAGGTGACCTTCCTTTAGCGGTTCGGATCGAAGTCCACACCTCCTGGCTTCATGGAAAACTCCTCCGGTTCGGTCCTTCTTCCCAAGCGCTCCGGATCGGGTCGGGTCTCTCAAACTTCTCCATGATGCATCGGTTCGGGTCGGAGTGGCACACGAGAGGCGGATCGGTTCGGGCTCCTTCCTCCGATCCGATCCGGATATGCCTATTTCCTACAACTTCTTTGAGCGAATGTTTACACCACTCGACGGCCTTTTCGACCAATCTAATAATTCTAGATAATCACAAATCATATCATACAGTCATAGCAACATGTTACATCAACCACAAACATCAAAACAATAACTTGATAGGTTAAAATAGATCAAACATAGCCAAATCCCCATATTTTCCCTTAAGTGTATTTAAGTAAAACTAATGATATGATTAGTAAAACTGAACCAAATCAAACCAAATTTCTAACAGAGGTCTAAAACATTATTTTCGAATTTATAAATATTTTTCCAGAATTTATTAATGCATAAATTCGCAAATCTTCACTAATTACCCTTAATTAACTGTAGTTAGTGTCAAAACAATTCTAATCACTCACCTTGGCCACAAATAAAACCTTTATAACTGAAACTCTATTGTTTGGGCGTGAATGCCAATGTAACACAGCAACTCTAATACTGATTTGGTGAAGATCTTCTTTGATTTGATGTTGATTAAGCCAAAACTTGATTAGAAAGTGATTAGAAGTTGATTTGAGTGTTGGAGGCCATTGTTAGGGTTTCAAGAATGAAAGTGGCGGCTGAAAAATGAAAATAGGATCGTTCTCTAACTGATTTCGGCCTCCTCATAACCCTAATCCCGAAATTCCCCATTGGGCCTAGCTGTTAATCACCCGGTTAAGCCAAATTAAGCTGTTTTTCACTATTTGAAACTTGTTTCAGCCATATCTCCCAAATATTCAGTCCGTTGGGCTAATGTGACCACTCTACGGAATTGTAAACCATCAAACAAATCTAATGGAAGTGGTTTCATGTCAAAATTCCTTTTCAGTCAAAAGTTATGGCCAAAACAGTATTAGCTAGGGGCAAAACGATCATTTAAAAATCGGGAAAAATCATGAACATGGGAAATAACCCCAATAGTCGTCTCCCAAAGTTACATGACCATATGACTTCGTGTGTGAAAGAAATAGATATTCTACGATCCTGCGATGCGTAGAATGTGGGTCGTTACGTTCTCCCCCCTTAAGAAATTTCGTCCCCGAAATTCCTTAATCCAATACATACAAAGGATTCCGCATGCCTACCAATCATATATATAACAATCAAACATGCAAAACAAACAAAACAACCTATCATAGCATGCGGAAAGACTAAATCAAAACTGAAATCTTACCAGGCGAAAAGTTCTGGACACGTCTTCCTAATGCTCTCCTCTGTCTCCCAAGTATAGTCATTATCATTCTCGCCCCACTGAACTTTGACTAATTGCACTGCCTTCCTTCGAAGCTGCTTCATATCGTTCCCAACAATACGCATAGGCCTGCGGTTCCCAACCGCCTCAGGTTCAACTTCGACATCATCCAACTGATCAGGTGAAATAGTCACATCTAGGTCGTGTACGAATTTCCTTAACTGGGAATCATGAAATACGTTGTGAACTCCTGCCATCTTGTTTGGTAATTCAACTTTGTATGCCAAATTCCCAATTTGCTCTAGAACTGGGAATGGACCAACAAATCTTGGTGCCATCTTGCCTCTCCTGCCAAATCATATCACGCTCTTCAACGGAGAAATGTTGACAAACACCAAGTCGCCAATAGAGGACTTCAACTCTCTTCTCCTTTTATCAGCATAACTTTTCTGCCTATCTTGGGCAGCCTTCATTCGTTGTTGGATAGTCTTAATCTTAGCTGTAGTTTCTCTTATCACATCAGGTCCAAGCACAAACTTCTCACCAGTTTCTACCCAACATGACGGTGAGTTGCACGGTCTTCCGTACAAAGCTTCAAATGGAGCAATACCAATATTGGATTGATAGCTATTATTATATGCAAACTCTACTAGATGCAAATGTCATCCCATGATCCACCAAAATCCAATATGCAAGCTCTCAGGAGATCTTCTAACACTCGATTCACCCTCTCTATCTGTCCGTCGGTTTGAGGGTGGTATGCAGTACTGAGATGTAGTTCTAATCCTAACGCCTCTTGTAAGCTCTTCCAAAATCCACTAGTGAACAATAGATCTCGGTCACTCACAATGCCTTTGGGTATTCCATGAAATCTCACTACCCACTTTATATACAGTTCCGCTAATTTAGCTGCCGTCCTGTTTGACTTGACGGGTATAATCTTGCACTTTTGGTCAATCGGTCCACAATCACCCAAATGCTATCATGGCCTGATCTAGTCCTTGGTAACTCATAAATGAAATCCATTGACACTTGTTCCCATTTCCGTTCTGGAATTTCTAATGGTTGCAACAAACCACTAGGCTTCTTTTGCTCAGCTTTAACTAGCTGGCAATTCATGCATTTGGATATAAATTTCCCAACGTCTCTTTTCATCCCTTCCCAATAGTAGGTCTGGTTCATGTCTCGATACAATTTGTTACCACCGGGATGTATAGTCAATTTTGAGTGTTGACATTCTCTAAGCACTTCATCTCTCAATCCACTGACATTGGGTACAACTAGTCTTCCATTCTTTCTAAGCCATCCATCTCGATCAAGCCCATACTTGTTCACCTCTTTGTTGATTCTGTTGTATATAACGGTGTTGTATACACAATTATATGATTTTTGTTTGATGATATATCAATGTGTTTGAAATCGTACTGTTATTCTACATCACATACAGGAATATTATATTTATATTTAAATAGAATACGACTGTATAGATATTCATATTTTCTTACAGTATTTTATTTAAATTACATATTATACTTCAAACACTCAAACAGTACAATTATCTACAACTTCACTATTTAATCACTTCACATAATTTGTACTTGTAAATACACAGTATACGATAAACAAATTTTGTTTGATGACAATAAAATAGTATTTTATTTCAAACAATTTGTTTATTACAAATAAACAGTACAATCTCTTCACTACAACTCTCACACTTAGTTGTACATTTTTACAAACACTCTTTAACTGACACTGTTCTTGACTTCAGTCTTCTGTCCTCACTGCATAGTCAGTCCAGTCATCATATCCATACCTGTCATATACAGAAACACACACAATATATGGAACAAAAATAATATTCAAAATTCATGTAAATGTAAATTTATTTTTAAAATTTTATTTGCCTCAGATTTCTGTTGTGTTTCTCATCATTTTTCATGACTTGATCTGATTCATCTGTGTCTAGACAGACAGTTTGTATATGTACAGGGACAGGAAATTTTCTAAATGGCTGCATATACACACGTGTATATATATACATGTGTGCACTGCCTCGCCAGTCCAGTGTGCAACTGAGGAGTAGCCACGTGGACCTTCTCGACTCAGTGCAACATATTAATATGGTGGAGCACATGGTGCAACAAACAAGGAGTACATCAAAGTGGTCGAGTACAAAGTTCAAAAGCAAAAGTGATCATGGCAGCAAAAATAAGTGCATGGCTCAAACAAGTGCAAGACAAATATGATTCAGCTACAAAGGTGCAGGGGTGAACATAAAACAGAGTGGACATGGTACAGATCTGCAAATATGTATGAAACTAAAAATGTGGCAGATGAAGATTAATGTTGCTTAAGCATGTATTCAGCAACAACAAGTGCACAGATGGTCACAACAACATGAAGATGGCACCAAGCATACATGGCATGATCAACACAGGTTCAAGTGATGGACAAAACTGTTCGGCAAGTCAAAATGATTCATGATAGAAAATACAACATTTTCAGTTATGGCATGTACATGTCAGGATCATGGACAGGATATAAAACAGTTCAGTTTTCAATGCATATGCAAGAGCTTCAAAAATGTCGAGGCAATTTTGAAGTGCAAAACAGGAAAGATCAACTTAAATACAAGTACATAGCATATCAGTACACACATACAGACATAATGAATGGCAATGATCGAGTTCATGCAGCATATATGATTACATTCAAGCTCACAAGTCAAAGTAGCATGGACTAAATTCTCAGCTTCAAGGAGTGTGCACAGCAACATAAACGAGCATGCATGCAAATGTGATCAAGTTATGTGGCAACAGCTTGGTCATTGTTTCAGCAAATATCACGTGGAATTCAAGTGGTGCAGCAATCACAAGCACAAGCATGCACATAGAAAATAGCATGTGTCTTAACTACATAGTATAGCCAATATGAATCAAGTTTATACAACACAATGATTAAGTAGCAGCAATGCTAAAGAGTTCAGTAACATGTAGAGCAAACAGGTGCATGAATACCGTTATTAAGATAGTCAAAACAAGTGACCATAATCATGGCATACACAAAGTTTTAATATCAATGAATCAGGAGAAAGAAAGCAGTGTTAATATGCCCAGAAAATTCATAAATGATCAATGGATATTTGGAATTTCTTTTCAGCAATTCATAAATGGGATATCAATTTTTGGGAAACCACTATTATTTCCTGAAATCTATTTAGAAATGTTTAAAATGTTGCCAAAAATGTTTCTGGAAACCAGATACTTTTTAGATTTGCCAAAGCTCAAATTCATTTCAACATATATGGAATATTATTCTGACATGAATAAAACTCAGCAAGAAATTATTTCCAAGCAATAAAAGAGGAAAATCACGCATGGGTTTATATTCAAGGATTCATTAAAGGGACAAAGAACATATACAGGTTTATTCCAATCAGAGAAAATCAAGGCAACAATTCAAAAGAGGCATGTTTTATTTTTACAGATTTCATCAGTTCAATCGAGGCACAAAAAGGTAACAGGTTTTCTTGGCAAGGAAATTCTTTCCGAATTAAATCCATAAACAAATCATTTCACAATAAAAACTTTTCACAAATCACACAACAATCTCGCAACCAAAAGGAGGAAACACGCAATCAATCGGGTCAAGCCACATACACGAAATCAGAGATTGTATAGGAGTTTCTATACCCTATAAACAACACCATTTTCATCACAGGCGTTTAGTATCGAAAACCAAAAATCAGAAAATTGGTAAAGAAAATTCAGAGATACTCACTTTTTCATCTATCGTTTTCGATCGACTAAAAATCCTCAAATCAGACAGCATACGATTGAAGAAGCAAGGCGCCAGAAGATTAAAAAGAAGGAGAATCATTTCCAAAACCAATTCATTCACCAACCTTATTTGGAGGATTTCACAAACCCTAGTTTTTGATTCGTAGCCACCATTTTTTTTAAGAGAAAGGAACAACATCGGGTGCAAGGAAATAAAGTAGGCCGGCCTATCCCATAATTGGCTAAGCCAAGTCCATCTTTTAAAGGGAGGATTTCTTTTAATAGGGTTTTCATTGTTATTTTAAGTTTTTGTATTTGTTTTAATTTTGTGTAAATCACAATCAGTTTCTAGTATCTGTAAAATACTAGGGGAATCAGTCAGGGTGTTGACTGACAGTTGACAAAGTCTGTAAAATCTGGGTTACTGGTTACGGGGTCGTAACTAGGGGAAATCTGATCGGGGGGATATCAGTCAGTCTAGGGTTTTGAGTGTAGGGTTAGAATAGGAGCAGTGATTGCGAGTGTACATGGTCTTGTATGCGGGATCTGTTTTATCACCTAGTAGAAACCTTAGGAATGCAGCAGTAGGCAGGATTTTGCCGAAGCTGGGTATCTTTGTGTGTCATTTACTTTCTGTATTTTTATATCTGCTGCATTCTGTGATCTGATTGTTATTTCAATATCCCGTTAGATTATAACTCTGCAAAAATTTGTAATAAACTCTATTCGCCCCCCTCTAGGGTTAATCTAGATCCAACAAGTGGTATCGGAGCAGGTTATTTCTTTAACTCTAGAGTCATGGATCATTCTAGTTATCAGTCCATAGAGAGTCAGTCCAGTCCTATTCCATCTATTTTTAATGGTACATATTTTTTAAATTGGAAATCAGAAATGAAGTCTTATTTAAAATCTGCTGATATCAAATGTTGGAATAGTATTAATTGGTACGATATTGTAAGTAGGGAAGATATTGAATTTAATTTACAAGCTACTCATATTTTATATTCTTATATTGATGATGTTCAATATAGCCTTATTTCCCATTGTTTAACTGCGTAGGAAATCTGGCAGACTCTCAACACGCTGCATGGAAAAACTGACAAATGCCCAAAACCCCAGAATGATAACTCAGCTTCAGATTTGTGTTTAACAGGTTGTACAGATAAAATGTAACGACCCGACTTTTCGACCCTCGAATGTCGACACTAATACATCCACGGTATTCACGTGCCGAGTACCCAAGTGTCGGAAAGACGAAAAGTTAGGGTGAAATAAAATAAAAAGCAAATAGACTAAGAAAGAAGAGGACACAATATCAGAATCTCACAACGGAACGATAACATATAATATAAAGAATGATCTTTACAAAATAAACTGTATGTTTACAACTATAAGAGAAGACCAACCTATCATCAACTTGAACAGTCATAACAACATGTCCTCATCACTGTTGATGTACAACATATAATGCAGCGGATATAAAAAGTACGGTAAGTTGAACTCCAACTCTCTTCCAGAAGCTCCAAAGCATCCAAAGTAAAACCTGCTATACTCAGTCTACTCGAAGGAGTACGTGAGGGTTTTAGGGAAAACAGAAACTAAGCGTCAGACATCAGTCTGGTATGAGAAACTCAAGATACATATTGCATGTAACAACACTGAGGGAACTGTGCAGATTACCGCTCCAGTTTTCCCCTCAATTGAAACCAACCATTTATTATGAGAAGTATAGTTGTATTATAAATAATGTCTAGGGTGTAGAATAAAAATAAATTCACATAGAAGGAATGGTTACATTGGTTACATTCAACAACTATTAAGTGTACAAACAAAACCGATAAGGCACGTTCGCATATTGGATTTTCCATCGGAGATCTCTCAATATAGATCCGAACTCCATGCACAAGGGTCAGAAAGTACCTCCGAGCGTCGTATATCTCTAGATGAAATATACCATAAGGTAAACACAACTGGCCCACGCACGAAAACATCGGAGTGCACCACGTGGAACCAAATATACCCAACTCCCGAGCGCAACTTCAAAGAGCTCCCGCAACGATTCGATAATAAGCATACACTAGATATGGAGTCAATATATCCTGCCGTAGGTTAGCAAAACCCCAGATTGTGCTCCTACTCTGTTTTTAGCCATTTCCGATGTCGAGGTTTCATTCGGCATCTTTCACACGAGTCTTCATCACTCGAACAGAACAAGAATTCCTAGTTGGAAACCCATAGCTCAATAGATCTTGGAATCACACATAGACTCCTTCACAGATCTCGGAATCATACATGGATTCCAATACATCAACAGATATTGGAATCACACATAGATTCTTTCATAGTTCTTAGAATCACTATATGTGTTCGAGCATCTCAACAGATCTCGAATCGCCATATGGCCTTCACTTCACAACCGCTTCCAAAACATAGAACCCGTATACTAGTTTTGAAGTGGTTTTCGATAAGTAAAACACTTACCAATCCCGATCTCCTCAAAACCAGTCGCTAAATTTAAGGCCAAGTTCTATAGTCAACTAACTGACTACATTTCACACAATATACGATTGTATATGGAAAACAACCCTGCTAAATTTCCATAACAACCGAATAAACATTCAAGGCACTATCAAGATCACGAAGCATGATAACAACCAAATCACTATCAAGTCACGCAACATGACAATTAGTCGAAGCACGGTTAACTCATATAAATGGCTTCTAATCCCATTCCCATTTAATTAATATTTCATTAATTAAAACTTATTTTATTAGTAAAACTCCTTTTAACTAATAAAACTTCACTTGTCAAATACAACTTCAATTATTAATCAATAACTCATACTCGATTAATATTCCTTTATTAGTAAAACTTCTTTCAACTAATAAAACTTCGTTTGTCAAATAAGACATCACTTATTAATCAATAACTCATACTCGATTAATATTCCTTTATATACTAGCGTATATATTCAACTTATACATATAAAATGTGTATATGTATATATTCTACGAATTACCTAACTCGTTGAAGTCTTACTACCCAAAAAGGGTTTTAATATACTTATCCCTCCGGTATAAGTATAATCACAATTCAATTCCAAGATTTCCTATTTAACTTCAATATTTCAAAACCTTACTTATCCCTCCGGTATAAGTATATCTACAATTCAATTTTAAGTTTTCTTTTCTAACTTCAATACTTCAAAACGTATTCATATACTTATCCCTCCGGTATAAGTATAACTACAATTCATTTTCAATATTTCTTTTCTAACTTCAATACTTCAAAATGTATTTATATACTTATCCCTCCGGTATAAGTATCTCAATAATTCATTTCTAGGATTTCTTAAAGTATAACCAAAGAGGTTAAAACCATTGTTTAATAAAGAACCTCTTCTCTTTTATAAGTTAAACATCTTATTCAATATCTTTATTCTGAAAGATTCCTATACTTGTTTCTATCTTTAAAATCAATTATTAAAGATCTAAGTATATTCAAAATCATTAAACCGTATATTCCAGTTTAACTACATTCCAAGGGTTTCAAAACAAGTGTTGCTAAAACAATGTTTACAACAAACCCAAAACAATCCTTTATAATTTATCTTTAAATGTTTGTTTAAAGATTCAATTATATTTACTTCCATGATATAATCTGAGAGGGTTAAAGACTAATGTAATTAACACATTGTCACGACAAACCCAAAACCATTTTATGCTTACAGAAATCACACTTCGTGCACTTAACTCGTTTCCGACATTATCAACTTAACTATCCCTCGGTCAAGAGTGAGGCCAGGTAAGTTAGAGCATTGGTTGCATATCACCCCTTGCCTAGACACCCCATTCTTGACACTCACAGATAGATAAGACTACTCGTCGGCTTATTAGAATTAAGCACAATAATCATGATACTCAATAAACAAGTAATTAGCAAGTGCACTTATATGACTATTCTAGCTTTACACACTTTCAAACTTACTTCAATTTAACATATAAGTTAAACAACCATTTTAATATAATAAGAAATCACTAAGGATGTCATTGCAAAGTTTCATACAAAGTGTTGAAAACACAACAATTCAAACTGCATCTATAGCGACCATCGCTATAAGTGCACTTTCAAGTTCAAGTCCATAATATGTCAATCTATACTAATTCTTATGTGCTTTGTTTCAAATTCATTCCACTTGTTATACAAGTAAATTCAAATAAAATTCCAAGTCCATTCAAGTGCATTCCAATCCATTAACATGGATCACATATGTCGCTTACTTTTAAAGTAAGAATCAAGTTCACATTTTTAACATAAGTTACCAACATTCAAGCAACTTCAAGCATAGTTAAAAACATGCAAAAGGGTTTATGTTTGCTGTCATAAATAGTGAGTAAACTCACCTTAATCCTTAGCAAATCCAAGATCCAATAATAAGAATAAAGATCCAAGAATAAGAACAAAGATCCAAGCTAGCAACCTCCTTCCTTCCCTTGTTTTTCCTTGCTTCCTTCCTTATATAGCTCACGACCAAAGATGAAAATTGAGAGGGGCTTGGATTTTTCAACTTCTAACTTGCTAAAAGGTCTTGTAATGATGTAAGACGGCTACACTTAAAGTTTGAGTTGATTTGGAGTTGGTTTGAATATAGTTTGAGAAAGTTAGTAAGGAAGAGGAAGAAGATGAAGATAAGCCATTAAAAAGCTTCACTTTTGCTTAGGAATTTTGTGTAAGAAAGAAGGAGGTATACCCCTCCTTATATAGGAAAAAGAAAGTGGATGGGAAAAGACCAAAATGCCCTTAAAACCCTAAACACACTCATGAAAGAAGTGAAAGGTGTGTAAGAGAAGTGAAAGGTGTGTAAGAGATGGTAAGTTTGCTTTTTCAAAGCTTAAAAAGTAAGCATTCATTTGTATACATATAAGAAGCTTATATACATATACTTAGGATATTTTCTAAACCTTGATGTGACTAATTATGATTACATATATATGTGTATATGCATGTATATTAATACATACACATATATCAAACAACGTTGCAACGATATGAAACAACTTCTATTCAACGATAGGATGTGAATCTGGAAGTTGAACCTCGATCATATTTTTAGTTCTTTATCAAATGATTTATTCAAGTAAACAAAACTTGGAAATAAATTCATTAACTTATTTAAACAATTAAACAAGCATATTCAAATTTAAAAACATTTATTTGAATATTTAAATACCCAAAATACAAAAACTTTCCTTAAATGCTCATTTTTTAAAATGATGACATCATCAAAATAGTTAACCATAAATATGAAAAATAATTTTATTTACTAATTACTTTCCTAATGAATAATTAGACATCCACTAAAATTTTCAACAACTTTTATTGAGAAAACAGCCATTTATCAATAAAATGATTTTCGGTCATTTTATCAATATTTTACCAAAAATATATTTTTGAAAGCATTTTTCTAAAATGAGTCTAGTATCATTAATTACTTGTTAAATGATATTTTACAAGGTTATAAAATCACATTTATAACATTTAACAATATTACAAATTGTTACGATATTCGAAGATTAAGTGTTCGATTTTTCGGGTCTTTACATAAAATTTCAGATGGTGTCTCAACAGGAAATATTTCTTTGATTCATCGTTTAACTGAATCTGTTGAGAAGCTAAAATCAAAAAATAAACTTCTAAAATCTGAGAAGCTTGAGTTGTTTTGCAAAATTAATCTTTTGGAATCAAAACCCAAAAACATTAAGAAGTCTTTAAATTCTAATTGCAAAAATTGTTTAAATTTGAAAAATAATCTTGTTCGTCAAAATAAAAATATTCAAAAGCTTGAGAATGAAATTTTGATTTTAAAAAAGAGCAAGATAGAGCTTGAAAGCACAAACAATTATTTGCAAAAAGAATTTGAAAATTTTAAGACGACTGAAAATTCCAAATATATTTTTGCTGAAAAACATAGCTTGTTGAAAACTGAGTCTATTCTGAATGAGCTTGAAAACCTTAAGAAATTTGAATTTGAGAGTCAAAAACGTTTTGAATTTGAAATTGCTGAGTCCGAAACCAAAATTAAACAGCTTAGTGATGAAAATTTGGTTTTGAAAACTGATTTTGAAAAGAGTAAGATCACTGAAAACCATTGTTCAGATTTAATGAAAGAAAACGGTGATCTTAAAACTGAAATTCAACGACTTGAAACAACATTGAGTAAATTTTCTAACGGTGAAAAATCTTTAAATTTTTTATTGAAAAATCAGTTTTCATCAGGAAATAAAAGTGGACTCGGCTTTGGAAAATTTGATGTTTTTGAAAAGAGAAGCTCAATTTTTTTTAAAAATCCTTCAACCTTCTTTGAAAAGAATCGACTTGATAATTTGAACTTTGATAATTACAAAGGATTTTTTAATCGAAAGCAAAATGTAAACTTGTTTAGAAACAACTCTATTTGGACCCCAAAAAGAAACAAAATGTATTCGTCTAAATTCAAACAGATCTGGGTCCCTAAAGGCACTTTAATAAATTCTGATGGGTTGCTATTCAAACAAGTTTGGGTACCGAAAGTCCAACATACAACTGTGAGTGGTTTCACTAATTTTGTTAGACCACTCAATCCCCTAAACACTTAGGTACTGGTGGTGGCTGATGAACTACTATTCAAAGGATATTCAAATTCAAACTGTTTTATGGTTCTGTATTATGCACAGTTCCTCCAGCTAGGATCGTTGAGTTAGAGATTCTGTTTTACATTAGATTCAGGTATGATCTCTAAACCCACCTTTGTAAATATTCACTGTTTTTTTTGTTTATTCCTCCTTCTACCCCTTCTATCTTTGTTTATTCTTTTTGATTTGACACTGCCACATTTTTTTTGTTTTGTTTCTTCATGAGCCTCCTTAACTTCCAGTTACGGAACTGTTCATTTTCTGGAAATTTGCTTTACTTGAATAAAAATCTAATATTTTTAATTATTTCCAGATCTTGAATTTTATCTTGTAAATATCTTCAACTTTTTTTCTTTCTGATTTCTGAATTCATAACGGTGTTGATGCATTCTAGTCATATCTTGAACACTGTTAATTTGGATTCTAAATTTTTTGAAGATCTGAATAATTAATGGAATTTCACACACTTATGCTGTTTTGAGTCTCTTCCTATTAATTTTGGAAACGCTTAAAATATTATACTCATTATAGTACACTCTGTTATTTATCAGTTGTGAAAATTTCATAAATTCTCAGATTGGCTTGAACATGTTAAATTGTCTTGAATCATTGCTTACATCTTGTAATTCATGATCATCTAATTTGGATTTTTTGTTTGTTTGAGATCACTTGAATTTTTTTGATATTTTGAATCCCACACACCTCTCAAATCTGAAATTATTAATGTCGTGTGATTGATTCATTGTATCTCATGATTTACATCCATTCAAGTGATTTCAAATAAATTATTTTTTGGATCATGAATATGTCTTCAGACTTGATGTAAATATTCTGAATTGAAACCGTTTGTTGTGCTGTCCTGATACTGGTTTGAAAAATGTTTGTTTTGGAATCTTCGGTTTGCTGCTCTGATATATGTGCATAATCTGTTATCTTGTCTGCTTGAGCTTTGTACTTAATAATTCTCTTTTCTATGATATTCTTGTTCAGTATCATGTTAAAATTCTCATGAATAGAGACACCAATTGGTATAAGAAGTGATGATTTTTTTTGTATATATTTTTAATCCTCTTGTGTTGTATAGATCTTTTCATTACCCTCTTGTAATTGATTTTCAATTTCAAAATTGTTTATTGATTATTCATTCAAGAATTGAAATCTGTATCCAAATTGAACTGTATTTATAATTCATCAAAATTATTATCAGATTTTGAAATTATGATGAATTGTGATTGCAATATATTTCACAACAAGAGGAAATTTTATTTTTAATTTCATGATGGTTGAATATTTATTATAATACCTTTGAACTGGCAATTATTTCATGACCATCTTCATTATCTATCATCCTTCTACCGTCCATTATGATTTTATGTAAATATGGAGAGTTAATTTTTTTTGAAAATCTTTTTGAATATACAGTGGAATCATTTGTGGTAGAAATTGGACTATGTTATTATTCAAAATTAGTGATAATTGAAAATTTTCAATGATCTCGGTACAATTGATCATATTTCATAATATAATTAATTTAGAAATTTATTTCACAGTCCATTTATGTACCTACCACATTTCTATCATTCATATTGGTTTTATATACCGAGGAGTTTTTCTATTTAAAAGCTGAAAATGATAAAATATATAATTAATATATAAGTGTGTCTCTAACCTCATTTAAAAATCCAAGCTCTGGTCATGCATGGTTATGAGACAACTTATAATTTAAGCTGCGACTGACCTCATTTAAAAATTCAAGATCTAGTTATGCATGGTCAGTGTGCTCTTAAATAAACAAATAAAAAAATGTGCTATAAATAGAAATCTATTTGGAATTTTCCTTGGTGTGTAAAAACAAGTCTATCAATCCATATTCTAATCTGTGAAATGTGTTGGAAATCTTATGACGTATTATTGACTGATAGGTATTCGGATTTAAGATTATTCGATTTTGTCACTTAAATTGAATTATTAATTATAATAATAGTCCAAATCCATCATTGTTTTTGTGCTTCAATTTATAAAATTCTTTTGAAAATAATTGGGAAATATTCATTTTTTTATAACTCTCCTCATTATTATATAATTCATCGTAAATACGTCATTCTCTAGAATGTGAAATATGCCACTAGTTCTCAGTTTATTATGATTTTTGTTTGACTGATTGAGGTTTATGATGATCGTTCTTCCTCTTAAGCTGAAATTATATTTTTAGTCGTTTTTCATCTATATTTTAGACTCTGTATCCTTTTGATGATAACAAAAGGGGGAGAATGGATTAGATTTTGATTTATGAGTGAATATTTTATAAATATTTTTTTTGAAAAGTTATTAAATTCATTCACTTCTGTAATGGCGCGTTTTGTTAGCTGTCGAATAATTAATTTATTTAATGATTTATATATTGATTTGGCGATATCGATAACTTAAAGTACAACGTTTGAACTTATAATTTATAATTATAATTAAAACGAACCTGAAACGTCGCGGCAGTTCGCAATTTGGCGATTTGAACTTCAACTGAATATACAGAATCCATTTTAAGTCGAATTTCTGTGAAACAAGAAACATGTGGAGCTGGTGGAGTATATCTTTCTAGTGGAAGAGAAAAATCGGGATTTCGTCGTGTAGATTTTTATGTACGTCCAAATCAAATTTTAAAATAGTCGCTATAGAATCGTTTATCGACCGTAACGGTTTATTTGAAATAACTAGATATCAGGCGTGAATTTAGACAAGGTTCTTTTGGGACATAGCGATAATTTAATTTTTAGAATTTTATGGAAATTTTTAATTAATTAAATAAGAAATTTTTTGTTTGGAGTAATTTGCACCTTGTAATCAACATTTTGAGGTTTCACAATATGAGTTAATCTACCAGTATTAGTATATTTTCGGGATCGCAGCACCTCACTGAACACGACTGTATTTTCATCTCAGACTGCAACGCTCATATATGAATATAATTGTATGGAATGGAGTGTGCAGTTATTTTAAAACTTTAAAACAATGAAGGAAATATTGTTCCAATATATCAAGTGGACCAAATGAACACATATACGTGGACGATGCTCCTACTGTCACAGAAGCTACGAAATACAAATGAAAGAGCCATACAAACCCACGTCTATAGCCCATTCCCACTGATACCCTCCACATGTTTTCTGTGGCCATGAAGTGAATACGTTTGCTTAAGGACTAAGGTCCTCCACGCTATAAAATATGAAGCATTCTTCCTTCCTGTTGTTTTGGCATCCCACAAACACAGAACGCAGGCAACCAAAGAAAAGTAAAATCAATTCATACAAAAATCGTAAAAATAAGAGGGTGGGTTCGTTGGTTTTCTATTTGCATCAGTTTCAGTTGGGTATACTAGCTGAAAGGCTCGAGCACCTCATTGGTGAACAACGTGAAACAAAACCAAGGTTTGGGGTTTCTAACATCGTCGGGCATCGATGGAGGGCGGAACCTGAGGGGTTGGAGGCGCCGTGGTCTCGGCGATATTATGGAGGGGTGCGGATGCCAAACGGTGTCGGTGGCACTGGAAAAGGCGACAGTGGTTGCCACTGTTCAAGGCGCCAGTTCGGGTGGACGTTGGGATCGAGTTGGGCTTGAGAGGGGTGATCGGGAGGAGAGGGACGCGCTGAGTTGAATGACGGAGGTGGCAGCATCGATGGACGAACGAGGTGGAGGGCGGCAGAGGTCAAAGACAGGGTCAACGAGGAAGAGGATTTAATTGAAATCGGGTTTTTGCTGTGTAGGGATTTCGACAGAAAGAGGATGAAAGGTTTTATAAACGGTTTGGGCTTAAGGGGAAATGGGCCAAGGAGATTAAAGGGGTGAGGCCCGTCTAATAGTGATTTTAGTTATTTAAATTTATATTTTTGTATATTAACTTATAAAATTCATAACTTGACAATATGATGTCAGAATCACAAACCGTAAGTTGCGTTGGGATCGTATGGACGAGAGCAACACAATGAGACTGACCGGGAGTGAATCCGAGCTCGTTACAATTTATGGTGAAATAAATTGTCCAATCTGAATCAAAGACAGTTAATCGTTTTTAACGATAACAGTCCAATGTGAGTAAATCTCACTAGCTCTGAACAGTTTATAATTTCATGTTGCATTGTTAGAACTGTTAAAATTGTCTGTTTGACTGTGTGTTGATTGGTTGATTGAACTGCTAGTCAGTTAGTTAAATTTCTATATTGATTCTGTTTAACAGAATATATCATATGGAACTGAAAGTGATGTTATCTATATTGTCTAACATCTGTGATGCAGGGAAACAGGTTGGAGGAATCCGACTAGATTCCTCAACAGTTATTTTATAGTTTTTCATATATTGTTATATGATATGTTATAAAATCTGTGGGAAATTATATGTGCTTGGACGATATTGAACATCGTGATTTGATATGATTGAATACCATAACATACCGAATGTTGATAAGGGGATTTTCAATGTTTATATTGAAAATGAATCTTATTTATAAAATCGATAGGATTTTATAAAAAGAAAACATTTATTTAATTAGGAAATAAATAAATGAAAAAGGAAACATTTATTTAGAAAATAAATGAAATAAAATAGAAACATTTATTGAGAAAATAAATGAATTAGAATATAAAGGAATATTTAATTAGGAAATAAATATAGGAACATTTACTTAGATAATAAATAAATGGAATAAAGGAATATTTATTTAGGGAATAAATAAAGGAACATTTGTTTGGAAAATAAATAGAATTATACAAGGATAGGTTTAAAACCCGTGCTTCGCACACGGGTATAACACGATATAGATTTAAAGGAGATATTATATAGGAAATCTGTTTTAAACAGATAAAGTGAGAAGATTTAATTTATAAATAATATTTTATAAATTAAATAAAATATTTATTGTTTGATAAATGGGATATATAAGTCTGAACTTATATAGAGAGGTAGAAATTGGTTTTAACACCGATAGAAATAAACATTGAAAAAAAAGGGAAATCTTTGTAAAACAAGAAGAAAATCGAATTAGAGTTAATCGATAAGAGTTAAGTTATTCGAATAGAGTTAAACACACATAAGTTATTCGAATAGAGTTAAACATATATAATTTATTCGAATTAGTTATTTGAATAGAGTTAAACACATTAGAGTTATTCGAATTAGTTATTCGAATAGAGTTAAACACGTAAGATTTAATTGAATATTAGTTATTCAATTTGAGTTAATCAAATTTAGTTATTCGAGAAGAGTTAAATCGAATTTAGTTATTCGAAAGGAGTTAATCAATTTGAGTTAAGTTAATCGATTTGAATTAAGTTGAATCGAGATGGAGTAAATCGATTAGAATTAAGTTAATCGAGTTAGAGTAAATCGAATATTAGTTATTCGAAGGTAAGTTATTCGAATTAGTTATTCGAATAGAGTTAAACACGTAAGAGTTAATTGAATATTAGTTATTCAATTTGAGTTAATCGAATTTAGTTATTCGAGAAGAGTTAAATCGAATTTAGTTATTTGAAAGGGGTTAATCAATTTGAGTTAAGTTAATCGATTTGAATTAAGTTGAATCGAAAGGGAGTAAATCGATTAGAATTAAGTTAATCGAGTTAGAGTAAGTCGAATATTGGTTATTCGAAGGTAAGTTATTCGAATTAGTTATTTAAAGGAGTTAATCAATTAAGTTATTCGAATTAGTTATTCGATAAGAGTAAATCCATATAAGTTAATCGGATGTTAGTTATTCGATAAGAATTGACACATTTATGAAAATCAAATATTTGTTATTCGATAAGAGTTAATGAAATAGAGCCAACCAAGAAGAGTTATTCGAATATTAGTTATTCGATAGGAGTTAATCGAAATAGAGTTTATCGAATATAAGTTATTAAAAAGAGAGAGTTAATCGAATAGAGATTACTCGAAAGAGAGTTATACGTCGAATTCGATTATAGCGAATTCGGGAAAGTATTATTTACTTTCCAGGGTTTAAATCAAGATTTAGTTATTGATTTAGAAATTAGGTGTCTGTTAAATTATTCGAGTTAGGAAATAAATTTATAATTTAGGTTAGATATTTTAGGGGTAGGAATTATAACGTTATAGTTATAATCAAACGTTGTCATATAAGAAGTGGATTCGTAACCTGAATCCGAGAATTTGCGTAAACAGATGATTGGAAAAAGTGAGTGACGAGCTTCATCCATTTCACAGTAAAGGACGTTGTTAAATTAAGGTCTGAGAGGTAATTATACCCCAACTTGATTGACTTCAGAATTGACAAAGGAATAGTTGTGGTTCGATAGAAAAGGTTGATTTGAAATATAGTTAAGTAATAAGCGATTAATGGATTAAGCGTAACGATGTTTATTACAACGTTCATTTGAAATCCGTGAATGAGTTTTGGGAACGTTTTCCAAATATAATCAGATATGTTTTCTAAACATAGAAAATGAAATGTTTTCATAATAAGAAATTAAGAAATAGAGTTAAGCAAATTTAGAAACTGACTGGAGATTTGTTAAGTTGAACGGTGTCCTAAGTGACGATCAAATGTTGGTTTCAACCTTCGGGATTTATACTTAGGAGTTGTTCTCTTAGTGGTTTACCATTCGGGACTGATAGTTGTGAAATAATAGTGATGCGTAAATAAGCTATGGAAATGTTTTCCAATGATTAATAACATATATTTTCTAAATACATGAAATAAGGAAATATGAACATATATATGTATATGATGATTGATCGATCGAATTTCCATTTGGAAATAAGATCGTTGTTTGTACACCGACATGTTTTCATTTGATAGTTGAATCACAGACTATCAAAGTTTTGACCATATTTACGTTGTAAATATGGAGAGACCGGTTGGATTATTATCCGAAGAACCACTCCGTATTAGCATAAGTGTTGCGAATCAAGTACGCTGAAGATAATTGAAGACGGAGTGAAGTGCAAGGGCTGTTGTGAAAAGCCTAGGTAGGATGGATTCACTGAATAGTGCCTTCGGTTTATTCAGTCCTAGAACAACGTATATGGACGAGTGTCTGACAAAGTATTCTTAACGAATCATATATGTTGATCTCTTTAAATGTATTACGTTGGTGGCGGAGAAATTCGTTTCTCTTAGCTTTTATACTCGTGATGCCTTGAGAAATCGATAATGATTTGGCGGGTATGACGATGTGGCATTCAAAGTAATTGAAGAAATAATCTGTCAAAGTGATAAACGTGACCTCAAACCTCACAACCGGGAAATAACAGAAGTTGGGCTAGGCAGCATGGCTAGTTGGGCCATACCCAAGCAGGGTGTATTATCACCATCTAGAGAATATTCAATTGTACTTCTTTATAATCTATTTCAATGTTGTCCCTTATCGGGAAGGATGGTTGCTGATCCCAACCATCGGTGATAATATATTCGTTACACTCAAGCTAAATGAGTGGACGGTCATGTGTGGCCGGTTTGCAAGACGTTCTTGTTGAACCCTAGTGTATCTCCTCTAGAGTACACTGATCGGAAGGTGCTCCCATACCTTGTCTGTTGGAATCCAATCTCCAATAAGCGCTCACGGTTTTATTTGTATACTATGTATGTGGAACGTGAGATGCAAGCGTTCTGCTAGATTGATATCTATTTGTATTTAGACCTTATTATAATATCAGAAAGATATCCTTTATTTAACCAAGTGTTGGAGTTTTATTCACACCAGTCCCATGACTGACCCGGAGTTTATTTTGTTTGTTTTCCCTAAACTCTTGGGTGCCTAAATTTGTACGGGCAGTCAAGTAGTCGGGATTTTACAGATACACTTGGAGAGCTTGGAGCAGGAGGCTTCAGGATTATAGCTATTATTATTCCGCTGTGTTGTTAAGTGTTGTACTTTGAAATGGTATGTATATACGAGTACTGATTTGTATTTCAAAGTTATGTTATATTTTATTCGTTCCGCTGTGAGATTCGTGTTTACTCTGATGATGCAAGTTCTTCTTCTTCTTCTATTCTATTAGTTCTATCTTTTCTTCCTCACCCTCTACTTTCTTTCACTAACATCTCGGAATTTTCGACTCTCGAGGAGTCGAAAATTTCCAGCTGTTACAACTTCACTCGTGCACAGTTATAGGGGGAGTTCTCTATTGTAGGGAGAGCTCATAAATAGGGGGAGTTCAAGATTCATTGTCAAACACATTTATTGTGCTCAAAATCTTTTATTTGTTTGTCATCATCAAAAGGGGGAGATTGTTGTATATAATGGTGTTGCATACACAATTATATGATTTTTGTTTGATGATAACAACCAAATAAATATTATTACTAATGTGTTTGAAATCGTACTGTTATTCTACATCACATACAAGAATATTATATTTATATTTAAATAGAATACGACTGTACAGAAATTCATATTTTCTTACAGTATTTTATTTAAATTACGTACTATATTTCAAACACTTAAACAGTACAATTGTCCACAACTCCACTATTTAATCACTTCAAAGAATTTGTGCTTGTAAATACACAGTATACGATAAACAAATTTTGTTTGACGACAATAAAATAGTATTTTATTTCAAACAATTTGTTTATTACAAATAAACAATACAATCTCTTCACTACAACTCTCACACTCAGTTGTACATTTTTACAAACACTCTTTAACTGACACTGTTCTTGACTTCAGTGTTCTGTCTTCACTACACAGTCAGTCTAGTCATCATCTTCATACCTGTCATATACAGAAACACACACAGTATATGGAACAGAAATAATATTCAAAATTCATGTAAATGTAAATTTATTTTTAAAATTTTATTTGCCTCAGATTTCTGGTGTGTTTCTCATCATTTTTCACGACTTGATCTGATTCATCTGTGTTTAGACAGGCAATTTGTATATGTACAGGGACAGGAAATTTTCTAAATGGCTGCATATATACACGTGTATATAAATACATGTGTGCACTGCCTCGCCAGTCCAGTGTGCAACTGAGGAGTAGCCACATGGACCTTCTCGACTCAGTGCAACATATTAATATGGTGGAGCACATGGTGCAACAAACAAGGAGTACATCAAAGTGGTCGAGTACAAAGTTCAAAAGCAAAAGTGATCATGGCAGCAAAAATAAGTGCATGTGTAACACCCCGTAAAACAGTTAATACTAATATTCACAAATGAAAGAATAATTAATTTCAAATGTGAGAATCTTGGGAAACGGGTTGCGCCATTGTGTTCGTCTCGGAAAAATACGCGAAATAGAGTCCGAAATTTTGTAAATTGGAGTTCGTATGACCGAGATATGGCCTCGAGAAGTTTCACGAAAAATTCAAATTTTAAAACAGATTTCAAAAACGCAGAAATGGAGGCAGGCGGGAAAACTCCCGCCCAGACCAAGTCGACCTAGGGGTCGACTTGGGAGTCGACCTGGGGGGGGGGGCAGGTCGACACTAGAGTCGACCTGGGTGTCGACCTCCCTGGTCGAGCCCAGGTGACCTGGGTGCATCTGGTTGGGTCTTCGGGCTGTGTTTTGAAGGCTGAACGAAATCTAATGGCTCTAATCTATTCTAGGGTTAATCTAATGGCCTAAATGCATCCTAACATCTATAAATAAGTGGGTAGACTCTAATCCTAAATCACTTGAAAAATTGGAGAGCTACCGACATGCCGTTGCCATGGAGTTCAGCGTAGCCGTCACAAATTAGAGAAGAAGGAGAAGGCCTAGCCTCCAACTAAATCTACTCAACAAACAAATTAAATCAAAGACTCTTTCTATTTCTCTTCTTTAAATTGTGAGTATGCTGATTCTCACAATGTTATTATAAAATAATTCGATTAAGTTATGAATGGATCGCAAGAAGTGTTATGAATTGTAATTGTAAATTCTATATTGTGGATCTCTTGTTATTCTATTATGCTGTCATATGTTGTTGTGAATTATATGTTGAAAATGCTCCTATGCTATGTTATGCTATGACGTAAATCATGTTATGCTACGTTATGCTATCATGCTATGCTATGTTGTAAATCATGCTATGCTATGTTGTAAATCTTATATATGTTGTAGATCTCATATTATCACATATGTTGAAATCCTTATGTTATATGATAACGATGTCATGTTAAGTTGTGTTGAATCGTACAAGTTGTAAAATCATGATGTTATTATTTATGCGAATTGAATCATGTTTAAAGTTTATGTTTTTTTTATGGATCTTGGTTATGGGAATTTGCCTATTAAGTTAGGTGTACCCATACACATGAATCTACAATTTAAATGGATCTTGATTATGGGAATTTGCCTATTGAGTTAGGTGTACCCATAAACATGAATCTATGATTAAATGAAACTTGATTATGGGAATTTGCCTATTAAGTTAGGTGTATCCATATAAAACCATATTGTTAAGTTAGATGATGTTGATTCACACATGTACCTATGCAAGTTTATGAAATTGGATTAAGATCATATTATGTGAATCATGAACAAGTTGACACCTTTAGATCCATGACATGTATAATTCTTATGCAAGTTGTATTTTGGACATATATGCAAGTTTCACCCTTTTTATGACTAGATCTATTTTAGTCACATGTATATGTTGTGGTTGTTGTGATAATTTCTTTTATGCTATGAGTTAGACTATTCGAGTCTAACGTATATTTTACGTTTAATGGACGAACGTACAACGTGGGGTTGGAATAATATTAAAAGATTTAATATTGAGAATTTGCATGAGATAGCCTTAAAAAGGCATATAACAAAATTGAGATGTTAAGAAATTGCCTTAAAAGGTGGAAAATTTAATTAAGACATTAATTGGAAAATTAATGTGGAGTAATGGACATAATCTAATTATGGATTAACTTGAATTAGAATGCCTTTAATGGCATATAATGAACTTGTGATGAAATTTGGTATGATTTTGCATACCATAAATGGATGGCCATAATTGAGTCAATTATGGACATCGTTAAAACTGGAAATTAATTAATAATTCAAATAGGGAATTATTAAAATTGGGGCAAAATGGATTATTAATAATAATCAATGCTTAGGACACGAGGTTGGACTCGTTTGTGACGTAAACCTGCCCGGACCTGCCCGGACCCGCCCGGCAAATCCAGTAGTCACAAATGTCGGCCCAATGTGAAAGGTCCTAGGCCCAAACTAAAGCATAACTGTTGTAAAGACACGAGGTTAGACTCTTTTATGGTGTAAGACTGCCCGGACCCGCCCGGCAAATCCAGCTGCCATAAATGCCAGTCTAATGTGAGAGGTCTTTATGAGGTTATGGCCTTAATGAATTAAGAAATACTTAACCATATAATCATGTAAGGTGGGACATGGGGGTTAAGTAGGTGCCTTGGGTGGCATGAGGAATCTAGTGGTTGCCCTTAGTGGCATTTGAAATACGATTAATAAAGACTTAACCAAACACACATGTAAATGAACATGACTAAAGGGTTAAGTAAGTGCCTTGGGTGGCGTAAGAAAATATGATTAGTAACACTTAACCAAAGTAAATATGTAAGTGGGACATGGGGGTTAAGTGGGTTCCTTGGGTGGCAGGTGGAATTACTATAAGAACCCTTAACCAAATTCAGACATGTAAGTAGACGTGGAGGGGTTAAGTGGGATATACTAGAGGGGACCAAGCCTAGGTGGGAAGCTTGGTGGGGGCCCTTTTCAGACCAGTAGCCCATTTCGTATCTTTGTAAGCTCGACCCAAGTCGAGGACGGGACACGCCTATTGGGCCTGATTGTTAGAGGCCAAAGCGGGTTAGCGGTGGCAACGCAAGTCCAACGGGTTCACGTGCGTGCGTGGCCCCGGGCTGGTAGGTAAGACGTTGTTGCATCGTGTAGGTATAAGCCGTGCATCTCCGTTGTATTGGGTTGCCACTTTAGGGAAGTGATACACCCCACTGTGGGTCCAGCACGGGTATCTACGAGTTAGGGAGCCGATCGAATGGGGAAGGGTAGTGGACACACCTAGTGGAGATAGGAGCAGGCGGCCCTATGTAGTCAGCTAGGGGTATATAGAGCTACCACTATCATTTAATTACTAAGGGGGTACACCTAGTGGAGATAGGAGCAGGCGGCACCTATGACGTCATCTAGGAGTACATGGAAATTACCATTTAAGGGGGTACATCTAGAGGGGATAGGTACACGTTGGTTACCTATGGTAGCAGCTAGGGATATACTGTTAAACAAGGAGGATAGCGGGTACATCTAGTAGTACACGAAGCTATCATCATTCTATTTAACCAAGAGGGATCAAGTTTCTAGAGTGACTAGTATGGGTGCAGTTAGTGTTAGTACAGTACAGAATGGTACAGTACAGTAGAGTATAATAATTATCCTATATTGATTAGCAAGCACCAGTAATATCCGTGTTAGCAGACCAGTGTGGTGCAGTGTAATAATTATCCTTTAGTAATTAAGGAGCGCCTATAAAGTTGCCTTTAGTGATTGTCTATGTCCTTTATCGGCTCTTTCATAGACATTTCCTTGTTTTCCAGCTTATGCCTTAGTCTAGTTATTTTGATAATAGTATTGTAGAATTATCATACTCGCCAGACTTTATGTCTGACCCCCCCCTCTTTTCCATATTTTTCTCCATCCAGATCCTCAGGTTGGACCCAGCTCTAGTGGAGTCAGATTGGATTGCTTATCTCTTTCGGAAAGCTAGGACTGCTGAAGTAAAGTCCAGCTTGTTATCTTTTTTTTATGGCTATTTGTGTAATGGGATTATGTATTTGTTTTATCAAGATGGATATTGTACTTGACTCTGATTTATGGTATTAAGATGTAATCAAACATGTTTTGACTTCTGCTGCAATAAAATAAAGTTTTTAATTTCCAAGTACTATCTTATATCTGTCTTGTTGTAATTTTACTGTTCTATATTCACTTATAACCTCCATGGAAGTTAATGCATTCCCCTTGTGAGTGACATTAATGGACGTGGGGTGTTACACGTGGTATCAGAGCTTAAGGTTACCAGAATAGATAATTTTTTTTTAGAAAAACTATTTTTCTAAAGTATTTTTGGAAGAAGTGTTTCCAAAAACATGTCTTAGTGAGTAATTTTAAGAGGAAAGTTTTATGAAAAACATAATCCCCAATAGCCATATCCTTTCCATCGATTCTCCGCTTGAGTCTCTTCCTCTTTCCCTTTTCGAATCTTTCCCCTCCGCGTGTAGATAAGATAAATAAGGACTTCCGTACGAAGGACGGAAAAACCACTTCAAGGGACTTCGACGTTTGACGGGCTAGAAGTTGATTCAAGAAAGTGGAGGGCTTGTTGGTACCTTTAAAGATGGACAATGGGGAGGAAGGTTCAAATAGTTGTTAGGGTAACAAAGGACAAAACCTCATCTTGGTGGGAGGTCACGAATGGAGAATGAGAAGAAGAAGGCTAGTTATAGGATGTTTAGTGAAGGACTGCCCAAAGGAGGGGCAGAGGGCAGGGTCTACCTCAGGAGGATAGGTGCAGGCTCTTATGGCACCCAGGCAGGCAAGGGGGCAAGTTCAGGCTATTGAGGCCCCACCGCTGCAAGAACGAGGTAGAAAAATTTCTGTTGAAAACTTAGTTTTTCAGTTTGATCATCCTGTCCGTACCTTATTCGATTCTGGCGCTTCATACTCGTTAGTATCTTCTTAGTTAGTTGAAATACTGCACCTGAATACTAGTCTAGTTAAGGATCCCATTCTAGTCTCAAATCCGGTTGGTGGTTCGGCTCATCCTTAAATGGTTTGTTGGGATTTTAGAGTGTCTATCTTGGGCGTTGGGGTTGAATGCAACGCCTTCATTTCACGGGCTGTAGTTTGATTCTAGGGATGGATTGGCTAGCCAGGTGTGGTGCCATCCTAGATGGAGAAAGGAGGGTAGTTAGACTGTGACTCATTATGGAAATACCCTCGATATTTCTTGAGACCCTAGGGGTTCAGTAATGCTTAGCCGCATAGAATCTTTTGACGCATCCAACAGTGATTTGGAATTTGTTTGTATGGTCCGTGAGTATAGTGACGTCTTCGATGAAGTGCAGGGTTTACCTAGAGGCACGAAGTAAGCCTTCGTGTGTGCCTAGTGGATAGTTCAAAGCCAGTTAAGTGAGCAATGATGGCTTTGGAGCAAGACTGGCAAGGACAGCCAGAGTTGGTTAAGTGCTCAATTATTTGGCCGTTTTACTAATATCATCTCACGTAGGTCGTCTGAATTCGAAGGAGGTATCCCTTGGGTGTTTGTCTGATATTGGTTTAGGCCTTTGGGGCTTGCACTTGGGGGATGTCGAGTTTGACTAGGATAGTCTGCGTGAGAGATGGATAGTTGTGATGATTTTGCATGGGATATCATCCTGGTTTTCTCTAGAAGCGGAGAAGAACATGCCCTACATCTTAGGGAGGTCTCAGAGGAAGGGTAATATGTTATGAAGGAAGACTATCGAAAGTCCATAAGAAGAATTGCCCTACCCGTAACCTAGGATTGGCCGCCATAGCTTTTGCGCTCAAGTCTTGGTAGAAGTTTGAGTTGTTTAAAGACCATAAGTCGCTAAAGTTTTGGTCTCTCAGAAAGATTTGAACTGGAGGCAGAAAAGGTGGATGGAGTTCTTGCCGTCCTGCGATTTCGAGGTAACATATACCCCTTACAAAGGGTAACGTTGTGGTGGATGCCTTAGGTAGGGAAGGATCGACATTGAGTCCTTTGTGTGTTGAGCGACATAGCTTAGGGTTTATCCCTACCATTTACTTTAGACCATCCATTGGTTTTGTACTCGGTTTGCTAGCATCCTCAAGATTAGACCTACGCTTGTGGGACCGATTGGAGAGGCACAGCGTGATGACCCACAGTTGATAGAGTTAGTAGAGAAACTCATAAGAGGGGAGTCATCAAGCCACCTAAGTAGATATACTTAGATAATAAGGGTTGGTTGCATGAGTACGATAGACTTTGTGTATCACGGGACGGGAGCTTAAGTAAGGTTATTCTTGATGATGCACATCATTTAGAAATGACCATTCATCCTTGCGGGGACAAGACAAAAAAGGACATGAAGCAAGTTTTCTTTTGGGTCGGTATGAAGATGGATGTGGCCGAATATGTCGTTAAATGTTCGGAGTGCCATCAAGTAAAAGCGGAGCAAAGGAAACCCGATGGGTTACCAAAATCAAGATACGGGGATTTGGGTTGTAGTAGACAGAGTTACTAAGAGCGCCCATTTCATTCCCGTGAAGAGTAATAGGACTGCTCCATGGTTAGCTTCCGCATACATTAAGGAGATAATTAGTTTGCACGGTGTTCCTTCTAGCATAGTGAGCGACCGCGACCCTATCTTCACTAGCGAATTTGGGAAGAGCTTACAAGAGGCGGTAGGGACTCAGTTATGTCTGAGCACCGCATATCATCCTCAGACAGATGGCCAGACCAAGAGGGTGAATCATATTTTGGAGTATTTCTTTCTTTTAGGTCATGTGTCTTAGGCTACGGAAGAGAATCGACTTGATTCAAAGAAAGATGAAAATGGCGCAAGGTAGGAAAAGATTATATGCCAACAAAAGGAGGACCGAGCTGGAGTTTCGCATAAGGGACATGGTCTTTATCAGGGTATCTCCATTAAGGAACAATGTTCGCTTTGGATCAAGATGGGAGTTAGCGTCAAGGTTAGTAGGGCCGCTTCCTATTAAGGAGAGGATTGGGCAGAGTGGAAGTTGCCTAAGAGACATAGTGGTATACATGATGTATTTCATGTATCACAGTTGAAGAAGTGTTTGCACGAGACCACAGAGGTGGTGGAGCCGAGCTTGCTTAAAGAGGTGGAAATAGAGCGTGATGCAACAATTCGACGAGCTCCTACATGCATTCTTGGGTCGGAGATCAAAAAGTTGAGGAATCGAGAGGTCAGACTAGTTAAAGTGCAATGGGGAGATGATGAGCGCAACGCTATTTGGGAGACAGAAGAGAAGATGCGTTCGTTGTACCCTTTTCTTTTTGAGGGTATGTCTTTTAATTTCTCCTTTATCGCTTAGCTTATCTTATCTTATCTTTAGTATGTCCTCTCATTAGTATCTTTGACCTTTAGTTAGGATAATCCTATGGTTGAAACATGTGTTTGAGACATGTTATGTATGATGGATGCAAAATGGATGCTAGTGTTTGCTAGTGGTTGCTCGTGGATGCATTTATACACACACTTTAGGCACTAGATCGGCTCAGTCACTACATATTGCATATTGCATAAGTGAATGTATTTAGTATAATGGATGTATAATGGTTGTACCATCATATGGATGCTGCATTCGGTTGAATGAATGTGCACGCATATAGAAGTAGTATGTAAGCAATTAGGATCTTTTTCATGCATAATGGATGCATGGCACTATCATGAATTGCATTAAGGAGGTCAACTGAATCAGTGGACCGCCTGATTTTTGCATTAGATACGGACATATACACACACTGTGCATTTAAACATAAAAACATTAGAAGTCTATAAGGACAATGGATGCCAGTGTTTGATGATTGAGTATATGGTTGATTGGATGTTAGGTTAAACATTCTTCTTGACTTGAAGATTTCGGGGTCGAAATCCTTTAAGGAGGGGAGAATGTAACACCCCGTAAAACAGTTAATACTAATATTCACAAATGAAAGAATAATTAATTTCAAATGTGAGAATCTTGGGAAACGGGATGTGCCATTGTGTTCGTCTCGGAAAAATACGCGAAATAGAGTCCGAAATTTTGTAAATCGGAGTTCGTATGACCGAGATATGGCCTCGAGAAGTTTCACGAAAAATTCAAATTTTAAAACAGATTTCAAAAACGCAGAAATGGAGGCAGGCAGGAAAACTCCCACCCAGACCAGGTCGACCAGGGGGTCGACTTGGGAGTCGACCTGGGGGGGGGGGGGGGCAGGTCGACACTAGAGTCGACCTGGGTGTCGACCTCCCTGGTCGAGCCCAGGTGACCTGGGTGCATCTGGTTGGGTTTTCGGGCTGTGTTTTGAAGGCTAAACGAAATCTAATGGCTCTAATCTATTCTAGGGTTAATCTAATGGCCTAAATGCATCCTAACATCTATAAATAAGTGGGTAGACTCTAACCCTAAATCACTTGAAAAATTGGAGAGCTACCGACATGCCGTTGCCATGGAGTTCAGCGTAGCCGCCACAAATTAAAGAAGAAGGAGAAGGCCTAGCCTACAACTAAATCTACTCAACAAACAAATTAAATCAAAGACTCTTTCTATTTCTCTTCTTTAAATTGTGAGTATGCTGATTCTCACAATGTTATTATAAAATAATTCGATTAAGTTATGAATGGATCGCAAGAAGTGATATGAATTGTAATTGTAAATTCTATATTGTGGATCTCTTGTTATTCTATTATGCTGTCATATGTTGTTGTGAATTATATGTTGAAAATGCTCCTATGTTATGTTATGCTATGATGTAAATCATGTTATGCTACATTATGCTATCATGCTATGCTATGTTGTAAATCATGCTATGCTATGTTGTAAATCTTATATATGTTGTAGATCTCATATTATCACATATGTTGAAATCCTTATGTTATATGATAACGATGTCATGTTAAGTTGTGTTGAATCGTACAAGTTGTAAAATCATGATGTTATTATTTATGCGAATTGAATCATGTTTAAAGTTTATGTTTTTTTTATGGATCTTGGTTATGGGAATTTGCCTATAAAGTTAGGTGTACCCATACACATGAATCTACAATTTAAATGGATCTTGATTATGGGAATTTGCCTATTGAGTTAGGTGTACCCATAAACATGAATCTATGATTAAATGAAACTTGATTATGGGAATTTTCCTATTAAGTTAGGTGTATCCATATAAAACCATATTGTTAAGTTAGATGATGTTGATTCACACATGTACCTATACAAGTTTATGAAATTGGATTAAGATCATATTATGTGAATCATGAACAAGTTGACACCTTTAGATCCATGACATGTATAATTCTTATGCAAGTTGTATTTTGGACATATATGCAAGTTTCACCCTTTTTATGACTAGATCTATTTTAGTCACATGTATATGTTGTGGTTGTTGTGGTAATTTCTTTTATGCTATGAGTTAGACTATTCGAGTCTAACGTATATTTTACGTTTAATGAACGAACGTACAACGTGGGGTTGGAATAATATTAAAAGATTTAATATTGAGAATTTGCATGAGATAGCCTTAAAAAGGCATATAACAAAATTGAGATGTTAAGAAATTGCCTTAAAAGGTGGAAAATTTAATTAAGACATTAATTGGAAAATTAATGTGGAGTAATGGACATAATCTAATTATGGATTAACTTGAATTAGAATGCCTTTAATGGCATATAATGAACTTGTGATGAAATTTGGTATGATTTTGCATACCATAAATGGATGGCCATAATTGAGTCAATTATGGACATCGTTAAAACTGGAAATTAATTAATAATTCAAATAGGGAATTATTAAAATTGGGGGAAAATGGATTATTAATAATAATCAATGCTTAGGACACGAGGTTGGACTCGTTTGTGACGTAAACCTGCCCGGACCCGCCCGGCAAATCCAGTAGTCACAAATGTCGGCCCAATGTGAAAGGTCCTAGGCCCAAACAAAAGCATAACAGTTGTAAAGACACGAGGTTAGACTCTTTTATGGTGTAAGACTGCCCGGACCCGCCCGGCAAATCCAGCTGCTATAAATGCCAGTCTAATGTGAGAGGTCTTTATGAGGTTATGGCCTTAATGAATTAAGAAATACTTAACCAGATAATCATGTAAGGTGGGACATGGGGGTTAAGTAGGTGCCTTGGGTGGCACGAGGAATCTAGTGGTTGCCCTTAGTGGCATTTGAAATACGATTAGTAAAGACTTAACCAAACACACATGTAAATGAACATGACTAAAGGGTTAAGTAAGTGCCTTGGGTGGCGTAAGAAAATATGATTAGTAACACTTAACCAAAGTAAATATGTAAGTGGGACATAGGGGTTAAGTGGGTGCCTTGGGTGGCAGGTGGAATTACTATAAGAACCCTTAACCAAATTCAGACATGTAAGTAGACGTGGAGGGGTTAAGTGGGATATACTAGAGGGGACCAAGCCTAGGTGGGAAGCTTGGTGGGGGCCCTTTTCAGACCAGTAGCCCATTTCGTATCTTTGTAAGCTCGACCCAAGTCGAGGACGGGACACGCCTACTGGGCCTGATTGTTAGAGGCCAAAGCGGGTTAGCGGTGGCAACGCAAGTCCAACGGGTTCACGTGCGTGCGTGGCCCCGGGCTGGTAGGTAAGACGTTGTTGCATCGTGTAGGTATAAGCCGTGCATCTCCGTTGTATTGGGTTGCCACTTTAGGGGAGTGATACACCCCACTGTGGGTCCAGCACGGGTATCTACGAGTTAGGGAGCCGATCGAATGGGGCAGGGTAGTGGACACACCTAGTGGAGATAGGAGCAGGCGGCCCTATGTAGTCAGCTAGGGGTATATAGATCTACCACTATCATTTAATTACTAAGGGGGTACACCTAGTGGAGATAGGAGCAGGCGGCACCTATGACGTCAGCTAAGAGTACATGGAAATTACCATTTAAGGGGGGTACATCTAGAGGGGATAGGTACACGTTGGTTACCTATGGTAGCAGCTAGGGATATACTGTTAAACAAGGAGGATAGCGGGTACATCTAGTAGTACACGAAGCTATCATCATTCTATTTAACCAAGAGGGATCAAGTTTCTAGAGTGACTAGTATGGGTGCAGTTAGTGTTAGTACAGTACAGAACGGTACAGTACAGTAGAGTATAATAATTATCCTATATTGATTAGCAAGCGCCAGTAATATCAGTGTTAGCAGACCAGTGTGGTGCAGTGTAATAATTATCCTTTAGTAATTAAGGAGCGCCTATAAAGTTGCCTTTAGTGATTGTCTATGTCCTTTATCTGCTCTTTCATAGACATTTCCTTGTTTTCCAGCTTATGCCTTAGTCTAGTTATTTTGATAATAGTATTGTAGAATTATCATACTCGCCAGACTTTATGTCTGACCCCCCCTCTTTTCCATATTTTTCTCCCTCCAGATCCTCTGGTTGGACCCAGCTCTAGTGGAGTCAGATTGGATTGCTTATCTCTTTCGGAAAGCTAGGACTGCTGAAGTAAAGTCCAGCTTGTTATCTTTTTTTTATGGCTATTTGTGTAATGGGATTATGTATTTGTTTTATCAAGATGGATATTGTACTTGACTCTGATTTATGGTATTAAGATGTAATCAAACATGTTTTGACTTCTGCTGCAATAAAATAAAGTTTTTAATTTCCAAGTACTATCTTATATCTGTCTTCTTGTAATTTTACTGTTCTATATTCACTTATAACCTCCATGGAAGTTAATGCATTCCCCTTGTGAGTGACATTAATGGACGTGGGGTGTTACAGCATGGCTCAAATAAGTGCAAGACAAATATGATTCAGCTACAAAGGTGCATGGATGAACACAAAACAGAGTGGACATGGTACATATCAGCAAATATGTGTGAAACTAAAAACGTGGCAGATGAAGATTAATATTGCTTAAGCATGTATTCAGCAAACAGCATGTGCATAGATGGTCACAACAACATGAAGATGGCACCAAGCATACATGGCATGATCAACACAGGTTCAAGTGATGGACAAAACTATTCGGCAAGTCAAAATGATTCATGATAGAAAATACAACATTTTTAGTTATGGCATGTGCATGTCAGGATCATGGACAGGATATAAAACAGTTCAGTTTTCAATGCATATGCAAGAGCTTCAAAAGTGTCGAGGCAATTTTTAAGTGCAAAACAGGAAAGATCAGCTTAAATAAAAGTACATAGCATGGCAGTACACACATACAAACATAATGAATGGCAATGGTCGAGTTCATGCAGCATATAGGATTACATTCAAGCTCACAAGTCAAAGTAGCATGGACTAAATTCTCAGCTTCAAGGAGTGTGCACAACAACATAAATGAGCATGCATGCAAATGTGATCAAGTCAGGTGGCAACAGCTTGGTCATTGTTTCAGCAAATATCACGTGGAATTCAAGTGGTGCAGCAATCACAAGCACAAGCATGTACACAGAAAATAGCATGTGTCTTAACTACACAGTATAGCCAATATGAATCAAGTCTATACAACACAATGATCAAGTAGCAACAATGTTAAAGAGTTCAGTAACATGTAGAGCAAACAGGTGCATGAATACAGTTATTAAGATAGTCAAAACAAGTAAGCATAATCAAGGCATACACAAGGTTTTAATATCAATGAATCAGGAGAAAGAAAGCAGTGTTAATATGCCAAGAAAATTCTTTAATGATCAATGGATATTTGGAATTTCTTTTCAGCAATTCATAAATGGGAAATCAATTTTTGGGAAACCGCTATTATTTCCAGAAATCTATTCGGAAATGTTTAAAATGTTGCCAAAAATGTTACTGGAAACCGGATACTTTTTAGATTTGCCAAAGCTCAAATTCATTTCAACATATATGGAATATTATTCTGACATGAATAAAACTCAGCAAGAAATTATTTCCAAGCAATCAAAGAGGAAAATCACGCATGGATTTATATTCAAGGATTCATTAAAGGGACAAAGAACATATACAGGTTCATTCCAATCATAGAAAATCAAGGCAACAATTCAAAAGGGGCATGTTTTATTTTTACAGATTTCATCAGTTCAATCGAGGCACAAAAAGGTAAAGGTTTTTCCTGGCAAGGAAATTCTTTTAGAATTAAATCCAGAAACAAATCATTTCACAATAAAAACTTTCCACAAATCACACAACAATCTCGCAACCAAAAGGAGGAAACACACAATCAATCGGGTCAAGCCACATACACGAAATCAGAGATTGTATAGGAATTTCTATACCCTATAAACAACACCATTTTCATCACAGGCGTTTAGTATCGAAAACCAAAAATTAGAAAATTGGTAAAGAAAATTCAGAGATACTCACTTTTTCATCTATCGTTTTCGATCGACTAAAAATCCTCAAATCAGACAGCATATGATTGAAGAAGCAAGGTGCCAGAAGATTAAAGAGAAGGAGAATCATTTCCAGAACCAATTCATTCACCAACCTGATTTGGAGGATTTCACAAACCCTAGTTTTTGATTCGTAGCTGCCCTTTTTTTAAGAGAAAGGAACAACATCGGGTGCAAGGAAATAAAGTAGGCCGGCCTATCCCATATTTGGCTAAGCCAAGTCCATCTTTTAAAGGGAGGATTTCTTTTAATAGGGTTTTCATTGTTATTTTAAGTTGTTGTATTTGTTTTAATTTTGTGTAAATCACAATCAGTTTCTAGTGTCTGTAAAATACTAGGGGAACCAGTCAGGGTGTTGACTGACAGTTGACAGAGTCTGTAAGTTACAGGGTCGTAACTATGGGAAATCTGATCGAGGGGATATCGGTCAGTCTAGGGTTTTGAGCATAGGGTTAGAATAGGGTAGTGATTGCGAGTGTACATGGTCTTGTATGCGGGATCTGTTTTATCACCTAGTAGAAACCTTAGGAATGCAGCAGTAGGCAGGATTTTGCTGAAGCTGGGTATCTCTGTGTGTCATTTACTTTCTGTATTTTTATATCTACCGCATTCTGTGATCTGATTGTTATTCCAATATCCCGTTAGATTATAACTCTGCAAAAATTTGTAATAAACCCTATTCACCCCCCTCTAGGGTTAATCTAGATCCAACAGATTCTCATCTCTAACTTTGAGATGATTTTCAATAGGTTAGGATCGCTCCTCTGACTGGGACCAATCCGCTCTATCAAGGTGGGTCTGATCGTCAAACTTGCTAACATTTCTGGATCTAATTCGCACTTTGGTCTGAAATCATACCCGGCGATGTACTCCAGTTGCTTCCATTCTAGAAACATAGCCCTTAAACTGGCATGTCTTCTACTCAATGCATCGGCCACCGCATTGCCCTTTCCTGGTGTATATGCGATGTCGAAATCATAGGAAGCTAAAAATTCTAACCATCCTTGCTGTCGGAGGTTTAGATCCCTTTGAGAGAAGAGATACTTTAATGATTTATGATCGGTAAACAACTCGAATCTTTCTCCCAAGAGATAATGTCTCCACATCTTTAATGCGAACACGATCGCTGCCAATTCCAAATCATGGGTAGGGTATCTTCTCTCGTGCGGTTTCAATTGCTGATTTGCATAAGCTACAACCCTACCTCCTTACATTAATACGACACCTAGTCCGGTACCACATGCATCCGTGTATACTGTCATTTCTTCATTCCCTTTAGGAATGACTAACACTGGCGCATGCGTCGACTTTTCTTTTAGACTCTTGAATGCATTCTCGCACTTTTCGTCCCAAACAAAAGCTTGATTCTTCTTGGTCAACTGAGTCAATGGTGCTGCTATCTTGGAGAAGTCTTGGATAAACTTACGATAATATCCAGCTAACCCCAAGAAACTTCTTATGTCCGTTGCATTCTTGGGCGTAGACCAATCTTGTACCGTAGCCACCTTCGCATGATCCACGACAATACCATTGTCTAAAACAACATGGCCCAAGAATCTCACTTCCCTCCTCCAGAAGTGACACTTAGAAAACTTTGCCTTCAATTGGTGTTTTCTCAACACCTCCATCACTATTCTTAAATGTTCCTTGTGTTCTTCCTCTGTCCTCGAATAGATCAAAATATCATCCACGAACACAAGGACAAACTTATTCAACTGATCTCTGAATACTCTATTCATAAGATCCACAAAATATGTTGGGGCATTGGTCAGCCCGAATGGCATGACCAACCACTAATAAAACCCAGATGGCGTCCGGAATGCCGTTTAAGCTATACTCTCAGCTTCCACTCTAAGCTGATGAAAACCTATCGCGAGATCCATTAGAGAGAATATCTCACGCCACTCAACTGATCAAACAAATCATCTATCCACGGTAGAGGATACTTGTTCTTCCTCGTCACTTAATTCAACTCGCGGTAGTCTACACACAAACGAAGGGAACCATCCACCTTAGTAGAAAACACAACTGGTGCTCCCCATTCAGAGACACTCCTTCTGATATATCCCTTCTTCAAAAGATCGCTGACTTGCACCCTGAGCTCCCGCTGCTCCGTTGGTGCCATACGACGAAGTGGCATCACTATAGGTCTGGCATCTTTCACTAAATCAATACGGAACTCAATCTCTCGATGTGGTGGAAGCCCGGTCACTTCCTCGAAAACGTCCGGATACTGGCCAACCACGGGCAAACCTGACAACTCACTGTGCGGGATGTCGAGGGAATTTAGAAAACAAGAGATTACCCCATCACCGGGTAGACCACCAAACACTACCCTCCGCCCATCGTCCGCTCTAGCTGTCACCAAAAAGCCCTCGCAGTCTACCACCACCCCGTATCTTTGGAGCCAATCGACTCCCAAAATAATGCCAAACCCAGTAAAGCCCAAAACAAAGCAATCACAAACAAACATGCATCCATGACTCGATAAGACCACATTACGACAAATCATGCTAAGGTTAGTTGAACCACCAATCGGGTTCGTCACTACTAAAGGTCTATCGACAATCTCGGGTTCCAATCCTAACCTATCTACCAGGTCACTAGATATGAAAGAACTAGAAGCCCCAGTATCAAACAAAACTCTAACAGGAACATCATAAACAGAAAGCATACCTTGAATGACGACATTCTTTCCCTTCTCCGCCGCGGTTGGGGCATTCGACGAAGAAGGAATAGCATTAAGGGCATATGCTTTCACCATCTGCTTTTCTTTAGGGGGTTGCGGGCACTTGTCCTTATGATGTCCCACTTGGCCGCAGTTGAAGCACTTCCTATCCGTTGGCTTGGCCCGATAATTACTAGCATAATCGCCCTTCTTACCACAGCTGAAGCACTCAGCCTCTTTCTTATTCTTTTTCTGGCCATCCTTATTCTGGTTCTGCTTCCTCTTATTCTGAGAACCATTCTTGCCTCCACCACTTGCTTGTGGTTTTGGCTCCTCTGCAGATGTAACCTCAGTCTTTGACTTAGGGTAAAGACTTTCAGACCTCAATGCTTTCCCCAAATCGATTCAAACGTCTCATCGATGTGGTTAATGAGCCTTTCCCCCAAGTACTGATCCAAACCATTATGAACTTCTCGTTCTTCTTCTCGGCAGTATCAATAAGAAATAACTCGTACTTCGACAAAGTGTCGAATTTAGCAATATACTCCGAGACAGCCCTGCCATTCTGCTTGAGCTCCAATTTTTTTTTAAATAACACTGATTTCTGAGCAGCTGGAATGAACTTCTCACTAAAGCAAGCCTTAAACTGCTCCCAAGTAATCTGATCCTCGGGAGTAGCTGCCTTTATAGCATTCAACCAATTCATTGCCCGCCCTTGCAGCTGACGGGATGCTAGCCTTCTCTTCATCGCATCCTCAATACCCAAATCTTCGAATATATGCTCATAGCTATCCAACCAATCCTGAACATCCGTGGCCGACTCCGTTCCGTGGAACGGCTTCCCACCAAGACTAGTATAATCCTTGTTCAGCTTGGCGAAATCGGCCCTAGGCGCCTGCACTATTGGACCACCACCATTACCAGCATTGGGAGTTGCCCTTTGCTCATTCCTAAGCATCTCTCTCATGAGGTCAGTAAACGTCGTCCTCATGTCAGCAGCATTCCCATTATTGGCTCCCCTACCGGCACCTCTTGCATATCGGCTCATCGTTCAATCTATAAAGAGAAAACGACTAACCAGCTCCATGGTGGTGCTAGTGCAGTGCGACCTCATCCTTATCCATACTAATAATACAAATATATAGCTTTGAAAACCAAAATAATTACAAATACGCGCTCTCATATACGTATACTATCTCTCCCTGATGACTTCCCTAGGTTAACTAAGCAACCTAGAGCTCTGATACCAAATGTGACGGCCCGCCCCGTACCAGCCGACATTTTCTCCAAAAGTGCGTTGCACACATGTCCAGTTAGCACGGGACGGTCGTTAGAAGGAAAGGAAGGCGAAGAATCAACAAAGAACCTGTAGAATGTCTCACAGCGCATGGAACAAAATATAATAATAACATAATCTTGACATAAAATAGGCGAGACAGTGCATAAGCTGAAAACTGAACCAACATAGCAGCGGAAATTCAAATACAGCTTATTACAACTTCCCAAATTACTGTCTCTAAAACAAAAGAAAGCTAAAGTAGAAGATGCACTACTAATGCCCAAGAAGTGATCTTCAACAACACAGGGAGAACACTATATGTATCATACGTGAAAGCCTCCTGCTCGTCTCCGGATTAGCTACCCGTGCATACCCAGCTAACCTGTCTCTAGTCTGCTCGTGAGAGCACCCAGAGTAATAAGAAGAGACATAAAACTCTGGGTCAGACAAAAAGTCTGGTATGAGCGATAAGCAGCTAAACAGAACAATAACAGGTATACTAAACCATACCTGAACCTGGACCTGCAACCAAAGAGTTAGCACTACATACCGTACAATACTCTAAGGTGGAACTGAACAAATGGTGTAAAGATAACGGGGGTGGGGGTGTGCATCTCATAATGATGGCAAACAAATCGACCATAACAACCCTCCTCACATCCCTCACTCAGTGCGTAAAGCATATGATGTCCACCACTGTCAATCACCAGACCCATCAAAGTAGTGACGGAGTTCGACTTGTACAACTACTGCTGCTACCAAGCTTACCACATGGAGTCATGACCAATCTTTACAAATGACCCCACTTCATTGGTCTATAGCCCTTTAGTCGTACCTAGGCCACTGTGGCCCTGAATCCGTTCACGTACTCCCTACACATAGTGATTCAAAGTTATAGACATCGACGACCCCTTAGCATACGTCCCGCAGCAAAGTCCAACTCATGAAGCCGACTCGTTGGTTCCCAACTGGATCCTAAGTCAAAACTTCCTACTTGGACTACCTTTGCATCTCGGGTTCTGGTCATCACCTTCTTCTCCGGATCGGTTTTCATTTCTTCACTTTACTTTGCTTCAGGTCGTGGTCATCAGCTCCTCGGTTTGGATCGGAATACTCCTGCTTAAGCAATCGGATCGGTTCAGAATACTCACCCCTAATCAATCGGATCGGTTCGGAATCTCCAGTTCAAACCTTCCTCTCTGCTCCGGGTCGGATCGAGGTGACCTACCTCTAGCGGTTCAGATTGGAGTCCACACCTCCTGGCTTCATGGAAAACTCCTCCGGTTCGGTCCTACTTCCCAAGCGCTCCAGATCGGGTCGGGTCTCTCAAACTTCTCCATGACTCATCGGTTCGGGTCGGAGTGGCACACGAGAGGTAAATCGGTTCGGGCTCCTTCCTCCGATCCGACCCGGATCGGCCTATTTCCTACATCTTCTTCCAGCGACTGTTTACGCCACTCGACGGTGTTTTCGACCAATCTAACAATTCTAGACAATCACGAATCATATCATACAGTCATAGCAACATGTAACATCAACCACAAACATCAAAACAATAACTTGAGAGGTTAAAATAGATCAAACATAGTCAAATCCCCATATTTTCCCTTAAGTGTATTTAAGTAAAACTAATGATATGATTAGTAAAACTGAACCAAATCAAACCAAATTTCTAACAGAGGTCTGAAACATTATTTTCGAATTTATAAATATTTTTCCAGAATTTATTAATGCATAAATTCGCTAATCTTCACTAATTACCCTTAATTAACTGTAATTAGTGTCAAAACAATGCTAATCACTCACCTTGGTCACAAATAAAACTTTTAGAACTGAAATTCTACTGTTTGGGCGCGAATACCAATGTAACACAGCAGCTCCAATACTGATTTGGTGAAAATCTTCTTTGATTTGATGTTGATTAAGCCAAAACTCGATTGGAAAGTGATTAGAAGTTGATTTGAGTGTTGGAGGCCATTGTTATGGTTTCAAGAATGAAAGTGGTGGCTGAAAATTGAAAATAAGATCGTTCTCTAACTGATTTCAGCCCCCTCATAACCCTAATCCCGAATTTCCCCATTGGGCCTAGATGCTAACCACCCGGTTATGCCCAATTAAGCTGCTTTTCGCTATGTGAAATTTGTTTCAGCCATATCTCCCAAATGGTGAGTCCATTTGGCTAATATGACCACTCTACGGAATTGTAAACCATCAAACAAATCTAATGGAAGTGGTTTAAGGTCAAAATTCCTTTCCAGTCAAAAGTTATGGCCAAAACAGTATTAGTTAGGGGCAAAACGGTCATTTAAAAATCGGGAAAAATCATTAACATGGGAAATGTCCCCAATAGTCGTCTCCCAAAGTTACATGACCATACGACTTCGTGTGTGAAAGAAATAAATATTCTACGATCCTGCGATGCGTAGAATGCGGGTCGTTACAAGTAGTGTTATGGTATAAAGCCTAGACATTTTTACTTATGTGGATGATAGAAAGCGAGGTACCTCGGATATATTAGTCACTACATGAAACGACCCGAACTTCCCCGTAAAGGAAAGCCCGGATTGTATTGAGAACACGAAAAATAAGAACACAAACAGAAGAACATTTCATTGCTTATTACAACAATTTACATCAGAGTACAAGAATATATAGAGTATGAACAAATATTATACATTTGATAAATATCAGAGATTTACAAAGTACGATGCAGCGGAAAATAATACAAAACACAACTGAAAGGAATATACGGATACAGAGCTTTCTGAATATCATTCCAACTGTAAATCAAGATCCTGTGAATATAAATCTACAAAACCAAAACTACTAGCTGCCCGTGTGGAAAATAGGGGCACCTAGAGTTTAGGTTAAATAATAAACTCCAGGTAAGTCAAGTGACTGGTGTGAGAACTAAAACAATTATTTAAAACTTTACTTTAAAATAAGATATATCAAGGGACCACGCCATATAACACGAATGAGTTTCCTCACAAGAATACCAGTGCATACAACAAAACAGCGCGATCCTTTTTGAAAAAATGAAGCTATTATAAGACTCAGCTCCCATCACAAAATGCTACGCAGGCCGAAGGATAGAGTTTTACCTTATAATAGCCAAACAAGCTTGGTACGTTTAAAAAAAATCATTTTGATACTATTATAGTGTAAAATGTATGAAAACAACTTCAAATATAAATGTACCAATCGTAGACGGCATAGTGCCCCATCCCACTATGTCGCCATACTAGGCTCTACAATCAAAATCGAAATATCATGTATTGGAAGTTGGATTTCCATCTGTGAACCAAGGCAAGGGATCATCCTTCCCGCTTCGAGATTCTCTATCCCGAGCCTCAGGAACAGCCACAACTGCACCTTGGATCTTCTGGGCCGGTCCACTCGATGTGGATTAAAATGCCTGAACACTATGTTTCCCCACCCTATGAGGCGTAAAATTGGTCTGTATAAAGACCATACCATCCATCGGCCCCGTACTATCGGTATATCTGAGGCGCCTCGCTATCCATCATCCACATAGGTAAAACATCTGGGCGTGCAAAAACCAGACACCACTACTAACTAGAAGGAAACTCATGTCCTCCCTGAGGTCCTCTCCCGTTTCTAGTTCACACCGGGATGTGAGGCTTGCGAATTAACGCTATACAAAGCTATGCTATATTAAAGTCATGGTTTGATTATCAACCACAAGACTCTGGTTTTCAACAGAAGCCTTAGTCATTTGCATCTCAACATGCCACACATGAAATTCACGCTATGCAACCGATGTCTATCAATCACACAGAATTAAATCCGATCTCAGACACACATCCATTTACAAGTTCGTTCTGGGTCTGAACGAAACCGGAGGCAACTTATTCCTTGTCCCATATGTCCAATATAGGAGAGAGGTCCTCGCATATCCGGTCGATCTCCAAGTATGTTTGGACGATCACCACTTATTACCTTGTCTTGGGTGTACAGCCCAATCAAGACATCAGTGATCATCCAAACGATGTGAAGACCTCCGGTCTTCAACCACCATCTTGATCGTCGACTCATCGCCGATTCAGTTATTCAGAATGGGATAAACCCGGTCTTTCGGAATAACTCGCGTATATAATAAACAAGTGCTATAAAAACACAACATACGCCTCATTCCAATTCTGAATATTCTTTAATTTAAATATTCACAGCCTTTCGGAAAGGTTCCCATTAATTTTATCAAAGATAAATTCTTTTATTTTCCTTTGGATATCAATTCAAACCAAATTATGGTTTATCCAAACTAGTCGAGGTTAGCGAACCTTACCGAAGTAACCGTTTGTTTAATTTTCCAATCCCAACCTATTCATCCCATGAAGTAAAACTGGTAACACTTCATATCTAACACCATGGTGTTATCGGTAAAACTAATTACCGTTTCACGTTCAATTCTAATTAAAGATTTAACTATCGCTTGGAGCAAAACTGGTGATACTCCATCCTCGACCATTTCTTGAATTTTATAATTTTAGTTATCAGATTCACATTTCCATTCTAATTAAAGATTCATTAAACTCTAATTCTGTTTTAATCTCCAAAAATCATTTCTTAATGATTTTTCAACGTTAAGAAATTAATCTTATCTTTAACTGGGTTAAGGAACTAATATCATTTAAAACACAGCTTACGATAAACCCAAAATCACATTCCATTAATTATGTAATCTTCACGGAAAAACAAATCAATATATAATCGATATCAATTTCCATATCCAACCGATAATATAAATGAAAAAACGGCAAAGCCCTTTAAATTCCATATATATTAACAGTTTTCCTCCATAGAAACTCACTTCGATTATTACCAAATCGAATTCCATTCCATTCCATTCCAATATATTAAATTGGAAAACTTTACTTTGGAAAATTCCATTAAATCTTAATTAAAAGATTTATAAATTCCGAATCACATTTCACTGTAAATCGGGTTAAAGAACAAGTGTTATTTAAAGCACCGTTCACGATAAACTCAATTCACATTCCATTTCATATCCAATTAAATGTCAATTAATTGGTAATTATTCTCTACATATTAATTAAAAGATTTATTCTTTTCACACAGGGTTTAAGAACATTATTACTGAAGACCCCATCCCATCAGTCTCTAACCGTAAATTAGTAAGAGAACAATTCCCTAAGTATTAATTCCGAAGGCCAAAACCAACATCAGATCAAAACCCAGGAAACCATTCAACTTAGCTAATCTCCAGTTAGTTTCTAATTTTCTTAACTCCATTGGGTTTAAGAACGGTATTATTAAAGATACCATTCACGACAAACCCAAAATCTCATTCCATTGTTAATTGGGTTAAAGAACAAGTGTTATTTAAAACACCGTTCACGATAAAACCAAAAACCAATTTCAATTTAATTCCAATTAAATGTTAATTAATTGGTAAACTTCATTAAATCTTAATAAAAATATTTATATCTTTTCACAACTGGGTTTAAGAACAGTGTCATTTAAAACACAGTTCACGACAAACCCAAATCAAATTCAATATTAAATAAGCGGCTTTGAATAGACATTTTATTGGCTTATATTCAATATCAAATTCCGAAATCAACAAATATCGTGTTGGGAATAATGATATATATATATATATATATCTTCCAAATTCCTCCATAATATCCGTATAATCACGGAATCCAATATCAAAATATTCCGAAGTTAATTTCGATTCAATCCATTCCAATCCATATATTGGAAATTTTGGTTATTTTTAAAACCATTTCAAATCCAATTTATTTATTTAAAAATATTGGATTATAATTCTAGTTCATAACTAGTTCATTTCGATAAAAATATATTTTTATCTTTTCAAATATGTAATTTTTGATCCCAATTCTTTCTAAATCATTTATTATGATTTTACACAAATCATTGATAATTTTAATAAATTTTTCAAGGCTCGTACAGTCAATTTCCATAAACGGCCATCGAACTTCCCTTATAGTGACCTTTTCCAAATTTGATTTGGACATAATTCCAAATCCAGCCGTTAGATTTCAAATATCTTGTATTTAGAAAGCTCTTTTCGATACGAACCCAACGGTTCCAGTTTAGGAGAATCCGACGGTCGGATCTCCCGTAATGTCCATTCGAAGTCAATGGTCGAAATTCGCGAACTACCACGCCGCGGCGCGTTCTATTCAGACCATTAAATATATATAATGTATATTATATATATTTCATCGATTTCCATTTAAAACGTGTTTTATAAATCGTTTTCAAAACGATTTCAACTTCATATTCAATTTCAAACCAAAATTGAATATTCCATATCATTTATATATAAATAATAATAATTTCAAAACATTGGATTTTGAAATCACTTCCTTTTCGATATTCATTATAAAAATGAATAATATCGATATAAATATCATTCGCGTCAAAATGGCGCATAAATAATAAAGACGGCTTTATATATATATATATTTAAATATTTTCATGTCCATCCCACATCGGACATCAAAATCATATTTTGATCTTTGACTGAATATTATTTAAAAATATTCATTATTTTAAAATATTTGTTATTTTAAAATATTCATTCTTTCTGAACTGGAATCAGACACAGTCAATTACCATATAATGTTATTTATATGAATTTCACACAATACATGTATACAACAACAATGATAAACAATCAACCATCATCCAGAGTGCATTCTACACTACATAAGCATTAAATATAAATATTTAACGCTTACAACAGTCTGTCAACCCATCGATTGACATGCAACTAAAAAATTGGGATTAGTGTACGTCAAATATCATCCCAATACCCATGTGGGATTTTCAAACAACAAACACTGTTTATTATTTGTGCAGTTGGGCGATGTGTAAAATTTATCATCCCAATCAATATCAGGTAAATAAGTGTACATAAACAAACCTTCCAGTTTGTGAATGAATATTTATTCTATTCATATATATGTTAAAAATTATATTTTTAATGATAAAATATTTTATTCAATACATGAGTATTTTATTTTCCATTTCGCATCACAAACAAAATCCACACAAAAAAATCAATCCAAACGCACAACCAAATGAGTCGTCCATGGTCTGTGGACGACGGGCAGCAATACATATATTCAATTATAAAATAAATAACTGTAAAAAGAATTCATTGAGAGAGTTCTCACCTTTGGGATCTACTCCTCCATTCTTTATTTCTGAACGGTTTGGATTTGTTTCCAGCACATTTTGTCCTTTACCATGTTTTCAATGAAATCTATTTCACATAATTTATATTAAAAATTCCAATTCTAAACAATGATGTTTATAAACATTTTTATCATATCACTTCGTGTATAAATATCACATTATTATATTTGCTACTTCATTATAAAAATCATATTTTTATTATTCGCTACTTCATTATGAATATCATATTTTTATATAATAAATAAAAAATGAAATCTTAATAGCGTTAAAAATCGTATTTTTATACTTAAAAATCTAATTTTTTTATTACTAAAAATCTGAGCTTTTCTACTTTTAAGATCTTAGCTTTATATGATTAAAAATCGTATCTTTATATTTCTCTATGTATATAAAACTGTTTTCTTTTTAACCCATTTTATAGAAAGTAAGTAAAAATAAACAAGAAGAAGCCTACAGTCGGTGGGGGAATAGCCTGAGATGGCGCTGGGTGTCTTCAGGCGGTGGAGGAGGGTTCGCTGGCCGGGGGAGCGGTGCTTGGCGGTGGTAGCAGCCTACAGTGGCAGTGGTAGCAGCCTATAGTGGTGGTTCATTCTGTTTGGAGGAAGGAAAAAAGGGGAGGGAAAGAAAGGGAGAACGGAGAAGAAGGGGATGGCCGAAGGTGAAGGAGAGGGAGTGGCGCTGGTTGCGGTGGGGGAACTGACGGCGGCTCCGATCAGGGGTGCGACGGGCTTAGGGTTCGGTCTTTTTTTTTTCCTCTAATTCGATTTCGATCTGAGTCAACGGGGAGGGGAGAGAGATAAAGGGGAGGAAAAGTATATGAAATTATTATTTTATTATTTTTCTCTCCAAAAAGTTGAAATTTCATCCGAACTCCAGACGAGACCCAACGACTGTCACCCCTAGCCAATTGCCCCCATTCCGAACACAATGGGATATGTCCCGCAAGCAAATTCGACCATTACGATCAGTTTACGCTAAATTTAAAATATAAATCATTATATTTTAAATTCAAAAGTACATTTTAATTTACCGAGGCCACATACAAACTCTAAAAATTACAGAAAAATTATTATGGCTATGTTTTGACAAAACGGTCCAACAAAACTAATTTCGTCAAATTTGAAGACCGTTTGAAAAACAGTCATTTTCCAATCGATTAAATTCAAAATGAATTGACCAAACACGTTTAAATTCACCACGCTCACATATTAATTCCAAAAATTATGAAAATTGGAATCTAACAATAATTTGACATTCCGGATCCAACAAAAGTGGTCGCATCGAAAATGGAGATTGTTTGCAAAACGGCTATTTTAAGGGCTATATTTCCATAGCGACTATTCTGAATTTTCAAATGGGTGTAACTTTTTATTCCTGCTATGAAATTTCAATCTTTCGGATTCTTTGGAAAGATATTTTCATATCGATTCTACTATTTCTGGTTTCACTAAAATCCGGTTTATTTTGAATCCTGTACATTCATTTTAAATTTGAAATCGAATTTTCAAACTACCGCGCCATTTCCAATTCCTTTTATAATTAAAATAAATATATATATTTAATTTCGATTTAAATAAATATATACGTTCTAATTCTATTCAAAATAAGTTTCTTGTCGTTATTCTTTGAAATAATTCATTTTAAATATTCAAAATTCATTAAAATAGCCAAAATAAAAATTTTAAATTGGTTCTGATTTTTCGGGTTGTTACAATCTCCCCCACTTAAAATCTTTTCGTCCTCGAAAAGGAACGGAGCTGAAAATTGTTTAACTAACCAACTCAACTTCCAATTTGGCTTTCTTTCTTCAACTTTTCAGTTTCTAAGAATTTTCCAATTCTTCAAAAATTTGGCTAACACCCTAAATTTTTGAAAAATTTCGCCCTAACCTCCTTTGTACGGGAAGCACCGGGAAAATTCCAAAACCGCCACACAGGCCCTCTCATCTCAAAAGGAAAATGCCAATCGACTTGCCAATCAGCTCATAAAATCATCCAAACCCAATAAATAAGTAAACATGTACCTATTTTTCGGGCATACAATTTTATTCCTCTTCTCTAGCCTCCTTGCTATGACCTGTTCAATGTATATACATGTATATGCATGCAATTTCAAAGAATTTTCAATTTAGTCCAATATTCGATACATTTTGGCTAAATGGTTCAAATTTTAATTAATCAACTAATAATCAAACAACACAACTTGCAATCAATTAGTCGATTATCGTTTCAAATTCATAATTTTTTATATATTTGAAAATTCATTTTTGATGCCAAATCACAACAATAGACCTTATCTAGTTTTGGTTCACTGTAAAAACCCGTAACTTCCCCGTAAAGGAAAGAGCGGATAGTTCGAGAACAAGCCACAACAGAACACAAACAGAAGAACATTTCATTGTATATACAACAATGCATCAGATTACAAGAATATACAGAGTATAACCAAATAAATATTACACAGAAATATCAGAGATTCAAATTACATTTAAATACATCGCAGCGGAAAATAATACAATACACAACTAGAAGAGATATACGGATACAAAGCTTTCCGGATATCATTCCAGCTGTAAACCAGGATCCTATGAATATAAATCTGCAAAACCAGAACTACTAGCTGCCCGTGTCGAAAATAAGGGCACCCAGAGTTTAGGTCAAAACAATAAACTCCAGGTCAGTCATGTGACTGGTGTGAGAACTAAAACAGTTATTAATCTTTATTTTTAAAGTTAGGCAAATCAAGGGACCACGCCGTATAACACGGAACGGGTTTCCTCCCAAGAATACCAGTGCATAAAACAAACAGCGCAATGCTAAATAAAGAAAAATGAAGCTGTTATAAGACCCAGGTCCTATCACACAATGCAACGCAAGCCGGGGGATAGGGTTTTCCCTTATAACAGCCAAATAATGCTTGATACGTTTAAAACAGATTATTTGATACTATAATAAGTGCATAGTGTATAAAATAACTTCAAATCATAAGTATCAATCATAGGCGGCATGAATGCCCCATAACACTATGTCGCCATATATAAGTTTACAATCAAAACCGCAAGACGTCGTATTGGAAGTTGGATTATCATTTATGGTATGAACCGAGGCTAAAGATAGTCCTCAACCGATTCGTGACTCTCTAGCCCGAGCCATATGATCAGAACGCATCAACCCCTTAGATCGTCAGGGCCGGTCCACCGATGTGGATTATTATGCCTGAACACTACGTTTCCCCGCCCTTTGGGGCGTAAGCCTGGCCCGTCAGTCGACCAGAAGCATCGGCCGAAACCGATATCACGAGGCGCCTCGCTTTTCAGCAAGTAATAATAAGCAACATCCACATGAGTCAAACTCGTCAGCCAGTTCAAGCACTGACGCCACTCCTAACTAGAAAGAAACGCATGTCCTCCCTGAGGTCCGTCTCCCGTTTTTAGTTCATACCGGGTGTGATACTCGCGAATCAACGTTACACAAAGCTACGCCACACAAGGCCGTGCTTTGATCATCAACCACAAGACTTTGCTTTTCAACAAAAGCCTTAATCCATGCAACTCAGCATGCCACATTGTCAGTCCATACTGTACCACTGATTTCTGCCAATATATAACCTCTAGGCTCGTACGTCTCAGAGAAGGGTGTATAGCAAGAGAATAAATTCTCTGCCACCAAACAGATATATATTTAGCAGAGATCACCAATACAGTATAAAGGAATACAACGTCAGACACACTATCCATTTACAAGTCCGTTCTGGGTCTGAACGAAACCGGAGGCACTTTCCTCGCATATCCATCCATCTCCAAGTACGTCTAGACGACCACCAACTATTTCCATCCTCTTGGGTGTACAGCCCAATCAGGATCGTCGGTAATTATCCAAACGATGTGAAGACTTCCGGTCTTCAACCACCGTCTTCATCTTCGACATATCGTCGAATCGGTTATTCAGAATGGGTATAAACCCGGCCTTTCCGAACAACCCGCGTATATTAAAAATAAATGTTACATAAACACAACATACGCCTCATTCCAATTCATTAGTTACTAATCGTAAATTAATCAAGAGAATAATTCCCCAATTATTAACCCCGAAGGCCGAAACCAACATCAGATCAATATCCAGAAAACCATTCTGCTTAGCTAACCGACAGTTAGTTTCTAAATTTCACATTCATAGGGAAAGGTTCCCATTAATTTTATCCAAGATAAATTTCTTGAATTTATTCTTTAATCTATTTTTGAATATTAATTCAAACTAGTCGGGATTAGCGAACCTTACCGAAGTAATCATTTGTTTTAATTTCTCAATCCCAACCTATTCATCCCATGAAGTAAAACTGGTTATACTTCATATCTAACACCACGGTGTTATCGGTAAATTCAATTACCATTTCACGTTCAAATCTAATTAAAGATTTAACTATCGCCTGGAGCAAAACTGGTGGTACTCCATTTTCGATCTTTTCAATCTAATTAAAGATTCATTAAAACTCCACTTAGTTTTAATCTTTAACTGGCTTAAAGAATCAGTGTCATTTAAAACACGATTCACGATAAACCCAAAATCACATTCCATTAATTATCGGGTTAAAGAACGAGTGTTATTTGAAACACTGTCCACGATAAACCCAAAAATCAATATCAATTCAATTCCGATTAAATATTATTTAATTGGTACACTTCATTAAATCTAAATAAAAAGATTTTATCTTTTCTCAACTGGGTTCAAGAACAGTGTTAATGAAGACACCATTCACGACAAACCCAAATCACATTTGATATTAAACACAAGGTTCTGAATAGAAAATATATCGGCTTATATTCAATATCAAATTCTACGATTAACAAATGTCGTATTGGAAATAACGATATAAATATATATCTTTCAAATTTCCATAACAACATCTGTATAATCACAAATTCCAACATCGAAATATTCCGAAGACAATTTCGATTCAAATCCACTCCAATGCAATCATTGGAAATTCTGGTTATTTTTAAAACCCTTTTCAAATTCAATTTATTTATTTAAAAATAAATAGAATTATAATTCTAGTTCAAAACTTGTTCATTTCGATAAAAATCTATTTTTATCTTTTCAAATATGGAGTTTTTCATCCCAATTCTTTCTAAATCATTTCTTATGATTTTACACAAATTATTGATATTTTTAATGATTTTATCAAGGCCCGTACAGTCGATTTCCATCAATGGCCATCGATCTGCACTTACAGCGACCTTTTTCAAATTTGATTTGGACATAATTCCAAATCCAACCGTTAGATTTCTAATTTCTAATATTCGTTAGAAAGCTCTTTTTGATACGAACCCAACGGTTCCGGTTTTAGGAGAATCCGACGGTCGGATCTTCCGTAATGTCCATTTGAAATAAATGGTCGAAATTCACGAACTGCCGCGGCGCGGCGCGTTCTATTCAGGCCATTATATTATATATATAATATACATAATATATATATCGTCGATTTCTATTTAAAACGAATTTTATAAATAGTTTTGAATTCGTTTCAAAAACATTTTCAACTTCCATTTCAAATTCAAATCAAAGTTGAATCTTTCCTTATAAATTCGGTTTAAAATTCATTTCTATTCAACTCAAGTTTCAATTCAATTTGAATTCATTTCACTTCATTTTAAATTCAATTCGAATTCGTTTTCAATTCGATTCAATTCAAAGTGGTTTTCTATTTGATTCAAAGTCGTTATATATTTCATTGAAATCAAATTCGTTTTCTATTCAAATCAAATTCGTTATATATGCAATTGAAATCAAATTCGTTTTCTATTCAAATCAAATTCGTTATATATGCAATTGAAATCAAATTCGTTTTCTATTCAAATCAAATTTCAATTCATTTTGATTTCACTTCAATTCGTTTTCAATTCGAATTCGATTTCAATTCGAATTCATTTCTATTCAATTTCAATACGTTTTAAATTCAATTCAAAACGATTTCAATCTAATTCGAATCTCAATTCTATTCAGTTTAATTCGAATTTCATTTCATTTCAATTTAATTCGAATTTAAATTTAATTCGAATCTCAATTCCTTTCAAAATGTCAAATTTTGAAATCACTTTCGATATTCATTTTAAAATGAATAAAATCGATATAAATATCGTTCACGTCAAAATGGCGTCACTCTAATCAACACGGCTTCATATATTCATATTTTCAAATATTCTATTTCAAATATTTCTATTTCAAATATAATTCGTTCAACACATGACTAATCTCAACGGATGAGTACTGTCAACACATGAACCTTTATTTTATATTGATAAAGATGCAAATTTTATTATTAAAATATTTCGTTCAACACATGACTAATCTCAACGGATGAGTACTGTCAACACATGAACCTTTATTCTATATTATTATTTATTTTTCAAATTGGAATGAGGCCCAATCAATCACCATATAATATTAATTATATGGATTTTCATACATCACACGTATATAATAGCATTGAAAAATAATCAACCATCAACCAAAGTGCACTACACTGTATAAGCATCAAATATAGATATCTAACGCTTATAACAGCCTGTCAATCAATCGATCGACATATTTAATCAATCAGGATGAGTGAACTTCAAATTCCATCCCAACACCCGTGTGGGGTTTCAAACAATCAAACACATATTTTATTTGTGCAGTTGGGCGATGTGTAAAATTTATCGTCCCAATCAATGTCCTTCAAATAGGTGTACATAAACAAACCGTCCGGTTTGTAAATGAATATTTATTAATTCACATTCACTATATTCATATTCACGTTTAAAAATTATATATTTTTAACGATCAAACATTTTATTTAAACGTATGAATTTCTATTCAGTTCATTCTTTAAATAAAATGATATTTTTATTTTCTAACTTATTTTAGAAAATTTCGGCGGCATAACGGCACGATACTAGAAACGGGACAAGGCCTAGCCTTATCCCCGGTCTAGTGAAGGCCCACGCCATTCACACATCAATCAAATCAATTTCATTTCACCAAACAATTCAATTCAATCAAATAATCTAACTAATTTATGCAATCAAACAAACAAGTCCATGGTCTGTGGACGATTGTGTCGGGTGCTACTAAACACCGTCTGCATCCTAGTATATATATAACTAGAAAAATAAATTGAAGAGTGAGAAGTTCTCACAGATAGCTATTCAATCATCTTGACTCTTCTTTTAGAAATCATCGCCATTCTCGCCCTTTGTCGCTTTCGTTGTCCGCTTTCACTACATATGTAAAAATCGGATTTTTACTCCGCTATTCAATATATAAAGATCGAATTTTTACTTTGCAATTCAATATATAAAAATCGAATTTTTATTATGCTATTCAATATATAAAAATCGAACTTTCACATCGACGTTCATATCGTAAAGATTATATTTTTATCACGCCATTCTTCATATAAAGATTTCGCCTTTTCAATTTCATCACTATAAAAATCACATTTTTATTTTGCTACCTATATAAAGATGATATTTTTAATATTCCTATCATGTAAAAATTATATTTTTACTTCTCTACATAAACAAAAATCATATTTTTATATCATCTATATAGTAAAGACTATATTTTTAATACTTTTAAAAATATAAAAATCATATTTTTATTCTTATAAAAATATAAAAATCATATTTTTATTCTTATAAAAATATAAAAATCATATTTTTATAATCGCTTCATACATTTAAAAATCGAATTTTCACTTCGCTATTCAATATGTAAAAATCTTATCTTTCTTTAAATTAAAAATCCAACCTTTCTTGTTTATTTAGAAAAATCCTACCTTTGTTGTTTATTTAGAAAAATCCTACCTTTCTATTTAGAAAAGTCCTACCTTTTTATTCTTATAAATCTCATAGTTTACTGATTTACAAATAATGTTTTACGTAGTAAAACCGATTTTAAAAAATGTTTATGTTAAATAAAATAATCAGTTTAAATAAAAATAATTAAATAAAAAGAAAACAAAACCTTTCTCTGTCGTTTGCCTGGACTGAAGAAAACCGAAGTTCGCCAATAGAAAGCTCCGTGCCACCCCCTCATGTTGACGCTCGGACGTCCATCCCGAAGGTCAAGCGAACGCGCCTAGCTCCACTTTGATGGTCGGAGGACCATCCAGCGCTGCCACTTCGAAGACTGAGCCGCCCCTTCCAACGCCAGGCACGGCTCTCAACACCCCGCCATATAACTGAGCGCGGACGACGAAGGAGATGCCGGTCTCGAATGGTGCGATGGCGGTGTCTGGCTCGCGATAGGGAGAAGGAGGTGAGAGGCGGGGAGAGGGTGAGGCGATGGTGAGGGCAGAGGGAGGAGCGCTGGCGAGATCGACGGGATCAGGTAGGTTATAGGGTTTTTTTTTGTTTATTTCGATTGAAGAAAAGTAAATAGGGGGGGCTCGGTCGGAAGAAGATAAAGGGGAGGGGGTTACTTTTGTAAAGGGTTTATATTTAATTATATAATTTTTCTCCTTTAATTCTCATTAAAGTTGACTTTTATTTTGAATTCAAATTCAAACCCGACGACTGTCGTTTCTAGCTAATTACCCCCACTCCGGACATAATGGGATATGTTACATAGGCCAATTCGATCGTTACGACCTGGTTTCGCTGAATTTACATTTAAATCATTATACTGAATTTTAAACGTACATTTCGAATTACCGGGGTCACATACTAACTCTATAAATCCCATAAAAATATTTTCTAGCTTCGTATTGACGATACGGTCCTAACAAAACTAGTTTCGTCGAATTCTGAGACCGTTGGAAAAATGGCCAATTTCCAGTCGATTAAAATCAACTGAAACTGGTCAAACGCGTTTTCCATTGCCACGCTCACATATTGATTCGAAAAATTATGAAATTTGAAATCTAGCAATAACTTTACATCACGGATCCAACAAAAGTGGTTTCGTCGAAATCCGAGGTCGTTTGCAAAATGGCTATTTTTAAGGGCCTGAATTCCATAGCGACTATTCAGAATTTTCAACTGGACATATCTTTTGATTCCCGCTATGAAATTTTGGTTTTTCAGATTCGTTGGAAAGATATTATCAATTAGATCCTAATGTTTTTGGTTTCACTAAAATCCGGATTGTTTTGCACCCGGTACATCCAATTGAAGTTTGAAATCGAATTATCGAACTACCGCGCCATTTTCAATTCTATTTATAATTATATAAATATTTATATTCTAACGACGACGCGTATAAATGTATACGTTCGAATTATATTTAAAATAAATTTTCGTCGATATTATTTAAAATAATCTATTTTAAATATTCAAACTTCGCTAAAATTGCCAAAATAAAAATTTTAAACTGGCCCAGATTTTCGGGTTGTTACAATCTCCCCCACTTAAAACTTTTCATCCCCGAAAAGGAACAAAGTCGAAAGTGGTTTGATTAATCAATTCTACGTTCGATCTGGCTTGCATTCTCCAACTTTTCAGTTTCTGAGAATTTTCAAAATTTCAAAAATTTGGCTAACACCCTAAATTTCGCCATAACCTCCCTTGCACCGGGAGCCACGGGAAAATCCCGAAATTTCCATATAGGCCTTCTGATCTCAAAAAGAAAAAGAAAAATCCAAGCGGCTAGCCAATAGGCTCATAAAATCATCATCACCCAAAAGAAACAGTAAATTATGTAGTAAACATGTACCTATTTGTCGGGCAAACAAATTTTATTCTCTGCTCTAGCCTCCTTGCTATGACCTGTTCAATGTAAGTATATGTATATGCAAGCAAATGCAACCAATTTTCAATACAGTTCAATATTTGATTCAATTAGGCATAAATGGTTAAAATTATCAAACAAATAAACAACCAACACAAACATCAATAAATTAGTGAATTAGAGTTTCAAATTCATAATTTTGATACATATACAAAAATCATGTTCTTGATGCCAATTCACAACAATGTGTTCTAGCTATATAAGTTTTGGTTCTCACACCAGTCTAATGGAAATATATAGATATCACACCTTCGTCACTCGAATATAAATTCTGACGACGAGTACTCAACCATCAGAATCATCTTCGGGCCACTAGAGTATGATTCTATATCTATCCAGTATATTAAAACTTCGAATATACGTTCATGACGCGTATATGCAAAACCTTTATATAGTGGATTGTCCATATTCAAAATAAATAAATAATCAAATACGTATAAAACGATTTAAATTTCAAAACAAAATTGTTTTCATTTGAAAAATATACTCTTCACACTCGTTCTAGGATACTACTGATCCTATCTCTAACGAGTCATTCTAATTGGATATTACTAATCCAATATCTGATGAATTCTTTCGTATGGTTCTAATGTGTCTTGTTCTCGAGCTCTGTAAACCAAAGCTCTGATACCAACTGTAAAAACCCGTAACTTCCCCGTAAAGGAAAGAGCGGATAGTTCGAGAACAAGCCACAACAGAACACAAACAGAAGAACATTTCATTGTATATACAACAATGCATCAGATTACAAGAATATACAGATTATAAACAAATAAACATTACACAGAAATATCAGAGATTCAAATTACATTTAAATACATCGCAGCGGAAAATAATACAATACACAACTAGAAGAGATATACGGATACAAAGCTTTCCGGATATCATTCCAGCTGTAAACCAGGATCCTGTGAATATAAATCTGCAAAACCAGAACTACTAGCTGCCCGTGTCGAAAATAAGGGCACCCAGAGTTTAGGTCAAAACAATAAACTCCAGGTCAGTCATGTGACTGGTGTGAGAACTAAAACAGTTATTAATCTTTATTTTTAAAGTTAGGCAAATCAAGGGACCACGCCGTATAACACGGAACGGGTTTCCTCCCAAGAATACCAGTGCATAAAACAAACAGCGCAATGCTAAATAAAGAAAAATGAAGCTGTTATAAGACCCAGGTCCTATCACACAATGCAACGCAAGCCGGGGGATAGGGTTTTCCCTTATAACAGCCAAAGAATGCTTGATACGTTTAAAACAGATTATTTGATACTATAATAAGTGCATAGTGTATAAAACAACTTCAAATCATAAGTATCAATCATAGGCGGCATGAATGCCCCATAACACTATGTCGCCATATATAAGTTTACAATCAAAACCGCAAGACGTCGTATTGGAAGTTGGGTTATCATTTATGGTATGAACCGAGGCTAAAGATAGTCCTCAACCGATTCGTGACTCTCTAGCCCGAGCCACAGGATCAGAACGCATCAACCCTTTAGATCGTCAGGGCCGGTCCACCGATGTGGATTATTATGCCTGAACACTACGTTTCCCCGCCCTTTGGGGCGTAAGCCTGGCCCGTCAGCCGACCAGAAGCATCGGCCGAAACCGATATCACGAGGCGCCTCGCTTTTCAGCAAGTAATAATAAGCAACATCCACATGAGTCAAACTCGTCAGCCAGTTCAAGCACTGACGCCACTCCTAACTAGAAAGAAACGCATGTCCTCCCTGAGGTCCGTCTCCCGTTTTTAGTTCATACCGGGTGTGATACTCGCGAATCAACGTTACACAAAGCTACGCCACACAAGGCCGTGCTTTGATCATCAACCACAAGACTTTGCTTTTCAACAAAAGCCTTGATCCATGCAACTCAGCATGCCACATTGTCAGTCCATACTGTACCACTGATTTCTGCCAATATATAACCTCTAGGCTCGTACGTCTCAGAGAAGGGTGTATAGCAAGAGAATAAATTCTCTGCCACCAAACAGATATATATTTAGCAGAGATCACCAATACAGTATAAAGGAATACAACGTCAGACACACTATCTATTTACAAGTCCGTTCTAGGTCTGAACGAAACCGGAGGCACTTTCGTCGCATATCCATCCATCTCCAAGTACGTCTGGACGACCACCAACTATTTCCATCCTCTTGGGTGTACAGCCCAATCAGGATCGTCGGTAATTATCCAAACGATGTGAAGACTTCCGGTCTTCAACCACCGTCTTCATCTTCGACATATCGTCGAATCGGTTATTCAGAATGGGTATAAACCCGGCCTTTCCGAACAACCCGCGTATATTAAAAATAAATGTTACATAAACACAACATACGCCTCATTCCAATTCATTAGTTACTAACCGTAAATTAATCAAGAGAATAATTCCCCAATTATTAACCCCGAAGGCCGAAACCAACATCAGATCAATATCCAGAAAACCATTCTGCTTAGCTAACCGACAGTTAGTTTCTAAATTTCACATTCATAGGGAAAGGTTCCCATTAATTTTATCCAAGATAAATTTCTTGAATTTATTCTTTAATCTATTTTTGAATATCAATTCAAACTAGTCGGGATTAGCGAACCTTACCGAAGTAATCATTTGTTTTAATTTCTCAATCCCAACCTATTCATCCCATGAAGTAAAACTGGTTATACTTCATATCTAACACCACGGTGTTATCGGTAAATTCAATTACCATTTCACGTTCAAATCTAATTAAAGATTTAACTATCGCCTGGAGCAAAACTGGTGGTACTCCATTTTCGATCTTTTCAATCCAATTAAAGATTCATTAAAACTCCACTTAGTTTTAATCTTTAACTGGGTTAAAGAATCAGTGTCATTTAAAACACGGTTCATGATAAACCCAAAATCACATTCCATTAATTATCGGGTTAAAGAACGAGTGTTATTTGAAACACTGTCCACGATAAACCCAAAAATCAATATCAATTCAATTCCGATTAAATATTATTTAATTGGTACATTTCATTAAATCTAAATAAAAAGATTTAATCTTTTCTCAACTGGGTTCAAGAACAGTGTTAATGAAGACACCATTCACGACAAACCCAAATCACATTTGATATTAAACACAAGGCTCTGAATAGAAAATATACCGGCTTATATTCAATATCAAATTCTACGATTAACAAATGTCGTATTGGAAATAACGATATAAATATATATCTTTCAAATTTCCATAACAACATCTGTATAATCACGAATTCCAACATCGAAATATTCCGAAGACAATTTCGATTCAAATCCACTCCAATGCAATCATTGGAAATTCTGGTTATTTTTAAAACCCTTTTCAAATTCAATTTATTTATTTAAAAATAAATAGAATTATAATTCTAGTTCAAAACTAGTTCATTTCGATAAAAATCTATTTTTATCTTTTCAAATATGGAGTTTTTCATCCCAATTCTTTCTAAATCATTTCTTATGATTTTACACAAATTATTGATATTTTTAATGATTTTATCAAGGCCCGTACAGTCGATTTCCATCAATGGCCATCGAACTGCACTTACAGCGACCTTTTTCAAATTTGATTTGGACATAATTCCAAATCCAACCGTTAGATTTCTAATTTCTAATATTCGTTAGAAAGCTCTTTTCGATACGAACCCAACGGTTCCGGTTTTAGGAGAATCCGACGGTCGGATCTTCCGTAATGTCCGTTTGAAATAAATGGTCGAAATTCACGAACTGCCGCGGCGCGGCGCATTCTATTCAGGCCATTATATTATATATATAATATATATAATATATATATCGTCGATTTCTATTTAAAACGAATTTTATAAATAGTTTTGAATTCGTTTCAAAAACATTTTCAACTTCCATTTCAAATTCAAATCAAAGTTGAATCTTTCCTTATAAATTCGGTTTAAAATTCATTTCTATTCAACTCAAGTTTCAATTCAATTTAAATTCATTTCACTTCGTTTTAAATTCAATTCGAATTCGTTTTCAATTCGATTCAATTCAAAGTGGTTTTCTATTTGATTCAAATTCGTTATATATTTCAATTGAAATCAAATTCGTTTTCTATTCAAATCAAATTCGTTATATATGCAATTGAAATCAAATTCGTTTTCTATTCAAATAAAATTCGTTATATATGCTATTGAAATCAAATTCGTTTTCTATTCAAATCAAATTTCAATTCAGTTTGATTTCACTTCAATTCTTTTTCAATTCGATTTCAATTCGAATTCATTTCTATTCAATTTCAATACGTTTTAAATTCAATTCAAAACGATTTCAATCTAATTCGAATCTCAATTCTATTCAGTTTAATTCGAATTTCATTTCATTTCAATTTAATTCGAATCTCAATTCCTTTCAAAATGTCAAATTTTGAAATCACTTTCGATATTCATTTTAAAATGAATAAAATCGATATAAATATCGTTCACGTCAAAATGGCGTCACTCTAATCAACACGGCGTCATATATTCCTATTTTCAAATATTCTATTTCAAATATTTCTATTTCAAATATAATTCGTTCAACACATGACTAATCTCAACGGATGAGTACTGTCAACACATGAACCTTTATTTTATATTGATAAAGATGCAAATTTTATTATTAAAATATTTCGTTCAACACATGACTAATCTCAACGGATGAGTACTGTCAACACATGAACCTTTATTCTATATTATTCTTTATTTATCAAATTGGAATGAGGCCCAATCAATCACCATATAATATTAATTATATGGATTTTCATACATCACACGTATATAATAGCATTGAAAAATAATCAACCATCAACCAAAGTGCACTACACTGTATAAGCATCAAATATAGATATCTAACGCTTATAACAGCCTGTCAATCAAACGATCGACATATTTAATCAATCAGGATGAGTGAACTTCAAATTCCATCCCAACACCCGTGTGGGGTTTCAAACAATCAAACACATATTTTATTTGTGCAGTTGGGCGATGTATAAAATTTATCGTCCCAATCAATGTCCTTCAAATAGGTGTACATAAACAAACCGTCCGGTTTGTAAATGAATATTTATTAATTCACATTCACTATATTCATATTCACGTTTAAAAATTATATATTTTTAACGATCAAACATTTTATTTAAACGTATGAATTTCTATTCAGTTCATTCTTTAAATAAAATGATATTTTTATTTTCTAACTTATTTTAGAAAATTTCGGCGGCATAACGGCACGATACTAGAAACGGGACAAGGCCTAGCCTTATCCCCGGTCTAGTGAGGGCCCACGCCATTCACACATCAATCAAATCAATTTCCTTTCACCAAACAATTCAATTCAATCAAATAATCTAACTAATTTATGCAATCAAACAAACAAGTCCATGGTCTGTGGACGATTGTGTCGGGTGCTACTAAACACCGTCTGCATCCTAGTATATATATAACTAGAAAAAGAAATTGAAGAGTGAGAAGTTCTCACAGATAGCTATCCAATCATCTTGACTCTTCTTTTAGAAATCATCGCCATTCTCGCCCTTTGTCGCTTTCGTTGTCCGCTTTCACTACATATGTAAAAATCGGATTTTTACTCCGCTATTCAATATATAAAGATCGAATTTTTACTTTGCTATTCAATATATAAAAATCGAATTTTTATTATGCTATTCAATATATAAAAATCGAACTTTCACATCGATGTTCATATCGTAAAGATTATATTTTTATCACGCCATTCTTCATATAAAGATTTCGCCTTTTCAATTTCATCACTATAAAAATCACATTTTTATTTTGCTACCTATATAAAGATGATATTTTTAATATTCCTATCATGTAAAAATTATATTTTTACTTCTCTACATAAACAAAAATCATATTTTTATATCATCTATATAGTAAAGACTATATTTTTAATACTTTTAAAAATATAAAAATCATATTTTTATTCTTATAAAAATATAAAAATCATATTTTTATAATCGCTTCATACATTTAAAAATCGAATTTTCACTTCGCTACTCAATATGTAAAAATCTTATCTTTCTTTAAATTAAAAATCCAACCTTTCTTGTTTATTTAGAAAAATCCTACCTTTCTTGTTTATTCAGAAAAATCCTACCTTTCTATTTAGAAAAGTCCTACCTTTTTATTCTTATAAATCTCATAGTTTACTGATTTACAAATAATGTTTTACGTAGTAAAACCGATTTTAAAAAATGTTTATGTTAAATAAAATAATCAGTTTAAATAAAAATAATTAAATAAAAAGAAAACAAAACCTTTCTCTGTCGTTTGCCTAGACTGAAGAAAACCGAAGTTCACCAATAGAAAGCCCCGTGCCACCCCCCCATGTTGACGCTCGGACGTCCATCCCGAAGGTCAAGCGAACGCGCCTAGCTCCACTCTGATGGTCGGAGGACCATCCAGCGCTGCCACTTCGAAAACTGAGCCGCCCCTTCCAACGCCAGGCACGGCTCTCAACACCCCGCCATAGAACTGAGCGCGGACGACGAAGGAGATGTCGGTCTCGAATGGTGCGATGGCGGTGTCTGGCTCGCGATAGGGAGAAGGAGGTGAGAGGCGGGGAGAGGGTGAGGCGATGGTGAGGGCGGAGGGAGGAGCGCTGGCGAGATCGACGGGATCAGGTCGGTTATAGGGTTTTTTTTTGTTTATTTCGATTGAAGAAAAGTAAATAGGGGGGCTCGGTCGGAAGAAGATAAAGGGGAGGGGGTTACTTTTGTAAAGGGTTTATATTTAATTATATAATTTTTCTCCTTTAATTCTCATTAAAGTTGACTTTTATTTTGAATTCAAATTCAAACCCGACGACTGTCGTCTCTAGCTAATTACCCCCACCCCGAACACAATGGGATATGTTACATAGGCCAATTCGATCGTTACGACCTGGTTTCGCTGAATTTACATTTAAATCATTATACTGAATTTTAAACGTACATTTCGAATTACCGGGGTCACATACTAACTCTATAAATCCCATAAAAATATTTTCTAGCTTCGTATTGACGATACGGTCCTAACAAAACTAGTTTCGTCGAATTCTGAGACCGTTGGAAAAATGGCCAATTTCCAGTCGATTAAAATCAACTGAAACTGGTCAAACGCGTTTTCCATTGCCACGCTCACATATTGATTCAAAAAATTATGAAATTTGAAATCTAGCAATAACTTTACATCACGGATCCAACAAAAGTGGTTTCGTCGAAATCCGAGGTCGTTTGCAAAATGGCTATTTTTAAGGGCTTGAATTCCATAGCGACTATTCAGAATTTTCAACTGGACATATCTTTTGATTCCCGCTATGAAATTTTGGTTTTTCAGATTCGTTGGAAAGATATTATCAATTAGATCCTAATGTTTTTGGTTTCACTAAAATCCGGATTGTTTTGCACCCGGTACATCCAATTGAAGTTTGAAATCGAATTATCGAACTACCGCGCCATTTTCAATTCTATTTATAATTATATAAATATTTATATTCTAACGACGACGCGTATAAATATATACGTTCGAATTATATTTAAAATAAATTTTCGTCGATATTATTTAAAATAATCTATTTTAAATATTCAAAATTCGCTAAAATTGCCAAAATAAAAAATTTAAACTGGCCCAGATTTTCGGGTTGTTACATTCTCACACCAGCCTAATGGAAATATATAGATATCCCACTTTCGAAGTTCGAACATAAATACTGATGACGACATGTTAATCATCAGAACTATGCCCGGATGATTAGAGTGTGGTTCCATATCCACCCCGTATATTTGAGGCTTCATACACACGTGGATCAGACGCATATTAAAATCTATATATACCCGACAATCCAAATCAATTTAAAATAAATTATCCAAATATGTATACTCATGTTTAAATTTTCAAAACAAAATTCGTTTCCATTTTTATTTTAAAAATAACACTCTTCTCACTCGTTCTAGTATACTACTGATCCTATCTCTAACGAGTAGTTGTCAATGGATATTGCTAATCCAATCTCTGGTGAATTCTTTCGTTTGGTTCTAAAGTGTCTTGTTCTCGAGCTCTGTAAACCAAAGCTCTGATACTAAAATGAAATGACCTGAACATCCCCATAAAGGAAAGCCTGGATTGAATTGAGAACACGACAAATCAAAACACAAACAGAAGAACATTTCATGGCTTATTACAACAATTTACATCAGAGTACAAGAATATACAGATTATGAAAAAATATTATACAATTGATAAATATCAGAGATTTACAAATTACAATGCAGCGGAAAATAATATAAAACACAACTGAAAGGAATATACGGATACAGAGCTTCCCGAATATCATTCCAACTGTAAACCAGTATCCTGTGAATATAAATCTGCAAAACCAAAACTACTAGCTGCCGGTGTGGAAAATAGGGGCACCTAGAGTTTAGGTTAAAACAATAAACTCCAGGTCAGTCATGTGACTGGTATGAGAACTAAAACTGTTATTTAAAACTTTACTTTAAAATTAGATATATCAAGGGACCACGCCGTATAACAAGGAACGGGTTTCCTCCCAAGAATACCAGTTCATATAACAAAACAACGCAATGATTTTTGGAAAAATGAAGCTATTATATGACTCAGGTCCCATCACAAAATGCAATGCAACCGGAGGATAGAGTTTTACCTTATAACAGCCAAACATGCTTGGTACGTTTAAATCAAATCATTTTGATACTATTATAGTGTAAAGTGTATGAAAACAACTCCAAATATAAATGTATCAATCATAGACGGCATAGTGACCCATCCCACTATGTCGCCATACTAGGCTCTATAATCAAAATCGAAATGTCACGTATTGGAAGTTGGATTTCCATCTGTGAACCAAGGCAAGGGATCGTCCTTCCCGCTTCGAGACTCTCTAGCCCGAGCCTGGGGAATAGCCGCAACTGTACCTTGGATCGTAAGGACCGGTCCACTCGATGTGGATTAAAATGCCTAAACACTACGTTTCCCCGCCCTATGGGGGGTAAAATTTGTCTGTATAAAGACCATACCATCCATCAGCCCCGCAGTGTCGATATATCCAAGGCGCCTCGCTATCCATCATCCACATAAATAAAACACCTGGGCGTGCAAAACCTAGACACCACTCCTAACTAGAAGGAAACGCATGTCCTCCCTGAGGTCCTCTCCCGTTTCTAGTTCACATAGGGATGCGAGGCTCGCGAATTAATGCTACACGAAGCTATGCTATATTAAAGCTGTGCTTTGATCATCAACCACAAGACTCTGCTTTTCAACAGAAGCCTTGATCATTTGCATCTCAGCATGCAACACAGGCAATTCACGTTATGCAACCGATGTCTATCAATCACATAGAATGAAATCCGATGTTAGACACACATCCATTTACAAGTTCGTTCTGGGTCTGAACGAAATTGGAGGCACCTCATTCCTCGTCCCATATGTCCAATATAGGAGAGAGGTCCTTGCATATCCGGTTGATCTCCAAGTACATTTGGATGATCACCACTTATTACCTTGTCTTGGGTATACATCCCAATCACGACATCAGTAATCATCCAAGTGATGTGAAGACCTCTGGTCTTCAACCACCGTCTTCATCGTCGACTCATCGCCGATTCAGTTATTCAGAATAGGATAAACCCGGTCTTTCTGAATAACTCACGTATATAATAAACAAGTGCTATCAAAACACAACATACGCTTCATTCCAATTTTGAATATTCTTTTATTTAAATATTCATAGCCTTTAGGAAAGGTTCCCATTAATTTTATCAAAGATAAATTCTTTAAAATCTATTCTTTAATTTTCCTTTGGATATAATTCAAACCAAATTATGGTTTTCCAAACTAATGGGATTAGCGAACCTTACTTAAGTAATCGTTTGTTTAATTTCTCAATCCCAACCTATTCATCCCATGAAGTAAAACTGGTAATACATAATATCTAACACCATCGTGTTATCAGTTAAACTAATTACCGTTTCATGTTCAAATCTAATTAAAGATTTAACTATCGCTTCGAGCAAAACTGGTGATGCTCCATCCTCGATCATTTCTTGAATTTGATAATTTTAGTTATCAGATTCACATTTCCATTCTAATTAAAGATTCATTAAAACTCTAATTTGGTTTTAATCTCCAAAAATCATTTCTTAATGATTTTTCAAAGTTAGGAAATTAGTCTTATCTTTAGCTGGGTTAAAGAACTAATGTCATTTCAAACACAGATCACGATAAACCCAAAATCACATTCCATTAATTGTGGAATCTTCACGGAAAAACAAATCAATATATAATTGATATCAATTTCCATATCCAACCGATAATATAAATGGAATAACGACAAAGCCTTTTAAATTCCGTATATACTAACATTCTTCCTCCATAGAAACTCACTTCGATTATTATCAAATCGAATTCCATTCCATTCCAATATATTAAACTCAAAAACTTTACTTTGGAAAATTCCATTAAATCTTAATTAAAAGATTTATAAATTCCAAATCACATTTCACTCTAAATCGGGTTAAAGAAAAAGTGTTATTTAAAACACCGTTTATGATAAACCCAATTCACATTCCATTTCATATCCAATTAAATGCCAATTAGTTGGTAATTCTTCTCTACATCTTAATTAAAATATTTATTCTTTCCACATGGGGTTTAAGAATAGTGTTATTGAAGACCCCATCCCACCAGTCCCTAATCGAAAATTAGTAAGAGGACAATTCCCTAAGTATTAATTCCAAAGGCCGAAACAAACATCAGATCAATACCCAGGAAACCATTCAACTTAGCTAATCTCCAATTAGTTTCTAATTTTCTTAACTCCATTGGGTTTAAGAATGGTAATATTAAAGATACCATTCACGGCAAACCAAAAATCTCATTCCATTGTTAATCGGGTTAAAGAACAAGTGTTATTTAAAACGCCGTTCACGATAGACCCAAAACCAATTTCAATTTAGTTCCAATTAAATTTTAATTAATTGGTAAATTTCATTAAATATTTTAGAAATTTTCTTAATTGAGTTTAAGAACAGTGTCATTTAAAACACAGTTCACGACAAACCCAAATCCAATTCAATATTAAATACAAGGTTCTGAATAAAATTATATCGGCTTATATTAAATATCAAATTCTGAAATCAACAAATATCGTATTGGGAATAACGATATATATATATATATATCTTCCAAATTCCTCCACAATATCCGTATAATCACAGAATCCAATATCGAAATATTTCGAAGATAATTTCAATTCAAATCCATTCCAATCCATATATTGGAAATTTTGGTTATTTTTAAAACCATTTCAAACCCAATTTATTTATTTAAAAATATTGGATTATAATTCTAGTTCATAACTAGTTCATTTCGATAAAAATATATTTTTATCTTTTCAAATATGGAATTTTTCATCCCAATTCTTTCCAAATCATTTATTATAATTTTACATAAATTATTGATATTTTTAATATCAAGGCCCGTACAGTCGATTTCCATAAACGGCCATCGACCTGCACTTACATCGACCTTTTCCAAATTTGATTTGGACATAAGTCCAAATCCAACCGTTAGATTTCAAATTTCTTGTACTATTTGGAAAGCTCATTTTGATACGAATCCGACGGTTCCAATTTTAGGAGAATCCGACGGTCGGATCTCCCGTAATGTCCATTCGAAGTCAATGGTCGAAATTCGCGAACTACCGCGAACTACCGCGGCGTGGTGCTTTCTATTCAGGCCATTAAATATAAATAATATATATATTATATATTTTGTCGATTTCCATTTAAAACATATTTTATAAATCGTTTTAAATTCGCTTTCAAACAATTTCAACTTCATATTCAATTTCGAATCGAAATTGAATATTCCATATCATTAATATATAAATGATAATGGTTTCAAAGCATTGGATTTGGAATTCAGTTCCTTTTCAATATTCATTATAAAAATGAATAATATCGATATAAATATCATTCGCGTCAAAATGGCGCATAACTAATCTACAATGCTTTATATACATTTAAATATTTTCGTGTCCATCCCAAATCGGACATCAAAATCATATTTTGATTCTTGACTGAATATTATTTAAAATATTCATTATTTTAAAATAATTGTTATTTTAAAATATTCATACTTTCTGAATTGGAATCAGACACAGTCAATTACCATATAATTTTATTTATATGGATTTCATACAACACATGTATAGAACTACAATGATAAACAATCAACCATCATCCAGAGTGCATTCTACACCGCATAAGCATTAAATATAAATATTTAATGCTTACAACAGTCTGTCATCCTATCGATTAACATACAACTAAACAATTGGGATTAGTGTACGTCAAATATCATCCCAATACCCGTTTGGGGTTTTCAAACAACAAACACTGATTATTATTTGTGCAGTTGGGTGATGTGTAAAATTTATCGTCCCAATCAATATTAGGTAAATAAGTGTACATAAACAAACCGTCCGGTTTGTTAATAAATATTTATTCTATTCATATATATGTTAAAAATTATATTTTTAACGATAGAATATTTTATTCAACACATAAGTATTTTATTTTCCATTTCCCATCACAAACAAAATCCACACAAACAAATCAATCCAAATGCACAACCAAACAAGTTGTCCATGGTCTGTGGACGATGGGGAGCAATTCATATATTCTGTTATAAAATAAATAACTGTACAAAGAATTCAGGGAGAGAGTTCTCACCTTCGGGATCTACTCCCCCATTCTTTATTTCTGAACGGTTTGGATTTGTTACCCGCACGTTGTGTCCTTCACCGTGTTTTCAACGAAATCTGTTTCACATAGTTTATATTAAAAATCCCAATTCTAAACAATGAAGTTTATATATAAAAATCACATTTTTATTATATCACTTCATGTATAAAAATCACATTTTTTATATTCGCTACTTCATTATTAAAATCATATTTTTATTATTTTCTACTTCATTATAAAAATCATATTTTTATTATTCGCTACTTCATTTTACAAATCATAATTTTATTATTCGTTACTTCATTATAAAAATCATATTATTATATAATAAATAAAAAATCAAATCTTAATAGCGTTTAAAATCGTATTTTTATACTTAAAAATCTAATTTTTTTATTATTAAAAACCCGAGCTTTTCTACTTCAAAGACCCTAGCTTTATACGATTAAAAATCGTATCTTTATATTTCTCTATGTATATAAAACTGTTTTTTTATTTTTTATTTAAAAAAAACCAATTTTATAGAAAGAAAGTAAAAATAAACAAAAAGAAGCTTATAGTCGGTGAGGGAATAGCCTGAGGTGACGTTGGGTGTCTTCAAGCGGCGGAGGAGGGTACGCCGACCAGGGAGGGGGGAGCGACGCTCGGCGGTGGCAGCAGCCTATAGTGGTGGTTCGTTCTGTTTGGAGGAAGGAAGAAAGGGGAGGGAAAGAGAGGGAGAACGGAGAAGAAGGGGAGGCTGGAGGTGAAGGGAAGGGAGTGGCGCTGGTTGCGGTGGTGGTGGGGGAACCGGCGGCGGCTCCGATAAGGGGTGCAGTGGGCTTAGGGTTCAGTATTTTGTTTTTTTCCTCTAATTCGATTTTGATCAGAGTCAACGGGGGAGGGGAAAGAGATAAAGGGGAGGGAAAGTATATAAAATTATTATTTTATTATTTTTCTCTCCAAAAAGTTGAAATTTCGTCCGAACTCCAAACGAGACCCAACGACTGTCAACCCTAGCCAACTGCCCCCATTCCAAACACAATAGGATATGACCCACAAGCCAATTCGACCATTACGATCAGTTTCCGCTAAATTTAAAATATAAATCGTTATGTTTTAAATTCAAATGCACATTTTAATTTACCGGGGCTACATACAGACTCTAAAAATTCCAGAAAAATTATTCTGGCTATGTTTTAACGATACGGTCCTAACAAAACTAATTTTGTCAAATTTGGAGATCGTTTGAAAAACGGTCATTTTCCAGTCGATTAAATTCAAATTGAATTGACCAAACACGTTTAAATTCAGCACGCTCACATATTAATTCCAAAAATTATGAAAATTGAAATCTAATGGTAATTTGACACTCCGGATCCAATAAAAGTGGTCTCGTCGAAAACGGAGGTCGTTTGCAAAACGGCTACATTTCCAGAGCGACTATTCTGAATTTTCAACTGGGTGTAACTTTTTATTCCCGCTATGAAATTTCAATTTTTCAGATTCATTGGAAAGATATTTTCAAATAGATTCTACTATTTCTAATTTCATTAAAATCTGATTTATTTTGAATCATGTACATACATTTGAAGTTTGAAATCGAATTTTCAAACTACTGTGCCATTTCCAATTCCTTTTATAATTAAAATAAATATTTATATTCTAATTTCGATTTAAATAAATATATACGTTCTAATTCTATTCAAAATAAATTTCTTGTTGTTATTCTTTAAAATAATTCATTTTAGATATTCAAAATTCATTAAAATAGCCAAAATAAAAATTTTTAATTGGTTCTGATTTTCCGGGTTGTTACTACGGGGCCGATGGATGATATGGTCAACATACTGACCAGACTTACGCCCCATCTAGTGGGGATACGTATTGTTCAGGAATCACCAATCCTCAAATATAAGAGAGGACTGGCCCTAGATGCTCTAGGTGTAGTTGCGGCTGAGCCTGAGACACGGGCTAGAGTTTCTCGAATTTGGTAAGGACGATCCCTTGCCTTAGTTCATAGATGGAATCCAACTTCCAATACAGCATTTCGGTTTTAATTGTAGAGTCTAGTATGGCGACATAGTGTGATGGGGCACTCATGCTCTCTATGATTGATACATTTATATTTGAAGTTGATTTCTTCATTTATAGTAATAATAAAAGATAAATTTCGCGTACCAAGCATATTTGGCTATTATAAGGAAAAAATCTATCCTCCAGCTTGCATTGCATTGTGTGATGGGACCCGAGTCTTATAATAGCTTCATTTTTCTTTATTTAGCATTGCCCTATTTGTTTTATGCACCGGTATTCTTGGGGGTAAACCCGTTCCGTGTTATACGGTGTGGTCCCTTGATTTACATAACTTTAAAATCTATTTACTAACTATTTTAGTTCTCACACCAGTCACATGACTGACCTTGAGTTTATTGTTTTAACCTAAACTTTGGGTGCCCCTATTTTCCACATGGGCAGCTAGTAGTTTGGTTTTGCATATATTATATTCACAGGATCCTAGATTTACAACTGGAACTATATTCAAAAGGCTCTGTATCCGTGTGTTTCTTTCAGTTGTGTTATGTATTATTTTTCCGCTGCTATGTATTCAATTGTAATTTAAATCTATGATATTTTCTATTGTATAAATTTATTCATACTCTGCTATATTCTTATACTCTGATGTAAATTGTTGTAATAACAATGAAATGTTCTTCTGTTTGTGTTGTAATTTTTCGGGTTCTCAACTCAATCTGGGACTTCCCGTAAGGGCGAGTTCGGGTCGTTTCATTTATATATTGTTTATAATATCAAATCTTTTTCGTTTGTGTATTTTAATCTCTGTGCCTAAATTTTAATAATTAGGTTTTGTGATTGAAATATTAAAGTCTGTCTATACATTAAATCATAAGATTTAATTGTACAACTAGACTAGTGTGAACTCATGCTATGCACATGGAGTTCACAACATGATTTGCTTTATATTTCTTAGTTTTTAAGTTTCTATGATTAATAGGTATATTTATATATTTTATACTTTTGAAATAGATTACATTTTCTAAAAGTGGAAAATAGAGAGAAGGACAATCTTAAAAAGAAATTTAGTGAAAAGTATGGAAAATTAAGAATTCGGTGAGAAGGCCAAATGATACTATAAATGGGAAATGGTTAGTGGGCCCCTGAATTCCACCTTTAGTGTAAATGTGTCCTTCTCCGTAATTTTGAAACTTCCTATATTTTTCACCAAAATTTTTCCAAAGTTTGTCCTTTAAAAGGAAATCCTGGTGAAAAATATGGGAAGTTTCAAAATTAGAGAGAAGGACACATTTACACTAAGTTAGAATTCAAGAGGCCCACTAACCATTTCCCATTTACACTATCATTTGGATCTGCTCAAAATTTTATTTAAGTAATCTCGAAGCAAACAACATATAACAATTTTTAAAGCACAATAGCTTCATATAACAAATGATAATATCAACCATTAATTATTCTTAACATGATAAAAAATGCATTACTATGTTATATTTTCCAATGTAAGGAACATATATCCAATACAGGTTTATTCTATAACACACACATCCATGTAGACACATATTTTGGTTGATGGAAGTTTTCCAAATTTAACCAGAAATAACACTTAAATCGGATTATTGTTAAAATTTTGGTTAAAAAATACCATCTCAGATTAGAACATGTCCACCTTTCGACATTATTCGATAGTAAATGCATTATAAAAATATTAAAGCAACTGTGATACATCATATTTCTTAACATATATAGGATAATATGATATAAAAAATATGTGTAGAATATGGATACACAGTCAAAATTCTAAAACAACTTGATAATCATCTTTCATTACTTTAAATATTAATATATGAAATAACTAAAACAACATAACACTTAATGCAATTTAATGCACAATATTATATTGCCATAAAATGGAATACATGTAACACGCATAAAGCTAATTTTTGATGACATTTTGTTACCAAAAAAGAATAAGATCAAATGGTGTAAAAAACAACAATTAACACATTGAGTTGTTAGAAATAAAGTCAAGGACCTTTAGTTTCAATGATTATAAGTTTGGCGTTTTAGACGATGGGTCTAGAAGTTTCAATTTGGAGCCCTTGAGATATCATAATGAGAGCACAACTTAATTAAAGTATCAACCTTATTATAAAAATATATATTAAAATTAGATTATAATCAAAATGGTTTTTTACTATGAATAAGCGAACTATAAAATAACACAAATATGATAAAGTTATAATGTTATGTAAATGCCAAAAGTTGAAACGACTCAAATTTCCCCTTACGGGAAAGCCCGGATTGCTTTGAGAACATGACGCATCAGAAAACAAACAGTAGAAAATTTCATTGCTATAAATACAATTTATATCAGAGTACAAGTATATCAGAGAATAAATAATATAAATCGGAAAATATAGATTAGAGATTTACAAATTTCAAAGCAGCGGAAAATATAATATATAAGAATAATGTACTACAAAAATCAACCACAACTGAATGAGATATACAGATACAAAGCTTTCCGAATATAGCTCCAATGGTAATCCAGGATCCTATGAAAAGTAATATCCGCGAAAACCAAAATAACTAGCTGCCCATGTGGAAAATATGGGCACCCAGAGTTTAGGTAGAAACAATAAACTCTGAGTCAGTCATGGGACTGGTGTGAGAACTAAAATAGTAATTAACTTTTATTTTAAAGTTAGGTAAATAACGGGAACATGTCGTATAACATGGAACGGGTTTATCCCCCATGAATACCAGTGCATAAAAATAACAGGCAATGCTAAAAAGAAAAATGAAGCTATTATAAGACTCAGGTCCCATCAAAAAATGAACGCAGTCGAGGATAAAGTTTTCTCTTATAATAGCCAAATATGCTAAATATGCGAAATTTCATCTTTTATCATTACTATAAGTGAAGAAATCAACTTCAAATATAAATGTATCAATCATAGGCGGTGTATATACTATTATAATACGTCGCTATATAGGTTTACAAATAAACTGTAAATTCGCGTATTTGAAATTGGATTTCCATCTATGAACCAAGGCAAGGGATGGTCTCCTTACCGATTCGAGACACACCAGCAATGCCTTAGGATCACACCTATGGGCAACCCTTGAATCCTACAAAGCCGATAATCCGTCGATGATTAAGTATACCATAAACTATATGTTAGCCGGTTCTATCGAACCTCCAAAATGGGTCAGTAATGTCGACCACTCTAGAGCCACTAGGGACTCAAATCATATCCGAGGTACCTCGCTTTCCATCAGTAAAATTTCCAACATACACATGAGTAAACAGTCTGGGCTCCATATCATGATGTTACTCGTATCTAGAAACTAACATATGTCCATTTCCCTGCGCTCCCTTATCCCGTTTCTAGTTCATAACGGGGGGTGAAGCTTGCGAATTAATGCTACACAAAGCTATGCTAATTAAAGCTGTGCTTTGATCATCAACCACAAGACTCTATTTTCAACGAAAACCTTGATCATTTTCATCTCAACATGCCACATTATCATTCCATACCGTTGTTACGACCCGAAATCCACCTTATGGGAAATCGCGGATTGTACTGAGGACAAGACGAATCAGAACACAAACAGAAGAACATTTCATTGCTTATTACAACAATTCATCAGAATACAAGAATATACAGGGTATGAATAAATATTATACATCATAAAATATCAGAAATTCAAATACATTTCTACAGCGGAAAAATAATACAAAACATAACTGAAAGAGATATACGGATACAGAGCTTTCCGAATATCATCCCAGCTGTAAATCAAGATCCTGTGAATATAAATCTGCAAAACCAAAACTATTAGCTGCCCGTGTCAAAATAAGGGCACCCAGAGTTTAGGTTAAAACAATAAACTCCAGGTCAGTCATGGGAATGGTGTGAGAACTAAAACAGTTATTTAAAGCTTTACTTTAAATCAGATATATCAAGGGACCACGCCGTATAACACGGAACGGGTTTCCTCCCAAGAATACCAGTGCATATAACAAAACAACGCAATTCTTTTTGGAAAAATGAAGCTATTATAAGACCCGGGTCCCATCACACAACGCAACACAAGCCAGAGGATAGGGTTTTCCCTTATAATAGCCAAACATGCTTGGTATGTTAAAAAAAAATCATTTGATACTACTATAAGTGTATAGTGTCAAAACAATTTCAATCATAAATATCAATCATAGACGGCATGGGTACCATATATCATGTCGCCATACCAGGCTCTACAATCAAAACCGCAAATGTCACGTATTGGAAGTTGGGTTTCCATCTGTGAACCGAGGAAAAAGATAGTCCTCTATCGATTCGAGACTCTCTAGCCCGAGCCTCAGAACCCAGACACAGGTGAGCCCTTGGAGCGTCAATGCCGGTCCACCGATGTGGATTAAAATGCCTGAACACTGCGTTTCCCCGCCCTTGGGGTGTAAATGAGCCAAATGACTCCATCGGCTCCACATAGTCAATGATATATCCGAGGTGCATCGCAACAGCAACAACCACACAGGTGAAAATAATATAAATATCAGGGCTGGTAGGTCACTGGCACCACCCTAGCTAGAAGGCAACGCATGCCCTCCTTGAGTTCCTCTCCCGTTTCTGGTTCACAACCGGGGTGTGAGGCTCACGAATTAACGCTACACAAAGCTATGCCACGTAGGCCGTGCTTTGATCATCAACCACAAGACTCTGCTTTTCAACAAAAGCCTTGATCATTTGCCCTTAATCAATCCACACAGGCAATTCACTCAATGCGATTGATATCCATCAACATATAACCTCTGAGCTCGTACGTCTCCGAGAAGGGCGTTAAGCAAGAGAATAAATTCTCCGCCGCCAAACAGATATATATTTAACAGAAATCAATCACACAGAATGAAATCCAATGTCAGACACACAGTCCATTAACAAGTTCGTTCTGGGTCTGAACGAAATCGGAGGCACCTTGTACCTCGCATATCCATCGATCTCCAAGTACGTCTGGATGATCACCAAATGATTCCCTCCTCTTGGGTGTACAGCCCAATTAAGATCATCAGTAATTATCCAAACGATGTGAAGACCTCTAGTCTTCGACCACCATCTTCATCCTCGACACATCGTCGAATCAGTTATTCAGAATGGGATAAACCCTGTCTTTCTGAATAGCCCGCGTATATTATAAACAAGTGTTGCACAAACACAACATACGCCTCATTCCAATTTAGAATATTCTTTTATTCAAATATTCTTATACTTTGGGAAAGGTTCCCATTAATTTTATCAAAGATAAATTCTTTAAATTTATTCTTTAATCTTCCATTGAATATCAATTCAAACCAAATTATGGTTTATCCAAACTAGTCGGGATTAACGAACCTTACCGAAGTAATCATTTGTTTTAATTTCCCATCCCAACCTATTCATCCCATGAAGTAAAACTGGTAATACTTCATATCTAACACGACGGTGTTATCGGTAAATTCAATTACCATTTCACGTTCAAATCTAATTAAAGATTCAACTATCGCCTAGAGAAAAACTAGTGATACTCCATTCTCGATCATTTCAATCTAATTAAAGATTCATTGAAACTCCACTTGGTCTTAATCTTCCCAAAAATCACTATCAATGATTATTTAACTTGGGAAAACATATCATGTCTTTAACTTGGTTAAAGAACCAATGTCATTTAAAACACGGTTCACTATAAACCCAAAATCACATTCCATTCTATCAGCCTCTAACCGTAAATTAGCAAGTGAACAATTCCCCAAGTATTAACCCCGAAGGCCGAAACCAACATCAGATCAATACCAAGGAAACCATTCAACATAACTAATCTCCAGTTAATTTCTGATTTTCTTAACTCCGTTGGGTCTAAGAACAGTATTATTAAAGATACCATTCACGACAACCCAAATCACATTTGATATTAAATACAAGGCTCTGAATAGAAGATATATCGGCTTATATTCAATATCAAATTCTACGACCCACAAAAATCGTATTGGAAATAACGATATAAATATATCTTTCAAATTTCGATAACAATATCTGTATAATCACAAAATCCAACATCGAAGTATCCCAAAGACAATTTCGATTAAAATCCATTCCAATTCATTTATTAGAAACTCTGGTTACTTTTTAAAACCCTTTTCAAATCCAATTTATTTATTTCAAAAATAAATGGATTATAATTCTAGTTCGAAACTAGTTCACTTCGATAAAAATCTATTTTTATCTTTTTAAATATGGAATTTTTTCATCCCAATTCTTTCCAAATCAATTCTTATGATTTTACACAATTTATTACTATTTTTAGTAATTTTATCTAGGCACGTACAGTCGGTTTCCATCAACGACTATCGAACTGCACTTACAACGACCTTTTCCAAATTTGATTTGGACATAATTCCAAATCCAACCATTAGATTTCAAATCTCTAATATTCGTTAGAAAGCTCTTTTCGATACGAACCCAATGGTTCTGGTTTTAGGAGTATCCGACGATCGGATATCCCGTAACGTCCATTCGAAGTCAATGGTCGAAATTTTCAAACTGCCGCAGCGCGGCGCTTTCTTTTCAGGCCATTATATATATACATATATTATATATATATATTATATATATCGTCGATTTTCTTTCAAAACGTATTTTATAAATCGTTTAAAATTTGTTTTCAACTTCATATTCAATTTCTAATCAAAATTGAATATTCCATATGATTAATCTATAAATGATAATATTTTCAAAACGTTATATTTTGCAATCACTTCCTTTTCTATATTCATTATAAAAATGAATAAAATCGATATAAATGCCGTTCACATCAAATGGCGTCAATCTAATCAACACGGCTTTTATTCAACACATGAATGTTTATTCTATTCAACATATAAATATTTATTTTATTCAACACATGAATATTTGTTCTATTCAACACATGAATTTATATTATACAACACATGAATTTATATTATTCAACACATGAATTTATATTATTCAACACATGAATTTATATTCTTACTCAACACATGAATATTTATTCTATTCAATACATGAATTTATATTATTATTCAACACATGAATATTTATTTTATTCAACACATGAATTTATATTATTCAACACAAGAATATTTATTTTATTCAACACATGAATATTTATTCTATTCAACACATGAATTTATATTCTTTATTTTCCAAATTGGAATGAGGCCCAATCAATTACCATTTAATGTTAATTATATGGATTCCCTACAACACATGTATATAATAACAACCATCATCCAGAGTGCACCACACAAATGCATAAGCATTAAATATAAATAATTAACGCTTACACAGTCTGTCAACCCATCGATTGACATACAACTAAACAATCGGGATTAGTGTACATCAAATATCATCCCAACAGCCGTGTGGGGTTTCAATCAATCGAACACATATTTTATTTCTGCAGTTGGGAGATGTGTAAAATTTATCGTCCCAATCAATATCAGTCAAATGGGTGTACATAAGCAAATCGTCCGATTTGTTTATAAATATATATTTTATATAAACATTAAAAATTATATTTTTAACTATAAAATATTTATTCATTCCACATCACACAATAGAATTTCACAACACACCAATCAAACAAACAAGTCATCCATGGTCTATGGACGACGGGTGTCGGGTGCTGCTAAGCACCGTCTGCATCCTAGTATATATTTCAACTAGAAATAAATTAAAAGTGAGAAGTTCTCATCGAGGGTTCCACTCCTCCGTGCTTTACTTCTGGACTGTTTGGGTTTCGTTTTGATTTCAGTCGATACCGTCGCCATCTTTTCCCGCTGTTCACAGTAAAAATCATATTTTTAATACCACGCTATTTATTTAAAACTCACCTTTTTATAATGCTACTCATATGATAAAAATCATATTTCCCTTCTCATATAATAAAAATCATATTTTTATTCTCTACATTATACAAAAATCAAAATTTTATCCTCACTTCATATATTTAAAAATCAAAATTTTATATTCTCTATCTTATAAAAATCATATTTTTTACCTTCACATCTAATAAAAATCATATTTTTATTATCATACTTATATAAAAAACATTTTTTTGTTATCTATAATTATAAATAAATATCGTTTCTTTATCTACTAAAAATCAAATATTTTTATATTTAAAAATAAAATCTTTTCTAAATTAAAGATCTAATCTTTACACGTTTATAAATCTCGTATTTCATAAAAAAAATCTTGCTTTTCATAATATAAAGACCATATTTTTAAACCGTAAAAATCGAATCTTTAAAGTATTAAAAATCCTATTAAGAATTATAACTTTATCTATATATAAAGTCTAACTTTCTATACATTAAAATTATCATTTTATTTTCAGTTTTATATAAGCAAAATAATTAAAGAAACTGAAATGAAATAAATAAAATTTACCTTTGTTTTGAAGGAGGGTTCCGCTGCTATCGATCGAAGGGGAGAGGCGGAAGGGGTTCGCTAAGGTGTCGGGGGTTGAACAGGCAGCGGTGGCTGCTGTGGATTGGGCGCGGCTATTGGGGGTTCGAGGGCGGCGTCGTGGGTTTGAGGGGAGGAGAGAGAAATGAGGACAGAGGGGGAAAGCAGGGCGGCGCGAGGGGAGGGGCGCGCGATGGTGGCTGGCGGCGTCGATCGTCGATAGGCTAGGGTTTTTTTTTCATTTGATTTTAACTGAACGGGTAGGGGAGAGAAAGTGAGGTAAGGGGGGAGAGTTATATAATATATATATATTTGATAATTTTAAATTACTTTATCTCTCCAAATAGTAACTTTAAATTTCGATCTCAAAACGGGACTCACCGCCTATCGTCCCCGGCTAATTACCCCCATTCTGAACACAATGGGATATGTATCGTAAGCCATTTTGGTTGTTTCGATCGGTTTCCGTCAAAATCAAAATATATATCTATATATTGAATTTGACTGCGCATTTCAATATACCGGGGCCATATGCAAACTCTAAAAATTACAGAAAAATATTTTTTAGCTTCGTATTGACGATACGGTTCTAACAAAACTAATTTCGTCAAATTCCGAGACCGTTTGAAAAATGGCCATTTTCTGGTCGATCGAAACTGACTGAAACAGTCAAAACATGTTTTACTTCACCACGCTCACATATTGATTCAGAAAATTATGAAAATTGGAATCTAGCAATAATTTGACATCCCGGATCCAACAAAAGTGGTTTCGTAGAAAACAAAGGTCGTTTGCAAAATTTCCATTTTTAAGGGCCAAAATTCCATAGCGACTATTCTAAAATTTTCAACTGCGCATAACTTTTTATTCCCGCTATGAAATTTCAATTTTTCGGATTCGTTTGAAAGATATTTTCAATTAGATTCTAATATTTTTGGTTTCGCTAAAATCCGGTTTATTTTGAATCCTGTACATTCATTTGAACTTTAAAATCGAATTTTCGAACTACCGCGCCATTTTCAATTCCTTTTATTATTAAAACAAAATATTTATATTCCTTCGACGATTCAAATAAATATATACGTTCTATTTCTATTCGGAATAAATTTCTCATCTTTATTATTTAAAATAAATCATTTTAAATATTCAAAATTCATCAAAATTGTCAAAATAAAAATTTTAAATTGGCTCAGATTTCCAGGTTATTACAATCTCCCCCACTTAAAACTTTTCGTCCCCAAAAAGGAATGAAGCTGAAAGTTGTTTTACAAATCAACTCAACTTTCATTATTTTCATTATGGCTTAAGTTCTTCAACTTTTCAGTTTCTAAGAACTTTTAAATTTTTAAAAAATTTGGCTAACACCCTAAATTTTCGAAAAATTTCGCCATAACCTCCCCTGCACCAGGAGCTTCGGGATATTTCAAATAGCCTCCCATGGCCCTTACCAATCCAAAAAGAAAAAGAAACAGCCAATCGGCTCATAAAATCATCAAAAACCTAAGAAATACAATAAACATGTTTCTATTTGTCGGGCAAACAATTTTATTCTTCAGCTCTAGCGTCCTTGCTATGACCTGTTCACACATAAGTACATGTATATGCATGCAATTTCAAACAATTTTCAATTCAGTCCAACATTTGATATAATTTGACTAAATGGTTCAAATTCTAATTAATTACAACAATAATCAAACAACACCACCAGCAATCAATTAGTGAATTATCATTTTCAAACATATAACTTTAATACATACTCAAAAATCCTGTTTTTGATGCCAAGTCACAACAATATATTATAACTATATTTTGGTTCTCACACCAGTCAATTGGAAATATATATAAATCCCACTTTCGTCACTCGAACATGAATGCTGATGACGACTAGTCAATCATCAGAATCATCTCCAGGCGACTAGAGTGTGATTCTATATCTATCCAGTATATTTGAGACTTTAATACACGTGGATCAGACGTATATGAAAATCTCTATATACTGGATTGTCCAAATTCAATACAAATAAAGTATTCAAATACGTATATGGTTTAAATTTTCAAAACAAAAATTGTTTTCATTTTAAAAATATACTCTTCACATTGCTTATAGGATACTACTGATCCCATCTCTAACGAGTCATTCTTATTGGATATCACTAATCCCATCTCTGATGAATACTTTCGTTTCGTTCTAACATGTCTTGTTCTCCGAGCTCTGTAAACCAAAGCTCCGATACCAAATGTGACAACAAGGATTTCACTCGATCCGAGTCGATTGCTAAACTGACAAAGACCGTTCGAAACCCCTGATTGTTTTGAGAACATGACAAATCGGAATGCAAACAGAAGAACATTTCATTGCTTGTTAAAGCAATTCATCAGAATACAAGAATATACAGGGTACGAATAAATATTATAAATCATAAAATATTAGAGATTCAAATACACTTCTACAGCGGAATAATAATACAAAACATAACTAAAAGAGATATATGGATACAGAGCTTTCCAAATATCATCCCAGTTGTAAATCAAGATCCTGTGAATATAAATCTGCAAAACTGAAACTACTAGTTGCCCGTGTCAAAATAAGGGCACCCAGAGTTTAGGTTAAAACAATAAACTCCAGGTCAGTCATGGGACTGGTGTGAGAACTAAAACAATTATTTAAAGCTTTACTTTAAATCAGATATATCAAGGGACCATGTCGTATAACACGGAACAGGTTTCCTCCCAAGAATACCAGTGCATATAACAAAACATCGCAATGCTTTTTGAAAAGTGAAGCTATTATAAGACCCAGGTCCCATCACACAACGCAACACAAGCCGGAGGATAGGGTTTTCCCTCATAATAGCCAAACATGCTTGGTACGTTAAAAACAAATCATTTGATACTATTATAAGTGTATAGTATCAAAATAATTTCAATCATAAATATCAATCATAGACGGCATGGGTATCATATATCATGTCGCCATACTAGGCACTACAATCAAAACCGCAAATGTCACGTATTGGAAGTTGGGTTTCCATCTGTGAACCGAGGCAAAAGATAGTCCTCTACCAATTCGAGACTCTCTAGCCTGAGCCTTAGGACCCAGACACAGGTGAGCCCTTGGATCGTCAGGGCCGGTCCACCGATGTGGATTAAAATGCCTGAACACTGCGTTTCCATGCCCTTTGGGGCGTAAATGAGCCTAATAACTCCATTGGCTCCACATAGTCACCGATATATCCGAGGCGCCTCGCAACAGCAACAAACACACAGGTGAAAATAATATAAATGTCAGGGCTGGTAGGTCACTGACACCACCCCAGCTAGAAGAAAACGCATGACCTCCCTGAGGTCCTCTCCCGTTTCTGGTTCACAACCGGGGTGTAAGGCTCGCGAATTAACGCTACACAAAGCTATGCCACATAGGCCATGCTTTGATCATCAACCACAAGACTATGCTTTTCAACAAAAGCCTTGATCATTTGCCCTTAAGCATGCCACACATGCAATTCACTCAATGCGATTGATATCCATCAATATATAACCTCTGAGCTCGTACGTCTCCGAGAAGGGCGTTAAGCAAGAGAATAAATTCTCCGCTGCCAAACAGATATATATTTAATAGATATCAATCACACAGAATAAAATCTAATGTCAGACACAAAGTCCATTTACATGTTCGTTCTGGGTCTGAACGAAACTGGAGGCACCTTGTACTTCACATATCCATCGATCTCCAAGTACGTCTGGACAATCACCAACTGATTCCCTCCTCTTGAGTGTACAGCCCAATCAAGATCATCAGTAATTATACAAATGATGTTAAGACCTCCAGTCTTCAACCACCGTCTTCATGCTCGACGCATTGTCGAATCAGTTATTCAGAATGGGATAAACCCGGTCTTTCTGAATAGCCCGCGTATATTATAAACAAATGTTACACAAACACAACATACACCTCATTCCAAATCAGAATATTCTTTTATTCAAACATTCTTATACTTTGGGAAAGGTTCCCATCAATTTTATCAAAGATAAATTCTTTAAATTTATTCTTTAATCTTCCATTGAATATCAACTCAAACCAAATTATGGTTTATCCAAACTAGTCGGGATTAACGAGCCTTACCGAAATAATCATTTTTTTTAATTTCCCATCCCAACCTATTCATCCCATGAAGTAAAACTGGTAATACTTCATATCTTACACCGCGGTGTTATCGGTAAATTCAATTACCATTTCACATTCAAATGTAATTAAAGATTCAACTATCGCCTGGAGCAAAACTGGTGATACTCCATTCTCGATCATTTCAATCTAATTAAAGATTCATTGAAAGTCCACTTGGTTTTAATCTTCCCAAAAATCACTATCAATGATTGTTTAACTAAGGAAAAACATATTCTGTCTTTAACTGGGTTAAAAAACCAGTGTCATTTAAACACGGTTCACTATAAACCCAAAATCACATTCCATTCTATCAGCCTCTAACCGTAAATTAGCAAATGAATAATTCCCCAAGTATTAACCCCGAAGGCCAAAACCAACATCAGATCAATACCAAGGAAACCATTCAACTTAACTAATTTCCAGCTAGTTTCTGATTTTCTTAACTCCGTTGGGTCTAAGAACAATATTATTAAAGATACCATTCACAACAACCCAAACCACATTTGATATTAAATACAAGGCTCTGAATAGAAAATATATCAGCTTGTATTCTATATCAAATTCTACGACCCACAAATATCGTATTGGAAATAACGATATAAATATATCTTTCAAATTTCGATAACAATATCTGTATAATCACGAAATCCAACATCAAAATATTCCAAAGACATTTTCGATTCAAATCCATTCCAATTCAATTATTAGAAATTCTGGTTACTTTTTAAACCCTTTTCAAATCCAATTTATTTATTTCAAAAATAAATGGATTATAATTCTAGTTCAAAACTTGTTCACTTTGATAAAAATCTATTTTTATCTCTTCAAATATGGAATTTTTTCATCCCAACTCTTCCCAAATCATTTCTTATGATTTTACACAAATTATTACTATTTTTAATAATTTTATCTAGGCCCGTACAGTCGATTTCCATCAACGGCCATCGAACTGCACTTACAGCGACCTTTTCCAAATTTGATTTGGACATAATCCAAATCCAACCGGTAGATTTCAAATCTCTAATATTCGTTAGAAAGCTCTTTTCGATACGAACCCAACGGTTCTGGTTTTAGGAGAATCCGACGGTCAAATCTCCCGTAACGTCCATTGGAAGTCAAAGGTCGAAATTCGCGAACTGCTGCAGCGCGGCGCATTCTATTCAGGCCATTATACATAATATATATATATATATATCGTTGATTTCCTTTCAAAACGTATTTTATAAATCGTTTAATTTTTTTTTCAAAACGATTTCAACTTCATATTCAATTTCTAATCAATATTGAATATTCCATATCGTTAATCTATAAATGATAATATTTTCAGAACGTTATATGTTGAAATCACTTCCTTTTCGATATACATTATAAAACTGAATAAAAACGATATAAATGTCGTTCACGTCAAAATGGCGTCAATCTAATCAATACGGCTTTTATTCAACACATGAATGTTTATTCTATTCCACACACGAATATTTATTTTATTCAACACATGAATATTTATTCTATTCAACACATGAATTTATATTATTCAACACATGAATTTATATTCTTACTCAACACAAGAATATTTATTCTATTCAACACATGAATTTATATTATTATTCAACACATGAATATTTATTCTATTCAACCCATGAATTTATATTATTCAACACATGAATATTTATTTTATTCAACACATGAATATTTATTCTATTCAACACATGAATTTATATTCTATATTTTCCAAATTAGAATGAGGCCCAATCAATTACATATAATGTTAATTATATGGATTCCCTACAACACATGTATATAATAACAACCATCATCCAGAGTGCACCACACAACTGCATAAGCATTAAATATAAATAATTAACGCTTACACAATCTATCAACCCATCGATTGACATTCAACTAAACAATCGGGATTAGTGTACGTCAAATATCATCCCAACACCCGTGTGGGGTTTCAATCAAACACATATTTTATTTCTACAGTTGGGCGATGTGTAAAATTTATCGTGCTAATCAATATCAGTCAAATGGGTGTACATAAACAAATCATCCGATTTGTTTATAAATATTTATTTTATATACACGTTAAAAATTATAATTTTAACTATAAAATATTTATTCATTCCACAATACACAATAGAATTTCATAACACACCAATCAAACAAACAAGTCATCCATGGTCTATGGACGACGGATGTCGGGTGCTGCTAAGCACCGTCAGCATCCTATTATATATTTCAACTAGAAATAAATTAAAAGTGAGAAGTTCTCACCGAGGGTTCCACTCCTCTTTGCTTTCCTTCTGGACTGTTTGGGTTTCATTTTGATTTCAGTTGATACCGTCGCCATCTTTTCCCGCTGTTCACAGTGAAAATCATATTTTTAATACCGCGCTATTTATTTAAAATCACCTTTTTATAACGCTACTCATATGATAAAAATCATATTTCCCTTCTCATATAATAAAAATCATATTTTTATTCTCTACATTATATAAAAAATCAAATTTTTATCCTCACTTCATATATATATAAATCGAATTTTTATATTCTCTATCTTATAAAAATCATATTTTTAATCTTCACATCTAATAAAACTCGTATTTTTATTAACATACTTATATAAAAATTATATTTTTATTATCTATAATTATAAGTAAAAATCGTTTCCTTATCTACTAAAAATGTAATGACCCGCATTCTACGCATCGAAGGATCGTTGGATATTTATTTCTTTCACATACAAAGTCGTATGGTCATGTAACTTTGGAAGACGACTATTGGGGTCATTTCCCACGTTCATGATTTTTCCCGATTTTTAAATGATCGTTTTGCCCCTAGCTGATCTTGTTTCAGCCGTAACTTTTGACTGGAAAGGAGTTTTGACGTGAAACCACTTCCATTAGATCTGGATGATGGTTTAGAGTGGTCATATGTGGAAAACGGACTTACCGTTTGGGAGATATGGTTGTAATAGGGTTTACAAGGTGAAAAACTGCTTAACCGGGCCAAATGAGGTGATTAGTAAATGAGCCCATAACCCATTCCGGGATTAGGGTTATGGGGAGGCTGAAATGAGTTAGGTCTTCATTTCATTTCATTTTTCTAGCTACCATTTACTTCCTAAGAAACCTAATAATGGCCTCCAACCTCTAAAACATCTCCAAATCACTTTCTAATCAAGGATTAAGCTTAGCAACATCAAATCAAGGCAGATTAGCACAAGAATCGAGGTAGAGCTGCTGTGTTGCATCGGTATTCGCGCCCAAACAGAGATATTTTCAGATTTGATATATATTGTGGCTAAGGTGAGTGATTAGCATTGCTTTTACACTAATTACAGTTAATAAGGGTGATTATTGTTAATTAGCGAATTTAAGCATGATTAAAATCTGCAAAAATATTTATAAATTTTAAAATATTGTTTTAGGCCGCTGTTAGAAAGTTTAGTTAATTTGGTTAAGTTTTGCTAATCATATCATTAGTTTTGCATAAGCTCGCTTAAGGGAAAAATATGGGATTTTGGCTATGTCTGATCCATTTTAACCTATCAAGTTGTTGTTTTAATGTTTGTGGTTGACGATATATGTTCCTATGACTGTTTGGTATGAATTGTGATTGTTTAGAATAGATAGAATGGTCGAAAACGCCGTTGAGTGGCATATAAACAGTCGTTGGAAGTTGCAGGAAAAGTGCAGGCCGTGACCGAACCGGATCGGATCGGTGGGGACGAACCGAACCGCCCTGGGGAGCATTTCACGACCCGACCACTTGCATCTGAAGCTCTAAGATCCGACCCTCTCGTGAAAGGTGGTTTAATCTGATCTGATGGGGGCATTACCCTCCGAACCGATCCGCCTGCCAGACTAGGGAAGCTTGACCCCGAACCGAGGCATCATCACATCCGACCTGGAGCTGGAACCACCCACGAACCGAACCGAGGTGGACAAGAGCCCACGAACCAAACCGAAGTGGTGAAGCCGACTCGACCCGAGCAATCTGATCCGAACCAAGATGGTGACTGCGAACCGAACTAAGGAGCTTGTACGTGAAGTATCAACTATGAACCAAATGAAGACCGATCCGGTGACGACCAAAAAAACCGAGATGCAAAGGAAGTCCAAATGAGTAGTTTTGACTCGGGATCCATGTGGGAACCAACGAGTGAACTACATGATTGGGCTTTGCTGCGGGACGTGTGCTAAGGGGTTGTCGATGTCTATAACTTTGGATCACTACGTGTAGGGTGTACATGAACGGATTCAGGGCCACAGTGGCCTAGGTACGACCAAAAGGGCTATAGACCAATGAAGTGGGGTCATTTGTAAAGATTTAGTCATGGCTCCATGAGGTAAGCTTTGTGGTAGCAGTAGTTGTATAAGTCGAACTCCGCCACTAATTCGATGGGTCTAGTGATTGACAGTGGTGAACATCGTATGCTTTACGCACTGAGTGAGAGATGTGAGGATGGTTGCTATGTTTGATTGTTTGCCTTCATTATGGCATGCACACCACTCCCCCGTTATCTTTATACCATGTTTAGTGGCACCTTAGAGTATTGTACGGTATGTAGTGCTAACTCTTTGGTTGCAGGTTCAGGTATGGTTTAGTATACCTGTTATTATTCTGTTTTGCTGCTTATCGCTCACACCAGACTTTTTGTCTGACCCAGAGTTTTATGTCTCTTCTTATTACTCTGGGAGCTCTCATGAGCAGACTAGAGACAGGTTAGCTGGTGATGCACGAGAGGCTGTACCGGAGACGAGCAGGAGGCTTCCACGTATGATATATATAGATATTTTCCCTGTGTCGCTGTTGGTCACTACTTTGGGCATTAGTAGTGCACGCTTCCTTTCTTTTTCTTTAGAGATAGTTTAAAAGTTGTAATAATGATGTGGAACATATGATGTATTTGGATTTTCCGCTGCCATGATGTTTAGTTTCAGCTTATGCACTGTCTCAGCTGTTTTATGTCAAGTATATTATTATTATATTTTGTTCTCTGCGCTGTGAGTCATTCTACAGGTTCCTTGTTAGTTATTGTCTTCTTATTCTTTCTTCTGACGTCCGTACCATACTAGTTGGACATCGGTACAACACACTTTCATTGGAAATGTCGGCTGGTGCTGGGGGGAGGGGTGGTGGGTCGTCACAATTGGTATCAGAGCTCTAGGTTGCGTAGTTAACCTAGGGAAAGACACTAGGGAGAGATATTATACGTACATGAAAGCGCGTATTTGTGATTATTTTGGTTTTCAAAAGCTATATATATATATACTATTAGTATAGCTAAGGATCAAGTCGCACTGCACTAACACCACAAAGAGGATGGTTTATCGTTTCCTCTTTACAGACTGAACGATGAGCCGATACGCAAGAGGTGCCGGTAGAGGAGCCAACAATGGGAATGCCGCTGACATGAGGACGATGTTTACTAAACTCATGAGGGAGATTCTTAGAGATTTTCAGGGGGCAGCTCCTAATGCTGGTAATGGTGGTGGTCTAGTGGTGCAGGCGCCTAGAGCCGATTTTGCCAAGCTATGCAAGGATTACACTAGTCTTGGTGGAAAGCCGTTCCAAGGAATGGAATCGGCGATGAATGTTCAAGATTGGTTGGATAGCTGCGAGCATATTTTCGAAGACTTGAGTATCGAGGATGCGATGAAAAGAAAGCTAGCGTCCCGTCAGTTGCAAGGACGGGCAATGAATTGGTGGAATGCTATAAAGGCAGCTACTCCCGAGGATCATATTACTTGGGACCAGATTAAGGTTCGCTTTAGCGATAAGTTCATTCCAACTGCTTAGAAGTCAGTGCTGTTTAAGAAATTCTTGGAACTCAAGCAGAATGGTAGGGCAGTCTCGGAGTACATTGCAGAATTCGATACTTTATCAAAGTATGGATTATCCCTCATTGACACTCCCGAGAAGAAGAATGAGAAGTTTATAACAGGTTTGGATCAGTACTTGGGGGAAAGGCTTATTAACCACATCGATGAGACATTTGAATCGATTGTGGGGAAAGCATTGAGGTCAGAGAGTCTTTACCCTAAGTCGAAGACTGAGGTCGCATCTGCAGAGGAGCCAAAGCCGCAAGCAAGCGGTGTAGGCAAGAATGGTTCTCAGAATAAGAGAAAGCAGAATCAGACCAAGGATGGCCGGAAGAAAAAGAATAACAAGGATGTTGAGTGCTTCAGCTGTGGTAAGAAGGGCCATTATGCTTGTAATTATCGGGCCAAGCCAGCGGAAAGGAAGTGCTTCAACTATGGCCAAGTGGGACATCACAAGGACAAGTGTCCGCAACCCCCTAAAGAAAAGAAGATGGTGAAAGCATATGCTTTTAATGTTGTTCCTTCTTCGTCAAATGCCCCAACTCCGGCGGAGAAGGGAAAGAATGTCGTTATTCAAGGTATGCTTTCTGTTTATGATGTTCCTGTTAGAGTTTTGTTTGATACCGGAGCTTCCAGTTCCTTCATATCTAGTTACCTGGTAGATAGGTTGGGATTGGAACCCGAGTTCGTCGATAGACCTTTAGTAGTGACGAGCCCGATTGGTGGTTCGACTAGCCTTAGCATGATTTGCCGTAATGTGGTCTTATCGAGCCATGGATTCATGTTTGTTTGTGATTGCTTTGTTTTGGGCTTTACTGGGCTTGGCATCATTTTGGGAGTCGATTGGCTCCAAAGATACGGGGTGGTGGTAGACTGTGAGGGCTTTTTGGTGACAGCTAGAGCTGATGATGGGTGGAGGGTAGTGTTTGGTGGTCTACCTAGTGATGGGGTAATGGCCAGTTTTCTAAATTCCCTCGACATCCCGCATGATGAGTTGTCAGGTTTGCTCGTGGTTGGCCAGTATCTGGATGTCTTCGAGGAAGTGACCGGACTTCCACCACATCGAGAGATTGAGTTCCGCATTGATTTTGTGAAAGATGCCAGACCTATAGTGATGCCACTTCATCGTATGGCGCCAAGGGAGCCGCTAGAGCTCAGGGTGCAAGTAAGCGATCTTTTGAAAAAGGGATTTATCAGAAGAAGTGTTTTTGAGTGGGTAGCACCAGTTGTGTTTGCAACCAAGGCAGATGGTTCCCTTCGATTGTGTGTGGACTACCGCAAGCTAAATAAGGCGACGAGGAAGAATTAGTATCCTCTACCGTGGATATGTGATTTGTTTGATCAGTTAAGTGGCACGAGAGTATTCTCCCAATTGGATCTCGCGATAGGTTTTGTAACACCCCACGTCCATTAATGTCACTCACGAAGGGAATGCATTAACTTCCATGGAGGTTATAAGTGAATATAGAACAGAAAAATTACAATAAGACAGATAGTAAATAGTACTTGGAAATCTAAAACTTCATTTTATTGCAGCGGAAATTAAACATGTTTGTTACATCATAAAACCATAGATCATAACCAAGTACAATATCCATCTTCATAAAAACAAAATACATAATCCCATTACATAAATTGCCATTAAAAAGAAAAAAAGTTGGACTTTACTTCAACGGTCCAAGCTTTCCAAAGAGAGATGAAGCAATTCAATCAAACTCCACTAGAGCTGGGCCCAACCTGAGGACCTGGAGGGGGAAAAAGGATAGAAATAGAGGGGGTCAGACATAAAGTCTGGCGAGTATGATAATTCTAACAATACTATTATCAAAATAACTAGACTAAGGCATAAGCTGGAAGACAAGTAAATGTCTATGAACTCTTAGGAAGATAAAGATAGCGTTTAAGATAACGTTAAAAATAACGGTAAAGGCACACCTAATTACTAACGAATGATTACTACACTGCACCGCACATTACTACACTGCACCACACCAGTCACCCTATTGTTTGATCCCACTTGCTTCACACAGAAACTTTATAAATAGCCTTACGTACCCCTAGCTGACTACATAGGTGCCGTCTGCCCCTATCTCCACTAGGTGTACCCCACTACCCACTTTCGATCGGCTCCCTACTCGTAGATACCTGTGCTGGCCCCACAGTGGGGTGTATCACTCCCCTAAAGTGGCAACCCGATACAACTTGAGAATGCACGGCTTATACCTACACGATGCAACAATGTCTTACCTACCAGCCCGGGTCCACACACGCATATGAAACCCGTTGGACTTGCGTTGCCACCGCTCCCCGTTTTGGCCTCTTACAGTCAAACCCAGCATGTGTGTCCCATCCTCGACTTGGGTCGAGCCCACAAAGATACGTTTGGGATACTGGTCGAAATGGGCCCCCACAAGCTACCCACATAAGCTTGTCACTAGTATATCCCACTTAACCCTCTTAGTCATGTTCATTTACATGTGTGTTTGGTTAAGTCTTACTAATCGTATTTCACATGCCACTAAGGGAACCCCCTAGATTCCTCGTGCCACCAAAGGCACCTACTTAACCCGCATGTCCCACTTTACATGTTTATCTGGTTAAGTATTTCTTAATTCATTCAGGCCATAACCTCATAAAGACCTCTCACATTATACTGGCATTTATGGCAGCTGGATTTGCTGGGCGGGTCCGGGCAGTCTTACACCATAAAAGAGTCTAACCTCGTGTCTTTACAACCGTTATGCTTTAGTTTAGGCCTAGGACCTCTCACATTGGGTTGACATTTGTGACCACTGGATTTGCCGGGCGGGTCCGGGCAGGTTTACGTCACAAACGAGTCCAACCTCGTGTCCTAAGCATTGATTAACACTTAAAATCTTTTACCCCAGTTTTAATAATTCCCTATTCAAATTATTAATTAAGTCAACTTTTAATGATGTCCATAATTGACTCAATTATGGCCATCCACATATGGCATGCAAAATCATATCAATTGCACCCCAACTTTTTAATATTAAATCCTTAATATTAACCCTACCCCACGTTTATACGTTCGCTTATTCAACGCATAATATAGGCTAGACTTGTATAGTCTAACACCTAGCACAAAGATAAATTATCACAACATATAGACAATTAAAATAAATCTAATCATAATAGGGGTGAAACTTGCATAAACTACACATGTTAAGGATCAAAAGGTGTCAACTTGTTAAATGTCTCAATTTACATGATATGATCATAGCCCAAATCTATACATAAACTTGCATATGGGGTTTTTAGGCAACATAATGATGGTGTGAACTAGCATATGATATCACATATGTCATAGCATAATTCTAGATGTCATAATAGATGTCTTGGCATATGTTCATAACTTTTCTAATCAATCTAACTTGCATATGTAACTTGTCATATAGATCAACATAACCCAAACAAGATGATTTAATTAATATGAACTAACTAGCATAGATGGTAACATCGTGGCCTTTTTAACATCTATGATTCATCACAACTTAGCATAGAAACTTTCAACATACATTACATCATCATAGCATGATTTACAACATATAAGATATCATCATCACATAACATTGGATTTACAATATACATGATAGCAAAAGGGGTTTACAACAACATATATGATAATTCACATCATCTACTCATAATCCATTCATAACTCAACCTAATTAAAATGATAATAATCTTGTTAAGATCATCATACTCACTATTTAGAGAAGAAAAGAGAGAGTTTTGCTTTGCTTTAGGGTTGAGAGAATTAGAATTGAATTTGCTTTTCTTCTTTCTTAGTTGGTGGCGGCTCCATTGATTTCCATGGCGACGGTAACTATTCTATTTTAATTAGGTTTAGGGTTAGCATTAGGATGTATTTATAGGTTTAGGAAGTTATTTAGGACCATTAGATTAACCCTGGACCATGAGAACCAATCAAATGCAAAATCTGCATTTGAGAGAATCGGCCCACGGGTTGACAGCCAAACAACCTGGATTAACCCCTAGTCGACCCAGCGGGGCTTGGGTCGACCTCAAAAATGGGCCGGTTCGGTTATTCCCCCTCCCAATTCGCTGTTTTGAACTTTTTCGCATATTTATTTATTAAATGTTTAATTTGTATATATATATATCAATATATATATTTCTCTACGCAACCCATTTCACTTAATTCTTTTCTAAAAATTAAGTATACTTTAATTTGTGAATTTTAATGTTATAAAATTACGGGGTGTTACATTCTCCCCTCCTTAAAGGATTTCGTCCCCGAAATCTCCAAGTCAAGAAGAATGTATATCCTACCATCTAATCGTCCATCTACTCAACCATCAAACACCAACATCCATTGTCCTTAAAAGACTTCTAATGCTTTAATGCTTATATGCACAGTGTGTGTATATGTTCATATCTAATGCAAAATTAGCGGTCTACTGATTCAGTCGAACTCCTTAGTGCAATTCATGATAGTGCCATGCGTCCAATATGTATGCAAAAGATTCCTAATGATACATATTAATTCTATATGCGTGCACAACCATCCACCCGAATGCAGCAACTATATGATAATACAACCATTATACATCCATTTTACTAAATACATCCATATATATATATGCAATATGCAATATGAAGTGACTGAGTCGATCTAGTGCCTAATAGTGTATGTATATGCATCCACGAGCAACCACTAGCAAACACTTGCATCCACTTTGCATCCACCATACATAACATGTCTCAAACACATGTTTCAACCATAGGATTATCCTAACTAAAGGTCAAAGATACTAGCGAGAGGATATACTAAATGTAATAACCCTGAAATTCTGAGCCAGTTTAAAATTTTTATTTTGGCAATTTTAGCGAATTTTGATTATTTAAAACGAATTATTTTAAATAATATCGACAAGAATTTTTTTTTGAATATAATAGAACGTATATATTTATACGCATCGTCGTTAGAAAATAAATAATTATAAATAATTATAAATAGAATTGAAATGGCGCGGTAGTTCGATAATTCGATTTCAAACTTCAATTGAACATACCGGGTGCAAAACAATCCGGATTTTAGTGAAACCAAAAACATTAGGATCTAATTGATAATATCTTTCCAACGAATCCGAAAAATTGAGATTTCATAGCGGGAATCAAAAGATATGTCCAGTTGAAAATTCTGAATAGTCGTTATGGAATTCAGGCCCTTAAAAATAGCAATTTTGCAATCGACCTCGGATTTCGACGAAACCACTTTTGTTGGATCCACAGTGTCAAATTATTGCTAGATTCCAAATTTCATAATTTTTCGAATCAATATGTGAGCGGGGCAAAGGAAAACGCGTTTGACCAGTTTTAGTTGATTTTAATCGACTGGAAATTGGCCATTTTTCAAATGGTCTCAGAATTCGACGAAACTAGTTTTGTTAGGACCGTATCGTCAATACGAAGCTAGAAAATATTTTTCGAGAATTTTTAGAGTTAGTATGTGACCCCGGTAAATTGAAATGCGCGTTCAAATTCAATATATAGAGTTATATGTAGATTTTAACGGAAACTGATTCAAACGATTGAATCAGCTCACGATACATATCCCATTGTGTTCGGAATGGGGGTAAAATGCTATGGACGACAGGCGGTGGGCCTCGTTTCGAGGTCGTATTTAAAACTCACCTTTTTGCAAAATAAATAAATTAATTAAAAATTAAAACCCTCCCTTCTCCCTCTATAATTTCTGCCCCCCCCCCCTTTTGAAATTCATTTCAGTCGACAAGAAAAAAAAAGAAAGACGAATCGCTCCACCAGAGAGGAGGCTGCCGCCCAGCCTCCTGGCGCCGCCGCGCCAAGCGCTGCCCCCCCTCACGCTCGACCTCCCACTCCGACACCCCCTGCTTCCCTCTCCCTCTCCTCGCTCAAGCCCACACACCCGAAGCCGCTTTGATGACCACCGCCGCCAGTGCCGCCCTACCCCCGCCTGACCCCACTGCGACGCCCCAGCCACTTCTCGGATGGCCTGCTTCCCCCAGGACCGACGTGAACCCCCTCCTCCTTCCGTGAATCCGAACCCCCTCCCTCTTATAAAAAAAACCACTGTAAGTCTTCTATTTGTTTGTATTTATTTATTTTTCCTATTAAAATTTTGTATGAACCACTATGATTTATGAAAGGATTTTTAATGTGAAAAGCTCGGATTTTTAATGTGTAAACCTCGGATTTTTATATTTGAAAAGCTCGGAATTTCATATAACAAAAGTTCAGATGTTTGATTATAATAAAGATTAGATTTTTAAAATGCAAAAGATTTGATCTTTAAAATTAAAAAGATTTGATCTTAAAAAAAAACAAATGTTTGATCTTTAAAAAGAAATGGTTTTATATACAGAAAAGATAAGAATGTGAACACCATGGTAAAGATACGATTTTTAAGGTGATAAAAATATAAATGATGTAAAAATATGATTTTTGTTTATGTAGAGAAGTAAAAATATAATTTTTACATGATAGGAATATTAGAAATACCATCTGTATATGTGTAGAAAAATAAAAATGTGATTTTTATAATGATATATTTGAAAAGGCGAAATCTTTATATAGAGAATAGCGAGTTAAAAATATAATTTTATCTATATGATAGCAAAGTAAAAATTCAATTTTTATATATTGAATAGCAAAGTAAAAATTCGATTTTTATATATTGAACAGCGAAGTAAAAATTCGATTTTAACATATGTAGAGAATACGTGCAACGAAGATGACAAAAATGAGCGAGAACGATGAAGATTTCTATCAAAGAAGAGTCAAGATGATTGGATAGCTATCGGTGAGAATTTCTCACCTTTCAATTTCTTTTCTAGTTATATATATATACTAGGATGCAGACGGTGCTTAGTAGCACCCGACACAATCGTCCACAGACCATGGACTTGTTTGTTTGGTTGCATAAATTAGTTAGATGATTTGATTTGAATTTGGTTGTTTGGTGATTTTGATTGATGTGTGAATGGCGTGGGCCTTCACTAGACCGGGGATAAGGCTAGGCCTCGTCCCATTTCTAGTATCGTGCCGTTATGCCGCCGAAATTTTCTAAAATATGTTAGAAAAATAAAAATATCATTTTCATTGTGTAAATGAACTGAATAAAAATTCATGTGTTGAAATAAAATATTTTATCGTTAAAAATACAATTTTTAACGTGGAAGTGAATAAAATAAAATATTCATTTACAAACCTGACGGTTTGTTTATGTACACTGATTTGACTGACATTGATTGGGTCGATAAATTTTACACATCGCCCAACTGCACAACTAAAATCTGTGTTTGATTGTTTGAAACCCCACATGGGTGTTGGGATGAAATTTGAAGTTCACTCATCCAGATTGATTATATATGTCGATCGATTGATTGACAGGCTGTTATAAGCGTTAGATATTTATATTTGATGCTTATACAGTGTAATGCACCTAGGTTGATGGTTGATTATTTTTCAATGCTATCTTATACGTGTGATGTATGAAAATCCATATAATTAATATTATATGGTGATTGATTGGGCCTCATTCCAATTTAGAAGATAAAGAATATTACAAAGTAAAGGTTCATGTGTTGACTGTACTCATCCGTTGAGATTAGTCATGTGTTGAACGAAATATTTTAACAATAAAATTTATATCTTTATCACTATAAAGTAAAGGTTCATGTGTTGACTGTACTCATCTGTTGAGATTAGTCATGTGTTGAACGAAATGTTTTAACAATAAAATTTACATCTTTATCATATATGAAATTAGAAACTAACTGGAAAATAGATGAGATGAGTGGTCTCCTGAATATTGATCTGATGTTGGTTTCGGCCTTCGGGGTTAATATTCAGGGAATTGTTCTCTTACTAATTTACAGTTGGAGTCGGATTTAATATCAAACGATAGATACCTTAATTTCCATAAAATATAGTAAATAACAAAAATGGTCACACGTGGACAGTACTCATTCGTTGAGATTAGTCGTGTGTTGACAAAAATATAGATTCACATATTGAGTAGAATAAATATTCATTTGTTGAATAAAATAACGAATTTATTGAAACATATAAAGCCGTGTTGATTAGTGATGCGCCATTTTGACGCGAACGATATTTATATCGATTATATTCGTTTTTGAATTTAAAACAGAATTGAATATATAACGATTTTGATTTGAATTGAATTGAAAATGATTTCGAAATGAATTGAATATATAACGATTTCGAAATGAATTGAATATATAACGATTTCGATTTGAATTGAATTGAAAACGATTTCGAAATGAATTGAATATAAAACGATTTCGAAATGAATTGAATATATAACGATTTCGAAATGAATTGAATATATAACGATTTCGAAATGAATTGAATATATAACGATTTCGAAATGAATTGAAAATAAAACGATTTCGAATTGAATGGAATAGAAAACCAATTTGATTTTAATTGAATATATAATGAATTTGATTCAAATAGAAAACGAAACGAATTTGATTTGAATAGAAAATGAATTTGAATCGAATAGAGAACCAATTTGAATTGAATTGAAAACGAATTCAAATTGAATTGAAAGCGAATTGAAATGAACTCAAATTGAATTGAAATTTGAATTGAATTGAAATGAATTTTAAAACGAATTTATAAGGAAAAATTCAATTTTGATTTGAATTGAAATGGAAGTTGAAATGTTTTTGAAACGAATTCAAAACTATTTATAAAATTCGTTAAAAAATAGAATCGAGGAAATATATATTATATATATATATAATATAATGGCCTGAATAGAACGCGCCGCGCCGCGGCAGTTCGTGAATTTCGACCATTTATTTCAAACGGACATTACGGGAGATCCAACCGTTGGATTCTCCTAAAACCGGAACCGTTGGGTTCGTATCGAAAAGAGCTTTCTAGCGAATATTAGAAATTCAAAATCTAACGGTTGGATTTGGAGATACGTCCAAATCAAATTTGAAAAACGTCGCTGTAAGTGCAGTTCGATGGCCATTGTTGGAAATCGACTGTACGGGCCTTGATAAAATTATTAAAAATATCAATAATTTGTGTAGAATCTTAAGAATTGATTTGAGAAAAATTGGGGTGAAAAACTCCATATTTGAAAAGATAAAAATGGATTTTTATCGAAATGAACTAGTTTTGAACTAAATTTAAAACCCAATTTTTTTTAAATAAATAAATTAGATTTAAAAAGGGGTTTTAAAAAATCGGAATTTCTAATATATTTGATTGGATTTGAAATGGGTTTATCGTGAATGGTGTTTTAAATAACACTAGTTCTTTAACCCGATAATAAATAGAATGTGATTTGGGTTTGTCGTGAACTGTGTTTTAAATAACACCTAGTTCTTTAACCCAGTAAAAGGAGTTTTAACGAATCTACAATTAGGTTGAAATGTGAATTGATAATCTAAATTATCAAATTTGGAAAATGAACGAGAATGGAGTATTACCAGTTTTGCTCCAAAGCGATAGTTAAATCTTTAATTAGATTTGAACGTGAAATGGTAATTAATTTTACCGATAACACCACAGTGTTAGATATGGAGTATTACCAGTTTTGCTTCATGGGATGAATAGGTTGGGATTGGGAAATAAAATAAATAATTACTTTGGTGTAGTTCGCTAATCTCGACTAGTTTGGAAAACCATAATTTGGTTTGAAATGACATCCAAAGGAAGATTAAAGGATAAATTTCAAAGAATTTATCTTGGATAAAATTAATGGGAACCTTTCCCTAAGAATATTCTGAACGGGAATGAGGCGTATGTTGTGTTTGTGTAACATTTGGTTTTAATATACGCGGGTTGTTCGGAAAGGCCGGGTTTATACCCATTCTGAATAACCGATTCGACGATATGTCGAAGATGAAGACGGTGGCTGAAGACCTGAAGTCTTCACATCGTTTGGGTAATTACTGACGATCCTGATTGGGCTGTACACCCAAGAGGATGGAAATAGTTGGTGGTCGTCCAAAAGTACTTGGAGATGGATGGATATGCGAGGAAAGTGCCTCCGGTTTCGTTCAGACCCAGAACGGACTTGTAAATGGATTGTGTGTCTGACATTGGATTTTATTCTGTGTTGATTGATTTCTATTAAATATACATCTGTTTGGCGGCGGAGAATTTATTCTTTTGCTTAACGCCCTTCTCTGAGACGTACGAGCTCAGAGGTTGTATATCGATGGACATCAGTCGCATGGCATGAATTGCCTGTGTGGCACGCTAAGATGCAATGATCAAGGCTTCTGTTGAAAAGCAAAGTCTTGTGGTTGATGATCAAAGCACGGCCTTTGTGGCGTAGCTTTGTGTATAACGTGAATTCGCGAGCCTCACACCTCGGTATGAGTCAAAAACGAGATAAGGACTGCAGGGAGAGCACGACGTTTCTTTCTAGCTTTGGTGGTGTCAGTGACCTACCAGCCCTGACATATATATACTTTTCACCTTTGTGGTTTTTGGAATGAGGCGCCTCGATTATAGGTCTGTAAGGACCGGGAAACGTGTGTTCAGGCATAACTAATCCTCTAACGTAAGTGAGGACCGGCCCTGAAGATCCAGGGGTTGCCAGAGTGCGTAACCCTGAGGCATTTGCTAGAGTGTCTCGAACGCGGAGAGGAGCTTGCCCCTTGCCTCGACTCATGACGGAAATCCAATTTCCAATACGTGTATTGTGGTTTTAATTGTAGAACTAGTATGGCGACATGATATATGGTACCCATGCCGTCTATGATTTATATTTATGATTGAAATTGTTTTGACACTATACACTTATTATAGTATCAAATGATTTGTTTTAAACGTATCAAGCATGTTCGGCTATTATAAGGGAAAACCCTATCCTCCGGCTTGCGTTGCATTGTGTGATGGGACCTGGGTCTTATAATAGCTTCATTTTTCGAAAAAGCATTGCGATTGTTTATTCTATGCACTGGTATTCTTGGGAGGAAACCCGTTCCGTGTTATACGGCGTGGTCCCTTGAATTACTCTCTTTTAAAGTAAAGTTTTAAATAACTGTTTTAGTTCTCACACCAGTCACATGACTGACCTGGAGTTTATTGTTTTAACCTAAACTCTGGGTGCCCCTATTTTCCGCACGGGCAACTAGTAGTTTTGGTTTTGCAGATTTATATTCACAGGATCCTGGTTTACACCTGGAATGATATCCGGAAAGCCCTGTACCCGTATATCACCTGTAGTTGTGCTTTGTATTATTTTCCGCTGCTATGTAATTTAATGTAATCTCTGATATTTATCGAATGTAATTTATTCAATTATACTCTGTATATTATTGTATTCTGATGGAATTGTTGTAATAGCAATGAAATGTTCTTCCGTCTGCGTTCTGTTTTGTCCTGTCCTCAACTATCAGGGGTTTCGAACGGTCTAGATCGGTTTAACGACTGATTCAGATCGAGCGAAACTCCCGGCCGTCACATTTAGTATCAGAGCTTTGGTTTACAGAGCTCGAGAACAAGACACATTAGAACCATACGAAAGAATTCATCAGATATTGGATTAGTAATATCCAATTAGAATGACTCGTTAGAGATAGGATCAGTAGTATCCTAGAACGGGTGTGAAGAGTATATTTTTCAAATGAAAACAATTTTGTTTTGAAAATTTAAATCGTTTTATACGTATTTGATTATTTATTTATTTTGAATATGGACAATCAAGTATATAAAGGTTTTGCATATACGCGTCATGAACGTATATTCGAAGTTTTAATATATTAGATAGATATAGAATCACACTCTAGTCGCCCGGACCTGATTCTGATGATTGACGCGTCATCATCAGTAATTATTTTCGTGTTTCGAAGGTATGATATCTATATATTTCCATTAGACTGGTGTGAGAACCAAAACTTATATAGTTAGAACACGTTGTTGTGAATTGGCATCAAAAACATGATTTTCAGTATATATATCAAAATTATAAATTTGAAACTCTAATCCACTAATTGATTGATGTTTGTGTTGTTTGTTTATTTGTTTGATAATTTTGAACCATTATGCCTAATTGAATCAAATATTGAAAATTGGTCGCATTTGCTTGCTTATACATATACTTACATTGAACAGGTCATAGCAAGGAGGCTAGAGCAGAGAATAAAATTTGTTTGCCCGACAAATAGGTACATGTTTACTATAATTTACTGTTTTGTTTGGGTGATGATGATTTTATGAGCCTATTGGCTAGCCGCTTGGCTTTTTCTTTTTCTTTTTGAGATCAGAAGGCCTGTATGGCAATTTCGGGATTTTCCCGTGGCTCCCGGTGCAGGGGAGGTTATGGCGAAATTTTTCGAAAATTTAGGGTGTTAGCCAAATTTTTGAAATTTTTTAAAATTCTCAGAAACTGAAAAGTTGGAGAATGGAAGCCAGATCGAACGTAGAGTTGATTAATCAAACAACTTTCGACTTTGTTCCTTTTCGGGGACGAAAAGTTTTAAGTGGGGGAGATTGTAATAACCCGGAATTCTGAGCCAGTTTAAAATTTTTATTTTGGCAATTTTAGCGAATTTTGATTATTTAAAACGAATTATTTTAAATAATATCGACGAGAATTTTTTTTTGAATATAATAGAACGTATATATTTATACGCGTCGTCGTTAGAAAATAAATAATTATAAATAATTATAAATAGAATTGAAATGGCGCGGTAGTTCGATAATTCGATTTCAAACTTCAATTGAACATACCGGGTGCAAAACAATCCAGATTTTAGTGAAACCAAAAACATTAGGATCTAATTGATAATATCTTTCCAACGAATCTGAAAAATTGAGATTTCATAGCGGGAATCAAAAGATATGTCCAGTTGAAAATTCTGAATAGTCGCTATGGAATTCAGGCCCTTAAAAATAGCAATTTTGCAATCGACCTCGGATTTCGACGAAACCACTTTTGTTGGATCCGCAGTGTCAAATTATTGCTAGATTCCAAATTTCATAATTTTTCGAATCAATATGTGAGCGTGGCAAAGGAAAACGCGTTTGACCAGTTTTAGTTGATTTTAATCGACTGGAAATTGACCATTTTTCAAATGGTCTCAGAATTCGACGAAACTAGTTTTGTTAGGACCGTATCGTCAATACGAAGCTAGAAAATATTTTTCGGGAATTTTTAGAGTTAGTATGTGACCCCGGTAAATTGAAATGCGCGTTCAAATTCAATATATAGAGTTATATGTAGATTTTAACGGAAACTGATTCAAACGATTGAATCAGCTCACGATACATATCCCATTGTGTTCGGAATGGGGGTAAAATGCTATGGACGACAGGCGGTGGGCCTCGTTTCGAGGTCGTATGTAAAAGTCAACTTTTTGCAAAATAAATAAATTAATTAAAAATTAAAACCCTCCCTCTCCCTCTATAATTTATGGCCCCCCCTTTTGAAATTCATTTCAGTCGACAAGAAAAAAAAAGACGAATCGCTCCACCAGAGAGGAGGCCGCTGCCCAGCCTCCTGGCGCCGCCGCGCCAAGCGCTGCCCCCCCCTCACGCTCGACCTCCCACTCCGACACCCCCTGCTTCCCTCTCCCTCTCCTCGCTCAAGCCCACACACCCGAAGCCGCTTTGATGACCACCGCCGCCAGTGCCGCCCTACCCCCGCCTGACCCCACTGCGACGCCCCAGCCACTTCTCAGATGGCCTGCATCCCCCAGGACCGACGTGAACCCCCTCCTCCTTCCGTGAATCCAAACCCCCTCCCTCTTATATAAAAAAAAACCACTGTAAGTCTTCTATTTGTTTGTATTTATTTATTTTTGCTATTAAAATTTTGTATGAACCACTATGATTTATGAAAGGATTTTTAATGTGAAAAGCTCGGATTTTTAATGTGCAAACCTCGGATTTTTATATTTGAAAAGCTCGGAATTTCATATAACAAAAGTTCAGATGTTTGATTATAATAAAGATTAGATTTTTAAAATGCAAAAGATTTGATCTTTAAAATTAAAAAGATTTGATCTTTAAAAAAAACAAATGTTTGATCTTTAAAAAGAAATGGTTTTATATACAGAAAAGATAAGAATGTGAACACCATGGTAAAGATACGATTTTTAAGGTGATAAAAATATAAATGATGTAAAAATATGATTTTTGTTTATGTAGAGAAGTAAAAATATAATTTTTACATGATAGGAATATTAGAAATACCATCTGTATATGTGTAGAAAAATAAAAATGTGATTTTTATAATGATATATTTGAAAAGGCGAAATCTTTATATAGAGAATAGCGAGTTAAAAATATAATTTTATCTATATGATAGCAAAGTAAAAATTCGATTTTTATATATTGAATAGCAAAGTAAAAATTCAATTTTTATATATTGAATAGCGAAGTAAAAATTCGATTTTAACATATGTAGAGAATACGGGCAACGAAGATGGCAAAAATGAGCGAGAACGATGAAGATTTCTATCAAAGAAGAGTCAAGATTATTGGATAGCTATCGGTGAGAATTTCTCACCTTTCAATTTCTCTTCTAGTTATATATATATACTAGGATGCAGACGGTGCTTAGTAGCACCCGACACAATCGTCCACAGACCATGGACTTGTTTGTTTGGTTGCATAAATTAGTTAGATGATTTGATTTGAATTTGGTTGTTTAGTGATTTTGATTGATGTGTGAATGGCGTGGGCCTTCACTAGACCGGGGATAAGGCTAGGCCTCGTCCCGTTTCTAGTATCGTGCCGTTATGCCGCCGAAATTTTCTAAAATATGTTAGAAAAATAAAAATATCATTTTCATTGTGTAAATGAACTGAATAAAAATTCATGTGTTGAAATAAAATATTTTATCGTTAAAAATATAATTTTTAACGTGGAAGTGAATAAAATAAAATATTCATTTACAAACCGGACGGTTTGTTTATGTACACTGATTTGACTGACATTGATTGGGTCGATAAATTTTACACATCGCCCAACTGCACAACTAAAATCTGTGTTTGATTGTTTGAAACCCCACACGGGTGTTGGGATGAAATTTGAAGTTCACTCATCCTGATTGATTAAATATGTCGATCGATTGATTGACAGGCTGTTATAAGCGTTAGATATTTATATTTGATGCTTATACAGTGTAGTGCACCTTGGTTGATGGTTGATTATTTTTCAATGCTATCTTATACGTGTGATGTATGAAAATCCATATAATTAATATTATATGGTGATTGATTGGGCCTCATTCCAATTTAGAAGATAAAGAATATTATAAAGTAAAGGTTCATGTGTTGACTGTACTCATCCGTTGAGATTAGTCATGTGTTGAACGAAATATTTTAACAATAAAATTTATATCTTTATCACTATAAAGTAAAGGTTCATGTGTTAACTGTAATCATCCGTTGAGATTAGTCATGTGTTGAACGAAATGTTTTAACAATAAAATTTACATCTTTATCATATATGAAATTAGAAACTAACTGGAAAATAGATGAGATGAGTGGTCTCCTGAATATTGATCTGATGTTGGTTTCGGCCTTCGGGGTTAATATTCAGGGAATCGTTCTCTTACTAATTTACAGTTGGAGTCTAATTTAATATCAAACGATAGATACCTTAATTTCCATAAAATATAGTAAATAACAAAAATGGTCACACGTGGACAGTTCTCATTCGTTGAGATTAGTCGTGTGTTGACAAAAATATAGATTCACAAATTGAGTAGAATAAATATTCATTTGTTGAATAGAATAACGAATTTATTAAAACATATAAAGCCGTGTTGATTAGTGATGCGCCATTTTGACGCGAACGATATTTATATCGATTATATTCGTTTTTGAATTTAAAACAGAATTGAATATATAACGATTTCGATTTGAATTGAATTGAAAACGATTTCGAAATGAATTGAATATATAACGATTTCGAAATGAATTGAATATATAATGATTTCGATTTGAATTGAATTGAAAACGATTTCGAAATGAATTGAATATAAAACGATTTCGAAATGAATTGAATATATAACGATTTCGAAATGAATTGAATATAAAATGATTTCGAATTGAATGGAATAGAAAACCAATTTGATTTTAATTGAATATATAATGAATTTGATTCAAATAGAAAACGAAACGAATTTGATTTGAATAGAAAATGAATTTGAATCGAATAGAGAACCAACTTGAATTAAATTGAATAGAAAACGAATTCAAATTGAATTGAAAGCGAATTGAAATGAACTCAAATTGAATTGAAATTTGAATTGAATTGAAATGAATTTTAAAACGAATTTATAAGGAAAAATTCAATTTTGATTTGAATTGAAATGGAAGTTGAAATGTTTTTGAAACGAATTCAAAACTATTTATAAAATTCATTTAAAAATAGAATCGAGGAAATATATATTATATATATATAATATAATGGCCTGAATAGAACGCGCCGCGCCGCGGCAGTTCGTGAATTTCGACCATTTATTTCAAACGGACATTATGGGAGATCCGACCGTCGGATTCTCCTAAAACCGGAACCGTTGGGTTCGTATCGAAAAGAACTTTCTAGCGAATATTAGAAATTCAAAATTTAACGGTTGGATTTGGAGATACGTCCAAATCAAATTTGAAAAAGGTCGCTGTAAGTGCAGTTCGATGGCCATTGTTGGAAATCGACTGTACGGGCCTTGATAAAATTATTAAAAATATCAATAATTAGTGTAAAATCATAAGAAATGATTTGAGAAAAATTGGGGTGAAAAACTCCATATTTGAAAAGATAAAATGGATTTTTATCGAAATGAACTAGTTTTGAACTAAATTTAAAACCCAATTTTTTTAAATAAATAAATTAGATTTAAAAAGGGGTTTTAAATAATCGGAATTTCTAATATATTTGATTGGATTTGAAATGGGTTTATCGTGAACGGTGTTTTAAATAACACTAGTTCTTTAACCCGATAATAAATAGAATGTGATTTGGGTTTATCGTGAACTGTGTTTTAAATAACACCTAGTTCTTTAACCCAGTCAAAGGAGTTTTAACGAATCTGCAATTAGGTTGAAATGTGAATTGATAATCTAAATTATCAAATTTGGAAAATGAACGAGAATGGAGTATTACCAGTTTTGCTCCAAAGCGATAGTTAAATCTTTAATTAGATTTGAACGTGAAATGGTAATTAATTTTACCGATAACACCACGGTGTTAGATATGGAGTATTACCAGTTTTGCTTCATGGGATGAATAGGTTGGGATTGGGAAATAAAATAAATAATTACTTCGGTGTAGTTCGCTAATCTCGACTAGTTTGGAAAACCATAATTTGGTTTGAAATGACATCCAAAGGAAGATTAAAGGATAAATTTCAAAGAATTTATCTTGGATAAAATTAATGGGAACCTTTCCCTAAGAATATTCTGAACGGGAATGAGGCATATGTTGTGTTTGTGTAACATTTGTTTTTAATATATGCGGGTTGTTCGGAAAGGCCGGGTTTATACCCATTCTGAATAACTGATTCGACGATATGTCGAAGATGAAGACGGTGGCTGAAGACCGGAAGTCTTCACATCGTTTGGGTAATTACTGACGATCCTGATTGGGCTGTACACCCAAGAGGATGGAAATAGTTGGTGGTCGTCCAGACGTACTTGTAGATGGATGGATATGCGAGGAAAGTGCCTCCGGTTTCGTTCAGACCCAGAACGGACTTGTAAATGGATTGTGTGTCTGACATTGGATTTTATTCTGTGTTGATTGATTTCTATTAAATATACATCTGTTTGGCGGCGGAGAATTTATTCTTTTGCTTAACGCCCTTCTCTGAGACGTACGAGCTCAGAGGTTGTATATCGATGGACATCAGTCGCATGGCATGAATTGCCTGTGTGGCACGCTAAGATGCAATGATCAAGGCTTCTGTTGAAAAGCAAAGTCTTGTGGTTGATGATCAAAGCACGGCCTTTGTGGCGTAGCTTTGTGTATAACGTGAATTCGCGAGCCTCACACCTCGGTATGAGTCAAAAACGAGATAAGGACTGCAGGGAGAGCACGACGTTTCTTTCTAGCTTTGGTGGTGTCAGTGACCTACCAGCCCTGACATATATATACTTTTCACCTTTGTGGTTTTTGGAATGAGGCGCCTCGATTATAGGTCTGTAAGGACCGGGAAACGTGTGTTCAGGCATAACTAATCCTCTAACGTAAGTGAGGACCGGCCCTGAAGATCCAGGGGTTGCCCAGAGTGCGTAACCCTGAGGCATTTGCTAGAGTGTCTCGAACGCGGAGAGGAGCTTGCCCCTTGCCTCGACTCATGACGGAAATCCAATTTCCAATACGTGTATTGCAGCTTTAATTGTAGAACTAGTATGGCGACATGATATATGGTACCCATGCCGTCTATGATTTATATTTATGATTGAAATTGTTTTGACACTATACACTTATTATAGTATCAAATGATTTGTTTTAAACGTACCAAGCATGTTTGGCTATTATAAGGGAAAACCCTATCCTCCGGCTTGCGTTGCATTGTGTGATGGGACCTGGGTCTTATAATAGCTTCATTTTTCGAAAAAGCATTGCGATTGTTTATTCTATGCACTGGTATTCTTGGGAGGAAACCCGTTCCGTGTTATACGGCGTGGTCCCTTGAATTACTCTCTTTTAAAGTAAAGTTTTAAATAACTGTTTTAGTTCTCACACTAGTCACATGACTGACCTGGAGTTTATTGTTTTAACCTAAACTCTGGGTGCCCCTATTTTCCGCACGGGCAGCTAGTTGTTTTGGTTTTGCAAATTTATATTCACAGGATCCTGGTTTATAGCTGGAATGATATCCGGAAAGCCCTGTACCCGTATATCACCTCCAGTTGTGCTTTGTTTTATTTTCCGCTGCTATGTAATTTAATGTAATCTCTGATATTTATCGAATGTAATTTATTCAATTATACTCTGTATATTCTTGTATTCTGATGGAATTGTTGTAATAGCAATGAAATGTTCTTCCGTCTGCGTTCTGTTTTGTCCTGTTCTCAACGATCAGGGGTTTCGAACGGTCTAGATCGGTTTAACGACTGATTCAGATCGAGCGAAACTCCCGGCCGTCACACTAAAGATAAGATAAGTACAAGCTAAGCGATAAAGGAGAAATTAAAGGACATACCCTCAAAAAGAAAAGGGTATCGTGAATGCATCTTCTCTTCCGTCTCCCAAGTAGCATTGCTCTCATCATCTCCCCATTGCACTTTGACTAGTCTGACCCCTCGATTCCTTAACCTCTTGATCTCCGACCCAAGAATGCGCGTAGGAGCTCGTCGAATTGTCGCATCACGCTCTATCTCCACCTCTCTAAGCAAGCTCGGCTCTACCACTTCCGCGGTCTCGTGCAAGCACTTCCTCAAATGTGACACATGGAATACGTCATGTACACCACTAAGTCTCTCGGGCAACTCCACTCTATACGCCATCCGTCCAATCCTCTCCTTAATAGGAAACGGCCCTACAAACCTTGGTGCTAATTTCCCAACGGACCCAAAGCGAACAACGTTTCGTAATGGAGACACTTTGACAAAGACCATGTCCCCAACTTCAAACTCGAGATCTGTCCTCCTCTTACCCGCATAAGATTTCTGCCTATCTTGCGCTGCTTTCATCCTCCTTCGAATCAAGTCGATCTTCTCCGAAGTCTCCCTAATCATATCGGGCCCAAGTAAGATCTTATCTGTATATTCCCACCAACATGTAGGTGAACGACAAGGTCGTCCATATAGAGCTTCGAATGGTGCCATACCAATGCTGGACTGAAAGCTATTATTATATGCGAACTCCACCAATGGAAGATGCTCTTCCCATGTACCCCCAAAGTCTAGGATACATAGCCTCAACAGATCCTCTAGAATGCGATTCACCCTCTCAGTTTGGCCGTCCGTCTGAGGATGATATGTGGTGCTCAAACATAACTGAGTCCCTACCGCCTCTTGTAAGCTTCTCCAAAATTCGCTAGTGAAAATAGGATCGCGGTCGCTCACTATGCTAGAAGGAACACCGTGCAAACGAACTATCTCTCGAACGTATACAGAAGCTAACCATGGAGCAGTCCTCTTACTCTTCACGGGAATAAAATGGGCGCTCTTAGTAAGTCTATCTACTATAACCCAAATTCCCGTATTACCCTTCCTCGATCGCGGTAATCCATCCACAAAATCCATCGAGATGCTTTCCCACTTCCACAGTGGAACTTCAAATGGGTGAAGCAACCCACCGGGTTTCTTTTGCTCCGCTTTTACTTGTTGGCACACCAAGCATCTAGCAACATACTCGGCCACATCTTTCTTCATGCCGGCCCAAAAGTAAACTCTCTTCATGTCTTTGTACATCTTGTCCCCGCCGGGATGAATGGTCATCTTCGAACGATGTGCTTCGTCAAGAATAGTCTTCCTTAGGTCATCGTCTTTTGGTACACAAAGTCTACTGTCCCTACGTAACCAACCCTTATCATCTAGGGTATACCTACGGAGATAGCTTGATGACTCCCCTCCTTTGAGCTTTTCTACTAACTCAACTAACTGTGGGTCGTCTCGCTGTGCCTCGCCAATCCGTCCCAAAAGCGTAGGTCTGACCTCCAAGGATGCTAGCAAACCGGGTACGAAGTCAACGGAAGGTCTAAAGTCAAACATAGAGATGAACTCTAAACTTCGCTGCTCAACAAACAAAGGACTTAAGGATAGTCTTTTTCTACTTAAGGCGTCTGCCACCACGTTACCCTTGCCAGGGGTATAGGCTATTTCGAAGTCGTAGGACGCTAAGAACTCCATCCACCTTTGTTACCTTAAGTTCAAGTCCTTCTGAGAGAATAAGTATTTTAAAGATTTGTGGTCAGTGAATAGTTCGAATTTCTCGCCAAGAAGATAATGACGCCAAGACTTAAGCGCGAAAACAATAGCGGCCAATTCTAGGTCATGTGTAGGATAATTTTTCTCATGCGCTCTCAACTGCCTTCCACCATAGGCTATTACCCTGCCCTCTTGCATTAAGACTGCGCCTAGTCCTGTCCCACAAGCGTCAGTATAAACGGTAAACGCCTTACTCCCGTCAGGCAATACTAAGACTGGGGCTGAAGTCAAAGCTCTCTTCAAACGTTGGAACGCATCATCACAATCTACGTTCCATGTGAAAACTAGGTTCTTCTTCGTCAAGCGTGTCAATGGAGCTGATATCTTTGCGAAGTCTTTGATAAACTTCCTATAGTAGCCAGCCAACCCCAAGAAACTTCTCACTTCGGTAGCATTTTTAGGAACCTTCCAATCTTGGATGGCCACCACCTTCGTGGGATCTGCAGCTATTCCTTCTTTGGAAACCACGTGTCCTAAGAACCGTACTTCCTTCCTCCAGAAGTGACACTTAGAAAATTTAGCCTTAAGGCTATGCGCTCGTAGGGTCTCCAACACTTCCCTAAGATGTAGGGCATGCTCTTCTTCATCCTTAGAAAAGATCAAGATGTCATCTACAAAGACTACCACAAATTTGTTAAGGTACTCCCTAAACACCCTACTCATCAAATCAACAAAATATGCTGGGGCGTTTGTCAAACCGAAGGGCATCACTAGCCATTCATAGAAACCGTCCGGAGTCCTAAAGGCAGTCTTGTCAATGCTATCCTCAGCCACTCTCAACTGATGGAAACCAGTGGCTAAGTCCAACTGCGAAAACACTGAGGAGCCAACTAACTGATCGAAGAGATCGTCAATCCTCGGCAGTGGGTGTCTGTTCTTCTTAGTAAGCTTATTAAGTTCTCTATAGTCCACACAAAGTCTAAGGGACCCATTCGCCTTCGTGGCAAATACTACTGGAGCACCCCACTCCGATATACTTCGTCTTATGAACCCCTTCTCAAGCAACTCCTTCACTTGCTTACCGAGTTCCCTCCTTTCACGTGGAGCCATGTGGCGTACTGGCAAAGATACTGGTTTCACATTATCCACAAGATATATTCGAAAATCTATCTCCCGCTTCGGAGGCAAGCCCTTCACCACCTCAAACACATCCGAATATTCTCGGACCACTCTAACAGATCGTAGATTTTCCTCAGACGCGTCAAGCGATTCTAGATAACTTAGCATAACCGAATTTATGGGATTACAAAAGATTTCGAGAGTGTTGCCAAGGCGAGTCACGAGCCTAACTACTCTCCTTTCACCAATCCATTCCTAAAATTAGCCCATAGCCCGTGAAGCCCAACACATAAGCATCACATCTAAATTCAACGCTAAGTATGGAAATTTTCAAATCCAAACACATCATAGACAAATAAGCTGAGCCCCCTATTGGATTCGAAACAACTAAGGGATCCTTTACTAAACTGGTGTTTAAGTGCAGTGATTCAACTAATGATGTAGAGATAAACGAATGTGATGCGCCCGAATCGAATAAGGTACGGACAGGATGATCAAATAGAAAATCTAAGCTTTCAACAGAAATGGTTCTACCTCGTTCCTGCAGCGGTGGGACCGCGAGAGCCTGAACTTGTCCCCTTGCCTGCCCTGGTGCCATAAGAGCCTGCACCTGTCCTCCCGAGGTAGCTCCTGCCCTCTGCCCCTTCTTTGGGCAGTCCTTCACTAAATGTCCCGCATCGCCACAATGAAAACAGCCTGTCTTCTTTTTCTTTCGGCAATCCTTGCTGAGATGGCCTGGTGTCCCACAGTTAAAACATTTCTTCTTTCCCTTGCCGTTATTGTCTTTACCACCCTTCTTGTTTTGCTGTTGTGGTTTCTTCTGATCCCCCTTCTTCTCGGGTGCCTTATCAGCTTTAGTGCCTTTCTCCTCGTGCATGAGTGCCATGTCTACTAGCTTCTCAAATGTGGCCCCCATAGGGATGTGGGTCATAGCCAACCCTTGCAACGGTTCATTCAATCCATTAACGAACCTCAGAGCCTTCTTCTCTGGCGTGTTTACTAAGTCCAAGCCAAACCTTGCTAACTGATTAAATTTGTTAACATATTCTTTCACTGATGAGCTTCCTTGCTTCAATGTCAAGTACCTTTCCATATATAGATTCTCTTCCGCCCTTGAGAGAAACTTTGCCACAAACCTACGCCTGAAATCCGCCCAAGAATCAACAGGACGCTCCCCATTAGTGACCTCCCACCAGAATGAGGCCTCTCCCTTCATCAACCAAGTTGCTAATCGAACTCTCCTCCCTTCTTCTACTTCAAAGATTTCTAGCAATTCTTCCACCTCCTTAAGCCAATCTCTAGCTTCCACAAACATTTCTGACCCTTGAAATGGTTTTCCACCCATAGCCTTGAATTCCTTGCACGTCTTTGCAAAAGTATCTACGCGAGGAGGAGGAGGAACGGGTGCAACTGGTGGTGGAGGAACATTGGCTGGACCTGCAGCGGCCCTAGCCTCTAATGACCTCCTATACCATCCGGGTATCGTCACACCGTCGGGTAGATTAAGATCTTCAGCCATGCTGAAACGAAAAAGGAAAGATTCAGAATGGAGAATTCGAAAGATAAAGATATGGGCTATTGGGGATTATGTTTTTTTTCTTAAAAACTTTTCTCTTTAAATTTCTCATTAAAACATGTTTTTGAAAGCACTTCTTCCAAAAGTAACTATTTTTCTAAAGTATTTTTATCTGTTCTGGTAACCTTAAGCTCTGATACCACGTGTAACACCCCGCGTCCATTAATGTCACTCACGAAGGGAATGCATTAACTTCCATGGAGGTTATAAGTGAATATAGAACAGATAGTAAATAGTACTTGGAAATCTAAAACTTCATTTTATTGCAGCGGAAATTAAACATGTTTGTTACACCATAAAACCATAAATCATAACCAAGTACAATATCCATCTTCATAAAAACAAAATACATAATCCATTACATAAATAGCCATTAAAAAGATAAAAAGCTGGACTTTACTTCAACGGTCAAAGCTTTCCAAAGAGAGATGAAGCAATTCAATCAAACTCCACTAGAGCTGGGCCCAACCTGAGGACCTAGAGGGGGAAAAAGGATAGAAATAGAGGGGGTCAGACATAAAGTCTGGCGAGTATGATAATTCTAACAATACTATTATCAAAATAACTAGACTAAGGCATAAGCTGGAAGACAAGTAAATGTCTATGAACTCTTAGGAAAATAAAGATAGCGTTTAAGATAACGTTAAAGATAACGGTAAAGGCACACCTAATTACTAACGAATGATTACTACACTGCACCGCACATTACTACACTGCACCACACCAGTCACCCTATTGTTTGATCCCACTTGCTTCACACAGAAACTTTATAAATAGCCTTACGTACCCCTAGCTGACTACATAGGTGCCGTCTGCCCCTATCTCCACTAGGTGTACCCCACTACCCACTTTCGATCGGCTCCCTACTCGTAGATACCCGTGCTGGCCCCACAGTGGGGTGTATCACTCCCCTAAAGTGGCAACCCGATACAACTTGAGAATGCACGGCTTATACCTACACGATGCAACAACGTCTTACCTACCAGCCCGGGTCCACACACGCATATGAAACCCGTTGGACTTGCGTTGCCACCGCTCCCCGTTTTGGCCTCTTACAGTCAAACCCAGCATGGGTGTCCCATCCTCGACTTGGATCGAGCCTACAAAGATACGTTTGGGATACTGGTCGAAATGGGCCCCCACAAGCTACCCACCTAAGCTTGTCACTAGTATATCCCACTTAACCCTCTTAGTCATGTTCATTTACATGTGTGTTTGGTTAAGTCTTACTAATCGTATTTCACATGCCACTAAGGGCACCCCCTAGATTCCTCGTGCCACCCAAGGCACCTACTTAACCCCCATGTCTCACTTTACATGTTTATCTGGTTAAGTAATCTTAATTCATTCAGGCCATAACCTCATAAAGACCTCTCACATTAGACTGGCATTTATGGCAGCTGGATTTGCCGGGCGGGTCCGGGCAGTCTTACACCATAAAAGAGTCTAACCTCGTGTCTTTACGACCGTTATGTTTTAGTTTAGTCCTAGGACCTCTCACATTGGGCTGACATTTGTGACCACTGGATTTGCCGGGCGAGTACGGGCAGGTTTACGTCACAAACGAGTCCAACCTCGTGTCCTAAGCATTGATTAACACTTAAAATCTTTTACCCCAGTTTTAATAATACCCTATTCAAATTATTAATTAAGTCAACTTTTAATGATGTCCATAATTGACTCAATTATGGCCATCCACTTATGGCATGCAAAATCATATCAATTGCACCCCAACTTTTTAATATTAAATCCTTAATATTACCCCTACCCCACGTTTATACGTTCGCTTATTCAATGCATAATATAGGCTAGAATTGTATAGTCTAACACCTAGCACAAAGATAAATTATCACAACATATAGACAATTAAAATAAATCTAATCATAATAGGGGTGAAACTTGCATAAACTACACATGTTAAGGATAAAAAGGTGTCAACTTGTTAAATGTCTCAATTTACATGATATGATCATAACCTAAATCTATACATAAACTTGCATATGGGGTTTTTAGGAAACATAATGATGGTGTGAATTAGCATAGGATATCACATATGTCATAGCATAATTCTAAATGTCATAATAGATGTCTTGGCATATGTTTATAACTTTTCTAATCAATCTAACTTGCATATGTAACTTGTCATATATATCAACATAACCCAAACATGATGATTTAATTAATATGAACTAACTAGCATAGATGGTAACATCATGGCCTTTTTAACATGTATGATTCATCACAACTTAGCATAGAAACTTTCAACATACATAACATCATCATAGCATGATTTACAACATATAAGATATCATCATCACATAACATTGGATTTACAATATACATGATAGCAAAAGGGGTTTACAACAACATATATGATAATTCACATCATCTACTCATAATCCATTCATAACTCAACCTAATTAAAATGATAATAATCTTGTTAAGATCATCATACTCACTATTTAGAGAAGAAAAGAGAGAGTTTTGCTTTGCTTTAGGGTTGAGAGAATTAGAATTGAATTTTCTTTTCTTCTTTCTTAGTTGGCGGCGGCTCCATTGATTTCCATGGCGACGGTAACTATTCTATTTTAATTAGGTTTAGGGTTAGCATTAGGATGTATTTATAGGTGTAGGAAGTTTAATAGGACCATTAGATTAACCCTGAACCATGAGAACCAATCAAATGCAAAATCTGCATTTGAGCGAATCGGCCCACGGGTTGACAACCAAACACCCTGGATTAACCCCTAGTCGACCCAACTGGGCTTGGGTCGACCTCAAAAATGGGCCGGTTCGGTTATTCCCCCTCCCAATTCGCTGTTTTGAACTTTTTCGCATATTTATTTATTAAATTTTTAATTTATATATGTATATATATCAATATATATATTTCTCTGCGCAACCCATTTCACTTAATTCTTATCTAAAAATTAAGTATACTTTAATTTGTGAATTTTAATGTTATAAAATTACGGGGTGTTACAGGTTTTCATCAGCTTAGAGTGGAAGCCGAAAGGTATAGCTAAAACTGCATTTCGGACGCCGTCTGGATTCTATGAGTGGTTGGTCATGACATTTGGGTTGACCAATGCATCAGCATATTTTTTGGATCTTATGAATAGAGTATTCAGAGATCAGTTGAATAAGTTTGTTCTTGTGTTCGTGGACGATATACTTATTTATTCGAGGACAGAGGAAGAACACAAGGAACACTTGAGGATAGTGATGGAGGTGTTCAGAAAACACCAATTGAAAGCGAAGTTTTCTAAGTGGCACTTCTGGAGAAGGGAAGTGAGATTCTTGGGCCATGTCGTTTCAGAGAATGGTATTGTTGTGGATCCTGCGAAGGTGGCTACGGTACAAGATTGGTCTATGCCCAAGAATGCAATGGACATAAGAAGTTTCTTAGGGTTAGCTGGATATTATCGTAAGTTTATCCAAGACTTCTCCAAGATAGCAGCACCGTTGACTCAGTTGACCAAGAAGAATCAAGCTTTCGTCTGGGACGAAAAGTGTGAAAATGCATTCAAGAGTCTAAAGGAAAATTTCACATGCGAACCAGTGTTAGTCATTCCTAAGGGGAATGAAGAGATGACGGTATACACGGATGCATGTGGTACCGGACTAGGTGCTGTATTGATGCAAGGAGGGAGGGTTGTAGCTTATGCAACTCGGCAATTGAAACCACATGAGAAAAAGTATCCTACCCATGATTTGGAGTTGGCAGCGATCGTGTTTGCATTGAAGATGTGGAGACATTATCTCTTGGGAGAAAGATTCGAGTTGTTTACTGATCATAAATCGTTAAAGTATCTCATCTCTCAGAGGGATCTAAACCTCCGACAGCAAAGATGGTTAGAATTCCTAGCTTCCTATGATTTCGACATCGCATATACACCAGGAAAGGGAAATGCGGTGGCTGATGCATTGAGTAGAAGATATGCCAGTTTAGGGGCTATGTTTCTAGAATGGAAGCAACTGGAGTACATCGCGGGGTATGATTTCAGGCCAAAGTGCGAATTGGATCTAGAAATGTTAGCAAGTTTGACGATCAGACCCACTTTGATTGATTGGATTGGTTCCAGTCAGAGGGACGATCCTAACCTATTGGAAATCATCTCAAAGTTAGGGATGCGGATCAACGAAGATATGAACAAGTATGGGCTTGATCGAGATGGATGGCTTAGGAAGAATGGAAGACTAGTTGTACTCAATGTCAATGGATTGAGAGATGAAGTGCTTAGAGAATGTCATCAATCAAAACTGACTATACACCCCGGTGATAACAAGATGTATCGAGACATAAACCAGACCTACTACTGGGAAGGGATGAAAAGAGACATTGGGAAGTTTATATCCAAATGCATGAATTGCCAGCTAGTTAAAGCGGAGCAAAAGAAGCTTAGTTGTTTGTTGCAACCATTAGAGATTCCAGAATGGAAATGAAGTCTCGATGGATTTCATTGATGGGTTACCAAGGACTAGATAGGGACATGATAGCATTTGGGTTATTGTGGACCGATTGACTAAGAGTGCATGGTTTATACATGTCAAGTCGAATAGAAAGGCAGCTAAGTTAGCTAAACTATATGTAAAGTGGGTAGTGAGATTCCATGGAATACCCAAAGGCATTGTGAGTAACCGAGATCCATTGTTCACTAGTGGATTTTGGAAGAGCTTACAAGAGGCATTAGGTTCAGAATTACATCTCAGTACCGCGTATCATCCTCAAACCGACGGTCAAACAGAGAGGGTGAATCGTATATTAGAAGACCTCTTAAGAGCCTGTGTATTGGATTTTGGTGGATCATGGAATGACCATTTGCATCTAGTAGAGTTTGCATGTAATAATAGTTATCAATCCAGTATTGGTATGGCTCCATTTGAAGCTTTGTACGGAAGACTGTGCAACTCACTGTCATGTTGGTTAGAAACTGGTGAGAAGTTTGTGCTTGGACCAGATGTGATAAGAGAAAGTTCAGCTAAGATTAAGGTTATCCAATAGCGAATGAGGATTGTCCAAGATAGGCAGAAAAGTTATGCTGGTAAGAGGAGAAGAGAATTAAAGTTCTCCATTGGCGACTTGGTGTTTGTCAAGATTTCTCTGTTGAAGAGCTTGATACGATTTGGCAGGAGAGGCAAGTTAGCACCAAGAATTGTTGGTCTGTTCCCAGTTCTTGAGAAAATTGGGAATTTGGCATACAAAGTTGAATTACCATACAGGATGGCAGGAGTTCATAACGTATTTCATGTTTCCAGTTAAGGAAGTTCGTGCATGACCCAGATGTGGCTATTTCACCTGATCAGTTGGATGATATCGAAGTTGAACCCGAGGCGGTTGGGACCGCAAGCCTATGCGTATTGTTAGGAACGATACGGAGCAACTTCGAAGGAAAGCAGTGAATCTAGTCAAAATTCAGTGGGGCGAGAATGAGAATGACTGTACTTGGGAGACAGAGGAGAGCAGTAGGAAGACGTATCCAGAACTCTTTGCCTGGTAAGATTTCAGTTTCGATTTAGTCTTTCCGCATGCTAGGATAGGCTTGTTTTGCATGTTTGATTGTTGTATGTGGCTGGTAGGCATGCGGGATCCTTTGTATGTTTTGGGTTAAGGAATTTCGGGGACGAAATTTCTTGGGGGGGGGGGGGGGAGGACTGTAACGACCCGCATTCTAGGCATCGAAGGATCGTAGGATATTTATTTCTTTCACATACGAAGTCGTATGGTCATGTAACTTTGGAAGAAGACTATTGGGGTCATTTCCCATGTTCCTGATTTTTCCCGATTTTTAAATGACCGTTTTGCCCCTAGATGATCTTGTTTCAGCCATAACTTTTGATTGGAAAGGAGTTTTGACCTGAAACCACTTCCATTAGATTCGGATGATGGTTTACCTTTCCTTAGAGTGGTCATATGTGGAAAACGGACTTAACGTTTGGGAGATATGGCTGAAATAGGGTTTAGAAGGTGAAAAACTGCTTAACCTGGCCAAATGAGGTGATTAGTAAATGGGCCCCTAACCCATTCCAAAATTAGGGTTATGGGGAGGCTTAAATGAGTTAGGTTTTAATTTCATTTCAGTTTTCTAGCCGCCATTTACTTCCTAAGAACCCTAATAATGGCCTCCAACCTCTAAAACATCTCCAAATCACTTTCTAATCAAGGATTAAGCTAAGCAACATCAAATCAAGACAGACTAGCACAATAATCGAGGTAGAGTTGTTGTGTTGCATTGGTATTCGCGCCCAAACAGAGATATTTTCAGATTTGATATATTCTGTGGCTAAGGTGAGTGATTAGCATTGCTTTTACACTAATTACAGTTAATAAGGGTGATTAGTGTTAATTAGCGAATTTAAGCATGATTAAAATCAGGAAAAATATTTATAAATTTTAAAATATTGTTTTAGGCCTCTGTTAGAATGTTTAGTTAATTTGGTTAAGTTTTTCTAATCATATCATTAGTTTTGCTTAAGCACGCTTAAGGGAAAAATATGGGATTTTGGCTATGTTTGATCCCTTTTAACCTATCAAGTTGTTGTTTTAATGATTGTAGTTGACGTTATAGGTTCCTATGACTGTTTGGTATGAATTGTGATTGTTTATAATAGATAGAATGGTCGAAAATGCCGTCGAGTGGCGAATAAACAGTCGCAGCAAGTTGCAGGAAAAGTGCAGGCTATGACCGAACCGGATCTGTGGGGACTAACCGAACCGCCCTGGGGAGCATTTCACGACCCGACCACTTGCATATAAAGCTCTAAGATCCGACCCTCTCGTGAAATGTGGTGCAATCCGATCCGATGGGGGCATTACCCTCCGAACCGATCCGCCTGCCAGACTAAGGAAGCTTGACCCCAAACTGAGGCATCATCACAATCCGACCCAGAGCTGGAAACACCCACGAACCGAACCGAGGTGGACAAGAGCCCATGAACCAAACAGAAGTGGTGAAGCCGACCCGACCCGAGCAATCCGATCCGAAACAGGATGGTGACTGCGAATCGAACTAAGGAGCTTCTACATGAAGTATCAACTATGAACCAAATGTAGACCGATCCGGTGACGACCAAAAAACCCGAGATGCAAAGGAAGTCCAAATGAGTAGTTTTGACTGGGGATCCAGATGGGAACCAACGAGTGAACTTTATGATTGGGCTATTATGTGGGACGTGTGCTAAGGGGTTGTTGATGTCTATAACTTTGGATCACTACGTGTAGGGGGTACATGAGCGGATTTAGGGCCATAGTGGCCTAGGTACGACTAAAAGGGCTATAGACCAATGAAGTGGGGTTATTTGTAAATATTTAGTCATGGCTCCATGAGGTAAGCTTGGTGGTAGCAGTAGTTGTACTAGTCAAACTCCGTCACTACTTCGATGGGTCTAGTGATTGATAATGGTGGACATCGTATGCTTTACGAACTGAGTGAGAGATGTGAGGATGGTTGGTATGTTTGATTGTTTGCCTTCATTATGACATGCACACCACTCCCCCATTATCTTTATACCATGTTTAGTGTCACCTTGGAGTATTGTACGGTATGTAGTGCTAATTCTTTGGTTGCAGGTTTAGGTATGGTTTAGTATACCTATTATTGCTCTGTTTTGCTGCTTATCGCTCACACCAGACTTTTTGTCTGACCCAGAGTTTTATGTCTCTTCTTATTACTCTGGGTGCTCTCACGAGCAGACTAAAGACAAGTTAGCTGGTGATGCACGAGTGGTTGTACCGGAGATGAGCAGGAGGCTTCCACGTATGATATATATAGATATTTTCCCTGTGTCGCTGCTGGTCACTACTTTGGGCATTAGTAGTGCACCCTTCCTTTCTTTTGCGTTAGAGACTGTTTAAAAATTGTAATAATGATGATGTGGAACATAAGCTGTATTTGGATTTTCCGCTACCATGATGTTTAATTTCCGCTTATGCACTGTCTCACCTGGTTTATGTCAAGTATGTTATTATTATATTTTGTTCTCTGCGCTGTGAGATATTCTACAGGATCCTTGTTAGTTCTTGTCTTCTTATTATTTCTTATGACGTCCGTTCTGTACTAGTTAGACATCGGTACAATGCACTTTCCTTAAAAAGTCGGCTGGTGCGGGGCGGGTCGTCACAAAAAATCAAATCCTTTTATATTTAAAAATAAATTCTTTTCTAAATTAAAGATCTAAACTTTACACGTTTATAAATCTCGTCTTTCTTTAAAAAAAATCTTGCTTTCCATAATATAAAGACCATATTTTTATACCGTAAAAATCGAATCTTTAAAGTATTAAAATTTCTATTAAGAATTATAACTTTATCTATATATAAAGTCTAACTTTCTTTACATTAAAATCATCATTTTATTTTCAGTTTTGTATAAGCAAAAATAATTAAAGAAACTGAAATGAAATAAATAAAATTTACCTTTGTTTTGAAGAGGGGGGAGGGGGGTTTCCGCCGCCATCGACTGAAGTGGAGAGGCGGAAAGGGTTCGCTGAGGCGTAGGGGGTTGGACTGGCGGAGGTGGCTGCTATGGATTGGGCACGGCTATTGGGGGTTCGAGGGCGGCGTCTCGGGTTTGAGGGGAGGAGAGAGAAACGAGGACGAAGGGAGAAAGCTGGGCGGCGCGAGGGGAGGGGCGCGCGATGGTGGGTAGCGGCGTCGATCATCGATAGGCTAGGGTTTTTTTTTCATTCGATTTTGATTGAACGGGTAGGGGAGAGAAAGTGAGGTGAGGGGAGAGAGTTATATAATATATATATTTAATAATTTTAAATTACTTTATCTCTCCAAAAAGTAACTTTAAATTTCGATCTCAAAACAGGACCCACCGCCTGTCGTCCCTAGCTAATTATCCCCATTCCGAACACAATGGTATATGTATCGTAAGCCAGTTTGGCTGTTTTGATCAGTTTCCGTCAAAATCTATATATTGAATTTGAACGCGCATTTCAATATACCTGGGCCACATACGAACTCTAAAAATTCTACAAAAATATTTTCTAGCTTCGTATTGAGGATGTAGTACTAACAAAACTAATTTTGTCAAATTATGAGACCGTTTGAAAAATGGCCATTTTCTGGTCGATCGAAATTGACTTAAACTGTCAAAACACGTTTTACTTCGCCACGCTCACATATTGATTCAGAAAATTATGCAAATTGGAATCTAGAAATAATATGACATTCCGGATCCAACAAAAGTGGTTTCGTTGAAAACGAAGGTCTTTTGCAAAATTTCCATTTTTAAGGGCCAAAATTCCATAGCGACTATTCTGAAATTTTCAACTGGGCATAACTTTTTTTTCCAACTATGAATTTTCAATTTTTCGGATTTGTTGGAAAGATATTTTCAATTAGATTCTAATATTTTTGGTTTCATTAAAATCCGGTTTATTTTGAATCCTGTACATTCATTTCAACTTTGAAATCGAATTTTCGAACTACCACGCCATTTTTAATTCCTTTTATAATTAAAACAAAATATTTATATTCTAACGACGATTCAAATAAATATATACGTTCTATTTCTATTCAAAATAAATTTCTCCTCGTTATTATTTAGAATAAATCATTTTAAATATTCAAAATTCATCAAAATTGCCAAAATAAAATTTTTAAATTGGCTCAGATTTCCGGGTTATTACAACCGTACCACTGATTTCCACCAATATATAACCTCTAAGCTCGTACGTCTCAAAGAGGGGTGTTAAGCAAGAGAATAAATTCTCCGCCACCAAACTGATATATATTTAGCAAAGATCAACGAATACAGTATAAAGGAATACAATGTCAGACACACTATCCATTTGCAAGTCCATTCTGGGTCTCAACCAAACCGGAGGCTCCTTATTCCTCGTCCCATATGTCCAATACAGGAGAGAGGCACTCGCTTATCCGGTCGATCTCCAAGTACGTTTAGACAATCGCCACTCATTACCTTGTCTTGGGTGTACATCCCAATCAAGGCATCAGTAATCATCTAAACGATGTGAAGAACTCTTGTCTTCAACCACCATCTTCATCGTCGTATTAACTATTCAGAATGGGTTAAACCCGGTCTTTTTGAATAATTCGTGTATCTTATAATCAAGTGCTATAAAAACACATCATACGCCTCATTCCAATTCAAAATATTCTTTTATTCAAATATTCAAATCTTTAAGGAAAGGTTCCCATTAATTTTACCAAAGATAAATTCTTTTAAATTTTCTCTTTAATCCTCCTTTTTATATCATTTTCAAAAGATTTTATTCACTAGTCGGGATTAGCGAACCTTACCACAGTAACCATTTATTTTATTAACCCAATCTCAACCTATTCATCCCACGGAGCAAAATTGGTAGTACTCGATATCTAACACCCATTGTGTTATCGATAAAATTAATTACCATTTCCCATTCAAGTCTAATTAAAGATTTAACTACCGCTTGGAGTAAAATTGGTTGTACTTCATTCTCGATCATTTCATGAATTCGATAAATTAAACTATCCCATTCGCATTCCAGTCTAATTAAAGATTCATTAAAAATCTAATTCGTTTTTAATCTCAAAAATCGTTAATTAATGATTATTTAAATTTAAGAAATTAATCTTATGTTTAACTGGGTTAAAGAACTAATGTCATTTAAAGCACAGTTCCCAATAAACCCAAATCAGCTTCCATCAACCATGGAATCTTCACAGAAAACAGATCAACATATAATTGATATAAATTTCCGTGTCCGATCAATACTATATATGGAATAACTGTAAAGCCATTTAAATTCCTTATACAGTAACGGTTTTCCTTCACAGAAGCTCATCTCGATTATTACCAAATCGAATTCCAATCAGTTCCAATTTAATATATTAAGTTGGAAAAGTATACTTTGGAAAATTTTCATTAAACCTTAATAAAAAGATTTATAAATCCTAAGTCATCTCTTCACTGTTAATTGTGTTAATGAACAAGTCATATTTAAAACACCGTTCATGATAAACCCAAAAATCCAATTTCAATTAATTATTAATTAATTGGTAAACTTCTCTAAATCTTATTTAAAAGATTTATTCTTTTCTCATCGGGGTTTAAGAACAGTGTTAATAAAGACACCATTCATGAAAAACCCAAAATCCAATTTGATATTAAATACAAGGCTCTGAATAGAAATTATATCGGCTTATATTCAATATCAAATTCTGAAACCAACAAATATCGTATTGGGAATAACGATATCTATATATATATATATCTTCCAAATTCCTCAACAATATTCGTATAATCACGGAATCCAATATCAAAATATCCAAAGATAATTCCCATTCCAAATACATTCCAATTTATTCATTGGAAAATTCTGGTTATATTAAATTCATTTATAAATCCATTTTATTATTTATGAAAATAATTGGAATTTTATTTTAGTTTTTAACTAGTTCATTTCGATAAAAATATTTTTTTATCCTTTCAAAATTGGAATTTTTCATCAATATTCTTTCCAATTAATTTAGTATGATTTTTCAATATTTTTAATCATTTTATTAAGGCTCGTACAGTCGGTTTCCAATAACGGCCACCTAACTACATCCATAAAAACCTTTTCTGAAATTGATTTGGACATAATTCCAAATCCAACCATTCAAATTTAAATCTCTTAAATTCGTTCGAAAGCTCTTTTCGGTACGAACCCAATGGTTCCGGTTTTAAGAGAATCCGACGGCCAGATCTCCTGTAATGTCAATTTAAAGTCAACACTCAGAATTCGCGAATGGTCGCGGCACATCTTATTCAAACCATTAATATGTACAAAATATACATAATATATATTGCGTTCAAAACATATTTTACAAATTCGTTTTAAAAACGATTCCCTCTTTCATTTCAATTTTAAATCAAAGTTGAATACTCCTTATTATTATAATATTTAAATGATAATATTTTCAAAATATCAGAATTTGAAATCATTTCCTTTTCGATATTCATTATAAAATCAATAAAATCGATATAAAAGTCGTTCGTGTTAAAATGACGCAAATCTAATCAACATGGCTTCACATATTTCAGTATTTTTGTGTCCATCCAAAATCGGACATCAAATTCACGTTTTAATCCCTTACTGAATATTATTTTAAAATGTTCGTTATTTTCAAATTGGAATGAGACCCAATCAATTATCATATAATTTGATTTATATGGATTACATACATCCAAGGTTTTAAATCTTGGATATCGGTCGCATTTCGTCTTGGGGATTTTATAGACTCGGTCTCGTATCGGGGGAGATCTCGGATGAGATGAGTCTAACTCGGGAGTTTGTCCCGGATTTTCATCTCAGGTCTGAAAGTTCATATCGGAACAATCTCGGGGTACATGATATGTTAAAAATGATATTTTAACAAAATGATTTTTATGAATGCTATTAAAAACATCGTAACTTAAACCTAAAATGCAAAATAACTTTATTATTCTTTATTTTGCGAAAGATCATTTATACTCTAAATCGTAATATGCTTAAAGCAGAAATATTTTCGACAAGAAACATCAAAAGGATCCAAAACATTAAAAAAATTAGCATAAATAGACCATAAAATACATAATTTCATAATTAACATGTATGTAAAAAGACAAATAGGAAAATCATAAGCATTGTAAAACATATACGAACATACAATATAGTCATTTAACATGCAAAATGTAAAATAACAAAAGATTGATATGGCAAGATTTGAGTTTTTTTAATTATATTTCTAGTTTAGGCACAAATTTAAATTTTAACCAAAAAAACTAAGATCTCAGACGATATTCCAGTATTTCGTCTCGGTCGATATATCGTTCGATATTGCAATATCTCGGGCGATACATTTGAAAGGAGATTTAGAGTGATATTTGTTGTTTCGTTTCGAAAGGAGCCCAAAACGAGATCTCGGAGGAGATCTCGGGCGATATTTGCGAGATTTGAAACAGTGCATGCACACATGTACACAACAATAATGATAAACAATCATCCATCATCCAGAGTGCGTTACACCACTGCATAAGCATTAAATATAAATAATTAACGCTTACTACTGTCTGTCAACCAATCGATTGAATACAACTAAACAATTGGGATTAGTGTACGCCAAATATCATCCCAATACCCATGAGGGGTTTCAACCAACAAATACTGAATATTATTTGTGCAGTTGGGTGATGTATAAAATTTATCGTCACACGTAATGTCAGTTAAATTGGTGTACATAAACAAATCGTCCGATTTGCAAATGAATATTTATTTTCATTCCAGGAGAAATTTATGTCGTTCATATATACGTTAAAAATTATTATTTTTATGATAAAATATTTATTTCAACAGTTGACTATTTTATATAGTTCATACATTCAATAAAAATGATATTTTTTGTTCAAATATTTTATTCAACACATGAACATTTTATATAGTTTATTTCAGAAAATTTTGGCATTATAACGTACGATATTTGAACCGGAGTAATGTCTAGCATTAACCTTCTCCTGGTAATGGCTCGCGCCATACACAATCACCAATTATAATCAATATACCACAATACAATCAATAACCAGAATACAGTCAATTTATAACCGCAATTCAATCCATACCAACAAACAACCATGGTTTGTACAAATAAATAGTGTCAGGAGCTACTAAGCCCCATCTGCAACCTAGTATATATTTAACTGTAAAAATTTTGAGTGAGAAAGAGTTCTCACTTTGGGATCCACTCCGCCACGCTTTTCTGACTTTCTGAACTGCTGTTCTGATCCCAAAATTTGCAAATGAGCTCAAATCTTCATACGATCTTTTTTTAGCTTAAACGCGCCATTCCGGACAACTTTCGCCTAGTGGACTTTCTTCCGAAAAAGTTCCATTTTGCAGGAATTCGCGAAAAGACATAAATTGGACTGCTCAATTTAGACGAGTGTGACGGCCCGCCCCGCATTAACCGACATTTCCCCCGAAAATGCGTTGTACACATGTCCGCTAGCACGGGACGATCGTCAAAGAAAAAAAGAAGATGAAAGAACTAACAAAGAAACCTGTAGAATGTCTCACAGCGCATGGAATAAAATATAATAGTAACATAATTGACATAAAATAGGCGAGACAATGCATAAGCTGAAAACTAAAACCATCATCATCATAGCAGCGGAAATCCAAAATACAGCTTATGATCCAACATCATTATTACAACTATAAAACTATCTCTAAAGCAAAAGAAAGTAAAAGAAGGAGGTACACTACTAATGCCCAAGCAGTGACCTTCAACAACACAAGGAGAATATCTATATATCATACGTGGGAGCCTCCTGCTCATCTCCGGTACAGCTACTCGTGCATACCACCTAACCTGTCTCTAGTCTGCTCGTTTAGGAGCACCCAGAGTAAGAAGAAGATACATAAAACTATGGGTCAGACAAAAGTCTGGTATGAGCGATAAGCAACAAAACAGAACAATAACAGGTATAATCCAATCATACCAGAACCTGGACCTGCAACCGAAGAGTTAGCACAACATACCGCTCAATACTCTAAGGTGCCACTAACATATGGTGTAAAGAATACGGGGGTGGGGGTGTGCATGTCATAGTGATGGAAAACAATCAAGCATAGCAACAATCCTCACATCTCTCAAACAGTGCGTAAAGCATACGATATCCACTATTTGGTCACCTAATCCTTTGGGCCCTGACGGAGTCCAACCCCGTACAACTATCACTACAAGCCCACTATACGTCTCTCAGTGGTGAACCAAAGTTATGAATACCGACAACCCCTTTGCACACGTCCCGCAGCAAAGTCCAATCGTGAAGTTAACTCGTTGGTTCCCAACTGGATCCTGAGTACAAACTTCCCATTTGGACAACTTTTGCATCTCGGGTTTTGGTCTTATCCGGATCGGTTCAGTTCCTGTTCTTCACTTCAACTCATACTTCTAGTTCGGATTGTGGTTCACGCCTCAAACCTAAGCATCTCGGTTCGGATCGGAATACCCCCTACGGATTGGATCGTGGCCCCTGCTTCGGATCGGTTCGAATCATCTCTGGAGCATCAGATCTTGACTTCAGGCAAGCGGTTCGGTTCTCCTTCCCAAGCACTCCGGATCGGGTCGAGCCTCTCAAGTCCATCCCTGGTGCATCGGTTCGGGACGAGTGACGCGGTTCGGATCGGGTGCTCTCTTCCGGTCGTGCCACCATGCTCAGGTCGGATCGTGGAGCTTCAAGTGCGAGCGGTTCGGATCGTGCTTCCCCCTCCGATCCTATCCGGTTCGGGTAATTTCCTGCACTTCTTTCCAGCGACTGTTTTACGCCATTCGACTGTGTTTTCGACCAATATAACTATTCTAAATATTCAAAATGCATACCATACAGCCATAGCAACATGTATAAACATCCACAAAAAGCAAAACAACAACTTGGTAAGTTAAAATGGATCAAACATAGCCAAAATCTCATATTTTTTCCTTAAGTGTGTTTAACAACAACTACTGATACTATTAGTAAAACTTACCAAATCAACCCAAATTTCTATCAGAGCCCTAAAATAATATTTTAGAATTTTACAAATTTTTCCAGATTTTTATGATGCAAAATTTCGCTAATTATCACTAATCACCCCTTAATCCCCTAAATTCTGGGATTAGCAAAATTAGTCCAAATTATCCCAAATTCATATCAGAGGCATAAAATAATATTCTGGAATTTTACAAATTTTTCTAGATTTTTCTGAGTTATAATTTTGCTAATCTTCGCTAATTACCGTAATTAGCCATAATTAGTGAAAAACAATGCAAATCACTCACCTTAGCCACAATTAAAATCTTAGATTTGAAACTCTAATGTTATGAAACAGATCCCAATGTATTCCAGCAGCCCTATCTCTGATTTGACGCTAATCCGCCTTGATTTGGTGTTGATTTGCTTAATTAGTGATTAGGAATGATAAAAATGGTGTTTTGGGAGCGATTTAGAAGATGGAGGCCATTGCTAGAGCTCAAGGGAGGTTTGTGGCAGCTGGAAAAATGAATAGGAACTATTCTCTAACTCACTTCAGTCCTCCCATAACCCTAATCCCGAAATGGGTCATGGGCTTAGTTGTTAATCACTCTAATTAGGCCCGGTTAAGTTGATTTTCACCTTCTAAACCTTGTTTCAGCCATATCTCCCAAACGGTGAGTCCGTTTGGCTAATGTGACCACTCTACGGAAAGGTAAACCATCATCCAGATCTAATGAAAGTGGTTTCAGGTCAAATCTCCTTTCCAATCAAAAGTTATGGCCGAAACAAGATCAGCTAGGGGCAAAACGGTCATTTAAAAATCGGGAAAAATCATGAACAAAAGAAATGACACCAAAAGTCGTCTCCCAAAGTTACATGACCATACAACTTGGTATGTGAAAGAAATAAATAATCTACGATCCTTCGATGCGTAGAATGCGGGTCGTTACACTCTCCCCCCTTAAGAAATTTCATTCCCGAAATTCCTTAACCCAAAACATACAAAGGATCCCGCATGCCTACCAATCACATACAACAATCAAACATGCAAAACAATTAAAACAAACCTACGGAAAGACTAAATCGAAACTGAAATCTTACCAGGCGAAGAGTTCTGGATACGTCTTCCTAATGCTCTCCTCTGTCTCCCAAGTACATTCTTTCTCTCTCCACCACTGATCTTTGACTAGATTCACCGCTTTCCTTCGAAGTTGCTTCGTATCATTCCCAACAATATGCATAGGCCTGCGGTTCCCAACCGCCTCGGGTTAAACTTCGATATCATCCAACTGATCAGGTGAAATAGTCACATCGGGGTCATACACGAATTTTCTTAACCGGGAAACATGAAATATGTTATGAACTCTTGCCATCTTCTCTGGTAATTCAACTTTATATGCCAAATTCCCAATTTTCTCAAGAACTGGGAATGGACCAACAAATCTTGGTGCTAACTTGCCTCTCCTTCCAAATCATATCACATTCATCAACGGAGAGACCTTGACGAACACCAAGTCGTTAACGTAGAATTCCAAATCTCTTCATCTCTTATCGACATAAGTCTTCTGCCTATCTTAGGTAGTCTTCATACTCTGTTGGATAACCTTGATCTTGCCTGAAGTCCTTGTTATTATTTCTGGTCTAAGCTCAAATTTCTCACCATTCTCCAACCAACACGATGGTGCCTTGCACGGTCTTCTGTACAAAGTTTCAATTGGAACCATACCAATACCAGGCTAATAACTATAACTCAACTAGATACAAATGGCCATCCCATGACCCACCAAAATCCAATATATAAGTTCTCAAAAGATACTCTAGTATACAATTCACTCAAATACCATCATGACCCGACCTAGTCCTTGCTAAACCATCAATATAATCCATTGAGACTTGTCCCCATTTCCATTTAGGAATTTCTAATGGTTGTAACAACCCACTAGGATTCTTTTGCTCAGCTTTAACTAACTGGCAATTCATGCATTTAGACAAAAACTTCCCAACGTCCTTATTTATCCTTTCCCAATGGTAGGTCTGATCCATGTCTCAATACATTTTGTTACCACCGGGATGTATAGTCAGTTTCGAGTAATGATATGCTCTAAGCACTTCATCCCTCAGTCCATCTACGTTGGGTACAACTAGTCACCTATTATTTTGAAGCCATCCTTCTCGATCAAATCCTTGCTTGATCATTCTCTTTCCATCGATACCCATCTCTACCCTAGAGATGATTTCCAATAGGTTAGGATCGTCCTTCTAACTGGAACCAATCCACTCAATCAAAATCGATCTAATCGTCAAGCTTACTAGCGTTTCTGAATCTAATTCACTCTTGGGTCTGAAATCATATCATGTGATATACTCTAGTTGCTTCCAACCTAGAAACATAACCTCTAGACTGAAATGCCTCCTACTCAGTGCAACTGTTACCACACCTAAATCCTTTGCTATGCCCACTCTGCCCTATGAAGTCATGAAAACTTCACGGTACTGGCTCATAGCCTTGCTACGATCACTCTGCCCCATGGAGTAATGACTACCCCACTGCACTGATACGTAGCCTAATGTCCGTCTATACTACCATCTCTTTGTTCCCCATCGCTAGAACCCTACAGGCGATAGTCTACTCAAGAAAAGAAAGATAGGGATGAACATAGCAACCATAACATCCATCAAACAAGTTCTACCTATCACCTACTAAAGCCATGAACACGTCGACACCTACATGACTAGTCTAACCAATCCCAATATGTCGATTCTTGCATGTCTGGTCCAACCAACATGAAGAACTAATGGAAGCCCAGCCTCCAAACGGACTACTGTATGTCCAACATCCGTTTTATCCTCCAAGGATAACTAGATCACGTCCAACGGATCCAAGGTAACGGGCGTCCCCAGATACCCCTGCTTTAAGTCCACCTAAAATACTTGAGTCCAACCTAAGTCTATCCATTATCTTGCTGCCCTCTCGAGTCTAACTCGAGCCAAATCCAATTCCTTGCAGCCTTCTCGAGTCCAACTCGAGTCAATCTATAACTCAGACCCAGTCTTGAGTATCCATTACCGACAAACTCTAGTCCAACGTGAGTCGTCTCCCTATTTGTTGCATCTCTAAGATCAACGAACACCCATTTTCTTTTATGAGTTCAAGTCCAACTTGAATTGTCCTAATCTTCGTTGCATTTTCCATGATCAACGAACACATCCTATTTCTTCAAAGTTCTACTATCCAAAGAGAACATCAGCATAGGGTCCTAAACAATCCATTACTTTGCATCTTTCTCGAGTCCCAGTCGAGCCATCTCATAACCCTATCGATTCTAACTCGGGACAGTCTATACCATTGAACATTCTTATCATGTCACGGCTGCCCATCACTCCTCCAGTAACTCAAGATATCATCCAATGAAGAATCGCAACAACTATTTATCTCTCACGCAAAGCATCCTAGTCGAACTCGACATTCCCCAAGCACAAGCCCCAAAGGCCTAAACAATATCAGACAAGCACCCAAGGAACATCTCCTCCGAATTTGGACAATCCACGTGAGGTGATACTAGCAAAACAACTAAGCACTGGAGCACTCATTTGCCTCCCAGAGACAACTAGAACTTATTACAACGATAACCTCTCGGCTTCCTTAACTCCAGTTACTATTGCCATCACTAGGTAGGTACCTAATACCACCCTATTCATTTAGAGTAGATCGACTCCCCAAAATAATGCTAAACCCAGTAAAGCCCAAAACAAAGCAATCACAAACAAACATACATCCATACATCCATGACTCGATCAGACCATGTTACGGCAAATCATACTAAGGCTAGTCGAACCACCAACCGGGTTCGTCACTACTAAAGGTCTATCTACTATCTTGGGTTTGTCAAACAATACTCGAACATAAACATCTTAAATAGAAAGCATACCTTTGATAACGACACCTTTTTCCTTCTACGCCGTAGTTGGAGCATTCGATGAAGAAGGAACAACGTTGATAGCATACGCTTTCACAATCTGCTTCTCCGTGGGAGGTTGTGGACAATCATCCTTGTGGTGTCCCGCCTGGCCGCAGTTAAAGCACTTCCTTTCCCAAGGCTTTTCTTGACAATCTCTGGCATAGTGGCCCTTCTTGCCACAACTAAAGCACTCGCCACCATTCTTATTCTTCTTATTCTGACCATCCTTGGTCGGGTTCTGCTTCCTATTGTTCTGAGAATTCTTCTTGCCTTCACCGCTTGCTTGCGGCTTTGGTTCCTCTGTAGATGCAATAGCAACTTCGGTCTTTGACTTAGGGAAAAGGCTCTCTGACCTTAATGCCTTTCCTACAATAGACTCGAACGTCTCATCGATATGGTTTATAAGTCTTTCCCCTAAGTACCCATCTAAACCAGTTATGAACTTTTCGTTCTTCTTTTCGACTGTATCGATAAGGGACAATCCATATTTCGATAAAGTGTCGAATTCAGCGATATACTCCAAGACTGGTCTACCATTCTGTTTAAGCTCCAAGAACTTCCTAAACAATTCTGATTTATGAGCAGCTGGAATAAACTTATCACAAAAACGAGTCTTAAAATGATTCCAATTAACTTGATCCTCAGGAGTAGCTGCCTTAATAGCATTCCACCAATTCATAGCTTGTCCTTGTAGTTGACGCGATGCTAGCTTCCTCTTCATTACATCTTCGATTCCCAAATCTTCGACGATGCGCTCACAACTATCTAGCCAATCTTGAACTTCTGTAGCTGACTCCGTTCCGTGGAATGGTTTCCCACCAAGAATAGTGTAATCCTTGCACAGCTTTGCGAAATCGGCCCTAGTCGCCTGCACTACTGCACCACCACCGTTAGCAGCATTCGGAACTACTCCCCGAGCACCCCTAAGCATCTCTCTCATGAAGTCAGTGAACATAGTCCTCATATTAGGAGCATTCCCATTATTGTCTCCTCTACCAGTACCCCTCGTATATCGGCTCATCGTTCAATCTGTACACAGAAAACGATTAACCATCTTCTTTGTAGTGTCAGTGCAGCGCAACCTCATCCCTAATATACTAATAGTATCTATACAACTATCTTTTAAAAACCAAAATGTCACAAATACGCGCTTTCATATACGTATACTATCTCTCCCTGATGACTTCCCTAGGTTAACTACGCAACCTATAGCTCTGATACCAAGTGTGACAGCCCGCCCCGCATTAACAGACATTTCCCCCGAAAGTGTGCTGTACACAAGTCCGCTAGCACGGGACGGTCGTGAAAGAAAGGAAAGGAGATGAAAGAAAATAACAAAGAAACCTGTAGAATGTCTCACAGTGCATGGAATAAAATATAATAGTAACATACTTGACATAAAACAGGCGAGACAGTGCATAAGCTGAAAACTAAAACCATCATCATCATAGCAGCGGAAATCCAAAATACAACTTATGATCCAACATCATTATTACAACTTTAAAACTGTCTCTAAAGCAAAAGAAAGTAAAAGAAGGAGGTACACTACTAATTCCCAAGCAGTGACCTTCAACAACACCGGGAGAATATATATATATATATATTTATATATATCATAAGTGGGAGCCTCTTGCTCGTCTCCGGTACAGCTACTCGTGCATACCACCTAACCTGTCTCTAGTCTGCTCGTTTAGGAGCACCCAGAGTAATAAGAAGATACATAAAACTCTGGGTCAGACAAAAGTCCGGTATGAGCGATAAGCAACAAAACAGAATAATAACAGGTATAATCCAATCATACCTGAACCTGCAACCAAAGAGTTAACACGACATATTGCTCAATACTCTAAGGTGCCACTAACATATGGTGTAAAGAATACGGGTGTGGGGGTGTGCATGTCATAGTGATGGCAAACGATCAAGCATGGAAACCATCCTAACATCTCTCACTCAGTGCGTAAAGCATACGATATCCACTATTTGGTCACCTAATTCTTTGGGCCCTGACGGAGTTCAACCCCGTACAACTATCACTACAAGCCCACTATCCGTCTCTCAGTGGTGAACCAAAGTTATGAATACCGACAACCCCTTTGCACATGTCCCGCAGCAAAGTCCAATCGTGAAGTTAACTCGTTGGTTCCCAACTGGATCCTGAGTACAAACTTCCCATTTGGACTACCTTTGCATCTTGGGTTTTGGTCTTCTCCGGATCGGTTCGGTTCCTGTTCTTCACTTCAATTCATACTTCTAGTTCGGATTGTGGTTCACGCCTCAAACCCAAGCATCTCGGTTTGGAATACCCCCTAAGGGTTGGATCGTGGCCCCTGCTTATTTTCTGTTTGGATCATCTCCGGAGCATCAGATCGTGACTTCAGGAAAGCGGTTCAGTTCTCCTTCCCAAGCACTCCGGAACGGGTCGAGCCTCTCAAGTCCATCCCTGGTGCATCGGTACGGGTCGAGTGACGCGGTTCGGATCATGTGCTCTCTTCAGGTCATGCCACCATGCTCAGGTCGGATCGTGGAGCTTCAAGTGCGAGCGGTTCAGATCGCGCTTCCCCCTCAGATTCGATCCGGTTCGGGTAATTTCCTGCACTTCTTTCCAGTGACTGTTTTACGCCATTCGACGGCGTTTTCGACCAATCTAACTATTTTAAACAATCACAAAGCATACCATACATCCATAGCAACATGTATAAACATCCACAAACAGCAAAACAACAACTTGATAAGTTAAAACGGATCAAACATAGCCAAAATCTCATATTTTTCCCTTAAGCGTGTTTAACAATAACTAATGATAAGATTAGTAAAACTTAACCAAATCAATCCAAATTTCTATCAGAGCCCTAAAATAATATTTTAGAATTTTACAAATTTTTCCATATTTTTATGATGCAAAATTTCGCTAATTATCACTAATCACCCCTTAATCCCCTAAATTCCAGGATTAGCAAATGATCGACGCTAAAAAAAGCGCGATATTGTAATAAATTCTGCAAGCGTACAGGTGTGTAGTATGCAGGTCGAACACAGGGAGGATAAATTAAATTTTGTTATTTGTATATTCCTTGGGCGAGTTAGACAAAATTGGAGGGTGATTAAAATTGAAATTGCAACTTGGTTCAAAACAAAGCTAATTGAATCAACGACCAAATTACAATTATCAATAAAACAAATTAAAACTGCGACTGAATTCACAACAGATTCGAATCTAATCGAATCTATAATCAATTCAATGATTAAGAAATAAACAGATTGTTGGAAATAGACTTGCCAGATAGAAATAAATTAACAGGAAAATAAAATTGCAATAACAATTGTGTTCTAGCAAATCTAATTGACTAGACAATACAAATTGCCATGAAAATAAAAATTACAGAATTAAAAGAAAAGAGAAGAAGAAGAAACTTTATTGATTCCAGGATCCTTTTTACAATGAGAGTACAATGGTATTTATAAGATAAAATGTCAACCTCAAACCTTAATCCAATATATGCATATATGGCCCTTTTAATAGCAATTATTTCTCTTATATTAATCAGCAATTATTCCTCCAATCAGCAATTATTCTTCCCATCAACAATTATTCCTCCCATCAGCAATTATTCCTCCCATATCTTCCTTGTTTGACATGTGATTAATTGAAGGGAGATAAGATCGCAATAGATCAATTCTTCCAAATAAGGATTTTTATTAGATTCCCAAGGCAACATAGGATAAAATATTCAAAATTGGTCTTCTTCTTGTGTAATATCTTTGCTTTTCGAGGTGCATGAGAATTGATGAACAAACTGTGAAAATATATGAAAATACCCAATGTAAAATTTATTTATTTACAATAAAGATAAATTATAAGCATAAAAAATTAACACTTTTACATGTTAATCAAATACCCTTACACTTATCTTTTACTCGTCCTCAAGTAAAAAGAAGGAAAAAAAATGAAAAGCTAAACTAGATAGGTCACACTTTTGTAGGAAACATGATTGCATTGAGCGTATGCAACAAGCCGTTAAACCTCTAGGTGTCCCTAGTAGGACGAGTGGTGTCTCGTGAGGGTTTTCAGCGGATACTACCCACAAAATCCAAATGCAATGTGCTATGATTCTAATGAAACTACATGAATGCAATGGACATATGCAAAATAAAAACAAAAAATGAAAACAAGACTTGTTTAAAGTGGTACAACAAATTAAATTAACAATTTCTAGTCAATTGATTTTATTTTAGATATCTCAACTTGTCACAAATTTTCAATATAAATCAAGTTTTCAAATGTTAAATTCCAGTTTGGCCAGTTAGTTCGGTCGATAACATAGTGCAACCATGAAATTAATTCTTAGTTTGCTTGTCACAGTTTGTAAAGTGGTATTCTAATTTCCTTGTGTATGGCTAGTCAAATCAATAAGGTCAAGAAATGTTTGGGCATCATCGCTTATTCTCTATCGCTATAAAATTAAAATTTATGATTAAGTACATACACCTAACTCAGAAGACCAAGGTTTACCACCCATGCACTGCCTCGCGGACTAACGGAGAGTGGGTAAAGAGCTTGGCGGATTGTGCAGAACGACTTTGACTTTGTCAACAACGTATCGGTAATCCTTAGGTGTCCAATCTCATAAAATGAGACCAAGATATTCCAACGCTGACTTTGTCAACAACGTGTCGGTAATCCTTAGGTGTCCAATCTCATAAAATGAGACCAAGATATTCCAACGCCGACTTTGTCAACAACATTTCGGATAGAGCTTGGCGGGTTTGCACACCAACGCTTGATATACAAGCAATATTGGATACCCTTGGATTACTATTATTATTATTATTATTGAAAATTTAAGAACAAGAGAGATTACGCGAATTCATCTTAACACAATTTAGTTTTAAAGATTCAAAAAGCCAATATAAGTATTTTAAGTCCTCCACTCAGTAAACAAAGACTACAATTTAGAATTAACTTCATGGCCATCACCTAAGAATCTCCCTATGTACCAGTTACACTATTATCCCTCAAAATTCAGCTTTTCATTATATTTCTTATTTGATCTTAGTTGAGAGAGAAAAAATACTATCAACTGATTAACAATCCTTAACTTATTTTGTTTTATCAATCTAAAATGAGTCATGTTTCAAAAAAAATGGCATGTTACTACAATCTAAAAGCATGATGGTCCTATTTAAATGGCTGAAAATGGAAAGAAAGAAAAAATAAAGAAAAAACGAAAATGAATGAAATGCTGACTCCCCCCACACTTGGACAAAACAGTGTCCACACTGTAGCACGTTTCCTAAATTTGAATGATAAAAGCCATAGATGGATTTGATGCAAAATGATTTGCAGAATGAAATGCAGCCTAACTATATGTAAGAATGGATCATATGTACAATGATGTATGTGTTTACGATGCATGCGATGCAAAGAATGCCACCAACTTTTCCCCCCACACTTGGTTCTAGCCCGATGAATTTCATTCCCACTATGTCTAGGCATGTTTTCTAATAAGCAAAAGGTTTTGAAAACCATCTCATCTTTATACCTAGATTTATAGTCCAATAGATAAATGTCCAGGGTCATCTTAACATGAAGTTTTTCAAGCAAGCCAGCATTCCAAAAATAATTCATGTGTTCCACAAATTTATCAGTGTAATTTTTCAAAAATTTGTGATCGTATATAAACTCAGTTGCAATCGTGAAATTTAAATTCTGAGTGTTGTTCAAGATTATGTGATCACATTTCTCAATTTGATTCATTGACAACGTATTTTTGACACTGACAACTTCAAATTCGTTGGAAGTTTCCTCATTTGGCAACTCATCCTCATACAATCCAAAAAAAATCATGTTCATTAAAATCCTTTTCCAATTCTGAGTTTTCGAAAAATTCAACATTTTCATTTTGTTCAAATTCAAAAATTTCAGGTTTTTCGCATCCTGAAAGAGAGAGATCAAAATCTGAGCTTAAATCGTTTTCCTGAAAAGAATCGAAGTCCAAATCATTTGTTGAATTTTGAACAACTTCATTTAGATCGTTATTCTCAATTTCCAAAGTTGTTATCTGAAAATTTTCACTATCAGTAAAGAATGGATTATTTTCTGATTTATCGCTTGTTTGAATTTGATTTTGTTGCCCTCGTTGTTCTTTCAAAGATGCCATTAAACATACAAGTTAATCCATCTTTTTATTAAGCCTTTCTTCACTCTCATTAAAATGACATTCTTCAGAATTATTGATTTGAGAGGTCTCATTTTGGATTTCTTGATTCTCAAAATTATAGGCCACATCAATTTCACAGTCAATATTATTTCCAATGTAGTAGTTGTTTGAATTTTTATTCTGATATTGGAAATCATCTTGATTGTAAAAATTATGTTCGTAACCAAAACTGTTGAAATTCGAGGGAAAATTGCAATTTTGGTTATTTTCAAGATGTTGATATGGGCTATAATTTTGAAAATTTTGATTTTCAACCTCATATTGATGTGAATCAAAGCTATATTGGGATTCAAAGCTATTTTGATTTGGATGTGGCTCATAATCGAAATTATTGAAATTTGAATTGAAGTCGCAATTTCGATCATTTATATGATTTTGAAAATGTTGGTCAATTGGAAAATTTTGAAAATTGTTGACATTGGACTCATGAAATTTTGGAAAATTTTGCTTCATGAGTTGTAATTCATAGTCATTCTCTTCAAGAGGACGTCTACTCCGATCATTATCCCACATTTCTCTCAATGATTTTTTTGAATCAGACATTTTAAAGAAGTCAGGGCAAGACAGAAATTAATCTCACTTCAAAAATAGTATAAAATACTAAGTTGTGCTCTATTAATTAACTGACTCAATTAGAAGGGGGAAGAGGGTCTTATGGTCGTTCACGTATAGTATAAATACTAAGGGATACGACCAATGTTTTACGGGTAGTATGCAACCTCTTTTGCTAGAAGTTCAAAAAAATTGAACTAATATATATCCACGATCCAATTATACGAGACAGTCAACTTCACAAAGCACCACTTTTCAATTATATTATTTTGAAATATCTAATCAGATTTTATTGTTGATAAACGATGAGAATGATGACAGTAGTTATGGAAATTTCAACTCATAACAATCAGACAGAATAATTGCAGAAATTAAAAATTGTACATAGCAAGCCGCTGCCCCTACAGAAGATTTTTACAAGCAATGTCTATATTTTTTTTTCTTTGCAGCAGAGCACCTGTAGAGTTCAAAAATTATTACAGTGGGGCATGGCTGTCCATCCGGAAAAAATGAGTAGCGTCAATGATTGAAATCTCACTATTTGCAATTTCTTTTGACTTCTGAATTCTTGATTTGTTGTTTAAATTCCTTTTGCTTTGGCCTTGAATCTTCTTCTTCTTCTTTTTTTTTAACAGAAAAGAAACAAACTAAAAGAAAAAAGGGAAAAAAAATCTCAAGAGGAAAAGAAACTAACTCAGCTAGAGGAAAAAAAACTAAACTCAAAATAAACTAATAAAGCTAATAAACAAAGCTTGACTCAACAAGACCAAAAGCAAAAATAAGCTCAACAAAAATGATGATAATGAAAACCAGCTCACAACAAATTCGCACAACTCGAAAATGGCAACCAACTTTACAAATAAGCCGCTCAACCAAAAATCTTGACCCTTTCTATATTTATTCAAATCAACCCACGCCAAAAGATGGAACAAATCAATTGCTCAAAATAATTAAAGTCACCACATCTAGTTTCTGCACTTTACACGCCTTAATAAAAGGATACAAATCACGCACCAATCAGCAAAAATCAAGTTGACCTCTTTCCTTTCCTTCTTTTTTTCTATGGAAATGAAAACCAGCTTATTGAAAACGAGCAAGTTAATCCAACCAATTTAGGAGCACACCATAGTTAAACATACACCACCAGAACTAGTTGAATAAACAGATGAAAGCACTCAACAGACCGCAATTACACCAAAAAAAAGGAAATCTCGCCCTTATTTTTTCTTTTTTTCTTTATTTTTGGAATAAAATAAAATAAAATAAATGAACTCAAAAAGAATCAGTACACACCCAAACAATCTCGCATAAACAATGCTCAACTTCTAAAGCATCCCTTCTTCTTTGTTTCAAATTGAGTTTGCGAATTAGGTATTAGATGGAGGGCGTGGGCTGCTGAGATTTGAATTTGTGGTTTGTTTGTGAAGGGATGAATGGGGATGGTGAGAGATGGGTCTTTGATAGAAATGTGTGGTGATGAGATTTGGGTATCAGGGTGATTGGAGATTGTTGTGCTTGCCGAGTTTGTGGGTGGATGAAAATGGATGGAAAGGGAGGATGATGAATGGACAGGGTTTCTTGTCTAGGTGAGGATGATGGGTGATGAAGGCAGTGATCGAGGAAGTTTGTTCGATTGAATTTATATGGCAGATGTATATTGAAGGATTGGTGATAGAGAAATATGAAGAATAAAGGCCTAAGAAAGAATGAAATAGGGAATATATGAAAAGAGAAAAGGAAAGAAATTAAAGCACTGGAAATGTACAGCAAGGAAAGAAAATCTAATCCAAAGAATTTATTTATTTTTATTGTTGTAGAAAGAGAATAGGAAAGAAACAAATGGAAAGGAAAAATGGAAAGAGAGATTAGAGGAAGAGAGAGAGTTGTAATAGGAAAGCAATTAGTAATAAAAAAAATCGCAAGTTTTTTTTTTAATTTGAAAAAAAAAAGAAAAAAGCGTGTAGAAAGGGAAGAAATAAAAAAAAGGGAAAGAAGTTATTGAAAATGAGAAAGAAGGTTACATGGAAATAAATAAATAAATAAAAGCAAGTTTTTTTTAAGTAGATGTGAACAAGAAGAAAGGGAAAGAAATGAATGGGAAAAAAAGGAAACAAAATGGAAAGGAGGAAAGAAATAAGGAAGATATGAGAGAAAAAAATTGTAAAAAGAGAAAGAAATAAACAATGAAAATGAAAGGAAAATCAAGGAAAACTGGAAAGATTTTTTTTTCTCTCTTGTTTAGAAGATCACGGTATCAGCAAATAATACCAAATCAACTAATCGAGATATATATATATATATATAAGTAAACTAAAGGGAACAAAATAAAAATAAAACTAACACGAATCAGAAATTAAATAAATAATAAAATTTAATCGTTACCTCCCCGGCAATGGCGCCAAAAACTTGATCGACGCTAAAAAAAGCGCGATATTGTAATAAATTCTGCAAGCGTACAGGTGTGTAGTATGTAGGTCGAACACAGGGAGGATAAATTAAATTTTGTTATTTATATATTCCTTGGGCGAGTTAGACAAAATTGGAGGGTGATTAAAATTGAAATTGCAACTTCGTTCAAAACAAAACTAATTGAATCAACGACAAAATTACAATTATCAATAAAACAAATTAAAAATGCAATTGAATTTACAACAGATTCGAATCTAATCGAATCTACAATCAATTCAATGATTAAGAAATAAACAGATTGCTGGAAATAGACTTGCAAGATAGAAATAAATTAACAGGAAAATAAAATTGCAATAACAATTGTGTTCTAGCAAATCTAATTGACTAGACAACACAAATTGCCATGAAAATAAAAATTACAGAATTAAAAGAAAAGAGAAGAAGAAGAAACTTTATTGATTCCAGGATCCTTTTTATAATGAGAGTACAACGGTATTTATAAGATAAAATGCCAACCTCAAACCTTAATCCAACATATGCATATATGGCCCTTTTAATAGCAATTATTTCTCTTATATTAATCAGCAATTATTCCTCCAATTAGCAATTATTCCTCCAATCAGCAATTATTCTTCCCATCAACAATTATTCCTCCCATCAGCAATTATTCCTCCCATATCTTCCTTGTTTGACATGTGATTAATTGAAGGGAGATAAGATCGCATGTGATCAATTCTTCCAAACAAGGACGTTTATTAGATTTCCAACGCAACATAGGATAAAATATTCAAAATTGGTCTTCTCCTTGTGTAATATCTTTGCTTTTCGGGGTGCATGAGAATTGATGAACAAACTGTGAAAATATATGAAAATACCCAATGTAAAATTTATTTATTTACAATAAAGATAAATTATAAGCATAAAAAATTAACACTTTTACATGTTAATCAGCAAAATTAGTCCAAATTAACCCAAATTCATATCCGAGGCAAAAAATAATATTCTGGAATTTTGCAAAATTTTCAAGATTTTTCTGAGTTATAATTTCGCTAATCTTCGCTAATTACCGTAATTAGCATTAATTAGTGAAAAACAATGCAAATCACTCACCTTAGCCACAATTAAAATCTTAGATATGAAGCTCTACTGTTATGATACGGATGCCAACGTATTCCAGCAGCCCTATCTTTGATTTGACGCTAATCCGCCTTGATTTGGTGTTGATTTGCTTAATTAGTGATTAGGAATGATAAAAATGGTGTTTTGGGAGAGATTTAGAAGATGGAGGCCATTACTAGAGCTCAAGGGAAGTTTGTGGTGGCTGGAAAAATTAATAGGAACTATTCTCTAACTCATTTCAGTCCTCCCAAAACCCTAATCTCGAAATGGGTTATGGTCTTAGCTGTTAATCACTCTAATTAGGCCCGGTTAAGTTGTTTTTCACCTTCTAAACCTTGTTTCAGCCATATCTCCCAAACGGTGAGTCCGTTTGGCTAATGTGACCACTCTACGAAAAGGTAAACCATCATCCGGATCTAATGGAGGTAGTTTCAGGTCAAAACTCCTTTCCAATCAAAAGTTATGGCCAAAACAAGATCAGCTAGGAGCAAAACGGTCGTTTAAAAATCAGGAAAATCATGAACATGGGAAATGACCCCCATAGTCGTCTCCCAAAGTTACATGACTATACGACTTCGTATGTGAAAGAAATAAATATTCTACGATCCTTCGATGCGTAGAATGTGGGTCGTTATAATGCGTTTTCTGAACAACTCCACAATCCAAAATACGACTTCCATATACTCAAGTCGAAGAGAAAATCCTACTTTCCGATTTTGGCACTGTAGGGTTTTGGCCAGAAGTGCATGGTTGGAGAGTTATTCAGGCCATAAGGTCAGGGTGTTATTTGCAAACACTGAAAATTATAAAAATTTGATTTTTTTGGACAAAGATGGACCTACAGTCGGAGCTAGGGGCAGAGGAGGGGTATTTGCAAACGACCTCCGTTTTCGACGAAACCATCTTTGTTGGATCCGGAATGTTAAATTATCGCTAGGTTTAAATTTCCATAATATTCGGAATTAATATGTGAGCGTGATAAATTAAAATGCATTTGGTAATTTACGTTGAATTGGATCGACCACTAAAAAGCCCATTTTTCAAACGGTCTCCATATTCGAGGAAATTAATTTTGTTAGGACCGTATCGTCAAAACATAGCTAGATTTATTTTTCGGTAATTTTTGGAGTTAGTATGCGGCCTCGGTAAATTAAAATGTACGTTCAAATGTAATATTAAATGTTTTATATTTCGATTTAAAGAAAAATATGCTGAAATGGTTAAAAGGGCTTACGAAACATAGTCCATTATGTCCGAAATTGGGGCATTTGGCTAGGGGCGACAGTCGCTGGGCTTAATTTGGAGTTAGTATGAGTTAACGGGCCTTTTTGAAAATTAGAGAATTAAATAATTAAAATATTATAAATCCCTAGATTAACAAACCCTAATTCATTTCATAGCCGCCGCCTCCATTATTGTTTAATGGCCAGAATTGCTTAGAACTTCTTCCATCAATAACTCTCAATCGTCTCAGTAAAATTATTCCATCCTTTGGACAATATTGTAGTACTCTTCTTGTTCTTCACATCCATACGGACATAGCCTCCTATCGTTGAGTGTCCATCGAGATCCAGACCCCCGAAGCTCGACCGTATCAACTGCCGCCCCGCCTTCTTGGGTCGATCAAGTTCGCCATCATGGGCACCACCTGGCGTGCGCCTCAAAGCCCTCCGACGTGGTGCAACCCAATTTCCCCCTCATGCAACCAATTGGAAGAAAACCCGTGACCTAAGTTTGAACGAATCAGAAAAGATACGACCTTGTTTTACTGAAGGTAGGAGAAGGTATATTTTTAAAGTAATTAATTTATGAATAAAATTTTAAAACTATGAAAATTTAAAAATTTGTAACTTGTTCCTACGATATTGAAATCACATGAAACATGAGCCGTTGAGATCGTGGAAGTGTCTACTACATTTCAGAAGCGACCAGGGAAACTTTTGAGAAATCTACATTAATTTATGAAGAATTCAAAATCACTGTGAGATGTCCAATTTAAAATAAAAATTAACTGTGATTGCGATATTAAATTTTGATATGTACACTGTTAAAATTTATATTGGTGTTGTATGAGATTTGAATTGATTGATTTTGATTGCGATAATCCATTGGATTGAATTAGGTAGAGTTTTTTTATCAAAATTGTTTATACAATAAAAATTATCTTTATATTGTATATATGAATCATAGAATCGTCGAAATTGTTTATACGATAAAAATTATCTTTTTATTGTATATATGAATCATAGAATTGTCAAAATTGTTTATACAATAAAAATTATCTTTTTATTGTATATATGAATCACAGAATTGTCAAAATTGTTTATACAATAAAAATTATCTTTTTATTGCATATGAATCATAGAATTGTCAAAATTGTTTGTACAACAAAAATTATCTTTTTATTGTATATATGAATCATAGAATTGTCAAAATTGTTTATGCAATAAAAATTATCTTTTTATTGTATATATGAATCATAGAATTGTCGAAATTGTTAATACAATAATAATTTTATAATTGTATACATGAATCATAGAATTGTCGAAATTGTTAATACAATAATAATTTTTTTTATTGTATATATGAATCATAGAATTTGTCATAATTGTTTATACAATTAAATTTCCTTTTTATTGTATATGTGAATCATAGAATTTGTCAAAATTGTTTACACAATTTTTTTTCCATTTTATTGTATATATAAGCCATAGAAATTGTCATGTTCGAAATAGTTGTTTATACAATAAAAAATACTTTTTTAATTTTATATATATGAATCACAATTTGTGTAACAACCTCAATTTTAGAGTATTTTAATTTATGATTTAATTTAAAATTTTGGTTTATTTATTTTATTTGTTTGCATTCATTCTTGAATTTTTATATAAATATTTAATTTGTATAATTATACCCTTCGTTTTCATTATGTAATTATATCTTTAATTTAATTTTAATGCGTATTGATTTTGTTGGTGCAAACATTGATTACCTTTTAATGTTCAACATACATTTCTTAGTATTAATGTTTTCCTTACATGTTCATTATTTTCAAAATTTAAACCATTCTTTTCTTTTGCCTAATATTCATTCAAGCCATTAGTGTTTCTCCATATATGACTCTTCATTTACATTTACCACATTCCTTTATTTATTTATTTCCATTAGCAACCATTTGTTTTTTCCCATCACTTATTTCTTGCAGATTCATGCATGCATTCATTATTCCATCCCATGCATTTTTTTGAAACCATTCTTGGCATTAATGCATGTACGTTCCTTTAGATTAAAAATTTATAGTGTTTCCTTTTATTTGCAAACAATATTTATCTGTTTAAAGTTCAACGTCCATTTAGTAGTATAATTTCTTTCCTTGCATGTTCATTATTTTCAAAATTTATCTGTTAATCTCCTTTGATTCATTTTGTGTAAATATATATATTTAAATTCCTTGTGAAATAATTCTTTGTCATTTTTTTGACTTCTAATTCTTTTGGTTGCCATTCTTAACTATTTGTTTTTGAAAATTTACACCGTCCTATTTTCTTTAATTATTTCCTTTTGTTCCTCTGATTTTGTGAAATAGTTATTTAATTCCCTATTTGTTCTTAAACATTGATTACTTCCCAATAACCCCTTCGGTTCCTAATTTTTTTTCAAAGCTGTTGTCACTTTCCAAGCATTAGTTCGTGAAAATAATACAGCAATTTAAAACTTTCCATTCCCATTTCCTTATAACCTGCTCTGTTCCTTTACTGTTATCTCCCCTCCCCTCTTAATATTCTTCTTCTTCGTTTATAAAGATCTGAAAGCTTCTATATATATATATATATATATATATATATATAATGTAACAACCCGTATTTTTGAATAACATGTTATAACATAAATCGAGGCAGAATTAAACTGTAAAATCTGAATCAAGGGAAACGGGCTATGCCATTGCGTTCGACTCGGAAAAATACGCAAAATAGAGTCCGAGTTTTCAAAAATCTGAGTCCGTATGACCAAGATATGGCCTCGCGAAGTTTCTCGAAAAATTCAAATTCAAAACAGACTCAAAATTCAGAAAATCAGAAGTGGCGGGAAAATTCCCGCCAGACCCAGGGGGGTCGACTGGGGAGTCGACCTCCCCCCCAGGTCGACTGGGGAGTCGACCCCAGGGTCGACCTGGGGGTCGACCTGCCTGGTCGGACCCAGGCAACCAGGTGCACCATTTTGGCTGTTTTGACCTGTTTTGTTTGCTAGTGACGGGATTTGATGGCTCTGATTGAATCTAGGGTTAATCCTATGGCTAATACTATCCTAATCTTCTATAAAAAGACCTCTAAACCTAGCCTAAATAATCATTATTCATTCCTACAACTAAACTATGCCAAATTTGTTCCTCTCATGGCCTCCACTCTCATGCTAAAATTCCTAAGTTTATTTCTATGAGAGATTTTGAGTGCATACAAGTATTTTCAAGCTTGTATGAGTGTTCTTAGTTTGCATTCAAGTCAAGTTGCAACATTTCTATTACAAAGCAAGGGTTTTTATTGATTTGGCTCAAGGGTTTTCATTTGGAGCTTGCCTATTTGGGTTTTTGGTGCTTGCATAAGGGCTTCGTCTCAATCTTTATAATAAATAATTATTTGTGTCTTCATAGCATTGTAAGCCCTTTTCTACTTTCTTTTTATTGAACTCTAAAGTTAAATGAATGATGCAAGTTTGGGGTTGATCATTATGATATGCAAGTTTGGTTGATCATTATGATATGCAAGTTTGGTTGATCATTATGATATCCAAATTTGGTTGATCATTATGATATGCAAGTTTGGTTAATCATTATGATATGCAAGTTTGGTTGATCATTATGATATGCAAGTTTGGTTGATCATTATGTTATGCAAGTTGGTGTAATCATTATGTATGACACACGTTGCTATGTTACGCAAGTTTGGGTTGATCATTATACACATGTTATCATGTTATGCAAGTTAGACTTGAGTTTGTGAGCTTAAAGCTTCAAGCTTTATGGCAACATGGAAGTTATCATATCCCTTATGATAACTTGCATGTGAGGCCAAATGCGAATTTCTAGCAACTTCTACATGTTATTTATCACCATGTATCACTCATATGCTAAGTTTGGTTTTATGCATGCTTTTGAAGCCTAATAATGCAATATGCAAGTATATGAACATATGTACATTTCATATGCCACCATGTTAAACTTGTGGCTTCAACACCTTTATGTCATGGTTATGCCAAGTTCCCTATTTTGTCCTTTATGCGTTGTTGCGATTATGTAAACGATGGGATTACGTTGGGGTTGGGTAACATAATGACATGAACATGGTTTTTATAACATGACGTGATATGTTAACTTGTAATTATGTTTTGGAAACATAATGGACATGACACTTAGAAAATATGAGTGTGGCCAACTCGAGGTTGGGTTGAGTTTGTAGCATAAATCTACCCGGACCCGCCCGGCTTAACTAGTGGCTACAAACAATAGGACCCAATGTGAGAAGTTGGTCATGTTGTGCTCGAACCCGAGGTTAGACCTAGTTGTGGTGTAAAGCTACCCGGACCCGCCCGGCTTAACTAGTAACCACAACAAAGTCTAATGTGAGAGGTTAAAGCGCATTAAGTTAATTAATGCCTCCTGATTAGGGTTAAGTCATGGTCCACTTAATACTTAACCAATTTTGGCTTGATGGGTTAATCGAGGTTAAGTCAGGAGCCTTGGGTACTCTTAACCGATTTAATCCACGTTTGGATCGGGTTAACCACATTTAACCCGTTAAGAAACCCTAGTTGCGTGGTCCTTTTCAGCAGTAACCTTCTAGGTAGTATCAAAGACCCTAGGACTAGGCTAGGGTGGGGCACGATTACTGGGCTGATTGTAAGAGACCAAAAGAGACGGCTGAATGATGCCCCGGTTGTTCAGGCGGACCATGGTCGTGCACATTAAGTCCGGAGTTGAACACGGGCACCGGTAGGTTTGGACTGTGCATCATGGTATGGTGTCTGAGGGTTACACCGTAGGGCCAGATACACCCTAGGGTGGACCTTGCACAGTCAACTACATTACATGATTAAGCCGTATGACACCGACACTTGACGAGTTAGGCTTATAGGGAGCCGATCGACTAGACCGAGTAGTTGGACCTTGATTTAGGTCATCTCATGATGTTGGGCCAAGCTTGGGCCAAGGGATCAATTCTTGTTTTTACTTGACATGTTAGAATGCTAGTACACCCGTGGTGCAAAACTTAACCTTGATTATGCGATGACACCTTTATCTACCTTGTTAGTTAATCATCATGCCAGTATGTTGTTATCCTTATGTTCATCTCAGCTTCTCATGCCAGTTAACTTTACTAGTTCATAGACAGATAGTAGTAGGGCTTACCAGTCTTTTTGACTGACCTGTTTTCTTTCACCTCTTTTCTTCCGTTTCCCCCCCCCCTCAGGTTCTCAGGATGGGAACATTGGAGCTTAGCTTGGATCTTTCTAGCTTGCTTACTGGATTTGCTCATGTACGGTCTTGGACATTGAGCTAGCTATGGTTTATCACTTCACTTTGGGGATAGTACTTTATGTATTTCAGTTTATGCTTTTGTCTAGACTTTGTTTGTTGGAAAATAATGAGTACTTTGTTGTAACTTAACTCTGGTTTTGAAATGCTAGTTTATCCGCTGCTTTACTACTCTGTTTTACTTATATGTTCGGTCTTGTGATATCTGCATGCATGTTTACCTTGTTTAAACGCCCCTCCAAAGCCAGTGTCCTTGCAAGAGTGGCACTGGCGGAGGTGGGGTGTTACATTTGGTATCAGAGCATAAGGTTTACAAGATTTGAGCAAAAGTGTTTTTAAAAAAAACTTACCTTTTGAAAAACTATTTTCAAAACCAATTAAGTATTTTCCAAGCAAAGTCTAGTTATTTTAAAGGCTATTCCCCAAAAGCCATAGCACTATCCTTCGTTTCTTCGTTCTGAATCTATCTATCTTTTTCTTCGTTTCAGTATGGCTGATCTTAACCTTCCCGAGGGAGTGACCATTCCCGGATGGTTCCGGAGGTACTTGGAAGCTAGGGCCAACGATGTGGGCCCAGCAAATACCCCCAATATAACAGAGGTTCCTCCTCCTCCTCCTCCTCAGAATCCGCAAGTAGATTTCGCTAAGATTTGCAAGGACTTTAAGGCGATGGGTTGCAAGAATTTTGTCGGAATGGAGACTTCTGTAGAGGCAAGAAACTGGTTAAAGGAAACTGAAGACCTCTTTGCTATCTTTGATGTGGAAGATCGTAGGAAAGTTCTGTTGGTGGTATGGCTATTAAAAGGAGAAGCTGCTTATTGGTGGGTAGTCACCACCACTACTAGACCAATTGAGACTTGGGATGACTTTAGGAGAAGGTTTGGACTAAAGTTCCTACCATCGACAGAAGAGAATCTTCAGATGGAGAGGTTCCTATCTCTAAAGCAAGGGGACATGACAGTTAGGGAATACGTGGATATGTTTAATCAACTTGCTCAGTTCGGTCTAGAATCGGTAAACACAGCTCGGAAGAAGGCCCTACACTTTGCTCTAGGATTGAATGAGCCATTGCGCGGTTTGGCCATGTCTCATATACCCCTGGGGGCAACTTTCGAGAGTTTGGTGAATATGGCCCTGCTTCAAGAGGGAGATAAGAGTGGCAAGAAGGAGGTCAAGGCAAATGAGTCTCAAGGCAAGAAGGTAGATTCCGAAAAAGGAGGCAAGAACAACAATAAGAAGAACAACAAGTCAAGAGAAAGGAGGAAGTGCAACTTCTGTGGGATTACTGGGCACATAGCCAAAGACTGTAGGAAGAAGAAGAGGAAGTTGGGCGAATGCTTTCACTGTGGAGAGCCTGGACATCTTAGCAAGGATTGCCCCAAGAAGCAAGGACAAGGGCAAGGGAAGAATCAGCGTGCAGGACCTTCTGGAGGGCAAGTGCATGCTCTCAACACTGCTCCAGTTCAGGACCGAGGTAGTATTTCAGTAGAAAGCCTTGTTTACATTTCTGATTTCCCTGTTCATACCTTATTTGATTCTGGCATATCGCATAGTTTTATTTCTGATCTTGTTGAAAGTTTGCACCTAAGTACTAGACTAGTTGAGGTCCCGTTAAGTGTTTCAAATCCAATTGGGGTTTCCACCCATCTACCTGTGATTTGTGTGGATTTGAAAATCTCTATCTTGAGCATAGAATTCATGTGTAATGCTTAGATTCTCGTGTTTATGGGATACGGGTTGATTTTGGGTGTGGATTGGTTGTCCAGTTAGGGAGCCATTCTTGACTGTGAGCATAGGGTAGTGAGGCTCATGACTCGCCTAGGTAATCCCCTAGAAATTTCTTGTAACCCTAGAGGTCCCGTCATGTTATGTTATCTTGAATCTCTCGACTCATCCATCGATGATCTGCAATCTGTAAGGGTGGTCCGAGACTATCCTAATGTCTTTGAAGAAGTTAAGGGGTTACCCCCTAAACGAGAGATAGATTTCCGCATTTATCTAGTCGATAATGCCAAGCCAGTATCATTGCCCGTTAGGCATATGGCTCCACGAGAAAGAAGAGAGCTTGGTAGGCAAATCAAGAAGTAGCTTAAGAAAAAATTCATTAGGCGAAGCATTTCAGAATGGGGTGCTCCGGTGGTATTCGCTACTAAGGCGGATAGTCCATTTTACTTAAGCATGGGTTAGAGGAAACACCCTAGTAAGTACATTTGGCAACGTGGATTGGTACTTGTTTTCAAGAGATAGTTTTCTGCGTGGGATACCGTATAGTATGTAAACGAGATCCAAGATTCACTAACGAATCTTGGAAAGCTTGCATGAAACCATGAGTACGCAGTTGGGTGAAAGCCAAGTATTTTAGGCAAAGAATAAGTGGAAGTGGAATGAGAGGCAATGATGAAATGAGTTCTAACTCATATTTTGGAAATAAGAATTAAGGACTACGGAATTGTGAAGTTAAAAGACAGTCAAGGCACGATGGGAATAAGCACAAGAAAAATGCGGCTTAGAAGATTGAAGACTAGATACGCGCATTAAAGCTCCTTCTAAGAGTATATCCTTGATCCCTATTGTTCCGTAGAGCTTACTCGCATGCTATCTTTTGAGTATATCCTCTCGGTCCTATCCTCAATCTTAGTTCTGTTGCAAACTCCATAAGGAGTATGACTCGCCTGTTTGTTGGGGTGAAGATGTTCGTCACCAAACTATTTGGGCTTTATGGGATATGGGTAATAATTGATAGACTTATAAAGAGAGCCCATTTTATTCCGGTGAAAAGCAAGAGGACCGCATCATGGCTGGCATCTATTTATCTCCGAGAGATAGTGCGGTTGCATGGAGTTCCTTCTAGCATAGTTAGTGATCGGGACCCAATTTTCACTAGCCAGTTCTGGAACAGTTTGCAAGAAGCGATGGGTACAGATTGAATCTGAGTACAGCCTATCACCCCCAGACGGATGGCCAAACCGAAAGGGTGAATAGAGTGCTAGAAGATCTTTTGAGGCTTTGTGTTCTCGACTTTGGTGGTACTTGGGAAGACCACCTTCCTCTTGTAGAGTTTGCTTATAATAATAGCTATCAAGCCAGCATAGGGATGGCACCATTTGAAGCTTTGTATGGGAGGCCGTGTAGGTCACCAACTTGTTGGTGGGAGACAACAGATAGGCTTATACTTGGGCCCGATATGATACGGGACACATCCGAGAAAGTTGAATTAGTGAGAAGAAGGATGAAAGCGGCCCAGGACAGACAGAAATCCTATGCTGACAGGCGAAGGGCAGATTTGGAATTCGAAGTGGGAGACATGGTTTTCGTGAAGGTTTCTCCTTTGCGTAATATGGTACGTTTTGGAGCAGTTGGGAAGCTGGCACCAAGGTTCGTAGGACCCTTCCCTATCATAGAGAGAATTGGAAAGATGGCCTATAAGGTGGAATTACCCGAAAAGCTAGCCGGAGTGCATAATGTCTTTCATGTCTCGCATCTCCGAAAGTGCCTTCATGAGTCGGCTGAGGTGGTTGAACCAAGCATTCTTGAAGACATTGAGGTAGAGAAAGAGGCAACCTTGAGAAGAGCTCCGATTCGTATCTTGGGAACAGAGGTCAAGAAACTAAGGAATCGAGAAGTCAAATTGGTGAAAGTTCAGTGGGGTGAAGCCCACGAAGATGCAACTTGGGAAACCGAGGAGAAGATGCGTGGGCTTTATCCATTTCTTTTCGAGGGTACATTCTCGATCTCTTTTCCTAATTAGCATATCTTTCTTTTTATCCATGTTTATCTTGTTTATCTGGTTATCTCGTTAAACTTGTCATGAGGACCTTAGGTAGAAACCCTTTGGATGAAACATGTATTTGAAACATGTTATGCTTGATGGTTGCAAGTGGTTGCAAGTGTTTGCACGTGGATACTCGTGGATGCATGATACACATTAGGCACTAAGATCGGCTCACACACTTTCATGTTGCATATGCATGAGTGTTTATGCTTATTCATGGATGAAAACTTGTTATGCTATCACATGGTTGTTGCATATGGATGAATGATATGTGCACTCACGTAGAGATTATAAATTATGTTAGGAATTTGCATACATATGGACTCATTTCACTAACATGCTTTGCATTATGGAGGTTTACTGTATCAGTAACCGCCTGATTTTTGCGTTAGATAAGTACATATAAACACACCTTTGCATATGATCATATAGCATTTAGAATCCTTTAAGGACAATGACTGCACGTGGATGATGTTTTGAGTAGATGGATGATGGATGGTAGGATATGTTCTTCCTAACTTGGAGATTACGGGGACGAAATCCTTTAAGGAGGGGAGAATGTAACAACCCGTATTTTTGAATAACATGTTATAACATAAATCGAGGCAGAATTAAACTGTAAAATCTGAATCAAGGGAAATGGGCTGTGCCATTGCGTTCGTCTCGGAAAAATACGCGAAATAGAGTCCGAGTTTTCAAAAATCGGAGTCCGTATGACCAAGATATGGCCTCGCGAAGTTTCACGAAAAATTCAAATTCAAAACAGACTCAAAATTCAGAAAATCAGAAGTGGCGGGAAAATTCCCGCCAGACCCAGGGGGGTCGACCTGGGGGTCGACTGGGGAGTCGACCTCCCCCCCCAGGTGGACTGGGGAGTCGACCCCAGGGTCGACCTGGGGGTCGACCTGCCTGGTCGGACCCAGGCAACCAGGTGCACCATTTTGGCTGTTTTGACCTGTTTTGTTGGCTAGTGACGGGATTTGATGGCTCTGATTGAATCTAAGGTTAATCCTATGGCTAATACTATCCTAATCTTCTATAAAAAGACCTCTAAACCTAGGCTAAATCATCATTATTCATTCCTACAACTAAACTATGCCAAATTTGTTCCTCTCATGGCCTCCACTCTCATGCTAAAATTCCTAAGTTTATTTCTATGAGAGATTTTGAGTGCATACAAGTATTTTAAGGCTTGTATGATTGTTCTTAGTTTGCATTCAAGTCAATTTGCAACATTTCTATTACAAAGCAAGGGTTTTTATTGATTTGGCTCAAGGGTTTTCATTTGGAGCTTGCCTATTTGGGTTTTTGGTGCTTGCATAAGGGCTTCGTCTCAATCTTTATAATAAATAATTATTTGTGTCTTCATAGCATTATAAGCCCTTTTCTACTTTCTTTTTATTGAACTCTAAAGTTAAATGAATGATGCAAGTTTGGGGTTGATCATTATGATATTCAAGTTTGGTTGATCATTATGATATGCAAGTTTGGTTGATCATTATGATATGCAAGTTTGGTTAATCATTATGATATGCAAGTTTGGTTAATCATTATGATATGCAAGTTTGGTTGATCATTATGATATGCAAGTTTGGTTGATCATTATGTTATGCAAGTTGGTGTAATCATTATGTATGACACATGTTGCTATGTTATGCAAGTTTGGGTTGATCATTATACACATGTTATCATGTTATGCAAGTTAGACTTGAGTTTGTGAGCTTAAAGCTTCAAGCTTTATGGCAACATGGAAGTTATCATATCCCTTATGATAACTTGCATGTGAGGCCAAATGTGAACTTCTAGCAACTTCTACCTGTTATTTATCACCATGTATCACTCATATGCTAAGTTTGGTTTTATGCATGCTTTTGAAGCCTAATAATGCAATATGCAAGTATATGAACATATGTACATTTCATATGTCACCATGTTAAACTTGTGGCTTCAACACCTTTATGTCATGGTTATGCCAAGTTCCATATTTTGTCCTTTATGCGTTGTTGCGATTATGTAAACGATGGGATTACGTTGGGGTTGGGAAACATAATGACATGAACATAGTTTTTATAACATGACGTGATATGTTAACTTGTAATTATGTTTTGGAAACATAATGGACCTGACACTTAGAAAATATGAGTGTGGCCAACTCGAGGTTGGGTTGAGTTTGTAGAATAAATCTACCCGGACCCGCCCGGCTTAACTTGTGGCTACAAACAATAGGACCCAATGTGAGAAGTTGGTCATGTTGTGCTCGAACCCGAGGTTAAACCTAGTTGTGGTGTAAAGCTACCCGGACCCGCCCGGCTTAACTAGTAACCACAACAAAGTCTAATATGAGAGGTTAAAGCGCATTAAGTTAATTAATGCCTCCTGATTAGGGTTAAGTCATGGTCCACTTAATACTTAACCAATTTGGGCTTGATGGGTTAATCGAGGTTAAGTCAGGAGCCTTGGGTACTCTTAACCGATTTAATCCACGTTTGGATCGGGTTAACCACATTTAACCCGTTAAGAAACCCTAGTTGCGTGGTCCTTTTCAGCAGTAACCTTCTAGGTAGTATCATGAGACCCTAGGACTAGGCTAGGGTGGGGCACGATTACTGGGCTGATTGTAAGAGACCAAAAGAGACGGCTGAATGATGCCCCGGTTGTTCAGGCGGACCATGGTCGTGCACATTAAGTCCGGAGTTGAACACGGGCACCGGTAGGTTTGGACTGTGCATCATGGTATGGTGTCTGAGGGTTACACCGTAGGGCCAGATACACCCTAGGGTGGACCCTGCACAGTCAACTACATTACATGATTAAGCCGTATGACACCGACACTTGACGAGTTAGGCTTATAGGGAGCCGATCGACTAGACCGAGTAGTTGGACCTTGATTTAGGTCATCTCATGATGTTGGGCCAAGCTTGGGCCAAAGGATCAATTCTTGTTTTTACTTGACATGTTAGAATGCTAGTACACCCGTGGTGCAAAACTTAACCTTGATTATGCGATGACACCTTTATCTACCTTGTTAGTTAATCATCATGCCAGTATGTTGTTATCCTTATGTTCATCTCAGCTTCTCATGCCAGTTAACTTTACTAGTTCATAGACAGATAGTAGTAGGGCTTACCAGTCTTTTTGACTGACCTATTTTCTTTCGCCTCTTTTCTTCCGTTTCCCCCCCTCAGGTTCTCAGGATGGGAACATTGGAGCTTAGCTTGGATCTTTCTAGCTTGCTTACTGGATTTGCTCATGTACGGTCTTGGACATTGAGCTAGCTATGGTTTATCACTTCACTTTGGGGATAGTACTTTATGTATTTCAGTTTTTCAGTTTATGCTTTTGTCTAAACTTTGTTTGTTGGAAAATAATGAGTACTTTGTTGTAACTTAACTCTGGTTTTGAAATGCTAGTTTATCCGCTGCTTTACTACTCTGTTTTACTTATATGTTCGGTCTTGTGATATCTGCATGCATGTTTACCTTGTTTAAACGCCCCTCCAAAGCCAGTGTCCTTGCAAGAGTGGCACTGGCGGAGGTGGGGTGTTACATATAATCTATATCTTTCTTTACATTCTCATTTATATTAGTACCGGCTTGAATTTGAATTGGTGAAAATTAATTTGCTGGGACACATTCATTAATTAACATTAAAAATTGGAAAGTCATGAATGATTATTTACGGTGGTTTTTTTTGTTTGTTTATATCATCATGTTATTCATTCATACAACCATTCCTTTTTTTTTTCTTCTCCAAAATTCTCAACTATCAACCATGGCTAAAATCAAGATCTACTTCTAAATCTAATGGAGAAACTTCTCAAACTAAAAAGTAGAAGCAACCAAATCCATCAATCTCTTCTCCTTTTATTTTCTATTTTTTTTTCCAGATTTTGATTTGTTTTGTAGGGACCATAACTTCCCCATACGGAACCCAAATCGACTTTACTTTTTTTTTTAAATTGTGTAAAATTGAAAGAGCTAAAACTTTTGTGCAATACACTTTATCAGATTTCGAATTTTTCTTGGTCGAAACTGCCAATCTGTGCATTTTTCAAGCCAGATTTCAGATCCAAATGTTTGTTCCTCGCTGTTTTGATCATATCTTCTTCAAATTTTATCATAAATTGGTTTTTCTTTTTTTTAAATTGAAGAGAAAAGAATTTGAAACAACTTTTCAGTTTATGATTTTTCCAAATTCTGAATTTAACTTGTTCAAAAATCACTTTTAAAATGGTTAAAATTTGGTTCAGTTTTGTAACTTTTTGGTAAAAATCAAGATCCATCCTTCTTGCATTTCCCCTGCCCATTGGGTCAAGTTATGTGTTTGTGTGGATTTATCTTCTTCATTTTTTTGTGTTGATTTATGTTTAATTTATATTATATATATATGTTTGTTTGGGGCGTGCATTTTTTTTTATTTCGCCTATGCATGTGTTTGTGTGATTTATATAAGGGAAAGTCTATTTAGACACAATGATTTTTCACAAATTGAGTGACATAAAATCTAAACCATAAGATTACCCCATGATTTGCACCCCTCACATAAAGATAAATTAATCATGTGGTTGAGAAATTATGCCTTTTGATTTATGTCAAATTTTTGTGTTCATATAACCGCTCCCTTTATATAATATGTATATAGTTGTTGTATGCAAGAGTTTGGGTAAAGTTTCTATTTTGTTTTCTTTTTACAGAGAAAATATTTGTGAAAAAATTGATAGGTGCTTGGATTGTAGAGTTTTTTTTAAATATATATATATATAAGTATTTTGATGTGTCTGTTTTATATATAATATAAATAAGGTTATGGATTTTTTTTGTAATTGTGTTGCTTCTTTTATATCTATGAAAAAAGGTTTCGTAAACTGTTCCACAAATCCAATTTCCGTGTTGTTTTGCTGAGAAAATCCCTTTTCCTCTTATAAAATAAAATAAAATATTGAGCGATCATCGAGTTAAAATCCATTCTGAAATATGCCTGCGAGTCGTCGTTTCATTTTGGGCCACGAAAAGTGAGTTTATCTCACACCTGACTCACATTACTTCATAGTTGTTAGATCAACTAAATGAACTGTTATGAAATGTATAGGATTGTTAGTAGAAATTGTTTGTTTAAAATATACACTTTCATATGTGACACAATATTCATATGACATGTATGTACACTGATTATATATGACTGTGATGTGACAGATGATATGTAATGATTTGTTGTGTTGTAGATACCACTGGTTTAGGGAAAATCACTAAGGGTTGAAATGATACATACCCGAATGGACATTAGATTAGGGAAAAATCGTTATGGGTTAAAATGATAGACCTGAATGATTTTACTGAAATTTGGGATTGCAGGTTGAAATAATAAACCCGTAGAAATTTTATAAATTGCGGGTTGAAATGATAAATATCCGTATCACTTGACCATAGGGTAGAAAACTATATACGGACACCGTTGGTCATGTTTTCGAATTAAAATGATTTGGAAAATTGATTGTAATAATATTAATTTAAGATCTTATATTTTATATTTATATTATAAAGATTTATACTTAAATTTTGTAAAATATAAATTATATGTTTTAAAATGATTTTATAAGTAAAAATGTATTTAAATGCTTATTTAAGATTTTACTTATAATTTATTTATTTTAAACTATATAATTTAATCATATATATATATATTTTTAACTTTAAATTAATATATTATAATAAATTATTCTTTTTAAACCTATTTCTAAATTAATTTAAACCTATATATGTTATAAAGCTATTTTCTATATAAGTTTATAACTTATAGATAATATTTTCAAGGATTATTTTATATATATTTTATAAACTTTAATAATAAACTCAAAAGGTGGATAAGTTTTGATTTTGCGATTTAAATTCGAGGTTTAAAGATTTTAATTTATAAAACGATGCTTGATTTAATGAATTTGATTTTTAATCAACTAAATGCGAATTTTGAATTCACTTAAATATTGAACTGTATAGGAAATGAATGTGAACTACATAATTAATTGGAATTTGAATTTATATTTGAATTCGATTATAAATTGACTGAGTATGAATTGAAATAATTTTATATATGGAATTGATTCATAAACTGTTTCGTTTGAATTAAAGAAATTTCCTAAATCAATTTATTTCAACATATGATTTTATTAAAATGGCCACGGTGTAAAAAATGTAAACGTTTGGTTGTAAAAGAGACCGGGATCGGATATTGTCATACTCTCTGCCAATACCGAAAACCACTTTAACAACCGTGTATGTAGTGGAGTTCCAGATTGAAGTAGGATGGTTTGGAGGCGATTACTGGATTGAAGAAAGAGAACGTTGATGGATAGCCTTGATCTTCGGGTCATTATTAAAATGACTAAAACAGGTGCTATACCGTGATTAAGTGAGGTCGCACCTCCATCGGACACACTTCTTCGAACTATATCTATTACTTTTTGATTTGATTGGTGGCCAGCCTCAATTATGGGAGTGTTGTTCGAGGTGGACGGTAGTTGCGGCTATGCGTTACCACCGGTCCGGGCGTGCATCGGTAGAATCCTACCGTGGGTATTCCTCATGTGCCTTGTCATATTATCCTGATTGAGCTCGCTACGATTTTGATTTGACGTTGTCGTATAGCGGCGCATCACTATCCTCATGTGCCTTGTAATCCCGCTTACGCTATTTTAATATGTTATATTTAACCATAGACATTATTATAATAGTGTATTATATTATATGATATTAGTTTAACGGATCCTTAGAGGATGGTGATCGCAAACATCTTTTAAGTTACAGATGCATTTTATTGAACATTTCATTTGATTTACTTCTATGAGAATGTTAGTCCTAATCCGAGTTGTTTTGTTTTGCATTATTGCTCGGGTCAGATCGAGTAATGCAGTATTGAGATTTCACCTTCTGAAGCTGGAGACTATTGAAGATATCACCTCTACCCGTTGATTCTGGCTATTTCTCCTTTGTATTAGAAATTCTTGTATTTAGACTTCTGCTTTATTTAATTTTGTAACTCTGATAGTATGTATAAATTTTGATTTTTATTTAGTAGCTTCATGAACTACTATTGTATAATTTATTTATTCCGCTGCGAGATATTCTGTTTTCTATGTCTGTGATTCTGTGATTTATTCTATTTATCTCAGAAGCTCTGTCATTTCAAACGGTTTGAGTTGGTTTAATTACCAGCTTGAAGTGGACGAAAGACGGTATGTTACATTTGGTATCAGAGCCTTGGTTTATCAAAGCTTTAGCTTATGAGGTAAAAACTCATTAGAGATAGGGTTGTGATACCCTAGAATGAGTGGAATTAGTCGCTGAATCCTTATTGAGAGAGAGCGTATTTTTAAAGTATAAATGGTTTTTAAAATGGTTTTAAACAAATATTTTCGGATATTTTTTTTATATATTTAAATTCTTTTCCTGAAATTTCCTTTCCATTGAGTCTATCTTCCTTCGTAGATCCTCTTTGATTAGGTTCTTTCATTCGTTCAGCTTTTATCAGGAATTTTATAAACTTATCCTTGTCTATAACAAGGTAAGAAGTAGAAGAAGAGTATTCTTATTTAATACTGATTTGAAATTTTGATATATATATATATATATATATATATTCATAAATGATATTATGTTTTGGTAATACCAATAATTTGAAAGGATTTGATGTTTATACTTTAAGACTTTATATTTTATAAACTATACATTTTGAATAAGAGGTAAAGGTGTAGATTTTGTAAGAAAATGATATTATCTTAGTTGAATTCTATAACGATATAGTTTATAAAGTTATGCATATATCGGAATTTATAAATTTAAATGGATTATAAAGATTTTAATTTGTGATATATATATATACATATATATATATAGGTATGAATATAAATATGAACCTTTGGATTAAATATATAAATTATTTAATTACTATTTCTCAACCTCGTTCCTTTTCGGGGACGAAAAGGTTTGAGTAGGGGAGATTGTAACAACCTTAATTTTACAGTATTTTAATTTATGATTTAATTTAAAATTTTGGTTTATTTATTTTATTTGTTTGCATTCATTCTTTGTAACGGCTGGAAATTTTCGACTCCTCGAGAGTCGAAAACTCTCAGACGTTAGTGTAAGAAAGTAGAGGGTGAGGAAGAAAAGATAGAACTAATAGAATAGAAGAAGAAGAAGAACTTACATCATCAGAGTAAACACGAATCTCACAGCGGAACGAATAAAATATAACATAACTTTGAAATACAAATCAGTACTCGTATATACATACCATTTCAAAGTACAACACTTAACAACACAGCGGAATAATAATAGCTCTAATCCTGAAGCCTCCTGCTCCAAGCTCTCCAAGTGTATCTGTAAAATCCCGACTACTTGACTGCCCGTACAAATTTAGGCACCCAAGAGTTTAGGTAAAACAAAACAAAATAAACTCCGGGTCAGTCATGGGACTGGTGTGAATAAAACTCCAACACTTGGTTAAATAAAGGATATCTTTCTGATATTATAATAATGTCTAAATACAAATAGATATCAATCTAGCAGAACGCTTGCATCTCACGTTCCACATACATAGTATACAAATAAAACCGTGAGCGCTTATTGGAGATTGGATTTCCAACAGACAAGGTATGGGAGCACCTTCCGATCAATGTACTCTAGAGGAGATACGCTAGGGTTCAACAAGAACGTCTTGCAACCCGGCCACACATGACCGTTCACTCATTTAGCTTGAGTGTAACGAATATATTATCACCGATGGTTGGGATCAGCAACCATCCCTCCCGATAAGGGACAGCATTGAAATAGATTATAAAGAAGTACAATTGAATATTCTCTAGATGGTGATAATACACCATGCTTGGGTATGGCCCAACTAGCCATGCTGCCTAGCCCAACTTCTGTTATTTCCCGGTGGTGAGGTTTGAGGTCACGTTTATCACTTTGACAGATTATTGCTTCAATTACTTTGAATGCCACATCGTCATACCTGCCAAATCATTATCGATTTCTCAAGGCATCACGGGTATAAAAGCTAAGAGAAACGAATTTCTCCGCCACCAACGTAATACGTTTAAAGAGATCAACATATATGATTCGTTAAGAATACTTTGTCAGACACTCGTCCATATATGTTGTTCTGGGACTGAATAAACCGAAGGCACTATTCAGTGAATCCATCCTACCTAGGCTTTTCACAATAGCCCTTGCACTTCACACCGTCTTCAATTATCTTCAGCGTACTTGATTCGCAACGCTTATGCTAATACGGAGTGGTTCTTCGGATAATAATCCAACCGGTCTCTCCATATTTACAACGTAAATATGGTCAAAACATTGATAGTCTGTGATTCAACTATCAGATGAAAACATGTCGGTGTACAAACAACGATCTTATTTCCAAATGGAAATTCGATCGATCAATCATCATATACATATATATGTTCATATTTCCTTATTCCATATATTTAGAAAATATCTATTATTAATCATTGGAAAACATTTCCATTGCTTATTTTCACATCACTATTATTTCGCAGCTATCAGTCCCTAACTGTAACTAGTATGAGAACAATTCTCTAAGTATCAATTCGGAAGGTCGAAACCAACATCAGATCGTCACTTAGAAAACCGTTCAACTTACCCTCTCCAGTCAGTTTCTGAATTTGCTTAACTCTATTTCTTAAATTCTTATCATGAAAACATTTTATTTTCTATGTTTAGAAAACATATCTGATTATATTTGGAAAACGTTTCCAAAACTCATTTACGGATTTCCAATGAACGTTGTATAAAACATCGTTTCGCTTAATCCATTTATCGATTATTCCTTAACTTTATTTGAAATCAACCTTTTCTATCGAACCACAACTATTCCTTTGTCAATTCTGAAGTCAATCAAGTTGGGGTATATGTGAAGACCCGAAACTTCCCCGTAAAGGAAAGCGTCGGATAGTTCGAGAACAAGCCACAACACAACGCATACAGAAGAACATTTCACTGTATATTACAACAATGCATCAGATTACAAGAATCTATAGAGTATGAATAAATATTACACAGAAATATCAGAGATTTAAATTACATTTAAATACATAGCAGCGGAAAATAATACAATACACAACTAGAAGTAGATATACGGATACAAAGCTTTCCGGATATCATTCCAGCTGTAAACCAGGATCCTGTGAATATAAATCTGCAAAACCAAAACTACTAGCTGCCCGTGTCAAAATATGGGCACCAGAGTTTAGGTTAAAACAATAAACTCCAGGTCAGTCATGGGACTGGTGTGAGAACTAAAACAGTAATTATTCTTTATTTTAAAAGTTAGGTAAATCAAGGGACCACGCCGTATAACACGGAACGGGTTTCCTCCCAAGAATACCAGTGCATAAAACAAACAGCGCAATGCTAAATAAAGAAAGATGAAGCTGTTATAAGACCCAGGTCCTATCACACAATGCAACGCAAGCCGGGGGATAGGGTTTTCCCTTATAACAGCCAAAGAATGCTTGATACGTTTAAAACAAATCATTTGATACTATAATAAGTGCATAGTGTATAAAACAACTTCAAATCATAAGTATCAATCATAGGCGGCATGAATGCCCCATACCACTATGTCGCCATATATAGGTTATACAATCAAAATCGCAAAGTCACGTATTTGGAAATTGGATTTCCATCTATGAACCGAGGCAAAAGATAGTCCTCAACCGATTCGAGACGCTCTAGCCCGCCCCTCAGGATCAGAGCTCGAGTGACCCTTGGATCCTCAGGGCCGGTCCACACGGAGTGGATTAAAATGCCTGAACATGCGTTTCCCCACCCTATGGGGTGTAAGTCTGGTCCGTCAGCCGACCAGAATGCATTCGGCCGAAACCGATATAACCGAGGCGCCTCGCAACAGCAACAACCACATAAGTCAAACTCGTCAGGGCGTGTAAAACCACTGACGCCACTTCTAGCTAGAAAGAAACGCATGCCCTCCCTGATGTCCTCTCCCGTTTTTGGTTCATACCGGGTGTGAAACACGCGAGGTAAACGTTACACAAAGCTACGCCACGAAGGCCTTGCTTTGATCATCACCACAAGACTTTGCTTTTCAACAGAAGCCTCGATCAATTTCCACTTAGGCATGCCACACAGGCAATTCACTCCATGCGTTTGATATCCATCGATATATAACCCCTGAGCTCGTACGTCTCAGAGAAGGGCGTTAAGCAAGAGAATAAATTCTCCGCCGCCAAACAGATATATATTTAATAGAGATCAATCACACAGACTAAAATCCAATGTCAGACACACAGTCCATTTACAAGTCCGTTTTGGGTCTGAACGAAACCGGAGGCACCTAGTACCCCGCATATCCATCGATCTCCAAGTACGTCTGGACGATCACCAACTGTTTCCATCTTCTTGGGTGTACAGCCCAATCAAGATCATCAGTTATCACCCAAACGACGTGAAGACCTCCGGTCTTCGACCATCGTCTTCATCTTCGACTTATCGTCGTAACAGTTATTCAGAATGGGATAAACCCGGTCTTTCCGAATAACTCGCGTATATTTAAAATAAGTGTTACACAAACACAACATACGCCTCATTCCAATTCATCAGTCACTAACCGTAAATTAATCAAGAGAATAATTCCCCAAATATTAACCCCGAAGGCCGAAACCAACATCAGATCAATATCCAGGAAACCATTCTGCTTAGCCAACCGACAGTTAGTTTCTAAATTTCACATTCATAGGGCAATGTTCCCATTAATTTTATCCAAGATAAATTTCTTGAATTTATTCTTCTTTTGAATTTCGATTCAACTAGTCGAGATTAACGAACCTTACCGAAGTAATCATTGGTTTTAATTTCCCAATCCCAACCTATTTATCCCATGAAGTAGAACTGGTAATACTTCATATCTAACACCACAGTGTTATCGGTAAATTCAATTACCATTTCACGTTCAAATCTAATTAAAGATTTAACTATCGCCTGGAGCAAAACTGGTGATACTCCATTTCGATTATTTCAATCTAATTAAAGATTCATTAAAACTCCACTTAGTTTTAATCTGTGACTGGGTTAAAGAATCAGTGTCATTTAAAACACGGTTCACGATAAACCCAAAATCACATCACATTTCAATCAGTCCCTAATTGTAAATTAGCAAGTGAGCAATTCCCTAAGTATTAATCCCGAAGGCCGAAACCAACATCAGATCAATACCTCGGAAACTATTCAACTTAACTAATCTCCAGTTAGTTTCTGATTTTCTTAACTCCTTTAGGTCTAAGAACTGTATTATTGAAGATACCGTTCACGACAACCCAAAATCGCCTTTCATTAATGATCGGGTTAAAGAACGAGTGTTATTTAAAACACTGTCCACGATAAACCCAAAAATCAATATCAATTCAATTCCAATTAAATATCATTTAATTGGTACACTTCATTAAATCTAAAATAAAAGATTTAATCTTTTCTCAACTGGGTTCAAGAACAGTGTTAGTGAAGACACCATTCACGACAAACCCAAATCACATTTGATATTCAATATAAGACTCTGAATAGAAAATATATCGGCTTATATTCAATATCAAATTCTACGATTAACAAATGTCGTATTGGAAATAACGATACAAATATATCTTTCAAATTTCCATAACAACACCTGTATAATCACGAATTCCAACATCGAAATATTCCGAAGACAATTTCGATTCAAATCCACTCTAATGCAATCATTGGATATTCTGGTTATTTTTTTAAAACCCCTTTCAAATTCAATTTATTTATTTAAAAATAAATAGAATTATAATTCTAGTTCAAAACTAGTTCATTTCGATAAAAATCTATTTTTATCCTTTCAAATATGGAGTTTTTCATCCCAATTCTTTCTAAATCATTTCTTATGATTTTACACAAATTATTGCTATTTTTAATAATTTTATCAAGGCCTGTACAGTCGATTTCCATCAACGGCCATCGAACTGCACTTACAGCGACCTTTTTCGAATTTGATTTGGACATAATTCCAAATCCAACCGTTAGATTTCAAATTTCTAATATTCGTTAGAAAGCTCTTTTCGATACGAACCCAACGGTTCCGGTTTCAGGAGAATCCGACGGTCGGATCTCCCGTAATGTCCGTTTGAAATAAATGGTCGAAATTTACGAACTGCCGCGGCGCGGCGCGTTCTATTCAGGCCATTATATTATATATATAATATATATTTCGTCGATTTCTATTTAAAACGAATTATATAAATAGTTTTAAAATTCGTTTCAAAAGCAATTTCAACTTCCATTTCAATTCAAATCAAAATTGAATTCTTCTTTATAAATTCGTTTTAAAATTCATTTCTATTCAATTCAAATTTCAATTCAATTTGAATTCATTTCAATTCGCTTTTAATTCAATATGGATTCGTTTTCAATTCATTTCATTTCGAAATCGTTTTCAATTCAATTCATTTCGAAATCGTTTTCAATTCAATTCATTTCGAAATCGTTTTCAATTCAATTCATTTCGAAATCGTTTTCAATTCAATTCATTTCGAAATCGTTTTCAATTCAATTCATTTCGAAATCGTTTTCAATTCAATTCATTTCGAAATCGTTTTCAATTCAATTCATTTCGAAATCGTTTAAAATCGATATAAATATCGTTCACGTCAAAATGGCGTCTATCTAATCAACACGGCTTCATAAATTTCTATTTTTCAAATATTCTATTTCAAATATTTCTTTTTCAAAATAGTTGTTATTATCAAAATATTCCGTTCAACACATGACCAATCTCAATAAATGAGTACTGTCAACACATGAACTTTTATTTTATATCGATAAAGGTGTAAATTTTATTACTAAAATATTTCGTTCAACACATGACCTCGAAACGAGGCCCACCGCCTGTCGTCCATAGCGTTTAACCCCCATTCCGAACACAATGGGATATGTATCGCAAGCTGAAACGACCGTTTCGATCAGTTTCCGTTACATTCACATTTAAATCACTATATTGAATTTTTAAACGTACATTTCAAATTACCGGGGTCGCATACGAACTTTAAAAATTCCAGAAAAATATTTTCTAGCTTCGTATTGACGATACGGTCCTAACAAAACTAGTTTCGTCGAATTCTGAGACCGTTAGAAAAATGGCCAATTTCCAGTCGATTAAAATCAACTAAAACTGGTCAAACGCGTTTTCTTTTGCCATGCTCACATATTGATTCGGAAAATTATGAAATTTGAAACCTAACGATAATTCGACATCACGGACCTAACAAAACTGGTTTCGTCGAAATCCGAGGTCATTTGCAAAATGTCCATTTTTAAGGGCCTGAATTCCATAGCGACTATTCAGAATTTTCAACTGGACATATCTTTTGATTCCCGCTATGAAATCTTGATTTTTCGGATTCGATAGAAATATATTATCAATTAGATCCTATCATTTTTGGTTTCACTAAAATCCGGATTGTTTTGCACCCGGTACATTCAATGGAAGTTTGAAATCGAATTATCGAACTACCGCGCCATTTTCAATTCTATTTATAATTATATATAAATATTTATATTCTAACGACGACGCGTATAAATATATACATTCGAATTATATTCGAAATAAATTTCTCGTCGATATTATTTAAAATAATCTATTTTAAATAATCAAAATTCGCTAAAATTGCCAAAATAAAAATTTTAAACTGGCCCAGATTTTCTGGTTGTTACAGTATAATTACCTCTCAGACCTTAATTGGACAACGTCCTTTACTGTGAAATAGATGAAGCTCATCACTCACTTTTTCCAATCATCTGTTTACGCAAATTCTCGGATTCAGGTTACGAATCTACTTCTTATATGACAGCGTTTGATTATAACTATAACGTTATAATTCCTACTTCTGCAATATCTCCTAAATTATAACTTTATCTCCTAACTCGAATAATTTAACAGACACCTAATTTCTAAATCAATAACTAAATCTTGATCTAAACCCTGGAAAGTAAATAGTACTTTCCCGAATTCGCTATAATCGAATTCGACGTATAACTCTCTTTCGAGTAATCTCTATTCGATTAACTCTCCCTTTTTAATAACTTATATTCGATAAACTCTTATTTCGATTAACTCCTATCGAATAACTAGTATTCGAATAACTCTTCTTGGTTGGCTCTATTTCATTAACTCTTATCGAATAACAAATATTCGATTTTCTTAAATGTGTCAATTCTTATCGAATAACTAACATCCGATTAACTTAAATGGATTTACTCTTATCGAATAACTAAATTCGATTAACTCAAATTGAATAACTAATATTCAATTAACTCTTTGACTAACTCCTTTGGATTAACTGACTTCGAATAACTCCTTTGGATTAACTGACTTCGAATAACTCCTTTGGATTAACTGACTTCGAATAACTCCTTTGGATTAACTAACTTCGAATAACTCCTTTGGATTAACTAACTTCGAATAACTCCTTTGGATTAACTAACTTCGAATAACTCCTTTGGATTAACTAACTTCGAATAACTCCTTTGGATTAACTAACTTCGAATAACTCCTTTGGATTAACTAACTTCGAATAACTCCTTTGGATTAACTAACTTCGAATAACTCCTTTGGATTAACTAACTTCGAATAACCAATATTCGATAACTACTCTTCGAATACATAATATTCGGTAACTCTTCTCAAATGAATAACATTTGATATCTCCACTCGAATAAACTATATTCGATTACTCTTCCCTCGAATACACTATATTCGATAACTCTACTTCGAATAAGTGATATTCGGCAACTCTACTCGATTAACTCCACTTGGATAACTCTAACTGGTCAACTCTAACTGGTCAACTCTAACTGAGTAACTCTAACTGGTCAACTTTAACTGGTCAACTTTAACTGGTCAACTCTAACTGTTTATCTTTAACTGGTAAACTTTAACTGGTCAACTCTAACTGTTTATCTTTAACTGGTAAACTTTAACTGGTTAACTCAAATGGTTTAACCTAACTTGATTTACTTGTCTCGATTAACTGAACTAATCCACTTAGTTTAACTTAGTTAACTCACTTTGATTAACTCTAACCAATTTACTTAGTTTAACTCAGCTAATTCACTTTGATTAACCCAACTAATTTACTTCGATTAACCGCTCAGTTTATCTTAACTAATTTACTTTGGTTAACTTAACCAATTACTTTGATTAACTCGACTAACTTGCTTTGGTTAACCTAACAAATTACTTTGTTTAACTCTATTCGAATAAGTAATTCGAATCACTCTAATGTGTTTAACTCTATTCAAATATCTAATTCGAATAACTTATTTCGAATAACTAAATTCGATTAACTCCTTTTATTAACGTTTATTCATTTCAAAAGATTTCCTTTTTACAATGTTTATCCATTGATAAAGATTTACTTTTTACAACGTTTATCCATTTATAAAGATTTACTTTTAGTAACGGTTCTTCACTTTATAAATGTCCCTTTTAATAACGTTTCTACTTCTCTATATAAGTCCAGACTTATATATATATTCCATTTATCAACGATAAATAATTTATTTAATTTATAAAACATTATTTATAAATTAATCTACTTCAATTTATCTGTTTAAAAACAGATTTCCTATTTAATATCTCATTTAAATCCATATCGTGTTATACCGTGTGCGAAGCACGTGTTTAAATCTATCCTTGTATAATTCTATTTATTTTCCGAACAAGTGTTCCTTTATTTATTCCCTAAATAAATATTCCTTTATTCCATTTATTTATAATCTAAATAAATGTTCCTTTATTTATTTCCTAAATAAATAAATGTTTTCATTTTATAAAATCCTATCGATTTTATAAATAAGATTTATTTTCAATATAAACATTGAAAATTCCCTTTTTACATTCTAGTATCACCTATGGTGTGTAACGTGTCGTATAACAATGATCGGTATCATTCAAACATATGAAATCAATAACAGATTTCATAACACATCATATATCACAATATATGAAAAACGGTAAAATAAATGTTGAGGAATCCAGTCGGATTCCTCCAACCTGTTTCCCTGCATCCACAGATGTTACACAATAAAATATACATCAATTTCATTCCAACATGAAATATACTGATGAACTGAATCAATATTTGATTGTCGTTTATATATATAACTATATCTATGTTTCAATCAAATCTATTTAACAGTCCAAACTATCAATACACAACAATCAAATCATTTAATACAGTTTATATAAAAATATAAACTGAGGAGAGTTAGTGAGTTTTACTCACATTGGCGCGTTAATCGTTAAATAACGGTTTGCGTTATTTGATTCAGTCGGACAATTTATTTCGCCATAAATTGTAATGAGCTCGGATTCACACCCAGTCAGCTCCACTGGGTTGCGTCCGTCCATACGATCCCAACATGATAGACCGCTCGTCAAACTGACATCCCAATATCCCGGTCCAATTCATATCTGTACTGTCCCATTTCTACTTCATACCGGCCCACCCTCCAATTGTTTCTTCCCGAAATGAAAACTACAGTCGACACAAAAATCACTGCTAGGAATGTAAGCTTGCAAACCACCATGGCCTTCAAAATCAATCACATATACCGTGAACCCAACTTTTGAAAGTCGTATTCCTGTTCCTCTCATCGTGAATCACGGCTTTGCCTTATACTCGTGAGCTTGAACCCTCTTTGGACGTTTCAACCGTTTCCCCTACCACTCACGCATTCTTCTCTCACCACATATCCAACTTCCGCGCCCAGTACCCCACTTCCCTGCATGTGAACACCCTGCTTCAGTCTAAACAAAAGTACACGCCACGCATTTAACTTCACCGCCCTGCTCCCTTCTCCATTACCCACTCCTACTCAAATCTCTTCTCAGTTTAACACGTGCTCCCCCTTGTATAACCATCAACATGTTCCCGCACCTCTTATTTCCAAGTAAAGACCACCGGAAATCCTTCCTCTTCCCTATACATTTCCAGTCTTCAGGAACCAACAGCCCACCTTCAGACTTCCCGAATACAAACTCCACTCACATGTTTCTATACACAACAACACAGTGCTAACGCAGCTTCCCAGTTGCCGTCGACACATCAGTCCCCATCGCTCGTGCCACCAGTGCTCCTTGCATGGAGCAGAACCAGGGTCTCGGACTTAAATAAATGAATACAGCATTTAAGAGGACCACCACTTAGCGACCGTATATATATAGGATGAAAAGGGTAGGACGTAGGCCTGTTATGTATGTATTTGTGGAGCAACTCGTTGACACGTGAGGGTATGTATTTGTGGAGCAACTCGTTGACACGTGAGGGTATTGTTGTATTGCTACTAACCATACGCTGCTATGAATTATCATTTCAAATAGCTGTTGTATCCCTACAAACCATACGTTCATCATATTATTAAGTATTCTTTTTCCTTGATAAAGCATTTGTTCAGCTGACCCTAGGTTAAAGAACTTAAACATGAAGTTTTAGACCAAAGCATGGGCCTGTGTATCTCATATAGTTGTGTGAAACATGAGTACTGTATGTTTTAGTTTTAGTACCGTGTCATGTAAGATTTAATTCATGTTCGAATGGTTACAGACAGAAATAAAAACACCATCACGACTAGAGAGGTGTCCCGATTCCAGAAATATAATAATACCGGTAGATTAGCTCATATTTTGAAACTTCAAAATGTTGATTTCAGGGTGCGAAATACTTTAAATAAAAAGTCGCTTATTAAATTAATTAAAAATTACCATAAAATTCTAAAAATTAAATTACCACTACTTCCCAAAAGAACCTTGTCTAAATTCAAACCCGATCTCGAGTTATATCGAATAATTCGTTACGGTCGATAAACGATTCCATAGCGACTATTTTAAAATTTGATTTGGACATATCTCAAAATCTACACGATGAAATCCCGATATTTCTCTTCCACTAGAAAGATATACTCCACTAGCTCCACACGTTTCTTGTTTCACAGAAATCCGGCTTAAAATGAATCATGTACATTCAGTTGAAGTTCAAATCGCCAAATTGCGAACTGCCGCGACGTTTCAGGTTCGTTTTAATTATAATTATAAATTATAAGTTCGAACGTTTTACTTTAAGTTATCGATATCGCCAAATCGATATATAAATAATTAAATAAATTAATTATTCGACAGCTAACAAAACGCGCCATTACAGACTTCCCCCCTTAAAATAATTTCGTCCTCGAAATTGCTAAGCTAGGAAAATGCTACCAACTTTACTAACTAGATTCAAATATCTTTTAGTTTACTTCTCAACTCCAGTTTCAACTGAACCCTTAAATTTTCAATTAAATTATTAATTCATTCTGGCTAACTGAATTTCCATAAATCATGAGAATGTTCTAACGCCTGGAATTTTCGAAAAATTTCGCCATAATCTCCTTTGTATTGGTCAATATGACAAACCACCTCTCGCCTCTCTAGGCCTTCTCCAACCCAAAAGAAAATCAAACAGCCAAGCGGCTTGCCAATTCGGCTCATAAAATCCAAACTCATATATGATATAAACTTGTACCTTTTTGTCGGGAATTTAACTCTATCCCTTTCATCTGCTACCACTTCAACATATACCAATGTTATCCATTCCAATTGATCTCCAATCAGTTCATATCCTCAAATCCAAATCGAATTTCATTCGAACTCTAATATCAAATTCCAAATTATTGACTTATCAATTTGGTTCCATTCTAGATTATCTCTATCCCAATTCAATTTTATTTAACTCGGTTCAAGTTAAATTTCAATTTATTTTTACCATCTCATTTTATTTAACTTCATTAGTTAAATTTTGATTCCAGAACCTAAGTTCCCGGGTTTCTTTCAAATCAATTTGAAATCATAATGCCAATTCAAAACCTTTGAATTTCTAAACAACTTGTTTTCTCAAAACAATCCAAAAACAAAATCTTTAGTAGTAATCCGTCACTTAGAACTCAGAAATGAACGCTAATGATGTAGCTACACTCATCAGGGTTATTTTCCAGTGATACAAGTGAGTTTAATAGTATATTTCTTTTCAAAATCATTTTAAACCCTTTCATTTTGAAATACATTTCAAATATTTTTCGCACTGCTTGAAAACGTTTCAAAATCTCCCAGGAACTTAAAATTTCCTTATTTTAAATTCCAAATTCTGATTTAAATTCATATTTAATTCAAACTATTTCATATATTACATTCATATGAATTCTGATTGGTCATTTATAACCATTTCACCCTTTTATAATCTTATTCGGTTATAATAACAACCAACACAATCAATATACTACAATAATTTCAAGATATATATTTCTTCTATAAACAAATATATTTTGGGAAAAATTATTTCATTTACCCTCTTTCAAAACATATCATGACGGTTCATCGTATTCGAGTGTTTAGTAACCCTTATCGATACAGTGGATCAAACTGATCGACCAGAATTCATAAGCCACTCAACCAATGAGTCTCCACAATATAAAACCATTTTATATTGAATAACAATTACGCGCTCATATATATACACTCAAACTCAATCTAGGATATTACTAATCCCATCTCTATCGAGTTATGCCACAGAGCCAAGGTAATCACTTAACTTAAGCTCTGATACCAACTGTAACGGCTGGAAATTTTCGACTCCTCGAGAGTCGAAAACTCTCAGACGTTAGTGTAAGAAAGTAGAGGGTGAGGAAGAAAAGATAGAACTAATAGAATAGAAGAAGAAGAAGAACTAACATCATCAGAGTAAACACGAATCTCACAGCGGAACGAATAAAATATAACATAACTTTGAAATACAAATCAGTACTCGTATATACATACCATTTCAAAGTACAACACTTAACAACACAGCGGAATAATAATAGCTCTAATCCTGAAGCCTCCTGCTCCAAGTTCTCCAAGTGTATCTGTAAAATCCCGACTACTTGACTGCCCGTACAAATTTAGGCACCCAAGAGTTTAGGGAAAACAAAACAAAATAAACTCCGGGTCAGTCATAGGACTGGTGTGAATAAAACTCCAACACTTGGTTAAATAAAGGATATCTTTCTGATATTATAATAATGTCTAAATACAAATAGATATCAATCTAGCAGAACGCTTGCATCTCACGTTCCACATACATAGTATACAAATAAAACCGTGAGCGCTTATTGGAGATTGGATTTCCAACAGACAAGGTACGGGAGCACCTTCCGATCAGTGTACTCTAGAGGAGATACACTAGGGTTCAACAAGAACGTCTTGCAACCCGGCCACACATGACCGTTCACTCATTTAGCTTGAGTGTAACGAATATATTATCACCGATGGTTGGGATCAGCAACCATCCCTCCCGATAAGGGACAGCATTGAAATAGATTATAAAGAAGTACAATTGAATATTCTCTAGATGGTGATAATACACCCTGCTTGGGTATGGCCCAACTAGCCATGCTGCCTAGCCCAACTTCTGTTATTTCCCGGTGGTGAGGTTTGAGGTCACGTTTATCACTTTGACAGATTATTGCTTCAATTACTTTGAATGCCACATCGTCATACCTGCCAAATCATTATCGATTTCTCAAGGCATCACGGGTATAAAAGCTAAGAGAAACGAATTTCTCCGCCACCAACGTAATACGTTTAAAGAGATCAACATATATGATTCGTTAAGAATACTTTGTCAGACACTCGTCCATATATGTTGTTCTGGGACTGAATAAACCGAAGGCACTATTCAGTGAATCCATCCTACCTAGGCTTTTCACAATAGCCCTTGCACTTCACTCCGTCTTCAATTATCTTCAGCGTACTTGATTCGCAACGCTTATGCTAATACGGAGTGGTTCTTCGGATAATAATCCAACCGGTCTCTCCATATTTACAACGTAAATGTGGTCAAAACTTTGATAGTCTGTGATTCAACTATCAGATGAAAACATGTCGGTGTACAAACAACGATCTTATTTCCAAATGGAAATTCGATCGATCAATAATCATATACATATATATGTTCATATTTCCTTATTCCATATATTTAGAAAATATCTATTATTAATCATTGGAAAACATTTCCATTGCTTATTTTCACATCACTATTATTTCGCAGCTATCAGTCCCTAACTGTAACTAGTATGAGAACAATTCTCTAAGTATCAATTTGGAAGGTCGAAACCAACATCAGATCGTCACTTAGAAAACCGTTCAACTTACCCTCTCCAGTCAGTTTCTGAATTTGCTTAACTCTATTTCTTAAATTCTTATCATGAAAACATTTTATTTTCTATGTTTAGAAAACATATCTGATTATATTTGGAAAACGTTTCCAAAACTCATTTACGGATTTCCAATGAACGTTGTATAAAACATCGTTTCGCTTAATCCATTTATCGCTTATTCCTTAACTTTATTTGAAATCAACCTTTTCTATCGAACCACAACTATTCCTTTGTCAATTCTGAAGTCAATCAAGTTGGGGTATAATTACCTCTCAGACCTTAATTGGACAACGTCCTTTACTGTGAAATAGATGAAGCTCATCACTCACTTTTTCCAATCATCTGTTTACGCAAATTCTCGGATTCAGGTTACGAATCCACTTCTTATATGACATCGTTTGATTATAACTATAACGTTATAATTCCTACTTCTGCAATATCTCCTAAATTATAACTTTATCTCCTAACTCGAATAATTTAACAGACACCTAATTTCTAAATCAATAACTAAATCTTGATCTAAACCCTGGAAAGTAAATAGTACTTTCCCGAATTCGCTATAATCGAATTCGACGTATAACTCTCTTTCGAGTAATCTCTATTCGATTAACTCTCCCTTTTTAATAACTTATATTCGATAAACTCTTATTTCGATTAACTCCTATCGAATAACTAATATTCGAATAACTCTTCTTGGTTGGCTCTATTTCATTAACTCTTATCGAATAACAAATATTCGATTTTCTTAAATGTGTCAATTCTTATCGAATAACTAACATCCGATTAACTTAAATGGACTTACTCTTATCGAATAACTAAATTCGATTAACTCAAATTGAATAACTAATATTCAATTAACTCTTCGACTAACTCCTTTGGATTAACTGACTTCGAATAACTCCTTTGGATTAACTGACTTCGAATAACTCCTTTGGATTAACTGACTTCGAATAACTCCTTTGGATTAACTAACTTCGGATAACTCCTTTGGATTAACTAACTTCGAATAACTCCTTTGGATTAACTAACTTCGAATAACTCCTTTGGATTAACTAACTTCGAATAACTCCTTTGGATTAACTAACTTCGAATAACTCCTTTGGATTAACTAACTTCGAATAACCAATATTCGATAACTACTCTTCGAATACATAATATTCGGTAACTCTTCTCAAATGAATAACATTTGATTTCTCCACTCGAATAAACTATATTCGATTACTCTTCCCTCGAATACACTATATTCGATATCTCTACTTCGAATAAGTGATATTCGGCAACTCTACTCGATTAACTCCACTTGGATAACTCTAACTGGTCAACTCTAACTGGTCAACTCTAACTGAGTAACTCTAACTGGTCAACTTTAACTGGTCAACTTTAACTGGTCAACTCTAACTGTTTATCTTTAACTGGTAAACTTTAACTGGTCAACTCTAACTGTTTATCTTTAACTGGTAAACTTTAACTGGTTAACTCAAATGGTTTAACCTAACTTGATTTACTTGTCTCGATTAACTGAACTAATCCACTTAGTTTAACTTAGTTAATTCACTTTGATTAACTCTAACCGATTTACTTAGTTTAACTCAGCTAATTCACTTTGATTAACCCAACTAATTTACTTCGATTAACCGCTCAGTTTATCTTAACTAATTTACTTTGGTTAACTTAACCAATTACTTTGATTAACTCGACTAACTTGCTTTGGTTAACCTAACAAATTACTTTGTTTAACTCTATTCGAATAAGTAATTCGAATCACTCTAATGTGTTTAACTCTATTCAAATATCTAAATTCGATTAACTCCTTTTATTAACGTTTATTCATTTCAAAAGATTTCCTTTTTACAATGTTTATCCATTGATAAAGATTTACTTTTTACAACGTATATCCATTTATAAAGATTTACTTTTAGTAACGGTTCTTCACTTTATAAATGTCCCTTTTAATAACGTTTCTACTTCTCTATATAAGTCCAGACTTATATATATATTCCATTTATCAACGATAAATAATTTATTTAATTTATAAAACATTATTTATAAATTAATCTACTTCAATTTATCTGTTTAAAAACAGATTTCCTATTTAATATCTCATTTAAATCCATATCGTGTTATACCGTGTGCGAAGCACGTGTTTAAATCTATCCTTGTATAATTCTATTTATTTTCCGAACAAGTGTTCCTTTATTTATTCCCTAAATAAATATTCCTTTATTCCATTTATTTATAATCTAAATAAATGTTCCTTTATTTATTTCCTAAATAAATAAATGTTTTCATTTTATAAAATCCTATCGATTTTATAAATAAGATTTATTTTCAATATAAACATTGAAAATTCCCTTTTTACATTCTAGTATCACCTATGGTGTGTAACGTGTCGTATAACAATGATCGGTATCATTCAAACATATGAAATCAATAACAGATTTCATAACACATCATATATCACAATATATGAAAAACGGTAAAATAAATGTTGAGGAATCCAGTCGGATTCCTCCAACCTGTTTCCCTGCATCCACAGATGTTACACAATAAAATATACATCAATTTCATTCCAACATGAAATATACTGATGAACTGAATCAATATTTGATTGTCGTTTATATATATAACTATATCTATGTTTCAATCAAATCTATTTAACAGTCCAAACTATCAATACACAACAATCAAATCATTTAATACAGTTTATATTTATATAAACTGAGGAGAGTTAGTGAGTTTTACTCACATTGGCGCGTTAATCGTTAAATAACGGTTTGCGTTATTTGATTCAGTCGGACAATTTATTTCGCCATAAATTGTAATGAGCTCGGATTCACACCTAGTCAGCTCCATTGGGTTGCGTCCGTCCATACGATCCCAACGTGATAGACCGCTCGTCAAACTGACATCCCAATATCCCGGTCCAATTCATATATGTACTGTCCCATTTCTACTTCATACCGGCCCGCCCTCCAATTGTTTCTTCCCGAAATGAAAACTACAGTCGGCACAAAAATCACTGCTAGGAATGTAAGCTTGCAAACCACCATGGCCTTCAAAATCAATCACATATACCGTGAACCCAACTTTTGAAAGTCGTATTCCTGTTCCTCTCATCGTGAATCACGGCTTCGCCTTATACTCGTGAGCTTGAACCCTCTTTGGACGTTTCAACCGTTTCCCCTACCACTCACGCATTCTTCTCTCACCACATATCCAACTTCCGCGCCCAGTACCCCACTTCCCTGCATGTGAACACCCTACTTCAGTCTAAACAAAAGTACACGCCACGCATTTAACTTCACCGCCCTGCTCCCTTCTCCATTACCCACTTCTACTCAAATCTCTTCTCAGTTTAACACGTGCTCCCCCTTGTATAACCATCAACATGTTCCCGCACCTCTTATTTCCAAGTAAAGACCACCGAAAATCCTTCCTCTTCCCTATACATTTCCAGTCTTCAGGAACCAACAGCCCACCTTCAGACTTCCCGAATACAAACTCCACTCACATGTTTCTATACACAACAACACAGTGCTAACGCAGCTTCCCAGTTGCCGTCGACACATCAGTCCCCATCGCTCGTGCCACCAGTGCTCCTTGCGTGGAGCAGAACCAGGGTCTCGGACTTAAATAAATGAATACAGCATTTAAGAGGACCACCACTTAGCGACCGTATATATATAGGATGAAAAGGGTAGGACGTAGGCCTGTTATGTATGTATTTGTGGAGCAACTCGTTGACACGTGAGGGTATGTATTTGTGGAGCAACTCGTTGACACGTGAGGGTATTGTTGTATTGCTACTAACCATACGCTGCTATGAATTATCATTTCAAATAGCTGTTGTATCCCTACAAACCATACGTTCATCATATTATTAAGTATTCTTATTCCTAGATAAAGCATTTGTTCAGCTGACCCTAGGTTAAAGAACTTAAACATGAAGTTTTAGACCAAAGCATGGGCATGTGTATCTCATATAGTTGTGTGAAACATGAGTACTGTATGTTTTAGTTTTAGTACCTTGTCATGTAAGATTTAATTCATGTTCGAATGGTTACAGACAGAAATAAAAACACCATCACGACTAGAGAGGTGTCCCGATTCCAGAAATATAATAATACCGGTAGATTAGCTCATATTTTGAAACTTCAAAATGTTGATTTCAGGGTGCGAAATACTTTAAATAAAAAGTCGCTTATTAAATTAATTAAAAATTACCATAAAATTCTAAAAATTAAATTATCACTACTTCCCAAAAGAACCTTGTCTAAATTCAAACCCGATCTCGAGTTATATCGAATAATTCGTTACGGTCGATAAACGATTCCATAGCGACTATTTTAAAATTTGATTTGGACATATCTCAAAATCTACACGACGAAATCCCGATATTTCTCTTCCACTAGAAAGATATACTCCACTAGCTCCACACGTTTCTTGTTTCACAGAAATCCGGCTTAAAATGAATCATGTACATTCAGTTGAAGTTCAAATCGCCAAATTGCGAACTGCTGCGACGTTTCAGGTTCGTTTTAATTATAATTATAAATTATAAGTTCGAACGTTTTACTTTAAGTTATCGATATCGCCAAATCGATATATAAATAATTAAATAAATTAATTATTCGACAGCTAACAAAACGCGCCATTACATTCTTGAATTTTTATATAAATATTTAATTTGTATAATTATACCCTTCGTTTTCATTATGTAATTATATCTTTAATTTAATTTTAATGCGTATTGATTTTGTTGGTGCAAACATTGATTACCTTTTAATGTTCAACATACATTTCTTAGTATTAATGTTTTCCTTACATGTTCATTATTTTCAAAATTTAAACCATTCTTTTCTTTTGCCTAATATTCATTCAATCCATTAGTGTTTCTCCATATATGACTCTTCATTTACATTTACCACATTCCTTTATTTATTTATTTCCATTAGCAACCATTTGTTTTTCCCATCACTTATTTCTTGCAGATTCATGCATGCATTCATTATTCCATCCCATACATTTTTAAAAAAAACCATTCTTGGCATTAATGCATGTACGTTCCTTTAGATTAAAAATTTATAGTGTTTCCTTTTATTTGCAAACAATATTTATCTATTTAAAGTTCAACGTCCATTTAGTAGTATAATTTCTTTCCTTGCATGTTCATTATTTTCAAAATTTATCTGTTCATCTCCTTTGATTCATTTTGTGTAAATATATATATTTAAATTCCTTGTGAAATAATTCTTTGTCATTTTTTTGACTTCTAATTCTTTTGGTTGCCATTCTTAACTATTTGTTTTTGAAAATTTACACCGTCCCATTTTCTTTAATTATTTCCTTTTGTTCCTCTGATTTTGTGAAACAGTTATTTAATTCCCTATTTGTTCTTAAACATTGATTACTTCCCAATAACCCCTTCGGTTCTTAAATTTTTTTCAAAGCTGTTGTCATTTTCAAAGCATTAGTTCGTGAAAATAATACAGCAATTTAAAACTTTTGTAACGACCCACATTTTTGACCGTTTAAAATCGACAATAAACCATACATGCCGACCCAAACAAATCGCAAATACAGGCAGTTATTGGGAAAGAAGAAAAGAAAGAAAGAAGAGAAAAACCAATCACAGAATCTCACAGCGGAAGGACAACATATAATAAATAAATAGCAGTTAAAGCAGTTGAAATGTATACATTGGTTATAACATTCAAATGAATATCAGAGTTACATATACATACAGATGTACATAATAAGCAGAGGAAATACCTATATATGATAAATGTATATACAAATCTTCGTCTTCGACCTCCAAGGCACAGTCATCTTCAGTAACTGCAACGTCTGCTGACCCGAGCGTATTGCATAAAAAGAAAACACAACAACACTCGGATCAGCACTAAATCATCTCATATTAGTCAAATCAAAATACGAAATAACATCAGTGTCATGGGTACAGTAACTCAAGAGATGTTACGGGATTTTTCCATCTCTCAAGGATCCGTTAAACTAATACATACGTAATATAGTACGCTATTATGATAGTGTCTATCCAGTAAAGTATAAATACTGAAAATAGCGTAAGCGGGATTACCATATTACCCTTACGCCGTTTATAGGCATCAACAGTCTATACAGTACCGTAAATTCACCGTACTGGTGTTATCAGAGGGCACTCCATAGAAGGCAATGCTAAATCAAAATCGTATAGGGCTCGATAAGGATATATATGACAAGGCACTCGAGGCAATGCCCAGGGTAGGATTCTACCAATTGCACTCCCAGACTGGTGGTAACGCATAGCAAACACTATCGCCCACCTCGGAACACACTCCCAAAGTCATAAATGGGCCCAAATCATCATTATCATCATAGTCATAGAAATAGTATCGAAGGAGTGAGTCCGATCAAAGGTGCTACCTCAATTAGTCACGGTATAGCTCCTGTTTTAGTCATTTCAATTCTGACCCGAAGGTCAGGGCTATTTCGTCATCGATCATGTTCTTCGATTCAATAATCGCCTCCAAGTCATCATACTCGTTCTGGATACATCATAACGTTCACAGTTGTCAAAGTGGTATCGACACTGACAGAGAGTATGCCTTATGTCGACTCCGGTCTCTTTAACAACCAACGCTTACATCTTTTCACATCGGTCGGTTCTTTTATATTTGAAAGGTTCGCTTTCATATCAAAATATCATATTTTGTTTCGAACCAATTTATATTCAAATAAAATAAAATTTCATATCAAAATATCATAAATCATACCAAGCCGATTTTATTCTAAATTAGAATATATCCCATACCATTATATTATAATCATATAATATTTCCAAAACGAAATATTCAAATAGAATATAATTTACCTCAAAGGTTTCCAATTATCTCGGATTCTCATCTCAACTCCATTTGAACCAGTGGTTCAAACTCAAGCATTTCCATTCGGAAGAATTTAAAATTTGAGAAAAATACTTGTAAACTAAATGTTCATATAATAATAATAATAATAATAATAATAATAAATTTTTATATAATAAATATATATAGATGTATATATAAAATATAATAGTTAAGATAAATTAGTAATTTAAATATTATATATATACTTAAAATAAGATTTACTAGAAACCTTTGAAAATGAATTATAAGGAAATTATTTAAATACAATAGTAGTAAGTAAAGGTAATTAATAGTTTTAAAGCTAGAATAATTATTTAGAATCAATGCATAAATAATAAAAAAAATAAATTTCTCAAATCAAAACCTTTCTTCCTTCCAAATTCCAAATACTTGAATTTATCCTCCGGTCTCAACGGAGTTCATTAAATTCCCTATCTCGTTTCAAACTCGTTTAAAACAACTACTTGATTTCAAGAGTTCCGAGATATATATATTCCAACTGAGTTAAAACAACTCAGATACCCTTGATTTCTAAATTTCCCAAAATTTGATTTCCATAAGAAATTTTTCTTACTTCTAATCCAACTCTTATTTTGGAAAGTTTTCAATTCATATTCAAACCTCAATTTAGATATTTCTATTTTGGTTTGGAAAATTCCTTCAACCCTTTAATCATCATCCCAGTTCAGAATCTTTAAAGAATTTAAAAATCGAGTATCGACACATTCTTTTAAATGAAATTCTATCAAACAAAATTTCAAATATTAAATCATTTAACCAACCGATGTCTGTATATAATTATCTATCCAACGGCCAAGTGGTTTAATATTAAATTTCTCGATATTTCAGGGATGGATCTATCATTTCAATCCAAATCAGGGTCACAGAGATTTATCATTTCACTCTGTGTTCTTAATTCATTTTTTATCGATAAAATCCCGGGTTCATTAGATGCCCGCAACATCAAGGGTACAAATGAGATCTATCGTCAAAACCAACATGCAATACGATATACTGAATATGGGCATAAGCAGTGTCAATATCAATAGTAATAAAATTCAACCAAACATCCATCACATCATTTCATTCAACTGATCAGCATTAACTGTTCCAGGATTAACAGGGTTCGAATTTCAACTAGAGATTTAAATTAAATTAAATAACTAATCATTTACTTAGATTGCATGTTAACACACTTGCATGTCAAATTTAAACAACACATCAACAATCCAATGCAACCATGCAACCAAACTTATTTCATAATTTAATTCAATAAATATGGGAATAATTCAGTATTTCGTGAGTGAGAAAACCACTCACCTTTGAGTCTTTAGTGGATCGGACGTCCAACTAAGGGCCAAAATTTCACATTCTCAGATCGCAACCAAACCAGCGCCAAAACGTCCGCAATTCCGCCACGATCCCAACGCAACAACCCGCGTCAAAATCCGATTTAATATGAGAAAGTTACCAGCATTATACCATTTGAATTTTAAATATATAAAATAAATAAAAATATCCCCTCACCCTATTAAATCTCGCCACGTCATCAGGTCCCATTGCTTCTTCCCGCTCAGGAAAACACCCCGTCGCACCATTGAACCCAATACTGCGTTAACCTTTGGCCGCCAATTTTGATCACCTCCGGCCATTAGAAGACCGGCGACCAACCCCCACCTGAAGCCCGTCGACAGGCGTACCTCCCCATGCCGGAGCTACCAGCTCCGGTGACCAGCTCCGCCGTCAGCCTTGAAAATGGCGAACGGGTTTTCAACCCTAAAATCGAAAAATCCCGTCGATCTACACATCAATAAATCAAACGAACCTCACCGTTGGATTCGTATTAACAATCTCCACAATACCCATATTTCAATTTCGTCGATTTAGCCTCAAATCGAAAAGCCCCAATTTTGATGATTTAGGGTTACGAACAGCATACTTTGACCGCAGATTTCCACAAAACCGAGTGCTGCATGTCAAGATAACTTGTACCAGTAGCTTCGTGACGTCGAGACCTTCGTTTTGACATATAATAAGCTAGGGTTTGGAGAGATTTGAATTTCAAGCTTGGATTTTTATTTTCTAAGGTTTGAAAATGTTGTTCAGCCATTAGAGAAAGAGTTTTGATGAAGAAAACGTACGTGGAATGAAAATGAGCTGATGGAGTTAGGTGGGTTTTTATTTATATATAATTATAAGGCCCAGATATGAGAAATACCCAATTATCCTTTCACATTGATCGCTTTCACATTTTCTCTCGTATGGTCAAACGGTAAGTCAGGTTACAACGCAATTTGAAATCTTATCATAATTCACTGTTCCGGTTCTGATGGCGTCAGTTTCGTTGAATTCCGAGACAGTCCCCAAAACAGTTAAATTCCACAATTAGTTAATCATTAAAATATTCAAAAATTCAATTAACTGTTTTAAATTCAAATTAGATACAAAAAAAAATCCACTTTAAATCCAATAAAGACTCAAACAAATTTTATAAATAAATTTCACACATTTAACTCTAAATTTGATTATTTGAATTTGAATTTGAATTTGAGTTTCAAATTTAACTTACACCGCTTAAATTCCACCATTTAACAAATTAAATTTTGAATCCCTTTTTTTTTCTCAAATAACTTAAATTTTATTTGATCACTTATATATTAAATTTCAAATCACAATATTTACAAATAAAGCTAAATCTGAAATTTATTTATACTTAATCCAACATTCACCATTGTTAAAATTTGGAAAAAAATATGATTTTTCCCCAATATATTTTAATTTATTTAATTTAAATTGAAATTTAAATATACCGAAAATTATGGGATGTTACATTCTCCCCCACTTAAAAATCTTTTCGTCCTCGAAAAGAGAACGAGATAGGGTATTAAACAAGTCATATTTTCAAACCCATACTTATAAAGTAATATTTATAAAATAAGTCATATAGTCGTAAAATACCATAAAATTTTCTAACTCCCGAAATCACGGAAAATTTCGGTAGCATCTCCTTTGTACGGAGAGCCCCGGGAAAATCCCGATACATATATCAATCCAAAATATACATCTCATCAATGATGAGGCATCCCTGAACCAGGGGAAAACAAAAACTAAACCACCAAGCTTTATATAACCCCAAATACTTACCTCTTTAAGCGTTTATTTGCATTTTGATTTACCTTAGCATTTTAGTATTTAGCGCACGCGAGCTCCAAGCGAAATTCCAAATCCTTGCACCTACTAAAACACTCAAACATGCATAAGAATCAAATATATAACAATATATGGCGAATTTATATAGCTTACACAACATATACAAAGTAATTCAACCACAAAACCAAGATTTTCATAGCAGACCAGTGAACAAATCATTTATTATCATCCTTTAAAAGTTGGAATTTGACTAAAACATACCAGGCAAAAGTTGTAGCATTTGTTTCAGGCTTTCCGAATTGTCCGGATTCGTCGAATTCGGATAAGTCATTCAAAAGTTATGACTGTTCTAGTAAAGGCGAATACCTCAGCCCGAAAAATGAAAAATGCAGGTCTGAGTTGTTCAACCCAGTTTTTAACCCTTTAGACATTAGAATTTGACTCAGCATATCACGGAAAGTTTTAGTTTACATTCAGGCCTTTCCGAATTGTATTCGCACATTAAAATCCGACGCTCCGTTAGAGAGTTATGGTCAAACAATATTGCTATTCAGTTCAGATTTTTATTTTCTGCGCATAGAACTACGACTAAAACTTGCATTTCAGCTTAGTAAACATAGGAATTAGACATGGTTTTATAAGAGAATGTTTTAGCTCAGTTTCTAAGGTTTCCGAAAAATCCGGATTTGTCGCATTCCGATCAGCCCATCAAAAGTTATAGCCATTTTCGTTTCAGATTATTAAATAGTTCAGCTTTTCGCATACACTTCGATTTATATAAGTTGGGGTTCAAACTTTCAGGAAAGAAAATTGGTGAATTCGTTATGAATTCACTTTATCATCACTACTCTACTCGAGAAATGGATTCGCATTAAATTCCTTACTAAATTTTTCCGAATATTTCTACTCATTTCCCATTTATTTTAAATGTCAATTTTAGTCAAACTCGAATTCATTTTTCTTTCCGAAATTTATTCGATCATATTAAATCCTCGATTCATTAATCCTTGGTCGAGTTTCTTTCATTCATTATTTCTTATTCAGTTTCTCGTCTCATTCCAATCATTAAGTTCTGATAAAACTTGAACTCATTTGAAAAGTTTCCAACGAACTTGATTACATTATCACTTTTAGTTTGCTATTATGAACCAATTTACCGAATTCTTATACTCATTCCTACCCAGGTACTTATTTCTCAATTTATTTTTATTTGATCTCCTAACTTAACCTTTGTTGGTTCAATTCGCACAGCTCGACTAAGTTTAGCCTCCTTTCATATTTCATATGCTAATTCCATTTACATCCATTTCCATTGCAAATGATTTCATTTCCAAATAGACAAAAAAAAAATTCACTTTCATACCTATTTCAGCCAGCCAAATTTGTACATTTAATAAATCGTCACATCGTTAGTGGGGATTTTAAATCAAGTTCATTTATGCCTCACCTTATCCTTATAGATTTAAAATTTATTTTGATTCCAACGAATATCCATTTAACAACCCCAGCTTCATTTAAATTCCCAAGTCGATTCACTTGGACTCGATTTAAATTTTTCCTTATTCTCTCCTTCTTATATTTCACTCCACTTAAAGTTTATTCCTTTAATCAAGTTGTTTATTCGACCCTCAAATCCTGAGTTGAGTTAAGGACGATTCATACTCGAATTTATACTTAGTGATTAAATCATTATTACCCGATTTCCTAAGTTAAAGTTATTGAATTCAATTCATTTACTCCTCTTAAACTTCTATTTCGATCGACAAAGTATTTACATTCCATTCATTTTATATATATATATATTTTTTTTATTTATTTATCGACCATTCATATTTTATTAATAACACAAATTCCTTTCAAATTCCTTCTCGACATACCTAGTATCTTATTAATTAGCCACGCCATGAGTTATCACCCTTTTATCCCTAAATTCTTAATTTGTCGGCCCTTCATACTTTACCGTCAACATCCATTCTTTTCAACGCTCCCTTCACTAACTTAATGTACCTATTAATTAGCCAAATCATGGGTTAACACTTTATTACACCCCAAATGTTTCAATTCATTTAAATTGACTTAAGTTAACCTTTATTTCGCGATTAATTTAAATTTCCTCTAACACTTTTACCGACCAAATTTGGGATTTGTTAAACTTTATTATCGCTCATTCTTAAGACTTTCAACACCCATTCCTCTTTCTCTTTAATACTTAAGTCCATTTTGTGGTTTTCAAAGTCAAAATTCCAGTGAATCAAGTCACCTTAACGCCTAAATCGATATTCTTAGGTAAGATGAGCTTAAATGTTTTTATTCCGGGATTATAATTCGAGGTTAAAAAAAATAACATATATACATATACTATTTTATAGAAAATCATACCATATAAAATTTTAAATCCAAATCTCTAATTACCATAACATGGAAATTTTTCCTTCCAAAATATGTTTAATTTATATTTCAACTTTAAATAACATATTTTAATACTTTTCTATAAAAATTTATATTGTATGGAATAAAATCCGAAATTCTTTGTCAAATAAGTTATAATAACCATTGAGTGATCTCCCCCACTTTAAACTCTTCAGAATAAACATCGATAATGCGTGCACTCATTACCGATATCGTTTCTAAGGTCCAAGAAGGTATTTTACCACTTCGAAAAATCTTTAAAACCATTTCTTTTCAATCATACCTATAGTATGGTATTATTTAAAACTTTGGCAAACTATTTCCAAAGATACCCCAGGATCAAGTTTCAAGTTCGTTCCTATATTCAATCACAAACCTTTCTCTCTAATGATACTTAAAGGTGTCATTTCATCTTCAAATTATTTTCATAGACCATTTGAATTTTCCTTATAAAATCTATTATCGAATCAGCCATATTTGGTAATAACTTAATATTACCACCTACTAAACGGTTTCATATATACTTGAACCAATATTATATTTGATATATAAATATTTAGAATATGAATGAAAACCATATTATGTCGATCCATTCTGTTCGATTATTTATAAATTCCTATCGATACGATGGCGTCCCATATATCGACCAGAACCCATAAATATTCAACAGAACAAGCCAACACAATAAAACTATTTTTATATCAAAAATACAAGTACGCTCTCTCATATCACTCAAACTCATTCTAGGGCACTACTAACCCTATCTCTAATGAGTTAATTCCCAACAGAGCCAAGGTTATCGCTAACCATCGCTCTGATACCAAATGTAACGACCCACATTTTTGACCGTTTAAAATCGACAATAAACCATACATGCCGACCCAAACAAATCGCAAATACAGGCAGTTATTGGGAAAGAAGAAAAGAAAGAAAGAAGAGAAAAACCAATCACAGAATCTCACAGCGGAAGGACAACATATAATAAATAAATAGCAGTTAAAGCAGTTGAAATGTATACATTGGTTATAACATTCAAATGAATATCAGAGTTACATATACATACAGATGTACATAATAAGCAGAGGAAATACCTATATATGATAAATGTATATACAAATCTTCGTCTTCGACCTCCAAGGCACAGTCATCTTCAGTAACTGCAACGTCTGCTGACCCGAGCGTATTGCATAAAAAGAAAACACAACAACACTCGGATCAGCACTAAATCATCTCATATTAGTCAAATCAAAATACGAAATAACATCAGTGTCATGGGTACAGTAACTCAAGAGATGTTACGGGATTTTTCCATCTCTCAAGGATCCGTTAAACTAATACATACGTAATATAGTACGCTATTATGATAGTGTCTATCCAGTAAAGTATAAATACTGAAAATAGCGTAAGCGGGATTACCATATTACCCTTACGCCGTTTATAGGCATCAACAGTCTATACAGTACCGTAAATTCACCGTACTGGTGTTATCAGAGGGCACTCCATAGAAGGCAATGCTAAATCAAAATCGTATAGGGCTCGATAAGGATATATATGACAAGGCACTCGAGGCAATGCCCAGGGTAGGATTCTACCAATTGCACTCCCAGACTGGTGGTAACGCATAGCAAACACTATCGCCCACCTCGGAACACACTCCCAAAGTCATAAATGGGCCCAAATCATCATTATCATCATAGTCATAGAAATAGTATCGAAGGAGTGAGTCCGATCAAAGGTGCTACCTCAATTAGTCACGGTATAGCTCCTGTTTTAGTCATTTCAATTCTGACCCGAAGGTCAGGGCTATTTCGTCATCGATCATGTTCTTCGATTCAATAATCGCCTCCAAGTCATCATACTCGTTCTGGATACATCATAACGTTCACAGTTGTCAAAGTGGTATCGACACTGACAGAGAGTATGCCTTATGTCGACTCCGGTCTCTTTAACAACCAACGCTTACATCTTTTCACATCGGTCGGTTCTTTTATATTTGAAAGGTTCGCTTTCATATCAAAATATCATATTTTGTTTCGAACCAATTTATATTCAAATAAAATAAAATTTCATATCAAAATATCATAAATCATACCAAGCCGATTTTATTCTAAATTAGAATATATCCCATACCATTATATTATAATCATATAATATTTCCAAAACGAAATATTCAAATAGAATATAATTTACCTCAAAGGTTTCCAATTATCTCGGATTCTCATCTCAACTCCATTTGAACCAGTGGTTCAAACTCAAGCATTTCCATTCGGAAGAATTTAAAATTTGAGAAAAATACTTGTAAACTAAATGTTCATATAATAATAATAATAATAATAATAATAATAATAATAATAATAATAAATTTTTATATAATAAATATATATAGATGTATATATAAAATATAATAGTTAAGATAAATTAGTAATTTAAATATTATATATATACTTAAAATAAGATTTACTAGAAACCTTTGAAAATGAATTATAAGGAAATTATTTAAATACAATAGTAGTAAGTAAAGGTAATTAATAGTTTTAAAGCTAGAATAATTATTTAGAATCAATGCATAAATAATAAAAAAAAAAATTTCTCAAATCAAAACCTTTCTTCCTTCCAAATTCCAAATACTTGAATTTATCCTCCGGTCTCAACGGAGTTCATTAAATTCCCTATCTCGTTTCAAACTCGTTCAAAACAACTACTTGATTTCAAGAGTTCCGAGATATATATATTCCAACTGAGTTAAAACAACTCAGATACCCTTGATTTCTAAATTTCCCAAAATTTGATTTCCATAAGAAATTTTTCTTACTTCTAATCCAACTCTTATTTTGGAAAGTTTTCAATTCATATTCAAACCTCAATTTAGATATTTCTATTTTGGTTTGGAAAATTCCTTCAACCCTTTAATCATCATCCCAGTTCAGAATCTTTAAAGAATTTAAAAATCGAGTATCGACACATTCTTTTAAATGAAATTCTATCAAACAAAATTTCAAATATTAAATCATTTAACCAACCGATGTCTGTATATAATTATCTATCCAACGGCCAAGTGGTTTAATATTAAATTTCTCGATATTTCAGGGATGGATCTATCATTTCAATCCAAATCAGGGTCACAGAGATTTATCATTTCACTCTGTGTTCTTAATTCATTTTTTATCGATAAAATCCCGGGTTCATTAGATGCCCGCAACATCAAGGGTACAAATGAGATCTATCGTCAAAACCAACATGCAATACGATATACTGAATATGGGCATAAGCAGTGTCAATATCAATAGTAATAAAATTCAACCAAACATCCATCACATCATTTCATTCAACTGATCAGCATTAACTGTTCCAGGATTAACAGGGTTCGAATTTCAACTAGAGATTTAAATTAAATTAAATAACTAATCATTTACTTAGATTGCATGTTAACACACTTGCATGTCAAATTTAAACAACACATCAACATTCCAATGCAACCATGCAACCAAACTTATTTCATAATTTAATTCAATAAATATGGGAATAATTCAGTATTTCGTGAGTGAGAAAACCACTCACCTTTGAGTCTTTAGTGGATCGGACGTCCAACTAAGGGCCAAAATTTCACATTCTCAGATCGCAACCAAACCAGCGCCAAAACGTCCGCAATTCCGCCACGATCCCAACGCAACAACCCGCGTCAAAATCCGATTTAATATGAGAAAGTTACCAGCATTATACCATTTGAATTTTAAATATATAAAATAAATAAAAATATCCCCTCACCCTATTAAATCTCGCCACGTCATCAGGTCCCATTGCTTCTTCCCGCTCAGGAAAACACCCCGTCGCACCATTGAACCCAATACTGCGTTAACCTTTGGCCGCCAATTTTGATCACCTCCGACCATTAGAAGACCGGCGACCAACCCCCACCTGAAGCCCGTCGACAGGCGTACCTCCCCATGCCGGAGCTACCAGCTCCGGTGACCAGCTCCGCCGTCAGCCTTGAAAATGGCGAACGGGTTTTCAACCCTAAAATCGAAAAATCCCGTCGATCTACACATCAATAAATCAAACGAACCTCACCGTTGGATTCGTATTAACAATCTCCACAATACCCATATTTCAATTTCGTCGATTTAGCCTCAAATCGAAAATCCCCAATTTTGATGATTTAGGGTTACGAACAGCATACTTTGACCGCAGATTTCCACAAAACCGAGTGCTGCATGTCAAGATAACTTGTACCAGTAGCTTCGTGACGTCGAGACCTTCGTTTTGACATATAATAAGCTAGGGTTTGGAGAGATTTGAATTTCAAGCTTGGATTTTTATTTTCTAAGGTTTGAAAATGTTGTTCAGCCATTAGAGAAAGAGTTTTGATGAAGAAAACGTACGTGGAATGAAAATGAGCTGATGGAGTTAGGTGGGTTTTTATTTATATATAATTATAAGGCCCAGATATGAGAAATACCCAATTATCCTTTCACATTGATCGCTTTCACATTTTCTCTCGTATGGTCAAACGGTAAGTCAGGTTACAACGCAATTTGAAATCTTATCATAATTCACTGTTCCGGTTCTGATGGCGTCAGTTTCGTTGAATTCCGAGACAGTCGCCAAAACAGTTAAATTCCACAATTAGTTAATCATTAAAATATTCAAAAATTCAATTAACTGTTTTAAATTCAAATTAGATACAAAAAAAAAATCCACTTTAAATCCAATAAAGACTCAAACAAATTTTATAAATAAATTTCACACATTTAACTCTAAATTTGATTATTTGAATTTGAATTTGAGTTTCAAATTTAACTTACACCGCTTAAATTCCACCATTTAACAAATTAAATTTTGAATCCCTTTTTTTTTTCTCAAATAACTTAAATTTTATTTGATCACTTATATATTAAATTTCAAATCACAATATTTACAAATAAAGCTAAATCTGAAATTTATTTATACTTAATCCAACAATCACCATTGTTAAAATTTGGAAAAAAATTTGATTTTTCCCCAATATATTTTAATTTATTTAATTTAAATTGAAATTTAAATATACCGAAAATTATGGGATGTTACAACTTTCCATTCCCATTTCCTTATAACTTGCTTTGTTCCTTTACTGTTATCTCTCCTCCCCTCTCTATATTCTTCTTCTTCGTTTATAAAGATCTGAAACTTATATGTATATATATATAGAATCTATATCTTTCTTTACATTCTCATTTATATTAGTACCGGCTTGAATTTGAATTGGTGAAAATTAATTTGCTGGGACACATTCATTAATTAACGTTAAAAATTGGAAAGCCATGAATGATTTACGGTGGTTTTTTTTATATATCATCATGTTATTCATTCATACAACCATTCCTTTTTTTCTTCTTCTCCAAAATTCTCAACAATCAACCATGGCTAAAATCAAGATCTACTTCTAAATCTGATGGAGAAACTTCTCAAACTAAAAAGTAGAAGCAACCAAATCCATCAATCTCTTCTCCTTTTTTCTCCTTTTATTTTCTATTTTTTTTCAGATTTTGATTTGTTTTGTAGGGACCATAACTTCCTCATACGGAACCCGAATCGACTTTACTTTTTTTTTTAAATTGTGTAAAATTGAAAGACCTAAAACTTTTGTGCAATAGACTTTTTCAGATTTCGAATTTTTCTTTATCGAAACTGCCAATCTTTCAGGTGCGTTTTTAAGCCAGATTTCAGATCCAAATGTTTGTTCCTCGCTGTTTTGATCATATCTTCTTCAAATTTTATCGGAAATTGGTTTTTTTTTTTTAAATTGAAGAGAAAAGAATTTGCAACCACTTTTCAGTTTATGATTTTTCCAAATTCTGAATTTAACTTGTTCAAAAATCACTTTTAAAATGGTTAAAATTTGGTTTAGTTTTGTAACTTTTTGGTAAAAATCAAGATCCATCCTTCTTGCATTTCCCTGCCCATTGGGTCAAGTTATGTGTATGTGTGGGTTTATCTTCTTCATTTTTTTGTGTTGATTTATGTTTAATTTATAATATATATATATATATGGTTTTTTTGGGGCGTGCGTTTTTTTATTTCGCCTATGTATGTGTTTGTGTGATTTATATAAGGGAAAGTCTATTTAGACATAAAGAATTTTCACAAATTGAGTGACATAAAATCTAAACCATAAGATTACCCCATGATTTGCACCCCTCACATAAAGATAAATTAATCATGTGGTTGAGAAATTATGCCTTTTGATTTATGTCAAATTTTTGTGTTCATATAACCGCTCCCTTTATATAATATGTATATAGTTGTTGTATGCAAGAGTTTGGGTTAAGTTTCTATTTTGTTTTCTTTTTACAAAGAAAATATTTGTGAAAAAATTGATATGTGCTAGGACTGTAGAGTTTTTTTTTAAATATATATATATATATATATAAGTATTTTGATGTGTATGTTTTATATATAATATATATAAGGTAATGGAATTTTTGTGTAATTGTGTTGCTTCTTTTATATCTATGAAAAAAGGTTTCGTAAACTGTTCCACAAATCCAATTTCCATGTTGTTTTGCTGAGAAAATCCATTCTCATCTTATAAAATAAAATAAAATATTGAGCGATCATCGAGTTGAAATCCATTCTGAATTATGCCTGCAAGTCGTCGTTTCATTTTGGGCCACGAAAGGTGAGTTTATCTCACACCTGACTCACATTACTTCATATATGTTAGATCAACTAAATGAACTGTTATGAAATGTATAGGATTGTCAGTAGAAATTGTTTGTTTAAAATATACACTTTCATATGTGACACAATATTCATATGATATGTATGTACACTGATTATATATGACTGTGATGCGACAGATGATATATAATGATTTGTTATGTTGTAGATACCCCTAGTTTAGGAAAAATCGCTAAGGGTTGAAATGATACATACTCAAATGGACATTAGATTAGGAAAAAATCGTTATGGGTTGCAATGATAGACCTGAATGATTTTTACTGAAATTTGGGATTGCGGGTTGACCCGTAGAAATTTTATAAATTGCGGGTTGAAATGATAAATATCCGTATCACTTGACCATAGGGTAGAAAACTATATACGGACACCGTTGGTCATGTTTTTGAATTAAAATGATTTGGAAAATTGATTGTAATAATATTAATTTAAGATCTTATATTTTATATTTATATTATAAAGATTTATTCTTAAATTTTGTAAAATATAAATTATATGTTTTAAAATGATTTTATAAGTAAAAATGTATTTAAATGCTTATTTAAGATTTTACTTATAATTTATTTATTTTAAACTATATAATTTAATCATATATATATTTTTAACTTTAAATTAATATATTATAATAAATTATTCTTTTTAAACCTATTTCTAAATTAATTTAAACCAATATATGTTATAAAGCCATTTTCTATATAAGTTTATAACTTATAGATAATATTTTCAAGGCTTATTTTATATGTATTTTATAAACTTTAATAATAAACTCAAAAGGTGGATAAGTTTTGATTTTGCGATTTAAATTCGAGGTTTAAAGATTTAAATTTATATAACGATGCTTGATTTAATGAATTTGATTTTTAACCAACTAAATGCGAATTTTGAATTGACTTAAATATTGAACTGTATAGGAAATGAATGTGAACTACGTAATTAATTGGAATTTGAATTTATATTTGAATTCGATTATAAATTGACTGAGTATGAATTGAAATAATTTTATTTATGGAATTGATTCATAAACTGTTTTGTTTGAATTAAAAAAATTTCTTAAATCAATTTATTTCAACATATGATTTTATTAAAATGGCCACGGTGTGAAACATGTAAACGTTTGGTTGTAAAAGAGACCGGGATCGGATATTGTCGTACTCTCTTCCAATACCGAAAACCACTTTAACAACCGTGTACGCGGTGGAGTTCCAAATTGAAGTAGGATGGTTTGGAGGCGATTATTGGATTGAAGAAAGAGAACGTTGATGGATAGCCTTGATCTTCGGGTCATAATTAAAATGACTAAAACAGGTGCTATACCGTGATTAAGTGAGGTCGCACCTCCATCGGACACACTTCTTTGAACTATTTCTATTACTTTGTGATTTGATTAGAGGCCACCCTTGATTATGGGAGTGTTGTTCGAGGTGGGCGGTAGTTGCGGCTATGCGTTACCACCGGTCCAGGCGTGCATCTGTAGTGGGTATTCCTCGTGTGCCTTGTCATATTATCCTGATCGAGCTCGCTACGATTTTGATTTGACATTGTCGTATAGCGGCGCATCACTATCCACCGACCGTTACTAGTGTTTTATATGCAATGTTTATAAACAGTGTAAGGGTAAAAATGTAATCCCGCTTACGCTATTTTAATATGTTATAGTTAACCATAGACATTATTATAATAGCGTATTATATTATATGATATTAGTTTAACGGATCCTTAGAGGATGGTGATCCCAAACATCTTTTAAGTTACAGATGCATTTTATTGAACATTTCATTTGATTTACTTCTATGAGAATGTTAGTCCTGATCCGAGTTGTTTTGTTTTGCATTATTTCTCGGGTCAGATCGAGTAATGTAGTATTGAGATTTCACCTTCTGAAGCTGGAGACTATTGAAGATATCACCTCTACCTGTTGATTCTGGCTATTTCTCCTTTGTATTAGAAATTCATGTATTTAGGCTTCTGCTGTATTTAATTTTGTAACTCTGATAGTATGTATAAATTTTGATTTTTATTTAGTAGCTTCATGAACTACTATTGTATAATTTATTTATTCCGCTGCGAGATATTCTGTTTTCTATGTCTGTGATTCTGTGATTTATTCTATTTACCTCAGAAGCTAATAACATTCTGTCATTTCAAACGGTTTGAGTTGGTTTAATTACCAGCTTGAAGTGGACGAAAGACGGTATGTTACAATTTGTCGGGTTTTAGAGAAAAACAATTAAACACTAAAAATAACATTTTTAAGTGTGTTTTGATTCAATATTAAAAAGAATCATGTTTTAGAGAAAAATGGTAAAACATTAAAAAGAACATTTTTAATGTATGTTTTGATTCATTATTAAAAGGAGTCATGTTTTGGAGAAAAATAGTTAAACATTAAAAATAACATTTTAATGTATGTTTTGATTCATTATTCAAAAGAATCATGTTTTAGAGAAAAATGGTTAAACATTAAAAATAACAATTTTAATGTACCTTTTGATTCATTATTAAAAAGAATCATATTTTAGAGAAAAATGGTTATACATTAAAAATAACATTTTTAATGTATGCTTTGATTCATTATTAAAAAGAATCATGTTTTAGAGAAAAATGGCTAAACATTAAAAATAACATTTTTAATGTATGTTTTGATTCACTATTAAAAAGAATCATGTTTTAGAGAAAAATTATTAAACATTGAAAATAACATTTTAAAAAAATATGTTTTGATCCATTATTAAAAAGAATCATGTTTTAGAGAAAAATGATTAAACGTTAAAAATAACATTTTTAATGTATGTTCTGATTCATTATTAAAAAGAATCATGTTTTAGAGAAAAATGATTAAACGTTAAAAATAACATTTTTAATGTATGTTTTGATTCATTATTAAAAAGAATCATGTTTTAGAGAAAAATGGTTAAACATTAAAAAGAACATTTTTAATGTATGTTTTGCTTCATTATAAGAAAAATCATGTTTAAATAAAATGTTTATACATTAAAATTAACACGTTTAATGTATGTTTGATTCAATAAAAAGAATCATGTTTTAAATAAAAAGATTAGACCATAAAAATTATATTTTTATTGTTTGATTCATTAAAGAAGTTGTGCTAAATAAAAATCTAACCATTTACATGTTAGCAACAAAGGAAAATGATCACTTGTTAATACATGCTTTGTTTATTAAACCATTATTATTTGCATGTTAGCAAAGTAGGAAAAAACAATAATGTGTATTGATTCTTTAGAATAATGCCATCCACATATTAGCGAAGTTGAAAAAAAGAAACACATGCTAATACAGATTTTACCATTTATAGGGACATTTTATTATGTAATATTAGAATAAAAAGAAAAACATGCTAATACATATTTTACCATTTATAGGGACATTTTATTGTGATAAGATTAAAATAAAAAGAAAAACATGTTAATACATGTTTTACCCTTTAAAAAGGATATTTTATCATGTTAAGAAGAATAAAAAAAGGAATTTATGTTAAATATGTTGTGTCATTAAAAATGACATTTTTAATATGTTATGGTAAAACAAAAAGGAATTTATGTGAAACATGTTTGTCATGAAAATTGACATTTTAACCTATTAGTTAGAATAAAATAATTACAAGTTAATATATATGTATGTTTTGCTAGTTAAAAACATCAATTTTAGCATGTTAGTTAGTATAAAATGATTACATGCTTAAAATATATATTTTGTTTGTTAAAAACATCATTTTAACATGTATGTAAAATGTATAGAAAATTTACGTGTCTTGAAAAATATTTTTTTCATTAAAAATATAATTTTTAACATAAACATGATTTGGACAAAATTTACATGTAATAGATTAAATGATTTTGAAATTGTTAAACGATTTATAAATATATATATATATATATATAATAAAACGAATCACGCACGGTAGTTCGTGTTCCAGAATCGTAACTTTAAACAATTATACCGAAAGATCCGACTGTCGGATTTTCCCAAAACTGGAACCGTTAGGTTCGCGTTGGATAGATCTTTCCAACGATATTAAATTTGTTAATTCCAATGGTTAGATTTCGAGAAATGTGTAATTCAAATTTAGATAAAAACAGCGCCAGGGCCACATAATGACCTGAAGCGTCATTCGAATTAAATGGGCTATTTTATATAAATAAAAATAGCGATAAATCACTATAAAATAATATTGACGATATGAAATGATTGAAATTACATATATTCGAGAATTATTTGAAAAGACCGAGTTCAATCTCATTTCGAATAATTATATGACGATTTAAACTTAAAGACATTGAAGATGGTGGTTGAAGACGGGCGATCTTTACATCGAATGGACGACTGCTGATGTCCTGGATTGGTTTGTTCCCAGGAATGGGTTAAAGTGGTAGTTGTCCGGACGTACCTGTTGATTGTCCGGATATGTGAGAACCTCTCTTCAATATAGGACATACGAGACGAGGAATAAGGTGTGTCCGGTTTCGTTCAGAACCAGAACGGACTTGTAAATGGATGTGTGTCTGACATTGGACTTCGTTCTATGTGAATTGATTTCTATTAAATATATATCTGTTTGGTGGTGGAGAATTTATTCTCTTTCTTAACACCCTTCTCTGAGACGTACGAGCTTAGAAGTTATAAATTGATAGATATCAGTCGCATGGCGTGGATTGTCAATGTGGCATGCTAAGATGCAAATGATCAAGGCTTTTGTTGAAAACAGAGCCTTGTGGTTGATGATCAAAGCACAGCTTTATTTAACATAGATTTGTGTATAGCGTTACTTCACGAGCCTCACACCTAGTGTGAGTCAAAAACGGAATGAGGATGGCAGGGAGTGCATGCGTTTCTTTCTGGCTAGAAGTTGTGTCATGGTAAGGAGACTTGAAATTTCTACTTATGCGGATGATGGATTGTGAGGTCCCTCGGATATTGGTCGCTACTGGCCAAGTGATAGGTCCAATAGGACTGGGAAATGTATTGTTCAGGCATAACTAATCCACTAAAGTATTTGTGGACTGGACCTGCTGCTAACCATGGCTCGCCATCGACCGAGTCCTAAGGCATTTGCTAGAGTGTCTCGAAATCGGTGAGGATGATTCCTAGCCTCGACTCATGATGGAACCCAATTTCCAATACGACATTACGGATTTGATTGTAAACCTATATATGGCGACATAGTATATGGTAGCTATGCCATCCAGGATTGATACATTTACTTTGAAAATGGTTTAAACTGACTAGGCACTAGTAATACTATCAAGTTTTATACGTATCAATCTTGTTTGATCATTATAAGGTAAAACTCTATCCTCCAGTTTGCGTTGCATTGTGTAATGGGACTTGAGTCATATAATGGTTTCATTTTTCTAAAAAGCATTGCATTGTTTAACAGATTTACTTATTTTATGCACTGGCAATCCATTGTAGTAAACCCATTCCGCGTTAGCGGCGTGGTCCTGTGATTAGCCTTATTATTAGATAAGTTAAGCAAGATTTCTCGTACAAGTCCCATGACTGACTTTTATTTTGTTTTCACTTGCTAACTCAGGTGCCCGTATTTTTACACGGGCAACCAAGTAAACATGTAGCAGGCTTATTTTGGATATGCACCACAGCATGGTGTGCTCTTTTGGTAGAAGACGAATACTATCTTTATCTTTTATCTCTATTTGGGACATTTAGACTTCACTTTATCTATGATTTATTTGAGGATGTTCTAGACTTATTTTCTATTTGTGGGAACCTTTATGTACTAAGTAGTATCCTGTGTCTGTGCAACTCTGATATTGATGACATTTATAATTTTGTTGCTATGATGATGATATTATTCTACGATTTCATGTGTTACGCTATTATCTGTAATCTGCTATTGTGATAAATGTGTTATATTCCTGCGATTGTCCTTGCTTCCGTGGCATAGGAGTTTGGGGTCATCACGGTTGGTATCAGAGCTTAGGTTAACCTTAGCTCCGGAGTATAACATTTTTAAAACAATTCATCAAAATATAATCAGTAGTATTCTAAGGCGAGTAGCTTATTAGAGATAGGATTATTAATGTCCTAGAATGAGCACGGCAGAATAGCACATAATAATCAGTCATTACATCATTATCTTTCCATATGTCCTTCTACTTTTACCAATCCTTATAAATTATCATTTCTGTTGGTTTGACTCTTTCCTTGATGGTACAGAACTGGCTGAAATGAGTACGAGAGCTAGAGGTAGAGCAGGCAGAGGCTAGGGAAGGGGTGAAATCCCCGCTGCTCAGAACCAACCTAATCTAGAGGCTGTAGTGCCGCCGCCACCAACCCCGCAACCTTTCAATCTGGATAAAGTGGCTAAGAAATTCAAGAATTTGGGAGGGGTGCCATTCACTGGCCGTGAGAAAGTGACCGAGGCTCAGGCTTGGCTAAAGACATGCGAAAAGATCTTCATGGGCTTGGATTTAGAGGACAATCGGAAGAGATTCATGGCATCATGGCTTCTAAAAGATTAGGCTTTAATATGGTGGGACCGCTACTATTGGCGATATTAATGCTGACATGACTTGGGCGAAGTTCAAAGAACTCTTTAATGAGAAGTTCATCCCTCGATAAGAAGTCCAGCGTCTAGATGATGAATTTACTAATCTCCAGCAAGGGGATAGAACTATTAATGAGTATGTTAGAAGATTCGAAGAGCTCTCCTGATATGCACCTGAATTGATTCAGGACCCGCTCCAGAAAAACAAGAGGTTCATAAATGGGCCTTCGAGGAAGTATCGCAACAGGATGATGACACATATTGAGCTCCCATTTGCCAAAGTGATTGAGATGGCTTGTTGATACGAGGAGATTGAAAAGAGAAATTCACAGGAGGACCATGAAAGAAATCAAGCTAATAAAAAGAGGAATCATTCTGATAAGAAGCCCGAGGCGAGCAACGCTACAGCTGCCAAGCCTCAGCAGAATACAAAGGCCAAGGTCCAACGCTTCAACTGTCAAAAACTTAGGCACTATAATTATGAATGCAGAGCTCCAAAGAGGCCAAGGAGGAGTGAACCAGGGCCCAGTTATAATCCTCGTGGTACTAAGGAGTTCTTTAATTTCCACAAGCCGGGGCATCTTATCAAGGATTCTCCATTGCTGAAGAAGTACGAAGTGGCTCACGTGTATGATGGAGCGAGTGCACCAACTTCTTCTAAAGGAGCAGGTAAACCAGATGTTTTGGGAGGTACCCTTACAATTAAGAATATTCCTGTTATAGTATTATTTGACACTGGTGTATCACAAAGTTTCATTTCAAGTAACACTATTAAAAAATTAAAGTTAACCCTAAAGAACCTTAAAGAATCGATTAGTGTCCATAATCCAATATGAGGTTCTCTTGATCCTGGTTTATATTGTAAAGTGCCTATCTTCTACTCTTGTTATCGGTTTCCTTTCAGTTTGATCGTCATGAATTTTTCTGAGTATGACGTTATTCTTGGCCTGGATTGGTTAACGAAGTATGAGGCTGAAGTGAATGCGCTGAAAGAATTGTTAAGGCTAAAATTTTTTTTGGGAATACTATTTCTATACCATGCCACGGCTCAGAAAATGATAGAAAAGAATTTTGGTCTTCTCTAGAAGTTACTCCTACTTCTATTGAGAATATTCTTGTTGTTAAAGATTATGCGGATGTGTTTGAAGAAGCTGATAGCTTACCTCCGCGAAGAGAAATTGACTTCAGGATCAATTTAGTTCCGAATGCAAGGCTAGTTGTGCATGTAATTCGAAGAATGACACAGAAAGAGAAAGAAATATTGAGCAATCAAACTAAACAGCTTTTATGGAAAGGTCTGATCAAGTCTAGCTTTTCAAATTAGGGTGCAGTAATAGTGTTTGTTCCAAAGTCAGACAATACTCTCCGATTCTGTGTGGATTACCGAGACCTCAATAAGCGGACACTGAAGAACAAATATCCATTGTCGTGCGTTGATGATTTATTAGATCGCTTGAATGGATGGCAAGTGTTCTCTAGAATGGACCTAGCTACAGGTTTCCATCAATTGCATATTGTAGAAGAGTGTGTTCCTTTGACAGATTTCAGAGGTCCAGACTTATTTTATGAGTGGTTAGTAATGCCGTTTAGCTTATGTAACGCTCCTTCTTACTTTTTCGATTTAATGAATAGAGTATTCCGCAATGTCTTGAATAAATTTGTACTGGTTTTCATTGACGACTTCTTAATCTTCTCTAAGTCCACTGCCGAGCATGCAAAGCATTTGGAAGAAATTTTGGAAATTTTGAGAAAGAATGTATTAAAAGCCAAAATTTTCTAAATGCTTATTCTGGCAAGAAGAAGAAAAATTCCTCGGCCATGTAGTAAAGAAACGAATTTCTGTGGACCCGGGCAAAATCACAGCCATTCGAGATTGGAAGCAACGTAGCACTCCTACAGAAGTCAGAAGTTTTCTAGGATTGGCCTGCTATTACCGGAAATTCATTAAAGATTTTTAGAAGCTATCTTGTCCATTAACGAAGCTTACAAAGAAGCATACATAGTTTAATTGGACACCTAAATGTGAGGTGGCTTTCCAAGAGCTGAAATTAAGACTGACTACTACTCTAATGTTGACTATTATTGATGGTTATCAAGATTTGACCGTCTACACAGATGCTTCTCTTGAAGGTGTTGGTGCGGTATTAATGCAAAGGTGCCAAGTATTTGCTTATTCTAGCCATCAGTTAAAGCCGCATGAGAAGAGATATCCTACTCACGATCTTGAGTTGTTAGCCGTCGTGTTTGCTTTGAAAATATGGAGGCACTATCTTTTGGGTGAGAAGTTTGAATTATATACAGATCATAAATCATTGAAGTATCTATTCACCCAAAAGGACTTGAATTTGAGGCAGCAGCGTTGGTTAGAATTTCTTGCGGCATACGATCTGGATATCCTGTATACTCCAGGAAAAGCCAATGTTGTAACTGATGTGCTCAGCAGGAAGAACGTGATCATCGTCAATCTCATTATTACGCCTTCATTGATTGACAAAATCTTTGCTCTTTAGTAGAATGATGAATTTATTCAGAGGATTAGTAAAGGAGCTTGGGAAGGCGAACCCTCGAGTTTCCAGATTGATAACAAGGGAGTTCATAGGCTATTAGGCCAAATTTGTGTTCCGAACATTCCTGAGCTCAGAAGAGAAGTTATGGACGAATGTCACAAGTCCAAGCTTAGTATTCATCTAGGGGTAAGTAAGATGTATCAGGATCTCAAGCACACGTTTTGGTGGAGATCAATGAAAAGAGACATTTCCATATATGTTAGCAGGTGTTATACTTGCACTACGCCATAGATGGCCTACGACAACCCAAGAGAAGTGACGCAGTAGGTGCCAAAAAGTGTTGCTATAGGCAAAAAACGATCTGTGGCAACACTTTTTTGGGGTTGCCTTTTGCCGCGTTGCCTTAGAGTCAAAGGCAACGTCTTTGCGACTCTATGATAATATCGTACAGGTGCTGCCACAAGTACCAATACCACAAAAAATACCCTTTCGCAACTGGCAAAAACAGTTGTAATATGTCTAGTACATCTGGCAATTGTAATAAAGTCAACCTTTTTTACAACTGTTTCTAGCAGTTGTTAAAAATTGTTTTACAACTGCTAAAAGTAATTACACCTCAACTGCTATTGATCAAAGATTTCATAATATTATAATAAATATTATTATAACGCAGTATTTTATTTGAATAAATATTTTATTTCAACATTTTAATTGGTACAAATTTTTTGACTCCACTATTGTACATTCACTCGTATATACATACATTCCTCACTACATTGTCATTCGGTTCACTCATATACAAACTTACACATAAAACCATAAACAAGAAAAAATACACGAAAATGATTATATAAACTACTACCTTTATTTTTTTTCCTTCTGATGATTTGCTCGCAAAGTATGTGCAACTACCTCACGAGCACGTTTTCTCTTCCATAATGCTGTGTATCAAGGCTGCCACCTTATTAGTCCACTCATTGCACATCCAATGTGTTCATTGATTTCATGCTAAATGGCTATGTTTATCCATGCATATCAGTCCGTGCTTCTAATCAGCTAGATGGCTATGCTTTCCATGCTTATCAAGTGAAATATGCACAGCTAAAGCACAGATATTGCCAGTGCTATCTATAAGTGTGTTATACGATCAATTATGAATCTCAACTAATAATAAAAATATATCAAGGCACCAGTTAGATACCGTTTACTGCCACTTAAGAAGCTGTATACTTTTGCTTGTCATGTGTACAATACTGGGGATACTAACTTAATACTGTCCATTTATCTAGTTTGAAGTTACTGATGTATACGTTATCTTACAACAGCTTCTACGAATTTTTTTTGCACATTGAAGCTGACATCAAGTCGGTAAACTCTCCTAGGTCTATATCTTTGTGTTCTTGTAGAGCTCTATTGTGCTGACTTGGTCTAATGTAGAGTTACCTAGAAATTCAAGTCGTTGATGCAACCAAAGATGTAAAAATCTCTTTAGTAACTGATATACCTGAGATAGTAGAAAACTGGTGTCAATCCTCAATTTTACATAGACTAAGGTTGAATTCAAAATATCAATGTTATCTAATTTCCTTGGAACTGTTTGTCATCCCGACATCGGGACATTCATGTTTAATTTTTGCTCCTAAAAAAAATTAAAAAAAATAACAAAAAAAAGAAAAGAGAGGAGGGATTCCTTCATTGTTTGTTTATCATATAATTTATGATAAAGTTTTAATTTATTTCAAAGCATAACAATATATTTTCTACTACCTAGTAATAATGCCCAGTTCTGAATTCTTGGTAATAACTGTGAATAAAAACAGTTATGTGTTCAGGTGGCTTAAGATTCATATAAGGTGATCCAGACATAGAGGAGATAGACATTGAAGCACATTGATATGAAGAAGGAATAATTAAAGCAGAATTTGCATTCAAAGAAATTGCCGAAGCATTAGGAGTTGCCAAAGTATAAGCAGGACTTACCGATGTATTATGACTTAAAGAAGACGAAGACATAGAGGCTGCTAAAGACGAAACAGTTGCCAAAGTATTAGCAGACGAAGAAGATGGATCCATCGTCATGTCATCATGAGAACCCACAAAATTGCCATTTCTACACTGAACCTCAGCCTCATGTTGTTCTGCACTATTCATACCTGTTTCTTGTTGTCCATCCTGATTAACACTAGTATTAGCATTCCCATTAACAACTGTTGTTTGTTCATTATCATCTCCAATGAGCTCATTTGCTACAGTATCCAGATTTGCAAAAGGATTTGCATTTTCAATTCCCACATCCGTAGCTCCATTTACTTTATCCCTATTACCAATTCACACAAATGATACAATACTAATGACTGCATGAACTAAGAACTATTTACCATACAACATAAAAAAGCATTCATAAGATTTCCACTATCAGGTGAAATATTAAGAAGAATATGACAGGTCATATACATATAAGAGATCATGCAAGCAGGACAGGGATTGCATTATAATTCCATTTCCGGATTCAGCCAGTTCCCATGCAAGCCAGCCAATCCATTAAATTACCAAGTTCCTGGATTCTAACACATCAGCCAATCAATTTCCGGTTCCAGCCAGTTCCCATGCAAGCAGGACAGGGATTGCATTATAATTCCATTTCCGGTTCACACATAAAGGAAATATGCTATTCAGATGAGGTTAGTTTGTTGTATGTATATTGAAACAAAAAAGATACTCTATTAAATTTGGACAGTAAACAACACTTTAAACAAGTAGATTCAAACAATAAGGAGAAGAGCAGATAGCAAGAGAGCACATAAAATCAATTAACCAATAAGATATAAGATGCTCACCTTCAGCTTCACAAACTTCGGCTCTCTGTTTGGCTTTATTTGATGATATTACTTCTCCACTCACAAGAGCTGTTCCTTTCTATACATAAAAGCTTATAAATACCTGAACGTAGTATGTCCATTTGGGGTTCAATAACATTTTCAGAGTTATGTAAGAATACCTGAACCAAATATCAATGAATTTAACATCCATCGAATGAACTTGCAATTATCACCGACAATATATAAATGACTAGCTTTAGGTCTTTCACAAGCAGCCCACTATATATCTTTATACATATCATGCTCTTCATTTTAATTCTAACATAGCACTGGAGATATTGCTCAATTGTTTGTGAATTAATCGTATATACCTGAACCAAATATCAAATATAACCCAGTATCAGCCCTGAAGGTGTTCAATACGTGAACGTAGACTGTCCAGTAAAATAGCTTAAGCACAGCTTTGAAGATTGAAACAACAAGTGTTTGTGCATCACAAATGATAATTTTGATAAAGAAGAAGATGATAATATTACTGTTTAGAAACTTCATATGGCTAATCTTTCACCAAGCACGGGTATAATCGAAACAATATAAAAAATTAAAAGCGAAAAATTACCTCAGACAATTTCAAGTCGATCGTTTCCTTCCTCGATAAAATTAACAAGAAGTTTATCCAAACAAAGCAATTGTACATTTGATTTGGAATTAGAGATCGATGATTTTGGAAATTAGGGATCGGTGATTTTTGAAACTAAGGATCGGTGATTTTGAAAATTTAGGGCGGAATTGAAATGAAAAGTGAGGCGACTGAAAGAAAATAAAAGCGGTAATACAAATAGGTATGGTGCGGATTGATGGTGTTGACGAACGACTGAGATTTTGTTTTAACTATGGTGTGGATCGCTGACGTGTATTTTTTTTTTAATTTTTTAATTAGAATATATCTATAGATGTTGCAACACATGTTGATATCTATGCTAACACATCAAAATGTGCGTTGCAATAGACAAAAAACAGCACAGCAATGGTAACATTGTAGCTAGCAACGCCATGAGTTTTCGTTGTGATATGTCATCTATGGCGTAGTGTTGCCAACAAGTCAAAAGCGATCAGCAAAAACTCGTAGGATTGTTGCAACCACTAGAGGTTCCAAATTGGAAGTGGGATCAAACTTCCATGGATTTCATTGATGTTTTACCTCGAACCAGGAAAGGCAATGACAGTTTATGGGTGATCATAGATCGTTTCAGAAAACCGCCCATTTTTATTCTTGTCAGATATACTAGAACATCTCAAAGTCTAGCGCAGATTTATTTTAGAGAAATTGTCAGACTACATGGAGTTCCCAGTAGTATTGTTAGTGATCGTGATCCGATATTTACTAGTAAAATTTGGGTAGCATTCCAAGAGGAGTTGGGGACAATGTTGAATCTGAGCATTGTTTATCATCCTCAAACAGATGGCCAGACTGAGAGGGTGAATCGTATACTAGCAAACTTGTTGCGGGCATATATTCTTGATTTTGGCGGATCGTGGGAAGATCACTTGAATTTGGTTGAGTTTTCATATAATAACAGCTGCCAAGCAAGCTTACAAATGTCGCGATTCGAAGCATTTTATGGAAGGCCATGTATATCTCCCGCATGTTGGGTCGAACCAGGCAATCGACTAGTACTGGTCCCGACATGATTCGAGAAGCATCAGATAAAGTCGATTTCATTAAGAAGCAGCATCAGACAGCTCAGAGCCAACTGAAGAGTTATGCATATTCAAGAAGAAGGGATTTATAATTTGCTGTTGGTGATTATGTGTACTTGAGAGTTTTCCCATTAAGAGGAGTAGTTTGTTTCGGGACGATAGGGAATTTGGCGCCCAAATTCATTGGTTCCTTCTCTATACTCGAAAGAATTGGAACTCTTGCTTATAGGGTTCAGTTTCCTGAATGGTTGTCAGGTGTGCATGATGTATTTCACGTGTCTCAACTTTGAAATCATGTACATGATCCAGATCTAATTGTGGAGGAAGCACAAGATTTGGAGAGTAACCCAAGCTTAGCAGTGAGAAGAGAGCCAGTGAAAATCATTGGCAAAGAAACAAGAGGATCTATTTAGTCGAAGTGAAGTGGAGGGGAGATCCTAGAGACTGTACATGGGAGACCGAGGATAGCATAAAACTGGCTTATCCCAAGTGTAGAGCGGACGTCTCTGATTAGTTCTTGTGTTGAGGTACATTTACAATATTTCGCATTTTCTGTTTTGTTTCCTACTTTACTATTGTTTCCTTTTCGGGGACGAAAAGTTTTTAAGTGAAGGAGATTATAACAACCCAGAAGATCAAAACCAATTTAATAATTTTATTTTTAGAAATTTTAACAAAAAATGTGTCAGAATTTAAAAATTCCATTTTTAAATAATAACAAAGCTATTAAAAATAGCCATTTAGCAAACAACATCTGTTTTAGACGAAACCATTTTTGTTGGATCCGGAATATCAAATTATTGCTAGGTTTAAATTTCCATAATTTTTGGAATTAATATGTGAGCGTGATAAATTAAAATGCGTTCGGTAATTTCTATTGAATTGTATCGACCATTGATGTGACGACCCCAAACGCCGTACGACGGTGGCAAGGGTAATCATTGGAATATAACACATAAACAGATAACAGCAGAACAGAAATAAATAAATACACCAGATAATGTAGAATAGAATACACTGGATAATCATAATCATCAGAGTTACACAGTATATAGGATCATACTTAGTACAAATACAGTTCAGCTATACATAAATGTTTACAGCGGAAAATAAACATAATATGTACAATAGGAGCTGAACAGCATAAAAAGAGATAAATGATAGAATCCATCTTCAGCTCCAGCTATCCAAAAAGAGCTTGCTAAAACCTGAATACAAGGCTGCTCGTGTAGAAAAAGGGGCACCCGAGTTTGCAAGTGAAACAAACTACGAGTCAGTCATGGGACTGGTATGAGAAATCTACCTAACATATTTTACAATATGGCTAATCACAGGACCATGCCACTTTCGTGGAACGGGTTTACTCCATTGGATTTCAAGTGCTAAAAACAAGTAAATTTTTTAAACATCGTAATGCTTTTTATAAAAATGAAGCCATTATAAGACTCAGTTCCCATCATGCAATGCAACACAAACCGGAGGATAAAGTTTTACCTTATAATGGCCAAAATATGCTTGATACGAATAAAACAAAAGCATTTGATATTTTTACTAGTGTTTATATGTTCAAAAATAATTTTAATCATAAGTATCAATCATAAACGGCATTAATGCCCCATACCACTATGTCGCCATATATAGGTATACAATCAAAACCGCACGATGTCGTATTTGGAAACTGGATTTCGGTCATGAACCAAGGCAAAGGATCGTCCTTACCGAATTTGAGAATTTCTAGCCTACCATGTCTCAGGCAAGCGCGCAGGCAAGCCTTGGAGCAACAGGGCCGGTCCACTCGATGTCAATTAAACTTAAACCCTGTCCCCCTACCCTATGGGGCGTAAATGAGCCCAATAACTCCATATTCGAGGTACCTCGCATTCCAACAACCACACAGGTGAAAATAATATAAATGTCAGGGCTGGTAGGTCACTGACACCACCTCTAGCTAGAAAGAGACGCATGTCCTCCCTGTCGTCCTCTCCCGTTTCTGCTTCATACCGGGGTGTGAGGCTCGCGAATTCACGTTATACACAAAGCGATGCCACACAGGCCGTTCTTCGATCATCAACCACAAGACTTTGCATTTCAACAGAAGCCTTGATTATCTGCCACTTAGGCATGCCACACAGGCAATTCACTCCATGCGACTGATTTCTATCGATATATAACCTCTGAGCTCGTACGTCTCAGAGAAGGGCGTTAAGCAAGAGAATAGATTCTCCACCGCCAAACAGATATATATATTTAATAGAGATCAATCATCACAGAACAAAATCCAATGTCAGACACACAGTCCATTTACAAGTTCGTTTTGGGTCTGAACGAAACCGGAGGCACTCAATACCTCGCATATCCGTACAATCAACAAGTACATCCGGACGGCTACCACTTCAGCCCCTTCAAGGTAGCTACTCCTATCATGAGCATCAGTAGCACCCCTCCATTCGACGTGAAGATCATCGGCCTTGCACCATCTTCATATCTTCGACTTTCACTCGTCGATCAATTATTTTAAATGAGAATCAACTCGTCCTTTTCAAATAATTCACGTATATTTAGAATTTTAAATCAATTCATTTCAATGGTTAAATTATTCGATATCACTAATTCTGTTCTTTAATGAAATTTTCATGCCAAACACATTCAACCATCAAATATTACATAAACCGAGCAAATTCAGTTTGTTTCCATTCCATATCGTTTATAATATTATATCACGATTTATCGTTATTTTTATTTATTTAAAAATAGCTAATTCACTCAAACAATGCTTCAGGCCATAACGCGGCCATGGTGCTGTTTTTCTTCAGATTTGATTTACACATATCTAAAAATTTAACCGTTGGATCTTCACAAATTTTATATCATTTGAAAGATCTTTTCAAAACGAATCCAATGGTTTCAGTTTTGGGAAAATCCGACGGTCGGATCTCCCGCACTAATCGTTTGAAGTTACGATTTCAAAATACGAACTGCAACGTCGTTATTCGATTTAATTTAATTATATTTATATTTATATATAAATATAATCGATTATGGTGCTGTTTTTCTTCAGATTTGAATTAAACATTCCAGACAATCCAACCGTTGGATCTTTACAAAGTGGATATCGTTGGAAAGATATTTCCAAAGAGAACCCAACGGTTTCGGTTTCGGGAAAATTCGATGGTCGGATCCCCCGCACTTTTGAAATCACGGTTTCCAAATACGAACTACAGCTTCATTATTCGATTTATTTTAATTATATTTATATAAATATATAAAAATATAATTCTTTCTTCGATTTCAAAACTATAATCATTTCATACATTTGATAAAAACGATATTTTTATCATCAAAAATATTTATTCAACACATGAATATTTTTTTAGCTCTTCATATTCACAATAAAAATGTAGATTTTATTGTTCAATCTATATATTCAACACATGAATGTTTTTGATTTCACACATACAATAAAAATATGATTTTTATCATTCTAGTCCTTTAGTCAACACATGAATATTTTCTATAGTTGATATATATAATAAAAATGTTATTTTTATCTTTCAAAGAATTTATTCAACACATGAGCTTCATTCAACACATGAATTTCTATTCAACGCATGAATTTCTATTCCACACATGAATATTTTCTATAGTTTATATATATAATAAAAATGTGATTTTTATTGTAAAACAATTTATTCCAAAACACGATTATTTTATATAGTTCATACATAAGGTTAAAAAGTTATTTATGGTGTTAAAACAATTTATTTAAAATACTTATATTTTATATAGTCTATATATATAATAAAAATGTTATTTTTATCTTTCAAAGAATTTATTCAACACATGAACTTCATTCAACACATGAATTTCTACTCAACACATAAATTTCTATTCAACACATGAATTTCTATTCAACACATAAATATAGTTTTCAACACATGAAAATAATTCTAACATATGAATATTATTGAAAATTTCGGCAGCATAACGGCAGGGTAGTTAAAACCGGGACTGTCCCTAGTATGGCACCTCACTCTACCTTAAAACCTCGCGGTTTTTGACAATGGGGATTTCATGCGTCTAATTTGTACGCAGACAAGAATGTTTATTTTTCTTTTCCACAAACTAATCCTATGTGGTTTCATCCAAAATAATTCTCAACCACAAACAGGTATTTTTCAACCACAATCAATCATTCATGATTTTCACCAAATTTCACATCAACCAAAAATCAAAACAATATCACAACCAATAAATATCGTCCATGGTCTGTGGACGAGGGGAGTATATATATATATATTCATATATAAACATATTTTAATTTCATTTCACTTCATTTCAACGCATATGTAATTTTTACAATGCATATATAACTTATACATCGAACATACAACTTATACAATGCTTATACATGAGGTGTACAACGCTTATATAACTCATACATCGACTATTTAATTTATACACCGTTGTTTTCCATATCGTTTATAAATTAGAAATCTCACAATGGGTTCCACTCCATCAAAAATAGCAAAAGGCTCAGAAAAATATGCGGTCTCTTCTAGAATGTAGAAGACGTCCACAAGAGTCCACTGTCTCTTGTTTCACTGGATTTCGACCACATAGCAAAAAGATATGATTTTTATAAGTTTGTAACGCTTTTATTTGTCGAAATCAGTTAAAATAAATATAAGCCGTACCTCTCAGCAGTTTGTTCAAAACTAGGGCTGCGATTTTCGTCAAATCCATGAAGCTAGGGGCCGATCGGCCAGCGCCACGTTGAAGTGCCAGGAGGGGTGCACCTGCGCCAGAAGTGGGGTCCACTTCGGTGGTCCCAATCAACGGCGGCGGCAGTTTGAAGACCCCGACTTCGGGGGTGCAGATCTCGGTGGAGAAGACACGAGGGGGGCGAGGCTGGTGTTGATTTGAAGGTCGAGGGGAGTTCTTCAAAAAGTTGCACTGGAGCAAAGGCTATCGATCCGTGGATTCACCCGAATTTGATCGGGAACAACGGAGCTCGTTTCCGTCGTTCGAACGAGAGAGCCGGGGGGGGGGGGGATTCTGATATTTTGGGGAAATTAAAATTATGAAGAAATTATTCTATTGGCCTGCGTACTTATTTAATTCTAAAATAGTGTTTCTCCATACGATCTCCAATTCTAACCCAATGACTCTCATCCCTAGCTAAATACCCCCATTCCGAACACAATGGGATATGTTTCGTAGGCCCATTCGACAGTTTCTGTCAGTTTTCCTTCAAATTAAAATATAAAACATCCAATATTTGATTTGAACATACATTTCAATTTGCTGGGCCACATACTGATCCCAAAAGTTCCAGAAAAATAAATCTAGCTATGTTTTGACGATTCGGTCCCAACAAAACTAGTTTCATCGAATTCTGAGATGTTTGAAAAATGTCCATTTTCTGGTCGATCCAATTTAACTAAAATCAACCAAACACATTTTTCTTCACCACGCTCACATTTCAAAAATTATGGAATTTGAAACCTAGCAATAATTTGACATCCCGGATATAACAAAAGTGGTTTCGTCGAATTCTGAGGTCGTTTGCAAAATGTATATTCTCAAGGGCTATATATTATCTATAGCGACCTTTCTAAAAATTCATTTGGCCATAAATTTTGACTCTCGCTATGAAACTTCGATTTTCCAGATTTGTTAGAAAGATATTCATAAACAGATTTAAATATTTTTGGTTTCACTAAAATCCGTTTTATTTTACACCCGGTACAGTCAGTCAAAGTTTGAATTGAACTTTTGAAACTGCCGCGCCATTTCAGGCCTTGTTTTAATTTCAAAATAAATATATTTATTTTTAAACATCGATTCAAACATACTTTTCGTTGCTATTATTTAAAATAATTTATTTTAAGTATCTAAAATCCACTAAAATAGCCAAATTAAAAATTTTAAACTGGCTCAGATTTTCCGGATTGTTACAATTGAAAAGCCCATTTTTTAAATGGTCTCCAAATTCGACGAAATTAATTTTGTTAGGACGGTATTGTCAGAACATAGCTAGATTTATTTTTCGGGAATTTTTGGAGTTAGTATGCGGCCTCGGTAAATTAAAATGTATGTTCAAATTTAAAATTAAGTGTTTTGTATTTTAATTTAAAGAAAAACAGGCTGAAACGGTCAAATGGGCTTACGAAACATAGTCCATTGTGTCCGGAATGGGGGTATTTGGCTAGGAGCGACAGTCGCTGGGCTTAATTTGGAGTTATCATGAGTTAACGGGCCTTTTTGGAAATTAGAGAATTAGATAATTAAAATATTATAAATATCTAGATTAACAATCCTTAATTCATTTCATAGACACCGCCTCCATCATCATTTAATGGCCAGAATTTCTCAAAACTTCTTCCCCCAATAACTCTCAATCCTCTCAGTAAAGTCATTCCATCCTTTGGATGATATTGCAGTACTCTTCTTGTTCTTTACATCCATACGGACATAGCCTCCTATCGTTGAGTATCCGTCGAGATCCAGACTCCCCAAGCTCGGTCGTATCAATCGAAACGGTTTCAACTTAACAAAAAAACGCGGCTGTCAATTTTTCTCTCGAGACAACGGTACAAAACCACGATTTTGACAATGTTAATCACAAAATCACTGTAAACTCTATGACTGAAACTTGTAGATCAGAGTCTGAGCATTCCAAAACCATATAATAATAAGGATTTCGATCAACCGCTTCCTTAGTTCGATTGAGTTCGCCATCATGGGCACCTCCTGGCGCACGCTTCCAAGCCCTCCGACGTGGTGCAAACCGCTTTCCCCCTCGTCAACTAATTGGAAGAAAACCCATGACCAAAGTTCGAACGATTCAGAAAAGGTGCTATCTTGTTTTATTGAAGGTAGGAGAAGGTATATTTTTAAATTAATTAATTTATTTAATAATATTTTAAAACTATGAACCTTTAAAAATTCGTAACTTGTTCCTACGATATCGAAATCACATGAAACAGGAACAGTTGGGATTGTGGCAGTGTCTACTACATTTTAGAAGTGATTAGAGAAATTTTTGAGCAATCTATAATTTTTGAAGAATTTAAAATCATTGTGAGATATCTAATTTAAAATTAATTGTGATTGCGATGTGAAATTTTTATATATACGCTGTTAAAAAATTTATATGTGTGTTGTACGAGATTTGAAATGATTGATTTTGATGATCTATTGAATTAAATGGGGTAGAAAAAAATTATCAAAATTTTTTATACAATAAAAATTATCATTTTATTGTATATATGAATCATAGAATTGTCAAAAATGTTTATACAGTAAAAATTATCTTTTTATTGTATATATGAGTCATATAATTGTCAAAATTGTTTATACAATAAAAATTATCTTTTTATTGTATATATGAATCATAGAATTGTCAAAATTGTTTATACAATAAAAATTATCTTTTTGTTGTATATATGAATCATAGAATTGTCGAAATTGTTTATACAATAGAAATTATCTTTTTATTGTATATATGAATCATAGAATTGTCGAAATTGTTTATATGATAAAAATTATCTTTTTATTATATATATATGAATCATAGAATTTGGCATAATTGTTTATACAATAAAATTTCCTTTTTGTTGTATATATTAATCACAGAATTTATCATAGTTGTTCATATAATAAAATTTCCTTTTTATTGTATATATGAGTCATAGATATTGTCATGTTGGAAATAATTGTTTATACAATAAAAAAATATTGTATATATATGAATCACAATTTGTCAGGTTTTAGAAAAAATGATTAAACATTAAAAATAACATTTTTAATGTACGTTTTGATTCATTATAAAAAAGAATCATGTTTTAGAGAAAAATGGTTAAACCTTAAAAATAACATTTTTAATGTATGTTTTGATTCATTATTAAAAAGAATCATATTTTAGAGAAAAATGGTTAAACATTAAAAATAAAATTTTTAATGTTTATTTTGATTCATTATTAAAAAGAATCATGTTTTAGAGAAAAATAGTTAAACACTGAAAATAACATTTTTAATGTATGTTTTGATTCATTATTAAGAAGAATCATGTTTTAGAGAAAAATGGTTAAACATTACAAATAACATTTTTAATGTATGTTTTGATTCATTATTAAGAAGAATCATGTTTTAGAGAAAAATGGTTAAACATTAAAATAACATTTTTAATGTATGTTTTGATTCATTATTAAAAAGAATCATGTTTTAGAGAAAATGATTAAACATTAAAAATAACATTTTTAATGTTTGTTTTGATTCATTGTTTAAAAGAATCATGTTTTAGAGAAAAATGATTAAACATTAAACATAACATTTTTAATGTATGTTTTGACTAATTATTAAAAAGAATCATGTTTTAGAGAAAAATGGTTAAACATTAAAAATAACATTTTTAATGTATGTTTTACTTCATTATAAGAAAAAACATGTTTAAATAAAATGTTTATACATTAAATTATCTTGTTTAGTGTATGTTTGATTCAATAAAAAGAATCATGTTTTAAATAAAAAGATTAGACAATAAAAATTATATTTTTATGGTTTGATTCATTAAAGAGTTTGTGCTAAATAAAAATGTAACCATTTACATGTTAGCGACAAAGGGAAATGATCACTTTTTAATACATGCTTTGTTTATTAAAACATTATTATTTGCATGTTAGCGAAGTAGGAAAAATAATAATGTGTATTAATTCTTTAGAATAATGCCATTCACATATTAGCGAAGTAGAATAAAAAGAAAAACATGTTAATACAGGTTTTACCATTTATAGGGACATTTTATTATGTTAGATTAGAATAAAAAGAAAAAAAATGCTAATACATTTTTTACCATTTATAGGGACATTTTATTATGATAAGATTAGAATAAAAAGAAAAAAATGTTAATACATGTTTTACCATTTTAAAAGGACATTTTATCATGTTAGGTAGAATAAAAAAAGGAATTTATGTTAAACATGTTGTGTCATTAAAAATGACGTTTTTAATATGTTATGTTAAAACAAAAAGGAATTTATGTAAAACATGTTTGTCATGAAAAATGACATTTTAACCTATTAGTTAGAATAAAATAATTACAAGTTAATATATATATGTTTTGTTAGTTAAAAATATCAATTTTAGCATGTTAGTTAATATAAAATAATTACATGTTTAAAATATATATTTTGTTTGTTAAAAACATCACTTTTAACGTGTATATAAAATTTAAAGAAAATTTACGTGTCTTGAATAATATATTTTGTTCGTTAAAAATATAATTTTCAACATAAACATGATTTGGACAAAATTTACATGTAATAGATTAAATGGTTTTGAAATCGTTGAACGATATATATATATATATATATATAATGAATCGTGCTCAGTAGTTTGCTTTTTGAAATCGTAACTTTAAACAATTATACCGAAAGATCCGACCGTCGGATTTTCACAAAACTGGAACCGTTAGGTTCGCTTTGGAAAGATCTTTCCAACGATATTAATTTTTTGAGATCCAACGGTTATATTTCGAGAAATGTGTAATTCAAATTTAGATAAAAACAGTGCCAGGGCCGCGTAGTGACCTGAAGCGTCGTTCGAAGTAAATAGGCTATTTTTGTCTAAATAAAAATAGCGATAAATTGTTATAAAATAATATTAACGATATGAAATGGTTGGAATTACATATATTCGAAAATTATTTGAAAAGACCTAGTTCAATCTAATTTCAAATAATTATACGACGATTTAAAGTTAAAGACATTGAAGACGGTGGTTGAAGACCAACGATCTTCACATCGAATGGACAACTACTGATGCCCTAGATTGGTTTGCTCCTAGGAAAGGGTTAAAGTGGTGGTTGTCTAGACGTACTTGTTGATTGTCCGGATATGCGAGAACCTCTCTTCTGCATTGGACAAATAGGACGAGGAATAAGGTGTCTCCGGTTTCATTCAGACCCAGAACGTACATGTAAATGGATGTGTGTCTGACATTGGACTTCTTCTATGTGAATTGATTTCTATTAAATATATATCTGTTTGGTGGTGGAGAATTTATTCTCTTACTCAACACCCTTCTCTGAGATGTACGAGCTTAGAGGTTATATATTGATAGATATCAGTCGCATGACGTGGATTATCAATGTGGCATGATAAGATGCAAATGATCAAGGCTTTTGTTAAAAAGCAGGGCCTTGTGGTTGATGATCAAAGCACAACTTTATTTAGCATAGCTTTGTGTATAGCATTACATCGCAAGCCTCACATCCTGGTATGAGTCAAAAACGGAATGAGGATAGCAGGGAGTGCATGCATTTCTGTCTAGCTAGAAGTTATGTCATGGTATGGGGCCCAGACATTTTTACTTATATGGATGATGGATTGTGTGGGCCCTCAGATATTGGTCGCTACTGGCCAAGTGATAGGTCCAATAGGACCGAGAAACATACTGTTCAAGCATAACTAATCCAATAAAGTATTTGTGTACTGGCCCTGTTGCAAACCAGGGCTCGCCAGCGTCCGAGTTCTGAGGCATCTACTAGAGTGTCTCGAAATTAATGAGGATGATTCATAGCCTCGACTCATGATGGAACCCAATTTCCAATACGACAATTATGGATTTGATTGTAAACCCATATATGGCGACATAGTATATGGTAGCTATGCCGTCTAGGATTGATACATTTACTTTGAAAATGTTTCAAACTGACTAGACACTAGTAATAATATTAAGTTTTATACGTAACAATTATGTTTGATCATTATAAGTTAAAACTCTATCCTCCGTTTTGCATTGCGTTGTGTGATAGGACTTGAGTCTTATAATGGTTTCATTTTTCTAAAAAGCATTGCGTTGTTTAACAGATTTACTTATTTTATGCACTAGCAATCCAATGGAGTAAACCTGTTCCGCGTTAGCGGCGTGGTCCTATGATTAGCCTTATTATTAGATAAGTCAAGTAAGATTTATCGTACCAGTCCCAAGATTGACTCATAGTTTGTTTTCACTTGCAAACTCAAGTGCCCTTATTTTTACATGGGTAGCCAAGTAAACAGGTAACAGGCTTATTTTGGATATGCACCGCAACGTGCTCTTTTGGCAGAAGACGAAGACTATCTTTATCTTTTATCTCTATTTGGGACATTAGACATCACTTTATCTATGATATATTTGAGGATGTTCTAGACTTATTTTCTATTTATGGGAACCTTTATGTACTAAGTAGTATCCTGTGTCTGTGCAACTTTGATGATGACATTTATAATTCCGCTGCTATGATGATGGCATTATTTTATGATTTTATGTGTTATGCTATTATCTGTAATCTGCTGTTGTGATAAATGTGTTATATTCCTATGATTATCCTTGCTTCCGTGGCATGGGAGTTTGGGGTCATCACAGACGGTTTCCTCTTTTCTTTTTCAATTTTTTTTTAAAAAAAGGGTTAGGGTTTTATATTAATAATGATTTCCATAAAAAACAACTTTTCCATTTGAACTCCAAATAGAACCCATTGACTGCCGTTCCTAGCTAATTAACCCCATTCCGAACACAATGACATATGTTTTATAAGCCAATTCGGTTGTCTCGATCAGTTTTCATCAAAATTAAAATATAAATCAATATATATTGAATTTAAACATACATTTTTATTTACCGGGGACACATACTAACTCCAAAAATTACAAAAAAATAAATCTTGCTATGTTTTGAAGATACAGTTCTAACAAAACTAATTTCGTCGAATTTGGAGGCCGTTTGAAAAATGGCCTTTTTCCAGTCGATGAAATTCAAATTGAAATTACCAAACAAGTTTAAATTCACCACGCTCACATATCAATTCCAAAAATTATGAAAATTGGAATATAGTATTAATTTGACATTTCAGATCCAACAAAAGTGGTTTCGTCGAAAACAGAGATCATTTGCAAAATGGCTATTTTTAAGGGCTATATATTATATAAAAAATATATAAATTCCATGGCGACAATTTTAAATTTTAAACTGGCAATAACTTTCAATTTATATTATGAAATCTCAGTTTTTTACATTCATTAGAAAGATATAATTAAATAGATTCTAATATTTGTGGTTTTATTGAAATTTGATTTATTTTGAATTCTGTACATTCATTTGAAATTTAAAATCGAATTTTCAAACTATCGCGCCATTTCACGCTCATTTATAATTATAATAAAGTTACATGTTCTAACTTCGATTTAAATAAATTTTTAGTCGTTATTATTTAAAATAAATCATTTTAAATATTCAAAATCCATTAAACTAGCTAAAATAAATTTTTTAAATTGGTTTAGAAATTCCTGGTTGTTACAATTTCCCCCACTTAAAATTTTTTTCGTCCTCGAAAAGGAATGGAACTGAAAGTTGTTTAACGAAGCAACTCAACTTTCATTCTAGCTTTAATTCTTCAACTTTTCAGTTTCTAAAATTTTTCTAATTTCTCAAAAATTTGGCTAACACCCTAAATTTTTGAAAAATTTCGCCATAACCTCCTTTGTACTGGATGAACGGCTCACAGGGCCCTAATCAATACAAAAGAAAAAGAAAAAGCCAAGCGGCTCATAAAATCATTAAACCCATGAAATACAGTAAATATGTACCTATTTGTCAGACATATAATTTTATTCCTCTTGTTAGCTTCCATGCTATGACTTGTTCATTATATACACATGTACATATATGCAATAAATTTTCAATTCAATTTAATATTTGATTCGATTTGGCTAAAATTTACCTTCCATTCATACATTGGTTTAATCATTCCAATATTTGTATTAGTTATACTAGTAATCACGCATCATAACCAGCAATCAATTTGTTAATTAAATTTTCAAATATATAACTTTTATATAATCAAAAATCATATTTTAATGTGAAATCACAACAATAAACCTATCTAATTTTGGTTCTCACACCAGTCAATTAGAAATATATAGATATAACTGTAATAACTCGGAAATCCGAGCCAATTTAAAATTTTTATTTTGGCAATTTTAGTGAATTTTGAGTATTTAAAATGAATTATTTTAAATAATAATGACGAGAAATTTATTTTGAATAGAATTAGAATGTATATATTTATTTGAATCAACGTTAGAATAAAAATAATTATTTATAATTATACAACGAGCCTTGAATGGCGCGGTAGTTCAAAAATTCGATTACAAAATTCAAATGAATGTGCAGGATTCAAAATAAACCGGATTTTGGCGAAACCAAAAATATTTGAATCTATTTGAGAATATCCTTCCAACGAGTCCGAAAAATCAAGATTTCCTAGCGGGAATCAAATGTTACGCCCAGTTGAAATTTCAGAATGGTCACTATGGAATTCTGGCTCTTAAAAATGGCCATTTTGCAAACGACCTCGGTTTTCGACGAAACCACTTTTGTTGGATCCGGGATGTCAAATTATTTTTAGGTTTCAAAATTCGTAATTTTCTGAATCAAAATGTGAGCGTGGCAAAGGAAAACGTGTTTTGACAGTTTCAGTCAATTTCGATCGACTAGAAAATGGCCATTTTTTTAACGGTCTCAGAATTTGGTGAAATTAGTTTTGCTAGGACCGTATCGTCAATACGGAGATAGAAAATATTTTTTGGGAATTTTTAGAGTTAGTATGTGGCCCCGATAAATTGAAATGCGCATTCAGAATCAATATATACATTTATATTTTGATTTTGATGGAAATTGATCGAAACGGTCGAATCAGCCTACGTGGCATATCCCATTGTGTTCGGAATGGGGCTAATTAGCTAGGGGTGATAGTTGTTGGGTTTGAATTGGAGTTCGAATTAAAAACATACTTTTTGAAATCATTAAATAATTAATTTTATATTCCCTCCTCCCTTTCTCCTGTTCAAAGTCAACTCCTTACTCCCCACTCTCCTTCATCATTCTCAGATCTAAAGAAAAAAAACAAAACGAAAAAACCCGTTGCCCCCCTCAAATCGATCGATGCGCAATCCCCTTCCGCCGCCAGAGGCTGCCTCCCCACCTTCGCTCCTCCCTCGCGCCCCCTCCACCCACGATAGTCGCACCCAGTCCGCCACCATCTCGCTGACGCCGCCCCCTCCTTCTGCGATTCGAGAATCAGCACCCCTCCCTCTCCACTCGAAGCACCACCGCACTATGCAGGCGCACCTCCGCCGCAATATAGCCCCAGCGTGAGGTTAACGCAATGAGCAGTAGCTACTCCACTCGCTGAAACACCAGGGACCACAGTCGCCGTTCAAAGTTCAGTCAGTCCACTGTCTGCCTTTCTGATCTCCATCTTCGCCATGAATGTGAGTTTTCTTTGGCATAATTAATTTACATATAGCAGTAAAAGATTATAAATATAATAACATTGTTTAGAAAGGATTTTATATATATGATAGCGGAAAAAAAATTAGATTTTTACGCTAGAAAAGCCATGATTTTTGTTGATTGAAAAGCTATGATTTTGTTGATAGAAAAATATGATTTTTGTTTAAGAAAGACTATATTTTTATTATGAGAAAGTTTGTATTTTTAATAGAGAAAAGTTTATATTTTTATAAAAAGGAAGGTGATGTTTTTCATGTGGAGTTATGATTTTTGATAGTTAGAAAGTTATTATATTATAGTTAGAAACATTCGATTTTTATAGAGATAATAAAAATAGGATTTCTATACAGAAAAGTATGAATTTTTATATAGAAGAAAGTTCGAATTTTTAAAAGAGAGTTTGGATTTTTATTGATATAAAGTTACAATTTTTAATTATATAAAAACTCGATTTTTTTTTAGAAAAAAATCTGATTTTTATATGCATAGATTAGAAATAAAAATACGATTTTTATAGAAATTAAAAGATTTTATTATTGAAAAATAATAGATTTGATTTTTGAAAGTAGAAAAGAAGAGATTTTGAAAGAATAAAAATTTGATTTTTATATTATAGAAAGAATAAAAATATGATTTTTGTATTATAGAAAGGATAAAAATATGATTTTTATATTGGTAGAGTATTAAAAATATGATTTTTAATGTATAGAACATCATATTAAAAATGTGATTTTAATATGAACGACGTGGAGACTACTGCGTTGGAAGTACGAGCAGATCCAGAATATTCTGAATTTCAGGAATAGAGAATGATGGAGTGGATCCCTCGTTGAGAACTCCTCACCTTTTATTTAATTTTCTAGTGCAAATATATACTAAGATGCAGACGGTGCTTAGTAGCACCCGTGTATTATAGAAAGGATAAAAATATAATTTTTATATTGGTAGAGTATTAAAAATATGATTGTTAATGTACAGAACATCATATTAAAAATGTGATTTTAATATGAACGACGTGGAGACTACTTCGTTGGAAGTACGAGCAAATCCAGAATATTCTGAATTTCAGGAATAGAGAATGATGGAGTGGATCCCTCGTTGAGAACTCCTCACCTTTTATTTAATTTTCTAGTTGAAATATATACTAAGATGCAGACGGTGCTTAGTAGCACCCGACACCGGTCGTCCACAAACCATGGTTGACTTGTTTGTTTGGTTGCTGTGTTGTGAAATTTGATTGTGTGATGTGGAATGAAATAAAATATTTTATAGTGGAAAACATTTTATAGTTAAAAATATGATTTTTAACGTGCATATAAAATAAATATGCATTTACAAACCAAACGATTTGTTTATGTACACCAATTTGACGTATATTGATTGGGACGATAAATTTTAAACATCGCCCAACTGCACAAATAAAAATCTGTGTTTGTTGATGTGAAACCCCACACGGGTATTGGGATGATATTTGACGTACACTAATCCCGATTGTTTAGTTGTTTGTCAATCGATGGGTTGACAGACTGTGTAAGCATAAATTATTTATATTTAATGCTTATGCAGTTGTGTGGTGCACTCTGGATGATGGTTGATGATGTATCGTTGCTATTATATACATGTGTTGTAGGGAATCCATATAATTATCGTTATATGGTAATTGATTGGGCCTCATTCCAATTTGGAAAATAAGGAATATTAAAAGAAAATTCATGTGTTGAATAGAAAGAAAATTCATGTATTGAATGGAAAGAAAATTCATGTGTTGAACAGAAAGAAAATTCATGAGTTGAATAGAATAAAATATTCAAGTATTGAATAGAATAAAATATTCATGTGTTGAATAGAATAAAATATTCATGTGTCGAAATAAAATATGTATTCATGGGTTGAAATAAAATATATATTCATGTGTTGAAGAAAATATTCATTTGTTGAATAGAATAATGAAGTTATTGAAATATATAAAGTCGTGTGTTGATTAGATATGCGCCATTTTGACGTGAACGATATTTATTTCGATTATATTCGTTTTTAGAATGAATATAGAAAAGGAAATAATTTCAAAATATAACGTTTGAAAATATTATCATTTGTATATCGATGATGTGGAATATTCAATCTTGACTAGAAATTGAATATGAAGTTGAAATCGTTTCGAAAACTAATTTAAAATGATTTATAAAATATGATTTAAAAGGAAATCGACGGAGTATATATTATATATATTATATATATAATATAATGGCCTGAATAGAACGCGCCGCGCTGCGGCAGTTCGCGAATTTCGACCATTGACTTCGAATGGACGTTACGGGAGATCCGACCGTCGGATTCTCCTAAAACAGGAACCGTTGGGTTCGTATCGAAAAGAGATTTCTAACGAACATTAGAAATTAGAAATATAACGGTTGGAATTGGAATTATGTCCAAATCAAATTTGGAAAAGGTCGTTGTAAGTGCAGTTCGATGGCCGTTGATGGAAATCGACCGTACGGGCCTTGATAAAATTATTAAAAATAGTAATAATTTGTGTAAAATCATAAGAAATGATTTGTGAAGAATTGAGATGAAAAATTTCATATTTGAAACGATAAAAATAGATTTTTATCGAAATCAACTAGTTTTGAACTATAATTATAATCCCATTTATTTTGAAAATAATAAAGTGGATTTGAAATGGGTTTGGAAATAACCAGAAATTCCAGTAATTGAATTGGAATGGATTTGAATCGAAATTGTCTTTGGAATACTTCGATGTTGGATTTCGTGATGATACAGATATTGTTATGGGAATTTGAAAGATATATTTATATCGTTATTTCCAATACGATATTTGTTGGTCATAGAATTTGATATTGAATATAAGCCGACATATTTTCTATTCAGAGCCTTGTGTTTAACATCAAATGTGATTTGGGTTTGTCGTGAATGGTGTCTTCATTAACACTGTTCTTGAACCCAGTTGAGAAAAAGATTAAATCTTTTTATTTAGATTTAATGAAGTGTACCAATTAAATGGTATTGAATTGGAATTGAATTTGAATTGATTTTTGGGTTTATCGTGAACGGTGTTTTAAATAACACTTGTTCTTTAACCCGATAATTAATTGAATGTTATTTTGGGTTTATAGTGAACCGTGTTTTAAATGACACTGGTTCTTTAACCCAGTTAAAGATAGGATGTGATTTCCCAAGTTAAATAATCATTGATAGTGATTATTAGGAAGATTAAAACTAAGTGGAGTTTTAATGAATCTTTAATTAGATTGAAATAATCGAGAATGGAGTATCACCAGTTTTGCTCCAGGCAATAGTTAAATCTTTAATTAGATTTGAATGTGAAATGGTAATTGAATTTACCGATAACACCGTGGTGTTAGATATGAAGTATGACTTGTTTTACTTCATGGGATGAATAGGTTGGGGTTGGGAAATAAAATAAATGATTACTGCGGTGTGCTTCGCTAATCTCGACTAGTTTGAATTGATATTCAAAGGAAGATTAAAGAATAAATTTAAAGATTTTATCTTTGATAAAATTAATGGGAACTTTTCCCAAAGTATAAGAATATCTGAATAAAGGAATATTCTAAATTGGAATGAGGCGTATGTTGTGTTTGTGTAACAATTGTTTATTATATACGCGAGTTATTCAGAAAGACCGGGTTTATCCCATTCTGAATAACTGATTCGACGTGGTGTCGAGGATGAAGACGGTGGTTGAAGACCGGAGGTCTTCACATCGTTTGGGTGATTACTGATGATCTTGATTGGGCTGTACACCCAAGAGGAGGGAATCAGTTGGTGATCGTGCAGACGTACTGGGAGATCGATGGATATGCGAGGTACAAGGTGCCTCCGGTTTCATTCAGACCCAGAACGAACTTGTAAGTGGACTGTGTGTCTGACATTGGATTTGATTCTGTGTGATTGATTTCTATTAAATATATATCTGTTTGGCGGCGGAGAATTTATTCTCTTGCTTAACGCCCTTCTGTGAGACGTACGAGCTCAGGGTTATATATTGATGGATATCTATCGCATGGATTGAATTGCCTGTGTGGCATGCCTAAGTGGCAATTGATCAAGGCTTCTGTTGAAAAGAAAAGTCTTGTAGTTGATGATCAAAGCACCGCCTGTGTGGCATAGCTTTGTGTAGCGTTGATACGCGAGCTTCACACCCCGGTTGTGAACCAAAAACGGGAGAGGACCTCCGGGAGGGCATGCGTTTCTTTCTAGCTAGGGTGGTGTCAGTGACATACCAGCCCTGACATTTATATCTAATTTTCACCCGTGTGGTTGTTGGAATGCGTGGTCCCTTGATTTACCTAACTTTAAAATAAAGATTAATAACTGTTTTAGTTCTCACACTAGTCCCATGACTGACCTAGAGTTTATTATATTAACCTAAACTCTGGGTGCCCTTTTTTTGACATGGGCAGCTAGTAGTTTTGGGTTTTGCAGATTTATATTCACATGAACCTGGTTTACAGCTGGAATGATATCCAGAAAGCTCTTTATCATTGTATCTGTTTTCAGTTGTATATTGTATTATTTTCCGCTGCGATGTATTTAAATGTAATTTAAATCTCTGATATTTTCTATGTAATATTTATTCATACTCTGTATATTCTTATATTCAGATGAATTGTAGTAATAAGCAATGAAATGTTCTTCTGTTTGCGTTTCGATGTGGCTCGTTCTCAAAACAATCAGGGGTTTCGAACGGACTTGGTCGGTTTACCGACTGATTCGGATCGGGCGAAATTCTAGATCGTTACATCGTGGTATCAGAGCTTTGGTTTACAAAGCTCAGAGGACAAGACATATTAGAACCATAAGAAAGAATTCATCAGAGATTGGATTAGTAATATCCAATGAGAATGACTCGTTAGAGATAGGATCAGTAGTATCCTAGAACGAGTGTGAAGTGTGATATTTTATAATAAAATGAAAACAAAATTTTGTTTTGAAAATTTAAATCAATTATTCGTATTTGATTATTTATTTTATACTGAATTTGGACAGTCCAGTATATAAAGATTTTGCGTATATGTCTAATCCGCGTGTATTCAAAGTTTTAATATACTGGATAGATATAGAATCACACTCTAGTCGCTCGGACATGATTCTGATGATTGACGCATCATCATCATCAGAATTTATTTTTGTGTTTCGAAAGTGGGATTTCTATATGATTCCATTTGATTGGTGTGAGAACCAAAGCTTGATAGGGCTTATTGTTGTGTTTTGGCATCAAAAATCTGATTTTTTGGATATGTATCATAGTTATGAATTTGAAAAGCTAATCAACTAACTGATTGCTGGTTGTGTTGTTGGATTATTGTATGATTAATTAAATGCTGAACCTTTAGCCAAATTAAAACAAATAGTGAATTGTATTGAAAATTGTCGCATTTGTATACACATACATGTACTTACATTGAACAAGTCATAGCAAGGAGGCTAGAGAAGAGAAATAAAATTGTTTGTCCGACAAATAGGTACATGTTTATTGTATTTCTTGGGTTTTGGATGATTTTATGAGCCGATTGGCTAGCCGCTTGGCTTTTCTTTTTCTTTTTGGATTGTTGAGGGCTATGGGAGGCTATTTGAAATATCCCGAAGCTCCCGGTACAGGGGAGGTTATGGCGAAATTTTTCGAAAATTTAGGGTGTTAGCCAAATTTTTGAAAAATTTGAAAAGTTCTTAGAAACTGAAAAGTTGAAGAACTTAAGTCGTAATGAAAATAATGAAAGTTGAGTTGATTAGTTAAACAACTTTCGGCTTCGTTCCTTTTCGGGGACGAAAATTTTTAAGTGGGGGAGACTGTAATAACCCGGAAATCCGAGCCAATTTAAAAATTTTATTTTGGCAATTTTAGTGAATTTTGAGTATTTAAAATAAATTATTTTAAATAATAACGACAAGAAATTTATTTTGAATAGAATTATAACGTATATATTTATTTGAATCAACGTTAGAATATAAATAATTATTTATAATTATATAACGAGCCTGAAATGGCGCGGTAGTTTGAAAATTCGATTTCAAAATTCAAATGAATGTGCAGGATTCAAAATAAACCGGATTTTGGAGAAACCAAAAATATTTGAATCTGTTTTAGAATATCCTTCCAATGAGTCCGAAAAATCAAGATTTATTAGTGGGAATCAAAAGTTACGCCCAATTGAAATTTCAGAATGGTCTCTATGGAATTCTGGCCCTTAAAAATGGCCATTTTGCAAATGACCTCGGTTTTCGACGAAACCACTTTTGTTGGATCCGGGATGTCAAATTATTTTTAGGTTTCAAAATACATAATTTTCTGAATCAATATGTGAGCGTGGCAAAGGAAAACGTGTTTTGACAGTTTCAGTCAATTTCGATTGACCAGAAAATGGCCATTTTTTTAATGATCTTATAATTTGGTGAAATTAGTTTTGTTAGGACCGTATCATCAATACGAAGCTAGAAAATATTTTTTAGGAATTTTTAGAGTTAGTATGTGGCCCCGGTAAATTGAAATGCACATTCAAAATCAATATATAGATTTGTATTTTGATTTTGATGGAAACTGATCGAAACGGTCGAATCAACCTACGTGGCATATCCCATCGTGTTCGGAATGGGGGTAATTAGCTAGGGGCGACAGTCGTTGGGTTTGAATTGGAGTTCGAATTAAAAACATACTTTTTGAAATCATTAAATAATTAATTTTATATTCCCTCCTCCCTTTCTCCTGTTCAAAGTCAACTCCTTACTCCCCACTCTCCTTCATCATTCTCAGATCTAAAGGAAAAAAACGAAAAAACCCGTCACCCCCTCAAATCGATCGACGTGCCATCCCTTTCTGCAGCCAGAGGCTGCCTCCCCACCTCCGCTCCTCCCTCGCATCCCCTCCACCCACGATAGTCGCACCCAGTCCGCCCCCCTCTCGCTGACGCCGCCCCCTCCTTCTGCGATTTGAGAATCAGTATCCCTCCCTCTCCACTCGAAGCACCACCACACTATGCAGGCGCTCCTCCGCCACAATACCACCCCAGCGTGAGGTCAACGCAAAGAGCAGCAGCTGCTCCACTCACTGAAACACCAGGGGCTGCAGTCGCCGTTCAAAGTTCTTTCAGTCCTCTCTTTGCCTTTCTGATCTCCGTCTTCGCCATGAATGTGAGTTTTCTTTGGCATAATTAATTTATATATAGCAGTAAAAGATTATAAATATAATAACATTGTTTAGAAAGGATTTTATATATATGATAACGGAAAAAAAATAGATTTTTACGCTAGAAAAGCCATGATTTTTGTTGATAGAAAAGCTATGATTTTGTTGATAGAAAAATATGATTTTTGTTTAAGAAAACCTATATTTTAATATGAGACAGTTTGTGTTTTTAGTAGAGAAAAGTTTATATATTTATAAAAAGAAAGGTGAGATTTTTCATGTGAATTTATGATTTTTGATAGTTAGAAAGTTATTATTTTATATTTAGAAAGATTTGATTTTTATAGAGATAATAAAAAGGATTTCTATATAGAAAAGTATGAATTTTTATATAGAAGAAAGTTGGAATTTTTAAAAGAGAGTTTGGATCTTTATTGATATAAAGTTACGATTTTTAATTATATAAAAACTCGATTTTTAGTTAGAAAAAAATCCGATTTTTATATGCATAGATTAGAAATAAAAATACGATTTTTATAGAAATTAAAAGATTTGATTTTTGAAAATTAAAAGATTTGATTTTTGAAAGTAGAAAAGAAGAGATTTTGAAAGAATAAAAATATGATTTTTATATTATAGAAAGAATAAAATATGATTTTTATATTATAGAAAGGATAAAAATATGATTTTTATATTGGTAGAGTATTAAAAATATGATTTTTAATGTACAGAACATCATATTAAAAATGTGATTTTAATATGAACAGCGTGGAGACGACTGCGATGGAAGTAGGGGCAGATCCAGACTATTCTGAATTTCAGGAATTGAGAATGATGGAGTGGATCCCTCGGTGAGAACTCCTCACCTTTTATTTATTTTTCTAGTTGAAATATATACTAGGATGCAAACGGTGCTTAGTAGCACCCGACACCCGTCGTCCACAGACCATGGATGACTTGTTTGTTTGGTTGCTATGTTGTGAAATTTGATTGTGTGATGCGGAATGAAATAAAATATTTTATAGTTAAAAATATGATTTTTAACGTGTAAATAAAATAAATATTCATTTACAAATCGAACGATTTGTTTATGTACACCGATTTGACTGATATTGATTGGGACGATAAATTTTACACATCGCCCAACTTCACAAATAAAAATCTGTGTTTGTTGATGTGAAACCCCACACGGGTATTGGGATGATATTTGACGTACACTAATCCTGATTGTTTAGTTGAATGTCAATCGATGGGTTGACAGACTGTGTAAGCGTTAATTATTTATATTTAATGCTTATGCAGTTGTGTGGTGCACTCTGGATGATGGTTGATGATTTATCGTTGCTATTATATACATGTGTTGTAGGGAATCCATATAATTAACGTTATATGGTAATTGATTGGGCCTCATTCCAATTTGGAAAATAAGGAATATTAAAATAAAATTCATGTGTTGAATTGAAAGAAAATTCATGTGTTGAATGGAAAGAAAATTCATGTGTTGAATAGAAAGAAAATTCATGTGTTGAATAGAATAAAATATTCATGTGTTGAATAGAATAAAATATTCATGTGTTGAATAGAATAAAATATTCATATGTCGAAATAAAATATGTATTCATGGGTTGAAATAAAATATATATTCATGTATTGAAGAAAATATTCATTTGTTGAATAGAATAACGAAGTTATTGAAATATATAAAGCCATGTTGATTAGATATGCGCCATTTTGACGTGAACGATATTTATATCGATTATATTCGTTTTTAGAATGAATATAGAAAAGGAAATAATTTCAAAATATAACGTTTGAAAATATTATCATTTGTATATCGATGATGTGGAATATTCAATCTTGATTAGAAATCGAATATGAAGTTGAAATCGTTTCGAAAACAAATTTAAAACGATTTATAAAATACGTTTTAAAAGGAAATCGACGAAGTATATATTATATATATTATATATATAATATAATGGCCTGAATAGAACGCGCCGCGCTGTGGTAGTTCGTGAATTTTGACCATTGACTTCGAATGGACGTTACGGGAGATCCGACCGTCGGATTCTCCTAAAACTGGAACCATTGGGTTTGTATCGAAAAGAGCTTTCTAACGAACATTAGAATTAGAAATTTAACGGTTGGATTTGGAATTATGTCTAAATCAAATTTGGAAAAGGTCGCTGTAAGTGCAGTTCGATGGCCGTTGATGGAAACCGACCATACGGGCCTTGATAAAATTATTAAAAATAGTAATAATTTGTGTAAAATCATAAGAAATGATTTGTGAAGAACTGAGGTGAAAATTTCCATATTTGAAAGGATAAAAATAGATTTTTATCGAAATGAACTAGTTTTTAACTAGAATTATAATCCCATTTATTTTTAAAATAAATAAAGTGGATTTGAAATGGGTTTGAAAATAACCAGAAATTCCAATAATTGAATTGGAATGGATTTGAATCGAAATTGTCTTTGGAATATTTCGATGTTGGATTTCGTGATGATACATATATTATTATGGGAATTTGAAAGATATATTATATCGTGATTTCCAATACGATATTTGTTGGTCATAGAATTTGATATTGAATATAAGCCGACATATTTTCTATTCAGAGCCTTTTGTTTAATATCAAATGTGATTTGGGTTTGTCGTGAATGGTGTCTTCATTAACACTGTTCTTGAACCCTGTTGAGAAAAAGATTAAATCTTTTTATTTAGATTTAATGAAGTGTACCAATTAAATGGTATTTAATTGGAATCAAATTTGAATTGATTTTTGGGTTTATCGTGAACGGTGTTTTAAATAACACTTGTTCTTTAACCCGATAATTAATGGAATGTGATTTTGGGTTTATAGTGAACCGTGTTTTAAATGACACTGGTTCTTTAACCCAGTTAAAGACAAGATGTGATTTCCCAAGTTAAATAATCATTGATAGTGATTATTAGGAAGATTAAAACTAAGTGGAGTTTTAATGAATCTTTAATTAGATTGAAATTATCGAGAATGGAGTATCACCAGTTTTGCCCCAGGAAATAGTTAAATCTTTAATTATATTTGAATGTGAAATGGTAATTGAATTTACCGATAACACCGTGGTGTTAGATATGAAGTATGACCAGTTTTTCTTCATAGGATGAATAGGTTGGGATTAGGAAATAAAATAAATGATTACTTCGGTGTGGTTCGCTAATCCCGACTAGTTTGAATTGATATTCAAAGGAAAATTAAAGAATAAATTTAAAGAATTTATCTTTGATAAAATTAATCGGAACCTTTCCCAAAGTATAAGAATATCTGAATAAAGGAATATTCTAAATTGGAATGAGGCGTATGTTGTGTTTGTGTAACACTTGTTTATTATATACGCGAGTTATTAAAAAAGACCGGGTTTATCCCATTCTGAATAACTGATTCGACGTGGTGTCGAGGATGAAGACGGTGGTTGAAGACCGGAGGTCTTCACATCGTTTGGGTGATTACTGATGATCTTGACTGGGCGGTACACCCAAGAGGAGGGAATCAGTTGGTGATCGTCCTGACGTACTTGGAGATCGATGGATATGCGAGGTACAAGATGCCTCCGGTTTCGTTTAGACCCAGAACGAACTTGTAAATGGACCGTGTGTATGACATTTGATTTTATTCTATGTGATTGATTTCTATTAAATATATATCTGTTTGGCGGCAGAGAATTTTTTCTCTTGCTTAACGCCCTTCTCTGAGACGTACGAGCTCAGGGGTTATATATTGATGGATATCAATCGCATGGAGTGAATTGCCTGTGTGGCATGCCTAACTGGCAATTGATCAAGGTTTCTGTTGAAAAGCAAAGTCTTGTGGTTGATGATCAAAGCACCACCTGTGTGGCATAGCTTTGTGTAGTGTTGATACGCGAGCTTCACACCCCAGTTGTGAACCAAAAACGGGAGAGGACATCAGGGAGGGCATGCGTTTCTTTCTAGCTAGGGTGGTGTCAGTGACCTACCAGCGCTGACATTTATATTATTTTCACTTGTGTGGTTGTTGCTGTTGCGAGGCGCCTCGGATATATCGGTGACTGTATGGAGCCGATGGAGTCATTCGGCTCAATTACACCACAAAGGGTGGGGAAACGCAGTGTTCAGGCATTTTAATCCACATCGGTGAACCGGCCCTATCGCTTCAAGGGCCACTCGAGCTCTGATCCTGAGGCTCAGGCTAGAGGGTCTCGAATTTGGTGAGGACTATCTTTTGCCTCGGTTCACAGATGCAAATCCAACTTCCAATACGTGACATGTGCGGTTTTAATTTTAGAGCCTAGTATTGGCGACATGATATATGGCACCCAAGCCGTCTATGATTAAAACTTATGATTGAAATTATTTTAACACTATACACTTATAGTAACAAGAAAAGATGAAATTTAGCGTATCAAGCATTCTTTGGCTATTATAAGGTAAAACCCTATCCTCCGGCTTGCGTTGCATTGTGTGATGGGACCTGGGTCTTATAATAGCTTCATTGTTCTTTATTTAGCATTACGCTGTTGTTTTATGCACTGGTAATCTTGGGAGGGAGCCCGTTCCGTGTTATACGGCGTGGTCCCTTGATTTACCTAACTTTGAAATAAAGATTAATAACTGTTTTAGTTCTCACACTAGTCCCACGACTGACCTGGAGTTTATTGTTTTAACCTAAACTCTGGGTGCCCTTATTTTGACACGGGCAGCTAGTATTTTTAGGTTTTACAGATTTATATTCACAGGAACTTGGTTTACTGCTGGAATGATATCCGGAAAGCTCTTTATCCGTGTATCTGTTTTCAGTTGTGTATTGTATTATTTTCCGCTGCGATGTATTTAAATGTAATTTAAATCTCTGATATTTTCTGTGTAATATTTATTCATACTCTGTATATTCTTATATACTGAAGAATTGTTGTAATAAGCAATGAAATGTTCTTCTGTTTGCGTTTCGATGTGGCTCATTCTCAAAACAATCAGGGGTTTCCAACGGTCTTGGTCCGTTTAGCGACTGATTCAGATCGAGCGAAATTCCCGATCGTTACAGCGTGGTATCAGAGCTTTGGTTTACAAAGCTCAGAGAACAAGACATATTAGAACCATAAGAAAGAATTCATCAGAGATTGGATTAGTAATATCCAATGAGAATGACTCGTTAGAGATAGGATCAGTAGTATCCTAGAATGAGTGTGAAGTGTGATATTTTGAAAATAAAATGAAAACAAAATTTTGTTTTGAAAATTTAAATCAATTATTATTATTTGATTATTTATTTTATATTGAATTTGGACAGTCCAGTATATAAAGATTTTTCGTTTACGTCTGATCCGCGTGTATTCAAAGTTTTAATATACTGGATAGATATAGAATCGCACTCTAGTCGCTCGGACATGATTCTGATGATTGACGCATCATCATCAGAATTTATTTTCGTGTTTCGAAAGTGGGATTTCTGTATGATTCCATTTGATTGGTGTGAGAACCAAAGCTAGATAGGGCTTATTGTTGTGATTTGGCATTAAAAATCTAATTTTTTGGATATGTATCATGGTTATGAATTTGAAAAGCTAATCAACTAATTGATTTCTGGTTGTGTTGTTGGATTATTGGTTGATTAATTAAATGCTGAACCTTTAGCCAAATTAAACCAAATAGTGAATTGAATTGAAAATTGTCGCATTTGCATACACATACATGTACTTACATTGAACAGGTCATAGCAAGGAGGCTAGAGAAGATAAATAAAATTGTTTGCCCGACAAATAGGTACATGTTTATTGTATTTCTTGGGTTTTGGATGATTTTATGAGCCGATTGGCTAGCCGCTTGGCTTTTTCTTTTTCTTTTTGGATTGGTGAGGGCCATGGGAGGCTATTTTAAATATCCCGAAGCCTCCTGGTACAGGGGAGGTTATGGCGAATTTTTTTGAAAATTTAGGGTGTTAGCCAAATTTTTGAAGAATTTGAAAAGTTCTTAGAAACTGAAAAGTTGAAGAACTTAAGTCATAATGAAAATAATGAAAGTTGAGTTGATTAGTTAAAAACCTTTCGGCTTCGTTCCTTTTCGGGGACGAAAATTTTTAAGTGGGGGAGATTGTAATAACCCGGAAATCCGAGCCAATTTAAAAATTTTATTTTGGCAATTTTAGCGAATTTTGAGTATTTAAAATAAATTATTTTAAATAATAAAGACAAGAAATTTATTTTTAATAGAATTAGAACGTATATATTTATTTGAATCGACGTTAGAATATAAATAATTATTTATAATTATATAACGAGCCTGAAATGGCGCGGTAGTTTGAAAATTCGATTTCAAAATTCAAATGAATGTGCAGGGTTCAAAATAAACCGGATTTCGGAGAAACCAAAAATATTTGAATCTATTGGAGAATATCCTTCTAACGAGTCCGAAAAATCAAGATTTCATAGCGGGAATCAAAAGTTACGCCCAGTTGAAATTTCAGAATGGTCGCTATGGAATTCTGGCCCTTAAAAATGGCTATTTTTGCAGACGACCTCGGTTTTTGACGAAACCACTTTTGTTGGATCCGGGATGTCAAATTATTTTTAGGTTTCAAAATTCATAATTTTCTGAATCAATATGTGAGCGTGGCAAAGGAAAACGTGTTTTGACAGTTTCTGTCAATTTCGATCGACCAGAAAATGGACATTTTTTTATCGATCTTAGAGTTTGGTGAAATTAGTTTTGTTAGGACTGTATCGTCAATACGAAGCTAGAAAATATTTTTGGGAATTTTTAGAGTTAGTATGTGGCCCCGCTAAATTGAAATGCGCATTCAAAATCAATATATAGATTTGTATTTTGATTTTGACGGACACTGGTCGAAATGGTCGAATCAGCCTACGTGGCATATCCCATTGTGTTCGAAATGGGGGTAATTAGCTAGGGGCGATAGTCGTTGGGTTTGAATTGGAGTTCGAATTAAAACTGACACGACCCGAACTTCCCCGTAAAGGAAAGCGCGGATAGCGTTGAGTACAAGACAAAACAGAACGCAGACGGAAGAACATTTCATTATTATTACAACAATGCATCAGATACAAGAATATACAGAGTATAAATGAATAAATTACATTCGGTAAATATCAGAGATTACAATAAATTACATAGCAGCGGAAAGTAATACAAAGCACAACTGAAGGTGATATACGGATACAGAGCTTTCCGGATATCATTCCAGCTGTAAACCAGGATCCTGTGAATATAAATCTGCAAAACCAAAACTACTAGCTGCCCGTGCGGAAAATAGGGGCACCCAGAGTTTAGGTTAAAACAATAAACTCCAGGTCAGTCATGTGACTGGTGTGAGAACTAAAACAGTTATTTAAAACTTTACTTTAGAAGAGAGTAATTCAAGGGACCACGCCGTATAACACGGAACGGGTTTCTTCCCAAGAATACAAGTGAATAGAATAAACTACGCAATGCTTTTTCGAAAAATGAAGCTATTATAAGACCCAGGTCCCATCACACAATGCAACGCAAGCCGGAGGATAGGGTTTTACCTTATAACAGCCAAACATGCTTGATACGTTTAAAACAAATCATTTGATACTATAATAAGTGTATAGTGCCAAAACAATTTCAATCATAAATATAAATCATAGACGGCATGAGTGCCCCATCCCACTATGTCGCCATACTAGGCTCTACAAATAAAGCCGAAATACACGTATTGGAAATTGGATTTCCGTCATGAGTCGAGGCAAGGAGCTCCTCTCCGCGTTCGAGACACTCTAGCAAATGTCCCAGGACTACACACTCTGGGCAATCCTTGGATCTTCAGGGCCGGTCCTCACTTACGTTAGAGGATTAGTTATGCCTGAACACTCGTTTCCCGGTCCTTACAGACCTATAATCGAGGCGCCTCGCATTCCAACAACCACATAGGTGAAAAGTATATAAATGTCAGGGCTGGTAAGTCACTGACACCACCAAAGCTAGAAAGAAACGTCGTGCTCTCCCTGCAGTCCGTATCCCGTTTTTAACTCATACCGAGGTGTGAGGCTCGCGAATTCACGTTTTACACAAAGCTACGCCACAAAGGCCGTGCTTTGATCGTCAACCACAAGACTCTGCTTTTCAACAAAAGCCTTGATCATTGCATCTTAGCGTGCCACACAGGCAATTCATGCCATGCGACTGATGTCCATCGATATACAACCTCTGAGCTCGTACGTCTCAGAGAAGGGCGTTAAGCAAAAGAATAAATTCTTCGCCGCCAAACAGATGTATATTTAATAGAAATCAATCAACACAGAATAAAATCCAATGTCAGACACACAATCCATTTACAAGTCCGTTCTGGGTCTGAACGAAACCGGAGGCACTTTCCTCGCATATCCATCCATCTCCAAGTACGTCTGGACGACCACCAACTATTTCCATCCTCTTGGGTGTACTGCCCAATCAGGATCGTCAGTAATTATCCAAACGATGTAAAGACTTCCGGTCTTCAACCACCGTCTTCATCTTCGACATATCGTCGAATCGGTTATTCAGAATGGGTGTAAACCCGGCCTTTCCGAACAACCCGCGTATATTAAAAACAAATGTTACACAAACACAACATACGCCTCATTCCAATTCTGAATATTCTGTTATTTAAATATCCACATCTTTTGGGAAAAGTTCCCATTAATTTTATCCAAGATAAATTCTTTAAAATTTATCCTTTACTTTTCCTTTGGATGTCGTTTCAAACCAAATTATGGTTTTCTAAACTAGTCGAGATTAGCGAACCACACCGACGCAATTATTTATTTTATTTCCCAATCCCAACCTATTCATCCCATGAAGCAAAACTGGTAATACTCCATATCTAATACTATGGTGTTATCGGTAAAATAAATTACCATTTCACGTTCAAATCTAATTAAAGATTTAACTATCGCTTTGGAGCAAAACTGGTGATACTCCATTCTCGCTCGTTTTCTAAATTTGATAATTTAGATTGTAAATTCACATTTCAATCTAATTGCAGATTCGTTAAAACTCCTTTTATTGGGTTAAAGAACTAATGTTATTTAAAACACCGTTCATGACAAACCCGAATCGCATTCTATTTACCATCGGGTTAAAAAACTAGTGTTGTTTAAAACACAGTTCACGATAAACCCACAAATCAATTCTAGTTCAATTCAAATCAAATATATTAGGAATTTCGATTATTTAAAAGCCCTTTTTAAATCTAATTTATTTATTTAAAAATAAAAACCCGGGTTTTAAATTGAGTTCAAACTAGTTCATTTCGATAAAAATCTATTTTTATCTTTCCAAATATGGAGTTTTTCATCCCAAATTTTCCCAAATCATTTATTATGATTTTACACAAATTATTGATATTTTTAATAATTTTATCAAGGCCCGTACAGTCGATTTCCATCAACGGCCATCGAACTGCACTTACAGCGACCTTTTCCAAATTTGATTTGGACGTATCTCCAAATCCAACCGTTAGATTTCAAATTTCTAATATTCGTTAGAAAGCTCTTTTCGATACGAACCCAACGGTTCCGGTTTTAGGAGAATCCGACGGTCGTATCTCCCGTAATGTCCGTTTGAAATAAATGGTCGAAATTCACGAACTGCCGCGGCGCGGCGCGTTCTATTCAGGCCATTATATTATATATATAATATATATTTCGTCGATTTCTATTTAAAACGAATTATATAAATAGTTTTAAATTCGTTTCAAAAGCAATTTCAACTTCCATTTCAATTCTAATCAAAATTGAATTCTTCTTTATAAATTCGTTTTAAAATTCATTTCTATTCAATTCAAACTTCAATTCAATTCATTTCAAAATCGTTTTCAATTCAATTCATTTCGAAATCGTTTTCAATTCAATTCATTTCGAAATCGTTTTCAATTTAATTCATTTCGAAAGTCGTTTTCTATTCGATTCAATTCAAATTGGTTTTCTATTCGATTCAATTCAAATTGGTTTTCTATTCGATTCAATTCAAATTGGTTTTCTATTCGAATCAAATTCGTTATATATTCCATTGAAATCAAATTCGTTATATATTCAAATCAAATCAAATTCGTTTTCTATTCAAATCAAATTCGTTATATATTCAATTGAAATCAAATTCGTTATATATTCAAATCAAATCAAATTCATTTCAAAATATTCGATTTCGAAATTACTTTTCAATATTCATTTTAAAATGAATAAAATCGATATAAATATCGTTCACGTCAAAATGGCGTCAATCTGATCAACACGGCTTCATATATTTCTATTTCCAAATATTTCGTTCAACACATGACTAATCTCAACGGATGAGTACTGTCAACACATGAACCTTTACTTTATATTGATAAAGATGTAAATTTTATTATTAAAATATTTCGTTCAACACATGACTAATCTCAACGGATGAGTACAGTCAACACATGAACCTTTACTTTATATTGATAAAGATGTAAATTTTATTATTAAAATATTTCGTTCAACACATGACTAATCTCAACGGATGAGTACAGTCAACACATGAACCTTTACTTTATATTGATAAAGATGTAAATTTTATTATTAAAATATTTCGTTCAACACATGACTAATCTCAACGGATGAGTACAGTCAACACATGAACCTTTACTTTATATTGATAAAGATGTAAATTTTATTATTAAAATATTTCGTTCAACACATGACTAATCTCAACGGATGAGTACAGTCAACACATGAACCTTTACTTTATATTATTCTTTATTTTCTAAATTGGAACGAGGCCCAATCAATTACCATATAATATTAATTATATGGATTTCCATACAACACATGTACATAATAGCATTGAAAAATAATCAACCATCAACCAAAGTGCACTACACTGTATAAGCATCAAATATAGATATCTAACGCTTATAACAGCCTGTCAATCAATCGATCGACATATTTAATCAATCAGGATGAGTAAACTTAAAATTTCATCCCAATACCCGTGTGGGGTTTCAAACAATCAAACACAGATTTTATTTGTGCAGTTGGGCGATGTGTAAAATTTATCGTCCCAATCAATGTCATTCAAATAGGTGTACATAAACAAACCGTCCGGTTTGTAAATGAATATTTATTTATTCACATTCACGTTAAAAATTATATTTTTAACGATAAAATATTTTGTTTTTAACACATGAATTTTTATTCAGTTCATTTACAAAATAAAAATGATATCTTTATTTTTCTAACATATTTTAGAAAATTTCGAAGGCATAACGGCACGATACTAGGAACGGGACGAGGCCTAGCCTTATCACCGGTCTAGTGAAGGCCCACGCCATTCACACATCAATAAAATCATTTTAATTCACCAAACAATTCAATTCAAACCAAATAATCTGACCAACTACACAACCAAACAAACAAGTCCATGGTCTGTGGACGATTGTGTCGGGTGCTACTAAACACCGTCTGCATCCTAGTATATATATATATATAACTAGAAAAAGAAATTGAAGAGTGAGAAGTTCTCACCAATAGCTATCCAATAATACGACAATTCATTTATAGAAATCTTCATCATTCTCGCCTTTTATCACTTTCGTCGCCCGTAGCCACTACATATATAAAAATCACACATTTTTATATTGCTGTCTTTTTTAAAATAAAAATCACATTTTTATAATCACTTCATATATTTAAAAATCGAATTTTTACTTCGCTATTCAATATATAAAAATCGAATTTTTACTTCGCTATTCAATATATAAAAATCGAATTTTTATAATCACGCTATATAGATAAAAATTCTATTTTTACACCGCTACTATATAAAAAGATTTCGCCTTTTCAAATGTAAAGATTTTGCCTTTTCAAATATAAAGATTTCATCATTATAAAAATCACCACTTTATTTCAACGTATATAAAATAAAAATCAGATTTTTATTTTACTACATACACAAAGATGATATTTTTTTTATATTCTCTATCTTATAAAAGATTACTTTTTTATATTTTCTACTATGTAAAAATTATATTTTTAATTCTCTACATAAACAAAAATCATATTTTTACATCTTCTATATAGTAAAGATTATATTTTTATTACTTTAAAAATATAAAAATCATATTTTTAATACTTTCTACAATATGGAAATATCGCCTTTTCAACTATAAAAATCTAATCTTTTGCATTTTAAAAATCGAATCTTTTGCATTTTAAAAATCGAATCTTTTGCATTTTAAAAATCGAATCTTTTGCATTTTAAAAATCGAATCTTTTTAATTCTAAAAATACGATCTTTTTAATCTAATCAGACAAAAATCATTCCTCTCTATACAAACGACATGCGTGTTTTCCTTCCTATAGATTAAAACTGATTTATAATAGTTAACAATCGATTTAATTAAACTGAAATTAAATTAAAACTGATTTACTAAAATAAAAATCACCTTCTTCTTCGCAAAATGGAGTCGCTGGTCAAGGGGAGAGAAGGAGCGGAGGGCGGAGGCAGGCGCAGGCGCGGTGGGGTCCTCCGTTGGCCGGAGACTGGGCGGTGGTTTGGGGTTTCAGAGGGGGGGGGGTTTCTTGCGTCAGCGCGATTAGGGGGGGCGCAGTCCTTCCAGGCGGCGGCGAAGGGGGAGGAAGGGGGGTCTGGTGGGGCTTCAGGCGTCGATCGAAGAGGGAAAGCGAGGAGGAGGCACGGAGGAGGGGGAGAGAGGGTTCGGCGACCGGAGGCGCCTTCGCTGGTGGGTGCGGCGCTGCCCTAGGGGGGGCGCGATGCTCCTCTCCGTGTTCTTCCCTTTTTTTTATTTCAGAATGATTGAAAACGAGAAAGAGGGGGGGCAGAAGGTAATAGGGGGATTTTTTTATTTTTATTTAATTATTTATTTAATCCCAATAGGTTGACTTTTACATACGACCTCTAAACGAGGCCCACCGCCTGTCGTCCATAGCGTTTCACCCCCAATCCGAACACAATGGGATATGTATCGTAAGTTGATTCGACTATTTCGATCAGTTTCCGTTGAATTTACATTTAAATTGCTATATTGAATTTTAAACGTACATTTCAATTTACCGGGGTCACATACTAACTCGAAAAATTACAGAAAAATATTTTCTAGCTTCGTATTGACGATACGGTCCTAATAAAACTAGGTTCGTCGAATTCTGAGACCGTTGGAAAAATGGCCATTTTCCAGTCGATTAAAATCAACTGAAACTGGTCAAACGCGTTTTCCTATGCCACGCCCACATATTGATTCGAAAAATTATGAAATTTGAAACCTAGCAATAATTTAACACTGCGGATCCAACAAAAGTGGTTTCGTCGAAATCCGAGGTCGTTTGCAAAATGTCTATTTTTAAGGGCCTGAATTCCATAGCGACTATTCAGAATTTTCAACTGGACATATCTTTTGATTCCCGCTATGAAATCTCGATTTTTCGGATTCGTTGGAAAGGTATCATCAATTAGATCCTAATGTTTTTGGTTTCACTAAAATCCGGATTGTTTTGCACCCGGTACATTCAATTGAAGTTTGAAATCGAATTATCAAACTACCGCGCCATTTTCAATTCTATTTATAATTATATATAAATATTTATATTCTAACGACGACGTATATAAAATATACGTTCGAATTATATTTAAAATAAATTTCTCGTCGATATTATTTAAAATAATCTATTTTAAATATTCAAAATTCGCTAAAATAGCCAAAAATAAAAATTTTAAACTAGCCCAGATTTTCCGGGTTATTACAAAAACCATACTTTTTGAAATCATTAAATAATTAATTTTATATTCCCTCCTCCCTTTCTCCTGTTCAAAGTCAACTCCTTACTCCCCACTCTCCTTCATCGTTCTCAGATCTAAAGGAAAAAAAATGAAAAAACCCGTCGCCTCCCTCAAATAAATCAACGTGCCATCCCTTTCCGCCGCCAGAGGCTGCCTCCCCACCTCCGCTCCTCCCTCGCGTCCCCTCCACCCACGATAGTTGCACCCAGTCCGCTCCCCTCTCACTGACGCCGCCCCGTCCTTCTGCGATTCGAGAATCAGCACCCCTCCCTCTCCACTCGAAGCACCACCGCACTATACAGGCGCTTCTCCGCCGCAATACAACCCCAATGTGAGGTCAACGCAAAGAGCAGCAGCTGCTCCACTCGCTGAAACACCAGGGACCGCAGCCGCCGTTCAAAGTTCGATCAGTCCTCTTTTTGCCTTTCTGATCTCCATCTTCACCATGAGTGTGACTTTTCTTTGGCATAATTAATTTATATATAGCAGTAAAAGATTATAAATATAATAATATTGTTTAGAAATGATTTTATATATATGATAACGGAAAAAAATTAGATTTTTACGCTAGAAAAGCCATGATTTTAATTGATAGAAAAGCTATGATTTTGTTGATAGAAAAATATGATTTTTTTAAGAAAGACTATATTTTTAATATGAGAAAGTTTGTATTTTTAGTAGAGAAAAGTTCATATTTTTATAAAATGAAAGGTGAGATTTTTCATGTGAATGTAAGATTTTTGATAGTTAGAAAGTTATTATTTTATAGTTAGAAAGATTCGATTTTTATAGAGATAATAAAAATAGGATTTCTATATAGAAAAGTATGAATTTTTATATAGAAGAAAGTTGGAATTTTTAAAAGAGAGTTTGGATTTTTATTGATATAAAGTTACGATTTTTAATTATATAAAAACTCGATTTTTAGTTAGAAAAAAATCCGATTTTTATATGCATAGATTAGAAATAAAAATACGATTTCTATAGAAATTAAAAGATTTGATTTTTGAAAGTAAAAAAGATGAGATTTTGAAAGAATAAAAATATGATTTTTATATTATAGATAGAATAAAATATGATTTTTATAATATAGAAAGGATAAAAATATGATTTTTATATTGGTAGAGTATTAAAAATATGAATTTTAATGTACAGAACATCATATTAAAAATGTGATTTTAATATGAACAGCATGGGGACGACTGCGATGGAAGTACGGGCAGATCCAGACTGTTCTGAATTTCAGGAATTGAGAATGATGGAGTGGATCCCTCGGTGAGAACTCCTCACCTTTTATTTATTTTTCTAGTTGAAATATATACTAGGATGCAGACGGTGCTTAGTAGCAATCGACACCCATCGTCCACAGACCATGGATGACTTGTTTGTTTGGTCGCTGTGTTGTGAAATTTGATTGTGTGATGTGGAATGAAATAAAATATTTTATAGTTAAAAATATGATTTTTAACGTGTATATAAAATAAATATTCATTTACAAATCAAAAGATTTGTTTATGTACACCGATTTGACTGATATTGATTGGGACGATAAATTTTACACATCGCCCAACTGCACAAATAAAAATATGTGTTTGTTGATGTGAAACACCACACGGGTATTGGGATGATATTTGATGTACAGTAATCCCGATTGTTTAGTTGTATGTCAATCAATGGGTTGACAGACTGTGTAAGCGTTAATTATTTATATTTAATGCTTATGCAGTTGTGTGGTGCACTTTGGATAATGGTTGATGATTTATCGTTGCTATTATATACATGTGTTGTAGGGAATCCATATTATTAACGTTATATGGTAATTGATTGGGTCTCATTCCAATTTGTAAAGTAAGGAATATTAAAAGATAATTAATGTGTTGAATAGAAAGAAAATTCATGTGTTGAATGGAAAGAAAATTCATGTGTTGAATTGAAAGAAAATTCATGCGTTGAATAGAATAAAATATTCATGTGTTGAATAGAATAAAATATTCATGTGTTGAATAGAATAAAATATTCATGTGTCAAAATAAAATATATATTCATGGGTTGAAATAAAATATATATTCATGTATTGAAGAAAATATTCATTTGTTGAATAGAATAACGAAGTTATTGAAATATATAAAGCCGTGTTGAATAGATATGTGCCATTTTGACGCGAACGATATTTATATCGATTATATTCGTTTTTAGAATGAATATAGAAAAGGAAATAATTTCAAAATATAACGTTTGAAAATATTATCATTTGTGTATCGATGATGTGGAATATTCAATTTTGATTAGAAATTGAATATGAAGTTGAAATCATTTCGAAAACAAATTTAAAATGATTTATAAAATACGTTTTAAAAGGAAATCGATGAAGTATATATTATATATATTATACATATAATATAATGGCCTGAATAGAACGCACCGCACTGTGGCAGTTCGTGAATTTTGACCATTGACTTCGAATGGACATTACGGGAGATCCGACCGTCAGATTCTCCTAAAACCAGAACCGTTGGGTTCGTATTGAAAAGAGCTTTCTAACGAACATTAGAAATTAGAAATCTAATGGTTGGATTTGGAATTATGTCCAAATCAAATTTGGAAAAGGTCGTTGTAAGTGCAGTTCGATGCCGTTGACTGAAATCGACCGTACGGGCCGTGATAAAATTATTAAAAATAGTAATAATTTTTATAAAATCATAAGAAATGATTTGTGAAGAATTGGGATGAAAAATTCCGTATTTAAAAGGTTAAAAATAGATTTTTATCGAAATGAACAAGTTTTGAACTAGAATTATAATCCCATTTATTTTTAAAATAAATAAAGTGGATTTGAAATGGGTTTAAAAATAACCAGAAATTGCAATAATTGAATTGGAATGGATTTGAATCGAAATTTTCTTTGGAATATTTCGATGTTGGATTTCGGGATGATACAGATATAGTTATGCGAATTTGAAAGATATATTTATATCGTTATTTCCAATACGATATTTGTTGGTCATAGAATTTGATATTGAATATAAGCCGATATATTTTCTATTCAGAGCCTTGTGTTTAATATCAAATGTGATTTGGGTTTGTCGTGAATGGTGTCTTCATTAACACTGTTCTTAAACCCAGTTGAGAAAAAGATTAAATCTTTTTATTTAGATTTAATGAAGTGTACCAATTAAATGGTATTTAATTGGAATTGAATTTGAATTGATTTTTGGGTTTATCGTGAACGGTGTTTTAAATAACACTTGTTCTTTAACCCGATAATTAATGGAATGTGATTTTGGGTTTATAGTGAACCGTGTTTTAAATGACACTAGTTCTTTGACCCAGTTAAAGACAGGATGTAATTTCCCAAGTTAAATAATCATTGATAGTGATTATTGGGAGGATTAAAACTAACTGGAGTTTTAATGAATCTTTAATTAGATTGAAATAATCGAGAATGGAGTACCACCAGTTTTGCTCCAGGAGAGAGTTAAATCTTTAATTAGATTTGAACGTGAAATGGTAATTGAATTTACCGATAACACCGTGGTGTTAGATATGAAGTATGACAAGTTTTACTTCATGAGATGAATAGGTTGGGATTAGGAAATAAAATAAATCATTACTTCAGTGTGGTTCGCTAATCCTGACTAGATTGAATTGATATTCAAAGGAAGATTAAAGAATAAATTTAAAGAATTTATCTTTGATAAAATTAATGGGAACCTTTCCCAAAGTATAAGAATATTTGAATAAATGAATATTCTGAATTAGAATGAGGCGTATGTTGTGTTTGTGTAACACTTGTTTCCTATATATGCGAGTTATTCGGAAAGACCGCGTTTATCCTATTCTGAATAACCCATTCGACGTGGTGTCGAGGATGAAGACTGTGGTTGAAGACCAGAGGTCTTCACATTGTTTGGTTGATTACTGATGATCTTGATTGGGCTGTACACCCAAGAGGAGGGAATCAGTTGGTGATCGTCCAGACGTACTTGGAGATCGATGGATATGCGAGGTACAACGTGCCTCCGGTTTCGTTCAGATCCAGAACGAACTTGTAAATGGACTGTGTGTCTAACATTGGATTTTATTCTATGTGATTGATTTTTATTAAATATATATCTGTTTGGGGGCGGAGAATTTATTCTCTTTCTTAACGCCCTTCTCTGAGATGTACGAGCTCAGGGGTTATATATTGATGGATATCAATCGCATGGAGTGAATTGCCTGTGTGGCATGCCTAACTGGCAATTGATCAAGGCTTCTGTTGAAAAGCAAAGTCTTGTGGTTGATTATCAAAGCACCGCCTGTGTGGCATAGCTTTGTGTAGCTTTGATACGCGAGCCTCAAACCCCGGTTGTGAACCAAAAACGGGAGAGGACCTCAAGGAGGGCATGCGTTTCTTTCTAGCTAGGGTGGTGTCAGTGACCTACCAGCCCTGACATTTTTATTATTTTCACCTGTGTGGTTGTTGCTGTTGCGAGGCGCCTCGGATATATCGGTGACAGCGTGGAGCCGATGGAGCCATTTGGCTCATTTACGCCCCCAAATGGTGGGGAAACGCAGTGTTCAGGTATTTTAATCCACATCGGTGGACCGGCCCTGTCGCTCCAAGGGTCACTCGAGCTCTGATTCTGAGGCTCGGGCTAGAGAGTCTTGAATTCGGTGAGGAATATCTTTATCCTCGGTTTACAGATGGAAATCCAACTTCCAATACATGACATATGCTATTTTAATTGTAGAGCCTAGTATTGGCGACATGATATAAGGTACCCATGGCATCTATGATTAATACTTATGATTGAAATTGTTTTAATACTATACACTTATAGTAATAATAAAAGATGAAATTTAGCATATCAAGCATTCTTTGGTTATTATAAGGTAAAACCCTATCCTCCGGCTAGCGTTGCATTGTGTGATGGGACCTGGGTCTTATAATAGCTTCATTGTTCTTAATTTAGCATTGTGCTGTTGTTTTATGCATTGATAGTCTTGGAAGGAAGCCCATTCCGTGTCATACGGCGTGGTCCCTTTATTGACCTAATTTTAAAATAAAGATTAATAACTGTTTTTGTTCTCACACCAGTCCCGTGACTGACCTGGAGTTTATTGTTTTAACCTAAACTCTGGGTGCCCTTATTTTGACACGGGCAGCTAGTAGTTTTAGGGTTTGTAGATTTATATTAACAGGAACCTGGTTTACAGCTGGAATGATATCCGGAAAGCTCTGTATCCGTGTATCTGTTTTCAGTTGTGTATTGTATTATTTTTCGCTGCGATGTATTTAAATGTAATTTAAATCTCTGATATTTTCTGTGTAATATTTTTTCATACTTTGTATATTCTTATATTCTTATGAATTGTTGTAATAAGCAATGAAATGTTCTTCTGTTTGCGTTCCAATGTGGCTCGTTCTCAAAACAATCAGGGGTTTCAAACGGTCTTGGTCGGTTTAGCGACTGACTCGGATCGAGCGAAATTCCCAATCGTTACAATAACACTTTCGAAATTCGAACATAAACACCGATGAAGCCATGGTCATCATCAGAATCATCTCCGGGCGACTAGAGTGCGATTCTATATCTACCCAGTATACTTGAGACTTCCTATACACGTGGATCAGATGTATATTAAAAATCTCTTTATACCAGATAGTCCAAAATCAGTTTAAAATAAAATATTCAAATACGAATAATAAATATAATTTTCAAAACTAATTTTTTTTTTTATAAATAACACTCTTCAAACTCAGTCTAGGATACTACTGATCCTATCTCTAACGAGTTACTTGTTGAAGCCGAAAATCGATCTCAACATCAAGGGTGTGAGATCACACTTTGCGAATTACGGTTAGAAATTAAAATGGCCACAATCGCAAAATGAAAGGAGAAAAAACAAGTAAAAGACACAGAGTTTTTATAGTGGTTCGATTCACAACGAATCTACGTCCACTTTTCAACCACTTTTCATCATTACGGATTGGATTACATGGTTTATGATCTCATACATCTCGTTTGTTACACATAATCACTTTTAAAATAATTCTCCACTTTTTTGCTCTCTTTTCGCTTTAGATTACACTTAGATTAGAGAATGAACAGATTGGATCGTGTGATTATATATTTTTTCTTTGGATCCGTCATGAAAATAATGTTAGATCCGTTCTTTGAAGAGGAGCAATGGCGGTTGGAGATCACCTGGAGAGGATCAGAGTGTGAATTAATGGTGCTCGGAGAAGTAGAGATCCATTCCATGACGGAGAAAGATGGAGAGAAGTTTGGCGGCCATTAATGAAGCTTTGGAGAGACCTCAGAGTTTGGTGGCACTTCGTCGTTGGAATGAATTTCCCCCTATTCCAAGTGAATTATGGGGGGTATCTATAGGGAGTTTTGGTGAAGAGTGGCCCACTTGTAATTACCCGGTTCCTGATGGCACCAACCATGTATTTACGCTTTATAGTTGGCATACGGTGGCTGCCAATGACTTGGTTAATACCTGCGAATTGAGTGCTTATGCGTCATGGACTATGAAATAGGTCCAATGACATAAATGAGGGTAATGACTTGATGCTTCTGTATAAAATCCAACTGACTCAACAAACGACAAGTTGGTAAAGCTAGTAGCTTGACACCTTGGTTACGTTTTCATATATCTCCCATGTTGTTAGCACATGGATTTTTGGGTAGGAATTATTTAAACATGGCGCAATCCCCGCCCAGATGGAATACCATGAAGTTGTTTGCAGCTTAACTTAGTTTGGTCAAAGTGACTTAAGTTCTCTTAATATCCAAACGACTTGCTACTGTCGATATAAGTGAGCTGACAATTGACGACTTGAGTATTCCTTGAAACAATGTGCTCTGTTCTGGACTAACGACATGAACTCCATGGCATAAACTCCATCACTCGAATTTCCTCATGACAAAAGCGCTAGCGGATTGATTTTATGCGGCATGAATTAGCTTTATACCACATATACAACTAGGAGATAATCGTTCACAAGATGGGTAAATAACAAACGAGCGACACCGCTCTATTTTCTCTGTGCCACGTCAGCTATACCATGGGCAACCTGACATTATCAACGACTTAAGGTTAGCAATGATCTACAACTTGCTTTACGTGAGCATAATGACACGGCTTCTCCGACATGGTGTGCATGGTTTCAACGACATATGACTCGGGCTGTTCTTTTTCATGCTGACGTGGCCAGCTTATTGTGATCTGTCATCTACATAGTCCAACTTCATGTCATTTTCAATGATATGATATGACACGTGTTCTTGTAAACGTAGTGACTTGATTAAATTATGTGAAAACGGCTTGGTTTTGCACATCGTAGGAATGACTTAAATGATGCATGACATGACCACCTGCTTGGTTTTGTTCAGCAATTGGAATGGCATGAATGGTATTTGTGACTTGAGATGCCTGCCATATCTTCTTACGGCATGAACACTTGATGATATATGACATGAAGTGTTGAATGCCATGGTCTATACTTGCCTATGTACGACATGGACCATGTCGCACTTGACGCCATAGAACCATATCACATTGAACGATTTTTTCACTAAGTCGTGTAAACGACTTTGAGTCATGTCGCTAAAATAACATGGTACCATGTCGTCAGGACATTTTTTGTGAATCTGCCAGGTCCGTTGTACATTGCTTCGCCACCATATTTTTTCTGCTTCGCATTTGGACGGGGTTAACATTTGCCTCTCGAAGCTTGTATTTTTCTCTTGCTAGAAATGCAAGCTTCGAAATGAACATTATAATTGGTAAACTTCTCCTTAATTGCAAGTGATAACCTTTGCAGAACAGATTACAATCTGGATTTTCTCACATCTTCATGTTATTTGATCTTATATTCAAGTGTGGTTTAGCATCAATAATGACTTGCCAGAATTTCGTCTTAGTTTGTTGTCATTTGACGTTCCGTTGGAGTGTAAATTGCTTTACTCCACCTGCTCTATAATTAAAACAAGCACTTGCACGATTTTGGACTTATACTTTGTTATTGATCGTCCACATTAATAACAAATTAGCTAAATCATTAGAAAATGAATTGTAGTCAATTTTATCTTGAATTCAATAAAGCATTTGCACAAGACTGATTTATTCAACGGTTTAGGGCCCATCGAATATTATTCGCACAAACACGAAGTTCTAATTCTAATTCGCAACAATTCTTGAACTCTGCTTAATCGATTTGTACATCGAATACAAATTTCAAGCCTCACACTTTTAATGACTTACATGATAATGTACTATATTTCACATTTGGAAATACGTATCTATGATTTATTTCTTGCTTCCTTTCGGAGAGGCTCCAAATATTTATGCCTTTATCTGGGAGGTATTCATCCTTCATTACGACATAGGCTTTATGGCTCAGTGATTGCCTGCTTTGTAGGCCATTTCTGACATCGGAGACTCCACTGGATGCCCAAGTTTATCTGTTTATCATGTGCAAACCTCAATTTGAACTTAACAGTATTTACATGATCACATAAACTTGACTATCTAGAAGACTGCTAACATGGTTTGGAAATTTCCTAACTTGTCTGCTCGAACTATTACGGTTGCTTGTGCTTGACCGTAGCGTTTAGTCATACCTAACCAACATGTTGGTTTAAGCATGCTTGACCCGACCTGGATTCGAGTATGTTCGAACATTGGCTTGAACATGCACATTATTTGGAGATTTTCCGGTGTTAGTGTAACGACCCGATATTTTTGAACGATTAATTTTAAATATTTTTATGGTTTCAAATATTTAATTGATAATATAAATAATTTTTTATATTGAGTTATCGATTAAATAATCGAAACACGATTTACTTTGAATATATTGAATAAGCGTAATACGAAAACAAATCTAGTTTAATTCAAAGTCAAAGCTGAATTGAATACCGTTTAGATGATCAATATATATATTCTATTTGAATATAGATGACGATAATAATAATTTATTATCGAAGAATTCATTTGTTTGAATTTAAATTATGTTATATTGATTTAAAATGGTTATTTTATATATACGTTTAAATTTAATTTCAGAATATATTCAGTTAAGCTCATAACACCGTTATTACATTGGAACGACGGTCAGTACGCTAAAGTAGCGGTTTATGATTTTTAATTGTGAACCCCGAGATATTTGATTGTGGATAGGATCGAAATCATATCAGTATTTATTTAAAAAGAAAACAAAATCTCTATAAATCAAATCGCATTAAAAATGTATGTACTTATCCTGACATCCATTTAATAACTTATGTACGTTGGTTCCCCTTTCCATCTATATAATCGCATACCCCCTCCACGCTTCATTCTTTTAAAAACCAAATCGATTCTCAAGCTTCAGATAAATAAAAATGGTCGATTCTCTTTAATTATCTTCGACTGAAATCCGCTCCCTCCCCACAAATTCAGAAATCAAATTTAAATTGTTTCTTCAACGAGAATCGATAATCATTGATTCGTTTAATTTGTTTAGACTCCCTCTTAATAATCCTATGCCTGTTCAATTTAGGGTTCGCTTTTGGGTCGAGGTTAGAAGGCCGGAGGGAAGGCGATGGTTGTGGATGAACTTGTTGATGACATGGGGTTGCGATCAGAGGAGATTGACAGCGTTAGATTGGGAACTAGGGTATCGCGACAATATCTGGGAAACGAAATGGAAAGGAGACGTCGAGCAAAGTATAGATAGTGGTGATGAGTTCGGGCTTGTTGACTGGTGCGGTTTTGAAAATTGCATGGAGTTCTCGAAGAGGTTCGAAACAGAAAGGGCTCGCAGTGGTTGAAAGGAAGAGGGAATGGAGTTCGGTTTTCTTTTTAAATATACTATAAGCGTGATTTGAGAAGAAGGATTAAGGAAGAATTTAGTGTGTCTTCAGTTTGAATATTTCCTTGATTAGAGATGGACAAAGCTCGATCACGGGCTGCATTTTGATATTGAAGCAAAGAGAGGGGATGTTTGGGATTCACGAGGAGTTTTGCTGCGTATTCCAATTTGGGGGAGTCGATGTTGTGAAGATCGACGGTAGGGGTCATGGCGAGGTACAGTAGCTTCAGCAAGGGTCTGGGATGCTTTAGTGAGGAAAGAAAAAAAGGATTTGGTAATTTATTTAAACCATTTCTTTTTTTAATTTTATTTATATAAATCTATTTAATATATTCAATTTAAACTGCCTAGACCATTTTAAGCCGAAGAAAAATAGTTTATTTAATTTAAAGTGTTTAATAGTGATTAAATAAAATGAAATAAACAAATTATTATTTATATTGTAAATGAGTATAATTTATTTATACGATAGCAGATCTCGGTGAAACAAGATGCATTGGCTTTGCATCGTCAAATACTTCTCAATGAAATTAAAATGGGAATCAAAATGGATCGGCAAATAAAAAAATCACGGTGAGCAAATCTCACTCATCTTTTATTTAGAATTATTTTTATCAGTTATAAATGAATGTTTGTTGTTTGTTTGGTTGCATTCAATATTTTTGTGCATCTTAAATATATTAGTTATTTAGGCTTGGTGGTTGCTATTATATACATATTGGTGGTTGGATTTCCCGCAGTATCATTAGCGGATGCCCGCGGTACCATTAGCGGATGATTACCCTATACGCCCCATGCTATGATAGTGGATGACCTTCTATACCGCGATATCCTGCCTCGAAGCAGGATGGGTATTACTACTTTAACTAACATCTGTGGATACAGGAAAATAGGTTGGTGGAATCCGACTGGATTCCTCAAAACTATATTATCTGTTTGTTTGTTTGTTTGGTTTCATATGTATATTCATATATGATGTGTTAAAAAAAATCAAACGATTGAAATTGGTTGATTTGATTGTTTAAAATATCCATGGGGCTTGAATATTTTTTTAAAAATATCAAAAAGTGTATTTGAGATTTAAAAAGGGAATTCTATTTTTATAAATAGAATTTGAATTTTTAAGAACTATAGAAAATATTAGCTTGTTTGAATATATATAAAACAAGAATTTAATTTATAAACTTGGTTTAAAAATTTATAATTTTGGATTTGAATTGAATTCATAAACTCTGTTTATAAATTTAAAATGTTGGATTTGAATTGAATTTTTATAAACTTTGTTTATAAGTATATAATGTGGGATTTTAAGTGAAGTTATAAACGTTGTTTATAAATTTAATGTAGAAAATTCAAATGGAATTCAAATAGAATTTGAATAAGAGAATTCAAATAGAATTTGAACAAGGGAATTCAAGTAGAATTTGAATAAGAGAATTGAAATAGACTTTGAATATAGAATTCAAATAGAGTTAAAATAGGAATTTCATGTAGAAATTCAAATGGAGTTTGAATATTTGAAATTCCAAATAGAATAAAAAAAAGAGTTTGAATATTCAAAATTTCAAATAGAATTAAAAAGGAGTTTGAATAATTGAAATTTCAAATAGAATAAAAATGTAGTTTGAATATTAGGAATTGAAATAGAACCTCAAATTGGAACTAGAATTTCAAATTAGAAATTGAAATAGAACTTCGAAATGGAATTAGAAATTCAAAGAGAATTTGAATATGAGAGAAATTGAAATAGAATTTGAATAAAGAAAATTCAAAGAAAATTAAATATGGATTTTGAATATAGAATTTAAAGAGTTAAAATGAAATTTGAGTATATGATTCAAATAGAGTTAAAATGAAATTTGAATATATGATTCAAATAGAGTTAAAATGAAATTTAAATATATGATTCAAATAGAGTTAAAATGGAATTTGAATACAGAAATTCAAATGGAGATTGAAAATGGAATTTGAATATAGGAAATTCAATTTGAATTGAAGTAGAATTTGAATATAGAAGATCGAAGTATAAATAAATTTATTTCCGAGTTAGGAAAAATCGACAATTTTAGAAGATCGAAAATATTATGTTGAATTGGAAAATTGGATTTGATATATATTAAAAATATATCAGAATGAAGTTGAACTTATTATAAACGAAGTTAAAACGTTTATATTTATAAATATAATAAAGACGAACTCGCCGCAGCGCGGTAGTTCATAAATTGGTGTTTCGAACTTCAATTGAGTATACAGAACTCAATTGAAGTCGAAATTCTTTAAAACAAGAAACGTCAGGACCGATTTGATAATAGTTTCTAATGGAGGAAAAAATCTGGATTTCGTCGAATAGATTTTTAGTTATATCAAAATCAAATTTTCAGAAAAACAGCGCCATAACCATTTAAAAACCATAATGTTTTATTTAATTTTATAAAAGGATTTTAAGTGAATGAAATCCGAATTTCTATTTAGAAAATTTCAGATTTTGAGTTGTAAATTATATGTGAACTCAAGTAAAGTAATGAATTGATTTTTGAAACAGAAATCAGATTTTTGATTATTGAATAGAATTAACTAAGTTGAATAGTAATTAGTTAATGAGATTTTGAAATGATATTGGGCTTTGAATAATTTAATTCAATTTGAAAATTTATATTCGAAATCGAAAAGGAAACTAGAATTGAAATTGAAAATTCAATTTGGTTATGAGCAAGTTAAATATTTTGTTTGAACATGTTATGTTCAAACAAAGAAGTGAAATAGGCAAAATAGCTAATTAAAGAATAAATGAGCGAAACTGAATTCAAACGATTGGATTGAATTGAAAACAGGTAAGCATGTGTTTGACAGGTATAGGATGAAGTATATGAAGATTTTAATTTATGTGCCCGACAAAAAGGTACATGTTTAAATTCATATATGAGATTTTATGCGCCGTAACGGCAAGCCGCATGGCTTTTTCTTTTTCTTTTGGGATTGGTGAGGGCCATGGGAGGCTATTTGAAATTCCCGATGCTCCCGGTACAAGGGAGGTTATGGCGAATTTTTCCGAAAATTTAAGGAGTTAGAATATTTTAAGAAAAAATTTGATAATTAGAAATCAATATATCAATATATATTGAATTCGATAAGGAAACGAATTTAAAATAGAATATTATAAACAAAAAGGAAATCGATAAGCTGGTAATAGAAAGAGGAACATATATACGTTTAAAAATGAATAATTGGTTTTTATAATGTTGATCATTCGAGATAAGTGATTTTGTCTGTTTTAAAGTTAATGATGTTTTCTGTCAAGATCTGAGAGGTAATTTTACCCCAACTTGATTGATTTCATTTTTAATTGATAAATAGCAAGATCCAATCTCGAAGAGAAGTGTTGAATAATAGTTAGTTGAATAAAATATTTTGGGTTGTTGTAACGATGTTTTACACAACATTCGTTTTAACCCAAGTGATGGAATTTTGGAAATATGAAAGTAAATATTTCCTGAGTATAATTAAAGTAGTCGGGAAAGAGATAAGTGATTGAAATTGTTTCAATTTCAAATAGAATATATTTTCTAAGTGTAGAAAATAAAAGAAGGCGAGATATAGAAATGCTTTCCAAAGAATGTAAGAGACCGAGATGATAATTGAAAGTATTTGTTTAACAAATATTGATAAGGAAATGGAAAGGGTGGTTTAATTAATGAATAGTAATCAAGGTGCCCAGTGATTGTCTGATTATTTTGAATGGATGTTTGTTTATTTTTCTTCGATAGTTAAAGAACCGACTATCGAAGTGTTTGCCAACATCGTTGTCAATATGGAGAGACCGGTTGGATTATAATCCATGAACCACTCTGTATTGGAAGTAGCATTGCGAATCAGATTATACAAAGGTAATCAAAGACGGTGTAAAGTGCAAGGCCTTTTTCTATTAATAGAAATTGTGCCTTCGGTTTCGTTCAGTCCCAGAACGAACGTATATGGATGGATGTCTAACAGAGTATTACCAATGATCGAATATGTTGATCTGTACAAATATATATATATATATATATACATGGGGGCAACGGATTTATTCCCTTAGCAAAATATCCAGAATATATTTGTGCAAATCAATTAATGATTAACGGATCTGACAATGTGGCATTCAAAGTGATTGTGCTATCCGTAAATGATAACTAATCGTAGCCTCAGGCCTCAATAACCGGGAAATGACAAAAATCGGGCAGGCAACATGGCTATGTGGGTCGCTCCCATTAGGGTATGTTATCACCTATGTAGAGATTCATTTAATTCCTTATTCTATTCGATGCTGTCCCATTTGGGAAACGGTTGTTGTTCCCAACCGTTGGTGATATACATTCGATACACTCAAGCGAAATGAGTGGTCGGTCATGTGTGCCGGGTTGCAAGATGTTCTTGTTGAACGAAGTGTATTCCTCTCTAGAGATACACTAGCGGAAGGTGGTTCCATACCTTGTCATAGTCGGAATCCAATCTCCAATAAGCGCCATGCGGTTTTTGATTTTATATTATATATGGAGTGTGAGATGCAAGCGTTCCGCTGGATTCTATTTATTTGCTGTAGACATTATTATAATATCACTGGATTTGATATCAAAATATTTTGGGTTATCGTAAGGAAAAAAAACCATCCGTGTTTATGTATGGATCGGTCTTACGATTGTTATTTCTTTCGAAGGGATTTTTTTTAAAGTTAAACAAATGGTTGGAGTTTACTCACACCAGTCCTATGACTGACCCAGAATTTTATTTTGTTTGTTTTTCCCTAAACTCTTGGGTGCCCAAATTTGTACGGGCAATCAAGTAGTCGGGATTTTTTAGATTCACTTGGAAGAGCTGGAAGCAGGAGGCTTCACCAGTTAGCTATAGACTATCATATTTCCGCTATGTACTATGTTTTATCTGGAAACGGGTGTTTATAACCATTCCAGGAATAACTGTTGTGTTCTGATAATGGTATGTATATACAGTTACTGATTTATATTTCAAAACGTTATGTTATATAATATATGTTATTCGTTCCGCTGTGAGATTTGTCTTCTCTGTTTTCATCTATTCTAATTTTTCTTTCTTTTTATTTCTCATCCTCAGACTTCTTTCTAATAATGATTCGTATTTCTGTGCAATCTGGGTTGGACGTGTGATGTTATTAGTCAACTCAGATAGTTCGGATTTGCGGGCCGTCATAGTTGGCATCAGAGCTTAGGTTTAGCAAACACCTAGGCTTTGGTGGGGGTTTACTCATTATAGATAGGGTCAGTAGCACCCTAGAATGAGTTCAGTGTATATATGAGAGAGCTTATTTGTAAGTTGATATAAAATTGTTTTATATTGTGTTGGCTTGTCTGTTGGGTAGTTTATGAATTCTGGTCGAATTGTGGGACGCCACGACGTCGATAAGAATTTGTAAATACTTGAACAGAAAATTGAACATGATATTGTTTTCAAATGGGTAAATGAAACAATTTTACCCAAAATTCTATTTTAAATACAAATTGATTTTCTTTTTTGAAATTATTATAATATATGGATGTGTTGGTTGTTATTATAATCAAATTAGATTATAAAAATTGAAATGGTTATTTATAACTAAACAGAATTTGTATATGAATGAAACATATACAAATGAGATGAATTAAAATTGAATTCAAACCAGAATTCGGATTTTTAAATCCTGGGAAGTTGGAAAATATTTTTTTGTGTATATATTAAAATAATATAGCTTTGTTTTGAAAGGACGTTGAATAAAAATCATATTTGAGTGGATTTTGTAATAGATAAAGCACTGAACTCACTTCAGTGGCTGCAAAATAATTCTGATGATGACTGCAGCTTCATCAGTATTCATTTTCGAGTTTCTAAGTGATGGATTGCTACCTTAGAAATTTTTTGATGGGAATTTGTTTGAAAGAAAATAAGTTTAGTTGAAAAATTCAAATATTTTGAATTTGAAAAGATTATAAATATATGTATATGTTTAAGTGAGTTCAAAAGGATTTGAAATGAAAACCCTGGGATTTGGATTTTAAATGGATTGAAGTGAATCAATTAACTAGAATCAATTTGAATAGGTTTAATGGAATATATATTGGATATAAATGGATTGATCATAGATCATTCAAATTAAATGAAGGAGGACCAAAAGTTTTGATGGAATCAAATTTGTTGAAATATGAGGAGTTGAGTTTCATCATAAGTGAGATTTTGAAAAGTAATAGATTTGTACCCTTTTTCCTACCTAAGCAATTTCAAGTACGAAATTATTTTAAGGGGGGAAGAATGTAACGACCCAGGATTTTTAAACGATTAATTTTAAATATTTTATATGGTTTTAAAAATTTAATTGATAATATAAATAAATTTTCATATTGAGTTATCGATTAAATAATCGAAATACGATTTACTTTGAATATATCGAATAATCGTAATACGAAAATAAATCTAGTTTAATTCAAAGTTAAAGCTGAGTTGAAAACCATTTAGATGATCAATATATATATTCTATTTGAATATAGACGACGATAATAATAATTTATAATCGAAGAATTCATTTGTTTGAATTTAAATTATATTATATTGATTTAAAATGGTTATTTTATATATACGTTTAAATTTAATTTCAGAATATATTCTGTTAAGCTCAGAACACCGTTATTACATTGGAACGATGGTCAGTATGCTAAAGTAGCGGTTCACGATTTTTAGATGTGAACCCCGAGATATTTGATTGTGGAAAGGATCGAAATCAAATCAGTATCTATTTAAAAAGAAAACAAAATCTCTATAAATCAAATCTAAAATCAAATCGCATTAAAAATGTATGTACTTATCCCGACATCCATTTAATAACTTATGTATGTTGGTTCCCCTTTCCATCTATATAATCGCATACCACCTCCACGCTTCATTCTTCTGAAAACCAAATCGATTCTCAAGCTTCAGATAAATAAAAATGGTCGATCCTCTTTAATTATCTTCAATTAAAGTCCGCTCCCTCCCCACAAATTTAGAAATCAAATTTAAATCGTTTCTTCAATGAGAATCGATAATCATTGATTCATTTAATTTGTTTAGACTCCCTCTTAATAATCCTATGCCTAGCATTACATGCGATCGACTCTGGGAAGTCGTGGTTTTTGTTCCGACAGTTCAATTTAGGGTTCGCTTTTGGGTCGAGGTTAGAAGGCCGGAGGGAAAGCGATGGTTGTGGGTGAACATGTTGATGACATGGGGTTTCGATCAGAGGAGATTGGCAGTGTTAGATTGGATACTAGGGTATCGCGACATTATCTGGGAACACGAAATGGAAAGGAGACGTCGAGCAAAGTACAGATGGTGGTGATGAGTTCGGGCTTGTTGAGTGGTGCGGTTTTGAAAATTGCGTGGAGTTCTCGAAGAGGTTCGAAACAGAAAGGGCTCGTGGTGGTTGAAAGGAAGAGAGAATGGAGTTCGGTTTTTTTTACATATACTATATGCATGATTTGAGAAGAAGGATTAAGGAGGAATTTAGTGTGTCTTCTGTTTGAATATTTCCTGGATTAGAGATTGACGAAGCTCGATCACGGGCTGCATTTTGATACCAGAACAAAGAGAAGGGATGTTTGGGATTCACGAGGAGTTTTGCTGCGTATTCCAATTTGGGGGAGTCGATGTTGTGATGATCGACAGTAGGGGTCATGGCGAGGTACAGTAGCTTCAGCAAGGGTCTGGGATACTTTAGTGAAGAAAGAAAAAAGAGATTTGGTAATTTATTTTAACCATTTCTTTTCTTAATTTCATTTATATAAATCTATTTAACAAATTAAACTACCTAGACCATTTTAAGCAGAAGAAAAATAGTTTATTTAATTTAAAGTGTTTAATAGTGATTAAATAAAATGAAATAAACAAATTATTATTTATATTGTAATTGAGTATAATTTATTTATACGATAGCAGATCTCGGTGAAACGAGATGCATTGGCTTTGCATCGTCAAATACTTCTCAATGAAATTAAAATAGGAATCAAAATGGATTGGCAAATAAAAAAATCACGGTGAGTAAATCTCACTCACCTTTTATTTAGAATTATTTTTATCAGTTAAAAATAATTGTTTGTTGTTTGTTTGGTTGCATTCAATATTTTTGTGCATCTTAAATATATTTGTTATTTAGGCTTGGTGGTTGCTATTATATATATATATATATATATTGGTGGTTGGATTTCCCGCAGTATCATTAGCGGATGCCCGCGGTACCACTAGCGGATGATTACCCTATACGCCCCACGCTATGATAGTGGATTCTATACCGCGATATCCTGCCTCGAAGCAGGATGGGTATTACTATGTTAACTAACATTTGTGGATGCAGGAAAATAGGTTGGAGGAATCCGACTGGATTCCTCAAAAATATACTATCTGTTTGTTTGTTTGTTTGGTTTCGTATGTATATTCATATATGATGTGTTAAAAAATCAAACGATTGAAATTGGTTGATTTGATTGTTTAAAATATCCCTGGGGCTTGAATATATTTTTAAAAATATCAAAAAGGGTATTTGAGATTTAAAAAGGGAATTCTACTTTTATAAATAGAATTTGAATTTTTATGAACTATAGAAAATATTAACTTGTTTGAATATATATAAAACAAGAATTTAGTTTATAAACTTGGTTTATAAATTTATAATTTTGGATTTGAATTGAATTTATAAACTCTGTTTATAAATTTAAAATGTTGGATTTGAATTGAATTTTTATAAACTTTGTTTATAAATATATAATGTGGGATTTTTAGTGAAGTTATAAATGTTGTTTATAAAGTTAATGCAGAAAATTCAAATGGAATTCAAATAGAATTTGAATAAGAGAATTCAAATAGAATTTGAACAAGAGAATTCAAATAGAATTTGAATAAGAGAATTGAAATAGACTTTGAATATAGAATTCAAATAGAGTTAAAATAGGAATTTCAAGTCGAAGTTCAAATGGAGTTTGAATATTTGAAATTCCAAATAGAATAGAAAAAGAGTTTGAATATTTGAAATTTCAAATAGAATTAAAAAGGAGTTTGAATACTTGAAATTTCAAATAGAATAAAAATGTAGTTTGAATATTAGGAATTGAAATAGAACTTCAAATTGGAACTAGAATTTCAAATTAGAAATTGAAATAGAACTTCAAAAAGGAATTAGAAATTCGTATAGAATTTGAATATGAGAGAAATTGAAATAGGATTTGAATAAAGAAAATTCAAAGAAAATTAAATATGGACTTTGAATATAGAATTTAAAGAGTTAAAATGAAATTTGAATATATGATTCTTAAAATGAAATTTGAATATATGATTCAAATAGAGTTAAAATGAATTTTGAATATATGATTCAAATAGAGTTAAAATGGAATTTGAATATAGAAATTCAAATGGAGATTGAAAATGGAATTTGAATATAGGAAATTCAATTTGAATTGAAGCAGAATTTGAATATAGAAGATCGAAGTATAAATAAATTTATTTCCGAGTTAGGAAAAATCGACAATTTTAGAAGATCGAAAATATTATGTTGAATTGGAAAATTGGATTTAATATATATTAAAAATATATCAGAATGAAGTTGAACTTATTATAAACGAAGTTAAAACATTTATATCTATAAATATAATTAAAACGAACTAGCCGCAATGCGGTAGTTCGTAAATTGGCGATTCGAACTTCAATTGAGTATACGGAACTCAATTGAACTCGAAATTCTTTGAAACAAGAAACATCAGGATCGATTTGATAATAGTTTTCTAATGGAGTAGAAAAATCTGGATTTCGTCGAATAAATTTTTAGTTATATCAAAATCAAATTTTCAAAAAAACAGCGCCATAACCATTTAAAACCCATAACATTTTATTTAATTTTATAAAAGGATTTTAAGCCAATGAAATCCAAATTTCTATTTAGAAAATTTCAGATTTTGGGTTGTAAATTATATGTGAACTCAAGTAGAGTAATGAATTGATTTTTGATATAGAAATCAGATTTTTGATTATTGAATAGAATTAACTAATTTGAATAGTAATTAGTTAATGAGATTTTGAAATGATATTGGGCTTTCAATAAGTGAATTCGATTTGAAAATTTATATTCGAAATCGAAAAGGAAACTAGAATTGAAAATTCAATTTGGCTATGAGCAAGTTAAATTCTTTGTTTGAACATGTTATGTTCAAACAAAGAAGTGAAATAGGCAAAATAGCTAATTAAAGTATAAATGAGAGAAACTGAATTCAAACGATTGGATTGAATTGAAAACAGGTGAGTATGTGTTAGGCAGGTATGGGATGAAGTATATGAAGATTTTTATTTATGTGCCCGACAAAAAGGTAAATGTTTAAATTCATATATGAGATTTTATGCGTCGTAACGGCAAGCCGCTTGGCTTTTTCTTTTTCTTTTGGGATTGGCGAGGGCCATGGGAGGCTATTTGAAATTCCCGATGCTCCCGATACAAGGGAGGTTATGGCGAATTTTTCTGGGAATTTAAGGAGTTAGAATATTTTAAGAAAAATTTTTATAGTTAAAAATCAATATATCAATATATATTGAATTCGATAAGGAAACGAATTTAAAATAGAACATTCTAAACCAAAAGGAAATCGATAAGCTGGTAATAGAAAGAGAAACATATATACGTTTAAAAATTAATAATTGGTTTTTATAATGTTGATCATTCGAGATAAGTGATTTTGTCTGGTTTGAAGTAAATGATGTTTTCTGTCAAGGTCTGAGAGGTAATTTTACCCCAACTTGATTGATTTCATTTTTAATTGATAAATAGCAAGATCCAATCTCGAATAGAAGTGTTAAATAATAGTTAGTTGAATAAAATATTTTGGGTTGTTGTAATGATGTTTTACACAACATTCGTTTTAACCCAAGTGATGGAATTTTGGAAATATAAAAGTAAATATTTCCTGAGTATAATTAAAGTAGTCGGGAAAGAGATAAGTGATTGAAATTGTTTCAATTTCAAATAGAATATATTTTCTAAGTGTAGAAAATAAAAGAAGGCGAGATATAGAAATGGTTTCCAAAGAATGTAAGAGACTGAGATGATAATTGAAAATATTCGTTTAACAAATATTGATAAGGAAATGGAAAGGGTGATTTAATTAATGAATAGTAATCAAGGGACCCAATGATTGTTTGGTTGTTTTGAATGGATGTTTGTTTATTTTTCTTCGATAGTTAAAGAACCGACTATCGAAGTGTTTGCCAATATCGTTGTCAATATGGAGAGACCGATTGGATCATAATCTGTGAACAACTCTGTATTGGTAGTAGCGTTGCGAATCAGATTATACGAAGGTAATCGAAGATGGTGTAAAGTGCAAGGGCTTTTCTATTAATAGAAATTGTGCCTTCGGTTTCGTTCAGTTCCAGAACGAACAGATGTCTGAAAAAGTATTTCCAATGATCGAATATGTTGATATATACAAATATATATATATATATATATGTATATATATATATGGTGGCAACGGATTTATTCCCTTAGCATAATATCCAGAATATATTTGTGCAAATCAATCAATGATTAACGGATCTGACAATGTGGCATTCAAAGTGATTGTGCTATCAGTAAATGATAAGTAATCGTAGCCTCAGGCGTCAACAACTGGGAAATGACAAAAATCGGGCAGGCAGCATGGCTATGTGGGTCGCTTCCATTAGGGTGTATTATCACCTATCTAGAGATTCATTTAATTCCTTATTCTATTCGATGCTGTCCCATTCGGGAAACGGTTGCTGATCCCAACCGTTGGTGATATACATTCGACACACTCAAGCGAAATGAGTGGTCGATCATGTGTGGGCCGAGTTGCAAGATGTTCTTTTTGAACCCAGTGTATTCCTCTCTGGAGATACACTAGCGAAAGGTGGTTCCATACCTTGTCATAGTCGGAATCCAATCTCCAATAAGCGCCATGCGGTTTTTGATTTTATATTATATATGGAGCGTGAGATGCAAGCGTTCCACTAGATTCTATTTATTTGCTATAGACATTATTATAATATCACTGGATTTGATATCAAAATATTTTGGGTTAACGTAAGGAAAAAACCCTTCCATGTTTATGTGTGGATCAGTCTTACGGTTATCATTTCTTCTGAAGGGATTTTTTAAAGTTAAATAAATGTATGGAGTTTACTCACACTAGTCCTATAACTGACCTAGAGTTTTATTTTTTTTGTTTTTCCGTAAACTCTTGGGTGCCCAAATTTGTACAGGCAGTCAAGTAGTCGGGATTTTTCAGATTCACTTAGAAGAGCTGGAAGCAGGAGGCTTCACCAGTTAGCTATAGACTATCATATTTCCGATGTGTACTATATTGTATCTGGAAACAGGTGTTTATAACTGTTCCAAGAATAACTTTTGTGCCCTGATAATGGTATGTATATACAGTTACTGATTTGTATTTCAAAAAGTTATGTTATATAATATATGTTATTCATTCCGCTGTGAGATTTGTCTTCTCTGTTTTCTTCTATTCTAATTTTTCTTTCTTTCTATTTCTCATCCTCTAACTTCTTTCTAATAATGATTCATATTTTTTTGCAATTTGGGTTGGACGTGTGGTGTTATTAGCCAACTCAGATAGTACGGATTTGCGGGCTGTCACAGTTAGGGCCTCTGTATGTCGATGAATTTTTCTGTATCGCTAAACCTTGTTTGACTCGATCCCGTGGAATTTGCTTGAGGCTTGGAATGCTGGAAACTATTAACTTGCAATAATATGGCAAGTTTGATTTCTCGTAGCTTGAACATTGTGTGATAGTTCAAAACTTGGTCTGACCGAATCGTAACCATTACCTATAGTCTGTGTTTGAAAGCTGTAAGCTTCCAATTTGAAGTAGTTGGGTGATATTTTGATAATTCGTAGAGTCCAAATTGGAGATCATGATCGAGCTTGTATTCCCTCAAGCCTTATTGAATTACTAATTTGCTGGAGTAAGCTTGGAATCGGCTTTGGTCATTCAATATTGTAGATGGATTCACAAAGTGGCCTTGCATACCACTATGTACTTTGAAATTTGCAATGTGCTTTGATATTGAGTTGCTTTAAATCCGGTAGATATATTTTGTTGCGTCAAGATTCAGTCGTAGCTTTTTATATGCTGTGAACTCCCCCATGTCAACATACCGCCCGAGCTTTAGCTTAATAGACACTTCGAGGCTTTGGGTTGATGAAAGCACTGAAATCCCAAGTTGTTCTAGAGACTCAACTCGTCGACTTCGAGCTACCCTAGCCCTTGGCTTAACGGTTGAGCTTATTTTATTTATGCCACCGGACAAAAGACTAGATGTCATTCGGGAAGGTAGACCACTTCTTCTTATACTGAATTTTTTATTTGAATTTCCGAGGTTAGAACCGCAACAACTCCTGGATTACGAGCAAATCAAATTTTCATATCCCTTATCCTTTTGACAATTTGACAGAGGGGTGTTATATGATTGTTCGTCCTTTGACTTTGTTGCAGTAGCTTAGGTAGACTCAGAAATCTCAATTTGAATTTGCACATAACTCATGAACAATTCAATGATACATGCTGGCTTCGTTTGTGTCTTTTGCCTTATTTCGATGAACAGTGGTACCACACTAGCTCAGTCTCATCAGAGGGTTTCCTTTAGCATAAGTGATTTTTTAGAGAACCTGTAATGAAGAGCTTTTTCGCACATTCGGCGGTAAATTCGTTGTCGGTTGCTCAAAACGACAATGGGTTAATCTAGAAAAAGGAGATAAATCAGGAGAAAAATTCATAGAATTGAACGTGTTATCAATGTGAAGCTGCTTTTATTTAGGAGTTTATGACTTGGTAGATACAGTTCACATTGGTAACACACTCAATTTGCTTATCGACAACGCTCGAGATTCCTCAGTCTTGGTTTTGGACTGCGAACTCTAAGTATTATCTTCTGAATTATTGCTGCACTGGATTCAATATCTATGAAAAGCATGCACCTGACCATTTGTCTGATGAAATTATGAATTTGGCCTGCCCTATTCAATTATTAGGGATGCCCCCGTCGTCATGACTCATATTTTATGTCAATCCTTTTGGGTGACCATAACCGTAGGATTTTCGGGAAATTGAGTAGCTTATGTGTATCGCCTGATAAGTTGTATTGGGTTGGCATCATATTTTAAGCTTTGCGACATCCATTTTGAAAACCATGAATTTGAAGCTAGGTCTTCGAATTAAATGCCACGTAGAAATGAGTCGCTTCTTGCATTACTTATGCATTTTCCCATATCAGCTTTTTTCGCATTCCGAGATGCTTTGTTGTATATTACAATCTCGTGGTTTTGATTTCTCTTCCAACCGTGTTTGATATCATAGAGACTTTCTTTATGAATGTAAGGAAAATGTGATGAGCTGTGAATAATTAACTTTGGGTCTGTTTGTGAAAGAGTAAAATGAACAAGAAAGATACTGAATTTTCTTTGAACATTATCCCGGGCTAGACAAAACTTTGAATTTTCGCTTCACAACTGTTTGCCCCAGCGCATGATTATTGCTCAAGCATTCTTATAACTCATGTTGATACCGTTGACGGATACTAGCTTCAATTCTTGGCGAAATGCTATTGCTTTGTGGGATTATGCCGTATTAGCGTAGTTGCCTTTCACCATCATTTATTTTCGGGTTTGAAGCAGAGTACCGTCAGGTCATTTGAGTTATATACGATTAGAGCTTTGCAGTCAAGGAAGCTTTCATGTTGGGGCACTCTAGATTTTCTAGCAAAGGAATTTATTCTTACAAGAGATTGCTTTTGATCTATCTTGACCGATGTACCTACCCTTTCTTTTCCTCGAGATCGGTCGATGTTTAAAAAATTGAACCTTCAAGTTTGCTTTTTACTGACATATCAAGTCATATTAATTTTGTCTTAATTTTCTGGTGCCCTTCTTTGAAGATAAAGTCTCTTTGACGAGCTTCCGGGGATGGATCTCCCGTTAATTGCACACTTTGGCTTATGTATTTCTGAGTATACTTGCCATTTTTGTTGATTATAAATCAGGTTATTGTTTATTGCGATGTCGTGATGAACTCGTGATATGTCTCCTAAACATTCATGAATTGCGCGAGATGGATGTGACCAATTTTGCCGAATTTCCATGATTTAGATTGTCGTACTAGAAGCTTCTAATTTGCTGGCAAAATTATTTTGCTTTTACCGGCTTATTTAGAGCTCTGAGCATGTCAATGTATCTAGAAAACCCTGATTTAATAGTCGACTTTGTGCTTGAGTCTTTGAAGGCTATCGATAGGTAAGATAAAACTAAGAAGTTTCTTATCACAAAACGGCAAGACTACTTGCCCTAAATCGATCCTTTCTCTCTGGAGGAATTCTTCCTGCTTTCTGTTGTGTGTCCAAAACACCAGATTCCTCATCCTCTGACGGTAATGTAGTATTGGAAAATTCCACCGAAGATTTTGCATTGAAGAAGTGTTTGGATCCTGTTATGCCTATTAACTTTGTTAAGACTTGCTTTTGTGATATTGCGATGGAAATGTGTTCTGCTTGTTGTACTTTAAGCTTTTATTTTCACTTTGTCGTACTTTCTTGTTTTGCATTCCACACCTATTTCATTTTCATGTTCAGAACATAAATTTTAATGCTACAAGTCATTATCAGCTGGATTTACTTAACCAATTTCACTGTTGAATCTCCTTGATTCTCGCTGAAGCAATTTTGAGACTTCTTGTAACAACCCAGAAAATCTGAACCAGTTTTAAAAATTTTAAATTGGATATTTTAGTGAATTTTAAATATTTAAAATAAATATTTTAAATAGTAACGAAGAAAAGTATGTTTGAGTCGAAGTTTGAAAATAAATATAATTAATTTGAATTACAAACATGGCCTGAAATGGCGCGGCAGTTTCAAAATTTGAATTCAAACTTTGACTGACTGTACCAGGTGCAGAATAAAATGGATTTTAGTGAAACCAAAAATATTTAACTTTGTTAGTGAATATCTTTCTAACGAATCTGAAAAATCGAAGTTTCATAGCGGGGGTCAAAAGTTATGGCCAAATGAATTTTCAGAAAGGTCGCTATAGAATTTATATAGCCCGTGAAAATAGACATTTTGCAAACGATCTCGGAATTCGATGAAACCACTTTTGTTGGATCCGGGATGTCAAATTATTGCTAGGTTTCAAATTTCATAATTTTTGAAGTTAATATGTGAGCGTGGCAAAGGAAAATGTGTTTTGGTCAATTATAGTTAAAATGGATTGACTAGAAAATGACCATTTTTCAAACGGTCTCTGAATTCGACGAAACTAGTTTTGTTGGGACCTCATAGTCAAAACATAGCTAGATTTATTTTTCTGGAATTTTTAGAATCAGTATGTGGCCCCGGCAAATTGAAATGTACGTTCAAATCAAAAATTGAATGTTTTATATTTTAATTTGAATGAAAAATGACAGAAACAGTCGAATGGGCCTATGAAATATAACCCATTGTGTTCGGAATGGGGGTATTTAGTTGGGGACGATAGTCGTTGGGTTTGGATTGGAGTTCGTATTAGAAAACCCCTTTTTAAAATTCTATCTAACTCTCGGCCAATCAGAAAATTTATAAAAAAACAAAAGTTGGATTCTCTCTCCCCGACGTCGACTGAAGGCGGAAAAACTTTCTCCCCTTCCCATCAATTTTCCAGCCGATCCATCGCGAATTACCACTTGACCCAGTTAAGCTTTTTGTAGATCTTCCCGAGCTCTTCAAATCCATCTAAGCCACGCCCCTCCTCGTCGTTCCTACCTCCAGAATCATGCCTCCAAAGTCCGCCACTTCCAGCCGCCGCCGCCGCTTCCTGGCCAGATCGAACTGGACCCCACCACCCTGCGCCTGAATCCCTCTCCTCCCTCTACCTCGTGGTGAAGTCCGATCGTGCAACTGCTACACGGTTTGATCATAAAATCGAAACCTAGTTTTGAACAACAGTGAAGGTAACAGCATATATTTTATTTTATTGTTTATAGCACTTTAATGCGCTACGGTTTTTGATTTCACTGTAAAAATCATTTTTTTTGTATGTTGACGAAATCCGGTGAAACAAGAGACAGTGGACTCGTGTGGACGTCTTCTACGTTCTAGAAGAGACCACATATTTTTCTGAGCCTTCTGCCATTTTTGGAGGAGTGGAACCCAATGTGAGATTTCTAAATTATAAACGATATGGATAACAACGATGTATAAATTATATAGTCGATGTATGAGTTATATAAGCATTGTACACCTCATGTATAAGTTGTATGTTCGATGTATAAGTTATATATGCGTTGTAAAATTGATATATGTGTTTAAATAAATTAAAATGATAATTGAAGTGAATCGAAATATATTTATATATGAACGTATATATATATATATACACACACACTCCCCTCGTCCACAGACCATGGACGATAAATATTGGTTGTGATATTGTTTGGATTATTGGTTGATGTGAAATTTGGTGAATATCATGAGTGGTTGAATTGAAATGATTGATTGTGATTGAAATCCCAATAGGATTAGTATATGGGGAAATTCGCCTGCGTGCGAACTAGATATTGAAAATCCCCATTGTCAAAAACCGTGATGGTTTAAGGTAGAGCGAGGAGCCGTACTAGGAACGGTGCCGATTTTAACTACCCTGCCGTTATGCTGCTGAAATTTTCAATAATATTCATGTGTTAAAATTGTTTTCATGTGTTGAAACTATATTTGTGTGTTGAATAGAAATTCATGTGTTGAATAGAAATTCATGTGTTGAATGAGTTCATGTGTTGAATGAGTTCATATATTCATGCGTTTCCTTCTAGCTAGGAGTTGTGTCGGTGTTTTTACATGGCCTGACATTTTACTCATGTGGATGATGGATAGCGAGGCACCTTGGATATATCGGTCGATCCGGTATCGATGGAGTCATTGGGATCATTTACACCCCATAGGGCGGGGAAACGCAGTGTTCAGGCATTTTAATCCACATCGGTGGACCGGCCCTGAAGATTCAAGGGTCACTCGAGCTCTGATCCTGAGACATGGTAGGATAGATTGTCTCGAATTCGGTAAGGACTATCTTTTGCCTTGGTTCATGATGGAAATCCAATTTACAAATAAGACACCGTGCGGTTTTGATTGTATATATATATGGCGACATGAAATATGGTACCCATGCCGTCTATGATTGATAGTTATGATTGAAATTGTTCTTGAAATATATAAACACTAGCAATAATATCAATTGATTTGTTTTGCTCGTATCAAGCATATTTTGGCCATTATAAGGTAAAACTCTATCCTCCGGTTTGTGTTGCATTGTGTGATGGGAACTGAGTCTTGTAATGGTTTAATTTTTATAAAAAGCATTGCGATGGTTAAAGATTCCCTTGTTTTAAAGCACTGGCAATCCAATGGAGTAAACCCGTTCGACGAAAGTGGCGTGGTCCTGTGATTAGCCATATTTGAAAATGTGTTAAGTAGATTTCTCATACCAGTCCCATGATTGACTCGTACTTTGTTTCACTTGCAATCTCGGGTGACCCAATTTACACACGGGCAGCCTTGTATTCAGGTTTTATCAGGCTCTTTCTGGATAGCTGGAGCTGAAGATGGATTCTATCATTTATCTCTTTTTATGTTGTTCAGCTCCTGTTGTGCATATTATGTTTTCTTTTCCGCTGTAGACATTTTATGTATAGTTGAACTGTATTTTGTACTAAGTATGATCCTATATACTGTGTAACTCTGATGATTTTATTTATCCAGTGTATTCTATTGTACATTATTTGGTGTATTTATTTATTTTTGTTCTGCTGTTATCTGTTTATGTGTTATATTCCATAGATTACACTTGCCACCGTCTTATGGGGTTTGGGGTCATCACAAACGTGCTCTTTTTCCGTGAACAATCACCTTTGCGTTTATCACGGTAATGAAGTTTTCAAGTTTGTTATAGCCATTTGAAGGCTCAACTTGGTTGGTCAGGGAAACCCTTGCATAGGCTAAACCTTTGATTTAAGATTATGACGAATTTTTGGTATGTTTACGAAGTGAGCATTATTAAATTTCTTTAATGCGGTGGTAATGCCCCCATACCAAAAATTTTCGCAAACTTTAAAGGTTAGGCACGACAGTTTGTGATCGACTTCATTTGGAACCTTTTGGTTATGTGTTTTCTCCATTGTTGAATTTCTTGGCATGATCATGACTAACGGTTTCCGGTCTAGTCGATCCAACTCATACCTTTAGGTGGGGATGAATTTCTGTTTTTGTATCCATGCTCGAGAGGTCTTATATTTTGTATATTCAACCATTTTTCTCGCTATCCTGGTAATCAAGGCCCTTTGGAGATTAGATTTAAACATATGCCCCGAAGAGGTCTTGTTTTTCGTTCCTCTGAAGTGGTATTTGTAAACCCGTTATTCGTTGTGACTGAATGACTCAGCCACTTGTAGAATTTTTAGGGCACCTCCGATAAGGTCTTTCGGTCCATCACTAGTCAAATTTGGAAGACCCGGCTTATGATCGAATGCCCCAGTAGGGGTCTTTTAAAGTCCGTCAATAACTGGATTTGGAAGACCCAGAATAAATAGTTGTGTTTGGAAGACCTAACAACCAATTGGATACCCCCAAAGAGATCTTTTGATGCCTAGTGTTTATATCGCTATCCAGCCATGTATTAATGGCATCGGCGATGAACCGAGTGCCCCTCAGGGATGTCTTTGGTTTATAAGCCCAGTGTTTGTCGCAATCCGGCCATGTATCAATGGCATCGACGATTGACTGGGTGCCCCTCGGGGAGGACTTTTTTTAGTGCTGCATTGTTTCACGAGGCAGACGCTAGTTCATTCATCGGGATTTACCACGATTTGTCAGAATTTAGGGCCAGAGACCTTGTAATTAAGAAGGTGCCCCTTCGGTGAAACTTACAACTTAGTTTGTAATCTTAACGCTACATCATTTGACAGTTCAGTTTTTGGTTTCCCTTATTTACCGGGTTGTGCCCCCACACCTTCGTATTTGTTGCGAATAATATTTTGAGTACTGACCAATGGGTGCATGAGCTATCCCAATCGGGATGCGCTTCAATGATCACCAGGCTCTGCTAGGTTCTCCCATTGATGAGATAGGAGTTGATTGGGATCATCCATTGTCCTGGTTTTATGATGGTGCCCATGATTTGGCCAATCTCCTTCAATCTTGGTATGGTTTATTGTACCCTAGGAACTCGGTAGTTTCAGACTCTTCGGAGTTCGAGTTGAATATATGCCCCCACCTTCACTGCTGGATGTCGCTTTTTGGTAGGTTTCTCCACGTGGTGTTGCATGCTGTTGAATTGTTCCATGAGGCAGACACTGGTTTTTAATTAAGTGCTCGTTTTAATGAGCGATCTTGGTTATAAAACCAGTGGCTTGGACCCCGCCTCTCATGAGGTACTTCCTTTGATGGATAATGCAATAGATGACGTCTGAGTTATCATGGTTTGAATGCATGGCAAGAGTTGCATGATTTCACTAGTTCATGGTGGGGCAAGGTTCATTTGAGTAATCTGCAATATTCATCCGATCATTAGCGATTCTTTTTCAATTTGTTTTATTGAAAATTTCATGAATATAAGATTGAAATAAGAATGCATTAGTAAAAAAGTTGATATCCTGTTACAACTCCTTCCTTTTATCATAGGAGGTTTACAATTATAAGGAAATATATAAGTTTCCCCTGGGATGCGAAGAGTGCATTATGCAGAGAAATGCAGCAATTGGTCAAGACTTCTGGAATCTGAATTCCATCAACAATCTTTAAATTGCAATTCTAATTTGATAATACTTGATTGATCTTGAAGGGATCATGCTAGTTAGGTTCAAACACTCCTGTCCTAGCCATTTCCAGTTTCATGACGAGATCTCTGACTCCCAAAATATTTGGTTGGATTTTCGTGTGGAAATGTCTAGCTATCATTGGATGAATGGATGCCTCTATATCTGTAAGGATTGCTGAATCTGTAGAGCTATATTTCAGAGTATCCAAGTGACCTTCCATTCTCCCTCGGGTTCGGTTAGCTATGCAAGAATTTCTTGTCATGGTACCGAGCTTTGGAGTCGCTATATTCCATGCTTCCTTGAATATGTTGTTTGATAAGAATGTTTTAGCATCTTTTGTTTTGGTAGTTTATAGGCATAACTACTCCTTGAACTTTTTGGTTAGATCAGTGAACCAGTATATGGACTTAGGTAGAGGCTTCATGAACCATAATGGCACAGCATCTTCTAACTAGAGAGGAAAGCATGTGCGCCTCACCTCGTCCATTGCCTTAGCCGTTTCATTTTCCACTCACATCTGAACATGGGGTAGTTACGATCAATAGGGCCGTTGTACGGAGGTAGGGCAGGAGGAGTGAACTTCCTTGGGCATTCTGCATGAAGGACCCTTTCGATGAATGGAATTCTACTAGGAGAGAAGTCCCATTCCATTTCATCATCATCGCGTGCTTGATTCTCCTTGATGATCTGTTCGGTCATGTCTGTGATATACTCTTTAGTGTTGTTTTGTTGCAAGGCTAATTTCTATTTCTTTACTGGATCGTTGTCTTGGCAATACATCACGGTTCAAGAATCGATGAAGTGCCCCTTGTGCGGGACTAGCAATATTTCGATTATTTCGATTGGAATGACTTCTTGCACGTGAATCGGTGCCTTTGACTTTGGCTACATCTTTTTTGTTTGTCCCACCATCAATATTTTCCGTATCATTGTGGTGATTTTGATTAGAAGCTACCGAATCCGCGTTCTCTTCAAGTTTGACATGGATCTTTTGAGGAGGAGTGGGATTGGCTTGAGCGCTTAGAAGAACATTCATTTTGTTCATGAGAGCCTAATTAACATCCATTAAAGCTTTATTTGAAGTTTCCATTTGAAATGAGATCGATTTGGATGACGTTGAGCTGCTTAGTGCATGGAGATGACGATATGTCAACTTGCATAGTCGAAGGTTGTCGGAGATGAAGATGTAGGATGGAAAGAATGATTAGTTAAGGTGATTTCCATTCAACTTCGAATCAGACTTGAACCATGGTGATGTGACACGAGGACCTAGTTCCAGGTTATGCTTGATAGTACAAATGATATTGGACTGAATTGTGAAATAATATATTCTCCATTCTCATGCAAGGCGATGGTGATTTAGCTTTGTAGTTTCATATTCAAAATGTTGTCGAATAACAATCACGTAACTGGCAAGAGAAATAGATGCGGTTTAGGTGCTTGACTGGCAACTCAAATGCAAGTTTCATGCTCATACCTGCAACTTTTTCGAAAGAACAATGATGCGTAAGTTGTAGACGAAATCCAAGATGAAAGTTACAAGCCGATCTATATTGTTGCTGAGGTAAGCCTATGTTGATCATGCCTCGGTATAACTTGGTGCTACCTATTCAATCAACTTCAATCTTATGACAATAGCTTGATTTTTATTTCTTGAGATAATGCACAGTCTTTAGATGGCCAATTTGAAGGTGCAAACGACATGATGCACCCTTGACATGGCTAGCCTAACGACTCGAGAGTATTTCACGTCTTGACTTGACATGCGCCATGACTTAGCCGACATGCTTTATGTCAGAGTAGCCTCAACATGTAATGGACATCCCAACTTGTTAACATGCGACTTTATGCATGTGTACTCTCTTTATTATAACAATCTGGGCTGGCCGTAATTGTTTCACCTTTTATTCTCACGTACTATTCATTTTTACACATAACAATGTTCCACCTCACATACGATACACGACATGGTTATTTCATATGTGATCTGCGACATGATTTCACTATGCCATGATTCATGTCCCATGGCCTACTTATACGCTCATACTGGTGACATGGATCTGTTCCTTAATTTGCTCCCACTTCATTTGACAGCCTTGTCAACATGTTGGGACAACAAGGCCTCTATGTAACGGCTCGTGGTAGTGTTTACATCTTAGGAATCGAATCATGTCGTACAATTGTCATGGAGATTTGCAGGATTAGTTCACATTACGTTGACGACGTGATTTCATCAACCTTGCATGTCAATGCTCACGATTGTCTTGAGTTGCACCTACACATTGCGACATGAATTTGAAAGAGTGCTCCATGACGCAGAACGACATTGATGTCTTGACTATGCAATGACATGGTTCCTCATGTATTGATATCATGGCGCACTGAATGACATGGACGACTTACACTATGAATGAGAATGATGTTATATTATGGTGCAGTAAACGCATTAGTACCATGTTGTGAGATGATTTGAATCATGTCGGAACATTAGCTTGTACCATGTCGAGCTGATGTCCTTTATAACAAGTTGTGTGAACATCTTTAAGTTGTGGACGACATGAATCATCTGTTGATGACCTGATACTTCAGCGCCATTTAGCTCAGTGGATCCATCACACTTCCTGAGATTTTTCTGGCACTTTCTGGAATTGGATGGTTCAACCATCGTACATATCTGATAGCACCATTAACTTTAGCTCATAGTCTCATTCTTTCAAAATGTGTAGTGTCAATGTTTGTAATGAACACATTCTTTGATTATACTCTATGTAACAACAACTTCAAGCTATGTAACGTGATTCCGCGGTCTTTTACTTAGCATCAAATCCCTGTGTTTCCATTATGTATTATGTAGCCAATGAATGAAATGTGATTTTGAGCTCTAAGTCATTGTCTATCTCAAATTTTTATTTATGCATTTCATCATCTGAATCATGACGTTCGAACATGAATCATTGTTGCGAAATCAACTTTGGCTATGGGTCCTTAAATGAGACAAATCGCCAACTACAATTGTCTCTAATATTTTCTTAAGCACTTGAAAAATTGAAGATGATGAACATTTTTGGATCTAGCCTCTGAACTTTGTGAATTCCAATAAGAAAATTGGATCCTATTTTTCACCATGAAGTTTTCTTCTCGGTAGAGTATGAACGCGGCCCAATGGTGGGCGCCAAATGTTGAAACCGAAAATCAATCTCAACACCAAGGGTGTGAGATCACACTTTACCAATTACTTAGAAATTAAAAGGGCCACGATCGCAAAATGAAAGGAGAAAAAAATTTAAAAGACATGGAGTTTTTATAGTGGTTTGATTCACAATGATTCTACGTCCACTTTTCAACCACTTCTCATTATTACGGAGAGGATTACATGGTTTATGATCTCATACATCTTGTTCGTTACACATAATCACTTTTACAATAATTCTCCACTTTTTTGCTCTCTTTTCGCTTTAGATCCCACTTAGATTCGAGAAGGAACGGATTGGATCATGTGATTATATATTTTTCCTTGGCTCCGTCATGAAAATGTTGTTAGATCCGTGCTTTGAAGAGGAGTAATATCGGTTGAAGATCACTTGGAGAGGATCGGAGTGTGAATTATTGGTGCTCGGAGAAGGAGAGATCCATTCCATGTTGGAGAAAGATGGAGAGACTTTTTGTGGCCATTAATGAAGCTTCGGAGAGACTTGGAGTTTGGCGGCACTTCGTCGTCGGAATGAATTTCCCCCGATTCCAAGTAAATTATGGGGGGTATTTATAGGGAGTTTTGGTGAGGAGTGTCACACGTGTAATTACCCAGTTCCTGATGGCGCCAACCATGTATTTATGCTTTATAGCTGGCATACGGTAGCTGCCAAGGACTTGGTTAATACCTGCGACTTGAGTGCTTATGCGACACAGACTATGAAATAGGTCCTGCGACATAAATGAGAATAACGACTTGATGCTTCTGTATAAAATCCAACTGACTCAACACACGGCAAGCTAGTAAAGCTGGTAGCTTGACACCTTGATTACGTTTTCATATGTCTCCCACGTTGTTAGCACGTGGCTTTTTGATAGGAATTATTTAAACAAGCATAATCCCTGCCCAAATAGAATACCATGAAGATGTATGCAGCTTAACTTAAGTTGGTCAAAGTGACTTAAGTGCTCTTAATATCCAAACGACTTGCTACTACCGACATAAGTAAGCTGACAATTGACGGCTTGAGTATTCCATGAAATGATGTGCTCTGTTCTGGACCAACGACATGAACTCCATGGCATAAACTCCATCAATCGAATTGCCTCTCGACATGATTTCTTGAGGATTGATTTTATGCATCATGAATCAGCTTTATACCACATATATAACTGGTCTTTCTCATGTAGCTATTCACTTTCATTAAACACGTGAATCAAACTTTGTCAATGTAATAGGCCATTGGCAGCCTAAGAATGCCGTGTGGCATCATCTAAGCATGTTTACGGCATGGCTTCAGTTTCGGCATGCTTTTAGGATACAAAGATATGCTTTGGGTCATTTATGTTTTGCGCCATGCTTTATAAATAGGGTCTAACGATATGAATCACATCGACTCCCGGCTTTTAGTGGGAACGGTCTGAAAATTTGTATCACATTTCATTCACATTCAAATGAGTTTATCAACCTGTTGGAGATAATGGTTCACAAGCTGGGTAAATAACAAATGAGCCATACCTCCGTGTTTTCACTATGCCACGTCAGCTGTACTATGGGCAACCTGACAGTATCAATGACTTAAGGTTAGAAATGTTCTACGACTTGCTTTACGTGAGCATAATGACATGGCTTCTCCGATATGGTGTGCATTGTTTCAACGACATATGACTTGGGCTGTTCTTTTTCATGCTGACGCGGCTAGCTTATTGCGATCTGTCATCTACATGGTCCAATTTCATGTCGTTTTCAATGATATTATATGACATGTGTTCTTGTAAACGTAGTGTTCTCTAGTTGCATTCCCCAGTTGCTTACATGCTTTTGTTGTATGAATTGCATGTACGATTTCCCTAGGCATGACCTGCCTTGCGACTTGATCAAATTATGTGAAAACATCTTGGTTTTGCAAGCCGTCGGAATGACTTAAATGATGCACGGCATGACCACCTGCTTGGTTTTGTTCAGCAACTGGAACGACATGAATGGGATTTGTGACTTGAGATGCCTGCCTTATCTTCTTAAAGCATGAACACTTGAAGATATACGAAATGAATTGTTGAACGCGATGGTATGTACTTGCCTATGTACAGCATGGACCATGTCACGCTAGACGCCATAAAACCATATCGCATTGAACAATTTTTTCACTAAGTCGTGTAAACGACTTTGAGTCGTGTCGCCAGAATAACATGGCACTATGTCGTAAGGACATTTTTTGTGAATCTGCCTGGTTCGTTGTACATTGCATCGCCACCGTATTTTTTCTGCTTCGCGTTTTGACGGGGTTAACATTACTCTTTAGGATATTCCTAATCCTATCTCTGATGAATTCTATCGTTTGGTTCTAACGTGCCTTATTCTCGAGCTTGTTAAACCCAAGCTCTGATATCACGATGAAACGACCCAAACTTCCCTTTATGGGAAAACCCAGATTGCTTTGAGAACATGATGCATCAGAACACAAATAGTAGAACATTTCATTGTTGTTACAACAATTTACATCAGAGTACAAGAATATCAAAGAATAAATAATATACAGTGGAAAATAAAGATCAGAAATTTACAAATTTTGAAGCACCGAAAAAATATAATACATAAGAATAATGTACTATAGAAATCAACTATAACCACAACTCAATGAGATATACGGATAAAAAGCTTTCTGAATATAGCTCCAGCTGTAATCCAGGATCCTATGAAAAGTAATATCTACGAAAACCAAAACTACTAACTGCCCGTGTGGAAAATATGGGCACCCAGAGTTTAGGTAGAAAAATTAGACTCCGAATCAGTCATGGAACTGGTGTGAGAACTAAAATAGTTATTAACTTTTATTTTAAAGTCAGGTAAATCACGTGACCACGCCATATAACATGGAATGGGTTTATCTCCCATGAATACCAGTGCATAAAAATAATTGCGCAATGCTATAGAGAAAAATGAAGCTATTATAAGACTCAGGTCCCATCACACAATGAACGCAGTCGAGGATAGAGTTTTCCTTTATAATAGCCAAATATGCTTAATACGTGAAATTTCATCTTTTATTATTACTATAAGTGATGAAATCAACTTCAAATATAATGTATCAATCATAGGCGACGTAGGTACCAATATATTACGTCGCTATATAGGTTTACAACTAAGACCGTAAAATCGTGTATTGGGAAATGGATTTCCATCTATGAACCAAGGCAAAGGTTGGTCTCCTTACCGATTCAAGACACACTAGCAATGCCTCAAGATCTCACCTAGGGGAACCCTTGGATCCTGTAGAGTAGATCATCCGTCGATGATTAATTATACCATAAACTATATGTTAGCTAGTTCTATCGAACCTCCAAGATGGGTCTATAATGTCGACCACTCTAGAGCCACTAGGGACTCAAATCATATCCGAGGTATCTCGCTTTCCACTAGTAAAATTTCCAACATCCACATGAGTAAACAGTGTGGGCTCCATACCATGACTTACTCGTGGCTAGAAATTAACATATGTCCATTTCCCTGTGCTCCCTTATCCCGTTTCCGGTTCATATCGGAGGTGAAGCTCGTGAATTAACGCCACACAAAGCAATGTGTTAGCCTGCTTTGTGACAAGGCTACCCAAAGCAAAGATCATGTTGACGCACTTCTGGGTAAATGCTGTCACATATGGAATCTCCGGATAACATCACTCTCCGGCATTGGAAGCATCGTCAGAAGACACAGGGAAGTTTGGTCAAAATCACAACATCAGTATAAAATGGCCCGAAACCCCTATCAGACTACCTCATTTGGATATACTCACATCAAATACTTGTAGCCCTTTGAATTAGCTTCAAGAAGAGCTTTTGTTTGGTCCAATTGGTCTTTCGGTTTGAAATTTACATCCATTTCCGTGAACGCATGCAGAAATATGGAAAAAACCTACATTTTGGCATTTTTGAAGATCGGATCGTGACCACCCCTTGGGGTATGATCGTGACCACCCCCCGGGGTCGGATCGAGACCACCCCTGAGATCGGATCGGGGCTACCCCAGGGGTCAGATCGTGAACATACATGCTGACCAATCCGGATCGTGACCATACATGCTGACCAATCTAGTTCACGACATGCAGATTTTGACCTATTCTCAAGGCTATGATCACTCCTACTTTCCCAGATCATGTGCCACGTGTCCTACTACGACCCATCACCATATGAGCTCTCCTACAGCTATAAATACACCTCTAGAGGGCATTTTCAAAGGATTTTTGGCATCTAAACATCCATGGCTGCCATGGCTAACACTTCCCAATGAATAACCACCATCTTCCTCAATAAAATCAATGAATTTAGAAAGAATTATTCATTGAATTCGGATGATTGAGAGACAATCTTTATTGTAATTGTAATCTGTGAACGAAATGAGAAAATATGAAGTGGACGTAGGCTCGTTAATGCCGAACCACTATAAAAATGTTGTTGTCTTGCTTTTTCTCTTATTTTTCTATTATTTATTCATGTCCTATGCTCTAAATATGACAATTTTGGTGTTAGGACCATTTTTTGGTCTAACACTATGCTAATTGAAGTTGTGTTTTGATCACCAACCACAGGACTCTACTTTTCAACAAAAGCCTTAATCATTTGCATTTCAGCATGCCACACTGTCATTTCATACCGTACCACTGATTTCCACCAATATATAACCTCTAAGCTTGTGCGTCTTAGAGAAGGGTGTTAAGCAAGAGAATAAATTCTCCACTAACAAACAGATATATATTTAGTAGAGATCAACAAATACAGTATAAAGAAATACAATGTCAGACATACTATCCATTTGCAAATCCGTTCTGGGTCTGAACGAAACCGGAGGCACCTTATTCCTCATCCCATATGTCCAATACAAGAGAGAGGCCCTCGCATATCCGATCGATCTCCAAGTCCGTTTAGACGATCACCACTTATTACCTTTTCTTGGGTGTACATCCCAATCAAGACATCAGTAATCATCTAAAAGATGTGAAGAACTCTAGTCTTCAACCACTATGTTCATCGTCGACTTTCAATCGTCATATTAACTATTCAGAATGGGTTAAACCCGGTCTTTTTGAACAATTCGCGTATCTTATAATCAAGTGCTATAAAAACACATCATACGCCTCATTCCAATTCAGAATATTCTTTTATTCAAATATTCACATCTTAAGGGAAAGATTCCCATTAATTTTATCAAAGATATTTTTTAAATTTTCACATTAATCCTTCTTTTTATATCGTTTTCAAAAGATTTTATTCACTAGTCGGGATTAGTGAACCTTACCAATGTAACCATTTATTTTATTAACCCAATCCCAACCTATTCATCGCATGGAGAAAAACTGGTAGTATTCCATATATAACACCCACTTTGTTATCGGTAAAATTAATAACCATTTCCCGTTCAAATCTAATTAATATTTAACTATCGCTCGGAGTAAAACTGGTGGTACTCCATTCTCGTTCATTTCATGAATTCAATAAATTTAATTATCCCATTCTCATTCCAATCTAATTAATGATTCATTAAAACTCTAGTTCTATTTTAATCTCAGAAATTGTTACTTAATGATTATTCAAATTTAAGAAATTAATCTTATCTGTAACTGGATTAAAGAAGTAATGTCATTTAAAACACAGTTCACAATAAACCCAAATCAGCTTCCATTAACTACGAAATCTTCACGGAAAACAGATCAATATATAATCGATATAAATTTCTGTATCCAATCAATACTATAAATGGAATAATGACAAAGCCTTTTAAATTCCATATATCGTAACGGTCTTCTTTCACAGAAGCTCATCTCGATTATTACCAAATCGAATTCCATTCAATTCCAATTTAATATATTAAATTGGAAAACTTTACTTTGGAAATTTTCCGTTAAACCTTAATAAAAAGATTTATAAATCCTAAGTCATCTCTTCACTGTTGATTCGGTTAAAGATCAAGTGTTATTTAAATCATCGTTCACGATAAACCCAAAAATCCGATTTCAATTCAATTCCAGTTAAATATTAATTAATTGGTAAACTTCTCTAAATCTTATTTGAAAGATTTATTCTTTTCTCATCGGGTTTAGGAATAGTGTTAATAAAGACACCATTCACGACTAACCCAAAATCCAATTTGATATTAAATACAAGGCTCTGAATAGAAATTATATTGTCTTATATTCAATATCAAATTCTGAAACCAACAAATATCGTATTGGGAATAACAATATGTATATATATATATATATATCTTCCAAATTCCTCAGCAATTTCCGTATAATCACGGAATCCAATTTCGAAATATCCGAAGATAATTCCCGTTCCAAATCCATTCCAATTTATTTGTTGGAAAATTCTGGTTATATTAAAACTATTTATAAATCCATTTTGTTATTTCTAAAAATAACTGGATTTTTATTCTAGTTTTTAATTAGTTCATTTCGATAAAAATATATTTTTATCCTTTCAAAACTAGAAATTTTCATTCAAATTCTTTCCAGATCATATATTATGAGTTTACATGATTTTTCAATATTTTTAATAATATTATTAAGGCCCGTACAGTCGGTTTCTAGTAACGGCCACCGAACTGCATCCACAACGACCTTTTCTGAAATTGATTTTGGCATAATTCCAAATCCAACCTTTCAAATATAAATCTCTTACATCCACTGGAAAGCTCATTTCAATGTAAACCCAAGGGTTCCAGTTTTAGGAGAATACGACGGTCGGATCTCCTGTAATGTTAATTCGAAGTCAATGGCCGAAATTCGCAACGGTCGCGGCGCGGCGCGTTCTATTCAAACCATTAATATATATATATATATATATATATATATATATATATATCGTTGAAAACTTATTTTATAAATTCGTTTTAAAAACGATTCCCACTTTCATTTCAATTTTAAATCAAAACTGAATACTCCTTATCATTACAATATTTAAATGATAATATATTCAAAATATCATATTTTGAAATCATTTCTGTTAGATCGAAATTTGGACCTAACACCCAAATTGTTATGAACAGTAGAGAATTTCAAATGAAGAACAAGGAAAAAGAAAATAACACTCTGAATTTATAGTGGTTCGGCGTTAACGAGCCTACGTCCACTTTATATATTATTGATTATGCTTTAAAAGCTAATACAACAATGTTTTCTCTCAATATTTCAGTAGTTTGACAACAATGGTGGATTCAGTACTCAATATTGCCAAAAAGATCCCCAAAAATGTCAAGCTCTGGGCTATTTATAGCTGATTTTGTCAGGCGGATCGTGGACACGTGGCACGAATCCCGATAGCATCGGATCGCATCGCCACCGTTGGAGAAACAGTCAAATTAGCCGTTGTGGACAGGTGTCGTAATCTGCTTGAAAATCGGATCGTGCAGATGGGGAGAATTGGTCCAGATGACGGTTAGGGACACGTGTCGCCAGATCCGTGCGATTCGGATCGCTGAAGACCGGCTCGCGCTTGAACAGGTCAGAGGGTTCGCCATGCACCAGGGGATCGGATCGGTTCGCTCAGGGTAACAATGTAAGTTTGGATCGGATCGCCTGGATGCGTCGTTCGCTGATGAGATGGGGGCGAGACGATGGTACGCGATCCAATATTGTACGAGACGATGGTATGCGATCCGACGGTGGGCGAGACGATGGAGTGCAATCCATTCCTTCATATTTTTGGGGAACGTGGTTTCCTGTTTTCCTCTTACGAATGATCCTGGGTGGCTTGGTCAAAAAGCGAGCCAACATTTTGCCCCCTCGAAGTATGTTTTATCGATGATGGAACATGCTTCAAAGATCCTAATCTACCTTTTCTTGAAGGGACGTAAATCAACAGTCGCATTGGTTCAAATCAACGCATTCATGAATCGGATCGCCATAGAGCGCCACGGTCCGAGTGGTCACGTGCTCGTCTCGAGCTGAGTATCTAGGCCTTTGTGCGAGAGGAGGCGGACTTTCCTTCGAGTCGTGTCGGGCTTTGAGTTTGGTGGGCCATCGTTTGAGGCGGTCCGTGGGCTTCTATGCGATACAAGCTTTGGATCGTGGCCTGCATGATGTTTCGTGGACCGAATAGGACAAAGAAAGGGAGACAAACGGTCTCCCTCTTTGCCTATATAAGCCGACCCTCTCCTCTTTATTCCCCTTCTTCTTTCTCTCTGCCGAATCGTCTCGCGTTATCGAAGAACGAACCCAAATTTCCCAAACCTTCAAAAATCCGAGCAATCTCTCAATTTTTAGAAAGGTAACTTCATAGAAAACATTCTCATTTGTGAACGCAGCACTTTCCTGAATTTTTACGACTGATTCGAGGGAGAAACGGTGGAAATCCGCAATTTTCTGAAGAAATCACCAAGTTGCCATGGTCATCGGGCGTAGAGCTCGGAATTCGAGGATGAGAAGGAGAGGAGGAAAACGAAGGAGGCAGAAGGAAAGGGAAAGCCGATTCGGTTCGTGGTCAAGGATAGAAGACGAAAGCGAGTGGCGAGACGATAGATCGAGGTGGCAGCAAAGGGACGTATCGTGGGGGTCGCAACGGTTCGTGAGGGAGCGATCCTTCGCCCGACGATTCGATGGGGGTGATTCCCCCGTCCTGCGATCCGAAAGGGGCGATCCCTCTGCTTCGCGATCCGACTCATAGCTGACGATACGAAGAAATTTCAGGCTTTAATCAACGCCTTGTCACTATAAAACTCTGAACAGTTAGGATAGAGCCTTGACGTTGGACTTTCTGGACTAAATGGCCTCATAATTTGACGGCATACGGCGATTAATGCTTTGATGATCTTGATTACTTTCACGCTTTATTTTAAATGCACACACGAGTGCACACACCAGCACTTGCACACACGGGGGATGGGTAGTGTTAATCTCATCGGTCATGTTTTCCCGTCCTAGCAGCAATGTCGAATGACCACTCTTCTTCAAGATCTGTAGCAGAAGCGGAATCCGAGACTCCTGAACAGTACAATTCCGAAATTCCTCCAATCAATCCGGGAGGTGAAGATTCTGGATCTGAGTACGAAGCCACAGAATCAGATCCGACGGAAAGTACTTCATCCAGCAACGATTCTGAGACTGATGAGCGAGCTCCTGACGAGATCCCAGGCGCACTCGCGATAGATAAATTTTCTGATTCTTTAGCATCCAAGCTTGACGAGATAAGACTTAAAAGAATCTGCTTAAGACACGGCATTCCTTGGGACGATGTCTTAACGCCTGGAAGCGAAGATAGACCCCACCTAGCACCGGAAGGGTATATGGCGATTAGTCGAACAATGTGTCTAGTAGGAGCTATCCCTCCGTTTCCCCCGATTGCCATCGAAACTTTAAGACGACTAGGCATTGCTCCGATGCAGCTTCATCCAAACGCCTACGCATCTCTATACTCACTATATGTTGCATATGCGGAGATCCTGCATGCCGAACTTAAATTCAAAGATCTGGTATTTTTCTTTCTTTTCAAGCACCGTTCTTCGGCAACTCCAAACTTTTCTTTCTTCGAATCAGTGGCGAACAGAAAGATTCTGTACGATGGGTATAGCAATATAGGGGACCCTAAATCTGATTGGTTTTATATAAGGAAACAGGTCGGATGCTCACGAAGATGGCTCAAATCAAGTAAACTTCGTTCTTCTAATCGAACATTTTGCTCAAGGAGTCTAAGTATTAACATTTTTTCGCCTTTTTCTTTGTCTTGAACAGATCATATCTTCCCGAAAACGGAGGGTCCGTTATATGACCATCGATTATCCATTCTTTCACAGAGCAGATCCGACTTTCTAAGGATCAAAAAATGCATTACTGATGACAATCTTCACAAGCATCGTCTTCTAGACAGAAGATTTGGACTTGGCACTGGCGGCAAACCTTATAAGTATGTGCCCCCAACGGAAGGAGAGGGAACTTCGCAAGCGGCAGAGACAACTAAGTTTCGCAAGAGCCCTTCTCCGATAGTCATCCAAGACGATGAGGACCTGAACGTATACAGAGGGGATGAGGTCCGCGATGACGTGTCCAAGGAAATTCCTATTTCTGCTCCGATTGAAACCGTTGCTCCCGATGACTTGACAGAAGAGCAGTTATTTGACGAGCTGAATAAAATCCCTCTACCCGATATTGTATATACAGAAAAAGACTTCGGACAGGAGCCTTTCTTCTGCTTCCGAAGAGGCGATCGCTTCAACTAGGGGACGAGAAACTGGTCAGATGAGCCTGTCTCCAGGCCCGGGTCTGTTAGGGGGAATTATATGGGATGCACACATCACACACGCTGTCTGACCCTGCACTATTATATCGTGGGTATTCAAAGTTTTAATATACTCTTTTCTTTTTTGCAGGAACGATGTCCCGCAGGAAATCTTATTCGTATCGTTCTCTCCGTGAGGGCACACCCAGCCTTCGCCCAGATACTGAGCGCCCTCGCGGTCCTCCTCATAGGCCGAGTTCTTCGCAACCTCGATCTCCACCCAAATCAACCTCTACCAGGCCTTCGAGTCATCCGACAATTCCGACCGGGGGAAAGACACTTCCAAAAGAGTTGACTCCTCCAAAGAGTGCACCTTCCCACAGTCGGTCTTCCAAAAGGCGTCACGAATCCAAAGATAGGGACAAAGATTCATCCAAAGAAACTGAGAAGGAGAGAAGTGACATTTTCCCCACCAGCCAACCAGAGTTAGCTGCCCCCGGGTCACGGGATTATGTCCATGGTCCCGAGATCCAAGGTAGGCTGGAAAAGCTGCGGGAACAATTTCCAGGCATGTTCTTTGACAGGATGGTCTTTGTTCCTGCCTTGGAACCGGTCCCTAAAAATTGGGATGATGAAGTTATCGGGCACATCCAGCACGCAGCCAGGCAATATGAGATGATGAAAAAGCACGCAGTTAACCTTTCGGAAGTCATCCGAAAACTCGAAGTAGAAGCACACAGGTCTAAAGCTAAACTTGAAAATAACGAAAGGGCTAGGACAAAATTGGAAAAGGACCTGGAAAATGCTCAGTCTCAACTTGCTTTAGCACGGAGGGACGTTGAAAATTATAAGACTGAATTAGAGAATGCCAAGCAGCGCTTTCATTCAGAACTGGACTCCAATAGCCAAGAAAAAATGGCTCTAAAGAAGGAGGTTGAAGATCTCAAAATGGCCAATATCGAGTTGAAAACAGCACAAGGTCATTTTGAAGCTGAGAAGGCTGCTTGGGAGGTGGAAAAAGCGAGTTTAAAAGAAAGTTTGGCTCTGGCAAAAGCAGAAAAGGTGATCTTGAATGACCAGGTTGCGGACGCGGAGAGACGGGCAGCTCTCGCCGAAAAGAACGTTGAAAGCGCCATTGAAATGGCCACTGCCTCCAACAACAAACTCCTTGCAAGAGAGAAAGAAATCGAGGGGTTTGAGGAGATGATTTTCGATTTCCTTGGCCAGGTTCTCAAGACTCGCAACATCTCGTGGATCCCGGATTACCATGTTACTTTGGCCAACTTATGGGATGCCATTGTGGAGGGCGAAAAACATAGACTGGGGGTCGAAGAGATCAATGAGGATGAATTGATGAAGAGCATCCTAAGAGACAACGAGCCCGAGGACCTGGCAGAGGGTCGTCGCCTAATCTTGGCGGAAATGGAAAAGGAGAGAACCTTGGCTAAAGGTAAAAGCAAAATTGACGAAGGTTCCAGTTCCGCCGCGAAGCCTAAAACCTACGGAGTTGAGGAGTACCATCCTGACGATCCGCTAATCCCTTTGGGCCTAACTCCCGTGGTTGTTGGAGCATCTGGAACTACTCAAGAGGGAGCATCTGCTGAAGGTATCTCTCTCTTTTCCCCGCAGTTTGCTAAAGCAATTGCGAATTGTCGTCGTCTGGCAGAACAACCAATTGAATTAGTAATGTGTGTCTCTCGTAATGCAGGTGGCGAGCCCATCGACAAGGGTGCTGAAAAAGAGAGAGAAGTGGAGGGGGAAGCTGTCCTGCCGGGTGCTGGTATTGATGTCTCAGAGCGGGTCGAGGTCACAACAGTAGAAGGAAGCATCCCGACACCTAGCAACGATGTACCCAAAGACGCTGAGACTATCGAAGCTTTAAAAGACATGGATGGTCGTCATGTGGATGACAAAGAGGACATTACCGGCACCAAAAAGGCCGATGATGATGATGATGAGGAACCCCTGGCCAGTCGAAAAGCCAGACAAGAGAAAGGGTTGGCTTCAAAGAAGGTGGGAGATGAGGCTTTGGACGTAGTCCCTCTTGCAGAATTCGATCCCAAAACTGGGATGATTGTAAAAATCCAGCCCAAATCCATCAGCCGGCAGCTTCACTTTGCAAACCCCGATGACTTCCCGGCTTCCCTTTCTGGCAGAAGCAAGAGGAAAGAGGTGGAAGAGGAGACTTCAGAGGAGTCGGATGTTCCCCTCATAGACAAGCGGAAGAGGAAAAAAGGGGATCCATCTGAAGCCGACAAGGAGAGGCTGGAGAGGCAGAAGCAAGAGAAGAGGTCGAAGCGTAAATAGGATGTTTGTTGTTTGTTGATATTTTGTCTTTAGGTTTTTCACTGGAAAGGAAGTGTAATTGTGAGACTGGCCCTCACTTTTGTTTCTAGGTTGTTTTTCACTTTGTTGATTCGCAGTATATAAACAAGGGTTTATCTCTCCTTGCATCATTGTGTACCTGTATTCAGAGAAACTTTCCATGTTTAGTCATTAGCCAACTATTAATAATTATAAATCAGTCAATCAACAGGGAGAAGAATGTTCATGCTATGTTACACTGTTGTATCATAGTTTAGTATTTGCATATGAGTGCATGGTGCCCCCCAATCAGTTGTTGCCGTAGCATCTGACTGGGGGTTTACTAGGGATTGATTAGTACTGTCGGCAAGTTGTCCCCTATTTCTGAATACGGGGGTATAGGAGATTTCATGGGATAACACTAGTTCAGTCAGCCCTTGTTCCTTTAGCAGGGAACAAGTTCTTTCTCAGCGCTCAATCGGAGACGCTTTTATACTGTCTCTCTCTCTGGAGAGTTAGAGTTTTGCGCTTGGCGATTCATTTGCTCCCCGATCCTTCAGCGGGGAAGGAGTTATTTCTCAGCGCTCAATCGGAGACGCCTTTATACTCTCTCTCTCTCTCTGGAGAGTTAGAGTTCGAGCTCAGCGATTCACTCGCTCCCCGATCCTTCAGCGGGAAAGGAGCTCTTTCTCAGCGCTCAATCGGAGACGCTTTTATACTCTCTCTCTCTCTCTGGAGAGTTAGAGTTCATGTTTCAAGCAGTCTGCAACCATGCATGCTCATCAAACTCATCCTAGGTGTACACTTTAACCCATGCTCCGTGGATTAAAACTAGTCGGACAAGCAGTTGGAGCCTTTGCCAAGGCTTTAGGTTCCTCCGATTAGTCTACGGGGGGAACGGTTGGCACCGGACCTCGAGTACCTGCATTATTCACATTGATTTTCGTAAAAATAAACAGGCAAATAATTTAAAAGTGCAATAAAGGCAAATGACACACAGTATTTTTATAGTGGTTCGGTCGAATCATGACTTACGTCCACTTTATAATCTCTTGCTTTAAGGAATCAGACTGTTCTGGGCAAGTCATGCCCTGTACATAGTTTTTTAACAAAGCAAAAGAATAAATTTGAAACTTCTCATGTTAAATATGGCCGTAAATGTTGGGCATTCCACACTCTGGGGATTTCCTTTCCATCTACGGTTGCCAGCTTGAAGGTTCCATTATCAAGCTTGCTCAGAATAGAGAACGGTCCTTCCCACTTCGCTCCCATATGAGTTGGGGGTGGAAAGACACGTTTCAGAACCAAGTCTCCGGGTTCCCAGGTTCGGGCTCGGACCTTTTTGTTGTAATATCGGGCGACCTGTTGTTTGCATCTCAGGGCACGCAGGTCTGCTTCATCCCTCTTTTCTTCGATCATATCCAGGGACTCAAGGAGCAATTCATTATTGGTCATTGGATCATAATAGGTCACCCGATGAGAAGGTACCTTTATCTCGACCGGGATGACTGCTTCCGTTCCAAAAGCAAGGGAGAACGGGGTATGTCCTGTTGCCGATTTATATGTTGTCCTGTAGGCCCATAGTGCCAAGGGCAATTCATCAGCCCACATGGCTCTAGCCCGCTTCATTCTTCTTTTCAGAATGGACTTAATTACTTTATTTGCCGCTTCGACTTGCCCGTTCGATTGTGGGTGTGCCACGGAGGTGTACCGATTCTCGATGTGGTATCTTTGGCAGAAATTTCTGAATTCAGCACTATCGAACTGAGTTCCGTTGTCTGTTATCACAATCTTTGGAATCCCAAATCGACAGATGATGTTTCTCACGATGAAGTTGATCACTCGATTAGTTGTGATTGTAGTTAGTGGTTCTGCCTCGACCCACTTAGTGAAATAATCTACGGCCACAATAGCGAACTTCGCTCCGCCCCTTGCTATTGGGAGACTTCCTATGATATCGATTCCCCACATAGCAAAAGGCCATGGACTCATCATTGTTTTTAACTGACTCGGAGGCGCTCTAGGTATCTTTGAAAATCTCTGGCACGCATCACATCGTCGTGCATATCTTACTGCATCCTTGTTTATGGTAGGCCAGAAATAACCATGCCGCAATACCTTTTTCGCCAAAGTTTGCCCTCCAGTGTGGTCGCCACACTCGCCTTCGTGGACTTCCTGCAGCACACGTTTAATGTCATCGTGGGCTATACACCGAAGGAGAGGCATTGAAAACCCTTGTCTGTAAAGAATTCCACCTTGCATAACGTATCGGGCTGCTTTACGAATTACTTTACGCCTCTCGCTTTTCTTGGTTGGAAGCGTTCCATCTATTAGGAAATTCTTTATAGGGGTCATCCAGGACTACCTTTCTGGTTCTGTCTCTAGTACCACGTCGATTTCCATCTGATCTATGCTAGGAGACCGAAGTACTTCAACGGGGGCTAGCCCAGTCACTTCAGGATCGTCAGAACTAGCCATCTTTGCCAACTTATCTGCCTGCTGATTTTCCGACCGTGGAATATGAGATATGCTGTAGTGATCAAAATCATTCAGCAGTCCTTTCACTTTCTTTAAGTATAAAATCAATCTTGCACTTTTAGCTTGGAATCTTCCAGTGACTTGATTCACAACTAACTTGGAGTCGCAGAAGATGTTCAGCTTTGTGACGTCTAGTTCCTTTGCAATCTTTAACCCGGCTATCAGAGCTTCATATTCGGAATCGTTGTTAGTGGCCTGAAACTCCATTCGGATGGCGTAGGTTATCAATCGTTTCTCGGGGGTTTCAAGCACTATTCCAGCATCGGATCTTTCGTCGTTCCTAGCGCCATCAGTATACAATCTCCAGGCATTAGGATCGAAAAGTAACTTTGAAGGTTCCACTTCTTCGTTTGCTATATCTTCTTCAGGAACAGTGAACTCTGCTATGAAGTCGGCTATCACTTGCCCCCGAATTGACCGTCTGGGCTGAAAGTTCAAGTCAAATTGACTTAACTCAATATTCCATTTGAGTAACCTTCCAGATGCCTCCGGTCTCTGTAAAACTTGCTTGAGTGGATGATCAGTGTATATGGCGATAGGATGTGCCTGAAAGTAGTGCCGAAGTTTTCTGGAGGCAATCAGTAAACTATACGCCAGCTTCTCTATCCGTGGATAATTACGCTCTGCTGCTGTCATTTTTTTGCTCACATAATACACAGGTCTTTGGACCTTATCCTCTTCCCTTACCAACGCTGAGCTGATCGCATGGGATGACACTGCCAAATACACGAATAAATCCTCGTGATCTATTGGTTTAGATAGAATCGGAGGTTTCTCCAAGTGCCTGAGCAAATTCTGAAACGCTTCTACGCAGTCAGGTGTCCATTTAAAGTGGCGTTTTCCTCGCTTTATTAATTCAAAGAATGGGATGCACTTATCCGTAGCCCTGGAGATAAATCTTCTTAGTGCGGCCACTTTTCCGGCAAGGCTTTGCACATCCCTAATTTGCCTAGGTTCCTGAATGTTTCTGATTGCCGCGATCTGGTCTGGATTGATCTCGATACCGCGAGAACTGACAATGAATCCCAAGAATTTTCCAGAAGCAACACCGAATGAACACTTGGTTGGATTGAGTTTCATTCCATACTTTCGAAGAATGCCGAACATCTCCGCCAAGTCAGTAGTGTGTTGAGAAGATTGCTTGGACTTAACCAACATATCGTCGACGTATACTTCCATTGTTTTCCCGATTTGGTTATAAAACATTCTGTTGACCAAACGTTGATATGTAGCGCCTGCGTTCTTCAAACCAAAGGGCATTACCACATAACAGTATAATCCCAGATCAGTGATAAAACTAGTGTGCTCTTGATCTGGAACATGCATCGGAATTTGGTTGTATCCTGAATAAGCATCCATAAATGAGAGAAGCTCGTGACCTGCCGTCGAGTCTACCAACTGGTCAATTCGAGGTAATAGGAAACTATCCTTTAGACAGGCTTTGTTCAAATCCGAGAAGTCGATACACGTTCGCCACTTCCCGTTGGCCTTCTTTACCAGGACTGGGTTCAAAATCCAGTCTGGGTAGGTTGAATCTCTGATAAACCCATTACTCTTTAGCTTTCCAACCTCTTCTTTCAAGGCAGCGGACCTCTCTGGGCCCAGCATTCGCCTTTTTTGCTTTACTGGAGGATGTTTGGGGTCAATGCTCAAAGAATGGCTCATGATTGATGGGGATATCCCGCACATGTCTGCGTGGGTCCAAGCAAATACATCCAAATTGTTCTTTAAGAAATCCGTCAACTCTTCAGCAAGATTCGGACTTAACTGGGATCCAATCTTAAGGACCTTCTCCGGGTCACTGTCATCGATTGGTACATCCACAGTTGCCTCGTTGGGAGTCGCCATTCTGCCCCCGGGTTCTTGATCCTCTTTGGGATCTATATCCTCGGGCATCTTTCTGGGCAACTCTCCAACGATTATCCTCTTTGGTTGCTATAAGGTCTCCGCCCCCGAAGGGGGAGAAGTGCCTTTAGTTTCGATATCTCCTCCATTGCGAAGTAACTTTAGTTCGGCAACATAACACGCTCGCGCAGCAACTTGATCCCCTCTGACGATACCAATGCCAGCTTCTGTGGGGAATTTCAATAACAAGCACCAGGGGGCTATACAGGCTCTGAACTTTGCGAGGGCCGGTCGGCCCAAGAAGGCATTGTAGGGTGATTCGACATCCAAAACCACAAAGGGAAGGATTCTCACTCTCTGGCGTTCTCCTTCCCCAAGTGTAACTGGCAACTCTACATAACCCATCGGAGCGGTGGATGCTCCGTTGAATCCACGGATCCATCCTTGGCAGGGCTTCAAGTCTTTTATTTCAAGATTCATCTGGTCAAAGGCCTTTTTGAAAAGAATATTAACGGAACTCCCGTTGTCCACCAGAACCTTATGAACAGTGGCTGGCCCAATGGGTATCGTAATAACAAGTGGATCTTCAGTTGGAGCATGGACTCCGATGCTTTCTCGTTCTCGGAAAACGACATCATCGGTCATCATCTTCTGCTGCTTCACCGGGATACTGTCCTCGGGGTTGCTACATTCCCCCACCTCGAGGTGTTGTTTGGCCGCGTTGACGTATTGATCCAATGCTTTGGAACTGTGCCCAGCAAGATAAAGTCCTCCGATCACGGTATTGATAACAATATTCTTTCCTTTTTGCTGGGCAGTCGGCCTAGCAGCAAGTTGATTTTGATTCTGATTCGAGGCCTGCACTGCTTGCCCCCTGTCCCTGGGCGTTACTTTGTATTCATCTAGCTTTCCTTCTCGAAGCAGCCTTTCGACTACATCCATCAGATGACGACACTCATTCGTCGAATGGCCGTGGATTTGATGAAAGAGACAAAACTTCCCTGTCTTACGCTCTTTCTCTGTCGACTCTCTAGGAGGTGGCCTCTTATTCTGGAGGACTTCGTACGCATCCATGAAGATATTTTCCAGAGTATCACTTATGGGTGTATAACTTTCAAAGGCCCTGGGACGAGTCCTTCTCTGGGAGTCGTTCCCTCGGCCCCTCTTCCGGTTGTTGCCATTACCATTGTTATTGTTGTTACCTGGCTGGCGACCACCCTGATTCTGATTTCCGACGTTAACTTCAACTTTCCCCGAGCTGTCTCCAGTCTGTTTGATGGTGACATTGCTCTGAATTTCCTCCTTATCAGTTGTTTTAACCTTTCGGTTTGCGTATACCTCTTCCCGGCGTAGATGTACGTTGGCTTTCTCGTAGAATAACTCTCTAGTGTGGGGCGATTTGCCTGCCAAGTACCTCCCGAATTCAGTGTCCTTATCTACTCCGTCAATCAGTGCTGCGACAATGGTCGGTTCATGAGGATCTTTAACCTCAGTGGCGGCCAAATTGAAACGATCCAGGTACGTCTTTAGACTCTCGCCTGGTCGCTGTTTGACAAGGAATAAATCGATCGCGCTTTTTGTCTTCTGTGCGTAGATACGGAATTGTTCTACGAACTTCTCGCTCAGCTCCCTGAAGCTAGAAATCGATCTCGCCGGCAGGCGAGTAAACCATAACAAAGCCACGTCCTCCAGGAATATGGGAAACGCTTTACACTTAACCGCGTCAGAAGCGGCGGCAGCGGTCATCGACCAAGAGTATCTCATTAGGTGTTGGACAGGATCAGATCTTCCCGCATATCGGTTCATTTGTGGCATGTTGAAACGCCTTGGAAAAGTCGCATCCAAAATATCGTCAGTAAAAGGAGTATGACTGCGGTCGATCCCCCAATCTTCGTTCCGCTGTCCGCGGCTGTCGGCCAGAATCTGGTGGACCATGGCTGCAACATTTGCACTGGTCAAAGGAGGTTCAGGGTCAGTGCCTCTGGCCCGACGAGGTTCTCTGATCTCTCTTCGGGAAGCAGCCACAAAATCCGGGGCTCGGACAGGGCTTCGCTGCCCCCTGTTATCATGAGTATGCGTGCGGCGACGGGGCTGAGGTGGTCTGTTATGCACAGGACTGTTCACATCTCGAGTCCTGAGGGCCGTTGCTTGACCATTCACATTGCGGTTTGGGGGCCCCGCCCCTAGTTCTTCCTCTTCCTGCGAGGGCAGGGTTCCGAACTGAAGTTGTTCTATGTTTTCGGCTCTCTCATACGGTCGCCGCGGAGGTCTCGGGGATTTTTCAGACGAAGAAGAATATACTGGGGTGAGTGGACGAACCGGTGATGCTCTTTGCCTTGCTAGCTCATCAAGTCTTCTATCCATAGCCGTCAAATTTTGCAGCAGGATAGAACTTTCCTGCCTTTGGGCAGCCAACTCATCAAACAACCTATCCCACATTTCGGCGAAGCGAGAGAGATCCCCCTCAGTGACAGGAGCAGCAGGATCATAGTAGTCATCATCGCTCTCTCTTATGCGCAAAGAGCTCGAACCGGGTCGAGCAGAGGTTCCGGGACGATAGGAGTGGGTCATAGGTTCTTTTCCAGGTCGAGTTGTAGTCCGACCATCAGTTCGGATAGCTGCGGTTCGTGGAGGGCGATTCCCTGCGCCCCCCTGAGATCGACTCGTGGTTGTGGTACGCGGAAGCTGCGAGGTGTTACCTCGGGATCGAGTAACAACCCCTTCAGTGGCACGGATCGTCTCGTTCTCATCGACTCGGAACGCGGTGTCTTCGTCGGATCGGTTCGCCCCCTGTGCTCCGCGATCCAGAGTTTCTTCATTGCCCAGTTCGTGCACACTCTCCTCAATCGTTTCGTTGGTCTGCGAAGCTTTAGATCTTTTTCCAGCCATGATATCCGAATCGCTGGAATCCTCAAAGAAGCGAATAGTGAAACTTCAGGACTGAATTTCTCAGTGGAAGAACCAAAAATGTTAGATCGAAATTTGGACCTAACACCCAGATTGTTATGAACAGTAGAGAATTTCAAATGAAGAACAAGGAAAAAGAAAATAACACTCAGAATTTATAGTGGTTTGGCGTTAACGAGCCTACGTCCACTTTATATATTATTGATTATGCTTTAAAAGCTAATACAACAATGTTTTCTCTCAATATTTCAGTAGTTTGACAACAATGGTGGATTCAGTACTCAATAATGCCAAAAAGATCCCCAAAAATGTCAAGCTCTGGGCTATTTATAGCTGATTTTGTCAGGCGGATCGTAGACACGTGGCACGAATCCCGATAGCATCGGATCGCATCGCCACCGTTGGAGAAACAGTCAAATTAGCCGTTGTGGACAGGTGTCGTAATCTGCTTGAAAATCGGATCGTGTAGATGGGGAGAATCGGTCCAGATGACGGTTAGGGACACGTGTCGCCAGATCCGTGCGATTCGGATCGCTGAAGACCAGCTCGCGCTTGAACAGGTCAGAGGGTTCGCCATGCACCAGGGGATCGGATCGGTTCGCTCAGGGTAACAATGTAAGTTTGGATCGGATCGCCTGGATGCGTCGTTCGCTGATGAGATGGGGGCGAGACGATGGTACGCGATCCAATATTGTACGAGACGATGGTACGCGATCCGACGGTGGGCGAGACGATGGAGTGCGATCCATTCCTTCATATTTTTGGGGAACGTGGTTTCCTGTTTTCCTCTTACGAATGATCCTGGGTGGCTTGGTCAAAAAGCGAGCCAACAATTTCCTTTTCTATATTCATTGTAAAAATGAATAAAATCGATATAAAAATCGTTCGTGTTAAAATGGCGCAAATTTAATCAATCCAGCTTTACATATTTCAGTATTTTCGTATCCATCCCAAATCGGACATCAAATTCATATTTTAATCCTTTACAGAATATTATTTTAAAATATTCGTTATTTCCAAATTGGAATGAGACCCAATCAATTACCATATAATTTTATTTATATGGACTTCATACATCACACGCACACAACAACGATGATAAACAATCATCAATCATCTAGAGTGCATTACACCACTACATAAGCATTAAATATAAATAATTAATGCTTACTAAAGTCTGTCAACCAATCGATTGATACACAATTAAACAACTGGGATTAGTGTACACTAAATATTATCCTAATACCCATCTGGGGTTTCAACCAACAAATACTGAATATTTTTTGTGCAGTTGGGCGATGTGTAAAATTTATCATCCCAATCAATGTTAGTTAAATGGGTGTACATAAACAAATCATCCAATTTATAAATGAATATTTATTTTCATTTCAGGAGAATTTTATTCCATTCGTATATACGTTAAAAATTATGTTTTTTACGATAAATAATTTTTTTCAACACTAGACTATTTTATATAGTTCATACATTCAATAAAAACAATATTTGTATTGTTCAAACATTTTATTCAACACATAAATATTTATAAAGTTTATTTCAGAAAATTTCGGCATTATAACGGTGCGATATTAGAACCAGAGTATTGTCTAGTATTACCTTTCTCCTGATACTGGCTCGCGCCATACACAATCACCAATCACAATCAACATACTGCAGCACAATCATTTACAGTTGTGACGACCCCAAAACCCCGTGACACGGTGTTAAGGATAATCATTGGAATATAACACATAAATCATCATTAGCAGATCAAAGATAATAGCATAAACAAGAAATAGAATAATTCAAACACATATGACCGTGGAATCATATATATATATCACCACATCAGAGAGCACAGTGCAGGATACTACTTAGTGCATAGCAGTACATAATCGGTCTACATCGCCTGTGGCGGAATCATACATAGAGAATACATAAACTAAACATCAGTCTACATCGCCTGTGGCGGAATCATAATACATATACAATAATGGCGGAAAAGTCACAATCATCACAATGTAGTCAAGCCTCGCCATGCGTCCAAAAGTGCACCTCTACTGCGGTGCCAAGCCGAAAAATGTCAGCTACCTGTAACTAGGCTGCCCGTGTGAAAATGAGGGCACCCGAGTTTGCAAGGTGAAACAAACTACGAGTCAGTCAAGGGACTGGTATGAGAAATCTACTTAACTTATTAAACCACAATAATACGGAAAAACAAAGGACCACGCCACTTTCGTGGAACGGGTTTTCTCCAATGAGTGCTAGTGCATGAAATAAAGTAAATGGTTAAATCATCGCAATGCTTTTTATAAAAATGAAGCCATTATAAGACTCAGGTCCCATCACACAATGCAACGCAAGCCGGAGGATAGAGTTTTACCTTCTAATGGCCAAAAATGCTTCATACGTATAAAACAAAAGTTTTCAATATTATTACTAGTGCGTATATGTTTCAAAAGAGATTTCAATCATAAATATCAATCCTAGACGGCATGGGTACCATATACCATGTTGTTATACTAGTAATACAATCACATCCGCAATTTCGTATTGGAAATTGGATTCCATCATGAGTCGAGGCAAGGGGCAAGTTCCTCTCCGTTCGAGACACTCTAACAAATGCCTCAGGACCGCACACAGCAATCCCTGGATCCTCCAATGAGACGACCCCGAACCCCGTACTGACGGTGGCAAGGGTAATCCGTGGAATATAACACAGAAACAGATAATAGCAGAACAGAAATAAATAAATACACCAAATAATGAACAATAGAATATACTGGATAAAAGTAATCATCAGAGTTACACAGTATACAGGATCTTACTTAGTACAAATACAGTTCAGCTATACATAAATGTCTACAGCGGAAAACAAACATAATATGTACAATAGGAGCTGAACAGCATAAAAAGAGATAAATGATAGAATCCATCTTCAGCTCCAGCTATCCAGAAAGAACCAGCTAAACCTGAAAACAAGGCTGCCCATGTAGAAAAAGGGGCATCCGAGTTTGAGAGTGAAACAAACTACGAGTCAGTCATGGGACTGGTATGAGAAATCTATTCAACACATATATAATTTGGCTAATCACAGGACCACGCCACTTTCGTGGAACGGGTTTACTCCATTGGATTGCCAGTGCTTTAAACCAATCATTCTTTTAAACAACGCAATGCAATTTATAAAAATGAAGCCGTTATAAGACTCAGTTCCCATCACACAATGCAACGCAAACCGGAGGATAGAGTTTTTACCTTATAACGGCCAAAATATGCTTGATACGAATAAAACAAAGGCATTTGATATTATTGGTACTGTTTATGTGTTTTGAAAACAATTTCAAATCATAACTATCAATCATAGATGGCATTAATGCCCCATACCACTATGTCGCCATATATAGGTATACAATCAAAACCGCACGATGTCGTATTTGGAAATCGGATTGCCGTCATGAACCAAGGCAAAAGATAGTCCTTACCAAATTCGAGACGCTCTAGCCCGTGTCTCAGGATCAGAACGCATCGACCCTTGGAGCGACAGGGCCGGTCCACCGATGTGGATTAAAATGCCTGAACACTACGTTTCCCCGCCCTTTGGGGCGTAAACGAGCCAACGAATGACTCCATCGGACCCGGATCGTCCGATCAAACCGAGGCGCCTCGCAACAGCAACAACCACATAGGTGAAAAGTATATAAATGTCAGGGCTGGTAGGTCACTGACACCACCCTAGCTAGAAAGAAACGCATGCCCTCCCTGAGGTCCTTCTCCCGTTTCTGGTTCATACCGGGGTGTGAGGCTCGCGAATTTACGTTGTACACAAAGCTACGCCACACAGGCGGTGCTTTGATCATCACCACAAGACTTTGCTTTTCAACAGAAGCCCTGATCACTGCATCTTAGCATGCCACACAGGCAATTCATGCCATGTGACTGATGTCCATCGATATACAACCTCTGAGCTCGTGCGTCTCAGAGAAGGGCGTTAAGCAAAAGAATAAATTCTCCGCCGCCAAACAGATGTATATTTAACAGAAATCAATCAACACAGAATAAACTCCAATGTTAGACACACAGTCCATTTACAAGTCCGTTCTGGGTCTGAACGAAACCGGAGGCACTAAATACCTCGCAAACCCATCGATCACCACGTATGTCTGGACGATCACCACTCATTATCCATATTTCGGGATGCCTCCCAATCAGGACCTCGGTTACCATCCAAACGAGGTGAAGATCTCCGGTCTTCGACCACCGTCTTCATCTTCGAATTTCAATCGTCGGTCAATTATTCGAAATGAACATTAACTCGGCCTTTTCAAATAATTCACGTATATTTAGAATTTCAAATCAATTTATTTCAATGGTTAAATCATTCGACAACACCAATTTTGTTCTTTAATGTAATTTTCACACCAAACACATTCAACCATCAAATACCACATAAATCGAGCAAATTCAGTTTATTTCTATTCCATATCGTTTATGATATTTTATAACGATTTATCGCTATTTTTATTTATTTTAAAATAGCCAATTTATTCAAAACGACGCTTCGGGCCATAACGCGGCCGTGGCGCTGTTTTTCTTCAGATTTGATTTACACATATATGAAAATCTAACCGTTGGATCTTCACAAAATTTACATCCTTAGAAAGGTCTTTTCAAAACGAATCCAACGGTTCCAGTTTCGGGAAAATCCGACGGTCGGATGTCCCGGTACAATCGTTTGAAGTTTCGATTTCAAAATACGAACTACAGCGTCGTTATTCGATTAAATATAATTATATTTATAAATATCAATAAATATAATCGTTTCTGGCGCTGTTTTTCTTCAGATTTGAATTAAACATTCCAGACAATCCAACCGTTGGATTTTTACAAGGATGGTGCCGTTGGAAAGATATTTCCAAGGCGAACCCGACGGTTGCGGTTTCGGGAAAATCCAATGGTCGGATTTCCCTCACTAGTTGTTTGAAATCACGGTTTCAAAGCACGAACTGCACGGCCACGTTTCGTTTTAATTTTATTTATATTTATATATTTATATAAATATAGTTCATTCAAAAATTCCTATATCGTTTTCACTTCAAATATTTCACTAACGCCTTTAAATTTTGGAAAATTTCGCCATAACCTCCTTTGTACGGGAGGGGCTGGGAAAATTCCCAAATAGCCACACGGGCGTCTCATGTCAAAAAGAAAAAGAAAAAGCCAAGCGGCTAGCCAACAGGCTCATAAAATCATCACCCAAACAAAACAGTAAATGTGTACCTATTTGTCGGGCACAAAATTTTATTCCTCTTCTCTAGCCCCTTTGCTATAACCTGTTCAATAAATATGCATGTACATATATACAGTTCTTATCACTTATCATTTTCTATTCAACTTCATATTTGATTCCATTTGGTTTAAAAACACCATTCATTCTCATGTTGCATGCATAGGTAAAAATCATATCATTAGCTAATTAATGAATATTTCGACTCATGCATATTTGTTTGAACGAGTTGCTATTTTTAACACTTCACATTTCAACAATTCGTGTATATAATAAAAATGTGATTTTTATTGTAAAACAATTCATTTCAAAACACTATTATTTTATATAGTTTATATAGGTGATAAAAATAGGATTTTTATTGTAAAACAATTTATTTTAAGATGTGAATACCATTCAACACATGAATTTCTAATCAACGAATGAATATCAATTCAACACATGAAGGTTTTCTATTCAATGAATAAATATAGTTTAAGCAAATGAAAATAATTCAAACACTCGAATATTATTCAAAATTTCGGCAGCATAACGGCAGGGTAGTTAAAACCGGGACCGTCCCTAGTACGGCTCCTCGCTCTACCTTAAAACCTCGCGGTTTTTGACAATGGGAATCATGCATCTAGTTCGCACGCAGGCGGCATGTATATATTTATTTCATTTCCACAAACTAATCCTATGTGGTTTCAACCAAATATTTTTCAACCACAAACGGGTATTTTTCAACCACAATCAATCAATATCAACCACAAACAATCCCAAACAACCATTCGCTATCAATCAATTTTCACACCAATCACAATCAATAAATATCGTCCATGGTTTGTGGACGAGGGGCGTATATATATATATATATATATATATATATATAGCAATTCACTTTTATTTCAACACATATATAATTTTTACAACGCATATACAACTTATACATCGAACGTACAACTTATACAACGCTTATACATGAGGTGTACAACGCTTATATAACTCATACATCGACTATATAATTTATACATCGTCGTTTTCCATATTGTTTTTAAATCAAAATCTCACAGTGGTCGGTTTCATTTCTGAATTTCTGTTTTGATTCTGTTTGCGCTCAAATTTGCTTGAAATTCCAAAGTGCTCAGTTTTGGTTCTGGTCAGTTCTGTTGCGAAGCACTCGTCAAGAGGATTCCAACGGATCCTGTATCGCTGGATTCTGATACCGTATGACGAAGATATTAGTGCTTCTTCGTTAATGACATTTTTAAATAATTAAATAAAATAATTAATTAAAAATAAGCCACCTTCTTCCCCAAATAACTACCGCCGACGTTTAAAACTCAGTTCGATTTCTAGGTCTAGATTTTGCACAAACTCCGAGACACTTGCCGTCGATCTGACTACACCACCACCTCCGCCTTCGAGAGGGCTCTCCGGTGATACCCACCTCGTCGAGCTCGAACTAGGTTTGGTGGCTGAAATTGGTGCGATGCGGCTACACTTTGGAGCTGCGATTCGAGCTCAAAACCCAACGAGAGAGGATCCCAACCGTTAGATGTGGAGAGCACACTACCCTCTTCAATTCCCCTCAGAAAATTCTAGGATTCATTGAATGGATTTCCAGATCGGGAGGGTATTTTTTTTGAACGATTTATCACCATGAATCGCTAACTGACGGCGGAGGCTTTGAAATAAATTAGGGTTTTAGAAATTTTTCTATTGGCCAGAAATATATATATAATTTTAAGTTTCAAAAATACCCTTATATCGATACTAACTCCAACTCAAACCCAACGACTGTCGCCCCTAGCCAAATACCCCCATTTTAAACGCAATGGGATATGTTTCGTAAGCCAATTCTATTGTTTTGATTAGTTTTTCTTTAAATTAAAATATAAATCAATATATATTCAACTCGAGCGTACATTTTAAATTACCGGGGCCACATACTGACTCTAAAAATTCCCGAAAAATAAATCTAGCTATGTTTTGACGATACGGTCCCAACAAAACTAGTTTCATCGAATTCTGAGATCGTTTGCAAAAAGGCCCATTTTTGGTCGATCCAATTTAATTGTAATTGACCAAAACACATTTTCTTTTGCCACGCTCACACATAAGCTTCAAAAATTATGAAATTTGAAACCTAGCAATAACTTCACATCCCGGATCCAACAAAAGTGGTTTCGTCGAATTCCGAGGTCGTATGCAAAATGGCCAATTTCACGGGCTATATAAATTCCATAGCGACCGTTCTGAAAATTCATTCGGCCATAACTTTTGCTTTCCGCTATGAAAATTCGATTCTTCAGATTCGTTAGAAAGGTATTCACTAACAGATTTAAATATTTTTGGTTTCACTAAAATACGTTTTGGTTTGCACCCGGTACAGTCCGACAAAGTTTGAATTCAATTTTTGAAACTACAGCGCCATTTCAGGCCTTGTTTATAATTATAATTAATTGTATTCGCTTGCAATTGTCGATTCAAACTCACTTTTCATCTCAATTATTTAAAATATTTATTTTAAATATTTAAAATCCATTATTTTAGCCAATTTAAAAAATTTAAATTGGTTCAGATTTTCTGGGTCGTTACATCCAAGGCTAGTCTTCTCTTACTTTTGAGGATTGGCAATTCCTGAACACACGTTTCCCAGTCCTTACAGACCTATAATCGAGGCGCCTCGCATTCCAACAACCACACAGGTGAAAAGTAGATATAAATGTCAGGGCTGGTAGGTCACTGACACCACCATAGCTAGAAAGAAATGTCGTGCACTCCTTGGGTCCTTCTCCCGTTTTTGACTCATACCGGGGTGTGAGGCTCGCAAATCCATGTTATACACAAAGCTACATCACACAGACCATGCTTTGATCATCAACCACAAGACTTTGATTTGCAACAGAAGCCTTGATCATATGCCACTTAGGCGTGCCACACAGGCAATCCACTCCATGCGACTGATTTCTGTCAATATATAACCTCTGAACTCGTGCGTCTCAGAGAAGGGTGTTAAGCAAGAGAATAAATTCTCCGCCGCCTAACAGATATATATTTAACAGAGATCAATCAGCACAGAACAAAATCCAATGTTAGACATACAGTCCATTTACAAGTTCGTTCTGGGTTTGAACGAAACCGGAGGCACCAAATTCCTCGCATATCCGCACAATCAACAATACGTCCGGACGGCTACTACTTCAGCTCCTTCAAGGTAGCTACTCCAATCACGAGCATCAGTAGCGCCCATCCATCCAATGTGAAGGTCGTCGGTCTTGAACCGTCTTCATCTCTTCGACTTCTCACCGTCTATCGATTATTTGAAATGAGAATTAACTCGGCCTTTTCAAATAATCCACGTATATTTAGATTTTCAAACCAATTCTTCCCATGGTTAAATTACTCAACATTCACATTTCAGTTCCTTAGTTTAATTTTCATGTTAAATACATTCAACCATCACATATCAAGCAAACACAACAGAATTGGTTTATTTCCACTCTACGTCGTCTATAATATTTTATAACGTTGTATCGCCCTTTTTATTTATTCAAAAACGACCATATTTAATTAAACAACGTTTCAGGTCGTGCCGAGGCACCTGCACTGTTTTTCACTAAATTTGTTTTACACATATCTGAAAATCTAACCGTTGGATCTTCACAAATTTTATTCCATTAGAAAGATCTTTTCAAAACGAACCCAACGGTTTCAGTTTTGGGAAAATCCGACGGTCGAATTTCCCACACTAGTCGTTTGAAGTTACGATTTCAAAATACGAACTCCAGCGTCGTTATTCGATTTAATTTAATTATATTTATATATAAATATAATCGATTCTGGCGCTGTTTTTCTTCAGATTTGAATTAAACATTCCAGGGAATCCAACCGTCGGATCTTTACAAAGTTGGTGCCGTTGGAAAGATTTTTCCAAGGCGAACCCAACGGTTGAGGTTTCGGGAAAATCCGATGGTCGAATTTCCTGCACTAGTCATTTAAAATCACGGTTTCAAAACACGAACTGCACGGCCACGATTCGTTTTAATTTTATTTATATTTATATATTTATATAAATATAGTTCATTCGAAGATTTCTATATCGTTTTCACTTCAAATATTTCACTAATGCCTTTAAATTTTGGAAAATTTCGCCATAACCTCCTTTGTACGGGAGGGGCTGGGAAAATTCCCAAATAGCCACACGGGCGTCTCATCTCAAAAAGAAAAAGAAAAAGCCAAGCGACAAGCCAACAGGCTCATAGAATCATCACTCAAGCAAAACAGTAAACATGTACCTATTTGTCGGGCAAACAATTTTAATCCTCTTCTCTAGCCTCTTTGCTATAACCTGTTCAATAAATATGCATGTACATATATGCAATTCTTATCACTTATCATTTTCCATTCAACTTCATATTTGATTCAATTGGGTTTAAAGACACCATTCATTCACACGTTGCATACACAAGCAAAAACCATATCATTAGCTAATTAATGAATATTTCAACTCATGCATATTTATTTGAACAAGTGGTTATTTTTAACCTTCATTTCAAACATGATAATTTTGGCGAACTAAATATATTTCAACACACCACTATTTTATTTAGTTCCTATGCGTGTTAAAAATAATATTTCTTTAACAAATATTTATTTCAACGCTCGCATATTTTTAGCAAATCACATATATGATAAAAGTGGTATTTTTATCATCTAAAATGTTTATTCAACACATGAATGTTTTTAACACATCATAATTTCAATAAAAATGTAATTTTTATTGTTCGATCTTTTTATTCAACACATGAACCTTTCCAACACACGCACTTCTCAACACATGAGCATTTCCACACATGGATATTTTATATAGTTTGTTCATATAAGCAAATATTTTACATACTTCATATATATTATAAAAATGTGATTTTTATCGTTTAAACACTTTATTCGTTCACACATGAATTTAATTTTCACACATCACTTCTCAACACATGAGCATTTCCACATATGGATATAGTTTCAACACATGACTTTAGTTTCAACACATGAAAATAATTTCAATATATGAAAATAATTCTAACACATGAATATTATTCAAAATTTCGGCAGCATAACGGCAGGGTAGTTAAAACCGCCATCGTCCCAAGTATGGCTCCTCGCTCTACCTTAAAACCTCGCGGTATTTGACAATGAGGATTTCATGCATCTAGTTCGCACGCAGGCGGCATGTTTTATTTTCATTTCCACAATTATTTCCAATCTGTTTCAATCACCAATAAGTATTTTTCAACCACAACCAATCAATATCAACCACAAACAATTATTCAACCATTCGCATTTTTCACCCAATTTTTCACACCAATTCACAACAATAAATATGGTCCATGGTTTGTGGACAAGGGGAGTATATATATATATATATTATTTCTATATTTCACTTGCATTTCAACACACATATCATTTATACAATGCATGTATAATTCATACTTCGCTCATATAGCTTACACAACGCATGTACATGAGGTATACAACACGTGTATAATTTGTATTTCGCTTATATAATTTATACATGACATTTCCATTCACATTTTCAATTAGAAATCTCACCTTTGTCTTCAAAGTGCTAAATATCGTAGATAGATCATAAAAATCCGCGGTCTCTTCTATGTGGTAGAGAGCCTCCTTCCGGTCACAATGTTTCCTGTTTCATCGAATTTCGTCAACACACCATAAAGATACGATTTTTCAAAGTTTGCAACACCTAAAAGTGTTATTTTCAGTTCAAAGAAAAAAAAGCTGATACCTTTCAAATTTAGTTCGAACTAGGGTTTGGATTTTTGCGGAAAATCTGTAGCTTGTGGTCAAGATCGGAATACATCACGATGTAGAGGGGGGTGAGGCGCTTGGATCGATGGTCGGAGGAGGGGGTTCGGTGGTCAGATGTGGTCGGGGCGGTGGCATGAAGTCAGGAACTTCGAGGAGGTCGTGCTCGTCGATGCGGCGATGAGGGAGGGTGGTAGTTGGTCGGATTTGAAGAGGGGAGGCAGCGACGTCGAGGTCGGGCGGTGGCGGGGGCTAAAAGCGACTGAGGCGGCGGCTATTGGGCTGGGAATGACAGGGAACGATTGCCATCGATTAGAAAAGGAGGCGGGGGGGTTTAAAGTTTTTATATTTTCTAAATTATGAAAGAAAAATTTCCATTGGCCCGTGGTTTTATTAAAGTTTTAAATAGTGTTATTCCACACGGACACCAATTCAAACCCAACGACTGTCGTCCCTAGCTAAATACCCCCATGCCGGACGCAATGGGATATGTTTCGTTGGCCAATTCGACTGTTACAGTCGGTTATTTTTCAAATTAAAGTATAAAACATTTAATATTCAATTTGAACGTACATTTCAATTTGCTAGGGCCACAAACTGATTTGAAAAATTCCAGAAAAACAAATCTAGCTGTGTTTTGATGCTACGGTCCCAACAAAACTAGTTTCGTCGAATTCTGAGATCGTTTGAAAAATGGCCATTTTCCGGTCGATCCAATTTAACAGAAATTGACCAAACACATTTTCTTTTGCCACGCTCACATACTAGCTTCAAAAATTATGAAATTTGAAACCTAGCAATAGTTTGACATCCCGGACCCAACAAAAGTGGTTTCGTCGAATTCCAAGGTCGTTTGCAAAATAGCTATATTCAAGGGCTATATATTCTATATAGCGACCTTTCTGAAAATTCATTTCTCCATAACTTTTGATTCTCACTATGAAACTTCGATTTTTCAGATTCGTTATAAAGGTATTCATAAATAGATTTAAATATTTTTGGTTTCACCAAAATCCATTATATTTTGCACCCGGTGCAGTCAGTCAAAGTTTGAATTCAAATTTTCAAATAGCCCCACTATTTCTAATTCACTATTTTATTTAAATATTCTATTTCAATTGCTCAAATTCCTTTGAAATAACCAATTTAAAATTTTTAAATTGGCACGTATTTTCCAGGTTGTTACAATCTCCCCCACTTAAAACTTTTCGTCCCCGAAAAGGAAACAATAGTAAAGTAGGAAACAAAATGTAAATGCAAAGTATTGTAAAGGTACCTTACACAGGAGTTAGTCAGAGATGTCCACTCTGCATTTGGGGTAAGCTTGCTTAATGCTCTCCTCGGTCTCCCAAGTACAGTCTCTAGGATCGCTACTCCATTGCACTTTAACTAAATGAATCTTTTTGCTCCTTAGCTCCCTAGTTTCTTTGCCAACAATCTTTAATGGCTCTATTCTGACTGCTAATTCTGGAGTAATTTCCAAGTCCCGTTGCGCTGCTTCTTCTACAACAAGATCCGGATCATGCACATGTCTTCTAAGTTGTGATACGTGAAATACATCATGCACTCCAGGCAACCAATCTGGTAATTGAACCCAATAAGCAAGAGTTCCAATTCGTTCAAGTATAGGAAAGGGACCAATAAACCTGGGTGCTAACTTCCCAGTTTTGCCAAATCTGATTACTCCTCTCATCGGAGAAACTTTCAAATAAACATGGTCACCAACAGCAAATGTCAAATCTCTCCTTCTAGAATCTGCATAACTTTTCTGTTGGCTTTGTGCGGTTTTCAATCGCTTCTTGATGAAGTTGACTTTATCAGACGCTTCTCTAATCATATCCGGTCCTAACACAAGTCTGTTGCCATGTTCTACCCAACATGCTGGCGATCTGCACGGTCTACCGTATAGTGCTTCAAATGGCGACATCCCCAAACTTGCTTGACAGCTATTGTTATATGAGAATTCTGCCAAATGCAAGTGATCTTCCCATGACCTACCAAAATCAATTATACAAGCCCGCAATAAATCTTCTAGAATTCTATTCACTCGCTCAGTTTGGCGATCTGTCTGAGGGTGATAAGCGGTGCTCATATTCAGTTTTGTTCCCAATTCTGTCTGCAATGCTTCCCAGAATTTGCTAGCAAATATTGGGTCTCTATCACTTACTATGCTGATGGGAATTCCATGCAGCTTAACAATTTCTTTGAAATATATCTGTGCTAGACTTTGAGCGGTTCTATTGGATCTGACAGGTATGAAATGGGCAGTCTTCATGAAGCGATCTACGATTATCCAAATACTATCATTGCCTTTCTTGGTTCGGGGCAAGCCATCTATAAAATCCATGGAAATCTGTTCCCATTTCCATCCTGGGACTTCCAACGGTTGCAACAATCCAGCTAGTTTTTGTTGGTCGCTCTTGACTAATTGACAAGTAGGGCATCTGCTAACATATAAAGAAATGTCCCTTTTCATCTCCTTCCACCAAAAAGTGCATTTGATATCGTTGTACCTTTTACTTACTCCAGGATGAATGCAAAGTTTGGATTTATGGCATTCATCTAGCACCTCTCTTTTGAGCTCTGGGATGTTGTGAACACAAATTCTCCCTTTCAGTCTTAGAACTTCTTCTTTATCTATCTGAAAACTTGAGGGCTCTCCCTTCTGTATTCTCCCTCTGATCCTTTGAATGAAGTGATCATTTTTCTGGAGAGCAGATATTTTATCAATCAATCCTGGCGTAATTATAAGATTGGCAATGATTGCGGTTTTTCTACTAAGTGCATCCGCTACCACGTAAGCCTTTCCCGGCGTATACAGGATATCTAGTTCATACGCTGCAAGAAATTCTAGCCAACGCTGCTGTCTTAAATTCAGATCTTTTTGGGTGTATAAATACTTCAATGATTGATGATCTGTATATAGTTCAAATTTCTTGCCCAATAAATAATGCCTCTAGATTTTCAGAGCAAAGACGATAGCTAACAACTCAAGATCATGAGTTACATAATTCTTCTCATGTGGTTTCAGTTGGCGGCTTGCATAAGCGACTACTTGGCCTCTTTGCATTAACACTGCACCAAGACCTCTAATAGAAGCATCTGTCCAAACCGTCAAATCCTGATTTCCATCGATAATGGTTAATACTGGAGCAGTTGTTAATTTCGATTTCAATGCCTGGAAAGCTTCCTCACAATCAGAAGTCCACTTAAATTTCTCGTGCTTCTTCGTAAGCCTTGTTAATGGACCGGATATCTACGAGAAATCCTTAACGAACTTTCGATAATAACTAGCCAATCCCATAAAACTTCTGACCTCTGTGGGTGTAGTAGGTTGTTTCCAGTCTTGAATTGCTGTTATTTTGCTCGGATCGACAGAAATCCCTTCCTTTGACACGACATGGCCGAGGAACTTCACTTCTTCCTGCCAGAAGACACATTTAGAGAATTTGGCTTTGAAGATGTTCTTTCATAGAATCTCCAATACTTGTTCTAAGTGTTTTTCATGCTCGGGTTTTGATTTGGAGTAGATTAAAATATCATCGATGAATACGAGGACAAATTTATTCAGAACTCCCCTGAACACTCTATTCATTAGATCGACAAAGTATGCTAGAGCATTGCATAGGCCGAACGGCATAAATAACCATTCATAAAATATGTCCGGACCTATGAAAGCGGTCAAAGGAACACACTCTTCTGCAATTCTCAATTGATGAAAACTCGTAGCTAGGTCCATTCGGGAAAATACTCTTGCCCGATTTAATTGGTCTAACAGATCATCGATGTGGGGTAATGGGTATTTGTTTTTGAGCGTCTGTTTATTGAGGTCTCGGTAATCAACACACAATCGAAGAGTATCGTCTGACTTTGGGACAAACACTACAGCTGCACCCCAACTAGAAAAGCTAGGTCTGATCAGACCCTTCCATAACAGTTGACGAGTTTGATCGCCTAATTCTTCCTTTTCCTTTAGAGTCATTATGCGAATTGGACGTACTACTGGTCTGGCATTGGGAATTAGATCAATCCTGAATTCTATTTCTCTTTGCGGAGGTAAGTTTTCGACTTCTTCAAACACATCCGCATAGTTTCTAACAACAGGTATCTCTTCTATGGAAGTGGGATAACTTCTAACGTAGACCAAAATTCCTCTCTATCTGGATTCGAACCATGACAGGGTATAAATATATGTCCAAGCTTCGTTCGAATTTTTACTATCCTTTCTGCACACTTTACTTCAACTTTGTATTTCGTTAACCAATCTAGCCCAAGAATGATATCAAATTCGAGAAAGTCCATAACGACTAGATCAAAAGGAAACTTGTAGAAAGAATAAGAGGCTGACACTTTACAATATAAACTGAGAATAATAGAACCCCCTATTGGATTATAAACTTCAACTGATTCTTTCAGCTTTCTTTGTTTTAACTTTAATTTGTGAACTGTGTTACTAGCAATAAAACTACGTGATGCACCCGTGTCAAACAATACAGAAACAGGAATATTTTTAATTGTAAGGGTACCTCCCAAAACATCGGGTTTACCTGCTCCATCGGAAGCAGCCGGCAGGTTCATCCCGTCATCCACGTGAGCTACTGCGGCCTTCTTAAGAAAAGGACAGTCTTTGACAAGATGATCTGTCATGCGGCAGTTAAAGCAGGAGCGAGAGTTCTGGGAGCCTTGGCTTGAACCTTGAGAATTTGTCTTCTGCCTTTTCGGGATTGTGCAAACATTTGAGTAGTGCCCCACCTTGCCACAATTGTAGCAGCTTCCCTTTAGCGGCCTGCTAGTCTGTGGTTTCGAGGATGCCGCTTGGCTTGACTCCGCTTGATTCGCAACGAGGTTGTGTTTAATCCCGGCTTGGCTTTTAGCACGATCCTGATCCAGGTGCCTTCGATCTAGGTCTTCATAGTTGCACGTCATCTCTACTAATTCATTGAATGCCAGCTTGATGTGGGCCGTGGCCCTGTCTTGGTACTGTCGCTTCAGCCCAAGGATGAACCTCTTGTTCTTGGACTCTGCGGTGGCGACGAGCTTAGGAGCATGGCAGGATAATTGTGTAAACTTGTTCAGATAATCTTGCACCGAGAGATCCCCCTACTGGAGGTTTGCGAATTCGTCGTGCATGCGCTCAAGCGCTTGCTCTGGGACATACTTCTCTTTGAATAATTCTTTGAATTTGTCCCATGTCCTACCAGCATTTCTGTTTGTTGCGGTAAGAGCTTCCCACCATAGTTCGGCTTCTTCTTGTAGAAGCCAAGCGCCCATGAAAGCTTTGTCTTGATAACCCAGCCTTACGCCTCCTAGTATCTTCTTGCATGTTTTCAGCCATGCAAGGGCCTCAATTACAGTGCCTATTCCAAAGAAGGTTTTGCCTCTTAGGTTCTTGTACCTTTTAGCCACGCAGTCGAGCTCGAATTGTTGAGCGGCCGGGGGTTGTATCAGGGGTCCTTCTTCAGCCGGGACTTCTCCTCGTCCTCTTCCACGGCCAGCTCGGCCTCCTCTACCAGCGGCTGCTCGGGGAGCCATTGTTCAAGTTCTGTACAAGCAAGAAAAGAGTCAGTCTACAGAAATGATAATTCTATTGTATGGTAAAGCAGAAGAACTTAAGGAAAGACAACAAATGTACTAATCAAATTGTTTTTGCTATTTGCTTATCCCATTCAAGGACTTTACTAGTCCTATATCTAATGAGCTACTCGCCTTAGAACACTACTGATTCTATTCTGATGAAGTGTTTAATGTGTTAAATTCCAGAACTAAGGTTAACCAAAGCTCTGATACCAGCTGTGACGACCCCAAAACCCCGTGACACGGTGTTAAGGATAATCATTGGAATATAACACATAAATCATCATTAGCAGATCACAGATAATAGCATAAACAAGAAATATAATAATTCACACACATATGACAGCGGAATCATATATATATCACCACATCAGAGAGCACAGTGCAGGATATTACTTAGTGCATAACAGTACATAATCAGTCTACATTGCCTGTGGTGGAATCACACATAGAGAATACATAAACTAAACATCAGTCTACATCACCTGTGGCAGAATCATAATACATATACAATAATGGAGGAAAAGTCACAATCATCACAATGTAGTCAAGCCTCGCCATGCGTCCAAAAGTGCACCTCTACTGCGGTGCCAAGCCAACATATGTCAGCTACCTGTAACTAGGCTGCCCGTGTGAAAATGAGGGCACCCGAGTTTGCAAGGTGAAACAAACTACGAGTCAGTCATGGGATTGGTATGAGAAATCTATTTAACTTATTAAAACACAATAATACGGCAAATCAAAGGACAACGCCACTTTCGCGGAACGGTTTTTTTCCAATGAGTGCTAGTGCATGAAATAAAGTAAATGATTAAATCATCGCAATGCTTTTTATAAAACTGAAGCCATTATAAGACTCAGGTCCCATCACACAATGCAACGCAAGCCGGAGGATAGAATTTTACCTTATAATGGCCAAAAATGCTTCATACGTATAAAACAAAAGTGTTTGATATCATTATTAGTGCATATATGTTTCAAAAGCGATTTCAATCATAAATATCAATCCTAGACGACATGGGTACCATATATCATGTCGCCATACTAGTAATACAATCACATCCGCCATTTCGTATTGGAAATTGGATTCCATCATGAGTCGAGGCAAGGGGCAAGCTCCTCTCTGTTCGAGACACTCTAGCAAATGCCTCGGGACCGCACACAGCAATCCCTGGATCCTCCAAGGCCGGTCCTCTCTTACTTTTGAGGATTGGCAATTTCTGAACACCCGTTTCCCGGTCCTTACAGAACTATAATCGAGGCACCTCGCATTCCAATAACCACACAGGTGAAAAGTAGATATAAATGTCAGGGCTGGTAGGTCACTAACACCACCATAGCTAGAAAGAAGCGTCGTGCACTCCTTGGGTCCTTCTCCCGTTTTTGACTCATACCGGGGTGTAAGGCTCGCGAATCCACGTTATACACAAGGCTACGTCACACAGACCATGCTTTGATCATCAACCACAAGACTTTGCTTTGCAACAGAAGTCTTGATCATATGCCACTTAGGCGTGCCAAACAGGCAATCCACTCCATGCAACTGATTTCTATCAATATATAACCTCTGAACTCGTGCGTCTCAGAGAAGGGCGTTAAGCAAGAGAATAAAATCTCCGCCGCCAAAAAGATATATATTTAACAAAGAACAATCAGCAAAGAACAAAATCCAATGTCAGACACACAGTCCATTTACTAGTTCGTTCTGGGTTTAAACAAAACCGGAGGCACCAAATTCCTTGCATATCCGCACAATCAACAATACGTCCGGACGGCTACTACTTCATCGCCTTCAAGGTAGCTACTCCAATCACGAGCATCAGTAGCGCCCATCCATCCAATGTGAAGATCATCGGTCTTGAACCGTCTTCATCTCTCCGACTTCTCACCGTCGATCGATTATTTGAAATGAGAATTAACTCGGCCTTTTCAAATAATCCACGTATATGTAGATTGTCAAACCAATTCTTCCCATGGTTAAATTACTCAACATTCACATTTCAGTTCCTTAGTATAATTTTCATGTTAAATACATTCAACCATCACATATCAAGCAAACACAACAGAATTGGTTTATTTCCACTCTATGTCGTCTATAATATTTTATAATGATGTATCGCCATTTTTATTTATTCAAAAACGGCCATATTTAATTAAACGACGTTTCAGGTCGTGCCGAGGCATTGGCGCTGTTTTTCACTAAATTTGTTTTACACATATATGAAAATCTAACCATTGGATCTTCACAAATTTTATTCCATTAGAAAGATCTTTTCAAAACGAACCCAACGGTTTCAGTTTTGGGAAAATCCGACGGTCGAATTTCCAACACTAGTCGTTTGAAGTTACGATTTCAAAATACAAACTACAGCGTCATTATTCGATTTAATTTAATTATATTTATATTTATATATAAATATAATCGATTCTGGCATTGTTTTTCTTCAGATTTGAATTAAACATTTCAGAGAATCCAACCGTCGGATCTTTACAAAGTTGGTGCCGTTGGAAAGATATTTCCAAGGCAAACCCAACGGTTGCAGTTTCGGGAAAATCCGATGGTCAGATTTCCCGCACTAGTCATTTGAAATCACGGTTACAAAACATGAACTACACGGCCACGATTCATTTTAATTTTATTTATATTTATATATTTATATAAATATAGTTCATTCGAAGATTTCTGTATCGTTTTCACTTCAAATACTTCACTAACGCTAGGAATGGCAATGGGGCGGGTTGGGGCGGGTTTCTCGTGCCCCAGACCCGACCCGGACTTTTTAAACCCCGCCCCAGACCCGCCCCGTAGACCCGGTACGGGTCTGGAATTTCGCCCCGTACCCGAAACCCGTACGGGTCAGGGTAGACCCGACCCGCCCCGCGACCCGGTGATATTATGTTCTAGTGTACACAAATTTATATATTTATATTTTTTTTATCACTAAATGATAAATTATATGCATATTATAATGTGTTCACAATGACAAGAGAATATTATAAAATGAGTTTTAAGATAATAGTTCAAAATATATGCATTTGTTATTGTATGATTATCATTGATGCAACTTAATACAATGAAAATTTTATAGTTTGTCAATTGAAAGAATATAATATTCAAGTTATAACTATGTAAATCTAAGAAGATTAACAAGTAATAGTTATAGTTATAAAGTGTTTGAATGATGTTTCGATCATGCGGGTCGGGTTGGGGCGGGTTAGCCGTGCCCCAGACCCGACCCTAGACCCGGACCTCCAAAAGCGGGTCGCGGGTCTACCCGCCCCGAAGACCCTATGGGGCGGGTCTAAATGGGTCAAAACAGGGTCGGGTCAAGCGGGTTTGGACCCTAGACCCGCCCCGTTGCCATCCCTAACTAACGCCTTTAAATTTTGGAAAATTTCGCCATAACCTCTTTTGTATGGGAGGGGCTGGGAAAATTCCCAAATAGCTACATGGGCGTCTCATCTCAAAAAGAAAAAGAAATAGCCAAGCGGCTAGCCAACAGGCTCATAAAATCATCACCCAAGCAAAACAGTAAACATGTACCTATTTGTCGAGCAAACAATTTTAATCCTCTTTTCTAGCCTCTTTGTTATAACCTGTTCAATAAATATGCATGTACATATGTGCAATTCTTATCACTTATCATTTTCCATTCAACTTCATATTTGATTCAATTGGGTTTAAAGACACCATTCATTCACACGTTGCATACACAAGCAAAAATCATATCATTAGCTAATTAATGAATATTTCAACTCATGCATATTTGTTTGAACAAGTGGTTATTTTTAACCTTCATTTCAAACATGATAATTTTGGCAAACTAAATATATTTCAACACATGACTATTTTATTTAGTTCCTATGCATGTTAAAAATAATATTTCTTTAACAAATATTTATTTCAATGCTCGCATATTTTTAGCAAATCACATATATGATAAAAATGGTATTTTTATCATCTAAAATATTTATTCAACACATGAATGTTTTTAACACATCATAATTTCAATAAAAATGTAAATTTTATTGTTCGATCTTTTTATTCAACACATGAACCTTTCCAACATACACACTTCTCAACACATGAGCATTTCCACACATGGATATTTTATATAGTTTGTTCATATAAGAAAGATGAAATTTTTATTGTTGAAACTATTTATATATAAGGCGAATATTTTACATACTTTATATATGTTATAAAATGTGATTTTTATCGTTTAAACACTTTATTCGTTCACATATGAATTTAATTTTCACACATCACTTCTCAACATATGAGCATTTCCACACATGGATATAGTTTCAACACATAACTTTAGTTTCAACACATGAAAATAATTTCAATATATGAAAATAATTCTATCACATGAATATTATTCAAAATTTCGGCAGCATAATGGCAGGGTAGTTAAAACCAGCACCGTCCCGAGTACGGCTCCTCGCTCTACCTTAAAACCTCGCGGTTTTTGACAATGGGGATTTCATGCATCTAGTTCGCACGCAGGCGGCATGTTTTATTTTCATTTCCACAATTATTTCCAATTTGTTTCAATCACCAATGGGTAATTTTCAACCACGACCAATCAATATCAACCACAAATAATTATTCAACCATTCGCAATTTTCACCCAATTTTTCACACCAATTCACAACAATAAATATCGTCCATGGTTTGTGGACGAGGGGAGTGTGTGTATATATATATATATATATATATATATATATATATATAATTTCTATATTTCACTTGCATTTCAACGTACATATCATTTATACAATGCATGTATAATTCATACTTCGCTTATATAGCTTACACAACACATGTACATGAGGTATACAACACGTGTATAATTTATATTTCGCTTATATAATTTATACATGAAATTTCAATTCACATTTTCAACTAGAAATATCACCTTGGTTTTCGAAGTGCTAAAAACAGTAGATAGATCAGAAAAATCCGCGGTCACTTCTATGTGGTAGAGAGCCTCCTTGCGGTCACAATGTTTCCTGTTTCATGGAATTTCGTCAAAACACCATAAAGATACGATTTTTCAAAGTTTGCAACACCTAAAAGTGTTATTTTCAGTTCAAAGAAAATAAAGCTGATACCTTTCAATTTTAGTTCGAACTAGGATTTGGATTTTGCGGCAAATCCGTAGCTTGTGGTCAAGATCGGAATACACCACAACGTAGAGGGGGGGTGAGGCGCTTGGATCGATGGTCGGAGGAGGGGGTTCGGTGGTCAGATGCGGTCGGGGCGGCGGCGTGAAGTCGGGAACTTCAGGGAGGTCGTGCTCGTCGACGCGGCGACGAGGGAGGGTGGTAGTTAGTCGGATTTGAAGTGGGGAGGCGGCGGCGTCGAGGTCGGGTTGTGGCGGGGGCCAAAAACGACTGAGGCGGCGGCGACTGGGCTAGGAACGATGGAAAACGATTGCCGTCGATTAGAAAAGGGGGCGGGTTTTTTTTTAAAGTTTTATATTTTCTAAATTATGAAAGAAAATTTTCCATTGGCCTGTGGTTTTATAAAATTTATAAATAGTGTTATTCTACACGGACACCAATTCAAACGCAACGACTGTCATCCCTAGCTAAATATCCCCATCCCGGACACAATTGGATGGGAAATTCGAATGGTACAGTCAGTTATTTTTCAAATTAAAGTATAAAACATTTAATATTCAATTTGAACGTACATTTCAATTTGCCAGGGCCACAAACTAATTCCAAAAATTCCAGAAAAATAAATCTAGCTATGTTTTGACGCTACGGTCCCAACAAAACTAGTTTCCTCGAATTCTGAGATCTTTTGAAAAATGGCCATTTTCTGGTCGATCCAATTTAATAGAAATTGACCAAACACATTTTCTTTTGCCGCGCTCACATACTAGCTTCAAAAATTATGAAATTTGAAACCTAGCAATAGTTTGACATCCCGGACCCAACAAAAGTGGTTTCGTCGAATTCCGAAGTAGTTTGCAAAATAGCTATTTTCAAGGGCTATATATTCTATATAGCGACCTTTCTCAAAATTCATTTGGCCATAACTTTTGATTCTCGTTATGAAACTTCGATTTTTCAAATTCGTTAGAAAGGTATTCATAAACAGATTTAAATATTTTTGGTTTCACCAAAATCCGTTATATTTTGCACCCAGTGCATTCAGTCAAAGTTTGAATTCAATTTTTCAAACAGCCCCACTATTTCTAATTCACTATTTTATTGAAATATTCTATTTCAATTGCTCAAATTCCTTTGAAATAACCAATTTAAATTTTTTAAATTGGCTCGTATTTTCCAGGTTGTTACAATAAACATAATTCAATCCATACCAACAAACAACTATGGTTTGTACAAATAAATAGTGTCAGGAGCTACTAAGCCCCGTTTGCAACCTAGTATATATTTTAACTTTAAAATAGTTTGAGTGAGAAAGAGTAATCACTTAGGGATCCACTCCGCCACGCTTTTGTGTCGTTCTGAATTACTTTTCTGATTCCAGAATTTGCAAACGAGTTCCAATCTTCGCACGATCTTTTTTTTTATCTTAAACGCGCCATTCCGGACAACTTTCGCCTAGTGGCCTTTCTTCCGAAAATGCTCCATTTCGCCGGAATTCGCGAAAAGACATAAATCGGACTGTTGACTTTGGACGTGTTTTATATACAACTCCACAATCCAAAATATGGCTTCCATATACTCAAATCGAAGAGAAAATCGTGGTCTTCAATTTTGGTACAGTGGAGTTTTGGCCAGAAGCGCACAGTTGGAGAGTTATTGAGGCGGGAAGGTCCGGGTGCTATTTGTAAACACTGAAAATTATAAAATTGGATTTTTCGGACAAAGGGGGACCCACAGTTGGAGCTAGGGGTTGAGAGGGGCAGCGTGGGTGCTACTGGCCAGGGGTGCGGCAAAGGGCCGGCGGTGGGCCACGGCGGTGGACTGGGGTATTAGGGGTTTTGGGGTTTCTTGAAATGGAGAGGGAGAGAGAGAGGAGGAAAGAGGAGAGGGGAGGGAGGACCGAAGGGGGGGTGGCGGCGCGGTGGAGATCGCTTAGAGGGCGGTTGTGGTGGGAAAGAGGGGGAAGCAGGTTTGGGAATGACGGTTTCCTTTTTCTTTTTTATTCTTTTTTTGAAAACAAGGGTTAGGGTTTTATATTTATAATGATTTTCGTAAAAACAACTTTTCCATTCGAACTCCAAATCGAACCCACCGACTAACATTCCTAGCTAATTATCCCCATTACGAACACATTGGAATATGTTTCGTAAGCCAATTCGGCTGTCTCTATCAGTTTTCATCAAAATTAAAATATAAATCAATATATATTGAATTTAAATGTACATTTTAATTTATCGGGGCCACGTACTAACTCCAAAAATTGCAGAAAAATAAATCTAGCTATGTTTTGACGATACGGTTCTAACAAAACTAATTTCGTCGAATTTGGAGGCCGTTTGAAAAATGGTCATTTTCCAGTCGATGAAATTCAAACTAAAATTTCCAAATGCGTTTAAATTCACCACGCTCGCATATAAATTCCAAAAATTATGAAAATTGGAATATAACAATAATTTGACATTCCGGACCCAACAAAAGTGGTTTCGTCCAAAACAGAGGTCTTTTGCAAAATGGCTATTTTTAAGGGCTATATATCATATAAAATATGTATAAATTCCATAGCGACTATTACAAATTTTAAACTGACCATAACTTTCAATTGATATTATGAAATCTCAGTTTTTCACATGCATTAGAAAGATATAATTAAACATATTCAAATATTTCTGATTTTATTGAAATTCGATTTATTTTGAATTCTGTACATTCATTTGAAATTTAAAATCGAAATTTCAAACTACCACGCCATTTCTAGCTCTTTTTATTATTAAAATAAATTTATACATACTAACTTCTATTTAAATAAATTTTAGTCGTTATTATTTAAAATAAATCATTTTAAATATTCAAAATCCATAAAAATAGCTAAAGTAAAAAATTTAAATTGGTTTAGAAATTCCGGATTGTTACAAAAGTGGTCCAAATAATTTAGTTTTATTATGAAACAAATTTTGCAGTAACAATAACCTAGTTGGAGCTAAATTATGCATCTTTGATAAAAAGCTAAGATAAAATATGAGCATCAATTAAATATGGTAAATATCATCAATATTTCCAATGTTAATTACAAAAGGGAAATTTTTTAACTCCCTTCCTTGAACATCTTATATGCAACTCAAGTTTCAAAATATAATTCATTTAAATTTGACTTTTTTTGCAATCATTTTTGAATTTCGTTTTGCCTTCTCATGTAATCATCCTACATCTTTTTTACTCTACAAATGAGTTATAGCTCTAAACACTAGTCTTGCTTGTCTTTGAGGTTTGAATTAGACGTGAAATGGCTCAGACTCAAAGGAAAATCAATGCTTAAAAATTTTGAGAGAGGATTAGAAATTTAGTAATATGTGATTCTAGATAAAGACATAGGACATGGAAAATTTTAAGTAGAATTTACGGAGAAGAGGATTTACAGGGGAAGAAGAAGAGAGACGGTGACAAGATTTAGAAATATGAAAAAATGATTTGTTTTTTTAGTTTTGGGATTTTAAATTTGTGGGTAGAAGACTGAAAGAGTTGATTCAGAATATGTAATGGCCCGAAAAGTTCCGATCCTGATCATCGACACATATACATATCCTGTATCACATATCGACTAATCAAGCATCAGAAATTAACAGATCATTAATAGAAAGAAGTTAGAGGGTGAGAAATTGAAAGAAAGAAAGTTAGAATAGAAGAAAAAAAAGAACGAAACATAAACAGAATCAGAGTTTAACGAGTCTCACAGTGGAACTGAATAAAATATATTATATAACAATACTTGAAATGCAAACTGGTACTTGTACTTACATATATCATCAGAGTACAATTCATATACAATACAACGGAAACAAACTCTATGTATATATCTAACACCGTAGCTTCCTGCTCCAAGCTCCTTTAAGTAAATCTGTAAAATCCTAAAAAGACATGACTGCCCGTACAAATTTGGGCACCCAAGAGTTTAGGGAAAACACAGAAAAATAAACTCTGGGTCAGTCATGAGACTGGTGTGAGTAAACGATTATAAAACAGATTTATTTTACGTTCAAAAATCCTTTGAAATAAATGATAATCGTAAGACCAATCCACACATAAATATGGATGGTTTTTACCTTACGATAACACAATTTTTTTTGAAATCATATATATATATATATATCTTCTGATATTATAATAGTGCCTAAATACAAATAAATTTCAATATAGCAGAACGCTTGCATCTCACGCTCCACATATATAGTATACAATCAAAACCGCGGGCGCTTATTGGAGTTTGGATTTCCGACTATGACAAGGTATGGAACCACCTGCCGATAGTGTATCTCTAGAGGGGAATACACTGGGTTCAACAAGAACGTCTTGCAACCCAGCCCACACATGACCGATCGCTCATTTCGCTTGAGTGTATCGAATGTATATCACCAACGGTTGTATACGACAACTGTTTCCCGAAAAGGGACAGCATCGAAAAGAGTAAAGAGGCAAATGAAATTTCTCTAGATAGGTAATTATATACCCTAGTAGGAGCGACCCACATAGCCATGCTGCCTGCCCAATTTTTGTTATTTCCCGGTTGTGAGGTTTGAGGTTAGAATTTACCTTTAGATCATCTAGCCATTATTTTCTTTGAATGCCACATTGTCAGATCCATCAAATCACTAATTGACGTCCACAAATATACTCTGAATGTAAAAGAAGGGCTATTCTTTGCCACCAACTCGGTATATTTGTAAAAATCAATGTACGTGATTTTTAGGAAATACTCTGTCAGACATTCGTCCATACAAGTCATCCAGGAATAGGATGAACCGAAGGTACTCTCCTACTGTATCCAGTATAGGAATCACCCTACAGATCAGTAACGAGTAGTCCTTGCAAATCTGAAGATTTCAATCACGATAGAATCGCTGCTGAAATATCTCTGGGAGCTAACCAGAGAAATTCAACAAGTGGTTCTTCCGCTTATGAAGATCTATGGTCTTCAATTCTTTAAATCGTAATCATCCCTGCATGTTGGTTTACGTAAAGTTGGTTCGAAGTGGTTTTAGATCCAGTTCCCACCCCGGTCTCATCGAACTAACGCGCAAGAAATATTTATTTGATAGTCAGTGTTTTAACTATCAAATTTAAGCAGTATGATGAGTAAAAACTATTTATACAAATTATTCCATATTTAATCTACGTAACTTGTCAATTCCATTTATTTTATTTACACAAATTTAAAATAACAATCAGTATAACAATTTAAATAAAATGTGTCAACGTCTATTTAACTAATTTAGATGTGTTTAGTTACTTCAAAGCATAACAAATGATTAACGATAACCATTTAACACACCATTTACATTCAATAATAATTTGACGAATTATTTCAACTAATACCGGCTTGAAATATCTGATCATGGATACTGACTTATTTATCAAGATCTTTGGAATAATTTAATCGATTTAATTTATACTTCTATTTCTTTTATAAATAAATATATGTGAATATCGCAGATTCGAACTCAGGTTTACAAGACGACGTTTATTCTGCAATTATGAAATAATTCAGTAGCTTCTCTATCACTTCTTTATATATATTTTTAACTTCTGTTTAAACCAATCAACAACAGGAATTCGTAGTCCCAGTTTAGGAATAACCTTGGCTCTGTTAACTTCTTTAAATTATACGAATAATATTTAAATCTAAAAATAAAGCTTCTCGATCAATTCTTTAAATTATACGAATAATATTTAAATCTAAAAATAAAGGCTTAAGTTTATAAACAAAGATTTATTTAATTTAAAAGTAAAGGCTTAAGTTTATAAACAAACATTTATTTAATTTATAATTATGTTCAGGCCCAAAGGCCCAACATCCTTACAGCCTGCATGAAAGCCTCCTACTCCACTTACTTCGTTCTTTACCACTTACCAGGATTGAGAATCCCCTTCCACGCTACCCTGGCAACACAAAACATGGATTCGCATCTCTCCTACTAATCAACAAATGTGGATCCGCATCTCTCCTTCTGATCGACAAACACGGATCCGCATCTCTCCTTCTGATCGATCTTTCCGTTCTTCCTTTTTCTTTTTTCTTTTTTTCACAATAATGACCGTATAGTAGAACAATTTCAGTCTCTAGCAACAAGTAAGAAGAAAATGAGTGGGGGACTTCCAGGAATTTATAATGTCGAACCAAGTATTTATAACAGAAGTTGGCTAAGAAATAAGTGGAAGAAATTTGCGAACAAGGTTGCAATGGTTAGAGATATGCTGAACTGACATGAAGGAAACATTTAACCAAATATTTGCTGGCCGGATTATGTTCGAAACAGTGTAAGAAAAATTACTAGAAACAAACTATGGATATTAAAGAACAGCTATATTGGCTAAAAAAAATTTGAAGTAAATTGTAAAAGGACGTAGGAAAATGAAGGACAGCAGCACCATTGCAAGAACATTGCTTTAGAAAATTTCTCCATCAGTTTCCTTCTTCTTATTCTTACTGTTGCATCTATACCATGCATAACTGTACACCGTACATGTGCACCAATGCACCTCCACGGATCTCGCCTCCGCTACAGTTTCCACAAGCGCCTTCTCCTCCTCTTAATTCATTACAGACCCCAAATTCCGGTTTTCCCAATCAAAACACAGTCTGGAATTTCAACCCATAGTTCATCAAAAGCAGCTTCCACCCAAATGCCTCACACTGCCACTATTCACGACCAGTTGACTCCATATTTCCGTCAGAGCTCGGTGACGACCATCTGGCCTTATCCCGCTTCCTACCTACGATCGTATGAAACTTCACCACCTCGCCGCAGTTTGTCGATGAACCCAGGCATCCCAAATAGTAGTATATACACTAATTAATTTCAAATCTGTTTAAATGTTTGTTTAAAAATTCCAGTTACAATTTTCCTATGATCCCCGATCTGCCATGCTTCCCTGACCCCAACGCCATCGCCTACGACTGCCGGCATCACCTTAGTTTGGACGAAATGTAATTTCTAGTTAACTCAGAAAATCATACTACCAAGGTTACTAAAATTCACGAATTTGATGTTAAAATTCATGGTTTAGCAATATGAATCCATCCATACATCAGAATTTAAGTTTAATCATGTTTGAAAATTTTCATTTTTATTACCTTTTACAGTATTTTGATGTTTTTTGGATGATGTATACTGCTATTTGGTTTGAAACCAACTTTAGAGTATGCATGTAACAAAAACGAACAAATTTCATTTCGATCTAACTCCCTGAAACCAACTAGATCTCAAGTTGTTGATTTTACAGTTACAGGATGTTGATTACATATTTTCACTGTAAACATACAAACATAATTTAGAATTGCTTACAGTCTCAATCAACAAGAATAACTATGTATACACTGTGTTACACAATTCAGTAGCAATAATATGAATGCTATGTTTGAATCAAATTGACATACGATTTTGCAATATGCTTTTAAGAGAAAAATGTAATTACGACTCACCTGTTTTTGGTTACTGCTTCCTTTTCTCTTACTATCTCAGGTTATAACTCCTAGTCTAGCGGCTTTTAAATACTTTAGTGTTTGTATTCAAATTGATTGATTTATATTAGTATACCTATAGTTTGAACAAGAATTAAATATAACTATAGGGAGGTTTCAAGTGTTTATTCACAAGAAAAATACTGTTGTTGTATTTTTGTTTCCCAGTTCATTCAAGCAAACCATTCCCACAGATTTAACATAAATATGGAATCCGAGATATACCATATGAGTACATACACCAATAAATTAAATAAACTGTAAAAAAACTTAAGTGCTTGCTCACAGCATATCATGATGTGCTTTATATTTTTAAAACTTTTTTTTTTCTTTTCTTAAGCTAACTGTCTCTTTTTTTTCTTCTTCTTTCCAGAATATAAACCCCTTAGCAACTTTGATATCTAAATCAAATATGTTGTATATAAATCGGTGCACATAGTTTGAATCCACAAGAATGAACATAAAATAGTAAAGAAAATTCAGGTTGTTTACTCACCTATATTGCTGCTTAACATTGCTCACTGTTCTTAGAAATTATGATCACTGTCTTGCCATCTAATTCCCATGTCCTTGCTTTATGAGCTCGGCCATTTTAGTTTAACACTTCTCACTCGTCCTGCCAGTTTTAGCCATTGTTTCACCGAATTTTGTACACAATTTTAGTTCTCAGTTTTTGCTCTTTTTACATTTGTTTTAAGTTTTAAAAAGATGTATGTATGTGTGTGTGTGTGTGTGTAAGTGTGATGTAGGGTATTTATAGTAGAAAGGTTTGAGGCTTAAGTTGGGTGGGTGTTATGGTGGGGAGGTATGCAACTGCATATAGACTGAGTTGATGTCGATTTCACAGTCTCCCACTGCCATCAAATCTTGGCTTTTACCAAATATCGGTTTTCATGTTCTTGCTTCATTATTTGCATAGTGTATTTACCTTGTGTATATAAATAATTTAATTAGCCTCCAAGGCAAAATCAGTATCATGAATGGCTCGATCTCCCATTAATATCTGGTGTACAAAGGCTAGTTGTTCATTCTAAGGTTAGTTTGTAGTTTTCAGACAGTGGTGTGCACATGCCAAGATTTTCTTTGATCAACCTCTTTCTTCTGCTTACTGTGCTTGTTATTACAAGGATGTGCATATGTATTTTCACATGGCTAAGCTTACCTACCAGGATATCACATTTGCAGGTCTACACTTCTTTGGTGAGTTGTTTGCTTTCCTTTCATTTCCAATGCACATGACTAGGCTGCCTAATTTTGCTAATCTATCTAACCTATTTTACTTCCAGGCTTATACACACTAGTATCCTTATTTATTTGGTATAAAGTTGCAGCCTTGTCTTCTTTTCATGTCACATTTTCAGATTTGCTTAGATGTTACTTTTCCTTTCTAATAAATGCCTACTTTCCTATTTTCAACACTAGTACATTAGCAGGCTATGCTTTTCTTTATTTTACTTGTATTTCATTTATTTTTTTCATTCTTGTTTTACTAGTTCATGTATGCATTTGTTTATATCATACATGTCTATATACACATCCATTACATGTTTTTAATACACGCATACTACACTTATTTAAAAGCTGTATAAATCAAGATTAAATGCTATATTTTAGCATAAGTAACTTGTATTTGCCAATACATTTCACTTATATTAAGGCATATATTATAATTCACTAGTCTTATTTTTATTTGAAACCATGATCTTCTTATGCAAAGGGAAAAATGATATTTTACACAAATATGCCCACTAGTTACTTATGTAACTCTATGTACATGATTTCAAGACAAATTATAATGCAACAAAGATGCTTAACACACACCTGATTATATATATACATACATATATGACAAGTAAATAAATATAGAAAAATAATTATTCTAAAATAAGTGAACTCGATCTTATTAACATCATCAAATAAATAACACAAATCTTTGCATTACCGAATATCTCCTTTTTATTCCTTACTTAAGTAATCTATATTTACGGGAGTTTTTAAAAGAAGTTTAGAACACAACAAAAAGATGAAACCTTAATTATTTGTTTTATATACATACATATATTGGTTAAGGAGTTTTAAGCCGTCAACAAATATATTTATCCGTTATATTCCAAAATATATATATATATCTTAATTTATTTAATTAAATCCAATTTTAGTATAATTCATACATTGTAGATTATAAAACAAGTCAAAAAGCTGAGTCGTTACAGAATATATTTTTTAGGGAGAAGTGATTTAGACAAGAAGAGAGGAAGAAGATGGGGAAAATCTTTTAGTGAGTGGAATGAGAAGTGTTGAGAAAAAAACATGTATTATAACTTACCAAGTCTCTTAAAATTCAAACATTAAAATTAATGAGGGAGAGGTAGGAAAGATTTCCTAACAATCTAAAGGAAAAATTTATTAATTAATTCATAAAAAGAGTAACACTAATAAATCAAACAAACACCATTTGTTTTGCGCACTTTTTACTGAAAAGCTCATATCTGAAACAAACGAAAGCAGATTTTGATGAAATGAAAAATGCTCGAAAACTCAGAAATTAGAGTAGAATCATAAAAAAAGAAAATTTTGAATTATCATAATTTTTAAATTTCAACTCAAATTCAAATTTTGACAAACTTGACCAAAATTGACATTTTTAGAAAATGTTTCATTTCAATAAATTTAGCAACTGCATTATTGAATATTACAAGTTTATTATTTAAATTTCAAGAATGAACTTAAATTCAAATAAAAATAAAAATAAAGATGACTCAATAATTAAGTTCTGCATTAACCAACATTTAATTCTCATTATTAAATTTCCCTACTCATGTTTGCATGAATCCAATTCATTCATTTCATTTAATTTAATAATAAACTAAATACTAAAATTTGAAAAATTAAATTTCAATTAATTCATCATTTTTTTTCAAAACTTCTGGTTATTACAATCTTCCCCACTCAAACCTTTTCATCCTTGTAAAGGTACGAGGTTGGGAAAAAGTGATTAAGTTATTTAATATATTTTAAAATAAAGTTATGCATATTTGTCAACTTACTTGGATTAATATATTGAAATACATATAAATCAAGGTTTAGACATTTCCTAAAAATTATGGTTTCAAGTATTCGCTCGACGTCTCATTTGCACCATATATCTACCTCCCTTTCGAAACCTGAAAACAAACATCGATAATTGCTGCGCCACCACCATAATCATTTTCAAGTAACTAAAGTGTGATGCTATATCTATCTACTACATACAGAGTTTAGTACATATGCTAGCTAGATGTATGTCCAAAATCTTTACGTACTTAATGGTCTAATCTTATTGTCTAGTACAATACTTGAAACTTTTCTTTTAAATTAGGGTATACATTTCTATCATTCATTTGTTATAAATTTCAAGTGGAAAAAATTATATGTAACGCCCCACCTCTATATTCGCGTTAGCCAAGGTCCATTGCAAGTAATGATGTCAACTAACCTAAAGCATAAGAATGTTAAGGAGCGACCATCTGTATAATAGCTTTGAACGAGGGTTAAACGTATAGATAATGCGGTCTTACTTTCAAATCTCATGAGGAAATCCGACACATCTAATTCAAGTACAATCCTACTACACAGTGACTATATACAATTCAAAATCAATATAAAACACGTAATAAAAAAAATCAGAGTCGCACACATATATTCACATCACTAAGGCGGAAATAGATATGAATATAACACTTGTGTATAAATAAAACGATAGTGGTCATAGTCGATCCACTATACAGCAAAATAAAGGTACAAGTTCTAGCCTAAAGAATATGTGTATACATGAAGTCGCATATACATAAATATTAAAAGAAAAAACTATAACCCTAATGTAGATAGCAAAAAGCTAAGAAGTGTTCTCCGCTAGAAGACATGAAATGCCCCTGTAATACCATGGTTTGACCCGAATATTATTTATAAGAAAATAAACAATAAACGGATCAGTTTAACTGTACTGATCATAATAAACTAAAATAGTATAAGAGATATATTCAGAAAATGACATATAAAAAACAACAACAATGTTCACATGTAAAATGTGTAGGCTCGATATAAGGATATTTCAATAACTAAGAAACAAAGATTGATAACACAGTATCAGTAGAACTAGGATTGATAACATATTATCAATAAAACTAAGATTCCAGAAATCAATAAATTAGAAATCCCAATGATCCCAAAGAAGGGGAAGGGCAAGGTCAAGGTAAGAGCCCAAAGACTCGTCAACTCAATATGGGAGTCTGAAGACTCAACCAACTCAATATGGGAGTCTGAAGACTCAAATAAGTCAATTTGGGAGTTCGAAGACTCAACCGACTCAATATCGAAGGTGAGACATGATCTCAAGGCAGCTAGCCTATAGTGCTGAGCCGAAGCTCCTACAATGGTCCGAAGATTGTTCTCCATGACCGCGTAGGATGATCTGAAGATCGTCGATAAAATCAACGAACCGATATTCCTCATGATGATCCGAAGATCATCAGAATGACCCGAAGGTCGGAATGATCGAAGATCCTCAGGATGATCTGAAGATCATCAACATGATCAAAATTGAGTAAGTATAGTGTAAACTACACCAAGCTAGTAAATACAAGAGTCGAGAGCTACATGTCCTATAACCAGTTGCTCTACTCAAATATTAACGAACAAGCTGTATATTCCACTAGAAAAACGAAATGATCATTGCCACAGTGTTCAATCGAACGAGTCCAAGAACTAGCCGTTGAAGCAAACGCAAGGGTTCATAGTCCTTGTTTTTTACTAAAGCGTTTAATTCAATTTCTCATATGAATGAGAAGAAGGTTTGTATAAATATATACTACTCGATTTATAAAGCAATTTTTAAAATGATTCATATATTGAAGTTGGATTAAAAACCATTTGAATAAAAGAATTTGGTATCTACTAATAATATAAAACCCTTTTATATAATTTCGAAGTGGAAAATCTCGTGTAACAGTGATCAAAATAATGATCGAACGAAGAAAATTTACGTTTTAATAACGTAAATTATATATCAAGAATATTGATTATAAGTTCATTTATCACAAATGAATCAAAAATCCATAAAATCGAAATGCAGAAATCTATGAACTAGAGAAACTGAAAAGTCACAAAAAATCAAAACAGACCGAAATCGACCGAGAAAGAGCCTGAATGGACTTAAGCTATTGACCATGATCTCCACCGGTCAATAGTAGAAATTTGGTCCTCAAAAATCTAAGTTGGCAATCTGCAGTTGTTTTTATTTTTCTCGAGAATTTGGACAGACATCTGACTTATCCGGTCAGACGTCTAAGCTGAAGCCCGGGCAATTGTTTGTCTAGGCAATGAATGAGCAATCGGCCTCGGATGAGGTCGGATCAATGGCTTAAAAGTTTTCTAAGCGAAAATGAAGCCTCTATAACTCACCGAAGCAACTCATAACACGAAACTCACATGCACAAACATACATACATGCGAATGCAATGGTTTTGATTATAACTTCAAAATGAACAAATTCTATAATCAAAGCAAATCAAATGCAATTCAAGTTAGGATGCGATTATTTGGCAATGCTAAAGGGAAATTGTAAAGATTTGTGTGCACATAAGAATTTTAACCTATAGCGTACACTATATAGACATAAATTATACTAAGATTTCCAATATCAGAAAAGCAAGGAAATTGATAATCCAAGCAGTTAACTCAATGTATAACAACCCGCCAAAATGGGCCTAAATTTCGATCCAGAAAAGGCCCATCGAAATCTTGGAGTCGTTCTAAACGGGTCATTGGTTACTATAAGGATTACATTTGCACAGATAATAATAATGTACACTTCGAATGGAAATCTCACACAGCAGAAAGAGAAAATATAATATTAAAAATAAGATGTACCCTATATTTCAAAATCTCAGAAATACAACATTCACATTTACATCTGTTAAATGGTTACATCTAATAGTTCATTCTCATAAGATTCCAAAATAAGTAAAGTAATAAATGCTAATAGTAGCATAACAACTTCTCCTTCTTCCTTGGCTTCAATCATGACATCATCCATGGCTTTTACCCCATCACTGACCTGTTGGATGTTAAGGAGAGGGGTCAAAACATAAAGTTTTGTGTGACTGAAATGTAGTGTTACTTAATGTGCATACCTTATATTTTTATCATGTTACGTATGTCAAGGTATGTCTAAGCAACACACAAGATTCACACGAACATAAGTATCTAACCAACGGGGTGGATATCCAGGTCAATCGCCCATTAGTGTTTATAGGGTAAAGACCAAAAAATGTGGCATTCCCCGTCACTTATGGACCTATTAAAGGTAGATTCTTACGATCTCTTATAACCCTGAGGAGAACCCTTCGCCCTTTTAGACCCCGTCCTGATCCGTTGAGGTTCTTAAGACTATTCTCTCATTTGTAATATGAGAAGAAGTGTTGCGAATATTACTACTTAACTGACATTACCCCGTAGGACACCTATGTCGCTTAATACTTCCCTTAGACAGTTGGTGAGCATGCAATGCCCACATATCTTTCAATTACCAATCTATCCCTAGTTGATCCCTTACAAGCTTCTAGAGGAAGTGGACATCCCCATGAACTACCCTACTCCATTACCGTTTTATGCCTAACCACTTTTAGAGAAGGAGGACCCAAAGACCTACCTCAAATCTAATAAGGGTGGGTCCTATGACTTTGATTTCTCTCCAAGAAATAAACCTTCAGAGAGATCCTAGTCCTAACCATTTATGACCCAAACTGGATATTAAAAGAGACAACCACTTAAGACCTTCTCAAAGCGTAGTAAACCTCCTTATTTTCACATGTAGTTGACTTATATACACACACACACAACACACACACGCATTAGACCTCTCACATTAAACCGTACACTTGTAGATGCTGGATTTGCCGGTCGGTTCCAGGCAGACTTCTGCTACAAGTAGGTTTAACCTCGGGTCTAGTTTGCTAAGTTTTTGAATGATTCATGGGCGCATGTAGACATCTCACATTAGTTGGGCCTACTTGTGGTTGCTGGATTTGCCGGTCGGTTTCAGACAGGTTTCCACCACAAATTACAACTAACCTCGTGTCGATGTGTCACTATTTATATATATTTAAAGCCATTTCCTATATGCACACACAAGCAAACAAATATATATGTGTTAAGGGGACATTCAAAATTCAAATTCTAACCTAATCACATTTATTACGCTAATACAACATTAATTACATTGATTACATTTATATAAGTATAATAATAATAGTGCCTAAATAACGTAAATATTTGTATAAACAGTGAAATGTTCTAATAAGGTGGCAACTGTTAATTTGTCCAAATCAAGGCATACTAGTTAGACTTTTCATACTTTTACCACTACAACTTAGGCATGATGGAATAACGACAATATAACACATAGCAGTGAATGGAAAATATACATACATAACAATTTCAACTTGCATGCAAGGCTTGGTGGAATGATTTCAATTTCAGATTAAAAATAGAGTATTACATACACTTATACTTGTATGTTTATAATTCCTATTTCACCTAATTCACCATTTTTGGCGTTGTGCACATAAAAATGCTTACATTTGACCTATTTCAATTATGAATGCGTTAGGATTCAAAATAGGATCCAAACCCAAACCAAATAATGAAATAATCAAATCTAAACATTTTTAGGTTACAATCAATTGTTAATAAAAGTGAACTACATAAAATAGGAATAATAGTAACAACACCCATATTCATTTTTAATCCAATACAAAAACCAAAAATCCACAAAACGCAATTAATCATGAATATTCATACGCAATTACAAGATAGAGGGTTTGGGGGTTTTAATGTTTATATTATCGAGATCCAAATCCTCTTAGGCATATCAATTCATATGAACTAATAAAAATATGAATATGCCTTAAGTAAACCATATTCCACTAACAAATCTAGGCGGAATAAAGATGAATCTGTGCTAACTCTTTGCATTCGGGTTTGCTCCAATAATCCTCCTAATTATATACATAAAGAGATACACATTAGAATCTTATACATATATGGTTATTTAGAATTCCAAAATACTAAACTCATGAAAATTAGAAAGAGAGAGATTAAGAATAAAGTTAGAGAATTAGAAGAAAACCTTAAACTATTCTTTTATTTTTCTCTGGAATTCAACAACGTGGGAGAGTCAGAATGGAAACAGAGATGGAGAACGATTAGGGTTTTCATTATGTGATAGGAGGGGTATATATAGTTGCCCGTGTGAGCATAGGCCATTGGATTACTTAGAATTAATCCAAGCCTTTAATTTATATATATCCTCTTTGAAAATCCCTAACTAACTAGATCTATTGGGTTGTCTAACCGTCGACCCTAGCGATCGACCAGTGGTCGACACACTTTAAGGGGGGCGGTCGACCCTTCGGGGCTGGAACGCCCAATAAGGCTGCATTGCTGAGTTGTTTATTTTATTTAATACGTTCCTTAATCCCTTTATTTTATTCCGTATATCTATATGTTTTGTCTCCCTGGTCTTATCTGCAATTCAAAATTTGAATCTCCCTGTTTTATTTTGAATTTATCTTGGATATATATATATATATGTATAATCTATTTAATTAATTATATATATATTCTACGTTAACTGTCTAAATTCATTTGTTTATAACTTCTTCATACGTTGACCATTTTTAGCATATTATATATGAAAACGATGTAGAATTTCGCCACGAATCCAAATAAAAGAATTTCGTAGTCAAACTCCAAAAGTTGCAAAAATCTCATTTTCCAACCATACTATTTAATTGCTTATTTAATTATTTGTTTATTATTAATACTTATGAATTTTATGGGGTGTTACATTCTCCCTCCCCCCTAAAGATAGATTTCATCCCGAAATCTGTTTAAGGGGAGAAAAATACAACTCGCTTGATACATTCGTGTTGTACACCTATGTTATTTATAATTGACGCATAAGCATCCATGACTTGAAGTAATTATGAACTACAGACCCACTAAAGTGAGCTCTAACCTAGCATGTAGGCATAATAAGTGATGCAACATGTATGCAAATAACCTAAATATGCATATATTTCTATATGAGCGCTCGGTGCAAAGGTGTTGCATCCATTTTCTCACATCCAATCTAGCAATTACGATGCATCTATAAATGATATTTTGAGGAGAAGTTACCCATGAAAAGCTCTGAGTGAGTCTGTCTCATCTTATCCTTGGTCCCCCATGTGCTTTCCCGGGACACTTTCCCCATTGTACTCGGACGAGACGAACGGTTTTGTTGTGAAGTCTCTTGATTCTACGCTATACAATCCTTGTAGTTGCACGGGACACCCTGGACTCCAACTCGAGGATTTTTATGTCCATAATTTCCTCAAGCTCGAGTCTAATAGAAAAATCATGAAGGCATTTCCTTGGATGAGATACATGAAAAACATTATGGATTCTCGATAGATGCAACGGGAGATCCACTCGTTAAGCCAAAGATCACATCTTCTCGATGATATTAAAAGGAGCAATAAATCTGGGAGTCAACTTCCCAGTTATCCCAAACCAAACAGTTTTCTTAATAAGGGATACTTTTACGAGCACCAAGTCTCCAACATTGAACTCAAGTTCCCTCCTTCGCTTATCGGCATACGATTTCTGATGGTCTTGGGCTGCCTTCATTCTCTGTCTAATTAAAGATATCTTCTCCATGGATTCACGGACGAAGCCTGGTCCGAGTATAACCTTGTTGGTAGTTTCCCAACAACAAGTTGGCGATTTGAATGGCCTCCCATATAGTGCTTCAAAAGAGGACATACCAATCATTGTTTGAAAACTATTATTATACGTGAACTCCACAAGTGGTAGGTGCTTCCCCCGAACTCCTCCAAAGTCAGCGACGCAAGCTCTAAGAAGTCTTCCAAAATTATGTTGACTCTCTCTGTCTATCCGTCAAAGTTGTTCTTAAGTTAAGGGTTGTCCCCAATGTTGCATGTAGGCTTCTCCAAAATTCGATTGTGAACAAGGGGTCTCCATGAAGTCTAACTATCTCTTTGACATATAATTGGGCTAACAAGGCTGCAGTCCTTGTCTTCTTGACTGGTATAAAATGGATGATTTTGGTTAAACGATCTACCACTACCCAAATGGCCTCATTTCCTTTTTGGATTCTAGGAAGTCTGTCTATAAAGTCTGTGGAAATTGTACCCACTTCCATGTGGGGATCTATAAAGGTAGTAACAGTCCTCCGGGCATCCCTTGCTCGGTTTTGACTTTTTGGCCTGTCAATCATTTGACCACGAACTCGGCTACGTCTCTCTTCATTCCTTCCCAATGGAAATTCCTCTTTATATCCTTGTACATTTTATCCCCACCGGGGTGTATGGACAATTTTAACCTATGGCACTCCTTAGAATTTCTTTCCTCAACTCTTCATATTTAGGGACATAAAGTCATCCTTCTCAAAGTAAACTCCTATCATCGTTGATCGAATACCTAATCGAATGAGGAAAGGTCTCTTTCTTTCCCACTTTCTCCTTTATATATCTAAATTCCTCGTCTAAGTCTTGTGCAATTTGGATTATCTCTCTTGGGGTTGGTCTAATTATCATAAGCCTAAGAAAACTATTGGAAGTGGTTGGTGAGGGTTGCAAATTAAAATTAGAGAGGAATTCTAGTTGTTTCCATTCTAGGATCGCATTCAAAGTCACATGTTTCCTACTTAAGGCATCTGCCACACCATTCCCCTTGCTCAGGGTATACTGAATCGTAAAGTCAGATGAGGCAATATATTCCATTCATCTTTGTTGTATCAAGTTTAAGTCATATTGAGAGAATAAATACTTGAGAAATTTATGGTCCGTAAAGAGTTTAAATTTCTCACTTGAAAGATAATGCTTCCACATCTTAAGGGCGAACACTACTATGGTTAACTCAAGGTCATGCATTGGATATCTTTTCTCTGGATCCTTGAGTTGTCTACTAACATAGGCAACTACTCTTCCTTCTTGCATAAAGAGTGCTCTTAAACCGGTCCCACATGCGTCGATGTAAACGGTGAACAATTTTGTACCATCAGGTATAATTAGGATAGGTGCGCTAGTTAATGCTTCCTTTAATTTCCTAAAGGCTATTTCTTATTTATCACTTCAAACGAATACCAAATTTTTTCTCGTTAATCAAGTTAATGGAGTAGCAATCTTTACGAAGTCTTTAATGAATTTCCTATAATATCCAGCCAATCCAAGGAAGCTTCTCACCTCTGTAGCATTTCGAGGTATTCTCCATTCCGTGATTGCCTCGATCTTCGTGGGATCTACGGCTAAGCCTTCGCTTGACATAATATGTCCTAAAAATCTTACTTCTTCCCTCCAGAAATGGCACTTCGAGAATTTTTCTTTCAATTGTTCTTTCTTAATATCCCCATCACTTGTATCATGAAACGACCTGAACTTCCCCGGTAAGGAAAGCCCGGATTGAGTTGAGGACAAGACAGATCAGAACGCAAACAGAAGAACATTTCATTATTAATTACAACAAGTCCATCGGAATACAAGAATATACAGAGTATGAATAAATATTACTCAACATAAATTATCAGAGATTTAAAATACATTACATAGCAGCGGAAGATAATACTAAACACAACTGAAGGAGATATACGGATATAGAGCTTTATGGATATCATTCCAGCTGTAAACTAGGTTCCTGTGAATATAAATCTGCAAAACCCAAAACTACTAGCTGCCCGTGTCAAAATAAGGGCACCCAGAGTTTAGGTTAAAACAATAAACTCCATGTCAGTCATGTGACTGGTGTGAGAACTAAAACAGTTATTAATCTTTATTTTAAAGTTAAGTTAATCAAGGGACCGCGCTGTATAACACGGAACGGGTTTACTCCCAAGAATACCAGTGCATAAAACAACAGCGCAATGCTAAATAAATAACAATGAAGCTATTATAAGACCCAGGTCCCATCACACAATGCAATGCAAGCCGAAGGATAGGGTTTTTTCCTTATAATAGCCAAAGAATGCTTGATACGCTAAATTTCATGTTTTATTATTACTATAAGTGTATAGTGTAAAAACAATTTCAATCATAAGTATCAATCATAGACGGCATAAGTGCCCCATACCACTATGTCGCCATACTAGGGTCTCCAATCAAAAACCGCAAAGTCACGTATTGGAAGTTGGGTTTCCATCTGTGAACCGAGGCAAAAGATAGTCCTCACTGATTCGAGACAATCTAGCCCATGTCTCAGGATCAGAGCTCGAGTGACCCTTGGAGCGACAGGGTCGGTCCACCGATGTGGATTAAGATGCCTGAACACTACGTTTCCCCGCCCTTTGGGGCGTAGACGAGCCAAATGACTCCATTGGCTCCACACAGTCATCGATATATCCGAGGCGCCTCGCAACAGCAACAACCACACAGGAGAAAATAATATAAATATCAGGGCTGGTAGGTCACTGACACCACCCTAGCTAGAAGGTAACGCATGCCCACCCTGAGGTCCTCTCCCTTTTTGGTTCATAACCGGGGTGTGAGGCTCGCGAATCAACACTACACAAAGCTATGCTACACAGGCGGTGCTTGATCATCAACCACAAGACTTTGCTTTTCAACAGAAGCCTCAATCAATTTCCACTTAGGCATGCCACACAGGCAATTCACTCCATGCAATTGATATCCATCAATATATAACCCCTGAGCTCGTACGTCTCAGAGAAGGGTGTTAAGAAAGAGAATAAATTCTCCACCGCCAAAGAGATATATATTTAATAGAAATCAATCACACAAAACACACAGTCCATTTACAAGTTCGTTTTAGGTCTGAACGAAACCGGAGGCACCTTGTACCTCGCATATCCATCGATCTCCAAGTACGTCTGGACGACCACCAACTGATTCCCTCCTCTCGGGTGTACAGCCCAATCAAGATCATCAGTAATCACCCAAACGATGTGAAGACCTCCGGTCTTCGACCACCGTCTTCATACTCGACACCACATCGAATCAGTTATTCATAATGGGTTAAACCCGGTCTTTCTGAATAATTCGCGTATATAATAAACAAGTGTTACACAAACACAACATACGCCTCATTCCAATTCAGAATATTCTTTTATTCAAATATTCTTATACTTTGGGAAAGGTTCCCATTAATTTTATCAAAGATAAATTCTTTAAATTTATTATTTAATCTTCTTTGAATATCAATTCAAACTAGTCGGGATAACGAACCACACCGAAGTAATCATTCATTTTATTTCCCAATCCCAACCTATTCATCCCATGAAGTAAAACTAGTTATACTTCATATCTAACACCACGGTGTTGTCGGTAAATTCAATTATCTTTTCACATTTAAATCTAATTAAATATTTAACTATCGCGTGAAGCAAAACTGGTGATACTCCATTCTCGATTTTTTCAATCTAATTAAAGATTCATTAAAACTCCACTTAGTTTTTAATCTTCCCAAAAATCATATTAATGATTGTTTAACTTGGGAAACCATATCATGTCTTTAACTGGGTTAAAGAACTAATGTCTTTTAAAACACGGTTCACTATAAACCCAAAATCACATTCCACTAATTATCGGGTTAAAGAACAAGTGTTATTTAAAACACCGTTCATGATAAACCCTAAAATCAATTCAAATTCAATTCCAGTTAAATACCATTTAATTGGTACACTTCATTAAATCTAAATAAAAAGATTTAATCTTTTTCTCAACTGGGTTTAAGAACAGTGTTAATCAAGACACCATTCACGACAAACCCAAATCACATTTGATATTAAATACAAGGCTCTGAATAGAAAATATATCGGCTTATATTCAATATTAAATTCTACGACCAACAAATATCGTATTGGAAATAACGATATAAATATATCTTTCAAATTTCCATAATAATATCTGTATAATCACGAAATCCAACATCGAAATATTCCAAAGATAATTTCAATTCAAATCCATTCCACTTCAATTATTGGAAATTCTGGTTAATTTCAAAACCATTTCAAATCCACTTTATTTATTTTAAAAATAAATAGAATTATAATTCTAGTTCAAAACTAGTTCATTTCGATAAAAATCTATTTTTATCTTTTCAAATTTGGATTTTTTCATCCTTATTCTTCACAAATCATTTCTTATGACTTTACACAAATTATTACTATTTTTAATAATTTTATTAAGGCCCATACAATCGAACTCCACCAACGGCCATCAAACTGCACTCACAGCGACCTTTTCCAAATTTGATTTGGACATAATTCCAAATCCAACCGTTAGATTTCAAATCTCTAATACTCGTTAGAAAGCTCTTTTCGATACGAATCCAATGGTTCCTGTTTTAGGAGAATCCGACGGTTGGATGTCCTGTAATACCATTCGAAGTCAATGGTCGAAATTAGCGAACTACCGCGGCGCGGCGTGTTCTATTCAGGCCATTATATATATAATATATATATATTATATATATTTCATCGATTTCCTTTCAAAACTATTTTATAAATCATTTTAAATTCGTTTTCGAAACGATTTCAACTTCATATTCAATTTCGAATCAAAATTGAATATTCCACATCATCGATATACAAATGATAATATTTTCAAAACGTTTTATTTTGAAATCACTTTCTTTCCTATATTCATCATAAAAATGAATAAAATCGATATAAATATCGTTCACTTCAAAATGGCGTCAATCTAGTCAACAAAGCTTTTATATATTTCAATAACTTCGTTATTCTATTCAACAAATAAATATTTTCTTCAACACATGAATATATATATATATATATATTTTTATTCAACACTTGAATATCTATTTTATTCAGCACATGAATTTTCTTTCCATTCAACACATGAATTATTATTTCTATTCAACATATGAATATTTATTTCTATTCAACACATGAATTTATATATCTGTTCAACACATGAACTTATATTCTATTCAACACATGAATATTTATTCTATTCAACACATGAATTTATATTTCTATTTTCCAAATTGGAACAATCAATTACCATATAACGTTAATTATATGGATTCCCTACAACACATGTATATAGCAGCAACGATAAATCATCAACCATCATTCAGAGTGCACCACACAACTGCGTAAGCATTAAATATAAATAATTAACGCTTACATAGTCTGTCAACCCATTGATTGACATACAACTAAACAATCGGGATTAGTGTACATCAAATATCATCCCAATACCCGTGTGGGGTTTCAAAGCAACAAACACAGATTTTATTTGTGCAGTTGGGCGATGTGTAAAATTTATCGTCCCAATCAATATCAGTCAAATCGGTGTACATAAACAAATCATTCGATTTGTAAATGAATATTTATTTTACTTCAACACATGAATATATATATTTTATTTCAACACATGAATATATATTTTATTTCACACATCACAATCAACAGTCAAATTTCACAACACAGCAATCAAACAAACAAGCCGTCCAAGGTCTGTGGACGACGGGTGTCAGGTGCTGCTAAGCACTGTCTGCATCCTAGTATATATTTCAACTAGAAAATAAAATAAAAGTGAGGAGTTCTCACCTTTGGGTTCCACTCCTCCATTATCTATTTCTGAACGGTATGGATTCTGTTTTGATTACCGTTGGTTCCATTACAATCCATATCACTCTGCTCACAGTAAAAATCACATTTTTATTATGAAGGTCATATTTTAAAAATTTCATTTTTATCTCAACTCTTTATATATAAAAATCGTATTTTTTTATCGCTACTCAAACAATAGAAATTATATTTTTATCTATTCAACATCACTATAAAAATCATATTTTTATCTATTCAATATCGCTGTAAAAATCATATTTTTATCTATTCAACATCGCTATAAAAATCATATTTTTATCTATTCAACATCTTTATAAAAATCATATTTTTATCTATTCAACATCGCTATAAAAATCATATTTTTATCTATTCAACATCTTTATAAAAATCATATTTTTATCTATCTAAAAATCACATCTTTATATTTTAAAAATCACTCCTTTTTGCTTATAAAGATATAACCTTTTACATATAAAAAAAATCATATACATTTTTTTAATCTCTATAAATATGAATGAAAATCCTATCTTTAATTTTAAACCGTTCATGTAAAGAATTAACCTTTAAAAACAGTGCCTTAAATAAATAAATAAATAAAATAAAAATATAATAAAAAGAAAAATCACTTACAGTTAAAGGCGAAAAAGGGGGGCTCGCTGCGTTGGACTGAGAAGGGGAAGGGGATGGCACGACGGTGCTCCAGCATGGTGGCGGCGGTCTTCAGTCTAGGGCTAGAGGGGGTTCGGTGTTCAGAAGAGGAGAGGGAGATGGGGCTTTTCGTGTTTGAGAGTGGAGGGAGGAGAAGAAGGGGGGGGGGGCGCACAGATCATCGGAGGGGGAGGTGGCTATCCATGGCGGTGTGTAGTGGGAGGGGCGGTCTCGAGTTTTGGGTGCGCGCGACTCCGGAGGAGGGGATGAGGCTGCGCCCTGGGGAAGTAGGAGGGAGGAGGGGTGCGGTGGCAGGCCGAGCCACAGCGATGGCGGCGCTGGCGATTTGAGGGGGGGCGATCGCGATTTCGCCCCCTTTTTATCTTCGAATGAACGTTGACTCAGAGAGGGCAGAAATGGTAGGGATAATATAATTTTATATATATTTTATTATTTTCAATTTCAAAAAGCAACTTTTTATTTTGAACTCGAATCGAACCCACCGAATGTCATCCATAGCTAATTACCCCCATTCCGAACACAATGGGATATGTATCGTAAGCTGATTCGATTGTTTCGATCAGTTTTCGTCAAAATCAAAATATAACTCTATATATTGAATTTGAGTGTATTCAATTTACCGGGGCCGCATACGGGCCCTAAAAATTCCCGAAAAATATTTTCTACCTTTGTATTGACGATACGGTCCTAACAAAACTAATTTCATCAAATTCTGAGACCGTTTGAAAAATGGCCCTTTTCCAGTTGATTAAAATCAACAGAAAATGGTCAAACGCGTTTTCCTTTGCCACACTCACATATTGAATCAGAAAATTATGAATTTTGAAACCTTGCAATAACTTGACATCATGGATCCAACAAAAGTGGTTTCGTTGAAAACCGAGGATGTTTGCAAAATTTCCATTTTAAGGGCCAGAATTCCATAGCGACTATTCTGAATTTCCAATTGGACATAACTTTTTATCCCCGCTATGAAATTTCAATTTTTCGGATTCGTTGGAAATATATTTTCAATTAGATTCTAATATTTTTGGTTTCGCTAAAATTCGCTTTATTTTGAATCTTGTACATTCATTTGAAATTTGAAATCGAATTATCGAACTACCGTGCCATTTTCAATTCCTTTTATAATTAAAATAAATTATTTATATTCTAACGACGATTCAAATAAAAATATACGTTCTAATTCTATTCAAAATAAATTTCTTGTTGCTATTATTTAAAATAAACTATTTTAAATATTCAAAATTCACTAAAATTGCCAAAATAAAAATTTTAAATTGGCTCAGAATTTCCGGGTTATTACATATCAAGTGTTCTTCATGCTCTCTACGGTCTTTTGAAAATATAAGGATATCATCTAAGAAGACTACCACAATTTTTTTAGAATGCCCCTGAACAATCTATTCATGAGGTCAACAAAGAAGGTAGGGGCATTCGTTAGTCCGAAGGGTATAACTTCCCATTGGAACAATCCGTTTGGCGTCCTAAACGCAGTTTTGTCCTTGTTTTCCTCCACAGTTCTTAACTAGTGAAATCCAGTAGCAAGGTCCAGTTGGTAAAATACTCGGGCTCCTCCCAATTGGTGAAAAGGCCATCGATTTTTAGTAAAGGTTACCTATTCTTTTTGGTTAATTCATTAAGTTCCCTATAGTCCATACAAAGTCTCAAAGATCCATCTTCTTTGGTGGTAAGTACAACAGGTGCAGCCCATTATGAGGTACTTCAATGAAGGAAACCTTTTTTATAACAACTATGAAATCTGCTTATCTAACTCCCTTCTTTTCTTAGGTGCCATATACCTCAAGGGCAGTTCTACAGGTCTAGCATCCTTCTCAAGGTCAATACGAAAGGAGATTTCTTTGTAGGGCGAAAGTCCGGTGACCTCCTCGAAAACATCCAAGAACTTACAAACTGCAGAGACCAAAGACGGTCCTTCAGAACTAGGAGACAAGGAATTTAATAAGGCTTTATCCTTGTTTCTAACATTACAAGGAACACTTAGGTTGTTTTCTCCTCGGCTGCTAAGACGAACGATTCTCTTATCGCAATATAGAATGACACTATAAAACGATAGTCAGTCCATGCCTAGTATAAGGTCATACCCCATAAAATCCAACGCATATGCCTTGCAACAGAACTCAACATCGTCCATCTCCAATATTAGGTCTTTGCACAACAACTCAAGATATGAAGATCCTCGATAGGGTTGGCCACCTCTATCGGACTATCCAAGATAGATATGGAAAGGTTCAACTAATTTACTATCGCTTGGAGATAAAGAATGGTTCGCTCTTGAATCAAACAAGGTGTATACCGAATTTCCTAAAACATAGGTTATACCATCAAGTGCGGGCTGCCCTTGGTTTCTTGGGGGTCTACTTTGAATTGGTGATGCATCTATTACATAGTTCTGGCCACTCTTGACCACTTAAGGCTTTAGGAAGTCTTTGAACATGTGTCCTTCTTCATTGAACTTGTAACATTTTCCCTTGAAATCCTTGCTGATGAGGTCCTACCATCCTTGGCCTCACGGCCCTTGCAGTTGCACCTCGTACAAGTTTTTGCTTCCTTTTTGAATTTGTTCTTTTTCTTGTTCTTCCACTATTCCTTCTTATTTTTGTTGGAGCTTTCTCCTTTCTCTCCTTCTTTCTCCTCCTTGGAGCTTTCAGTCGTGCAGAGTGTAGCTCGCTCAACTAGAGTTTCAAAAGTCATCCCAAACGTTACTTGGACTAATAAGGTCTCTTTCAATGGAGAGTTCAGTCCCTTAACAAACCTAGAGGATTTGTTCATAGGGGTGTCTACCAAACCTCTTCCAAATTTACATAACTCGATGAACTCAAGCTTCCTTGCTTGAGGTAAATGAATTTCTCTAGTGGCTTAGTCATTTCTGACCATGGTAAAAACTTTGCTTCAAAATAGGTCTTGAACTCGACCCATGTAAAGGTACGACCCTCGTTTTCCTTCAATATTAAGTTCATCCATTCTAGGGCCTCATCCTTCAAATGCAGATCGTTATCCTCCTTTTAACATTACCAGGCCAGGAAGTAGCCTCAAAGATTCTTTCATAGTGCATAACCCAAGATTGGGCACTAGCAAAGCCTTCCTTTCCTAAAAATGATTTACCTCCAAGATTCATAAAGGTTTTACAGAAGTGAGAAAAGTTAAAGGTCACCTCAGCAACAGGAGCTGTAGGAGCCGCTAGGGCAGGATTGGCAACAGGGACCTGTTCAACAGTATAGAGATACTGTTGAAACCATTCAGGAAAGTATCAGGACCTTGCCTGGTTACCCTGCTCAGTTGGGTTTTCAGCTATTCTACTATCTGAAAAGAAAAGGAAGAATCCTTTAGTGGATACTCCTGAGATATTATTTAAGCTAAAAAAAGGAAGAAACAATAAAGATGCCAAGTATAATTGTGTATGCTTATTGAGGTAATTATATATATAGTTTGAAAAAATCTTTTTCGAATTACAAATATGTCTCTTATACGTATATTTCCCTCATAATCGGGTAACCTATCCTCTTATACCAAAGGTAACAACCCACCCGGAATGGGGCTAAATTTCAACCCAGAAAAGGCCTATCGAAACTTAGAGCCATTCTAAATGGGTCGTTGGTTCTTTTAAGGATTACATTTGCATAGATAATAATAACGTATGCTTCGGATGGAAATCTAACACAACGAAAAGAGAAAATATAATATTAAAAATAAGATGTACCCTTTATTTCAAAGTCTCAGAAATACAACAGTTACAATTACATATGTTCAATGGTTACATCAAGTAATTCATTCTTATAAGATTCCAAAAGAAATAAAGTAATAACTGCTAATAGTAACATAACAACTTCGTCTTCTTCCTTGGCTTCAATCATGACTTCATCCATGGCTTTCACCCCATCTGCTGACCTGTTGGATGTTAAGGAGAGGGGTCAGAACAAAAAGTTCTGTGTGACTGAAATATAGTGTTACTTAATGTCCATACACTATAATTTTAGTAGGTTACATATGTCAAGGTATGTCTACACAGCACACAAGATTCACACGAACGTAAGTAACTAACCAATACGGTTGATATCCAGGTAAATCGCCCATTAGTGTTTTTAGGGTAAAGACACAAAAAGGTGGCATTCTCGGTCACTTATGGCCCTATTAAAGGTGGATTCTTACGATCTCTTATAACTCTAAGGGGGACCCTTCGCCCTTTTAGACCCCGTCCTAATGCGTTAAGGTTCTTAAGTCTATTCTCTCATTTGTAATATGAGAATTAGTACTGCGAACGTTACTACTTAACAGATATTACCCGGTAGGACATCTATATCGCTTATGATTTCCCTTAGACAATTGGTGAGCATGCAATGGCCATATTTCAATTACCAATTGTCCCTAGTTGAGCCTTACAAGCTTCTAGAGGAAGTGGACACCCCGTGAACTACCCTACTGCATTACCGTTTTATGCCTAACCACTTTTAGAGAAGGAGGACCCAAAGATCTAATTCAAATCTAATAAGGGTAAGTCCTATGACTTTGGTTCCTCTCCAAGGAATAAATCTTTGGAGGGATCCTAGTCCTAACCACTTAAGACCCAAACTAGATAAAAAGAGGGTCAGCCACTTTAGACCTTCTTAAGGGTAGTAAACCTACTTATTTGCATACGTTGTAGACTTTTATATATATATATATATACATATATATATATATATATACAAACATTAGACTTCTCACATTAAACCGTACATCTGTAGACGCTGACTTCTACTAAATGTTGGTTTAACCTCTTGTCTAGTGTAATAAATTTTTGAATTGCCCATGGCACCTAGACATCTTACATTAATTGAACCTATTTGTGGTTATTGGATTTGTTGGTTGATTCTGGGCAAGCTTCCACCACAAATGGAAACTAATCTCGTGTCTGTGTGTCACTATTTATATATATTTAAAGCCATTTTATATACGCACACACAAGCAAACAAATATATATTTGTTAAGGGGGGATTTCAAATTCAAATTCTAACATACTCGCATTTATTATGCTAATACAATGTTAATTATGTTGATTACATTTATACAAGTATAATAATAATAATAATAATAATAATAACGCCTAAATAACATAAATATTCGTATAAATGGTGAAACATTCTAATGAGGTGGCAATTGTCAATTTGTCCAAATCAAGGCATACAAGTTAGATTTTTCATACTTCTCCCGCTACAACCTAGGCATGTATAATGACAATATAAAAAATAACAGTGAATGGTAAAGATACATATATAACAATTTCAACTTACATCCTTGGCTTCTTGGAATAATTTCATTTATATTAAAAATAGAGTATTACATACACTTATACTTGTATGTTTATAATCCCTATTTCACCTAATCCACCATTTTTGGCATATAAAATTGCTTACATTTGACCTATTTCAATTATGAATGCGTTTAGATTCAAAACAAGATCCAAACTCAAACCAAATCATGAAATAATAAAATCTAAACCTTTTTAGGTTAAAATCAATGGTTAGTAAAAGTGAATTACATAAAATAGGAATAATAGTAGCAACATCCATATTCATTCTTAATCCAATACAAAAACCAAAAATCCACAAAACCCAATTAATCATGACAATTCATATGCATTTACAAGATAGAGGAAATGGGGATTTAATTGTTTATATTATCGAGATCTAAATCTTCATAGGCATATCAATTCACATGATAAACTAATAAAAATATGAATATGCCTTAAGTAAAGCATATTCCACTCACAAATCTAGGCGGAATAGAGAGGAATCTGTAGCTGATCTAGATTTATGCTAACTCTTTGCGTTCAAGCATGCTCCAATAATCCTCCTAATTATATACGTATAAGAGATATGCATTAGAATCTTATACATGCATGTTTATTGTAACACCCCGAATTTCAGTTAATGCTAAAATTCACTAATTGCAGAATAAATAATCTCAGATGAGAGAATTGGGGGAAACGGGCTGCGTTGTCGCGTTCGTCTCGGAAAAATACGCAAAATAGAGTCCGAAATTTTGTAAATCGGAGTCCGTATGGCCCGGTTATGGCCCAATGAAGTTTATAGGAAAATTCAAAGTTCAAAACATATTTAAAATTCAAATTCAGATTTGGAGATTAGGACCAGCGGGGGTCAGGCGGGAAATTTTCCTGCCCTAGCCATGTCGACAGGCCTGTCGACTTGGTCGAGGCCAAGTTGACTTCCCTGTCGACTTGCCTGTCGACACAGGGTGTCGAGCCAATTGACCTGGGTGCACCAGGTCTGGTTTTCTGGCTGGTTTGGGCTGAGTTCTGGAAACTTCCTAAATCTGACGGACCTAATCTAACCTAGGGTTAATCCTATGGTCTAAAACACACCCTAATCCTATAAATACACCCTAATGCAAGCCTAATCCATACTAAAAATAGAAATGATGCCATCATGCCGCCAAAATCAAACTTAGAAGGAGCCTCCACTAATTTATGAAGAAAGTTGCAAGCTAATCAACCTCTAATCATCACCATCTTCAAATATAGCAACTAGTTCTACTTCATAAGTTTGCTAATCTTGGTTTTGGTGAGTTTCTATCACTTTAATAACCAATTGCTAAATTAAGTAGATGAGATATGATGAGATCATGCGGTTTTGTATGCGGATTAGTGGGTTTTAAGTCATATGATATGATGTTAGTTTGCTAATCTATGTTTAATGTTAACCCTATGTTTATGCAAGTTAAGTATGTGGGCTTATGCAAGTTAAGTATGTGGGTTTATGCAAGTTAAGTATATGGGTTTATGCAAGATAAGTATGTGGGTTTATGCAAGTTAAGTGGTGGGTTTTATGCATGCTAAGCATTGGGTTTTATGCATGATAAGTATTTGATTTTATGCATGCTAAGTATTTGGTTTTATGCATGCTAAGTGTTTGGTTTTATGCATGCTAAGTATTTGATTTTATGCATGCTAAGTGTTTGGTTTTATGCATGCTAAGTACTTGATTTTATGCATGCTAAGTGGTTGGTTTTATGCATACATTATGACATGCAAGTTTACCCTTTTTAAATAAGATGCATACATATGCATGTTTACCCTATTTATGATGCAAGTCACATATGCAAGTTCACCCTTTGTATAACCTATGAACACTTATGCAAGATACCTTTATATGACATATGTGTATTCATGCAAGTTGGGTTATTTAATGTTGCTAGTTGGGTTTAATATCATGATGCAAATTGACACCCCTTAAACCCATGTTAACACTAAAGTATGCTAAGTGAAACCCATGACATTTATGATGAATCTTCCCTTTATTATGTCATGTTATGAGAACGAATTACGTGGGGAACGATGGGGTTAATACGCATGTTAATAAAATGATGTGAAATGGGTATGCTTAAGCATAACATAAATTAAATGGACATAATTGGGAATTTACCTATTAAGTTAGGTCTACCCATATTATGGAGTTGGGAATTTACCTATTGAGTTAGGTGTACCCATACTATGGAGTTGGGAATTTACCTATTGAGTTAGGTCTACCCATATTCTCGAAAACATGATTAATTAATTAGGGATAATTAATACAAATTATGGGGGTGATTAATTAGGTGTAATTAATCGACTAAGACACGAGGTTGGACCCTTTGTTAGCATAAGACTGCCCGGAACCGACCGGCAAATCCAGCGGCTACAAATGATTGGCCCAATGTGAGAGGTCTTAGTCATAAACTAAATACGTGACAAGTGTAAAGACACGAGGTTAGACTCTGTTATGGTGTAAGGCTGCCCGGAACCAACCGGCATATCCAGCTGCCATAAAAGACAGTCTAATGTGAGAGGTCTTTACAAAGGTTACGATCTTAATTAATTAAGAAACACTTAACCAAATTAGCATGTAGTGGGGCATGAGGGGTTAAGTGGATGCCTTGGGTGGCATGTAGTAACTAGTGGGGGATGCCTTGGGTGGCATGAGGAAACTAGTGGGTTGCCTTGGGTGGTAATAGAAAATACGATTAGAATACTTAACCAAAGTGGAACATGTAATTAAACATGATTAAAGGGTTAAGTAAGTGCCTTGGGTGGCATGTGGGAATCAAGTAAGTGCCTTGGGTGGCATGTGGAAATCTAGTGGGTGCCTTGAGTGGCAATTAAAATATGATTAAAAGACTTAACCAAAAATTTATAACATGTAAGTGGACATGGTTAAAGGGTTAAGTGGGATTCACTAGAAATGACAAGCTTAGGTGGGTAGCTTGTGGGGGCCCATTTCAACCAGTATCCCAAACGTATCTTTGTGAGCTCGACCCAAGTCGAGGACGGGACACGCATATTGGGCTTGACTGTAAGAGGCCAAAACGGGTTAGCGGTGGCAACGCAAGTCCAACGGGTTTCATATGCGTGTGTGGACCCGGGCTGGTAAGTAAGACGTTGTTGCATCGTGTAGGTATAAGCCGTGCACCGTTGATATTATCAGGTTGCCACTTTGGGGGATGATACACCCCACTGTGGTGCCAGCACGGGTATCTACGTTAGGGAGCCGATCGCTTGGGGAGTAGTGGGTACACCTAGTGGAGATAGGGGCAGACGGCACCTATGTAGTCAGCTAGGGGTACAAGAAACTACTGGGTAAAAATTACTAAGTACACTTAGTGGGATCAACCTTTAAGTAGGAATTACCCTTGGTGGGTAGAACTGGTGTGGTGCAGTGTAGTAATTATCCTTGGGTGGGTAGATGCGTCTTTACGGTTATCTTAGTTTATCCTAAGTCTACCAAGCTGCTTAGTGTAGCCATTCATCCCCAGTCGTTACCGTATATCAACTTATGTCTTCTCTGGTTACTTTAATGATTGTATTGTTAAAGTTATAGGACTCGCTCAGACTTATGTCTGACCCCGTTGTTTTTATCTTTTTCCTAACCCTCAGGTTCTCAGAGTGGCCCCAGCACGAGTGGGCTTTGATCAGGCTGCTTTTATTATTCTCTTGGAGCTTGGACCCTAGATGTAGAGCTCAGCTTACCCTTTTTCTTTTATGGCTATCAGTTCATGTATTGGGATTATGTATTTTTATTTAGCAGGATGGATATTTGTACTTGACTCTTATTATGGTTTTGTGATGTAACCAGACATGTTTTACTTTCCGCTGCAATGAAATGATGTTTTAAATTTTCAAATATTACTTATATCTGTCTTGCTGTAATTTCTCTGTTCTATATTCACTCAAAATACTCCACCGATGTTATGGCATTCCCTTAGAGAGTGACCATAGCGGGTTTGGGGTGTTACATTTATGCTAAATTTCAGAATACTAAACTCATGAAAATTAGAATAGAGAGAGATTAAGAATAGAGTTAGAGAATTAGACGAAAACCTTAACCTATTCTTTTATTTTTCTTTGGAATTCAATAATGTGGGAGAGGCAACATGGAGATAGATATGTAGAATGAATAGGGTTTTCATTGTGTGATATGATGGGTATATATAGTTGCCCGTGTGAACATAGACCGTTGGATTACTTAAAATTAATCAGTGCCTTTAATTTATATATATACTCTTTGAAAAAGCCTAACCAACTAGATTTATTGGGTTGTCCAGCTGCCAAGCGGTCGACCCTAGCAGTCGATCGGCGATCGACACCCCTCGAGGGGTCGACCCTTTTGAGGCTGGAATGCCCAATAAGGCTGCGTTGCTGAGTTGTTTATTTTATTTAATACGTTCCTTAATCCTTTATCTTATTCCATATATGCAATATATGTTGTCCCCCTGATCTTACCTCCAATTCAAAATTTGAATCTCCATCTTTTATTTTGAATTTATCGTGGACATATATATATATATATATTATCTATTTAATTATATATCTGTGTATATTCTGTGTTCACTGTCCAAATTCATTTGTTCGTAACTACTTCATACATTGACCGTTTTCAACATATTATATATGAAAACGATGTAGAATTTCGCCACAAATCCAAATAAAAGAATTTCGTAACCAAAGTCATAAAACTACAAAAATATCATTTTCCAACCTATTATTTAATTGCTTATTTTTAATTATGTTTATTATTAATACTTATGAATTTTACATGGTGTTACACAATGCATGCACCATTCATTCTCAATATATTCATGCCATAGGCACACTTTACAACCATATAGCTTGAGGCATAGGTGTGAGTTCCCTAAGAGCTCACATTGCTTGCTAGAAGCAAGAAATTGATTCAAAGCTTAGCTAAATCAAAATCTCTTCCGATATAGCACACAAATCTTCAATCTACACATGAATATACAATATTTCCAAAGAATTAGGTTTAGGAAATATCATAAATTTAAGAGGAAACAAGATGGAGAAGATGGAGAGGAAGATGAATAAGCTTACTTAGGTTTCCACTTCGATTTTCCCTTGATTTGAGCTCCTAATTGGAATCCTTAGCTTACGAATTTCTATTTCCCATCTTTTCCCTCATTTTTAATCATTTTTTGAAGAAAGGGAGAGAATGAAGGAGAGTAGGCTAGTGGGGGTTGTTAGGTAAGTGGGCTAGGTTAGCTAACCCAAGCCCCAACCAAAGTGCCAAATTTCAAAAACTTTAAACATATTGATGTTTACAGTTTTTCTTGTCATAAACGACATTTTTAACTCAATGGAAGTGATTTCATACAAATTTACCTGTATGCAGAATGTGACTTTTTGGACGCACACTCGATTAACGATTAATGGCGTTATATTTAAATATATTATCGTTAAACATGAGGGTTGTAACATTATATCTCCAATTTTATATTAATATTCAATTTCATTTACTTGAATCAAATTAATACTTCATACTTATTAATGTTAACAATTTCAAAATATCATGTTTATGAAATATAATTAATATTATGCTTATCAAGAAATTGCTATTGTTTCGAAATCATTTCATATTAAATTTTGAATTCCACAAATCCCATTTATTAGCATTTTATCATCTTATAAATTCTATTTATACAGATTTTCCAAAATAACATCTTTTAAGTTTAGATATTACATTTCAAATACTATATTTCACCAGTTAATGAGCTAAGTGATTATACCCCAACTATTAACACAAAATAACATATTCAAATACTATATTTTCTCACTTATTCAGAATATGAGCTGTACTTAAAATTTCTTCAATTATTTATACTATTAGGTCAAAGGTGTATTCTACATGAGCCATAAGATGAAACCAAGAAAGAACCCGATCGGCAAGAATCTACAAAGGATGGAAATTCTAACTACAATAAATTAGAGAATAATTAAGATTTTGAAAGCTTTCAATCATAAATTTCCTAAGATAGATTTAGAGCAAGATCGAGATTAGCTAAGGAAATCTGAATCGAAAAGATGTCTGTCAAAGAAAATGGATTCCAAAAGAAGGAAACTTTAGAAAAATGTCTAAATTTGAAAATAAATTTCTATATACATAAAAATACTTCTAAAATCATTGTACTTTTCAAAATATGCTCTCTCAAGAATGATTCTGAGACCGATTCTGTTCATTCTAGGCTTACTTGTACCCTATCTCTAATGACTTTTTATCTCCATAAGCTAAGGTTTTCTCCAACCAAAGCATTGATATCAACTGTAATGACCTGCTTTTTAGACCATTCTATTTTGATAGTAAAACCAGCTCAAATCATTCTAAACAGCAGATAGCTATTGCTAAGGGGTCAAAAATATAAATCATCACAAACAAATCACAAACACAAAAAACATAATATCTCACAACAGAATAAAAAAATACAGTAGTAGGTCATGAATCTACTAAATACAAAATCTCAAAATTTATACATAATATCAAAGTTACAAAATTTAATATAATATAGTCTAAATACAAGGATTTATAATATAAAAGAGATAATTGGAACTGATAGATAGAGATGACGTCTTCATATTGTCTCCATCTCTAAAAGTTGAAATCTCAGTAATGCAGTACTTTGTCTGACCCGAGAAATAAGGCAAAGACAAAATAGTCCGATCATGACTAACATCCTCATGACATTAAATCAATTCAAGTGAGATGTTCAAATGAAATGCACAAGTAACTTGTAGGATGATTGCGAATCCCTTCCTCTAAGGATCTATTAAACTAGATATTATATAATAAAATACCATTTTATGATAGTGTCTATGGTAAATATACTGTTGAAAATAACGTAAGTGGGATTATATTTTTACCCTCACACTGTTTATAAACATTATTGTAAACATTGCATTTAAAACAAAAGTCAAACTGTCGGTGGATAGACATGCACTACTATACAACAATGTCAAATCAAAATCGTAGGGAGCCCGATCACAATAAGATAACAAGCCACCAAGGCTATGCACAACGGTAGTATTCTACCGGATTGCGGACCCAAACTAGTGGTAACATATAGCCGCAACTACCACTCACCTCAGATCTATACTCCTATAGTAAAAGGTGCATCGAATCAGTCATAAAGTGAGAGATATGGAATCAAAGAAGCCTATCCGCTAAGAGGAGCTAACTCAGTTGGTCAGGCTATGGATCCTGTTTTTGTCATTTTAGTTATGACCTGAAGGACAAAGCTATCCATCAACGTTCTCTTATTGCATTCCAATAGCATTTGCCCAACCAACCAGCTTCATTTTGGATTCTCTACTATATGAACAGTTGTTAAAGTAGTTCCCGGTATTGGCAGAGAGTTTGACAATATCCAGCTCTAGTCTCTTTAGCAACCAAACATTTACATTTTTCACACCATGATCATTTATATTAGAAATCATATCCCAATGTCATAAATCAATTTTACTCTAGGGATAGATTTCTTCAAAATAATTTATTCATAACCATTATGTATTGGATTTAGTTTCAAATTACAAATTTCATATTATCAAATGGTTCATTATCAAGTTCATATTTCAAAATTTATATTTCTATTTCAAAAATATCATTACTAATTGGAATCCTAATCTTAAATCAGTTCGGACAAAATGGCTTGGATTGGAAATAGCTTTCATTCAAATGTGGATTTAACGTGAAGGGAAAATTAATTACAAAAATTAGGGAAAAGGACACACTCTTTTTTTTAATGCCAAGGACAAAAGCCTAAATCCAAAAAATCTCCTTCCCTCATCTCGCACCCCGCGCCACCTCTGTCCGCTCCACCTTCGCCTATACCACCTCCGCAGGTACAACCTCCTCGCACACCACCTCCGCTAGCGCCACCTTCATTACGTTACCAAACCTCGGACCTCTCGGATTTCTCATAGGTGGTGCAAGTGGTGGTCGGATTCGATGATTGATGTAGGATCCTGTGATGGATGCGCATTAGATTTTATTTTAATATAATAGAAATTATTGGGTATCACTTTTGCAACCACATTGGTATCAGTTCTGTCACCATTGTTCTGCATAAAATAATATAGAGTACCAGTTTTGAACTAACAATGATATCAATTTTTTTGCTGTTGTTCAATTTACAGTAATATGATATCGGTTTTTAACCAACACCAGTATTAGTTTTTTCTATTTTTTGTACTATTCATACTGCTAGAGTATTAGGTTTTTTATAAATTTTTGTACATAAAGAAAGTACAGAAGTGATTCTGTTAGTTGTAAAATAATATGTCTATGTTTGCAATCATTATATTTTTCTACCCGTTTATCTGATATAAATGTTTCTGGTTGTTTTCTTTTTATATAAATGCACGCATGTGTTATTGCATGTTAGCAAGCATTATTGGTAAGTGATGATTTTGGTCCTCTAGATTCTATTGATTAAAAGCATAAACCATGTAGCATTGTACAAATCGGTGAATAACTTGGTTTTAAAACTAAAATTATCGCTTAATTTAAAACTTTATGTACATGCTTTATGAACATAAATTACAACTAACATGGACATGAATAACAGAGACAAAACTGATACCGGTGCGATGGAAAAAGCGATACCCTATTATTGTAAACAGAACAATAGTGATAAAACTGATACCCAAAAGCTACAACTACATTAATTGAGTTTTATACTTTCGATCCAACATTGAAATACGTTGTGGATGTAGTGTTGGTTGCGGAGGCGAACTGATTTGTGAGCCAACACTTGCACCACCCATGAGCAATCCAAGAGGTCGGCAGATTGATCACGCAATGATGATGGTGCTAAGTTTTAGTGTTATCCTCGGGGATAAATTTTGGATGGGTTGTCCTTCTGATTAAAAAAGGCCAAAGTTTTATCCCTAATGATAATTTTCTATTATTTAAAATAGTAAAATAGATTTGAAAATGGTCTAAATTTGACAATATGAACATATATACTTAAATTTAATATAAACATGGTTTTACTAATAATAGTTTTTAGTAAAATAGATATTAAATATTAATGCAAACTTGTTTTATTAAAAATATTGTAAAATTATAATTGATAAAATTGTTTAATATAATAATCCAATCCATACCAAATATCCATATTTCAAAATTTGACTTATCATAAATTCATATCCAAAATTCCGTTCAAATTAACTTAAAATAAACTGATCCAAATTTCAAATTTGTGGTTTGCAATAAAAATAGCAATTCTAAACCATTACTTCTGCTTATCTTAAAACTTGGATTCTGAATTCATTTCGTTTCATCATATTATTTAAAATAATTTTCACAGCTTAATTATCATGTTAACTTCTTAATCAAATTCTTCAACTCGAACATTTATTAAGCTAACAAGTTTTCAATTTAAATCTTTAATTCAAATTCTTCAATTCATTTGATTTTAAAAAAAGTCTTAAATTGATTTTTTTTCTTTTAAATTATATTTAATAATGTTGTTATATTAAATTAAATCTTTATATTATATTGAATATAAATAAAAATTAAATCTTTTAAAACTAAATAAATACTTTATATTAAATTTAAAACATTTTAAAGTAAATTATTATATTAAATTAAGTTATACTATATTACTTTGCTTTAGTCTAAATTAAATTTTAACTTTGAATATTAAATTTTAATCAGATTTATAAATTACTTCCAAAGAACAATTTCATTCCTGTGGTCAAGTGAACTGGGTATGTATCATTTCAATCATTTAATTAAATTTCCGAGTATACATCATTTCAACCCGTATCCCAATTTAGTATCCAATGGTATAATGATTTAGGTATATATCATTTCAACCCATAATGATTTTCTTAAATCTATACAGAACTTCTAACGTGAGGACATAAATTAAAACATAATAATACGAATATGTAACATAACATGTTCATACCGCATAATTTGTGTTAATAAAAGTCAAGATATACCATACATGTCACAAATAAACATATTTCATAAAATAGCACAATTTCATGCCATGAATGCAAATTTAAATTTAACATAACAATCATAAGAGCTAAAATAATCCTGACATTTCAATTTAACTATTCACATGTGTTGAATAATACTTTCACAAAATGTTAGCCAAGTGTGAGATAAACTCACCTTTCATGGCAAGAAACGTAGACTACAATGATGAACACAAAAACAAAGATGCACAACTCTGATAAAAAACATAACTATGCACACTCTAATGTCATGGCATGAATAAATTCACAAATCAATATACTAAGAAATTAAAAGGCAGAGAGTAAATGGGTTTTGGTTAAGGGGATATGGATTTTGATTTTCACAAAATTTAGAAAACAAAACAAATTTCGGATACTTTTAAAATAAAATTTTGGGTATGTTAACCATTGAATATGAAAAAGTGGTACATAAAAGTTTTAGAAAATTAATTTATCTTCAATTAAGAAAAAAGAGAAACTAGATTTGGATAAGTTTTGAGGTAGATACGACTGAAACAATTGGGGGTATTTTCGAATGTAAAATTATGGATTGGAAAATAGGTCTGGAAGATTCATGATTTCGGCATAGAATAATAGAAAATCTATAAAAGTTGTAGCCATTTCAGTTCCACCCAATTTGAAAAAAACAAAAGAATAGATTCGGGTTTTCAGTGATCAAGTTATTAGCATAAGAAGAAAGCTCAAAATCTAAAAAAAATAGAGAATAAAACATGGGTGATAGGGTTTGAGTTTGTGGATTTTGGATTTGTTCATGGATGTGTGGTACAACTAGTAGGTGCACCAAGGCTTAGGTGGTTCTAGGCGTTGAGTAGGTAATGCACAGGCTAGATGGTGACTGACTTGGTGTAACACCCCACCTCCGCTTGGGTCACTCACAAAGGGAATGCACTAGTTTTGGTGAAGTATTATCTAGGTAAACATGCACAGAGATATCACAAGGCAGAACATAAATAAAGAAAAAGCAGCGGTAGAAATTAAAAACCAACTTTTTATTATTTTCCCGAAGAGAGTCAAAAGCTCATTTATCCAAGATACAAATTATTCCATTACATTAAGTTCATAATAAAGAGGCATAAACTTAAAACAAAAGTAAATTATTCCCCATAAATAGCAGAAGCAGCCATAGCATAGCCCAAGACCAAACCGTACATGAGCTGTCAGAAAGCAAGCTAAATCCAAGCTAAGAGCTAGTGTTTCCTCCCTGAGAACCTGGGGAGAAGAAACAAAAGAAAAAGAGGCGAAAGAAAAAGGGTCAGTCATAAAGACTGGTAAGCCCTAGTTTCTTTCAGTATGAAAAGTAGTAAAGGTAACATGATATGTGAAAACTGGAATTAAACATAAGGATGATAACATAACTAGTAGGATAATCAAGATAACAAGATAAGTCAAGTCTGGCATCGCATGTTCAAGGTTCGCTGCACCATCTGTACTAGTGTTCTAACCCATGTCAAGTATTAATCATGAAATGATCCCTTAGCCCAGTGTCATGAAGTGACCCATTACGTTGTCCTATGGTACGATCTATTAATCGATCGGCTCCCAACAAGTCCTAGCTCGTCATGTGTCTGTGTCATACGACCCTATCCAGAAATGTAGTTACCTGTGCTAGGTCCACCATAGGGTGTATCAAGTCCTATGGTGCCAACCACCGACACGAATCAAGCACGCACAGTGTAAATCTATGGGTGCCCAATGCCTGCTTTTTCAAATCCGGACTACGTGCACGACCATAGCTCGCCTGAACCTATTATGGCACACCTACTCAGTCGTCGTTCTGGTCGCTTACAATCAGACCAGTAATCGTGCCCCACCCTGCCTAGTCCCAGGGTATCGCGATACATCTAAGTGGGTTACTGCTGAAAAGGACCGCGTAACTAGGGTTTGTAATGGGTTAAGTGTTGTCATTCAAATTCATGACTTAACCCTATCTAGATCGTGTATCAAGTTGATTAAGTGTGTTCAAGCAGTTCATGACTTAACCCTATCAAGTCATCGTGTCAAGTTGGTTAAGTATATTCAAGTGGTTCATGACTTAACCCTATCACGTGGCATTAATTCATTAGTGCACGCCAACCTCTCACATTAGACTAACTGTTGTGGTTACTGGATTTGCCGGGCGGTTTCGTGTAGATTTACACCACAACATAGTCTAACCTCGGGTTTTTACGTGTAATATGACCAACTACCCACATTGGATCCTATCGTTTGCAGCCACTGGATTTGCCGGGCGGTTCCGGGCAGATTTACACTGCAAACTCAACCCAACCTCGAGTTGGCAATTTTCAAGTTATCTAATTGTCATGCCCACGTTCAAGTTTTCATGTCTAGATTCATGTCCAATTTTCAGGTCATGTTTCATGTCAAATCGTGTCAAGTTCATGTCCATATTCAGGTTCAAGTCATAATAACGTTCATGTTCAAGTTTAAAGCTAATTTATGTTTTACCTAGTCTACCCAAATCGTATTCCCATCGCACGTAAGTTCGAATCGATACAAATAAATCTAATAGGGAATGACATAAAAAGGAACGGGTATAATGTGGCAAAAGTGACAACTAGCATAGCATGATATGACTTGAAATAAAAGATTAAAATATTACTGGCATATGAAATATTGGCCTCGAACATAAAGATTCCAAATCTAGCAAGATAAGGTACTAGTCAAAATAACAGTTGTCACAAGGTGATAGTATAGTCATGATAAGATTGACATAAGGTGATAGTATAGTCATGGTAACGACTATCATAAGGTGGTAGTCATAAACATGTGACTAATAACAGATTCAACATGATAATAAGAGGGGTTTCTTTTGATTTACAACATGAATAGGCCCCAAATCAATGTCATAGTAATATTCAAGAGTCAAGATCCAAGATGAACGAGAATGAATGTAAACAGTCATCATACATAGGTCCAATTTCAATTTACATCATATTCATAATACATTTACAGTTTAAATCTGAAAATAAGTGGGGCTTACAGATCGTGGTTCGAGAATTTAGAAAGAGAGAGTCGGTGTTGCTTAGTCAAGTCCTAATAGAATTCCCCAAATCAGCAATTTCCTTAACGCAGTCTCAACGTAGAAGAAGCAGTCCCTCTCTCAAACTTTTCAACCAGAATCAGAGCTACATAAGGTCAGAAAGAAATTTGATGTAGAGAGACTGTGTTAGGGTTTGTATTTATAAGGCCAGATCAACGAATGTGGACAGAAATGAGGCCAAATACATCAGAGTGAATCCAGCTTCAGAAATGGGCTCGGGCACCAGGTCGACACTATGGTCGACCTGGTCCTGGGTAGGTCGACTACATAGTTGACCCCCAGGTCGACCTGGTCCTAGGCGGGAAATTTCCTGCCCAGTCCATTTGGAGGTTTGAAATTTGAATTTTTGAATTTCAATTGTGTTTGTTTGGAACTTGAAAATTTCTGAAAACTTCGAATGGCCATAACTTGGTCATACGGACTCCGAATTTTGAAAAGTTGGACTCGTTTCCAAGCAGAATTTCGAGATGAACGCAATGGCGCAACCCGTTTCCCTCGATTCTTATTTTAAAAATTAATTTTGCCTTGATTTATGGTTATTACACATTATAAAAACACGGGTTGTTACATTCTCCCCCCTTAAAGGATTTCGTCCCCGAAATCTCTAAGTTAGGGAGGATGTGTCCTACCATCCAATCATCCATCTACTCAAAGCATCATCCACATGCAACCATTGTCCTTAAAAGACTTCTAGTGCTGTATGAACATATGCAGAAAGGTTGTGTATATGTACTTATCTAATGCAAAAGATCAGGCGGTTACTGATTCAGTAAACCTCCTTAATGCAAAATATGTTATTGTCATGAATCCAACATGTATGCAAATTCCTAGCATGGTTCATAATCTCTACATGAGTGCACAAACATTCATCCATATGCAACATCCAAGTGATAGCATAACAAGTTCCATCCATATGCAAGTATTAACACTCATGCATATGCAACATGAAAATGTGATTGAGCCGATCTAGTGCCTAATGTGTGTCATGCATCCACTAGCAACCACTTGCAACCATTTGCAAACATCAACCATAACATGTTTCAATCACATGTTTACATCCATATGGTTCTACCTAATGTTCTCAAGATAAGATCGAGAAGATAACAAGACAAACATAGATATTAGAAGCATGATACGAAAAGGTTTTCAAGAGATCGAGAATGTACCCTAAAAAAGAAATGGGTAAAGCGCGCGTATCTTCTCTTCGGTTTCCCAAGTTGCGTCCTCTTGGGCTTCACTCCACTGCACTTTAACTAGCTTGACTTCTCGATTCCTTGGCTTCTTAATATTCGTTCCTAAGATACGAATCGGAACTCGCCTCAATGTCGCCTCTTTTTCCACTTCTACGTCTTCAAGGATGCTTGGCTCAACCACTTCGGTTGACTCATGCAAACACTTCCGGAGATGCGAGACGTGAAAGACGTTGTGCACCCCAGCTAGCTTCTCGAGTAAGTCTACCTTATAGGCCATCCATCCAATCCTCCCATTGATGGGGAACGGTCCTACAAATCTTGGTGCTAGCTTTCCAACTGCTCCAAAATGAACTACATTGCGTAACGGAGAAACTTTTACAAAGACCATATCTCCGACTTCGAACTCTAGGTATTTCCTTCTCTGGTCCGCATAAGATTTCTGTCTATCTTGGGCCGTTTTCATCCGTCTTCGTATCAACTCAATCTTCTCAGAAGTGTCCCTTATCATGTCGGGCAAATATAAGTATGTCTGTCATCTCCCACCAACAAGTTGGCGACTTGCACGGTCTTCCATACAGGGCTTCGAACGGTGCCATTCCGATACTAGCTTGGTAACTGTTATTATACGCAAACTCCACGAGAGGAAGGTGGTCTTCCCAAGTACCACCAAAGTCAAGAATACATAGCCTCAGAAGATCTTCTAGTACCCTATTTACCCTTTCGGTTTGTCCATCTGTCTGTGGGTGATAGGCCGTGCTCAAGTTCAGTCGTGTTCCTATTGCTTCTTGCAGACTGTTCCAAAACTGGCTAGTGAAAATCGAGTCACGATCACTAACTATACTAGAAGGAACTCCATGCAACCGTACTATCTCTCGAAGGTAAATAGACGCTAGCCCTTATGCAGTCCTCTTGCTCTTCACTGTAATGAAGTGAGCACTTTTCGTGAGTCTATCAACTATGACCCATATTCTAGTATTTCCCTTACTTGACCTAGGCAATCCATCCACGAAATCCATTGAGATACTTTCCCATTTCCATTGCGGAACTTCCAAAGGGTGTAATAGTCCACCGGGCTTCTTCGACTCGGCCTTTACTTGTTGGCACACCATGCACTTCGAGATGAACTCTGCCACGTCCTTTTTCATTCCAGCCCAAAAGGAAATGCGTTTCATATCCCTGTACATCTTATCCCCTCCGGGATGTATAGTCATCTTCGAGTGATGCGCCTCTTCGAGAACTCTCCTTACTAAGTCTCCCACTTGTGGGACACATAGTCTTCCATCGCGCCTTAGCCATCCCTTGTCATCTATGGCATACCTACTGAGGTGACTTGACGTCTCACCCCTACTCAGCTTGTCCATGATTTCGACCATCTGTGGGTCTTCCTTCCGTGAAGTCCCTACTTGATCTAGAAGTGTAGGTCTTAGCTCAAGAGATGCTAACGTAGCAGTCAATGACTCAACAACAGGTGTAAAATCAAAGGTTGCTATAAACTTAAGGCTTTTCATTTCAACAAACAAGGGGCTCAATGTCAACCTTTTTCTACTTAGCGTGTCCGCCACCACATTAGCCTTGCCAGGGGTGTAAGCTATATCGAAGTCATATGATGCCAAGAACTCCATCCACCGCTGTTGTCGCAGATTTAAATCTTTCTGTGAGAAGAGGTACTTAAGTGATTTGTGGTCGGTATACAGCTCGAACCTCTCCCCTAGAAGATAATGATGCCAAGCTTTAAGTGCGAAAACAATCGCAGCCAACTCCAAGTCATGCGTGGGATAGTTTTTCTCATGAAATTTAAGTTGTCTGCCCCCGTAGCATATTACTCTTCCTTCTTGCATTAGGACAGCGCCTAATCCCGTGCCGCACGCATCAATGTACACCGTAAACATCTTGCCTCCATCGGGTAATGCCAAAACTGGAGCTGTGGTGTGGGCTCTCTTAAGTCTCTGAAAAGCAGTGTCACATTCTATGTCCCATGTAAAAGCTAGGTTCTTCTTTGTTAACTTAGTAAGAGGGGCTGAAATCTAAGCGAAGTCTTTAATGAACTTCCTGTAGTAGCTCGCCAAACCGAGAAGCTCCTCACCTCCGTTGCATTCTTAGGTATTTTCCAGTCCTGTACCGCAACTACCTTTGCGGGGTCCACGGCTATGCCTTGCTTAGAAACTACATGCCCAAGGAACCGAACTTCCTTCCTCCAAAAATGGCATTTGGAGAACTTAGCCTTTAACTGGTGTGCTCTAAGTGTCTCCATGACTTCCTGGAGATGCCTAGCATGCTCTTCTTCATCTTTTGAGAAGATCAAAATATCATACACGAAAACTACCACAAACTTGTTAAGGAACTCCTGAAACACCCTACTCATCAAATCTACAAAGTATGCGGGTGCATTTGTTAGCCCAAACAGCATGACGAGCCATTCGAAGAACCCATCTGGAGTCCTAAACGCAGTTTTGTCAATGCTATCCTCAGCCAATATGAGCTGATGGAATCCTGTGGCTAGATCGAGTTGAGAGAAAACATACGCTCCCACAAGCTGGTCAAACAAATCGTCGATTCTTGGTAGCGGGTGCCTATTCTTCTTTGTCAGCTTGTTTAACTCACGATAATCTACGCACAGACGAAGCAATCCATCCGCCTTAGTAGAGAATACCTCCGTAGCACCCCATTCAGAAATGCTTCGTCTTATGAAATTTTTCTCAAGCAACTCGTTGATTTGTTTACTGAGCTCTCTTCTTTCTCGCGGGGCCATGTGCCTAACGGGCAATGAAACTGGCTTGGCATTATCAACAAGATAAATTAGGAACTCTATCTCGCATTTAGGAGGTAATCCCCTCACTTCATCAAAGACATCTGGATATTCTCGGACCACTCGTACAGATTGCAAATTATCGTCGGACGAGTCAAGGGATTCAAGATAACATAACATGACCGAACCCTTAGCGTTACAAGAAATTTCAAGGGTATTACCAAGGTGAGTCATGAGCCTCAGTAACCTTCGTTCACAATCAAGAATGGCTCCATAATCGGACAGCCAATCCATACCTAGGATCAAAACGTATCCCATGAATCCGAGAACATAAGCATTAGGCGTGAATTCTATGCTTAAGATAGAGATCCTCAAATCCACACATATCATAGATAAATGGGCGGAGTCCTCAATTGGATTTGAAACTATAATGGGATCCTCAACCAGACTAGTACTTAGGTGCATATTTTCAACAATATCAGAAGAAATAAAAGTATGCGATGCGCCAGAGTCAAATAAGGTTCGAACAGGAAAGTCAGAAATGTAAATAAGGCTTTCTACGGAAATATTACTACCTCGGTCAAGAGCTGGAGTGGTGTTGAGAGCATGCAACTCCAGAAGGTCCTACTCGCTGGGTCTGCCCTTGCCCCTGTCCTTGCTTCTTAGGGCAATCCTTGCTGATGTGTCCAGTATCTCCACAATGAAAGCATTCACCTAACTTCCTCTTCTTCCTTCTACAGTCTTTAGCTAGATGTCCAGTAATACCACAAAAGTTGCACTTCCTCTTCTCATGTGGTTTGTTGTTGCCCTTATTATTCTTGTTGTTCCCTTTCTTGAAGTCAGCTTTCTTATTCTGAGTTTCAGTAGGCTTTACCTCCTTATTGCTATTCTTGTCTTCCTCATGGAGTAGAGCCATATCCACCAAGCTTTCAAAGGTCGCCCCCATGGGTATATGAGTTAGAGCCAAGCTGTGTAGTGGCTCGTTCAATCCTCAAGCAAAGCGTACAGCCTTTTTCTGGGCTGTGTTGACCAAATCCAAACCGAACCGAGCAAGCTGATTAAACTTATCCACATACTCCCTCACAGACATATCCCCTTGCTTGAGTGCTAGGAACCTCTGCATCTGAAGGTTCTCCTCTGCTGACGATAGGAATTTGAGCCCAAACCTCTCTCTAAAATTTGCCCAAGTCTCAATTGGCCTGGTAGCGTTGGTGACTTCCCACCAAAATGCAGCTTCCTCTTTGAGCAACCATGCTGTCAACTGAACTTTCCTATGGTCCTCCATATCAAAGATAATGAACAAGTCTTCGTGCCTCAACAAAGGTTTCAGTTCCAATGAAGTTCTTGCCGCCCATTGCTTTGAAGTCTTTGCATATTTTGGCAAAGGCGGTACCGGGAGGAGGAGGAACCGCAACCACTGAGGGAGGAGGGGGAGGGATGTCTGCCGTGCCCGCGTCATTGGCCCTGGCTTCTAAGTACCTTCGGAACCATCCAGGCAAGGGTATTCCCTCAGGAAGGTTAAGACCGGCCATGCTGAAAAACGAAAAGAAAAGATTAAAACGAGGAAACAAAGGGGAGTGCTAATGGCTTCTTGGGGAATAACCTTTTTAAACATGAAACTTTTCTTGAAAAATGGTTCTTTATAAATGGTTTTGAAAATAGTTTCAGAAGGTTTTTAAAACTTTTTCCCCAGCCTGGTAACCTCCTGCTCTGATACCAAATGTAACACCCCACCTCCGCTAGGGTCACTCACAAAGGGAATGCACTAATTTTGGTGGAGTATTATCTAGGTAAACATGCACAGAGATATCACAAGGCACAACATAAATAAAGATAAAGCAGTGGCAGAAATTAAAAACCAACTTTTTATTATTTTCCAGAAGAGAGTCAAAAGCTCATATATCCAAGATACAAATTATTCCATTACATCAAGTTCATAATAAAGAGGCATAAATTAAAAACAAAAGTTATTTATTCCCCATAAATAGCAGAAGCAGCCATAGCATAGCCCAAGACCAAACCGTACATGAGTTGTCAAAAAGCAAGCTAAATCCAAGCTAAGAGCTAGTGTTTCCTCCCTGAGAACCTGGGGGGAAGAAACGAAAGAAAAAGAGGCGAAAGAAAAAGGGCCAGTCATAAAGACTGGTAAGCCCTAGTGACTTTCAGTATGAAAACTAGTAAAGGTAACATGATATGTGAAAACTGGAATTAAACAAAAGGATGATAACAGAACTAGTAGGATAATCTAGATAACAAGATAAGTCAAGTCTGGCATCACATGTTCAAGGTTCGCTGCACCATCTGTACTAGTGTTCTAACCCATGTCAAGTATTAATCATGAAATGATCCCTTAGCCCAGTGTCAAGAAGTGACCCATTACGGGGTCCTACGGTACGATCTATTAATCGATCGTCTCCCAACAAGTCCTAGCTCGTCATGTGTCTATGTCATACGGCCCTATCCAGAAATGTAGTTACCATTGCTAGGTCCACCATAGGGTGTATCAAGTCCTATGGTGCCAACCACCGACACAAATCAAGCACGCACAGTGTAAATCTACGGGTGCCCAATGCCTGCTTTTTCAACTCCAGACTACGTGCACAACAATAGCCCGCCTGAACCTACAATGGCGCACCTACTCAGCCGTCGTTCTGGTCGCTTACAATCAGCCCAGTAAATGTGCCCTACCCTGCCTAGTCCCAGGGTATCGTGATACATCTAAGTGGGTTACTACTTAAAAGGACCGCGTAACTAGCGTTTCTAATGGGTTAAGTGTTGTCATTCAAATTCGTGACTTAACCCTATCCAGATCGTGTATGTAACACCCCGTATATTCTATAACAGTGAAATTCATAAATTAAAGTATAATTAATTTCAAATCAAAGAATTAAGGGAAACGGGATACGCCATTGCGTTCATCTCAGAATTCTTCTTGAGATAGAGTCTGAATTTGCGTAAAACGTACTCCGTATGAGGGAGATATGACCTCCGGAAGTTTTAGAATTCAGTTTAAAATTCGAACAGACAGAAACAGTTTAGAAACGAGTTCAAAATTCAAAAATCGGACCCAGATTGGGCTGGGCGGGAATTTTCCCGCCCAAGGCGCCCAGGTCGACTGGGTAGTCGACCTGGGGCACCCAGGTCGACTGGGTAGTCGACCTGGGGGTCGACCTCCTCGCTTTTTCCCGTTTTCTGAACCTGGTTCGTTCTGATGTATTTGGTCACGTTTTCTGCCTAGGTTCGTCCGCCTAATCCTATATAAACAGCCTTAGTCTCCTTCTCTATTCACAATTCTTTTCTATCCTTATGCCGCCTCTGAGAAAATGTATAAATAAATAAAATAGTATATATATAAAATAAATCAAGATGAGGAAATGCTGCTCAAGGCTTTCAAGAAAAGGTTCAAGTCAAGCTAGGATTTCAAGTGAAGATTCAAACGACTGCAACGACTGTTTTTCTACGAATCTAATCTAGTCTCTGTAAGTCGGTTACTTTTTAGATTTGAACGTTTTCTCTTTTCGTGACATGAAATTAAAGGAATAAAAGAGTATGCCAATTCTTTCTATTCGAATCAGTGCTTATTTCTTTGGACCTAATTAAGAACTGTTATGATTCGAGGACCAATAAGACTGTGACTATGAAACTATGGACCTTAAAACCATATGCCTATGACTATGAACATTGCCTATGACTATGAACACTGCCTATGACTGTGACTCATGACTATGAGAATTCTTTCCTTGACTATGAACACAAGCCTATGCCTTTGATTAGGAAGCATAAACTATTGCCTATGACATAACAAGGACAACTGTGATTAAACACCTATGATTCATGACTAGGAAAGTGTTGCTTAAGTTTTGTTACTGTGAAATTGGGTCTAAACCTGATTATCCATTCTGTCTATTCTTGGTTCTCTTTGGTTTAAGACCTTGGGAATTTACCTATTAAGTTAGGTCTACCCATGTTCTTGAACCTACGTCGTTATTCAACCCTTTTTATGTCATAAGACTTTCAGACCTATAGGCCTTCGATGTTTTATATCAATTTCAGTGAAAGTCGTTAGGTCTGTAATTAGTAAATTATCATTTTATGCCAGTTGTTATGTCTATCTTTTTCATAGCATCTTTGGTTCATTCCCTATTTTCTACGAATCTGGATTTATCTATAATCTAGATTGAATCACGATTATACGAACGGTGGGAATACGATTTGGGCAAAATATGAAATTTACTAAAAACATAGTTATAAACTTGGAAATTGGCATTAATTGGGAACATGTATTATGGCATATTTGTAGAAATACAAATTGGATAAATTTGACATGAATTATAGGACGTGTAATTTGAATCTAGTATTGACTTGTAAATCTAGCATTTACAAGAATTGTGAACTAGAATAATAAGTCTAGTTTGACATGAACTGTAATTAGAATGTTAAATCAGAATTGGATTAGCTAATTTGGCATAACGAGTATGTTGGCATAAATTTGAAATTGGCCATAATTGGGGGTGATTGTCAGGTTTAGCAAAATCATGGTTAGTGACACTTAATTTGGTATAGTTTACAAACCAAAAAGGCATAAATATGATATAGAGGGGAAATGGGCCATAAGAATGAATGTTGACAATTTACATTAAAAGAGTAATTAGGAAATAAGTAAATTAGGGATGATTTACTTATAGAATTTGTCCTAAATGAGAAAATGTAAATTTAGACAAATTAAAGGTTTATTAACGACATCTCTTTTAATAACACACCAGAAAGTTCTAGGGTGACAGAGAGGATAGTGTCTAGGCTTGAGTTTGGAAAATACAAGTTTCCTGCTCTCCTTGGCTATCCCTAACTGATCCGACGGATGGGATGGTTACTTTCAAAACCTGATTTGAAAATTAATCGATACCCTTTGAACTTAGAAAACACGAATATGCCTAACCCGAGGTTAGACTGAGTTGCGATGTAAACCTGCCCGGAACCAACCGACACATCCAGTAATCGCAACAATATCTTTCTAATGTGAGTGGTAGCGGCTTTAATTTATTTAATTAAAGCTAGAACAATAATGGTAGGGTTAAGTTAACTAAGACACTTAACCAATTCAACATGATAACCAGACCGGTGGGTGGGGTTAGGTTCATACAGACACTTAACACAGTTAAGCTAGAATGGGAGGGTTAAGTCCATAGGAACACTTAACCAACTTAACACGGTTAAGCTAGAATGGGAGTGTTAAGTCCATAGGAACACTTAACCAACTTAACACAGTTAAGCTAGAATGGGAGGGCTAAGTCCATAGGGACACTTAACCAACTTAACATGGTAACAAGACAAGGTTTGTAGGGGTTAAGTAACCAAGAAAACACTTTGCCAAATTAACATGTTAACTAGACTAGAAGGTGGGGTTAAGTAAAGTTAATACACTTAGCCAAATTAACATGTTAACTAGACTAGAGGTTGGGGTTAAGTAAAATTCAATACACTTAGCCAACTTGATATGTCAGCTGGACTAGACCGTAGGGTTAAGTAAACTTGAACACTTAACCATCAGATTTTGACAAATGAATAGTGTTAAGTCTAAAACATGAAGGGATAATACTTAACCATTAATAACATGTTAGTTAAAACAGACGGGCAAGGTTAAGTAATAAGAAATACTTAATCAATATAACTTGGTTTGTGGTGGGGTTAAGTCAACATGAATTACTGATAACACTTAACCAGTTTAACAGGATAAATGAAGAGGGTTAAGTTTGCTTGAATTGACTAATGACACTTAACCAATCCAAATTGATGGGAAAAGGAACTAAGTAGTAAACCTTAGTTAAAAGGAGCTAAGTAGTAAACCTTAGTTAAGAAAACAATGATTCGAGAAACTAAGTGGTAAACCTTAGTTAACAGAACTAAGTAGTAATTCTTAGTATGACACGGGAAGGAGCAAACGTCCGTCTGGTCATAACGAAGGCTCCAACGAATTGGGTTACGAAGCCCGAGGCTTCGAGGGGACGTGAGGGTACTCTTGGTATCCCTCTGTGAGGCTGCAAATGATCCTCCTGGGCTCACAGAGGTTAAGGTCTGCGGTAGAAGAACCAAGGGTATGCCTTGGTTGCAAAATATGGCAACCTAAAGACTAGGATGGACTAGCGTGATTCGGCGAGAAACCGGTAGCCCTGTGATAGCAACTCGTCGTCTACCATCCATCTTCAGTCAATCGAGATACGTGAAGCGGAAAGGCGGAGAACTCCAAAAGACCATATACTTGCTATCTAGTTATGGTTGCGGACGACCATAGGACAGTGGGGCATAGGGGGGCCTGCGTATAGTTCTCATTTTTCAAGATGTGCCTTTCATTAGTTGAGGGAGGGGTCAAGTGGGACCATATCCACTGGAATAAAAACAGACCTTAGCATCTGCATCGGCAGATATCTGAAATCTCCCGACCGAGTTCTGCGTTTCTTGATTTCCACTGCCACAGGACTCGGGCCGCACTGTAGTAACCCGCATTTTTAGCTGTTGAATAATTAATTTATTTAATTATTAAATATCGATTTATCGATATGGAGAACGTGAATTAAATAATATTGAATATTTAATTAATAATTAAAATATAATAAAATATATTATAATGTCGAAATAGTCAGAAATAGTGAAATTCACAATATCGTGTGAATTGAATAGCATACGAGATTTGGAGTTTCGATTCGAAATATAATAACGATTTTTATTGAATCGACGACAGTTGAACATATAGTTTATAATATATTTATAAACGAGCTCGAAATGGCGCTGCAGTTCGCTATTTGGCGATTTGAACTTCGACTAAATATACAGGATTCGTTTTAAGCCGGATTTCTGTGAAACAAGAAACATGTGGAGCTAGTGGAGTATATCTTTCTAGTGGAAGAGAAAAATCGGGATTTCGTCGTGTAGATTTTGATGTACGTCCAAATCAAAATTCGGAAAAGTCGCTGTAGAATTCCTTTATAATTTGCGACGCTTTAATTACGTTATAAATGGATTTTCGATATAAACTGAATATCGATAAATCTGAAATCTGAAATATCAAGCTGTAAATTCTGATATGATATTCTGAAGCTGTATGATATCATATGTGAAGATATACGAGAATATAAATTTATTTATATTTAGTTTAATTATATTTAAATATCTTTATATATTTAAATGGGTTATTTAGAGCTTTAAAAATAGCCACTTTTACAAACGAAGTCGGAATTCGACGAAACTAGTTTTGTTGGATCCGCAATGTCAAATAGTTGTTAGATTCCAAGTTTCGTGATTTTTAGAGTCACTGTGTGGCTGTACGGATTTTTAGAGTGAAAAACAGTCAGTATTTCGACGGTTAAAAATACGCTGTGTGAGCAAACGGAGTCGGAATTTGACGAAACCAGTTTCGTTGGGACCGTAATGTCAAACTGTAGCTACATGCCAATTTTCGTGATTTTTAGGTATTGTGTGTGGTCACAGGAATTTTAGAGGACGGATGAAAGTAGCGTTGGCTTAAAATAAAATATAATAATAAATATAAAAAAATAATTTAACTTATCTATATATACCCTTAACATCTTCCTAACCCTAAAATCCAATTCATTCTTTGGTCAAATTCGCGCCGTTGTTTTTGCTCTCAGCAAAACATAGGTTCGATCCTCAAATAAATTATAGAAATCCAAACAAAATACCATAAATTATAAAACCCACATATTTGAATTCCCGTGGGTGTTTGCTTCGATCTGATGTATGGTTCACAGTGTCCGACACTTGTTTGGGCGGTCGAAGTTTTGGCAGTGACACCTAGGGCTGAACTTTGACGTCGACTGAGGAGGAGCTGGGTTGAACGGAGGATGGCACAGTGTTCGTGGATGCGAGGAGCAGCCGTTCGTCACGGTTTTGAGGACTCCGGTGGTCTCAAGGGCGAAGCGATGACGGCGAGAAGGCTACAGGCTCGGTTCTCGGGGAGGCGTCGAACTGAAGGTAGGGGTGTCTGGTAGGTAGGGTTTTTGATGGCGAAGTCGTGGATGGTGGTTGCGACCTCGACTGGTGGACGAGCGGGCGGAGCATGGTCGGTCAAGCGTATGGTCAACGGGGAGCAAATATTGGAGATCGACGGAAATGATTTGGGGGAGAAACATTGTAGTATCGAATATGGTATATGAAGGGTATTGGGCCGCTGAATCAAAGTTAAGGCCCATTCAATAAATAAAAGTTTAGTTTAAATTTTTTTATTTAAATATATACTAACTTTGTAACATCATATCTCGGTCATATGAAATCAGAATCACAAACCGTAAGTTGCGTTGGGATCGTATGGACGGGAGCAAACCAATGAAGCTGACTGGGAGCGAATCCGAGCTCGTTACAATTTATGGCGAAATAAATTGTCCGACTGAATCAAATAACGCAAACCGATTATTTAACGGTTAACGCGTCAAAGTGAGTAAATCTCACTAACTCTGAACAGTTTATAATTTCATGTTGTATTGTTAGAACTGTTAAAATTGTCTGTTTGACTGTGTGTTGATTGTTTGATTGAACTGCTAGTCAGTTAGTTAAATTTCTATATTGATTCTGTTTAACAGAATATATCATATGGAACTGAAAGTGATGTTATCTATATTGTCTATCATCTGTGATGCAGGGAAACAGGTTGGAGGAATCCGACTGGATTCCTCAACAATTATTTTACTGTTTTTCATATATTGTTATATGATGTGATATAAAATCTGTGGGCGATTATATATGCTTGGACGATATTGAACATCGTGATTTGATATGATTGAATACCATAACATACCGGAATGTAGATAAGGGAATTTTCAAAGTGATATTGAAAATAGCATATTTATAAAATGGGATATTTATAAAGTGGAATATTTATAAATAAGAAATGTTTATAAATTGGAATATTTATAAATAAGAGATATTTGAAAAGGAAAATAAATTCAAAACATTTCTTTTTGAATGGAAAGGCCTGTGTGGCGAGTTTGGGGATTTTCCCGATGCTCCCGATACAAAGGAGGTTATGGCGAATTTTCCCGGGAATTTAAGGAGTTAGAATATTTCAAGAATAAATTTGAAAAGGGAATATTTGTAAACCATTTACAATTAGAATTGGAAAGGAAACGTTGTTAAAAAGGGAAATCATTTTTAAAGTGTAGAACCGTTATTTAAAAGTAAATCTTTTCAAATGAATAAAACGTTGTTAAAAAGGAAATCTTTATAAAGTGAATAAAGTAAATTGAATATGGTAATCGAAAGGAGTTAATCGATGTTAGTTTCATCGAAAGGAGTTAATCGATGTTAGTTTCATCGAAAGGAGTATCGATGTTAGTTCATCGAAGGGAGTTAATCGATTAGAGTTAAATCAAAGGAGTTAATCGAATATAGTTTATTCAAATAGAGTAAAGGAGTTAATCGAATATAGTTTATTCGAATAGAGTTAGAGGAGTTATCAAATATAGTTTATTCGATAGGAGTTAAGTGAATAGTTACGTTAAACTAAGTGAATTAGTTAAGTGAATTAGTTAAGTGAATTGGTTAAGTTAACCAAAGTGAATTAGTCGAGTTAATCAAAGTGATTAGTTCAGTTAATCGAGATAAGTAAATCAAGTTAGGGTAATCGAGTTGGATTAGTCAGTCGAGTAAATAAATTGAGTTAGTCAAACCAAGTAAAAACAGTTAGAGTTAACCGATTAGAGTTAACCAGTTAGAGTTAATCAGTTAGAGTTAAACAGTTAGAGTTAAACAGTTAGAGTTAAACAGTTAGAGTTAAAACAAACATAGTTATTCAGGATGAGTTGCCATTTAGCACGACTGCTAGCGTAATTCGCAGGGCTGTAAATAGCCTACGGCGGTCGGATGTTTCCAGAGGGAATCAGGCGTAACCATTGTGATCGCTGCGATCTAGAGTTGAGCGAATGGAGTTAAAGAAAATAAAGTTAAGCAAAATTAGAATCTGACTACAGATTAATAAGTTGAATGATTTCCTGGGTATCGATCTGATGTTGGTTTCGGCCTTCGGGGTTTATACTTAGGAAGTTGTTCTCTTGTTAGTTTATAGTTAGAGTCTGATAGTTGTGGAAGGATAGTGATACGTAAATAAACAATGGAAATGTTTTCCAACGTTGATAACGAATATTTTCTAAATATAGAAAATAAGGAAATATGTATAGATATACATGATGATTGATCGATTGACATTCCATTTGGAATTTAGATCGTTGTTTGTACACGGACATGTTTTCATTTGATAGTTAAATCACAGACTATCGAAGTTTTGACCATTTTAACGTTGTTAATATGGAGAGACCGGTTGGATTATTATCCAAAGAACCACTCTGTATTGGCATAAGCGTTGCGAATCATATATGCCAAAAATAATTGAAGACGGAGTAAAATGCAAGGGCTATCCTGTTTACAGAATAGTGCCTTCGGTTTGTCCAGTCCCAGGACAACTTGTATGGACGAAGGTCTGACAGAATATATCCAATGGATCGCGTAAGTTGATCTGTTCAAACGTATTCACGTTTGGTGGCGGAGGAATTCGTTTCTCTTAGCTGTATACCCGTGTTATTTTTGGATAAGTCAATTTGTGATTTGGCGGGTATGACGATGTGACATTCTAAGTGAATGAAGATGGATGTCTGACAGAGTATTTCCAAACGATTACGTACATTGATTTCTTCAACCGTACCAAGAGTGGAAGCGGAGAAGGAAACTTCTTTTAGCTGACATGTAATGTATTGTTGTAGACGTCAATTAGTGATTTTCGATGGATCTGACAATGTGGCATTCGAAGTGAATCTATCGTGATGATAAAGCGTAGCTTCTAGCCTCACATCCGGTAAATGACAGAAATCGGGCAGGCAGCATGGCTAAGTCGGTCGCACCGAAGTAGGGTGTATAATCACCTATCTAGTGAATATTCATTTGTTTCTTAAATCTATCAATGCTGTCCCATATATATACGGGAACGGTTGCTGATCCCAACCGTTGGTGATGTACATTCGATACACTCAAGCGAAATGAGTGGTCGGTCATGTGTGGCTGAGTTGCAAGATGTTCTTGTTGAACTCCAGTGTATCGTTCCTAGAGTACACTGATCGGAAGGTGGTTCCATACCTTGTCATAGTTGGAAATCCAATCATCCAATACGTGCTTGCGATTTTGATTGTATACTATATATGTAGTAACGTGAGATGCAAGCGTTTCTGCTAGATTGATATTTATTTGTACTTAGACATTATTATAATATCAGAATGATATTGCTTTGAAAAGTTATTTGGATTCTCATAAGGAAAAAACCCGTTCCGTATTCACGGCGTGGTCTTATGAGATATCATATACCTGTTTAAATGATTTGAGTTTATTCACACCAGTCCCATGACTGACCCGGAGTTCATTTTGTTGTTTTCCCTAAACTCTTGGGTGCCTAAATTTGTACGGGCAGTCAAGTAGTCGGGATTTTACAGATACACTTGGAGAGCTTGGAGCAGGAGGCTTCAGGATTCTATAGCTATTATTATTTCCGCTGTTGTTGTAAGTGCTGTACTCTGATAAGTGCTATTGTATACATATACTGATGTTATTTCAAAGATATGTTATGTTATATTTTATTCGTTCCGCTGCGAGATTCGTGTTTACTCTGATGATGATGTTCTTCTTCTTCTTCTATTCTATAAGTTCTATCTTATCTATCCTCACCCTCTAATTTCTTTCATTAGTTACCGGGATTTTTCGATGTTTTGGTTATCGACGTCGAGCTTACGTCGATAACCAAAGTCGCCGAAAATCCGGGTTACTACAGTTGGTATCAGAGCTTAAGTTAAGAATTACTTGGCTCTGTGGCGTGATTCAGTAGAGATGGGATTAGTAATATCCTAGACTGAGTTTGAGTGTATATATACGAGTGAACGTATTTGTTAGTTAATATAAAATGATTTATATTGTGGAGTTTTATTGGTTGAGTTGTTTGTGAATTCTGGTCGATCAGTTTGATCCACTGCATCGATGGGGGTTACTAAACACTCGAATACGATGAACCGTCATGGTATGTTTTGAAAGAGGGTAAATGGAATAATTTTACCCGAATATATTTGATATAGTATATTGGTTGTGTTGGTTGTTATTATAATCGAGTAAGATTATAAAAAGGTAAAATGATTATAAATGACTAATCAGAATTCATATAAGTAAAGTATATGAAATAAAATGAAGAAAAATCTGAATTTAAATCAAATTGGAATTAAAATAAGGAAATTTTAAGTTCCTGGGAGATTTTGAAAACGTTTTTCAAACTGAAGGTGATATAGTATTGAACTCACTTCGATAGCTGGAAAATAGATTCTGATGATGAATCGCGACATCATCAGTGTTCATTTTCGAGTTCTAAGTGACGGACTACTACCAAAGGTTTTGTTTTTGAATTGTTTTGAGAAAACAAGTTGTTTAGAAATTCAAAGGTTTTGAATTGGCATTGTAATTTCAAATTGATTTGAAATAGACCCAGGAAATTAAGTTTCAGAATTTAATTTTAACTTATGAAGTTAAAAAGAATAAGATAGTAGAAATAAATTGAAATATTAACTTGAACTAAGTTAAATAGAATTGAATTGGATTAGAGAATAATCTGTCATGGAATTGGGTTGATGAGTTAAGGATTTGATATTCGGGTTCGAATGAAATTCGATTTGGTTTTTGAGGATATGAACTGTTTGGAATTTGATGGAAATAACACTGGTATATGCTGAGTTGATAGCATATGGAAGTGATAGAGTTGATATACCCGACAAAAGGTACCAGTTTATATTATATATGGATATGAGATTTATGAGCCGAATTGGCAAGCCGCTTGGCTGTTTGATTTTCTTTTGGGTTAAAGAAGGCCCAGAGAGGCGAGTTGGAGTTTGAGATATCGACCAGTACAAAGGAGGTGCTGGCGAAATTTTTCGAAAAGTTAAGGCGTTAGAAAATTTTCAGAATTTTTGAAAATTTAGTTAGTCCGAATAAATTAATATTTTAGTCGATATTAATTGGTTCAGTTGAAACCGGAGACAAGAGGTAAACAGATAATTTTTTACCCAGAAGATAGGGTCGTCCCCTAGCTTAGCAATTTCGAGGACGAAATTTTATTAAGGGGGGAAGATTGTAGTAACCCGCATTTTTAGCTGTTGAATAATTAATTTATTTAATTATTAAATATCGATTTATCGATATGGAGAACGTGAATTAAATAATATTGAATATTTAATTAATAATTAAAATATAATAAAATATATTATAATGTCGAAATAGTCAGAAATAGTGAAATTCACAATATCGTGTGAATTGAATAGCATACGAGATTTGGAGTTTCGATTCGAAATATAATAACGATTTTTATTGAATCGACGACAGTTGAACATATAGTTTATAATATATTTATAAACGAGCTTGAAATGGCGCTGCAGTTCGCTATTTGGCGATTTGAACTTCGACTAAATATACAGGATTCGTTTTAAGCCGGATTTCTGTGAAACAAGAAACATGTGGAGCTAGTGGAGTATATCTTTCTAGTGGAAGAGAAAAATCGGGATTTCGTCGTGTAGATTTTGATGTACGTCCAAATCAAAATTCGGAAAAGTCGCTGTAGAATTCCTTTATAATTTGCGACGCTTTAATTACGTTATAAATGGATTTTCGATATAAACTGAATATCGATAAATCTGAAATCTGAAATATCAAGCTGTAAATTCTGATATGATATTCTGAAGCTGTATGATATCATATGTGAAGATATACGAGAATATAAATTTATTTATATTTAGTTTAATTATATTTAAATATATTTATATATTTAAATGGGTTATTTAGAGCTTTAAAAATAGCCACTTTTACAAACGAAGTCGGAATTCGACGAAACTAGTTTTGTTGGATCCGCAATGTCAAATAGTTGTTAGATTCCAAGTTTCGTGATTTTTAGAGTCACTGTGTGGCTGTACGGATTTTTAGAGTGAAAAACAGTCAGTATTTCGACGGTTAAAAATACGCTGTGTGAGCAAACGGAGTCGGAATTTGACGAAACCAGTTTCGTTGGGACCGTAATGTCAAACTGTAGCTACATGCCAATTTTCGTGATTTTTAGGTATTGTGTGTGGTCACAGGAATTTTAGAGGACGGATGAAAGTAGCATTGGCTTAAAATAAAATATAATAATAAATATAAAAAAATAATTTAACTTATCTATATATACCCTTAACATCTTCCTAACCCTAAAATCCAATTCATTCTTTGGTCAAATTCGCGCCGTTGTTTTTGCTCTCAGCAAAACATAGGTTCGATCCTCAAATAAATTATAGAAATCCAAACAAAATACCATAAATTATAAAACCCACATATTTGAATTCCCGTGGGTGTTTGCTTCGATCTGATGTATGGTTCACAGTGTCCGACACTTGTTTGGGCGGTCGAAGTTTTGGCAGTGACACCTAGGGCTGAACTTTGACGTCGACTGAGGAGGAGCTGGGTTGAACGGAGGATGGCACAGTGTTCGTGGATGCGAGGAGCAGCCGTTGGTCACGGTTTTGAGGACTCCGGTGGTCTCAAGGGCGAAGCGATGACGGCGAGAAGGCTACAGGCTCGGTTCTCGGGGAGGCGTCGAACTGAAGGTAGGGGTGTCTGGTAGGTAGGGTTTTTGATGGCGAAGTCGTGGATGGTGGTTGCGACCTCGACTGGTGGACGAGCGGGCGGAGCATGGTCGGTCAAGCGTATGGTCAACGGGGAGCAAATATTGGAGATCGACGGAAATGATTTGGGGGAGAAACATTGTAGTATCGAATATGGTATATGAAGGGTATTGGGCCGCTGAATCAAAGTTAAGGCCCATTCAATAAATAAAAGTTTAGTTTAAATTTTTTTATTTAAATATATACTAACTTTGTAACATCATATCTCGGTCATATGAAATCAGAATCACAAACCGTAAGTTGCGTTGGGATCGTATGGACGGGAGCAAACCAATGAAGCTGACTGGGAGCGAATCCGAGCTCGTTACAATTTATGGCGAAATAAATTGTCCGACTGAATCAAATAACGCAAACCGATTATTTAACGGTTAACGCGTCAAAGTGAGTAAATCTCACTAACTCTGAACAGTTTATAATTTCATGTTATATTGTTAGAACTGTTAAAATTGTCTGTTTGACTGTGTGTTGATTGTTTGATTGAACTGCTAGTCAGTTAGTTAAATTTCTATATTGATTCTGTTTAACAGAATATATCATATGGAACTGAAAGTGATGTTATCTATATTGTCTATCATTTGTGATGCAGGGAAACAGGTTGGAGGAATCCGACTGGATTCCTCAACAATTATTTTACTGTTTTTCATATATTGTTATATGATGTGATATAAAATCTGTGGGCGATTATATATGCTTGGACGATATTGAACATCGTGATTTGATATGATTGAATACCATAACATACCGGAATGTAGATAAGGGAATTTTCAAAGTGATATTGAAAATAGCATATTTATAAAATGGGATATTTATAAAGTGGAATATTTATAAATAAGAAATGTTTATAAATTGGAATATTTATAAATAAGAGATATTTGAAAAGGAAAATAAATTCAAAACATTTCTTTTTGAATGGAAAGGCCTGTGTGGCGAGTTTGGGGATTTTCCCGATGCTCCCGATACAAAGGAGGTTATGGCGAATTTTCCCGGGAATTTAAGGAGTTAGAATATTTCAAGAATAAATTTGAAAAGGGAATATTTGTAAACCATTTACAATTAGAATTGGAAAGGAAACGTTGTTAAAAAGGGAAATCATTTTTAAAGTGTAGAACCGTTATTTAAAAGTAAATCTTTTCAAATGAATAAAACGTTGTTAAAAAGGAAATCTTTATAAAGTGAATAAAGTAAATTGAATATGGTAATCGAAAGGAGTTAATCGATGTTAGTTTCATCGAAAGGAGTTAATCGATGTTAGTTTCATCGAAAGGAGTATCGATGTTAGTTCATCGAAGGGAGTTAATCGATTAGAGTTAAATCAAAGGAGTTAATCGAATATAGTTTATTCAAATAGAGTAAAGGAGTTAATCGAATATAGTTTATTCGAATAGAGTTAAAGGAGTTATCAAATATAGTTTATTCGACAGGAGTTAAGTGAATAGTTAGGTTAAACTAAGTGAATTAGTTAAGTGAATTAGTTAAGTGAATTGGTTAAGTTAACCAAAGTGAATTAGTCGAGTTAATCAAAGTGATTAGTTCAGTTAATCGAGATAAGTAAATCAAGTTAGGGTAATCGAGTTGGATTAGTCAGTCGAGTAAATAAATTGAGTTAGTCAAACCAAGTAAAAACAGTTAGAGTTAACCGATTAGAGTTAACCAGTTAGAGTTAATCAGTTAGAGTTAAACAGTTAGAGTTAAACAGTTAGAGTTAAAACAAACATAGTTATTCAGGATGAGTTGCCATTTAGCACGACTGCTAGCGTAATTCGCAGGGCTGTAAATAGCCTACGGCGGTCGGATGTTTCCTGAGGGAATCAGGCGTAACCATTGTGATCGCTGCGATCTAGAGTTGAGCGAATGGAGTTAAAGAAAATAAAGTTAAGCAAAATTAGAATCTGACTACAGATTAATAAGTTGAATGATTTCCTGGGTATCGATCTGATGTTGGTTTCGGCCTTCGGGGTTTATACTTAGGAAGTTGTTCTCTTGTTAGTTTATAGTTAGAGTCTGATAGTTGTGGAAGGATAGTGATACGTAAATAAACAATGGAAATGTTTTCCAACGTTGATAACGAATATTTTCTAAATATAGAAAATAAGGAAATATGTATAGATATACATGATGATTGATCGATTGACATTCCATTTGGAATTTAGATCGTTGTTTGTACACGGACATGTTTTCATTTGATAGTTAAATCACAGACTATCGAAGTTTTGACCATTTTAACGTTGTTAATATGGAGAGACCGGTTGGATTATTATCCAAAGAACCACTCTGTATTGGCATAAGCGTTGCGAATCATATATGCCAAAAATAATTGAAGACGGAGTAAAATGCAAGGGCTATCCTGTTTACAGAATAGTGCCTTCGGTTTGTCCAGTCCCAGGACAACTTGTATGGACGAAGGTCTGACAGAATATATCCAATGGATCGCGTAAGTTGATCTGTTCAAACGTATTCACGTTTGGTGGCGGAGGAATTCGTTTCTCTTAGCTGTATACCCGTGTTATTTTTGGATAAGTCAATTTGTGATTTGGCGGGTATGACGATGTGACATTCTAAGTGAATGAAGATGGATGTCTGACAGAGTATTTCCAAACGATTACGTACATTGATTTCTTCAACCGTACCAAGAGTGGAAGCGGAGAAGGAAACTTCTTTTAGCTGACATGTAATGTATTGTTGTAGACGTCAATTAGTGATTTTCGATGGATCTGACAATGTGGCATTCGAAGTGAATCTATCGTGATGATAAAGCGTAGCTTCTAGCCTCACATCCGGTAAATGACAGAAATCGGGCAGGCAGCATGGCTAAGTCGGTCGCACCGAAGTAGGGTGTATAATCACCTATCTAGTGAATATTCATTTGTTTCTTAAATCTATCAATGCTGTCCCATATATATACGGGAACGGTTGCTGATCCCAACCGTTGGTGATGTACATTCGATACACTCAAGCGAAATGAGTGGTCGGTCATGTGTGGCTGAGTTGCAAGATGTTCTTGTTGAACTCCAGTGTATCGTTCCTAGAGTACACTGATCGGAAGGTGGTTCCATACCTTGTCATAGTTGGAAATCCAATCATCCAATACGTGCTTGCGATTTTGATTGTATACTATATATGTAGTAACGTGAGATGCAAGCGTTTCTGCTAGATTGATATTTATTTGTACTTAGACATTATTATAATATCAGAATGATATTGCTTTGAAAAGTTATTTGGATTCTCATAAGGAAAAAACCCGTTCCGTATTCACGGCGTGGTCTTATGAGATATCATATACCTGTTTAAATGATTTGAGTTTATTCACACCAGTCCCATGACTGACCCGGAGTTCATTTTGTTGTTTTCCCTAAACTCTTGGGTGCCTAAATTTGTACGGGCAGTCAAGTAGTCGGGATTTTACAGATACACTTAGAGAGCTTGGAGCAGGAGGCTTCAGGATTCTATAGCTATTATTATTTCCGCTGTTGTTGTAAGTGCTGTACTCTGATAAGTGCTATTGTATACATATACTGATGTTATTTCAAAGATATGTTATGTTATATTTTATTCGTTCCGCTGCGAGATTCGTGTTTACTCTGATGATGATGTTCTTCTTCTTCTTCTATTCTATAAGTTCTATCTTATCTATCCTCACCCTCTAATTTCTTTCATTAGTTACCGGGATTTTTCGATGTTTTGGTTATCGACGTCGAGCTTACGTCGATAACCAAAGTCGCCGAAAATCCGGGTTACTACACGCACATTACAGGGCATGTGCATCTAGACAAGCGATAAACGATTCGCGATATATGCGTAGGGAAGTATAGGAACATATACCACTCTAGGTAGTATGTCCTAGACTTGGTGGCATCATTCGATAGGTAGCATAATTCCTAGTTGGACTAGGTGGCATAAACCCTGAATCCAAGAAGCGCTCAACAGATAGCGTAAACTCTAGTTGAATCTAGAAAGCACTTGATAGAAAACCCTAGATTAGATCTAGGTAATAAATAATAAATGTATGCCTGAAGGCAATGGAAACTACGGGTATTGGGATCACGTTATCGTTACTAGTTGGGACACTAGTTAGGTGGTGCAGAGGTATAGAAACCAGTATATCAGGGAAATAGCGAAGCGGCGAATGTATTAGAGCATATCCAGTTTATCTTAGCTTAGCATATCTTGTGTTAATCTTGCTAACCCTATCATCATGGTGTTATCTTGTATTCAGTTAATTCATGTCGTTTTTTTCCATGTTCACATGCTAGAAGTTACTGAACTTACTCAGGCTTTATGTCTGACTCTGTTTTTCTTTCGTCTTCTTTTCTTCCGTCCCCCCCTCTCCCCAGGTAGTAAAGAAGGGAATAGTATAGCTCAGGTTAAGTTGGACTGTCACCCTTTCCCAGCTTGAAGATTTGTCGAAGTTTGCTTGGATTCTCTTTCCAGATGCTATGGCTGGCTCTTGCTATAATTAGGGAATGTAAATGTTGTTTTATGCTTCTTTATTTTGTAAGACAGATGATACTTTGATATTGTAAAGAAATCATTGTACAAACTATTTTATCAATAAAGCAAAATTTTATTTTCCGCTGTTAAATTTCTGTCTGTCTTTTAATTTATCAGCATCTTTTACCCTAAATGCTCCATAGAACTTAGTGCATTCCCTTTGTGAGTGACACTAACGGATGTGGAGTTTTACAGTGTATCAAGTTGGTTAAGTGTGTTCAAGTAGTTCATGACTTAACCCTATCAAGTCATCGTGTCAAGTTGGTTAAGTATATTCAAGTGGTTCATGACTTAACCCTATCATGTGGTATTAATTCATTAGTGCACGCCAACCTCTCACATTAGACTAACTGTTGTGGTTACTGGATTTGTCCGGCGGTTCCGGGCAGATTTACACCACAACATAGTCTAACCTCGGGTTTTTACGTGCAATATGACCAACTACCCATATTGGATACTATTGTTTGCAGCCACTGGATTTGCCGGGCTGTTCCGGGCAGATTTACACTGCAAACTCAACCCAACCTCGAGTTGGCCATTTTCAAGTTATCTAATTGTCATGCCCACGTTCAAGTTTTCATGTCTAGATTCATGTCCAATTTTCAGGTCATGTTTCGTGTCAAATCGTGTCAAGTTCAAGTCATAATAACGTTCATGTTCAAGTTTAAAGCTAATTTATGTTTTACCTAGTCTACCCAAATCGTATTCCCATCGCACGTAAGTTCGAATCGATACAAATAATCTAATAGGGAATGACATAAAAAGGGATGGGTATAATGTGGCAAAAGTGACTACTAGCATAGCATGATATGACTTGAAATAAAAGATTAAAATATTACTGGCATATGAAATATTGGCCTCGAACATAAAGATTCCAAATCTAGCAAGATAAGGTACTAGTCAAAATAACAGTTGTCACAAGGTGATAGTATAGTCATGATACGATTGACATAAGGTGATAGTATAGTCATGGTAACGACTGTCATAAGGCGGTAGTCATAAACATGTGACTAATAACAGATTCAACATGATAATAAGAGGGGTTTCTTTTGATTTACAACATGAATAGGCCCCAAATCAATGTCATAGTAATATTCAAGAGTCGAGATCTAAGATGAATAAGAATGAATGTAAACAGTCATCATACATAGGTCCAATTTCAATTTACATCATATTCATAATACATTTACATTTTAAATCTGAAAATAACTGGGGCTTACAGATCGTGGTTCGAGAATTTAGAAAAAGAGAGTTGGTGTTGCTTTGTCAAGTCCTAATAGAAGTCCCCCAAATCAGCAATTTCCTTAACGCAGACTCAACGTAGAAGAAGCAGTCCATCTCTCAAACTTTTCAACCAGAATCAGAGCAGCATAAGGTCAGAAAGAAATTTGGTGTAGAGAGACTGGTGTTAGGGGCTGTATTTATAGGGTCAGGTCAATGTATGTGGACAGAAATGAGGCCAAATACATCAGAGTGAATCCAGCTTCAGAAATGGGCTAGGGCACCAGGTCGACCCCAAGGTCGACACTATGGTCGACCTGGTCCTGGGTAGGTCGACTACATAGTCGACCCCCAGGTCAACCTGGTCCTGGGCGGGAAATTTCCCGCCCAGTCCATTTGGAGGTTTGAAATTCGAATTTTTGAATTCGAATTGAGTCTGTTTTGAACTTGAAAATTTCTGAAAACTTCGAATGGTCATAATTTGGTCATAGGGACTCCGATTTTCGAAAACTTGGACTCGTTTCCAAGAAGAATTTCGAGACTAACGCAATGGAGCAATCCATTTCCCTCGATTCTTATTTTAAAAATTAATTCTGCCTTGATTTATTGTTATTACACGTTATAAAAACAGGGGTTGTTACACTTGGTGGTTGGGTTTGGTTGCTAGGAAGGAGGGAAGTAAGGGATTTTATGCAAAAAGGGAAAAATGAGATCTAGGTTTTAAAGTTTCTAGGTTTTTGACATTTAATAAGTGAGGGAGAGAGAATTAGAAATTAGAAAAAAAATTGATTTCTGATCTAGACGGGGAGAGAGAGGACATGGAAATTTTTATGAAGAATTTACAGAGAAGAGGATTTGCAGAGGAAGAAGAAGAGAGATGGTGATAAGATTTAGGAAATATGAAGGAAAAAAATATATTTTTTAGTTTTGGGATTTGAAATTTGTGGGTATAAGAGATAGAGTTGATTGAGAATATACTTTTTGGGAGAAATGAATTGGAGAAGAAGAGAGGAAGAAGGAGAAAATCTTTTGGTGAATGGAATGAGAAGTGTTCAGAAAGAAAAAACACATATTATAACTTAAGTCTCTTAAAATTTGAATGTTGAAATTAATGTGGGATGAGGTGGGAAAGCTTTCCAAAGAAGCTAAAGGAAGAATAAACTAAACAATTAAGAAAAAGAGTAATAGTAATTAATCACACAAACACTATTTGTTATGGACACTTTTTACGGAAAAGCTCATAATGAAAAAATGAAAGCCGATTTTGACAAAATGAAAAAAGCTAGACAACCCAGAATCGGAGTAAAATCATAGAAAAGAAAATTTTGAATTTTTTAAATTTCAACTCAATTCAAATTTTGACCAAAATTGACATTTTCATAAAATGTTTCATTTCATAGAATTTAGCAACTGCGTTACTAAATATTACAGTTTTATTATTTAAATTTGAATTTTAAGAATTTAGCAACTATGTTACCAAATATTACAGATTTATTATTTAAATTTAAAATTTATGAATGAAGTTACAATCAGATAAAAATATAAATCAAGATGACTCAATAATTAAGATATTGTAACAACCCATATTTTGGAACCAATTTAAAATTTTGTTTTTAACTAATTTAATGGATTTTAAAATTTTAAAATGATTTATTTTAAATAATAATAACTAAAAATTTATTTAAATTAAAGTTAGAACGTATAAATTTATTTTAATTATAGAACAAGCTTTAAATGGCGAAGTAGTTTGAAAATACGATTTTTAACATCAAACGAATATTCAAAATTCAGAATAAATCGGATTTCAGTAAAACCAGAAATTTTAGAATCTGTTTAATTATATCTTTCTGATGAATGTGACAAATTCATATTTCACTTTATAAATTGAATGTTATGTCTAGTTTAAAATTTAGAATAGTCGCTACAGAATTTATTTATATTTTAATGTAATATATAACACTTAAAAATAGCCATTTTGCAAACGACCCCTGTTTACGATGAAACCACTTTTGTTGGATCCGGAATGTCAAAATATTGTTAGGTTTCAAATTTCATAATCTTTGGAATTAATATGTGAGCGTGGTGAATTTAAATATGTTTTGTAATTTCAGCTTTAATTTAATCAACTGGAAAAATGGCCATTTTTCAAATGGTCTCCAATTTCGACGAAATTAGTTTTGTTAGGATTGTATCATCAAAACATAGCTAGATTAATTTTTCTATAATTTTAGGAGTCAGTATATGGCCTTGTAAATTAAAATGTGCGTTTAAATTCAATATATATTAATTTATATTTTAATTCTTGTAAAAATTGACAGAAAAAGTCGAATTGGCTTACGAAACATATTCCATTGTGTCCGGAATGGGGGAATTTAGCTAGGGTTATTGGGTTTGATTTGGAGTTCATGAATATAAATTAATTTCTGTAAAAGGGGTAAACTCTCCAAAACCCTAGACATAATTCAACCGCTACCCCCTTCGTTCGAATGATCCAAATGCTCCGAAATTCAACTCCAAATCGCCCCAATCCACGCAAGATCCTTTGATAATTCTTAAACAAAAATGAAAAAAATTTCTTCGATCTTCATTTTGATACGGGTATGATCAGGTTTCATTGCAAAAATCGAGAGAATTCCTCCCTCAAAGTACCATTGTTCGAACCGCCGCCTAGAGCTTGATGGACCACCGAGTTCGTTGTTGGTGCAGGGGCCAACGGAGGGTGTGGTACCAGCCATCGTGGCAACGACTGATCTTGGTCCGCGTGCTTGTGGGCGCCGCAGTTCTAAACCGTAGAAATCGTGTATGGGTTTCGGCGGGTTTCTTAAAGGAATGATGTAGATGAAGAGAGATTATGTAAAATTTAATTAATTAATTAATTTATTATCCTAATTGTGTAATTAATGTGTTAATTATCAAAACTTCTTTATACGAGGTCCAAACGCAGTGATTTCAGTTACGTTGCGATCGTGACACCGAACGCTACAACCTAGAACTGACTAGAACGGAAATAGAGCAAATTGGATTTTCAACTAAATTAAACGCGTGTTTAATTTAGTTGAAAAATACAATCTTCAATTAAAGAATGATGGAGTGGAACCCAATGTGAGAATTCTCTCACTAAATATTTATACAGTTATTTAATTTATTTTATAACTGTAAATATATAGAAATTGCCCGTGTTGATTTTTATTTGATTGTGTGTGACATTGCTTGGGTTTAATGCATGAACTATTCACGACTCATCTACACAAGAAGCGTTATTTGAATATACGACACCCATATTTCAAACAATGTGGATAGACACTGTGGTTGTTGAAACTAAATTATATATATCCATTTATAATTTAAACAGTGAAATTGGCTAATTAGAAAAATAATTCGAATTGAATTGGTTAGATTTATTAACCAATGATTAATTTGAATCGATTGTTGTTGTTTGAAACCACACACAGGTATTGGGATGATATCTGACATACACTAATCCCAATATTCAGTTGTATGTCAATCGATGGGTTGACAGGCTGTGATAAGCGATATTTATTTATTTTAATGCTTATACAATTGTAAATTGCACTCTGGATGATGTTTGAATGGTTAACGATTATTTATCATTATTGCTGAATACTTGCGATGTATGAAATCCATATAACCTAAATTATATGGTAATTGATTGAGTCGCGTTCTAATTTAGAAATAACGAATATTTTTAAAATAACGAATATTTTAAAATAATAAATATTTTAAAATTAAATTTAGTAAAGAATAAAAATATGATTTTGATGTCCGATTTTGGATGGACCCGAAAATATTGGAATATATGAAGCCGAGTAAGTAGATATTCGCCATTTTAACCCGAACGGGTTTAACAATCGATTTTATTCATTTTATAATGAATATTGAAATGAATTAATTTCAAAATCTGATATTTTGTAAATATTATCATTTTAATATTATAATGGTATGGAATATTCAATTTTAATTTAAAATTGAAAATGAAGTCGAAATCGTTTTAAAATGAATTTATAAACGATTTATAAAATACATTTGAATTGAAATAGACGATATATATATTATATATAAGGCTTGAATAGAACGCGCCACGCAGCGACCATTCGCGAATTTCGGTCATTAACTTCAAATTGATGTAACGGGAGATCCGACTGTCGGATTCTCCTGAAACCGGAATCTTGGGTTCGTATCAAAAAGAGCTTTCCAATGAATATTAGAGATTTAAATTTGAATGGTTGGATTTCAAATTATGTCCAAATCAATTTCAGAAAAGGTCGCTATGGATGCAGTTCGGTGGCCGTTATTGGAAACCAACTGTACAAGCTTAATAAAATTATTAAAAATATGGATAAATTACGTAAAATCATAATTAATGTTTTGAAAAGATTTTCGGTAAAAATTTACAGTTTTGAAAGGACAAAAATATATTTTTATCGAAATGAACTAGTTATTAACTAGAATAATATTCCAATGTCTTTAAATAAATAAATTGGTTTTGAAAAAGGGTTTAAAAGTAACCATAAGTTTTCCAATGTATGAATTGGAATGGACTATAATGGAAATAATCTTCAGAATATTTCGATATTAGAATCCATCATTATATGGATATTGTTGGGGAATTTGGAAGATATAGATATCGTTATTCCCAATACGATATCTGTTGGTTTCAGAATTTGATATTGAATATAAGCCGATATTATTTTCTATTCAAAGTTTTGTATTTAATATAAAATTTGATTTTGGGTTTGTCATGAACGGTGTCTTAAATAACACTGTTCTTAAACCCAGTCGAGAAAAGAATAAATCTTTTAATTAAGATTAATGAAGTTTACCAATTAGTAAATATTTAATTGGAATTGAAATGGAAATGGATTTTGGTTTTATCGTGAATAATGTTTTAAATAACATTTGCTCTTTAACCCAATTAACAGTGAATATATGATTTGTAATTTATAAATCCTTTTATTAAGATTTAATGGAAATTTTCTAAAGTAAAGTTTTCCAATTTAATAGATTAAATTGGAGTTGAATGGAATTCGATTTGGTAATAATCGAGGTGATCTTCTGTGAATGAAGACTGTTACTATATAAGGAATTTAAAAGGCCTTGCCGCTATTCCATTTGTATAATTTGTCAGATACGGGAATTTATATCGATTATACACTTTTATGATTTCCGTATAGATTCCATTTTCATGGAAGATGATTTTGGGTTTATCGTGAACGATGTTTTAAAGGACATTCGTTCTTTAACCCAGTTAAAGACGGGATATATTTCCTAAATTTGTATAATCACTAAATAATGATATTTTTTTGGAGATTAAAATAAAGCAGAGTTTTAATGAATTTTTAAATAGATTAAAGAGTTAATGTGGTAATTAAATTTGCTAAATTTGAGAAGTGATCGAGAATGGAGTACCATCAGTTTTACTCCAGGCAATAGTTAAATCTTTAATTAGATTTGAATGTGAAATGGTAATTAATTTGACCGATAACACAGTCGGTGTTAGATATGGAGTACTACCAGTTTTTCTCCATGGGATGAATAGGTTGGGATTGGGATTAATATATAAATATCGGTAAAGTTCTCTAATCCTGACTAGTTGATAAACCTTAATTTGGTTTATAATTGCGAAAAGATAAAATAAAATCTTTTGAAAATGATATCCCAAGGAAGATTAAAGAAATGGTTTAAATGAACTTATCTTTGATAAAATTGATGGGAACCTTTCCCTACAAAAGTGAATATTTGAATAAAAGAATACTCTAGATTGGAATGAGGCATATGATGTGTTCTTATAGCACTTGATTATAAGATACGTGAATTATTCGGAAAGACCGGGTTTAACCCATTCTGAATAATTAATATGACGACTAAAAGTCAACGATGAAGACGGTGGCTGAAGACCGGAGATTTTCACATCGTATGGACGATTACTGATTTCTTGATTGGGCTGTACACCAAAGAAAAGGTAATATGTGGTGATCGTCCAGACGTACTTGGAGATCGACCGTATATGCGAGGGCCTCTCTCCTGTATTGGACATATGGGACGAGGAATAAGGTGCCTTCGGTTTCGTTCAGACCCAGAACAGATTTTTAAATGGATGTGTGTCTGACATTGGATTTCATTCTGTGTGGATTGATTTCTATTAAATATATATCAGTTTGGTAGTGGAGAATTTATTCCCTTGCTTAACACCCTTCTCTGAGAAGTACGGGCTTTGAGGTTATATATTAACATACGATGTGAATTGTCAGTGTGACATGCTAAGATGCAAATGATCAAGGCTTTTGTTGAAAAGCGGAGTCTTGTGGTTGATGATAAAAGCATGGCTTTAAATAGCATAGCTTTGTGTACAGCGTTAATTCGCGAGCCTCACACCCCGGTATGAGTTAGAAACAGGATAAGGGACCCAAGGAGTGTATGCATTTCTTTATAGCTAGAAGTAGTGTCAAGGTTTGGAGCCCAGACATTTTTACTTATGTGGATGATGGATTGTGAGGCGCCTCAGATATAGGGATATATGCTCATAGGGTTGATGTACCGACCTGTTTAGAGGTCCAATGGGACCGAGAAATGTGTGTTCAGGAATAACAAATCCACTAAAGTAAGTGTGGACCGGCCTTGTGGATCTAAGGGTTCACTGCGGGGGATCCTAGGTTATCTTACTAGAGGTGATCTGAATCAGTAAGGAGACCATCCCTTGCCTTGACTCATGATGGAAATCCAATTTCCAATACGCGACTTTTCGGTTTTAGTATTAAACCTATATGGAGACATGATATATGGTACCCATACCGTCTATGATTGATACATTTATATTTGAAGTTGATTTTGACACTATGCACTAATAAAAATATCAAAATAATTTGTTTTAAACATTCCAAGCTTGCTTGGCTACTATAAGGAAAAACTCTATCTTTCAGCTTGCGTTGCAATATTTGATGGGACCTGAGTCTTATAATGCTTCATTTTCCAAAAAGCATTGCGTTGTTTTAATTTAAACTGATATGTATGTGGAGTAAACCCATTCCGTGTCATACGGCGTGGTCCTATGATTTCCCAACTTCTAAAGTAAAGATTTAATAATTGCTTTCGTTCTCACACCAGTCCCATGACTGACTCGGAGTTTGTTGTTTTAAGCTAAACTCTGGGTGGACCTATTTTCCACGCGGGCAGCTAATAGTTTTGGTTTTCATAGAAATTTCTTTTCCCACGATCCTGGATTACAGCTAGATCTATATTCTGAAAGCTTTGTATCTGTATATCTCTTTCGGTTGTGGTTGTAGATGATTTCCGATGTACATTATACTCATTTATTATTTTCCGCTGCTTTGTAATTTAATTTTCTGTTATTTCCTACCGTATATTATTTATTTGAACTCTGATATCTTGTACTCTGATGTAAATTGTTGTAATAGCAACGAAATGTTTTCTGTTTGTGTTCCGATGCGTTGTGTTCTCAAAGCAATCCGGGCTCCTTCGTCTCTTCGGGGATCTGGGAAGTTTGGGTTGTTTTAGATATGCATTAACCACCATTTAATTTTCTTTGTTAAATTGTCCCTACTCATGTTTGCATGAATCCAATTCATTTACTTCACATAATCACTATTAAATTAAATACTTAACTTTGAAAACTTAAATTTAAATTAATTCATCACTGGTTTTTTTCAAAACATTAAATGTTACACTATCTACGAAAGAATAAATTTTGCTCATGACTAATATTTACTTGCAGGTATTAATATTCACATTGAATTTTATTTTTTACATGATATTATTATGGAATTTTAGTGATTGATTCTGTGCATGTTTATTTGCATATTTACTTACATGAAACCATATTGTTGTGAAATGTTAGTGATTGGTTTTATGTATATTTATCTGTATGTTATAGTTTAAGTATATTGGCATGATCCTTGTTATCATATTGCTTGTTCTCGACATTATTTATACTGTATATAGATAACATTATGATATTGAATTGGGATACAAATTCATATGATATATATACAAAATTAAATCATCATGGGTTGAAATTATACGTACCCAAATAACTTTACCATAGGATAGAAAATTATATACGGACACCGTTCCTCGAATAAACTATTCTCTAAAAAAATTTAAGTATGTTTTCATAATTTTTTTTTTTTAGAAATTTAAGTGAATGATTTTAAGTTTAAAATTATATTTTCAATAATTAAACTTGAATTACAAATTTAATACGAAATTGATTTAATGAAAGACTTTAAATAAAATTTTAAAAATAAATTATGTGTTCTGTGGATTTAATTTTAAAATTTAATTATTCAAATAAATTAGATGAAAAAGTCTGAGTTAATCTATAACAACCCGAAATTTCTAAACCAATTTAAATTTTATTTTAGCTATTTTAATAGGTTTTGAAGATTTAAAATGATTTATTTTAAATAATAACGATTTAAAATTTAATTAAATCAAAGGTAGAACGTATAAATTTATTTTAATTATAAATAGAGTTTGAAATGGCGCGATAGTTTGAAAGTTCAAATTCTAATTTCAAATGAATGTACAGAATTCAAAATAAACCGGATTTTAGTAAAACCAGAAATATTTGAATCTGTTTAGTTATATCTTTCTAACGGATGTGAAAAATTCAGATTCATAATATAAATTGAAAGTTATGTCCAGTTTAAAATTTAGAATAGTCGCTATGGAATTTATTTATATTTTAATATTATATACAGCCCTTAAAAATAGCCATTTAGCAAACGGCCTCTATCTTCGATGTAATCACTTTTGTTGGATCCGGAATGTCAAATTATTACTGGTTTCAAATTTCATAATTTTTCGAATCAATATGTGAGCGTGGTGAATTTAAATGTGTTTTGTCAGTTCAGTTGAATTTAATCGACTGGAAAAAGGCCCATTTTCAAACGGCCTCCGAATTCGATGAAATTAGTCTTGTTAGGACTGTACCATCAAAACATAACTAGATTTATTTTTCTGTAATTTTTGGAGTTAGTATGTGGCCCCGGTAAATTAAAATGTACGTTTAAATTCAATATATATTGATTTATATTTTAGTTTTGATGAAAACTGATTGTGACGACCCCAAACTCCCGTGTAACGAAAGTAAGGAAAATCGTATGGAATATAACATAACTAGAACAATAACAGATCTCAGAGTATAGCAGAACATATAAATCATTGCAGCGGAAAGAAATGTCATCACAAACATCATCACTGAAACATCAGAGTATGCAGCACAAAATTACACTTAACAAAATAGATGTCTCAAAGAAAAGAAATAGAGTCTCAATCTCTCAAATTACATCAGTATTAAGTACTGTGTCAAAGTCTTAAGCAGAAAATAAAAGATAAAAAGAAAGTTTCTTCAGCATCTCCATCAGCAAGCTTCCATCCAGCGAATATCCAAGCCTAACTTGTCACTTGGCTGCCCGTGTAAAAGAGGGCACCCGAGTTTGCAAAAGGTGAAACAAACTACGAGTCAGTCATCGGACTGGTATGAGATATCTTAATTAACTAATGGGTTTGACAATCACGAGGACCACGCCGCTATCGCGGAACGAGTTTACTCCATGGGATTATCAGTGCAATAAATGAAGTATATCGTTAAATAACGCAATGCTTTTTAGAAAAATGAAACCATTATAAGAACCAAGTCCCATCACACAATGCAACGCAAACCGGAGGATAGGTTTTTACCTTATAATGGTCAAAAGATGATAAATACGCAAAATACGATATTATTATTAGTGTGTATATGTTTAAAGAAAATATTTCAATTATAATATTAAACCTAGACGGCATAGCGACCATCTACTATGTCGCCCTACTAGTTATGCAATCAAAACCGCATGGGACGTATTGGTAATTGGGTTTCCATCATAAGTCAAGGCTAGGGAGGAGCTCCTGACCGATTCGAGATAATCTAGCAATGTCTCAGGATTCGGACGCTGGCGAACCCTTGGATACAGCAGGGCCGGTCCACAAATACTTTAGTGGATTAGTTATGCCTGAACACACATTTCCCGATCCTATTGGACCTACAAATCGGCCGAGGGCGACCGATAAGAATAAACCGAGGCCTCGCAAAAATATTCCAACAACCACATAAGCTAATGTCAGCCAGTTTAAGCACTGACACCACTTCTAGCTATAAAGAAACGTGTGCACTCCCTGCGTTCCCTTCTCCCGTTTTAGACTCAGCCGGTGTGTGAGGCTCACGAAGTCACGATATACACAAAGCTATGCCTAAATTGGCTATGCTTTGATCATCAACCACAAGGCCTGCTTTTCAACAAAGCCTTGATCATTTGCATCTTAGCATGTCCCGTTGACAATCCATGCCATGAAATTAACATCTATCAATACACAACCTCTAAGGGTGTTGAGCGAAAGAATAAATTCTCTTGCCACCAACGGTTGTATATTAAACAGAAATCAGTTTACATGGTACGAAGTTCAACGTCAGACATGCATCCATTTACAAGTCCGTTCTAGGTCTGAACGGAACCGGAGACACCTTAAAGGCTCTAGTATATCCGGACAATCATCACATACGTCCGAACGACTACCGCTGAAATCCCTTCAGGGTAGCTACTCCTATCGAGGACTTCAGTAGCAATACATCCGTTCGATGTGAAGACCGCCGGTCTTCAACACCGTCTTCGTCTCTTCATCGACGCATAATTATTTGGAATGAGTAGAACTCGGACTTTTCAAATAATTTGAATTATTATTTAAAACATTTCATATCGTTAGCACTTATTTAAAATGATTTATAACTATTTTTATTTATTTAAAAATAGCTAAATAGAATCAAATGACGCATCGGGTAAAGCGTGGCTTTGCGCAGTTTTTCTCAAAATTTGATTTACACATATATTGAAATCTAACCGTTGGATTTTGAAAAAATTTGACTTATTGGAAAGATCTTCCCAAAGCGGTCCTAACGGCTCCAGTTTTGGGAAAATCCGACGGTTGGATCTTTCGGTACAATCGTTTAAAGTCACGATTGCCGAAACGCGAACTACCGTGCGCGATTCGTTTAATTTCTCTCTCTCTCTCTCTCTATATATATATATATATATATAATTCCTTAAGCGATTACCTTCACGTGAATATCACACCAAATGAAGGTGTGAATTATATTTAAATCCTATATCCATGCTTTATACGTTAGCTGAAACGTGTTTTTATTTCATACACCAATTTGATAGTATATTGACTATAAATTGTATTGTTCGTTCATTCATGATTTTTAATGTCAATTCATGTTTCAACTTCCGTACTCATTATATTTTAAGGAGTGAAATAGTTGATTTCCATCCGATGAACAAAAATGAATATTTTTGTTCAATCTCTTCTATGAACAAAATGTGAATTCCTTCCTACGCTTCTAACACTACATTAAAATTGTATTTAATACAAAAAATATTTCTAAATGAATATATGATTCTTATTCTCTTCCTTTTTAAAATTACATTAAAAATGCAACCTTTAATTTTCATATTTTATTTGCATTCGGGACTGCAAATAAAAATGTATATTATCCTATTTAGGATTTATTTGCGTTGAGGAACGCAAATAAAAAGGTATCTTTAAATTTGTAAATTTATTTACAACAAGGAATGTAAAATAAAGTACGACTCTTTAATTCATGTTTATTTACATTAAGGGATGTAAATAAATGGAAGAAAAATGTAATATTTCTTTTATTATTTATTCGCATCTAGATTCCTTCTACTAATTTTGTTTGCATCTAAAATTGCAAACAAAAATGTATCTTTTTATTTTATTGTTTTATTTGCATGGAAAAATACAAATAAAATATATTTTCTATTATCCATGTTTTGTTTGTATAGTAGAAGGCAATTGAAAATGTGAATTTTTAATTTACATGCATTGTTTGCATCGTAAAATGCAAACATAAAATAAAATCTCCTTTCTCTTTTTTGTAGTGTTTGCAATTTGGAATGCAAACATATAATGAAATTTTATATTTTTATTTTCTATCTCGTTACATTAAGAAATGCAAAAGATGATATCTTATCTTCCTACAGTTTGTTCGCATTAAGGAATGCAACAGAAATGATATTTTATTTTCCGCATCTTGTTTGCAACAAAAATGATAATTTATTTTTCTACACTTTGTTTGCATTAGGGAATGCAACAAAAATGATAATTTATTTTTCTACATTTTGTTTGCATTAGGGAATGTAACAAAAATGACAATTTATTTTTCTACATTTTGTTCGCATTAGGGAATGCAACAAAAATGATAAATTATTTTTTTGTACATTTTGTTTGCATTAGGGAATGCAACAAAAATGATAATTTATTTATTTTTCTACATTTTGTTTGCATTAGGGAATGCAACAAAAATGATAATTTATTTTTCTACACTTTGTTTGCATTAGGGAATGCAACAAAAATGACAATTTATTTTTTTACACTTTACATTGAAAAGGGTAAATAAAAAAATGTACTACTTTTAAAAACATATTTTGTTTTCGTTGGAGAACACAATAAAAATATATTTTTATATTGTCAATATTTTAATTGTATTTGAGAACTCACTAAAGAGTCACTCAAATTTCCTATGCAATATTTGTGTTTATGGACACAAATAAAATGTTATTCAATATGAGATGTATATATTTGTGTTGAAACACAAATGAAAAGGATAACTTATTTTTCTACGTAAATATTAGTGTTGAAACACAAATAAAAAGGGTAACTCATTTTTCTATGTAAATATTTGTGTTGAAACACAAATAAAAAGGATGACATATTTTTCTATGTAAATATTTGTGTTGAAACACAAATAAAAAAAAGATGACATATTTTTCTATGTAAATATTTGTGTTGAAACACAAATAAAAAGAGTGAATTATTTTTCTATGTAAATATTTGTGTTGAAACACAAATAAAAAGAGTGACATATTTTTCTATGTAAATATTTGTGTTGAAACACAAATAAAAAGATGACATATTTTTCTACGTAAATATTTGTGTTGAAACACAAATAAAAAAGATGACATATTTTTCTATGTAAATATTTGTGTCACAAATAAAAAGAGTGACATGTAAATATTTATGTAGATAAATATGTCATATTTTTTATTTTTGTTTCAACACAAATATTTACATAGAAAAATATGTCATCTTTTTTTATTTGTGTTTCAACACAAATATTTACATAGAAAAATATGTCATCCTTTTTATTTGTGTTTCAACACAAATATTTAAATAGAAAAATGAGTTACCCTTTTTATTTGTGTTTCAACACAAATATTTACGTAGAAAAGTAAGTTATCCTTTTCATTTGTGTTTCAACACAAATATATACATCTTATATTGAATAACATTTTATTTGTGTCCATAAACATAAATATTGTATAGGAAAATTGAATGACCTTTTAGTGTGTTCTCAAATACAATTAAAATATTGACAATATAAAAATATATTATTATTTGTGTTCTCTAACGCAAACAAAATATGTTTTTAAAAGTAGTACATTTGTTTTATTTATCCTTTTCAATGTAAAGTGTAGAAAAATAAATTGTCATTTTTGTTTCATTCCCTGATGCAAACAAAGTGTAGAAAAATAAATTATCATTTTTGTTGCATTTCCTAATGCAAACAAAATGTAGAAAAATAAATAAATTATCATTTTTGTTGCATTCCCTAATGCAAACAAAATGTAGAAAAAAATAAATTATCATTTTTGTTGCATTCCCTAATGCAAACAAAATGTAGAAAAATAAATTATCATTTTTGTTACATTCCCTAATGCAAACAAAACGTAGAAAAATAAATTAACATTTTTGTTGCATTCCCTAATGCAAACAAAGTGTAGAAAAATAAATTATCATTTTTGTTGCAAACAAGATGCGGAAAATAAATATCATTTCTGTTGCATTCCTTAATGCAAACAAACTGTAGGAAGATAAGATATCATCTCATTTCTTACTGTAACGAGATAGAAAATAAAAATATAAAATTTCATTATATTTTTGCATTCCAAATTGCAAACGCTACAAAAAAGAGAAAGGAGATTTTATTTTACGTTTGCATTTTACGATGCAAACAATGCATGTAAATTAAAAATTCACACTTTTCAATTGCCTTCTACTATACAAAAAAAACATAAATAATAGAAAATATATTTCATTTTTATTTTTCCATGCAAATAAAACAATAAAATAAAAAGATTCATTTTTGTTTGCAATTTTAGATGCAAATAAAATTAGTAGAAGGAATCTAGATGCGAACAAATAATAAAAGAAAGATTACATTTTTCTTCCATTTATTTGCATCCCTTAATGTAAATAAACATGAATTAAAGAGTCGTACTTTATTTTACATTCTTGTTGTAAATAAAATTACAAATTTAAAGTTACCTTTTTATTTGCGTTCCTCAACGCAAATAAATCCTAAATAGGATAATATACATTTTTATTTGCAGTCCCGAATGCAAATAAAATATGAAAATTAAAGGTTGCATTTTTAATGCAATTTTAAATAGGAAGAGAATAAGAATCATATTTCATTTAGAAATATGTTTTGTATTAAATACAATTTTAATGTAGTGCTAGAAGCGTAGGAAGGAATTCACATTTTGTTCATAGAAGGGATTGAACAAAAATATTCAATTTTGTTCATCGGATGGAAATCGACTATTTCACTCCTTAAAATATAATGAGTACGGAAGTTGAAACATGAATTGACATTAAAAATCATGAAGGAACGAACAATACAATTTATAGTCAATATACTATCAAATTGGTGTATGAAATAAGAACACGTTTTAGCTAACGTAATAAGCATGGATATATGATTTAAATATAATTCACACCTTCATTTGGTGTGATATTCACGTGAAGGTAATCGCTTAGGGAATTATATATATATATATATATATATATATATATATATATATATATATATATATATAAACAGAAATTAAACGAATCGCGCATGGTAGTTCGCGTTTCGGCAATCGTGACTTTAAACGATTGTACCGAAAGATCCAACCATCGGATTTTCCCAAAACGGAGCCGTTAGGACCGCTTTGGGAAGATCTTTCCAATAAGTTAAATTTTGTCAAAATCCAACGGTTAGATTTCAATATATGTGTAAATCAAATTTTGAGAAAAACAGCGCCAAGCCACGCTTAACCCAAAGCGTCGTTTGATTCTATTTAGCTATTTTTAAATAAATAAAAATAGCGATAAATCATTTTAAATAAGTGTTAACGATATGAAATGTTTTAAATAATAATTCGAATTATTTGAAAAGTCCGACTTTTACTCATTTCAAATAATTATGCGTCGATGAAGAGTCGAAGACAGTGTTGAAGACCGGCGGTCTTCACATCGAACGGATGTATTGCTACTGAAGTCCTCGATAGGAGCAGCTACCCTGAAGGGATTTCAGCGGTAGTCGTCTGGACGTATGTGATGACTGTCCGGATATATGAGAGCCTTTAAGGTGTCTCCAGTTCCGTTCAGACCCAGAACGGACTTGTAAATGGATGCATGCTTGACGTTGAACTTCGTACCATGTAAACTGATTTCTGTTTAATATACAACTGTTGGTGGCAAGAGAATTTATTCTTTCGCTCAACACCCTTAGAGTAGTGTATTAATAGACGTTAATTTCATGGCATGGATTGTCAACGGGACATGCTAAGATGCAAATGATCAAGGCTTTGTTGAAAAGCAGGCCTTGTGGTTGATGATCAAAGCATAGCCTATTTAGGCATAGCTTTGTGTATATCGTGACTTCGCGAGCCTCACACACCGGCTGAGTCTAAAACGGGAGAAGGGAACGCAGGGAGTACACACGTTTCTTTCTAGCTAGAAGTGGTGTCAGTGCTTAAACTGGCTGACATTAGCTTATGTGGTTGTTGGAATATTTTTGCGAGGCATCGGTTTATTCTTATCGGTCGCCCTCGGCCGATTTGTAGGTCCAATAGGATCGGGAAACGTGTGTTCAGGCATAACTAATTGTAATAACCTGGAAAATACGAGCCAATCTAAAAAAATTTAAATTGGTCATTTCAAAGGAATTTGAACAATTGAAATAGAATATTTCAATAAAATAGTGAATTAGAAATAGTGAGTCAGTTTGAAAATTTGAATCCAAACTTTGACTGACTGTGCAGGGTGGAAAATATAACGGATTTTAGTGAAACTAAAAATATTTAAATCTGTTTATCAATACCTTTCTAACGAATCTGAAAAATCGAAGTTTCATAACGAGAATCAAAAGTTATGGCCGAATGAATTTTCAGAAAGGTCGCTATATAGAATATATAGCCCTGGAAAATTGATATTTTGCAAACGACCTCGGAATTTGACGAAGCTACTTTTGTTGGGTCCGGGATGTCAAATCATTGCTAGGTTTCAAATTTCATAATTTTTGAAGCTAGTATGTGAGCGTGGGAAAAGAAAAAGTGTTTAGTCAATTTCTGTTAAATTGGATCGACCAGAAAATGGCCATTTTTCAAATGATCCCAGAATTCGACGAAAATAGTTTTGTTGGGATCGTAGCGTCAAAACATAGCTAGATTTATTTTTCTGGAATTTTTCGAATCAGTTTGTGGCCCTGGCAAATTGAAATGTACGTTCAGAGTTAAAAATTAAATGTTTTATACTTTAATTTGAAAAATAACTGACTGTAACAGTCGAATTGGCCAACGAAACATATCCCATTGTGTCCGGGATGGGGGTATTTAGCTACGGACGACAGTCGTTGGGTTTGAATTGGGGTTCGTATGGGAAAACCCTAATTTTCTGAATAATATATATATCGGGCAATCAGAATTTTTCTTTCATAAATTAAAACTAAAAAAACCCGCTTCCTTCGAAACGAACGGCGAAACCCATTCCAAACTTCCCCGACCGATCGCCGCCGCCTCAGCCTCCTATCGCCGCCGCCACCACCCAGAATCGAACCGCCTCCTCCTCCTCTTCAAATCCGACCAACCCTCACCTCCCCTCGACCACCGTATCGCCTGAATCGGGCCCAGGAAGTCTCCGACTTCCCAGCGCCGCCCTGATCGCCACCGACCACCAAGCCACCCCAGACCGCCACCGACAGGACCGCCTCTCCTTCCTCTTCCACGTCAGCACCCCCGATCGTCCCCACGTGCCACGGATTTCACGAAAACCGCAACCCTAGTTTCGAACCACTTAGAAAGGTGAGTCCTTTTTGATGTATGCACTTTGAAAAATCATATCTTTTTGGTGTGTTGACGAAATTCGATGAAACAGGAAACATCGGGACCGCAAGGAAGCTCTCTACCAGATAGAAGAAGCCGTGGATTTTTCTGAGTCATCTACGATTTTTAGCACTCCAAAAACCAATGTGAGAAATCTAAATTAAAAGAATTTGAATGGAAAATGTCGTGTATAAATTATATAAGAGAAATATAAATTACACACGTGTTGTATACCTCATGTACATGCGTGGTGTAAGCTATATAAGCGAAGTGTGAATTATACATGCAAAGAATAATTGATATATGTGTTGAAATGCAAGTGAAATATAGAAATTATAATATATATATATATATACTCCCCTCGTCCACAAACCATGGACAATATTTATTGTTGTGAATTGGTGTGAAATAGTGGATGAAAAATGCGAATGGTTGGATAATTGTTTGTGTTTGAAATTGTTTGGTTGTGGTTGAAAAATACCCATTGGTGATTGAAATGAATTGGAAATATTTGTGGAAATAAAAATAAAACATGCCGCCTGCGTGCGAATTAGATGCATGAATCCCCATTGTAAAAAACCGCGAGGTTTTAAGGTGGAGCGAGGAGTCGTACTAGGGACGGTGCCGGTTTTAACTACCCTGCCGTTATGCTGCCGAAATTTTGAATAATATCCATGTGTTAGAATTATTTTCATGTGTAGAAATTATCTTCATGCGTTGAAATTAAAGCCATATGCTGAAACTATATCCATGTGTGGAAATGTTCATGTGTTGAAAAGTGACGTGTGAAAATTAAATTCATTTGTGAGTGAATGAAGAGTTTAAACAATAAAAATCACATTTTTATAATATATATGAAGTATGTAAAATATTCGCCTTATATATAAATAGTTTCAACAATAGAAAATTCCATCTTTCTTATATGAACATCATAAATAAAATATCCATGTGTGGAAATGCTCATGTGTTGAGAAGTGTGTGTAGTGGCAAAATTCATGTGTTGAATAAAAAGGTCGAACAATAAAAATTACATTTTTATTGAAACTATGAAGTGTTGGAAACATTCATTTGTCGAATAAATATTTTAAATGATAAAAATATCATTTTTATCATATATGTGATATGCTAAAGATATGCGAGCGTTGAAATAAATATTTGTGATGAAATATTATTTTAACATGCATAGGAACTAAATAGAATAGTCATTTGTTGAAATGTATTTTAGTTCGCCAAAATTATCATCTTTGAAATGTGAAGTGTTAGAAATAGCCACTTGTTCAAATAAATATGCATGAGTTGAAATATACATTAATTAGCTAATGATATGATTTTAGCCTATGCATGCAACATTAGAATGAATGGTGTTTTTAAACCAAAGTAAATCAAATATGAAGTTGAATGGATAATGATAAGTGATAAAAATTGTATATATGTACATGCATATTTATTGAACAGGTTATAGCAAGGGGCTAGAGAAGAGGAATAAAATTTTGTGCCCGACAAATAGGTACACATTTACTGTTTTGTTTGAGTGATGATTTTATGATCCTGTTGGCTAGCCGCTTGGCCTTTTCTTTTTCTTTTTGACATGAGATGCCCATATGACTATTTGGGAATTTTCCCAGCCCCTCCCGTACAAAGGAGGTTATGGCGAAATTTTCAAAAATTTAAAGGCGTTAGTGAAATAATTGAAGTGAAAACGATATATGAATTTTTGAATGAACTATATTTATATAAATATAAATAAAATTAAAACGAAACGTGGCCGTGCAGTTCGTGTTTTGAAACCGTGATTTCAAACGACTAGTGTAGGAAATCCGACCATTGGATTTTCCCGAAACCGCAACCGTTGGGTTCGCCTTGGAAATATCTTTCCAACGGCACCAACTTTGTGAAGATCCGACGGTTGGATTGTTTGGAATGTTTAATTCAAATCTGAAGAAAAACAGCGCAGAAACGATTATATATATATATAATTAAATTAAATCGAATAACGACGCTGTAGTTCGTAAATTGAAATCGTAACTTCAAATGGCTAGTGTGGAAGATCCGGCCGTCGGATTTACCCAAAACTAAAACCGTTGGATTCGTTTTGAAATGACCTTCCTAATGATATAAAATTTGTGAAGATCCAACGGTTAGATTTTCAGATAAGTGTAAAACAAATTTGGTGAAAAACAGCGCCAGTGCATCGGCACGATCTGAAACGTCGTTTAATTAAATATGGCCGTTTTAAATTAAATAAAAATGGCGATGTATCGTTATAAAATACTATAGACGATATAGAATGGAAATAAACCAATTTCGTTGTGTTTGCTTGATATGTGATGGTTGAATGTATTTAACATGAGAATTATAACTAAAGAACTGAAATGTGAATGTTGAATAGTCCGTGTAACGGCCCAGATTTTTTGACCATTTAGTTATTATTTAAAAATGTTTTTTTATTATTTTGGAATTCTAAATGGTTTAATTTCAATAATTTTGAATATTTTATTTTATTCCGAAATGGTAGAAATTTAGTGGATCTGCAATATAATGTGAACTGGCAGTATAAAAGGATAAATTTTTAATTAAAAATAGTACGTTTACAAAGGAAGTAGTAGCTAACGAACTCGGATTTCGATGAAATCAGTTTCATTAAATCCGAAATGATGAAATTAGGTAACCAACCAAGTTACGTCAAAAATGGCATCCGTATGTGGAAAAGGAAAAATAAAAGGCCAAAATTTGAACTAAATTTTGACGGTAATTGGAATTTGCTAATGCTAACGGCAAAACTGGAACCTGAGACCTATCCAGGAAAATTCTAAACATAGGATATTAGCTATATATGAAATCTGGGAAAATCCTATAACGGATATAGAAAGTTATTAAGGAAACAAAATTTAAATAAATTATTTGAAAATCTAAACGAACTCCGATTTTTGATTTGAATACATAGGATTGAAGTACGTTAAAAACCGGATCAGATGGTGGAAGAATTTCTGAAAACCGTTATCGTTTGATACTCCAACATGAGACCGGAAGGTGTTGAAACTAACACAAAACACTATTTTGAATTTGAATTTAAATTATTTGAAAGTTCAAACAAATTCAAAATTGATATATTTTTATATAGTATTGAAGAGCAAGAAAAATTGAACAACATGGTTGAAAAAGATTTCGGATAAGGTATCAATAAGTAAGTCAAATTAACGTCCGAATAGGGTTGAGAAAACACACTTTACTATTCATAAATTATTAAATTTATTTATAATTTAATTAATTTAAGGATTAATCCTAGCCATCCATTTTCGACCGTTGGATTCGCGCCACCTCAGCAATCCATGTGACTCCTTCGGCTATAAATAGCCCCCTCCCCCCTTCATTTTAAACTCACTCCTCCTCCTCCTCTTTCAAGATTTGGCAATGGCAGAAATAATAATAAAATATTAGGAAATAGGGAAAAGGGAAGGAAGGGAGAAAGGAGGGCAAGACAGGGAGCTAGGGACTCTTAGGCAGAGGCTTGGGCTTCGCGGGGTAAGTTTTTAAATAATATTTATTTATTTATTAATTTTTGTAATATATATATATATATTATAATTAAAATAAAATTTGTAAAAATAAATATCAGAACATTCTAAGGGTGACAGAGAGGATAGTGTCTAAGGCTTGAGTTTGGAAAAAATATAGTTTCCTGCTCTCCCTGGCTATCCTTAACTGATCCGACGGATGGGATGATTAATTTAAATTTAAATTTAAAATTTAATTTGAATTTAATTTGAATTTAAAACAGACCAGGGGCATTTTCGTAATTTTTAACCATAAACTTTAAAAGCTTATAACTTTTTCAAAACAAGTCGGATTTCCACGAAACCAGGACCGTTGGATTCTTATCGAAAAATACTTTAAAATGAGTGGAAGCAGATTTTTGATCCGGGCTAAAAATTTTAAGTTATAATTAAATGAATATTTTTAAATATTTTATTTGAAAATTAAATTAAATTAATATTAAAATGGTTTTTCAATTTTAAAAAAAAATGGATATGGCTAGAGATGGGGAAGTAGGATTTTTTAGAAGGGCAGGGAAGGTAATTTGGCTAATAACGCAATTAGAAATTAATTAAGATAAAAATAATTTAATTAATTTAATTAAATATATATCCATTTAAATTTGGTAAATATTGTAAATAGCATAACTTTTGCATACATTAACGAAATTTAACGAAACAGGATCCGTTGGGATCGTATGGACGAGCACTACGCAAGGGAACTGACCGCAAGTGGATTGGAGCTCGTTTAGATTTATGGTGAAATTTAACGTCTGAACCAAATCAATGACCGATTATCGTTATTCAACGATAAACCGTCCAATGTGAGTAAATCTCACTAACTCTGAACACTTTATATTTTTATAAAGTATTTTTAGAACTGATAATTATTGATTGAATTGCTGAGTGTTGATTGTTTGGTTGAACTGCTAGTCAATTGATTGAAAATATCGATATAGTTATATATATCGTTAACCGATGTTGATTTTGTTTATCAGAATACCTCATATTGAAATGAAATTGATGTGAATTATATTGTGTAACATCTGTGGATGCAGGGAAACAGGTCGGAGGGATCCAACTGGATTCCTCAACATTTATTTACCGTTTTTCATATATTCTGTTATATGATGTGTTATATCATCTGTCGTTGAACCCGTGTGGTTGGATGATGATCAAACCTTTTGATTTGGTATTTTTATACCATAAATGATAACGGGAAGTGAAAAGAGATTTTCAAAGTATATTTTGAAAATAAATTATTTATATAAAATCAATAGATTTTATATATAAAAGGAAAAGAGTTTCATAGAGGAAAATAATTATAGAATCAAAGAAATTGAGTAAAGGGAAATATTTGTGAAATCAAATATAAAGGAGAAGATTTGAAAAGAAAAACAAACATAGAGGAAATACATTTGTAAAACAAATGTAAAGGAAAAATATTTGTAAAAACAAATATAAGGACAAATATTGGCAAAATAAGGAAAAGGGAGATATTTGCAAATCATTTTGCAAATAGGATAAATAGAGAAGAAAAGGGGAAATATTTGTAAATCATTTACAAATAAGATAGAAAGGGGATTATTTGTAAACAATTACAAATAGGAATAAAAAGGAAATCATTTGAGAAATATTTACAAAATGGAAATAGAAAAGAATATTTGTAAAACAATTATAAATGGATTAAAAGAAATATTTATCAAGAAAATGGACTGAGTTATGGAAAGGAATTATTTATTTAGAAATTAAATAGAATAATGGAATACTTGGAAATGGATAGAAGTGTAATAAAGGAGAATTTTACACTAGGAAGAGTTTCGACCCGTGCTTCGCACACGGGTAAACAGAATATGAATTCAAAGTGAGAATTTAAGAGAGATCTGTTTAACAGATAAAGTGAGAAGATTAATTTGTGAACAAAGTTTTATAAATTAATTTAGTTATTTATCTTTGGATAAATAGAGTATATAAGTCAAGACTTATATAGAGAAGTAAAAATCGATTTCCACATCGATATTTGAAACTGAATATGTATGAAAGAGAATTCATCGAATAAGAGTTATTCGAAGTAGAGTTATCGAATATCAGTTTATTCAAAAGGAAGTTATCGAATATTAGTTATTCGAAAATGGGTGATCCAATAGAGTTAATCGATTAGAGTAAATCGATTAGAGTAAATCGATTAGAGTTAAACGATTAGAGTTAGGCTGTTAGAGTTAAACTGTTAGAGTTAAACAGTTAGAACTAAACCTTTAGAGCTAAACAGTTAGAGTTAGTTAGTTAGAGTTAATCAGTTAGAGTTAATCAATTAGAATAGATCGATTAGAGTCAAATCAACTGGAGTTATTCAAATACAGCAATCGAATAAGGGTTGATTGAATATTAGTTATTCAATTAGAATTGATTGAATTCAATTATTCGAGATAGAGTTAAACAGAAGTAGTCATTTAAGGTAAGTTGCCATTTAGCACGACTGCTAGCGAAATTCGCAGGGCTGTAGATAGCCTACGGCGGTCGGATGTTTCCTGAGGGAATCAGGCGTAACCATTGTGATCGTTGCGATCTAGAGTCAAGCGAATGGTGTTAAATCAAATATTAGTTAATTAATAAAGGTAATTAAGTCGAGTTTTTCAAGTTGAGTTAAATAAGTCGAGTTAATTAAGTTAAGTTAGTCAAGTTGAGTTGATCAAGTAAGTTGGTCAGATTGAGTTAAATCAAGAGGAGTTAATCAAAACCGAGTTATCCGAATAAGAGTTAATCCAGTAAGAGTTAATAGAATAAGGGTTATAGATTAGAGTTAACTGAATAGGAGTTAATAAATTATATATTCGTTTATTTATTCGAGTTAGAAAATAAAAGCCATATAAAGTTATTATATTTCGGATGCAGTGAATTATAACACTATTGTTATAATCAAGTGCTTACTGTACGAGAAGCGGACTCGTAAGTAGAATCTGAAAATGTCGTAATGAAGTGTTAATGTTTTAAAGAGATGAACTTTGTCTGTTTCGAAATTAGAAATGTCGTTCAGTTAAGGTCTGAGAGGTAATTATACCCCAACTTGATTGACTTCGTTTTTTTTAACTAAGAAATGGTTAAGGTTCGATAGTGGAAAGTGGTTAAGTGGAAACCAAATGAAGGAGATTTGGCATAGTGATGTTTATTCAAACATCTGTTTAATCAAATGAAAGAGATTTGGAAATGTTTTCCAAATGAGAAGCAGAATTGTTTTCTGAATATAGAAACAAGAGATGGAAATGTTTTCCAATGATAATGATATATATTTTCTAAATATAGTGAATAAGAAACATTAAACAACAGGAATAGGGAAATGGACGAATGAATGAAATGATGATTGTTCGATAGAATTTCCTTCTGGAAATAATATCATTGTTTGCACACAGACATGTTTTCATTTGATAGTTAAATCACCGACTATCAAAGTTTGGACCATTTTAATGTTGTTAATATGGAGAGACCGGTTGGATTATTATCCAGAGAACCACTCCGTATTAGCATAACCGTTGCGAATCAAGTATGCTGAATATATTGAAGACGGAGTTATGCAAGGGCTATCCTGTTTACTTAATAGTGCCTTCGGTTTGTCCAGTCCCAGGACAAACGTGTATGGACGAGTGTCTGACAGAGTATATCCAATAGATCGCGTAAGTTGATCTCTTCAAACGTACTTACGTTTGGTGGCGGAGGAATTCGTTTCTCTTAGCTGTATACCCGTGGTATTTTTGGTGAAATCAATTTGTGATTTGGCGGGTATGACGATGTGGCATTCAAAGTAATGGAGGTGTGATCTGTCAAAAGATACGTTATGACCTCAAGCCTCATCAACCAGGAAAGGACAAAAATCGGGCTGGCAGCATGGTTATGTGGGTCGCACCCATTAGGATGTATGATCACCTATCTAGAGAAATTCCTTTTGTTCTTAAATCTATCGATGCTGTCCCATTTCGGGAGACGGTTGCTGATCCCAACCGTTGGTGATATACATTCGATACACTCAAGAGAAATGAGTGGTCGGTCATGTGTGGGTCGGGTTGCAAGATGTTCTTGTTGAACCCAGTGTATTCGCCTCTAGAGATACACTATCGGCAGGTGGTCCCATACCTTGTCAAAGTCGGAATCCAATCTCCAATAAGTGCCCGCGAGTTTGATTTGTATACTATATATGTAGAGCGTGAGATGCAAGCGTTCTACTAGATTTTAATTACTTGTGATTAGACATTATTATAATATCAGATAATATATGATTTCCAAAGTGTTTGGGTTATCGTAAGGTAAAAGCCATCCGTATTTATGTGTGGATTGGTCTTACGATTATCTTTTCTTTTGAAAAGGATTTTGAAAAGTTAAACCAAATGATTTGAGTTTACTCACACCAGTCCCATGACTGACCCAGAGTTTTATTTTGTTTTGTTTTCCCTAAACTCTTGGGTGCCCAAATTTGTACGGGCAGTCAAGTAGTCAGGATTTTACAGATAGACTTGGAAAGCTTGGAGCAGGAGGCTTAGGACTTATATAGCTATTGTTTATTTCCGCTGTGATGCAAGGGTTGTACTCTGATAATGGTATTGTATGCATATACTGCTTTTGATTTCAAGTTATGTGATATATTATATTTTATTTGTTCCGCTGTGAGATTCGTGTTACTCTGATGTTGATGTGTTCTTCTTCTTCTTTTATTCTATTAGTTCTATCTTATCTATCCTCACCCTCTAAATTCTTTCATTAACTATTCGGTAATTGTCGACCCTTGATGTTCGATATGTGTTGTATATCGGATAATCAAGGTCGTCTTTTCCCGGGTCGTTACAGTGGTATCAAAACTGAAGGTTAAGTGATTTACCTTGGCTCTGTGGCGTGACTCAGTAGAGATAGGGTTAGTAATACCCTAGATTGAGTTTGAGTATATATATACGAGTGCGTATTTGTTATTTTATATAAAATGATTTTATACCGTGGAGATTTATTGGTTGAGTCGTTTATGAGTTCTAGTCGATCAGTTTGATCCACTGTATCGATAGGAATTTATAAACACTTGAATACGATGGGTCGACACGATATGTTTTGAAAAAAGGGTAAATGAAATAATTTTACCCAAATTATATTTTAATATAAGCAAAGTATAGATATTTGAAATATTATAGTATATTGGATGTGTTGGTTGTGATTATAATCGAATAAGATTATAAAATGTGAAATGGTTATGTAAATAACAAATCAAAATTCATATAAGTGAAATATATGAAATCAGATGAATTAAATCTGAATTTAAGTTCAGAATTGGAATTAAAATTGCTAAAATTTGAATAAGCGTTGTAAATGGAATTAAATTGAATGTATGTGAATTTTAAAATCCTGAGAGATTTTAAATTTGTTACAAGCATTGAAAAGGGATATTTTGAAATGAATTTCAAAATGGAAATGTTTAAAAATGGGTTTTGAAAGTGCTATAGTATTGAACTCACTTCGATAGCTGGAAAATAAATTCCGATGTTGATCCGGACATCATCGGTGCTCATTTTCGAGTTTGTAAGTGACGGATTACTACCAAAGATTTTGTTTTTGAATTGTTTTGAGAAACCGAGTTGTTTTGATATTCCAAAGGGATATTTGATTTTTGGAAAATGAAAAGCTATTTGAAACTCCCAGGTACAGATTATTGAAATAAACACAAATTAAATAGAAATTTGTGAAAGCAAATTTGAAATTGAATTGAAGGCAGTTCAGTGGAAATTGAGTTGAATTGAAATAGAATGGTATCAAGTAGAATTGGACTAGATTAGAGATAATCTGGGATAGTAATGGATGGTCGAGCAAGAAATTTGAATTGAGATTGGAATTGCAGTTTGATTGAAATTTGGCTTGGTTATAAGCGGATGGTCGTGTTGAAGATAAAAGTGATTGGGAGTTTGATTGGGATGATAGTGGTATATGCTAAATTGATAGCAGAGTTGGATGCCCGACAAAAAAGGTACACATTCATATTCATATGAGTTTGATGAGATTTATGAGCCTGTTTGGCAAGCCACTTGGCTGTTTGATTTTCTTTTGGGTTGAAGAAGGCCTAGGGAGGCGAGTTGGAGTTTGAGCTATTGGCCAATACAAAGGAGGTGCTGGCGAAATTTTTCAGAAATTTCGAATGTTAGAAAATTTTCAGAATTTTTGAAATTTTCGTTTATAGAAATAAATTAATAAATTAATTAGAATTAATTGGTTTAGTGAAACCGGAGTAAATAAATAATTTTAACCTAGTTATAAAGTTCATTTTTCTACCTTAGCAATTTCGAGGACGAAATTATTTTAAGGGGGAAAGAATGTAACGGCCCAGATTTTTTGACCATTTAGTTATTATTTAAAAATGTTTTTTTATTATTTTGGAATTCTAAATGGTTTAATTTCAATAATTTTGAATATTTTATTTTATTCCGAAATGGTAGAAATTTAGTGTATCTGCAATATAATGTGAACTGGCAGTATAAAAGGATAAATTTTTAATTAAAAATAGTACGTTTACAAAGGAAGTAGTAGCTAACGAACTCGGATTTCGATGAAATCAGTTTCATTAAATCCGAAATGATGAAATTAGGTAACCAACCAAGTTACGTCAAAAATGGCATCCGTATGTGGAAAAGGAAAAATAAAAGGCCAAAATTTGAACTAAATTTTGACGGTAATTGGAATTTGCTAATGCTAACGGCAAAACTGGAACCTGAGACCTATCCAGGAAAATTCTAAACATAGGATATTAGCTATATATGAAATCTGGGAAAATCCTATAACGGATATAGAAAGTTATTAAGGAAACAAAATTTAAATAAATTATTTGAAAATCTAAACGAACTCCGATTTTTGATTTGAATACATAGGATTGAAGTACGTTAAAAACCGGATCAGATGGTGGAAGAATTTCTGAAAACCGTTATCGTTTGATACTCCAACATGAGACCGGAAGGTGTTGAAACTAACACAAAACACTATTTTGAATTTGAATTTAAATTATTTGAAAGTTCAAACAAATTCAAAATTGATATATTTTTATATAGTATTGAAGAGCAAGAAAAATTGAACAACATGGTTGAAAAAGATTTCGGATAAGGTATCAATAAGTAAGTCAAATTAACGTCCGAATAGGGTTGAGAAAACACACTTTACTATTCATAAATTATTAAATTTATTTATAATTTAATTAATTTAAGGATTAATCCTAGCCATCCATTTTCGACCGTTGGATTCGTGCCACCTCAGCAATCCATGTGACTCCTTCGGCTATAAATAGCCCCCTCCCCCCTTCATTTTAAACTCACTCCTCCTCCTCCTCTTTCAAGCTTTGGCAATGGCAGAAATAATAATAAAATATTAGGAAATAGGGAAAAGGGAAGGAAGGGAGAAAGGAGGGCAAGACGGGGAGCTAGGGACTCTTAGGCAGAGGCTTGGGCTTCGCGGGGTAAGTTTTTAAATAATATTTATTTATTTATTTATTTTTGTAATATATATATATATTATAATTAAAATAAAATTTGTAAAAATAAATATCAGAACATTCTAAGGGTGACAGAGAGGATAGTGTCTAAGGCTTGAGTTTGGAAAATATAGTTTCCTGCTCTCCCTGGCTATCCCTAACTGATCCGACGGATGGGATGATTAATTTAAATTTAAATTTAAAATTTAATTTGAATTTAATTTGAATTTAAAACAGACCGGGGGCATTTTCGTAATTTTTAACCATAAACTTTAAAAGCTTATAACTTTTTCAAAACAAGTCGGATTTCCACGAAACCAGGACCGTTGGATTCTTATCGAAAAATACTTTAAAATGAGTGGAAGCAGATTTTTGATCCGGGCTAAAAATTTTAAGTTATAATTAAATGAATATTTTTAAATATTTTATTTGAAAATTAAATTAAATTAATATTAAAATGGTTTTTCAATTTTAAAAAAAAATGGATATGGCTAGAGATGGGGAAGTAGGATTTTTTAGAAGGGCAGGGAAGGTAATTTGGCTAATAACGCAATTAGAAATTAATTAAGATAAAAATAATTTAATTAATTTAATTAAATATATATCCATTTAAATTTGGTAAATATTGTAAATAGCATAACTTTTGCATACATTAACGAAATTTAACGAAACAGGATCCGTTGGGATCGTATGGACGAGCACTACGCAAGGGAACTGACCGCAAGTGGATTGGAGCTCGTTTAGATTTATGGTGAAATTTAACGTCTGAACCAAATCAATGACCGATTATCGTTATTCAACGATAAACCGTCCAATGTGAGTAAATCTCACTAACTCTGAACACTTTATATTTTTATAAAGTATTTTTAGAACTGATAATTATTGATTGAATTGCTGAGTGTTGATTGTTTGGTTGAACTGCTAGTCAATTGATTGAAAATATCGATATAGTTATATATATCGTTAACCGATGTTGATTTTGTTTATCAGAATACCTCATATTGAAATGAAATTGATGTGAATTATATTGTGTAACATCTGTGGATGCAGGGAAACAGGTCGGAGGGATCCAACTGGATTCCTCAACATTTATTTACCGTTTTTCATATATTCTGTTATATGATGTGTTATATCATCTGTCGTTGAACCCGTGTGGTTGGATGATGATCAAACCTTTTGATTTGGTATTTTTATACCATAAATGATAACGGGAAGTGAAAAGAGATTTTCAAAGTATATTTTGAAAATAAATTATTTATATAAAATCAATAGATTTTATATATAAAAGGAAAAGAGTTTCATAGAGGAAAATAATTATAGAATCAAAGAAATTGAGTAAAGGGAAATATTTGTGAAATCAAATATAAAGGAGAAGATTTGAAAAGAAAAACAAACATAGAGGAAATACATTTGTAAAACAAATGTAAAGGAAAAATATTTGTAAAAACAAATATAAGGACAAATATTGGCAAAATAAGGAAAAGGGAGATATTTGCAAATCATTTTGCAAATAGGATAAATAGAGAAGAAAAGGGGAAATATTTGTAAATCATTTACAAATAAGATAGAAAGGGGATTATTTGTAAACAATTACAAATAGGAATAAAAAGGAAATCATTTGAGAAATATTTACAAAATGGAAATAGAAAAGAATATTTGTAAAACAATTATAAATGGATTAAAAGAAATATTTATCAAGAAAATGGACTGAGTTATGGAAAGGAATTATTTATTTAGAAATTAAATAGAATAATGGAATACTTGGAAATGGATAGAAGTGTAATAAAGGAGAATTTTACACTAGGAAGAGTTTCGACCCGTGCTTCGTACACGGGTAAACAGAATATGAATTCAAAGTGAGAATTTAAGAGAGATCTGTTTAACAGATAAAGTGAGAAGATTAATTTGTGAACAAAGTTTTATAAATTAATTTAGTTATTTATCTTTGGATAAATAGAGTATATAAGTCAAGACTTATATAGAGAAGTAAAAATCGATTTCCACATCGATATTTGAAACTGAATATGTATGAAAGAGAATTCATCGAATAAGAGTTATTCGAAGTAGAGTTATCGAATATCAGTTTATTCAAAAGGAAGTTATCGAATATTAGTTATTCGAAAATGGGTGATCCAATAGAGTTAATCGATTAGAGTAAATCGATTAGAGTAAATCGATTAGAGTTAAACGATTAGAGTTAGGCTGTTAGAGTTAAACTGTTAGAGTTAAACAGTTAGAACTAAACCTTTAGAGCTAAACAGTTAGAGTTAGTTAGTTAGAGTTAATCAGTTAGAGTTAATCAATTAGAATAGATCGATTAGAGTCAAATCAACTGGAGTTATTCAAATACAGCAATCGAATAAGGGTTGATTGAATATTAGTTATTCAATTAGAATTGATTGAATTCAATTATTCGAGATAGAGTTAAACAGAAGTAGTCATTTAAGGTAAGTTGCCATTTAGCACGACTGCTAGCGAAATTCGCAGGGCTGTAGATAGCCTACGGCGGTCGGATGTTTCCTGAGGGAATCAGGCGTAACCATTGTGATCGTTGCGATCTAGAGTCAAGCGAATGGTGTTAAATCAAATATTAGTTAATTAATAAAGGTAATTAAGTCGAGTTTTTCAAGTTGAGTTAAATAAGTCGAGTTAATTAAGTTAAGTTAGTCAAGTTGAGTTGATCAAGTAAGTTGGTCAGATTGAGTTAAATCAAGAGGAGTTAATCAAAACCGAGTTATCCGAATAAGAGTTAATCCAGTAAGAGTTAATAGAATAAGGGTTATAGATTAGAGTTAACTGAATAGGAGTTAATAAATTATATATTCGTTTATTTATTCGAGTTAGAAAATAAAAGCCATATAAAGTTATTATATTTCGGATGCAGTGAATTATAACACTATTGTTATAATCAAGTGCTTACTGTACGAGAAGCTGACTCGTAAGTAGAATCTGAAAATGTCGTAATGAAGTGTTAATGTTTTAAAGAGATGAACTTTGTCTGTTTCGAAATTAGAAATGTCGTTCAGTTAAGGTCTGAGAGGTAATTATACCCCAACTTGATTGACTTCGTTTTTTTTAACTAAGAAATGGTTAAGGTTCGATAGTGGAAAGTGGTTAAGTGGAAACCAAATGAAGGAGATTTGGCATAGTGATGTTTATTCAAACATCTGTTTAATCAAATGAAAGAGATTTGGAAATGTTTTCCAAATGAGAAGCAGAATTGTTTTCTGAATATAGAAACAAGAGATGGAAATGTTTTCCAATGATAATGATATATATTTTCTAAATATAGTGAATAAGAAACATTAAACAACAGGAATAGGGAAATGGACGAATGAATGAAATGATGATTGTTCGATAGAATTTCCTTCTGGAAATAATATCATTGTTTGCACACAGACATGTTTTCATTTGATAGTTAAATCACCGACTATCAAAGTTTGGACCATTTTAACGTTGTTAATATGGAGAGACCGGTTGGATTATTATCCAGAGAACCACTCCGTATTAGCATAACCGTTGCGAATCAAGTATGCTGAATATATTGAAGACGGAGTTATGCAAGGGCTATCCTGTTTACAGAATATTGCCTTCGGTTTGTCCAGTCCCAGGACAAACGTGTATGGACGAGTGTCTGACAGAGTATATCCAATAGATCGCGTAAGTTGATCTCTTCAAACGTACTTACGTTTGGTGGCGGAGGAATTCGTTTCTCTTAGCTGTATACCCGTGGTATTTTTGGTGAAATCAATTTGTGATTTGGCGGGTATGACGATGTGGCATTCAAAGTAATGGAGGTGTGATCTGTCAAAAGATACGTTATGACCTCAAGCCTCATCAACCAGGAAAGGACAAAAATCGGGCTGGCAGCATGGTTATGTGGGTCGCACCCATTAGGATGTATGATCACCTATCTAGAGAAATTCCTTTTGTTCTTAAATCTATCGATGCTGTCCCATTTCGGGAGACGGTTGCTGATCCCAACCGTTGGTGATATACATTCGATACACTCAAGCGAAATGAGTGGTCGGTCATGTGTGGGTCGGGTTGCAAGATGTTCTTGTTGAACCCAGTGTATTCGCCTCTAGAGATACACTATCGGCAGGTGGTCCCATACCTTGTCAAAGTCGGAATCCAATCTCCAATAAGTGCCCGCGAGTTTGATTTGTATACTATATATGTAGAGCGTGAGATGCAAGCGTTCTACTAGATTTTAATTACTTGTGATTAGACATTATTATAATATCAGATAATATATGATTTCCAAAGTGTTTGGGTTATCGTAAGGTAAAAGCCATCCGTATTTATGTGTGGATTGGTCTTACGATTATCTTTTCTTTTGAAAAGGATTTTGAAAAGTTAAACCAAATGATTTGAGTTTACTCACACCAGTCCCATGACTGACCCAGAGTTTTATTTTGTTTTGTTTTCCCTAAACTCTTGGGTGCCCAAATTTGTACGGGCAGTCAAGTAGTCAGGATTTTACTGATAGACTTGGAAAGCTTGGAGCAGGAGGCTTAGGACTTATATAGCTATTGTTTATTTCCGCTGTGATGCAAGGGTTGTACTCTGATAATGGTATTGTATGCATATACTGCTTTTGATTTCAAGTTATGTGATATATTATATTTTATTCGTTCCGCTGTGAGATTCGTGTTACTCTGATGTTGATGTGTTCTTCTTCTTCTTTTATTCTATTAGTTCTATCTTATCTATCCTCACCCTCTAAATTCTTTCATTAACTATTCGGTAATTGTCGACCCTTGATGTTCGATATGTGTTGTATATCGGATAATCAAGGTCGTCTTTTCCCGGGTCGTTACAGTCCGACCATGTGATTAATTGATTTGAAAATCTAAATATACGTGGGTTATTTGAAAAGGCCGAGTTCATCTCATTTCAAATAATCGATCGACGTTGAGAAGTCGAAGAGTCGAAGACGGTTGAAGACCGACGATCTTCACATTGGATGGATGGGCGCTACTGATGCTTGTGATTGGAGTAGCTACCATGAAGGAGCTGAAGTAGTAGCCGTCAAAACATACTGTTGATTGGACGGATATGCGAGGAACTGGTGCCTCCGGTTTCGTTCAGACCCAGAACGGACTTGTAAATGGACTGTGTGTTTGACATTGGATTTTGTTCTATGCTGATTGATCTCTGTTAAATATATATCTGTTTGGCGGCGGAGAATTTATTCTCTTGCTTAACGCCCTTCTCTGAGACGTACGAGCTCAGAGGTTATGTATTGATAGAAATCAGTCGCATGGAGTGGATTGCCTGTGTGGCATGCCTAAGTGGCATATGATCAAGGCTTCTGTTGCAAAGCAAAGTCTTTTGGTTGATGATCAAAGCATGGTCTGTGTGACGTAGCTTTGTGTATAACGTGAATTTGCGAGCCTCACACCCCGGTATGAGTCAAAAACGGGAGACGGACCGCTAGGAGAGCACGACGTTTCTTTCTAGCTAAGGTGGTGTCAGTGACCTACCAGCCCTGACATTATATATACTTTTCACCTGTGTGGTTGTTGGAATGTGAGGCGCCTCAATTATAGGTCTGTAAGGACCGGGAAATGTGTGTTCAGGAATTGCCAATCCTCAAAAGTAAGAGAGGACCGGCCCAGCCGATTCCAAGGATCATAGTGGGGTCCTGGGACATTTTCTAGAGTGTCTCGAATCGGAGAGGAGCTTGCCCCTTGCCTCGACTCATGAAGGAATCCAATTTCCAATACGAAATATGCGAGTGTGATTGTATTACTAGTATGGCGACATGATATATGGTACCCATGCCGTCTAGGATTGATATTTTTGATGGAATTTGCTTTTAAAACATATTTGCACTAGTAATCATATCAAACACTTTTGTTTTATACGTATGAAGCATTTTTGGCCATTATAAGGTAAAACTCTATCCTCTGGCTTGCGTTGCATTGTGTGATGGGACCTGAGTCTTATAATGGCTTCATTTATAAAAAGCATTGCTGTAACGACCCAGGGATTTTCGGCCCTGAAAATCGACATAAATACCTTTACCGAACTCATGCCGACCTTCCAAACACCGAAAACACTGGAACGTTATTAGAAAGAATTTAGAGGGTGAGATAAGAAAGAAAGAAATATTAGAATAGAAGAAGAAGAACCAACATAACACAGAGTCTTACATCGCAGCGGAACAAAATATAATATGGAAATAATTTTATTGAGAGCTTGGAATAACTTACAATCATCAGAGTATATCAACATCACTGGACAGTTATAATAATCTGTCCCATACACAGCGGAATAGTAGTTATATAATATCATACGTCTGGACTCTCCCAGCTTGTCTCTTCACAGCATTCGATAACCTGAACCTGTACATCCCGGGCTAACCCGAGCATTTACAAAACACCGGGTCAGTCTGGTGAACAAGAGTGAGATAAACTCGCACAGTATTAAGATATCACCCAACTTGATTTTAAAGTTAAAATCCCTTCGAAAGAAAAGGATAATCGTAAGACCAAATCCACACATAAATACGGACGGTTTTTACCTTACGATAACCCAAAACAGTTTTGAAATCAATATATTGTCTGATATTATAATAGTGTCTAATTACAAGTAAATATCAATCTAGTAGAACGCTTGCATCTCACGCTCTACATATATAGTATACAAACAAAACCGCAGGCACTTATTGAAGATTGGATTCCAACCATGACGAGGTATGGGACCACCTGCCGATCGTGTATCTCTAGAGACGAATACACTGGGTTCAACAAGAACGTCTTGCAATCCGGCCCTCACATGACCGACCACTCATTTCGCTTGAGTGTATCGAATGTATATCACCAACGGTTGGGCGCTACCCACCGTCTTCCCGAAAAGGGACAGCATCGATAGATTAAAGAAGCAAAAGGAATTTCTCTAGATAGGTGATTATACACCCTAATGGGAGCGACCCACATAGCCATGCTGCCTGCCCGATTTTTGTCATTTCCCGGTTGTGAGGCTTGAGGTTTTAATTTACCTTTAGAACATCTGGCCACCGTTTACTTTGAGTGCCACATCGTCAGATCCGCCAGATATCACTAATTGACGTCCACAAAAATACCCTAGTTGGGAGCTAACCAACTATGACACGTTTGAAGAAATCAACGTACGTGACCCCGTTGGAAATATTCTGTCAGACACTCGTCCATACAAGTCATCCAGGAACAGGATGAACCGAAGGCACCCTCCTACTGCATCCAATATAGGAATCACCCCATGGATCAGTAGCGAGCAGTCCTTGCAATCCACAGATTCCAACCACGACAGAACCCCAGTATATCTCCGGGTCGAATCAGAGATTGTAAGTGGTTCTTCCGCTTTATGAAAACTATGGTCTTCAAATGCTCCATCTCGATCGTCATCTGACGTCCTCTCTATATTTTCGTATTTGTTGGACGGAATGGTTTTCGAATATAATTCGATTCCGGTCTTCCCGTACCAACAAACGTATAGGCCAGATTTGATAGTCGGTGATTTAACTATCAAATAAAACAACCATTCAACCATAAAATAAAAATAGGATTTTATTTACTTCACAACTCCCAATCTTATGTTTCCCTTTCGTGGAAATTCTCTCATATTTCCCTTTTCACTTTGGTATTCTCAACCTATAAGTATGTACCTCAATGTTTCACTAAACATTGTATTATTATTTCTAAAGGAAATAATAAACTCTTACCGTCCTTTATACCATCACAACTAATATCATCTTCGGGTAATTTCGAAGTCGTTCAAGTTGGGGTATTTTGATTACCTCTCAGACCTTGATCAACAACGTCCTTATCTTCAGATAAATATAAGTCATAATCCAAAACTAATATCTCGTTCCAATATCAATTCAAATTCTATTTAACCATAAATTCAAAATATGACTTTATAGTTCTACTTTACCCTTTTTGGAAGTCTCTTTTTTAAAATAAACTAATATTGCTTAATCCATCGATTTCTTAATTTCTTACCAAACATCACTCGTATTAACTTCCAATTTAAATACTTTGTTTCCTAACTGGGTTATTATCACAGACCCTGTTACCTAATTCTTTGATCACTTCCAGCTAATTGCTCCTTTTAAATTAATTCATAATATAATTAATTTAAATAACTTCTTTAATTGTTCTTAGGAAAAACACTTAATCGAATTCTCAATTGTTATATTATCTTCATCTCATCTGCTTATATATTCTATGAACACAAGTATTTACTTTGTCACAACAATTTTATAATAACTTATAAATTCTTGAGTAATAGTAATACCTTTTTCTTTTAGAATTCCTCTATTCAAAATAATATATTTAAAACCCTAAATAACTTTGTAATCCTCGTAGAGGTCGACCCACTTGCTGACAAAATCCATGATTGTCTGACAGACAAAGGGATACTAAATTACTCAACTAAATTTGCCACTGGTTAAAACAAATCAATTGTTGAATTCTCAATTCAACTGTTATTAATCAAATCAATTATCCAATCAAAACTATTTCCCTTATCTGATAATAACAACCATCAATCAGCAAATAGATGACACAACCAATTCAAACCATTTCAACCACGATTATTTTATAAACGTAAACAAATCAAGGAAAAATACCTTTATTGGATTTAATCGTTAAAAATAACGATTATAAAATTTTACTGAATTTAAACGACCGTTTAAAATTCATTGTTCAAATCAACCATATATAACTAGCAGATAGTCAACCACTAACAACCAGAGTGCATAAAACAAAAACCCAATTTATATAAAATATAAATGGGGAGAACTGAGTGATGTTAACTCACCTTGACTGGTTTGGGTCGTTCAGCGCTGGTTTTTAATTAAATTAAACAGCGTTTAATTTAATTAAAAAAATTTCCGTCCTTCCAGTCCTGATAGACACTGCTCCATCTCGATCCTTTCGTCTCAACGGTCCCAACGAGACCAACCATGCTTAAATCTGATAAAGGATGTTCCAGATATCGTATAAACGAATTGGTAAAGTAATTAAAATTTTAAACTTAAATTAAATTTAATTAAAGTGGGCTTTTACCAATTCTGTTCGGCCCGCTAGCCCAAACCCGCTTCCCTTAACTACCCTATATTCGATCCGTCCACTCTCCCAAACCCTCAGAACAAAAACGCCGCCTCCACAAATAAAATCAGCGTCTCCAGAAACTTCTGCCATGGCCGAACCGTATCCGCTCCTCCTTCTTTCTTCAGCACCATCGGAGATCGCTACTGGTTGCGTCGCAACCCTCAACGTCACCACCCAAAATCCTACGATTGACTCCGAAATCAACTAGAACTCGCAGCCTCCTTCGCATCGACCCCATAAAATCAGACTCGAAGCCTTACTCGTGAAAAGAAAACCCGAACCCTAATTCTTTGGTTCGAACAAACCTACCACAAAATACTTCGAAAGTGATACTGAGATGAAGAGACTGCAATTTCAAACTCAGATAAGTGTTTACTTGATTTTTCCCTTGCTGTATGATTTTAATTTTAATTTTTCTTTGTGGTTGGAATGATATATTTTACTGCGTTCGTTTGTGTGGTTCTGGTGGTTGAAAAACATGCTGCGTGATGTGTATTTATAGTGTTAGTTCTAGTTTGGATATGATCAACGTCTATCGTTGTTTACCCTAGGTAGGCTCAGCTATGTTACAGGCCATTGGGATTTTTTTCCTTTTCCCTTTTCATATTGATTTATACAGTGATGGTTATTGATCACTGCATACTTGGTTTGTCGAGATTTGATGAATTAAGTATTGTATTTCATTGTCTGTTGGTCGGGTCGACGTGAAACCGTGATTTAAATTGTATAGAGCAGGTGAAATAGGGCCTATGACTTGTTCATTTCAAATGCAGATATTTTAAACTGCAGGCTGTAGATTCTGTGATGGATTTTTAAATGTGATGAATTGTTATTTCAACTCAGGGATTTGAAAATCGTACCATAGATTTTCTGTTTTGGATTTTTAAAAAATATGGTACAGCCTTTATGATAAAATCAATTGTTTTCAATTTATTTTTCTGTAGATAGATACATATATATTTGATTCCTTTCCTAGCTATTTCTACTCTTCCTATTGCGGTTCATGATTCATTTTCTTAGCTGTCTGTACAAATATCCTAGCTATCTGGCTATCCTTTCTCTAGCTGTTTATTTTCTTGTTTTCTTTAGAAGTTCATGTTGAATTCTTTGGCTTTCCAAAGTGAAACAAGACTTTGGGGTCTTGGCTTTTCCCTGATTAAACATCTACTGAGATGCCTTATTTAGTTGTACATATATTTGTTTTTCATCATTTATGAATTGTCTAATTCCTCTTAGCTGTCTTGGCCATTTGGTTTTACTGTTTCATGTTGGAATTTGAATTTACACTGCATTGTTATGTCCATCATGTTTGGCATTGTACATTCAACTCATATATGTTCTCACTTAGCTGGTAGTTACTGTTTTATAGAAGTTTATTCACTGTTCATTTATTTATAAAATCTGCTTTATATAGATAATATATATTTACCTAGACTTTTAGCTGTTTGTACTGCGTTTCTAGGCTGTCCCTTTGATCATGAATATATATTTGTTTTTGTTCATGTTTTGCTGTTCATTGGTCTTCTTTTTATTTTTCTCTTTATTTTCAGATCAGTGCACATGGAGAGAAATCTTGGTTTACTGTTTCTTGGATGCAACGTGGCGTGCAGCATTGGTATGGTCGATGGCGCAACAGTCAAGAATAGAAGAGGTGAGGGGAAGCAATAGCAGTTTGATGGACAGAAAGAAAGAAGAAAAGAGGACACAACAGTACAAAGGGGACACAACAATGTTCTTTTTTTTTTCTATTTTCTTTTTCCTTCTGCTTTGTGTTTTGCATTGGTACAATTATGTACGTTCTGTTTCTTTGTACTTGCACTTACACACACCGTTGTATATAATTTATTTTCCTTTGTAAATGACCAGTTTGCATTCGTGACAGTATATATTTTGTTTTTGGTTTTCATGTAGCAACTTGCTTCTATGTTGAATATATTTCATTTTTATTGCTCTATATATTCCGGTTTCATTTTTGTTATGTTCACGTTTTATGGCGTGACCCCTTTATTTATGATGTATTCACGTTTTTAATTTGTTTCCTTTGTCGAATCAAGTGAACCATTGATGGCATATGCATCGAGGGACTTGTATTATAAATTATCTATATTGCACACAAGCTTAATGTGAGTTAAATAATCTAAATCTCATATAACCTTAATACAAATTAAATTAAGTTTTCAAAATGACGATAATAAATTAATACCGTCGTATTAAAGCAACAACTTCAATTCCAACAATAAAAATTTAGAACTCAACATTTTAAGGTTCTGGGTTTATAAAACGATATTCTATTTATATAAAAACCATTATATAATTATATATAAATTATACGTCTATATTTATTTTAATAACCAAATTATATATATAGTAAATCCATTTGAAATTCTAAATTGATATAAAAAGGAATATTAAATATTTTTCAGTCAAAAATACGGGTCGTTACATTCCTTCCCCCTTAAAATAATTTCGTCCTCGAAATTGCTAAGTAAGAGGAATGTTCTTACTCCAATTATTCTCAAAATAATTGTTATGGGATTATTATCAAATTCTAAGTTATAAAATTTATGAAGAACTCGCCAGTATTTCCCTTGCGTTGCTCAACTAAACCAACTGCAAATGCCATTCTGCGCCTAACTTCGATCCAAGAAAACATGAACCCAAACGAGTACCCTTTCAGGGTTATAAAACAAAACACCAGTCCACCTTCCCAACAACCAATCAACAATGCACAATTTATCAAATCAAACAACTTTTATTTTCAAACTCCAAATTCCAATTCCAATATCCTACTCTTAACCACGTTAAGTTTCCAAATCATATTTGATCAACTATTTATCCTCAAATTTATATATATCTCCATTTCAAACTCAAATTTTTATTTCTACATTTTTTTTCCTTTTTAATTTCATATATGGAAAATTAGAGTTATATTTGATCCTTTCAAATTCATAGTCAAATTCGAATTTAATCCAAATAAATCAACCAACTCAAGATCAATCAAAAACTATTCCCTTTATATACAAAAGTATACTATGGCCAGAATTATTTCATCTGACTATTTTTATAAAACATGATTGTGTCTGTTTCTAGTTTAAAATCGAACTAGACACAATATAAAATAATTTTATATAGAATTTACAAATACGCTCTCAGATATATATAGACTCAAACTCAATCTAGGGTGTTACTAACCCCATCTCTATTGAGTTACGCCACAGAGCCAAGGTTACTACTCAACCAATAGCTCTGATACCACTGTAACGACCCAGGGATTTTCGGCCCTGAAAATCGACATAAATACCTTTACCGAACTCATGCCGACCTTCCAAACACCGAAAACACTGGAACGTTATTAGAAAGAATTTAGAGGGTGAGATAAGAAAGAAAGAAATATTAGAATAGAAGAAGAAGAACCAACATAACACAGAGTCTTACATCGCAGCGGAACAAAATATAATATGGAAATAATTTTATTGAGAGCTTGGAATAACTTACAATCATCAGAGTATATCAACATCACTGGACAGTAATAATAATCTGTCCCATACACAGCGGAATAGTAGTTATATAATATCATACGTCTGGACTCTCCCAGCTTGTCTCTTCACAGCATTCGATAACCTGAACCTGTACATCCCGGGCTAACCCGAGCATTTACAAAACACCGGGTCAGTCTGGTGAACCAGAGTGAGATAAACTCGCACAGTATTAAGATATCACCCAACTTGATTTTAAAGTTAAAATCCCTTCGAAAGAAAAGGATAATCGTAAGACCAAATCCACACATAAATACGGACGGTTTTTACCTTACGATAACCCAAAACAGTTTTGAAATCAATATATTGTCTGATATTATAATAGTGTCTAATTACAAGTAAATATCAATCTAGTAGAACGCTTGCATCTCACGCTCTACATATATAGTATACAAACAAAACCGCAGGCACTTATTGAAGATTGGATTCCAACCATGACGAGGTATGGGACCACCTGCTGATCGTGTATCTCTAGAGACGAATACACTGGGTTCAACAAGAACGTCTTGCAATCCGGCCCTCACATGACCGACCACTCATTTCGCTTGAGTGTATCAAATGTATATCACCAACGGTTGGGCGCTACCCACCGTCTTCCCGAAAAGGGACAGCATCGATAGATTAAAGAAGCAAAAGGAATTTCTCTAGATAGGTGATTATACACCCTAATGGGAGCGACCCACATAGCCATGCTGCCTGCCCGATTTTTGTCATTTCCCGGTTGTGAGGCTTGAGGTTTTAATTTACCTTTAGAACATCTGGCCACCGTTTACTTTGAGTGCCACATCGTCAGATCCGCCAGATATCACTAATTGACGTCCACAAAAATACCCTAGTTGGGAGCTAACCAACTATGACACGTTTGAAGAAATCAACGTACGTGACCCCGTTGGAAATATTCTGTCAGACACTCGTCCATACAAGTCATCCAGGAACAGGATGAACCGAAGGCACCCTCCTACTGCATCCAATATAGGAATCACCCCATGGATCAGTAGCGAGCAGTCCTTGCAATCCACAGATTCCAACCACGACAGAACCCCAGTATATCTCCGGGTCGAATCAGAGATTGTAAGTGGTTCTTCCGCTTTATGAAAACTATGGTCTTCAAATGCTCCATCTCGATCGTCATCTGACGTCCTCTCTATATTTTCGTATTTGTTGGACGGAATGGTTTTCGAATATAATTCGATTCCGGTCTTCCCGTACCAACAAACGTATAGGCCAGATTTGATAGTCGGTGATTTAACTATCAAATAAAACAACCATTCAACCATAAAATAAAAATAGGATTTTATTTACTTCACAACTCCCAATCTTATGTTTCCCTTTCGTGGAAATTCTCTCATATTTCCCTTTTCACTTTGGTATTCTCATCCTATAAGTATGTACCTCAATGTTTCACTAAACATTGTATTATTATTTCTAAAGGAAATAATAAACTCTTACCGTCCTTTATACCATCACAACTAATATCATCTTCGGGTAATTTCGAAGTCGTTCAAGTTGGGATATTTTGATTGCCTCTCAGACCTTGATCAACAACGTCCTTATCTTCAGATAAATATAAGTCATAATCCAAAACTAATATCTCGTTCCAATATCAATTCAAATTCTATTTAACCATAAATTCAAAATATGACTTTATAGTTCTACTTTACCCTTTTTGGAAGTCTCTTTTTTAAAATAAACTAATATTGCTTAATCCATCGATTTCTTAATTTCTTACCAAACATCACTCGTATTAACTTCCAATTTAAATACTTTGTTTCCTAACTGGGTTATTATCACAGACCCTGTTACCTAATTCTTTGATCACTTCCAGCTAATTGCTCCTTTTAAATTAATTCATAATATAATTAATTTAAATAACTTCTTTAATTGTTCTTAGGAAAAACACTTAATCGAATTCTCAATTGTTATATTATCTTCATCTCATCTGCTTATATATTCTATGAACACAAGTATTTACTTTGTCACAACAATTTTATAATAACTTATAAATTCTTGAGTAATAGTAATACCTTTTTCTTTTAGAATTCCTCTATTCAAAATAATATATTTAAAACCCTAAATAACTTTGTAATCCTCGTAGAGGTCGACCCACTTGCTGACAAAATCCATGATTGTCTGACAGACAAAGGGATACTAAATTACTCAACTAAATTTGCCACTGGTTAAAACAAATCAATTGTTGAATTCTCAATTCAACTGTTATTAATCAAATCAATTATCCAATCAAAACTATTTCCCTTATCTGATAATAACAACCATCAATCAGCAAACAGATGACACAACCAATTCAAACCATTTCAACCACGTTTATTTTATAAACGTAAACAAATCAAGGAAAAATACCTTTATTGGATTTAATCGTTAAAAATAACGATTATAAAATTTTACTGAATTTAAACGACCGTTTAAAATTCATTGTTCAAATCAACCATATATAACTAGCAGATAGTCAACCACTAACAACCAGAGTGCATAAAACAAAAACCCAATTTATATAAAATATAAATGGGGAGAACTGAGTGAGGTTAACTCACCTTGACTGGTTTGGGTCGTTCAGCGCTGGTTTTTAATTAAATTAAACAGCGTTTAATTTAATTAAAAAAATTTCCGTCCTTCCAGTCCTGATAGACACTGCTCCATCTCGATCCTTTCGTCTCAACGGTCCCAACGAGACCAACCATGCTTAAATCTGATAAAGGATGTTCCAGATATCGTATAAACGAATTGGTAAAGTAATTAAAATTTTTAACTTAAATTAAATTTAATTAAAGTGGGCTTTTACCAATTCTGTTCGGCCCGCTAGCCCAAACCTGCTTCCCTTAACTACCCTATATTCGATCCGTCCACTCTCCCAAACCCTCAGAACAAAAACGCCGCCTCCACAAATAAAATCAGCGTCTCCAGAAACTTCTGCCATGGCCGAACCGTATCCGCTCCTCCTTCTTTCTTCAGCACCATCGGAGATCGCTACTGGTTGCGTCGCAACCCTCAACGTCACCACCCAAAATCCTACGATTGACTCCGAAATCAACTAGAACTCGCAGCCTCCTTCGCATCGACCCCATAAAATCAGACTCGAAGCCTTACTCGTGAAAAGAAAACCCGAACCCTAATTCTTTGGTTCGAACAAACCTACCACAAAATACTTCGAAAGTGATACTGAGATGAAGAGACTGCAATTTCAAACTCAGATAAGTGTTTACTTGATTTTTCCCTTGCTGTATGATTTTAATTTTAATTTTTCTTTGTGGTTGGAATGATATATTTTACTGCGTTCGTTTGTGTGGTTCTGGTGGTTGAAAAACATGCTGCGTTATGTGTATTTATAGTGTTAGTTCTAGTTTGGATATGATCAACGTCTATCGTTGTTTACCCTAGGTAGGCTCAGCTATGTTATAGGCCATTGGGATTTTTTTCCTTTTCCCTTTTCAGATTGATTTATACAGTGATGGTTATTGATCACTGCATACTTGGTTTGTCGAGATTTGATGAATTAAGTATTGTATTTCATTGTCTGTTGGTCGGGTCGACGTGAAACCGTGATTTAAATTGTATAGAGCAGGTGAAATAGGGCCTATGACTTGTTCATTTCAAATGCAGATATTTTAAACTGCAGGCTGTAGATTCTGTGATGGATTTTTAAATGTGATGAATTGTTATTTCAACTCAGGGATTTGAAAATCGTACCATAGATTTTCTGTTTTGGATTTTTAAAAAATATGGTACAGCCTTTATGATAAAATCAATTGTTTTCAATTTATTTGTCTGTAGATAGATACATATATATTTGATTCCTTTCCTAGCTATTTCTACTCTTCCTATTGCGGTTCATGATTCATTTTCTTAGCTGTCTGTACAAATATCCTAGCTATCTGGCTATCCTTTCTCTAGTTGTTTATTGTCTTGTTTTCTTTAGAAGTTCATGTTGAATTCTTTGGCTTTCCAAAGTGAAACAAGACTTTGGGGTCTTGGCTTTTCCCTGATTAAACATCTACTGAGATGCCTTATTTAGTTGTACATATATTTGTTTTTCATCATTTATGAATTGTCTAATTCCTCTTAGCTGTCTTGGCCATTTGGTTTTACTGTTTCATGTTGGAATTTGAATTTACACTGCATTGTTATGTCCATCATGTTTGGCATTGTACATTCAACTCATATATGTTCTCACTTAGCTGGTAGTTACTGTTTTATAGAAGTTTATTCACTGTTCATTTATTTATAAAATCTGCTTTATATAGATAATATATATTTACCTAGACTTTTAGCTGTTTGTACTGCGTTTCTAGGCTGTCCCTTTGATCATGAATATATATTTGTTTTTGTTCATGTTTTGCTGTTCATTGGTCTTCTTTTTATTTTTCTCTTTATTTTCAGATCTGTGCACATGGAGAGAAATCTTGGTTTACTGTTTCTTGGATGCAACGTGGCGTGCAGCATTGGTATGGTCGATGGCGCAACAGTCAAGAATAGAAGAGGTGAGGGGAAGCAATATCAGTTTGATGGACAGAAAGAAAGAAGAAAAGAGGACACAACAGTACAAAGGGGACGCAACAATGTTCTTTTTTTTTTCTATTTTCTTTTTCCTTCTGCTTTGTGTTTTGCATTGGTACAATTATGTACGTTCTGTTTCTTTGTACTTGCACTTATACACACCGTTGTATATAATTTATTTTCCTTTGTAAATGACCAGTTTGCATTCGTGACAGTATATATTTTGTTTTTGGTTTTCATGTAGCAACTTGCTTCTATGTTGAATATATTTCATTTTTATTGCTCTATATATTCCGGTTTCATTTTTGTTATGTTCACGTTTTATGGCGTGACCCCTTTATTTATGATGTATTCACGTTTTTAATTTGTTTCCTTTGTCGAATCAAGTGAACCATTGATGGCATATGCATCGAGGGACTTGTATTATAAATTATCTATATTGCACACAAGCTTAATGTGAGTTAAATAATCTAAATCTCATATAACCTTAATACAAATTAAATTAAGTTTTCAAAATGACGATAATAAATTAATACCGTCGTATTAAAGCAACAACTTCAATTCCAACAATAAAAATTTAGAACTCAACATTTTAAGGTTCTGGGTTTATAAAACGATATTCTATTTATATAAAAACCATTATATAATTATATATAAATTATACGTCTATATTTATTTTAATAACCAAATTATATATATAGTAAATCCATTTGAAATTCTAAATTGATATAAAAAGGAATATTAAATATTTTTCAGTCAAAAATACGGGTCGTTACATTCCTTCCCCCTTAAAATAATTTCGTCCTCGAAATTGCTAAGTAAGAGGAATGTTCTTACTCCAATTATTCTCAAAATAATTGTTATGGGATTATTATCAAATTCTAAGTTATAAAATTTATGAAGAACTCGCCAGTATTTCCCTTGCGTTGCTCAACTAAACCAACTGCAAATGCCATTCTGCGCCTAACTTCGATCCAAGAAAACATGAACCCAAACGAGTACCCTTTCAGGGTTATAAAACAAAACACCAGTCCACCTTCCCAACAACCAATCAACAATGCACAATTTATCAAATCAAACAACTTTTATTTTCAAACTCCAAATTCCAATTCCAATATCCTACTCTTAACCACGTTAAGTTTCCAAATCATATTTGATCAACTATTTATCCTCAAATTTATATATATCTCCATTTCAAACTCAAATTTTTATTTCTACATTTTTTTTCCTTTTTAATTTCATATATGGAAAATTAGAGTTATATTTGATCCTTTCAAATTCATAGTCAAATTCGAATTTAATCCAAATAAATCAACCAACTCAAGATCAATCAAAAACTATTCCCTTTATATACAAAAGTATACTATGGCCAGAATTATTTCATCTGACTATTTTTATAAAACATGATTGTGTCTGTTTCTAGTTTAAAATCGAACTAGACACAATATAAAATAATTTTATATAGAATTTACAAATACGCTCTCAGATATATATAGACTCAAACTCAATCTAGGGTGTTACTAACCCCATCTCTATTGAGTTACGCCACAGAGCCAAGGTTACTACTCAACCAATAGCTCTGATACCACTGTAACGACCCAGGGATTTTCGGCCCTGAAAATCGACATAAATACCTTTACCGAACTCATGCCGACCTTCCAAACACCGAAAACACTGGAACGTTATTAGAAAGAATTTAGAGGGTGAGATAAGAAAGAAAGAAATATTAGAATAGAAGAAGAAGAACCAACATAACACAGAGTCTTACATCGCAGCGGAACAAAATATAATATGGAAATAATTTTATTGAGAGCTTGGAATAACTTACAATCATCAGAGTATATCAACATCACTGGACAGTTATAATAATCTGTCCCATACACAGCGGAATAGTAGTTATATAATATCATACGTCTGGACTCTCCCAGCTTGTCTCTTCACAGCATTCGATAACCTGAACCTGTACATCCCGGGCTAACCCGAGCATTTACAAAACACCGGGTCAGTCTGGTGAACCAGAGTGAGATAAACTCGCACAGTATTAAGATATCACCCAACTTGATTTTAAAGTTAAAATCCCTTCGAAAGAAAAGGATAATCGTAAGACCAAATCCACACATAAATACGGACGGTTTTTACCTTACGATAACCCAAAACAGTTTTGAAATCAATATATTGTCTGATATTATAATAGTGTCTAATTACAAGTAAATATCAATCTAGTAGAACGCTTGCATCTCACGCTCTACATATATAGTATACAAACAAAACCGCAGGCACTTATTGAAGATTGGATTCCAACCATGACGAGGTATGGGACCACCTGCTGATCGTGTATCTCTAGAGACGAATACACTGGGTTCAACAAGAACGTCTTGCAATCCGGCCCTCACATGACCGACCACTCATTTCGCTTGAGTGTATCGAATGTATATCACCAACGGTTGGGCGCTACCCACCGTCTTCCCGAAAAGGGACAGCATCGATAGATTAAAGAAGCAAAAGGAATTTCTCTAGATAGGTGATTATACACCCTAATGGGAGCGACCCACATAGCCATGCTGCCTGCCCGATTTTTGTCATTTCCCGGTTGTGAGGCTTGAGGTTTTAATTTACCTTTAGAACATCTGGCCACCGTTTACTTTGAATGCCACATCGTCAGATCCGCCAGATATCACTAATTGACGTCCACAAAAATACCCTAGTTGGGAGCTAACCAACTATGACACGTTTGAAGAAATCAACGTACGTGACCCCGTTGGAAATATTCTGTCAGACACTCGTCCATACAAGTCATCCAGGAACAAGATGAACCGAAGGTACCCTCCTACTGCATCCAATATAGGAATCACCCCATGGATCAGTAGCGAGCAGTCCTTGCAATCCACAGATTCCAACCACGACAGAACCCCAGTATATCTCCGGGTCGAATCATAGATTGTAAGTGGTTCTTCTGCTTTATGAAAACTATGGTCTTCAAATGCTCCATCTCGATCGTCATCTGACGTCCTCTCTATATTTTCGTATTTGTTGGATGGAATGGTTTTCGAATATAATTCGATTCCGGTCTTCCCGTACCAACAAACGTATAGGCCAGATTTGATAGTCGGTGATTTAACTATCAAATAAAACAACCATTCAACCATAAAATAAAAATAGGATTTTATTTACTTCACAACTCCCAATCTTATGTTTCCCTTTCGTGGAAATTCTCTCATATTTCCCTTTTCACTTTGGTATTCTCATCCTATAAGTATGTACCTCAATGTTTCACTAAACATTGTATTATTATTTCTAAAGGAAATAATAAACTCTTACCGTCCTTTATACCATCACAACTAATATCATCTTCGGGTAATTTCGAAGTCGTTCAAGTTGGGGTATTTTGATTACCTCTCAGACCTTGATCAACAACGTCCTTATCTTCAGATAAATATAAGTCATAATCCAAAACTAATATCTCGTTCCAATATCAATTCAAATTCTATTTAACCATAAATTCAAAATATGACTTTATAGTTCTACTTTACCCTTTTTGGAAGTCTCTTTTTTAAAATAAACTAATATTGCTTAATCCATCGATTTCTTAATTTCTTACCAAACATCACTCGTATTAACTTCCAATTTAAATACTTTGTTTCCTAACTGGGTTATTATCACAGACCCTGTTACCTAATTCTTTGATCACTTCCAGCTAATTGCTCCTTTTAAATTAATTCATAATATAATTAATTTAAATAACTTCTTTAATTGTTCTTAGGAAAAACACTTAATCGAATTCTCAATTGTTATATTATCTTCATCTCATCTGCTTATATATTCTATGAACACAAGTATTTACTTTGTCATAACAATTTTATAATAACTTATAAATTCTTGAGTAATAGTAATACCTTTTTCTTTTAGAATTCCTCTATTCAAAATAATATATTTAAAACCCTAAATAACTTTGTAATCCTCGTAGAGGTCGACCCACTTGCTGACAAAATCCATGATTGTCTGACAGACAAAGGGATACTAAATTACTCAACTAAATTTGCCACTGGTTAAAACAAATCAATTGTTGAATTCTCAATTCAACTGTTATTAATCAAATCAATTATCCAATCAAAACTATTTCCCTTATCTGATAATAACAACCATCAATCAGCAAACAGATGACACAACCAATTCAAACCATTTCAACCACGTTTATTTTATAAACGTAAACAAATCAAGGAAAAATACCTTTATTGGATTTAATCGTTAAAAATAACGATTATAAAATTTTACTGAATTTAAACGACCGTTTAAAATTCATTGTTCAAATCAACCATATATAACTAGCAGATAGTCAACCACTAACAACCAGAGTGCATAAAACAAAAACCCAATTTATATAAAATATAAATGGGGAGAACTGAGTGAGGTTAACTCACCTTGACTGGTTTGGGTCGTTCAGCGCTGTTTTTTAATTAAATTAAACAGCGTTTAATTTAATTAAAAAAAATTCCGTCCTTCCAGTCCTGACAGACACTGCTCCATCTCGATCCTTTCGTCTCAACGGTCCCAACGAGACCAACCATGCTTAAATCTGATAAAGGATGTTCCAGATATCGTATAAACGAATTGGTAAAGTAATTAAAATTTTAAACTTAAATTAAATTTAATTAAAGTGGGCTTTTACCAATTCTGTTCGGCCCGCTAGCCCAAACCCGCTTCCCTTAACTACCCTATATTCGATCCGTCCACTCTCCCAAACCCTCAGAACAAAAACGCCGCCTCCACAAATAAAATCAGCGTCTCCAGAAACTTCTGCCATGGCCGAACCGTATCCGCTCCTCCTTCTTTCTTCAGCACCATCGGAGATCGCTACTGGTTGCGTCGCAACCCTCAACGTCACCACCCAAAATCCCACGATTGACTCCGAAATCAACTAGAACTCGCAGCCTCCTTCGCATCGACCCCATAAAATCAGACTCGAAGCCTTACTCGTGAAAAGAAAACCCGAACCCTAATTCTTTGGTTCGAACAAACCTACCACAAAATACTTCGAAAGTGATACTGAGATGAAGAGACTGCAATTTCAAACTCAGATAAGTGTTTACTTGATTTTTCCCTTGCTGTATGATTTTAATTTTAATTTTTCTTTGTGGTTGGAATGATATATTTTACTGCGTTCGTTTGTGTGGTTCTGGTGGTTGAAAAACATGTTGCGTGATGTGTATTTATAGTGTTAGTTCTAGTTTGGATATGATCAACGTCTATCGTTGTTTACCCTAGGTAGGCTCAGCTATGTTATAGGCCATTGGGATTTTTTTCCTTTTCCCTTTTCAGATTGATTTATACAGTGATGGTTATTGATCACTGCATACTTGGTTTGTCGAGATTTGATGAATTAAGTATTGTATTTCATTGTCTGTTGGTCGGGTCGACGTGAAACCGTGATTTAAATTGTATAGAGCAGGTGAAATAGGGCCTATGACTTGTTCATTTCAAATGCAGATATTTTAAACTGCAGGCTGTAGATTCTGTGATGGATTTTTAAATGTGATGAATTGTTATTTCAACTCAGGGATTTGAAAATCGTACCATTGATTTTCTGTTTTGGATTTTTAAAAAATATGGTACAGCCTTTATGATAAAATCAATTGTTTTCAATTTATTTGTCTGTAGATAGATACATATATATTTGATTCCTTTCCTAGCTATTTCTACTCTTCCTATTGCGGTTCATGATTCATATTCTTAGCTGTCTGTACAAATATCCTAGCTATCTGGCTATCCTTTCTCTAGCTGTTTATTGTCTTGTTTTCTTTAGAAGTTCATGTTGAATTCTTTGGCTTTCCAAAGTGAAACAAGACTTTGGGGTCTTGGCTTTTCCCTGATTAAACATCTACTGAGATGCCTTATTTAGTTGTACATATATTTGTTTTTCATCATTTATGAATTGTCTAATTCCTCTTAGCTGTCTTGGCCATTTGGTTTTACTGTTTCATGTTGGAATTTGAATTTACACTGCATTGTTATGTCCATCATGTTTGGCATTGTACATTCAACTCATATATGTTCTCACTTAGCTGGTAGTTACTGTTTTATAGAAGTTTATTCACTGTTCATTTATTTATAAAATCTGCTTTATATAGATAATATATATTTACCTAGACTTTTAGCTGTTTGTACTGCGTTTCTAGGCTGTCCCTTTGATCATGAATATATATTTGTTTTTGTTCATGTTTTGCTGTTCATTGGTCTTCTTTTTATTTTTCTCTTTATTTTCAGATCAGTGCACATGGAGAGAAATCTTGGTTTACTGTTTCTTGGATGCAACGTGGCGTGCAGCATTGGTATGGTCGATGGCGCAACAGTCAAGAATAGAAGAGGTGAGGGGAAGCAATAGCAGTTTGATGGACAGAAAGAAAGAAGAAAAGAGGACACAACAGTACAAAGGGGACGCAACAATGTTCTTTTTTTTTTCTATTTTCTTTTTCCTTCTGCTTTGTGTTTTGCATTGGTACAATTATGTACGTTCTGTTTCTTTGTACTTGCACTTACACACACCGTTGTATATAATTTATTTTCCTTTGTAAATGACCAGTTTGCATTCGTGACAGTATATATTTTGTTTTTGGTTTTCATGTAGCAACTTGCTTCTATGTTGAATATATTTCATTTTTATTGCTCTATATATTCCGGTTTCATTTTTGTTATGTTCACGTTTTATGGCGTGACCCCTTTATTTATGATGTATTCACGTTTTTAATTTGTTTCCTTTGTCGAATCAAGTGAACCATTGATGGCATATGCATCGAGGGACTTGTATTATAAATTATCTATATTGCACACAAGCTTAATGTGAGTTAAATAATCTAAATCTCATATAACCTTAATACAAATTAAATTAAGTTTTCAAAATGACGATAATAAATTAATACCGTCGTATTAAAGCAACAACTTCAATTCCAACAATAAAAATTTAGAACTCAACATTTTAAGGTTCTGGGTTTATAAAACGATATTCTATTTATATAAAAACCATTATATAATTATATATAAATTATACGTCTATATTTATTTTAATAACCAAATTATATATATAGTAAATCCATTTGAAATTCTAAATTGATATAAAAAGGAATATTAAATATTTTTCAGTCAAAAATACGGGTCGTTACAATTGCGATGATTTAATCATTTACTTTATTTCATGCACTAGCACTCATTGGAGTAAACCCGTTCCGCGAAAGTGGCGTGGTCCTTTGATTTGCCTTCTTATTGTTGTTAATAAGTTAAGTAGATTTCTCATACCAGTCCCATGACTGACTCGTAGTTTGTTTCACCTTGCAAACTCGGGTGCCCTCATTTTCACACGGGCAGCCTAGTTACAGGTTTCTGATGCACTTTTGGCTTATGGCGAGGCTTGACTACACCGTGCTGACTTTGATTTTCTCCGCCATTATTGTATCTATATTATGATTCCGCTTTTGGCGATGTAGACTGATATTTATTTTGTGTACTCTTTATGTATGATTCCACCTCAGGCGATGGTGACTGATTATGTATCATTATGCACTAAGTTGTATCCTGTACTGTGCTCTCTGATGTGATGATATCCATAGATTCCGCTGTCATATGTGTGTAAATTATTCTATTTTCTGTTTATGCTATTATTTGTGATCTGCTAATGATGATTAATGTGTTATATTCCAATGATTATCCTTAACACCGTGTCATGGGGTTTTGGGATCGTCACAGCTGGTATCAGAGCTTTGGTTAACCTTAGTTCTAGAGTCTAACACATTAAACACTTCGTCAAAATAGAATCAGTAGTATTCTAAGGCGAGTAGGTCATTAGATATAGGACTAGTAAAGTCCTAGAATGAGCCGAGCAGAATAGCAAAAACAATTTGATCAGTCCATCGTTATCTTTCCGTAAATTTTCTGCTTAACCATGCAATAAACTATTATTTCTGTTAGCTGACTCTTTTCTTGCTTATATAGAATTTGAAAAATGACTACCAGAGCAGCCACCGCTAGAGGAGGCCGTGCCGGCCGTGGCAGAGGACGGGGAGAAGCCCCAGTTGAAGAAGGACCTTTGATACAACCTCCGGCCGCTCAATACTTCGAGCTGGACCGTGTAGCTAAGAGATATAAAAACCTAGGAGGCAAGACCTTCTCGGGAACTGGCACTGTAATAGAGGCCCTTGCATGGCTCAAAACATGCGAGAAAATTCTAGAAGGCCTAAGGCTTGGAGACCAAGATAAAGCTATTATGGGCGTCTGGCTTATGCAGGAACAAGCTGAACTATGGTGGGAATCTCTCACCGCCGGGAATAGAGAAGCTGGAAGAACATGGGATGGATTCAAAGAACTCTTCAAGGAGAAATATGTCCCAGAACAAGCACTAGAATGAATGCATGATGACTTCGCCAACCTCCAGCAGGGGGATCTTTCCATGCAGGATTATCTGAATAAATATACACTGTTGTCGCCCTATGCTCCGGAGCTCGTCGCCACTGCAAAGTCCAAAAATAAGAGGTTTATCCTTGGGCTAAAGCGACAGTATCATGATAGAGCCATGGCCCATGTCAAGTTGGAATTTAACGAATTGGTGGAAATGACATGCAACTACGAAGACCTTGACCAAAGGCATCTGGAGCAAGATCGCGCTAGAAGCCAAGCCGGGAACAAACGCAAGCCTACTGCGAATCAAGCTGAGTCAAGCCAAACAGCATCCTCAAAACCTCAGACAGGCAAGCCGCCAAGAGGAAGCTGCTATAACTGTGGCAAAATGAGGCACTTCTCTAATGTGTGCACAGCCCCGAAGAGGCAGAAGACAAATTCACAAGGTTCAAGCCAGGGTTCTCAGAACCCTTGCTCCTACTTTAATTGCCGCAAGACAGATCATCTAGTCAAAGACTGTCCTTTGCTGAAGAAGGCCACAGTAGCTCACGTGTATGACGGGTCGAGCCCGCCAGCTGCTTCCGATGGAGCAGGTAAACCCGATGTTTTGGGAGGTACCCTTACAATTAAAAATATTCCTGTTTCTGTATTGTTTGACACGGGTGCGTCGCGTAGTTTTATTGCTAGTAACACATTGCACAAATTAAAGTTAAAACAGCGAAAGCTCAAAGAATCGGTTGAAGTACATAATCCGATAGGAGGATCTCTCATTCTCAGTTCATATTGTAAGTACTTGCTTCTTTTTCTCGATACAAGTTTCCCTTTGATTTAATCATCATGGATTTTCCTGAATTCGATATCATTCTCGGGCTGGATTGGTTAGCGAAATACGAAGCTGAGGTAAATTGTGTGGAAAGAATCGTTAAAATTCGAACGAAGCTTGGATATATTACGGTACCATATCATGGTTCAAATACAAATAGAGAAGAATTTTGGTCGGCGTTAGAAGTTATCCCCACTTCCTTGGAAAAGATTCTGATTGTTAGAAACTATGCGGATGTGTTTGAGGAAGTTGAAAACTTTCCTCCGCAAAGGGAAATAGAATTCAGAATCGATCTAATTCCCAATGCCAGACCAGTGGTGCATCCAATTCGCAGAATGACTCCGAAGGAAAAAGAAGAATTAGGCGATCAAACTCATCAACTCTTATGGAAGGGTCTAATCAGACCTAGCTTTTCTAATTGGGGTGCAGCTGTTGTGTTTGTCCCAAAGTCAGACGGTACTCTTCGATTATGCGTTGATTACCGAGACCTCAATAAACAGACGCTCAAAAACAAATATCCATTACCCCGCATCGATGATTTGCTAGACCAATTGAATGGGGCGAAAGTATTTTCTCGAATGGACCGAGCTACAGGTTTTCATCAGTTGAGAATAGCAGAGAAGTGTGTTCCTTTGACAACTTTCAGAGGTCCAGACATATTTTATGAATGGTTAGTAATGCCGTTCGGCCTGTGCAACGCTCCAGCATACTTTGTCGATCTAATGAATAGAGTGTTCAGGGGAGTTCTGAATAAATTTGTCCTCATATTCATCGATGATATTTTAATCTACTCCAAATCAAAAGCCGAGCATGAAAAGCACTTAAAACAAGTATAGAAGATTCTAAGAAAGAACATTTTCAAAGCCAAATTCTCTAAATGTGTCTTCTGGTAAGAAGAAGTCAAGTTTCTTTGCCATGTCGTGTCAGAGAAAGGGATTTCTGTAGACCCAAGCAAAATAATAACGATTCAAGACTGGAAACAACCCGCTACTCCCACAGAGGTTAGAAGTTTTATGGGGTTGGCTAGTTATTATCGAAAGTTCATTAAGGATTTTTCGAAGATATCCGGTCCGTTAACGAAGCTCAAGAAGAAGCATGAGAAGTTTAAGTGGACTTCCGACTGTGAAGAAGCTTTCCAGGAATTGAAATCGAAACTGACGACTGCTCCAGTGTTAACCATTATTGATGGCAATCAGGATTTAACGATTTGGACAGATGCTTCTATTAGAGGTCTTGGTGCAGTGTTAATGCAAAGAGGCCAATTAGTCGCTTATGCAAGCCGCCAACTGAAACCGCATGAGAAGAATTATGCTACTCATGATCTTGAGTTGCTAGCTACCGTTTTTGCATTGAAAATCTGGAGGCATTATTTATTGGGCGAGAAATTTATACTGTACACAGATCATCAATCATTGAAGTATTTATACACCCAGAAAGATCTGAATTTGAGACAATAGCGTTGGCTAGAATTTCTTGTAGCGTATGATCTTGATATCCTGTATACGCCAGGGAAGGCTAACGTTGTAGCGGATGCGCTTAGTAGAAAAACCGCAATCATTGCCAATCTTATAATTACACCTGGCTTGATTGATAAAATATGTGCTCTCCAGAGGAATGATTATTTCATTCAAAGGATCAGAGGTAGAATCCAGAAGGGAGAGCCCTCAAGTTTTCAGGTAGATAAAGAAGAAGTTCTGAGACTGAATGGGCGAATATGTGTTCCCAACATCCCTGAGCTCAAAATAGAAGTGCTAGACGAATGCCATAAATCCAAATTTTGCATCCATCCTGGTGTGAGTAAAATGTACCACGATATCAAACACACTTTCTGGTGGAGGGCAATGAAAAGGGATATTTCTTTGTATGTTAGCAGATGCCCTACTTGTCAATTGGTCAAGAGTGACTAATAGAAGCTAGCTGGACTGCTGCAACCATTGGAAGTCCCAGGTTGGAAATGGGAACAGATTTCCATGGATTTCATAGATGGCTTGCCGCGAACCAGGAAAGGTAATGACAGCATTTGGGTAATCGTAGATCGCTTCACGAAGACTGCCCATTTTATACCTGTCAGATCCAATAGGACCGCTCAAAGTCTAGCACAAGTATATTTCAGAGAAATCGTTAAGCTGCATAGAATTCCCATCAGCATAGTCAGTGATAGAGACCCGATATTTGCTAGCAAATTCTGGGAGGCTTTCCAGAAAGAATTGGGAACGAAACTGAATATGAGCACCGCTTATCACCCTCAAACAGATGGCCAAACTGAGCGGTTGAATAGAATTCTAGAAGATTTATTGCGGGCTTGTATAATTGATTTTGGTGGGTCATGGGAAGATCACTTGCATTTGGCAGAATTATCGTATAACAATAGCTATCAAGCAAGTTTGAGGATGTCGCCATTTGAAGCATTATATGGTAGACCGTGCAGATCTCCAGCATGCTGGGTAGAACCTGGCAATGGACTTATGTTAGGACCCGATATGATTAGAGAAGCATCTGATAAAGTCGACTTCATCAAAAAGCGATTGAGAACCGCCCAAAGCCGACAGAAAAGTTATGCAGATTCTAGAAGAAGAGATTTGACATTTGATGTTGGTGATCATGTTTATTTGAAAGTTTCTCCGATGAGAGGAGTAATCAGATTTGGCAAAACTGGGAAGTTGGCACCGAGATTTATTGGTCCCTTTCCTATACTCGAACGAATTGGAACTCTTGCTTATAGGGTTCAATTACCAGATTGGTTTCCTGGAGTGCACGATGTGTTTCACGTATCTCAACTTAGAAGACATGTGCATGATCCAGATCTTGTTGTAGAAGAAGAAACGCAACAAGATATAGACATAACTCCAGAATTAGCACTCAGAAGAGAGCCATTAAAGATTGTTGGCAAAGAAACTAGAAAACTAAGAAGCAAAAAGGGTCATTTAGTTAAAGTGCAGTGGAGCAGTGATCCTAGAGACTGTACTCAGGAGACTGAGGAAAGCATTAAGCAAGCTTACCCCAAATGCAGAGTGGACATCTCTGACTAACTCCGGTGCAAGGTACCTTTACAATACTTTGCATTTACATTTTGTTTCCTACTTTACTGTTGTTTCCTTTTCGAGGACGAAAAGTTTTAAGTGGGGTAGATTGTAATAACCCGGAAAATACGGGCTAATTTAAAAAATTTTAAATTGGTCATTTCAAAGGAAATTGAACAATTGAAATAGAATATTTCAATAAAATAGTGAATTAGAAATAGTGAGTCAGTTTGAAAATTTGAATTCAAACTTTGACTGACTGTGCAGGGTGGAAAATATAACGGATTTTAGTGAAACCAAAAATATTTAAATCTATTTATCAATACCTTTCTAACGAATCTGAAAAATCGAAGTTTCATTACGGGAATCAAAAGTTATGGCCGAATGAATTTTCAGAAAGGTTGCTATATAAGATATATAGCCCTGGAAAATTGATATTTTGCAAATGACCTCGGAATTCGACGAAACCACTTTTGTTGGGTCCGGGATGTCAAATTATTGCTAGGTTTTAAATTTCATAATTTTTGAAGCTAGTATGTGAGCGTGGCAAAAGAAAATGTGTTTGGTCAATTTCTGTTAAATTGGATCGACCAGAAAATGGCCATTTTCAAACGATCTCAGAATTCGACAAAACTAGTTTTGTTGGGACCGTAGCGTCAACACATAGCTAGATTTATTTTTCTGGAATTTTTCGAATCAGTTTGTGGCCCTGGCAAATTGAAATGTATGTTCAGAGTTAAAAATTAAATGCTTTATACTTTAATTTGAAAAATAACTGACTGTAACAGTCGGATTGGCCAACAAAACATATCCCATTGTGTCCGGGATGGGGGTATTTAGCTAGGGACGACAGTCGTTGGGTTTGAATTGGGGTTCGTATGGGAAAACCCTAATTTTCTGAATAATATATATATCGGCCAATCAGAATTTTTCTTTCATAAATTAAAATAATAATAAAAAACCCGCTTCCTTCGAAACGAACGGCTAAACCCGTTACAAACTTCCCCGACCGATCGCCGCCGCCTAAGCCACCTATCGCCCCCGCCACCACGCAGAATCGAACCGCCTCCTCCTCCTCTTCAAATCCGACCAACCCTCACCTCCCCTCGACCACCGTATCGCCTGAATCGGGCCCAGGAAGTCGCCGACTTCCCAGCGCCGCCCTGATCGCCACCGACCACCGAGCCACCTCAAACCGCCACCGACCGGACCGCCTCTCCTTCCTCTTCCACGTCAGGACCCCCGATCGTCCCCACGTGCCACGGATTTCACGAAAACCGCAACCCTAGTTTCGAACCACTTAGAAAGGTGAGTCCTTTTTGATGTCTGCACTTTGAAAAATCATATCTTTTTGGTGTGTTGACGAAATTCGATGAAACAGGAAACATCGGGACTACAAGGAAGCTCTCTACCAGATAGAAGAAGCCGTGGATTTTTCTGAGTCATCTACGATTTTTAGCACTCCGAAAACCAATGTGAGAAATCTAAATTAAAACAATTTGAATGGAAAATGTCATGTATAAATTATATAAGCGAAATATAAATTACACACGTGTTGTATACCTCATGTACATGCGTGGTGTAAGCTATATAAGCGAAGTATGAATTATACATGCAATGAATAATTGATATATGTGTTGAAATGCAAGTGAAATATAGAAATTGTAATATATATATATACACTCCCCTCGTCCATAAACCATGGACAATATTTATTGTTGTGAATTGGTGTGAAATATTGGATGAAAAATGCGAATGGTTGGATAATTGTTTGTGGTCGATATTGTTTGGTTGTGGTTGAAAATTACCCATTGGTGATTGAAATGAACTGGAAATATTTGTGGAAATAAAAATAAAACATGCCGCCTGCATGCGAATTAGATGCATGACTCCCCATTGTCAAAAACCGCGAGGTTTTAAGGTAGAGCGAGGAGCCGTACTAGGGACGGTGCCGGTTTTAACTACCCTGTCGTTATGCTGCCAAAATTTTGAATAATATCCATGTGTTAGAATTATTTTCATATGTTGAAATTATCTTCATGCGTTGAAATTAAAGCCATATGCTGAAACTATATCCATGTGTGGAAATGTTCATGTGTTGAAAAGTGATGTGAAAAAATTAAATTCATTTGTGAGTGAATGAAGAGTTTAAACAATAAAAATCACATTTTTATAATATATATGAACTATGTAAAATATTCGCCTTATATATAAATAGTTTCAACAATAGAAAATTCCATCTTTCTTATATGAACAACATAAATAAAATATCCATGTGTGGAAATGCTCATGTGTTGAGAAGTGTGTGTAGTGGAAAAGTTCATGTGTTGAATAAAAAGGTCGAACAATAAAAATTACATTTTTATTGAAACTATGAAGTGTTGGAAACATTCATTTGTCGAATAAATATTTTAAATGATAAAAATATCACTTTTATCATATATGTGATATGCTAAAGATATGCGAGCGTTGAAATAAATATTTTTGAAGAAATATTATTTTAACATGCATAGGAACTAAATAGAATAGTCATGTGTTGAAATGTATTTTAGTTCGCCAAAATTATCATCTTTGAAATGTGAAGTGTTAAAAATAGCCACTTGTTCAAATAAATATGCATGAGTTGAAATATACATTAATTAGCTAATGATATGATTTTAGCCTATGCATGCAACATTAGAATGAATGGTGTTTTTAAACCAAAGTAAATCAAATAAGAAGTTGAATGGAAAATGATAAGTGATAAAAATTGTATATATGTACATGCATATTTATTGAACAGGTTATAACAAAGGGGCTAGATAAGAGGAATAAAATTTTGTGCCCGACAAATAGGTACACATTTACTGTTTTGTTTGGGTGATGATTTTATGAGCCTGTTGGCTAGCCGCTTGGCTTTTTCTTTTTCTTTTTGACATGAGACGCCCGTATGGCTCTTTGGGAATTTTCCCAGCCCCTCCCGTACAAAGGAGGTTATGGCGAAATTTTCCAAAATTTAAAGGCATTAGTGAAATAATTGAAGTGAAAACGATATAGGAATTTTTGAATGAACTATATTTATATGAATATATAAATATAAATAAAATTAAAACGAAACGTGGCCGTGTAGTTCGTGTTTTGAAACCGTGATTTCAAACGACTAGTGCGGGAAATCCGACCATTGGATTTTCCCGAAACCGCAACCGTTGGGTTCGCCTTGGAAATATCTTTCCAACGGCACCAACTTTGTGAAGATCCGACGGTTGGATTGTCTGGAATGTTTAATTCATATCTGAAGAAAAACAGCGCCAGAAACGATTATATTTATATATATATATAAATATAATTAAATTAAATCGAATAACGACGTTGCAGTTCGTAAATTGGAATCATAACTTCAAATGGATAGTGTGAAAGATCCGACCGTCGGATTTACCCAAAACTGAAACCATTGGATTCGTTTTGAAATGACCTTCCTTATGATATAAAATTTGTGAAGATCCAACAGTTAGATTTTCAGATAAGTGTAAAACAAATTTGGTAAAAAATAGCGCCAGTGCACCGGCACGACCTGAAACGTCGTTTAATTAAATATGGCCGTTTTAAATTAAATAAAAATGGCGATATATCGTTATAAAATACTATAGATGATATAGAATGGAAATAAACCAATTTCATTGTGTTTGCTTGATAAGTGATGGTTGAATGTATTTAACATGAGAATTATAACTAAAGAACTGAAATGTGAATGTTGAATAGTCCAACCATGTGATTAATTGATTTGAAAATCTAAATATACGTGGGTTATTTGAAAAGTCTGAGTTCATCTCATTTCAAATAATCAATCGACATTGAGAAGTCGAAGAGTCGAAGACGGTTGAAGACCGACGATCTTCACATTGGATGGATGGGCGCTACTGATGCTCGTGATTGGAGTAGCTACCACGAAGGAGCTGAAATAGTAACCGTCCAAACATACTGTTGATTGTACGGATATGCAAGGAACCGGTGCCTCCGGTTTCGTTTAGACCCAGAGCGGACTTGTAAATGGACTGTGTGTCTGACATTGGATTTTGTTCTGTGCTGATTGATCTCTGTTAAATATATATCTGTTTAGCGACGGAGAATTTATTCTCTTGCTTAACGCCCTTCTCTGAGACGTACGAGCTCAGAGGTTATGTATTGATAGAAATCAGTCACATGGAGTGGATTGCCTGTGTGGCACGCCTAAGTGGCATATGATCAAGGCTTCTGTTGCAAAGCAAAGTCTTGTGGTTGATGATCAAAGCATGGTCTGTGTGATGTAGCTTTGTGTATAACGTGAATTCGCGAGCCTCACACCCCGGTATGAGTCAAAAACGGGAGACAGACCGCAAGGAGAGCACGACGTTTCTTTCTAGCTAAGGTGGTGTCAGTGACCTACTAGCCCTGACATTATATATACTTTTCACCTGTGTGGTTGTTGGAATGCGAGGCGCCTCGATTATAGGTCTGTAAGGACCGGGAAACGTGTGTTCAGGAATTGCCAATCCTCAAAAGTTAGAGAGGACCGACCCAGCCGATTCCAAGGATCATAGTGGGGTCCTGGGACATTTGCTAGAGTGTCTCGAATCGGAGAGGATCTTGCCCCTTGCCTCGACTCATGAAGGAATCCAATTTCCAATACGAAATATGCGAGTGTGATTGTATTACTAGTATGGCGACATGATATATGGTACCCATGCCGTCTAGGATTGATATTTATGTTGGAATTTGCTTTTAAAACATATATGCACTAGTAATAATATCGAACACTTTTGTTTTATAAGTATGAAGCATTTTTGGCATTATAAGGTAAAACTCTATCCTCCGGCTTGCGTTGCATTGTGTGATGGGACCTGAGTCTTATAATGGCTTCATTTTATAAAAAGCATTGCGATGATTTAATCATTTACTTTATTTCATGCACTAGCACTCATGGGAGTAAACCCGTTCCGCGAAAGTGACATGGTCCTTTGATTTGCCTTCTTATTGCTGTTAATAAGTTAAGTAGATTTCTCATACCAGTCCCATGACTGACTCGTAGTTTGTTTCACCTTGCAAACTCGGGTGCCCTCATTTTCACACGGGCAGCCTAGTTATAGGTTTCTGACGCACTTTTGGCTCGTGGCGAGGCTTGACTACACCGTGCTGACTTTGGTTTTCTCCGCCATTATTGTATCTATATTATGATTCCGCTTTTGGCGATGTAGACTGATATTTATTTTGTGTACTCTTTATGTACGATTCCGCCTCAGGCGATGGTGACTGATTATGTATCATTATGCACTAAGTTGTATCCTGTACTGTCCTCTCTGATGTGATGATATCTATATGATTCCGCTGTCATATGTGTGTAAATTATTCTATTTTCTATTTATGTTATTATCTGTGATCTGCTAATGATGGTTAATGTTTATATTCCAATGATTATCCTTAACACCGTGTCACAGGGTTTTGGGATCGTCACAGCTGGTATCAGAGCTTTGGTTAACCTTAGTTCTGGAGTCTAACACATTAAACACTTCGTCAAAATAGAATCAGTAGTATTCTAAGGCGAGTAGCTCATTAGAGATAGGACTAGTAAAGTCTTAGAATGAGCCGAGCAGAATTGGAAAAACAATTTGATCAGTCCATCGTTATCTTTCCGTAAATTTTCTGCTTAACCATGCAATAAACTATCATTTCTGTTAGCTGACCCTTTTCTTGCTTATACAGAATTTGAAAAATGGCAACCAGAGCAGCCGCCGCTAGAGGAGGCCGTGCCGGCCGTGGCAGAGGACGGGGAGAAGGCCCAGTTGAAGAAGGACCTTTGATACAACCTCCGGCCGCTCAATACTTCGTGCTGGACCGTGTAGCTAAGAGATATAAAAACCTAGGAGGCAAGACCTTCTCGGGAACTGGCACAGTAATAGAGGCCTTTGCATGGCTTAAAACATGCGAGAAAATTCTAGAAGGCCTAAGGCTTGGAGACCAAGATAAAGCTATTATGGGCGCCTGGATTATGCAGAAACAAGCTGAACTATGGTGGGAATCTCTCACCGCCGGGAATAGAGAAGCTGGAAGAACATGGGATGGATTCAAAGAACTCTCCAAGGAGAAATATGTCCCAGAACAAGCACTAGAACGAATGCACGATGACTTTGCCAACCTCCAGCAGGGGGATCTTTCCGTGCAAGATTATCTGAATAAATTTATACTGTTGTCGCCCTATGCTCCGGAGCTCGTCGCCACTGCAAAGTCCAAAAATAAGAGGTTTATCCTTGGGCTAAAGCGACAGTATCATTGTAGAGCCACGGCCCATGTCAAGTTGGAATTTCATGAATTGGTGGAAATGACATGCAACTACGAAGACCTTGACCAAAGGCATCTAGAGCAGGATCGCGCTAGAAGCCAAGCCGGGAACAAACGCAAGCCTACTGCGAATCAAGCTGAGTCAAGCCAAGCAGCATCCTCAAAACCTCAGACAGGCAAGCCGCCAAGAGGAAGCTGCTATAACTGTGGCAAAATGGGGCACTTCTCTAATGTTTTCACAGCCCCGAAGAGGCAGAAGACAAATTCACAAGGTTCAAGCCAGGGTTCTCAGAACCCTCGCTCTTTCTTTAATTGCCGCATGACAGATCATCTAGTCAAAGACTGTTCTTTGCTGAAGAAGGCCACAGTAGCTCACGTGTATGACGGGTCGAGCCCGCCAGCTGCTTCCGATGGAGCAGGTAAACCCGATGTTTTGGGAGGTACCCTTACAATTAAAAATATTCTTGTTTCCGTATTGTTTGACACGGGTGCGTCACGTAGTTTTATTGCTAGGACTCAATGCACAAATTAAAGTTAAAACAGCGACAGCTCAAAGAATCGGTTGAAGTACATAATCCGATAGGAGGATCTCTCATTCTCAGTTCATATTGTAAAGTACCTGCTTCTTTTTCTCGATACAAGTTTCCCTTTGATTTAATCATCATGGATTCTCCTGAATTTGATATCATTCTCGGGATGGATTGGTTAACGAAATACGAAGCTGAGGTAATTGTGCGGAAAGAATCGTTAAAATTCGAACGAAGCATGGATATATTACGATACCATGTCATGGTTCGAATCCAAAAAGAGAATAATTTTGGTCGGCGTTAGAAGTTATCCCCACTTCCGTGGAAAAGATTCTGATTGTTAGAAACTATGCGGATGTGTTTGAGGAAGTTGAAAACTTACCTCCGCAAAGGGAAATAGAATTCAGAATCGATCTAATTCCCAATGCCAGACCAGTGGTGCATCCAATTCGCAGAATGACTCCGAAGGAAAAAGAAGAATTAGGCGATCAAACTCGTCAACTGTTATGGAAGGGTCTAATCAGACCTAGCTTTTCTAATTGGGGTGCAGCTGTTGTGTTTGTCCTAAATTCAGACGGTACTCTTCGATTATGCGTTGATTACCGAGACCTCAATAAATAGACGCTCAAAAACAAATATCCATTACCCCGCATCGATGATTTGCTAGACCTATTGAATGGGGCGAAAGTATTTTCCCGAATGGACCTAGCTACAGGTTTTCATCAGTTGAGAATAGCAGAGGAGTGTGTTCCTTTGACAGCTTTCAGAGGTCCAGACATATTTTATGAATGGTTAGTAATGCCGTTCGGCCTGTGCAACGCTCCAGCATACTTTATCGATCTAATGAATAGAGTGTTTAGGGGAGTTCTGAATAAATTTGTCCTCGTATTCATCGATGATATTTTAATCTACTCCAAATCAAAACCCGAGCATGAAAAGCACTTAGAACAAGTATTGGAGATTCTAAGAAAGAACGTCTTCAAAGCCAAATTCTCTAAATGTGTCTTCTGTCAAGAAGAAGTCAAGTTTCTTGGCCATGTCGTGTCAGAGAAAGGGATTTCTGCAGACCCAAGCAAAATAACAGCGATTCAAGACTAGAAACAACCCACTACTCCCACAGAGGTTAGAAGTTATATGTGGTTGGCTAGTTATTATCGAAAGTTCGTTAAGGATTTTTCGAAGATATCCGGTCCGTTAACGAAGCTCACGAAGAAGCATGAGAAGTTTAAGTGGACTTCCGACTGTGAAGAAGCTTTCCAGGAATTGAAATCGAAACTGACGACTGCTCCATTGTTAACCATTATTGATGGCAATCAGGATTTAACAGTTTGGACAGATGCTTCTATTAGAGGTCTTGGTGCAGTGTTAATGCAAAGAGGCCAAGTAGTCGCTTATGCAAGCCGCCAACTGAAACCGCATGAGAAGAATTATATGACTCATGATCTTGAGTTGCTAGCTATCGTTTTTGCATTGAAAATCTGGAGGCATTATTTATTGGGCGAGAAATTTATACTGTACACATATCATCAATCATTGAAGTATTTATACACCCAGAAAGATCTGAATTTGAGACAGCAGCATTGGCTAGAATTTCTTGCAGCGTATGATCTTGATATCCTGTATACGCCGGGGAAGGCTAACATTGTAGCGGATGCGCTTAGTAGAAAAACCGCAATCATTGCCAATCTTATAATTACACCTGGCTTGATTGATAAAATATGTGCTCTCCAGAGGAATGATTATTTCATTCAAAGGATCAGAGGGAGAATCCAGAAGGGAGAGCCCTCAAGTTTTCAGGTAGATAAAGAAGAAGTTCTGAGACTGAATGGGAGAATATGTGTTCCCAACATCCCTGAGCTCAAAATAGAAGTGCTAGACGAAGGCCATAAATCCAAATTTTGCATCCATCCTGGTGTGAGTAAAATGTACCACGATATCAAACACACTTTCTGGTGGAGGGCAATGAAAAGGGATATTTCTTTGTATGTTAGCAGATGCCCTACTTGTCAATTGGTCAAGAGCGAATAACAGAAGCTAGCTGGACTGTTGCAACCATTGGAAGTCCCAGGTTGGAAATGGGAACAGATTTCCATGGATTTCATAGATGGCTTGCCGCGAACCAGGAAAGGTAATGACAGCATTTGGGTAATCGTAGATCGCTTCACGAAGACTGCCCATTTTATACCTGTCAGATCCAATAGAACCGCTCAAAATCTAGCACAGATATATTTCAAAGAAATCGTTAAGCTGCATAGAATTCCCATTAGTATAGTCAGTGATAGAGACCCGATATTTGCTAGCAAATTCTGGGAGGCTTTCCAGACAGAATTGGGAACGAAACTGAATATGAGCACCGCTTATCACCCTCAAACAGATGGCCAAACTGAGCGGGTGGATAGAATTCTAGAAGATTTATTGCGGGCTTGTATAATTGATTTTGGTGGGTCATGGGAAGATCACTTGCAATTGGCAGAATTCTCATATAAAAATAGCTATCAAGCAAGTTTGAGGATGTCGCCATTTGAAGCATTATATGGCAGACCATGCAGATCTCCAGCATGTTGGGTAGAACCTGGCAATAGACTTGTGTTAGGACCCGATATGATTAGAGAAGCATCTGATAAAGTCGACTTCATCAAAAAGCGATTGAGAACCGCCCAAAGCCGATAGAAAGGTTATGCAGATTCTAGAAGAAGAGATTTGACATTTGCTGTTGGTGATCATGTTTATTTGAAAGTTTCTCCGATGAGAGGAGTAATCAGATTTGGAAAAACTGGGAAGTTGGCACCGAGATTTATTGGTCCCTTTCCTATACTCGAACGAATTGGAACTCTTGCTTATAGGGTTCAATTACCAGATTGGTTGCCTGGAGTGCACGATGTGTTTCACGTATCTCAACTTAGAAGACATGTGCATGATTGTTGAAGAAGCAGCGCAACAGGATATAGACATAATTCCAGAATTAGCACTCAGAAGAGAGCCATTAAAGATTGTTGGCAAAGAAACTAGAGAACTAAGAAGCAAAAAGGTTCATTTAGTTAAAGTGCCGTGGAGCAGTGATCCTAGAGACTGTACTTGGGAGACTGAGGAAAGCATTAAGCAAGCTTACCCCAAATGCAGAGTGGACATCTCTGACTAACTCTGGTGCAAGGTACCTTTACAATACTTTGCATTTACATTTTGTTTCCTACTTTACTATTGTTTCCTTTTCGAGGACGAAAAGTTTTAAGTGGGGGAGATTGTAATAACCCGGAAAATATGGGCCAATTTAAAAAATCTTAAACTGGTCATTTCAAAGGAATTTGAACAATTGAAATAGAATATTTCAATAAAATAGTGAATTAGAAATAGTGAGTCAGATTGAAAATTTGAATTCAAACATTGACTGACTATGCAGGGTGGAAAATATAACGGATTTTAGTGAAACCAAAAATATTTAAATCTGTTTATCAATACCTTTCTAACGAATCTGAAAAATCGAAGTTTCATAACGGGAATCAAAAGTTATGGCCGAATGAATTTTCAGAAAGGTCGCTATATAGAATATATAGCCCTGGAAAATTGATATTTTGCAAACGACCTCGGAATTTGACGAAACCACTTTTGTTGGGTCCGGGATGTCAAATTATTGCTAGGTTTCAAATTTCATAATTTTTTAAGCTAGTATGTGAGCGTGGCAAAATAAAATATGTTTGGTCAATTTCTGTTAAATTGGATCAACTAGAAAATGGCCATTTTTTGAAACGATCTCAGAATTCGACAAAACTTGTTTTGTTGGGACCGTAGCGTCAAAACATAGCTTGATTTATTTTTCTGGAATTTTTCGAATCAGTTTGTGGCCCTGGCAAATTGAAATGTACGTTCAGAGTTAAACATTAAATGTTTATACTTTAATTTGAAAAATAACTGACTGTAACAGTCGAATTGGCCAACGAAACATATCCCATTGTGTCCGGGATGGGGGTATTTAGCTAGTGGCGACAGTCGTTGGGTTTGAATTGGGGTTCGTATGGGAAAACCCTAATTTTTCGAATAATATATATATTGGCCAATCAGAATTTTTCTTTCGTAAATTAAAATAATAAAAAAACCCCACTTCCTTCCAAATGAACGGCGAAACCCGTTCCAAACTTCCCCGACCGATCGCCGCCACCTCAGCCTCCTATCGCCGTCGCCACCACCCAGAATCGAACCGCCTCCTCCTCCTCTTCAAATCCGACCAACCCTCACCTCCCCTCGACCACCGTATCGCCTGAATCAGGCCCAGGAAGTCGCCGACTTCCTAGCGCCGCCCTGATCGCCACCGACCACCGAGCCATCCCAAACCGCCACCGACAGGACCGCCTCTCCTTCCTCTTCCACGTCAGCACCCCCGATCGTCCCCACGTGCCACGGATTTCACAAAAACCGCAACCCTAGTTTAGAACCACTTAGAAAGGTGAGTACTTTTTGATGTCTGCACTTTGAAAAATCATATCTTTTTGGTGTTGACAAAATTCGATGAAACAGGAAACATCGGGACCGCAAGGAAGCACTCTACCAGATAGAAGAAGCCGCTGATTTTTCTGAGTCATCTACGATTTTTAGCACTCCGAAAACCAATGTGAGAAATCTAAATTAAAAGAATTTGAATGGAAAATGTCGTGTATAAATTATATAAGCAAAATATAAATTACACAAGTGTTGTATACCTCATGTACATGCGTCGTGTAAGTTATATAAGCGAAGTATGAATTATACATGCAAAGAATAATTGATATATGTGTTGAAATGCAAGTGAAATATAGAAATTATAATATATATATATATATATATATATATACATACTCCCCTCGTCCACAAACCATGGACGATATTTATTGTTGTGAATTGGTGTGAAATATTGGATGAAAAATGCGAATGGTTGGATAATTGTTTGTGGTTGATATTGTTTGGTTGTGGTTGAAAAATACCCATTGGTGATTGAAATGAATTGGAAATATTTGTGGAAATAAAAATAAAACATGCCGCCTGCATGCGAATTAGATGCATGAATCCCCATTGTCAAAAGCCGCGAGGTTTTAAGGTAGAACGAGGAGCCGTACTAGGGACGGTGCCGGTTTTAACTACCCTGTCGTTATGCTGTCGAAATTTTGAATAATATCCATGTGTTAGAATTATTTTCATATGTTGAAATTATCTTCATGCGTTGAAACTAAAGCCATATGCTGAAACTATATCCATGTGTGGAAATGTTCATGTGTTGAAAAGTGATGTGTGAAAATTAAATTCATTTGTGAGTGAATGAAGAGTTTAAACAATAAAAATCACATTTTTATAATATATATGAAGTATGTAAAATATTCGCCTTATATATAAATAGTTTCAACAATAGAAAATTCCATCTTTCTTATATGAACAACATAAATAAAATATCCATGTGTGGAAATGCTCATGTGTTGAGAAGTGTGTGTAGTGGAAAAGTTCATGTGTTGAATAAAAAGGTCGAACAATAAAAATTACATTTTTACTGAAACTATGAAGTGTTGGAAACATCATTTGTCAAATAAATATTTTAAATGATAAAAATATAATTTTTATCATATATGTGATATGCTAAAGATATGCGAGCGTTGAAATAAATATTTGTGAAGAAATATTATTTTAACATGCATAGGAACTAAATAGAATAGTCATGTGTTGAAATGTATTTTAGTTCGCCAAAATTATCATCTTTGAAATGTGAAGTGTTAAAAATAGCCACTTGTTCAAGTAAATACGCATGAGTTGAAATATACATTAATTAGCTAATGATATGATTTTAGCCTATGCATGCAACATTAGAATGAATGGTGTTTTTAAACCAAAGTAAATCAAATATGAAGTTGAATGGAAATTGATAAGTGATAAAAATTGTATATATGTACATGCATATTTATTGAACAGGTTATAGCAAAGGGGCTAGAGAAGAGGAATAAAATTTTGTGCCCGACAAATAGGTACACATTTACTGTTTTGTTTGGGTGATGATTTTATGAGCCTGTTGGCTAGCCGCTTGGCTTTTTCTTTTTCTTTTTGACATGAGATGCCCGTATGGCTATTTGGGAATTTTCCCAGCCCCTCTCGTACAAAGGAGGTTATGGCGAAATTTTCCAAAATTTAAAGGCGTTAGTGAAATAATTGAAGTGAAAACGATATAGGAATTTTTGAATGAACTATATTTATATAAATATAAATAAAATTAAAACGAAACGTGGCCGTGCAGTTCGTGTTTTGAAACCGTGATTTCAAATGACTAGTGCGGGAAATCCGACCATTGGATTTTCCCGAAACCGCAACCGTTGGGTTCGCCTTGGAAATATCTTTCCAACGGCACCAACTTTGTGAAGATCCGACGGTTGGATTGTCTGGAATGTTTAATTCAAATCTGAAGAAAAACAGCACCAGAAACGATTATATTTATATTTATATAAATATAATTAAATTAAATCGAATAACGACGCTGCAGTTCATAAATTGAAATCGTAACTTCAAATGGCTAGTGTGGAAGATCCGACCGTCGGATTTACCCAAAAACTAAAACCGTTGGATTCGTTTTGAAACGACCTTCCTAATGATATAAAATTTGTGAAGATCCAACGGTTAGATTTTCAGATAAGTGTAAAACAAATTTGGTGAAAAACCGCGCCAATGCATCGGCATGACCTGAAACGTCGTTTAATTAAATATGGCCGTTTTAAATTAAATAAAAATGGCGATATATCGTTATAAAATACTATTGACGATATAGAATGGAAATAAACCAATTTCGTTGTGTTTGCTTGATATGTGATGGTTGAATGTATTTAACATGAGAATTATAACTAAAGAACTGAAATGTGAATGTTGAATAGTCCAACCATGTGATTAATTGATTTGAAAATCTAAATATACCTGGGCTGTTTGAAAAGGCCGAGTACATCTCATTTCAAATAATCGATCGACGTTGAGAAGTCGAATAGTCGAAGACGGTTGAAGACCGACGATCTTCACATTGGATGGATGGTGTTAGACCAAAAAATGGTCCTAACACCCAATTGATAATGTTTTGTAGAGAATAATGAGGAATCATGAACAAAAAGCAAGAAAAATCAATCAACACACGGAATTTATAGTGGTTCGGCGTTAACAAGCCTACATCCACTTCATAGCTTCTCAATTCATTCAGAAATTACAAATACAATGAGTATTGACGCTCAAGCACTCGATTACAATGAATAATACTCTCCGAATTCATTGATTTTATTAAAGAGGATGAAGGTTCTTCGTTGGTAGCCATGGCCGAAATAGATAGAGCTTCCTTGAGGCCAAAAAGTCCCCTTCAATGATGTGTTGTATGTGTATTTATAGGTAGAAATTCGGTTAGGGTTGAGTGGCCACGTGGCAGCTTCAGAGTAAATCTCGGAAGTAGTGGAGAACATGGGGAAATGGTCTTTAACTGCCCAGAATTCGGTTAGGGGTAGAGACCCGATCCAGTTGGCCCGATCTGGATAACCCGATCCGGATGACCCGATCCGGTTTACCCGATCCGGTTTGGTTGGTCAGAAATATTCGCTTTAGCTTGATCCGAAATGGTGGAATCCAACCCGAAGCTTATGTGCACAGAAATACGAGTTTTCCCATCCTTCGTTACTTCGTCCAAGCAGATGTCGATCTCTGGCAGTTCATACTCAAGCCCTGAGTGGCCTTCCTGAAAGAGTTCTTCGGCTTTGGATAGTCTGGTCACAAAGCAGGCTAACATTTTGCCCCTAAAGTACATCTTGTTGCAAATAAGATGTGCTTTGAATAATTCGAGATGAATCTTTTTGGATCTTTTTCTGTATAAATGGCTTGTCATATGCCGCATTGCTTCCGTTGATGCTTATCGGGCCAAATTTCATGGCTAGAGTGGTCAAGATGATCAAGTAATCGTTTAGACTTCGTCGAATCAAGAGGTAGAATTCCTTCATCATAGGTCATGCGGTATGTTTGGCTCCCGTGTGAGATCGTACATGTAAAAGTTGATGCCAAACGACGCCATCTTCCTAACAAGTCAAGTGCATTACTAAGCTAAGATTTCTTTAATGTATAAGTCAATGTATACAATAGCCGTCCAAGTCATAGTATGGTGTCAGAATCTTCGTATCTTGAGCTAGCACCTGGACCGTTCGGATAGAGCGCATCAGAGTCGGCATATGAATTTGTCATTTTTGTTTGGATTTGGACTATGTCGATATCAGGATATTAATCTAGGACTCCACGATTGCATCTAATCGTAATAATAGTGCATCCGAAAGCCATGATCACTTCAGATTGTTTTATAGTCCCATGATCACATACGAGCCAGTACGAGATGTTGTTGAAAACATGCAAGCCAATAGCTGGTAGGATTATCACAATTGTAAGGCAGCAGAGGAGTTCATCATACTCTCCATTTGATGCAGTTGCAGATCAAGTCTTTGAATTCTTGCTTGATCCGTAATTTCGCTCACTTGGATGGTCGGGATGAATCACGTCATATTCTAAAGATATAATGTATATGTTCTGAATCATGCATTGAGTCAGGGTCATGTTTAAAGTCAATCTGTCGGTTGAAGTTGATGTTCCTAGCATTAGTGGAGGACGAGCGAAGTCAGTGCTTATGTCCCCAGCATTGTTGGGGGTTTTGATAGGTCAATCGGACATCCAATCTTTTAGCCTTTATACTTTTTTCTGCCGCATCGGGTTAGATATGTAGGTTCAACAATCTTAGTCACCCTGTGTCGTTATGTGCACATTCCCAAGTCATCAAGGGTTGGTTGTAAGGACCCGTGACTTCCCCGTGAGGGAAAGAGCGGATACTTTGAGAACAACACACAAACGAACGCAGACGGAAGAATATTTCATTGCTATTACAACAATTCCATCAGATACAAGAATATACAGAGTATAAATGAATAAATTACATTCGATAAATATCAGAGATTACAACAAATTACATAGCAGCGGAAAATAATACAAAGCACAAGTGAAGGTGATATACTGATACAGATCTTTCCGGATATCATTCCAGCTGTAAACCCGGATCCTGTGAATATAAATCTGCAAAACCAAAACTACTAGCTGCCCGTGCGGAAAATAGGGGCACCCAGAGTTTAGGTTAAAACAATAAACTCCAGGTCAGTCATGTGACTGGTGTGAGAACTAAAACAGTTATTAAAACTTTACTTTAAAAGAGAGTAATTCAAGGGACCACACCGTATAACACGGAACGGGTTTCCTCCCTAGAATACCAGTGCATAGAATAAACAGCGCGATGCTTTTTCGAAAAATGAAGCTATTATAAGACCCAGGTCCCATCACACAATGCAACGCAAGCCGGAGGATAGGGTTTTCCCTTATAATAGCCAAACATGCTTGATACGTTTAAAACAAATCATTTGATACTATAATAAGTGTATAGTGTCAAAACAATTTCAATCATAAATATAAATCATAGACGGCATAGCATCCCATGCTACTATGTCGCCATACTAGGCTCTATAAATAAAGCCGCAATACACATATTGGAAATTGGATTTCCGTCATGAGTCGAGGCAAGGGGCAAGCTCCTCTCCGCGTTCGAGACACTCTATCAAATGTCCCAGGGTTACGCACTCTGGGCAACCCCTGGATCTTCAGGGCCGGTCCTCACTTACGTTAGAGGATTGGAAATTCCTGAACACACGTTTCCCGGTCCTTACAGACCAATAATCGAGGCGCTTCGCATTCCAACAACCACAAAGGTGAAAAGTATATAAATGTCAGGGCTGGTAAGTCACTGACACCACCAAAGCTAGAAAGAAACGTCGTGCTCTCCCTGTAGTCCGTATCCCGTTTTTAACTCATACCGAGGTGTGAGGCTCGCGAATTCACGTTATACACAAAGCTGCCACGTAGGCCATGCTTTGATCATCAACCACAAGACTCTGCTTTTCAACAAAAGCCTTGATCATTGCATATTAGCGTGCCACACAGGCAATTCATGCTATGCGACTGATGTCCATCGATATACAACCTCTGAGCTCGTACGTCTCAGAGAAGGGCGTTAAGCAAAAGAAATAAATTCTCCACCGCCAAACAGATGTATATTTAATAGAAATCAATCGACACAGAATAAAATCCAATGTCAGACACACAATCCATTTACAAGTCCGTTCTGGGTCTGAATGAAACCGGAGGCACTTTCCTCGCATATCCATCCATCTCCAAGTACGTCTGGACGACCACTAACTATTTCCATCCTCTTGGGTGTACAGCCCAATCAGGAACGTCAGTAATAATCCAAACGACGTGAAAACTTCCGGTCTTTGACCACCGTCTTCATCTTCGACTTCTCGTCGAATCGGTTATTCAGAATGGGTATAAACCCGGCCTTTCCGAACAACCCGCGTATATTAAAAACAAATGTTACACAAACTTAACATACGCCTCATTCCAATTCAGAATATTCTTTTATTCATAAAATCACATTTTTAGGGAAAGGTTCCCATTAATTTTATCCAAGATAAATTTTTAAAATTTATCCTTTAATCATCCTTTTGATGTTGTTTCAAACCAAATTATGGTTTTCTGAACTAGTCGAGATTAGCGAACCACACCGAAGTAATTATTTATTTTATTCCCCAATCCCAACCTATTCATCCCATGAAGCAAAACTGGTGATACTCCATATTTAACACCATGGTGTTATCGGTAAAATTAATTACCATTTCACGTTCAAATCTAATTAAAGATTTAACTATCGCTTTGGAGCAAAACTGGCGATACCCCATTCTCGCTCATTTCTAAATTGGATAATTTAGAGTATAGATTTACATTTCAATCTAATTGCAGATTCGTTAAAACTCCTCTTACTGGGTTAAAGAACTAGGTGTTATTTAAAACACAGTTCACGACAAACCCAAATCACATTCTATTTATCATCGGGTTAAAGAACTAGGGTTGTTTAAAACACAGTTCACGATAAACCCACAAATCAATTCTAGTTCAATTCAAATCAAATATATTAGGAATTCCGATTATTTAAAACCCCTTTTTAAATCTAATTTATTTATTTAAAAAATAAAAACCCGGGTTTTAAATTGAGTTCAAACTAGTTCATTTTGATAAAAATCAATTTTTATCTTTTCAAATATGGAGTTTTTCATTCCAATTTTTCCCAAATCATTTCTTATGATTTTACACAAATTATTGATATTTTTAATAATTTTTTCAAGGCCCGTACAGTCGATTTCCAACAATGGCCATCGAACTGCACTTACATCGACCTTTTTTGAATTTGATTTGGACGTATCTCCAAATCCAACCGATAGATTTTGAATTTCAAATATTTGTTAGAAAGATCTTTTCGATACGAACCCAACGGTTCCGGTTTTAGGAGAATCCGACGGTCGGATCTCCCGTAATGTCCGTTTGAAATAAATGGTCGAAATTCGCGAACTGTCGCGGCCCTGCGCGTTCTATTCAGGCCATTATATTATATATATAATATATATTTCGTCGATTTCTATTTAAAACGAATTTTATAAATCGTTTTAAATTTGTTTCAAAAACAATTTCAACTTCCATCTCAATTCAAATCAAAATTGAATCTTTCCTTATAAATTCGTTTTAAAATTCATTTCTATTCAATTCAAATTTCAATTCAATTTGAATTCATTTCCCTTCGTTTTAAATTCAATTCGAATTCGTTTTCAATTCAATTCATTTCAAAGTGGTTTTCTATTCGATTCAATTCAACTTGGTTTTCTATTTGATTCAAATTCGTTATATATTTGATTCAAATTCGTTATATATTCAATTGAAATCAAATTCGTTATATATTCAATTGAAATCAAATTCGCTTTCTATTCAATTCATTTCGAAATCGTTTTATATTCTATTCATTTCGAAATCGTTTTCAATTCAATTCATTTCGAAATCGTTTTCAATTCAATTCATTTCGAAATCGTTTTCAATTCAATTCATTTCGAAATCGTTTTCAATTCAATTCATTTCAAAATATGCGATTTCGAAATCGTTTTATATTCTATTCATTTCGAAATCGTTTTCAATTCAATTCATTTCTATTCAATTCAAATTTCAATTCAATTTATTTTTAAAATGAGTAAAATCGATATAAATATCGTTCACGTCAAAATGGCGTCAATCTAATCAACACGGCTTAATATATTTTCATTTTCAAATATTCTATTTCAAATATTTCTTTTTCAAATATTTCTGTTTCAAATATTTCGTTTTCAAATATTTCTATTTCAAATATTTCGTTCAACACATGACTAATCTCAACGGATGAGTACGGTCAACACATGAACATTTATTTTATATTGATAAAGATGTAAATTTTATTATAAAAATATTTTGTTCAACACATGACTAATCTCAACGGATGAGTACAGTCAACACATGAACATTTATTTTATATATTCTTTATTTTCTAAATTGGAATGAGGCCAAATCAATCACCATACAATGTTAATTATATGGATTTTCATACATTTCACGTATATAATAGCATTGAAAAATAATCAACCATCAACCAAAGTGCACTACACTGTATAAGCATCAAATATAGATATCTAACGCTTATAACAGCCTGTCAATCAATCGATCGACATATTTAATCCATCAGGATGAGTGAACTTCAAATTTCATCCCAACACCCGTGTGGGGTTTCAAACAATCAAACACAGATTTTATTTGTGCAGTTGGGCGATGTGTAAAATTTATCGACCCAATCAATATCAGTCAAATCAGTGTATATAAACAAATCGGCCGATTTGTTTATAAATATTTATTTATTCACTTTCACGTTAAAAATTATATTTTTTAACGATAAAATATTTTGTTTCAACACATGAATTTCTATTCAGTTCATTAAAAAAATAAAAATGATATTTTTATTTTTCTAACATATTTTTAGAAAATTTCGGCGGCATAACGGCACGATACTAGAAACGGGACGAGGCCTAGCCTTATCCCTGGTCTAGTGAAGGCCCACGCCATTCACACATCAATCAAATCCATTCATTTCACCAAACAATTCAATTTCAATCCAATAATCTAACTAATTTTTGCAATCAAACAAACAAGTCCATGGTCTGTGGACGATTGTGTCGGGTGCTACTAAGCACCGTCTGCATCCTAGTATATATATATAACTAGAAAAAGGAATTTTTGAGTCAGGAGTTCTCACCAATTGCTATCCAATACCATGACTCTTCATAGATAGAAATCTTCATCGTTATCGCATCTTTGTCACCTTCGTTGCCCGTATTCACTACATATATAAAAATCACACATTTTTATATTTTGATGTCTTTAAAATAAAAATCACATTTTTATTTGTTCACTTTCAATTTGAAAATCATATTTTTATAATCGCTTCATATATTTAAAAATCGAATTTTCACTTCGCTATTCAATATGTAAAAATCGAATTTTTACTATGCTATTCAATATATAAAAATCGAATTTTCACCATGCTATTCAATATATAAAAATCGAATTTTTACCATGCTATTCAATATATAAAAATCGAATTTTCACCATGCTATTCAATATATAAAAATCGAATTTTCACTATGCTATTCAGTATATAAAAATCGAATTTTTACCATGCTATTCAATATATAAAAATCGAATTTTTACCATGCTATTCAATATATAAAAATCGAATTTTTACTATAACGCTATAAGGATAAAATTCTATTTTTACATTGCTACTATATAGATAAAAATCATATTTTTACATCTATGTTCATATAGTAAAGACTATATTTTTATCACGCTATTCTTCATATAAAGATTTCGCCTTTTCAAAAATAAATATTTCGCCTTTTCAAATATGAAGTTTTCGCCTTTTCTAATATTAAAAATCCGAACTTTACGAAAGCAAAAATCCTATTTTTTCTCTAAAAATATACTCTTTCCTATTTAAGCAAAAATCATATTTCTACATCTTCTATATAGTAAAGATTATATTTTTAATACTTTAAAAATGTAAAAATCATATTTTTATCACTTTAAAAATATAAAAATCATATTCTTACACCTTCTATATAATAAAAATTCCGTCTTTTTTAATTAAAAGGTTTCGCCTTTTCTATTTTAAAAATCTAATCTATTTCATTTTAAAAAAGAATCTAATCTATTTCATTTTAAAAAAGAATCTAATCTATTTTCCTATAAAAAAAAACCCATTACTAAGCTAAGAAGTAAACAAACAAAAGAAAAAAACAAAAAAAATAAAAAAAAACTTACAGCGCTCGAGGGGGGGGAGCGTCGCTGGGATGGTCGGAGCATCGGGTGAGGGGGTCCGGAGTTGGTGAACGGCGGCGCTGGGGCTCAGGGCGCGGCGGTAGGCTATGGAGGAGGGTGCGGTTCTGGTTTTAGGGTGGCTCGAGTTCACGTCTAGGGGTGGTGGAGCGGAAATCGAGGGGAGGGAGGGAGCTGGAGGATCGTCGGCGAGATCTGGGGCGTGCGGCGACGGGTGGCGGTGGTCCGATGTGGGAGGCGGCGGCTCCCTGGGCGCGGCGGCGGCTTCTGCGCCCCTCCTTTTTTTTTTTTTTTTTTTTTCTGAAAAAAATGATTTTGAACAGGGGGGGGCAGAGAAATAGAGAGGGTGAGGAGAGAGATTTAATTTTTAATTTATTTAATTAATTTATTTTCAAAAAGTTGACTTTTACATACGACCTCGAAATCGAACCCACCGCCTGTCGTCCCTAGCGTTTTACCCCCATTCCGAACACAATGGGATATGTATCGTAGGCTGATTCCGCTGTTACAATCAGTTTCCGTTAAATTTACATTTAAATCACTATATTGAATTTTAAACGTACATTTCAAATTACCGGGGTCACATACTAACTAGAAAATTTACAGAAAAATATTTTCTAGCTTCGTATTGACTATACGGTCCTAACAAAACTAGTTTCGTCGAATTCTGAGACCGTTGGAAAAATGGCCAATTTCCAGTCGATTAAAATCAACTGAAACTGGTCAAACGCGTTTTCCTTTGCCACTTTCACATATTGATTCGACAAATTATGTAATTTGGAATCTAGCAATAATTTAACATCACGGACCCAACAAAAGTGGTTTCGTCGAAATCCGAGGTCGTTTGCAAAATTCCCATTTTTAAGGGCCTGAATTCCATAGCGACTATTCAGAATTTTCAACTGGACATATCTTTTGATTCCCGCTATGAAATTTTGATTTTTCGGATTCGTTGGAAAGATATTATCAATTTGATCCTATTGTTTTTGGTTTCACTAAAATCCTGATTGTTTTGCACCTGGTATGTTCAATTGAAGTTTGAAATCGAATTATCGAACTACCGCGCCATTTTCAATTCTATTATAATTATATATAATTATTTATATTCTAATGACGACGTATATAATATATACGTCGAATTCTATTCAAAAGAAATTTTCTCGTCGATATTATTTAAAATAATTTATTTTAAATATTCAAAATTCGCTAAAATTGCCAAAATAAAATTTTTAAACTGGCCCAGATTTTCCGGGTTATTACAATCTCCCCCACTTAAAACTTTTCGTCCCCGAAAAGGAACAAAGTCGAAAGTGGTTTGATTAATCAACTCTACGTTCGATCTGGCTTCCATTCTCCAACTTTTCAGTTTCTGAGAATTATCAAATTTTCAAAAATTTGGCTAACACCCTAAATTTTCGAAAAATTTCGCCATAACCTCCCCTGCACCGGGAGCCACGGGAAAATCCTGAAATTGCCATATAGGCCTTTTGATCTCAAAAAGAAAAAGAAAAAGCCAAGCGGCTAGCCAATAGGCTCATAAAATCATCATCACCCAAACAAAACAGTAAATTATGTAGTAAACATGTACCTATTTGTTGGGCAAACAAATTTAATTCTTCGGCTCTAGCCTCCTTGCTATGACCTGTTCAATGTAAGTATATGTATATGCAAGCAAATGCGACCAATATTCAATATAATTCAATATTTGATTCAATCAGGCATAATGGTTCGAAATTAGCAAACAAATAGGCAAACAACACAAACATCTATCAATTAGAGAATTTAACGTTTCAAATTCATAATTTTGATATATATACAAAAATCATGTTTTTGATGCCAATTCTCAACAATGTGTTCTAGCTATATATAAGTTTTGGTTCTCACACCAGTCTAATGGAAATATATAGATATCACACCTTCGAAACACGAACATAAATACTGATGATGCATGTGCTATCATCAGTACCATCTCCGGGCGACTAGAGTGTGATTCTATATCTATCCAATATATTAAAACTTCGAATATACGTTCATGACGCGTATACGCGAAATCTATATATACTCGATTGTCCAAATTCAAAGTAAATAAATATTCAAATAGGTATGAAATGGTTTAAATTTTCAAAACAAAAATTGTTTTCATTTGAAGATATACTCTTCACACTCGTTCTAGGATACTACTGATCCTATCTCTAACGAGTCATTCTAATTGGATATTACTAATCCAATATCTGATGAATTCTTTCGTATGGTTCTAATGTGTCTTGTTCTCGAGCTCTGTAAACCAAAGCTCTGATACCACTGTAAGGACCCATGACTTCCCCGTGAGGGAAAGAGCGGATACTTTGAGAACAACACACAAACAAACGCAGACGGAAGAACATTTCATTGCTATTACAACAATTCCATCAGATACAAGAATATACAGAGTATAAATGAATAAATTACATTCGATAAATATCAGAGATTACAACAAATTACATAGCAGCGGAAAATAATACAAAGCACAACTGAAGGTGATATACGGATACAGAGCTTTCCGGATATCATTCCAGCTGTAAACCCGGATCCTGTGAATATAAATCTGCAAAACCAAAACTACTAGCTGCCCGTGCGGAAAATAGGGGCACCCAGAGTTTAGGTTAAAACAATAAACTCCAGGTCAGTCATGTGACTGGTGTGAGAACTAAAACAGTTATTAAAACTTTACTTTAAAAGAGAGTAATTCAAGGGACCACGCCGTATAACATGGAACGGGTTTCCTCCCTAGAATACCAGTGCATAGAATAAACAGCGCGATGCTTTTTCGAAAAATGAAGCTATTATAAGACCCAGGTCCCATCACACAATGCAACGCAAGCCGAAGGATAGGGTTTTCCCTTATAATAGCCAAACATGCTTGATACGTTTAAAACAAATCATTTGATACTATAATAAGTGTATAGTGTCAAAACAATTTCAATCATAAATATAAATCATAGACGGCATAGCATCCCATGCTACTATGTCGCCATACTAGGCTCTACAAATAAAGCCGCAATACACGTATTGGAAATTGGATTTCTGTCATGAGTCGAGGCAAGGGGCAAGCTCCTCTCCGCGTTCGAGACACTCTAGCAAATGTCCCAGGGTTACGCACTCTGGGCAACCCCTGGATCTTCAGGGCCGGTCCTCACTTACGTTAGAGGATTGGAAATTCCTGAACACAAGTTTCCCGGTCCTTACAGACCTATAATCGAGGCGCCTCGCATTCCAACAACCACAAAGGTGAAAAGTATATAAATGTTAGGGCTGGTAAGTCACTGACACCACCAAAGCTAGAAAGAAACGTCGTGCTCTCCCTGCAGTCCGTATCCCGTTTTTAACTCATACCGAGGTGTGAGGCTCGCGAATTCATGTTATACACAAAGCTGCCACGTAGGCCGTGCTTTGATCATCAACCACAAGACTCTGCTTTTCAACAAAAGCCTTGATCATTGCATATTAGCGTGCCACACATGCAATTCATGCTATACGACTGATGTCCATCGATATACAACCTCTGAGCTCATACGTCTCAGAGAAGGGCGTTAAGCAAAAGAAATAAATTCTCCGCCGCCAAACAGATGTATATTTAATAGAAATCAATCGACACAGAATAAAATCCAATGTCAGACACACAATCCATTTACAAGTCCGTTCTGGGTCTGAACGAAACCGGAGGCACTTTCCTCGCATATCCATCCATCTCCAAGTACGTCTAAACGACCACCAACTATTTCCATCCTCTTGGGTGTACAGCCCAATCAGGATCGTTAGTAATAATCCAAACGATGTGAAGACTTCCGGTCTTTGACCACCGTCTTCATCTTCGAATTCTCGTCGAATCGGTTATTCAGAATGGGTATAAACCCGGCCTTTCCGAACAACCCGCGTATATTAAAAACAAATGTTACACAAACTCAACATATGCCTCATTCCAATTCAGAATATTCTTTTATTCATAAAATCACATTTTTAGGGAAATGTTTCCATTAATTTTATCCAAGATAAATTCTTTAAAATTTACCCTTTAATCATCCTTTTGATGTTGTTTCAAACCAAATTATGGTTTTCTGAACTAGTCGAGATTAGCGAACCACACCGAAGTAATTATTTATTTTATCCCCCAATCCCAACCTATTCATCCCATGAAGCAAAACTGGTGATACTCCATATTTAACACCATGGTGTTATCGGTAAAATTAATTACCATTTCACGTTCAAATCTAATTAAAGATTTAACTATCGCTTTGGAGCAAAACTGGCGATACCCCATTCTCGCTCATTTATAAATTGGATAATTTAGATTATAGATTTACATTTCAATCTAATGGCAGATTCGTTAGAACTCCTCTTACTGGGTTAAAGAACTAGGTGTTATTTAAAACACAGTTCACGACAAACCCAAATCACGTTCTATTTATCATCGGGTTAAAGAACTAGGGTTGTTTAAAACACAGTTCACGATAAACCCACAAATCAATTCTAGTTCAATTCAAATCAAATATATTAGGAATTTCGATTATTTTAAACCCCTTTTTAAATCTAATTTATTTATTTAAAAAATAAAAACCCGGGTTTTAAATTGAGTTCAAACTAGTTCATTTTGATAAAAATCAATTTTTATCTTTTCAAATATGGAGTTTTTCATCCCAATTTTTCCCAAATCATTTCTTATGATTTTACACAAATTATTGATATTTTTAATAATTTTATCAAGGCCCGTACAGTCGATTTCCAACAATGGCCATCGAACTGCACTTACAGCGACCTTTTTCGAATTTGATTTGGTCGTATCTCCAAATCCAACCGTTAGATTTTGAATTTCAAATATTCGTTAGAAAGATCTTTTCGATACGAACCCAACGGTTCCGGTTTTAGGAGAATCCGACAGTCGGATCTCCCGTAATGTCCGTTTGAAATAAATGGTCGAAATTCGCGAACTGCCGCGGCGCGGCGCGTTCTATTCAGGCCATTATATTATATATATAATATATATAATATATATTTCGTCGATTTCTATTTAAAACGAATTTTATAAATCGTTTTAAATTTGTTTCAAAAACAATTTCAACTTCCATCTCAATTCAAATCAAAATTGAATCTTTCCTTATAAATTCGTTTTAAAATTCATTTCTATTCAATTCAAATTTCAATTCAATTTGAATTCATTTCCCTTCGTTTTAAATTCAATTCGAATTCGTTTTCAATTCAATTCATTTCAAAGTGGTTTTCTATTCGATTCAATTCAACTTGGTTTTCTATTTGATTCAAATTCGTTATATATTTGATTCAAATTCGTTATATATTCAATTGAAATCAAATTCGTTATATATTCAATTGAAATCAAATTCGCTTTCTATTCAATTCATTTCGAAATCGTTTTATATTCTATTCATTTCGAAATCGTTTTCAATTCAATTCATTTCGAAATCGTTTTCAATTCAATTCATTTCGAAATCGTTTTCAATTCAATTCATTTCAAAATTTCATTTCAAAATATGCAATTTCAAAATCGTTTTATATTCTATTCATTTCGAAATTGTTTTCAATTCAATTCATTTCTATTCAATTCAAATTTCAATTCAATTTATTTTTAAAATGAGTAAAATCGATATAAATATCGTTCACGTCAAAATGGCGTCAATCTAATCAACACGGCTTAATATATTTTCATTTTCAAATATTCTATTTCAAATATTTCTTTTTCAAATATTTCTGTTTCAAATATTTCGTTTTCAAATATTTCTATTTCAAATATTTCGTTCAACACATGACTAATCTCAACGGATGAGTACGGTCAACACATGAACATTTATTTTATATTGATAAAGATGTAAATTTTATTATAAAAATATTTTGTTCAACACATGACTAATCTCAACGGATGAGTACAGTCAACACATGAACATTTATTTTATATATTCTTTATTTTCTAAATTGGAATGAGGCCAAATCAATCACCATACAATGTTAATTATATGGATTTTCATACATCGCACGTATATAATAGCATTGAAAAATAATCAACCATCAACCAAAGTGCACTACACTGTATAAGCATCAAATATAGATATCTAACGCTTATAACAGCCTGTCAATCAATCGATCGACATATTTAATCCATCAGGATGAGTGAACTTCAAATTTCATCCCAACACCCGTGTGGGGTATCAAACAATCAAACACAGATTTTATTTGTGCAGTTGGGCGATGTGTAAAATTTATCGACCCAATCAATATCAGTCAAATCAGTGTATATAAACAAATCGGCCGATTTGTTTATAAATATTTATTTATTCACTTTCACGTTAAAAATTATATTTTTTTAACGATAAAATATTTTGTTTCAACACATGAATTTCTATTCAGTTCATTAAAAAAATAAAAATGATATTTTTATTTTTCTAACATATTTTTAGAAAATTTCGGCGGCATAACGGCACGATACTAGAAACGGGACGAGGCCTAGCCTTATCCCTGGTCTAGTGAAGGCCCACGCCATTCACACATCAATCAAATCCATTCATTTCACCAAACAATTCAATTTCAATCCAATAATCTAACTAATTTTTGCAATCAAACAAACAAGTCCATGGTCTGTGGACGATTGTGTCGGGTGCTACTAAGCACCGTCTGCATCCTAGTATATATATATAACTAGAAAAAGGAATTTTTGAGTGAGGAGTTCTCACCAATTGCTATCCAATACCACGACTCTTCATTGATAGAAATCTTCATCGTTATCGCATCTTTGTCACCTTCGTTGCCCGTATTCACTACATATATAAAAATCACACATTTTTATATTTTGATGTCTTTTAAATAAAAATCACATTTTTATTTGTTCACTTTCAATTTGAAAATCATATTTTTATAATCGCTTCATATATTTAAAAATCGAATTTTCACTTCGCTATTCAATATGTAAAAATCGAATTTTTACTATGCTATTCAATATATAAAAATCGAATTTTCACCATGCTATTCAATATATAAAAATCGAATTTTTACCATGCTATTCAATATATAAAAATCGAATTTTCACCATGCTATTCAATATATAAAAATCGAATTTTCACTATGCTATTCAATATATAAAAATCGAATTTTTACCATGCTATTCAATATATAAAAATCGAATTTTTACCATGCTATTCAATATATAAAAATCGAATTTTTACTATCACGCTATAAGGATAAAATTCTATTTTTACATTGCTACTATATAGATAAATATCATATTTTTACATCTATGTTCATATAGTAAAGACTATATTTTTATCACGCTATTCTTCATATAAAGATTTCGCCTTTTCAAAAATAAATATTTCGCCTTTTCAAATATGAAGTTTTCGCCTTTTCTAATATTAAAAATCCGAACTTTACGAAAGCAAAAATCCTATTTTTTCTCTAAAAATATACTCTTTCCTATTTAAGCAAAAATCATATTTCTACATCTTCTATATAGTAAAGATTATATTTTTAATACTTTAAAAATATAAAAATCATATTTTTATCACTTTAAAAATATAAAAATCATATTCTTACACCTTCTATATAATAAAAATTCCGTCTTTTTTAATTAAAAGGTTTCGCCTTTTCTATTTTAAAAATCTAATCTATTTCATTTTAAAAAAGAATCTAATCTATTTCATTTTAAAAAAGAATCTAATCTATTTTCCTATAAAAAAAACCCATTACTAAGCTAAGAAGTAAACAAAGAAAAGAAAAAAATAAAAAAAATACTTACAACGCTCGAGGGGGGGGAGCGTCGCTGGGATGGTTGGAGCATCGGGTGAGGGGGTCCGGAGTTGGTGAACGGCGGCGCTGGGGCTCAGGGCGCGGCGGTAGGCTATCGAGGAGGGTGCGGCTCTGGTTTTAGGGTGGCTCGAGTTCACGTCTTGGGGTGGTGGAGCGGAAATCGAGGGGAGGGAGGGAGCTGGAGGATCGTCGGCGAGGTCTGGGGCGTGCGACGATGGGTGGCGGTGGTCCGATGTGGGAGGCGGCGGCTCCCTGGGCGCGGCGGCGGCTGCTGCGCCACTCCTTTCTTTTTTTTTTCCTGAAAAAAATGATTTTGAACATGGGGGGGGGGGGGGGCAGAGAAATAGAGAGGGTGAGGAGAGAGATTTAATTTTTAATTTATTTAATTAATTTATTTTCAAAAAGTTGACTTTTACATACGACCTCGAAATCGAACCCACCGCCTGTCGTCCCTAGCGTTTTACCCCTATTCCGAACACAATGGGATATGTATCGTAGGCTGATTCGGCTGTTACAATCAGTTTCCGTTAAATTTACATTTAAATCACTATATTGAATTTTAAACGTACATTTCAAATTACCGGGGTCACATACTAACTAGAAAATTTACAGAAAAATATTTTCTAGCTTCGTATTGACTATACGGTCCTAACAAAACTAGTTTCGTCGAATTCTGAGACCGTTGGAAAAATGGCCAATTTCAAGTCGATTAAAATCAACTGAAACTGGTCAAACGCGTTTTCCTTTGCCACTTTCACATATTGATTCGAAAAATTATGTAATTTGGAATTTAACATCACGGACCCAACAAAAGTGGTTTCGTCGAAATCCGAGGTCGTTTGCAAAATTCCCATTTTTAAGGGCCTGAATTCCATAGCGACTATTCAGAATTTTCAACTGGACATATCTTTTGATTCCCGCAATGAAATTTTGATTTTTCGGATTCGTTGGAAAGATATTATCAATTTGATCCTATTGTTTTTGGTTTCACTAAAATCCGGATTGTTTTGCACCCGGTATGTTCAATTGAAGTTTGAAATCGAATTATCGAACTACCGCGCCATTTTCAATTCTATTATAATTATATATAATTATTTATATTCTAACGACGACGTATATAATATATACGTCGAATTCTATTCAAAATAAATTTTCTCGTCGATATTATTTAAAATAATTTATTTTAAATATTCAAGATTCGCTAAAATTGCCAAAATAAAAATTTTAAACTGGCCCAGATTTTCCGGGTTATTACATTGGTATTGTATATGCGAATGGTCGAATCACATTCGCGTTGGGGTCAACCCATCTGTTTAGCCAGAAAGCAGTGATCGCCTTATTGAGTATATCAGCAAACTTAGATACTCTCCTCGCATCAGCTGCAGACTTGAGTAAGCTCGTCAATCTTGCAAGCGAGCGAACGTCGTTAGTGAGTTATTCGAGCTCCTTCATTCACGCTTTGGCATAATCCGAAATAGCCATCATAGTCTTGTTGAGTCTATCTCCCATGCTTGGTTCCATTAAGCTTGACAATCAAGACCGCGGGTCCGATTAATGACATTGGTCATTTCCAGAATTGTAAATTCCTGTTAGTCTTTCCTGGGGCTTTTCTTTTTCCTTTATTATTTCAAGAGTCAGATGGTGCTCCATTCTGTCGTGAAGACATTGAGATCATCCATTTCAACATTAGCGCACTCTTATTGCACGAATCTGTTTGTCTCAGGATAGGATTTTCCAACGTTTTTAGGAGAATCTCATGGTAGAGAGATACCGAGGTTTGTTTCAGAGGTGAATCCGCCAAGTCCTCTTGGTTGGTCTCGATGCAAAGAGATTTTGAAGTTTGAGATATCCAGAATACCGGATACTACAGCAATCAACGCTATATATGGTCCAGGTCGATTTATCGATGCCACTGCGGCGTTGAATCTTTCAAGGAATGCATGCAGGGTCTCGCCTGATCTCTGTTGAAGCATCAATTAATGTTGCCAATTTGGCCCTCATCTTTGAGAAGTTGTCGCTAATTTCCTAATTTAGCGCTAGTGCCCTCGGTATGAAGTCTTAAATTGGGTGGAAGCCGGTTTCTGGCTTCTTGGTTGTGCATATGTAATAGAAGTCAATCAAGCTTCTGTTTTTTAATTCTGGATGGTGATCCGCTACTTGGATGTATGCAGGTTGTTCTTGAGGAGCCATTCTTCTGCTTATAGTCTGGGTCATTGTGAAGCTCAGATAATCGTAAATGTGCCTAAAGCTGGCAGATAGTCAGATGATGATGTTCGAAGCTCTTATCCTGTACTCCCCATCCATGGGGATTTTACTAAATGGTGGTCATCAAATCCACGTATTCTATGAATTCATACTCCCTCATCGAGCTGTGAGTTAGAGTTTGATAGAAAATGATTTATTCGTGTCCAGCTCATGTTAGTCCTTGGTCTCCCATCCAAGCTTTGAGGTTCGAAGTCGGATGGCAATGAAGTTAGACTATAGCTTTCTCGAATGCTCTCGTCTTCCCCCTACATGGGGGGCCTCATGTTGAGGTTGAGCTGGATTTTAAACATTCCTCCGAATTGGAGCAAAGGTTTGTCGGGCTTCGTTTAATTTTTCGGTGGCTCTTGCATATCCATCGTTTTCATCCAAAATGTTACAGTCGGAAGTTGCATGCTACAAATGCCTGGGAGGAGGTTGGTTGCATCTTGTTTCATTAAAGACGACTATGTCAACTTGTCCTAGGGTCCCATATGATCTGGACCATGGAGCAGGGAGTGTTTGAGCCAAGTTCATTGTCGCTTGAATTTCCATGGTGCTCGCTCCAGCGAGTAAGCCGTAGTTACTTGGCCTTCCATCTATCCAAGTAAAAAAGTTATCCATCATTTTCTGTCGTTTCCAGAGAAGTTTGTCTCACTGAGCCATCTGATTTCTCAAATCGGCGAGGGTATCATCTATTTCATATCTAGCTCGACATGCTGAGGGATCATTGCAAGAAGAAATTTGCTGACTTTCTTCGTTCCAAGCGCCTTCTGCGCCAATATCCTCAGCACGGAAGAAATTTCTATCTTCCTTCCTCTTAGCCTTTGAGTTTGAGTGTCAGGCAATTTGCCTCCTCGCAAGTTAGAGGTCAAAGTAATGGCGTCTTCCTTTATATGGGGTCTTTCAACTGGGAATTCGGTCTGGACTAGCAAATGGACGTTCATTCTGCATCCATTTCGTGGTCCTCAAGCAGCAATGTGGCCCCAGTCCAGGGGTAATGGCGAAAGGTCGGTAGTTGTATCACCTCCCATTCAAATTTAGACATGGATGCATGGAAAAGAGACATTGCTTTATAAGCTTATGTGCTCGAGTTATCCGAGTGCTCGAGTTATCATGTTTTCCATTCAACGTATTTGCGAGGTAGCACTCGTCGTTGCACTTGGGCTATGGCCAGTCACACATGGGTGTGTATGTTGATTTGATATATCACTCTTAGGGCCTCCTTTCGGTGATTGCCTTAAGTCGTGTGACACGTCATTGAACAATTCACTCTCAAGGCCTCCTTTCTATCATCGCCTTGAGTCTCCTGAGAAGTTTATCATTAGGCATCAATGTCAGCCTTCTGGACGTAGCCCTTGTTTTGTTTTCCACCGGCCTGTTGCGGTTGTTGCGAGTGCGACACTCGCATTCTTGTCTTGTTATCGTGTACAAGCCTGCACCCTGTAAACAAAGAAAATCTCCAAGTAATAGGTAATAAAGCACATCACAATCAAGCAAGGGTCCCAATTCAGAATCCCTGCAATCAAATAATATCTAGAAAATCATATAGAATTTATCTAAAAATGGGGGTGATGTGTGTCATGAATAAAGTACCTGGTCAGGGCATGTTTGGGATTGATTAGGATCGATAGTGCATTGCCCCCCATGCCCGGACATGAAGGGTTCGGGCTTAGCTTTCACTCTTGCCCCCGATACTACAGCGGGGTAGGAGCCCTTTTATGGCATTTAGTCAACATGCCTTTATACTCTCCTGTCGTATGCCTAGGATAGAGTTCGAACTCAGCTTTCAATCTGCTCCCCGATCCTTCAGCAGGGTAGGAGCTCTTGTGGAGCCAGTCTCTGGCGCCTTTATACTCTCCCGTCGAATGCCTAGGGTAGAGTGGAATCAAGGCGGTCTTTTAGTCATGGTGCACCATCACGCCTTGGGGACGTTGTCTTCCCGTCCTTTATACTCTCTCTCGAATCATGAGAGTTAGAGTTGTCCAGGCGAACGGTCGTGTAATTCGCCTTGGCGCTCCTTCTTCAATCTATTTCAAAGACTAGGAGTCTGCCGTCTCGAGTGTCGTTCTCAAACTCGATTTTAGTCCTTACTCCACGCTTCACTCTGGCGGATGGAGCTTTTCGGGCAAGCGATCGGATCACACTCACCGAAGCGCTTCCTCATAATCCCCGATTCATGGGTAAAGATGGATGTTTGTAATGATTAAGTCTCTCTTATCCCGTCAACTCGTGGGATTAAGTTTGGTTGAAAGCTGCAATATCATCCTTTAAATGTTCTCTCAAATCATGAGAGCTAGAGTCACGGATCAAGTGGTCTTTCAATCATGGCACACCCATCACACTCGTCCTACGTTGGTACTTCTATTCAATCTCTGAGGAGTAGAGTTAATCAGGCAAACATTCAAAAGACGTTTGCCAAGGCTTTGTATTCCTCCGATCAATCTATGGGAGGAGTGATTGGCATCAAACTTCGGGTACCTACATCATTCATATCGCATGAGTTAGTCATGTCAATAACTCAAGTAGCATGTAAATATAAGAGTCATTGTTAAAAAGTAATCCTATTAAAGGAATGAATATGATTCTGTGCGAAAATGGCATTGCAAGCTATCTGCAGGTCCATTTTGCCTCGCCCAATCTCCGCCAGGGGATGGCAGCTAAGATCTTTAGCTGGTGACGAATGTATTTTCAAATCGCCGGGGGATGGCGTTCCCAAGAATGAACAGACCTTTATTGTGGTCTTGGAGTGACAAAGGCGGTTATATAAATACTGTAAGCGAATGATGAGCTCGCATCTCCTTTGAATCGCCTTCTAGTCTTCATGTTAAGGGCAAGGGTTGAATGTCAGGGAGTCATGTATGTATTGCTAATGGTAGCATATCATCACATTGGTGCCAGGACAGTAATTGGCAGGATAATAATGGACCCATGCTTATAAGAACTTTTGCACTTTCCATGCTAGGAAATAGGAAATGGCTGCTAGGGGGATAGTCATATCTCACCCATCCGTAAATATGCCTTCAATCCCATGTCGGGAATAAGATCTAATGCACAGATAATTAATCAATATCCAGGCTTAAGTGCTCTAAACTTTTACTTCGGGCAAGGCTGAGGTAGTCGATCATGCAAGCCCATGATGTATCATCTTTGAATTAGATGATATAGTCACGAGCAATCGACATTCGAATCTCCAGTTGCCCCCGCGTTTGGGGCACGAGTTACTTGACTAATACTCGATGAAGGGAGTGAGATTGTGAATCTTCGCTTTTTAACTCCAAAACGTCATCCGTCAAAAGTTTCATTGGCGTTCATCTCCCAACTAGTGGGAGGCTGATTAGTGATTTTGTCGAATCATTCAGGGCAGTGAATTGAGCAATGAGACTCGTTAATATCTATCTCGGGGCAACCTTCCAAAGGAAATAAGCAATGTCACCTTGCATGTCAATTCTTGAGGCATAACGAACGATTATGTGCCATTTATTCTCCCTGCCGGAAGCATTCCGTGTTGTAGGAAGTTTCTTACGGGGGTTGTCAATGATTCTCTTTCGTGTTTAGTCTCCAACACTAGATCAACTTCCATCTGATCAATAGTCGGAGTTTTCCCAAAGCAATCAACAAGTTGTAAACGAGCTTTTCAATCTTTGGGAGGTTGCTTCGTTAGACGTTGCCCTCTTGCATCCCGAATCTTCATCTTTTCTAGGGTCTATGTCTTCGGGCAGATCATCGGGCAACTCTTTCTGTGATGTCTTCTTTGCTTGCTAAGCCCATGCCTATTTCACACTCGATCTCACCATGAGGGGAAGCATTTTTGGGTTTCATGACATCTCTGTTGCATAGCATATTCTATCCAGCGAAGTAGAAGGCTCTTCCGGTGACTTGGTCATCACGGATCATTCCCGTTCCAGCTTCGGTTGGGACTAAGCAGTAGACACTAGGGTGCAATGTAAGCTCTGAATTATGCTGAAGCTAGTCAGTCTAAACCTTGATCATATAAGCTTGAGTACGACAGCATAGCTTGCGAGACTTGAAGTAATATTCATGCGTTATGTTACAATGGAAATGATAAGTGGAGAGCTAATGGTCGATTTGTATCTGCTTCAATCTTGAGCTCTCATCACTTGACCAAGGTTGTATGGTGGCTGGAGGGCAGTCCAGTTGCTATAATCCGGGAAAGGATCCGTAGGTCCAATCATGGCGTGTGGTGGTTCAACTAGTACCTAACTCTGGGCACGAAAGTATGTTGACCTAACCCTTATTCGATGGAAATCAGTCTTCATCGATGTTGTTGGCAGCAAATAGCCATTGGAAAGGTTAGCCAAGTTTTTCGGGAGGTGAACCGCGGGACATATTTCATTCATCGCATCTTACAACTGAAGTGTAGATTTGGAATGTTGGGATCCTTAGCTGCTTTCTGGTATCCCATTATTGACAATCATGGTCACTAAGATCATATGAATCATCTTTGGAGTAGTGCTCAGACTGTTCTATATAACTGTCATTCGGTACTCCGCCGATTGGATAGGTTCAAGTCACATAAATAAGGTAATCACTGGTCGTTAGGGAAATAGTAGTTGCATCAGTGAAATTTATACACTATCAGTGCTATGGAAGAGGAAGCTGCTATAGGACAAGCATTGTCTTGTATACTATCATTGATAGTAAGCTGAATCTGATCGACAGCTCCTCACATTGGCTTACTGATGCAAGTAAATGTCATGGCTCTGGGAAGAATCCTAGTCGTTGCCATCTTGTTGTCATATTCTTAGATTATCCGTCTAATCTTCATTGTCAAGCTTTGATGACTACCATTAGCCAAAATATATGTCGAGCCGAAGGCGAGCCGTGCTCCGAGCCGAAGGCGAGGCCGTCAGCGGGTCCGGGTGCAGCGCCGGTGGGGGTCCGGGGCCCCACAGTCCCCAAAAATGTGAGCACCGCGCGATTTTTTCAATTTTGGAAGATGGAGCCTTTTCTGAAATGATCGGAAAAACGTATTTTTCCCCAAAAATTATTGTTTCGGGTCGGATCGGATCATGCTTTGAAATTGTTATTCGGACTTTTTTTTTCTGAGTGCGGTTCGAGCCATATATCCGGGTCGGATTGAGGGTGAATCATCGGCTAGTCGGTTCGGTTCGGGGCACCCACTTCGGTTCGGAGATGCATCACCAGGTCGGATCGGGGTACCAACAGCAGCTGGATTCGAGTCCTGCTCAACGGGTCGGGTCGGAGCACTGTCCCCGGGTCGGTTCATGGTGCCACTCTTTTGCAGCTCAGGTCGGGGGTACACATCCGATCCGATGATAAAGCTTGCCAAAAACTTGGAGTACTGGGCTCTCATTTGTGGTGATAGGGGATCGGGTCAGATCGAAGTGTCAGTATTGGGTCGGTTCGGATCCGACCCGACCCGGGCACGCTTGAACCAGTGACTGGAGCGAAACCTGCAGCCTGCTTGTCATCCTTTTGTTCTGCACTCACTTCATTTATGCGAGAAGCCCGTTGCTTTTTATCTTTTCTTGTAGGCATGGAAAACGTGGATTATCTCTTCGGATTTGGTGATCCAAACAATAGAATAATAATCCAGAAAGCTGAGGATTCAATCTTCTCAGTGAAAGCACCAAAATGTTAGACAAAAAAATGGTCCTAACACCCAATTGATAATGTTTTGTAGAGAATAACGAGGAATCATGAACAAAAAGCAAGAAAAATCAATCAACACACGGAATTTATAGTGGTTCGTCGTTAACAAGCCTACATCCACTTCATAGCTTCTCAATTCATTCAGAAATTACAAACACAATGAGTATTGATGCTCAAGCACTCGATTACAATGAATAATACTCTCCGAATTCATTGATTTTATTAAAGAGGATGAAGGTTCTTCGTTGGTAGCCATGGCCGAAATAGATAGAGCTTCCTTGAGGCCAAAAAGTCCCCTTCAATGATGTGTTGTATGTGTATTTATAGGTAGAAATTCGGTTAGGGTTGAGTGGCCATGTGGCAGCTTCAGAGTAAATCTCGGAAGTAGTGGAGAACATGGGGAAATGGTCTTTAACTGCCCAGAATTCGGTTAGGGGTAGAGACCCGATCCGGTTGGCCCGATCCGGATAACCCGATCCGGATGACCCGATCCGGTTTACCCGATCCGGATGACCCGATCCGGTTTACCCGATCCGGTTTGGTTGGTCAGAAATATTCGCTTTAGCTTGATCCGAAATGGTGGAATCCAACCCGAAGCTTATGTGCACAGAAATACGAGTTTTCCTATCCTTCGTTACTTCGTCCAAGCAGATGTCGATCTCTGGCAGTTCATACTCAAGCCCTGAGTGGCCTTACTGATAGAGTTCTTCATCTTTGGATAGTCTGGTCACAAAGCAGGCTAACAGATGGGCGCTACTGATGCTCGTGATTTGAGTAGCTACCGTGAAGTAGCTGAAGTAGTAGCCGTCCAAACATACTGTTGATTGTACGGATATGCGAGGAACTTGTGCCTCCGGTTTCGTTCAGACCCAGAACCGACTTGTAAATGGACTATGTGTCTAACATTGGATTTTGTTCTGTGCTGATTGATTTCTGTTAAATATATATCAGTTTGGCGGCGGAGAATTTATTCTCTTCTTAACACCCTTCTCTGAGACGTACGAGCTCAGAGGTTATGTATTGATAGAAATCAGTCGCATGGAGTGGATTGCCTATGTGGCACGCCTAAGTGGCATATGATCAAGGCTTCTGTTGCAAAGCAAAGTCTTGTGGTTGATGATCAAAGCATGGTCTGTGTGACGTAGCTTTGTGTATAACGTGAATTCGCGAGCCTCACACCCCGGTATGAGTCAAAAACGGGAGACGGACCACTGGGAGAGCACGACGTTTCTTTCTAGCTAAGGTGGTGTCAGTGACCTACCATCCCTGACATTATATATACTTTTCACCTGTGTGGTTGTTGGAATGCGAGGCGCCTCGATTATAGGTCTGTAAGGACCGGGAAACGTATGTTCAGGAATTGCCAATCCTCAAAAGTAAGAGAGGACCAGCCCAACCGATTCCAAGGATCATAGTGGGGTCCTGGGACATTTGCTAGAGTGTCTCGAATCGGAGAGGAGCTTGCCCCTTGCCTCGACTCATGAAGGAATCCAATTTCCAATACGAAATGTGCGAGTGTGATTGTATTACTAGCATGGCGACATGATATATGGTACCCATGCCGTCTAGGATTGATATTTATGATGGAATTTACTTTTAAAACATATATGCACTAGTAATAATATCAAACACTTTTGTTTTATACGTATGAAGCATTTTTGGCCATTATAAGGCAAAACTCTATCCTCCGGCTTGCGTTGCATTGTGTGATGGGACTTGGGTCTTATAATGGCTTCATTTTATAAAAAGCATTGCGATGATTTAATCATTTACTTTATTTCATGCACTAGCACACATTGGAGTAAACCCGTTCTGCGAAAGTGGCGTGGTCCTTTGATTTGCCTTCTTATTGTTGTTAATAAGTTAAGTAGATTTCTCATACCAGTCCCATTACCGACTCGTAGTTTGTTTCACCTTGCAAACTCGGGTGCCCTCATTTTCACACGGGCAGCCTAGTTACAGGTTTCTGACGCACTTTTGGCTCATGGCGAGGCTTGACTACACCGTGCTGACTTTGATTTTCTCCGCCATTATTGTATCTATATTACGATTCCGCTTTTGGCGATGTAGACTGATATTTATTTTGTGTACTCTTTGTGTATGATTCCGCCTCAGGCGATGGTGACTGATTATGTATCATTATGCACTAAGTTGTATCATGTACTGTGCTCTCTGATGTGATGATATCTATATGATTCCGCTGTCATATGTGTGTAAATTATTCAATTTTCTGTTTATGTTATTATCTATGATCTGCTAATGATGATTAATGTGTTATATTCCAATGATTATCCTTAACACCGTGTCACGGGGTTTTGGGATCGTCACACTAATCCACTAAAGTATTTGTGGACCGGCCCTGCTGTATCCAAGGGTTCGCCAGCGTCCGAATCCTGAGACATTTCTAGAGTGTCTCGAATCGGTCAAGAGCTCCTCCTTAGCCTTGACTTATGATGGAAGCCCAATTACCAATACGTCCCATGCGGTTTTGATTGCATAACTAGTAGGGCGACGTAGTAGATGGTAGCTATGCCATATAGGATTAATATTATAATTGAAATATTTTCTTTAAACATATACACACTAATAATAATATCATATTTTGCGTATTTATCATCTTTTGACCATTATAAGGTAAAACCCTATCCTCCAGTTTGTGTTGCATTGTGTGATGGGACTTGGGTCTTATAATGGTTTCATTTTTCTAAAAAGCATTGCGTTATTTAACGTTATACTTCATTTATTGCACTGATAATCCCATGGAGTAAACCCGTTCTGCGATAGCGGCGTGGTCCTCGTGATTGTCAAACCCATTAGTTAATTAAGATATCTCATACCAGTCCTATGACTGACTCGTAGTTTGTTTCACCTTTTGTAAACTCGGGTGCCCTCTTTTACACGGGCAGCCAAGTGACAGGTTAGGCTTGGATATTCACTGGATGGAAGCTTGCTGATGGAGATGCTGAAGAAAAATTCTTTTTATCTTTTATTTTCTGCTTAAGACTTTGAGACAGTACTTAATATTGATGTAATTTGAGAGATTGGGACTCTATTTCTTTTCTTTGAGACATTTATTTTGTTAAGTGTAATTCTGTGCTGCATACTCTGATGTTTCAGTGATGATGTTTGTTATGACATTTCTTTCCGCTACAATGATTTATATGTTCCGCTATACTCTGAGATCTGTTATTGTTCTAGTTATGTTATATTCCATACGATTTTCCTTACTTTCGTTTTATGGGAGTTTGGGATCGTCACACTGATTAAAATAGTTGAATTAGCTTATGAAACATGTCCCATTGTGTCCGGAATGGGGGTATTTAGCCAGGGGAGATAGTTGTTGGTATTTGAATTGGAGTTCGGATACAAAAATTAACTTTTTGGAATTTAAAAATATAAAATATTTTCTATAAAGGGGGAGGGTAAAACCAGAAACTCTAATTCCCCAATCTAAACTCAGCCGCCCCCAAACTGATGAAGGGAAGAAATGCTTTGGTCGATCTCCTAAATTTTCTTAAAATCAATCAATAATTCCACAAACTTGCAAAACAGATTAACTTCAGCTCCCCGTGTTCATCGTATTCAACTGTGGTGATTTGTTTTTGATGACCACGACGACGAGATTTTGGCCTCAAAGGGGCGACGTTCATGCTCTAATTTCATGGCGTGGGGACCACCGAGATCCACGAAGTAGCAGGCGGTGGTTGGCGATGCGAAGCTCGACGATGTGGTAGTTTCTGATGGTGACCTGGAAGCTCGAGGGAGGCGCGATGGCATGTGTATTGGATTCGATGATGGGTTTTTCGCATGGACGGGTTTTACAGACAGAAGAGGAAGGAAGGATAAGTAATTATAATTAATTATATAGTTAATTAATTAATGTAATTAATATAAAAACTGTCGTATCTTTTCATACGAGGTCCAAAATCAATGATTTCGGATTTGTTGCGATCGTGACAACGAACGCTACAACATGGAACTGATTAGAACAGAATGTTAGAACTTCAGGCAAATTCAAATCCAAACTTTACTAAAATCAAAAATAAAAGAATGGCGGAGTGGAAACCAATGTGAGAACTCCTTCTCACTAAGTTATATTTTATCATGTTATTGTATTCATGTATAATAATATATAGCATTGCCAGTGTAGATTTTTATCAGTTTTGATCATTATAAATTATATACGGTGCCTGTTAGCTCACCTCCCTCGTCCACAGACCATGGACAATTTAATTAACTATATTGTGTGTTGATTGTGATGCTGAAATGTTTAAAATATTAAAAATAATTTAGTATTATTTTGTGGCAGTTGAATGTAAATTATAAATATCTATTTATAATTTAAACAGTGAAAATTGGCCAGTTAGAAAAATAATTCAAATCGAATTAGAACTGGTTAAGTTTGTTAACCAGTGATTATTTTGAATCCACTGTTGTTGTTTGAAAACCCCACACGGGTATTGGGATGATCTTTGACATACACTGATCTCAATAATTAGTGGTATGTCAATCGATGGGTTGATAGGCTGTGATCAACGTTATTTATTTATTTTAATGCTTATACAGTTGTAAATTGCACTCTGGATGATGTTTGAATGTTGAATGATTGTTTATCATTACGGTTAAATACATGTGATATATGAAATCTATATAACTAAAATTATATGGTAATTGATTGAGTCGCTTTCCGATTCAAAAATAATGAATATTTTAGAATAATATTCAGTGAAGAATTAAAATATGATTTTGATGTCCGATTTTGGATGGACACAAAAATATTGAAATATATGAAGCCGAGTAAGTAGATATTCGCCATTTTAACCCGAACAGGTTTATCGATTGATTTTATTCACTTTATAATGAATATCGAAAAGAAATGATTTCAAAATCTGATATTTTGAAAATATTATCATTTTAATATTATAATGATATGGAATATTCAATTTTGATTTAAAATTCAAAATGAAGTGAAATCATTTTAGAATGAATTTATAAATGATTTATAAAAAACGTTTCAAATAAAAATCGACGATATATATTATATATATTAAATGGTTAGAATAGAATGCGTCGCGCAGCGACCGTTTGCGAATTTCAACCATCAATTTCAAATCGAGGTAACGGGAGATCTGACCGTTGGATTCTCCTAAAATAAGAACCGTTGGGTTCGTATCGAAAAGAGCTTTCCAATGATTATAAGAGATTTGAAATCTAACGGTCGGATTTGGAATTAATGTCCAAATCAATTTCAGAAAAGGTCGCTATGGATGAACTTCGGTGGCCGTTATTGGAAACCTACTGTAATGGCCTTAAAAAATGCCGGAAAATTGTGTAAAATCATAATAAATGATTTGAAAAGATTTTGGGTGAAAAATTCCAACTGTGAAAAGATAAAAATACATTTTTATCAAAATGAACTAGTTATTAACTAGAATAATAATCCAATGTTTTTAAATAAATAAATTGGACTTGTAAAGGGGTTTTACAATAACCAGAATTTTCAAATGAATGAATTGGAATGGATTGGAATGGAAATAATCTTCGGAATATTTCTATATTGGATTCCATGATTATACGGATATTGTGGAGAAATTTGGAAGAAACAAATATCATTATTCCCAATACCATATCCGTTAGTTTCAGAATTTGATATTGAATATTAGCTGATATTATTTTCTATTCAGAGCCTTGTATTAATATCAAATTGGATTTTGGGTTTGTCGTGAATGGCGTCTTTATCAACACTGTTATTAAACCCAGTTGAGAAAAGAATAAATATTTTAATTGAGATTTAGAGAAGTTTACCAATTAACTAATATTTAATTGGAATTGAATTGAAATTAGATTTTTGGGTTTATCGTGAATGGTGTTTTAAATAACATTTGTTCTTTAACTCAATTAACAGTGAAGTTATGATTTGGAATTTATAAATCTGTTTATTAAAATTTAATGGAAAATTTCCAAAGTAAAGTTTTCCAATTTGATATATTAAATTGGAATCGAATGGAATTCAATTTGATAATAATCAAGACGAGCTTCTGTTAAGGAAGACCGTTACTATATATGGAATTTAAAAGGCTTCGTCATTATTCCATTTATATTATTAATCTGATACGGAAATTCATATTGATTTTGACTGATCTGATTTCCGTTCCATTTTGATGGAATAGGATATTGGGGTTTATCGTAAACTGTGTTTTAAGCGACATTGGTTCTTTAACCTAATTAAAGGCAGAATTGATTTCCTAATGTTGAATAATCATTAAATAATGATTTTTAGGAAGATTAAAACCATTTGGAGTTTTAATAAATCTTTAATTAGATTGGAATGAGAATGAGATAATTAAATTTATCGAATTCATGAAATGATCGAAAATGGTGTACCACTAGTTTTACTCCAGGCGATAGTTAAATCTTTAATTAGATTTGAACAGAAAATGGTAACTAATTTTACCAATAATATAGTGGGTGTTAGATATGGAGTACTATCTGTTTTACTTCGTGGGATGAATAGGTTGGAATTAGGATAATATAAGAAATGATTACTTCAGTAAGGCTCGATAATTATGACTAGTTTTATAAACCTTAAATTGGTTTAAAATTGTGAAAGAATAAAAATAAAATCTTTTGAAATGATATCCAAAGGAAGATTAAAGAATAAATTTAAAAGGATTTATCTTTGATAAAATTAATGGGAATCTTTCCTAAAGATGTGAATATTTAAATAAAAGAATATTCTAAATTGCAATCAGTGATATGATGTGTTTTTATAGCACTTGATTATTGATTATAAAATACGCGAGTTATTTGGGAAGACCGGGTTTATCTCACTCTGAATAACTGATACGACGCCTAAATGTCGACGATGAAGATGGTGGCTGAAGACCGGAGATATTCATATCGTATGTATGATTATTGATGTCTTGATTGGATTGATCCCCCGAGACAAGTAATAAGTAGTGATCATCCAAACGTACTTGGATATCGACCGGATTAGCGAGGGCCACTCTCCTGTATTGGACATATGGGATGAGGAATAAGGTGCCTCTGGTTTCGTTCAGACCTAGAACGGACTTGCAAATGGATAGTATGTTTGACATTGTATTCCGTTATACTGTATTCGTTGATATCTGCTAAATATATATCTGTTTGGTGGTGGAGAATTTATTATCTTGCTTTACACCCTTCTTTGAGACGTACAAGCTTAAGGGTTATATATTAGTGGAAATCAGTGGTATGGTATTGATTGACAGTGTAGCATGTTGATATGCAAATGATCAAGGCTTTTGTTGAAAAGCAGAGTCCTGTGGTTGATGATCAAAGCACAACTTTAATTAGCATAACTTTATGTAACGTTAGTAGGCGAGCTTCACAACCCGGTATGAACCAGAAACGGGACGAAGGACGATAGGGAGTGCATGTGTTCTTTTTCTAGCTAGAAGTGTTGTCATGGTATAAATACCAGACATTCTACTTATGTGGTTGTTGGAAAGCGAGGTACCTTGGATCTGAGTCCCTAGTGGCTCTTGATGGTCGACGTACTAACTAGATTTTATGCCCCATAGGGCAGGGAAATGTATTGCTCAGGAATAACTAATCCACTATAGTAAGTGTTGACAGGCCCTGCATTCTCCTAGGTGCAGTTGCAGCTGAATCCTTAGATATAGTGGGCTAGATTGTCTCGAATCGAAAGGAGAGATCCCTTGCCTTGGTTCATAATGGAATTACAAATTCTAGTATGGCACTTTTCGGTTTTAATTGTAAACCTATGTATTGCGTCATAATATATGGTACCTATGCCATCTAGGATTGGTGCATTTATACTTGAAGTTGTTTGCTAAACTCTGCACTTATAGTAATATTAAAATGATTTATTTAAACGTACCAAGCATGTTTGGCTAACATAAGGGAAAACTCTATCCTCCGGCTTGCGTTGCATTGTGTGATGGGACCTGAGTCTTATAATAGCTTCATTTTCCAAAAAAAAAAGCATTGCGTTGTTTTATTTTAAACTGAGATTCATGTGGAGTAAACCTGTTCCGTGTTATACAGCGTGGTCCCGTGATTTCTCAACTTTTAAAGTAAAGATTTAATAAGTGTTTTAGTTCTCACACGAGTCCCATGAATCACTCGGAGTTAATTGTTTCTACCAAAACTATGGGTGCCCTTATTTTCCATATGGGAAGCTTGTAGTTTTGGTTTTCGCAGATATTCCTTTTCACAGGATCCTGGATTACAGCTGGAGCTATATTTAAAAATCTTTGTATCCGTATTTCTCTTTTAGTTGTGGTTGTAGATGTTTTCCGCTGTACATTATATTTATGTATATATTTTCCACTGTTATGTAATTTAATCTCTGATATTTTCTGCTGTAAATTATTAGAAACTCTGATTTATTCTTGTGCTTTGATGTAATTGTTGTAATAGCAATGAAATGTTCTACTATTTTTGTTCCGATGCGTCGTGTTCTCAAAGCAATCCGGGCTTTCCCGTGAGAGTGAGTTTTGTGTCATTATATAATCTGAAGATTTAAATTCATTTAATATTTTTATTAAGCTTTAGTGATTAATTGATTTGAAGATAAAAATTTGAATGTTGAAGGATTCGGTTTAAACGATAAACCTGATATTAAACTCTAAATGTGTTTTAGACCGAGGTAATAGAATGAAAATGAATTTAGAATTTAAGTTCAAAATCAAATCGAAGTAAATAGTTTATAGTTGGAATTTGACGTTGTAAACTGAGTTAAGCACCATGTTTAAATTAGAAATTTATACCGTTTTGAGTTTTAAGTTGAATTTTATTAAAATTTGAAATCTAAATTAATGCTAAGTCAATTTTTGGAAATATCTATACTTGGTTCAGATTGGATTATTATATTTAAAATATTTTAGATTAGTACTATTTTAAATTAGATTATTTTCTTTAAATAAATTTATCCTTTTCTATTTGTTTTTATAACTATTATATATTTTACAACTATTTTATCTATTTTGTTTAACTATTATATTTTTTATACTATTTTAATCAAACTTTTATAAATTTAATTTAACTATTATATACTTTATAACACTTTTAATCAAACAATTATATTAAAATTTAACTATTATATATATTTTTGTAACTATTTTATACTAAATTTAACTATTTTGAAAAAGAAGTATATTTTCAATCCAAGCAATTAAGTTTGAATTGAATATAAATATTTCACGTAATAACAATATTTTTGACATAGAAATCAAAAATCGATATGTGAATCTGATAATGAACCATTTTACAAATATGAGATTAGAAATTTGAGCTAATTCAATATTTAATAGATCTGAGTAAATGATAATCAATAATTGGAGCAAACTGATTTTTGACATTGGAATATGATTAATTTACACGCAAATAACCTCGTGTGAAGTAATCGCTAGGTTGTTAAAGAGACCAGGGTCAAATACTGGTATACTTTCTATCATTACTCGAACTACTTTAACAACTGTGCATGTGTTAGATGATCTAGAGCGAAGTATATTGATTTAATGAACGATTACTAAAATTAAAGTAAGAGACGATAACCTTGGCATTCAGGTCGTAATTAAAATGACTAAAACAGAAACAATGTCGAGGCTAAGTGGGTTAGCTACCCCTATCGGACAGACTCATTGACTTATTTTCTCAGTCCTCGATTTGAATTTTTTTGACGCGTATCCATTGATTAATAGGAGTGTTGTTTGAGGTTGACGGTAGCCGTGACTCTGCGTTACCTCCTGTAATAACCTGTATTTTTAGTGGTAAAATATTTAATTTATTTAAATGTTGATTTGAGAGATTAAATAACTCAAAATTAATATTTGGATATTAATTCAATTTGAATAATTAAATAATATATTTAATTCCGAAGTAGTCACAAAAAGTTGGACCTGCAATATAATATGAATTGGACAATATAAAAATGATTTAATTTATTTTAGATTTGAATTACTATGAGGACTTTGTTAATTAAATAACGTTTGAATGTATATTATATATTTTTTAATTAATAATAAGCCTACAAAGTCATGGTATTTCACATTTTACATTTTGGACTTAAAATGGATATACAGAATCCATCATAAGTCTGAATTCTTTAAAAACAAGAATCGTTCGGACCTATTGGATAATAATTTTCTAATGAAGAGAGAAATCGAGATTTCACCTTGTTGATTTTCAGTTATGTCCAAATCAAATTTTTAGAAAGCCGCTATGGAATCATTTATAAACTATATCAGTTAATTTTGTAATTTAAACGGATTTTTATGTCGATTTAACTTAGAATTCAAAGAACCAAAGAACAACTGATTTTCAAATGACCTCGGATTCCAAAGAAACCAATTTTATAAAATTTATAACACTAAATTATTGGTAGATTTTAAGTTTTGCATAAATTGGAGTTATTTTGTGACCCTGCGCAATATAAACATGTTTAAATTAACCATTTGGAATTAAAATAGTGATTTTACAAAAAATTCCCGAATTCAACGAAATTAGTCCCATCGTGTCCAGAATACTAAAGTATTATATGATTTCTAATTTCGTTACGCGGGGTTCGTATGGGTTCATACGAATAATAAACTTCGAACGTTGCACAATAAAAAAAATATTAGTCACTTTCGTTAAAATTAAATCAAAATTTATAAAAAGGGGTCATCCCCTATTTTTTTTATGCTGACCTAAGTTCTGCTACCCTAAAAATTTAAAATCAATCTCTTTGTAATCGCAGTAAACCATGTGAATATATTTTCAAACCATGTGAAAAAACTCAGAGAATACTTATCTATAATTTTAGCATATGCCTTAAATAGTGAAACCTTTGGCTATATAATAAACGATCTACCTGTGCCTTTTCATTTCATTTAAACCCAGCATTTCGTTTGTCTTCGCATTCTCAAACATAGTAAAAAAAATGAAACCCACGGATCGTTCAATAATTCTATAAAATCATATACAAAAACAAATCAAACATGCATAGATTTGTTGAAATCTCAGCATCAAGAGCTTCATCGCCGCATCATTTTTATAGAGCTCGATCATAATTTTTTTAGGGTTTGTGTCAGCATAGTCGACTAGGGTTGGGTTTTGTCGGAAGTGGGCGATGCCGGAGTTCAGAAGGAGGTTGGTGTTGGGTTTCTTGGCTCGAGGCATGCGTGTGTGTCAATTTTGTGGAAGTGCAGCGACAACCTAAAGAGAATCACGTGATTTAGTGTAGCATGAAGAAAAACATATAGGTCGCAATCATCTACATTGCACCGAGTTCGAGGAGAAGGTTACAGTAGGGTAAAGATGGTGGAGATGAGGTGTTTGGCAATACTTGAGATGGAGGCTAGTGATTGTGGAGGGAGGAATGTCGAAAGGAAGGCACGAAAATGGCTTCGTAGAAACTACAGGCGAGTTCGTAATATAAAGGAGGGAGTAGAAGAATTACACATGGGTTAGGAGGATTACTAAACGTTAAAAGATAATTTGTTTAATGATATTGACTAATTGAACAATTAATCTATTTTAATTTAAGTTAATATTATAATCGATATAACTTTTTCATATTTTATTAGAATTGCACAAAATATGATCCATTGGGATCGTATGGACAAAGACTACATTGCTGAGCTAGTTTGGAATGATTCGAAAGTAACTGGAATTTTTTATAATTTCAAATGCTCATTTGAAATTATATTAATCATGCTGACTCGTCAAATCGACATAAATTGTGAGTTAACTCTCGCGCCTTCCGAAATTCTATTATGTGATTAAATTCATATTAATTATAATTTATCGTTGATAAGTGTGAAATTGGATGTTTGCATGTTATGGATAAGTATCGGTTGATTGTTGATTGTCGTGATTAATATTTCCATTGTCTTAAATTCATTATATTTAAAAGTATTCATCTCATTATTAAATGATATTATGAGCTGTGATGCAGGGGAAAACAGGCTGGAGGCATCCGACTGGATTCCTAAAATATTTGTTGTTATTTGATTTCATATTATTCATATATGAATTGTTTGATCCCATTAACATTAATACCTTTTTTGATATGGATTGTTTAACTGAAATTCAATAATTGTTATGTTTTAATCTATTGATGGTATAGATTAAGTGATTGGCAGCAGACGGCCAAATTTCTTCTTTTTAAAAAGTTGATTTGCCATCAGGCGAATCAATGTAGTTGAAGTTATGAAATTTATTTTTATAACTAAAATAAGATTTGTTTTAAAATTTTATTTTACAAAAATATAAGAATTATAAATAAATTATATTTTACAGTTGATTTTTATAAGTAATTATAAATGAACCCTTTTTTAATAAGTTTTATAAGCAATAATGGCAGGAATTAACATAAGAATTAATAATTTAGAATAATTGTTTTTAAGAAATAATTGAGTAAATTTATTAATTATATTATTAAATTAAGATGGAGGATTGGTTGAAAACTTAATAAATGTTCTTAATAGTTACTTAATAAATATTACTTAATGAATTTTTATATGTAATTATAAATGAAACATTTTTTTATAAGATTTATACGCAATTATGGAAGGAATTAACGTAAGAGTTAATAATTTGGAATAATTGTTTTTCTGTTAATCTAATTAAAATGATTTTGACAAACAGTTATTCAAACTTAATAAATGTTCTTAATAGTTACTTAATCTTTAAATTAATTGTGTTTAAAGATGACTGGCGAGTTATTTATAAATTTATTTATTATTTTAATAAATTTGAAAAGAGATTAACTATTTTCTTTTTAGTTAAATGACGAAGTAAACTACTTTTACTTCAGTTACTATTTAAATTTATAATAATTAAAAATATTTTCCCTTTGTGTTGAATCATTTGAAAAGGGTAATCAAGTTGCGATACAACTTAGTTGAATCGGGTAAAGGATGTTGTTAAAGGATCTAGAAATAAACCTGAGTTTTTTAAAGTAAAATTATAAAGGAAATTTAAAATTAACAAGATAATTGACTTAATATTTATGTTAAGTAAAAGTGGTTTTAAATTGAAAAGACACGTTCAAGTTCGCAAAGAAGGGATTTGGATTTTTGTAATAAAATCCAAAGTTAAGCATTATGACAAGATGTTGAATGATTTTTGAGTAAATGGACTTTGTAATAAATCCAAGTTATATATAAATCATTTAAAAAGGTTTTAAAGATAAAGATTTGTATTTTAATATGAGTTTATAAAATGAGAAAAAAGGTAATTATAATTGAGAGTTGATCTTTCAAAATAAACAAAATGGTATATTAACCATATTTTAAATTTAACAGTAAATGAGATTTTGTGACATGAAAATTAGTTTTTGAGACTACAAACTTTTATATATACTATGATAAGAACGTTATCGATCAAGGTCTGAGAGGTAAATAAAATACACCAACTTGGGCAACTTCACTATTATCAAGGTATTATTAGTTTGTAATTGTAAAGGTATTGGAAATGGGTGATTATTTCCATAAGTTTACTATAAGCATTAATCAACCAAGTTTGAAGTTAAATAAAACTGTTTGAGTTTTATAAACATATTGTAATAACCCGGAAATCCGAGCTAATTTAAAATTTTTATTTTGGCTATTTTAATGAATTTTGATTATTTAAAATGAATTATTTTAAATAATAATGACGAAAAATTTATTTTCGATGAAGTTAAAATGAATAAATTTATTTTAATTATATAACGAGCCTGAGATGGCGCGGTAGTTTGAAATTTCGATTTCGAATTTCAAATGAATATACGGAATTCGTTTTAAGTCGGAATTGGACGAAACCATAAATATTTGAATCCGTTTGACGATATCTTTCCAACTGATGTAAGAAACTGAGATTTCACTTTAGAAGTTGAAAGATATGTCCAGTTTGAAATTCAGAAAAGTCGCTGTGGAATTTATATATATATTAATATATATAAGGGCCTTTGAAAATGGAAATTTTGCAAACGACCTCTGTTTTCGACGAAACCACTTTTGTTGGATCCGTGATGTCAAGTTATTGCTAGGAGTCAAAATTCGTAATTTTCTGAATCAATATGTGAGCGTGGCAAAGGAAAACGCGTTTGACCAGTTTCAGTTGATTTTAATCGATTGGAAAATGGCCATTTTTCAAATGGTCTGAGAATTTGACGAAATTAGTTTTGTTAGGACCGTATCGTCAATACGAAGCTAGAAAATATTTTTCGAGAATTTTTAGAATCAGTATGTGGTCTTGGTAAATTAAAATGTACGTTCAAATTGAATATATATTGATTTATATTTTAATTCTGATAAAAACTGATCGAAATAGCCGAACCGGCTTATGAAACATATCTAATTGTGTTCGGAATGGGGGTATTTAGCTAGAGGCGATAGTCGTTGGGTTTGATTTGGAGATTGGGGTGATAAATGATATAGAACTTGAATTAATTAATATTATAAAATTATATATAAGGGCAACTAGGTCAAACCCTAGTCAAAATAATAATCCGCGGTCAACTCCTCTTACAGCCGCCTCTCTCAATAACGAACGGAAAATATCGTTTGATTCTTCCTTTAATTTTTTTCTCCATCACCGTGTATAAATCCTTGAAACTTCCAACTGAAATTCTCTTAATCTAAGTGAGATCTTCAAACGAATAAAGTTTGGTGAATTATCATTTCGTATTTGGGTCAAAATTACTGCTCGAAGGGCATGCCGTCACGTGGATTTTTCTGACGATCTAGAGCGTTGAGCTGGGCAGTACAGTCGGCGGTGGAAGGTTGTACTCGGTTCTACAAGGGGGTGGCAACTGATCGGGGGTCTGGCGATCAACGGGGTGGCAAATACGAACCCTAGCAGGCGACAGGTTTTGGGTTCAACGGTATCGAGGGCGATGGGTTTCAAAATGGACCAGCAACGTTTAATTAATGTGAAGAAATGGTAATTAGATATAAATTAAACTAGTTAATTATTTATTTAATTATACGAAGTTTAAAAGTATGATCTTTTGTAATAACCCGAAATCTGGGCCAGTTTAAAATTTTTATTTTGGCAATTTTAGCGAATTTTGAATATTTAAAATAGATTATTTTAAATAAATATCGACGAGAAATTTATTTTGAATAGAAATTCGACGTATATATTTATACGCGTCGTCGTTAGAATAAATATTTATATATATTTATAATTAGAATTGAAAATGGCGAGGTAGTTCGATAATTCGATTTCAAACTTCAATTGAATGTACCGGGTGCAAAATAAACCGGATTTTAGTGAAACCAAAAATAATGGAATCTAATTGTGAATATCTTTCCAACGAATTCGAATAATCGAGATTTCATAGCGGGAATCGAAAGATATGTCCAGTTGAAAATTCTGAATAGTCGCTATGAAATTCAGGCCCTTAAAAATGGAAATTTTGCAAACGACCTCGGATTTCGACGAAACCAGTTTTGTTGGGTCCGGGATGTAAAGTTATTGCTAGGTTTCAAATTTCATAATTTTTCGAATCAATATGTGAGCGTGGCAAAGGAAAACGCAATTGACCATTTTCAGTTGATTTTAATCGACTGGGAATTGGCCATTTTTCCAACGGTCTCAGAATTCGATGAAATTAGTTTTGTTAGGACCGTATCGTCAATACGAAGCTAGAAAATATTTTTCTAGAATTTTTAAAGTTCGTATGCGACCCCGGTAATTTGAAATGTACGTTTAAAATTCAATATAGCGATTTAAATGTAAATTTAACGAATACTGATTGTAACGATCGAATCAGCTTGCGATACATATCCCATTGTGTTCGAAATGGGGGTAATTAGCTAGGGACGACAGTCGGCGGGTTTGATTTCGAGTTCAAATGTAAAGCCAACTTTAAGGTGAATAAAATTAAAGGAAAATAATAAAATATAAATTAATTTTCGTTAAGCCCTTACCCTCCTTCTTACCTTTTCCCATCGTGCTTCAGACCTTAATAAAAAAAAAGAAATCGAAAAGGGGAAACCGCACCCCCTCCCATCGCTGCAGCGCCGCCACCGTGCCATCGAAGGTCGTCGCTCCTCCCTCCACTTCCTCCTCCACTCCATCGCTCCCTCCCCTTCTTCTCCGTCCTCCTGTGTAGTCGCTGGCCCCTTCAAACCCTAAATCGACCGAAGCCGCCTCCCACAGCCACCGCCGGCCAACCCAGACTCCTCCGCCGAACCCTCCAACCGCCACGATGAATCCAGCGCCCATTGACCCCCTCCCCATTCGCTGTAAGTTTAGTTTTTTATTTTATTTTAATGTATTTGTTTCATTTCAGTTTTCACGTCATAATCTTTAAATATAACTTGATTTTTCAGTTTATATTAATACAGAATTTTTATATGTGAAGAGATAGGATTTTTATATTCGAAAAGTTCGAATTTTTATATAGAAGAAAGGTTGGATTTTTAAAAGAAAATATGATTTTTATATATTGAACATCGAAGTAAAAATATGATTTTTATATATTGAACATCGAAGTAAAAATATGATTTTTATATATTGAACATCGAAGTAAAAATGTGATTTTTATATATTGAACATCGAAGTAAAAATGTGATTTTTATATATTGAACATCGAAGTAAAAATATGATTTTTATATATTGAACATCGAAGTAAAAATTCGATTTTTATATATTGAACAGCGAAGTAAAAATTCGATTTTTATATATTGAATAGCGAAGTAAAAATGTGATTTTTATATATTGAACATCGAAGTAAAAATTCGATTTTTATGTATGTAGTGGCTACGGTCAACGAAGGTGACAAAAAGGCAAGAACGACGAAGACTTCTGCAAAAGAAGAGTCAAGATGATTGGATAGCTATCGGTGAGAATTTCTCACCTTTCAATTTCTTTTCTAGTTATATATATATACTAGGATGCAGACGGTGTTTAGTAGCACCCGACACAATGGTCCACAGACCTTGGACTTGTTTGTTTGGTTGCATAAATTAGTTGGATGCTTTGATTTGAATTTGATTGTTTGGTGAAGTCAAATTGATTTGATTGATATGTGAATGGCGTGGGCCTTCACTAGACCGGGGATAAGGCTAGGCCTTGTCCCGTTTCTAGTATCGTGCCGTTATGCCGCCGAAATTTTCTAAAATATGTTAGAAAAATAAAAATATCATTTTTATTGTGTAAACGAACTGAATAGAAATCCATGTGTTGAAATAAAATATTTTATCGTTAAAAATATAATTTTTAACGTGAATGTGAATAAAATAAAATATCCATTTACAAACCGGACGGTTTGTTTATGTACACCTATTTGAAGGACATTGATTGGGACGATAAATTTTACACATCGCCCAACTGCACAAATAAAATCTGTGTTTGATTGTTTGAAACCCCACACGGGTGTTGGGATGAAATTTGAAGTTCACTCATCCTGATGGATTAAATATGTCGATCGATTGATTGACAGGCTGTTATAAGCGTTAGATATCTATATTTGATGCTTATACAGTGTAGTGCACTTTGGTTGATGGTTGATTATTTTCAATGCTATTATATGTGTGTAATGTATGAAAATCCATATAATTAACATTATATGGTAATTGATTGGGCCTCATTCCAATTTAGAAAATAAAGAATAATATAAAATAAAGGTTCATGTGTTGACAGTACTCATCCATTGAGATTGGTCATGTGTTGAACGAAATATTTTAGTAATAAAATTTACATCTTTATCAATATAAAATAAAGGTTCATGTGTTGACAGTACTCATCCATTGAGATTGGTCATGTGTTGAATGAAATATTTTGATAATAACAACTATTTTGAAAAAAAAAAATTTGAAATAAAATATTTTGAAAATATCAATATATGAAGCCGTGTTGATTAGATTGACGCCATTTTGATGTGAACGATATTCATATCGATTTTATTCATTTTAAAATGCATATTGAAAAGTGATTTCGAAAACGCATATTTTGAAACGATTTCGAAATGAATTGGATATATAACGATTTCGAAATGAATTGAATATATAACTATTTCGAAATGAATTGAATATATAACGATTTCGAAATGAATTGAATATATAATGAATTCGAATTGAATGGAAAACGAATTTGATTTCTATTGAATAGCAAACGAAAACGAATTCGAATTTAATTAAATAGATAACGAATTCAAATTGAATTGAAATTTGAATTGAATAGAAATGAATTTTAAAACGAAGTTATAAAGAAGAATTCAATTTTGATTTGAATTGAAATGGAAGTTGAAATTGCTTTTGAAACGAATTTAAAACTATTTATATAATTCGTTTTAAATAGAAATCGACGAAATATATTATATATATATATTATATATATAATATAATGGCCTGAATAGAACGCGCCGCGCCGCGGCAGTTCGTGAATTTCGACCATTTATTTCAAACGGACATTACGGGAGATCCGACCGTCGGATTCTCCTGAAACTGGAACCGTTGGGTTCGTATCGAAAAGAGCTTTCTAATGAATATTAAAAATTTGAAATCTAACGGTTGGATTTGGAATTATGTCCAAATCAAATTTGAAAAAGGTTGCTGTAAGTGCAGTTCGATGGCCGTTGATGGAAATCGACTGTAAAGGCCTTGATAAAATTATTAAAAATAGTAATAATTTGTGTAAAATCATAAGAAATGATTTAGAAAGAATTGGGATGAAAAACCCCATATTTGAAAAGATAAAAATAGATTTTTATCGAAATGAACTAGTTTTGAACTAGAATTATAATTATATTTATTTTTGAATAAATAAATTGAATTTGAAATGGTTTTGAAAATAACCAGAATTTCCAATGATTGCATTGGAATGGATTTGAATCGAAATTGTCTTCGGAATATTTCGATGTTGGATTTCGTGATTATACAAATGTTGTTATGGAAATTTGAAAGATATAGATATATATATCGTTATTTCCAATACGATCTTTGTTGGTCGCAGAATTTGATATTGAATATAAGCCGGGATATTTTCTATTCAGAGCCTTGTATTTAATATCAAATGTGATTTGGGTTTGTCGTGAATGGTGTCTTCACTAACACTGTTCTTGAACCCAGTTGAGAAAAGATTAAATCTTTTTATTTAGATTTAATGAAGTGTACCAATTGAATAATATTTAATTGGAATGGAATTGATATTGATTTTTGGGTTTATCGTGGACAGTGTTTTAAATAACACTCGTTCTTTAACCCGATAATTAATGGAATGTGATTTTGGGTTTACCGTGAACCGTGTTTTTAAATGACACTGATTCTTTAACCCAGTTAACGATTAAAACTAAGTGGCAGTTTTAATGAATCTTTAATTAGATTGAAAAGATCGAAAATGGAGTACCACCAGTTTTGCTCCAGGCGATAGTTAAATCTTTAATTAGATTTGAACGTGAAATGGTAATTGAATTTACCGATAACACCGTGGTGTTAGATATGAAGTATAACCAGTTTTACTTCGTGGGATGAATAGGTCGGGGTTGGGAAATTAAAACAAATGATTACTTCGGTAAGGTTCGTTAACCCCGACTAGTTGAATCGAAATTCAAAAGAAGATTAAAGAATAAATTTAAAGGATTTATCTTTGATAAAATTTATGGGAACCTTTCCCTATGAATGTGAAATTTAGAAACTAACTGTCGATTAGCTAAGCAGAATGGTTTTCTGGATATTGATCTGATGTTGGTTTCGGCCTTCGGGGTTAATATTTGAGGAATTATTCTCTTGTTAATTTACGGTTAGTGACTGATGAATTGGAATGAGGCGTATGTTGTGTTTGTGTAACACTTATTTAAAATATACGCGAGTTATTCGGAAAAACCGGGTTTATCCCATTCTGAATAATTGATACGACGATAAGTCGAAGATGAAGACGGTGGTTGAAGACCGGAGGTCTTCACGTCGTCTGGGTGATTACTGATGATCTTGATTGGGCTGTACACCCAAGAAGATGGAAACAGTTGGTGATCGTCCAGACGTACTTGGAGATCGATGGATATGCGGGGTACTAGGTGCCTCCGGTTTCGTTCAGACCCAGAACGAACTCGTAAATGGACTGTGTGTCTGGCATTGGATTTTAGTCCGTGTGATTGATCTCTATTAAATATATATCTGTTTGGCGGCGGAGAATTTATTCTTTTGCTTAACGCCCTTCTCTGAGACGTACGAGCTCAGGGGTTATATATTGATGGATATCAAACGCATGGAGTGAATTGCCTGTGTGGCATGCCTAAGTGGCAATTGATCGAGGCTTCTGTTGAAAAGCCAAGTCTTGTGGTGATGATCAAAGCACAGCCTGTGTGGCATAGCTTTGTGTAACGTTGATTCGCGAGCCTCACACCCCGGTTGTGAACCAAAAACGGGAGAAGGACATCAGGGAGGGCATGCGTTTCTTTCTAGCTAGGGTGGTGTCAGTGACCTACCAGCCCTGACATTTATATACTTTTCACCTGTGTGGTTGTTGCTGTTGCGAGGCGCCTCGGTTTGATCGGACGATCCGGGTCCGATGGAGTCATTCGTTTGCTCATCTACGCCCCAAAGGGCGGGGAAACGCAGTGTTCAGGAATTTTAATCCACATCGGTGGACCGGCCCTGACGATCCAAAGGCTTGACTGAGTACTTGCCTGAGGGGCGGGCTAGAGCGTCTCGAATCGGTTGAGGACTATCTTTTGCCTCGGTTCATAGATGGAAATCCAATTTCCAAATACGTGACATTTGCGGTTTTGATTGTAGAACCTAGTATGGCGACATGCTATATGGTACCCATGCCGCCTATGATTGATACTTATGATTTGAAGTTGTTTATACACTATGCACTTATAATAGTATCAAATGATTTATTTTAAACGTATCAAGCATTCTTTGGCTGTTATAAGGGAAAACCCTATCCCCCGGCTTGCGTTGCATTGTGTGATAGGACCTGGGTCTTATAACAGCTTCATTTCTCTTTATTTAGCATTGCGCTGTTTGTTTTATGCACTGGTATTCTTGGGAGAAAACCCGTTCCGTGTTATACGGCGTGGTCCCTTGATTTACCTAACTTTTAAAACAAAGATTAATAACTGTTTTAGTTCTCACACCAGTCACATGACTGACCTGGAGTTTATTGTTTTGACCTAAACTCTGGGTGCCCTTATTTTGACACGGGCAGCTAGTAGTTTTGGTTTTGCAGATTTATATTCACAGGATCCTGGTTTACAGCTGGAACGATATCCGGAAAGCTTTGTATCCGTATATCTCCTTCTAGTTGTGTATTGTACTATTTTCCGCTGCGATGTATTTAAATGTAATTTAAATCTCTGATATTTCTGTGTAATATATATTCATTTATACTCTGTATATTCTTGTAATCTGATGCATTGTTGTAATATACAATGAAATGTTCTTCCGTCTGCGTTCTGTTGTGGCTTGTTCTCGAACTATCCGACACTTTCCTTTATGGGGAAGTTGCGGGTTTTCACAGTTGGTATCAGAGCTTTGGTTTACAAAGCAGAGAACAAGACGCATTAGAACCATACGAAAGAATTCATCAGATATTGGATTAGTAATATCCAATGGGATGACTCGTTAGAGATGGGATCAGTAGTATCCTAGGACGAGTGTGAAGAGTATATTTTTAAAATGAAAACAATTTTTGTTTTGAAAATCTAAATCAAATATTCGCATTTGATTATTTATTTTTATTGATTTGGACAGTCCAGTATATAAAGAATTTGCATATACGCCTTGCAAACGTATATTCAAAGTTTTAATATATTGGATAGATATAGAATCACACTCTAGTCGCCCGGACCTGATTCTGATGATTGACGCGTCATCATTAGTAATTAGTTTCGTGTTTCGAAGGTGTGATTTTCTATATATTTCCATTGGACTGGTGTGAGAACCAAAACTTATATAGTTAGAACACATTGTTGTGAATTGGCATCAAAAACATGATTTTTTGTATATGTATCAAAATTATGAATTTGAAACTCTAATTCACTAATTGATTGATGTTTGTGTTGCCTGTTTAGTTGTTTGATAAATTTTGAACCATTATGCCTAATTGAACCAAATATTGAATTGTATGGAAAATTGGTCGCATTTGCTTGCATATACCTATACTTACATTGAACAGGTCATAGCAAGGAGGCTAGAGCAGAGAATAAAATTTGTTTGCCCGACAAATAGGTACATGTTTACTACATAATTTACTGTTTTGTTTGGGTGATGATGATTTTATGAGCCTATTGGCTAGCCGCTTGGCTTTTTCTTTTTCTTTTTGAGATCTGAAGGACCGGGGAAGCTATTTGAGATTTCCCGATGCTCCCGGTGCAGGGGAGGTTATAGCGAAATTTTTCGAAAATTTAGGGTGTTAGCCAAATTTTTGAAATTTTGAAAATTCTCAGAAACTGAAAAGTTGGAGAATGGAAGCCAGATCGAGCGTAGAGTTGAATGATCAAACCACTTTCGACTTTGTTCCTTTTCGGGGACGAAAAGTTTTAAGTGGGGGAGATTGTAATAACCCGAAATTCTGGGCCAGTTTAAAATTTTTATTTTGGCAATTTTAGCGAATTTTGAATATTTAAAATAGATTATTTTAAATAAATATCGACGAGAAATTTATTTTGAATAGAAATTCGACATATATATTTATACGCGTCGTCGTTAGAATAAATATTTATATATATTTATAATTAGAATTGAAAATGGCGAGGTAGTTCGATAATTCGATTTCAAACTTCAATTGAATGTACCGGGTGCAAAATAAACCGGATTTTAGTGAAACCAAAAATAATGGAATCTAATTGTGAATATCTTTCCAACGAATTCGAATAATCGAGATTTCATAGCGGGAATCGAAAGATATGTCCAGTTGAAAATTCTGAATAGTCGCTATGAAATTCAGGCCCTTAAAAATGGAAATTTTGCAAACGACCTCGGATTTCGACGAAACCAGTTTTGTTGGGTCCGGGATGTAAAGTTATTGCTAGGTTTCAAATTTCATAATTTTTCGAATCAATATGTGAGCGTGGCAAAGGAAAACGCGATTGACCATTTTCAATTGATTTTAATCGACTGGGAATTGGCCATTTTTCCAACGGTCTCAGAATTCGATGAAATTAGTTTTGATAGGACCGTATCGTCAATACGAAGCTAGAAAATATTTTTCTAGAATTTTTAAAGTTCGTATGCGACCCCGGTAATTTGAAATGTACGTTTAAAATTCAATATAGCGATTTAAATGTAAATTTAACGAAAACTGATTGTAACGATCGAATCAGCTTGCGATACATATCCCATTGTGTTCGAAATGGGGGTAATTAGCTAGGGACGACAGTCGGCGGGTTTGATTTCGAGTTCAAATGTAAAGCCAACTTTAAGGTGAATAAAATTAAAGGAAAATAATAAAATATAAATTAATTTTCGTTAAGCCCTTACCCTCCTTCTTACCTTTTCCCGTCGTGCTTCAGACCTTAATAAAAAAAAGAAATCGAAAAGGGGAAACCGCACCCCCTCCCATCGCTGCAGCGCCGCCACCGTGCCATCGAAGGCCGTCGCTCCTCCCTCCACTTCCTCCTCCACTCCATCGCTCCCTCCCCTTCTTCGCCGTCCTCCTGTGTAGTCGCTGGCCCCTTCAAACCCTAAATCGACCGAAGCCGCCTCCCACAGCCACCGCCGGCCAACCCAGACTCCTCCGCCGAACCCTCCAACCGCCACGATGAATCCAGCGCCCACTGACCCCCTCCCCATTCGCTGTAAGTTTAGTTTTTTATTTTATTTTAATGTATTTGTTTCATTTCAGTTTTCACGTCATAATCTTTAAATATAACTTGATTTTTCAGTTTATATTAATACAGAATTTTTATATGTGAAGAGATAGGATTTTTATATTCGAAAAGTTCGAATTTTTATATAGAAGAAAGGTTGGATTTTTAAAAGAAAATATGATTTTTATATATTGAACATCGAAGTAAAAATATGATTTTTATATATTGAACATCGAAGTAAAAATATGATTTTTATATATTGAACATCGAAGTAAAAATATGATTTTTATATATTGAACATCGAAGTAAAAATGTGATTTTTATATATTGAACTTCGAAGTAAAAATATGATTTTTATATATTGAACATCGAAGTAAAAATTCGATTTTTATATATTGAACAGCGAAGTAAAAATTCGATTTTTATATATTGAATAGCGAAGTAAAAATGTGATTTTTATATATTGAACATCGAAGTAAAAATTCGATTTTTATGTATGTAGTGGCTACGGTCAACGAAGGTGACAAAAAGGCAAGAACGACGAAGACTTCTGCAAAAGAAGAGTCAAGATGATTGGATAGCTATCGGTGAGAATTTCTCACCTTTCAATTTCTTTTCTAGTTATATATATATACTAGGATGCAGACGGTGTTTAGTAGCACCCGACACAATGGTCCACAGACCTTGGACTTGTTTGTTTGGTTGCATAAATTAGTTGGATGCTTTGATTTGAATTTGATTGTTTGGTGAAGTCAAATTGATTTGATTGATATGTGAATGGCGTGGGCCTTCACTAGACCGGGGATAAGGCTAGGCCTTGTCCCGTTTCTAGTATCGTGCCGTTATGCCGCCGAAATTTTCTAAAATATGTTAGAAAAATAAAAATATCATTTTTATTGTGTAAACGAACTGAATAGAAATCCATGTGTTGAAATAAAATATTTTATCGTTAAAAATATAATTTTTAACGTGAATGTGAATAAAATAAAATATCCATTTACAAACCGGACGGTTTGTTTATGTACACCTATTTGAAGGACATTGATTGGGACGATAAATTTTACACATCGCCCAACTGCACAAATAAAATCTGTGTTTGATTGTTTGAAACCCCACACGGGTGTTGGGATGAAATTTGAAGTTCACTCATCTTGATGGATTAAATATGTCGATCGATTGATTGGCAGGCTGTTATAAGCGTTAGATATCTATATTTGATGCTTATACAGTGTAGTGCACTTTGGTTGATGGTTGATTATTTTCAATGCTATTATATGTGTGTAATGTATGAAAATCCATATAATTAACATTATATGGTAATTGATTGGGCCTCATTCCAATTTAGAAAATAAAGAATAATATAAAATAAAGGTTCATGTGTTGACAGTACTCATCCATTGAGATTGGTCATGTGTTGAACGAAATATTTTAGTAATAAAATTTACATCTTTATCAATATAAAATAAAGGTTCATGTGTTGACAGTACTCATCCATTGAGATTGGTCATGTGTTGAACGAAATATTTTGATAATAACAACTATTTTGAAAAAAAAATATTTGAAATAAAATATTTTGAAAATATCAATATATGAAGCCGTGTTGATTAGATTGACGCCATTTTGACGTGAACGATATTCATATCGATTTTATTCATTTTAAAATGCATATTGAAAAGTGATTTCGAAAACGCATATTTTGAAACGATTTCGAAATGAATTGGATATATAACGATTTCGAAATGAATTGAATATATAACGATTTCGAAATGAATTGAATATATAACGATTTCGAAATGAATTGAATATATAATGAATTCGAATTGAATGGAAAACGAATTTGATTTCTATTGAATAGCAAACGAAAACGAATTCGAATTTAATTGAATAGATAACGAATTCAAATTGAATTGAAATTTGAATTGAATAGAAATGAATTTTAAAACGAAGTTATAAAGAAGAATTCAATTTTGATTTGAATTGAAATGGAAGTTGAAATTGCTTTTGAAACGAATTTAAAACTATTTATATAATTCGTTTTAAATAGAAATCGACGAAATATATTATATATATATTATATATATATAATATAATGGCCTGAATAGAACGCGCCGCGCCGCGGTAGTTCGTCAATTTCGAACATTTATTTCAAACGGACATTACGGGAGATCCGACCGTCGGATTCTCCTGAAACCGGAACCGTTGGGTTCGTATCGAAAAGAGATTTCTAACGAATATTAGAAATTTGAAATCTAACAGTTGGATTTGGAATTATGTCCAAATCAAATTTGAAAAAGGTTGCTGTAAGTGCAGTTCGATGGCCGTTGATGGAAATCGACTGTACAGGCCTTGATAAAATTATTAAAAATAGTAATAATTTGTGTAAAATCATAAGAAATGATTTAGAAAGAATTGGGATGAAAAACCCCATATTTGAAAAGATAAAAATAGATTTTTATCGAAATGAACTAGTTTTGAACTAGAATTATAATTATATTTATTTTTGAATAAATAAATTGAATTTGAAATGGTTTTGAAAATAACCAGAATTTCCAATGATTGCATTGGAATGGATTTGAATCGAAATTGTCTTCGGAATATTTCGATGTTGGATTTCGTGATTATACAAATGTTGTTATGGAAATTTGAAAGATATAGATATATATATCGTTATTTCCAATACGATCTTTGTTGGTCGCAGAATTTGATATTGAATATAAGCCGGGATATTTTCTATTCAGAGCCTTGTATTTAATATCAAATGTGATTTGGGTTTGTCGTGAATGGTGTCTTCACTAACACTGTTCTTGAACCCAGTTGAGAAAAGATTAAATCTTTTTATTTAGATTTAATGAAGTGTACCAATTGAATAATATTTAATTGGAATGGAATTGATATTGATTTTTGGGTTTATCGTGGACAGTGTTTTAAATAACACTCGTTCTTTAACCCGATAATTAATGGAATGTGATTTTGGGTTTACCGTGAACCGTGTTTTTAAATGACACTGATTCTTTAATCCAGTTAACGATTAAAACTAAGTGGCAGTTTTAATGAATCTTTAATTAGATTGAAAAGATCGAAAATGGAGTACCACCAGTTTTGCTCCAGGCGATAGTTAAATCTTTAATTAGATTTGAACGTGAAATGGTAATTGAATTTACCGATAACACCGTGGTGTTAGATATGAAGTATAACCAGTTTTACTTCGTGGGATGAATAGGTCGGGGTTGGGAAATTAAAACAAATGATTACTTTGGTAAGCTTCGTTAACCCCGACTAGTTGAATCGAAATTCAAAAGAAGATTAAAGAATAAATTTAAAGGATTTATCTTTGATAAAATTTATGGGAACCTTTCCCTATGAATGTGAAATTTAGAAACTAACTGTCGATTAGCTAAGCAGAATGGTTTTCTGGATATTGATCTGATGTTGGTTTCGGCCTTCGGGGTTAATATTTGAGGAATTATTCTCTTGTTAATTTACGGTTAGTGACTGATGAATTGGAATGAGGCGTATGTTGTGTTTGTGTAACACTTATTTAAAATATACGCGAGTTATTCGGAAAGACCGGGTTTATCCCATTCTGAATAATTGATACGACGATAAGTCGAAGATGAAGACGGTGGTTGAAGACCGGAGGTCTTCACGTCGTCTGGGTGATTACTGATGATCTTGATTGGGCTGTACACCCAAGAAGATGGAAACAGTTGGTGATCGTCCAGACGTACTTGGAGATCGATGGATATGCGGGGTACTAGGTGCCTCCGGTTTCGTTCAGACCCAGAACGAACTCGTAAATGGACTGCGTGTCTGGCATTGGATTTTAGTCCGTGTGATTGATCTCTATTAAATATATATCTGTTTGGCGGCGGAGAATTTATTCTTTTGATTAACGCCCTTCTCTGAGACGTACGAGCTCAGGGGTTATATATTGATGGATATCAAACGCATGGAGTGAATTGCCTGTGTGGCATGCCTAAGTGGCAATTGATCGAGGCTTCTGTTGAAAAGCCAAGTCTTGTGGTGATGATCAAAGCACAGCCTGTGTGGCATAGCTTTGTGTAACGTTGATTCGCGAGCCTCACACCCCGGTTGTGAACCAAAAACGGGAGAAGGACATCAGGGAGGGCATGCGTTTCTTTCTAGCTAGGGTGGTGTCAGTGACCTACCAGCCCTGACATTTATATACTTTTCACCTGTGTGGTTGTTGCTGTTGCGAGGCGCCTCGGTTTGATCGGACGATCCGGGTCCGATGGAGTCATTCGTTGGCTCATCTACGCCCCAAAGGGCGGGGAAACGCAGTGTTCAGGAATTTTAATCCACATCGGTGGACCGGCCCTGACGATCCAAAGGCTTGACTGAGTACTTGCCTGAGGGGCGGGCTAGAGCGTCTCGAATCGGTTGAGGACTATCTTTTGCCTCGGTTCATAGATGGAAATCCAATTTCCAAATACGTGACATTTGCGGTTTTGATTGTAGAACCTAGTATGGCGACATGATATATGGTACCCATGCCGCCTATGATTGATACTTATGATTTGAAGTTGTTTATACACTATGCACTTATAATAGTATCAAATGATTTGTTTTAAACGTATCAAGCATTCTTTGGCTGTTATAAGGGAAAACCCTATCCCCCGGCTTGCGTTGCATTGTGTGATAGGACCTGGGTCTTATAACAGCTTCATTTTTCTTTATTTAGCATTGCGCTGTTTGTTTTATGCACTGGTATTCTTGGGAGAAAACCCGTTCCGTGTTATACGGCGTGGTCCCTTGATTTACCTAACTTTTAAAACAAAGATTAATAACTGTTTTAGTTCTCACACCAGTCACATGACTGACCTGGAGTTTATTGTTTTGACCTAAACTCTGGGTGCCCTTATTTTGACACGGGCAGCTAGTAGTTTTGGTTTTGCAGATTTATATTCACAGGATCCTGGTTTACAGCTGGAACGATATCCGGAAAGCTTTGTATCCGTATATCTCCTTCTAGTTGTGTATTGTAGTATTTTCCGCTGCGATGTATTTAAATGTAATTTAAATCTCTGATATTTCTGTGTAATATATATTCATTTATACTCTGTATATTCTTGTAATCTGATGCATTGTTGTAATATACAATGAAATGTTCTTCCGTCTGCGTTCTGTTGTGGCTTGTTCTCGAACTATCCGACACTTTCCTTTATGGGGAAGTTGCGGGTTTTCACAGTTGGTATCAGAGCTTTGGTTTACAAAGCAGAGAACAAGACACATTAGAACCATACGAAAGAATTCATCAGATATTGGATTAGTAATATCCAATGGGATGACTCGTTAGAGATGGGATCAGTAGTATCCTAGGACGAGTGTGAAGAGTATATTTTTAAAATGAAAACAATTTTTGTTTTGAAAATCTAAATCAAATATTCGCATTTGATTATTTATTTTTATTGATTTGGACAGTCCAGTATATAAAGAATTTGCATATACGCCTTGCAAACGTATATTCAAAGTTTTAATATATTGGATAGATATAGAATCACACTCTAGTCGCCCGGACCTGATTCTGATGATTGACGCGTCATCATTAGTAATTAGTTTCGTGTTTCGAAGGTGTGATTTTCTATATATTTCCATTGGACTGGTGTGAGAACCAAAACTTATATAGTTAGAACACATTGTTGTGAATTGGCATCAAAAACATGATTTTTTGTATATGTATCAAAATTATGAACTTGAAACTCTAATTCACTAATTGATTGATGTTTGTGTTGCTTGTTTAGTTGTTTGATAAATTTTGAACCATTATGCCTAATTGAACCAAATATTGAATTGTATGGAAAATTGGTCGCATTTGCTTGCATATACCTATACTTACATTGAACAGGTCATAGCAAGGAGGCTAGAGCAGAGAATAAAATTTGTTTGCCCGACAAATAGGTACATGTTTACTACATAATTTACTGTTTTGTTTGGGTGATGATGATTTTATGAGCCTATTGGCTAGTCGCTTGGCTTTTTCTTTTTCTTTTTGAGATCTGAAGGACCGAGGAAGCTATTTGAGATTTCCCGATGCTCCCGGTGCAGGGGAGGTTATGGCGAAATTTTTCGAAAATTTAGGGTGTTAGCCAAATTTTTGAAATTTTGAAAATTCTCAGAAACTGAAAAGTTGGAGAATGGAAGCCAGATCGAGCGTAGAGTTGAATGATCAAACCACTTTCGACTTTGTTCCTTTTCGGGGACGAAAAGTTTTAAGTGGGGGAGATTGTAATAACCCGAAATTCTGGGCCAGTTTAAAATTTTTATTTTGGCAATTTTAGCAAATTTTGAATATTTAAAATAGATTATTTTAAATAAATATCGACGAGAAATTTATTTTGAATAGAAATTCGACGTATATATTTATACGCGTCGTCGTTAGAATAAATATTTGTATATATTTATAATTAGAATTGAAAATGGCGAGGTAGTTCGATAATTCGATTTCAAACTTCAATTGAATGTACCGGGTGCAAAATAAACCGGATTTTAGTGAAACCAAAAATAATGGAATCTAATTGTGAATATCTTTCCAACGAATTCGAATAATCGAGATTTCATAGCGGGAATCGAAAGATATGTCCAGTTGAAAATTCTGAATAGTCGCTATGAAATTCAGGCCCTTAAAAATGGAAATTTTGCAAATGACCTCGGATTTCGACGAAACCAGTTTTGTTGGGTCCGGGATGTAAAGTTATTGCTAGGTTTCAAATTTCATAATTTTTCGAATCAATATGTGAGCGTGGCAAAGGAAAACGCGATTGACCATTTTCAATTGATTTTAATCGACTGGGAATTGGCCATTTTTCCAACGGTCTCAGAATTCGATGAAATTAGTTTTGATAGGACCGTATCGTCAATACGAAGCTAGAAAATATTTTTCTAGAATTTTTAAAGTTCGTATGCGACCCCGGTAATTTGAAATGTACGTTTAAAATTCAATATAGCGATTTAAATGTAAATTTAACGAAAACTGATTGTAACGATCGAATCAGCTTGCGATACATATCCCATTGTGTTCGAAATGGGGGTAATTAGCTAGGGACGACAGTCGGCGGGTTTGATTTCGAGTTCAAATGTAAAGCCAACTTTAAGGTGAATAAAATTAAAGGAAAATAATAAAATATAAATTAATTTTCGTTAAGCCCTTACCCTCCTTCTTACCTTTTCCCGTCGTGCTTCAGACCTTAATAAAAAAAAAGAAATCGAAAAGGGGAAACCGCACCCCCTCCCATCGCTGCAGCGCCGCCACCGTGCCATCGAAGGCCGTCGCTCCTCCCTCCACTTCCTCCTCCACTCCATCGCTCCCTCCCCTTCTTCTCCGTCCTCCTGTGTAGTCGCTGGCCCCTTCAAACCCTAAATCAACCGAAGCCGCCTCCCACAGCCACCGCCGGCCAACCCAGACTCCTCCGCCGAACCCTCCAACCGCCACGATGAATCCAGCGCCCACTGACCCCCTCCCCATTCGCTGTAAGTTTAGTTTTTTATTTTATTTTAATGTATTTGTTTCATTTCAGTTTTCACGTCATAATCTTTAAATATAACTTGATTTTTCAGTTTATATTAATACAAAATTTTTATATGTGAAGAGATAGGATTTTTATATTCGAAAAGTTCGAATTTTTATATAGAAGAAAGGTTGGATTTTTAAAAGAAAATATGATTTTTATATATTGAACATCGAAGTAAAAATATGATTTTTATATATTGAACATCGAAGTAAAAATATGATTTTTATATATTGAACATCGAAGTAAAAATATGATTTTTATATATTGAACATCGAAGTAAAAATGTGATTTTTATATATTGAACATCGAAGTAAAAATGTGATTTTTATATATTGAACATCGAAGTAAAAATATGATTTTTATATATTGAACATCGAAGTAAAAATTCGATTTTTATATATTGAACAGCGAAGTAAAAATTCGATTTTTATATATTGAATAGCGAAGTAAAAATGTGATTTTTATATATTGAACATCGAAGTAAAAATTCGATTTTTATGTATGTAGTGGCTACGGTCAACGAAGGTGACAAAAAGGCAAGAACGACGAAGACTTCTGCAAAAGAAGAGTCAAGATGATTGGATAGCTATCGGTGAGAATTTCTCACCTTTCAATTTCTTTTCTAGTTATATATATATACTAGGATGCAGACGGTGTTTAGTAGCACCCGACACAATGGTCCACAGACCTTGGACTTGTTTGTTTGGTTGCATAAATTAGTTGGATGCTTTGATTTGAATTTGATTGTTTGGTGAAGTCAAATTGATTTGATTGATATGTGAATGGCGTGGGCCTTCACTAGACCGGGGATAAGGCTAGGCCTTGTCCCGTTTCTAGTATCGTGCCGTTATGCCGCCGAAATTTTCTAAAATATGTTAGAAAAATAAAAATATCATTTTTATTGTGTAAACGAACTGAATAGAAATCCATGTGTTGAAATAAAATATTTTATCGTTAAAAATATAATTTTTAACGTGAATGTGAATAAAATAAAATATCCATTTACAAACCGGACGGTTTGTTTATGTACACCTATTTGAAGGACATTGATTGGGACGATAAATTTTACACATCGCCCAACTGCACAAATAAAATCTGTGTTTGATTGTTTGAAACCCCACACGGGTGTTGGGATGAAATTTGAAGTTCACTCATCTTGATGGATTAAATATGTCGATCGATTGATTGGCAGGCTGTTATAAGCGTTAGATATCTATATTTGATGCTTATACAGTGTAGTGCACTTTGGTTGATGGTTGATTATTTTCAATGCTATTATATGTGTGTAATGTATGAAAATCCATATAATTAACATTATATGGTAATTGATTGGGCCTCATTCCAATTTAGAAAATAAAGAATAATATAAAATAAAGGTTCATGTGTTGACAGTACTCATCCATTGAGATTGGTCATGTGTTGAACGAAATATTTTAGTAATAAAATTTACATCTTTATCAATATAAAATAAAGGTTCATGTGTTGACAGTACTCATCCATTGAGATTGGTCATGTGTTGAACGAAATATTTTGATAATAACAACTATTTTGAAAAAAAAATATTTGAAATAAAATATTTTGAAAATATCAATATATGAAGCCGTGTTGATTAGATTGACGCCATTTTGACGTGAACGATATTCATATCGATTTTATTCATTTTAAAATACATATTGAAAAGTGATTTCGAAAACGCATATTTTGAAATGATTTCGAAATGAATTGGATATATAACGATTTCGAAATGAATTGAATATATAACGATTTCGAAATGAATTGAATATATAACGATTTCGAAATGAATTGAATATATAATGAATTCGAATTGAATGGAAAACAAATTTGATTTCTATTGAATAGCAAACGAAAACGAATTCGAATTTAATTGAATAGATAACGAATTCAAATTGAATTGAAATTTGAATTGAATAGAAATGAATTTTAAAACGAAGTTATAAAGAAGAATTCAATTTTGATTTGAATTGAAATGGAAGTTGAAATTTCTTTTGAAACGAATTTAAAACTATTTATATAATTCGTTTTAAATAGAAATCGACGAAATATATTATATATATATTATATATATATAATATAATGGCCTGAATAGAACGCGCCGCGCCGCGGCAGTTCGTGAATTTCGACCATTTATTTCAAACGGACATTACGGGAGATCCGACCGTCGGATTCTCCTGAAACCGGAACCGTTGGGTTCGTATCGAAAAGAGATTTCTAACGAATATTAGAAATTTGAAATCTAACGGTTGGATTTGGAATTATGTCCAAATCAAATTTGAAAAAGGTTGCTGTAAGTGCAGTTCGATGGCCGTTGATGGAAATCGACTGTACAGGCCTTGATAAAATTATTAAAAATAGTAATAATTTGTGTAAAATCATAAGAAATGATTTAGAAAGAATTGGGATGAAAAACCCCATATTTGAAAAGATAAAAATAGATTTTTATCGAAATGAACTAGTTTTGAACTAGAATTATAATTATATTTATTTTTGAATAAATAAATTGAATTTGAAATGGTTTTCAAAATAACCAGAATTTCCAATGATTGCATTGGAATGGATTTGAATCGAAATTGTCTTCGGAATATTTCGATGTTGGATTTCGTGATTATACAAATGTTGTTATGGAAATTTGAAAGATATAGATATATATATCGTTATTTCCAATACGATCTTTGTTGGTCGCAGAATTTGATATTGAATATAAGCCGGGATATTTTCTATTCAGAGCCTTGTATTTAATATCAAATGTGATTTGGGTTTGTCGTGAATGGTGTCTTCACTAACACTGTTCTTGAACCCAGTTGAGAAAAGATTAAATCTTTTTATTTAGATTTAATGAAGTGTACCAATTGAATAATATTTAATTGGAATGGAATTGATATTGATTTTTGGGTTTATCGTGGACAGTGTTTTAAATAACACTCGTTCTTTAACCCGATAATTAATGGAATGTGATTTTGGGTTTACCGTGAACCGTGTTTTTAAATGACACTGATTCTTTAACCCAGTTAACGATTAAAACTAAGTGGCAGTTTTAATGAATCTTTAATTAGATTGAAAAGATCGAAAATGGAGTACCACCAGTTTTGCTCCAGGCGATAGTTAAATCTTTAATTAGATTTGAACGTGAAATGGTAATTGAATTTACCGATAACACCGTGGTGTTAGATATGAAGTATAACCAGTTTTACTTCGTGGGATGAATAGGTCGGGGTTGGGAAATTAAAACAAATGATTACTTCGGTAAGGTTCGTTAACCCCGACTAGTTGAATCGAAATTCAAAAGAAGATTAAAGAATAAATTTAAAGGATTTATCTTTGATAAAATTTATGGGAACCTTTCCCTATGAATGTGAAATTTAGAAACTAACTGTCGATTAGCTAAGCAGAATGGTTTTCTGATATTGATCTGATGTTGGTTTCGGCCTTCGGGGTTAATATTTGAGGAATTATTCTTTTGTTAATTTACGGTTAGTGACTGATGAATTGGAATGAGGCGTATGTTGTGTTTGTGTAACACTTATTTAAAATATACGCGAGTTATTCGGAAAGACCGGGTTTATCCCATTCTGAATAATTGATACGACGATAAGTCGAAGATGAAGACGGTGGTTGAAGACCGGAGGTCTTCACGTCGTCTGGGTGATTACCGATGATCTTGATTGGGCTGTACACCCAAGAAGATGGAAACAGTTGGTGATCGTCCAGACGTACTTGGAGATCGATGGATATGCGGGGTACTAGGTGCCTCCGGTTTCGTTCAGACCCAGAACGAACTCGTAAATGGACTGTGTGTCTGACATTGGATTTTAGTCCGTGTGATTGATCTCTATTAAATATATGTCTGTTTGGCGGCGGAGAATTTATTCTTTTGCTTAACGCCCTTCTCTGAGACGTGCGAGCTCAGGGGTTATATATTGATGGATATCAAACGCATGGAGTGAATTGCCTGTGTGGCATGCCTAAGTGGCAATTGATTGAGGCTTCTGTTGAAAAGCCAAGTCTTGTGGTGATGATCAAAGCACAGCCTGTGTGGCATAGCTTTGTGTAACGTTGATTCGCGAGCCTCACACCCCGGTTGTGAACCAAAAACGGGAGAAGGACATCAGGGAGGGCATGCGTTTATTTCTAGCTAGGGTGGTGTCAGTGACCTACCAGCCCTGACATTTATATACTTTTCACCTGTGTGGTTGTTGCTGTTGCGAGGCGCCTCGGTTTGATCGGACGATCCGGGTCCGATGGAGTCATTCGTTGGCTCATCTACGCCCCAAAGGGCGGGGAAACGCAGTGTTCAGGAATTTTAATCCACATCGGTGGACCGGCCCTGACGATCCAAAGGCTTGACTGAGTACTTGCCTGAGGGGCGGGCTAGAGCGTCTCGAATCGGTTGAGGACTATCTTTTGCCTCGGTTCATAGATGGAAATCCAATTTCCAAATACGTGACATTTGCGGTTTTGATTGTAGAACCTAGTATGGCGACATGATATATGGTACCCATGCCGCCTATGATTGATACTTATGATTTGAAGTTGTTTATACACTATGCACTTATAATAGTATCAAATGATTTGTTTTAAACGTATCAAGCATTCTTTGGCTGTTATAAGGGAAAACCCTATCCCCCGGCTTGCGTTGCATTGTGTGATAGGACCTGGGTCTTATAACAGCTTCATTTTTCTTTATTTAGCATTGCGCTGTTTTTTTTATGCACTGGTATTCTTGGGAGAAAAACCGTTCCGTGTTATATGGCGTGGTCCCTTGATTTACCTAACTTTTAAAACAAAGATTAATAACTGTTTTAGTTCTCACACCAGTCACATGACTGACCTGGAGTTTATTGTTTTGACCTAAACTCTGGATGCCCTTATTTTGACACGGGCAGCTAGTAGTTTTGGTTTTGCAGATTTATATTCACAGGATCCTGGTTTACAACTGGAACGATATCCGGAAAGCTTTGTATCCGTATATCTCCTTCTAGTTGTGTATTGTAGTATTTTCCGCTGCGATGTATTTAAATGTAATTTAAATCTCTGATATTTCTGTGAAATATATATTCATTTATACTCTGTATATTCTTGTAATCTGATGCATTGTTGTAATATACAATGAAATGTTCTTCCGTCTGCGTTCTGTTGTGGCTTGTTCTCGAACTATCCGACACTTTCCTTTATGGGGAAGTTGCGGGTTTTCACATCTTTGTTTAAAAAATATGGTTTTAAAGAAATAAAATTGGCAAAAGTTTTAAAATAAAATTTGCTTTATTCTTAAAAATAGAAATGTGATCTTTTTATTTATATATAACATAGTTTTAAAAATATATATAGCATAGATTTGAAAATATATATAACATAGTTTTAAAAATATATATAGCATAGTTTTGAAAATATATATAGCATAGATTTGAAAATATATATAACATAGTTTTAAAAATATATATAACATAGTTTTGAAAATATATATCATGTTGTTTTGAAAATATATATAACATAGTTTTAAAAATATATATAGCATAGATTTGAAAATATATATAACATAGTTTTAAAAATATATATAGCATAGTTTTGAAAATATATATCTTGTTGTTTTGAAAATATATATAGCATAATTTTGAAAATATATATCGCATTGTTCTGGAAATATATATCGCATCATTTTTAAAATATAAGTAGCAGAATAAAAATATGATATTTATTGTCTAAATGGTAAGATAAAAATATAATTTTTTGCGAAGTAAAAATATAATTTTTATATATATGAGAAGTGTTATAAAAATATGATTTTTGTATATACATTAGCGATATGAAAAATGCGATTATTTATATAAACATCATATTTAAAATGTGATTTTTAATATGAACAGCCTAGAGAAGACTGTGTTGGAATTTCGTGAAAATCCAAACAGTTCAGAAGTTCAGATTAGAATGGAGGAGTGGATCCCTAAGGTGAGAACTCCTCACCTTTAATTTATTTCTAGTTTGAGATATATGCAGGATGCAGACGGTGTTTAGTGGCACCCGACACCCATCGTCCACAGACCATGGACGGCTTGTATGCTTGTTTGTTTGATTTTGATGTGTAGTTGATTGTGTGATGTGAAATAAAATAAAATATTTATATAGTTAAAAATATTTTATAGTTGAAAATAGAATTTTTAATGTGCATTTAAAATGAAAAAAATATAAACAAATTGGACGATTTGTTTATACACACACATTTGACTGATATTGATTGGGACGATAAATTTTACACATCACGCAACTGCACAAATAAAATCTGTGTTGGATTGTTTGAAACCCCACATGGGTATTAGGATGATATATGACATATACTAGCCCCAATAATTAGCTGTATGTCGATCGATTGATTGACAGACTGTTATAAGCGTTGAATATTTATATTTTATTCTTATACAGTGTCAAATGCACTTTGGATGATGGTTGATTATTTATCATTGTTGATATATACATGCGTTGTATGGAAATCCATAGAAATAAAATCTATGGTAATTGATTGGGCCTCATTCCAGTTTTGAAATAGAATATTTGAAAAAGAAATATTTGAATAGAAATATTTGAAATAGAATATTTGAATATAGAAATATATGAAGCCGTATTGATTAGATTGACGCCATTCTGACGTGAACGATATTTATATCGATTTTATTCATTTTTCAATGAATGTTGAAAGTGATTTTGAAATCCGAATTAAATTGAAATGAATTGAAATTCGAATTAAATTGAAATGAATTGAAATTCGAATTAAATTGAAATGATTTGAAATTCAAATTAAATTGAAATGAATTGAAATTCGAATTAAATTGAAATGATTTGAAATTCGAATTAAATAGAAATAGATTTGAAATTCGAATTAAATTGAAATTTATTGAAATTCGAATTAAATTGAAATGATTTGAAATTCGAATTAAATTGAAATGAATTGAAATTCGAATTAATTTGAAATAGAAATAAAACTCGAATTAAATTAAATAGATTTGAAATTCAAATTAAATTGAAATGAAGTGAAATTCGAATTAAATTGAAATTGAATTGAAATCGATTTGAAATGAAATTAAAATGAATTTATATTGAAAAATTCGATTTTGATTTGAGTTGGAAAAGGAAGTAGAAATCGTTTTGAAAACGAATTTAAAACGATTTATATAATACGTTTTGAAAGGAAATCGACGAAATATATATAATATATATATTATATATATAATGGCCTGAATAGAACGTGCCGCGCCGCGGTAGTTCGTGAATTTCGACCATTGACTTCGAATGGATATTACGGGAGATCCAACCGTCGGATTCTCCTAAAATCGGAACCGTTGGGTTCGTATCGAAAAGAGCATTCTAAAGAATATTAGAGATTTGAAATCTAATGGTTGGATTTGGAATTATGTCCAAATCAAATTTGGAAAAGGTCGTTGTAAGTGCAGTTCGATGACCATTGATGGAAATCGACTGTACGGGCCTTGAAAAAATTATTAAAAATAGTAATAATTTGTGTAAAATCATAAGAAATGATTTGGGAAGAATTGGATGAAAAAATCCATATTTGAAAAGATAAAAATAGATTTTTTTTCGAAATGAACTAGTTTTGAACTAGAATTATAATTCTATTTATTTTTAAATAAATAAATTGAATTTAAAAAGGGTTTTAAAAGTAACCAGAATTTCCAATAATTGAATTGGAATGGATTTGAATCAAAATTGTCTTTGGAATATTTCGATGTTGAATTTCGTGATTATACAGACAGCGTTATGGAAATTTAAAAGATATATAGATATCGTTATTTCTAATAGGATATTTGTTGGCCGTAGAATTTGATATTGAATATATGCTGATATTTTTTTTATTCAAAGCCTTGTATTTAATATCAAATGGGATTTGGGTTTGTCGTGAATGGTGTCATCATTAACACTGTTCTTAACCCCAGTTGAGAAAAAGATTAAATCTTTTTGTTTAGATTTAATGAAGTGTACCAATTTAAATAATATTTAATTGGAGTTGAATTGGTATTGATTTTTGGGTTTATCATGAACTGTTTTTTAAATAACACTTGTTCTTTAACCCGATAATTAATGGAATGTAATTTTGGGTTGTCGTGAACGATATCTTCAATAATACTGTTCTTGGACCCAATTGAGTTAAGAAAATCAGAAACTAACTGGAGATTAGTTCAGTTGAATGGTTTCTGGGGTATTGATCTGATGTTGGTTTTGGCCTTCGGGGTTAATACTTAGGGAATTACTCACTTGCTAATTTATGGTTATGGACTAATTGAAATGTGATGTGTTTTTGGGGTTTATCGTGAACCGTGTTTTAAATGACACAGATTCTTTAACCCAGTCAAAGATTAAAACTAAGTGGAGTTTTAATGAATCTTTAATTAGGTTGAAAAGATCGAGAATGGAGTATCACCAGTTTTACTCCAGACAATAGTTAAATATTTAATTAGTTTTGAACGTGAAATGGTAATTGAATTTACCGATAACACCGTGGTGTTGGATATGAAGTATGACCTGTTTTACTTCATGGGATAAATAGGTTGGTATTGGGAAATAAAATGAATGATTAATTCGGTGTGGTTCGCTAATCCCGACTAGTTTCAATTGATATTCAAAGGAAGATTAAAGGATAAATTTAAATAATTTATCTTTGATAAAATTAATGGGAACCTTTCCCAAAGTATAAGAATATTTGAATAAAAGAATATTCTGAATTGGAATGAGGCGTATGTTGTGTTTGTGTAACACTTGTTTATTATATACGCGAGCGATTCAGAAAGACCGGGTTTATCCCATTCTGAATAACTGATTCGACGTGGTGTCGAGGTTGAAGACGGTTGTCAACCGGAGGTCTTCACGTTGTTTGTATAATTACTGATGATCTTGATTGGGTTGTACACCCAAGAGGAGGGAATCAGTTGGTGATCGTCCATACGTACTTGGAGATCGATGGATATGCGGGGTACTAGGTGCCTCCGGTTTCGTTCAGACCCAGAACGAACTTTTAAATGGACTGTGTGTCTGACATTGGATTTTATTCTATTTGATTGATTTCTATTAAATATATATCTGTTTGGCGGCGGAGAATTTATTCTCTTGCTTAACGCCCTTCTCTAAGACGTACGAGCTCAGGGGTTATATACTGATGGATATCAAACGCATAGAGTGAATTGCCTATGTGGCATGCCTAAGTAGCAAATGATCAAGGTTTCTGTTGAAAAGCAGAGTCTTGTGGTTAATGATCGAAGCACGACCTTTGTGGCATAGCTTTGTGTAACGTTTAATTCGCGAGTTTCACACCCGGTATGAACCAAAAACGGGAGACAGATATCAGCGGGGCATGCGTTTCCTTCTAGTTAGAAGTGGCGTCAGTGGTTTTACACGCCCTGACAAGTTTGACTTATGTGGTTGTTGCTGTTGCGAGGCGCCTCGGATATATCAGTGACTATGTGAAGCCGATGGAGTCATTTGTTGGCTCATTTACGCCCCATAGGGCGGGGAAACGCAGTGTTCAGGAATTATAATCCATATCGTTGGACCGACCATGAGTTCAAGGGATGATGCGTTCTGTTCCTGAGGGGCGGACTAGAGGCTCTCGAATCATTGAGAAAGATCCCTAGCCTCGGTTCATATCATAAATGATAACCCAACTTCCAATACGACATTTTGCGGTTTTGATTGTATACCTATATATGACGACATAGTGGTATATGACATTCATGCCGCCTATGATTGATATTTATGATTGCATATAAAATCAGAAACTAACTGGAAACGAGTTAAGATGGGTGGTTTCCTGGGTATTAGTCTGATGTTGGTTTTGGCCTTCGGGGTTAATACTTAGGGAATCGTTCTCTTACTAATTTACGGTTGGAGTCTGTTTAAGAATCAAAACATGAAATTTAGCATATCAAGCATTCTTTGGCTATCATAAGGTAAAAACTCTGTCCTCCGGCTTGCGTTGCATTGTGTGATGGGACTTATGTCTTATAATAGCTTCATTGTTCTTTATTTAGCATTGCACTGTTTGTTTTATGCACTGGTGTTCTCGGGAGGAAACTCGTTCCGTGTTATACGGCGTGGTCCCTTGATTTAACTAACTTTAAAATAAAGATTAATAACTGTTTTAGTTCTCACACCAGTCCCATGACTGACCTGGAATTTATTGTTTTAACCTAAACTTTGGGTGCCCCTATTTTGACACAGGCAGCTAGTAGTTTTGGTTTTGCAGATTTATATTCACAGGATCCTGGCTTACAGTGGGAATGATATCCGGAAAGCTCTGTATCCGTATATCTCTTCTAGTTGTGTTTTGTATTATTTCCGCTGCGATGTATTTAAATGTAATTTAAATCTTTGATATTTTCTATGTAATATTTATTCATACTCTGTATATTCTTGTATTCTGATGGAATTGTTGTAATATACAATGAAATGTTCTTCTGTCTGTGTCCCGATGTGGCTTGTTCTCAATTCAATCCGGGCTTTCCTTATTGGGGAAGTTCGGGTCGTTTCATTTTGGTATCAGAGCTTTGGTTAACAAAGCTCGAGAACAAGACACGTTAGAACCAAACGAAAGAATTCATCAGAGATTGAATTAGTAATATCCTACGAGAATGACTCGTTAGAGATGGGATCAGTAGTATCCTAGAACTAGGGTGAAGTGTATATTTTTAAAGTGAAAACAAATTTTGTTTTGAAATTAAAATCGAATTATACGTATTTGAATAATTTATTTTAAATTGATTTGGACAATCTAGTATATGAAGATTTTGCATATACGCCTAGCTAGCGTGTATACGAAGTCCTAAATATAATGGATAGATATAGAATCACACTCTAGTCGCCCGGATATGATTCTGATGACTGACTAGTCGTCGTCAGTATTCAAGTTCGAGTGACAAAAGTGGGGTTTCCATATATTTCCAATTGACTGGTGTGAGAACCAAAATTAGATAGGGCCTATTGTTGTGATTTGGCACCGAAAATGTGATTTTTGACTATGTATCAAAGTTATGAATTTGAAAAGCTAATCAACTAATTGATTACTGATTGTATTGTTTGATTAAAGTTTGATTAATTAAAATGTTGAACCTTTAGCCAAATTGTATCAAATAGTGAGTGTATTGAAAATTTGTCGCATTTGCGTGCAAATACATGTACTTACACTGAACAGGTCATAGCAAGGAGGCTAGAGCAGAAGAATAAAATTGTTTGCCCGACAAATAGGTACATGTTTATCATAATTTACTGTTCTGTTTGGGTGATGATGATTTTATGGGATGATTGGCTAGCCGCTTGGCCTTTTCTTTTTCTTTTGGATTGAAGAAGGCCATGTGAGGCTATATGAAATATCTCGAAATCCCCGATGCAGGGGAGGTTATGGCGAAATTTTTCGAAAATTTAGGTTGTTAGCCAAATTTTTGAATTTTTTTGAAAAGTTCTTAGAAACAGAAAAGTTGAAGAACTTAAGCCGTAAAGAAAATAATGGAAGTTGAGTTGATTTGTAAAACAACTTTCGGCTTCATTCCTTTTCGGGGACGAAAAGTTTTTAGTGGGGGAGATTGTAATAACCTGGAAATCCGAGCCAATTTAAAATTTTTATTTTGGATATTTTAATGAATTTTGATTATATAAAATGAATTATTTTAAATAATAACGACAAAAAATTTATTTTCGATGGAGTTAAAAGGAATAAATTTATTTTAATTATATAACGAGCCTAAAATGGCGCGGTAGTTTGAAATTTCGATTTCGAATTTCAAATGAATATACAGAATTCGTTTTAAGTCGGAATTGGACGAAACCAAAAATTTTTGAATCTGTTTGACGATATCTTTCCAACGGATGTAAGAAACTAAGATTTCACTTTAGAAGTTGAAAGATATGTCCAGTTTAAAATTCCGAAAAGTCGCTGTGGAATTTATATATTTTTTATTATAAATAAGGGCCTTTGAAAATGGAAATTTTGCAAACGACCTCTGTTTTCGGCAAAACCACTTTTGTTGGATCCGTGATGTCGAGTTATTGCTAGGTTTCAAAATTCGTAATTTTCTGAATCAATATGTGAGCGTGGCAAAGGAAAACGCGTTTGACTAGTTTCAATTTATTTTAATCGACTGGAAAATGGCCATTTTTCAAACGGTCTCAGAATTTGACGAAATTAGTTTGTTAGGATCGTATCGTCAATACGAAGCTAGAAAATATTTTTCGAGAATTTTTAGAATCAGTATATGGTCCCGGTAAATTAAAATGTACGTTTAAATTGAATATATGTTGATTTATATTTTAATTCTGATAAAAACTGACCGAAATAGCCGAACCGGCTTGTGAAACATATCTCATTGTGTTCGAAATGGGGGCATTTAGCTAGGGGCGATAGACGTTGGGTTTGATTTGGAGATTGGAGTGATAAACGATATAGAACTTGAATTAATTAATATTATAAAATTATATATAAGGGCAACTAGGTCAAACCCTAGTCAAAATAATAATCTGCGGTCAACTCCTCTTACAGCCGCCTCTCTCAATAACGAACGGAAAATATCTTTCAATTCTTCCTTTAATTTTTTTCTCCATCACCATGTATAAATCCTTAAAACTTCCAACTGAAATTCTCTTCATCTAAGTGAGATCTTCAAGTGGATAAGTTTGATGAATTATCATTTCGTATTTGGGTCAAAATTACTGATCGAAGGGCCTGCCGTCCCGTGGATTTTTCTAACGATCTAGAGCGTCGAGCTGGAAGGTACAGCCGGCAGCGGAAGGTGGTTCTCGGCTCTACTAGGGGGTGGCAACTAATCGGGGGTCTGGCGATCAACGGGGTGGCAAATACGAACCCTAGCAGGCGACAGGTTTTGGGTTCAACGGTATCGAGGGTGATGGGTTTCAAAATGGATCAGCAACGTTTAATTAATGTGAAGAAATGGTCATTTGATATAAATTAACCTAGTTAATTATTTATTTAATTACACGAAGTTTAAAAGTATGATCTTTGTTTAAAAAAATATGGTTTTAAAGAAATAAAATTGGCAAAAGTTTTAAAATAAAATTTGCTTTGTCCTTAAAAATAGAAATGTGATCTTTTTATTTATGAAATATTTTTAAAAATATAAATAGAATCGATATTTGAAAATATATATAACATACTTTTAAATATATATATAGCATAGTTCTGAAAATATATATCGCACTGTTTTGAAAATATATATAGCATAGATTTGAAAATATATATAACAGAGTTTTAAATATATATATAGCATAGTTTTGAAAATATATATCGCGTTGTTTTGAAAATATATATAGAATAGTTTTGAAAATATATATCGCATTGCTCTGAATATATATATATATATATATATATATATATATATATCGCATCGTTTTAAAAATAGAAGTAGCAGAATAAAAAGATGATTTTTACTGTTTAAATGGTAAGATAAAAATATAATTTTTATCGAAGTAAAAATATAATTTTTATATATATGAGAAGTGTTATAAAAATACGATTTTTATATATACATTAGCGATATGAAAAATGCGATTATTTATATAAACATCATATTAAAAATGTGATTTTTAATATGAACAGTGTAGAGAAGACTGCGCTGGAATTTCGTGCAAATCCAAACAGTTCAGAAGTTCAGAATAGAATGGAGGAGTGGATCCCTAAGGTGAGAACTCCTCACCTTTAATTTATTTCTAGTTTGAGATATATGCTAGGATGCAGACGGTGTTTTGTAGCACCCGACACCCATCGTCCACAGACCATGGACGGCTTGTATGCTTGTTTGTTTGATTTTGATGTGTAGTTGATTGTGTGATGTGAAATAAAATATTTATATAGTTAAAAATATTTTATAGTTGAAAACCGAATTTTTAACGTGCATTTACAATGAAATAAATATAAACAAATCGGACGATTTGTTTATATACACACATTTGACTGATATTGATTGGGGCGATAAATTTTACACATCGCCCAACTACACAAATAAAATATGTGTTGGATTGTTTGAAACCCCACATGGGTATTGGGATGATATATGACATACACTAGTCCCAATAATTAGCTGTATGTCAATCAATTGATTGGCAGACTTTTATAAGCATTGAATATTTATATTTGATGCTTGTACAGTGTAAAATGCACTTTGGATGATGGTTGATTATTTGTCATTGTTGATATATACATGCGTTGTATGGAAATCCATAGAAATAAAATCTATGGTAATTGATTGGGCCTCATTCCAGTTTTGAAATAGAATATTTGAATAAGAAATATTTGAATAGAAATATTTGAAATAGAATATTTGAATATAGAAATATATGAAGCCATGTTGATTAGATTGACGCCATTTTGACCTAAACGATATTTATATCGATTTTATTCATTTTTCAATGAATATTGAAAGTGATTTCGAAATTCGAATTAAATTGAAATTCGAATTAAATTGAAATGAATTGAAATTCGAATTAAATTGAAATGAATTGAAATTCGAATTAAGTTGATATGAATTGAAATTCGAATTAAATTGAAATGATTTGAAATTCAAATTAAATTGAAATAGATTTGAAATTTTAATTAAATTGAAATGAATTGAAATTCGAATGAAATTGAAATGATTTGAAATTCGAATTAAATTGAAATGAATTGAAATTCGAATTAATTTGAAATAGATATGAAATTCGAATTAAATTAAATAGATTTGAAATTCGAATTAAATTGAAATGAAGTGAAACTCGAATTAAATTGAAATCGATTTGAAATGAAATTAAAATGAATTTATATTGAAAAATTCGATTTTGATTTGAATTGGAAAAGGAAGTAGAAATCGTTTTGAAAAAGAATATAAAACAATTTATATAATACGGTTTGAAAGGAAATCGATGAAATATACATAATATATATATATATATATTATATATATAATGGCCTGAATAGAACGCGCCGTGACGGTTCGTGAATTTCGACCATTGACTTCGAATGTATATTACGGGAGATCCAACCGTTGAGTTGTCCTAAAACTGGAACCGTTGGGTTCGTATCGAAAAGAGCTTTCTAACGAATAATAGAGATTTGAATTCTAACGGTTGGATTTGGAATTATGTCCAACTAAAATTTGGAAAAGGTCGTTGTAAGTGCAGTTCGATGACCATTGATGGAAGTTGACTGTACGGGACTTGATAAAATTATTAAAAATAGTAATAATTTGTGTAAAATCATAAGAAATGATTTGGGAAGAATTGGGATGAAAAACTCCATATTTGAAAAGATAAAAATAGATTTTTATCGAAATGAACTAGTTTTGAACTAGAATTATAATTCTATTTATTTTTAAATAAATAAATTGAATTTAAAAAGGGTTTTAAAAGTAACTAGAATTTCCAATAATTGAATTGGAATGGATTTGAATCGAAATTGTCTTTGGAATATTTCGATGTTGAATTTCGTGATTATGCAGATAGGTTATGGAAATTTGAAAGATATATAGATATCGTTATTTCCAATACGATATTTGTTGGTCATAGAGTTTGATATTGAATATAAGCCGATATATTTTCTATTCAGAGCCTTGTATTTAATATCAAATGGGATTTGGGTTTGTCGTGAATGGTGTCTTCATTAACACTGTTCTTAACCCCAGTTGAGAAAAAGATTAAATCTTTTTGTTTAGATTTAATGAAGTGTAACAATTTAAATAATATTTAATAGGAATTGAATTGGTATTGATTTTTGGGTTTATCGTGAACAGTGTTTTAAATAACACTTGTTCTTTAACCCAATAATTAATGGAATGTGATTTTGGGTTGTTGTGAACGGTATCTTCAAGAATACTATTCTTAGACCCAACTGAGTTAAGAAAGTCAGAAACTAACTAGAGATTAGTTAAGTTGAATGGTTTCTGTGGTATTGATCTGATGTTGGTTTCGGCCTTCGGGGTTAATACTTAGGGAATTGCTCACTTGCTAATTTACGGTTAGGGACTGATTGAAATGTGATGTGATTTTGGGGTTTATCGTGAACCATGTTTTAAATGACACTGATTCTTTAACCCAGTCAAAGATTAAAGCTAAGTGGAGTTTTAATGAATCTTTAATTAGGTTGAAAAGATCGAGAATGGAGTATCACCAGTTTTACTCCAGACGGTAGTTAAAGATTTAATTAGATTTGAACGTGAAATGGTAATTGAATTTACCGATAACACCGTGGTGTTAGATATGAAATATGACCAGTTTTACTTCATGGGATAAATTGGTTGGGATTGGGAAATAAAATAAATAATTATTCGGTGTGGTTCGCTAATCCCGACTAGTTTGAAGTGATATTCGAAGGAAGATTAAAGGATAAATTTAAAGAATTTATCTTTGATAAAATTAATGGGAACCTTTCCCAAAGTATAAGAATATTTGAATAAAAGAATATTCTGAATTGGAATGAGGTGTATGTTGTGCTTGTGTAAAACTTGTTTATTATATACGCGAGTTATTCAGAAAGACCGGGTTTATCCCATTCTGAATAACTGATTCGACGTGGTGTCGAGGATGAAGACGGTGGTTGAAGACTGGAGGTCTTCACGTAGTTTGGATAATTACTGATGAAATTGATTGGGCCGTACACCCAAGAGGAGGGAATCAGTTGGTGATCGTCCAGACGTACTTGGAGATCGATGGATATGCGTGGTACTAGGTGCCTTCGGTTTCGTTCAGACCCAGAACGAGCTTGTAAATGGACTGTGTGTCTTACATTGGATTTTATTCTGTGTGATTGATTTCTATTAAATATATATCCGTTTGGCGATGGAGAATTTATTCTCTTTCTTAACACCCTTCTCTGAGACGTATGAGCTCAGGTGTTATATACTGATGGATATCAAACGCATAGAGTGAATTGCCTGTGTGGCATGCCTAATTGGCAAATGATCAAGGCTTCTGTTGAAAAGCAGAGTCTTGTGGTTGATGATCAAAGCACGACCTTTGTGGCATAACTTTGTGTAACGTTTAATTCGCGAGTTTCACACCCGGTATGAACCAAAAACGGGAGACGGATATCGGGGGGCATTCGTTTCCGTCTAGTTAGAAGTGGCATCAGCGGTTTTACACGCCCTGACGAGTTTGACTTATGTGGTTGTTGCTGTTGCGAGGCGCCTCAGATATATCTGTGACTATGTGAAGCCGATGGAGTCATTTGTTGGCTTATTTACGCCCCATAGGGCGGGGAAACGCAATGTTCAGGAATTATAATCCACATCGGTGGACCGGCCCTGAGTCCAAGGGACGATGCGTTCTGTTCCTGAGGGGCGGACTAGAGGCTCTCGAATCGGTGAGGACGATCCCTAGCCTCGGTTCATATCATAAATGATAACCCAACTTCCAATACGACATTTTGTGGTTTTGATTGTATACCTATATATGGCGACAAAGTGGTATGGGACATTCGTGCCGCCTATGATTGATATTTATGATTGTATATAAAATCAGAAACTAACTGGAAACGAGTTAAGATGGGTGGTTTCCTGGGTATTGGTATGATGTTGGTTTCGGCCTTCGAAGTTAATACTTAGGGAATTGTTCTCTTACTAATTTACGGTTGGAGTCTGATTAAGAATCAAAACATGAAATTTAGCGTATCAAGCATTCTTTGGCTATTATAAGGTAAAAACCCTATCCTCCGACTTGCGTTGCATTGTATGATAGGACCTGGGTCTTATAATAGCTTCATTGTTATTTATTTAGCATTGCGCAGTTTGTTTTATGCACTGGTGTTCTTGGGAGGAAACCCGTTCCGGGTTATACGGCGTGGTCCCTTGATTTACCTAACTTTAAAATAAAGATTAATAACTGTTTTAGTTCTCACACTAGTCCCATGACTGACCTGGAGTTTAATGTTATAACCTAAACTCTGGGTGCCCCTATTTTGACACGGGCAGCTAGTAGTTTTGGTTTTGCAGATTTATATTCACAGGATCCTGGCTTACAGCTGGAATTATATCCGGAAAGCTATGTATCCGTATATCTCTTCTAGTTGTGTTTTGTATTATTTCCGCTGCGATGTATTTAAATGTAGTTTAAGTCTCTAATATTTTCTATGTAATATTTATTCATACTCTGTATATTCTTGTATTCTGATGGAACTGTTGTAATATACAATGAAATGGTCTTCTGTCTGCGTCCCGATGTGGCTTGTTCTCAATTCATTCCGGGCTTTCCTTACCGCGGAAGTTCGGGTCGTTTCACATATGACATTGTTACACTGTATAAGATCTTTTATTAGGTTTATACCATTGGATTAGGTATGAATGCTGAGATTTCGAAAATAAAGGAAATAAAAATAGGTTTGTGAATACATATATATTGATATTTTCGAAGTAAAGGAAATAAAGAGGAGTTTGGAAATATGTTTATTCTATATAATTAAGAATATAGTGATTGTTTTCCAAATAATGAAAACCAAGGAGATTTTTTGAATCGATTTTTAAACAATGAAATGATTTAAAGAATGATTTAGTTTTAATAAATGGTTTAGTTTTAAAAGAGCCCCAGCTGCTGAAGTACCGATCTATATTGTTTTTGAGTTGAAAGTTAAAAACTCAACTATTAATGAATACACCATTTGAATTTTGATGAGATAGTTCGAAGAGATCGGGATGGGAACTGAACCCAAAACCACTTTGAACTGACTTTGCGTTTGAGACTAACTTGCATGATGCTTATAAAAATAGAGATATTGAGGACCGTGGATCTTCATGAGTGGAAGGACTACTCGTTGAATATCTCAAGGTTGCTCCTGAAGATATTTTGACCATAATTCTATCATGATTAAAATCTTTGAATGGCAAGGACGACTCTTTATTGATCCTTGGGGTTATTTCTATATAAGATGAGGTATGTGAGTGCGTTCGATTCATCCTATTTCTAGATGACTTGTATGGATGAATATTTGACGTAGTATTTCCTGGAAACCACGAATATTGATTTTTATAAATATACCCAATTTGATGGTAGAGAAGGAAACTTCTTTTAGCTTAACACTCAGAGTATGTTTGGGATTCTCAATTAGTGGTTTGATGTATCTGACAGTGTGGCATTCAAAGATAATGTGATGTTCTTTAATAAGGTAATCGTAACCTTAAGCCTCATCAATCGGGAAATGACAGAAATCGGGCAGGCAACATGGCTATGTGGGTCATTCCCATTAGGGTGTATTATCACCATCTAAAGAAAATTCATTTGTTTCTTCTGTAGCTTATGTATCATTCGGGAAAAAATTATCAAAGCATATGGTTTATGTAATGGCCCGAATTTCCGTACTCTTTGAGTCGACTAATAACACCACACGTCCAACCCAAATTGCACAGAAACACAAATCATTATTAGAAAGAAGTTAGAGGATGAGAAATAGAAATATAGAAATATTAGAATAGAAGAAAACAGAGATCACAAACTCACAGTGGAATGAATAAAATATATTAGATAACATAAACTTTGAAATACAATTTAGTAACTTCATATACATATCATCATCAGAGTACAATAGCTATTTCTGGAACGGTTATAAACACCTGTTTCCAGAAATGAGAAAACTACACAGCGGAAAAATATGATAGTCTTTAGCTAAGTGGTGAAGCCTCCTGCTTCCAGCTCTTCCAAGTGAATCTGAAAAATCCTAACTAGTTGACTGCCCGTACAAATTTGGGCACCCAAGAGTTCAGGGAAAACAAAAACAAAATAAACTCTAGATCAGTCATGGGACTGGTGTGAGTAAACTTCAATCATTTGTTTACTTTAAAAATCCTTTCGAAAGAAATTATAATCGTAAGACCGATCCACAGAAAAACATGGATGGTTTTTACCTTACGATAACCCAAAATATTTTTGATATCAAATCCAGTGATATTATAATAATGTCTACATCAAATAAATAGAATCTATCTGAACGCTTGCATCTCACGCTCCATATATAATATAAAACCAAAACTATAGGGCGCTTATTGGAGATTGGATTTCCAACATGACAAGGTATGGAACCACCTTCCGATAGTTTATCTCTAGAGGGGAATACACTGGGTTCAACAAGAACATCTTGCAACCCGGCCCATACATGACCGACCACTCATTTCGCTTGAGTGTATCGAATGTATATCACCAACGGTTGGGATCAGCATCCGTTTCCCGAATGGGACAGCATCGAATAGAATAAGGTATTAAATGAGTTTCTCTAGATAGGTGATAACACATCCTAATAGGAGCTACCCACATAGTCATGCCGCCTGCCCGATTTTTGTCATTTCCCGGTTGTTGAGGCCTGAGACTATGATTACTTTTCCACTCATTGATAGGACAATCACCTTGAATGCCACATTGTCAAATCCGTTAATCACTAACTGATTCGCACAAATATATTCTGGAAATAATGCTAAGGAAATAAATTCTCTACCACCATATATATTTATACAGACCAACTTATGCGATCATTGGAATTACTTTGTCAGACATTTGTCCATTTATGTTAGTTCTGGGACTGAACTTAACCGAAGGAACATTTTTTATTAATAGAAAAAGTCCTTGCACTTTATTCCGTCTTCGATTATCTTCATATAATCTGATTCGCAATGCTACTGCCAATACGGAGTGGTTCTCAGATAATAATCTAACCGGTCTCTCCATATTGACAACGATATTGGCAAATACTTCGATAGTCGGTTATTTAACTATCGAAGGAAAACAAACATTCATTCAAAGCATCAAACAATCAGTGGGCCCCTTTTAATTAATATTTCATTCATTAATTAAATCACTACTCCATTTCCTTATCAATATTTGTTAACCAAATATTTTCAATAAACATGTTGGCCCCTTACGCTATTTGGAAAACATTTCCATATGTCGCCTTCTTTTATTTTCTACACTTAGAAAATATTTTTTATTTATAATTCGAGAATATTCCAATTACTTATCTCTTTCCCGATCATTCATTTATATACTTAGGAAATATTTATTGTTATATTTCCAAAATTCCACTTACTTGGGTAAAAACGAGTGTGGTGTAAATCATCGTTACAACAACCCAAAATACTGCATTCACTAATTCTTATTCAAACATTTCTCTTCAAGACTGGATCTTACTATTTATCGGTTAAAAATGAAATCAATCAAGTTGGGGTTTAACTACCTCACAGACCTTGACTGAATAACATCTTTAACTTCGAAACAGACAAGACCACTTATCTCAAATTAAAAACCGCTTATTCATTTTTAAAACGTATATATATATTTCTCTTTCTATTACTATATTTTCGATTTCCTTTTTGTTTATAATATTCTATTTTAAGTTTGTTTCCTTACCGTATTATATACATTGATATATATATTACTAATTATCAAATTATCTTAAAAATATTCAAACTCCTTAAATTTCCGGAAAATTTTGCCATAACCTCCTTTGTACCTGTCAATAGTTCAAACCTCAACTCGCTTCTCTAGGCCCTTTCCATTCAAAAAGAAAATCAAAAAGCCAAGTGGCTTGCCGATTCGGCGCATAAAACCTCATATGGAATTTAAACGCGTAACTTTTGGTCTAGCATTTCAATTTATGGCTCTTCATATACTTCTTTCCAAACCTGTTCAACACACATCCAAATATTCCCATTTGGTTTCAACTCAATCCATTCGTATTAATCTAATTCATTAATTTATTTTCTAAATAGCTATTTTTCCTATTCCGCTTCCTTGTTCGAACATAAAATGTTCAAATAAAATATTAAATTTCTTATAAACAAATTGAATTCCATTTTCAATTCAACTTCCCTTTTCGATTTCGATTATGAATTTCCAAATCGAATTCACTTATTCAAACCCCAATTTCAATTCAAAATCTCATTAACTAATTATTATTCAAATTAGTTAATTCTATTCAATAATTTAAAAATCAGATTTTTGTTTTAGAAAAATGAATACATTACTTTACTTCATTTCGGATATATTTTCCACTCAGGTCTGGATTTTTCTTATGTAAATCTAAGTTTTATTTGCCTAAAATCCATATATTTAATTAAATAACCCGTTATGGTTTTACAGTGGTTATAGCGCTGTTTTTCTGAAAATTTGATTTTGACATAACTCAAAATCTATTCGATGAAATCCAAATATTTCTCTTCCATTAGGAAACTATTATCTAATTGGTCCTGACGGTTCTTATTTCAAAGAATTCTGACTTAAGTTGAGTTCTATACACTCAATTGAAGTTCGAAACACCAATTTACGAACTGCCGTGCTGTGGCGAGTTCGTTTCAATTATATTTAGTATATAAACTTTTTAAACTTCATTTGATTTAAATTTCAACTCCATTCTAATATATATTTTAATATATATAAATCCAGTTCCCAAATTCAACGTAACATTTTTGATTAATCTCTAATCGAAGGATTTTCATTACTCGGTTATAAATTTATTTATAATTCAATTTTCTATACTGAACTCCAATTCCCTTTAAAACAAATTGTTTTATAAAATTCAAAATAATTGAATTTCAAATATACACCCATTGGGTTTTTCTTAATTCAGTTTATATCCCAAACTGCGGAATATAATCAATCATCCCATTTTCAACACGTTTTCCAATTTCACTTTTTAAATTCTTACTTGAAGTTAAACTTCAAAATTTATCTAATGATAATTTATTTCACTAGATTTATAACATCGTTTGTAAATCCAACTTACTTATTTTATAAATTAAAACAAGTTTTCCATTTCAAATTCCATTTGAAATCCAATTCCTATTCTGGAATATTTTATTGATTTTACTTATATATATATATACACATAATATAGTGAATCTATTTCTATATTCAAATTTAAGCTTTTATTTAACATAATCCTAATATATTTCTAGAAATATTTATCTAAATAAATTCGATCTAATCGAATTCACATCATAAATCCATATGGATTTATTTTAATCTAATTTATATTCTGAATATCAGAATAAATTTCCTAATTTCCCTTTTTAACACAATTCCCAATCCTCGTTTTAAATTCCCATTTGAATTTAAATATTTAAATTACCCAATGAAAATTTTCCACCTTTCTTGTAACGAAGCAGACACTTTCGGCCCTGAAAATCGACATAAATACCTTTGTCGTAACTCATGCCGATGGTTTAGAAATCAACCGGACCTAATTCCCTTATACTCATGCGTATATGGCGTCAGACAGAACCTGTTCATTCTTCTTGCTCCTTTTATTTCTTCCCTCACTTTACTGTTAACTGGAATCCACCTGATGGCCTCCTCCCCATGCATTTCCATTTGGCTTCTCCTCTCCTGGCTACTCACACGGCCCATCATCCTCCTGTTGCCAGCCGTTTTTGAAATCTGCGTCTTCTTCCTATCCTTCAGCACTTCCTGTTTAGTTCACACGCACCTTTCATATATACACTGCACCGTAACCAATTATACACGTCACTTCTTCCTCCATCGGCAACCGCTACTTCCTCCAGTCTCCAACCAACTTCAAACCGACAACACCCCATGCTTCTTTCTCTCTGCTTTATTGTTTCCACACGTCCTTCCAATTAACTCAAAGACTAAACCCGCTCTTGCTTGCATACGTTCAGACAGACAGGCGATCTCTTTTTTTCTTTTTCTTTGAGAATGAAAAATGACTTTAGCTTGGTATTTATAGTCAGATAATACTTGCCTCCCACGTCTCAGTTTAGCTACAACAGTAGGATAGGTAGTCTGGGATTGTTTGCTTAGATTTTGAAAAGATAGGACTGGTGACTTGAAAATACATAGCTGCGCCATTAGCCGAAGATAGCAGGAGCATCTGCTGTTTTAGTTTCCTAGGATAAAGGCAGGGCAATTAGGCATGCATGGTGTTGTCCACTCAAGATCTTAGGTGTTGCATATAAATCTTAGATATGCAGGGTGTTTTCTTTGCAAAACCCATAGAGTTTCTTTTCATCTATCTAGCTAAACAATAGGTACCTCTGCGGTTTACACTCCTTGCTTTGAAAGGAAGAAATAAATACGGTAGGTAGCAGCACTTCGGAAAAGACATGTAATAGGTATATATATAGGGTATGTTTATTATATAATATTATAAGCCAAACTTCGTCATGAAGTATTTGATAAAAACTACCACAATTTATTTTTGTTTACTGATAAAAAGGCTAATTTTAGTGTAAAAAGTTATTCCGGACCCAATGGGACAAGTTTCGTCGAATTCCGAGGTCATATGAAAAAATTCCTTTATGAAACCAGAAATAAACACGCGTTTAATTTTTCCACGATCACCAGATAAATCAAATCAACTTGAAGCTTTCAAATCTTATAATAATTTGTTGATACGAACCCAGCGGCACTAGTTTCGTCGCATTCTGAGACTGTTTCCCCGGTAGGCCATTTTTGTCGTGCACCGCAATGCCATTTTTAACGCCAAATTATCCAGTCTCTAAAAATAACAAACTATATACCTATCCTGACTCTAAACGACGCTACGAACTCAACGGGACTGGTTTCGTGGCCTAATTCGATCGTTTACTCAAGTTACACGTAAATATCCTTTTATTTATTTAAATAAATTAAATTACGCGCTTTAGAAAATAACTAGGCGTTTTCGGCTACCGTGGCCACATACGACATCGGTTTGCCATGCCATTTGACTCCGTGCAATAATTTAACGTTACGATCCCAATGAAACTGATTTCACCGAAATCTGAGATCGTTTGCAAGATGGCTATTTTAAAGGCCGATATTTTAAATAACGATTCCCATAGCGTTTTTTCCAAAATTTGATATTGTCATAACTAACAATCTATAACACGAAATCTGGTTTTTTCTCTTTCATATGAAAATTATCATCAACACGCTTCCAGTATTTCTTGTTTCACAGAAATCCGACTTATATTGGATCATGTATTCTCAGTTGAAGTTCAAAACTCCAATTTACGAACTGCACATCATTTTCAAGCTCGATTTATAATTATATAAATATATAACGTTCAAACTTCTTTTAAATAACGAATTAAATATTAAATTCCATCGATATTCCAAATAAAATATTTAAAACTAATTTAAATATTTAGATTCAAATGGTCGAAAAACACGGGTCGTTACATTCTTCCCCCCTTAAAACAATTTCGTCCTCGAAATTGTTAAGGTAAGAAAAGACGTTACAAACCCACTAACTTTCAAATCCAACTTATTTTAAATTTGAAACAAATTTCAATACCATATATAAATATTTTCAAAATTATTGAAAATTTTCTAACAACTTAAATTTCCGAAAAATTTCGCCAGCACCTCCTTTGTACGGCTCAATCGGTACAACTACAACTCGCCTTTCCAGGCCTTCTCCAATCAAAAAGAATATAAAACAGCCAAGCGGCTTGCCAAATAGGCTCATAAATCACCAAACCCATATAAAAATAAATGTGTACCTTTTTGTTGGGCATATCATTATATCCTTTCTGTCTGCTACCCTGCCAGCGTATACAAATGTATTCCCAACAAAATTCCAATTTTATCCCCAAACCCAAATCCTTCACGCGGCCAAGCCAAATCCCATTCTTAACTCAATTTCCATCCATTGTCAATTCCAACTCTTAACTTACCAACCCAAAACCATTTCAGATTCCTGTCTCACAATTCAAAATCTGATTCTATTTGATATATTATTTCCCGATTCAATTTCCAGTTAATTGGTTTTAATTCAATTCATATTTGTATTCATAATTTCTATTTAATTTTGCCTTTGTTCCACAATTTCCCTGGGATTTTTTTTAAACAGTTCAGCTCCATCAAAAATCAAATATTCCTTTTTAGGACTCAAAACGACTTGTTTTTCTCAAAGCAATTCAAAACAAGATCTTTGGTAGTAATCCATCACTTAGAACTCGAAAACGAACACTGATGATGTGGCCAGCATCCTCAGAGTTATTTCCCAGCTATCGGTGTAAGTTCAATGCTATATCACTTATCAAAACCGTATTTAAACATTTCCCATTCTGAAATCTATTTCAAAATACCAAACACAATGCTCATAAAACAAATTCAAAATCTCCCAGGATTTTTAAATTCTCGTATACTCAATCTAAGTTCATTTGCAAATTCCTTTTCCACTTTTAGGAATTTTAATTCAAATTCTGATTTTAATTTCAGATTTAATACATCTGTTTTTATATTATATGAATTCCAATTTGTTATTTATATAACCCTTTCAATTATAATTAACCAACACATCCAATATACCATAATATTTCCAATATTAATCATTCTTTTATATTAAAATATAATTTGGGTAAAATTATTTCATTTACCCCCTTTCAAATCATACTGCGTCGGCTTATCGTACTTGATTGTTTAGAAACTCATATCGATATAGTGGATCAAACTGATCGACCAGAACTCATAAACAACTCAACCAATAAATCTTCACAATATAAAACACTTTTTATAAAATCTATGTAAAAACCCGGAAATGCGAGCCAATTTAATTTTTTTATTTTGGCAAATTTAGCGAAGTTTGAACATTTAAAACGAATTATTTTAAATAATAATGACGAGAAATTTATTTTGAATAGAATTAGAACCTATATATTTATTTGAATCATCGTTAGAATATAATTATTTATTTTAAATTATAAAAGGAATTGAAAATGGTGCGGTAGTTCGATAATTCAATTTCAAAATTCAAATGAATGTACAGGATTCAAAATAAACCAGATTTTAACGAACCAAAAATATTAGAATCTGACTGAGAATATCTTTCCAACAAACCCGAAAAATTGAAATTTCATAACGGGAATCAAAAGTTACATCCAGTTGAAGATTCAGAATAGTCGCTATGGAATTCTGGCCCTTAAAAATGTAAGTTTTGCAAACGACCTCGGATTTCGACGAAACCATTTTCGCTGAATCCGGGATGTCAAGTTATTGCTAGGGTTCAAAATTCATAATTGTTCGAATTAATATGTGAACGTGGCAAAGGAAAACGCGTTTGACCGGTTTTAGTTGATTTTAATCGACTGGAAAATGGACATTTTTCAAACGGTCTTAGATTTCGATGAAACTAGTTTTGTTAGAACCGTATCGTCAGTACGAAGTTAGAAAATATTTTTTTGGAATTTTTCGAGTTAGTATGTGACCCCAGTAAATTGAAATGCGCGTTCAAATTCAATATATAGAGTTATATGTTGATTTTGACGAAAACTGATCGAAACGTGTGAAAACCCGTAACTTCCCCGTAAAGGAAAGCGACGGATAGTTCGAGAACAAGCCACAACAGAACTCATCTAAAAGAACGTTTCATTGTATATTACAACAATGCATCAGATTACAAGAATATACAGAGTATAAATGAATATTACACAGAAATATCAGAGATTTAAATTACATTTAAAAACATAGCAGCGGAAAATAATACAATACACAACTAGAAGAGATATACGGATACAAAGCTTTCCGGATATCGTTCCAGCTGTAAACCAGGATCCTGTGAATATAAATCTGCAAAACCAAAACTACTAGCTGCCCGTGTCAAAATAAGGGCACCCAGAGTTTAGGTTAAAACAATAAACTCCAGGTCAGTCATGTGACTGGTGTGAGAACTAAAACAGTTATTAATCTTTATTTTAAATCATTAGGTAAATCAAGGGACCACGCCGTATAACACGGAACGGGTTTCCTCCCAAGAATACCAGTGCATAAAACAAACAGCGCAATGCTAAATAAAGAAAAATGAAGCTGTTATAAGACCCAGGTCCTATCACACAATGCAACGCAAGCCGGGGGATAGGGTTTTCCCTTATAACAGCCAAAGAATGCTTGATACGTTTAAAACAGATTGTTTGATACTATTATAAGTGCATAGTGTATAAAACAACTTCAAATCATAAGTATCAATCCTAGGCGGCATGAATGGCCCATAACACTATGTCGCCATATATAAGTTTACAATCAAAACCGCAAATGTCGTATTGGAAGTTGGGTTATCATTTATGGTATGAACCGAGGCTAGGGGCAAGATCCTCTCCGATTCGAGATGCTCTAGTCCGCCCCTCAGGCAAGCGCGTAGGCAAGCCTTGGATCGTCAGGGCCGGTCCACCGATGTGGATTATTATGCCTGAACACTACGTTTCCCCACCCTATGGGGTGTAAATCTGGCCCGTCAGCCGACCAGAAGCATCGGCCGAAACCGATATCACGAGGCGCCTCGCTTTTCAGCAAGTAATAATAAGTAACATCCACATGAGTCAAACTCGTCAGCCAGTTCAAGCACTGACGCCACTCCTAACTAGAAAGAAACGCATGTCCTCCCTGATGTCCGTCTCCCGTTTTTGATTCATACCGGGTGTGATACTCGCAAATCAACGTTACACAAAGCTACGCCACAAAGGCCGTGCTTCGATCATCACCACAAGACTTTGCTTTTCAACAGAAGCCTTGATCATTTGCATCTTAGCATGCCACACAGGAAATTCACTCCATGCGATTGATATCCATCAATATATAACCCCTGAGCTCGTACGTCTCAGAGAAAGGCGTTAAGCAAGAGAATAAATTCTCCGCCGCCAAACAGATATATATTTAATAGAGATCAATCACACGGACTAAAATCCAATGTCAGACACACAGTCCATTTACAAGTCCGTTCTGGGTCTGAACGAAACCGGAGGCACCTAGTACCCCGCATATCCATCTATCTCCAAGTACGTATGGACGATCACAAACTGTTTCCATCTTCTTGGGTGTACAGCCCAATCAAGATCATCAGTAATTACCCAAACGACGTGAAGACCTCCGGTCTTCGACCATCGTCTTCATCTTCGACTTATCGTCGTATCAGTTATTCAGAATGGGATAAACCCGGTCTTTCCGAATAACTCGCGTATATTTCAAATAAGTGTTACACAAACACAACATACGCATCATTCCAATTCATCAGTCACTAACTGCAAATTAATCAAGAGAATAGTTCCCCAAATATTAACCCCGAAGGCCGAAACCAACATCAGATCAATATCCAGAAAACCGTTCTGCTTAGCTAACCGACAGTTAGTTTCTGATTTCACATTCATAGGGAAAGGTTCCCATTAATTTTATCCAAGATAAATTCCTGAATTTATTCTCTAATCTTCCTTTGAATTTCGATTCAACTAGTCGGAATTAGCGAACCTTACCGAAGTAATCATTGGTTTTAATTTACCAATCCCAACCTATTTATCCCATGAAGTAAAACTGGTAATACTTCATATCTAACACCACAGTGTTATCGGTAAATTCAATTACCATTTCACGTTCAAATCTAATTAAAGATTTAACTATCGCCTGGAGCAAAACTGGTGATACTCCATTCTCGATTATTTCAATCTATTTAAAGATTCATTAAAACTCCACTTAGTTTTAATCGTTAACTGGGTTAAAGAATCAGTGTCATTTAAAACACGGTTCACGATAAACCCAAAATCACATTCCATTAATTATCGGGTTAAAGAACGAGTGTTATTTAAAACACTGTTCACGATAAACCCGAAAATCAATATCAATTCAATTCCAATTAAACATTATTTAATTGGTACACTTCATTAAATCTAAATAAAAAGATTTAATCATTTCTCAACTGGGTTCAAGAACAGTGTTAGTGAAGACACCATTCACGACAAACCCAAATCACATTTGATATTCAATATAAGGCTCTGAATAGAAAATATATCGGCTTATATTCAATATCAAATTCTACGATTAACAAATGTCGTATTGGAAATAACGATACAAATATATATCTTTCAAATTTCCATAACAACACCTGTATAATCACGAATTCCAACATCGAAATATTCCGAAGACAATTTCGATTCAAATCCACTCCAATGCGATCATTGGATATTCTGGTTATTTTTAAAACCCTTTTCTAATTCAATTTATTTATTTAAAAATAAATAGAATTTTAATTCTAGTTCAAAACTAGTTCATTTCGATAAAAATCTATTTTTATCTTTTCAAATATGGAGTTTTTCATCCCAATTCTTTCTAAATCATTTCTTATGATTTTACACAAATTATTACTATTTTTAATAATTTTATCAAGGCCCGTACAATCGATTTCCATCAATGGCCATCGAACTGCACTTACAGCGACCTTTTTCAAATTTGATTTGGACGTAACTCCAAATCCAACCGTTAGATTTCAAATTTCTAATATTCGTTAGAAAGCTCTTTTCGATACGAACCCAACGGTTCTGGTTTTTGGAGAATCCGACGGTCGGATCTCCCGTAAAGTCCGTTTGAAATAAATGGTCGAAATTCATGAACTGCCGCGGCGCGGCGCGTTCTATTCAGGCCATTATATTATATATATAATATATATAATATATATATCGTCGATTTCTATTTAAAACGAATTATATAAATAGTTTTAAAATTCGTTTCAAAATCTATTTCAACTTCCATTTCAATTCAAAGCAAAATTGAATTCTTCTTTATAAATTCGTTTTAAAATTCATTTCTATTCAATTCGAATTTCAATTCAATTTGAATTCATTTCAATTCCATTTGAATTCGTTTTATATTCAATTCATTTCGAAATCGTTTTATATTCAATTCATTTCGAAATCGTTTTCAATTCATTTCATTTCGAAATCGTTTTCAATTCATTTCATTTCGAAATCGTTTTCAATTCATTTCATTTCGAAATCGTTATAAAATCGATATAAATATCGTTCACGTCAAAATGGCGTCAATCTAATCAACACGGCTTCATAAATCTCTATTTTCAAATATTCTACTTCAAATATTTCTTTTTCAAAATAGTTGTTATTATCAAAATATTTCGTTCAACACATGACCAATCTCAATGAATGAGTACTGTCAACACATGAACCTTTATTTTATGTTGATAAAGATGTAAATTTTATTACTAAAATATTTCGTTCAACACATGACCAATCTCAATGAATGAGTACTGTCAACACATGAACCTTTATTTTATGTTGATAAAGATGTAAATTTTATTACTAAAATATTTCGTTCAACACATGACCAATCTCAATGAATGAGTACTGTCAACACATGAACTTTTATTTTATAATATTCTTTATTTTCTAAACTGGAATGAGGCCCAATCAATTACCATATAAAGTTAATTATATGGATTTTCATACAACACATGTATATAATAGCATTGAAAAATAATCAACCATCAACCAAAGTGCACTACACTGTATAAGCATCAAATATAGATATCTAACGCTTATAACAGCCTGTCAATCAATCGATCGACATATTTAATCAATCAGGATGAGTGAACTTCATATTTCATCCCAACACCCGTGTGGGGTTTCAAACAATCAAACACATATTTTATTTGTGCTGTTGGGCGATGTGTAAAATTTATCGACCCAATCAATGTCCTTCAAATAGGTGTATATAAACAAACCGTCTGGTTTGTAAATGAATATTTTATTTTATTCACATTCACGTTAAAAATTATATTTTTAACGATAAAACATTTTATTCTAACATATGAATTTCTATTCAGTTCATTATTTAAATAAAATGATATTTTCATTTTTCTAACATATTTTAGAAAATTCCGGCGGCATAACGGCACGATACTAGAAACGGGACGAGGCCTAGCCTTATCCCCGGTCTAGTGAAGGCCCACGCCATTCACACATCAATCAAATCAATTTCTATTCAATCAAATATTCTAACTAACTACTCAACCAAACAATTTAACAAACAAGCCATCCATGGTCTGTGGATGACGGGTGTCAGGTGCTACTAAGCACCGTCTGCATCCTAGTATATATATATATAACTAGAAAATTTAAATTGAAAGGTGAGAAGTTCTCACCTAAAGCTATCCAAACATCTTGACTCTTCTTCTCCGTTCTCGCCTTTTTGTCGCTTTCGCCCGTATTCACTACATATGTAAAAATCGAATTCTTACTTCGCTATTCGATACATAAAAATCATATTTTTATTTCGATGTTCACTATATAAAAATCATATTTTTATTTCGATGTTCACTATATAAAAATCATATTTTTATTTCGATGTTCACTATATAAAAATCATATTTTTATTTCGAAGTTCAATATATAAAAATCATATTTTTATTTCCACTTCATATATATAAAAATCGAATTTTTTCCTTCACTTCATATATATAAAAATCCAATCTTTTCATTAACAAATATCTGATTTTTTCGTTTAGAAAAATATGATCTTTTCGTTCTCAAAAATCCGATCTTTTTACTTTATAAAAATCCGACCTTTTCACTTCATCAAAATCTGATCTTTTCAGTTTATAAAAATCAAATTCTATGTATATTGTTAAAACTTATTCTATGTGTATTTTTAAAACAACATTCTAGGTTATATTTTCAAAATCAAATTCTAGCTCTTACTTTTCAAAAACAAGTTCTAGTTCGTATATTTCAAAAACAAACAAATTCTAGCTCGTATTTTTCAAAAAAAAAACAAATTCTAGTTCGTATACTTTTTTTCAAAACAATACTATTTAAATTTTCAAAGCAATTGCATTTACCTATTCTAGAACAATGACATTCATATATTTTACTTCTTTAAAACAGTGTATATTTATTTTTAAAACAATTACTATTTATACATTTTAAGACAATTCTACCGTAAATAAAATTAATAAAAAAACTACCTTCCACAATGCTAAGTAAAACGTCACCGCCCCTCCCCTTTTCTACCTCTCTTCTGTTAATTCCTTGTACGAGAAACCCATTCCCTCCAAACGCTTTCACCTCTGCCGCTACCACTACCGAGCCCTCTCCGACGATCTGACACCACCCCTCCACAGCCCTTCACGAGTACCTCCTCCACCATGAACCACTCCTAATTCGAAACCCCCCTGACCCGCAAATTACACACGAAGTTGGCTAGTTTAGGCCCGAAATTCCATAAATTCATGGCACTAAAAACGATCACCATGGTATGGATTGGAAGAGCAAAGGATTCCCTACCATATTTGCTTTATAACCTCTATCTAATTAGGAGGAGATTTGCCAAAATTAAGGGATAAAAATCGAATGAATTCCGCCCTTGAATCGTTGGAGGCGGCTAATCCAGTTTGACCGTGAGAAATTGGATAAGGGCTTTGACCCTAGGTTTTAACCATTATTTATAATATATATATTTTTATTTAATTCAAAAAAAATTGCTTGTTTAATGACACGAACCCCAATCCAAGTCCAACGACTGTCGCCCCTTGCTAATTACCCATATTCCGAACACAAAGGGATATGTATCGTAGGCTGATTCGATAGTTGCAATCAGTTTCCGTTGAATTTACATTTAAATCATTATATTGAATTTTAAACGTACATTTCAAATTACCGGGGTCACATACTAACTAGAAAAATTCCCGAAAAATATTTTCTAGCTTCGTATTGACGATACGGTCCTAACAAAACTAATTTCGTCGAATTCTGAGACCGTTTGAAAAATAGCCATTTTCCAGTTGATTAAAATCAACTGAAACTGGTCAAACGCGTTTTCCTTTGCCACGCTCATATATTGATTCGAAAAATTACGAAATTTGAAACCTAGCAATAACTTTACATCCCGGACCCAACAAAACTGGTTTCGTCGAAATCCGAGGTCGTTTGCAAAATGTCCATTTTTAAGGGCCTGAATTCCATAGCGACTATTCAGAATTTTCAACTGGACATATCTTTTGATTCCCGCTATGAAATTTTGATTATTCGGATTCGTTGGAAAGATATTCACTATTAGATTCCATTATTTTTGGTTTCATTAAAATCCGGATTGTTTTGCACCCGGTACATTCAATTGAAGTTTGAAATCGAATTATCGAACTACCGCGCCATTTTCAATTCTATTTATAATTATAAATAAATATTTATTTTCTAACGACGACGCGTTTTAAATATATACGTTCGAATTATATTCAAAATAAATTTCCTCGTCGATTATCATTTAAAATAATCTATTTTAAATAAACAAAATTCGCCAAAATTGCCAAAATAAAAATTTTAAACTGGCCCAGATTTTCGGGTTGTTACAAAACGATCAAATTAGCTAACGAAACATATCCTGTTATGTTCGGAATGGGGGTATTATGCTAGGGACGATAGTCGGTGGGTTTGATTTTGAGTTCGAATGTAAAGGTTACTTTTTAGAATTCAAAACGAAATTAAATAAAAAAAATATTACTATATAGGGTCAACGCCCATTTTCTCTCTCCTTTCCCTCTTTCTTTCTTCTTCAGTTCACGTTCAAGAATAAAAAAAAAGAGAGAAGAGGGAGGAGCTGTCGCTCCTCCGATCGAGCCGCCACCGCGCCCTAGGGCGGCGCCGTGTAACAACCCAGAATTTGGGGCCAATTTAAAATTTTTATTTTAGAAATTTTAATGGGTTTTAATATTTAAAATAATCTATTTCAAATAGGAACGACTAAAAATTTATTTTTAAAAAAAAGAATAAATTCAATTTATTTATAAAAGGAGTTTAAAACAGCGCTGCAGTTTGAAAATTTGAAATTGAACTTTGACTGACTGTACAGGATTCAAAACAAATCGGATTTTAGTAAAACCAAAAATATTTAAATCTGTTCAATCATATCTTTCTAACGAATCTGAAAAACTGAAATTTCATCGCAGAAATAAAAAGTTATGTCCAGTTTAAATTTTAGAAAAGTCGCTGTAGAATCTTTATATATTTTAATTAAATATATTGGCCTTTAAAATAGTCATTTTTCCAACGACCTCGGTTTTCGACGAAACCCCTTTTGTTGGAACCGGATTGCCAAATTATTGCTAGGTTTAAATTTTCATAATTTTTCGAATTAATATGTGAGCGTGGCAGAGGAAAACGTGTTTTGTCAGTTTTAGTCAAATTTAATCGATTAGAAAAAGGCCATTTTTCAAACGGTCTCAAAATTCAATGAAATTACTCTCGTTTGAACTGTATCGTCAAAACAAAACTAGAAATAATTTTTCTGTAATTTTTAGAGTCAGTATATGGCCTCGGTAATTTAAAATGCACATTTGAATTAAATAATTAAAGGATTTATAATTTAATTTAAAGAAAAACATATCGTAACAGCCGAACTGGGTTACGAAACGTATTCCATTATGTTCGGGATGGGGGTATTTGGCTAGAGGCGACATTCGTTGGGTTCGATTCGGAGTTAGTTACAATGAACAAACATTTTCTTGAATTAAAATAAATAAATAGAAAAAAAATACGGTATAAAATACAGTATAAATACAAGAAAAATACTAAACCCTAATACCCTTTTTTACAGCCGCCGTTTTCACCTTTTTAATGGCTAATTCCTTCCTGATTTCAGTCCTTAATCTCCACCAATCCACTCAATAATTTCGAGAATTCCAATACCCAAATCGAAGAGCAATCCACCCTCTTCAAATCAGTACGTTCAGAGCCGCCCCTGGTGGCGTGTACTTCGAGGACCGCACCCCCAAAGCCACGCTGAACAGACCGCCACCACGTCACCATCTCAGCATCGAGCTGGTCCCCACACCCATGGTTGGGTGCGCCATCCTCTCCCCTTCCTCGTGACGTTCGCCGATTGATCTCCCGTACCCTGTATTGCCCGAAAACCCCAACCCTAAGACCGAACAAAACTAGAACAACTGCGGTCGTTGTCTGATTGTAGAAGAAGGAGGTTAATCCCTTAATTATTTTATTAATTTAATTTTAAAATTTTAATCAATCTTGTTTAAGCCATAACTTGACCAAATGAAAACGGATTTCAGAAATTTCAGAACCGTTGGAACTATGAAGAAGAATACTACGCGATGGAACAAACTAGAACTGAAACAGAGCGAATCAAATTTTAGGGCAAATTATGATCTGAAAAGCTATTGGTGAGATTTCTATGATTTTTAAATTAAAATTAATTATTTATTTTGTGAAATTTATGTTCATGCTCTATAAAATTCATGTGGTGTTATGCGTATATTTATTGAAATATTGATTGTGTTGTATTGCGGTGAATCAGTGAATGGAATTTATGTGCATCATGTTTGTTACAAAATAGAAATGTTATTTGTGTTGAATTAGAATCAACAAATTAGAAATGTTATGTTAGAAATAAAATGTCAATTTTGTTGTATTAAAATTGGTAATATAAATCATGTCATTATTGTGAATCAAAATTGACAAAACGAACATGTCACTTATGTGAATTGGAATTGACAATATAAAATTGTCCTTTTTGTTAAATGGAGAATGGACAATGTAAAATTGTCATTTTTGTTAAATAGAATTTCTAAACAAATAAAATTTCATTTTTATTTGTTAAGATTGGATTAGAAATGTAAGTGTTTGTTACACAAGTAAAATTCACTTTTTATTTGTCCTTTGAAAACATAGAATTTGTTATACAAATAAAATTCACTTTTTATTTGTCGTTTAAACTTAGAATTTGTTATAGAATAGAATATCATTCTTAGTGTAAAATGTACATTGGGATAAAAGAGCCATTTTTGTTGTCATTTTTGTTTTCAACAAAATATTACATGTTTTAATGTCATTTTGTTTCTACTAGAAGTATTATAATTTTTAGTGTCATTTAATAAGAATTATAACAAAATTCACATTTTGTTAATATTAAAAGGATTATAACAAAATTTACATTTTGTTAACATTTTATGTAAAGGAAACAAAAGAATACATTTTTGTCACTTGAATCAAAAGAATGCATTTTTGTCAATTAAATCAAAAGAATACATTTTTGTCACTTGAATTAAAAGAATACATTTTTGTCACTTGAATCAAAAGAATACATTTTGGTCACTTGAATCAAAAGAATACATTTTTGTCACTTGAATTAAAAGAATACATTTTTGTCACTTGAATTAAAAGAATACATTTTTGTCACTTGAATCAAAAGAATACATTTTTGTCACTTGATACAAAAGAATACATTTTTGTCACTTGAATCAAAAGAATAAAATTTTGTCACTTGAATTAAAAGAATATATTTTTGTCACTTGAATTAAAAGAATACATTTTTGTCACTTGAATCAAAAGAATACATTTTTGTCACTTGAAATAAAAGAATATATTTTTGTCACTTGAAATAAAATAACATTTTCTTATAAATGTTACTGTGGAATAAAACCACATTTCCATATAAAGGTTACCTTGTGAATAAAGACAACCTTTTTATTTGAAATATGTTTTGCAAATAAAAATAATATTTTTTGAATTGAAGTGTGTTTTGTAAATAAAAAGAAATATTTGTTTACATAGAAGTATTAGACAAATTAACATATTTTGTTTACATATAAGAAAGAATGGCAAACACATATTTTGTTTAGATACTAAGAAGAAGATTAACATCTTTTGTTAATTATATTATAAAGAAAAAGATTAACATTTTGACAATTAGATTATAAAGAATAAAATTAACATATTTGTTAATTAGATTGTATAGAACAAAAATTAATATTCTTGGCAATTAGAAAGAATAAATTGGAAAATGTATATTTTATACATTAGAAAGAATAAAATAAAAATGGAAATTCTGTCACTTTGAGAAAAATAAATAAAAAGCACAATTTTATCATATTTAATAGAATGAATGTGAAATACAAATTTTATCATATTTAGAAGAATGGATAAAAAGGACATTGAGACGACCCGAACTTCCCCGTGAAGGAAAGCACAGATAGAATTGAGGACAAGACAAAATAGAACGCAAATGGAAGAACATTTCATTGTTATTACAACAATTCCATCAGATACAAGAATATACAAAGTATAAATGAATAAATTACATTCGATAAATATAAGAGATTACAATAAATTACATAGCAGCGGAAAAACAATATAAAACACAACTGAAAGTAATACACGGATACAGATCTTTCCGAGCATCGTTCCAGCTGTAAATCAGGATCCTGTGAATATAAATCTGCAAAACCAAAACTACTAGCTGCCCGTGTGGAAAATAGGGGCACCTAGAGTTTAGGTTAAAATAATAAACTCCAGGTCAGTCATGTGACTGGTGTGAGAACTGAAACAGTTATTTAAAACTTTACTTTAAAAGAGAGTAATTCAAGGGACCACGCCATATAACACGGAACGGGTTTCCTCCCAAGAATACTAGTGCATATAACAAAACAGCGCAATGCTCTTTGAAAAAATGAAGCTATTATAAGACCCAGGTCCCATCACACAATGCAACGCAAGCCGGAGGATAGGGTTTTCCCTTATAATAGCCAAACATGATTGCTACATTTAAAACAAATCATTTGATACTATTATAAGTTTATAGTGTCAAAACAATTCAAATCATAAATATCAATCATAGGCGGCATGGGTACCATCTATCATGTCGCCATACTAGTTCTACAATTAAAACCGAAATATCACGTATTGGAAATTGGATTTCCGTCATGTGTCGAGGCAAGGGGCAAGCTCCTCTCCGCGTTCGAGACACTCTAGCAAATGTCCCAGGACCCCACTTTGATCCTTGGAATCGGCTAGGCCGGTCCTCTCTTACTTTTGAGGATCGGCAATTCCTGAACACACGTTTCCTGGTCCTTACAGACCTATATCCGAGGCGCCTCGCATTCCAACAACCACACAGGTGAAAAGTATATAAATGTCAGGGCAGGTAGGTCACTGACACCACCCTAGCTAGAAAGAAACGTCGTCTCTCCCAGCGGTCCGTCTCCCGTTTTTGACTCATACCGAGGTGTGAGACTTGCGAATTCATGTTATACACAAAGCTACGCCGCACAAGCCGTGCTTTGATCATCAACCACAAGACTTTGCTTTTCAAAAGAAGCCCTGATCAATTGCCACTTACGCGTGCCACACTGCAATTCACTCCATGCGGCTGATGTCCATCGATATACAACCTCTGAGCTCGTACGTCTCAGAGAAGGGCGTTAAGCAAGAGAATAAATTCTCTGCCGCCAAACAGATGTATATTTAATAGAGATCAATCAACACAGAATAAAATCTAATGTCATACACACAATCCATTTACAAGTTCGTTCTGGGTCTGAACGAAACCGGAGGCACTTTCCTCGCATATCAATCGATCTCCAAGTACGTCTAGACGATCACCAACTGATTCCCTCATCTTGGGTGTACAGCCCAATCAAGATCATCAGTAATCTCCCAAACGATGTGAAGACTTCCGTTCTTCAACCACCGTCTTCATCTTCGACATCTTGTCGAATCGGTTATTCAGAATGGGTATAAACCCGGCCTTTCTAAATAACCCACGTATAGGATAAACAAAAGTTACACAAACACAACAAACGCCTCATTCCAATTCAGAATATTCTTTTATTCACAAAATCACATTCTTTGGGAAAGGTTCCCATTAAATTTTATCCAAGATAAATTCTTTTAAATTTATTCTTTAATCTTCCTTTGGATATCATTTCAAACTAGTCGGGATTAGCGAACCACACCGAAGTAATTATTTATTTTATTTCCCAATCCCAACCTATATATCCCATGGAGAAAACTGGTAATACTCCACATCTAACACCATGGTGTTATCGGTAAAATTAATTACCATTTCACGTTCAAATCTAATTAAAGATTTAACTATCGCTTTGGAGCAAAACTGGTGGTACTCCTTTCTCGATCACCTTTCAGATTTGATAATTTAAATTATCAATTCACATTTCAATCTAATTAAAGATTCATTAAAACTCCACTTAGTTTTAATCTTTTCAAAAATCAACATCCTGCCTTTAACTGGGTTAAAGAACCAATGTCATCTAAAACACGATTCACGATAAACCCAAATCACATTTAATATTAAGTACAGGGCTCTGAATAGAAAATATACTGGCTTATATTCAATATCAAATTCTGAAACCAACAAAAATCGTATTGGAAATAACGATATAAAATATATCTTTCAAATTCCCATAACAATATCTGTATAGTCACGAAATCCAACATCGAAATATTCCGAAGATAATTTCGATTCAACTCCATTCCAACTCACATATTGGGAATATTGATTATTTTTAAAATCACTTTCAAGTTCAATTTATTTATTTCAAAAATAGATTGATTTTAATTCTAGTTCAAAACTAGTTCATTTCGATAAAAATCTATTTTTATCCTTTCAAATAAGGAGATTTTCATCCTAGTTCTTTCCAATTCATATATTATGATTGTACACAAATTATCAATATTTTTAATAATTTTATCAAGGCCCGTACAGTCGATTTCCAGATTTCCAACAACGGCCATCGAACTGCACTTACAGCAACCTTTTTTGAAATTGATTTGGACATAATTCCAAATCCAACCGTTAGATTTCAAATTTCTAATATTCATTGGAAAGCTCTTTTCGATACGAACTCAACGGTTCCGGTTTTAGGAGAATCCGATGGTCGGATCTCCCGCAACGTCAATTCAAAGTCAATGGTCGAAATTCACGAACTGCCGCGTCGCGGCGCGTTCTATTCAGGCCATTATATATATAATATATATATAATATATATATTTCGTTGATTTCCTTCTAAAACGTATTTTATAAATCGTTTTGAATTCGTTTTCAAAACCATTTCAACTCTATATTCAATTTCAAATCAAAATTGAATATTTCATATCATTACTATATAAATGATAATATTTTCAAAATGTTATATTTTGAAATCACTTCTTTTCTATATTCATTTTAAAAACGAATATAATCGATATAAATCTCGTTCACGTCAAAATAGCGCAACTCTAATCAACACGACTTTATATATTTCAATAAATTCGTTATTCTATTCAACAAATGAATATATTCTATTCAACACATGAATCTATATTTCTTTCAACACATGACTAATCTCAACACATGAGTACTGTCAACACATCACTATTTTTACATTCAGCACATGAATTTTCTTTTATAATATTCATTATTTTCCCGATTGGAATGAGGCCCAATCAATCACCATATAATGTTAATTATATGGATTCCATACAACACATGTATATAATAGCAACGATAAACAATCAACCATCATCCAAAGTGCACCACACAACTGCATAAGCATCAAATATAAATAATCAACGCTTACACAGTCTGTCGACCAATCGATCAACATACAATTAAATAATTGGGATTAGTGTACGCCAAATATCATCCCAACACCCGTGTGGGGTTTCAAATCAACAAACACTAAATATTATTTGTGCAGTTGGGCGATGTGTAAAATTTATCATCCCAATCAATATCAGTCAAATCAGTGTATATAAACAAATCGGCCGATTTGTTTATAAATATTTATTTATTCACATTAACGTTAAAAATTATATTTTTAACGATAAAATATTTTTAACTATATAAATATTTTATTTCCTTTAAACACAAGAATATTTTATTATTCAATCATTCCACAACACAATCAATTTTCACAACACATCAATCAAACAAACAAGCCATCCATGGTCTGTGGATGACGGGTGTCGGGTGCTGCTAAGCACCGTCTGCATCCTAGTATATATATATAACTAGAAAAAGAAATTTAGAGTGAGAAGTTCTCACCAACTAGCTAATCCAAATGCCACAATTCTTCCTATGTAGGGAATCATCACTGTTCTCGCCTTTTGTCACTTTCGTTGCCCGTAGCCACTACATATATAAAAATCACATTTTTGTATTGTTGCTATGTATGTAAAAATCATATTTTTACACCACTACTATATAGATAAAAATTCTATTTTTACATCGCTATTATATAGATAAAAATTCTATTTTTACACCACTGCTATATAGATAAAAATTCTATTTTTACACCGCTACTTATATAAAAAAGATTGTATTTTTACATCGCTACTTATATAAAAAAGATTATATTTTTACATCGCTACTTATATAAAAAAGATTATATTTTTACATCGCTACTTATATAAACAAAAATTCTATTTTTACATTGCTACTATATAGATAAAAATTCTATTTTTACATCGCTACTCATATAATAAAGATTATATTTTTACATCGCTACTTATATAAAAATCACATCTTTGCTCCTTCTACGAAATAAAGATCAAATCTTTAACACTTTTATAATGTAAAAATTATACTTTTAACCTTCTACAATATAAAAGATTATATTTTTATCCTTCTACAATATAAAAGATTATATTTTTACTGCCACTTCCTAATCAAAATCGTATTTTTAATTCGCTAATCATACAATAAAAATCCTATTTTTGTGTCATTAAAAATCACAACTCCTCTCTATTTAAAATCGAAGCTTTACTATATTTAAAATAAAAAAAAAACAATGTTCTAATATATAAACCAAAAGAAAATGCATAAATAAATAAACAAGAAAGAAAGAACGTACTGTGGTGAGGGGAGAGGGACTGAGGCGCGCAGGGGGGGTTGGGGATGCCGGAGGTGGGCACTGGTGGCATCGCAGGCGAGGGGGTGGCGGAAGGAGAAGAAGAAGGAAGCAGCGGAGGGGAAGAAGGGAGAGAAGGGGAGAAGGAGGAGGGTGCGGTGGGGGTCAGCGCCACCTTGGGGGGGGGGTCGCGACGGACGTGGCGGCGGCGCTCCGCCGATGGGGCAGCAGCGGTGGCGGATCGCGGTTTCCCGCGATGAAGTTTTTTTTTCTTTATCGTTCTGAGAATGAACGATGGGGGGGCAAAGGAGTTAAAAAGGATGAGAGGGAAGGGTTTCATATTTAATTATTTAATTATTTTATTTCAAAAAGTTGACTTTTTCATTTGACCTCTAAACGAGGTCTATCGCCTGTCGTCCCTAGCTAATTACCCCCATTCCGAACACAATGGGATATATATCGTAAGCTGATTCGACTGTTTTGATCAGTTTTCGTTGAATTTAAAATATAAATCTTTATATACTCAATTTAAATGCACATTTCAATTTACCGGGGTCACATACTAACTCGAAAATTTCCAGAAAAATTATTTCTAGCTTCGTATTGACGATACGGTCCTAAAAAAACTAGTTTCGTCGAATTCTGAGACCGTTGGAAAAATGGCCATTTTCCAGTCGATTATAATCAACTAAAACTGGTCAAACGTGTTTTCCTTTGCCACGGTCACATATTGATTCGAAAAATTATGAAATTTAAAACCTAACAATAATTTGACATCACGGATCCAATGCTTCGCCCTATGCGAATATTAACCAATTAGCTGGTAGAGAAGCAGCATAATATGATTCCATCTTCTATACTAATATCGATTGGCTGGAATAATAGTGCCATATTTTTCTCTTATTAACCAATTAGCTGGTAGAGAATAGCTATTCCTTTGATAATATTATCTTAAATAATCCCGGTGATGGTATCGAATATAAGCCCTTCAGGGCCTAGGTTCCCATGCTGTTTCACTAGCCAAGACTTTTCTATGTGCCATAGTCACCCACCTGTTTCTGCCGAAAGTGGTTTCGTCGAAATCCGAGGTCGTTTGCAAAATTTCCATTTTTAAGGGCCTGAATTCCATAGCGACTATTCAAAATTTTCAACTGGACATATCTTTTAATTCCCGCTATGAAATCTCAATTTTTCGGATTCGTTGGAAAGATATCCTCAAATAGATCCCATTATTTTTGGTTTCACTAAAATCCGGTTTATTTTGCACCCAGTACGTTCAATTGAAATTTGAAATCGAATTATCGAACTACCGCGCCATTTTCAATTTTATTTATAATTATATATAATTATTTATATTCTAACGACGACGTATATAATATATACGTTCAAATTCTATTTAAAATAAATTTCTCGTCGATATTATTTAAAATAATCTATTTTAAATGTTCAAATTCCACTAAAATTAGCAAAATAAAATTTTTAAACTGGTCCAGATTTTCGGGTTGCTACAATCTCCCCCACTTAAAACTTTTCGTCCCCGAAAAGGAACGAAATCGAAAGTGGTTTGATTAATCAACTCTACATTCGATCTGGCTTCCATTCTCCAACTTTTCAGTTTCTGAGAATTTTCAAATTCTTCAAAAATTTGGCTAACACCCGGAATTTTCGAAAAATTTCGCCATAACCTCCTTTGTACGGGGAGAGGTTTGGAAATTTATTGGGCCGTATTAGGTACCCAATAAGTCCTAATAAGCATACACATATTTATAGTGATATATTCTGGTGTTTACACGGCAGCGTGTATTGATAATAACTCCAAAGAATAAATTCTCGTCACCCTGTCAAAGCCTGAGGGAGTGTGTATTTTAAATGCTCCAAAGGATAAATCCTCGTCACCTCGTCCCGTGTGGAAAATAAATAGTCCATGTGCCGTATCTAATAACTAGAGAGACGTGATTATTGTCAACTCTAGACTCGTGTGGGTTTTTTATTAATCTGGCAATTTTATCGTTACAATTTAAATAGTCCATATCAGTCATTAGTTCAACCTGTAAAATATAGTCATCGCCATACAGGCCTCTCGCTCGTATGGTAAATCTTCCACCTCGTCACACAAGCTCCAAATGCTTATGTGGTATATGATGAAGTATGCCTATCTTCCAGAAGTATGCCATGTAATGTAGTTCAAAATTAATTGTTGCTTTCCTATGGCGATGTTTATTATTTCACACAGAATAACCAGCACTCCGCATCCAATGGCATTCACAGGAGTTGATATAATAATATTTCGCATCCAACTCATTAAGGTTTACCTATTTATCGGGCACGCAAATAAAATCTTTACTCAACAACTATCCGATTTCCTGTTCAAACATATATAATGCACAAGTATATATTTCTAACTATTTTCTAATCAGTTCAATGTGTGATTTAATTGAATAATTTTTTCTGGTTTTTATTGATGATATTCTAATCTTCTCTAAATCAAAGGCCGAAAAGGAACATAACAATGGAAGACGGAAAGGAATGAAGCCGAAAGTTGTTTAACAAATCAACTCAACTTCCATTATTTTGACTACGGCTTAAGTTCTTAAACTTTTCAGTTTCTAAGAACTTTTCAAATTTTTCAAAACTTTGGCTAACACCCTAAATTTTTGAAAAATTTCGCCATAACCTCCCCAGCACCGGGAGCACCGGGAAAATCCCGAAATTGCCATATAGGCCTACTGATCTCAAAAAGAAAAAGAAAAAGCCAAGCGGCTAGCCAATAGGCTCATAAAATCATCATCACCCAAACAAAACAGTAAATTATAGTAAACATGTACCTATTTGTCAGGCAAACAATTTTATTCTTCTGCTCTAGCCTCCTTGCTATGACCTGTTCAATGTAAGTACATGTACATACAAGCAAATGCGACCAATTTTCAATACAATTCAATGTGTGATTCAATTAGGCTAAATGGTTCAAAATTGTCAAAAAAATAAACAAACAACACAAACGTCAATCAATTAGTAAATTAGAGTTTCAAATTCATAATTTTGATATATATACATACAAAGAAAATCATGTTTTTGATGCCAATTCACAACAATGTATTCTAGCTATATTTTGGTTCTCACACCAGTCTAATGGAAATATATAGAAATCACACCTTCGTCACTCGAAAATAAATACTGGTAACGCTGCTGCATTATCAGAACCATCCCCCGGCAACTAGAGTGTGATCCTATATCTATCTAGTATATTAAAACTTCGAATATACGTTCATGACGCGTATACGCGAAATCTTTATATACTCGATTGTCCATACTCAAAATAAATAAATATTTAAATACGTATAAAGCGATTTAAATTTTCAAAACAAAATTGTTTTCATTTGAAAAATATACTCTTCACACTCGTTCTAGGATACAACTGATCCTATCTCTAACGAGTCATTCTAATTGGATATTACTAATCCAATATCTGATGAATTCTTTCGTATGGTTCTAATGTGTCCTGTTCTCGAGCTCTGTAAACCAAAGCTCTGATACCAAATTGAGACGACCCGAACTTCCCCGTGAAGGAAAGCACGAATAGAATTGAGGACAAGACAAAATAGAACGCAAACGGAAGAACATTTCATTGTTATTACAACAATTCCATCAGATCCAAGAATATACAGAGTATAAATGAATAAATTACATTCGATAAATATCAGAGATTACAATAAATTACATAGCAGCGGAAAAACAATATAAAACACAACTGAAAGTAATACACGGATACAGAGCTTTCCGAGCATCGTTCCAGCTGTAAATCAGGATCCTATGAATATAAATCTGCAAAACCAAAACTACTAGCTGCCCGTGTGGAAAATAGGGGCACCCAGAGTTTAGGTTAAAACAATAAACTCCAGGTCAGTCATGTGACTGGTGTGAGAACTAAAACAGTTATTTAAAACTTTACTTCAAAAGAGAGTAATTCAAGGGACCACGCCATATAACACAGAACGGGTTTCCACCCAAGAATACTAGTGCATATAACAAAACAGCGCAATGCTCTTTGGAAAATTGAAGCTATTATAAGACCCAGGTCCCATCACACAATGCAACGCAAGCCGGAGGATAGGGTTTTCCCTTAAAATAGCCAAACATGCTTGGTACGTTTAAAACAAATCACTTGATACTATTATAAGTGTATAGTGTCAAAACAATTCAAATCATAAATATCAATCATAGGCGGCATGGGTACCATCTATCATGTCGCCATAATAGTTCTACAATTAAAACCGAAATATCACGTATTGGAAATTGGATTTCCGTCATGAGTCGAGGCAAGGGGCAAGCTCCTCTCCGCGTTTGAGACACTCTAGCAAATGTCCCAGGACCCCACTTTGATCCTTGGAATCGGCTGGGCCGATCCTCTCTTACTTTTGAGGATTGGCAATTCCTGAACACACGTTTCCCGGTCCTTACAGACCTATATCTGAGGCGCCTTGCATTCCAACAACCACACAGGTGAAAAGTATATAAATGTCAGGGCTGGTAGGTCACTAACAGCACCCTAGCTAGAAAGAAACGTCGTGCTCTCCCACCGGTCCGTCTCCCGTTTTTGACTCATACCGAGGTGTGAGGCTAGCGAATTAACGTTATACACAAAGCTACGTCGCACAGGCCGTGCTTTGATCATCAACCACAAGACTTTGCTTTTCAACAGAAGCCCTGATCAATTGCCACTTACGCGTGCCACACTGGCAATTCACTCCATGCGACTGATGTCCATCGATATACAACCTCTGAGCTCGTATGTCTCAGAGAAGGGCGTTAAGCAAGAGAATAAATTCTCTGCCGCCAAACAGATGTATATTTAATAAAGATCAATCAACACAGAATAAAATCCAAAGTCAGACACACAATCCATTTACAAGTTCGTTCTGGGTCTGAACGAAACCGGAGGCACTTTCCTCGCATATCCATCGATCTCCAAGTACGTCTAGACGATCACCAACTGATTCCCTCATCTTGGGTGTACATCCCAATCAAGATCATCAGTAATCACCCAAACGATGTGAAGACTTCCGTTCTTCAACCACCGTCTTCATCTTCGACATCTCGTCGAATCGGTTATTCGGAATGGGTATAAACCCGGCCTTTCTGAATAACCCGCGTATATGATAAACAAATGTTACACAAACACAACAAACGCCTCATTCCAATTCAGAATATTCTTTTATTCACAAAATCACATTCTTTGGGAAAGGTTCCCGTTAAATTTTATCCAAGATAAATTCTTTTAAATTTATTCTTTAATCTTCCTTTGGATATCATTTCAAACTAGCCGGGATTAGCGAACCACACCGAAGTAATTATTTATTTTATTTCCCAATCCCAACCTATATATCCCATGGAGAAAACTGGTAATACTCCACATCTAGAACCACGGTGTTATCGGTAAAATTAATTACCAATTCATGTTCAAATCTAATTAAAGATTTAACTATCGCTTTGGAGCAAAACTGGTGGTACTCCATTCTCGATCACCTTTCAGATTTGATAATTTAAATTATCAATTCACATTTCAATCTAATTAAAGATTCATTAAAACTCCACTTAGTTTTAATCTTTTCAAAAATCAACATCCTGCCTTTAATTGGGTTAAAGAACCAATGTCATCTAAAACATGATTCACGATAAACCGAAATCACATTTAATATTAAATACAAGGCTCTGAATAGAAAATATACCGGCTTATATTCAATATCAAATTCTGAAACCAACAAATATCGTATTGGAAATAACGATATAAAATATAGCTTTCAAATTCCCATAACAATATCTGTATAGTCACGAATTCCAACATCGAAATATTCCGAAGATAATTTCGATTCAACTCCAGTCCAGTTCACATATTGGGAATATTGATTATTTTTAAAATCACTTTCAAGTTCAATTTATTTATTTCAAAAATAGATTGATTTTAATTCTATTTCAAAAGTAGTTCATTTCGATAAAAATCTATTTTTATCCTTTCAAATATGGAGTTTTTCATCCTAGTTCTTTCCAATTCATATATTATGATTTTACACAAATTATCAATAATTTTAATAATTTTATCAAGGCTCGTACAGTCAATTTCCAACAACGGCCATCGAACTGCACTTACAACGACCTTTTTTGAAATTGATTTGGACATAATTCCAAATCCAACCGTTAGATTTCAAATTTCTAATATTCACTGGAAAGCTCTTTTCGATACGAACCCAATGGTTCTGGTTTTAGGAGAATCCGACGGTCGGATCTCCCGCAACGTCAATTCGAAGTCAATGGTCGAAATTCACGAACTGCCGCGGCGCGGCGCGTTCTATTCAGGCCATTATACATATATATATATATATATATATATATATTTCATCGATTTCCTTTTAAAACGTATTTTATAAATCGTTTTAAATTCGTATTCAAAACCATTTCAACTCTATAATCAATTTCAAATCAAAATTGAATATTTCATATCATTACTATATAAATGATAATATTTTCAAAATGTTATATTTTGAAATCACTTCTTTTCTATATTCATTTTAAAAACGAATATAATATATATAAATATCGTTCACGTCAAAATAGCGCAACTCTAATCAACACAGCTTTATATATTTCAATAAATTCGTTATTCTATTCAACAAATGAATATATTCTATTCAACACATGAATCTATATTTCTTTCAACACACGACTAATCTCAACACATTAGTACTGCCAACACATCACTATTTTTACATTCAACACATGAATTTTCTTTTATAATATTCATTATTTTTCTGATTGGAATGAGGCCCAATCAATCACCATATAGTGTTAATTATATGGATTCCATACAACACATGTATATAATAGCAACGATAAACAATCAACCATCATCCAAAGTGCACCACACAACTGCATAAGCATCAAATATAAATAATCAACGCTTACACAGTCTGTCGACCAATCGATCGACATACAATTAAATAATTGGGATTAGTGTACGCCAAATATCATCCCAACACCCGTGTGGGGTTTCAAATCAACAAACACTGAATATTATTTGTGCAGTTGGCCGATGTGTAAAATTTATCATCCCAATCAATATCAGTCAAACTAGTGTATATAAACAAATTGGCCGATTTGTTTATAAATATTTATTTATTCACATTCACGTTAAAAATTATATTTTTAACGATAAAATATTTTTAACTATATAAATATTTTATTTCCTTTCAACACAAGAATATTTTATTTTTAAATCATTCCCTAACACAATCAATTTTCACAACACATCAAACAAACAAACAAGCCATCCATGGTCTGTGGATGACGGGTGTCGGGTGCTGCTAAGCACCGTCTGCATCCTAGTATATATATAACTAGAAAAAGAAATTTAGAGTGAGAAGTTCTCACCGACTAGCTAATCCAAACGCCACAATTCTTCCTATGTAGGGAATCATCACTGTTCTCGCCTTTTGTCACTTTCGTTGCCCGTAGCCACTACATATATAAAAATCACATTTTTATATTGTTGCTATGTAGATAAAAATCATTTTTTTACACCGCTACTATATAGACAAAAATTCTATTTTTACATCGCTATTATATAGATAAAAATTATACTTTTACACCGCTAGTATATAGATAAAAATTCTATTTTTACACCGCTACTTATATAAAAAAGATTATATTTTTACATCGCTACTTATATAAAAAAGATTATATTTTTACATCGCTACTTATATAAAAAAGATTATATTTTTACATCGCTACTTATGTAAAAAAGATTATATTTTTTTTACATTGCTACTTATATAAATAAAAATTCTAATTTTACATTGCTACTATATAGATAAAAATTCTATTTTTACATCGCTACTCATATAATAAAGATTATATTTTTACATCGCTACTTATATAAAAATCACATCTTTGCTCCTTCTACGAAATAAAGATCAAATCTTTAACAATTTTATAATGTAAAAATTATACTTTTAACCTTCTACAATATAAAAGATTATATTTTTATCCTTCTACAATATAAAAATTATATTTTTACTGCCACTTCCTAATCAAAATCGTATTTTTAATTCGCTAATCATACAATAAAAAATCCTATTTTTGTGTCATTAAAATCATAACTCCTCTCTATTTAAAACCGAAGCTTTACTATATTTAAAATCAGAAAAAAAACAATGTACTAATATATTAACCAAAAGAAAATGCATAAATAAATAAACAAGAAAGAAAGAACGTACTATGGTGAGGGGAGAGGGACTGAGGCGCACAGGGGGGGTCGGGGACGCCGGAGGTGGGCACTGGTAGCGTCGCAGGCGAGGGGGTGCCGGAAGGAGAAGAAGGAGGAAGCAGCGGAGGGGAAGAAGGGAGAGAAGGGGGAGAAGGAGGAGGGTGCGGTGGGGGTCGGCGCCACCTGGGGGTGTCGCGGCGGACGTGGCGGCGGCGCTCCGCCGATGGGGCAGCGGCGGTGGCGGATCGCGGTTTCCCGCGATGAAGTTTTTTTTTCTTCTTTATCGTTCTGAGAATGAACGATGGGGGGGCAAAGGGGTTAAAAAGGATGAGAGAAGGGTTTCATATTTAATTATTTAATTTCAAAAAGTTGACTTTTTCATTTGACCTCTAAACGAGGTCTACCGCCTGTCGTCCCTAGCTAATTACCCCCATTTCGAACACAATGGGATATACATCGTAAGCTGATTCGACTGTTTCGATCAGTTTTCGTTGAATTTAAAATATAAATCTTTATATATTCAATTTAAACGAACATTTCAATTTACCGGGGTCACATACTAACTCGAAAAATTCCAGAAAAATTATTTCTAGCTTCGTATTGACGATACGGTCGTAACAAAACTAGTTTCGTCGAATTCTGAGACTGTTGGAAAAATGGCCATTTTCCAGTCGATTAAAATCAACTGAAACTTGTCAAACGCGTTTTCCTTTGCCACACTCACATATTGATTCGAAAAAATATGAAATTTAAAACCTAACAATAATTTGACATCACGGATCCAACAAAAGTAGTTTCGTCGAAATCCGAGGTCATTTGCAAAATTTCCATTTTTAAGGGCGTGAATTCCATAGCGACTATTCAGAATTTTCAACTGGACATATCTTTTAATTCCCGCTATGAAATCTCAATTTTTCGAATTCGTTGGAAAGATATCCTCAAATAGATCCCATTATTTTTGGTTTCACTAAAATCCGGTTTATTTTGCACCCAGTACATTCAATTGAAATTTGAAATCGAATTATCGAACTACCGCGCCATTTTCAATTCTATTTACAATTATATATAATTATTTATATTCTAACGACGACGTATATAATATATACGTTCAAATTCTATTTAAAATATATTTCTCGTCGATATTATTTAAAATAATCTATTTTAAATGTTCAAATTCCACTAAAATTGCCAAAATAAAATTTTTAAACTGGCCTAGATTTTCGGGTTGTTACACACATTTTGGTTAGAAATGTAAAAAAAAAGGATTAAAAAGAACATTTTGTTAAAATGTACATTAGAAAGATAAAAAGGGATATTTTGTCTAGAAATGATTATAGAAATATAAAATCACATTTTTGGTGAATACTTGATTTGTGAAAAATAGAATCAACATCTTTGTTAAAACTTGATTAAGAAAATAATCATATTTGTTTGCACTGGAAAGATCTAACAAAATTATCATAATTTATTGCATTTAAAAGAGTTAGACAAAATAATCATATTTTGTACATTAAAGAAGAGTAGACAAAATTATCATATTTTGTCAAATTAAAAAGAATGATATTTTTTTTTGAAATTGGTGAACATGTAATTTACATTTTTATATAATGAATTATTAAAAAGAATAAACCTTGTTTAGAATGTGTTACCATGTAAAATTTCATTTCTATGTAATTAATGTTCATCAAAAAGAATTAAACAAAAATGTACATTTTACTCATTTAGAAAGGATGCTATAAGCAAATAACATTTTTGGGTAAAACATGATTACTGAAGAAAATTATCAAATTTTTGTTTATTTAAAAAGAATTATAACATAATTTTACATTTGGTTTACATTAAAAGGATTATAACAAGATTTAGATTTTGTTTACATAAAAAGGATTAAACAAAATCATCATATTTTGTTTACATTAGAAAGAATTAGTCAATTCTGTCTTTTTGTTCACAATAAAAAAAGATTGAGATAAAAGTGAATATTTTTATTGACACTTTGTTTTCAATAAAAAGATTGTACATTAAAAATTACATTTTCAATGTAGTTTAGATTCCATTGAAAGGATTACAATAAAAGGATTATATCTTTATAGTCATTTGGTTACAATGAAAGATTAGAAAATAAAGATAACACCTTCAGGGTAATGGAAATAAAAGATTAGTTTTATTGTCATATTGAATTAAATGATTACCTTTTATTGTAACATTGTTTACAATAAAAGAATTGAATTAAAAGACAAGGTTTTTCATTGTCATTTGTTCATAGCAAAAAGAATAGAAATATATACCTAATTGCTGAAATGTGTGATGTGTCAAATATAATGTTTATTATATTCAAGTTTGACTATTACACTTCCATTTACAAGTTACCCGACTTGTTTATGTGATTGGGACGATAATTTTCACACATCGCCCAAGTGCACAAATAATTTTTTATTTTCTTGATGGATGAAACCCCACACGGGTATTTAGATGATATTGGATACACACTAATCGCAATATTTAGTTATCTGTCAATCGATGGATTGACAGTCTGTGATGAGCGTCAGTTATTTACTTTAATGCTCACACAGTTATAGATTCCACTTTGGTCGTCATTTGGATGTTTGATAATTATTCATCATGATTGTTGATTTCATGCAATATATGGATGTTGATTGAGTCACATTCCAATAAAGAATATTTTAGAAAAAGAATATATTTTGGAAAATTATATTTTTATTGAAATGAACCAGTTATCAACTAGAATTAATCATTAAATTTACATTTAATGAAGTTTTCCAATTTGTAATATTTAATTGGAAATTAAATTGAATAAATTGGATTTGTCGTGGATTGTGTCTTAAATAACACTGTTCTTAAACCCCGTATGAAAAGAATAAGCTTTTAACTTAGATTATTAAAGTTTTCAATTATATTTTGTAATTGAAATGAGAAATGTGAGTTGGGTTTATTGTGAACTGTGTTTTTAAGCGACATTTGTTCTCTAACCCAACTGGTGGTGAAAATATGATTTGAAATTTGTAAATCTTTATTTACGATTTAAATAGAAATTTTCCCAAAAGTAAAGTTTTCCAATTTAATATATTAAATTGGAGTCGAAAGGAATTTGAATTAATAATAACCGAGATAAGCTTCTATAAAAGAAGATCGATACTACATATGGAATTTAAAATGCTTTGCCGTTATTCCATTTATATTATTGGTCGGACACAGAAATTTATAATGATTATATATTGATTTGATTTCTGTGAAGATTCCATATTTTATGGAAGTCGATTTTGGGTTTATCGTGAACTGTGTTTTAAAATGACATTACTTCTTTAACCCAGTTAAAGATAAGATTGATTTCTTAAATTTAATTAATCATTGAATAAGGATTTCTGATATTTTAAAAACCAAATTGGGTTTCTAATAAAACTTTAAAAGAAATATTTAAGGATAATTTAAAGAATTTATCTTTGACAGAATGATACGAATATTTTATTAAAAGAATATTCTGAATTGGAATGAGGCGTTGGATGTGTTTTTATAGTACTTGATTTTTATTATGAAATACGTGAGTTATTCGAGAAGACCAGGTTTAACCCATTCCGAATAATTACTACGACGATGAAGAGTCGAAGATGAAGACGGTGTTTGAAGACCGACGATCTTCACATCGAATGGATGTGTTGCTAAAGAGACCCTTGATGGGAGTAGCAACCTTGAAGGGGATTCAGTGGTGGCCGTCCGGACTATTGTTGATTGTTCGGGTTTGGTTTTCACTCAGACCCAGAGCATAAGATAGTAAATGGATGCGTGTCTAACATTGGATTTCGTTCCATGTGAATTAAATCAATTTCTGTTAATATATGTCTGTTTGGTGGTGGTGGATTTATTCTCCACTTAACACCCTGGTATATATTAATAGTGATTGATCGCATGGTGTGAATTGTCAATGTGGCACGCCAAGATGCAAATGATCAAGTCTTTTGTTGAAAAGCAGGGCCTTGTGGGATGATCAAAGTATAGCCTATTACGGCATAACTTTGTGTACATCGCGACTTCGCGAGCCTCACACCCCGGTATGAGTCAAAAACGGGATACGGACCGTAGGGAGTGCACACGTTTCTTTCTAGCTAGAGTGATGTCAGGGACCTACCAGCGCTGACATTTCACTTATGTGGATGATGGATTTTGAGGCGCCTCGGATTTTTATAAGCCGACAGTGGTCATACTATAGGTCCAAAGGGACCGGGAAGCGTGTGTTCAGGCATAACCAATCCACTACCGATAGGCGGGGACCGGCCCTACCGCTCCAAGGGTTCACTGCGGGGGATCTGAGGCATTTGCTAGAGTGTCTCGAATCGAAGAGGAGCTTTCCCCTAGCCTCGACTGATGATGGAAATCCAATTTCCAATACGACCTTGTGGTTTTGATTGTAGAACTAGTATGGCGACATGATATATGGTACCCATGCCGTCTATGATTGATATATTATGATTGAAACGGTTTTTAAAACATATACTCACTAATATCAAATCCGTTTTATCGTATCAAGCATTTTTTACCATTATAAGGTAAAACTCTATCCTCCGGTTTTTGTTGCATTGTGTGATGTGACTTGAATCTTATAATGGTTTCATTTTTCTAAAAAGCATTGCGTTGTTTAACGATTTACTTTAATTTATGCACTGGCAATCCAATGGAGTAAACCGGTTCCGCGTTAGCGGCGTGGTCCTGTGATTAGCCTTATTATTAGATAGTTTATTTAAGATTTCTCATACCAGTCCCATGACTGACCTGTAGTTTGTTTCACTGTGTAATAACCCGGAAATCTGGGCCAGTTAAAATTTTTTATTTTGGCCAAATTAGTGAATTTTGATTATTTAAAATGAATTATTTTAAATAATGATGACGAGAAATTTATTTTGAATAGAATTCAAACATATATATTATATAGATCGTCGTTAGAATATAATTATTTATTTTAAATTATAAAAGGAATTGAAAATGGTGCGGTAGTTCGATAATTCGATTTCAAACTTCAATTGAATATACCGGGTGCAAAATAAACCGGATTTTAGTGAAACCAAAAATATTATCTATCAAAATTTCATAGCGGGAATCAAAAGATATGTCCAGTTGAAAATTTTGAATAGTCGCTATGGAATTCAGGCCCTTAAAAATGGAAATTTTGCAGACGACCTCGGATTTCGACGAAACCACTTTTGTTGGATCTGTGATGTCAAATTATTGCTAGATTCCAAATTTCATAATTTTTTGAATTCGTTGGAAAGATATTATCAATTAGATTCAAATATTTTTGGTTTCACTAAAATCCGGTTTATTTTGCACCCGGTATATTCAATTGAAGTTTGAAATCGAATTATCGAACTACCGCGCCATTTTCAATTCCTTTTATAATTTAAAATAAATAATTATATTCTAACGACGATCTATATAATATATACATTTGAATTCTATTCAAAATAAATTTCTCGTCGTCATTATTTAAAATAATTCATTTTAAATAATCAAAATTCACTAAATTGGCCAAAATAAAAATTTTAAACTGGCCTAGATTTCCGGGTTATTACACACTGGCAAAGTCGGGTGCCCATATTTTCCACACGGGCAGTCGAGTAGCTTTTTGCAGATATATTTACAAGGTCCTGGCTCACAGCTGAAGCGGTATTCGGAAAGATCTGTATCCGTGTATTCCTTTCAGTTGTATATTTGTATTATTTTTCCGCTGCTTTTTAAATGTAATTTAAATCTCTGATATTATTGTATTTATTTTATGTAATAAGTATTCATACTCTGATATATTCTTGTACTCTGATGTAATTATTGTAATCAGCAATAAAATGTTCTTCAGTTTGTGCTCCGTTGTGTATTGTTCTCAAGGCAATCTAGGCTTTCCTTTACAGGGAAGTTTGGGTCGTTTCATTTGGTATCAGAGCTTTGGTTTACAGAGCTCGAGAACAAGGAACATTAGAACCGAACGAAAGAATTCATCAGAGATTGGATTAGTAATATCCAATAAGAATTACTCGTTAGAGATGGGATTAGTAGTATCCTAGAACGAGTGTGAAGAGTATTATTTTCTTTTAAAATAAATGAAAACAAATGTAGTTTTGAAAATATTATCTTAAAATACGTATTTGAGTATATTATTATTTTAATGTGGACAATCGAGTATATAAAGAATTTGAATATACGAGTAATTAAAGGATATTCGAAGTTTTAATATACTAGATAGATATAGAATAACACTCTAGTCACCCGGAGATGATTCTGATGGCTGCTAGCGTCATCAGAGTTTATGTTCGAGTCTCGAAAGTGGGATTTCTATATATTTCCATTGACTGGTATGAGAACCAAAACTTAGTTAGGACACATTGCTGTGATTTGCACTAAAAATATGATTTTTGACTATATATAAAAGTTATATCTATTTAAAAGTTAATCAACTAATCGATTGCTGGTTGTGATGTTTGATTATTAGTTTAACTAATAAAAGTATTGAAATGATAATTAATTTAACTAACAAAATTATTGAAACCAACAAATAAATAAAAAATTAAGGTTGAGTTGGTTAAATTAAACAACTTTTAGCTTCCTTCCTTTTCAAGGACGAAAAGATTTTAAGTGGGGGCGATTGTAACAACCCAGAATTTGGGGCCAATTTAAAATTTTTATTTTAGAAATTTTAATGGGTTTTAATATTTAAAATAATCTATTTTAAATAGGAACGACTAAAAATTTATTTTAAAAAAAACGAATAAATTCAATTTAATTATAAAAGGAGTTTAAAACAGCGCTGCAGTTTGAAAATTTGAAATTGAACTTTGACTGAATGTACAGGATTCAAAACAAATCGGATTTTAGTAAAACCAAAAATATTTAAATCTGTTCAATCATATCTTTCTAACGAATCTGAAAAACTGAAATTTCATCGCAGAAATAAAAAGTTATGTACAGTTTAAATTTTAGAAAAGTCGCTGTAGAATCTATATATATTTTAATTAAATATTTTGGCCTTAAAAATAGTCATTTTTTCAACGACCTCGGTTTTCGACGAAACCACTTTTGTTGGAACCGGAATGTCAAATTATTGCTAGGTTTCAATTTTAATAATTTTTCGAATTAATATGTGAGTGTGGCAAAGGAAAACGTGTTCTGTCAGTTTTAGTCAAACTTAATCGACTAGAAAAAGGCCATTTTTCAAACGGTCTCAGAATTCAACGAAATTAGTCTCGTTAGAACCGTATCGTCAGAACATAACCAGAAATATTTTTTCTGTAATTTTTAGAGTCAGTGTATGGCCTCGGTAATTTAAAATGAACGTTTGAATTAAATAATTAAAGGATTTATAATTTAATTTAAAGAAAAACATATCGTAACAGCCGAACTGGGTTACGAAACATATTCCATTATGTCCGGGACGAGGGTCTTTGGCTAGAGGCGACATTCGTTGGGTTCGATTCGGAGTTAATTACAACGAACAAACATTTTCTTGAATTAAAATAAATAAATAGAAAAAAATATGGTATAAAATACGGTATAAATACAAGAAAAATACTATACCCTAATACCCTTTTCTACAACCGCCGTTTTCACCATTTCAATGGCTAACTCTTTCCCGATTTCAGTCCTTAATCTCCACCAATCCACTCAATAATTTCAAGAATTCCAATACCCAAATCGAAGAGCAATCCACTCTCTTCAAATCAGTACGTTTAGAGCCTCCCATGGTGGTGTGTACTTCGAGGACCGCACCCCCAAAGCCACGCCGAACAGACCTCCACCACGTCGCCATCTCAGCATCGAGCTGGGCCCCACACCCATGGTTGGGTGCGCCATTCTCTCCCCTTCCTCGTGACGTTCGCCGATCGATCTCCCGTACCCTGTATTGCCCGAAAACCACAACCCTAAGACCGAACAAAACTAGAACAACCGCGACAGTTGTCTGAGCGGAGAAGAAGGAGGTTAATCCCTTAATTATTTTATTAATTTAATTTTAAAATTTTAATCAATCTTGTTTAAGCCATAACTTGACCAAATGAAAACGGATTTCAGAAATTTCAGAACTGTTGGAACTATGAACAAGAATACTACGCGATGGAACAAACTAGAACTGAAACTGTAACGACACGGATTTCGCCCGACCTTAATCGATCGCAAAATCGACCAAGACCATTCAAAACCCGCATACGTTAACTTTGGGAATACAACAACATCAGAACAATAACAAAAGACTTTTATAACATCATAATAAATGTTACATCAGAGTACAGAATATATATATCAGAGTACATTAATTACAGCGGAAGATAAATTTTACATTAAATACAATACACTGCATCGGAAATAAAATAACTAAGACAGCGGAAGACATTCCTATGCTCTGGACACAGCTTTTGGCTTCAATCCAGGATCCTGCTAAAGAGATGAATATCTGCGAAAAGCTACTCGACTGCCCGTGTGGAAAAGAGGGCACCCAAGTTTGCAAAAGTGGAAACAAACAACGGGTCAGTCGTGGGACTGATGTGAGAATTCTTTACTAATATAACTAATAGTAATAAGGCAAATCCAAGGACCACGACGCTAACGCGGAACGGGTTTTATTCCAATGGATTACCTGTGCATAAATTAAAGTTAATCGTCAAAATAGCGCAATGCTTTTTAGAAAAATGAAACCATCATAAGACCCAGTTCCCATCACACAATGCAACGCAAACCGGAGGATAGGGTTTTACCTTATAATGGTCAAAAAATGCTTAATACGATAAAAACGATATTATTATTAGTGTGTATATATTTTCAAAACATTTCTAAGTGAATGTATCAATCCTAGGAAGCATAGGTACCATATGCTATGCCTCCATACTAGTAATACAATCAAAACCGCATGGGGCGTATTGGAAATAGGTTTCCATCATGAGTCAAGGCTAGGGAGGAGCTCCTACCGATTCGAGACACTCTAGCTAGTGTCTCAGGATCCCCCGCAGTGAGCCCTTGGATAGCTGCAGGGCCGGTCCGCAAATACAGCTTAGCGGATTGGCAATTCCTGAACACACGTTTCCCGGTCCTATAGGACCTATCCGAGGCGCCTCATTCCATCATCCACATAAGTAAAATGTCAGGGCTGGTAGGTCACTGACACCACTCTAGCTAGAAAGAAACGTGCTGCTCTCCCTGCGTTCCCTTCTCCCATTTTAGACTCCGCCGGTGTGTGAGGCTCGCAAAGTCACGATATACACAAAGCTATGCCTAAATAGACTATGCTTTGATCATCTACCACAAGGCCTGCTTTTCAACAAAGCCTTGATCAATTGCATCTTAGCATGCCACATTGTAAGACCCTACCATATCGTTGATCATCTACCAATATATATATAACCTCTAAGCTCATACGTCTTAGAGAAGGGTGTTAAGTGAAGAATAAATTCTTCACCACCAAACAGAAATATATAATCAGTAGCGTTCAACAAATACAGTAGAAAAGAATACAATGTCAGACACACAATCCATTTACAAGTCCGCTCTGGGTCTGAGAGAAACAACGTGTCCGTCGATTTCCAAATACGTTTGGACGATCATTACCAAATACCTTGCCTTGGGGTGTCCAGTCCCAATTCAAGATACCAGTCATCATCATCCCAACGATGTGAAAACCTTCGATCTTCTACCACCGTCTTCATCTTCGACTCTTGGTCGTCGTGATGATTATTCAGAATGGGTTAAACCCGGTCTTTCTGAATATCTCGCATAATTTGTGATTAAAAATCAAATATTGGAAAATCACACATTACGCCGCATTCCAACCCCGAATATTCTTTTAAATAGAATACTCATATTAAAAGGTTTTCATTAATTTTATCAAAGATAAACTTTGAAAATAAAATTTTAAATCTTTCTTAAAATATTTATTAAAACTCCAATTTTTAATTTGATATCAAAAATCATTATTACAAGGTTATTTATTTTAAGAAATAAATCTTGTCTTAAACCGGTTAAAGAACTATTGTCCTTTAAAACACAGTTCACGATAAACCCACAAATCAATTTTCAAAATATGGAATTCCACAGAAATCAAATCAATACATAATTGCTATAAATTTCTGTATCGGACTAACAATATACATGGAATAATGGCAAGGCCTCTTAAATTCCATGTATAATATCGGTCTTCTATTACAGAAGCCCATTTCGATTATTACCAATCAATTTTCCACTTAATTCCAATTTTATATATTACATTGGAAAACTTGATTTTTTAGAAAATGCCCTTTTTAAAATCTATAAACTAGATTTATAAATTCCAAATAATAATTTCAATGTAAATTGGATTAAAGGACAAATGTCATTTAAAAACATCGTCCAAGATAAATCCACTTCACATCTCAATTTATTTCATATCACTGAATATAATTTCAAAATCTAATAATCTTAATTAAGAGATTTCTCTTTAAACGTTAATACATTATAAAGAAAACATATTCTAAAATAATTATTAAAAATATTCTTTTTTTTTATAAAAGATTTTTAATTGTACAAATATCCTCCTTTAAAAGAACACCTGAATCGGAGTGCGACTCAATCATTCACCATATAATTTGGATTATATGGATTTCACACACATCATATATATTTCAATAACAATATATTCATCCAGTCATCCATTTACATCCAGTGTGTAAATTTCACTGTGTAAGCGTTAAAATTAAATAATAACGCTTAACGCAGCCTGTCGATCTAACGATAGACATACCATTTAACATTGGGATTTGTGTCAGTCAAATATTGTGACGATCCCAAAATCCGAGGGGCGGTATTAAGGATAATCATTAGGAAATAACACATTAATCATCATATCAGAGCACAGATAATAGCAGAAACAATAAATAAAATAATTTTACATGGATATGACAGCGGAATCACAACATGTAGGAGTATCAGAATAGCATAACGTGGGATATAACTTAGTAAATAAAAGGAAAATGATCAGTCATCATCGCCAGAGGCGGAATACATACATGCAGTGAGACATAATAAGGGTATCAGTCTACATCGCCGAAGGCGGAATACATATACATATAGCAAGAAATACGGAAAGTAAATCAGTCTGCATCGCCCGTGGCGGAATCATAATATAAGTACAGTAATGGCGGAAAATGTCAAAGTCATCTCTGTGAAGTCAGCCTCGCCATGAGCCAAAAATGCACTCTATGCAGCAGTGCAGAGCCAAAAACAACCTGTCACCTGTGTACTAGGCTGCCCGTGTGAAAATAAGGGCACCCGCGTTTGCAAAGTGAAACAAACAACGAGTCAGTCATGGGGACTGGTATGAGGAATCTATTTAACAGTTTAACAATAGTAATAAGCAAATCATAGGACCACGCCACTTTCGCGGAACGGGTTTACTCCAGTGATTGCTAGTGCATTTAAAATAAAGTAAATTCTTTTAAAACAACGCAATGCTTTTTGAAAGAATGAAGCCACTATAAGACTCAGGTCCCATCACACAATGCAACGCAAGCCGAAGGATAGAGTTTTACCTTATAATGGCCAAATATGCTTGATACGTATAAAGCAAAATCATTTGATATTATTACTAGTGCATATATGTTTCAAAAGCGAATAGCATCATAAATATCAATCATAGACGGCATAGCTACCATATACTATGTCGCCATACTAGTTCTACAATCAAGTCCGTTATTTCGTATTGGAAATTGGATTTCCGTCATGAGTCGAGGCAAGGGGCAAGCTCCTCTCCGCTTCGAGACACTCTAGCAAATGCCTCTGGACTACACACTCTGGGCAACCCCTGGATGCGGCTGGGCCGGTCCTCACTTACGTTAGAGGATTGGTTATTCCTGAACACACGTTTCCCGGTCCTTAAAGACCTATAATCGAGGCGCCTCGCATTCCAACAACCACAAAGGTGAAAAGTAGATATATATGTCAGGGCTGGTAAGTCACTGACACCACCATAGCTAGAAAGAAACGTCGTGCTCTCCCAGCGGTCCGTATCCCGTTTTTAACTCATACCGGGTTGTGAGGTTCGCGAATCTACGAAATACACAAAGCTAGGCTACGTAGACCTTGCTTTGATCATCATCCACAAGACTTTGCTTTACAACAGAAGCCTTGATCACAACATCTTGGCATGCCACATAGGCAGTCCACTCCATATGATTGATTTCCATCGATATATAACCCCTGAGCTCGTACGTCTCAGAGAAGGGCGTTAAGCAAAATAATAAATTCTCCGTCGCCAAACAGATATATATTTAACAGAGATCAATCAGTATAGAACAAAATCCAATGTCAGACACACAGTCCATTTACAAGTCTGTCCTGGGCCTGAACGAAACCGGAGGCGTCAAATTCCTCGCAAATCCGTACAATCAACACATACGTTCAGACGGCTACTACTTCCGTCCCCTTCCGGTAGCTACTCCGGTTAGGAACCTCAGTAGCGCCCATCCAACCGATACGAAGATCGTCGGTCTTGAATCATCTTTGCATTTTCCAATTCGAATCGTTCGATAAATTATTTGAAATGAGGGTTAGCTCGGCCTTTTCAAATAATTCACGTCATTAGAATTTAAATTGATTCATTTTATGGTTATATTATTCGACATCCATCTTTCGGTTCTTTAGTGTTATTTTCATGTCATACACTTACAACCATCAAATATCAAACAATTCAAGCCCAATTGGTTTATTTTCAATCAATATTGCTTATAATATTTTATAACGATTTTTCTCCATTTTTATTTATTTAAAAATGGCCATATTTAATTAAACGACGTTTCAGGTCGTGTCGTGGCGCTGGCGCTGTTTTTCCCTTAATTTGTTTTACACATATCGGAAAATCTAACCGTTGGATTTCTACAAAGTCTATATCAGTGGGAATATATTCCCAAAGCGAACCCAACGGTTCCAGTTTCGTGAGAATCCGACGGTCGGATCTTCCACACTAGTCGTTTGAAGTTACGGTTTCAAAATTCGAACTGCAACGTCGTTATTCGATTTAATTTAATTATATTTATATTTATAAATAAATATAAACGATTCTGGCGCTGTTTTTCTTTGGATTTGAATTAAACATTCCGGACAATCCAACCGTTGGATTTTTACAAGGTTGGTGCCGTTGGAAAGATATTTCCAAGGCGAACCCAGCGGTTGCGGTTTCGGGAAAATCCGATGGTCGGATTTCTCGCACTAATCGTTTCAAATTACGATTCCGAAACGCGAACTGCACGGCCTCTATTCCTTTTAATTATATTTATATTTATATATATAAATATAGTTCAATCTATAATTTCAACTATAGCTCATTCTACATTTTCAACTTCGTTTTCACTTCAAATATTTCACTAACGCCTTAAGATTTCGAAAAAATTTCGCCATAACCTCCTTTGTACGGGGAGGGGTTTGGAAATTTATTGGGCCGTATTAGGTACCCAATAAATCCTAAAAAGCATTCACATATTTATAGTGATATATTTTGGTGTTTACGGGGGAGCATGTACTGATAATCACTCCAGAGAATAAATTCCCGTCACCCCGTTTCCGTGTGGAAATAAATAGTCCATGTGCCGTATCTAATAACTAGAGCGATGTGATTATTGTCAACTCCCGACCCGTGTGGGGTTTTTATTAATCTGGCAATTTATCGTTATAATTTATATAGTCCATATCAGTCATCAGTTCAACCTGTAGTACATAGTCATCGCCATACAAGCCTCTTGCTTATATGGTAAATCTTTCACCTCGTCACACAAGCTCCAATTGCTCATGTGGAATATGATGAAGTATGCCTATCATCAAGAAGTATGCCATGTAGTGTAGTTCAAAATTAATTGTTACTATCCTATGGCGTTGTTTATTATTTCACACAGAAAAACCAGCACTCCGCATCCAATGGCATTCACAGGAGTTGATATATAAATAAAATTGCGCAGCCAACTCATCAAGGTTTACCTATTTGTCGGGCACGCAAATAATTTCTTTACTCTACAGCTAATCCATTTTTCCTGTTCATCACATGTATATATATGCAGAACAAAGCTAATAATAATATTTCTAGCAAACTATTATTTATTTCAGCACATGTGTATTTTTAACTAAGCCTATACATGGTAAAAGGAATATTTTTATCATCAAAAATATTTATTCGACACGTGTGTATTTTTAACTAAGCGTATACATGATAAAAGGAATATTTTTATCATCAAAAATATTTATTCGACACATGTGTATTTTTAACTAAGCGTATACATGATAAAAGGAATATTTTTATCATCAAAAATATTTATTCGACACATGTGTATTTTTAACACTTCTTATTCACTATAAAAATATAGTTTTCATTGTCGATTCATTTTATTTTTAAGAGATGATAACATTCAACACATGAACTTCAACTCAACGAATGAATTGCAATTCAACACATGAATATTCTATATAGTTTGTATATATATAAAAATGTGATTTTTATCGCTAAAGCCATTTGTTTAAATTCGAATAATATTCAACACATGAATTTCAACTCAACGAATGAATTGCAACTCAACACATGAATATTCGATATAGTTTGAATATATATAAAAATGTGATTTTTATCGCTAAAGCCATTTGTTTAAATTTCAAATAATATTCAACACATGAATTTCAACTCAACGAATGAATTGCAACTCAACACATGAATATTCGATATAGTTTGAATATATATAAAAATGTGATTTTTATCGCTAAAGCCATTTGTTTAAATTTCAAATAATATTCAACACATGAATTTCAACTCAACGAATGAATTGCAACTCAACACATGAATATTCGATATAGTTTGAATATATATAAAAATGTGATTTTTATCGCTAAAGCCATTTGTTTAAATTTCAAATCATATTCAACACATGAATTTCAACTCAACGAATGAATTGCAACTCAACACATGAATATTCGATATAGTTTGAATATATATAAAAATGTGATTTTTATCACTAAAGCCATTTGTTTAAATTTCAAATAATATTTAACACATGAATTTCAACTCAACGAATGAATTGCAACTCAACACATGAATATTCGATATAGTTTGAATATATATTTCAGTGAATGAAAATTATTCTAACACATAGATATTTCGGAAAATTTCAGCAGCATAACGGCAGGGTAGTTAAAACCGGGACCGTCCCTAGTACGGCTCCTCGCTCTACCTTAAAACCTCGCGGTTTTTGACAATGGGGATCATGCATCTAGTTCGCATGCAGGCGTCATGTTTTATTTTCAATTCCACAATCCTATTCTATTTTGTTTCAACCACAAGAGGGTATTTTTCAACCACAAAGGTATTTTTCAACCATAAAGGTATTTTTCAACCACAATATCAACCACAAACAATTATTTCCAACCATTCGTCATACCATATAATATCACGTCAAACACAAGCAATAAATATCGTCCATGGTCTGTGGACGAGGGGAGTATATATATATATAATATAATAATTCACTTGCATTTCATCACAATTCAAAGCATATATGTTTCATTCAAGGCTTTTATAATTTATACATCGCTAATATAACTTATACAACACATGTACATGAGGTATACAATGCGTATATAATTTACACTTCGCTTATATAATTTATACAACGCGATTTCATTCACACAAATAGTTTAGATTCCTCACATTGGTTATTGCAGTGCTAAAAATCGTAGGAAGGTCAGAAAAATCCGTGGCTTCTTCTAGAATGTAGAGAGCCTCCTTGCGGTCACGGTGTCTCCTGTTTCATCAAATTTCGTTAAAGAACGAAAAAGATATTATTTTTCAAAGTTTTGCAACACTTAAAAGTGTTATTTTCATTTCAGAATTTTCATCAGAAAAGTTTTTAAAACCTTCGAAACTAGGTCACAAATTTTCAGCCAATCCGTACCTCGATGCATCGATCAGACCTTGCTGCGTTAAAGAGCTACGAACCACCTCCAGATCGGCGGTGGTGGCGATGGGTTCGGCGGCCTGTGCTCGTCGCGGCGGCGCCCTGAAGGTCGTGACTTCCTCGACGATTTTCGACGCCGATGGTCGATGGCAGGGGTCGTGGGTTGGTCGGATGTGGAGAGGAGGCGAAGGCGGTCAGAAGTCCCAACTGGCGGCGGCGGTGAAATCGCCTGAGGCGGCGGCTAAATGGACGAGAAGATTGGAGCACTGTGCGTCGTCCAATCGTCTCTGGCGGCTAGGGTTTCGGATTTTATTTTTAATGAAAAATTCCTATTGGTCCATGCTTTATAGGAAATTTTAAATAGTGTTTTTGCAAACGGACTCCTTTTTAAACCCAACGACTGTCTCCCCTAGCCAAATACCCCCATTCCGGACACAATGGGATATGTTTCGTTGGCCATTTCGACTGTTACAGTCAGTTATTTTTCAAATTAAAATATAAAACATTTGATATTTAATTTAAACGTACATTTCAATTTGCCAGGGCCACAAACTGAATCGAAAAATTCCAGAAAAATAAATCTAGCTTTGTTTTGACGATACGGTCCTAACAAAACCAGTTTCGTCGAATTCTGAGCTCGTTTGAAAAACGGCCATTTTTAGGTTGATCCATTTTAACAGAATTTGACCAAACACATTATCTTTTGCCCCGCTCACATACTAGCTTCAAAAATTATGAAATTTGAAACTTAGCAATAATTTGACATCCCGGACCCAATAAAAGTGGTTTCGTCGAATTCCGAGGTCGTATGCAAAATCTCAATTTTCAAGGGCTATATATACTATATAGCGACCTTTCTGAAAATTCATTTGGCCATAACTTTTGATTTCCGTTATGAAATTTCGATTTTTCTGATTCGTTAGAAAGGTATTGATAAACAAATTTAAATATTTTTAGTTTTGTTAAAATCCGTTATATTTTCCACCCGGTACAGTCGGACAAAGTTTGTATTCAAAATTTCAAACTGTAATATTATACCCAATTCTATATTTTATGGAAATAGGCTATTTAAATCATTCAAATTCTTTGGTAATAATCTGATTTAAAATTTTTAAATTGGTTCACATTTTCCGGGTTATTACAATCTCCCCCACTTAAAACTTTTCGTGCTCGAAAAGGAAATAACAGTTAAGCCGGAAATAAAATGTAAATGCAAAGTATTGTAAAGGTACCTTGCACCGGAGTTAGTCAGAGATGTCCACTCTGCATTTGGGATATGCTTTCCTCAGTCTCCCAAGTACATTCTCTAGGATCACTACTCCACTGCACTTTGACTAAATGAATCTTTTTCCTCCTTAGCTCTCTGGTTTCTTTGCCAACTATCTTTAATGGCTCTCTACTGAGTGCTAATTCTGGAGTTATGTCAATATCATGTTGCGCTGCTTCTTCCACAATAAGGTCGGGATCATGAACATGTTTTCTGAGTTGAGACACGTGGAACACATCATGTATACCAGGCAACCAATTAGGTAATGAAACCCTATATGCAAGAGTTCCAATCCGTTCAAGTATAGGAAAGGGACCAATAAATCTCGGTGCCAACTTCCCAGTCTTGCCAAATCTGATTACTCCTCGCATTGGAGAAACTCTTAAATAAACATAATCGCCAACGGCAAACGATATATCCCTTCTTCTCGCATCAGCATAACTTTTCTGTCGGCTCTGCGCGGTTTTTAATCGCTTCTTAATGAAATCGACTTTATCCGATGCTTCTTGAATCATATCGGGCCCTAACACAAGTCTGTTGCCAGGTTCTACCTAACATGCGGGAGATCTGCACGGTCTACCGTATAATGCTTCAAATGGAGACATTCCCAAACTTGCTTGATAGCTATTGTAGTAAGAGAATTCTGCTAAATGTAAGTGATCTTCCCATGAGCCTCCAAAATCGATAACGCAAGCCCGCAGCAAATCTTCTAGAATTCTATTCACCCTCTCAGTTTGGCCGTCTGTCTGTGGGTGATAAGCAGTGCTTAGATTCAATTTGGTTCCCAATTCTTCCTGGAATGCTTCCCAGAATTTGCTAGTAAACAGGGGATCTCTATCGCTGACTATATTGAGCGGCACTCTATGTAGTCTAACTATTTCTCTGCTAATTCTGTAAAGGAGAGTTTGATGTTGCTCATAGCTCTATCATGGTACTTGCGCTTCAGCCCAAATATGAATCTCTTGTTCTTTGCTTTGTTTTTCGTAATCAGCTCTGGAGCATAGCGCGACAATTGGGTGAACTTATTTAGATAATCCTGAATAGAGAGATCTCCTTGCTGGAGATTAGCAAACTGCTCTCGCATCCTCTCTAGAGCCTGTTCAGGTACAAACTTCTCATTGGACAAAGCTTTGAATTGCTCCCAAGTTCTAACAGTACCAGCTGCATCCTCTGAGGTAATGGCATCCCACCACAGCTCTGCTTCCTCCTGAAGGAGCCAAATGCCAAGTCGGGCTTTGTTGTTGGTTCCCATACCCATGCCTTCAAAGATTTTCTCATAGGTTTTCAGCCAAGCTATAGCCTCGGTCACTGTACCAGTGCCAGTAAAAGGTTTTCCCCCAAGATTTCTGTACCTCTTTGCTACTTTTTCTAGCTCAAAGTCCTCTGGTGCTGGTGGCTGAACAATAGGGCCTTCCACAACTACGGGGATATTCCCCCGTCCTCCTCCTGCATCTCCTCGGCCTCCACGGCCTCCTCTAGCTGCTGCTCCTCGTGTAGCCATCTAAGAGAATACTGTATAAGCAAGAAAAGAGTCAAGCTCACAGATTTGATAATTTTCATAAATGATAAAGCAGGGGAATACAAGGAAAGATAATGATGATGTACTGATCAAATTGTTTTGCTAATCTGCTTAGCTCATTCTAGGACATTGCTAATCCTATCTCTAATGAGCTACTCGCATTAGAACACTACTGATTCTATTCTGACGAGGTGTTTAATGTGTTAGATCCCGGAACTAAGGTTAACAAAAGCTCTGATACCAACTGTGACGATCCCAAAATCCGAGGGGCGGTATTAAGGATAATCATTAGGAAATAACACATTAATCATCATAGCAGAGCACAGATAATAGCAGAAACAATAAATAAAATAATTTTACATGGATATGACAGCGGAATCACAACATGTAGGAATATCAGAATAGCATAACGTGGGATATAACTTAGTAAATAAAAGGAAAATGATCAGTCATCATCGCCAGAGGCGGAATACATACTTGCAGTGAGACATAATAAGGGTATCAGTCTACATCGCCAAAGGCGGAATACATATACATATAGCAAGAAATATGGAAAGTAAATCAGTCTGCATCGCCCGTGGCGGAATCATAATATAAGTACAGTAATGGCGGAAAATGTCAAAGTCATCTCTGTGAAGTCAGCCTCGCCATGAGCCAAAAATGCACTCTATGCAGCAGTGCAGAGCCAAAAACAACCTGTCACCTGTGTACTAGGCTGCCCGTGTGAAAATAAGGGCACCCGCGTTTGCAAAGTGAAACAAACAACGAGTCAGTCATGGGGACTGGTATGAGGAATCTATTTAACAGTTTAACAATAGTAATAAGCAAATCATAGGACCACGCCACTTTCGCGGAACGGGTTTACTCCAGTGATTGCTAGTGCATTTAAAACAAAGTAAATTCTTTTAAAACAACGCAATGCTTTTTGAAAGAATGAAGCCACTATAAGACTCAGGTCCCATCACACAATGCAACGCAAGCCGGAGGATAGAGTTTTACCTTATAATGGCCAAATATGCTTGATACGTATAAAGCAAAATCATTTGATATTATTACTAGTGCATATATGTTTCAAAAGCGAATAGCATCATAAATATCAATCATAGACGGCATAGCTACCATATACTATGTCGCCATACTAGTTCTACAATCAAGTCCGTTATTTTGTATTGGAAATTGGATTTCCGTCATGAGTCGAGGCAAGGGGCAAGCTCCTCTCCGCTTCGAGACACTCTAGCAAATGCCTCGGGACTACACACTCTGGGCAACCCCTGGATGCGGCTGGGCCGGTCCTCACTTACGTTAGAGGATTGGTTATTCCTGAACACACGTTTCCCGGTCCTTACAGACCTATAATCGAGGCGCCTCGCATTCCAACAACCACAAAGGTGAAAAGTAGATATATATGTCAGGGCTGGAAAGTCACTGACACTACCATAGCTAGAAAGAAACGTCGTGCTCTCCCAGCGGTCCGTATCCCGTTTTTAACTCATACCGGGGTGTGAGGTTCGCGAATCTACGAAATACACAAAGCTAGGCTACGTAGACCTTGCTTTGATCATCATCCACAAGACTTTGCTTTACAACAGAAGCCTTGATCACAGCATCTTGGCATGCCACATAGGCAGTCCACTCCATATGATTGATTTCCATCGATATATAACCCCTGAGCTCGTACGTCTCAGAGAAGGGCGTTAAGCAAAAGAATAAATTCTCCGCCGCCAAACAGATATATATTTAACAGAGATCAATCAGTATAGAACAAAATCCAATGTCAGACACACAGTCCATTTACAAGTCCGTCATGGGCCTGAACGAAACCGGAGGCATCAAATTCCTCGCAAATCCGTACAATCAACACATACGTTTAGACGGCTACTACTTCCGTCCCCTTCCGGTAGCTACTCCGGTTAGGAACCTCAGTAGCGCCCATCCAACTGATACGAAGATCGTCGGTCTTGAATCGTCTTTGCATTTTCCAATTCGAATCGTTCGATAAATTATTTGAAATGAGGGTTAGCTCGGCCTTTTCAAATAATTCACGTCATTAGAATTTAAATCGATTCATTTTATGGTTATATTACTCGACATCCATCTTTCGGTTCTTTAGTGTTATTTTCATGTCATACACTTACAACCATCAAATATCAAACAATTCAAGCCCAATTGGTTTATTTTCAATCAATATTGCTTATAATATTTTATAACGATTTTTCGCCATGTTTATTTATTTAAAAATGGCCATATTTAATTAAACGACGTTTCAGGTCGTGTCGTGGCGCTGTTTTTCCCTTAATTTGTTTTACACATATCGGAAAATCTAACCGTTGGATTTCTACAAAGTCTATATCAGTGGGAAGATATTCCCAAAGCGAACCCAACGGTTCCAGTTTCATGAGAATCCGACGGTCGGATCTTCCACACTAGTCGTTTGAAGTTACGGTTTCAAAATTCGAACTGCAGCGTCGTTATTTGATTTAATTTAATTATATTTATATTTATATATAAATATAAACGATTCTGGCGCTGTTTTTCTTCGGATTTGAATTAAACATTCCGTACAATCCAACCGTTGGATTTTTACAAGGTTGGTGCCGTTGGAAAGATATTTCCAAGGCGAACCCAGCGGTTGCGGTTTCGGGAAAATCCGATGGTCGGATTTCTCGCACTAATCGTTTCAAATTACGATTCCAAAACGCGAACTGCACGGCCTCTATTCCTTTTAATTATATTTATATTTATATATATAAATATAGTTCAATCTATAATTTCAACTATAGTTCATTCTATATTTTCAACTTCGTTTTCACTTCAAATATTTCACTAACGCCTTAAGATTTCGAAAAAAATTCGCCATAACCTCCTTTGTACGGGGAGGGGATTGGAAATTTATTGGGCCGTATTAGGTACCCAATAAATCCTAAAAAGCATTCACATATTTATAGTGATATATTTTGGTGTTTACGGGGGAGCATGTACTGATAATCACTCCAGAGAATAAATTCCCGTCACCCCGTTTCCGTGTGGAAATAAATAGTCCATGTGCCGTATCTAATAACTAGAGCGACGTGATTATTGTCAACTCCCGACCCGTGTGGGTTTTTTATTAATCTGGCAATTTATCGTTATAATTTATATAGTCCATATCAGTCATCAGTTCAACCTGTAGTACATAGTCATCGCCATACAAGCCTCTTGCTTATATGGTAAATCTTTCACCTCGTCACACAAGCTCCAATTGCTCATGTGGAATATGATGAAGTATGCATATCATCAAGAAGTATGCCATGTAGTGTAGTTCAAAATTAATTGTTACTATCCTATGGCGTTGTTTATTATTTCACACAGAAAAACCAGCACTCCGCATCTAATGGCATTCACAGGAGTTGATATATAAATAAAATTGCGCAGCCAACTCATCAAGGTTTACCTATTTGTCGGGCACGCAAATAATTTCTTTACTCTACAGCTAATCCATTTTTCCTGTTCATCACATGTATATATATGCAGAACAAAGCTAATAATAATATTTCTAGCAAACTATTATTTATTTCAGCACATGTGTATTTTTAACTAAGCCTATACATGGTAAAAGGAATATTTTTATCATCAAAAATATTTATTCGACACGTGTGTATTTTTAACTAAGCGTATACATGATAAAAGGAATATTTTTATCATCAAAAATATTTATTCGACACATGTGTATTTTTAACTAAGCGTATACATGATAAAAGGAATATTTTTATCATCAAAAATATTTATTCGACACATGTGTATTTTTAACACTTCTTATTCACTATAAAAATATAGTTTTCATTGTCGATTCATTTTATTTTTAAGAGATGATAACATTCAACACATGAACTTCAACTCAACGAATGAATTGCAATTCAACACATGAATATTCTATATAGTTTGTATATATTTAAAAATGTGATTTTTATCGCTAAAGCCATTTGTTTAAATTCGAATAATATTCAACACATGAATTTCAACTCAACGAATGAATTGCAACTCAACACATGAATATTCGATATAGTTTGAATATATATAAAAATGTGATTTTTATCGCTAAAGCCATTTGTTTAAATTTCAAATAATATTCAACACATGAATTTAAACTCAACTAATGAATTGCAACTCAACACATGAATATTCGATATAGTTTGAATATATATAAAAATGTGATTTTTATCGCTAAAGCCATTTGTTTAAATTTCAAATAATATTCAACACATGAATTTCAACTCAACTAATGAATTGCAACTCAACACATGAATATTCGATATAGTTTGAATATATATAAAAATGTGATTTTTATCGCTAAAGCCATTTGTTTAAATTTCAAATAATATTCAACACATGAATTTCAACTCAACGAATGAATTGCAACTCAACACATGAATATTCGATATAGTTTGAATATATATAAAAATGTGATTTTTATCGCTAAAGCCATTTGTTTAAATTTCAAATAATATTCAACACATGAATTTCAACTCAACGAATGAATTGCAACTCAACACATGAATATTCGATATAGTTTGAATATATATTTCAGCGAATGAAAATTATTCTAACACATAGATATTTCAGAAAATTTCAGCAGCATAATGGCAGGGTAGTTAAAACCGGGACCGTCCCTTGTACGGCTCCTCGCTCTACCTTAAAACCTCGCGGTTTTTGACAATGGGGATCATGCATCTAGTTCGCACGCAGGCGGCATGTTTTATTTTCAATTCCACAATCCTATTCTATTTTGTTTCAACCACAAGAGGGTATTTTTCAACCACAAAGGTATTTTTCAACCATAAAGGTATTTTTCAACCACAATATCAACCACAAACAATTATTTCCAACCATTCGTCATACCATATAATATCACGTCAAACACAAGCAATAAATATCGTCCATGGTCTGTGGACGAAGGGAGTATATATATATAATATAATAATTCACTTGCATTTCATCACAATTCAAAGCATATATGTTTCATTCAACGCTTGTATAATTTATACATCGCTAATATAACTTATACAACACATGTACATGAGGTATACAATGCGTATATAATTTACACTTCGCTTATATAATTTATACAACGCGATTTCATTCACACAAATAGTTTAGATTCCTCACATTGGTTATTGCAGTGCTAAAAATCGTAGGAAGGTCAGAAAATTCCGTGGCTTCTTCTAGAATGTAGAGAGCCTCCTTGCAGTCACGGTGTCTCCTGTTTCATCAAATTTCGTTAAAGAACGAAAAAGATATTATTTTTCAAAGTTTTGCAACACTTAAAAGTGTTATTTTCATTTCAGAATTTTCATCAGAAAAGTTTTTAAAACCTTCGAAACTAGGTCACAAATTTTCAGCCAATCCGTACCTCGATGCTTCGATCAGACCTTGCTGCGTTAAAGAGCTACGAACCACCTCCAGATCGGCGGTGGTGGCGAAGGGTTCGGCGGCATGTGCTCGTCGCGGCGGCGCCCTGAAGGTCGTGACTTCCTCGACGATTTTCGACGCCGATGGTCGATGGCAGGGGTCGTGGGTTGGTCGGATGTGGAGAGGAGGCGAAGGCGGTCAGAAGTCCCAACTGGCGGCGGCGGTGAAATCGCCTGAGGCAGCGGCTAAATGGACGAGAAGATTGGAGCACTGTGCGTCGTCCAATCGTCTCTGGCGGCTAGGGTTTCGGAAATTTTTTTTTTAATGAAAAATTCCTATTGGTCCATACATTATAGGAAATTTTAAATAGTGTTTTTGCAAACGGACTCCTTTTTAAACCCAACGACTGTCGCCCCTAGCCAAATACCCCCATTCCGGACACAATGGGATATGTTTCGTTGGCCATTTCGACTGTTACAGTCAGTTATTTTTCAAATTAAAATATAAAACATTTGATATTTAATTTAAACGTACATTTCAATTTGCCAGAGCCACAAACTGAATCGAAAAATTCCAGAAAAATAAATCTAGCTTTGTTTTGACGATACGGTCCTAACAAAACCAGTTTCGTCGAATTCTGAGCTCGTTTGAAAAACGGCCATTTTTAGTGTAACGACCCGGATTTTCGGCGACTTTGGTTATCGACGTAAGCTCGACGTCGATAACCAAAACATCGAAAAATCCCGGTAATTAATGAAAGAAATTAGAAGGTGAGAATAGATAAGATAGAAACTTAGAATAGAAGAAGAAGAAGAAGAACACAACATCAGAGTAACACGAACCTCACAGCGGAACGAATAACATATAATAGATAACATAACTTTGAAATATAACAGTTATGTATACAATAGCACTTATCAGAGTACAGCACTTACAACACAGCGGAAATAAATTATAGCTATATGATTCTGAAGCCTCCTGCTCCAGCTCTTCCAGTATCTGTAAATCTCGACTACTTGACTGCCCGTACAAATTTAGGCACCCAAGAGTTTAGGGAAAACAACAAAGTAAACTTCGGGTCAGTCATGGGACTGGTGTGAGTAAAATAGTTTAAATAGGTATATGAACAAGTAAACGATATCTCATAAGACCACGCCGCAGAACGGAACGGGTTTTTCCCTTATGAGAATCCAAAATATCTTTATATCAAAAACCTTTTGATATTATAATAATGTCTATGTACAAATAGATATCAACTAGCAGAAACGCTTTCATCTCACGTTCTACATATATAGTATACAATCAAAATCGCAAGCACGTATTGGATAATGGATTTCCAACTATGACAAGGTATGGAACCACCTTCCGATCCGTGTACTCTAGGAACGATACAGTGGAGTTCAACAAGAACATCTTGTAACTCAGCCACACATGACCGACCACTCATTTCGCTTGAGTGTATCGAATGTACATCACCAACGGTTGGGATCAGCAACCGTTCCCGTATATATATGGGACAACATTGATAGATTTAAGAAACAAATGAATATTCTCCAGATAGGTGATTATACACCCTACTTCGGTGCGACCGACTTAGCCATGCTGCCTGCCCGATTTCTGTCATTTACCAGATGATGAGGCTAGAAGCTACGCTTTATCATCACATCAGATTCACTTCGAATGCCACATTGTCAGATCCATCAGAATCACTAATTGACGTCTACAACCATACATTACGTGTCAGCTAAAAGAAGTTTCCTTCTCCGCTTCCACTCTTGGTATAGTTGAAGAAATCAATGTACGTGACCGTCTGGAAATACTATGTCAGACATCCATCTTCATTCACTTAGAAATGTCACATCGTCATACCCGCCAAATCACAAATTGACTTATCCAAAAATAACACGGGTATACAGCTAAGAGAAACGAATTCCTCCGCCACCAAACGTGAATACGTTTGAACAGATCAACTTACGCGATCCATTGGATATACTCTGTCAGACCTTTATCCATACAAGTTGTCCTGGGACTGGACAAACCGAAGACACTATTCCGTATATCCATCTTAGTCACTGTTATCTAAGACTTATACAACAGCCCTTGCATTTTACTCCGTCTTCAATTATCTTTGGCATATATGATTCGCGACGCTTATGCCAATACAGAGTGGTTCTATGGATAATAATCCAACCGGTCTCTCCATATTAACAACGTTAAAATGGTCAAAAACTTCGATAGTCTGTGAGTTAACTATCGAAGAAAAACAAGTGTGCAAACAACGATATTATTTCTAGATGGAAATTATATCAAACAAACATCATTTAACATTTATCTCTTTAGTTCATTTTACATCTCCTGTTTCCCTATATTCAACATTTGCTATTTTCTATATTTAGAAAATATATGTTATCAACACTGGAAACATTTCCATTCCTTGTTTTCTGTATTTAGAAAACATTTCTGGTTCTTGTTTGGGAAAACATTTCCAAAACTCCTTTACGATCAAACCTTACCATTTCTTAGTTAAGAAGGAAGTCACTCAAGTTGGGATATAATTACCTCTCAGACCTTAACTGAACAACGTTATAACTTCAAAATGGTCAAAGTTTATCTTTTAATCTTTAACAACTTCTTTACGCCTTTCTCGGATTCAATTTTACTAATCCACTTCTATATTTAAAACATTGGTTATAACGATAACGTTATAATCCCTACTTTCGAATTATCTAACCTTAATTATAACTTCTATTCTTATTAGTGAATAATTAACCTAACACTTATTTATTTAAAAATAAATAAATCTCTATTTAAAACACTGGAAAGTATAAGTACTTTCCCGAATTCGATATAATCGAATTCGCTGATTAACTCTCTTCGAGAAATCTCTATTTGATTAACTCTTCTTCGAATAACCTATATTCGATTAACTCCTTCTCGAATAAACGATATTCGATAATCTCTCATCGAATAACTAATATTCGATAACTCTTCCTTTTCAAATATCTCATATTTGAAAATCTCACTTCGATTAAACTATAATCGATAACTCCCTTCGATGAAACTAACATCGATAACTCCTTTCGATGAAACTAACATCGATAACTCCTTTCGATGAAACTAACATCGATAACTCCTTTCGATGAAACTAACATCGATAACTCCTTTCGATGAAGCAAACATCGATTTATTTAACTCGACGAACTTAACTTATTTACTTAACTCGATCATCTTGACTTGATAACTTAACTTGCTAACTTAACTTGATTATCTTAACTCGATTATCTTAACTTAATCACTTGACTCAATCATCTTGACTTGATAACTTAACTTGCTAACTTAACTCGATTATCTTAACTCGATTATCTTAACTTGATAACTTAACGTGATAACTCATATCGAATAACTAATATTCGATTTAACTCCATTCACTTGACTCTAGATCACAGCGATCACAATGGTTACGCCTGATTCCCTCAGGAAACATCCGACCGCCGTAGGCTATTTACAGCCCTGCGAATTACGCTAGCAGTCGTACAAGATGGCAACTTACCCTGAATACTATGTTTTGACTAACTCTGTTTCAAATAACAATATTTGATTAACTCTAGTTCGTTTTAACTCTAATCGATTAACTTTGACTAATTAACTCCAACTGGTTAACTCTAACTGATTTACTCTAACTGGTTAACTCTATTTGACTAACTCGACTTGACTAACCCCTTTCGAATAACATATTCGATTAACTAACTTTCGAATACCATATATGATTAACTAACTTCGATTACCATATTCGATTAACTAACTTCGAATACCATATTCGATTAAATAACTTCGAATACCATATTCGATTAACTAACTTCGAATACCATATTCGATTACTCCTTTCGAATGTCTATATTCGATTAACTAACTTCGAATACCACATTCGATTAACTAACTTCGAATGTCTATATTCGATTAACTAACTTCGAATACCATATTCGATTAACTAACTTCGAATACCATATTCGATTAACTAACTTCGAATACCATATTTGATTAACTCCTTTCGAATGTCTATATTCGATTAACTAACTTCGAATACCATATTCGATTAACTAACTTCGAATACCATATTCGATTTACTTTATTCACTTTATAAAGATTTCCTTTTTAACAACGTTTTATTCATTTGAAAAGATTTACTTTTAAATAACGGTTCTACACTTTAAAAATGATTTCCTTTTTATAATGTTCCCTTTCCAATTCTATTTGTAAATGGTTTACAAATATTTCCTTTTCAAATTTATTCTTGAAATATTCTAACTCCTTAAATTCCCGGGAAAATTCGCCATAACCTCCTTTGTAACGGGAGCATCGGGAAAATCCCCAAACTCGCCACACAGGCCTTTCCATTCAAAAAGAAATGTTTTGAATTTATTTCCTTTTCAAATATCTCCTATTTATAAATATTCCAATTTATAAACATTTCTTATTTATAAATATTCGAATTTATAAATATCTCTTATTTATAAATATCCCATTTTATAAATATTCTATTTTCAATATCGCTTTGAAAATTCCCTTATCTACATTCCGGTATTTCTTATGGTATTTAACACACCATATAACAACGATAACTATCGTCCAAAGCACACATAATCAACGTCAGATTATATATCACATTATATATCACAATATATAAATCACAGTAAAATAACTGTTGACGAATCCAGTTGGATTCCTCCAACCTGTTTCCCTGCATCACAGATGTTAGACAATATAGATAACATCACTTTCAGTTCCATATGATATATTCTGTTAAACAGAATCAATATAGAAATTCAACTAACTGACTAGCAGTTCAATCAAACAGTCAACATACAGTCAATCAACCAATATCTAACAGTTCTAAAAATACAACATGAAATTATAAACTGTTCAAAGTTGGTGAGTTTTACTCACATTGGCGCGTTAACCGTTGAATAACGGTTTGCGTTATTTGACTCAGTTGGACAATTTATTTCACCATAAATTGTAACGTGCTCCAATTTGACTCGCGGTCAGTTCCAGTGTATAGTGTCCGTCCACATGATCCCAACGGATCCGACGGTTTGGGAATTCCCTTAGTTTTCCCGGCCCATTTCATTTCAGCCTATTCACTCCCCCTTTTGTATAATCCCAGCCCAATACCAAGTTTCAACCCATCAAGATCCGCAAGCCAACCCTCAATTGATTTGGGCCTTACACTTAAAGATCCCGGCCCATTCATTCATCCCCGACCTGCCAAGAATCCATCTTTCCCCAACTCAATAATACCCGTCGCTCCAGACAAATCCTCAAACCATTTCCACTCCTTCTCTGATCCCAACGTCCGCGGTATCCTCTTTACTACCTACTCATGTATACAAGACCGTCTTCATCTTTCTGTACCCACTTCAATGAGCTCCACAGCCCCTGTTTGGTGCGACTTCCAAGCCCAGCACCTTTTGTAAACTTAATTACAAATTAAACCCTTACTACTTCACAAATCACGGTTTAAATAATCTAAACACTTTCCATCCAAGAACTGCTACTTCTTCCTGACACTCGCGATAGCTACGGACCCAACAACATCGCGTCCCTTCCATCGACGGCGACCCTATAGACTGTCGAGCCTCGCTCAACTCCGGCCAAGTTAAACACTGACCCTCCTCTACTGATTTACACCATTTCGAAAGCTCCCCTGTCCATCCTCACAACTCTCGAACCCAACTCCACCATAGTTGAACCGCTGCCGCCATCCTTGTGGACCACCAGACCTCACGTCATCGGCCTCCTCAGGACCCCGATTCAATTGATGTCAGTCCAAATGCCTCGACGTCGGAACGACCCAGGCCTCCATACCCAAGCTCGACGGAAACCGCGGTCAACGCTGTACAAAACAGCGAGCCATCTACCAATGAAACCAAACAATACCCATATCGATTAGAAGAACAACACTCTAGGAGGCCGAATATTCTTGTTTGGGAATTTACTGATTTTATTTGGATTTTATTTGAGGATTTAGATCTCACGTTTTGAAGAACTCCTGGCGGCTGAGATTTTGAGAGGAACGGGAGTGAAATTTAGGTCTTAAGGAGATTATAGTGTGTTATTTATAGACAACAATAAATATCTAGATATTTTCAATATTCAGTGTACCCCTTACATATAACTCCACTCGTTTTGGGATCTCTATTGACGAAAATATAAATACCGTTGTGATCAGCGATGTGCCACGATCCCAGAAATATAATAATACCGGTAGGTGGACTCATATTTTGAAACTTCAAAATGTTGATTTCAGGGTGCAAAATACTCCAAATAAAAAGTCGCTTATTTAATTAATTAAAAATTACAGTAAAATTCTAAAAATTAAATTATCGCTATTTCCCAAAAGAACCTTGTCTGAATTCACACCCGATATCTAGTTATTTTGAAATAACCATTATGGCCGATAAACGATTTTATAGCGACTATTCTGAAATTTGATTTGGACATATCTCAAAATCTACATGACGAAATCCCGATTTTTCTCTTCCACTAGAAAGATATACTCCACCAGCTCCACACGTTTCTCGTTTCATAGGAATCCGATTTAAAACGAATCCTGTACATTCAGTTGAAGTTCAAATCGCCAAATAGCGAACTGCAGCGCCATTTCGAGCTCGTTTATAAATATATTATAAACTATACGTTCAACTGTCGTCGATTCAATATAATCGTTATTATATTTCAAATCGAAACTCCACCAAATCTCGTATGCTATTCAATTCACACGATATTGTGAATTTCACTATTTCTGACTATTTCGACATTATAATATATTATTATATTATAATTATTTATTAAATATTCAATATTATTTAATTAAACGATCATTGACTTCTCTAAATCACCAATTATATAATTAAATAAATTAATTATATATTGCAGAAAATGCGGGTCATTACATTTAGGTCGACCCATTTTAACAGAATTTGACCAAACACATTATCTTTTGCCCCGCTCACATACTAGCTTCAAAAATTATGAAATTTGAAACTTAGCAATAATTTGACATCCCGGACCCAACAAAAGTGGTTTCGTCGAATTCCGAAGTCGTATGCAAAATCTCAATTTTCAAGGGCTATATATACTATATAGCGACCTTTCTGAAAATTCATTTGGCCATAACTTTTGATTTCCGTTATGAAATTTCGATTTTTCATATTCGTTAGAAAGGTATTGATAAGCAGATTTAAATATTTTCAGTTTCGTTAAAATCCGTTATATTTTCCACCCGGTACAGTCGGACAAAGTTTGTATTCAAAATTTCAAACTGCAATATTATACCCAATTCTATATTTTATGGAAATAGGCTATTTAAATCATTCAAATTCTTTGGTAATAATCTGATTTAAAATTTTTAAATTGGTTCACATTTTCCGGGTTATTACAAATATCATCCCAATACCCGTGTGGGGTTTCAGCCAAACAATTCATATATATATATAGAGAGAGAGATAAATAATTGGTTAATGGATTTAACCAATTTAAATTTCGCTAATAATTGATGATTATGAGCAGGTCATTTAATCCCAATGTCGAAATAAAATATAACTTTCTCGAGATACAAATTAATATGGCATTCCCTTTATTTCTTATATCAATATCGTAAAATTTCTCTTTCTTTACTACACTGCAAATTATAATCAACATTATAATGTAAAAATTTGTATCTTTCAATTACATTGCAAAATTTTCTTTTTATTTACATTATAAATGTAATTAATATTACAGTGGCAAATTTTAACTTATTAAATTACATTAAAAATGTAATTTTTAATTTTCATCGCAAATCCCTTTTTCTAATTTCATATAAAAATGAAATCTTTAATTTACCATGCAAGTCCTCTTTTCTAATTACATATAAAATGTAATTTTTTTTCTTATTATTTGTGAATCTTACTTCTTTATTACATTATATAAAAAATGTAAATTTTATTTTACATTATAAATTCAAGTCCCAATTACATAAAGAAATGTAATTTTCGTAATACAATACAAATTCATATTTTAATTACATTGAAAAATGTAATTTTAATCATACCGTTATAACTCATATATAAATTACAAAAATGTCATTTTTATTTTACCATTCTAATTCACATCTAAATTACATAAAAAGAATGTAATTTCATCATGTGATGGAAATTCATATTTTAATTACATAGAAAAATGCAATTCCTATCATACGCCATAAATTCATATTTAAATTACATCTAAAAATGTAATTTTTATCCTACAGTGCAAATTCACATTTTAATTACATGTAAAAATGTAATCTTCATTCTACCGTTATCATTCATTTCTAAATTACATAGAAAAATGTAATTTTAATCATGCAATGTAAATTTACATTTTAATTACATAGAAAAATGCAATTTTTGCCATATGGTGCAAATTCATATATAAATTACATATAAAAATGTAACTTTTGTTATGCAAAGTAAATTCACATTTAAATTACGTATAAAAATGTAATTTTATTCATACGGTGTACATTCATTCATAAATAACATATAAAAATGTAATTTATTTCATGTGATGAAAATTCATTCACAAATTATGAAAAAAAAATGTTGTTGATTTCATGCTGTGGAAATTTATTCATAAATTCCATAATAAAATATACTTTATTTCACACAATGTAAAAACATCTTCTTTTTATGTACAATGCAAAAATATCATCTTTTTATATTTATAATATGTTAACTTTACTATTTTACGATGTAAAAATATGATCTTTTATATTTTACAAAGTAAAAATATCAACATTACTATTTTACAATGTAAAAATATCAACTTTACTATTTTACAATGTAAAAATATAATCTTTTCTATTTTACAATGTAAAAATATTCATTTTCCTATTTTGCAATGTAAAAATATGACTTTTTCTATTTTACAATGTAAAAATATGACTTTTTCTATTTTACAATGAAAATAATAACTTCTTTATTTTAAATATAAAAAGATCGTCTTTTTATTTTCATCGTAAAAATTTCATCTTTTTGTTTACAATATAAAAAGATTATCTTTTTATTTAAATATAAAAAGATCGTCTTTTCATTTTCAACATCAAAAAGATCGACGTTTTATAATCAAAAACAAAGTTGTAATTTTTGTAACCGAAATCAAAGTTATATTCTTTGCAAACAAAATCAAAGTTGTAACCTTTGTTAACAAAACCAAAGGTATAATCTTTATTAACAAAACCAAAGGTTCAATTTTTATAAATAAAAATAAAGTTTTAATCTCTATAAACAAAAATAAAGTTTCAAGCTTTATAAACAAAAACAAAGATTAAATCTTTTATAAACAAAAACAAAGATTGGTTCTTTGTAAACAAAATCAAAGATTTGTTCTTTTGTAACCAAAACAAAATTTCATCCTTTATAATAAAAAAAACAAAGAATTAGTCTTTATGAATAAAAAAAAAGGTTTCATCTTTATAAATAAACAAAAAGATTTCATGTTTTATAAATAAAACAAAGATTCATTTTATACAAACAAAAACAAAGATTCATTTTAATGAATCAAAAATAAGGATCGAATCTTTATTAATGTTATTCATTTCAAAATAAAAATCAAAACTTTGATTTGTCAATCATGATAAAAGATTAAACTTTATTTATAAATCAAAACCAAAGATTAAACTTTTTATTATAATCTTTCTACTTGTCATCGAATAACAATTCACACAATCAATTCCAACACCAATCATACAACACATCAATAACAATATAGGCCACAAACATCAATTTTCACCATACAACAATTCAATCCATACAACATTCATTTTGTATAATGATAATATAATTAAATTAATTATATATATAAAAAAAATATAGAATCTCACCTTGCTTGTTTCTGAAATGAAGTGATTTAAATCAGATCTCGTGTTTGGAGTCACAGCGGTTACGGATCTGAAAGATTTCAAATTGAAATTTATGTAAAAATTAGAATTCTGGCCTTTAACAACTGACACAGTGATGCTTAAAGGCGTGACAAAATCTGAAGCTATTTACCTCAATTTTCAGAATTGTTCAAAACTTTGAATGCGGATTTCGGGAGCTATAGTCGACGGTTTTATGAACGGTTTGCGGGAGATTGAAGAGCTACGAGGGGGCTATCTTCACCGAGAAGATGGGGAGGTGCGGCTGCAAAGAGGAGGTGCGGCGGCAGCATGTTTGGCCGAACTCTGCGGAGGTGAATCGAGAGCTACGGGCAACGTTTTGATGTGAGACTTGTCGGAGAAGAAAGAGGAAGAAAAGAGCTTCAAAAAGTTTCACTACGGCATGATCTAATTCTTAGTGGTTTGAGAGATAGGGAGGAGAGAAGTTTCGGCCATGATGGGTTACATGGTGCGGCTGAAACACGTTGGAGGAGAAGAAGAAGCCCGACTTTGAATTTATATTATTATATTAGGTTAATCTAATTATTATTTAATTAGCCCGTTTAAGCCCGTTTTGGTCCGAACTCCGATTTAGGCCCAACGACTGTCGTTCCTACCATTTAGCCCCCATTCCGGACTCATCTGGATATGTCTCATCAGCCCAAATTGTCGTCTTGGCCTCCGTTTTTCAGTTTTAAAATTTATGTCCTTTATTTCTAATTTTTCCGTACAAATAATTTTACCGGGACTACACACTAACTCAGAAAAATCCAGAAAAATTATTTTTGGCTTTCTTATGACGTTATGGTCCTAAAAAAATTTATTTCGTCGGATTCTGAGACTTTTTGAAAAATGGCTATTTTTAAGGCGTTTAAATTTAACTGAAATAGTCAAAACACATTTTCTTTTCCCACGTTCACATATTAATTGGAAAAATTCTGAAAATTGAAACCTAGCAATAATTTGACATTCCGGTTCCAACAAAAGTGATTTCGTCGAAAACCGAGGTCGTTTGAAAAATGACTATTTTTAAGGCCAATATATTAAATATTAAAAATACATTTTTAAACAAATAAATCTCGAAACTCAAAATATATAAGTGTTTACTGTTTTTCAATGCAGAAACATCATTCTGAACTCAATGGAAGTGGTTTCGGGTTCAAATTCCTTCGTATGCAAAAAGTAGTATTTTGACCTTTATAAATTTCATAGCGACCTTTCTAAATATTGAATTGGCCATAACTTTTGATTTCCGCTATGAAATTTCAATTTTTCGGATTCGTTGGAAAGATATTTTTAAATAGATTCTAATATTTTTGGATTCAGTAAAATCCGTTAAATTTTGCATCCTGTACGGTCAGTCAAAGTTCAAGTTTGACTTTTCAAACTACATCGCTATTTCTGACTCTTTTTATAATTAAAATTAAATTATTCATTCTAACTTCGATTTGAATCAACTTTAAATCATTTTAGTTTAAAATAGATTATTTAAATATCAAAACTCATTAAAATCACTTAAAATAAATTTTAAATTGGCCCCAAAATTCCGGGTTGTTACAGAAACAGAGTGAATCAAATTTTAGGGCAAATTCAGATCTGAAAATCTATCGGTGAGATTTCTATGTTTTTTTTAAATTAAAATTAATTAATTATTTTGTGAAATTTATGTTCATGCTCTATAAAATTCATGTGGTGTTATGCGTATATTTATTGAAATATTGATTGTGTTGTATTGCGGTGAATCAGTGAATGGAATTTGTGTGCATTATGTTTGTTACAAAATAGAAATGTTATTTGTGTTAAATTAGAATCAACAAATTAGAAATGTTATGTTAGAAATAAAATGTCAATTTTGTTGTATTAAAATTGGTAATATAAATCATGTCATTATTGTGAATCAAAATTGACAAAACGAACATGTCACTTATGTGAATTGGAATTGACAATATAAAATTGTCCTTTTTGTTAAATGGAGAATGGACAATGTAAAATTGTCATTTTTGTTAAATAGAATTTCTAAACAAATAAAATTTCATTTTTATTTGTTAAGATTGGATTAGATATGTAAGTTTTTTTTTATACAAATAAAATTCACTTTTTATTTGTCCGTTGAAAATTTAGAATTTGTTATACAAATAAAATTCACTTTTTATTTGTCCTTGAAACTTAGAATTTGTTATAGAATAGAATATCATTCTTAGTGTAAAATGTACATGGGGATAAAAGAGCCATTTTTGTTGTCATTTTTGTTTTCAACAAAATATTACATGTTTTAATGTCATTTTGTTTCTATTAGAAGTATTATAATTTTTAGTGTCATTTAATAAGAATTATAAAAAAAATTCACATTTTGTTAATATTAAAAGGATTATAACAAAATTTACATTTTGTTAACATTTTATGTAAAGGAATCAAAAGAATACATTTTTGTCACTTGAATCAAAAGAATACATTTTTGTCACTTGAATCAAAAGAATACATTTTTGTCACTTGAATCAAAAGAATACATTTTTGTCACTTGAATCAAAAGAATACATTTTTGTCACTTGAATCAAAAGAATACATTTTTGTCACTTGAATCAAAAGAATACATTTTTGTCACTTGAATCACAAGAATACATTTTTGTCACTTGAATTAAAAGAATACATTTTTGTCACTTGAATCAAAAGAATACATTTTTGTCACTTGAAATAAAAGAATATATTTTTGTCACTTGAAATAAAATAACATTTTCTTATAAATGTTACTGTGGAATAAAACCACATTTCCATACAAAGGTTACCTTGTGAATAAAGGCAACCTTTTTATTTGAAATATGTTTTGCAAATAAAAATAACATTTTTTGAATTGAAGTGTGTTTTGTAAATAAAAAGAAATATTTGTTTACATAGAAGTATTAGACAAATTAACATATTTTGTTTACATATAAGAAAGAATGGCAAACACATATTTTGTTTACATACTAAGAAGAAGATTAACATCTTTTGTTAATTATATTATAAAGAAAAAGATTAACATTTTGTCAATTAGATTACAAAGAATAAAATTAACATCTTTGTTAATTAGATTGTATAGGACAAAAATTAATATTCTTGGCAATTAGAAAGAATAAATTGGAAAATGTATATTTTATACATTAGAAAGAACAAACTAAAAATGGACATTCTGTCACTTTGAGAAAAATAAATAAAAAGCACAATTTTATCATATTTAGTAGAATGAATGTGAAATACACATTTTATCATATTTAGAAGAATGGATAAAAAGGACATTTTGGTTAGAAATGTAAAAAAAAAAGGATAAAAAAGAACATTTTGTTAAAATGTACATTAGAAAGATAAAAATGGATATTTTGTCCAGAAATGATTATAGAAATATAAAATAACATTTTTGGTGAATACTTGATTTGCAGAAAATAGAATCAACATCTTTGTCAAAACTTGATTAACAAAATAATCATATTTGTTTGCACTGGAAAGATCTAACAAAATTTTCATATTTTATTGCATTTAAAAGAGTTAGACAAAATAATCATATTTTGTACATTAAAGAAGAGTAGACAAAATTTTCATATTTTGTCAAATTAAAAAGAGTGAATTTTTGTTTGAAATTGGTGAACATGTAATTTACATTTTTATATAATGAATTATTAAAAAGAATAAACCTTGTTTAGAATGTGCTATCATGTAAAATTTTATTTCTATGTAATTAATGTTCATAAAAAAGAATTAAACAAAAATGTACATTTTACTCATTTAGAAAGGATGCTATAAGCAAATATCATTTTTGGGTAAAACATGATTAGTGAAGAAAATTATCACATTTTTGTTTATTTAAAAAGAATTATAACATAATTTTACATTTGGTTTACATTAAAAGGATTATAACAAGATTTACATTTTGTTTACACAAAAAGGATTAAACGAAATCATCATATTTTGTTTACATTAAAAAGAATTAGTCAATTCTATCATTTTGTTTACAATAAAAAAAGATTGAGATAAAAGTGAATATTTTTATTGACACTTTGTTTTCAATAAAAAGATTGTACATTAAAAATTACATTTTCAATGTAGTTTAGATTTCATTGAAAGGATTAGAATAAAAGGATTATATCTTCATAGTCATTTGGTTACAATGAAAGATTAGAAAATAAAGATAACACCTTTAGGGTAATGGAAATAAAAGATTAGTTTTATTGTCATATTGAATTAAAGGATTACCTTTTATTGTAACATTGTTTACAATAAAAGAATTGAATTAAAAGACTAGGTTTTTCATTGTCATTTGTTCATAGCAAAAAGAATACAAATATATACCTAATTGTTGAAATGTGTGTTGTGTCAAATATAATATTTTTTATATTCAAATTTGAATATTACACTTCCATTTACAAGTTACCCGACTTGTTTATGTGATTGGGACGATAATTTTCACACATCGCCCAAGTGCACAAATAATTTATTATTTGCTTAATGGATGAAACCCCACACGGGTATTTGGATGATATTGGATAGACGCTAATCCCAATATTTAGTTATCTGTCAATCAATGGATTGACAGTCTGTGATGAGCGTCAGTTATTTACTTTAATGCTCACACAGTTATAGATTCCACTTTGGTCGTCATTTGGATGATTGATAATTATTCAACATGATTGTTGATTTCATGCAATATATGGATGTTGATTGAGTCACATTCCAATAAAGAATATTTTAGAAAAAGAATATATTTTGGAAAATTATATTTTTATTGAAATGAACCAGTTATCAACTAGAATTAATCATTAAATTTACATTCAATGAAGTTTTCCAATTTGTAATATTTAATTGGAAATTAAATTGAATAAATTGGATTTGTCATGGATAGTGTCTTAAATAACACTATTCTTAAACCTCGTATGAAAAGAATAAGCTTTTAATTTAGATTATTAAAGTTTTCAATTATATTTTGTAATTGAAATGAGAAATGTGAGTTGGGTTTATTGTGAACTGTGTTTTTAAGCGACATTTGTTCTTTAACCCAACTGGTAGTGAAAATATGATTTGAAATTTGTAAATCTTTATTTATGATTTAAATAGAAATTTTCCCAAAAGTGAAGTTTTCCAATTTAATATATTAAATTGGAGTCGAAAGGAATTTGAATTAATAATAACCGAGATAAGCTTCTGTAAAAGAAGATCGATACTACATATGGAATTTAAAAGGCTTTGCCGTTATTCCATTTATATTATTGGTCGGATACAGAAATTTATAACGATTCGTGAACGGTGTTTTAAAATGACACTAGTTCTTTAACCCAATTAAAGATAAGATTAATTTCTTAAATTTAATTAATCACTGAATAAGGATTTCAGATATTTTAAAAACCAAATTGGGTTTCTAATAAAACTTTAAAAGAAAGATTTAAGGATAATTTAAAGAATTTATCTTTGACAGAATGATACGAATATTTGTTAGAAGAATATTCTGAATTGGAATGAGGCGTTGGATGTGTTTTTATAGTACTTTATTTTTATTATGAAATACGTGAGTTATTCGGGAAGACCGGGTTTAACCCATTCCGAATAATTACTACGACGATGAAGAGTCGAAGATGAAGACGGTGTTTGAAGGCCGACGATCTTCACATCGAATGGATGTGTTGCTACAGATACCCTTGATGGGAGTAGCTACCTTGAAGGGGCTTCAGTGGTGGCCGTCCGGACTATTGGTTATTGTTCGGGTTTGGTTTTCGCTCAGACCTAGAGAATAAGCTAGTAAATGGACGCGTGTCTGATATTGGATTTCGTTCCATGTGAATTAAATCGATTTCTGTTAATATACGTCTGTTTGGTGGTGGAGGATTTATTCTCTACTTAACAACCTGGTATATATTAATAGTGATTGATCGCATGACGTGAATTGTCAATGTGGCACACCAAGATGCAAATGATCAAGGCTTTTGTTGAAAAGCAGGGCCTTGTGGGATGATCAAAGTATAGCCTATTACGGCATAACTTTGTGTATATCATGACTTCGCCAGCCTCACACCCCGGTATGAGTCAAAAACAGGATACGGACCGTAGGGAGTGCACACGTTTCTTTCTAGCTAGAATGATGTCAGGGACCTACCAGCGCTGACATTTCACTTATGTGGATGATGGATTTTGAGGCACCTCGGATTTTTATAGGCCGATAGTGGTCATACTATAGGTCCAAAGGGACCGGGAAGCGTGTGTTCAGGCATAACCAATCCACTACCGATAGGCGGGGACCGGCCCTACCGCTCCAAGGGTTCACTGCGGGGGATCCTGGGGCATTTGCTAGAGTGTCTCGAATCAGAGAGGAGCTTGCCCCTAGCCTCGACTCATGATGGAAATCCAACTTCCAATACGACCATGTGGTTTTGATTGTAGAACTAGTATGGCGACATGATATATGGTACCCATGCCGTCTATGATTGATATATTATGATTGAAATGGTTTTTAAGACATATACTCACTAATATCAAATCCATTTTTATCGTATCAAGCATTTTTGACCATTATAAGGTAAAACTCTATCCTCTGGTTTGCGTTGCATTGTGTGATGGGACTTGAGTCTTATAATGGTTTCATTTTTCTAAAAAGCATTGCGTTGTTTAACGATTTACTTTAATTTATGCACTGGCAATCCAATGGAGTAAACCGGTTCCGCGTTAGCGGCGTGGTCCTGTGATTAGCCTTATTATTAGATAGTTAAGTTAAGATTTCTCATACCAGTCCCATGACTGACCTGTAGTTTGTTTCACTGGTAAACTCGGGTGCCCATATTTTCCATATGGGCAGTCGAGTAGCTTTTTGCAAATATATTTACCGGGTCCTGGCTCACAGCTGTAGCGATATTCGGAAAGCTCTGTATCCGTGTATTCCTTTCAGTTGTATATTTGTATTATTTTTCCGCTGCTATTTAAATGTAATTTAAATCTCTGATATTATTGTATTTCTTTTATGTAATAAGTATCATACTCTGATATATTCTTGTACTCTGATGTAATTACTGCAATCACTAATAAAATGTTCTTCAGTTTGTGCTCTGATGTCTATTGTTCTCAAGGAAATCTAGGCTTTCCTTTACTGGGAAGTTTGGGTCGTTTCACGCCGCCACCCTCTCCTCTACTTCCCACTTCTGCTCTCCCTCCTCCGTCGCAAATCGTCATCGCACCCCCCTCTTCCCATCGCAACTCCTCCTCCGTCCCCTCCTCCAGCACAGGGGAGCAGCGCCCTTCCCCAAACCCCCGAAACCCAAAAACCACACCCCCTTCATCTCAAAACCACCACCGCCCCACTGCTGAAGTCCACCACCGACTCCCCCTTCTGCTCCTCCTTCCTCTGCTTCTACAGCACCTCGAGCCCTCCACCTCAATTTGACAACCCATGAATTCGATTTTGGTGAGTTTTATTTAATTTATTAACATATATTTATTTGTTTTTCAGTTTTATTATGTAATGGCGAGTTAGAAATCTGAAATTTTTAAACATGGAAAGGTATAATTTTTAAAACATAGAAAAGTTTGATTTTCATTTTATAAAGATTCGATCTTTACACATGAAGTAGAAATATAAAAATAAAATTTTTAAATAGAAATATGATTTTTATATTACAGAGAAATTAAAAATACGATTTTTAGTAATGAAAAGGTAGGATTTTTACACTAGAAAAGCAATGATTGTTAATAAAGAAAAGTTATGATTTTTAATGCGAAGGTAGCGAAGTAAAAATTCGATTTTTATATATTCATTAGCGAAGTAAAAATTCGATTTTTATACATTCTTATAGCGCAGGAAAATAGAATTTTTATATATAAACGAACCGAATAAATATGTGATTTTTATTCGAATAGCGTTGAAATAAAAAAGGTGATTTTTATTTAAATAGCTTCAAAATAAAAATGGAATTTTTATTATGAAGTTAGATTTATAAAAATAGAATTTTTATCTATATAGTAGCAAATTAAAATGTGATTTTATATATGTAGTTGCTACGGACGTTGAAATTGACAAAGGGCGAGAACGACGAAGATTTCTACATATGAAGAGTCGTGCTATTGGATTAGCTAGTCGGTGAGAATTTCTCACTTTAAATTTTCTTTCCTAGTTTTAATTTATATACTAGGATGTAGACGGTACTTAGTAGCACTCGACACCCGTCGTCCACAGACCATGGACGGCTTGTATGCTTGTTTGATGTGTTGTGAATTTTTTTGTGATGTTGATGTGAAATCGATAATAAAATGTAGATGGTTGAAATAAATTAATTATCATTAAAAATATAATTTTTAACGTGAATGTGAATAAATAAATATTTATAAACAAATCGGTCGATTTGTTTATATACACTGATTTGAATGATATTGATTGGAACGATAAATTTTACACATCGCCCAACTGCACAAATAATATTCAGTGTGTGTTGATTTGAAACCCCACACAGGTGTTGGGATGATATTTGGCGTACACTAATCCCAATTAATTAATTGTATGTTGATCGATTGTTCGACAGGCTGTGTAAGTGTTAATTATTTATATTTGATGCTTATGCAGTTGTGTGGTGCACTTTGGATGATGGTTGATTATTTATCACTGCTATTATATACATGTGTTGTATGGGATCCAATAATTAACGTTATATGGTAATTGGTTGGGCCTCATTCCAATTGTGAAAAATAAATAATATTAGAATATGAAAATAGTCATGTGTTGACGATGTTCATGTGTTGAGAATATTCATGTGTTGAAACTATTCATGTGTTGAGTAAAATATTTTAATAATAAAATTTACATCTTAATCATATTTAAGATTAGAAACTACCTTACGGTTGGAGTCTGATTAAAAATCAAATGATAGATACCATAATTTTATAAAATATATTACATAACAAAAATAGTCATGTGTTGACAGTACTCATGTGTTGAGATTAGTCATGTGTTGAAAGAAATATGGATTCATGTGTTGAATAGAATAAATATTCATTTGTTGAATAGAGTAACGAATTTATTGAAATATATAAAGCCGTGTTGATTAAAGTTGCGCTATTTTGACGTGAACGATATTTATATGGATTATATTCGTTTTTATAATGAATATATAAAAGGTAATGATTTCAAAATATAACATTTTGAAAATATTATCATTTAGATAGTAATGATATGAAATATTAAATTTTGATTTGAAATTGAATATAGAGTTGAAATGGTTTGAAAACGAATTTAAAACGATTTATAAAATACGATTTAAAAGGAAATCGACGAAATATATATAATATATATAATATATATATATTATATATAATGGCCTAAATAGAATGCGCCGCACCACGACAGTTCATGAATTTCGACCATTGACTTCGAATTAAAGTTGCGGGAGATCCGGCCATCGAATTCTCCTAGAACCGGAACCGTTGGGTTCATATCGAAAAGAGCTTTCCAATGGATATTAGAATATTAAAATCTAACGGTTGGATTTGGAATTATGTCCAAATCAAATTTGTAAAAGGTCGTTGTAAGTGCAGTTCGATGGCCGTTGATGAAAATCAACTGTACGGGCCTTGATAAAAATATTAATAATTTGTGTAAAACCATAATATGTGAATTGGAAAGAACTAGGATGAAAAATTCCATATTTGAAAAGATAAAAATAGATTTTTAACGAAATGAACTAGTTTTGAATTAGAATTAAAATCAATTTACTTTTGGAATAAATAAAATGAATTTGAACTGGTTTTGAAAATAACCAGAATTTCCAATATATATAAAGCGGAAGTGGATTTGAATCGAAGTTGTCTTTGGAATATTTCGATGTTGGATTCCGTGATTTTACAGATATTGTTATGGGAATTTGAAAGATATATTTATATCGTTATTTCCAATACGATATTTGTTGGTTTCAGAATTTGATATTGAATATAAGCAGGTATATTTTCTATTCAAAGCCTTATATTTAATATCAAATGTGATTTGGGTTTGTCATGAATCGTGTTTTAGATGACATTAGTTCTTTAACCCAGTTAAAGACAGGTTATTGATTTTTGAGAAGATTAAAACTAAGTGGAGTTTTAATGAATCTGTAATTAGATTGAAAGTTAATTGATAACTTAAACTATCAAATCTGAAAAGTGATTGGGAATGGAGTATCACCAGTTTTGCTCCAAAGCGATAATTAAATCTTTAATTAGATTTGAGCGTGAAATGGTGATTAATTTTACCGATAGCACGGTGGTATTAGATATGGAGTATTACCAGTTTTTCTCCATGGGATGAATAGGTTGGATTGGGAAATAAAATAAATAATTACTTCGGTGTGGTTCGCTAATCCCGACTAGTTTGGAAAACCATAATATGGTTTGAAATGATATCCAATGGAAGATTAAAGAATAAATTTTGAAGAATTTATCTTTGATAAAATTAATGGGAACCGTTCCCTAAGAATGTGAAAATTTGAATAAAAGAATATTCTGAATTGGAATGAGGCGTATGTTGTGTTTGTGTAACACTTGTTTATTATATACGCGGGTTATTCATAAAGGCCGGGTTTATACCCTTTCTGAATAACCGATTCGACGATAGGCCGAAGATGAAGATGGTGGTTGAAGACCGGAAGTCTTCACATCGTTTGGGTGATTACTGATGATCTTGATTGGGCTGTACACCCAAGATGAGAGAAACAGTTGGTGATCGTCCAGACGTACTTGGAGATCGATGGATATGCGAGGAAAGTGCCTCCGGTTTCGTTCAGACCCAGAACGAACTTGTAAATGGTCTGTGTGTCTGACATTGGATTTTATTCAGTGTTGATTGATCTCTATTAAATATACATCTGTATGGCAGCGAAAAATTTATTCTCTTGCTTAACGACCTTCTCTGAGACGTACGAGCTCAGAGGTTGTATATCGATGGACATCAGTCGCATGGAGTGAATTGCCTGTGTGGCACGCCTATGTGGCAAATGATCAAGGCTTCTGTTGAAAAGCAAAGTCTTGTGGTTGATGATCAAAGCACGGCCTGTGTGGCGTAGCTTTGTGTATAGCGTGAATTCGCGAGCCTCACACCTCGGTATGAGTCAAAAAGGGATAAGGACCCAAGGAGTGCACGACGTTTCCTTCTAGCTAGTGGTGGTGTCAGTGCTTAAACTGGCTGACATATATATACTTTTCACCTGTGTGGTTGTTGGAATGCGAGGCGCCTCAGATATAGGTCTGTTACGACTGGGAAACGTGTGTTCAGGAATTGCCAATCCTCAAAAGTAAGAGAGGACCGGCCTTGGAGGTTCCAAAGGATCACAGTGGGGTCCTGAGACATTTGCTAGAGTGTCTCGAATCGGAGACGAGCTTGCCCCTTGCCTCGACTCATAATGGAATCCAATTTCCAATACGTGACATTGCAGTTTTATTTGTAGAGCCTAGTATGGCGACATGATATATGGTACCCATGCCATCTATGATTGATACTTATGATTGAAATTGTTTTGACACTATACACTTATTATAGTATCAAATGATTTGTTTTAACGTACCAAGCATGTTTGGCTATTATAAGGGAAAACCCTATCCTCCGGCTTGCATTGCATTGTGTGATGGGACCTGGGTCTTATAATAGCTTCATTTTTCGAAAAAGCTTTGCGTTGTTTATCCTATGCACCGGTGTTCTTGGGAGGAAACCCGTTCCGTGTTATACAGCGTGGTCCCTTGAATTACTCTCTTTTAAAGTAAAGTTTTAAATAACTGTTTTAGTTCTCACACCAATCACATGACTGGCCTGGAGTTTATTGTTTTAAACTAAACTCTGGATGCCCCTACTTTCAACATGGGCAGCTAGTAGTTTTGGTTTTGCATATTTATATTTACAGGATCCTGATTTACAGCTGGAACGATGCTCAGAAAGCTCTGTATCCGTGTATCACTTTCAGTTGTGTTTTGTATTATTTTTCCACTGCTATGTAATTTATTGTAATCTCTGATAATTAGTGAATGTAATTTATTCATTTATACTCTATATATTCTTGTATTCTAATGGAATTGTTGTAATAACAATGAAATGTTCTTCTGTTTGCGTTCCAATTTGTCCTGTTCTCAAAACGATCAGGGGTTTCGAACGGTCTTGGTCGGTTTAACGATCGACTCGGATCGAGCGAAATTCCTTACCGTTACAGTTGGTATCAGCGCTTTGGTTTACAGAGCTCGAGAACAAGATACATTAGAACCGAACGAAGGAATTCATCAGATATTGGATTAGTAATATCCAATTAGAATAACACGTTAGAGATAGGATCAGTAGTATCCTAGAACGAGTGTGAAGAGTATATTTTTCAAAAGAAAACAACATTGTTTTGAAAATTTAAATCGTTTTATACGTATTTGAATATTTATTTATTTTGAATTTGGACAATCCGATATATAAAGATTTTGCATATACACGTCATGAACGTATATTCGAAGTTTTAATATACCGGATAGATATAGAATCGCACTCTAGTCGCCCGGACATGGTCCTGATGATGAAGTATACCACCACCAATATTTATTTTTGAGTGACGAAGGTTTGATATCTATATATTTCCATCAGACTGGTGTGAGAAACAAAGTTAGATAAGGTTATTTGTTGTGATTTGGCATCAAAATTGTGATTTTTGTATATATATCAAAATTATGAATTTGAAACGATAATCCACTAACTAATTGATGGTTGTGTTGTTTGTTTATTTGTTTGATAATTTTGAAACCATTTAGCCTAATTGATCCGAATTTTAAACTATATTGAAAAATGATTAAAAATGCATGCATATACATGTACTTACATTGAACAGGTCATAGCAAGGAAGCTAGAGCAGAGAATAAAATTGTTTGCCCGACAAATAGGTACATGTTTACCATAATTTACTGTTTTGTTTGGGTGATGATGATTTTATGAGCCGATTGGCTAGCCGCTTGGCCTTTTCTTTTTCTTTTTGATTGAAGAAGGCCATGGGAGGCTATATGAAATATCCCGAAGTCCCCAGTGCAGGGGAGGTTATGGCGATATTTTTCGGAAATTTAGGGTGTTTGCCAAATTTTTGAAAAATTTGAAAAGTTCTTAGAAACTGAAAAGTTGAAGAACTTAAGCCGTAATGAAAATACAGGAAGTTGAGTTGATTAGTTAAACAACTTTCGGCTTCGTTCCTTTTCGGAGACGAAAAGTTTTAAGTGGGGGAGATTGTAACAACCCAGAAATGCGAGCCAATTTAAATTTTTTTATTTTGGCAATTTTAGCGAAGTTTGAAAATTTAAAATGAATTATTTTAAATAATAACGACGAGAAATTTATTTTGAATAGAATTAGAATGTATACATTTATTTGAATCGTCGTTAGAATATAATTATTTATTGTAAATTATAAAAGGAATTGAAAATGGCGTGGTAGTTCGATAATTCGATTTCAAAATTCAAATGAATGTACAGGATTCAAAATAAACCGGATTTTAGCGAAACCAAAAATATTAGAATCTAACTGAGAATATCTTTCCAACGAACCCGAAAAATTGAAATTTCATAACGGGAATCAAAAGTTACGTCCAATTGAAGATTTAGAATAGTCGCTACGGAATTCTGGCCCTTAAAAATGGAAGTTTTGCAAATGACCTCGGATTTCGACGAAACCACTTTTCTTGGATGCAGAATGTCAAGTTATTGCTAGGTTTCAAAATTCATAATTTTTCGAATCAATATGTTAGCATGGAAAAGAAAATTGCATTTGACCAGTTTCAGTTGATTTTAATCGACTGGAAAATGGCCATTTGTCAAACGGTCTCAGATTTCGACGAAACTTGTTTTGTTAGGACCATATCGTCAATAGGAATTTAGAAAATATTTTTCTTTAATTTTTCGAATTAGTATGTGACCCCAGTAAATTGAAATGCGCGTTCGTATTCAATATATAGAGTTATATGTTGATTTTGACGAAAACTGATCGAAACGATCGAATTGTCTAACGAAACATATCCCTTTGTGTTCAGAATGGGGGTATTAGGTTAGGGACGACAGTCGGTGGGTTCGATTTTGAGTTCGAATGTAAAGGTTACTTTTTAGAATTCAAAAAGAAAAAAAAAATATTACTATATAGGGCCAACGCCCATTTTCTCTCTCCTTTCCCTCTTTCTTTCTTCTTCAGTTCACGTTCGAGAATAAAAAAAGGGAGAGAAGAGGGAGGAGCTGTCGCTTCTCCGATCGAGCCGCCACCGCGCCCTAGGGCGGCGCCGCCACCTTCTCCTCTACTTCCCACTTCTGCTCTCCCTCCTCCACCGCAAATCGCCATCGCACCCCCCTCTTCCTATCGCAACTCCTCCTCCGTCCCCTCCTCCAGCGCAAGGGAGCAGCGCCCTTCCCCAAACCCCCCGAGACCCAAAATCCACACCCCCTTCATCTCAAAACCGCCACCGCCCCACAGTTGAAGATCACCGCCGACTCCCCCCTTCTGCTCCTCCTTCCTCCGCTTCTACAACACCTCGAGCCCTCCACCTCAATTCGACCGCCCATGAATTCGATTTTGGTGAGTTTTATATAATTTATTTATATATATTTTTTTCTTTTTCAATTTTATTATGTAATGGCGAGTTAGAAATCTGAAATTTTTAAACATGAAAAGGTATAATTTTTAAAACATAGAAAAGTTTGATTTTCATTTTATAAAGATTCGATCTTTACACATGAAGTAGAAATATAAAAATATAATTTTTAAATAGAAATATGATTTTTATATTACAGAGAAATTAAAAATACGATTTTTAGTAATGAAAAGGTAGGATTTTTACACTAGAAAAGCAATGATTGTTAATAAAGAAAAGTTATGATTTTTAATGCGAAGGTAGCGAAGTAAAAATTCGATTTTTATATATTCATCAGCGAAGTAAAAATTCGATTTTTATTCATTCTTATAGCGAAGGAAAATAGAAATTTTATATATAAAAGAACCGAATAAAAATGTGATTTTTATTCGAATGGCGTTGAAATAAAAAAGGTGATTTTTAGTTAAATAGCTTTGAAATAAAAATGGAATTTTTATTAAGAAGTTAGATTTATAAAAATAGAATTTTTATCTATATAATAGCGAATTAAAAATGTGATTTTTATATATGTAGTAGCTACGGACGATGAAATTGACAAAGGGCGAGAACGACGAAGATTTCTACATATGAAGAGTCATGGTATTGGATTAGCTAGTCGATGAGAAGTTTTCACTTTAAATTTTCTTTTCTAGTTTAAATTATATACTAGGATGCAGACGGTGCTTAGTAGCACCCAACACCCGTCATCCACAGACCATGGACGGCTTGCATGCTTGTTTGATGTTTGTGAAATTTGTTTGTGATGTTGATGTGAAATCGATAATAAAATGTAGATGGTTGAAATAAATTAATTATCATTAAAAATATAATTTTTAATGTGAATGTGAATAAATAAATATTTATAAACAAATCGGCTGATTTGTTTATATATGCTGATTTGACTGATATTTATTGGGACGATAAATTTTACACATCGTCCAACTGCACAAATAATATTCTATGTGTGTTGATTTGAAACTCCACACGGGTGTTGGGATGATATTTGGCGTACACTAATCCAAATTAATTAATTGTATGTCGATCGATTGGTCGACCGGCTATGTAAGTGTTAATTATTTATATTTGATGCTTATGCAGTTGTGTGGTGCACTTTGGATGAAGGTTGATTATTTATCGCTGCTATTATATACATGTATTGTATGGAATTCATATAATTAACGTTATATGGTAATTTATTGGGCCTCTTTCCAATTGGGAAAAATAAAGAATATTAGAATATGAAAATAGTCATGTGTTGACGATGCTCATGTGTCGAGAATATTCATGTGTTGAAACTATTCATGTGTTGAGTAAAATATTTTAATAATAAAATTTACATCTTAATCATATTTAAGGTTAGAAACTACTTTACGGTTGGAGTCTGATTAAAAATCAAACGATAGGTACCATAATTTTATAATATATATTACATAACAAAAATAGTCATGTGTTGATAGTACTCATGTGTTGAGATTAGTCTTGTGTTGAAAGAAATATGGATTCATGTGTTGAATAGAATAAATATTCATTTGTTGAATAGAATAACGAATTTATTGAAATATATAAAGCCGTGTTGATTAGAGTTGCGCTATTTTGACGTGAACGATATTTATATCGATTATATTCATTTTTATAATGAATATAGGAAAGGTAGTGATTTCAAAATATAACATTTTGAAAATATTATCATTTAGATAGTAATGATATGAAATATTCAATTTTGATTTGAAATTGAATATAGAGTTGAAATGGTTCGAAAACGAATTTAAAACGATTTATGAAATACATTTTAGAAGGAAATCGACGAAATATATATAATATATATATATATTATACATATAATGGCCTGAATAGAACGCGCCGCGCTGCGGCAGTTCGTGAATTTCGACCATTGACTTCGAATTGACGTTGCGGGAGATCTGACAATCGGATTCTCCTGAAACCAGAACCGTTGGGTTCGTATAGAAAAGAGCTTTCCAATGGATATTAGAAATTTAAAATCTAATGGTTGGATTTGGTATTATGTCCAAATCAAATTTGGAAAAGGTCACTGTAAGTGCAGTTCGATGGCCGTTGATGAAAATCGACTGTATGGGCCTTGATAAAAATATTAATAATTTGTGTAAAATCATAATATGTGAATTGGAAAGAACTAGGATGAAAAATTCCATATTTGAAAAGATAAAAATAGATTGTTATCGAAATGAACTAGTTTTGAATTAGAGTTAAAATCAATTTGTTTTTGGAATAAATAAATTGAATTTGAATTGGTTTTGAAAATAACCAGAATTTCTGATATATATAAAGTGGAAGTGGATTTGAATCCAAGTTGTCTTTGGAATATTTCGATGTTGGATTCCATGATTATACAGATATTGTTTTGGGAATTTGAAAGATATATTTATATCGTTATTTCCAATACGATATTTGTTGGTTTCAGAATTTGATATTGAATATAAGCAGATACATTTTCTATTCAGAGCCTTGTATTTAATATCAAATGTGATTTGGGTTTGTCGTGAATCGTGTTTTAGATGACATTGGTTCTTTAACCCAGTTAAAGACAGATTATTGATTTTTGAGAAGATTAAAACTTAGTGGAGTTTTAATGAATCTGTAATTAGATTGAAAGTGAATTGATAATTTAAACTATCAAATCTGAAAAGTGATCGAGAATGGAGTATCAACAGTTTTGCTCCAAAGCGATAATTAAATCTCTAATTAGATTTGAGCGTGAAATGGTGATTAATTTTACCGATAACACTGTGGTGTTAGATATGGAGTATTACCAGTTTTGCTCCATGGGATGAATAGGTTGGGATTGGGAAATAAAAAAAATAATTACTTCGGTGTGGTTCGCTAATCCCGACTAGTTTGGAAAACCATAATATGGTTTGAAATGATATCCAATGGAGGATTAAAGAATAAATTTAGAAGAATTTATCTTTGATAAAATTAATGGGAACCTTTCCCTAAGAATGTGAAAATTTGAATAAAAGAATATTCTGAATTGGAATGAGGCATATGTTGTGTTTGTGTAACACGTGTTTATTATATACGCGGGTTATTCAGAAAGGCCGGGTTTATACCCATTCTGAATAACCGATTCGACGATAGGTTGAAGATGAAGATGGTGGTTGAAGACCGGAAGTCTTCACATCGTTTGGGTGATTACTGATTATCTTGATTGGGCTGTACATCAAAGATGAGAGAAACAGTTGGTGATCGTCCAGACGTACTTGGAGATCGATGGATATGCGAGGAAAGTGCCTCCGGTTTCGTTCAGACCCAGAACGAACTTGTAAATGGAATGTGTTTCTGACATTGGATTTTATTCTGTATTGATTGATCTCTATTAAATATACATCTGTATGGCGGTGGAGAATTTATTCTCTTGCTTAATGCCCTTCTCTGAGACGTACGAGCTCAGAGGTTGTATATCGATGGACATCAGTCGCATGGAGTGAATTGCCTGTGTGGCACGCCTATGTGGCAAATGATCAAGGCTTCTGTTGAAAAGCAAAGTCTTGTGGTTGATGATCAAAGCACGGCCTGTGTGGCGCAGTTTTGTGTATATCGTGAATTCGCGAGCCTCACACCTCGGTATGAGTCAAAAACGGGATAAGGACCCAAGGAGTGCACGACGTTTCCTTCTAGCTAGTGGTGGTGTCAGTGCTTAAACTGGCTGACATATATATACTTTTCACCTATGTGGTTGTTGGAATGCGAGGCGCCTCGGATATAGGTCTGTTAGGACCGGGAAACGTGTGTTCAGGAATTGCCAATCCTCAAAAGTAAGAGAGGACCGGCCTTGGAGGTTCCAAAGGATCATAGTGGGGTCCTGAGACATTTGCTAGAGTGTCTCGAATCGGAGAGGAACTTGCCCCTCGCCTCGACTCATGATGGAATCCAATTTCCAATACGTGACATTGCGGTTTTATTTGTAGAGCCTAGTATGGCGACATGATATATGGTACCCATGTCGTCTATGATTGATATTTATGATTGAAATTGTTTTGACACTATGCACTTATTATAGTATCAAATGATTTGTTTTAACGTACCAAGCATGTTTGGCTATTATAAGGGAAAACCCTATCCTCCGGCTAGCGTTGCATTGTGTGATGGGACCTGGGTCTTATAATAGCTTCATTTTTCGAAAAAGCATTGCGTTATTTATCTTATGCACCGGTGTTCTTGGGAGGAAACCCGTTCCGTGTTATATGACGTTGTCCCTTGAATTACTCTCTTTTAAGGTAAAGTTTTAAATAACTGTTTTAGTTCTCACACCAATCACATGACTGACCTGGAGTTTATTGTTTTAACCTAAACTCTGGATGCCCCTACTTTCCACACGGGCAGCTAGTAGTTTTGGTTTTGCAGATTTATATTCATAGGATCCTGATTTACAGCTGGAACGATGCTCGGAATGCTCTGTATCCGTGTATCACTTTCAGTTGTGTTTTGTATTATTTTTCCGCTGCTATGTATTTTATTTTAATCTCTGATAATTATCGAATGTAATTTATTCATTTATACTATATATATTCTTGTATTCTTATGGAATTGTTGTAATAATAATGAAATGTTCTTCTGTTTGCGTTCTAATTTGTCTTGTTCTCAAAACGATCAGGGGTTTCGAACGATCTTGGTCAGTTTAACGATCGACTCGGATCGAGCGAAATTCCTTACCGTTACAATCTACAAATACATTCACTCATATATATATACTCAACTCAATTTAGGGTGTTTCTAACCCCATCTCTACTTAGTCACGCCACAGAGCCAAGGTTATCGCTTAACCTTCAGCTCTGATACCACTGTAACGACCCAGAGATTTTCGGCCCCGAAAATCGACATAAATACCTTAACCGTAACTCATGCCGATGGTTTAGAAATCAACCAAACCTAATTCCTTTATACTCGTGCGTGTATGGCGTCAGACAGAACCTGTTCGTTCTTCTTGCTCCTTTTATTTCTTCCCTCACTTTACTGTTAACCGGAATCCACCTTATGGCCTCCTCCCCACGCATTTCCATTTGGCTTCTCCTCTCCTAGCTACTCACACGACCCATCATCCTCCTGTTGCTAGCCGTTTCTGAAATCTGCATCTTCTTCCTATCCTTCATCACTTCCTGTTTAGTTCACACGCACCTTTCATATATACACAGCACCGTAACCAATTCTACACGTCACTTCTTCCTCCATTGGCAACCGCTACTTCCTCCAGTCTCCGACCAACTTCAAACCAACAACACCCCATGCTTCTTACTCTCTGCTTTATTGTTTCCACACGTCCTTCCAATTAACTCAAAGACTAAACCCCTTCTTGCTTGCATATGTTTAGACAGACAGGCGATCTCTTTTTTTCTTTTTCTTTGAGAACGGAAAATGACTTTAGCTTGGTATTTATAGTCAGATAATACATGCCTCCCACGTCTCAGTTTAGCTATAACAGTAGGATAGGTAGTCTAGGATTGTTTGCTTCGATTTTGAAAAGATAGGACTGGTGACTTGAAAATACATAGCCGCTCCATTAGTCGAAGATAGCAGGAGCATCTGCTGTTTTAGTTTCCTAGGATAAAGGCAGGGCAATTAGGCATGCATGGTGTTGTCCACTCAAGATCTTAGGTGTTGCGTATAAATCTCAGATATTCAGGGTGTTTTCTTTCCAAATCCCATAGTGTTTCTTTTCATCTGTCTAGCTAAACAATAGGTACCTCTGCGGTTTACACTCCTTGCTTTGAAAGGAAGAAATAAATACGGTAGGTAGCAACACTTCGGAAAAGACATGTAATAGGTATATATATAGGTTATATTTATTATTTAATATTATTAGCGAAACTTCGTCGTGAAGTAGTTTATAAAAACTACCACAATTTATTTTTGTTTACTGATAAAAAGGCTAATTTTAGTGTAAAAAGTTATTCTACCCAATGGGATAAGTTTCGTTGAATTCCGAGGTCATATGAAAAAAAATTCCTTTATGAAACCAGAAATAAACACACGTTAAATTTTTCCACAATCACCAGATAAATCAAATCAACTTGAAGCTTTCAAATCTTACAATAATTTGTTGATACGAGCCCAACGACACTAGTTTCATCGCATTCTGAGACTGTTTCCCCAGTAGGCCATTTTTGTCGCGCACCGCAATGCCATTTTTAACGCCAAATTATCCGGTCTCTAAAAATAACAAACTATATACCTATCTTGACTCTAAACGATGCTACAAACTCAACGGGACTGGTTTCGTGGCCTAATTCGATCGTCTGCTCAAGTTACATCTAAATATACTTTTATTTATTTAAATAAATTAAATTACGCACTATAGAAAATAACTGGGCGTTTTTGGCTACCGTGGCCACATACGACATTGGTTTGCCACGCCATTTGACACCGTGCAATAATTTAACGTTATGATCCTAATGAAACTGATTTCGTCGAAATCCGAGATCGTTTGCAAAATGGTTATGTTAAAGGCCGATATTTTAAATAACGATTCCCATAGCGTTTTTTTCCAAAATTTGATTTAGCCATAACTAGAAATCTATAACACGAAATCTGGATTTTTCTCTTTCATATGAAAATTATCATCAACACGCTTCCAGTGTTTCTTGTTTCACAGAAATCCGACTTGTATTGGATCCTGTATTCTCAGTTGAAGTTCAAAACTCCAATTTACGAACTGCACGTCATTTTCAAGCTCGATTTATAATTATATAAAAATATAACATTCGAACTTCTTTTAAATAACAAATTAAATATTAAATTCCATCGATATTCCAAATAAAATATTTAAAACTAATTTGAATATTCAGATTCAAATGGTCGAAAAACACGGGTCGTTACATTTCTCCTTTGAAAAAAATAAACATCCTTTTTTTTAGAATACACTTGTACTTACAGTTCTCAAATTATCTAAATGATAATTTTTCCCAATTCATTTATAAACACGTTTATAAATTCAACTTCGTTTCCCCGCATTATTTGATTTATAAACATCGTTTATAAATTTCTTAACCCATTCCAATTTCAAAATCTATTTTAGAAAAATAGATTTCCCTTTTAAATTTAAAATTCCCTTTCACGATACTTTTATATCTTCAAGCCCAGTGATATTTAAACACCCGAAAACACCCAATCATCCATCACGGGTTTTCTAACACATCATATATGATAACATATGTGAAACAAACAAACAATAATATTTTTGAGGAATCCAGTTGGATCCCTCTAACCTGTTTTCCTGCATCCACAGACGTTAGTCAACATAAATAATACCCATCCTGCTTCGAGGCAGGATATCGCGGTATAGAAGGTCATCCACTATCATAGCGTGGGGGCGTATAGGGTCATCCACTAATGGTACTGCCAGCATTCGCTAATGGTACTGCAGGAACTATCCAATCACCAATATATATATATATATATATGTATATATATATATATATATATAATAACCACAAACACCAAGCCTAAATAACTAATATATTTATAATATAGTCATAATAAAATTTCAACGCATCCAAACAACCAACAAGCAATTTTTTTAATGAATAAAATAATTCTAAATAAAAATATAAGTGAGATTTACTCTCCTAGTATTTTTCTTGTGCGACTTATTCTGAATATACAATCCAAAGCGGCTCCAAAACCAACTCTGATTTGTATCTTTCGCAGCTACGATACCCTCACGACATAATTTGGTTTATTTAACCTTGCAAATTTTATTAATTCACTTTATTAAATTCATGATCAATATATGTAATTAACAATGTTACTGTGAATTGATTTTAAATAACGAAAACTACAAATTAATTATTTACCTTAAATAATTATATACCTTATTGCTATTGCTCAAGCATCCTGCAGACTATTGCCTTTTCTTCATCAATAACCTACTGCCATACAGCCCACTTAACTCCATCATCACTGATATGCCATTATCAAACACTGCTCCTATTATTTCCACCCAAAAATCCTGACTTGAACTCCAGAACAACAAAAAGCCAACTATACTTCAACCCCGATCACCTGCTCCACATTTTCCCACTGTTGCACCTCCCTCCTTTCTGTACAAAATCTCGCGATAGTGTTTTCTCTGAAATCTGTCAGTTTCCATCACGCTAATCCCGTCTTCAACGCCATTATAACCCATCTCCACCTCTACAGTAATTACTCGATGTCGTGATGTCTCGACATCGAAGTAACCACGCAAAACAAGGCGACTTCATCTTCCTCAATTCCATCGCTACACCAACCCTTGCGTTGCCATAGCAGACTCGCGATAGTTTCTGAAGCCAGTCCCCACTTGTGTATCGCGGCATCGACAAGCACCCTAAACCACTGTCGCGCAATCCCAGATCCACGATACCTAACTCGCAAACGTCTCCAGGCTTGAATCGAGCTTTAGACAGGCTTTGATTTCTAAATCGCAATACCTAATTTTGATTTCGACTTGATTTCCCTTCTTCTCTTTTTGTTCGTTCGTTTTGATTTGAGGAATTGGAAAAAGGGGCACAACTTCGAACAGAGCGGAGGCTTCGATTTTTTATACAGATAAGAAGTGTGCGATTTTTAAAGTAAAGTGGTGCTCCATTTTTTCGCTTTCGATTTTCTAAGAAACTGAAATTAGAAAAGATAGAAGAGGGAATTCGCGTATATAAAGATGATGATACTTCAACACTAAGGAATAGGCCTACGTATAGTATACGGTAGCTGTTGTAAATTAGGGTAGGCTAATTAATTCGATTTGATTTTGATTTGACTACGATTTGATCTCGTATTTAATATGATTCGATATAAAGTGATTTTTATTCTTTTTAAATGGATATCGATTTGATTTCGAACCTATCCCCAATCAAATATCTTGGGGTCCATTGATTTAAATCACAAATCGCTATTCTAGCGTACCGACCGAAATTTCAATGGAATAACCCTATTCTAAACTCAATAGTAAATATTCTGAAATTTAACTTCAACACATATACCATATTAAATTAATATAATATAATTTAAATTCGAAAACCACAAATTCTTTCATAATAAATTATTTTTTATTATCGTATATATCAAATAAAATTCCTACTTATCATCTGAATCATTTTGATTTAATTTTTTTAACTTCGATTTCAATTATATTTCAAATTCCAATAATTCGATATATTCTAAATTAAATTATATTCGATTATTAAATCGATAACTCAATATAAAAATTAATTTATACTGTCAACTAAATATTTAAACAAATATTAAATATTTAAAATTTACAGACCATAAATCCGGGTCGTTACATTCTTCCCCTCTTAAAAGAATTTCGTTCCCGAAATTACTAAGGTAGGAAAAATGCTGAAAACCCATTAACTTTTCAAAATTCATTTATATTGAAACTCAACTTTTCATTTTCTAAGTCCTACCAAAAAATTCGGTTTTCATTCATTTGAATGATTTTCAATCAACATATTTCAATTCAATTCAAATTCATTCAAATTGAATTAGATTAATTTATTCACTTCGATCCATTTAACTTACTTAAGTTAAATTTAAATTCCAAAATCCAAATTCCCAGGTTTTCGTTTCAAATCCTTTTGAAATCACACATATCGTATGATTATTTCAAATTCAAAACATCTGAATTTTTCCAAAACAACTTGTTTCCTTTCAAACAAATTTCCATCAAAAACTTTTCTAAGGTAGCAATTTATCAATTAGGTGAACACTGATAATGCTGCAGTCATTATCAAAATTATTTCCCAGCGACTGAAGTGAGTTCAGTGCTTAATCACTGTCAAATTTCATCTAAAATGATTTTTAAATCAAAAATCCTTCAAATACAAAGCTATATTGTTCTAATATACTTCAGAAAAAAATTTCAAACTTCCCAGGATTTAAATTCCAAATTCTGATTTGAATTCAATTTGAATTCATCTCATTTATATATTTAATTCATAGACAAATTATATTTTGGTTATATATAACCATTCCAATTTTTATAATCTAATTTGATTATAATATTAACATCCAACACATCCATATATTATAACAGTAATTTCAGAAAATTATTCATTTATATATCAAAATAGAATTTTGGGTACAATTATTTCATTTACCCACTTAAAAACAATATCATGTTCAATCTTTTGTTCAAGTGTTTAGAAATTCTTATTAACTTTGTGGCGTCCCACAATTCGATCAGAATTCATAAACCACCCAATAGACTAGCCAACACAACATAAAAAAATTTTTATATCAATTAACAAATACACTCTCTCATATATATACACTCAACTCATTCTAGGGTACTACTGACCCTCTCTCTAATGAGCACAACCCCACCAAAGCCTAGGTGTTCACTCAACCTAAGCTCTAGTACCAACTGTAATGGCCCGAATTTTCGAACTCTTTGAGTCGACTAATAACACCACACGTCCAACCCAAATTGCACAGAAACACGAATCATTATTAGAAAGAATTTAAAGGATGAGAAATAGAAAGATAGAAATATTAGAATAGAAGAAAACAGAGATCACAAACTCACAACTGAACGAATAAAATATATTAGATAACATAAACTTTAAAATAAAATTTAGTAACTTCATATACATACCATCATCAGAGTACAACAGCTATTTCTGGAACAATTATAAACACCTGTTTCCAGATACGAGCATACTACACAGCGGAAAAATATGACAGTCTTTAGCTAACTGGTGAAGCGTCCTGCTTCCAGCTCTTCCAAGTGAATCTGAAAAATCCCGACTAGTTGACTGCCCGTACAAATTTGGGCCCCCAAGAGATTAGGGAAAACAAAAACAAAATAAACTCTAGGTAGTCATGGGACTGGTATGAGTAAACTCCAATCATCAGTTTAACTTTAAAAATCCTTTCGAAAGAAATGAAAATCGTAAGACCGATCCACACATAAACATGGATGGTTTTTACCTTATGTGTAACACCCCGTACTTTCTGTGAACATAAAGTAACAAAACAAAGTATAATTAATTTTTAAAGGAAGAATTAAGAGGAATGGGTTGCGCCGTTGCGTTCGTCTCGGAATTCTTCTTGAGATAGAGTTCGAGTTTTTGTAAAACGGACTCCGTATGAATTAGTTATGACACTTAGAAGTTTAAGGAATTTAAAATAAAAACCACCCCGAATTCAAAGTTTCAGAACTCAAATCACACACCAGGGCTGGGCGGGAAAATTACCGTCCAGGACCCAGGTCGACCAGTGGGTCGACCTGGGTAGAACAGGTCGACCATGGGGTCGACCTGGGGGTCGATCTCCCCCCTTTTCCAGATTCGAGGACAGATCCATTTTTCTGCATTTAGACGCCCATTATGACCAGATTCGCTGCTTCTAAGCTATTTAAACACCCCCAAACTTCACTTTCTCTCCACACAACTTCATTTCGCCTATACTCTGCCCTAATTCATATTAAAATAAATCAATTGCGTTGCTAATTTGCTGAAACCTAAGCTAGAACTAGTGCTTCTTCTTCTTCCAATCTGAATAGGATTAAAAGATAACAAATCAACGCCTACAACAATGGAAAGCTAAATCAACTCCAGAAAATCAGATCCCAGAATTGTTCTTCTCTTTCTTAAACCACGAATTGTGAATACAGTTATTTTCAGATCTGAAATTTAATCTTGATATGGTTATAAATCTGAACTGGAGATTATGCATATTCTTGTTTATCAGATCTGTTTTTCTGTGTAGATCTATCTTATTATTATAACTATTTTGTATCTCTTCCTTCCTTCTGTTCTATAGCTAGGCTACCACGAGCATAAGCCAAATCTCATAAGAGATTGACGCCCGAACGCTAAATTTGGAGAAAATAATGAATGATGCATAATTGGATATGACTGATTTGTGACTGATTTAAGAAAATGGCATATGTTGTTATTTAAGATCTACATCTAGGCATACTATATATGACGGTTTATGATTTGGAAGAAGGAGAATTATTGTATGACAACATATGACTTGTAATTTGGGAACATAGTGCATGTTATAATTCAAGATGTGATTTTGAGGACATAATATATGTTGTAATTTAATATCTAGATTTGGGGGCATATTTTATATGACGATCTATGACTTGGAAGAAAAAGGGTAAATAATTTAGGCGTAAAAGATCTATATAAAAATAGGATAACTATTAATTGTGAATACGCCTAAATGGGGATTTTGGATATTTGACATATGCTGAAAACAAAAGGCTATAATTTGGCATAATTCATATTGTATATCATGATTTGGGGTTTTTGGAGAATATTCTGTACTATGTAAATTTAACTAGAAATTTGGGGCATATGTTATATTGTGAATTATGACCATAATTTAGGCACATAAAATAATGTTAAATTTTATTATTAAGTGAGGTATGTCAATGGAATTTTAACGGATGATTAAATCTGTTAAATTGCCTAGTCTGCTAATCTGTTGAAACTGAATACGGTAATTTGGGTATGAAAATCTGTGGGCTCGATCTAAAATTGAGCAAAACATATTAACAGAACTTTGGATAATTTGTTTTAACTTGTAAGGAAGTTAATTTGTTGAATTGGCATAATTAGTCTGATATTGGAATAGTCTGTGAATGAATAATTTAGCTAAAATAAGAATGTTGAGACATGAGGTTAGACTCTATTTGTGGTAGATGCCTGCCCGGACCTAACTGACTTAACCAACAACCGCAAACAGTCATTCTAATGTGAGAGGTCGTAGGCGTAAAGATGCTTAGACACGAGGTTAGGTCTGGCTTGCGGCAGAAGTCTTCCTGGAACAGCCCGGCACATCCAGCGGCCACAAGCTACCGGCCTAATGTGAAGGGTCTGTGCATTAATATTTAATTAATGCAAATCTAAGTTAAATATGATGCCTAAAACGTATTGGGTAGATAAGGTTAAATCAACTAGACTGATGAATCTAATAAAACTGTTTGAAAATCTATAGGCCCAATACAATGTTAGGTGAAACAATCTGTAAGTCTGTAATCTGTATATCTGATCCATTAGTTTGAAAACTTTTTATTCTGTATATCGGATATGTTAGTCTGAAAAATGGTTAACTTGTATGTCTGATCTGAGATCTAGTTAATCTGAACTTTGTACATCGAAATCTTTGAGCAAGTTAATCTGAAATCTGTTAGTCTGGGGACATAAGGTTAGGAGGGGTAATTACTTTTGTCATCTTTTGTTTGGGACCCATATTAGTCAGTAACCCTTTCTGGTATCAAAAACTATGACCCAACGCTAGGTAGGGGTCCAGGGCATGCTTACTGAACTAATTGTAAGAGGTTCACTCTAACAATGGCGAGGGGTGTTGATGGCGCATTCCAACCGGGTCATGTGCGTGCATTGATCCGGTCTACTCTGAGGATGTAAGACACCGTGACATCTGTAAATAGGTCTGTGTCTATCGGTTACCACTTTAGGGAGTGATACAACCTTCTATGGGGCCGACATAGGGTATTTTTGCACTAGGGAGTTGATCGCTTCGGGTAGAATTTAGGGTACACTTAGTTCCGTCTGTTTCTATTAGGGTACCGTCTGTTTCTATTGGGGTGGTAACACCTATCTATTTCTGTGTGGTGTCATCTGTTGGGGTGGTAAAGTGCCATTACTAGTGTACACCTAATTCTAACATTCTGTTTCCATAGGGGATATTCTATTATCGTCTGTCTCTATTCGGGTGGTAAAGGCCCATTACTAGCATTCTGTTTCTGTAACTGTCGGTCTCTGTTTGGGTGGTAAAGACCCATTACTAGCATTCTGGTTCGGTATATCTGTCTCTGTTAGGGTGGTAAAGGCCAATTACTAGCATCGTGTTTCTGAAGAGAACGTTCTGTTTCCTGTTTAGATATTAGGACAACACTTGATTCTGTTATACTAGTATTAGTGCAGAGAAGTGAAAACCAAGTAAGAAGCTTAGTTTAGCCTATATAATTCTGTCTCTTCTGTTAACGTGCTACTCCTGTTATGGTTATCTCTCATCTAGTTTTATTTACATGTCATGATACTATTATCTGTTTATATGCTGAAAGTCACTAGACTCACCAGACTTATGTCTGACCTAGTTTGTTTCGCCTCTTTTCTTCCGTTCCCCCTCCCCCAGGTTCTCAAGGTGGAAACATAGGAGCTTGATTTAGGTTCCATCAGCTTGAAGTGCTAGAAGTGCTTGAAATATTGCTTGGCTTTGATTCTACCTATTTATTGCATTCTCTGTTGGGGATTACGGCTTTAAAATTATGCATTCTGAAAGATTTTGTATAAGACTGATATTTGTGTACTTGGGTTTTGGTATTGTGATGTAACCAAACTTATTTCAGTTCCTGCTGTAATAAAGTTATAAAAATTTTAAGTACTACTTTACATATCTGTCTTGTAAATTTATGTTCTGTTTACTTATAACGTTCCGCCGAAGTTAAGGCATTCCCTTTGTGAGTGACCTTAATGGAAGTGGGGTGTTACACTTGGTATTAGAGCTGAAGGTTACCAGATTTGATAAAAAGTTTTTGGAAACTATTTTCAAAAAGGTTTTAAAAAGTAAGTTTTTCAAAAGCAAAGTTTATTTTGAAAAACATAATCCCCAAAAGCCATATATCTGTCTTTCGAATTCTCTATTTTGAATCTGTTCATTTTCTTTTCAGTATGTCTGGGTTACCTGAGATACCCGAGGGCATACCCATACCAAATGGGTTCAGAAGGTATCTGGAGGTTAGGGCCACTGCCGTAGGCCCAGCAGACGTTCCTCCCCTCCTCCTCCTCCCCCTCCCCGCGTTGATACTTTTTTGAAGATATTTAATGACTTTCGGGCAATGGGCGGGAAACCTTTTCATGGATCAAAGACGTTTGTTAAAGCTCGAAATTGGCTCAAGGAGGTGGAAGATTTGTTTGGTATCTTAGAGATGGAAGATGGAAGGAATGTCCAATTAGCTGCTTGGTTAATGAAGGAAGAAGCCTCGTTTTGGTGGGAGGTCACGAATGGAGAGCGTCCGGTAGAGACATGGATGGATTTCAGGCATAGGTTCGAGATGAAATTCCTCTCACAAGCGGAAGAGAATTTATACATGGAGAGGTTCTTAGCATTGAAGCAAGGGAATTCATCAGTGAAGGAGTATGTCAACAAGTTCAATCAGTTTGCGAGATTCGGCTTAGACTTAGTGAACACACCTGAGAAGAAGGCCCTGAGATTCGTTAAAGGTCTGAATGAGCCGCTACATGGGTTGGCTATGACCCACATTCCTATAGGGGCTACCTTCAAGAAATTGGTTGACATGGCATTAATGCATGAAGAGGAAGCTAAAATTGAGAAGAAAAAGGAAAAGCTCGAAGGACCACAGAACAAGAAAGCATGGCCCAAAAAAGAAACACAAAAGAAGGACGAAAAGTCTGAAGATAAGAAGGAGAAAAAGTGCTTTACTTGTGGAAGCCTGACTCATCTAAACAAGGATTGCAGAAAGAGGAAGGGTGCTTGCTTCAACTGTGGAGAAATAGGACACTTCACTAGAGACCGCCCGAAGAAATGTGGGCAAGGGCAGAGGGTAGAAACTACTTCTGGAGGGAAGGCGAATGCTCATGTGGCTGGTAGACAGGGTAGAGATAGGAAAATTTCTGTAGAACGTTTAATTTCCTTATCTGATTATTGAGATAAAAATCTTTTTGATTCTGGCATTTTGATTCTATAATTGAGACTCTGCACTTTAATACTAGTTTCGTTTCTGATCCCACTATGGTCTCAAACCCCATAAGGATTACGACTCATCTATTTGTAGTTGGGATTTGAGGGTATCTGTGTTAGGCGTTAAGTTGAATATGACGCATACATTCTAGTTTTGTGGGATATGATGGGGTTTTATCTCTCTTAGTTTCCTAAGAATCATTTGATTATCTAATCTGTACCAGTAGTCTGTAAGTATCTGAATATTTCTGAAAAGTTTTGGTTTTTACTCGAAGCATGAAGTAGATTTCTAGTTTTGATATTGTTTAATAGGAGTAATTCTCTAGGGTCAATCTGATGTTGATTTCGGTCTTCGGGGTTGATACTTAGGGATTTATTCTCTTAACCGATGTCTAAGGGGAACAAAACCTTTGTACTTGCTTTTATCACTGGGCTGTATCCTATTAATCGATTCTTCGACCTTTTTGAAGAAACTAATAGGTGTAAACATGTGTTTGAGACATATTATGCTTGATGGTTTCAAGTGGATGCAAGTGTTTGCTAGTGGTTGCTCGTGGATGGATATACACAAACTAGGCAATAGATCGGCTCAAAAACACTCTCATACTGCATATGAACATGTGTGCATTTTTCGATTTTTGTGGATGCAAAATGATTGACTCGTCATATGATGTTGCATTTGGATGAATGGTTATGCACTAATATATAAATGATGTGTATCAAATAGGATTTCTTGCATACATAATTGGACTCATGGCACTAACATAATTCGCATCGAGGAGGTCAACTGAATTAGTAGATCGCCTGATCATTGCATTAGATAAGAGACATATAAACACACTTTTGCTTATGTTCATACAACATTAGAAGTTTTCTAAGGACAATGGATGCTTGTAGATGATGGTTGAGTAGATGAGTGATTGGATGGTAGGACACATTCTTCTTGACTTAAAGAATTCGGGGACGAAATCCTTTAAGGAGGGGAGAATGTAACACCCCGTATTTTCTAAGAACATAACGTAACAAAACAAAGTATAATTAATTTTTTAAGGAAGAATTAAGAGGAACGGTTTTCGCCATTGCGTTCATCTTGGAATTCTGCTAGAGATAGAGTCCGAGTTTGCGTAAATCGGACTCTGTATGAAGAAGTTATGACACTTAGAAGTTTCAGGAATTTAAAATAAAAACCAGCCCGAATTCAAATTCAAAGTTTCAGAATTCAAATCACACACCCGGGCTGGGTGGGAAAGTTCCCACCTAGGATCCAGGTCGACCAGGTGGTCGACCTGGGTAGAACAGGTCGACCATGGGGTCGACCAAGGCGTCGACCCCCCTTTTCTAGATCCGAGGACAGACCCATTTTTCTGCATTTAGACGCCCGTTATGACCAGATTCATTGCTCCTAAGCTATTTAAACACCCCCAAACCTCACTTTCTCTCCACACAACTTTATTTCGCCTATACTCTGCCCTAATTCATATTAAAATAAATCAATGGCGTCGCTACTCTGCTGAAACCTAAGCTATAACTAGTGCTTCTTCTTCTTCCAATCTGAATAGGATTAAAAGATATCAAATCAATGCCTACATCAACGGAAAGCTAAATCAACAAAAGAAAATCAGATCCAAGAATTGTTCTTCTCTTTCTGAAACCATGAATTGTGAGTATAGTTATTTTCAGATATGAAATTTAATCTTGACATGGTTATAAAGCTGAATTGGAGATTATGCATATTCTTGTTTATCATATCCGTTTTTCTGTGTAGATCTATCTTATTATTGTAACTATTCTGTATCTCTTCCTTCTTTCTATCCTATAGCCAGGATACCACGAGCCTGGGCCAAATCTCATAAGAGATTGACTCACGAAGGCTAAATTTGAGGAAAATTATGAATGATGCATAATTGGATATGACTGATTTAAGAAAATGGCATATGTTGTAATTTAAGATCTAGATCTAAGCAGACTATATATAACGGTTTATGATGTGGAAGAAGGAGAATTATTATATGACAACATATGACTTGTAATTTGGGAACATAATGCACGTTATAATCCAAGATCTGATTTTGAGGACATAATATATGTTGTAATTTAAAATCTAGATTTGGGGGCATATTTTATATGACGATCTATGACTTGGAAGAAAAAGGGTATATGATTTAGGCGTAAAAGATCTATATTAAAATAGGATAACTATTAATTGTAAATACGCCTAAATGGGGATTTTGGATATTTGACATACGCTGAAAACCAAAGGCTATAATTTGGCATAATTCATATTGTATATCATGATTTGGGGTTTTTGAAGTGTACTATGTAAATTTAACTAGAAATTTGGGGCATATGTTATAATGTGAATTATGACCATAATTTAGGCACATAAAATTAGGCTTAATTTTATAATTAAGCGAGGTATGTCAATGGAATTTTAAGGGGTGATTAAATCTTTTAAATTGCCTAGTCTGCTAAATCTGTTGAAACAGAATATGGTAATTTGGGTATGAAAATCTACAGGCTCGATCTAATATTGAGCAAAACATGTTAATAGAACTTCGGATAATCTGCTGTAACTTGTAAAGAAGTTTATTTGTTGAATTGGCATAATTAGTCTGATATCAGCATAATCTGTGAATGAATACTTTAGCTAAAATAAGAATGCTAAGACACGATGTTAGACTCTGTTTGCAGTAGAAGCCGGCCCGGACCCAATCGGCTTAACCAGCAACTGCAAACTGTCAGTCTAATGTGAGAGGTCATGGGCATAAAGATGCTTAGACACGAGGTTAGGTCTGGCTTGTGGCAGAAGTCTACCCGGAACTGCCCGGCACATCCAGCGGCCACAAGCTACCGACCTAATGTGAGAGGTCTATGCATTAATATTTAATTAATGCAAATCTAAGATAAATATGATGCCTAAGACGTATTGGGTAGATAAGGTTAAATCAACTGGACCGAAGAATCTAATAAAACCATTTGAAAATCTGTAGACCCAATACAAGGTTCGGTGAAACAATCTGTAAGTCTGTTAATCTGTATATCTAATCGTTAGTCTGAAAAGTTGTTAATCTGTATATCTGATCTTTTAGTCTTAAAACTTATTAACTTGTATGTCTGATCTGAGATCTAGTTAATCTGAACTTTGTACATCTGAAATCTATAATCAAGTTAATCTGAAATCTGTTAGTCTGGAGACACAAGGTTAGGAGGGGTAATTACTTGTGTCATCTGTTGTTTGGGTCCCATATTAGGCAGTAACCCTTTGTGGTATCAAAAACTATGACCCAACACTAGTTAGGGGTCCAGGGCAAGCTTACTGAACTAATTGTAAGAGGTTCACTCTGATAATGGCGAGGGGTGCTGATGGCGCATTCAAACCGGGTCATGTGCATGAATGGATCCGGTCTTCTCTGAGGATGTAAGACACCGTGACATCTGTAAATAGGTTTGTGTCTATAGGTTTCCACTTTAGGAAGTGATACACCCTTGGGTCGGCACAAGGTATTTATGTATTAGGGAGCCGATCGCTTGGGGTAGAATTTAGGGTACACTTAGTTTCATCTGTTTCTGTTAGGGTATCGTCTGTTTCTATTAGGGTGGTAACACCTGTTTGTTTCTGTGTGGTACCGTCTATTGGGGGTGGTAAAGGCTCATTGCTAGTGTACACCTAATTCTAACATTTTTTTTCTGTAGGGAATATTCTATTATCGTCCGTATCTGTTCGGGTGGTAAAGGCCAATTACTAGGATTCTATTTCTGTAACCTTTTGTCTCTATTCGGGTGGTAAAGGCCCATTACTAGCATTCTGTTTCGGTACATCTGTCTCCGTTAGGGTGGTAAAGACCCATTACTAACATCGTGTTTCTGAAGAGATCGTTCTGTTTCCTATTTAGATATTAGGACAACACCTAATTCTGCTATACTAGTATTAGTGCGGAGAAGTGAAAACCAAGTAAGAAGCTTAGTTATCCTATATCATTCTGACTCTTATGTTAACCTGCTACTCTTGTTATGGTTATCTCTCATCCAGTTTTATTTACATGTCCTGATACTGTTATTTGTTTATATGCTGAAAGTCACTGGACTCACTAGACTTATGTCTTACTAGTTTGTTTCACGTCTTTTCTTCTGTTCCCCCCCAGGTTCTCAGGGTGGAAACATAGGAGCTTGATTCAGGTTCCATCAGCTTGAAGTGCTAGAAGTGCTTGAAATATTGCATGGCTTTGATTCTACCTATTTATGGCATTCTCTGTTGGGGATTATTCCTTTAAAATTATACATTCTGACGGATTTTGTATAAGACTGATATTTGTGTACTTGGGTTTTGGTATTGTGATGTAACCAAACTTATTTATGTTTATGCTGTAAAAAATTTATAAATTTTTCAAGTACTACTTTACATGTTTGTCTTGTAAATTTCTGTTCTGTTTACTTATAACGTTCCACTGAAGTTAAGGCATTCCCTTTGTGAGTGACCTTAACGGAAGTGGGGTGTTACATTATGATAACCCAAAATATTTTTGATATCAAATCCAGTGATATTATAATATTGTCTACATCAAATAAATAGAATCTAGCGGAATGCTTACATCTCGCGATCCATATACAATATATAACCAAAAACCGCAGGGCGCTTATTGGAGATTGGATTTCCAACATGACAAGGTATGGAACCACCTTCCGATAGTGTATCTCTAGAGGGGAATACACAGGGTTCAACAAGAACATCTTGCAACCCGGACCACACATGACCGACCACACATTTCGCTTGAGTGTATCGAATATATATCACAACTGGTTGGGATCAGCGACCGTTTCCCGAATGGGACAGAATCGAATAGAATAAGGAATTAAATGAATTTCTCTAGATAGGTGATAATACAACCTAATGGGAGCTACCCACATAGCCATGTTGCCTGCCTGATTTTTGTCATTTCCCGGCTGTTGAGGCCTGAGGCTACGATTACTTTCCATTCATTGATAGCACAATCACTTTGAATGCCACATTGTCAGATCCGTTAATCACTAATTGATTTGCACAAATATATTCTGGATATTATGCTAAGAGAATAAATTCTCCGCCACTATATATATTTATACAGACCAACATATGTGATCATTGGAAATACTTTGCCAGACATTCGTCCATTTATGTTCGTTCCAGGACTGAACGAAACCGAAGGCACAATTTCTATTAATAGAAAAATTCCTTCACTTTACTCTGTCTTCGATTATCTTCATATAATCTGATTCGCAACGCTACTGCCAATACGGAGTGGTTCTCGGATAATAATCCAACCGGTCTCTCCATATTGACAATGATATTGGCAAATACTTTGATAGTCGGTTTTTAACTATCGAAGAACAACAAACATTCATTCAAAGCATCAAACAATCACCGGTCCCCTTTCAATTAATATTTCATTCATTAGTTAAATCACTACTCCATTTCCTTATCAATATTTGTTAACCAAATATTTTCAATAATCATCTTGGCCTCTTACGCTATTTGGAAAACATTTCCATATCTCGCCTTCTTTTATTTTCTACACTTATAAAATATTTTTTATTTATAATTGGAGAACATTCCAATTACTTATCTCTTTCTCGACCATTCATTTAAATATTTATTGTTATATTTCCAAAATTCCACTTACTTGGGTAAAAATGAATGTGGTGTAAACCATCGTTACAACAACCCAAAGTACTGCATTCACTAATTCTTATTCATACATTTCTCTTCGAGACTGGATCTTGCTATTTATTGGTTAAAAATGAAATCAATCAAGTTGGGGTATAATTACCTCTCAGACCTTGACTGAATAACATCTTTAACTTCAAAATTGACAAGACCACTTATCTAAAATCATCAACACCATAAAAACCACTTATTCATTTTTAAAACGTGTGTATATATATATTTCTCTTTCTTTTACTAGATTTTCGATTTCCTTTTTGTTTATAATATTCTATTTTTAAGTTTGTTTCCTTATCGGATTCTATATATATTGATATATAGACTTCTAATTATCAAATTGTCTTAAAAATATTCTAACTCATTAAATTTCTGGAAAATTTCGCCATAACCTCCTTTGTACCGGTCAATAGTTCAAACCTCAACTCGCCTCTCTAGGCCCTTTCAATTCAAAAAGAAAATCAAAAAGCCAATTGGCCTGTCGATTAGGTGCATAAAACCTCATATGGAATTTAAACGTGTACCTTTTGGTCGCGCATTTCAATTTATAGCTCTTCATATACTTCATTCCAAACCTGTTTAACACACATCCAAATATTCCCATTTGGTTTCAACTCAATCCATTCGTCTTAACCTAATTCGCTAATTTATTTTCTAATTTGCTATTATGCCTATTCCACTTCTTTGTTCGAACATAAAATGTTCAAATAAAATATTACTTGCTTATAAACAAATTGAATTCCATTTTCAATTCAACTTTTTGATTTCGATTATGAATTTCCAAATCGAATTCACTTATTCAAAGCCCAATTTCAATTTAAAATCTCATTAACTAATTATTATTCAAATTAGTTAATTCTATTCAATAATTTAAAAATCAGATTTTTGTTTCAGAAAAATCAATACATTACTTTACTTCAGTTCAGATATATTTTTCCACTCAAGTCTGGATTTTTCTTATGTAAATCTAAGTTTTATTTGCCTAAATTCCTTATATTTAATTAAATAACTCGTTATGGTTTTACAATGGTTATAGTGCTGTTTTTCTGAAAATTTGATTTTGACATAACTCAAAATCTATTCGACGAAATCCAGATATTTCCCTTCCATTAGAAAACTATTATCTAATTGGTCCTGGCGGTTCTTCAAAGAATTCCGTATTAAATTGAGTTCTATATACTCAATTGAAGTTCGAAACGCCAATTTACAAAATGCCATGCTGTGGCGAGTTCGGTTTAATTATATTTAGTATATAAACATTTTAAACTTCGTATGATTTAAATTTCAACTCCATTCTAATATATATTTTAATATATATAAATCCAGTTCTCAAATTCAACTTAACATTTTCGATTAATCTCTAATCGACGATTTTTCATTACTCAGTTATAAATTTATTTATAACTCAATTTTCTATACTGAACTCCAATTCCCTTTGAAAAAATTGTTTTATAAAATTCAAAATAATCTAATTTCAATTATAAACCCATTGGTTTTTTATTAATTCAATTTATATCCCAAACTCTGGAATATAATTAATAATTCCATTTTCAAAATGTTTTCCAATTTCACATTTTAAATTCTTACTTGAATATAAACATCAAAATTTATCTAATGATAATTTATTTCACTAGATTTATAACATCGTTTGTAAATCCAACTTCCTTGTTTTATAAATTAAAATAAGTTTTCCATTTCAAATTCCACTTGAAATCCAATTCCTATTCTGGAATATTTTATTGATTTTACTAATGTATATAAACAGTGAATCTATTTCTATATTTAAATTTAATCTTTTATGTAATATAATCCTAATATATTTCTAGAAATATTTATCAAAATAAATTCAATCTAATCGAATTCACGTCATAAATCCATATGGATTTATTTTAATCTAATTTATATTCTGAATATCAGAATAAATTTCCTAGTTTCCCTTTTTAACACAATTCCCAATCCTCGTTTTAAATTCCCATTTGAATTTAAATATTTAAATTACCCAATGAAAATTTTCCGCCTTTCTCCTTTGAAAAAAATAAATGTCCCTTTTTTTAAAAAAAAAACACACTTGTACTTACATTTCTCAAATTATCTAAATAATAATTTTTCCCAATTCATTTATAAAAATGTTTATAAATTCAACTTCAATTCCCTGCATTATTTAATTTATAAACATTGTTTATAAATTTCTTAACCCATTCCAATTTCAAAATCTATTTTAGAAAAATAAATTTCCTTTTTAAATTTAAAATTCCCTTTCACGATACTTTTATATATCTTCAGGCCCAGTGATATTTAAACACCCCAAAACACCCAATCATTCATCACGAGTTTTCTAACACATCATATATGATAACATATATGAAACAAACAATGATATTTTTGAGGAACCCAATTGGATCCCTCCAACCTATTTTCCTACATCCACAGACGTTAGTCAACATAAATAATACCCATCCTGCTTCGAGGTAGGATATATATCGCGGTATAAAAGGTCATCCACTATCATAGTGTGCGGCGTATAGGGTCATCTGCTAATAATACTGTGGGCATCCGCTAATGGTACCGCGGGAACTATCCAATCACCAATATATATATATATATATATAATAACCAAAAACACCAAGCCTAAATAACTAATGTATTTATAATATAGCCATAATAATGCATCCAAACAACCAACAAGCAATTATTTTAATGAATAAAATAATTCTAAATAAAAATATGAGTGAGATTTACTCACCTATTATTTTTCTTGTGCGACTTATTCTGAATATACAATCCAAAGCGGCTCCAAAACCAACTCTGATTTGTCTCTTTCGCAGCTACGATACCCTAACGACTTAATTTGGTCGATTTAACCCTGCAAATTTTATTCATTCCCTTTATTAAATTCATGATTAATATATGTAATTAATAATGTAACTGCGAATTGATTTTAAATAACGAAAACTACAAATTAATTATTTACCTTAAATAATTATATACCTTATTGCTATTGCTCAAGCATCCTGCAGACTATTGCCTTTCCTTCATCAATAACCTACTGCCATACAGCCCACTTAACTCCATCATCACTGATATGCCATTATCAAACACTGCTCCTATTATTTCCACCCAAAAATCCTGACTTGAACTCCAGAACAACAAAAAGCCAACTATACTTCAACCCCGATCACCTGCTCCACATTTTCCCACTGTTGCACCTCCCTCCTTTCTGTACAAAATCTCGCGATAGTGTTTTCTCTGAAATCTGTCAGTTTCCATCACGCTAATCCCCTCTTCAATGCCATCGCAACCCATCTCCGCCTCTATAGTGATTACTCGATGTCAACGATGTCTTGACATCGAAGTACCCATGCAAAACAAGGCGACTTCGTCATCCTCAATTCCATCGCGCTACCAAACCTTGCGCTGCCATAGCAGACTCACTATAGTTTCTGAAGCCAGTCCCCACTTGTGTATCGCAGCATCGACAAGCACCCTAAACCACTGTCGCGCAATCCTAGATCCACGATACACAACTCGCAAACGTCTCCAGGCTTGAATCGAGCTTTAGACAAACTTTAATTTCCAAATCGCAATACCTAATTTTGATTTCGACTTGATTTCTCTTCTTCTCTTTTTATTCGTTCGGTTTGATTTGAGGAATTGGAAAAGAGGGGCACGACTTCGAACAGAGAGGAGGCTTCGACGGTTTATACACATAAGATGGGTGTGCGATTTTTAAAGTAAAGTGATGCTCCATTTTTTCACTTTCGATTTTCTAAGAAACTGAAATCAGAAACGATAGAAGAGGGAATTTGCGTATATAAAGATGAAGATACTTCAACACTAAGGAATATGCCTGCGTATATTACAGGGTACCTATTGTAAATTAGGGTAGGCTAATTAATTCGATTTCATTTTGATTTGACTTCGATTTGATCTCGTATTTAATACGATTCGATATAAAGCGATTTTTATTCTTTTTAAATGGATATCGATTTGATTTCGAACCTATCCACAATCAAATATCTCGGGGTCCATTGATTTAAATCATGAACCGCTATTCTCGCGTACTGACCGACATTTCAATGTAATAACCCAATTCTGAACTCAACAGTAAATATTCTGAAATTTAACTTCAACACACATTCCATATTAAATTAAAAATTTAAATTTGAAAGTCACAAATTCTTTGATAATAAATTATTATTTATTATCGTACATAACAAATAAAATTCCTACTTATCATTTGAATCATTTTGATTCAGTTTTTTAACTTCGATTTCAATTATATTTCGAATTCCAATAATTCGATATGTTCTAAATAAAATTATATTCAATTATTAAATCGATAACTCAATATAAATTTAATATATACCATCAACTAAATATTAAAACAAATATTAATATTTAAAATTAACAGACCAAAAATCCGGGTCGCTATAGTTTAGTAATTGTAACGACCCGGAAAATTTGAACCAATTAATTTTTTTTAAATTGGCTAAAATAGTGGATTTTAAATATTTAAAATAAATATTTTAAATAATAGCGATGAAAAGTAAGTTTGAATCGACATTTGAAAACGAATATAATTAATTCTAATTATAAACAAGGCCTGAAATGGCGCTGCAGTTTCAAAAATTGAATTCAAATTTTGTCAGACTGTACCGGGTGCAAAACAAAACGGATTTGAGTGAAACCAAAATATTTAAATCTGTTAGTGAATACCTTTCTAACAAATCTGAAAAATCGAAGTTTCATAGCGGAAAGGAAATGTTATGACCAGATGAATTTTCAAAAAGGTCGCTATGGAATTTATATAGCCCGTGAAATTGGCCATTTTGCATACGACCTCGGAATTCGACGAAACCATTTTTGTTGAATCCGGGATGTGAAGTTATTGCTAGGTTTCAAATTTCATAATTTTTGAAGCTAGTATGTGAGCGTGGCAAAGGAAAACGTGTTTTGGTCAATTACAGTTAAAATGGATTGACCAGAAAAGGGCCATTTTACAAACGGTCTCAGAATTCGACGAAACTAGTTTTGTTGGGACCGTATCGTCAAGACATAGCTAGATTTTTTCTGTAATTTTTCGAATCATTATGTGGCCCCAGAAAATTGAAATGTATGTTCAAATTAAATATTGAATGTTTATATTTTAATTTGAATAGAAACTGACTGAAACATTCGAATGGGCCTTCGAAACATATCCCATTGTGTTCGGAATGGGGGTAAAATGCTAAGGACGATAGTCGTTGGGTCTGGATTGGGGTTCGTCTGTGAAAGGGGGTATTTTCGGAATTTAAAAATATATAAATTAAAGAAAAAATTTCATTGGGCCAACTCAGCCTCTCTCTCCCCGTAACCCTCGTTCGAATGGCGGCCTATCTTCTTCCCTTCTCTCCTCCTTTCCTCCTCCCACACGCACCAAAACATCATGCCCTTTTGACATTTTCTAAAGAGCTCGCTTTCCTCTTTCAATCAACACCAGTCTCGCCCCTTCTAGTTTCGTATCCCTCGAGAATCGCCCTCCTGAAGTTCCGTCGTTCAAGCCCCAATTCCTCCATCGATTTGCGTGCGAGTTCGCCATCAAGGGGTGTCACAGGAGCGCCGTTCCAAGCCATTTCAGGTGGTGCCACCCGATCGCCTTCTCGCTTCACGGATTTGCCGAAAACCTTAAACCTAGTTTTGAACATCCAGTGAGGTAATCGGCTGTGTATATTTTAAATCAATTTTAACACTTTTAAAGTGTTGCAAACTTTGAAAAATCGTATCTTTATCATACGATGACGAAATTCGATGAAACAGGAAACATCGTGACCACGTGGACGTCTGCTACATTTTAGAAGAGGCCGCATATTTTTCTGAACTTTCTGCTATTTTTGGTGGAGTGGAACCCAAAGTGAGATTTCTAATTTATAAACAATATAGGAAACGACGATGTATAAATTATATAGTCGATGTATGGGTTATATAAGCGTTGTACACCTCTTGTATAAGCGTTGTATAAGTTGTACGTTCGATGCATAAGTTATATATGTGTTGTAAAAATTATATATGTGTTGAAATAGAAGTGAAATGCTATATATATATATATATATATATATATATATATATGCCCCTCGTCCACAAACCATGGACGATATTTATTGGTTGTGATTGGTGTGAAAATTGATTGATAGCGAATGGTTGATTGGAATTGTTTGTGGTTGATATTGATTGATTATGGTTGAAAAATACCCGTTTATGGTTGAGAAATATTTGGTTGAAACCACATAGGATTAGTTTGTGGAAATGAAATAAATATACATGCCGCACACGTGCGAACTAGATGCATGATTCCCCATTGTCAATAGCTGCGAGTCTTTAAGGTAGAGCGAGGAACCGTACTAGGGACGGTCCCAGTTTTAACTACCCTGCCGTTATGCTGCCGAAATTTTGAATAATATTCAGGTGTTAGAATTATTTTCCTGTGTTGAAATTATATTCGTCTATTGAATAGAAAACCTTCATGTGTTGAATAGAAATTCATTCGTTGAATCATATTCATGTGTTGAATGGTATTCATGTTTTAAATATAAAAATCACATTTTTATCGATATATACAAACTATAGAAAACCTTCATGTGTTGAATCGATATTCATTCATTGAATTGAAATTCATGTGTTGAATGGTATTCGTGTTTTAAATATAAAAATCACCTTTTTATCTATTTATATAAACTATAGAAAACCTTCATGTGTTGAATCGAAATTCATTCGTTGAATTGAAATTCATATGTTGAATGATATTCATATTTTGAAAGAAATTGTTTTATAATAAAAATCCATTTTTTATCATCGATATGAACTATATAAAATAATCTTGTTTTGAAATAAATTGTTTTATAATAAAAATCCTATTTTTATCACCTATATTAACTATATAAAATAGTCGAGTTTTGAAATAAATTGTTTTACATTAAAAATCACATTTTTATTATAGTGAAGTGTTGAAATAGAAGACAGTTAGATAGACATATCATTTTTATCAAATGTATGAAAAGAATATAGTTTTGAAATCGAAGAACCGATATATATAAATAATTAGAATTGAAATATATCGAATAACGAAGCTGCAGTTCGTATTTTGAAACAGTGATTTCAAACGATTAGTGCGGGAGATCCGACCATCGGATTTTCCCGAAACCGCAACCGTTGGGTTCGCTTTGGAAATATCTTTCCAACGGAACCAACTTTGTAAAAATCCAACGATTGGATTGTCTGGAATGTTTAATTCAAATCTGAAGAAAAACAGCACCAGAATCGATTATATTTATATATATATAAATATAATTATATTAAATCGAATAACGACGCTGCAGTTCGTATTTTGAAATCGAAACTTCAAACGATTATACGGGGAGATCCGACCGTCGGATTTTCCCGAAACTGGAACCGTTGGATTCGTTTTGAAAAGATCTTTCTAATGATGTGAATTTTGTGAAGAGCCAACGGTTAGTTTTCAGATATGTGTAAATCAAATCTGAAGAAAAATAGCGCCACGGCCGCGTTATGGCCCGAATCGTCATTTGAATAAATTAGCTATTTTAAAATAAATAGAAATAGCGATAAATCGTTATAAAATATTATAAATGATATGGATGTGAAATTTAGAAATTAACTGAAGGTTAGCTAAGTCGAATGGTTTCCTGGATTTTGATCTGATGTTGGTTTCGGCCTTCGGGGTTAATATTTGGGAAATCGTTCTCTTACTGATTGACGGTTAGTGACTAATGAATTGAAATGATGCGTAGTAGTGTTTGTATAGCACTTGTTTATTATATACGCGAGTTGCTCAGAAAGATCGGGTTTATCCCATTCTGAATAACTGAATCGACGATAAGAAATCGAAGATGAATACGGTGGTCGAAGACCGGAGATCTTCACCTCGTTTGGATGATAACCGAGGTCCTGATTGGGAGGCATCCCGAAATATGGATAATGAGTGGTGATCGTCCAAATGTACGTGGTGATCGATGGGTTTGCGAGGTATATAGTGCCTCCGGTTTTGTTCAGACCCAGAACAGACTTGCAAATGGACAGTGTGTCTGACATTGGAATTTATTCTGTGTGATTGATAGCTATCAGTTTCACAGTGTGAATTGCCTGTGTGGCATGCTAAGATGTAGTGATCAGGGCTTATGTTGAAAAGCAAAGTCTTGTGGTGATGATCAAAGCCCGTCTGTGTGGCGTAGCTTTGCGTATAACGCAAATTCGCGAGCCTCACACCCCGGTATGAACCAGAAACGGGAGAGGACATCAGGGAGGGCCTGTGTTTCTTCCTAGCTAGAAGTGGCGTCAGTGGTTTTACACGCCCTGACGAGTTTGACTTAGGTGGTTGTTACTGTTGCAAGGCGCCTCGGTTAGATCGGAAGATCCGGGTCCGATGGAGTCATTCTTGGCTCGTTTACGCCCCAAAGGGCGGGGAAACGCAGTGTCCAGGAATTTTAATCCACATTGGTAGACCGGCCCTGACGATCCAAGGGTCACTCGAGCTCTGATCCTGAGACTCGGGCTAGGCAGTCTCGAAGTTGGTAAGGACTATCTTTTGCCTTGGTTCATGACGGAAATCCAATTTCCAAATACGTGACTGTGCAGTTTTGATTGTATACCTATATATGGCGACATAGTGGTATGGGGCATTAATGTCATCTATGATTGATAGTTATGATTGAAATTGTTTTTTTGAAACATATAAACACTAGTAATAATATCAAACGCTTTTGTTTTATTCGTATCGAGCATATTTTGGCCGTTATAAGGTAAAAACTCTATCCTTCGGTTTGCGTTGCATTGTGTGATGGGACAAAGTCTTATAATGGCTTCATTTTTATAAAAAGCAATGCGATGTTTAAAAGAATGAATTGTTTTAAAGCACTGGAAATCCAATGGAGTAAACCCATTCCACGAAAGTGGCGTGGTCCTGTGATTAGCCATATTTTAAATGTGTTGAGTAGATTTCTCATACCAGTCCCATGACTGACTCGTAGTTTGTTTCACTTTCAAACTCGGGTGCCCCTTTTTCTACACGGGCAGCCTTGTATTCCGATTTAGCTGGCTCTTTGTGGATAGCTGGAGCTGAAGATTGATTCTATCATTTATCTATTTTATGTTGTTCAGCTCTTATTGTACATATTATGTTTGTTTTCCGCTGTAGACATTTATGTATAGCTAAACTGTATTTGTACTAAGTATGATCCTGTATACTGTGTAACTCTGATGTTTACATTTATCCTGTATATTCTATTGTGCATTATCTGGTGTATTTATTTATTTCTGTTCTGCTATTATTTGTTTATGTGTTATATTCCAAGGATTACCCTCGCCACGATCAGAAGGGGTTTGGGGTCGTCTCAGTAATAACCTTGGCTCTATGTCGTGACTCAATAGAGATGGGGTTTGTAACACCCTGGATTGAGTTGAGTGTATATTATATGTATATATTTGAGAGCACCTATTTGTAACTAAATATAAAATTAATTTTATTATTATGTAAAGAGGGTAAAAGAAATAGTTTTCTCAAATTATTATTATACCAGTAATCAACCAGTTACACCAATGTTGATTTGAATGAAATTCAAATTGGATTATGAAGTTTGAATGATTTAACCAAAAGGAAATTTCAGATATGAAATGATTGTGCATATAAAGGTCAATGAACAAAATTGAGAACCAATAAATTGAACTTATAGGAATGAATTTAAGTTAATGAATTAGAATGAAATACATAGGTACCAATGGATTGCTAAGAAATTGGTTATAAATAATTTTTTTGTCAATTGGGAGGTATATTAAATGGATTGTAATGGATAATCGTAATATTTGAACCTATTTTGTATGATTATGGAGTTAATGAGTCCATTAGAGTTAAGAACAGGTGCTGAGTTACCTTCGAATCTATTCGATTGAATTCTGAAAGTTATGGGAGCCAGTTTGGTTATAACTACGTATTAATTGAGCGAACTCGCTTACTGCTTATCTCTTATTCATAATAATGTTCATATAAGTTATGCATATGCGAAAATTTAATTTTTGATTTATGAATTGGGTTTTTCCATCAATGCGGGTCGATGTATATCTTTTTATCTCTCTTGTATTGCGGAAGTCTCTCCAAATAGGGGTGACTCTACCAAAAAAATTTGAAATAAATTATTACAAAATTTTGTTAACAGAAATGAATTAGTTTTTTTATTAAAACTTATTGGATCTGCTAAAATTAAAGTTCAGAGGGTAGAACGGAAGATTTTAACTAATTGGATTTTTGAAAGCTAATTGGTTAGTAGCATTTTTCGTGTTTAGTAACTTCGATGACGAAATTCTTTTAAGGGGGGAGGAACGCACCGTCCCATATTTTTAATGGCAAGATACTTAATTATTTAAATGTTCATTTGGGAGTTTAAATAACTCAAAATTAATAATTTTGGATATTAATTCAATTTAAATAGTAAAATAATATATTTAATTCAGAAGTAGTTGGAAAAAGTTGGATTAGCAATATAATATGAATTGGGAAAAATAAAAATGATTTAATTTAGTTTAGATTTGAATTATTATATGAAATTTGGTAATTAAACGACGTTTGAACATATAACATATATATTTTTAATTAAAAAGATCCCGCAGTGTTGGAGTAGTTTGTAGTTTTACATTTTGAACTTTAAACGGATATACAAAATCAAATATACGTCAGATTTCTTTGAAAATAAGAATCATCCAGACCTATGGGATGATAATTTTCTAATGACCGAGAAAATTTGAGATTTTACCTTGTAAATTTTGAGTTATGTCCAAATCAAATTTTCAAAAAGTCGCTATGGAAATGTTTTTAAACAATAATGATTTATTTAATATAATAAAAGGATTTTTATATCTATTTAACTTAGAATTCAATACATTGATTTTAAAATCTTAAGTAATTTATTTTTGAAATTATTTATTTTTTTTGAATATATTTGATAATTATAATTTATTATCATTGAATTTTCTTATTGTGAAATGAAGCATATTTTATTGATTTAATATGGAATATAAGAACAAGTGATTTTCAAACGACCTCAGATTTCAATGAAACTAATTTTATAAAATCCGTAATAGTTAATCTTTGCTAGATTTTAATTTTCACATAAATTGGAGTTATTTTGTGACTGTGCGCAATTTAAACACGTATAAATTAACCGTTTGGACTTAAAACAGCGATTTTACTAATGATCTCGAAATTTAATGAAACCAGCTCCGTAGTGTCCGGAATATTAAATTATTGTATTTCTAGTTTCCTTACGATCGGTGTTCATATGGATTCGTATGAATTATAATTGTCAAACGTTGCGCGCTAAAAAAAATTGTTAGTCACTTTCGCAAAAATCAAATCAAAATTTATATAAAAGGGGTCAACCCCTATTTTTTTTATGCCGACCTAAGTTCTGCCACCCTAAAATTTTAAAATCAGTCTCTTCGTTATTGCAGCAAAACATGTGAATATGTTTTCAAACCATGTGGAAAAAATGAGAGAATCCTTATCTATAATCTTAGCACATGCCTTAAACAGAGTTAGACCAAAAAATGGCATTAACACCCAAATGCTATGTGAAAACCTCACAATCACAGATCAATGCAGAAAAAGCAGTAAAAATAAGAAGAGACACACGAGATTTTTATAGTGGTTCGGCTCAAACCAAGCCTACGTCCACTTTATAGTTTCTTAAATCCTAAGAAGCTATTACAATACTGTTTGCTTGCTGTTTATACACGAAATCCTCATGTTTACACTGAAGAGGAGATTAAAGGGAAGATAATACACGATAGCCTCGTGTTGTAGGTTGGAGCTTGGCTTCCTTATTGAGCAATGGCCTTGCGTGAAGTAATGGTGGAAGCCATGATAAGTGAGAGCCAAAAGATCCCCCAAAATGGCCATGCGCTGATGTATTTATAGGAGTAGAGGAGTTATGGGCGGATCGGTTCGGAGGTGCCACGTGGCAAGCGCCGAGGTAATCTCGGAAGTAGTGAAGAAGTGGTCACCAGGTCTTGTGGAGACAGGTGGAGTTCATTCCATGAGAGTAGGAGGCAGTTATAGCAAGAGAATAGGTCAAAGCTGATGCATGGTAGCAGGTCGAAGGGGGTCGGGTTGGTTCGGATCCGATCCGAACTGGAGTTTCCAACCTGAGGGCCTTATGCCCTTGTGAGGATTTGGTGTGAAGCTGGTCGGGTCTGCCTCATCCCGATCCGAACCAGCTCTCCAATCCGGGGAGTGGAAGCACTTCAGTGCAGAATACTTCAGGCGGGTCGGGTCTTCCTTAACGAACCGACCCAGTTCATCCGATCTGAACCGGTTGAGGGTGATGCCTAATTTCCAAATCCAAGTTTCCAGTTCGGCATGCGTTCACAGAAACAGGCATAACTTTCAAACCATAAGTCCATTTTAGCTAAACGAAAGCTTGACTTGAAGCTGATTCAGAGAGCTATAAGAGTTACAGAACTCAGCTCCGTAATTGCTGATTTCGGGCCCAAAAAAGATTAACTTATAGGAGTTTCGGGCATTCTTTGTTTGTGATGCGACTTCAACCAAATCGCTTCTTGTCCTCTGACAATGTTCCCAATACTTGAGCATACTGTTAACTAGAAATTCCCTGTGTGACTGCTCTGACTAAAAAGCGGGTCAACATTTTCCCCCCTAGAACATAGATTGTTGAACGAAGGAAGATGTGTTCTGGGTAATCCAAGAAATCCAAGGCCACGCCGGGCCTGCCAGCTGCAAGTATAATCCATACCTGCGAAGAAAAGAGAGCAAAAAGGTGTGTCAAATCCTGACAAAACTGATTACACTTTTAAGCATAAACCATGCTTGGGCGTTTGTTTGAGCATAAACCATACCCGAGGGACGTTCGAATCATCCTGCCAAAACCTGGCGAGGGACCTAACCTTCCGGGTATAAGCCATACCAGGAAGTTCAAATTGAGCATAAGCCATACTCGAGTTTTATTAAGTTCCTTTGCCAAATCCTGACAAAACAATAAGCCGTTCCAGAGTATAATCCATACTTAAGAATCCTAGTGAGTACAATCCATACTCATGTCGGGATAGAACTATACTTGCCAAAACCTGACAAGACAGTCTGTCCCTAGGCATAATCCATGCTTAGGGGTCCGAGATAAGTATAAGCCATACTTTAATTAAGATTGAGAATCCTACCACAACCTGACAAGGCACTTAAATTCGCCAAACATAATCCATGCTCGGAAAGTCCTTTCTTATTCAATTCAAAATACAAAACCAAAGCAAATCCTGATTGGTTTGTCATCGAGTCCAGAGCACGTTTCGGAGCTAAATCCGAACCCCGAACGTGTGTACTTCGATTTAGCCAATTGGAAAACCTAAAGAAAGAAAAGAGTCATATCTTAAATCCTAAGGAATGCTGAAAATGCAGAGTGGTCCAATCCAGATCAGTTGATGATGAGCCCACGAGAGCTCGATCCAGGATCATTCCCTCTCCGGGGAGCAGGTAGAGGTAGCGTAGGCGCAGGCGCTGGTTGTTGTTTCACATACTCGGGTAGCACTCCACGTCTGACCCATTCCTCAATCAGATCTCTAAGATGCATGCAGTCATTTGTGTCATCACCGTCCATATCATGAAATATGCAGTATTTTCCAGAATCGCGTTCCCTTTGCGATGGCTCCCTCCTGGGAGGCTTTGGATAAGAGATATCACCATTTATGTTCACGTAGATGTCGGTTAGTGTCAAATTGAGCTCTGTGTACTTTTCATATCTAGGCCCTCTCCGGGGATGAGCGTTGCGGTCATTCTTGACAGCAACTTTCCCTTTGCCTTTTCCAGAATCAGACAGTTCTCCATCTCTGAGCATGTTGACATCGAGAATTTTCTTTTCAGACATTGCGTCTTCTTCACGTAGAAATCTGATTCAAGGTAGAATCGCTTAGATTCCGTGGTGGGTCCCGGTACAAGGATTTTTTGAACTCCGAGTTATCCAGAACGCCAGATACTGCTGCCATCAGTACAATCGATTGTTCAGGGCGGTTAACTGATGCTGCTGCCACGTTGAATCTTTATAGAAATGAGCGCAGAGTTTCTCTGGGCCCCTGTTTAATTGTAGTGAGTGACATTACATTCTTGGGTCGAGCGTTGTGGACCCGAAACTGTTCAATAAAGCGAGCGACCAACATGTTCCAGCTGTTGATCGATTCAGATTCCATCTTCCGAATCCACATAGCAACTATGTCGGTTAAGAAGAGAGGGAAGCATTTTGCCATGACGTTTTCCGAAGCTGATTGAACTTCCATATGCCATTTGTATCGCATCAGATGCATGGTAGGATCCGTTCTGCCGTTGTAGGGCTCCAGTTGTGGAAGTTTGAAATCTGGGGGATTGCGAGAATTCATGATTTCTTATGTGAATGGATTATGGTTGACATCGTCCATGTCATTCAGATAGGTGCGGCCTCTCGAGAGGTGTTCAATGAGGTTGCCGAACCGGTCTCCTTCAAAGAGCTGTTGCAAACTGCCAAGATCAGAGCTGGTGTCCCCATTGTTGAGTCCAGAAGAGTGTGCAAGTGTATCGAGAGCTTGGAAGGCTATCTGATTCGGTTCGAAGGTGCCCCCATATTGTAGGTCGTGGAGGTCGAACCTGTTCGGTTCGTGGGGCCCGATCCGAACCGATGCTTGGTTTCCATTCCGAGCTTCTTCGTGCTGCTGCACTCGCATAGGTTCTATCCGAATCGGAGCGGACGTGGGTCGTGCTCGACCCGTGCCATGATTTCCAGAGGAGAAGCTGCTGCCCCCGAGCTCAGGTAATGCTGCGGTTTGGATCAGATCCGATCCGACCCGATGTGGATTTCCCCTTGTTTCCACCTGAACTGAGTTCTGATTTGCTGCGATGTGCTCGGGTTGGATAAGGACCGATCCGTTCCGGTTCGCTTCAGTTGCTCGAGCTGTTTCCATGTTATTTCCAGCAAGTTGTGCGTTGCCACTCGGCCTGCCTTCCATCTGAGCGAAGAATTGGTCGATCATCTCCTGTTGTTTGCGGAGGAGATCATCTTGCCTTGCCATCTGGATTCTCAATTCAGCGAGAACGCCATCCATTTCGTCTCTGGTTAAGTATGCTGATAGACCACCATGAGAGGAAGTCTTCTGGCACGCCTCATTCCTTGCACCTTCAGTGCCAACGTCCTCAGCATGGGAAAAGGTTCCGTCTTTCTTTTGTTTGACCATTGATCCAAAAGCCAAATAATCCAAGCAGAAGTTGAAGTTGTCGTGTGCCCCCCTTCCTGGCGCGCCAAAAATGTTAGACCAAAAAATGGCACTAACACCCAAATGCTATGTGAAAACCTCACAATCACAGATCAATGCAGAAAAAGCAGTAAAAATAAGAGGAAACACACGAGATTTTTATAATGGTTCGGCTCAAACCAAGCCTACGTCCACGTTATAGTTTCTGAAATCCTAAGAAGCTATTACAATACTGTTTGCTTGCTGTTTATACACGAAATCCTCGTGTTTACATTGAAGAGGAGATTAAAGGAAAGATTATACACGATTGCCTCGTGTTGTAGTGTGGAACTTGGCTTCCTTATTGAGCAATGGCCTTGGGTGAAGTAATTGTGGAAGCCATGATGAGTGAGAGCCAAAAGAACCCCCTAAAATGGCCATGCAATGGTATATTTATAGGCGTAGAGTAGCTCTGGGCGGATCGATTCGGAGGTGCCACGTGGCAAGCGCCGAGGTGATCTCGGAAGTAGTGGAGAAGTGGTCACCAGGTCGTGTGGAGATAGGTGGAGTTCATTCCATGAGAGTAGGAGGCAGTTATACAAGAGAATAGATCAAAGCTGATGCGTGGTAGCAGGTCGAAGGGGGTCGGGTTGGTTCGGATCCGATCCGAACCGGAGTTTCCAACCTCAGGGCCTTATGCCCTTGTGAGGATTTGGTGTGAAGCGGGTCGGGTCTGCCTCATCCCAATCCGAACAGGGTCTCCAATCCGAGGAGTAGAAGCATTTCAGTGCGGAATACTTCAGGCGGGTCGGGTCTTCCTTACCGAACTGACCCAGTTCATCTGATCCGAACCGGTTTAGGGTGATGCCAAATTTCCAAATCCAAGTTTCGGTTCTGCATGCGTTCAAGGAACGGGCATAACTTTCAAACCGTAAGTCAGTTTTAGCTAAACGGAAGCTCGACTTGAAGCTGATTCAGAGAGCTACAAGATATACAGAGCTCAGCTCCGTAAATGCTGATTTTGGGCCCAAAAGAGATTGTCTGATAGGAGTTTTGGGAACTCTTTGTTTGTGATGTGACTTCAACCAAATCGCTTCCTGTCTTCTGACAATGTTCCCAATACTTTAGCATATTGTTAACTATAAATTCCCTGTGTGACTGCTTTGACTAAAAAGCGGGTCAACAAACAGTGAAACCTTAGGCTAAATAATAAAATACCTTCTTGGGCCTTCTTCATTTTATTTGAGCATAGAATTTCTTTTATCTTCCCATTCTCAAACACAGTAAATAAAAATTAAAGCCACTGATCCTTCAATATTTTCTAAAATCATATATAAAAGAATATCGAATGTGCATAGATTTGTTGAAATCTTAGCATCAAAAGTTTTATCCCCATATCATTTTTATAGGTCTCGGTCGTATTTTCTTGGGGTTCGTGTTTGCATAGCCGACAAGGGTTGGTTTTTTTTGGAAGTAGGTGATGCCGGAGTTCGAAAGGGAGTTGGCGTTCGGTTTCTCGGCTCGAGATGTGTGTATGCATCGATTTTGAGGAGGTGCAACAACCTAAATAGAATCATGTGATTCACTGTAGTTGGAAGGAATACCTACAGGTCGCGATCTTCTACATTGCACCGAGTTCGTGGAGAAGGTTATAGTGGGGGTAGAGATGGTGGTGCTGAGGTGTTTGGCGATACTTGAGGTGGAGGTTGGTGATTGTGAAGGGAGGAATGTTGAAAGGAAGGCATAGAAATGGCTTGGTAAAAGCTACATGCGAATTCGAAACATAAAAGAGGGAGATGAAGAATTATACGTGGGTTTATAGGATTATAAAATATTAAAAGGTAATTAGTTTAATGATATTGATTAGTTAAACAATGGATCTATTTTAATTTAAGTTAATATTATAATTGGTATAACTTTTCCATATGTTATCAGGATTACAAGAAATAGGATCCATTGGGATCGTACGGCTAAAGCCTATGCTGCTGTGCTTGTTTGGAATGACTCGGAAGCAGTTGGAATTTTATATAATTTCAAACTCTCATTTGAAATTGTATAAATTGTTTTGAATCGTCAAATTGAAATATATTGTGAGTTAACCTCATGCCTTCTGGAATTCTATGATGTGATTAAATTAATAATAATAATACTTTATCGTTGATAAGTATAAAATTGGATGTTTGTATTTTATGGAGGTTTACTCGTTGTTTGTTAATTATCGTCATTAATATTTCCGTTATTTTAAATACCTTAGATTAAAAAAAATCATTACATTATTAAATGATATTGTGAGCTGTGATGCACGGAAAAATAGTTGGAGAGACCCAACTGGATTCCTTTAATATTTTGTTGTTATTTGATTTCATATTATTCATATATGATCTGTTTTACCCCATTAACATTAAAACACGTTCGGATGTGGATTATTGAATTAAAATTCAATATTGTTGTGTTTTAATCAATTAACGGTACTGACTAAGTGATTGGCATCAGATGGCACAATTATATCTTTTTAACACATTGATTTACCATTTGGCAAATTGACGTAGTTGAATTTATAAAATTTAATTTATAACTAAAGCAATATTTTTTAACTTCTATTTTATATAAAACAGAAGTTTAATAAATAAATTTTATTCAATCGTTGATTTTTATAAGTAATTATAAATGAACCATGTTTTTAATAATTTTTGTAAGCAATAAAGCCAGGAATTAACCTAAGAGTTAATAATTGTTTTTAAGAAGCAATCGAGTAAGTTTATTAATTATATTATTAAATTAAGACGGAGGATTGGTTGAAATCAGTTAAACAGTTAACTAGTGCTTTTAAATTGAAATTAGTTGTTAAAGTAAATTGTAATTTAGTTAAACTAATTAAAATGATTTTGAAAAATTGTTGTTCAAATTTAATAAATTTTATTAAAGTTACTTGATATTTAAATTAACTGTTTTTAGAGACGATTTGCGAGTTGTTAAAAAAGTTGTTTATTATTTTAATAACTTTGAAAAGAGATTAACTAATTTATCTTTAGTTAATTGATAAAGTAAACTACTTTTACTTTAGTTAATATTTCAACTAATAATAATTAAAAATATTTCCCATTCGCATTGAAATCATTTAAAAGGTAATTAAATTGCGATACAACTCAGTTGAATCGAGTAAAGATGTTGGTAAGGGGACAAGAAATAAATACAAGTTTTTTAAAGGAAATTCAAAATGAACACGATAATCGATTCAATGTTTAAGTTAAGTAAAAATGGTTTTAAATTGAAATGAGACGTTCAAGTTTACAAAGAAGGGATTTGGATTTTTTTAATAAAATCCAAAGTTAAGCATTATAATAAGACGCTGAATGATTTTTGAGTAAAAGGTTAGTAAATGCATTTTGTAATAAATCCAATTATAAAATAAATGAGTTAAAAAGGTTTTGAAGTTAACAATTTGTATTTTAACAAGAGTTTATAAAACGAGAAAAAAGCAATTATAATTGAGAGTTGATCATTCATAATAAAGAAAATGGTTTATTAACCATATTTCAAATTAAATAGTAAACGAGATTTTGTGACATCAATATTAATTTTTGAGATTATAAAATTATATATATCCTAAGATAAGAACATTGTTGATCAAGGTCTGAGAGGTAAATTCTTGGGTGACTTCACTATTATCAAGGGATGATGTTAGTTTGTAATGGTAAAGGTATTTGAAATGGGTGATTATTTCCATTAGTGTTACTATAAGCATTAATCAACCAAGTTTAAAGTTAATTAAAACTGTTTGAACTTTATGAACATATGACATTATTACACCATATAAGATCTATAATTAGGCTTATACCATTGGGTTAGGTATGAATAACGAGATTTCCAAAATAAAGGAAATAAAAAGATGTTTTGAATATATATATATATATATACACACCAGTACATATGTACGCTCGATGGGCGTATGCATAGATGTTTTCGACCAAAGCTGGTATTGAAGTAAGGATTGAGCAGTCATCAGAGGAACGGGTATGCAGAAAATCTGGAACACTGGACGAAGAAAAAAAAGCAGAAAACAGTTTATGTGGGTAAAAAATGTATTCATATAACAAAGGAATGCGGTAAACCTGCGTCATTACATCCGAACAAAGCATAACAATTATTACAGACGAAGACAGACTGAAGTTTTATTACTACTGAAGTTGGAAAAAAAAAGATGACAACATAATTAATAATTAGGAAGACATCAGTAAATCAAAACAAAATGACGAACGAAAACACAAGTAGATTTTGGAAGCTACACGACTATTTGTGTGACTGTCTGGCCATGTACTCTCTCTAAATCCTCTCAACATCTGCAAGCTGGATAAAAAAGCAAAAGTAATAAGTAGTCATATAAATGTACTGAAAGTAAGGGAAGTAATAGAAGTTGATAACAAACCAATTCAGGGGAGCAGAAATGTTCATCCTCATTAATTTCTGCAATGTCATCTGCAAAAGTGGTAGTAGAAACACTGAGAATCCCAACCAAATTGTCAGTGGGTGGAGAAATGTCTGGTTGAGTTGGTGAAATAGATTTATGGTGGACGTGAGACATAGTAGTGGCGGTGTGAGAGGCCGATGGTTGATGCTGCCTTGTAAGACGTTTTCTCTTGCGTTGAGGCTTTTCACCTGGAGGTGGTGGCGTGGTGTCGTTAGTTCTCGCTGAAATTCTGGACTGCAGCATCAAATACAGTAGTTAGCAATTGAGGAGTGAAGTAAAATAGTTGATCGAGCAGAAGAATTAAAAAAAAGAATATGAGTGTTGTGTGTATAGAAGATGTACCTTTGGCAATTTTGAAGAATAAAATGGCAGATGATAATAGAATTAAGGAATTGTATGAGAAGAAAACAAAGTGTAGCAGTGCATATACATAGCAGTTAAAATAGATGAAACACCCCTCCTCCGTTAAGGTCACTCACAAAGGGAATGACTTAACTTTGGTGGAGTATTATAGGTAAAAGATACAGATAACTTACAAGACAAACATATAAATATCGGAAAAACTAAATTTATTTTAGAAGTACGTGGTTCAGATAAAACAATACAACAACTCTCTCAAACTAACTTCCACATTATTACAACAAAAACTCTGTCTTGAATTAAAACATAAAGAAGCATTAAAACAACAGTAAGGTAGCATAAATCCCCAATAAGAGAGTATCCAAAGCCATAGCCCAAGGAAAAAGATTCCAAGCAATACATGTACTCTCTTTAAGCTGGAAATGATCCGATTTAAGCTGAAGTATTCCCTCCCTACGGACCGGGGGGGGGGGGACGGAAGAAAAGACGACGAAAGAAAATGGGTCAGACATGAGTCTGGTAAGTCCAGTGACTATTTAGCATGTAAACAAGAAAAAAGTTTATGACATGAATAAACTGAATCTAGGACAACACCCTAGAAATAAGATAATAAGGCTGAATATGCTATCGCACCCATTTTACTTCTCTGCACCCCCTTACAAGTGTTTCAACTAGCACCATGTTTTCAAGATAAATGATCCCCTTTTTATCGATCGGATCCTACTCGTACACGTTTACCACTTGTGTCATTTGGCCCCGCATGATTGTAGATACCTGTGCTGGTCCCACCAAGGGGTGCATCGAATCGTACGGTGGCAGCCCTACACAATTCAAGAAGCACAAAGTATAAATACTGATGCCAAGTGCTTGCTTTTTCCACTCTATAGTACATGCACAACCGCACTCCGTCGGAACCTTCACTGATGCACCACCTGCCGTTGTTTTGACCGCTTATAATCAACCCAGTAATTGTGCCCTACTCTGCGTAGTTTAGGGTATCATGATACATCTATGTGGATTACTGCTGAAATGGGTCCCCATTACTAGGGATTCCTAATCAACATGTTAAAATGGTTAAGTGTTCTCAAATTTACCTAACCCCACCCATCAGTTTCGTTAACATGTTGCATTGGTTAAGTGTTGCCTTAATTAACTTAACCCTACCATTCCTGTCTTAGCTTTAATTCATTCATTAAAGCACCAACCACTCACATTAGATATGTATTGTTTTGGTTGCTGGATGTGCCGGTCGGTTCCGTTAGTCTTATACCGCAACTCAATCTAACCTCGGGTTCTTTTGGGCTTGATGCACTAACCTCTCACATTAGATATATATTGTTATGGTTGCTGGATGTGTCGGTCGGTTCTGGGTAGTCTTACACCGTAACTCAATCTAACCTCGGGATAGGCATATTCATCTTTTCTTAATTTACATATTTACTTTTCATATTTATATGTAAATATTCCATAATTATTTCCATTCAAGTCATGCCCAATTTTTCCTCTAAATCATATTCAAAAATTTTGGTATATAAATTATACCATTTTTATGCCACTAACCATTCATTTCTCTATGAGCCAAATTATGCCAATAATAATAACTTTTAAGGTTTTCCCAACGTTACCCCCGTCATACGTTCGCAAAATTCACATAGAGTGTTAGGCTCGTAACTTAGCCTAACTTATATACAAAAGGGAAAAGAAAGGAGCATGTACCATTCACACAACATAAAATAATAAGGAGCTAACTAAACATGTGTCATGTAAATGTGGCATAAAATAATGAACTTGCATTTTTGGATCCAACTAACATGAGTCTTTATGCATATGAAATTACCCCAATCCAACTAGGCATGTAAATGTAAACTTTTATTTTGGGTCCAATGAACATAAACCTTAAACATATAGAATTACACAAGTTCAACTAGACATGTGAATGTGAATTTTTAATTTGGATCCAATAATCATGAATCTTAAACATATGGTTTTACACAAGTACAACTAGGCCTGTGAGTGTGAACTTTAATCTTGGATTCAATTTTTCATAGATCCAAATGTAGATCTAAACATAATACATGTCTTGGCCTAACAACTTGCATGTAACATAACATAAATAAGTCACCAATTTTACATTATTGGTTTACATCAACATAATAACCATGTGGCCTAACAACTTGCATGTAACATTTCATGAATAAGTCACCAATTTTACATGATTAGTTTGCATCAACATAATAACCACATAGCCTAACAACTTGCATGTAACATAACATGAATGAGTCACCAAACTCTACATAATACATGATTGGTTTAACACCAACATAATAACCACAATAATCTCATAAGCATATACGATAGAATCGTTACAAGAATAGGCATGAATCAGCATCATCATTATCTTACAACTAGGAATAGCACTAGTTTTCATTTTATTACAAATCATAACTTCTAATCGTTCACATCTAAATAATAACAGGACTTAAAAACAAAAGAAAGTCTTATTTTCTTGAATTAGTTTTGTGAATTTGAATAGCAATCCCTTGAATAAGACTATCAATTCTAAGTTAGTTTTGATTCGTAGCTTTTAACTCGTTTTCTAATTGAAGAAAAAAATGGTGGCTAGGCTAGAATGATCATGGACAACATGGTGGCTCCTTGGAATGAATTTGTGTGATTTAGGGTTGCTTTTAAAGAAATTTAATCTTATGTGAGCCGTTAGATCGTTCTAGGAGCAATCACAACTGTCTAGACTAGATAGAGTTATCCAAAATTGCCACTTATGCCCTAGTGACTCAGCAATAGGTTAGAAATGACTCAGCAACTAGTCAGCATCGTCTCATTTTAGATCTGCCCCGGGAGGTAGGTCGACCCCCAGGTCGACCCCCTGGTCAACCTACATAGGAGAGGTCGACCCCCTGGTTGACCCCTTAGTCGACCTGGCTTGGGGCAGGAAAAATCTCGCTCAGCCCGCTTCTCTGTTTTCCGTTTGAATTTTAACACCGAACTGTTTTCAATTTATTTAAATTGCTGAAACTTCTGAGGGCCATAACTTCCTCAAACAAAGTCCAATTTACACAAACTTGGAATCTATTCCAAGCAGAATTTCGAGACGAACGCAATGACGTACCCCATTTCCCTTAATTCTCATTTAAAAATTAAGTATTCTTTAATTCGTTCTTTTAATAGACACATATAATTTAGGGTGTCACATTCTCTCCTCCTTAAAGGATTTTGTCCTCGAAATCTTCAAGTCAACAAGAATGTATATCCTACCATCCAATCGTCCATCTACTCAACCATCAAACACAGACGTCCATTCTCTTTAAAAGAGTTCTAATGCTTTCATGATCATATATATATAGTGTGTGTACGTATCCTTATCTAATTCAAAATCAGGCGGTCTATTGATTCAGTTGACCTCCTTAATGCGAATTATGTCAATGCCATGAGTCCATTTTGCATGCAATTATTCTTAATCATACTTTCTACATGAGTGCACAATCATTCAGACAAATGCAATGTCCATATGATAACACATCAAGTTCCAATCCATATACAAATACATAATTTCATATGCAATATGAAAGTGACTGAGCCGATCTAGTACCTAATGTGTGTGTATATGCATCCACGAGCAACCACTTGCAATCACTCGCAACCATCAATCATAACATGTTTCAAATACATGTTTACATCCATTTGTTTCTTCCTAAGGATAAAGAATAGGGCCGAGGAGATAAAAAGAGATCAAGGAGGTACCCACAAAAAGAAAAGGGTAGGATGCGCGTATTTTCCTCTCAGATTCCCAAGTAGCGTCTTCCTTAGCGTCACTCCATTGAACTTTAACAAGCTTAACTTCTCGATTGCATAGTTTTTTGACTTCCGTACCCAAGATACGAGTTGGAACTCTTCTCACAGTCGCTTCTCGTTCCACTTCTACTTCCTTTTGTATACTCGACTCCACAACTTCCGCAGACTCGTGTAATCACTTTCGTAGTTGAGAAACATGAAAAACAGTATGAACCCCTGCCAGTCTCTCGGGTAGATCTACTCTATAAGCCATCGTCCCAATCCTTTCAATGATAGGAAATGGTACTACAAACCTTGCTGCTAGCTTTCCTACGGACACAAAGCGAATAAAATTCCACAAAGGGGATACTTTAAGGAGCACCCTATCTCCAACCTCAGACTCAAGGTCAGTCCTTCTTTTGTCTGCGTAGGACTTCTGTCTGTCTATCTTGTGCAGCTTTCATCTGTCTTCTTATCAAGTCCACCTTTTCTGGGTTTCTCTAATCATGTATGTCCCAAGTACGAGCTTGTCTGTAGATTCCCACCAACAAGTTGGTGATCGACATGGTCTTCCATATAAAGCTTCGAAGTGTGCCATGCCTATGGTGGCTTGGTAGCTATTGTTGTAAGCGAATTACACCAAAGGAAGATGATCTTCTCATGTTCCTCCAAAGTCGAGAATGCACAATCTCAAGAGGTCTTCCAATACTCTGTTCACCCTTTCCGTCTAACCATCGGTTTAGGGGTGACAGGTCGTGCTTAAGCATAATTGTGTGCCTACAGCCTCCTGCAAACTCTTCCAAAATTCGCTCGTAAAGATAGGATCTCGATCACTCACTATGTTGGATGGTATTCTATGGATTCGAACTTTCTCTTTAAGATAAATGGATGCTAGGGACGAGGCAGTCCTTCTACTCTTAATAGCTATAAAGTGAGTGCTTTAGTGAGCCTGTCCACTATTACCCAAATGCTGGTATTGCCTCTTCTTGACCTAGGCAACCCATCCACAAAGTCCATCGAAATGCTATCCCATTTCCACTGTGGGACCTCTAGAGGATGGCGCAAACCATCAGGCTTCTTCTGCTCTGCTTTGACTTGCTGGCATATCAAGCACATAGCGATGAACTCAGCTACATCCCTCTTTATGCCATTCCAAAAGAAAACCCTTTTTATGTCTTTATACATCTTGTCTCCGCCTGGGTGTATGGTCAACTTAGAGTGGTGTACTTCTTCGAGAACCGTCTTCACCAAATCCCTTGCTTGTGGGACGCATATTCTTCCATCCCGTCTCAACCAACCCTTATCATCGATGGAGTATCTATTGAGGTGACTAGAAGTCTCACCCCTAATTAGCTTATCCATCATATCAATTAACTAAGGGTCTTCACGTTGTGCGGTTCCTATTAAGTCCAAAAGAGTAGGCCACACCTCTAGCGATGCTAACAGACCAGGTAAAATTTCAGAGGAGGGTCTAAAGTTAAAATTTGCTATGTAATCCAAGTTTTTCCTTTCTACAAAGAGAGGACTTAAGGTCAGCTTCTTTCTACTCAATACATCTACTACTACATTGCCCTTGCCAGGGGTATAGGAAATCTCAAAATCATATGAGGCCAGAAATTCCATCCACCTTTGTTCTCTTAAGTTAAGATCTTTCTGTGAGAAAAGCTACTTTAACGATTTATGGTCAGTAAACAATTCAAACCTTTCTCTTAGTAAATAATGACGACATGACTTAAGAGTGAAAACAATGGCAGCCAGGCCCAAATCATGAGTGGGGTACTTCTTCTCATGTACCTACAATTGCCTTCCCCCATAAAAAACTACCTTGCCTGCTTGGATCAAGAAAATGCCTAATCCTGTACCACATGCGTCTGTGTATACGGTAAACATTTTGCTCCCATCAAGCAATATCAGAATCGGGGCTGTTGTTAGATCCCTTTTCAAACATTGGAAAGCAATATCGCAATCCAAATCCCAAGCAAAAGTTAGGTTCTTCTTTGTCAATCTTGTGAGTGGGGCTGAGATTTTCGCAAAGTCTTTATTGAACTTTCGGTAAAAACCCGCTAGCCCGAGAAAGCTTCGGACTTCGGTTGCATTCCGTGGAACCTTCCATTCTTGCACCGCAACTACTTTTGCGGTGTCCACAGCTAACCCCTCTTTGGACACCACATGTCCAAGAAACCTCACTTCTTCTCTCCAGAAATGGCATTTGGAGAATTTGGCTTTTAGCTGATGTGCACGAAGAGTATCCATGACTTCCCTTAAATGCAAAGCATGCTCTTCTTCATTATTCGAGAATGTCATCTACGAAGACCACAACAAACTTATTAAGGAACTCCTTGAACACCCTGCTCATCATGTCAACGAATTAAGCGAGTGCATTTGTCAAGCCGAAAGGCATGACAAGCCATTCAAAGAAACCATCCGGGGTTCTGAACGTGGCCTTGTCAATGCTGTCTTCAGCCACTCTTAGCTGATGAAACCCGTAGCAAGATCTAGTTGGGAGAAAACCGACGCACCTACAAGCTGATCAAACAAGTTGTCTATTCTTGGAAGTGGGTGTCTATTCTTCTTGGTCATCTTGTTTAGCTCCCTATAATCAACGCATAGGTGAAGTGAACCAGCCGCTTTGTTTGTGAATACTACTAGAGCACCCCATTTAGAAATACTCTGCCTTATAAACCCTTTTTCGAGCAACTCTTTGACTTTCTTACTGAGATCTTTTCTCTCCCTTGGAGCCACGTGTCTAACAGGTAGAGCTTCGGGTTTTGCATTATCAACAAGGTATATACGGAAATCTATCTCCCGCTTCGGAGGTAAGCCCTTCACCTCTTCAAATACATCTGAGTATTCACGGACTACTCTAACAGACTACAAGTTTTCAACAGAGGCATCAAGAGATTCTAGGTAGCTAAGCATAACAAAGTATAAGGGATTACAAGAGATTTTGAGAGTGTTACCGAGGTGAGTCAAAAGTCTAACCACTCTCTTTTCACAATCGAGGATGGCACCATTACTGGATAACCAATCCATACCTAGATTCAACCCATAGCCCGTGAAGCCCAAAACATAGGAATTACATCTAAACCCGACGCTTAGTATAGAAAATTCCAAATACAAACAAATCATAGACAAATAGAACGAGCACCCAATTGGATTTGAAACAACCAAGGGATCCTCTACTATACTGGTGTCTAGGTGCATAGATTCAATTAAAGCAGTGGATATAAAAGAGTGCGATGCACCAAAATCAAAGAGTGTAAGAACAGGATGATCAAAAAGATAAACTAAACTCTCAACAGAAATATTTCTACGTCGTTCTTGCAGAGGTTCCATGAGAGCGTGAACTTGCCATCCAGAAGTAGATCCAGTCCTCTGACCTTGCCCTTGCTTTCTTGGCCAGTCCTTAGCCATGTGTCATGTCTCACCGCAGTGAAAACAACCACCCATCTTCCTCTTTTTCTTCCGGCAGTCCTTAATCAGAGGTCCAGGAATGCCACAAAAATTAAACTTCCTCTTGTCACGGGGTTTGTTGTTCTTCCCGCCCTTCTTTGAGTCTGTCTTCTTATTCTGGGATCCCTCCACTTTCTTATTTTGAGGTACTTCCACATTTCTCTCTTTCTTGCCATCCTTGTCTTCCTCCTGTAGCAGTGCCATGTCCACCAGTCTCTCATACGTTGCACCCATAGGTATATGAGACATAGCTAGGCAGTGCAGTAGCTCTTTCAACCCTTTAACAAAATGGAGGGCCTTCTTATGGGGAGTGTTCACTAACTCTAGTCTGAATCTAGCCAGCTGGTTGAATTGGTTGACGTATTCCTTAACCGACATACTTCCTTGTTTGAGAGCTAAGAATTTCTCCATCTGTAGGCTACGTTCAGCTTGTGAGAGGAATTTCATTTCAAACCTCATTCTGAAATCCTCCCAAGTTTCAAATGGTCTCTCAGCATTAGTGACTTCCCACCAATAAGAGTCTTCGTCTTTAAGCAACCACACGGCCAACTATATCTTCTGCCTATCTCCACTTCGAAGATAACAAACAGATCCTCGGTTTCTTTGAGCTAGTTTCTTGCTTCTACAAATGACTCAGTTCCATTAAAGTTCTTTCCATCCATGGCTCGAAAATCCCTACATATCTTGGAGAAAGCATTTGCACGAGGAGGAGGAGGAACAGCTGTAACTAGGGGAGCAGTAGCTTCTGCTGGGCCTGCATCATTAGCCGTAGCTTCTAGGTAACTTCTGAACCTGCCACGTACCGGTACACCCTCTAGAAGGTTAAGATCCCCAGACATGCTGAAAGGAAAAAGAAAAAATTCAAAACAAAGAATAGGAATATAGTGCATATGGCTATGGAGGGATTATTCCCTTTTTAAAACAACAATTTTTCTTGAAAATGCTTCTTTAAACTTCTTTTTGAAAATTAGTTTCCAAAAATTTTATCTGATCTGGCAACCATCAGCTCTAATACCAAGTGAAACACCCCACCTCCGTTAAGGTCACTCACAAAGGGAATGCCTTAACTTTGGTGGAGCATTATAGGTAAAAGATACAGATAATTTTCAAGACAGACACAAAAACAACGGAAAAACTAAATTTATTTCATAAGTATGTGGTTTAGATAAAACAGTACAACAAGTGTCTCAAACCAACTTCCACATTATTACAACAAAAACTCTGTCTTGAATTACAAGATAAAGAAGCATTAAAACAATAGTAAGGTAGCATAAATCCCCAATAAGAGAGTATCCAAAGCCATAGCCCAAGGAAAAAGATTCCAAGCAATACATCTACTCTGTTCAAGCCGGAAATGATCTGATATAAGCTGAAGTATTCCCTCCCTACGGACCTGTGGGGGGGGGGAGGGGGGGGGGAAACGGAAGAAAAGAAGACGAAAGAAAATGGGTCAAACATGAGTCTGGTAAGTCCAGTGACTATTTAGCATGAAAACAAGAAAAAGGGTTATGACATGAATAAACTGAATCTAGGACAACACCCTAGAAATAAGATAATAAGGCTGAATATGCTCTCGCACCCATTTTACTTCTCTGCACCCCCATACAAGTGTTTCAACTAGCACCATGTGTTCAAGATAAATGATGTAACACCCCGTGTATTCTATAACAGTGAAATTCACAAATTAAAGTATAATTAATTTCAAATCAAAGAATTAAGGGAAACGGGATACGCTATTGTGTTCATCTCGGAAAAATACGCGAAATAGAGTCCGAGTTTTCGAAAAACGGAGTCCGTATGAAGAAGATATGGCCTCCGGAAGTTTCAGAATTCAGGTTAAAATTCAAACAGACGAAAACAGCTCAGAAAAACAAGTTCAAAATTCAAAATCGGGCCCAATTGGCCAGGGCGGGAAAATTCCCGCCTAAGGCACCCAGGTCGACTTGGCAGTCGACCTGGGCTAGCCAGGTCAACTGGGCTGTCGACCTGGGTAACCCGTGTCGACTGCCAAGTCGACACGATGTCGACTGGGCTGTCGACTTGGCCCCAGAGCCAGGTCGAACCCAGCCCACCCTGGCTGGCCAGGTCTGTGTTTGGTCGATTTTCTGAGCCTTGCCTTGTCACTAGGGCTAGGTGTCAGCTCCTGGTTGGTCTCTCCTTCAAACGAACGACTATTATTGAACCAAGCTTCATCGACGGTCTAAATCAACTCACAAACTCTATAAAAAGGACCTAAGTCTAACCCTAATTCACACAAACTAAAATGGAGATGAGACCGTCATGTTGCTGAGGAGAGACTAAGTATAGCCGTCAGAAATTGAGAGGCAACTAGGAGATAATTCAAAGCTTAAAGCAACGTTAATCAAATCAAAGCAACGCCTACAGCAAAGGATAGCATCTCCAAATTCAGAATTCAGATTTCTGAATTGAAGATTCGTCATACGCTGTAAGTAGAGTGCTATTCCGATGTGAATTAAATAATTGTGTTGATTTGTGTAATGTAAGAAATGGAATTGTGGCGATAATAATCTATATTTGTATGTTGCTTTGATGCAAAACGATTTGGGAATATTATGGAATGCGATTGGATATTTGCAAGTACGCGATTTGCGTTCGAAACGAAATGGAATTGTGGCGATAATGACTTATATTTGTATGTTATTTTGATTCTAAATGATTTGGCAATGCTATGGTTTGATTCATACAAGTATGTGGCTTATGTTGACAACCACATGTTGTGGAATTTTGATTTGGAACTTATGCAAGCATATGATTCATATTGAAAACTACATGTTTGTGGTAGTTATTTACAATACCCATTTGGTAAATTCGAGTATAAGATTCATGTTGAAACAACAACTATATGTTGTAATAGTTTATTTTGAAATTCATGCAAGTCTATGATATATTGTTATGACAACATGATGTAAAATTCTATGGTCATCTTTAGTGTAATTTGATTCACCTAAGTATTATGATTCATATGAAGTTATGTGGGAATTGGCATCATAGTTCAAGTATAAAAATCATATTTTTGTGATAGTGACAAAAGCACGCATCTTTGTAAATTTGTATTAATTTTATGAACATGACTAAACTATGTTCGTTATTATGCCCAATTGAAAAACATGTTTTTAGGCTTATGTTGTTATCATAATCATATGATAATATATGTGACACATAAGTTACATTAGAATTACATTAGAATTACATTCCACTTGCAAGTTTACATAGATAAAATAAAAACCATGATGTAAGTTTAGATATGTTTATGCTATAATTCTATGAATAGAATGAAAACCATGATTCATATAGGAATTAGTTTGGGATAATTCTAGTTGAACCATACTTTTGTATTAGTGACAAAAGTAAGCACCTTTTTGTTAACCTGTAGTGATTTTATGAACACGATTAGTTTATATCATGCCTAAATAAAAATATAGGCTTATATTTCTAGTCAAGACCCTATGCCAATAATAATGATATCTAATTTAGTTAGATTCTTAATTTCAAGTTTACATGGTTAGTTGAACCTATGATTCATGTTTAAGTTTATGCCATTATCATATGACTAGAATAATTCATGTTTAAGTACTGCTTATGCCATAATCATATGAATAAAATAATTCATGTTTAAGTATTGTCTATGCATTAACCATATGAATAAAATGATTCATGTATTATTTATGCCATGATTATATGAATAGAACGATGCATGTTTAAGTACTGCTTATGCCATAATCATATGAATAAAATAATTCATGTTTAAGTATTGTCTATGCATTAACCATATGAATAGAATGATTTATGTTTAAGTATTGTTTATGCTATGATTATATGGATAAAATGATTCATGTTATGTCATGATTATATGATGTTACAATTGCAAGTTCACATGTGCCTATTTTATGTTAATTGAATCGTTCGTTGCAAGTTCATGCGTTCACACTCCTCTTTTTCATGTTACCTTATAAACACCATGTTATAAGCCTCCCCTTTTCATTTGGCTAAATTGGGTTTAAGTATTAAACCCAATACACCTTACGTTCGAGCGAACGTATAATACGGGGGTAATGATGTTTGGGCTAAAATATAGAACACATGTGTTGGCATGTTTAACGCATGCCAACAACCTTGAAAAGAACAATTAAGTGGCATAAATGAAATTTAACCAATAAAGATGAATTTGAATAATGGGCCGCAAATATTTACATATAAAAAGAAAAGAGACAAAATATGTAAATGTAGAAAATACGATGTGTTTAACCCGAGGTTGGATTGAGTTGTGATGTAAACCTGCCCGGAACCGCCCGGCTGTCCAGTAGTCACAAAAATACCTATCCAATGTGGGTGGTTAAACACGGAGCCCAATAAGGACCCGAGGTTAGACTGAGTTGTGGCGTAAGACTGCCCGGACCCAACCGGCAACAGGCAGCCACAACAATACCTGTCTAATGTGAGAGGTCAAGGCTTTAATAAGACAATTAAGGCTGAGTCAGGATTGATAGGATTAAGTAAATTATATTAATACTTAATCAAGATGGAACATGCTAAACTAAACAGACTGATTGGGGGTTAGGTTTATAAAACACTTAACCAACTTAGCATGTTGGCTAGAAATAGAAAACCTAGTAGCGGGGGACCCTTTTCAGCAGTAACCCTATAAGGTATCATGATACCCTGAAACTAGGCAGGGTGGGGCACGATTAATGGGCTGATTGTAAGAGGTCAAATCGACGGCGGTGGTGCAGCAGTGTAGGTTCTAACGGGGTGCGGGCGTGCACACACTCCGGCGCAGAAAAATAAGGCACTAGGCACCAGTAGCATACCTGTGCATTCTAGGATTGTGTCGGGCCGCCACCATGGGACTTGATACACCCCATGGTGGGACCAGCATAGGTAACTACAACATCGGGGGCCGTAAGACACATGTAACTATGCGAGTAGGAGCCGATCATCATAAAATGGATCACTTCACCCTGATTATGGGGTGCCAGTTGGGAACTAGTTTATATGGGTTCAGAGATTAAAATGGGGTACGATAGTATATTCGATCCTAGACAACTGAACTAAGTTTAGGGTGCTTTCCCACTTCTAGTTTATACTTATCATACCCAGTTCTTTATTCATACACTGAATAGTCCTAGACTTACTCAGGCTTTATGTCTGACTCTACTTTTCTTTCGTCTTCTTTTCTTCCGTTTTCCCCCCTCAGGTCCACAGGGAGGGAATACCGCAGCTTGACCAGCCTTCATATCCAGCTTGAAGAGAAAGAATGTATTGCTTGGATCTTTTCGTTTTGGACTATGGCTTTGGACAGCAACTATGGGACTTTTGCAGTTTATTTATGTTTCCTTTATGCATCTTTAAATAATGTAATCAAGACAGTTATGAAGATGTTATGTTTTTGGAAGTATTGTAAAACAAATTATGGCATAGATTGTGTAACACATATTTTAATGAAACAAAAGTTGTTGTTTTCCGCTGTTCAAAAATATGTGTTCTTATATCTGTCTTGTATATCTGTGACTTATACTTATAAACCTCTACCAAAATTAGGGCATTCCCTTTGAGAGTGACCCTAACGGAGGTGGGGTGTTTCACTTGGTATCAGAGCATAGGTTTACCTGATAAGATAAAAAGTTTTGAAAATTTATTTTCAAAAAGGAAATTTAAAGAAGCATTTTTAAAAGATAAAATATTATTTTATTTTAAAAGGCAAAGTCCCCCCCAAAGCTATAGGTACTGTCTCTTATCCTTCGTTTTGAATCTATCCTTTCTGTTTCAGCATGTCTGGAGACCTTACTCCCCAGCTGCTGACGCTTTCACTCCTCCTCCTCCACGTAAACCAGCAAGCGGAAGAGTCCCAGAATAGGAAGACGAATAATAGTCAAACAAGAAAGGATCGTAACAGTAATAATAAGAAACGGGAAAAAAGGAAATGCAAATTTTGTGGTACGGAAGGGCACATAGCCAAGGATTGTAGAAAGAGGAAAAGATAGCAAGGAGAATGTTTTCATTGTGGGGAGACTGGACACATCAGCAAAGACTGTCCTGAGAAGACAGACTTTGAGAAGGGCGGGAAAGACAACAAGTCCCGAGAGAAGAGGGAGTGTAAATTCTGTGGCAAAGTGGGGGCACTTAGTGAAAGATTGCCGGAAAAAGAAGGCCAAGATGAATGGTGGGTGCTTTTCTTGCGGTGAGACAGGCCACAGGGCTAAGGACTGCCCAAAGAAACGAGGACAGGGGCAGAGGGCTGGATCCACCTCAGGGGCACAAGTTCATGTGCTAGAAGCGCCACCTCTGCAACAGCGAGGTATAAATACTTCTGTAGAAAGTGTAGTTTATCTTTATGATCACCCCGTTCGCACTTTATTTGATTCTGGCACATCACACTCCCTTATCTCGTCTGCTTTAGTAGAATCTCTGCACCTAAAAATTAGTATGGTAGAGGACCCCTTAATTGTTTCAAACCCAATTGGGGGCCCAGCTCATTTGTCTATGATCTGTTTGGGATTGAAAATTTCTATTCTAAGCGTAGAATTTCAATGTAGTGCCTTTGTTTTGGGCTTTTCGGGATATGTTTTGATTTTGGGCATGGATTGGCTATCCAGTAATGGGGCCATCCTTGATTGTGAGAAAAGGGTTGTTAGGCTCCTAACCCAGCTCGGTAACACTTTGGAAATTACTTGTAATCCCTCGTATGCGGTTATGCTTAGTTATCTTGAATCGCTAGATGCCTCTGTCGACAATTTGCAATCGGTGAGAGTGGTCCGGGAATATCCGGATGTCTTCGAAGAGGTGAAGGGCTTGCCTCCGAAGCGGGAGATAGACTTCCGCATATATCTTGTAGATAATGCAAAGCCCGTTGCATTGCCCGTTAGACACATGGCTCCACGGGAAAGGAAAGAGCTCAGTAAACAGATTAAAGAGCTTCTAGAGAAGGGGTTCATTAGAAGGAGCATTTCAGAATGGGGCGCTCCAGTAGTGTTCGCCACTAAGGCAGAAGGTTCATTTCGCTTATGCATTAGTCGTAAAGAATCACCTTAGTAAGTACATTTGGCAACATAGTTGACATTTGTTTATTTTCAAGAGATAATTCATCTATGTTGAATACCTTCTAGTAAGTGAACAAGATCCAAGATTCACTAGTGAATTTTGGAGAGCTTGCATGGAACTATGAGTACGCAGTTAGGCTTGAGCCAAGTATACTAGAAGGAGAATAAGTGAAAGTGGAACGAGAGGCAACAGTGAAATAGGTTCCAACTCATATTTTGGAAACAAGAATTAAGAAGCTACGAAATTGTGAAGTTAAAGACGGACAAAGCAGAATGGAGTTAAGCTCAAGGAAATGCGACTTAGAAGATTGAAGACTAGATTCGTGCATCATATCTCCCCTTAGGAGTATATCTTTGATCCCTCTCTTCCTGTAGAGCTTACTTGCATGCTATCTTGTGTGTATATCCTCTCGGTCCCATTCTCAATCCAATTTCTGTTGCAAACCCCATAGGGAGTATGACTCATCTGTTAGTGACACATGTTGGGGCTCGAGGGTGTTCATTGGTTTGACTAAAGTTTTTGGGATTTATAAGATACGGATTGGTCTTTGGAAGGGACTCCCTTGTGACCTAAAAGGAGTCCATCATGCTTAGTTTCCTAGAATCATATATAGTGGTTGGGTTGAGTAATTCTTTGGGTGTCAGTCTGATGTTGATTTCGGTCTTCGGGGCTGATGCTTAGAGAGTTCTTCTCCTAATCAATATATATGTGGCATAGATTTCCAGTTTTGACATTGCCTAATGGGCACAAAGTTTTTACTTGCCTCTATCATTCGAATATACCTTTAGGTAGGACCATTTCCTATTATTGAGAAAATTGGGAAAATGGCCTATAGATTAGAGCTACCCGAAAACTGGCCGGAGTTTACAACGTCTTTCACGTTTCACATCTCCGAAGATGTCTACATGAGTCTGCTGAAGTGGTAGAGCCAAATATCCTAGAAGGAGCTGAAGTGGAACGCGAAGCAACCATAAGGAAAGTTCCAACCCGCATATTAGGAACAGAAGTGAAGAAGCTACGCAACCGCGAAGTCAAACTCGTCAAAGTTCAGTGGAGCAATGCCGAAGAGGATGCAACTTGGAAAACTGAAGCTAGAATACGCGCAGCCTACCCTTTTCTTTCCGAGGGTACATCTTTGATCTTTCCTTTTTCCTTAAGTTGCGCTTTTATCTATCTTTTTAGGTATATTTCCTCGACCTTATCTTTTAGGTAGAAATGCTTTTGATGAAAACATGTAATTGAAACATGTTATGGATGATGGTTGCAAGTGGTTGCAAGTGATTGCTAGTGGTTGCTCGTGGTTGCATATACACACACAATCTAGGTTTTAGATCGGCTTAGTCACTTCATATTGCATATGCATATATGTTTGCAATCGTATATGGTTGAACTTTAATGGGTTGTCATATGGATGTTGCATTTGTATGAATGATTGTGCACTCATGTAGAATCATGAATAGGAAAATTTGCATACATAATGGATTCATGGCACTTACATAATTCGCATTAAGGAGGTCAACTGAATCAGTAGACCGCCTGATTTTGCATTAGATAAGTACATGTACACACACACTTCGCATATGATCATGAAGCATTAGAAGTCTTTTAAGGACAATGGATACTCGTGTTTTATGGATGAGTAGATGGATGTTTGGATGTTAGGATATATATATATATTTTTCCTAAACTTGAAGATTTCGAGGACGAAATCCTTTTAAGTGGGGGAGAATGTAACACCCCGTGTATTCTATAACAGTGAAATTCACAAATTAAAGTATAATTAATTTCAAATCAAAGAATTAAGGGAAACAGGATACGCTATTGTGTTCGTCTCGGAAAAATACGCGAAATAGAGTCCGAGTTTTCGAAAAACGGAGTCCGTATGAAGAAGATATGGCCTCCAGAAGTTTCAGAATTCAGGTTAAAATTCAAACAGACGAAAACAGCTCAGAAAAACAAGTTTAAAATTCAAAATCGGGCCCAATTGGCCAGGGCGGGAAAATTCCCGCCTAAGGCACCCAGGTCGACTTGGCAGTCGACCTGGGCTAGCCAGGTCGACTGGGCTGTCGACCTGGGTAACCCGTGTCGACTGCCAAGTCGACACGGTGTCGACTGGGCTGTCGACCTGGCCCCAGAGCCAGGTCGAACCCAGCCCACCCTGGCTGGCCAGGTCTGTGTTTGGTCGATTTTCGGAGCCTTGCCTTGTCACTAGGGCTAGGTGTCATCTCCTGGTTGGTCTCTCCTTCAAACGAACGGCTATTATTGAACCAAGCTTCATCGACGGTCTAAATCAACTCACAAACTCTATAAAAAGGACCTAAGTCTAACCCTAATTCACACAAACTAAAATGGAGATGAGACCGTCATGTTGCTGAGGAGAGACTAAGTATAGCCGTCAGAAATTAAGAGGCAACTAGGAGATAATTCAAAGCTTAAAGCAACGTTAATCAAATCAAAGCAACGCCTACAACAAAGGATAGCATCTCCAAATTCAGAATTCAGATTTCTGAATTGAAGATTCGTCATACGCTGTAAGTAGAGTGCTATTCCGATGTGAATTAAATAATTGTGTTGATTTGTGTAATGTAAGAAATGGAATTGTGGCGATAATAATCTATATTTGTATGTTGCTTTGATGCAAAACGATTTGGGAATATTATGGAATGCGATTGGATATTTGCAAGTACGCGATTTGCGTTCGAAACGAAATGGAATTGTGGCGATAATGACTTATATTTGTATGTTATTTTGATTCTAAATGATTTGGCAATGCTATGGTTTGATTCATACAAGTATGTGGCTTATGTTAACAACCACATGTTGTGGAATTTTGATTTGGAACTTATGCAAGCATATGATTCATATTGAAAACTACATGTTTGTGGTAGTTATTTACAATACCCATTTGGTAAATGCGAGTATAAGATTCATGTTGAAACAACAACTATATGTTGTAATAGTTTATTTTGAAATTCATGCAAGTCTATGATATATTGTTATGACAACATGATGTAAAATTCTATGGTCATCTTTAGTGTAATTTGATTCACCTAAGTATTATGATTCATGTGAAGTTATGTGGGAATTGGCATCATAGTTCAAGTATAAAAATCATATTTTTGTGATAGTGACAAAAGCACGCATCTTTGTAAATTTGTATTAATTTTATGAACATGACTAAACTATGTTCGTTATTATGCCCAATTGAAAAACATGTTTTTAGGCTTATGTTGTTATCATAATCATATGATAATATATGTGACACATATGTTACATTAGAATTACATTAGAATTACATTCCACTTGCAAGTTTACATAGATAAAATAAAAACCATGATATAAGTTTAGATATGTTTATGCTATAATTCTATGAATAGAATGAAAACCATGATTCATATAGGAATTAGTTTGGGATAATTCTAGTTGAACCATACTTTTGTATTAGTGACAAAAGTAAGCACCTTTTTGTTAACCTGTAGTGATTTTATGAACACGATTAGTTTATATCATGCCTAAATAAAAATATAGGCTTATATTTCTAGTCAAGACCCTATGCCAATAATAATGATATCTAATTTAGTTAGATTCTTAATTTCAAGTTTACATGGTTAGTTGAACCTATGATTCATGTTTAAGTTTATGCCATTATCATATGACTAGAATAATTCATGTTTAAGTACTGCTTATGCCATAATCATATGAATAAAATAATTCATGTTTAAGTATTGTCTATGCATTAACCATATGAATAAAATGATTCATGTATTATTTATGCCATGATTATATGAATAGAACGATGCATGTTTAAGTACTGCTTATGCCATAATCATATGAATAAAATAATTCATGTTTAAGTATTGTCTATGCATTAACCATATGAATAGAATGATTTATGTTTAAGTATTGTTTATGCTATGATTATATGGATAAAATGATTCATGTTATGTCATGATTATATGATGTTACAATTGCAAGTTCACATGTGCCTATTTTATGTTAATTGAATCGTTCGTTGCAAGTTCATGCGTTCACACTCCCCTTTTTCATGTTACCTTATAAACACCATGTTATAAGCCTCCCCTTTTCATTTGGCTAAATTGAGTTTAAGTATTAAACCCAATACACCTTACGTTGGAGCGAACGTATAATACGGGGGTAATGACGTTTGGGCTAAAATATAGAACACTTGTGTTGGCATGTTTAACGCATGCCAACAACCTTGAAAAGAACAATTAAGTGGCATAAATGAAATTTAACCAATAAAGATGAATTTGAATAATGGGCCGCAAATATTTACATATAAAAAGAAAAGAGACAAAATATGTAAATGTAGAAAATAGGATGTGTTTAACCCGAGGTTGGATTGAGTTGTGATGTAAACCTGCCCGGAACCGTCCGGCTGTCCAGTAGTCACAACAATACCTATCCAATGTGGGTGGTTAAACACGGAGCCCAATAAGGACCCGAGGTTAGACTGAGTTGTGGCGTAAGACTGCCCGGACCCAACCGGCAACAGGCAGCCACAACAATACCTGTCTAATGTGAGAGGTCAAGGCTTTAATAAGACAATTAAGGCTGAGTCAGGATTGATAGAATTAAGTGAATTATATTAATACTTAATCAAGATGGAACATGCTAAACTAAACAGACTGGTTGGGGGTTAGGTTTATAAAACACTTAACCAACTTAGCATGTTGGGTAGAAATAGAAAACCTAGTAGCGGGGGACCCTTTTCAGCAGTAACCCTATAAGGTATCATGATACCCTGAAACTAGGCAGGGTGGGGCACGATTACTGGGCTGATTGTAAGAGGTCAAATCGACGGCGGTGGTGCAGCAGTGTAGGTTCTAACGGGGTGCGGGCGTGCACACACTCCGGCGCAGAAAAATAAGGCACTGGGCACCAGTAGCATACCTGTGCATTCTAGGATTGTGTCGGGCCGCCACCATGGGACTTGATACACCCCATGGTGGGACCAGCATAGGTAACTACAACATCGGGGGCCGTAAGACACATGTAACTATGCGAGTAGGAGCCGATCATCATAAAATGGATCACTTCACCCTGATTATGGGGTGCCAGTTGGGAACTAGTTCATATGGGTTCAGAGATTAAAATGGGGTACGATAGTATATTCGATCCTAGACAACTGAACTAAGTTTAGGGTGCTTTCCCACTTCTAGTTTATACTTATCATACCCAGTTCTTTATTCATAGACTGAATAGTCCTAGACTTACTTAGGCTTTATGTCTGACTCTACTTTTCTTTCGTCTTCTTTTCTTCCGTTTTCCCCCCTCAGGTCCACAGGGAGGGAATACCGCAGCTTGACCAGCCTTCATATCCAGCTTGAAGAGAAAGAATGTATTGCTTGGATCTTTTCGTTTTGGACTATGGCTTTGGACAGCAACTATGGGACTTTTGCAGTTTATTTATGTTTCCTTTACGCATCTTTAAATAATGTAATCAAGACAGTTATGAAGATGTTATGTTTTTGGAAGTATTGTAAAACAAATTATGGCATAGATTGTGTAACACATATTTTAATGAAATAAAAGTTGTTGTTTTCCGCTATTCAAAAATATGTGTTCTTATATCTGTCTTGTATATCTGTGACTTATACTTATAAACCTCCACCAAAATTAGGGCATTCCCTTTGAGAGTGACCCTAACGGAGGTGGGGTGTTTCAAATGATCCCCTTTTTATCGATCGGCTCCTACTCGTATACGTTTAACACTTGTGTCATTCAGCCCTGCATGATTGTAGATACCTGTGTTGGTCCCACCATGGGGTGTGTCAAATCCTATGGTGGCAACCCGACACAATTCAATAAGCACAGAGTGTAAATACTGATTCCCAGTGCCTGCTTTTTCCACTCTGTAGCACGTGCGCGACCGCACTGCGTCGGAACCTACACTGATGCACCACCCGCTGTTGTTTTGACCGCTTATAATCAGCCTACTAATCGTGCCCCACTTTGCCTAGTTCAGGGTACCACGATACATCAATGTGGATTACTGCTGAAATGGGTCCCCATTGCTAGGTTTTCCTAATCAACATGTTAAAATGGTTAAGTGTTCTCAAATTTACCTACCCCCACCCATCAGTTTATTTAACACGTTGCATTGGTTAAGTGTTGCCTTAATTAACTTAACCCTAACATTCCTGTCTTAGCTTTATTCCATTCATTAAAGCACCAGGCACTCACATTAGATATGTATTGTTGCGGTTGCTGGATGTGTCGGTCGGTTCCGGGCAGTCTTACATCGCAACTCAATTTAACCTGGGTTTTTTTAGGCTTGATGCACTAACCGCTCACATTAGATATATATTGTTATGGTTGTTGGATGTGCCAGTCAGTTCCGGGCAGTCTTACACCGTAACTCAATCAAACCTCGGGTTAGGCTTATTCGTCTTTTTCTTAATTTACATATTTACTTTTCATATTTATATGTAAATTTTCCAAAATTATTGCCATTCAAGTCATGCCCAATTTTTCCTCTAAATCATATTCAAAAATTTTGGCACATAAATTATACCATCTTTATGCCACTAACCATTCATTTATTTATGAGCCAAATTATGCCAATAATAATAATTTTTAAGGTTTTCCCAACGTTACCCCCGTCATGCGTTCCCAAAATTAACATAGAATGTTAGGCTCGTAACTTAGCCTAACTTGTATACAAAAGGGGAAAGAAAGGAGCATGTACAATTCACACTACATAAAATAATAAGGAGCTAACTAAACATGTGTCATGTAAATGTGGCATAAAATAATTAACTTGCATTTTTGGATCCAATTAACATGAGTCTTTAAGCATATGAAATTACCCAAATCCGACTAGGCATGTAAATGTAAACTTTTATTTTGGGTCCAATGAACATAAACCTTAAGCATATAGAATTACACAAGTTCTACTACGCATGTGAATGTGAACTTTTAATTTGGATCCAATAATCATGAATCTTAAACATATGGTTTTACACAAGTTCAACTAGGCATGTGAGTGTGAACTTTAATCTTAGATCCAATTTTTCATAGATCTAAATGTACATCTAAACATAATACATGTCTTGGCCTAACAATTTGCATGAATAAGTCACCGATTTTACATGATTGGTTTACATCAACATAATAACCACATGGCCTAACAACTTGCATGTAACATATCATGAATAAGTCAACAATTTTACATGATTGGTTTACATCAACGTAATAACCACATAGCCTAACAATGTAACACCCCACACCGTTAAGGTCACTCACAAAGGGAATGCCTTAACTTCAATGGAGCATTATGGGTACTGGAACAGAAATATTACAAGACAGACATATATAAAACAACGGAAAGCAAAGTAGAAGTATTTCAAATCATTTATTAAATATAATTGTTTACAATAAAAGCCCATCAACTTCCAATACCCAATTACATAGCTAAAATATCTGTCTTGCTCAAAAACAAAGAAGCATAAAAATAAATTGCAGTATTCCCCAATAAAGCAAAGCAAGCCATAACCAAGAGAAATCCAGGACGTACATGAAAGAGCCTTGGAGCTTGGTAAGATCCGAACTAAGTTGTATTCCTACCCTGCGAACCTGGGGGGGGGGACGAAAGAAAAAGAGGCGAAACAAAACGAGTCAGTCATAAAGACTGAGTAAGTCCTAGTGACTTTCAGCATGAAAATAGGTAAAGATAACATGGCATGAATAAACTAAAAGTAAACATAAGCAGGAGGACAAGATAAGCTACAGGCACGATGAATCAAGTATAACATCCCATACTTCCTATCATGGGTAGCATCACAAGGTTCCTACCAAGTATCATATCGCAGGGTTTCTATAACGTCGCAAGATTTATAAGTTTCACCATTACCCTATTTTCCTTGATTTCCTATGTTCTCTGCACCACCTAACTAGCGTTCTAATTAGTTTACTTAGTTGTAATTACAAGTTAAGTGATCCCTTATAACCCACATGATAGTTTTATAGGTACATATCCTACGATGAGGGTCCTACCTCATATTGACAGTTTCATGTCCCCACCGTACCTACCTTAATTAATCGGCTCTTACTTACCATGTTTCACATGTGTTATATACTAAGGTTATCCCAACCCCGTAGTTGTGGTAGCCTTCAGGACTACATCTAATATGAGGATTTTTCCTCAACCAGCACAATTACCATGAATGTGTTAGATGTATCCTTACTACCCTAATCAATCGGCTCCTACTCGACCTAGTTCTTGCGGCCCCCTACTTGTAGATACCTGTGCTGGTCCCACCCTAGGATGTATCAATCCCTAAGATGGCAACCCCGACACCCTTTTTGATGCACAACTTTATATCTACTGATGCCTAGTGGCTAAATTATCCACTCCGAAGTACGTGCATGCCCGTAATCCATCGGAACCTGCACTGCTGCACCCCCTGCCACCGTTTTGACCGCTTACAATCAGCCCAGTAATCGTGCCCCACCCTGCTTAGCTCAGGGTACTGTTGATACCTAATGTGGGTTAATATTGAAACAGGTCCCGCTACTTGGGTTTTCCTAGGGTTTATTCGTATACCCCACAAGTTGGTTAAGTGTTATCTATTTAACTTAACCCCACCCCCATCATGATACCGTGGTTAAGTGTTCTCTCTTGTGTTACTTAACCCTACCGCATGTCTTGTTATATTAGTTAAGCATTCTCCCCTGTGTTAACTTAACCCTTACCACACCTCACGTTAGATTGGTTAAGTGTATGTTAATTCAACCGCATCCACTAGCCATTTTATAATGGTTAAGTGTTACCCTCGTGTATTTACTTATCCCAACCAAACATCAGGTTATATCGGTGGGGTGTTATCAACCCATTCAAGTTAAACCAACCCATTTAACCTAACCCTTCGTCAGATTGCATTGGTTAAGTATTTCAAGTAATTCATGGCTTAACCCGCCCACGTATCATGCTAAGTTGGTTAAGTATTATCTATATGTTCAAATTGACTTAACTCTGCCATGTGTCATGTTATATTGGTTAAGTGTCATTAGTTTAGTCATATTACATAACCCACCCATTGGTCTGATTAACAGTTATGTTGGTTAAGCGCACATTTATAAGTTTTACATGTCCTTGACTCACACCGGTTAGGTCCACATTTACATGTCAAATTTCCATGTCATCCCACCTAACCCTCTAACCATACCAACGTCTTATTATGGTTAGTATTCCTTAATTCATTCATTATGATGAACGAATCATGACCTCTCGCATTAGACCGTGCATTTTGTGGCCACTGGATTTGCTGGGTGGTTCCGGGCAGATTTACACCACAAACTGAGTCTAACCTCGTGTCATAAACCGCCACGCCTACAATTTTGCCTTCGACCTCTCACATTAGACTGACACTTTGTGGCTACTAGATTTGTCGGGAGGTACCGGGCAGATTTACACCACAAACTGAGTCTAACCTCGTGTCAAAGGTTCATTAATGGTCATATTCCACCCAAAAACCCAATATCAGTTCATGTGTTTAACATATAGAAATGTTCATGTTCGTGATCAAGTCAATTATCCAATACACAATCATTTTCATGTTTCTAATTCCCAACTTTACATATAAATAAACATATGCCCAAGTTCTAGAATTACATGCCAATATATATATATATATATATATATATATATACACACACACACCCAATTCTAGTCAGTTTACATATGTCCAATTCTTGCCTATTTGCATGTATGCCAAGTTTATGCCATTTTACCCGTATTAAGTTCTAGCCAAGGTTACATGTATCAAGTTTCAGATCCAAATAAACCCAAATTATGATTCATGATGTAGTTATCCCAGACTATAATCTTTTTATTACAATACACGCCAATTACTCATGTTCATAATACATATTTATGCCGATTATCAAATTTACAATCACTTTTATATTCAAATTCCCAATTCTACTTATGCCCAATCGTAAGCCTAATCTTTTGATTTAATTTACATAAGCCCGAACTCGTTATTTAATTTACAAGCCAATTCATGTATGCCCGCTTCATGCCAAATTAATTATGCCAATGGCCAATCTTGCAATTTCAATTATGTTGACAATACCCAAATTTCCAATTTCATGTTATGCCATCAATTTTTCCAGACATATATATATATCCAATATAGACAACATTCCCATATTTTCCCGTATTCAATCGTACGCAAATCGCGGTTTAGGCCTAGGTCCGAAATTGACCTAGGTTCATCAAAAGAAAATAAATAGGGGGAGGTAGAATTTTGCATAAAAATAAGATCAGAGAGAAAAACATCATTACAGGCATGAAGATTACAAGTTGATAATATATTCAACATGTATCAAGAAAACTGATTTACACAGGCTAAACAGATCATGAACTTGACATGAGAATAAAGATAGACAAGTCTCAAAAAAATCCAAGATTCGAGAAGCAACAGGAATGGGTCTGAATCGATAAACATACTTAAATTCAATTCCACTTTATTCCATGGCCATATTATAATTAACAAGTTTAAATCTAAAAACAACTAGAACTTACAGATCGTGGCTAATGAATTAAGAACTGAACTTGTTGAAGAATGCTGATTTATTGTCTTGAATCATTGTAGAAGCCTTAATTTTCGAATTAAATTGCATATGAAAGCTTTGTCCTTAGAACTGATTTGAGTTTGAATGCTTAAGCTTTAATTTGGGGACGACGGCCATGGTTCAAGAGGGAGTTCAGCAGCATTTTAGTGTAAGAATGATTTGTTGTGAATAAGGTTAGGTCTAAGGGTATTTTTATAGGTGTAGCAACTAGTTTAGGCCCTTAGATAAACCCTAGAATAGATCTGAGACATTAAAAATGTCACAGGCCCGCAAACAGACCCACCCAGCTAGCCAGTCGCACGCAGGCCGACCAGGGAAGTCGACCCTCAGGTCGACCCCCAGGTCGACCCTATGGTCGACCTGGTCTGGCCAGGTCGAACCCCAGGTCGACCCTAAGTTCGACCTGGGCTCTGGGAGGGAATTTTCCCGCCCAGCCCGCTTCTGGGTCTTGAATTCGAATTCGAATTTCTGAGCTGTTTTTGGTTTTGAAAATTCATGAAACTTCTGGAGGTCATAACTCGGTCATACAGACTCCGATTTTCAAAAACTCAGACTCAATTTCATGTAGAATTCTGAGACGAACGCGTTGGCACAACCCGTTTCCCTTTATTCTCATTTTAAAAATTAATTATTCCTTGATTTCTAGATTTAACATGTTATTAAAATTCGCGTTGTTACAAACAACTTGCATATAACATAACATGAATAAGTCACCAAACTTTAACTAATACACGAATGGTTTAATACTAAAATAGTAACCACAATAATCTCATAATCTTATACAATAGAATCGTTACAAGAATAGGAATGAATCAGCATCATTATTATCTTACAACAAGGAATAACGCTAGTTTTCATTTTATTACAAATCATAACTTTTAATCGTTCACATCTAAATAATAACAGGACTTACAAACAAAAGAAAGTCTTTTTTTTTGGGTTCTGTTTTCTGAATTTGAAAAGTAATCCCTTGAAGAAGGCTATCAATTCTCTAAGTTAGTTTTTGTTCGTAGCTTTTAACTCGTTTTCTAATTGAAGAAGAAATGGTGGCTAGGCTAGAACGATCATGGACAACACGATGGCTCCTTGGAATGAAGTTGTGTGATTTAGGGTTTGAGGATTAGGGTTGCTTTTATAGAAGTTTAATCTTATGTAGGCCGTTAGATCGTTCTAGGAGCAATCACAATCGTCTAAACTATATAGAGTTATCCAGAATTGCCACCTATGCCCTAGTGACTCAGCAATAGGTCAAAAAAGACTCAGCAACTAGTCATCATCGTCTCATTTCAGATCTACCCCGGGGGTAGGTCGACCCCCTGGTCGACCTGTATAGGGGAGGTCGACCCCCTGGTTGACCTGAATTGGGGCGGGAAAAATCCCGCCTAACCCAATTCTCTGTTTTACGTTTGAATTTTGAATTTTAGCTCTGAACTGTTTTCAATTCATTTAAATTGCTTAAATTTCTGAGGGCCATAACTTCCTCAAAAATAGTCCGATTTACGCAAACTTCGACACTATTCCCAGCATAATTTCGAGACGAACGCAATGGTGTAACCCATTTCACTTAGTTGTCACTTTAAAAATTAAGTATTCTTTAATTCGTTCTTTTAACAGTTAAAGAAAATTCAAGGTGTTACAATAGAAGAGTAATTGGGAGATACGCCTGATAAGCTTAGTAAACGTAGTTGAAGCAGTAGTAGTGGAGAGAAAGAAGGAAAAAAAGGCAAAATGAGGACTCCGTTGTGCAGGAAAAAAAAGTAGCAAAATTGGGTCACGTATAATTTCGAGGAGCATGTGTTGAAACATGTGAAATAATTAAAAAATGGTTTAATCACGTACCTATTCCAAATTGTATAGGTCAGAGTTTATGCAGAAGTTGATTATTTCAAATGTGACCCAACTTCAGTGGAAATAAAGGACCCTGTTTGTAAATGAAAACATGAGACATTACATGTTGCAGTTTGCAATAAAACTTTGGAATAAATAAAGGGCATGTGAAACTTATATGGAATTTATTTTTCGTCAAGCATGATAAACGTAGTATGATACCAAAATACACATTGCTTGACGTTGTTAAGAAGGAATATATAACTTAGGAGTACAATTGACATATAATTTTGCACGCAAGGAGTTTCTGTTTCATAACATCCAAGTGAGTTAAAAGTCTTTTGATTCGAATGTAATATATGGACTGTAAATGGGTGTGGGTATATAAATGATGTTATTTGTTATAATAAACATAATTCCAAATATGTAAAGTGGGCAAAAATATCAAAATATGCAATATTTATGGCTCATTACCCGTGGAGCACTCACCTTATAAGAAATCGAAGGATAGACTGCAACTCTTATTTTCGGTATATAGGAAAAAATTGAATTGGTAAATGTGAAGAAGTGCTTTCCGTTTAGACTTACCTGCATGGTAAAAAGAAACAGTTAGTTATTTGTCTAGTACAATGCAGTTTGACAAAGTAAACTTGACCATGTGAAAACATAGCCAAATAGTAACAAAAATGGAGCATGTCGTTCTCATTTGTAATTAGGCTTTCGGTATATTTTGACAGATTTGTGTGTTATAAGTTATGATGTGTATAAACAACATGTGGTATAAATTCAAGTAGCTTGAGGTTTGCATGGGTTCTTCAGATTTGACAATACATTATATCTGCAGGTAACCATATTGCCATGTTGCATTTTCTTTTCCATTACTACCCGTAAAATAATTCTGAGTTGATTTGAAGCATACAAATTAATGTTCTGCATTTCTTATAATACAATTGTAGTAGAATTACAGATATAGGGCCTATTGTTTATTACAATTCAACCTAAATGCTTATCGTAAAGGGTATGGCGAAAGAATTGCAGGTCTAACGACCTATATTTTTATGGATAATAATTAACTAATTTAATTATTTAAATAGTGATATAGAGATTTAAATATCTATTTAACTAAATAACTATTGAATATTTAATTAAATTAAATAACAAAATAATATATTTAATTTCCGAAATAATCGAAAATAGTGAAATTCACAATTTTGTGTGAATTGGATTATTTCTAAGATATAATTCAGTTTAGATTTGATTTATATTCACGAATATATTATATAAACGAAGTCTGAACATATAACTATATTATAATTAAAATCGGGCTCAAAATCGCGCTGTAGTTCGTAAGTTGATGATTCGAATTTTTATTGAACATACAGAATCCGTTTTAAGTCAGATTTCTGCGAAACAAGAAACGTTCGAAGCTGGTGAAGTATATTTTTCTAGTAGAAGAGAAAAATCGGGATTTTGCCGTGTAGATTTTGAGTTATGTCCAAATCAAATTTTAGAAAAGTCGCTATGAAATTCCTTTATAATTTATATTGATTTATTTATATTATAAATGTATTTTAAATATAAATCGAATATCGGTGTAACACTGGATTTGGAATATCGAGTTATAAATCCCGATATGGAGTTGTATGATATTCTGGTGTGAATATATACAATAATATTTATTTATAAATATTTATTTTAATTATTTTTAAATATATTTATATTTAAAAGGGTTTATTTGGAGCTTTAAAAATAGCCAGTTTTGCAAACGACCTCCGTTTTCGATGAAAATAATTTTGTTGGATCCGTAATATTAAATTATTGTTAGATTTCAAGTTTCGTGATTTTTGGAGTTAGTGTGTCGACGTACGTATTTTTAAAGTGAAAAAGAGTTAATATTTTGAAAGTTAAAAATACGCTGTGTGAGCAAACGGAGTCGGAATTTGACGAAACCAATTTCGTTGGGTCTAATGTCAAACTCTAGTTGTATGTCCACTTTCATGATTTTTGGATATTTTGTGTGACCATAGGGACTTCAAACAATAAATAAAAATAGCGTTTGCTTATTATATTGAGAATAATCAAATATTAAAATATTATATTTATCCTATAAATATCCCAAATCCTTTACACCCTATTTTCTTTCTTCATTGGTCAAAGCATTTTCCACCTCAAGTTTTGCTTCTAGTAAAAATATTTTCCATCTTCATTACACCATATTAATTCAAATAATAATCCAAAAATAGAGAAAAACATATATTCGAGATGCCTATGGTTTCCTCTTCATGCTCGTACACCTTTTTATGGGTTCGGTGGTCTTTGTGTTCGCAAAATTTCATGAGCCGTAACCTAGGGTTCTTTGATTCGAGAGTTTGAGTGACCGAATGAAGTGATGGTTGTGGTTTTTGTGATCGGGAAGTCAAACCGCACCTATGTGCTGATTTTGGAGGAGATAGATGAACAAAGTGGTCATGACTCTGGTGTTGCGCGCCTGAAACGGAATGAGATCGGAAATGGAAAGAGGGCATTGAGTCCTTTGTGGAGGTGATAATCACATAGAGAAATCGAAGGGCGTGTCAATGGTGAGGAGTTTGGAAGATTTCGTGAAGTAATCGTGTGTACAAGGGCTTGGGAAATGTTCGAAATGGACATGGAATTTTCTGGAGCACGGCTGTTGGAAATTATGGAGAAGAAAGAGGAGTAAACGGGTTAGTGGGTGCGGGTTAAATTGGTTTTAGGCCGGCTTTTGTAGGTAAAGCCCAAATAGTTAATTCAAATAGAAATTTATTTTAAATCTAGTATGTACACAACTTGTAATCATAATAACTTGTCCATATATTATCGGAATTCAGCAAAATAAGATCTGTTAGGATCGTATGGACGACCGCTACGTAATGGAACCGACTGGGAGTGGATTGGAGCTCATTACAATTTAGAGAAAAATAAATTGTCCGTCTGAATCAAAGATAGTTAATTGTTATTTAACGATAACTGTCCAATTTGAGTAAAATTCACCAGGTCTACCAGTTCATATTTTTATATAGTATATTTAGAGCTGATAAATGATGATCGATTACTGTGTATTGACTGTTTGGTTGAACTGCTAAGTAACTGGTTGAAATTATAGCTCTGGTTATGTGTATTTATATATATATAAATTGATTCTGTTTAGCAGAATATTTCATAGTGAAATGAAATTGATGTTAATTATATTGTTTAACACCTGTGGATGAAGGGAAACAGGTCGGAGGAATCTAACTGGATTCCTCAACATTTATTTTACTGTTTTTCATATATTGTAATATATGATGTAATATATAATTTGTGTTGATTACGGGTGTTGAATGACATCTATCATTGTTATTTGGGTATTTTAAATATCGTAAGAAATACTGGAATGTAGAAAAGGGGATTTTCAAAGTGTAGTTCGAAAATAAATTATTTATTATAAAATCAATGGATTTTATATATATGTAACGACCTGGAAAATCTGAACCAATTTAAAATTTTTAAATTGGCTATTTTAGTGGATTTTAAATATTTAAAATAAATATTTTAAATAATAGCAATGAAAAGTGAGTTTGAATCGACGTTTGAAAATAAATTTAATTAATTCTAATTATAAACGAGGCCTGAAATGGCGCGGTAGTTTGAAATTTCGATTTCGAATTTCAAATAAATATACAGTTAAGTCGGAATTGGACGAAATCAGAAATATCTAAATCTGTTTAACGATATCTTTCTAATGGATATAAGAAACTGAGATTTCGGTTTATAATTTGAAAGATATGTCCAGTTTAAAATTCAGAAAAGTCGCTGTGGAATTTATGTATATTTTAATATATATAAAGGCCCTTAAAAATGGAAATTTTGCAAACGACCTCGGATTTCGACGAAACCACTTTTGTTGGATCCGTAAGGTCAAGTTATTGTTAGATTCCATTTTTCGTAATTTTTCGAATCAATATGTGAGCGTGGCGAAGGAACACGTGTTTGACCAATTTCAGTTGAATTCAATCGACTAGAAAATGGCCATTTTTCAAACGGTTTTAAAATTCGACGAAATTAGTTTTATTAGGACCGTATCATCAATACGAAGCTAGAAATAATTTTTCTGGAATTTTTAGAGTCAGTATGTGACCCCAGTAAATTAAAATGTACGTTCAAATTCAATTTTAATTGATTTACATTGTAATTTAAATGAAAAATGATCTAAACAGCCGAATTGGGTTACGAAACATATCCCATTGTGTTCGGGATGGGGGTACTACGGTAGGGACGACAGTCGTTGGGTTTAAATTGGTGTTCGTGGGTGAAAGAGGGTATTTTTGGATTTTAAAAATTTATAAATAAAAAAAATATCATTGGTTGACTATACTTTCTCTCCCCCGGTATATCCTCCAGCGACGGCGAATATTGTTCAAACTTTCCCGTTCGATTTCTGATCAATCCACGCATGTATAGCCTTCCCTCCAGTTGAAGAAATTGTAGATCTCCTCTCCACCTTCAAATCCATACATATTTGATTTTTTTCGTTCAGAATTTGGGGAGGAATCGAGTTCGAAAGTTTCGAACTTCCATCGCCCGCTGACGTCAGCTCCGATCACCGGAGTAGGCCGCTCCACCGTCAATCTGGGTGCACTCTGACCGCCTACAAGGTGCAGCAACCTGATCGGAACAACGAGTAATGGTTTGGGTAAAAATTGAAAACCTAGATTCGAAGATTTCAGAAAGGTAACGGCTGAAAATTATATAAACTATATTATAGCAGTTTAAAGCGCTACCGTTTTTGATTTCACAGTAAAAATCATATCTTTTTCGTTTCTTGACGAAATTCAGTGAAACAAGAGACAGTGGACTCATGTGGACATCTTCTACCTTCTAGAAGAGAACGCATATTTTTCTGAGCCTTCTGCTATTTTTGGTGGAGTGGAACTCAATGTGAGATTTCTAAATTATAAACGATATGGAAAACGACGATGTATAAATTATATAGTCGATGTATGAGTTATATAAGCGTTGTACACCTCTTGTATAAGCGTTGTATAAGTTGTACGTTCGATGTATAAGTTGTATATGCGTTGTAAAAATTATATATGTGTTGAAATAGAAGTGAAATGCTATATATATATATATATATATACATGCCCCTCGTCCACAAACCATGGACGATATTTATTGGTTGTGATTGGTGTGAAAATTGATTGATAGCGAATGGTTGATTGAAATTGTTTGTGGTTGGAATTGATTGATTGTGGTTGAAAAATACCCGTTTGGGGTTGAGAAATATTTGGTTGAAACCACATAGGATTAGTTTGTGGAAATGAAAAAAATATACATGCCGCCTGCGTGCGAACTAGATGCATGATTCTCCATTGTCAAAAGCTACGAGGCTTTAAGGTAAAGCGAGGAGCCGTACTAGGGACGGTCCCGGTTTTAACTACCCTGCCATTATGCTGCCGAAATTTTGAATAATATTCATGTGTTAGAATTATTTTCCTGTGTTGAAATTATATTCGTCTATTGAATAGAAATTCATGTGTTGAATGGTATTCGTGTTTTAAATATAAAAATCACATTTTTATCTATATATACAAGCTATAGAAAACCTTCATGTGTTGAATTGAAATTCATTCGTTGAATAGAAATTCATGTGTTGAATGGTATTCGTGTTTTAAATATAAAAATCACCTTTTTATCTATATATACAAACTATAGAAAACCTTCATGTGTTGAATCGAAATTCATTCGTTGAATTGAAATTCATGTGTTGAGTGGTATTCATATTTTGAAATAAATTGTTTTATAATAAAAATTATATGTTTATCATCTATATGAACTATATAAATAGTCGTGGTTTGAAATAAATTGTTTTACATTAAAAATCCTATTTTTATTACCTATATGAACTATATAAAATAGTCGAGTTTTGAAATAAATTGTTTTACATTAAAAATCACACTTTTATTATATACATGAATTGTTAAAAATAGTGAAGTGTTGAAATAGAAGACAGTTGGATAAAAACATCATTTTTATCAAAGGTTTGAAAATCATATGGTTTTGAAATCGAAGAATCGATATATATATATATATATATATATATATATATATATATATATATATATATATATATATATATATATATATATATAGAATTGAAAAATATCGAATAACGAAGCTGCAGTTCGTATTTTGAAACCGTGATTTCAAACGATTTGTGCGGGAGATCCGACCATCGGATTTTCCTAAAATCGCAACCGTTGGGTTCGCTTTGGAAATATCTTTCCAACGGCAACAACAATGTAAAAATCCAACGTTTGGATTGTCTGGAATGTTTAATTCAAATCTGAAGAAAAACAACGCCAGAATCGATTTTATTTATATATATATATATATAAATATAATTACATTTAATCTAATAAAGATGCTGCAGTTCGTATTTTGAAATTGAAACTTCAAACGATTATACCGGGAGATCCGACCGTCGGATTTTCCCGAAACTGGAACCTTGGATTTGTTTTGAAAAGATCTTTCTAATGATGTAAATTTTGTGAAGATCCAACGGTTAGATTTTCAGATATGTGTAAATCAAATATGAAGAAAAACAGCGCCACGGCCGCGTTATGGCCCAAAGCGTCGTTTTGAATAAATTGGCTATTTTAAACTAAATAAAAATAGCGATAAATCGTTATAAAATATTATAAACGATATGGATGTGAAATTTAGAAACTAACTGAAGGTTGGCTAAGTCGAATGGTTTCTTGGTTATTGATCTGATGTTGGTTTCGGCCTTCGGGGTTAATATTTGGGAAATCGTTCTCTTACTGATTGACGGTTAGTGACTAATGAATTGAAATGATGCGTAATAGTGTTTGTGTATCACTTGTTTATTATATACGCGAGTTGCTCGGAAAGACTGGGTTTATCCCATTCTGAATAACTAAATCGACGATAAGAAATCGAAGATGAAGATGGTGGTCGAAGACCAGAGATCTTCACCTCATTTGGATGGTAACCGAGGTTCTGATTGGGAGGCATCCCGAAATATGGATAATGAGTGGTGATCGTCCAGACGTACGCGGTGATCGATGGGTTTGCGAGGTATATAGTGCCTCTGGTTTCGTTAAGACCCAGAACGGACTTGCAAATGGACAGTTTGTCTGACATTGGAATTCATTCTGTGTGATTGATAGCCATCAGTAGAACGGCGTGAATTTCCTATGTGGCATGCTAAGATGCAGTGATCAAGGCTTCTGTTGAAAAGAAAAGTCTTGTGGTGATGATCAAAGCACCACCTATGTGGCGTAGCTTTGTGTATAACGTGAATTCGCGAGCCTCACACCCCGGTATGAACCAGAAACTGGAGCAGGACCTCAGGGAGGGCATGCGTTTCTTTCTAGTTAGAAGTGGCGTCAGTGGTTTTACATGCCCTGACTCGTTTGACTTATGTGGTTGTTACAGTTGCGAGGCGCCTCGGTTAGATCGGCCGATCCGGGTCCGATGGAGTCATTCGTTGGCTCATTTACATCCCAAAGGGCGGGGAAACGCAGTGTTCAGGAATTTTAATCCACATCGGTGGACCGACCCTGTCGCTTCAAGGGCCCACCTAAGTCTGGGTCCTGAGGCTTGGGCTAGAGAGTCTCGAAGTCGGTAAGGACTATCTTTTGCCTTGGTTCATGACGGAAATCCAATTTTCAAATACGACATCATGCGGTTTTGATTGTGTGTGTATATATATATATATATATATATATATATATATATATATATATGCGACATGATATATGGTACCCATGCCGTCTATGATTGATAGTTATGATTCGAATTTTGCAACATGTAGACACTAGTAATAATATCAATTGCTTTTGTTTTATTCGTATCAACCATATTTTGGCCATTATAAGGTAAAACTCTATCCTCCGGTTTGCGTTGCATTGTGTGATGGGAACTGAGTCTTATAATGGCTTCATTTTTATAAAAAGCATTGTGAGGTTTAAAAGAATTATCTATTTTAAAAGCACTGGCAATCTGATGGAGTAAACCCGTTCCACGAAAGTGGCGTGGTCCTGTGATTGGCCATATTTTAAATGTGTTGAGTAGATTTCTCATACCAGTCCCATGACTGACTCGTAGTTTGTTTCACTTTCAAACTCGGGTGCACCTTTTTCTACATGGGAAGCCTTGTATTCAGGTTTTAGCTAGCTTTCTCTGGATAGCTGGAGCTGAAGATGGATTCTATCATTTATCTCTTTTATGCTGTTCAGCTCCTATTGTACATATTATGTTTGTTTTCCACTGTAGACATTTATGTATAGCTGAACTGTATTTATACTAAGTAAGATCCTGTATACTGTGTAACTCTGATGATTACGTTTATCCAGTATACTATTTATTCATTATCTGGTGTATTTATTTAATTCTGCTCAGCTGTTATCTGTTTCTGTGTTATATTCCAAAGATAAACCTTGCCACCGTTAGCATGGGGTTCGGGGACGTCACATCTTGGTATCAGAGCTTTGGTTATTATTTAAAATATCTCTGATTGTCTGGAATGTTTAATTCAAATCTGAAGAAAAACAGCACCAGAATCGATTATATATATATATATAAATATAATTATATTTAATCGAATAACGACGCTGTAGTTCGTATTTTGAAATCGAAACTTCAAACGATTATACCGGGAGATCCGACCGTCGGATTTTCCCGAAACTGGAACCGTTGGATTCATTTTGAAATGATCTTTCTAATGATGTAAATTTTGAGAAGATCCAATGGTTATATTTTCAGATATGTGTAAATCAAATCGGAAGAAAAACATTGCCACGGCCGCGTTATGGCCCGAAGCGTCGTTTGAATAAATTGGCTATTTTAAAATAAATAAAAATAGCGGTAAATCGTTATAAAATATTATAAACGATATGGATGTGAAATTTAGAAATTAACTGAAGGTTAGCTAAGTCGAATGGTTTCCTGGATTTTGATATGATGTTAGTTTCGGCCTTCGGGGTTAATATTTGGGAAATCGTTCTCTTACTGATTTGCGGTTAGTGACTAATGAATTGAAATGATGCGTATGTAGTGTTTGTGTAGCACGTGTTTATTATCTACGCGAGTTGTTCAGAAAGACCGGGTTTATCCCATTCTGAATAACTGAATCGACGATAAGAAATCGAACATTAAGACAGTGGTTGAAGACCAGAAATCTTCACCTCGTTTGGATGGTAACCGATGTCCTGATTGGGAGGCATCCCGAAATATGGATAATAAGTGGTGATCGTCCATACGTACGTGGAGATCGATGGGTTTGCGAGGTATATAGTGCCTCCGGTTTCGTTCAGATCCAGAACGGACTTGTAAATGGATGGTGTGTCTGATATTGGAATTTATTCTATGTTATTGATATCCATCAGTTACATGGCGTGAATTGCCTGTGTGGCATGCTAAGATTCAGTGATCAGGGCTTCTGTTGAAAAGCAAAGTCCTGTGGTGATGATCAAAGCCCCGCCTGTATGGCGTAGCTTTGTGTATAACATGATTTCGCGAACCTCACACTCCGGTATGAACCAGAAACGAGAGAGGACATCAGGGAGGGCATGCGTTTCTTCCTAGCTAGGAGTTGTCTCAGTGTTTTTACACGGCCTGACATTTTACTTATGTGGATGATGGATAGCGAGGCGCCTCGGAAATATTGGTCGATCCGGGACCGATGGAGTCATTCGTTGGCTCATTTACGCCCCATAGGGCGGGAAAACGCAGTGTTCAGGAATTTTAATCCACATCGGTGGACCGGCCCTGACGATCCAAGGGTCACTCGAGCTCTGATCCTGAGGCTCGGGCTTGGCAGTCTCGAAATCGGTAAGGACTATCTTTTGCCTTGGTTCATGATGGAAATCCAATTTCCAAATACGTGAATGTGCGGTTTTGATTGTATATATATATGGCGACATGATATATGGTACCTATGCCATCTATAATTGATAGTTATGATTTGAAATTGTTTTTGAAACATACAAACACTAGTAATAATATCAAATGCTTTTGTTTTATTCGTATCAAGCATATTTTGGCCATTATAAGGTAAAACTCTATCCTCCGGTTTGCGTTGCATCGTTTGATGGGAACTGAGTCTTGTAATGGCTTCATTTTTATAAAAAGCATTGCGATGTTTGAAAGAAAGATTTGTTTTAAAGCACTAGCAATCCGACGGAGTAAACCCGTTCCATGAAAGTGGCGTGGTCCTGTGATTAGCCATATTTTAAATGTGTTGAGTAGATTTCTCACACCAGTCCCATGAATGACTCGTAGTTTGTTTCACTTTCAAACTCGGGTGCCCCTTTTTCTACACGGGAAGCCTTGTATTCAGGTTTAGTTGGCTCTTTCTGGATATCTGGAGCTGAAGATGGATTCTATTATTTATCTCTTTTTATGTTGTTCAGCTCCTATTGTACATTATGTTTGTTTTCCGCTGTAGGCATTTATTTATAGCTGAACTGTATTTGTACTAAGTATGATCATGTATACTGTGTAACTCTGATGATTATGTTTATCCAGTATATTCTATTGTGACCCCAAACCCCGTACTAGCGGCGACAAGGGTAATCCTTGGAATATAACACAGAAACAGATAATAGCAGAACAGAATTAAATAAATACACCAGATAATGAACAAACAATACACTGGATAAACATAATCATCAGAGTTACACAGTATACAAGATCATACTTAGTACAAATACAGTTCAGCTATACATAAACGTCTACAGCGGAAATAAACATAATGTACAATAGGAGCTGAACAGCATAAAAAGGGATAAATGATAGAATCCATCTTCAGCTCCATCTCTCCAGAAAAAGCCAGCTAAAACCTGAGAACAAGGTTGCCCGTGTATAAAAAGGGGCACCCGAGTTTGAAAGTGAAACAAACTACGAGTCAGTCATGGGACTGGTATGAGAAATCTACTCAACACATTTAAAAATATGGCTAATCACAGGACCACGCCACTTTCGTGGAATGGGTTTTCTCCATTGGATTGCAAGTGATTTAAAACAAATCATTATTTTAAACATCGCAATGCTTTTTATAAAAATGAAGCCACTATAAGACTCAGTTCCCATCACACAATGCAATGCAAACCGGAGGATAGAGTTTTACCTTATAATGGCCAAAATATGCTTGATACGAATAAAACAAAGGCATTTGATATTATTACTAGTGTTTATACAATCATAACTATCAATCATAGACGGCATGGGTACCATATATCATGTCGCCATATATATATACAATCAAAACCGCACAGTCACGTATTTGGAAATTGGATTTCTGTCATGAACCAAGGCAAAAGATAGTCCTTACCGACTTTGAGACAATCTAGCCCATATCTCAGGGTCAGAGCGCATCGACCCTTGGAGCGATAGGGCCGGTCCACACGGAGTGGATTATAATGCCTGAACACTACATTTTTCCGCCCTTTGGGGCATAAATGAGCCAATGAATGACTCCATCGGACCCGGATCTTCCGATTTAACCGAGGTGCCTTGCAACACTAACAACCACATAAGTCAAACTCGTCAGGGCGTGTAAAACCACTGACTCCACTTCTAGCTAGAAAGAAACGCATGTCCTCCCTGAGGTCCTCTCCCATTTCTGGTTCATACCAAGGTGTAAGGCTCGCGAATTCATGTTATACACAAAGCTACGCCACACAGGCGGTGCTTTGATCATCACCACAAGACTTTTCATTTCAATAGAAGCCCTGATCACTACATCTTAGCATGCCACAAAGGCAATTCACACCATGCAACTGATGGTTATCAATCACACAGAATGAATTCCAATGTCAGACACACAGTCCATTTGCAAGTCCGTTCTGGGTCTGAACGAAACCGGAGGCACTAAATACCTCGCATATTCATCGATCCTCATGTACGTCTGGACGATCACCACTCATTATCCATATTTCGGGATGCCTCCCAATCAGGATATCATTTACCATCCAAACGAGGTGAAGATCGGTCTTCAACCCCCGTGTTCATCTTCGACTTCTTATCGTCGATTTAGTTATTCAGAATGGGATAAACCCGGTCTTTCTGAGCAACTCGCGTATATTCACAAACATACATACGCATCATTTCAATTCATTAGTCACTAACCGTCAATCAGTAAGAGAACGATTTCCCAAATATTAACCCCGAAGGCCGAAACCAACATCAGATCAACATCCAGGAAACCATTCGACTTAGCCAACCTTCAGTTAGTTTCTAAATTTCACATCCATATTGTTTATAATATTTTATAATGATTTATCGCTATTTTTATTTATTTTAAAATATCCAATTTATTCAAAACGACGCTTCGGGCTATAACGCGGCCATGGCGCTGTTATTCTTCAGATTTGATTTACACATATCTGAAAATCTAACCGTTGGATCTTCACAAAATTTACATCTTTGGAAAGATCTTTTCAAAACGAATCCAACGGTTCTAGTTTCGGGAAAATCCGACGGTCGGATCTCCCGGTATAATCGTTTGAAGTTTCGATTTCAAAATACGAACTTCAGCGTCGTTATTCGATTTAATATAATTATATTTATATATATATAAATATTATCGATTCTGGCGCTGTTTTTCTTCAGATTTGAATGAAACATTCCAAACAATCCAACCATTGGATTTTTACAAAGTTGGTGCCGTTGGAAAGATATTTCTAAAGCGAACCCAAAAGGTGGCGGTTTCAGGAAAATCCGATGGTCGGATCTCCCGCACTGATCGTTTGTAATCATGGTTTCAAAATACAAACTACAGCTTCGTTATTCGATATATTTCAATTATATATATATATATATATATATATATCGATTCTTCGATTTCAAAACTATATGAATTTCATACATTTGATAAAAATGATATTTTTATCTAACTGTTTTCTATTTCAACACTTCACTATTTTAACAATTCATGTATATAATAATAATGTGATTTTTAATGTAAAACAATTTATTTCAAAACAAGATTATTTTATATAGTTCATATCGATGATAAAAATTGGATTTTTATTATAAAACAATTTATTTCAAAATATGAATACCATTCAACACATGAATTTCAATTCAACGAATGAATTTCGATTCAACACATGAAGGTTTTCTATAATTTATATATATAGATAAAAAGGTGATTTTTATTGTTAAACAATTTATTCAAAACATGAATACCATTCAACACATGAATTTCAATTCAACGAATGAATATCAATTCAACACATGAAGGTTTTTTATAGTTTATATATATGGATAAAAAGGTGATTTTTATATTTAAAACACGAATACCATTCAACACATGAATTTCTATTCAACGAATGAATTTCGATTCAACACATGAAGTTTTTCTATAGTTTCTATATATAGGGAAAAATGTGATTTTTATTGTTAAAACGATTTATTCAAAACACGAATAACATTCAACACATGAATATAATTCAACGAATGAATTTCTATTCAACATGTTGAAGGTTTTCTATTTAACAGACGAATACAGTTTCAACATAGGAAAATAATTCTAACACATGAATATTATTCAAAATTTTGCCAGCATAACGGCAGGGTAGTTAAAACCGGGACCGTCCCTAGTACGACTCCTCGCTCTACCTTAAAGCCTCGCAGCTTTTGACAATGGGGAATCATGCATCTAGTTCGCACGCTGGCAACATGTATATTTTTTTCCATTTCCACAAAATAATCCTATGTGGTTTCAACCAAATATTTCTCAACCACAAATGGGTATTTTTCAACCACAATTAATCAATTTCAACCACAAACAATTTCAATCAACCATTCGCTATCAATCAATTTTCACACCAATCACAACCAATAAATATCGTCCATGGTTTATGGACGGAGGGTGTGTATATATATATATTTATATATAGCATTTCACTTATATTTTAACACATATATAATTTTTAACATATATATACACTGTATAAAATTGTCGTGTATATGGAATATTCAATTTTGATTAGAAATTGTATATGAAGTTGAAATCATTTTGAAAACAACGATGTATAAATTATATAATCGATGTATGAATTATATAATCGTTGTACACCTCTTGTATAAACGTTGTATAAGTGTGGACGAGGGGAGTATATATATATATATATATTATTTCTATATTTCACTTGCATTTAAACACAGTTCAAAGCATATATATACATGTGTCGAACAAGGAAAATGGATTAGTTGTAGAGTAAAGAAATTATTTGCGTGCCCGACAAATAGGTAAGCCTTGATGAGTTGGCTACGCAATTTTATTTTTATATCAACTCCTGTGAATGTCATTGGATGCGGAGAGCTTGTTATTCTATGTGTAATAATAAACATCGCCATAGGATAGTAACAATTAATTTTGAACTACACTACGTGGCATACTTCTTGACGATAGGCATAATTCATCATATCCCACATAAGCATTTCGAGCTTGTGTCACGAGGTCGAAGATTTACCATACAAGCGAGAGGCTTGTATGGCGATGATTATATATTACAGGTTGAACTGATGACTGATATGGACTATATAAAATATAACGATAAATTGCCAGATTAATAAAAACCCCACACGGGTCTGGAGTTGACAATAATCACGTCTCTCTAGTCATTAGATACGGCACATGGACTATTTATTCCCACACGGCACGAGGTGACCAGGATTTATCCTCTGGAGTAATTAAAAATACACGCTCCCTCAGGCTTGATAGGGTGACGAGAATTTATTCTCTGGAGTTATTATCTATACACGCTCCCCTGTAAACACCAAAATATATCACTATAAATATGTGGATGCTTTATAGGATTTATTGGGTACCTAACACGGCACAATAAATTTCCAAACCCCTTCCCGTACAAAGGAGGTTATGGCGAAATTTTTCGAAATATAAAGGGGTTATTGAAATATTTGAAGTGAAAACGATATTGAAATTAAAGAATGAACTATATTTATATATATAAAAATATAAATAGAATTGAAAGGAATCGAAGCCGTGTAGTTCGTGTGTTGAAATCGTAATTTGAATCGAGTAGTACGAGAGATCCGACCATCGGATTTTCCCGAAACCGCAACCGTTGGGTTCGCCTTGGAAAATATCTTTCCAACGACACCAACTTCGAAAAAATCCAACGGTTGGATTGTCTGGAATGTTTAATTCAAATCTGAAGAAAAACAGCAGCAGAATCGTTTATATTTATATATAAATATAAATACAATTAAATTAAATCGAATAACGACGCTGCAGTTCGAATTTTGAAACTGTAACTTCAAACGACTAGTGTGGAAGATCCGACCGTCGGATTTTCACGAAACTGGAACCGTTGGGATCGCTTTGGGAATATCTTCCAAGAGACATAGACTTTGTAGAAATCCAACGGTTAGATTTTCCGATATGTGTAAAACAAATTAGGGGAAAAACAGCGCCAGTGCCACGGCACGACATGAAACGTCGTTTAATTAAATATGGCCATTTTTAAATAAATAAAAATGGCGAAAAATCGTTATAAAATATTATAAGCAACATGGATTGGAAATAAACCAATTTGGGTTGATCTGCTTGATATTTGATGGTTGTATGTGTTTGACACGAAAATAGTACTAAAGAGCTGAAATGTGAATGTCGAATAATATAACCATGAAAAGAATTGATTTGAATTCTAATTATACGTGAATTATTTGAAAAGGACGAGCTAACCCTCATTTCAAATAATTGATCGAACGATTCGAATTTGAAAATATGTCGATGGTTCAAGACCGACGATCTTCGTATTGGTTGGATGGGCGCTGCTGAGGTTCCTGATTGGAGTAGCTACCGTGAAGGAATGGAAGTAGTAGCCGTCTGAATGTATGTGTTGATTGTACGGATATACAAGGAATATGGTGCCTCCGGTTTCGTTCAGACCCAGAACGGGCTTGTAAATGGACTGTGTATATCATTGCATTTTGTTCTATACTGATTGATCTCTGTTAAATATATATATGTTTGGCGGCGGAGAATTTATTCCTTTGCTTAACGCCCTTCTCTGAGACGTACGAGCTCAGAGGTTATATATAGATAGAAATCAGTCGTATGGAGTGGATTGCCTATATGGCATGCCAAGATGCAGTGATCAAGGCTTCTGTTGCAAAGCAAAGTCTTGTGTTCGATGATCAAAGCACGGTCTACGTGGCTTGGCTTTGTGTATAGCGTGGATTCGCGAGCCTCACACCTCGGTATGAGTTTAAAACGGATAAGGACTGCGGGGAGAGCACGATGTTTCTTTCTAGCTATAGTGGTGTCAGTGACCTACCAGCCCTGACATTTATATCTACTTTTCACCTATGTTGTTGTTGGAATGCGAGGCGCCTCGATTTTAGGTCTGTAAAGACCGGGAAACGTGTGTTCAGGAATACTAATCCACTAACGTAAGTGTGGACCGGCCCTGAAGATCCAAGGGTTACCCAGAGTGTGTAGTCCTGAGGCATTTGCTAGAGTGTCTCGAAGCGGAGAGGAGCTTGCCCCTTGCCTAGACTCATGACGGAAATCCAATTTCCAATACGAGATAATGGATTCAATTGTAAATTATGTATGGCGACATAGTGGCATGGGAATGTCGTCTATGATTGATATTTATGATGCTATTCGTTTTTGAAACATATATGCACTAGTAATAATATCAAATGATTTTGTTTTACACGTATTAAGCATATTTGGCCATTATAAGGTAAAACTCTATCCTTCGGCTTGCATTGCATTGTATGATGGGACTTGAGTCTTATAACGGCTTCATTCTTTTTAAGAGCATTGCGTTGTTTTTAAAGAATTTACTTTGTTTTAAATGCACCGACAATCACTGGAGAAAACTCGTTCCGCGAAAGTGGCGTGGTCATATGATTTGCTTATTACTGTTGTTTAAACTGTTAAGTAGATTTCTCATACCAGTCTCATGTCTGACTCGTTGTTTATTTCACTTTGCAAACTCGGGTGCACCTTATTTTCACACGGGCAGCCTAGTTCATAGATGACAGGTTGTTTTGGCTTAGCACTGTAGTATGGAGTGCACTTTTGGCTTATGGCGAGGCTGACTTCACCGAGATGACTTTGACGTTTTCCGTCATTACTATATATGTATTATGATTCCGCCTATGGCGATGCAGACTGTTTTACTTCCAGTATTTATTATCGTATGTATATGTACCTCCTCCGGCGATGTAGACTGATACCCTTATTATGTCTCACAGTATGTATATATTCCGCCTATGGAAATGGTGACTGATCATTTCCCTTTTATTTACTAAGTTGTATCCTACATTGTGCTATTCTGATGTTGTTACATGTTATGAATCCGCTGTCATATCTATGTGAATTATCTTATTTATTGTTTTTGCTATTATCTGTACTCTGCTATGATGATTGATGTGTTATATTCCAATGATTATCCTTAACACCGTCACAGGGATTTTGGGATCGTCACAGTTCAGAGATTTAAATACAATACTGCAGCGGAAAAACGTTAAACCGACCAAGACATTCGAAACCCCTGATCCTTTGAGAAAAGGACAAATCAAAACGCAGACGGAAGCACGTTTCATTGCTATTACAACAATTCCATCAGATACAAGAATATACAGAGTATAAATGAATAAATTACATTCGACAAATATCAGAGATTTAAATACAATACTACAGCGGAAAAATAATACAAAACACAACTGAAAGTAATACACAGATACAGAGCATTCCGAGCATCGTTCCAGCTGTAAATCAGGACCCTATGAATATAAATCTGCAAAACCAAAAATACTAGCTGCCCGTGTCGAAAATAAGGGCACCCAGAGTTTAGGTTAAAACAATAAACTCCAGGTCAGTCATGTGACTGGTGTGATAACTAAAACAGTTATTTAAAGCTTTACTTTAAAAGAGAGTAATTCAAGGGACCACGCCGTATAACACGGAACGGGTTTCCTCCCAAGAATACCAGTGCATAGAATAAACAACGCAATGCTTTTTCGAAAAATGAAGCTATTATAAGACCCAGGTCCCATCACACAATGCAACGCAAACCGAAGGATAGGGTTTTCCCTTATAATAGCCAAACATGCTTAATACGTTTAAAACAAATCATTTGATACTATAATAAGTGTATAGTGTCAAAACAATTTCAATCATAAATATCAATCATAGATGGCATAGTATCCCATGCTACTATGTCGCCATACTAGGCTCCACAAATAAAACCGAAATATCTTGTATTGGAAATTGGATTCCATGATGAGTCGAGGCAAGGGGCAAGCTCCTCTCCGTTTCGAGACACTCTAGCAAATGACTCAGGACTACACACTCTGGGTAACCCTTGGATCTTCAAGGCCGGTCCACACTTACGTTAGTGGATTAGTATTCCTGAACACACGTTTCCTGGTCCTAACAGACCTAAAATTGAGGCGCCTCATCCAACAACCACATAGGTGAAAAGTATATAAATGTCAGGGCTGGTAAGTCACTGACACCACCAAAGCTAGAAAGAAATGTCGTGCTCTCCCCGCAGTCACTATCCCGTTTTTGACTCATACCATGGTGTGAGGCTCACGAATTCACGTTATACACAAAGCTGCCACGTAGGTCGTGCTTTGATCATCAACCACAAGACTTTGCTTTTCAACAGAAGCCTTGATCAATTGCCACTTAGGCTTGCCACATAGGCAATTCATGCCATGTGACTAATGTCCATCGATATACAACCTCTGAGCTCGTACGTCTCAGAGAAGGGCGTTAAGCAAGAGAATAAATTCTCCGCCGCCAAACCGATGTATATTTAATAGAGATCAATCAACACAGAATAAAATCCAATGTCAGACACACAATCCATTTACAAGTTCGTTCTAGGTCTGAACGAAACCGGAGGCACTTTCCTCGCATATCCATCGATCTCCAAGTACGTCTGGACGACCACCAATTGATTCCCTCTTCTTGGGTGTACAACCCAATCAAGATCATCAATAATCACCCAAACGATGTGAAGACTTCTGGTCTTCAACCACCGTCTTCATCTTCGACTTATCGTCGAATCGGTTATTCAGAATGGGTATAAACCCGGCCTTTCTGAATAACCCGCGTATATAGTAAACAAATGTTACACAAACACAACATACGCCTCATTCCAATTCAGTAGCCACTAACCGTAAATCAGCAAGAGAACAATTTCCCAAATATTAACCCCGAAGGCCGAAACCAACATCAGATCAATACCCGGGAAACCATTCTTCTTGGCTAACCTACAGCTAGTTTCTAAATTTTATAATCTTAGGGAAAGGTTCCCATTAATTTTATCAAAGATAAATTCTTTTAAATTTATTCTTTAATCTTCCTTTGGATATCATTTCAAACCAAATTATGGTTTTCCAAACTAGTCGAGATTAGCAAACCGCACCGAAGTAATTATTTATTTTATTTCCCAATCCCAACCTATTCATCCCATGAAGCAAAACTGGTAATACTCCATATATAACACCATGGTGTTATCGGTAAATTTAATTACCATTTCACGTTCGAATCTTATTAAAGATTTAACTATCGCTTGGAGCAAAACTGGCGATACTCCATTCTCGCTCATTTCCAAATTAGATAATTTAAATTATCAATTCACATTTCAATCTAATTGCAGATTCATTAAAACTCCCTTTACTGGGTTAAAGAACTAATGTCATTTAAAACATAGTTCACGATAAGCCCAAATCACATTCTATTTATTATCGGGTTAAAGAACAAGTGTTATTTAAAACACCGTTCCCGATAAACCCACCAGTCAAGTCTAATTCAATTCCAATCAAATGTATTAGAAATTCCGATTATTTAAAACCCCTTTTTAATCCAATTTATTTATTTAAAAATAATTGGGTTTTAAATTTAGTTCAAAACTAGTTCATTTCGATAAAAATCTATTTTTATCTTTTCAAATATCGATTTTTTCATCCCAATTCTTCCCAAATCATTTCTTATGATTTTACACAAATTATTGATATTTTTAATAATTTTATCAAGGCCCGTACAGTCGATTTCCAACAGCGGCCATCGAACTGCACTTACATCGACCTTTTCCAAATTTGATTTGGACGTATCTCCAAATCCAACCGTTATATTTCAAATTTCTAATATTTGATAGAAAGCTCTTTTCGATACGAAACCAACGGTTCCAGTTTTAGGAGAATCCGACTGTCAGATCTCCTGTAATGTCCGTTCGAAGTCAATGGTCGAAATTTACGAACTGCCGCGGCGCGGCGCGTTCTATTCAGGCCATTATATATATATATATATATGTATATATATATATACTTATTTCGTCGATTTCTATTTAAAACGAATTTTATAAATAGTTTCAAATTTGTTTCTAAAACAATTTCAACCTTCATTTCAAATTCAAATCAATATTGAATTTTCCCTTATAAATTCGTTTTAAATTCATTTCAATTCAATTCAAATTTCAATTCAATTTGAATTCATTTCAAATTGATTTTTCTTCTATTTTAATTCATTTTCAATTCAATTTGAATTCATTTTCTATTCGAATTCATTTTATATTCAATTCAATTCGAATTCGTTTTATATTCGATTCAGTTCGAATTTCTTTTCTTTATATATATTTGATTTTTATCTCTTTTCAATATTCATTATAAAAACGAATATAATCGATATAAATATCGTTCGCGTCAAAATAGCGCATCTCTAATCAACACGGCTTTATATTTTTCAATAACTTCATTATTATATTCAACAAATGAATCCGTATTTCTTTCAATACATGACTCTATATTTTTGTCAACACATGACTAATCTCAACGAATGAGTACTGTCCACGTGTGACTATTTTTGTTATTTAATATATTTTATAAAAACTATGGTATCTATCATTTGATTTCAAATCAGACTCCAACCGTAAATTAGTAGGAGAACGATTCCTTAAATATTAACCCCGAAGGCCGAAACCAACATCAGATCAATATCCAGGAGACCACTTATCTTATCTATTTTCCAGTTAGTTTCTAATTTTATATATTCTACCAAATTGAAAGGAAGAGATTTTTGCAATAAAAAGATTTTATTTTTAATTCTATAAAGATTTGATTCTTAGTGAAGTAAGGACGATGTTGTTATAAGTAGAAAGGCGAAATTTTTATTAGATGTAGATAATAAAAATATAATCTTTATATAATGTAAGGTATAAAAATAGGATTTTTATTAATGTAAGAGAGTAAAAATATGATTTTTATATTATATCGATAGTAAATATTTGATCTTTATTATGTAGAAGGAGCAAAGATGTGATTTTTATATAAGTGGCGGTATAAAAATATAATCTTTTATATTGTAGAAGTATAAAAATATAATTTTTACATGATGTAGATAGTAAAAATATCATCTTTATATTGTTGTGACGACCCCAAACCCCGTACCGGTGGCGGCAAGGGTAATCCTTGGAATATATCACAAAACAGATAATAGCAGATCAGAATTAAATAACTACACCAGATAATGAACAAATAATACACTGGATAAACATAATCATCAGAGTTACACAGTATACAGGATCATACTTAGTACAAATACAGTTCAGCTGTACATAAATGTCTACAGCGGAAATAAACATAATGTACAATAGGAGCTGAACAGCATAAAAAGGGATAAATGATAGAATCCATCTTCAGCTCTAGCTCTCCAGAAAAAGCCAGCTAAAACCTGAGAACAAGGCTGCCCGTGTAGAAAAAGGGGCACCCGAGTTTGAAAGTGAAACAAACTACGAGTCAGTCATGGGACTGGTATGAGAAATCTACTCAACACATTTAAAAATATGGCTAATCACAGGACCACGCCACTTTCGTGGAACGGGTTTTCTCCATTGGATTGCCAGTGCTTTAAAACAAATCATTCTTTTAAACATCACAATGCTTTTTATAAAAATGAAGCCATTATAAGACTCAGTTCCCATCACACAATGCAACGCAAACCGGAGGATAGAGTTTTACCTTATAATGGCCAAAATATGCCTGATACGAATAAAACAAAGGCATTTGATATTATTACTAGTGTTTATAAGTTTCAAAAACAATTTCAATCATAACTATCAATCATAGACGGCATGGGTACCATATATCATGTCGCCATATGTATATATATACAATCAAAACCGCAAAGTCACGTAATTGGAAATTGGATTTCCGTCATGAACCAAGGCAAAAGATAGTCCTTACCAACTTCGAAACAATCTAGCCCATGTCTCAGGGTCAGAGCGCATCAGCCCTTGGAGCGAAAGGGCCGGTCCACACGGAGTGGATTATAATGCCTGAACGCTACGTTTCTCCGCCCTTTGGGGGTGTACATGAGCCAACGAATGACCCCATCGGACCCGGATCGTCCGGTTTAACCGAGGCGCCTCGCAACAGTAACAACCACATAAGTCAAACTTGTCAGGGCATGTAAAACCATTGACACCACTTCTAACTAAAAAGAAACGCATGTCCTCCCTGAGGTCCTCTCCCGTTTCTGGTTCATACCGGGGTGTGAGGCTCGCGAATTCACGTTATACACAAAGCTACGCCACACAGGCGGTGCTTTGATCATCACCACAAGACTTTTCTTTTCAACAGAAGCCCTGATCACTACATCTTAGCATGCCACAAAGGCAATTCACACCACGCAACTGATAGTTATCAATCACACAGAATGAATTCCAATGTCAGACACACAATCCATTTGCAAGTCCGTTCTGGTTCTGAACGAAACCGAAGGCACTAAATACCTCGCATATTCATTGATCCCCAAGTACGTCTGGACGATCACCACTCATTATCCATATTTCGGAATGCCTCCCAATCAGGACATCAGTTACCATCCAAACGGGGTGAAGATCATTATTTAACCCCCATCTTCATCTTCGACTTCTCATCGTCGATTCAGTTATTCAGAATGGGATAAACACGGTCTTTCTGAGCAACTCGCGTATATAATAAACAAGTGCAACACAAACATACATACGCACCATTTCAATTCATTAGTCACTAACCGTCAATCAGTAAGAGAACGATTTCCCAAATATTAACCCCGAAGGCCGAAACCAACATCCAGGAAACCATTCGACTTAGCCAACCTTCAGTTAGTTTCTAAATTTCACATCCATATCGTTTATAATATTTTATAACGATTTATCGCTATTTTTATTTATTTTAAAATAACCAATTTATTCAAAACAACGCTTCGGGCCATAACGCGGCCGTGGAGCTGTTTTTCTTCAGTTTTGATTTACACATATCTGAAAATCTAACCATTGGATCTTCCCAAAATTTACATATTTAGAAAGAACTTTTCAAAACGAATCCAACGGTTCCAGTTTTGGGAAAATCCGACGGTCGGATCTCCCGGTATAATCGTTTGAAGTTTCGATTTCAAAATACGAACTGCAGCGTCGTTATTCGATTTAATATAACTATATTTATATATATATATATTTATAATCGATTCTGGCGCTGTTTTCAATTTTGAATAGCGGTGATTTTACTTGGATCCGCAGCAATTCCTTCTTTCTTTGTTTCTTTAAAGATCTGCACTTTCCTTGCAAATGCCCTTGCTTATGGCAGTTATTGCATACGGCTGTCGTTACTGGTTCTTTCTCAGATCTAGCCCTTTTCCTCTTGGCACTGGGCTTCTTACCGACCTCAGACACCATACTGGTCTTAGGACGATTAGTTCCAGACTCCACTTTGTTACTCGAGCTGACTTCCTCTTCGTCGCGCAACATACCTTTCTTATGGAGATCTTCATACTGATAAGCCATATAAATAATTTCAGAAAAAGGAAGCTTCACATTCCACATCACACTATTCTGATATTTTCTTTGCAGGCCATGAATAAACCTCAGATTCTTCCTTTTTGGATCTTGAATCAGATGAGGAGCAAAGTGAGAAAGTTCGTTGAATCTCTTATGATATTCTGGAATGGTCATATCTCCATGTATCAGATAAGAGAATTCATCACATAATCGCTCCGTCACTTCAGGAGGAGTAAATCTTTTTAGGAAAATCTCTTTGAATCTATCCCAGGTGATATCACCTTCTGGATTATCCTTGATGATTGTTTCCCACCAGATTAAAGCTTCTTCTTTAAGCGCCCAAGATGCTACTAATCTTTTCTGATCATCTCTCAACTGGATACGCTCAAAAATTGCTAAACTGACCATGATAGGGGGTTCTCGCTTCGTGGTTTGGTGGCGAACGGGAGACTCTTACCCCTACATGTCCCAGTTTAGAGGGTTGATTTGGCAATAGCCGCGAAACACGTGAGGGTCGCCATAAAACAAGGGGCTGGGGGACCAGTGGATGCTGCGGTGGGTTTTACCTGCTGTACTAGAGGATGAAGGGATGGTTGCAAAGCCTACCGGATTTCGCGGTAACGTCACATTGTGGTATCAGAGCTTTGGTTAAGCTTAGTTCTGTAATATAACATATCAATGAACTCGTCAGAGATAGAACCAGTAGTGTTCTAGGACGGGTAACTCTATACAGATAGGATCAGTAGTATTCTAGTACGAGTACAGCAGAATCAGAACAACTCGTTAGAGATGGGGTCAGAAGTACCTCAGAATGAGTCGAGAGTTATTTGTTTATAAATAACGTATTTGTGATAATATATATAGTTTGGTTTTAGAAATATAATTTTTGAATATATAAAAGATATATATTTGAAAGGTTGAAAAGTTAAAAACAATTTGATTGCTGTTTGTGTTGTGTGATAGTAGATTTGATTAATTAAATTATTAAAACGATAGTTAATTTATTCAATAATAGAATAATGGTAAAATTTATTCATTTAAATCACACATTGAACTGATTAGAAAATAGATAGAAATATATACTTGTGCATTATATATGTTTGAACAGGTAAATGGATAGCTGTTGAGTAAAGAATTTATTTGCGTGCCGAGAAATAGGTAAACCTTAATGAGTTGGATGCGAAATATTGTTATATCAACTCCTGTGAATGCCATTGGATGCGGAGTGCTGGTTGTTCTGTGTGTAATCTTAAACGTCTCCATAGGATAGTAACAATTAATTTTGAACTACATTACATGGCATATTTCTTGAAGATAGGCATACTTCATCATATACCACATAAGCATTTGGAGCTTGTGTGACGAGGTGGAAGATTTACCATACGAGCGAGAGGCTTGTATGGCGATGACTATATTTTACAGGTTGAACTGTTGACTGATATGACCATATAAATTGTAATGATAAGATTGACAGATTAATAAAAACCCCACACGGGTCTGGAGTTGACAATAATCACGTCTCTCTAGTCAGTAGATACGACACATGGACTATTTATTTCCCACACGGGACGAGGTGATGAGGATTTATCCTCTGGAGCAATTAAAATACACACTCCCTCAGGCTTTGACAAGGTGACAAGAATTTATTCTCTGGAGTTATTATCTATACACGCTCCCCTGTAGACACAATAATATATCACTATAAATATGCGTATGCTTTATAGGATTTATTGGGTACCTAATACGGCCCAATAAATTTCCAAACCTCTCCCCGTACAAAGGAGGTTATGGCGAAAATTTTCGAAAATTCCGGGTGTTAGCCCAATTTTTGAAGAATTTGAAAATTCTCAGAAACTGAAAAGTTGGAGAATGGAAGCCAGATTGAACGTAGAGTTGATAAATCAAACCACTTTCGACTTTGTTCCTTTTCGGGGACGAAAAGTTTTAAGTGGGGGAGATTGTAACGACCCGGAAAACCTGAACCAATTTTAAATTTTTAAATTGGCTATTTTAGTGGATTTTAAATATTTAAAATAAAATTTTAAATAATAGCAATGAAAAGTGGGTTTGAATTGACGTTTGAAAATAAATATTATTAATTCTAATTATAAACGAGGCCTGAAATGGCGCGGTAGTTTGAAATTTCGATTTCGAATTTCAAATGAATATACAGAATTCGTTTTAAGTCGGAATTGGACGAAATCAGAAATATCTAAATCTGTTTAACGATATCTTTCTAACGGATGTAAGAAACTAAGATTTCGGTTTATAATTTGAAAGATATGTCCAGTTTAAAATTCAGAAAACTCACTGTGGAATTTATATTTATTTTAATATATATAAAGGCCCTTAAAAATGGAAATTTTGCAAACGACCTCGGATTTCGACGAAACCACTTTTGTAGGAACCGTGAGGTCAAGTTATTGCTAGATTCCAATTTTCATAATTTTTTGAATCAATATGTGAGCGTGGCGAAGGAAAACGTGTTTGACCAATTTCAGTTGAATTCAATCGACTGGAAAATGGCCATTTTTCAAACGGTCTTCAAGTTCGACGAAATTAGTTTTGTTAGGACCGTATCGTCAATACGAAGCTAGAGATAATTTTTCTGGAATTTTTAGAGTCAGTATGTGACCCCAGTAAATTAAAATGTACGTTCAAATTCAATTTTAATTGATTTATATTGTAATTTAAATGAAAACTGATCTAAACAGTCGAATTGGGTTACGAAACATATCCCATTGTGTTCGGGATGGAGGTATTACGCTAGAGGCGACACTCGTTGGGTTTGATTTGGAGATCAAAACGATAAACGAGTTAATTTTGAATTAAATAATAATAAAAATGTTTATAAAAGAGGGAAATTTCCCAGAACCCTAATCACTTTCTGGGGCCGCCGTCATCAGCATCGAACGGACGAAATGCTCCAAATGAAATTGCCAAATCATTTTCAATCCAATTCGAATTACACCATGCAACCAAAATGAAAATGAAGAGGGAGATGAGATCTCCGAAACCGACAGGTGTGATTGGAAGATTCATCGCGGATTGGCCAATTTGGTGCCTCAAAGAGGCGGTGTTCGCCGGGGTTTTTCTGGCCAGGGAAAGGATCGGAAGTGGAGGGATTCTCGGTGCCGGTAGAGGACGTTGGAGGCTCCGATGTGGTGAACTCCGATGGGCGGCGCGAGGCCTGTGGTGGCTGGCGCAAGCAGATGTCGATGATAAACGATGGGTTCAGGTCAACGATGAAGATAACCGAGGGTTAAACGGGTTTAGTTAAGTGATGTAATTAGTTTAATTAATTAAATAATGTAATTAATATTCACTCGGTCATATCTCCTTCATACGAGGTCGGAATCGCGCGAAGCTGGATCCATTGCGACCGTGGAGCCGATAGCTTCGCAACAAAACTGACCTCATCCAAAATAGAGCATGTTGGAATTTCAAGCAATTTCAAATCGAAACAAAACAGAAATTCAGATAAACACTGACAGGGTGGAACTCAATGTGAGAATTCTCTCACTTTAAATTTTCTGTACGGTTATTTATTTAGTAACTGCATATATGAACTGTTCCTCGTCGTCCATAGACCATGGATGACTTGTTTGATTGTATTCTGTGTGAAAATTGATCGTGATTTGAAATGAATTATATATATTGGAAGTGTATGTAATATATATATTGAAAGTGAAAATATTGTATATATTGAAATGTGAAAATATCGTATATATTGAAAGTGAAAATATTATATATATGAAAAGTGAAAATATTATATATATATATATATGAAAAGTGAAAATATTATATATATGAAAAGTGAAAATATTATATATATGAAATGTGAAAACGATATATATATAAAATGAAAATGATATATTTATGAAATATGAAAATGATTTGATTGATAAAAATATAATTTTTAACATATATATATATATATATATACACTTTATAAAATTGTCATGTATATGAAATATTCGATTTTGATATTGAATAGAAAATGAACTCGAATTGAATTGAATAAAAAATGAATTCGAATTGAATTGAATAGAAAATGAATTCGAATTGAAATGAATTTGAAATTTGAATTGAATTGAACTGAATTTAAAACGAATTTATAAGGAAAAATTCAATTTTGATTTGAAATTGAATATAGAGTTGAAATGGTTTTGAAAACGAATTTAAAACGATTTATAAAATTTGTTTTAAATAGAAATTGATGAAATATATATTATATATATAATATAATGGCCTGAATAGAACGCGCCGCGCTGCGGCAGTTCACGAATTTCGACCATTGATTTCGAACAGATATTACGGGAGATCCGACCGTCGGATTCTCCTGAAACTGGAACCGTTGGGTTCGTATCGAAAAGAGCTTTCTAACGAATATTAGAGATTTGAAATCTAACAGTTGGATTTGGAATTATGTCCAAACCAAATTTGGAAAAGGTCGTTGTAAGTGCAGTTCGATGACCGTTGATGGAAATCGACTGTACAGGCCTTGATAAAATTATTAAAAATATCGATAATTTGTGTAAAATCATAAGAAATAATTTGTGGAGAATTGGGATGAAAAATTCCAGTTTTGAAAAGATAAAAATATATTTTTATCGAAACAAACTAGTTATTAACTAGAAAAATAATCCAGTGGTTATAAATAAATAAATTGGATTGGATTTGAATTGAAATTATCTTTGGAGATTTTTGATATTGGATTCCGTGATTATACAGATATTGTGATGGGAATTTGGAAGATATCGATATCGTTATTCCTGATATGATATCTGTTGGTTTCAGGATTTGATGTTGAATATAAGTCGATACTATCTCTGTTCAAAATCTTATATTTAATGTCAAATTTGATTGATTGTTTGGATGGTGCTCGACCAGTTTATGAGCAGAATATGCTTTTACATTTAGCATTGGGTTGGGTAGAAATATTTGTGTGCTAACACCTTGTGAAACACTTCCCGATTTGACGATAAGGTGCTTAGCGATGTTGTGTTCATTTCAAATATAATGAATGATTGTGAATTGATATTTTTCTTAAGTGAAAAGAAATGTATTCCCGATTTTGGACAGGGAATGTTTTATAAGAATGTTTTATAAAATAGAAAGGATTTCGAGGCCCAAAAACCCGATGATTTCTAAAATGATTTAGAAATGTATTATATGTTACATTGTGGTTCATCGCATATTCGATTAGTTGCTATTGATGATGTATTTGTTTGGTGGCGGAGAATTTATTCTCTTGCTTAACACCCTTCTTTGAGACGTACGAGCTCAAAGGTTATGTGATTAATAGTGACTGATTATATGTGTGAATTACTGATGTGAAGTACTATATTTTGAAGTACTTGTGATTATTATGTTGTGAAATGATTTTCCCTACTTCGGGATATGAAATGATTTAGTATGTGGCTAAAGAGTTGGGTGACCCTGAGACTAAAAGTATGGGTGAGAGGTCGGTGTAGCCTGCTCCTTTGTGGGGTAGGTGCATCGTCGATGTAGCCTGCTCCTATGTGGGGTAGGTGCACATTTATATATCGAGTTGCGAGGTGCGTACCCTTTGCCTTGTCGATGGGGAGCACGATATTTGGTTGCATACTTGTTTGTATGCATTGTTATGTTTTGGAATACATATTTCCAAACGATTTGGTTTGAGATCCCGAAGTGAAATTTACTTTGATATAGAAAGTAAGATATGTATTTCAAATGATTTGAAATAAGAAATCTAGAATAAAATCCAAAGGAATAATTTCTGTAAATTGAATCGGATTTGGAAAATCTAAGTGGTGATTAATCTAAATGGGTAGATTGGGATATTGCATGTTGATTGATGCATAGTAGATCCATATCTATATTTCCGGTTGTTGTTTATACACTGGCATTCATGAGGGTAGACCCGTTTCGTGTTAGCGGTGTGGTCCTATGATTTGTCCTATGATTAAATAAGTTAATTATAACTGTTTAGAGTTTCTCACACCAGTCCCATGACTGACCTATAGTTTGCTTTTCCCTTGCGAACTCGGGTGCCCCTATTTTCCACATGGGCAGTCGAGTAGTTTTATTTTGTAGATGTATTGAGCAGGATTCTGGATTGAAGCTTTAAGCTGTGTCCAGGCATTTACAGTCTTCCGCTGTGTAGTTTATATTTCCGTTGTGCATTGTATTATATTTATGTAAATTTATCTTCCGCTGTGTATTATTTCCGATATACTCTGATATTCTGTACTCTGATGTAACATTATTATGATGTTTATAAAATTCTTCTGTTATTTGTTCTGATGTGTTGTATACCCAGAGTTAGCGTATACGGGATTCGAACGGTCTTGGTCGATTTAGCGATCGATTAGGTCCGGGCGAAATCCGTGTCATTACATTATTTAAAAGGTAAAGGATTTTATAAAAGAAAATAATTATAAAATCAATGGGTATTATAAAAGGAAATATTTGTAAAACATTTACAAATAGAATTGAAAAGTAAATATTTGTAAACCATTTACAAATAGAATTGAAAAGGAATTATTTGTAAACCATTTACAAACAGAATTGAAAAGGGAGTATTTGTAAAACATTTACAAATAGAACTGAAATGGAAATATTTGTAAAACATTTACAAATAGATTATAAATGGAAATATTTATTTATGAAATAAATAGAGTTATAAAAAGAAATATTTATTCGGAAAATAAAAAGAATCATAAATGAAATATTTATTTAGAAAATAAATAGATTATAAAAGGAAATACTTGAAAAATGAATAGAAATGTATAAAAAGAGAATTATACACTAGGAAGGTTTAGACCCGTGCTTCGCACACGGGTATAACAGAATATGAATTCAAAGTGAACATCTAAGAGAAATTTGTTTTAACGGATAAAGTAAGAAGATTAATTTATAAATAAGGTTTTATAAATTAAGTAAAATATTTATCATTGGATAAATAGAATATATAAATCAAGACTTATATAGAGAAATAAGAATCGATTTCAACATAAATATTTGAAACTGAATATGGACGAAGAGTAAATTGGATAAGGTTAACCAGTTAGTGTTATTCAAATAGAGTTAATCGAACTAGAGTTATTCAAATAGAGCTAATCGAACAAGAGTTTGTCGAATATTAGTTATTCGAATAGAGTTAATTGAATTAGAGTTAGTCGGATTAGAGTTATTCGAATATAGTTTATTAGAAGAAAGAGTTATCGAATAATGTTAATCGAAGAAAAGAAGTTATCGATTATTAGTTATTCGAAAGGAGTTATTGAATATATTTTATTCGAAAGGAGTTAATTGAATATAGTTTATTTGAAAGGAGTTATCGAATATAGTTATTCGAAGAAAGGATTTAAGTGAATATAATTTATTATAAGGAATTAATCGAATATAGTTTATTCGAAGGAGTTATTGAATATTAGTTATTCGAAGGAGTTATCGAATATTAGTTATTCGAAAGGAGTTATCGAATATAGTTTATTCGAAAGGAGTTAATCGAATATAGTTTATTCGAAAGGAGTTAAATCGAATATAGTTTATTCTAAGAAAGGAGTTAATCGAATATAGTTGATTCGAAAAAAAGTCATCGAACAGAGAATATTCAAAAGAGAGTTTTACGTTGAAATTCGATTATATCGAATTCAAGAAAGTACTATTCACTTTCCATTTTTAATCAAGATTTATTTATTTATTAATCAATTAGTTGTTTGTTTATTTATCCAAATTTATAAATAAAAGTTATATTGAAGTTATAATATTTCAGAAGCTTGGGATTATAACACTATTGTTATAATCAAATGATTTATGTAAAAGAAGTGGATTCGTAAATAGAATCCGAGAGTTTCGTAAGGAAGTTGTTAAAGATTTGAAAGGTGAACTTTGTCTATTTTGAGGTTAGAAATGTTGATCAGTTAAGGTCTGAGAGGTAGTTATACCCTAACTTGATTGACGCCATTTTTAACTAAGGAATGGTTAAGGTTCGATAGTGAAGTTTGGTTAAGTGAATTTAGAATGAATGTAATGTTTTGAGTTGGCATAGCGATATTTTATTTAAACATCTGTTTAAATCCAATGAAGGAGTTTGGAAATGTTTTCCAAATAAGAATCATATATGTTTTCTAGTATAAAATACAAGTAGTAATGAGAGTAAATATGGAAATGTTTTCCAATGATTTAAATACTTTCTAATCTGGAAAATAAGAATTTCTGAATATATATATATATATATATATATATATATGGAAACCAGAAGGGGTAAATAAATAAATTAATGATGAAATAATTTAAAAGAAGAAAATGTTGATTGATGATTGATTGGTAGGATTTCCATTTGGAAATATGATCATTGTTTGCACATGTGTTTTTCTTTGATAGTTAACTCACTGACTATCGAAGTTTTTGACCTTTTTTCCATCGTCAATACGGAGAGATCGAGATCATATTCACGACCTGAAAACCACTCGTTATGGGGGTTTGCGTTGTGAAGCAAATATGATGAAGAAAATTGAAAACAGAGTTATGCAAGGGATGTTCTGACGATCCTAGGTAGCAATTGCCTAAGATGGATTTACAGAATAGTGCCTTTGGTTTTTCCAGTCCCAAGACGACCTGTATGGAACAATGTTTGACAGAGTATATTTAATAGATCATGTAAATTGTTCTCTTCAAACATATATATGTTTGGTGGTGGAGGAATTCGTTTCTCTTAGCTGTATACCCTTTGTATTTTTGGAGAAATTAATTTGTGATTTGGCAGGTATGACGATGTGACATTCAAAGTGAATAAATGTGTGATCTTTCAGAGATAAGCGTGGCCATTAGCCCCACAACCGGGAAATGACAAAAATCGGGCAGGCAACATGACTAAGTAGGTTGCTTCCAATTTGGGTGTATTATCACCAATCTAGAGATATTAATTCGAATCTTTAATCTATTCAATGCCGTCCCATTTGGGAAACGGTTGCTGATCCCAACCTTTGGTGATATATATTCGATACACTCAAGCGAAATGAGTGGTCGGTCATGTGTGGCCGGGCTGCAAGATGTTCCTGTTTAACCCAGTGTATTCTCTCTAGAGGTACACTATCAGAAGGTGGTACCATACATTGTCATAGTTGGAAATCTATTATCCAATAAGTTCTTGCGGTTTTGATTGTATACTATATATGTAGAACGTGAGATGAAAGCGTTTCTGCTAGATGATTATTATATTGTGGTTGATAAACACTATCATAATATCAAAAGAATTTTGATATAAAGACTATTTTGGATTCTCATAAGGGAAAAACCCATTCCCTTATACGGCTGGTCTTATTAGATATCGTTTAATTGCTCAAACTATTTTAAACTGTTTTACTCACACCAGTCCCATTACTGACCCAGCGTTTGTTTTGTTTTGTTGTCCTTAAACTCTTAGGTGCCCAATTTTGTATGAGCATTCAAGTTTTCAGAATTTTTCAGATATTCTTGGAGAGCATGAAGCAGGAGGCTTCAGGATTATATAGCTATAGTTATTTCAGCTATGTTGTAATTGTTATACTCTGATAATGTTACTGTATACATATACCGATTTTATTTCAAAATTATTTATCTATTATATGTTGTTCGTTCCGCTGTGAGATTCGTATTTACTCTGATGTTGTTTGTTCTTCTTCTTCTTCTATTCTAAGTTTCTATCTTATCTATTCTCACCCTATATTTTCTTTCATGGACTATTCGGTAATTCCAATGCTTGGATAGTTGACATTGAGTTTATGTCGATAACCAGGACCGCGAAAACCCCGGGTCGTTACATTGCTATCAGAGTTAAAGTTCAAGTTATTACCTTGGCCATGTTGCGTGACTCAGTAGAGATGGGTTTAGCAATACCCTAGATTGAGTTGAGTTTATATATATGAGCACGTATTTGTTACTCAATATAAAATTGTTTTATATTGTGGAGATTTATCGGTTGAGTTGTTTATGAATTCAGGTCGATCAGTTTGATCCACTATATCGGTAGGGGTTTATAAACACTCGAAAACGATGAACCGACACAGTATGTTTTGAAAAGAGGGTAAATGAAATAATTTACCCAAATTATATTTTGATATAAACAAAGTATAGATATTTAAAGTATTAAAGTATATTGGATGTGTTGGTTGTGATTATAATCGAATATGATTATAAAATGTGAAATGATTATGTAAATAGCCAATCCGAATTAATATAAGTGAAATACGTGAAATCAGATGAGTTAAATCTGAATTTAAATCAGAATTGAAATTAAAACCTGGAAGGTTATAAAAGTGTTTGTAAAAGAATCTAGGTTAAATATATGTGAATTTTAAAATCCTAGGAGATTTTAAATTTGTTAGCATTGAAAAAGATATTTTGAAATGGGTTTCAAAATGAAAGTGTTTAGAAATGGTTTTAAAAGTGATATAGTATTGATTTCTCTTCTATAGCTGGAAAATAGATTCCAATGATGATCATGACATCACCGGTGTTCATTTTTGAGTTGTAAGTGACAGATTAATACCAAAGTTTTTGTTTTTGAATTGTTTTAAAAAACAAGTTGTTTTGATATTCCAAATGAATATTTTGATTTTTGGAAATGGCTAAGCTGTTTAAAAACTCCTAGAAATAGATTATTTGAATTAAAATAAATTAAACTAGAATATGTTTAAGCAAATACAAACAGAAATTGAACTAAAACTAGTTAGGTGGAAAATGAATTGAGATAGAATTATCGAATTTGGTTGGATTTTAGAAATCCGAAATGGAATTTGACTGGTAAGTTAAGGGTTGAAATTGAAAATGGAATCTGAGTTAAGAATAGAATTAGGCTTGGGTATAAACGAATAATTGGGATGACACTGGTATATGCAGAATTGGTAACACATGGAAAGGATGTATTGATATGCCGACAAAAAGGTACCTATTTATATTTATATTGGGTTTGAGATTTTGTTGAGCCGAATTGGCAAGCTGCTTGGCTATTTGATTTTCTTTTGGGTTGAAGAAGGCCTAGAGAGGCGAGTTGGACTTTGAGCTATTGACCAGTACAAAGGAGGTGCTGGCGAATTTTTTTGAAAAGTTAAGGTGTTAGTAAATTTTCAGGATTTTTGAAAATTTTCGTTAATAGAAATAAATTAATATTTTTATTGGAATTAATTGATTAAGTTGAAATTGAAGTCAAGAAGTGAAGAAATAATTTTAACCTGGTTGGTGGAGTTTGTTTTTTACCTTAGCAATTTCGAGGATGAAATTATTTTAAGGGGAAAGAATATAACGACCCGTATTTTTATAGATAATAATTAACTAATTTAATTATTTAAATAGTGATATAGAGATTTAAATAGCTGTTTAATTAAATAACTATTAAATATTTAATTAAATTAAATAACAGAATAATATATTTAATTTCTGAAATAATCGAAAATAGTGAAATTCACAATGTTCTGTGAATTGGATTATTTCTAAGATATAATTCAGTTTAGATTTGAATTATATTCACGAATATATTATATAAACGAATTTTAAATGTATAATTATACTATAATTAAAATTGAGCCCGAAATGGCGCTGCAGTTCGTAATTTGACGGTACGAACTTTAACTGAATATATAGAATCCGTTTGAAGTTGGATTTCTGCGAAGCAAGAAACGTTCGGAGCTGGTGAAGTATATTTTTCTAGTGGAAGAGAAAAATCCAGATTTCATCGTGTAGATATTGAGTTATGTCCAAATCAAATTTTAGAAAAGTCGCTATGGAATTCCTTTATAATTTATATCGATTTATTTATATTTTAAATGTATTTTAAACATAAATCGAACATCGATGTAACACTGGATTTGGAATATCGAGTTATAAATCACGATATAGAGTTGTATGATATTCTGGTGTAAATATATACGATAATATTTATTTATAAATATTTAATTTAATTATTTTTAAATATATTTACATTTAAAACGGTTTATTTAGAGCTTTGAAAATAGTTATTTTTGCAAACGACCTCCGTTTTCAACGAAACTAATTTTGTTGGATCCGTAATTTTAAATTATTGTTAGATTTCAAGTTACGTGATTTTTGGAGTCAATGTGTGGTCGTACGGATTTTTAATGTGAAAAACAGTTAGTATTGTGACGGTTAAAAATACTTTATGTGAGCAAACAGAGTCGGAATTTGACGAAACCAGTTTCGTTGGGTCTGTAATGTCAAACTTTAGTTGTATGTCCACTTTCATAATTTTTGGATATTTTGTGTGACCATAGGAATTTTAAATGATAAATAAAAATAGCGTTTGCTTATTATATTGAGAATAATCAAATATTAAAAATATATATTTATCCTGTAAATATCCCAAATTCTTTACAACCCCATTTTCTTTCTTCATTGGTCAAACCATTTTCCCCCGCAAGTTTTGCTTCCAGTAAAATATATTCCATCTTCATTAATTCATATTAATTCAAATAATAATCCATAAATCGAGACAATCATATATTCGAGATGCTTACGGCTTCCTCTTCATGCTCATACACATTTTTATGGGTTCGGTGGTCTTTGTGTTCGCTAAATTTCATGAGCCATAACCTAGGGTTATTTGATTCGAGAGTTTGATTGACCGAATGAAGTGATGGTTGTTGTTTTTGTTATCGAGAAGTCAAACTGCACCTGCCTATTGATTTTGGAGGAGATCGATGAATAAAGTGGTCGTGACTCTCGTGTTACGCACCTGAAGCGGACTGAGATCAGAAATTGAAAGAGGGCATCGAGTCCTTTGTGGTGGTGATAATCACATAGAGAAATCGAATGACATGTCAATGGTGAGGACTTTGGAAGATTTCATGAAGTAATCATGTGTAGAAGGGATTAGGAAATGTCCGAAATGGACACGGGATTTTCTGGAGCATGGTTGTTGGAAATTACGGAGAAGAAAGAGGAGTATGTGGGTTAATGGGTGCGGGTTAAATTTGTTTTGGGCCGGCTTTTATAGGTAAAGCCCAAATAGTTAATTCAAATAGAAATTTGTTTTAAATCTAATATGTACACAACTTGTAATCGTAATAATGTGTCCATACGTTATCGGAATTCAGCGAAACAAGATCCGTTTGGATCGTATGGACGAGCGTTACGCAATGGAACTGACTGGGAGTGGATTGGAGCTCGTTACAATTTATAGCAAAATAAATTTTCTGTCTGAATCAAAGATAGTTAATCGTTATTTAACGATAACTGCCAATGTGAGTAAAACTCACCAAGTCTACCAGTTCATATTTTTATAACGTATATTTAGAACTAATAAATTATGATTGATTGATGTGTATTGACTGTTTGGTTGAACAGCTAAGTAATTGGTTGAAATTATAGATCTGGTTATATATATATAAATAAATATATATATAAATCGATTTTGTTTAGCAGAATATTTCATAGTGAAATGAAATTGACGTTAGTTATATTGTTTAACATTTGTGGATGCTGGGAAACAGGTCGGAGGAATCCAACTGGATTCCTCAACATTTATTTTACTGTTTTTCATATGTTGTAACATATGATGTGATATTTAATCTGAGTTATTTACGTGTGTTGAATGATATCGATCATTGTTATTTGAGTATTTTAAATACCATAAGAAATACTGGAATGTAGAAAAGGGAATTTTCAATGTGTAGATTGAAAATAAATTATTTATATAAAATCAATGATTTTATATATAAAAGGAAAAGAATTTTATAAAAGAAAATAATTATAAAATCAACGGATATTATAAAAGGAAATATTTGTAAATTATTTACAAATAGAATTGAAAAGGAAATATTTGTAAACCATTTACAAATAGAATTGAAAAGGAAGTATTTGTAAACCATTTACAAATAGAATTGATAATGGAGTATTTGTAAAGCATTTACGAATAGAATTGAAAAGGAAATATTTGTAAAACATTTACAAATAGATTATAGATGGAAATATTTATTTATGAAATAGATAGAGCTATAAAAAGAAATATTTATTTAGAAAATAAATAGAATCATAAAGGAAATATTTATTTAGAAAATAAATAGATTATAAAAGGAAATACTTGAAAAATGAAAACAATTGAATAAAAAGAGATTTTTACACTAGGAAGGTTTAGTCCGGTGCTTCACACACGGGTATAACAGAATATGAATTTAAAGTGAACATCCAAGAGAAATCTGCTTTAACAGATAAAGTAAGAAGATTAATTTATAAATAAAGTTTTATAAATTAATTAAAATATTTATCATTGGATAAATAGAATATATAAGTCAAGACTTATATAGAGAAGTAAGAATCGATTTCAACATCAATATTTGAAACTGAATATGGACGAAGAGTAAATTGGATAAGGTTAACCAGTTAGAGTTATTCAAATAAAGTTAATCGAACTAGAGTTATTCAAATAAAGTTAATTGAACAAGAGTTAGTCGAATATTAGTTATTCGAATAGAGTTTATTGAATTAGATTTAGTCGGATTAGAGTTATTCGAATATAGTTTATTTGAAGAAAGAGTTATCAAATATGGTTATTCGAAGAAAAGAAGCTATAGAATATTAGTTATTCGAAAGGAGTTATCAAATATAGTTTATTTGAAAGGAGTTAATTGAATATAATTTATTCGAAAGGTGTAATCGAATATAGTTATTCGAAGAAAGGAATTAATCGAATATAGTTTATTCGAAGGAATTAATCGAATATAGTTTATTCGAAGGAGTGATCGAATATTAGTTCTTCGAAGGAGTTATCGAATATTAGTTATTCAAAAGGAGTTATCGAATATAGTTTATTCAAAAGTAGTTAATCAAATATAGTTTATTCGAAAGGAGTTAAATCTAATATAGTTTATTTGAAGAAAGGAGTTAATCAAATATAGTTGATTCGAAACGAAGTTATCGAATAGAGAATATTCGAAAGAGAGTTATACGTTGAAATTCGATTATATCGAATTCAGGAAAGTACTATTCACTTTCCATTTTTAATCAAGATTTATTTATTTATTAATAAATTAGTTGTTTGTTTATTTATCCAAATTGATAAATAAAAGTTATATTGAAGTTATAATATTTCAGAAGCATGGGATTATAACACTATTGTTATAATCAAATGATTTCTGTAAAAGAAGTGGATTCGTAAATAGAATCTGAGAGTTTTGTAAGGAAGTTGTTAAAGATTCGAAAGGTGAATTTGTCTACTTCGAGGTTAGAAATGTTGTTCAGTTAAGTTCTAAGAGGTAGTTATACCCCATCTTGATTGACTCCATTTTTTACTAAGGAATGGTTAAGGTTCGATAGTGAAGGTTGGTTAAGTGAATTTAGAATGAGTGTAATTTTTTGAGTTGGCATAGCGATATTTTATTCAAACATCTGTTTAAATCCAATGAAGGAGTTTGGAAATGTTTTCCAAATAAGAATCAGAAATGTTTTCTAATATAAAATACAAATAGTAATGAGAGTAAATATGGAAATGTTTACCAATGATTTAAATACTTTCTAATCTAAAAAATAAGAATTTCTGAATATATATATATATATATATGGAAACGGGAAGGGGTAAATAAATAAATTAATGATGAAATAATTTAAAAGAAGAAAATGTTGATTGATGATTGATCGGTAGGATTTGTATTTGGAAATACGATCATTGTTTGCACACGTGTTTTTCTTTGATAGTTAACTCACTGACTATCGAAGTTTTTGACCTTTTTTCCATCGTCAATACGAGAGACCGGGATCATATTCACGACCTAAAAACCACTCGTTATGGGCATTCGAATCAAATATGATGAAGAAAATTGGAAATAGAGTTATGCAAGGGATGTTCTGACGATCCTAGGAAGTAACTGCCTAAGATGGATTTACAGAATTGTGCCTTTAGTTTTTCCAGTCCCCGTACGATCTGTATGGAAGAATGTCTAACAGAGTATATTTAATAGATCGTGTAAATTGTTCTCTTCAAACGTATATATGTTTGGTGATAGAGGAATTCGTTTCTCTTAGTTGTATACCCATTGTATTTTTGGGGAAATCAATTTGTGATTTGGCAGGTATGACAATGTGACATTCAAAGTGAATAAATATGTGATCTGTCAGAGATGAGCATGGCCTCTAGCCTCACAACCGGGAAATGACAAAAATCAGGCAGGCAGGATGACTAAGAAGGTTGCTTCCAATTAGGGTGTATTATCACCTATCTAGAGATATTCATTTGAATCTTTAATCTATTCGATGCTATCCCATTAGGGAAACGGTTGCTGATCCCAAACGTTGGAGATATATATTCGATACACTAAAGCGAAATGAGTGGTCGGTCATGTGTGGCCGGACTGCAAGATGTTCTTGTTGAACCCAGTGTATTCCTCTCTAGAGGTACACTATCAGAAGGTGGTTCCATACCTTGTCATAGTTGGAAATCTATTATCCAATAAGTGCTTGCGGTTTTGATTGTATACTATATATGTAGAACATGAGATGCTAGTTGATTATTATATTGTGGTTGATAAACACTATCATAATATCAAAAGAATTTTGATATAAAGACTATTTCGGATTCTCATAAGGGAAAAACCCATTCCCTTATACGGTGTGGTCTTATTAGATATCGTTTAATTGCTCAAAATGTTTTAAACTATTTTACTCACACCAGTCCCTTGACTGACCAGAGTTTGTTTTGTTTTCCTTAAACTCTTGGGTGCCCAATTTTGTATGAGCAGTCAAGTTGTCAGAATTTTTCGGATTTACTTGGAGAGCTTGAAGCAAGAGGCTTCAGGATTATATAGCTATAGTTATTTCTGCTGTGTTATAAGTGTTATACTCTGATAATGTTACTGTATACATATACCAATTTTATTTCAAAATTGTCTATCTATTATATGTTGTTCATTCCGCTGTGAGATTCGTATTTACTCTGATGTTGTATGTTCTTCTTCTTCTTCTTATATTCTAAGTTTATGTCTTATCTATTCTCACCCTCTAATTTCTTTCATGGATTATCCGGCAATTCTGATGCTTGGATAGTCGACATTGAGTTTATGTCGATAACCCGGATCACGAAAACCCCGGGTCGTTACAGCGGGGGTCATAACATAAAGGTAAAAAGGCCATGCATGGAAATTTCTACCATATCCAAAATTTGAAAACATTGTAGTAGTACCCAATTAAAGAACAGAGTTAGTTGGTGGAAGTTGAAATAGCTTGAAATATATTTTTGCACATGTATATTTGCTGAAGCATAAGCAGTTCAAGTGAATGCAAGGAAAAATTTAAGTTCGTGCTTCGTGGCCTTAACAATGTGACTATGATGTAAGCCAGATCTGGCTGCATAAGAAGGATTGCAAAATCTATGAAATATTAGTGGATGGTGTAAATTTTAAAAATACATCACATTATACCGTAGAAGCATTGCTTTGGAAAAAAATATACTTATAACCTTTGAACATGTTACCATTGAGTAAACGGACGCAAAAACATTTGCAGAATATATCTACGTATGGAGGTGTTACTCGAATGGTTGTTGGGATGTGTAATATTTAGGCAGTTGTTTGGTGTAATTAGATTGAAGAACATAATAATGCAAAGTTATACGTAAGTTATGAATCATGTGAGCTTAAAAATCATGAATGCACGAATATGAAGATTTGTTATTATGACTAATGACGTATTTGTAGTTGTCAAAGTGTGGTTCTGTGATGGAGTGATTATTATGATATTTATGTTATGCAATTATAAAAAAGCACCAAATCAGCACGTAAGATGGTTTGTAAAACTGAAAGTGAGCATGCAGAATCCCATTCAATCGTCATAACCAGCAAAACTAAAATATTTAATTTTCAGAATTAAAAAGAAAATAGTGGTTTTCCATTCGTAATATTCATGATAGCCCAAAATAACTTAAAACAAATTATTACTCTATGAAAATATTCAATATGTCGATCATGGACTCAAATTTCGTAAGATAGAAGGTGAGAGTAAAGAAGTATTGTGAAGTAAAATGCATTTGGTAAATACTAATAAGAAGATCTTATCCTGATCCTTAATTGATTTTGAATAACATGGAAATCAGGTTATCCTTACTATATCATTGGAAAAATACATGATAAATTAGAATATGAAAAAAGAACCACTGAAGAAGCTGTTACTCTTTGTTGTCATCCAACAAAAAAGTTGTGTAATGTATTTCCTGCAACTAAAACATAAATAATATTTTTTGATTAATAAACATGCAAGCTGTTGTAGTAAACAATGTATCAACAAAACACATTGCATTATGGTTATTTTTCCCTTAATTTCTGATTCAAAAATCAGTGACAACAGAAATAGAAAAATAAACTTAAAAGAATTCAGTAATATATGCCCAACCTCTACGTTCGTGATAAAGTATAATATTCAAGGATCTAATAGTTGAATATTATTTCTATATTCTTATTATAATAGGTATAATGTTTAAGAAATTACAGGACATAGCTTGCTAAAATCGTAGTGTAACATAAATATAAAATTACCTCATAATGTAGCTATTGGTGTGATATATTTTCTCATATAGACAGATAGTGGAACAGTTTAAAAGAATTAAAATTGGAAGTATTATTTTTTTTTTCTTGTGATAGTCGATGTAAACCCAGCAAAAAAATTAAGTGTAATCATAAAACATTTGCACAATTATGTTGTACGTAAAACGTATGATGGAAAAAATCACATCTGGAATTACTATATAAAAATGAAATAGGGAAAATTGTAGAGAAGTAATAAATAATAAAAATGATTTTGAGAATACGTAGATAAAAATTGCTAATGACATGCAATAACATGATTGGGCAAGCACCGTAAATGACTATTGTAGAAGGCTGTAGTAATGTACGAAAAGTGAAGTGGTAACATACCACTTAGGTGTTTCAACTGTGTAATCCTGAAGTGATGAATGTTTCCATGACAGATTGGCATGATGGTCAGTTGCGCGCTAAACCTCCATAGTTAGCATGCTCAGTCTCCATGGTTAGCATCATGAAGGGTAAGAAATACATCAGTTACTGAAGTTAAAAAAAAAAAATTTGTTGGTAAACATAAAGGTACCTGTGATGTGCTGAGATCAACGGGCATCAATTTTGAGAACCGTTGTTGTCTAATTTGCTGTCGTCCAAATGATTCTTTGATCAGTAGTGGGAAGCAAATCCTAGTATTCTGCAAAACTAAAATGAAGAAATTGTATAAAGCTATAGAAGAGAGTAAGTGAATCCAAACTAATTGATAAATTAGAGAATGGAGAGCATATAGAAAGCAGAGACTAACTTAAAGCATACATTTTTCCGTATTGTGTTGATTATACTGGCGGTAAATTCTGAAAAGCTCGGTTATGTCATTCCTCCTCCAATCGACTATCTGAGCTCCAGTCGAATATCAACTCATTTATGGTTAGTACTGCAGGAAAAAAAAAGTAGTTCAGTTTTTGAACCAAATGAGGGAGTAAATGAGTAAAAAATTATGGAATAGAGAGCATAATGTTTGATGTAAGCATACAGGTAATTGTATTGATTAGAATGGCAATGAGTTCCGAAAACCTTTGTTATCTCATTCCACCTCCTCCAAAAGATTGGTTGATGTCTAATGGAAAATGTTGGGATAAATAACTTGAGATAGTAGAAACGACAACTTCGTAAAACCAAAACGAAGGAGTAATAGAGTAAAAAATGTTTGGAAAATTAGAGAATAGACAAAACATTTATTGGAGGTAAAATGAAGTGTTCTTGTTATTAAATTCATGTACACTAAAAATTGACAGATTATAAATCCACTTGACATAATTGAGAATGTGCTCATTTTAAACATTGCTATGACTAAACAGTTAATGTCAGCTTGTTGAGTGGTCATAGTAGTTGATATTAAAAACATACAATAGTGAATATATCACATGTTCAAACTTGGTGAAGATGTATTGCATGGATCGATGAGCTAAGAAAAGGCAATTTGTTATTGAGGCGCATGCATAATTATTTTTGTGTCACAGTGGTACACGTGGTCATGCGAAAGCAGATTGTTGAGTAGTCTGGAAGAAAGAAGCAAAAAAATAGGGATGATAAACAGAGGTTATACGGAATGCATAAATGAGCAAATGTACCTGCGGTGTTTAAGTGGAGTGTGTTCCAGCGGGTTGAGCGGTAAATAAACATTTCCTCTCCTCCTTTTTCGGGCTTGAGACCGGCATCAAATGAATTAACATTTGATGGCAGAGTTAAAAATGGTTTTTTTAGTTATCGCGATATATTTATAGAGTTTAATGCTTGTGAATGTGGGGAATAAGGCGGGGAAAACATTATTGTTGTTAAGTGCAGGAAAAAAAGCCTAAACATTGGATGTAGTAGAGATGTAAATACAAAAGTGCAAATAGATAGATGTCATTAACAATAATGATTACTTTGTGCAAACTGAAGATGGTATGATAACAAAATGCCTAACTCATGTTTGAAGTACATGTTAGTAAAACGTCCTTGTAAACCACATTTCTCGTAATCATACCATCTTTTCGTGGAATGTTTCCATTTTGGACTAAATTTTTTGTTGTTTGTCGTGCAATACCTCTAGATAATGCTACATATAACTGACCGGATACCTACAGTCGGAATGGTTTGTCCTTACGATTTGTTGATCATAAGAATGAAAGCCAGTTTAATAGGAAATTGTTTTCTAACAAGTGTGAATGGCATGCTAACATTTTCCGTAGGCTTTAATGGTATTTGAGGAATAAATACTCTTGTACCATGGATAAGACGACCCGAACACCCCCAAGATGGAAAGAAAGAATTGCTTTGAGAACACGACAAATCAGAACACAAACAGAAGAACATTTCATTGCTTATTACAACAATTCCATCAGAATACAAGAATATACAGAGTATGAATAAATATTACACATCAGAAAAATATCATAGATTTAAATTACATTACATAGCAGTGAAAAATAATACAAAACAGAACTGAAAGAGATAAATGGGTAAAGAGCTTTCCTAATATCGTTCCAGCTGTAAACCAGGATCTCGGTAATATGAATCTGCAAAACCAAAACTATGAGTTGCCCGTGTGGAAAATAAGGGCACCTGGAGTTTAGGTTAAAACAATAAACTTCAGGTCAGTCATGTGACTGGTGTGAGAACTAAAAAAATTATTTACAACATTACTTTAAAAGAGAGTAATACAAGGGACCACGCACGGAACGGGTTTCCTCCCAAGAATACTAATGCATAGAATAAACAGCGCAATGCTTTTTGAAAAAATGAAGCTATTATAAAACCTAGGTCCCATCACATAATGCAACGCAAGCCAAACGATATGGTTTTCCCTTACAATAGCCAAACATGCTTGGTACATTTAAAACAAATCATTTGATACTATTTTAGTATAAAGTGTATGAAAACAACTTCAAATATAAGTGCATCAATCATAGACGGCATAGTGCCCCATACCACTATGTCGCCATACTAGGCTCTACAATCAAAAATGAAATGTCACGTATTGGAAATTGTATTTCCGTCATGAGTCGAGGCCAGGGATGGCTTCTCATCGATTCGAGACACTCTTGCAAATGCCTCACGATCTCCCACAGAAGACCCCTGGATCTTCAGGGTCGGTCATCTATTACGTTTGAGGGTTAGTTATTCCTGAACACACGCTTCCTGGTCCTATCGGACCTATATCCATCGTCTCTGAAGAGACCGATATATCCGAGGCGCCTCGCAATCCAACAACCACATAGGTAAAATAACAATGATGTCAGGTCAAGTAAAATGTTGACACCACCCATAGTTAGAAAGAAACGTCGTGCACTCCCCGCAGTCACGATCCCGTTTTTGACTCATACCGAGGTGTGAGGCTCGCGAGCTAAACACAAAGCTACGCTATATTAAAACCATGCTTTGATCATTAACCACAAGGCTCTGCTTTTCAACAAAAGCCTTTATCACTGCATCTCAGTACGCCACACAGGCAATTCAGGCCATGCGACTGATATCTATCGATATATAACCTCTAAGTTCATACGTCTCAGAGAAGGGCGTTAAGCAAGAGAATAAATTCTCAGCTGCCAAACAGATATATATTTAATAGAAATTAATCAGCATAGAATAAAATCCAATGTTAGACACATAATCCATTCATAAGTCTGTTCTGGGTCTGAATGAAACCGGAGGCACTTTATTCCTCCCCCACATGTCCAATATAGGGGAGAGGTTCTCGCATATCCATCGATCTCCAAGTACGCCTGGACGATCACCACTTATTACCTCGGCTTGGGTGTACAGCCCAATCAAGGCATCAGTAATCATCCAAACGGTGTGAAGACCTCTGGTCTTCAACCACCGTCTTCATCGTCAACATATCGTCGAATCAGTTATTTAGAATGGGAATAAACGCGGACTTTCCGAATAACTCACGTATGTAATAAACAAGTGTTATAAACCACAACATACGCCTCATTCCAATTCTGAATATTCTTATATTCACATACTTTGGGAAAGGTTCCCATTAATTTTATCAAAGATAAATTATTTAAATTTATTCTTTAATCTTCCTTTGGATTTCAATTCAAACCGTATTCTATTTTTAATGCCAATGTCATTTAAAACATGGTTCACGATAAACCCAAAATCACATTCCAGTCCATCAGCTTCTAACCGTAAATTAGAAAGTGAACAATTCCCTAAGTATTAACCCCGAAGGCCGAAGCCAACATCAGATCAATACCCAGGAAACCGTTCAATTTAATTAATCTCCGGTTAGTTTCTGATTTTCTTAACTACATTCGATTCAAGAACAGTATTATTAAAGATACCATACACAACAAACCCAAAATCCAATTTGATATTAAATACAAGGCTCTGAATAGAAAATATATCGGCATATCAAATTCTGAAACCAACAAATATTGTATTGGAATAATGATATATATATCTTCCAAATACCTCCATAATACCCATATTGTCACGAAATCCAATATCAAAATATTCTGAAGATAATTTCAATTTAAATCCATCCAATTCATATATTAGAGATCCTGGTTATTTTTAAAACCATTTCAAATCCAATTTATTTATTTTAAAAATATTGGATTTATTATTCTATTTCAAAAGTAGTTCATTTCGATAAAAATATATTTTTATCTTTTGAAATATGGAATTTTTAATCCTAATTCTTTCGAAATCATTGATTATGACAAATTATTGATATTTTTAATAATTTTATCAGGGCCCGTATAGTTGATCTCCATAAACGACCATCGAACTGCACTTACAGCCTTTTCCAAATTTGATTTGGAGATAATTCCAAATCCAACCGTTAGATTTCAAATATTTAATATTTGTTAGAAAGCTCTTTTCGATACGAACTCAATGGTTCCAGTTTTAGGAGAATCTGATGGTCGGATCTCCCGTAATGTCCGTTCAATGTCAATGGTCGAAATTCGTGAACTGCCGTAGCGCATTCTATTCAGGCCATTATATATATATATTATATTTCGTCGATTTCCTTTTTAAAACGTATTTTATAAATTGTTTCAAATTCGTTTTCTAAACGATTTCAACTTCATATTCAATTTCAAAATCAAAATTGAATATTCCATATCATCGGTATATAAATGATAATATTTTCAAAACATTATATTTTGAAATCAATTCCTTTTTTGTATTCATTATAAAAAGGAATAAAATTGATATAAATTCGTTCACGTCAAAATGGCGTTAATCTAATCAACACGGCTTTATATGTTTAAATATATTTGTGTCCATCCCAAATTGGACATCAAAATCAAATTTTTGATCCATTACTAAATATTATTTTAAAATATTTCTTTTTTCTGAACCGGAATCAAACGCAGTCAATCACCATATAATTTGATTTATATGGATTTCATACACACATGTACGCAGCAACAATCAAACATAGTCAACCATCAACCAAAGTGTATACTACACTGTATAAGCATTAAATATAAATAATCAATGCTTATAATAGTCTGTCAACCAACCGATTGACATACAACTAATTTTTGGGACTAGTGTATGTCATATATCATCCCAATACCCATGTGGAGTTTCAATCAACAATTAATGAATTTTATTTGTGCAGTTGGGCGATGTGTAAAATTTATCGTCCCAATCAATATCAGTCGAATGTGTGTACATAAAAATATCATCCGATTTGTTTATAAATAAATATTTTTACCTATAAAATATTTTTAAATGTAAAATATTTTATTTCATTCTACATCACACAATCAATTTTCACAATATAACCAAACAAGCAAGTCGTCCATGGTCTGTGGACAACAGTTGTCGGGTGCTGCTAAGCACCATTTGCATCCTAGTATATATTTCAATTAGAAAATAGAATAAAAGTGAGACGTTCTCACATCTGAGATCCACTCCGTCGTGCTTTGATTGTCGATCTAAGTAGTATACCTACGTTAAAAATTATATTTTTTACCAATCAATAATTATATTTCTTCGTATGATTATTTTATAAATAACATACATAGGTAAAAAATTATAGTTTTATCTTTCTAAAAATAATTTCATATTTTTATAACACCGCAAAATAGATAAAAATCACATTTTATACCGCTACTATATAGATAAAAACCAAATCTTTCTATCACTAATGAATATATAAAAATCCCACTATAACATTGCCTTTCAAAGAATAAGAAAAATCATATTTTTATTATCTCTATAATATAAAAATCATAATTTTATTATATATATAATTAAAAATTATATTTTTATTATCTAAGCAAATGGAAATAAAAGGGAGAACTCACCGGCCTTTCCCGAATAACTGAAGAAGACCCAAATCGGTGTAGCAACGAGCATTAACAATTGACTAAAAAAGAAAGGGGTTTTTCTGGTTTGCATTGGAGGAAGGGACGGGTTCATGTCGGGGATGGGCTGAGGAGGGACGTGCACGGGGTCGGATGCATCATAGGTGGTGGTGGATGGCCAGTAGGGGCAGCAGTGTGGGTTCCTAAGGCTGGAGGGGCTTCGGATTTGGGTGAATGGGGGAGCGGAGGAGCTGACGGAGGGAGGGTAGCAGGAGGGGGAGGCGCGGCGTAGGGAGGGTGGAAGCGCGATGAGAGGGGTGGCGACATCAGCGGTGGAACAGAGGTTTAGGCACAGGCGTGTTTTGTTTTTTATTTCGATTTAAAGTGAAGAGAGAGAGGAGGGCAGGAGGTTATAATATTTTATATATTTTATTATATTTTAAACCTCAAAAAGCAACTTTTTATTTCGAACTCGAAATCAAACCCACCGACTATCGCCGCTAGCTAATTACCCCCATTCCGAACAAAATGGGATATGTCTGGTAAGTTGATTCGACTATTTCGATCAGTTTCTATCAAAATCAAAATATAAATCTATTTGCTGAATTTGAACGCACATTTCAATTTACCAGGGCCACATACGGACTCTAAAAATTCCCAAAAAATATTTTCCAGCTCGTATTGACGATACCGTTCTAACAAAAACTAATTCCTTCAAATTTGGAGACCATTTGAAAAATGGTCATTTTCTAGTCGATCCAAATTGACTAAAACTATCAAAACACGTTTTCCTTCGCCATGCTCACGTATTGATTCAAAAAATTATGAATTTTGGAATCCAGCAATAACTTGACATCCTGGATCCAACAATAGTGGTTTCGCCGAAAAAGGAGTTCATTTGCAAAATTTCCATTTTTAAGGGCCAAAATTCCATAGCGACTATTCTGAATTTTCGACTGGGCATAACTTTTTATTCCCGCTATGAATATTTCAATTTTTCGGATTCATTGGAAAGATATTTTCAAATAGATCCTAATATTTTTGGTTTCGCTAAAATCCGGTTTATTTTGAATCCTGTAAATTCATTTTAAATTTGAAATTTGAAATCGAACTTTCAAGCTACCGTGCCATTTTCAATTCCTTTTATAATTAAAAATTAATATTTACATTCTCACGTCAATCTGTATAAATATATACATTCTAATTCAATTAAAAAGAAATTTCTCGTCATTATTATTTAAAATAATTCATTTTAAATATACAAAGTTCATTAAATTTGCCAAAATAAAAATTTTAAATTGGTTCGGATTTTCTGGGTTGTTACAATCTCCCCCACTTAAAATCTTTTCATACTCGAAAAGGAATGGAGCTGAAAGTTGTTTTACAAACCAACTCAACTTTCAGTTGGCTTTCATTCTTCAACTTTTCAATTTTTAATGTTTTTTCAATTCTTCAAAAATTTGGCTAACACCCTAAATTTTTGAAAAATTTCTCCATAACCTCCATTGTACGGGAGCACTGGGAAAACCCGAAATCACCATACAAGCCTCTCCAATCTAAAATGAAAAAGAAACTGCCAAGCGGCTAGCCAATCGGCTCATAAAATCATCCAAAACCCAAGAAATTAGTAAACATGTACCTATTTGTCGGGCATACAATTTTATTCCTCTGCTCTAGCCTCCTTGCTATGACTTGTTCAGCGTATACACATGTATATGCATGCAATTTCCAACAATTTTCAATATAGTTCAATATTTGGTACCATTTGGCTAAAATTTACCTTTCTTTCACATGTTGATTTAAATAAATAACCACACAACACAATCATCAATCAATTAGTTGATTAGCTTTTCAAATTCATAACTTTGATATATAGTCCAAAAATCAGATTTTTGATGCCAAATCACAATAATAGACCCTGTCTAGTTTTGGTTCTCATACCAGTCAATTGGAAATATATTGAAATCCCACTTTCAAAACTCGAACACAAGTGCTGATTGATGACATACCATCATCCAAACCATCTCCGAGTGACTAGATTGTGATTTTATATCTATCCAGTATACTAAAACTTCGAATACATGTTTGCAAGGCGTATATGCAAAACCTTTATATATTGGATTGTCCAAATTCAATATAAATAAAATATTCAAATACGTATAATAAGGTGTAATGTCCCGTATTTTTACGGTATTATAATTAATTAATTTAAATATTCTAATAGTGATATAGAGGTATAATATTTTTTATTAAATAATAGTGAATATTTAATTTTATTAAATAATAGATAATATATTTAATTTCTGAAATAATCCGAAATAGCTGAATTCACAATATTGTGTGAATTGGATTATTTATAATATATAATTCAGTTTAGAGTTGAATTATATTTACGAATATATTATATAAACAAAGTTTGAAAGTATAATTATATTATAATTATAATCGAGCCCGTAATGGTGCTGTAGTTCGTAATTTGGCGATTCGAACTTCAATTGAATATATAAAATCTGTTTTAAATCAGATTTCTATGAAATAAGAAACGTTTGGAGCTGGTGGAGTATATTTTTCTTATGGAAGAGACAAATCGGGATTCCATTGTGTAGATTTTGATTTATGTCCAAATCAAATTTTCGAAAAGTCACTATGGAATTCTTTTATAATTTATAATGATTTATTTATATTATAAATGAAATTTTTAATATAAATTGAATATCGATTCAACCGGGATTTGAATATCGAGTTATAAATCCAACTGGAGCTATACGATATTATGTGTGAATATATATACGACAATATATATATATATATATATATATATTTAATTGTTTTTAAATATATTTATATTTTTAAATGGGTTATTTAGAACTTTAAAAAATAGCCAGTTTTGCAGATGACCTCTGTTTTCGGCGAAACTAATTTTGTTGGATCCATAATATTAAATTATTGTTAGATGTCAAGTTTCGTGATTTTTGGAGTCGGTATGTGGCTGTACGGGATTATAACGTGAAAAACAGTTAATTTTCGATGATTAAAAATACGCTGTGTGAGCAAACAGAGTCGGAATTCAATGAAACAAGTTTCGTTGGGTCCGTAATGTCAAACTGTAGATGCTTGTCCATTTTCAAGATTTTTGAAAATCATGTGTGATTGTACAGATTTTTAAGGACAAATACATGCAGCGATACGATAAAAATAAATAAAAAACTCGAATAAAAAATATATAAAAATCTATCTATAAATACCCTACCACCTTTTAACCTAATCTCATTTTTTCCTCACGAAGTCAACAGCAAAAAGAATGAGCCACCGCCGATTCTCTTTTAAAAACAAATCCATGACTTTTAAAATCTGTAACAATCCAAACAAAAATCTATAAATCAAAGGAGATACGTATTTGAATTTCAGAGATCATCCTCTTCATTCTCATATAGCTTTTAGTGAGTTCGGTTATGTTTTTCCGTCGAAGCCTTCTTCATCAACGCAACCTAGGGTTTGCGATTTAAGGGATTTTGAGGCTGTGATTCTTAAATTCAACATCAGTTTGAGGTTGAGGAGATCGAATGGAACTTGCCTATGAATTTTGGGTGGTATCGGTAGTGAAATGGTTCGCACTCTGTACAGTAGTGCGTTGGTGATGGGTTGGTGTCGCGTTTTTCTTGGTGAGTGCGAGTGGAAGCTTGTTGGTTGGAAGTTAAAGAGGAATCGAAGGAGGTATTAGTGGTGAAAGCAGTTTTGAAAATCGTTGATTTGTTGAGGAGGAAAAGGAGGTCAAAGTAGTGGCTATGGTGATAAACGGGTGTACTGAAGCGTGCGACATTTGGGAAGGATGGGTATGGTATGGGTCTGGGTTCTATTTCAATGAATATGAGCCAAGAAAGGGTTAAGCCCAATTGAAAATAAGTTAAATTATATTCAATTTAAAATAGTGTATTAAATTGTAAAAGCTATATCTTTCTCATATATTAACGGAATTCAGTGAAACAAGATCCATTAGGATCGTATGGATGGACACTACCCAATTGACCGAGAGTGGATTGGAGCTCATTACAATTTATAGTAAAATAAGATGTCTATCTGAATCGAGCGATGGTTATCGTTATTAACGATGATCGTCCAATGTGAGTAAAACTCATCAACTCTGAACAGTTATATTTTTATAATGTATTCTTAGAACTGATAATTATCTATTGATTGTTGTGTGTTAACTGTTTGGTTGAATTCCTTACGTTGGTTGAAACTATAGATAACGATATATATATATATATATATATATATATATATATATATATAAATCACAATTATGTATTGATTCTGTTTATTAGAATATTTCATATTGAAATGTAGTTGATGTTAATTATATTGTATAACATCTGTGATGAAGGAAAACAGGTTGGAGGAATCCAACTGGATTCCTCAATATTTTTAATACTGTTCTTTTCATATGTTGTAATATATGATGTGATATATAATCTATTATTGATTATGTGTGTTGAATGATAACGATCATTGCCATTTGGTATTTTAAATAACGTAAGAAACACTGGGATGTAGAAAAGGGGATTTTCAAAGTGTATTTTGAAAATGAATTATTATATAAAATCAATGAATCTTATTTATAAAAGGAAAAGGATTTTATATAAGAAAATAGTTATAAAATCAAAAAGGGTTTTTGAAAAGGAAATATTTATGGGAAATAAATATGATATTATAAAAGGAAATATTTATGGGAAATAAATATGATATTATAAAAGGAAATATTTATGGGAAATAAATATGATAAAATAGAAAAGGAAATAGATAGATTTTAAAAAGGAAATATTTTATAAAATAAATAGAATTGTCAAAAGCGATTTATTTGGTAAATAAATAGATTATAAAAAGAAAATGCTTGAAAAGTGAATAAAATTGTATTAAAGAGAATTTTATATTTGAAAGGTTTAGACCCGTGCTTAGCACACGGGTATAACGTGATATGGATTTAAAGAAAAGATTTTAAATCAAATCTATTCTAACCGATAGATTAAGAAGATAAATTTATAAATAATATTTTACGAATTAAATGAAATGTTTATCATTGGATAAATAAAATATATAAGTCGGGACTTATATAGAGAAGTAAGAATCGATTTCAACATTGCTAATTGAAACTGAATATGGACGTAGAGTTTATCAAAGGAGTTAATCAAAATGTGTTAATCAAAATGTGTTAATCAAAATGAAAAAGGAGTTAATCGAATATTAGTTATTCGAGTAGAGTAATTGATTAGAGTTAATCAAATAAGGGTAATCAATTTGAGTTAATCGATTTAGAGTTAATCGATTAGAGTTGATCGAATTAGAATTAATCGATCAGAGTTAATCGAGTTAGAGTTAATTGATAGGAGTTAATCAAGTGGATTTAATCGTATTAGAGTTAATCAATTAGAGTTAATCGAATTAGAGTAATTGAATTAGAGTTAATCGTAATAGAGTTAATCGAATTATAGTTAATCGAATATTAGTTATTCGGGTAGAGTTAATTGAAAGGAATTATCGAATATAGTTTATTCGAAGAAAAGAGTTATCAATTATAGTATTCAAAGAAAGATTTTCGAATATTAGTTATTCGAAGTGAGTTATCGAATATTAGTTATTCGAAAGGAGTTAATCGATTATAGTTTATTCGAAAGAGAGATTATCAAATATTAGTTATTCGAAAAGGAATTAATCGAATATAGTATATTCGAAAAGGAGTAATCGAATATAGTTTATTCGAGAGAAGATTATCGAATATGGTTTATTTGAAAGTAAGATTGTCGAATATTAGTTATTCGAAGAGAGATAATCGAATATAGTTTATTCGAAAAGGAGTTATCAAATAGAGATTTTTCGAAAGAGAATTATACGTTGAATTCGATTATATCAAATTGGGGAAAGTACTATTCACTTTCAGTTTTAATCAAGATTTATTTATTTGTTAATAAATTTCTTATTTGTTTATTTATCCAAATAAATAAATAAAAGTTATATTTGAAGTTAGGTATTTCAGAAGTAGGGATTTTAACGTTAGCGTTATAACCAATGTTTTTCATAAAAGAATTTGATTCATAAACTGAATTACAGAGTTACGTAAGGAAGTTTGTAAAGATTTGGAAGATAAACTTTGTCTATTTCGAAGTTAGAAATGTTTTTGAGTTAAGCTCTGAGAGGTAGTTGTACCCCAACTTGATTGACTTCGTTTTTTACTAAGGAATGATTACGGTTCGATAGTAAAATTTGGTTAAGTGAATTCTGTTGATAAAGGTAATGGGTTGAGTTGGTATAGGGATGTTTTATTTAAACATCTATTTAAATCAAATGAATAAGTTTTGGAAACATTTTCCAAATAAAATCAGAGATATTTTCTAATCACAGAAAATGAAATGTTGGATGATAAAGAATACAAGAATGACAGTGATACGTGAAATGAGGAATGGAAATGTTTTCCAATAGTCAATACGTATATTTTCTAAATTTAGAAAATAAGAATTTATGGAGATATGGAAATGGGTAACTGAATAAATTAATGATAAATTAATAAAAAAAGAGAAAAAGTTGGATGATGTTTGATCGATATAATTTCCATCTAGGTATATATATCGTTGTTTGCACATGTGTTTTCTTTGATAGTTAACTCACCGACTATCAAAGTTTTTGACCATTTTTCCATCGTCAATACAGAGAGACCGAGATCAGATTCATTATCTGAAAACCACTCTGTATGGGCGTTAGCGTTGCAATCAATATGATGAAGATAATTGAAGATGGAGTTATGCAAGGGCTATCCTGTTTATAGAATAGTGCCTACGGTTTGCCCAGTCCCATGACGACCTGTGAAACACCCCACCTCCGTTAGGGTCACTCTCAAAGGGAATGCCCTAATTTTGGTGGAGGTTTATAAGTATAAGTCACAGATATACAAGACAGATATAAGAACACATATTTTTGAACAGCGGAAAACAACAACAACTTTTATTTCAACATAATACGTGTTCACAAACCATGTCATAATTTGTCTTACAATACTTCCAAAATCATAACTGTCTTGACTTCATTATTTAAAGAAAACATAAATAAACTGCATAAGTCCCCTAATTGCTGTCCAAAGCCATAGTCCAAAACGGAAAAGATCCAAGCAATACATTCTTTCTCTTCAAGCTGGCTGTGAAAACTGGTCAAGCTGCGGTATTCCCTCCCTGAGAACCTGTTGGGGGGGATGAAAGAAAAGGAGGCGAAAGGAAAAGGGTCAGTCATAAAGACTAAGTAAGTCCTAGTGACTTTCAGTGTAAAAACGGTTAAAACAACATGTCATGTATGAACTGGAACTAAACTCAAGAATGGGGTCAAGGTGGACGTGATAGACTAAGGTGATCATGATAAGTCAAGACAAGTCAAGTAAAGCATCATATGTTCAAGATTCGTTGCATCGACTGTACTAGTATACTAAGCCCAGGTCACAAGTTAATCATGAAATAAATCCCATGGCCCAATATCATGAAATGAACCTGAAACGGGGTCTGACCCAAGTACGGGGTCCTACGGAGCGCTTATCTAGTCGATCGGCTCCCTACAAGTTCTAGCTCGTCAAGTGTCCGTGTCATACGGCTAATCACGAATGTAGTCACCTGTGCTGGGTCCACCTTCGGGTGTATCAGCCCTAGGGTGTCAACCCCTGACACGATTCAAGATGCATAGATAAATCTACTGATACCCAGTGTATGCCCCGGAATACGTGCACGACCGTAGTCCACCGAACCTACACTGGCGTACCCCACTGCCGTCGTTCACCTCTTACAATTAGTCCAGTAATCGTGCCCTACCCGGCCTAGCCCCAGGGGAACCTTGATACATCTAGAGGGTTACTGCTGAAAAGGGTCGTGTCTAGGGTTTCGCCTAACAGATTAGGTCATGTAATTCGTGACCTAACCCGCCTAACCGATTAAGTCATGTAATTCGTGACTTAAACCTTTTCCAGTCTAGTCATGTCAAGGTGGTTAAGTATGTCATTTATATTCGCGACTTAACCCGCCTACGTGTCATGTCAAGTTGGCTAAGTGTTGTCGTTTCAAGTTCATGACTTAGCCTTACAAATCGTGTTCAAGTTGGTTAAGTTTTCTTTTCATGTTCATGACTTGACCCTAATTGGCATTAATTGATTCGTTAATGCATCGAACCACTCACATTGGATCCTGTTGTTCGTAGCCACTGGATTTGCCGGGCGGTTCCGGGCAGGTTTACGCTACGAACTCAACCCAACCTCGGGTTTCAAGCGCGATGTGACCAACTACCCACATTGGATCCTATTGTTTGTAGCAACTGGATTTGCCGGGCGGTTCCGGGAAGATTTACACTACAAACTCAACCCGACCTAGAGTTGGCCACTTTCTTGTTTTCTAAAGTCATGCACATTTTCTTAGCAGATTTGTGTTATTTCCACATCATGTTCATATGTCAACTTCGTGCCCAACTAAGGCATGTTTCAAGTCAAGTTATGGCATGTTCAAGTCAAGTTTTCGTGCCGTATTTCATGTTCTACTCATGCCAAATTTCACGGTTTATGATTATAATTAATTCAAGTTTTGCCTATTCTACCCAATCGTATTCCCAACGTATATAAACTTACTTCGTTCACAAGCATAAACAATTCAAGAGATAAAGGGGAATAACACCAAACATGTGATAGGCATATGTGACAATTCCAACATCACTTGCACAATAAACAGGCTATAACATATCACATGGTTTCAATACTAGCATGATGATAACTTGGCATAGTAATGGTTCCAACTTAGTTTAACATGATGATTTCAACTTTACATCATAGGCATAATAATCATTGCAGGCATAATAATAATTTTATTACAAACATGAAACATTAAAGGCATGGTAATTCTAATAGGCACAGTGAATTCCAAATTAGCAATTTTTTTTCATAATGATTCTCATCTAACATTATAAACATAATGATTCCAACTTTTCATCATAACCTAGCAATTCCCAATTTGTCATTAATCATGATAGGTATATTAACATCACAGGCATAGTTCCACCAACAGTCATAGACATGGTTTAATTAGCATCATAGGCATGGTTTAATCAACATAAAGATTTCAATAAACATAGTGATTCCATGGACATGTATTAGTCCAACTTGCCATACAATTAAGCCCAAGTGATTCATAACAACATCAAAATCATGATAAGTTTAACTTGCAACGTTGCCATAGCAATATTCCCAAGTTATAATTCAAAATTAAACAATATAAACATGGATTAACAATAGTTCCTAAATCCGGTTTCAATTCATAGCATGTCCATGTTATTTTAGCGTTTTTGCCTAAAAAGTGACGTAGAACTTACAATATGAAGCAAATAATCCAAATAAAAATCCCAAATCAAATAGCCCCAAATTCGTTGTCTAAAGCGTCGTAGTTGTTGTAGCTTCTAGTTGTAGCCTTCAAGAATCGTCCTTCGTCTTCTATAATTTTTTTCTTTGTATTTTTAATTTAGAGCTCTAGGTTTAATGGCGGCGGCCTGAGGCTAAAATGAAATAGTATGATTTAGGCTAGGTCTTAGGTTCTTTTTATAGTGTTTGCAAGTTGATTTAGACCGTCGATGGAGCTTGGTTTAATTATAGCCGTTCGTTTGAAGGAGAGACCAACCAGGAGCTAACACCTAGCCCTAGTGACAAGGCAAGGCTCAGAAAATCGACCAAACACAGACCAGGCCAGCCAGGGTGGGCTGGGTTTGACCTGGCTCAGGGGCCAGGTCGATACCCCAGTCGACACCGTGTCGACTTGGCAGTCGACACGGGTGACCCTGGTCGACTGTCCAGTCGATCTGGCTAGCCCCAGGTCGACTGCCAAGTCAACCTGGGTGCCTTGGGCGGGAATTTTCCCGCCCTGGCTAATTGGGCCCGATTTTGAATTTCAAATTAGTTTTTTTGAGTTGTTTTGGTCTGTTTGAATTTTAAACTGAATTCTGAAACTTCCGGAGGCCATAACTTCTTCATACGGAGTCCGTTTTACGCAAACTCAGACTCTATCTCAAGCATAATTACGAAACGAACGCAATGGCGTATCCCGTTTCCCTTAATTCTTTTATTAGAAATTAATTATACTTTAATTTTGAATTTCACTGTTATAGAATACATGGGGTGTTACATTCTCCCCCACTTAAAAGGATTTCGTCCCCGAAATCTTCAAGTTCAGGAAGAATGTATATCCTAACATTGATCTACTCATCCATCAAACACGAGCATCCATTGTCCTTAAAAGACTTCTAATGCTTCATGATCATATGCGAAGTGTGTGTGTACATGTACTTATCTAATGCAAAATCAGGCGGTCTACTAATTCAGTTGACCTCCTTGATTCAAATTATGTAAGTGTCATGAATCCATTATGTATGCAAATTCTCCTATTCATGATTCTACATGAGTGCACAATCATTCATACAAATGCAACATCCATATGACAACACACTAAACTTCATCCATGTACGAATAAATACATTTATGCATATGCAACATGAAAATGTGTCTGAGCCGATCTAGTGCCTAATGCGTATTCATGCATCCACGAGCAACCACTTGCGACCACTTGCAACCATTTCGCAATCATAACATGTTTCAATTACATGTTTACATCCAAAAAGATTCTACCTATGGTTCTCAAGATAGGATCGAGGAGAGAAATAAGATAAAACAAAGCATCTAGGAGAAGTTAACGATGTACCGCCAGAAGGTCTGGTCTGCTTCTTAGGGCAGTCTTTGCTGATGTGTCCAGTCTCCCCACAATGAAAAGATTCACCTTGCTTTCTCTTCCTCTTTCTACAATCCTTGGCTATGTGCCCTTCTGTACCACAGAAATTCCATTTCCTTTTTATCACGTGAGTTGCCGTTCTTGCCTCCTTTCTCGGAGTCTACCTTCTTATTCTGAGAATCGTTGGGCTTGACCTCTTTCTTCCCTTCAGAGTTTTCTGCCTTTGTCTCCTTCTTGCCCTTATCTTCTTCATTCAGCAATGCCATCTGCACCAACCTTTCATACGTAGCTCCCATGGGTATATGGGTCATGGCCAAACTGTGTAATGGCTCATTCAACCCCTTGACAAAGCGGAGAGCCTTCTTGTGTGGGGTGTTGACTAGCTCTAGTCCGAACCTAGCCAGCTCATCGAACTGATTAACATACTCTTTGACTGTCATATTCCCTTACTTAAGAAATAAGAATTTTTCCAACTGCAAACTCTTTTCAGCTTCTGAGAGAAATTTAGCCTCAAACCTTGCCATAAAGTCCTCCCATGTTTCCACTAGTCTTTCTGCATTAGTGACTTCCGACCAGTAGGAAGCCTTGCCTTTAAGTAGCCACACTGCCAGTTGTACTTTCTGCCTATCTTCTACCTCAAAGATGACGAATAAGTCTTCGGTTTCCTTTAGCCAATTCCTAGCTGCCACAAAGGATTCGGTTCCATGAAAGTCCTTTCCTCCCATAGCCTTAAAATCTTTACATATCTTAGCAAAAGTGTTTCCCCGCGGAGGAGGTGGAGGAAGAGGTGCTGCTGCAGCTGGATGATTTCCTACAGCTGGGGGAGGAGGAACGGTAGGACCTGGCTGAGTGGCCCTTGCTTCTAAGAATCGTCTAAACCAACCAGGTATTGGTATACCCTCTGGCAAGTTAAGTTCTTCGGACATGCTATGTAACACCCCGAAAATTTTATAACTGTGAAATTAACAAATTAAAGTATAATTAATTTGAAATCAAAGAACCAAGGGAAACGGGATACGCCATTACGTTCGTCTCGGAAAAATACGCGAAATAGAGTCTGAGTTTTCGAAAAACGGAGTCCGTATGAAGAAGATATGGCCTTCGGAAGTTTTGAATTAAATTTAAAATTCAAACAGAATAAAATAAGCTCAGAAAATCAAAAGTGGGGCTCAATGGGCCAGGGCGGATAAACACCCGCCTAGGCCACCCAGGTCGACTGGGCTGTCGACCTGGGCTACCCATGTCGACAGGGCTGTCGACAGCCCTGTCGACAGGGGTGTCGACCTGGTCGAGCCCAGTCAACCTGGCTGGCCAGGTCTGTGTTTGGCCGATTCTTTGTGGTCTGCTTTGTCATTAGGGCTAGGTGGCAAGTTTTAATTGGTCTCTCTTCCTAATGAATGGCTATGATCAATCCAAGCAACATCAAGGGTCCTAATCAGTTCCTAACCTCTATATAAACAACCCTAGACTAAACCCTAATCTATTCATTCAAAATTAAGAACATAGCCGCCATGTTGCTGAGGAACGACTAAGAGTAGCCGCCAACTAGAGAGAGGATTAGGGAAAAAGTTCTAAAGCCTAAAGCAATTCTAGCAACCTAAAGCCAATCAATATAACAAAGGAATCATATCTCTTAATTAGAGAATTCGCCGCAACCATTGTAAGTAGAGTATTACTTTGGTATGAATAAACAACTGTATTGATTTGTATGCTTGAATTGGGATAATAAAGTAGTTCATATTTGTGCAAAATTATGTTATTCATTATAAAGAACTACATGCGGTAGTTCTATGCAAGTATACGTTTGGAATATTGCGCAAATTATGTAATCTATGTTGAAGCTACATGTATGTAGTTGATTGAAATTCATGCAAGTTTGGGGCTTTGTTACTATGCCATCATGATGTATATTTTTGTGCATAAATCATTTTGCAAGTGATTGAAACAAGTTTGGTTGTTATAGTTCATATGAAACTATGTTGGAATTTTGACACCATAATCCATGTATTAAGACATGCTTTTGCAAAACTTATGAATATGGCTAGGCTATGAATGATATTTGGCATAATTGAAATCCATGATTAAGTCTATATTGTTTACAAGAATCATATGATGACATATGTGGTAAATGGCTAGGTTAGGTTCAAAAAGCCCCTTTTTGTAAGTTTACATGACTAAAGTAAGAATCATGATTTCATGTTAGAAATATTTATGCCATGGTTATGTGAACAAATTTAACTATACTTATGCCATGCTTATGTTTGATATTATGCCATGCTTATGTTTGACATTATGCCATGTTTATGCTAGAAGTATTTATGCCATGCTTATGTTTGACATTATGCCTAAATAAAAATGTAGGTTCATGTGCCAATAATGATACCCAATTTAGATTATTGTCTCAACTACAAGTTCACATGCCTTGATTCATGTCACCCATGCTTTATGACCAAAGTATATGTTACCACTATGCAAGTTCACCAGTTTCTATTATGTATTTCCAAACGTCATATGCAAGTTCATGCGCTCACCTTCCCCTCTTTGTGTATGTAATCACGCTTTAAGCCTCCCCTTTTCGCATGGCTAAATTGGGCTTTAAAAGGCTAAGCCCAATATATAAACGGACGTGTAAAACGGGGGAAAATAACGTTGGGTTAAAATTAATTAATGAATGAAAATATAAAATAGAAGGGCCCAAATTCAAGTATGGGTTGGGCCCGTGATTGGTGTAACCTTTACACCATTAACTTAATAATGGGCCGCAAATATTTACATATAAGAAATAAAGAGGAATGACAAGATATGTAAATGTAGAACATACGATGTGTTTAACCCGAGGTTGGATTGAGTTGTGATGTAAACCTGCCCGGAACCGCCCGGTTGTCCAGTAGTCACAACAATACCTATCCAATGTGGGAGGTTAAACATGGAGCCCAGCAAGGACCCGAGGTTAGACTGAGTTGTGGCGTAAGACTGCCCGGAACCAACCGGCAACAGGCAGCTACAACAATAATTGTCTAATGTGAGAGGTCAGGGCCTTAATAAGACAATTAAGGCTGAGTCAGGATTGTTAGGATTAAGTGAACTAAAGACATAATCAAAATGGAACATGCTAAACTAAACGGACTGGTGGGGGTTAGGTAGGAAACACTTAACCAACTTAGCATGTTGGCTAGAGATAGAAAACCTAGTAACGGGGGACCCTTTTCAGCAGTAACCCTAAAAGGTGTATCAGGATACCCTGAAACTAGGCAGGGTGGGGCACGATTACTGGGCTGATTGTAAGAGGTCAAATCGACGGCGGTGGTGTAGCAGTGTAGGTTCTAACGGAGTGCGGGCGTGCACACACTCCGGTGCAGAAAAATAAGGCACTGGACACCAGTAGCATACCTGTGCACTCTAAGGTTGTGTCGGGTTGCCACTATGGGACTTGATACACCCCATGGTGGGACCAGCATAGGTAACTACAGACATCGGGGGCCGTAAGACACATGTAACTATGCGAGTAGGAGCCGATCATCATAGAATGGATCACATCACCCTGATTATGGGGTGCAAATTGGAAACTAGTTTATATGGGTTCAGAGATTAACATGGGGTACGATAGTATATTCGACCCTAGACAACTTAACCAAGTTTATTGTGCTTGCCCACTTCTTGTTTATACTTATCATACCCAGTTCTTTATTCATAGAAAAAATAGTACTAGACTTACTCAGGCTTTATGTCTGACTCTATTTTTCTTTCGTCTTCTTCCTTCCTTTCCCCCCCAGGTCCTCAGGGAGGGAACACAGCAGCTTGACCTACCTCAATATCCAGCTTGAAGAAGAGAAATGTATTGCTTGGACTTTCCTGTTTTAAACTATGGCTTTGGACAATCCACTATGGGGCTTTTGCAGTTTATCTATGTTTTATTTATGCTTCTTTAATTAATGTACTCAAGACAGATTATGAAAGTGTTATGTTATGTTTTTGGAAAGGATGTTGTTGTAACACGTATTTGACTCTATGAAATAAAGTTTGTTGTTCTTCCGCTGTTTACAAATATGTGTTCTTATATCTGTCTTGTATTTCTGTGACTTGTACTTATAAACCTCCACCAAAATTAGGGCATTCCCTTTGAGAGTGACCCTAACGGAGGTGGGGTGTTTCACTTGGTATCAGAGCATAGGTTTACCAGATAAGATAAAAAGTTTTGAAAACTTATTTTCAAAAAGGAAATTTAAAGAAGCATTTTTAAAAGATAAAAATATTATTTTATTTTAAAAGGGCAAAGTCCACCCCCCCAAAGCCATAGGAACTATCTCTATCCTTCGTTTTGAATCTATCCTTTTTGTTTCAGCATGTCCCAAGAACTTAACTTGCCGGAAGGGGTACCAATACCTGGTTGGTTTGGACGGTTCTTAGAAGCAAGGGCCACTCAGCCAGGTCCTACCATTCCTCCTTCCCCAGCTGAAGGAAATCATCCAGCCGCAGCGGCACCTTTTCCTCCACCTCCTCCACGGGGAAACACGTTTGCTAAGATATGTAAAGATTTTAAAGCTATGGGAGGAAGGGATTTCCATGGAACTGAGTCCTTCGTAGCAGCTAGGAATTGGCTGAAAGAAACAGAGGACCTATTCATCATCTTTGAGGTAGAAGATAGACAAAAAGTACAATTGGCAGTGTGGCTATTGAAGGGCGAGGCTTCCTACTGGTGGGAAGTCACTAATGCTGAAAGACCAGTGGAGGCATGGGAGGACTTTAGGGCAAGGTTTGAGACTAAATTTCTCTCAGATGCGGAAAGAAGTTTGCAGTTGGAAAAATTCCTATTTCTTAAGCAAGGGGACAAGACAGTCAGAGAGTATGTGAATCAATTCGATGAGCTGGCTAGGTTTGGGCTTGACCTAGTCAACACCCCGCACAAGAAGGCTCTCCGTTTCGTCAAAGGGTTAAATGAGCCATTACACAGTTTGGCCATGACCCATATACCCATGGGGGCCACGTATGAAAGATTGGTGCAAATGGCATTGCTGAATGAAGAGGACAAGGACAAGAAGGAGACCAAGGCAGAAAGCTCTCAAGGGAAGAAAGAGGGTTTGCAGCCTAAGAAGACAGACTTTAAGAAAGGCGGGGAAGGTAACAAAGAGAAGAGGAAGTGTAATTTCTGTGGCAAAGTGGGGCACTTAGTAAAGGACTACCGGAAAAAGAAGGCCAAGGAGAATGGTGGGTGCTTTTCTTGCGGTGAGACAGGCCATAGGGCTAAGGACTGCCAACAGAAACGAGGACAGGGGCAGAGGGCTGGATCCACCCCAGGGGCACAGGTTCATGTGCTAGAAGCACCACCTTTGCAACAGCGAGGTATAAATACTTCTGTAGAAAGTGTAGTTTATCTTTATGATCACCCCGTTCGCACTTTATTTGATTCTGGCGCATCACACTCCTTTATCTCGTCTGCTTTAGTAGAATCTCTGCACCTAAGAACTAGTATGGTAGAGGACCCCTTAATTGTTTCAAACCCAATTGGGGGCCCAGCTCATTTGTCTATGATCTGTGTGGGATTGAAAATTTCTATTCTAAGTGTAGAATTTCAATGTAGTGCCTTTGTTTTGGGCTTTTCGGGGTATGGTTTGATTTTGGGCATGGATTGGCTATCCGGTAATGGGGCCATCCTTGATTGTGAGAAAAGGGTTGTTAGGCTCCTAACCCAGCTCGGTAATACTTTGGAAATTTCTTGTAATCCCTCGTATGTGGTTATGCTTAGTTATCTTGAATCGTTAGATGCCTCTGTTGAAAATTTGAAATCAGTTAGAGTGGTCCGGGAATATCCGGATGTCTTTGAAGAGGTGAAGGGCTCAGTAAACAGATTAAAGAGCTTCTAGAAAAGGGGTTCATTAGGAGGAGCATTTCAGAATATGGCGCTCCAGTAGTGTTCGCCACTAAGGCTGAAGGTTCATTTCGCTTATGCGTGAGTGTAAAGAATCACCTTAGTAAGTACATTTGGCAACATAGTTGACATTTGTTTATTTTCAAGAGATAATTCATCTAGGTGGAATACCTTCTAGTAAGTGAACAAGATCCAAGATTCACTAATGAATTTTGGAGAGCTTGAATGGAACCATGAGTACGCAGTTATGCTTGGGCCAAGTATACTAGAAGGAGAGTAAGTGAAAGTGGAACGAGAGGCGACAGTGAAATAGGTTCCAACTCCTATTTTGGAAACAAGAATTAAGAAGCTACGAAATTGTGAAGTTAAAGACGGACAAAGCTTAATGGAGTTAAGCTCAAGAAATGCGACTTAGAAAATTGAAGACTAGATTCGTGCATCATATCTCTTCTTAAGAGTATATCCTTGATCTCTCTTTTCCCATAGAACTTACTTGCATGCTATCTTTTATGTATCCTCTCGGTCCTATTCTTAATCCAATTTCTGTTGAAACCCCCATAGGGAGTATGACACACCTGTTAGTAACACACGTTGGGGCCCGAGGGTGTTAAGTGGTTTGACTAAAGTTTTTGGGTTTTATAGGATACGGATTGGTCTTAGGAAGGGACTCTCTTGTGACCTAAAAGGAGTCCATCATGCTTAGTTTCTTAGAATCATATATGGTGGTTGGGTTGAGTAATTCTTTGGGTGTCAGTCTGATGTTGATTTCGGTCTTCGGGGCTGATGCTTAGGGAGTTCTTCTCCTAATCAATATATATGTGGCATAGATTTCCAGTTTTGACATTGCCTAATAGGCACAAAGTTTTAACTCGCTTCTATCATTCGACTATACCTTTAGGTAGGACCATTTCCTATCATTGAGAAAATTGGGAAAATGGCCTATAGATTAGAGATATCCGAGAAGTTGGCTGGAGTTCACAACGTTTTTCACGTTTCACATCTTCGAAAATGTCTACATGAGTCAGCTGAAGTGGTAGAGCCAAATATCCTAGAAGAGGCCGAAGTGGAACGCGAAGCAACCATAAGAAAAGTTCCAACCCGCATACTAGGAACGGAAGTGAAGAAGCTACGCAACCGCGAAGTCAAGCTCGTCAAAGTTCAGTGGAGCGACGCCGAGGGAGACTCGACTTGGGAAACTGAAGCTAGAATACGCACTGCCTACCCTTTTCTGTTCGAGGGTACATCCTTGATCTTTCTTTTTCCTTAAGTTGCGCTTTTATCTATCTTTTTAGGTATATTTCCTCGACCGTATCTTTTAGGTAGAAACCCTTTGGATGGAAACATGTAGTTGAAACATGTTATGGATGATGGTTGCAAGTGATTGCTAGTGGTTGCTCATGGTTGCATATACACACACAATCTAGGTTTTAGATCGGCTCAGTCACTTCATATTGCATATGCATATATGTTTGCATTCGTATATGGTTGAACTTTAATGTGTTGTCATATGGATGTTGCATTTGTATTGAATGATTGTGCACTCATGTAGAATCATGAATAGGAAAAATTTGCATACATAATGGATTCATGGCACCTACATAATTCGCATTAAGGAGGTCAACTGAATCAGTAGACCGCCTGATTTTGCATTAGATAAGTTCATGTACACACACACTTCGCATATGATCATGAAGCATTAGAAGTCTTTTAAGGACAATGGATGCTCGTGTTTGATGGATGAGTAGATAGATGATTGGATGTTAGGATATACATTTTCCTACACTTGAAGATTTCGGGGACGAAATCCTTTTAAGTGGGGGAGAATGTAACACCCCGAAAATTTTATAACTGTGAAATTAACAAATTAAAGTATAATTAATTTGAAATCAAAGAACCAAGGGAAACGGGATACGCCATTACGTTCGTCTCGGAAAAATACGCGAAATAGAGTCCGAGTTTTCGAAAAACGGAGTCCGTATGAAGAAGATATGGCCTTCGGAAGTTTTGAATTAAATTTAAAATTCAAACAGAATAAAATAAGCTCAGAAAATCAAAAGTGGGGCCCAATGGGTCAGGGCGGATAAACACCCGCCTAGGCCACCCAGGTCGACTGGGCTGTCGACCTGGGCTACCCATGTCGACAGGGCTGTCGACAGCCCTGTCGACAGGGGTGTCGACCTGGTCGAGCCCAGTCAACCTGGCTGGCCAGGTCTGTGTTTGGCCGATTCTTTGTGGTCTGCTTTGTCATTAGGGCTAGGTGGCAAGTTTTAATTGGTCTCTCTTCCTAATGAATGGTATGATCAATCCAAGCAACATCAAGGGTCCTAATCAGTTCCTAACCTCTATATAAACAACCCTAGACTAAACCCTAATCTATTCATTCAAAATTAAGAACATAGCCGCCATGTTGCTGAGGAACGACTAAGAGTAGCCGCCAACTAGAGAGAGGATTAGGGAGAAAGTTCTAAAGCCTAAAGCAATTCTAGCAACCTAAAGCCAATCAATATAACAAAGGAATCATATCTCTTAATTAGAGAATTCGCCGCAACCATTGTAAGTAGAGTATTACTTTGGTATGAATAAACAACTGTATTGATTTGTATGCTTGAATTGGGATAATAAAGTAGTTCATATTTGTGCAAAATTATGTTATTCATTATAAAGAACTACATGCGGTAGTTCTATGCAAGTATACGTTTGGAATATTGCGCAAATTATGTAATCTATGTTGAAGCTACATGTATGTAGTTGATTGAAATTCATGCAAGTTTGGGGCTTTGTTACTATGCCATCATGATGTATATTTTTGTGCATAAATCATTTTGCAAGTGATTGAAACAAGTTTGGTTGTTATAGTTCATATGAAACTATGTTGGAATTTTGACACCATAATCCATGTATTAAGACATGCTTTTGCAAAACTTATGAATATGGCTAGGCTATGAATGATATTTGGCATAATTGAAATCCATGATTAAGTCTATATTGTTTACAAGAATCATATGATGACATATGTGGTAAATGGCTAGGTTAGGTTCAAAAAGCCCCTTTTTGTAAGTTTACATGACTAAAGTAAGAATCATGATTTCATGTTAGAAATATTTATGCCATGGTTATGTGAACAAATTTAACTATACTTATGCCATGCTTATGTTTGATATTATGCCATGCTTATGTTTGACATTATGCCATGTTTATGCTAGAAGTATTTATGCCATGCTTATGTTTGACATTATGCCTAAATAAAAATGTAGGTTCATGTGCCAATAATGATACCCAATTTAGATTATTGTCTCAACTACAAGTTCACATGCCTTGATTCATGTCACCCATGCTTTATGACCAAAGTATATGTTACCACTATGCAAGTTCACCAGTTTCTATTATGTATTTCCAAACGTCATATGCAAGTTCATGCGCTCACCTTCCCCTCTTTGTGTATGTAATCACGCTTTAAGCCTCCCCTTTTCGCATGGCTAAATTGGGCTTTAAAAGGCTAAGCCCAATATATAAACGGACGTGTAAAACGGGGGAAAATAACGTTGGGTTAAAATTAATTAATGAATGAAAATATAAAATAGAAGGGCCCAAATTCAAGTATGGGTTGGGCCCGTGATTGGTGTAACCTTTACACCATTAACTTAATAATGGGCCGCAAATATTTACATATAAGAAATAAAGAGGAATGACAAGATATGTAAATGTAGAACATACGATGTGTTTAACCCGAGGTTGGATTGAGTTGTGATGTAAAACTGCCCGGAACCGCCCGGCTGTCCAGTAGTCACAACAATACCTATCCAATGTGGGAGGTTAAACATGGAGCCCAGCAAGGACCCGAGGTTAGACTGAGTTGTGGCGTAAGACTGCCCGGAACCAACCGGCAACAGGCAGCTACAACAATAATTGTCTAATGTGAGAGGTCAGGGCCTTAATAAGACAATTAAGGCTGAGTCAGGATTGTTAGGATTAAGTGAACTAAAGACTTAATCAAAATGGAACATGCTAAACTAAACGGACTGGTGGGGGTTAGGTAGGAAACACTTAACCAACTTAGCATGTTGGCTAGAGATAGAAAACCTAGTAACGGGGGACCCTTTTCAGCAGTAACCCTAAAAGGTGTATCAGGATACCCTGAAACTAGGCAGGGTGGGGCACGATTACTGGGCTGATTGTAAGAGGTCAAATCGACGGTGGTGGTGTAGCAGTGTAGGTTCTAACGGAGTGCGGGCGTGCACACACTCCGGTGCAGAAAAATAAGGCACTGGACACCAGTAGCATACCTGTGCACTCTAAGGTTGTGTCGGGTTGCCACTATGGGACTTGATACACCCCATGGTGGGACCAGCATAGGTAACTACAGACATCGGGGGCCGTAAGACACATGTAACTATGCGAGTAGGAGCCGATCATCATAGAATGGATCACATCACCCTGATTATGGGGTGCAAATTGGAAACTAGTTTATATGGGTTCAGAGATTAACATGGGGTACGATAGTATATTCGACCCTAGACAACTTAACCAAGTTTATTGTGCTTGCCCACTTCTTGTTTATACTTATCATACCCAGTTCTTTATTCATAGACAAAATAGTACTAGACTTACTCAGGCTTTATGTCTGACTCTATTTTTCTTTCGTCTTCTTCCTTCCTTTCCCCCCCAGGTCCTCAGGGAGGGAACACAGCAGCTTGACCTACCTCAACATCCAGCTTGAAGAAGAGAAATGTATTGCTTGGACTTTCCTGTTTTAAACTATGGCTTTGGACAATCCACTATGGGGCTTTTGCGGTTTATCTATGTTTTATTTATGCTTCTTTAATTAATGTACTCAAGACAGATTATGAAAGTGTTATGTTATGTTTTTGGAAAGGATGTTGTTGTAACACGTATTTGACTCTATGAAATAAAGTTTGTTGTTCTTCCGCTGTTTACAAATATGTGTTCTTATATCTGTCTTGTATTTCTGTGACTTGTACTTATAAACCTCCACCAAAATTAGGGCATTCCCTTTGAGAGTGACCCTAACGGAGGTGGGGTGTTTCATGCTAAAACAAAAAGGATAGATTCAAAACGAAGGATAAAAGATAGTACCTATGGCTTTGGGGGACTTTGCCTTTTTTTAAAAAAAAATATAATATTTTGTCTTTAGAAATGCTTCTTTAAATTTTCCTTTGAAAATAAATTTTCAAAACTTTTATCTTATCTGGTAAACCAATGCTCTGATACCAAGTGAAACACCCCACCTCCGTTAGGGTCATTCTCAAAGGGAATGCCCTAATTTTGGTGGAGGTTTTAAGTATAAGTCACAGATATACAAGACAGATATAAGAACACATATTTTTGAACAGCGGAAAACAACAACAACTTTTATTTCAACATAATATGTGTTCACAAACCATGTCATAATTTGTCTTACAATACTTCCAAAATCATAACTGTCTTGACTACATTATTTAAAGAAAACATAAATAAACTGCATAAGTCCCCTAATTGCTGTCCAAAGCCATAGTCCAAAATGGAAAAGATCCAAGCAATACATTCTTTCTCTTCAAGCTGGCTGTGAAAACTGGTCAAGTTGCGGTATTCCCTCCCTGAGAACCTGGTGGGGGGAGGGGAAAACGAAAGAAAAGGAGGCAAAAGGAAAAGGGTCAGTCATAAAGACTGAGTAAGTCCTAGTGACTTTCAGTGTAAAAACAGTTAAAACAACATGTCATGTATGAACTGGAACTAAACTCAAGAATGGGGTAAATGTGGACAAGATAGACTAAGGTGATCATGATAAGTCAAGACAAGTCAAATAAAGCATCATATGTTCAAGATTCGTAGCATCGACTGTACTAGTATACTAAGCCCAGGTCACAAGTTAATCACGAAATAATTCCCACGGCCCAATATCATGAAATGACCCTGAAACGGGGTCTGACCCAAGTATGCGGTCCTACGGAGCGCTTATCTAGTCGATCGGCTCCCTACAAGTTCTAGCTCATCAAGTGTCCGTGTCATACGGCTAATCACGAATGTAGTCACCTGTGCTGGGTCCACCTTCGGGTGTATCAGCCCTTGGGTATCAACCCCTGACACGATTCAAGATGCATAGATAAATCTACTGATACCCAGTGTCTGCCCCGGAATACGTGCATGACCGTAGTCCACCGAACCTACACTGGCGTACCCCACTGCCGTCGTTCACCTCTTACAATCAGTCCAGTAATCATGCCCCACCCGGCCTAGCCCCAGGGTACCTTGATACATCTAGAGGGTTACTGCTGAAAAGGGTCGTGTCTAGGGTTTCGCCTAACAGATTAGGTCATGTAATTTGTGACCTAACCCGCCTAACCGATTAAGTCATGTAATTCGTGACTTAATCCTTTTCCAGCCTAGTCATGTCAAGGTGGTTAAGTATGTCATTTATGTTCGCGACTTAACCCGCCTACGTGTCATGTCAAGTTGGCTAAGTGTTGTCGTTTCAAGTTCATGACTTAGCCCTACAAATCGTGTTCAAGTTGGTTAAGTTGTCTTTTCATGTTCATGACTTAACCCTAATTGGCATTAATTGATTTGTTAATGCACCGAACCACTCACATTGGATCCTGTTGTTCGTAGCCACTGGATTTGCCGGGCGGTTCCGGGCAGGTTTACGCTACGAACTCAACCAAACCTCGGGTTTCAAGCGCGATGTGACCAACTACCCACATTGGATCCTATTGTTTGTAGCAACTGGATTTGTCGGGCGGTTCCGGGCAGATTTACGCTACAAACTCAACCCAACCTCGAGTTGGCCACTTTCTTGTTTTCTAAAGTCATGCCCATGTTCTTAGCAGATTCGTGCTATTTCCACATCATGTTCATATGTCAACTTCGTGCCCAACTAAGGCAAGTTTCAAGTCAAGTTATGGCATGTTCAAATCAAGTTTTCATGCCATATTTCATGATCTACTTATGCCAAATTTCACGGTTTATGATTATAATTAATTCAAGTTTTGCCTATTCTACCCAATCGTATTCCCAACGTATATAAACGTACTTCATTCACAAGCATAAACAATTCAAGAGATAAAGGGGAATAACACCAAACACGTGATAGGCATATGTGACAATTCCAACATCACTTGCACAATAAATAGGCTATAACATATCACATGGTTTCAATACTAGCATGATGATAACTTGGCATAGTAATGGTTCCAAATTAGTTTAACATGATGATTTCAACTTTACATCATAGGCATAATAATCATTGCGGGCATAATAATAATTTTTTTACAAACATGAAACATTAAAGGCATGGTAATTCTAATAGGCATAGTGAATTCCAAATTAGCATTTTTTTTCATAATGATTCTCATCTAACATTATAAACATAATGATTCCAACTTTTCATCATAACCTAGCAATTCCCAATTTGTCATTAATCATGATAGGTATATTAACATCACAGGCATAGTTCCACCAACAGTTATAGACATGGTTTAATTAGCATCATAGGCATGGTTTAATCAACATAAAGATTTCAATAAACATAGTGATTCCATGGAAATGTATTAGTCCAACTTGCCATACAATTAAGCCCAAGTGATTCATAACAACATCAAAATCATGATAAGTTTAACTTGCAACGTTGTCATAACAATATTCCCAAATTATAATTCAAAATTAAATAATATAAACATGGATTGAAAATAGTTCCTAAATATGGTTTCAATTCATGGCATGTCCATGTTATTTTAGCGTTTTTGCCTAAAACGTGACATAGAACTTACAATATGAAGCAAATAATCCAAATAAAAATCCCAAATCAAATAGCCCCAAATTCGTTGTCTAAAGCGTCGTAGTTGTTGTAGCTTCTAGTTGTAGCCTTCAAGAATCGTCCTTCGTCTTCTATAATTTTGTTCTTTGTATTTTTAATTTAGAGCTCTATGTTTAATGGCGGCGGCCTGAGGCTAAAATGAAATAGTATGATTTAGGCTAGGTCTTAGTTTCTTTTTATAGTGTTTGCAAGTTGATTTAGACCGTCGATGGAGCTTGGTTTAATTATAGCCGTTCGTTTGAAGGAGAGACCAACCAGGAGCTGACACCTAGCCCTAGTGACAAGGCAAGGCTCAGAAAATCGACCAAACACAGACCAGGCCAGCCAGGGTGGGCTGGGTTTGACCTGGCTCAGGGGCCAGGTCGACACCCCAGTCAACACCGTGTCGACTTGGCAGTCGACACGGGTGACCCAGGTCGACTGCCCAGTCGACCTGGCTAGCCCCAGGTCGACTGCCTAGTCGACCTGGGTGCCTTGGGCGGGAATTTTCCCGCCCTGGCCAATTGGGCCCGATTTTGAATTTTAAATTAGTTTTTCTGAGCTGTTTTGGTCTTTTTGAATTTTAAACTGAATTCTGAAACTTCCGGAGGCCATAACTTCTTCATACGGAGTCCGTTTTACGCAAACTCGGACTCTATCTCAAGCAGAATTCCAAGACGAACGCAATGGCGTATCCCGTTTCCCTTAATTCTTTGATTTGAAATTAATTATACTTTAATTTGTGAATTTCACTGTTATAGAATACACGGGGTGTTACAACCTGTATGGAAGAGAGTCTGATAGAGTATATTTAATAGATCACATAAGTTGATCTCTTCAAACGTATTTACGTTTGGTGGCGGAGGAATTCGTTTCTCTTAGCTGTATACTCGTTATATTTTGGGGGGAATCAATTTGTGATTTGGCTTCGATGTGACATTCAAAGTGAATAATTGTGTGATCTGTAAGAGATAAGCATGGCCTCTAGCCTCACAACTGGGAAAAGACAAGAATTGGACAGGCAGCATGGCTAAAGTGTTTAGCTGCCAATAGGTTGTATTATCACCTGTCTAGATATATTCATTTCATTCTTTAATCTATTCGATGCTGTCCCATTCGGGTAACGGTTGCTGATCCCAACTGTTGCTGATATATATTCAATACACTCAAGTAAAATGAGTGGTCGGTCATGTGTGGCCGGGTTGCAAGATGTTCTTGTTGAACCCAGTGTATTCCTCTCTAGAGGTACACTATCGGAAGGTGGTTCCATACCTTGTCATAGTTGGTAATCCATTATCCAGTAAGTGCTCGCGGTTTTGATTATATATTATATATGTGGAACGTGAGATGAAAGCGTTCTGCAAGATGATTATTATATTGTGGTTAATAGACATTATTATAATATCAAACGATTTTTGATATAAAAGATCATTGTTTCTTCCAAAATGATTTGAAAGTTAAATCAAATTGATTTGGATTCTCGTTAGGGAAAAATCCATTTCGTTATACGACGTGGTCTTATCAGATATCCTTTATTTTATCAAAGCATTTTAAATTGTTTTACTCACACCAGTCCCATGACTGACCCAGATTTTATTTTGTTTTGTTTTACCCTAAACTCTTGGGTGCCCAATTTTGTACGGGCAGTCAAGTAGTTGGGATTTTGCAGATATACATGGAGTGCTTGGAGCAGGAGGCTTCAAGATTATATAGCTATTGTTTATTCTGCTGTGTTGTAAGCGTTGTGCTCTGATAATGTTACTGTATACATATACTGATTTTATTTCAAGGATATGTTATCTATTATATGTTGTTCATTCCACTATGAGATTTGTGTTACTCTGATGTTGTATGTTCTTCTTCTTCTTCTTCTATTCTAAGTTTCTATCTTACCTATCCTCACCCTCTGTTTTCTTTCTATTAGTTTTCTGGTTTCCAATATAATATGGGTTGGACTTGTGTTATTTGGTCATCTCAAATTGCACTGGAAATTCGGGACACTATAGTTTGTATCGGAGCTTAAGCTTAAGTAATTACCTTGGCTCTGTGGCGTGACTCAGTATATATACCCTAGATTGAGTTGAGTGTATATATACGAGGGAACATATTTGTAGATATTCAATATAAAAATGATTTATATTGTGGAGATTTATTGGTTGAGTTATTTATGGGTTCTGGTCGATCAGTTTGATCCACTGTATCGGTAGGAGTTTCTAAACACTCGAATACGATGGGTCGACATGATATGTTTTGAAAAGAGGGTAAATGAAAATAATTTTACCCAAGGTATATTTTGATATAGAGAAAACATATATATTGGAATTATAATATATTGGATATATTGGTTGTTATTATAATCGAGTAAGATTATAAATTAAATGTTTATGTAAATAACCAATCAGAATTCATATTAGTGTAGTATATGGAATTAGGTGGATTAAATCTGAATTCAAATCAGAATTGGAATTAAAACCGTGGAAGGTTATATAAGTGTTGTAAATGAATCTAGGTTAAATATATGTGAATTTTAAAATCCGGGGAGATTTTAATTTTGTTACAGGCATTAAAAATGGTATTTTGAAATGAATTTCAAAATGGAAGTGTTTAGAAATGGTTTTGAAAGTGATATTATTGAACTCACTTCGGTCACTGGAAAATAAATTCCGATGTTGATCCGGACATCGTCGGTGTTCATTTTCGAGTTCTAAAGTGACGGACTACTACCAAAGATTTTGTTTTCGAATTGTTTGAGGAAATGAGTTGTTTAGAAATTCAAATGTTTGAATTGTTGTTACTATATATGATTTCAAATTTGATTTGAAATAAGACCCAGGAAATTGAATTTTTGAATTTGAAATTTAAGTTTAACTTAAAAATTTAAATAGATTCAAATGGAAAAGGTGAATATATAAATAAAAATTTAACTTAAAATAAGTTAAATAGAATCCAGATTCGATTATGAAATAATCGGGAATGGAATTGAGTGATAAGTAAAGAGTTCGGAATTTGTGATTGGGGTTGGAATGAAATTGAGCTTCGATATAAGCGAATAATTGTGTTGAGATTTAGTTGATTGAAATTGATTGGAAATTGATTGGTATATATGGATATATGACCGGCAGGTATTGAGTAGAGGCAAGTGCAAAGGATATAATGATATACCCGACAAGTTTATATTTGGTATAAGCATGAGATTTATGAGCCGATTTGGCAAGCCGTTTGGCTGCTTCATTTTCTTTTGGGATGGAGAAGGCCTAGAGAGGTGTAACGACCCGGAAATTCTGAACCAATTTAAAATTTTTAAACTGGCTAAAATAATGAATTTTAAATATTTAAAATAATTTTTTAAATAATAGCAATGAAAAGTAAGTTTGAATCGATGTTTGAAAATGAATATAATTAATTCTAATTATAAACGAGGCCTGAAAAGGCGCTGTAGTTTCAAAAATTGAATTCAAACTTTGTCGGAATGTACCGGGTGCAAAACAAAACGGATTTGAGCGAAACCAAAAATATTTAAATCTGTTAGTGGATACCTTTCTTACGAATCTGAAATATCGAATTTTCATAGCGGAAAGCAAAAGTTATGGACGAATGAATTTTCAGAAAGGTCGCTATGGAATTTATATAGCCCGTGAAATTGGCCATTTTGCATACGACCTCAGAATTCGACGAAACCACTTTTGTTGGATGATTTCAAATTTCATAATTTTTGAAGCTAGTATGTGAGCGTGGCAAAGGAAAACGTGTTTTGATCAATTACAGTTAAATTGGATCGACCAGAAATGGGCATTTTTGCAAACGGTTTCGGAATTCGACGAAACTAGTTTTGTTGGGACCGTATCGTCAAAACATAGCCAGATTTATTTTTCCAGAATTTTTCGAATCAGTTTGTGGCCTTGGAAAATTGAAATGCACGTTCAAATCGAATATTGAATGTTATATATTTTAATTTGAATGAAAACTGACTGAAACATTCGAATGGGCCTTCGAAACATATCCCATTGTGTTCGGAATGGGGGTAAAACGCTAGGGACGACAGTCGTTGGGTTTGGATTGGGGTTCGCAGGAGGCAAGGGGTATTTTCGGATTTTAAAACTTTATAAATAAAAAAAAACTATTTGTCCATGTCAGAACCCCCCCCCTCTTCTCTCTCCCCGATAAACGATACACGGCGGAAACACTCTCCGTTCTTCCCACCTCGATTACGGCGAATCGGCTCAACGAAATTGATCGACACAGTTGGGTTTTTTGAAGATCTGAATCTCCTCTTCAAATCCATACTAAATTTGCCCTCTATCGTCGAGGAATCACTGTGCAGCACCTTCCCAAAGTCGCTCCGTTCGCAGTCGATTTTCTCTTCCTCGCCGCCGCCGAGTTCGCCGCCGTCAGGGATGCAGGCACGCCTCTCCAAGCTCGTCGATGTGGCTTAGGCTGATCGGCATATCGTGCTTCGGATTGTGAGAAAAGATCAAACCTAGTTTTGAACCATATTGAAAGGTATACGACCATATTTATTTTCAACAGTTTTAACACCTTTAAACCATTGCAAACTTTGAAAAATCATATCTTTTTGCTGTGTTATCAAAATTCAGTGAAACAAGAGACAGTTGACTCGTGTGGACGTCTTCTACCTTCCAGAAGAGACCGCATATTTTTCTGAGCCTTCTGCTATTTTTGGTGGAGTGGAATCCAATGTGAGATTTCTAATTTATAAACGATATGGAAAACGATGATGTATAAATTCTATAGTCGATGTATGGGTTATATATGCATTGTACACCTCATGTATAAGCATTGTATAAGTTGTACGTTTGATGTATAAGTTATATATGCGTTGTAAAAATTATATATGTATTGAAATAGAAGTGAATTGCTATATATATATATATATATACGCCCTCGTCCACAAACCATGGACGATATTTATTGGTTGTGATTGGTGTGAAAATTGATTGATAGCGAATGGTTGATTGGAATTGTTTGTGGTTGATATTGATTGATCGTGTTTGAAAAATACCCGTTTGTGGTTGAGAAATATTTGGTTGAAACCACATAGGATTAGTTTGTGGAAATGAAATAAATATACATGCCGCCTGCGTGCGAACTAGATGCATGATTCCCCATTGTCAAAAACCGCGAGGTTTTAAAGTAGAGCGAGGAGCCGTACTAGGGACGGTCCCGGTTTTAACTACCCTGCCGTTATGCTGCCGAAATTTTGAATAATATTCATGTGTTTGAATTATTTTCATTTGCTGAAACTATATTTATTCGTTGAATAGAAAACCTTCATGTGTTGAATCAATATTCATTCATTGAATTGAAATTCATGTGTTGAATGGTATTCGTGCTTTAAAAAAAAAATCACCTTTTTATCGATTTATATAAACTATAGAAAACCTTCATGTGTTGAATCGATATTCATTCGTTGGATAGAAATTCATGTGTTGAATGGTATTCATATTTTGAAAGAAATTGTTTTATAATAAAAATCCCATTTTTAACATCAATATGAAATGCATAAAATAATCTTGTTTTGAAATAAATTGTTTTATAATAAAAATCCTATTTTTATTACCTATATGAACTATATAAAATAATAGTGTTTTGAAATGAATTATTTTACAATAAAAATCACATTTTTATTATATACATGAATTGTTAAATATAGTGAAGTGTTGAAATAGAAGACAGTTAGATAAAAATATCATTTTTATCAAATGTATGAAAAGAATGTAGCTTTGAAATCGAAGAATCGATATATATATATATATATATATAGAATTAAAATATATCGAATAACGACGTTGTAGTTCGTATTTTGAAACCGTGATTTCAAACGATTATACCGGGAGATCCGACCATCGGATTTTCCTGAAATCGCAACCGTTGGGTTCGCTTTGGAAATATCTTTCCAACGACACCAACTTTGTAAAAATCCAACGGTTGGATTGTCTGGAATGTTTAATTCAAATCTAAAGAAAAACAGCGCCAGAATCGATTATATTTATATATATATAAATATAATTATATTTAATCGAATAACGACGCTGCAGTTCGTATTTTGAAATTGAAACTTCAAACGATTATACCGGGAGATCCGACCGTCGGATTTTCCCGAAACTGGAACCGTTGGATTCATTTTGAAAAGATCTTTCTAATGATGTAAATTTTGTGAAGATCCAACGGTTAGATTTTTAGATATGTGTAAATCAAATCTGAAGAAAAACAGCGCCACGGTCGTGTTATGGCCCGAAGCGTCGTTTTGAATAAATTGGCTATTTTAAAATAAATAAAAATAGCGATAAATCATTATAAAATATTATAAACAATATGGATGTGGAATTTAGAAATTAACTGAAGGTTGGCTAAGTCGAATGGTATCCTGGGTGTTGATCTGATGTTGGTTTCGGCCTTCGGGGTTAATATTTGGGAAATCGTTCTCTTACTGATTGACGGTTAGTGAATAATGAATTGAAATGATGCGTGTATATGTTAGTGTTGCACTTGTTTATTATATACGCGAGTTGCTCAGAAAGACCGGGTTTATCCCATTCTGAACAACTGAATCGACAATAAGAAATAGAAGATGAAGACAGTGGTCGAAGATCGGAGATCTTCACCTCGTTTGGATGGTAACCGAGGTCTTGATTGGGGGCATCCCGATATATGGATAATAAGTGGTGATCGTCCAGACGTACGTGGTGATCGATGGGTTTGCGAGGTATATAGTGCCTCCGGTTTCGTTCAGACCTAGAACGGACTTGCAAATGGATAGTGTGTCTGACACTGGAATTTATTCGGTGTGATTGATAGCCATCAGTTGCACGGTGTGAATTGCCTGTGTGACATGCTAAGATGCAGTGATCAGGGCTTCTGTTGAAAAGCAAAGTCTTGTGGAGATGATCAAAGCACCGCCTGTGTGGCGTAGCTTTGTGTATAATGTAAATTCGCGAGCCTCACACCCCGGTATGAACCAGAAACGGGAGAGGACATCAGGGAGGGCCTGCGTTTCTTCCTAGCTAGAAGTGGCATCAGTTGTTTTACATGCCCTGACGAGTTTGACTTATGTGGTTGTTGCAGTTTCGAGGCGCCTTGGTTAGATCGGACGATCCGGGTTCGATGGAGCCATTCGTTGGCTCATTTACGCCCCAAAGGGCGGGGAAACGCAGTGTTCAGGAATTTTAATCCACATCGGTGGCCGGCCCTGACAATCCAAGGGTCGATGCGCTCTGACATTGAGGCTCGGGCTAGGCAGTCTCAAAGTCGGTAAGGACTATCTTTTGCCTTGGTTCATGACGGAAATCCAATTTCCAAATACGTGACTGTGCGGTTTTGATTGTATACCTTTATATGGCGATATAGTGGTATGGGGCATTAATGCCGTATATGATTGATAGTTATGATTTGAAATTGTTTTTAAAACATATAAACACTAGCAATAATATCAAATGCTTTTGTTTTATTCGTACCAAGCATATTTTGGCCGTTCTAAGGTAAAAACTCTATCCTCTGGTTTGCGTTGCATTGTGTGATGGGAACTGAGTCTTATAATGGCTTCATTTTTATAAAAAGCATCGCGATGTTTAAAAGAATGATTTGTTTTAAAGCACCGGCAATCCAATGGAGTAAACCCATTCCACGAAAGTGGCGTAGTCCTGTGATTAGCCATATTATAAATGCGTTGAGTAGATTTCTCATACCAGTCCTATGACTGACTCGTAGTTTGTTTCACTTTCAAACTCGGGTGCCCCTTTTTCTACATGGGCAGCCTTGTATTTAGGTTTAGCTGGTTCTTTCTGGATAGCTGGAGCTGAAGGTAGATTCTACTATTCATCTCTTTTTATGTTGTTCAGCTCCTATTGTACATTATGTTTGTTTTTCCGCTGTAGACATATATGTATAGTTGAACTGTATTTGTACTAAGTATGATCCTGTATACTGTGTAACTTTGATGATTACTTTTATCCAGTATATTCTATTGTTCATTATCTGGTGTATTTATTTAATTCTGTTCTGCTATTATCTGTTTCTGTGTTATATTCCAAAGATTAACCTTGTCTCCGTCAGTACGGGGTTTGGGGTCCTCTCAAGAGGCGAGTTGTGGTTGTATTGATTGAGTCGTACAAAGGAGGTACTGGCAAAAAATTTTAGAAATTTGGGTGTTAGAAAATTTCAGGATTTTTGAAAATTTTCGTTAATAAGAATTAATTAATATTTTAATTGGAATGGATTGTTCAGTTAAAACGGGAGTTAAGAAGTAAAAAAATAATTTTTAATCCAGTTAATAGGGTTTGTTTTCTACCTTAGCTATTTCGAGGACGAAATTATTTTAAGGGGGATAAAACGACCCGAACTTCCCCGGTAATGAAAGCCCGGATTGAGTTGAAGACAAGACAAGCCAGAACGATTGCTTATTACAATAATTTCATCAGATTACAAGAATATACAGAGTATGAATGAATAAAATGCATACGATAAATATCAGAGATTACAATAAATTACATAGCAGTGCAAAATAATTCAAAACGCAACTAAAGGAGATATACGGATACAGAGCTTTCTGGATATCATTCCAGCTGTAAATCAGGATCCTATAAATATAAATCTGCAAAACCAAAACTACTAGCTACCCGTGTGAAAATAAGGGCACCCAAAGTTTAGGTTAAAACTATAAACTCCAAGTCAGTCATGTGACTGGTGTGAGAACTAAAACATTTATTAATCTTTATTTTAAAGTTCGGTAAATCAAGGGACCACGTCGTATAACACGGAACGGGTTTCCTCCCAAGAATACCAGTGCATAAAACAACAGCGCAATGCTAAATAAAGAAAAATGAAGCTATTATAAGACCCAGGTCCCATCAAACAATGCAAAGCAAGCCGGAGGGTAGGGTTTTTACCTTATAATAGCCAAAGAATGCTTAATACGCTAAAAACAAACCATTTGATACTATTATAAGTGCATAGTGTATAAAAAAAATTCAATCATAATTATCAATCATATACGGCATAAGTGCCCCGTACCACTATGTCGCCATACTAGGCTCTACAAATAAAACCACAAAGTCACGTATTTAAAGTTGGATTTCCATCTAAGAACCGAGGCAAAAGATAGTCCTCTACCGATTCGAGACTGTCTAGCCCGAGTCTCAGGATCAGAGCTCGAATGACCCTTGGATCGTCAGGGTCGGTCCACCGATGTGGATTAAAATGCATGAACACTGCGTTTCCCCGACCTTTGGGGCGTAAATAAGCAAAACGACTCCATCGGCTCCACACAGTCACCGATATATCCGAGGCGCATCGCAGCAACAACAACCACACAGGTGAAAATAATATAAATGTCAGGGCTGGTAGGTCACTGACACCACCCTAGTTAGAAGGAAACGCATGCCCTCCCTGAGGTCCTCTCCCGTTTCTGGTTCACAACCAGGGTGTGAGGCTCGCGAATCAATGTTACACAAAGCTATGCCACATAGGTGGTGCTTTGATCATCAACCTCTAGTTTTCTTTTCAACAGAAGCCTTGATCAATTGCCATATAGGCATGCCACACAGGCAGTTCACTCCATGCGATTGATATCCATCAATATATAACCCCTGAGCTCGTACGTCTCAGAGAAGGGCGTTAAGCAAGAGAATAAATTCTTCGCCGCCAAACAGATATATATTTGATCGAAATCAATCAAACAGAATAAAATCCAATGCCAGACACACAGTCCATTTACAAGTTCATTCTGGGTCTAAACGAAACTGGAGGCACCTTGTACCTCGCATATCCATCGATCTCCAAGTACGTCTGGACGATCACCAACGATTCCCTCCTCTTGGGTGTATAGCCCAATCAAGATCATCAGTAATCTCCCAAACGACGTGAAGATCTCCGGTATTCGACCACCGTCTTCATCCTCGACACCACATCGAATCAGTTATTCAGAATGGGATAACCCGGTCTTTCTGAATAACTCGCATATATAATGAAAAAGTGTTACACAAACACAACATACGCCTCATTCCAATTCATAATATTCTTTTATTCAAATATTCTTATACTTTAGGAAAGGTTCCCATTAATTTTATCAAAGATAAATTCTTTAAATTTATTCTTTAATCTTCCTTTGAATATCAATTCAAATTAGTCGGGATTAGCGAACCACACCGCAGTAATCATTTATTTTATTTCCCAATCCCAACCTATTCATCCCATGAAGTAAAACTGATCATACTTCATATCTAACACCATGGTGTTATCGGCAAATTCAATAACCATTTCACACTGAAATCTAATTAAAGATTTAACTATCGCCTGAAGCAAAACTGGTGATACCCCATTCTCGATCACTTCAATCTAATTAAAGATTCATTAAAACTCCATTTAGTTTTAATCTTCCCAAAAATCAATATCCTGTCTTTAACTGGGTTAAAGAACCAATGTCATCTAAAACACGGTTCACGATAAACCCAAAATTAGATTCCATTAATTATCGGGTTAAAGAACAAGTGTTATTTAAAACACCGTTCACGATAAACCAAAAATCAATTCCAAATAAATTCCAATTCAATACCATTTAATTGGTACACTTCATTAAATCTAAATAAAAAGATTTAATCTTTTTCTCAACTGGGTTTAAGGACAGTGTTAATGAAGACACCATTCGACAAACCCAAATCACATTTGATATTAAATACAAGGCTCTGAATAGAAAATATACCGGCTTATATTCAATATCAAATTCTACGACCAACAAATATCGTGTTGGAAATAACGATATAAATATATCTTTCAAATTCCCATAACAATATCTGTATCATCACGAAATCCAACATCGAAATATTCCAAAGACAATTTCGATTCAAATCCATTCCAATTCAATTATTGGAAATTCTGGTTACTTTAAAACCATTTCAAATCCACTTTATTTATTTTAAAAATAAATAGAATTATAATTCTAGTTCAAAACTAGTTCATTTCGGTAAAAATCTATTTTTGTCTTTTCAAATATGGAATTTTTCATCCCAATTCTTCACAAATCATTTCTTATGATTTTACACAAATTATTACTATTTTTATTAATTTTATCTAGGCCCGTACAGTCGATTTCCATCAACAGCCATCGAACTGCACTTACAGCGACCTTTTCCAAATTTGATTTGGACATAATTCCAAATCCAACTGTTAGATTAAAATCTCTAATATTCGTTAGAAAGCTCTTTTTGATACGAACCCAATTGTTCTGGTTTTAGGAGAATCCGACGGTCGGATCTCCCGTAACATCCATTCGAATTCAATGGTCGAAATTCGAGAACTGCCGCGGCGCGGCGCGTTCTATTCAGGTCATTATATATATACAATATATATTTTATATATTTTGTCGATTTCGTTTCAAAACGTATTTTATAAATTGTTTTTAAATTCGTTTTCGAAACGATTTCAACTTCATATTCAATTTTGAATCAAAATTGAATATTCCACATCATCGATATACAAATGACAATATTTTCAAAACGTTATATTTGATATCACTTTTTTTCTCTATATTCATTAAAAAATGAATAAAATTGATATAAATATCGTTCACGTCAAAATGGCGTCAATCTAATTAACACAGCTTTTATTCAACACAGGAATGTTTATTCTATTCAACACATGAATATATTTTCAATTCAATACATGAATTTATTTTCTATTCAACACATGAATTTATTTTCTAAATTGGAATGTGGCCGAATCAATTACCATATAACGTTAATTATATGGATTCCCTACAACACATGTATGTAACAGCAACGATAAATCATCAACCATCATCCAGAGTGCACCACACAACTGCATAAGCATTAAATATAAATAATTAATGCTTACGCAATCTGTCAACCCATCGATTAACATACAACTAAACAATCGAGATCAGTGTACGTCAAATATCATCCCAATACCCGTGTAGGGTTTCCATCAATCAAACACATTTTTTATTTGTGCAGTTGGGCGATGTGTAAAATTTATCGACCCAATCAATATCAGTCAAATCAGTGTATATAAACAAATCGTCCGATTTGTTTATAAATACTTATTTTATATACATGTTAAAAATCATATTTTTAACTATATAATATTTTCCACTATAAAATATTTTATTTTATTCCACATCACGCAATCAAATTCCACAACACAGAAATCAAACAATCAAGTCATCCATGGTCTGTTGACGATGGGTGTCGGGTGCTACTAAACACCGTCTGCATCCTAGTATATATTTCAAACTAGAAATAAAAATAAAAGTGAGGAGTTCTCACTGAGAGCTAAACCAAACACCACGACTCTTCATATGTAGAAATCTTCGTCGTGCTCGCCTTTTGCCAATTTCATTGTCCATAGCCACTACATATATATAAATCACCTTTTTTATTTTGTTGCTATGCATATAAAAATCAAATTTTTATAAACGCTCTATATGGATAAAAATAACATTTTTATACATACCGCTACTATACAGATAAAAATTCTATTTTTACACCGCTACTATATAGATAAAAATTCTATTTTTATCCTTATCACTATATAAAAATTATATTTTTATATCGCTCTTCTTTCAATAAAGAATATATTTTTATAACGCTCCTTTCTATATAAAAATTATATTTTTAACCTTTAAAAAAAATTGTAACTTTTCCCACAAAGACCTAATCCATTTTTCGCTATTCTATATATAAAAATAAATTTTTTATACTCGCTACCTCATGGTAAGAATCCAATTTTTATATCGTTGCCATATATAATATGAGACGATCCCAAATCCCGTGACATGGTGTTAAGGATAATCATTGGAATATAACACATTAATCATCATTAGCAGATCACAGATAATAGCATAAACAGAAAATAGAATAATTTACACACATATGACAGCGGAATCATATAGATATCATGACATCAGAGAAGCACAGTACAGGATACAACTTAGTGCATAATGATACATAATCAGTCACCATCGCCAATGGCGGAATCATACATAAAGGGTACTCAAAATAAAGATCAGTCTACATCGCCAATGGCGGAATCAAAATATAGATACAATAATGGCAGAGAAAATCCAAGTCAGCACGGTGTAGTCAAGCCTCGCCATGAGTCAAAAGGTGCGTCAGAAACCTGTAACTAGGCTGCCCGTGTGAAAATGAGGGCACCCGAGTTTGCAAGGTGAAACAAACTACGAGTCAGTCATGGGACTGGTATAAGAAATCTACTCAACTTATTAACAACAATAATAAGGCAAATCAAAGGACCACGCCACTTTCGCTGAACGGGTTTACTCCAATGAGTGATAGTGCATGAAATAAAGTAAATGATTAAATCATCGTAATGCTTTTTATAAAATGAAGCCATTATAAGACTCAGGTCCCATCACACAATGCAACGCAAGCCGGAGGATAGAGTTTTTACCTTATAATGGCCAAAAATGCTTCATACGAATAAAACAAAAGTGCTTGATATTATTACTAGTGTATATATGTTTCAAAAGCGATTTCAATCATAAATATCAATCATAGGCGGCATAAATGACCCATACCACTATGTCGCCATACTAGTAATACAATCACATCCGCATATTTCGTATTGGAAATTGGATTCCTTCATGAGTCGAGGCAAGGGGCAAGCTCCTCTCCGATTCGAGACACTCTAGCAAATGTCCCAGGACCCCACTATGATCCTTGGATCTTCGGGGCCGGTCCTCTCTTACTTTTGAGGATGAGTTATTCCTGAACACACGTTTCCCGGTCCTTACAGACCTATATCGAGGCGCCTCGCATTCCAACAACCACACAGGTGAAAAGTATATATAATGTCAGGGCTGGTAGGTCACTGACACCACCTTAGCTAGAAAGAAACGTCGTGCTCTCCCTGCAGTCACTCTCCCGTTTTGGACTCATGCCGAGGTGTGAGGCTCGCGAATTCACGTTATACACAAAGCTACGTCACACAGACCATGCTTTGATCATCAACCACAAGACTTTGCTTTGCAACAGAAGCCTTGATCATATGCCACTCAGGCGTGCCACACAGGCAATCCACTCCATGCGACTGATTTCTGTCAATACATAACCTCTGAGCTCGTACGTCTCAGAGAAGGGCGTTAAGCAAGAGAATAAATTCTCCGCCGCCAAACAGATATATATTTAACAGAACTCAATCAACACAGAACAAAATCCAATGTCAGACACACAGTCCATTTACAAGTCTGTCCTGGGTCTGAACGAAACCGGAGGCACCAATTCCTCGCATATCCGTACAATCAACAGTATGTTTGGACGGCTACTACTTCAATTCCTTCATGGTAGCTACTCCAATCACGAGCATCAGTAGCGCCCATCCATCCAATGTGGAGATCGTCGGTCTTCAGCCGTATTCGACTCTTCGACTTCTCAACATCGATCGATTATTTGAAATGAGATAAACTCGGCCTTTTCAAATAACCCACGTATATTTAGATTTTCAAATCAATTAATCACAAGGTTGGACTATTCAACATTCACATTTCAGTTATTTAGTTATAATTTTCATGTCAAATACATTCAACCATCACATATCAAGCAAACACAACAAAATTGGTTTATTTCCACTCTATATCGTCTATAGTATTTTATAACGATATATCGCCATTTTTATTTAATTTAAAACGGCCATATTTAATTAAACGACGTTTCAGGTCGTGTCGATGCAGTGGCGCTGCTTTTCACTAATTTTGTTTTACACATATCTAAAAATCTAGCCGTTGGATCTTCACAAAGTTGGTATCATTAGGAAGGTCATTTCAAAATGAATCCAACGGTTTCAGTTTTGGGAAAATCCGACTGTCGGATCTTCCACACTAGCCATTTGAAGTTACGATTTCAATTTACGAACTGCAGCGTCGTTATTCGATTTAATTTTAATTATATATATATATATATATATATATATATATTTATATATATATATATATATATATATATATATATATATATTCGTTTCTGGCGCTGTTTTTCTTCAGATTTGAATTAAACATTCCAGACAATCCAACCGTCGGATCTTCACAAAGTTGGTGTCGTTGGAAAGATATTTCCAAGGCGAACCCAATGGTTGCGGTTTCGGGAAAATCCAATGGTCGGATTTCCCGCACTAGTCGTTTGAAATCACGGTTTCAAAACACGAACTGCACGACCACGTTTTGTTTTAATTTTATTTATATTTATATAAATATAGTTCATTCAAAAATTCCTATATCGCTTCCACTTCAATTATTTCACTAACGCCTTTTAATTTCGGAAAATTTCGCCATAACCTCCTTTGTACGGGAGGGTCTGGGAAATTCCCAAATAGCCACACGGGCATCTCATATCAAAAAGAAAAAGAAAAAGCCAAGCGGCTAGCCAACAGGCTCATAAAATCATCACCCAAACAAAACAGTAAATGTGTACCTATTTGTCGGGCACAAAATTTTATTCCTCTTCTCTAGCCCCTTTTGCTACAACCTGTTCAATAGATATGCATGTACATATATACAATTTCTATTACTTATCATTTTCCATTCAATTTCATATTTGATTTACTTTGGTTTAAAAACACCATTCATTCTAATGTTGCATGCATAGGCTAAAATCATATCATTAGCTAATTAATGTATATTTCAACTCATGCACATTTATTTGAACAAGTGGCTATTTTCAACAATTCACATTTCCAAGATGATAATTTTGGCGAACTAAAATAGATTTCAACACATAACCATTTTATTTAGTTCCTATGCATGTTAAAAATAATATTTCTTTCACAAATACTTATTTCAACGTCCGGATATCTTTAGCATATCACAAGTATGATAAAAATGATATTTTTATCGTTCAAAATATTTATTCGACAAATGGATGTTTTCAACACTTCATAGTTTCAATAAAAATGTAATTTTTATTGTTCGATCTTTTTATTCAACACATGAACTTTTCCACTACACACACTTCTCAACAAATGAGCATTTCCGCACATGGACATTTTATTTATGTTGTTCATATTAGAAAGATGGGATTTTATTGTTGAAACTATTTATATAAGGCGAATATTCTTCATACTTCATATATATAAAAATGTGATTTTTTTTATTGTTTAAACATTACATTCATTCACAAATGAATTTAATTTTCACACGTCACTTTTCAACACACAAACATTTCCACACATGGATATAGTTTCAACATATGACTTTAATTTCAACGCATGAAAATAATTTCAACATATGAAAATAATTCTAACACACAAAGATTATTCAAAATTTCGGCAGCATAACGGCAGGGTAGTTAAAACTGGCACCGTCCCTATTACGGCTCCTCGCTCTACCTTAAAACCTCGCGGTTTTTGACAATGGGGATTCATGCATCTAATTCGCACGCAGGCGGCATGTTTATTTTTATTTCCACAAATATTTCCAATTCATTTCAATCACCATTGGGTATTTTTCAACCACAACCAAACAATATCAACCACAACCAATTATTCAACCATTCTTATTTTTCATCCAATGTTTCACACCAATTCACGACAATAAATATCGTCCATGGTTTGTGGACGAGGGGAGTATATATGTATATATATACACACACACGCATATATATATATATATATATAATTGCTATATTTCACTTGCATTTCAACACATATATCAATTATTCTATGCATGTAAAATTCATACTTCGCTTATATAGCTTACACTACGCATGTACATGAGGTATACGACACGTATGTAATTTATATTTCGCTAATATAAATTATACACGACATTTTCCATTCAAATTCACGTTAATTTAGATTTCTCACATTGGTTTTCGGAGTGCTAAAAATCGATACGATGTCAGAAAAATCCGCGGCTTCTTCTATTGGGTAGAGAGCTTCCTTACGGTCCCGATGTTTCCTGTTTCATCGAATTTCGTCAACACGCCAAAAAGATATGATTTTTCAAAGTGTAAAGATAAAAAAAAACTCACCTTTCACGAAGGTTCTAAACTACGTTTACGATTTTCGCGACAATCGGGGCACGAGGGGATGGTCGGCGTGTTGGACATGGAAGAGGGAGGAGAGGGCTATCTAGCGGTGGTGGTTTGGTGGCGTTGGGTGGTCAGAATCGGCGGCGGCATGAAGGTCGAAACTTTGGAGCTTCGATTCGGGCGGCACAGGCGACGAGGGGTGGAGGAAGTTGGTCGGATTTGAAGAGGGGACGGAGGCGCGTCGAGGGGTGGCGGTGGCAAAGGCTGTAGGTGGCGGTAGCGGCGGCGATCGGGGCTGGAAGGTTTGGAGCTCGGGTCACCGTTCGTTCGAGGGGTTTTTTTTTTAAAAAAAATTATGAATGGAGAATTCTGATTGGCCGAGGACTATATTAAATTTTTAAATAGTGTTTTCTCAAATGAACTCCTTTTTAAACCCAACGACTGTCGCCCCTAGCTAAACACCCCCATTCCGGACACAATGGGATATGTTTCGTAGGCCAATTCGACTGTTACAGTCAGTTATTTTTCAAATTAAAGTATAAAACATTTAATTTTTAACTTTGAACGCACATTTCAATTTGCCAGGGCCACAAACTGATTCGAAAAATTCCAGAAAAATAAATCTAGCTATGTTTTGACTCTACGGTCCCAACAAAACTAGTTTTGTCGAATTCTGAGATCGTTTGAAAAATGGCCATTTTCTGGTCGATCCAATTTAACAGAAATTGACCAAACACATTTTCTTTTGCCACGCTCACATACTAGCTTCAAAAATTATGAAATTTGAAACCTAGCAATAGTTTGACATCCCGGACCCAACAAAAGTGGTTTCGTCGAATTCCGAGGTCGTTTGCAAAATATCAATTTTCCAGGGCTATATATTCTATGTGGCGACCATTCTGAAAATTCATTCGGCCATAACTTTTGATTCCTGTTATGAAACTTCGATTTTTCAGATTCGTTAGAAAGGTATTGACTAACAGATTTAAATATTTTTGGTTTCGCTAAAATCCGTTATATTTTCCACCATGCACAGTGAGTCAAAGTTTGAATTCAAATTTTCAAACTGACTCACTATTTCTAATTCCATATTTTATTGAAATATTCTATTTCAATTGCTCAAATTCCTTTGAAATCACCAAATCTAAAAAATTTAAATTGGCTTGTATTTTCCGGGTTATTACAATCTCCCCCACTTAAAACTATTCGTCCTCGAAAAGGAAACAACAGTAAAGTAGGAAATAAAATGTAAATGCAAAGTATTGTAAAGGTACCTTGCACCGGAGTTAGTCAGAGATATCCACTCTGCATTTAGGGTAAGCTTGCTTAGTGCTTTCCTCAGTCTCCCAAGTACAGTCTCTAGGATCACTGCTCCACTGCACTTTAACTAAATGAACCTTTTTGCTTCTGAGTTCTCTAGTTTCTTTGCCAACAATCTTTAATGGCTCTCTTCTGAGTGATAATTCTGGAGTTATGTCTATATCCTGTTGCGCTGCTTCTTCTACCACAAGATCTGGATCATGCACATGTCTTCTAAGTTGGGATACGTAAAATACATTGTGCACTCCTGGCAACCAATCTGGTAATTGAACCCTATAAGCAAGAGTTCCAATTCGTTCGAGTATAGGAAAGGGACCAATAAATCTCGGTGCCAACTTCCCGGTCTTGCCAAATCTGATTACTCCTCTCATCGGAGAAACCTTCAAATAAACATGATCACCAACAGCAAATGTCAAATCTCTCCTTCTAGAGTCTACATAACTTTTCTGTCGGCTTTGGGCAGTTCTCAAACGCTTTCTGATGAAGTCGACTTTATCAGATGCTTCTCTAATCATATCGGGTCCTAACACAAGTCTGTTGCCAGGTTCTACCCAACATGTTGGAGATCTGCAGGGTCTGCCATATAATGCTTCAAATGGCGACATTCCTAAACTTGCTTGATAGCTATTGTTATATGAGAATTCTACCAAATGCAAGTGATCTTCCCATAACCCACCAAAATCAATTATACAAGCCCGCAATAAATCTTCTAGAATTATATTCACCCGCTCAGTTTGGCCATCATTTTGAGGGTGATAAGCGGTGCCCATATTCAGTTTTGTTCCCAATTCTGTCTGGAAAGCCTCCCAGAATTTGCTAGTAAATAGGGGATCTCTATCACTGACTATGCTGATGGGAATTCCATGCAGCTTAACAATTTCTTTGAAATATATCTGTGCCAGACTTTGAGCGGTTCTATTGGATCTGACAGGTATAAAATGGGCAGTCTTCGTGAAGCGATCTACGATTACCCAAATGCTGTCATTACCTTTCTTGGTTCGCGGCAAACCATCTATGAAATCCATGGAAATTTGTTCCCATTTCCAACCTGGGACTTCCAACGGTTGCAACAGTCCAGCTAGTTTCTGTTGGTCAGTCTTGACCAATTGACAAGTAGGACATCTACTAACATACAAAGAAATATCCCTTTTCATTGCCTTCCACCAGAAAGTGCGTTTGATATCGTTGTACATTTTACTCACACCGGGGTGGATGCAAAATTTGGATTTATGGCATTCGTCCAGCACTTCTCTTTTAAGCTCGGGAATGTCGGGAACACATATTCTTCTATTCAGCCTCAGAACTCCCTCACTATCCACTTGGAAACTGGAGCCTTCGCCCCTTTGAATCCTTTTTACCATCTCTTTCACAAAATTGTCACTTTTCTGAAGAACGGATATTCTATCAATCAATCCAGGTGTAATTATAAGATTGGCAATGATTTCGGTTTTTCTACTAAGCGCATCCGCTACAACGTTAGCTTTCCCCGGCGTGTACAGGATATCAAGATCATACGCTGCAAGAAATTCTAGCCAACGCTGCTGCCTCAAATTCAGATCTTTCTGAGTATATAAATACTTCAATGATTGATGATCCGTGTACAGTATAAATTTCTCGCCCAATAAATAATGCCTCCAGATTTTTAATGCAAAAACGATGGCTAGCAACTCAAGATCATGAGTCACATAATTTTTCTCATGCGGTTTCAGTTGGCGGCTTGCATAAGCGACTACTTGGCCTCTCTGCATTAACACTGCACCAAGACCTCTAATAGAAGCATCTGTCCAAACCGTTAAATCCTGATTGCCATCAATAATAGTTAACACTGGAGCAGTGGTTAGTTTCGATTTCAATTCCTGGAAAGCTTCTTCACAGTCGTAAGTCCACTTAAACTTCTCATGCTTCTTTGTGAGCTTCGTTAACGGACCGGATATCTTCGAAAAATCCTTAACGAACTTTCGATAATAACTAGCCAACCCTATAAAACTTCTAACTTCCGTGGGAGTAGTGGGTTGTTTCCAGTCTTGAATCGCTGTTATTTTGCTTGGGTCAACAGAAATTCCTTTCTCTGACACGACATGGCCAAGAAATTTGACTTCTTCTTGCCAGAAGACACATTTAGAGAATTTGGCTTTGAAGACGTTCTTCCTTAGAATCTCCAATGCTTGTTCTAAATGTTTTTCATGCTCGGGTTTTGATTTGGAGTAGATTAAAATATCATCGATAAATACGAGGACAAATTTATTCAGAACTCCCCTGAACACTCTATTCATTAGATCGACAAAGTATGCTGGAGCGTTGCATAGGCCAAACGGCATTACTAACCATTCGTAAAATATGTCTGGACCTCTGAAAGCTGTCAAAGGAACACACTCTTCTGCTATTCTCAATTGATGAAAACCTGTAGCTAGGTCCATTCGGGAAAATACTTTCGCCCCATTCAATTGGTCTAGCAAATCATCGATGCGGGGTAATGGATATTTATTTTTGAGCGTCTGTTTGTTGAGGTCTCGGTAATCAATGCATAATCGAAGAGTACCGTCTGACTTTGGGACAAACACAACAGCTGCACCCCAATTAGAAAAATTAGGTCTAATTAGACCCTTCCACAATAGTTGACGAGTTTGATCGCCTAATTCTTCTTTTTCTTTCGGAGTCATTCTGCGAATTGGATGTACCACTGGTCTGGCATTGGGAATTAGATCGATTCGGAATTCTATTTCTCTTTGCGGAGGTAAGTTTTCAAATTCTTCAAACACATCCGCATAGTTCCTAACAATCGGAATCTTTTCTATGGAAGTGGGGATAAGTTCTAATGCCGACCAAAATTCTTCTCTATTCGGATTCGAACCATGACAGGGAACCGTAATATATCCAAGCTTCGTTCGAATTTTAACGATTCTTTCCGCACACTTCACTTCGGCTTCATACTTCGTTAACCAATCTAGCCCTAGAATGATATCGAATTCGGGAAAATCCATAACGACTAGATTGAAAGGAAACTTGTAGGAAGAATAAGAGACTGGCACTCTATAATATAAACTGAGGGTAACAGGACCCCCTATCGGGTTATGTACTTCCACCGATTCTTTGAGCTTTCGCTTTTTTAACTTTAATTTGTGCACGGTGTTTTTAGCAATAAAACTACGCGACGCACCTGTGTCAAACAATACAGAAACAGGAATATTTTTAATGGTAAGGGTACCTCCCAAAACATCAGGTTTACCTGCTCCATCGGAAGCAGCTGGCGGGCTCGACCCGTCATAGACGTGAACTACTGTAGCTTTCTTTAGCAAAGGACAGTCTTTGACCAGATGATCGGTCTTGCGACAGTTGAAGCACGAGCGAGGGTTCTGGGAGCCTTGGCTCGAGCCTTGAGAATTTGTCTTCTGCCTCTTCGGAGCTGTGCAGACGTTTGAGTAGTGCCCCGGCTTACCACAGTTAAAGCAATTTCCTCTTGGTGGTTTGCCAGTCTGAGGTTTTGAAGATGCTGCTTGGCTTGACTCGCCTTGATTTACAGCAGGCTTGCGCTTGTTTCCGGCTTGGCTTCTAGCGCGATCCTGATCCAGATGCCTTTGATCAAGGTCTTCAAAGTTGCATGTCATTTCCACCAGTTCATTGAATTCCAGCTTGACATGGGCCATGGCTCGATCATGATATTGTCGTCTTAGCCTAAGGATAAACCTCTTATTTTTGGATTTCGCGGTGGCTACGAGCTCCGGAGCATAGGGCGACAACAGTGTAAATTTATTGAGATAATCTTGCACGGAAAGATCCCCCTGCTGGAGATTGGCGAAGTCATCGTGCATTCTTTCTAGAGCTTGTTCGGGGACATATTTCTCCTTGAAGAGTTCTTTAAATCCATCCCATGTTCTTCTAGCTCCCCTATTCCCGGCGGTGAGAGATTCCCGCCATAGTTCAGCTTGTTCCTGCATAAGCCAGGTGCCCATAATAGCTTTGTCTTTGTCTCCAAGCCTTAGACCTTCAAGAATTTTCTCGCATGTTTTGAGCCATGCAAGGGCCTCTATTACGGTGCCAGTTCCCGAGAAGGTCTTGCCTCCTAAGTTCTTATATCTCTTAGCTACCCGGTCTAGCTCGAAGTATTGAGCGGCTGGAGGTTGTATCAAAGGTCCTTCTTGAGCTGGGACTTCTCCCCTTCCTCGGCCTCGGCCGGCACGGCCTCCTCTAGCGCCGGCTGCTCTAGTAGCCATTTTTCAAATTCTGTATAAGCAACGGAAAAGTCAGCTAACAGAAATAATAGTCTATTGCATAGTTAAGCAGAAAATTTTAGGGAAAGATAACGATGGACTGATCAATTGTTTTTGCTATTCTGCTCGGCTCATTCTAGGACTTTACTAGTCCTATCTCTAATGAGCGACTCGCCTTAGAATACTACTGATTCTATTTTGACGAAGTGTTTAATGTGTTAGACTCCAGAAGTAAGATTAACCAAAGCTCTGATACCAGCTGAGACGATCCCAAAACCCCGTGACACGGTGTTAAGGATAATCATTGGAATATAACACATTAATCATCATTAGCAGATCAAAGATAATAGCATAAACAGAAAATAGAATAATTTACACACATACGACAGCGGAATCATATAGATATCATCACATCAGAGAAGCACAGTACAGGATATAACTTAGTCCATAATGATACATAATTAGTCACCATCGCCAATGGAGGAATCATACATAAAGGGTACTCAAAATAAAGATCAGTCTACATCGCCAATGGCGGAATCATAATATAGATACAATAATGGCGGAGAAAATCCAAGTCAGCACGGTGTAGTCAAGCCTCGCCATGAGCCAAAAGGTGCGTCAGAAACCTGTAACTAGGCTGCCCGTGTGAAAATGAGGGCACCCGAGTTTGCAAGGTGAAACAAACTACGAGTCAGTCATGTGAATGGTATGAGAAATCTGCTCAACTTATTAACAACAATAATAAGGCAAATCAATGGACCACGCCACTTTCGCGGAACGGGTTTACTCCAATGAGTGCTAGTGCATGAAATAAAGTAAATGATTAAATCATCGCAATGCGTTTTATAAAATGAAGCCATTATAAGACTCAGGTTCCCTCACACAATGCAACGCAAGCCGGAGGATAGAGTTTTTACCTTATAATGACCAAAAATGCTTCATACGAATAAAACAAAAGTGCTTGATATTATTACTTGTGTATATATGTTTCAAAAGCGATTTCAATCATAAATATCAATCATAGGCAGCATATATGACCCATACCACTATGTCGCCAAACTAGTAATACAATCACATCCGCATATTTCGTATTGGAAATTGGATTCCTTCATGAGTCGAGGCAAGGGGCAAGCTCCTCTCCGATTCGAGACACTCTAGCAAATGTCCCAGGACCCCACTATGATCCTTGGATCTTCAGGGCCGGTCCTCTCTTACTTTTGAGGATTAGTTATTCCTGAACACACGTTTCCCGGTCCTTACAGACCTATATCGAGGCGCCTCGCATTCCAACAACCACACAGGTGAAAAGTATATATAATGTCAGGGCTGGTAGGTCACTGACACCACCTTAGCTAGAAAGAAACGTCGTGCTCTCCCTGCAGTCACTCTCCCGTTTTTGACTCATACCGAGGTGTAAGGTTCGCGAATTCATGTTATACACAAAGCTATGTCACACAGACCATGCTTTGATCATCAACCACAAGACTTTGCTTTGCAACAGAAGCCTTGATCATATGCCACTCCGGCGTGCCACACAGGCAATCCACTTCATGCGACTGATTTCTGTCAATACATAACCTCTTAGCTCGTACGTCTTAGAGAAGGGCGTTAAGCAAGAGAATAAATTCTCCACCGCCAAACAGATATATATTTAACAGAGATCAATCAACACAGAACAAAATCCAATGTCAGACACATAGTCCATTTACAAGTCCGTCCTGGGTCTGAACGAAACCGGAGGCACCAATTCCTCGCATATCCGTACAATCAACAGTATGTTTGGACGGCTACTACTTCAATTCCTTCATGGTAGCTACTCCAATCACGAGCATCAATAGCGCCCATCCATCCAATGTGGAGATCGTCGGTCTTCAGCCGTCTTCGACTCTTCGACTTCTCAACGTCGATCGATTATTTGAAATGAGATAAACTCGGCCTTTTCAGATAACCCACGTATATTTAGATTTTCAAATCAATTAATCACATGGTTGGACTATTCAACATTCACATTTCAGTTATTTAGTTATAATTTTCATGTCAAATACATTCAACCATCACATATCAAGCAAACACAACGAAATTGGTTTATTTCCGCTCTATATCGTCTATAGTATTTTATAACGATATATCGCCATTTTTATTTAATTTAAAACGGCCATATTTAATTGAACGACGTTTCAGGTCGTGTCGATGCACTGGCACTGCTTTTCACTAATTTTGTTTTATACATATCTGAAAATCTGACTGTTGGATCTTCACAAAGTTGGTAACATTGGGAAGGTCATTTCAAAATGAATCCAACGGTTTCAGTTTTGGGAACATCCGACGGTCGGATCTTCCACACTAGCCATTTGAAGTTACGATTTCAATTTACGAACTGCAGCGTCGTTATTCGATTTAATTTTAATTATATTTATATATATATGTAAATATAATCGTTTCTGGCGTTGTTTTTCTTCAGATTTGAATTAAACATTCCAGACAATCCAACCGTCGGATCTTCACAAAGTTGGTGCCGTTGGAAAGATATTTCCAAGGCGAACCCAACGGTTGCGGTTTCGAGAAAATCCAATGGTCGGATTTCCCGCACTAGTCGTTTGAAATCACGGTTTCAAAACACGAACTGCACGACCACGTTTCGTTTTAATTTTATTTATATTTATATATTTATATAAATATAGTTCATTCAAAAATTCCTATATCGCTTCCACTTCAATTATTTCACTAACGCCTTTAAATTTTGGAATATTTCGCCATAACCTCCTTTGTACGGGAGGGTCTGGGAAAATTCCCAAATAGCCACACGGGCGTCTCATATCAAAAAGAAAAAGAAAAAGCCAAGCGGCTAGCCAACAGGCTCATAAAATCATCACCCAAACAAAACAGTAAATGTGTACCTATTTGTCGGGCACAAAATTTTATTCCTCTTCTCTAGCCCCTTTTGCTATAACCTGTTCAATAGATATGCATGTACATATATACAATTTCTATTGCTTATCATTTTCCGTTCAATTTCATATTTGATTTACTTTGGTTTAAAAACACCATTCATTCTAATGTTGCATGCATAGGCTAAAATCATATCATTAGCTAATTAATGTATATTTCAACTCATGCACATTTATTTGAACAAGTGGCTATTTTTAACACTTCACATTTCCAAGATGATAATTTTATCGAACTAAAATAGATTTCAACACATAACCATTTTATTTAGTTCCTATGCATGTTAAAAATAATATTTCTTTCACAAATATTTATTTCAATGTCCGCATATCTTTAGCATATCACAAATATGATAAAAATGATATTTTTATCGTTCAAAATATTTATTCGACAAATGGATGTTTTCAACACTTCATAGTTTCAATAAAAATGTAATTTTTATTGTTCGATCTTTTTATTCAACACATGAACTTTTCCACTACACACACTTCTCAACAAATGAGCATTTCCGCACATGGACATTTTATTTATGATGTTCATATTAGAAAGATGGGATTTTTATTGTGGAAACTATTTATATAAGGCGAATATTCTTTGTACTTCATATATATAAAAATGTGATTTTTTTTATTGTTTAAACATTTCATTCATTCACAAATGAATTTAATTTTCACACGTCACTTTTCAACACACAAACATTTCCACACATGGATATAGTTTCAACATATGACTTTAATTTCAACGCATGAAAATAATTTCAACATATGAAAATAATTCTAACACACAAAGATTATTCAAAATTTCGGCAGCATAATGGCCGGGTAGTTAAAACCGGCACCGTCCCTAGTACGTCTCCTCGCTCTACCTTAAAACCTCGCGGTTTTTGACAATGGGGATTCATGCATCTAATTCGCACGCAGGCGGCATGTTTATTTTTATTTCCACAAATATTTCCAATTCATTTCAATCACCAATGGGTATTTTTCAACCACAACCAAACAATATCAACCACAACCAATTATTCAACCATTCGTATTTTTCATCCAATGTTTCACACCAATTCACAACAATAAATATCATCCATGGTTTGTGGACGAGGGGAGTGTGTGTGTGTGTGTGTGTGTGTATATATATATAATTGCTATATTTCACTTGCATTTCAACACATATATCAATTATTCTATGCATGTAAAATTCATATTTCGCTAATATAGCTTACACTACGCATGTACATGAGGTATACGACACGTATGTAATTTATATTTCGCTAATATAAATTATACACGACATTTTCCATTCAAATTCACATTAATTAATATTTCTCACATTGGTTTTCGGAGTGCTAAAAATCGATACGATGTCAGAAAAATCCGCGGCTTCTTCTATTGGGTAGAGAGCTTCCTTACGGTCCCGATGTTTCCTGTTTCATCGAATTTCGTCAACACACCAAAAAGATATGATTTTTCAAAGTGTAAAGATAAAAAAAACTCACCTTTCATGAAGGTTCTAAACTAGGTTTACGGTTTTCGCGACAATCGGGGTACGAGGGGATGATCGGCGAGTTGGACGTGGAAAAGGGAGGAGAGGGCTATCTGGCGGTGGTGGTTTGGTGGCGTTCATTGGTCAGAATCGGCGGCGGCGGCGGCAGGAAGGTCGAAACTTTGGAGCTTCGATTCGGGCGGCACAGGCTACGAGGGGTGGAGGAAGTTGGTCGGATTTGAAGAGGGGACGGAGGCGCGTCGAGGGGTGGCGAAGGCTGTAGGTGGAGGTAGCGGCGGCGATCGGGGCTGGAAGGTTTGGAGCTCGGGTCGCCGTTCGTTCGAGGGTTTTCATTTTTTTTAAAAAAAAAATTATGAATGGAGAATTATGATTGGCCGAGGACTATATTAAATTTTTAAATAGTGTTTTCTCAAACGAACTCCTTTTTAAACCCAACGACTGTCGCTCCTAGCTAAATACCCCCATTCCGGACACAATGGGATATGTTTCGTAGGCCAATTCGACCGTTACAGTCAGTTATTTTTCAAATTAAAGGATAAAACATTTAATTTTTAACTTTGAACGCACATTTCAATTTTCCAAGGCCACAAACTGATTCGAAAAATTCCAGAAAAATAAATCTAGCTATGTTTTGACTCTACGGTCCCAACAAAACTAGTTTCGTCGAATTCTGAGATCGTTTGAAAAATGGCCATTTTCTGGTCGATCCAATTTAACAGAAATTGACCAAACACAATTTCTTTTGCCACGCTCACATACTAGCTTCAAAAATTATGAAATTAGAAACCTAGCAATAGTTTAACACCCCGGACCCAACAAAAGTGGTTTCGTCGAATTCCGAGGTCGTATGCAAAATATCAATTTTCCAGGGCTATATATTCTATATGGCGACCATTCTGAAAATTCATTCGGCCATAACTTTTGATTCCTGTTATGAAACTTCGATTTTTCAGATTCGTTAGAAAGGTATTGACTAACAGATTTAAATATTTTTGGTTTCGCTAAAATCCGTTATATTTTCCACGCTGCATAGTCAGTCTGTAACGGCAAGGAATTTCACTCGATCCGAATCGATCGATAAACCGACTAAGACCGTTCGAAACCCTGATCGTTTTGAGAACAGGACAAATTGGAACGCAGACGGAAGAACATTTCATTGTATATTGCAACAATTCCATCTGATACAAGAATATACAGAGTAGAAATGAATAAATTACATTCGACAAATATCAGAGATTACAAAAAATTACATAGCAGCGGAAAAATATACAAAACACAACTGAAAGTGATACATGGATACAGAGCTTTCCGAGCATCATTCCAGCTGTTAATCAGGACCCTGTGAATATAAATCTGCAAAACCAAAACTACTAGCTGCCCGTTTGGAAAATAGGGGCACCCAGAGTTTAGGTTAAAACAATAAACTCCAGGTCAGTCATGTGACTGGTGTGAGAACTAAAACGGTTATTTAAAACTTTACTTTAAAGGAGAGTAATTCAAGGGACCACGCCGTATAACACGGAACGGGTTTCCTCCCAAGAATACTAGTGCATATAACAAAACAACGTAATGCTCTTTGGAAAAATGAAGCTATTATAAGACCCAGGTCCCATCACACAATGCAACGCAAGCCGGAGGATAGGGTTTTCCCTTATAATAGCCAAACATGCTTGGTACGTTTAAAACAAATCATTTGATACTATTATAAGTGTATAGTGTCAAATATAAATCATAGACGGCATGGGTACCATATATCATGTCGCCATACTAGTTCTACAATTAAAACCGCAATATCACGTATTGGAAATTGGATTTCCGTCATGAGCCGAGGCAAGGGGCAAGCTCCTCTCCGCCTTCGAGACACTCTAGCAAATGCCTCAGGACCCCACTATGATCCTTGGAATCGGCTGGGCCGGTCCTCTCTTACTTTTGAGGATTGGCAATTCCTGAACACACGTTTCCCGGTCCTTACAGACCTATATCCGAGGCGCCTCGTATCCAACAACCACACAGGTGAAAAGTACATAAATGTCAGGGCTGGTAGGTCACTGACACCACCCTAGCTAGAAAGAAACGTCATGCTCTCCCAGCGGTCCATCTCCCGTTTTTGACTCATACCGAGGTGTGAGGCTCGCGAATTCACATTATACACAAAGCTACGCCACACAGACCGTGCTTTGACCATCAACCACAAGACTTTGCTTTTCAACAGAAGCCCTGATCAACTGCCACTTACGCGTGCCACACTGGCAATTCACTCCATGCGACTGATGTCCATCGATATACAACCTCTGAGCTCGTACGTCTCAGAGAAGGGCGTTAAGCAAGAGAATAAATTCTCCGCCGCCAAACAGATGTATATTTTATAGAGATTAATCAATCACAGAATAAAATCCAATGTCAGACACACAATCCATTTACAAGTTCGTTCTGGGTCTGAACGAAACCGGAGGCACTTTCCTCGCATATCCATCGATCTCCAAGTACGTCTGGACGATCACCAACTGTTTCCCTCATCTTGGGTGTACAGCCCAATCAAGATCATCAGTAATCACCCAAACGATGTGAAGACTTCCGGTCTTCAACCACCGTCTTCATCTTCGACATCTCGTCGAATCGGTTATTCAGAATGGGTATAACCCGGCCTTTCCGAATAACCCACGTATATGATAAACAAATTGTTACACAAACACAACAAACGCCTTATTCCAATTCAGAATATTATTTTATTCACAAAATCACATTCTTAGGGGATAGGTTCCCATTAATTTTATCAAAGATAAATTCTTCTAAATTTATTCTTTAATCCTCCTTTGGATATCATTTCAAACTAGTCTGGATTAACGAACCACACCGAAGTAATTATTTATTTTATTTCCCAATCCCAACCTATATATCCCATGGAGCAAAACTGGTGATACTCCATTTCTAACACCACGGTGTTATCGGTAAAATTAATTACCATTTCACGTTCAAATCAAATTAAAGATTTAACTATCGCTTTGAAGCAAAACTGGTGATACTCCACTCTCGATCGCTTTTCAGATTTGATAATTTAAATTATCAATTAACATTTTAATCTAATTAAAGATTCATTAAAACTCCACTTAGTTTTAATCTTTTCAAAAATCGATATCTTGCCTTTAACTGGGTTAAAGAACCAATGTCCCCTAAAACACGATTCACGATAAACCCAAATCACATTTGATATTAAATACAAGGCTCTGAATAGAAAATATGTCGATTTATATTCAATATCAAATTCTGAAACCAACATATATTGTATTGGAAATAACGATATTAGATATATCTTTCAAATTCCCATAACAATATCAGTATAGTCACGAAATCCAACATCGAAATATCCCGAAGATAATTTCGATTCAACTCCAGTCCAATCCACGTATTGGGAATATTGATTATTTTTAAAATCACTTTCAAATTCAATTTATTTATTTCAAAAATAAATCGATTTTAATTCTAGTTCAAAACTAGTTCATTTCGATAAAAATCTATTTTTATCTTCTCAAATATGGAATTTTTCAGCCCAATTTTTCCCAAATCTTTTCTTTTGATTTTACACAAATTATTACTATTTTTAATAATTTTATCAAGGCCCGTACAGTCGATTTCCATCAACGGCCATCGAACTGCGCTTGCAGCGATCATTTTCAAATTTGATTTGGACATAATTCCAAATCCAACCGTTAGATTTCAAATTTATCATATTCACTGGAAAGCTCTTTTCGATACGAACCCAACGGTTCCGTTTTTAGGAGAATCCGACGGTCGGATCTCCCGCAACGTCAATTCGAAGTCAATGGTCGAAATTCACGAACTGCCGCGGCGCGGCGCGTTCTATTCAGGCCATTATATATATAATATATATATTATATATTTCGTCGATTCCTATTTAAAACGAATTTTATAAATCGTTTTAAATTCGTTTTCACAACCATTTCAACACTATATTCAATTTCAAATCGATTTGATTTCAATTCAACTCGAATTCATTTCAATTTTATTTAATTCGAATTCAAATTCGTTTCAATTCAATTCAAATTCAAATTCGTTTTCTTTTCAATTCAATTCACTATAATATTCATTTCAATTTGAATAAAATCGATATAAATATCGTTCACGTCAAAATGGCGCAAAACTAATCAACACGGCTTTATATATTTCAATCACTTCATTATTCTATTCAACAAATGAATATTTATTCTATTCAACACATGAATTTATATTTCTTTCAACACTTGACCAATCTCAACGAATGAGTACTGTCAACACAACTATTTTTGTTGTTTAAAATATTTTATAAAATATTGGTATATATCGTTTGATTTTTAAATCAGAGTCCACCGTGAAGTAGATTCTAATTGTAAATATGATAAAGATGTAATTTTTATTATTTATAAATATTTTACTCAACACACGAATATTTTCAACACATGAACATCGTCAACACATGACTATTTTTATATTCAACACATGAATTTTATTTTATAATATTCATTATTTCCCCAATTGGAATGAGGCCCAATCAATCACCATACAATGTTAATTACATGGATTCCATACAACACATGTATATAATAGCATTGAAAAATAATCAACCATCAACCAAAGTGTACTACACTGTATAAGCATCAAATATAGATATCTAACGCTTATAACAGCCTGTCAATCAATGGATCGACATATTTAATCAATCAGGATGAATGAACTTCAAATTTCATCCCAACACCCGTGTGGGGTTTCAAACAATCAAACACAGATTTTAGTTGTGCAGTTGGGCGACGTGTAAAATTTATCGACCCAATCAATATCAGTCAAATCAGTGTATATAAACAAATCGGCCGATTTGTTTATAAATATTTATTTATTTACTTTCACGTTAAAAATTATATTTTTTAACGATAATATATTTTATTCAAAATATGAATATTCTATTCGGTTCATTTATACAATAAAAATGATATTTTTATTTTACTAACATATTTGAGAAAATTTCGGCGGCATAACGGCACGATACTAGAAACAGGACGAGGCCTAGCCTTGTCCCCGATCTAGTGAAGGCCCACGCCATTCACACATCAATCAAATCCATTCCATTTCACCAAACAATTCCATTCAAACCAAATTGACTAACCAACTACTCAACCAAACAATTTAACAAACAAGCCATCCATGGTCTGTGGATGACGGGTGTCGGGTGCTACTAAACACCGTCTACATCCTAGTATATATATATATATATATATAACTAGAAAAAGAAGTTTAGAGTGAGAAGTTCTCACCAATAGCTATCCAACTTCACGACACTTCTTTTATAGAAATCTTCTTCATTCTTGCCTTTTTATCATCTTCGTTTGCCCGTAGCCACTACATATATAAAAATCACACATTTTTATATTTTGATGTCTTTAAAATAAAAATCACATTTTTATTTGTTCACTCTCAATTTAAAAATCATATTTCTATAATCACTTCATATATTTAAAAATCGAATTTTTACTTTGCTATTTAATATGAAAAAACCCAATTTTTACTTCGCTATTCAATATGAAAAAACCCAATTTTTACTTTGATGTTCAATATATAAAAAAATCGAATTTTTACTTTGATGTTCAATATATAAAAATCATATTTTTATATCGTTATCATCTATCTAAAGATCTCGCCTTTTCAATTATAAAGATTTCTCCTTTTCAAATATAAAGACTTATCTTCTCAAATATAAATTTCATCATTATAAAAATCACCACTTTATTTCAACGTATAAAAATAAAAATCAGATTTTTATTTCGCTACATATACAAAGATGATATTTTTATATTCTCTATCTCATAAAAATTACATTTTTATAGTTCCTACTATGTAAAAGTCATATTTTTAATCCACTACATATGTAAAAATCTCACCTTTCTCCATTTAAAAATATCGTCTTTCTTCCTTTAAAAATCACATCTTTTCTATTTTACATCATAAAATAAAAATCGAATTTTTATTCCTTAAGCAACTATATAAAAATCACTAATTAATTACATATTAAAAATAAAATAGAAGGGGGCTTACAGTGTTTTGCAGAGGAGGGGGACTGCGCGGTTGGAGTGGTGGTCTGCGTCGAGGGTTTGGGCCAGGGGGCGGGTGCGGGTCTATGCAGAAGAGGGGAGAGTGCGTCGAAGGAGGGAGGAGAAGAAGAAGGTGGCGGCAGATGAAGGGGAGGCGGAGGCTGGGGGTTGCGCGCTGGGGGGGCGGCGGTTGTATGCAGAAGAAGGAGGAGATGGAGGCGAGAGAGGGAGGAAGAAGAAGAGAGGGAGGTGGCGCCCCACCTGGGGCGGCGGCGGCTCATCGGGGGGGGGGGGGGCGATGCGGCGGCAGCTCTCCCCCCGTCGCCCTCCTCTTTCCATTTTTTTTCTTTTTTCTGTCGATTTAAAATCAGAAAGGGGGAGGGGCCAGAGAGATTTAAGGGGAGAGGAGAAAGTATTCCAATTTTTAATTATTTTAATTATGAAAAAGTTGACTTTTACATATGACCTCAAAACGAGGCCCACCGCCTGTCGTCCATAGCGTATTACCCCCATTCCGAACACAATGGGATATGTATCGTAGGTTGATTCAACTGTTTCGATCAGTTTCCGTTAAATTTACATTTAAATCACTATATTGAAATTTAAACGTACATTTCAAATTACCGGGGTCACATACTAACCAGAAAAATTCCAGAAAAATATTTTCTAGCTTCGTATTGACGATACAGTCCTAACAAAACTAGTTTCGTCAAATTCTGAGACCGTTAGAAAAATGGCCATTTTCCAGTCGATTAAAATCAACTGAAACTGGTCAAACGCGTTTTCCTTTGCCACGCTCACATATTGATTCGAAAAATTACGAAATTTGGAATCTAACAATAACTTTACATCACGGACCCAACAAAAGCTGTTTCGTCGAAATCCGAGGTCGTTTGCAAAATTTCCATTTTTAAGGGCCTGAATTCCATAGCGACTATTCAGAATTTTCAACTGGACATATCTTTTGATTCCCGCTATGAAAATTTGATTTTTCGGATTCGTTGGAAAGATATTATCAATTAGATCCTATTATTTTTTGTTTCACTAAAATCCAGTTTGTTTTGCACCCGGTACATCCAATTGATGTTTGAAATCGAATTATCGAACTACCGCGCCATTTTCAATTCTATTTATAATTATATATAATTATTTATATTCTAACGACGACGTATATAATATATACGTTCTAATTCTATTCAAAATAAATTTCTCGTCGATATTATTTAAAATAATCTATTTTAAATATTCAAAATTCATTGAAATTGCCAGAATAAAAATTTTAAACTGGCCCAGATTTTCGGGTTGTTACAATCTCCCAAACTTAAAACTTTTCGTCCCCGAAAAGGAACAAAGTCGAAAGTGGTTTGATCTATCAACTCTACGTTCGATCTGGCTTCCATTCTCCAACTTTTCAGTTTCTGAGAATTTTCAAATATTTTGCTAACAACCTAAATTTTCGAAAAATTTCGCCATAACCTCCCCTGCACCGGGAGCCACGGGAAAATCCCGAAATTTCCATATAGGCCTTCTGATCTCAAAAAGAAAAAGAAAAAGCCAAGCGGCTAGCCAATAGGCTCATAAAATCATCATCACCCAAACAAAACAGTAAATTATAGTAAATATGTACCTATTTGTCGGGCAAACAGATTTTATTCTTCGGCTCTAGCCTCCTTGCTATGACCTGTTTAATGTAAGTATATGTATATGCAAGCAAATGCGACCAATTTTCAATATAGTTCAATATTTGATACAATTAGGCATAAATGGTTCAAAATTATCAAACAAATAAACAAACAACATAAACATCAATCAATTAGTGAATTAGAGTTTCAAATTCATAATTTTAATACATATACAGAAAATCATGTTTTTGATGCCAATTCACAACAATAAATCTATCTATATAAGTTTTGGTTCTCACACCAGCCTAATGGAAATATATAGATATCACACCTTCGAAACACGAATATAAATACTGATGATGTGGCCACATCACCAGAATTATCCCCGGGTGTCTAGAATGTGACTCTATATCTATCCAGTATATTAAAACTTCGACTATACGTTCATGACGCGTATATATGAAATCTTTAAATACTTGATTGTCCAAATTCAAAATAAATAAATATTCAAATACGTATGAAGCGATTTAAATTTCCAAATCAAAATTATTTTCATTTGAAAAATATACTCTTCACACTCGTTCTAGGATACTACTGATCCTATCTCTAACGAGTCATTCTAATTGGATATTACTAATCCAATATCTGATGAATTCTTTCGTATGGTTCTAATGTGCCTTGTTCTCGAGCTCTGTAAACCAAAGCTCTGATACCAACTGTAACGGCAAGGAATTTCACTCGATCCGAATCGATCGTTAAACCGACTAAGACCATTCGAAACCCTGATTGTTTTGAGAACAGGACAAATTGGAACGCAGACGGAAGAACATTTCATTGTATATTACAACAATTCCATCAGATACAAGAATATACAGAGTATAAATGAATAAATTACATTCGACAAATATCAGAGATTACAAAAAATTACATAGCAGCGGAAAAATATACAAAACACAACTGAAAGTGATACACGGATACAGAGCTTTCCGAGCATCGTTCCTGCTGTTAATCAGGACCCTGTGAATATAAATCTGCAAAACCAAAACTACTAGCTGCCCGTGTGGAAAATAGGGGCACCCAGAGTTTAGGTTAAAACAATAAACTCCAGGTAAGTCATGTGACTGGTGTGAGAACTAAAACAGTTATTTAAAACTTTACTTTAAAGGAGAGTAATTCAAGGGACCACGCCGTATAACACGGAACGGGTTTCCTCCCAAGAATACTAGTGCATATAACAAAACAACGTAATGCTCTTTGGAAAAATGAAGCTATTATAAGACCCAGGTCCCATCACACAATGCAACGCAAGCCGGAGGATAGGGTTTTCCCTTATAATAGCCAAACATGCTTGGTACGTTTAAAACAAATCATTTGATACTATTATAAGTGTATAGTGTCAAAACAATTTCAATCATAAATATAAATCATAGACGGCATGGGTACCATATATCATGTCGCCATACTAGTTCTACAATTAAAACCGCAATATCACGTATTGGAAATTGGATTTCCGTCATGAGCCGAGGCAAGGGGCAAGCTCCTCTCCGCGTTCGAGACACTCTAGCAAATGCCTCAGGACCCCACTATGATCCTGGGAATCGGCTGGGCCGGTCCTCTCTTACTTTTGAGGATTGGCAATTCCTGAACACACGTTTCCCGGTCCTTACAGACCTATATCCGAGGCGCCTCGTATCCAACAACCACACAGGTGAAAAGTATATAAATGTCAGGGCTGGTAGGTCACTGACACCACCCTAGCTAGAAAGAAACGTCGTGCTCTCCCAGCGGTCCATCTCCCGTTTTTGACTCATACCGAGGTGTGAGGCTCGCGAATTCACGTTATACACAAAGCTACGCCACACAGACCGTGCTTTGACCATCAACCACAAGACTTTTCTTTTCAACAGAAGCCCTGATCAATTTCCACTTACGCGTGCCACACTGGCAATTCACTCCATGCGACTGATGTCCATCGATATACAACCTCTGAGCTCGTACGTCTCAGAGAAGGGCGTTAAGCAAGAGAATAAATTATCCGCCGCCAAACAGATGTATATTTAATACGGATCAATCAATCACAGAATAAAATCCAATGTCAGACACACAATCCATTTACTAGTTCGTTCTGGGTCTGAACGAAACTGGAGGCACTTTCCTCGCATATCCATCGATCTCCAAGTACGTCTGGACGATCACCAACTGTTTCCCTCATCTTGGGTGTACAGCCCAATCATGATCATCAGTAATCACCCAAACGATGTGAAGACTTCCGGTCTTCAACTACCGTCTTCATCTTCGACATCTCGTCGAATCGGTTATTCAGAATGGGTATAACCCGGCCTTTCTGAATAACCCACGTATATGATAAACAAATTGTTACACAAACACAACAAACGCCTCATTCCAATTCAGAATATTATTTTATTCACAAAATCACATTCTTAGGGGATAGGTTCCCATTAATTTTATCAAAGATAAATTCTTCTAAATTTATTCTTTAATCCTCCTTTGGATATCATTTCAAACTAGTCGGGATTAACGAACAACACCGAAGTAATTATTTATTTTATTTCCCAATCCCAACCTATATATCCCATGGAGCAAAACTGGTGATACTCCATTTCTAACACCACGGTGTTATCGGTAAAATTAATTACCATTTCACGTTCAAATCTAATTAAAGATTTAACTATCGCTTTGGAGCAAAACTGGTGATACTCCACTCTCGATCGCTTTTCAGATTTGATAATTTAAATTATCAATTCACATTTTAATCTAATTAAAGATTCATTAAAACTCCACTTAGTTTTAATCTTTTCAAAAATCGATATCTTGCCTTTAACTGGGTTAAAGAACCAATGTCCTCTAAAACACGATTCACGATAAACCCAAATCACATTTGATATTAAATACAAGGCTCTGAATAGAAAATATGTCGGTTTATATTCAATATCAAATTCTGAAACCAACATATATTGTAATGGAAATAACGATATTAGATATATCTTTCAAATTCCCATAACAATATCTGTATAGTCACGAAATCCAACATCGAAATATCCCGAAGATAATTTCGATTCAACTCCAGTCCAATCCACGTATTGGGAATATTGATTATTTTTAAAATCACTTTCAAATTCAATTTATGTATTTCAAAAATAAATCGATTTTAATTCTAGTTCAAAACTAGTTCATTTCGATAAAAATCTATTTTTATCTTTTCAAATATGGAATTTTTCAGCCCAATTTTTCCCAAATCATTTCTTTTGATTCTACACAAATTATTACTATTTTTATTAATTTTATCAAGGCCCGTACAGTCGATTTCCATCAACGGCCATCGAACTGCACTTGCAGCGATCTTTTTCAAATTTGATTTGGACATAATTCCAAATCCAACCGTTAGATTTCTAATTTATAATATTCATTGGAAAGCTCTTTTCGATACGAACCCAACGGTTCCGGTTTTAGGAGAATCCGACGGTCGGATCTCCCGCAACGTCAATTCGAAGTCAATGGTCGAAATTCACGAACTGCCGCGGCGCGGCGCGTTCTATTCAGGCCATTATATATATAATATATATATATATTATATATTTCGTCGATTCCTATTTAAAATGAATTTTATAAATCGTTTTAAATTCGTTTTCACAACCATTTAAACACTATATTCAATTTCAAATCGATTTGATTTCAATTCAACTCGAATTCATTTCAATTTTATTTAATTCGAATTCAAATTCGTTTCAATTCCATTCAAATTCAAATTCGTTTTCTTTTCAATTCAATTCACTATAATATTCATTTCAATTTGAATAAAATCGATATAAATATCATTCACCTCAAAATGGCGCAAAACTAATCAACACGGCTTTATATATTTCAATCACTTCGTTATTCTATTCAACAAATGAATATTTATTCTATTCAACACATGAATTTATATTTCTTTCAACACTTGACCAATCTCAACGAATGAGTACTGTCAACACAACTATTTTTGTTGTTTAAAATATTTTATAAAATATTGGTATCTATCGTTTGAATTTTAAATCAGAGTCCACCGTGAAGTAGATTCTAATTGTAAATATGATAAAGATGTAATTTTTATTATTTATAAATATTTTACTCAACACATGAATATTTTCAATACATGAACATCGTCAACACATGACTATTTTTATATTCAACACATGAATTTTATTTTATAATATTCATTATTTCCCCAATTGGAATGAGGCCCAATCAATCACCATACAATGTTAATTATATGGATTCCATACAACACATGTATATAATAGCATTGAAAAATAATCAACCATCAACCAAAGTGTACTACACTGTATAAGCATCAAATATAGATATCTAACGCTTATAACAGCCTGTCAATCAATCGATCGACATATTTAATCAATCAGGATGAGTGAACTTCAAATTTCATCCCAACACTCGTGTGGGGTTTCAAACAATCAAACATAGATTTTAGTTGTGCAGTTGGGCGACGTGTAAAATATATCGACCCAATCAATATCAGTCAAATCAGTGTATATAAACAAATCGGCCGATTTGTTTATAAATATTTATTTATTCACTTTCACGTTAAAAATTATATTTTTAACGATAATATATTTTATTCAAAATATGAATATTCTATTCGGTTCATTTATACAATAAAAATGATATTTTTATATTACTAACATATTTGAGAAAATTTCGGCGGCATAACGGCACGATACTAGAAACGGGACGAGGCCTAGCCTTGTCCCCGGTCTAGTGAAGGCCCACGCCATTCACACATCAATCAAATCCATTCCATTTCACCAAACAATTCCATTCAAACCAAATAGACTAACCAACTACTCAACCAAACAATTTAACAAACAAGCCATCCATGGTCTGTGGATGACGGGTGTCGGGTGCTACTAAACACCGTCTACATCCTAGTATATATATATATATATATATAACTAGAAAAAGAAGTTTAGAGTGAGAAGTTCTCACCAATAGCTATCCAACTTCACGACACTTCTTTTATAGAAATCTTCTTCATTCTCGCCTTTTTATCATCTTCGTTTGCCCGTAGCCACTACATATATAAAAATCACACATTTTTATATTTTGATGTCTTTAAAATAAAAATCACATTTTTATTTGTTCACTCTCAATTTAAAAATCATATTTCTATAATCACTTCATATATTTAAAAATCGAATTTTTACTTTGCTATTCAATATGAAAAAACCCAATTTTTACTTCGCTATTCAATATGAAAAAACCCAATTTTTACTTTGATGTTCAATATATAAAAAGAATCGAATTTTTACTTTGATGTTCAATATATAAAAATCATATTTTTATATCGTTATCATCTATCTAAAGATCTCGCATTTTCAACTATAAAGATTTCTCCTTTTCAAATATAAAGACTTCATCTTCTCAAATATAAATTTCATCATTATAAAAATCACCACTTTATTTCAACGTATAAAAATAAAAATCAGATTTTTATTTCGCTACATATACAAAGATGATATTTTTATATTCTCTATCTCATAAGAATTACATTTTTATAGTTCCTACTATGTAAAAGTCATATTTTTAATCCACTACATATGTAAAAATCTCACCTTTCTCCATTTAAAAATATCGTCTTTCTTCCTTTAAAAATCTAATCTTTTCTATTTTAAAAATCACGTCTTTTCTATTTTACATCATAAAATAAAAATCGAATTTTTATTCCTTAAACAACTATATAAAAATCACTAATTAATTACATATTAAAAATAAAATAGAAGGGGTCTTACAGTGTTTTGCAGAGGAGGGGGACTGCGCGGTTGGAGTGGTGGTCGGCGTCGAGGATTTGGGCCAAGGGTAGAGGAGAGAGTATTCCAATTTTTAATTATTTTAATTATGAAAAAGTTGACTTTTACATATGACCTCAAAACGAGGCCCACCGCCTGTCGTCCATAGCGTATTACCCCCATTCCGAACACAATGGGATATGTATCGTAGGTTGATTCAACTGTTTCGATCAGTTTCCATTAAATTTACATTTAAATCACTATATTGAATTTTAAACGTACATTTCAAATTACCGGGGTCACATACTAACCAGAAAAATTCCAGAAAAATATTTTCTAGCTTCGTACTGACGATACGGTCCTAACAAAACTAGTTTCGTCAAATTCTGAGACCGTTAGAAAAATGGCCATTTTCCAGTCGATTAAAATCAACTGAAATTGGTCAAACGCGTTTTCCTTTGCCACGCTCACATATTGATTCGAAAAATTACGAAATTTGGAATCTAGCAATAACATTACATCTTGGACCCAACAAAAGCGATTTCGTCGAAATCCGAGGTCATTTGCAAAATTTCCATTTTTAAGGGCCTGAATTCCATAACGACTATTCAGAATTTTCAACTGGACATATCTTTTGATTCCCGCTATGAAAATTTGATTTTTCCGATTCGTTGGAAAGATATTATCAATTAGATCCTATTATTTTTGGTTTCACTAAAATCCGGTTTGTTTTGAACCCCGTACATCCAATTGAAGTTTGAAGTCGAATTATCGAACTACCGCGCCATTTTCAATTCTATTTATAATTATTTATATTCTAACGACGACGTATATAATATAAACGTTCTAATTCTATTCAAAATAAATTTCTCGTCGATATTATTTAAAATAATCTATTTTAAATATTCAAAATTCATTAAAATTGCCAGAATAAAAATTTTAAACTGGCCCAGATTTTCGGGTTGTTACACAGTCAAAGTTTGAATTCAAATTTTCAAACTGACTCACTATTTCTAATTCCATATTTTATTGAAATATTCTATTTCAATTGCTCAAATTCCTTTGAAATCACCAATCTAAAATTTTTAAATTGGCTCGTATTTTCCGGGTTATTACATAATAAAACTATATATAATCATATTTTTATTACTCTAGTACATGTATAAAAGTCATTTCTTTGATCGTATGAAAATCACATCTTTCTTTGTTATAAAAATCTAACCTTTCTTTGTTATAAAATAAAAATCAAATCTTTGTAATAAAATAAAAATCCTAGCTTTAAACAAGATAAAAATCCTATCTTTACATGTTAATTTCTATACAATAACTCCAATAAAGAAACAAACAAATTCAAAGTGAATTTACAGTAAAACGAAAAATAAATTCAAGGCTATTCACCTTTTCTAAATGCGTTTACATCCCATTTTCCTCCCAGAACCATTATCGTGCTGCGGTGGGTGCTGCGCGACTTTGGAGAAGAGGGGACCGAGGTTCCGCAAATGGAGGGGTTCCATAATTGGACTTGGTGGTGGAAGGAGGTTGGGGTAGGCTGCGCAGGGCAGAGGGGGACGGTGTGGTCGCGGTCAGGTGGTTTCTCCGGGTAGTGGCGACGGTCAAACAGGTCGGGGCCTAGGGTTTTCACGAGGCGGCATAACACGAGGAGAGAGAAGGGAAGGGGAAGAGAGAGGCGGCGGGTCAGTGAGGGTGCGGCGCGACTGGGGTTGGTGGCGGCTGGCCTTGGAAGCGGCGCTGTGGAATCGGAGGGCTAAGGCTGAGTGGGGTTTTTTTAATTTGAGGAAGAGAGAGAAGAGGGAAAAAGGAGGGGGCCTAATATATATAATTTAATTTAATTATTATTTTTCCTCCATTAGAAGTTGACTTTTCATTTGAACCCCAAATCGAACCGACCGATTGTCGCCCTTAGCTAATTACCCCCATTCCGAACACAATGGGATATGCTGCGTAGGCTGATTCGGCTGTTTCAATCTGTTTTCACCAAAATCAAAATATAACCCTATATATTTAATTTGAACGCACATTTCAATTTACCGAGGCCACATACGGACTCTAAAAATTCTTGAAAAATATTTTCTAGCTTTGTATTGACGATACGGTCCAAACAAAACTAATTTAATCAAATTCTGAGACCGTTTGAAAAATGGCCATTTTCCAGTCAATTAAAATCAACTGAAACTAGTCAAACACGTTTTCCTTTACCACACTCACATATTGATTCAGAAAATTATGAATTTTGGATTCTAATGATAACTTGACATCAAGGATCCAACAAAAGTGGTTTCGTCTAAATCCGAGGTCATTTGCAAAATTTCCATTTTAAGGGCTAGAATTCCATAGCGACTATTCTGAATTTTCTACTGGGCACAACTTTTGATTTCCGCTATGAAATTTCGATTTCTCGGATTATTTGGAAAGATATTCTCAAATAGATTCTAATATTTTTGGTTTCACTAAAATTCGGTTTATTTTGAATACTATACATTCATTTGAAATTTGAAATCGAATTTTCGAACTACTGCACCATTTTCAATTCCTTTTATAATTAAAATAAAATATTTATATTCTAACGACGATCTATATAAATATTTCCATTCTAATTCTATTCAAATTAAATTTCTTGTCACTATTATTTAAAATAATTCATTTTAAATATTCAAATTTCACTAAAATTGCCAAAATAAAATTTTTAAACTGGCTTAGATTTTCCGGGTTGTTACAGGGGAAGAATGTAATGTCCCATATTTTTACGATATTATAATTAATTAATTTAATTATTTAAATGGTGATATAGAGATTTAAATAGCTGTTTAATTAAATAATAGTGAATATTTAATTATATTAAATAATAGAATAATATATTTAATTTCTGAAATAATCAGAAATAGCTAAATTCACAATATTACGTTAATTGGATTATTTATAATATATAATTCAGTTTACAGTTGAATTATATTTATGAATATATTATATAAACGAAGTATGAACGTATAATTATATTATAATTATAATCGAGCCCGTAATGGTGCTGAAGTTCGTAATTTGGCGATTCGAACTTCAATTGAATATACATAATCCGTTTTAAATCGGATTTCTGTGAAATAGTAAACATTCGAAGCTGGTGGAGTATATTATCACTACAAGAAAATAGCATATTGATAGCAAACAAAGATTGCACGATAATTTAACTTATTATAGTTAAGTATGCTAGTCATTAGTTAGGATAAACCATGACTTATGAATAAAAACCGTGACATTGACCTATGCAATAACTAATATATCATGGGTTAGACTAACATACCAACACGTGGCACCCGCACAATAGCAAATTTAGGGTAAAATTTTAGCCGCCTAAATTTTCACCCTTCCCCCTCAATTTTCAGCCGCTGAATTTCCTTTTCCTCCTGTTCTTCACAAAATCTATTTTCATGCTTCCCTCTAATCTAAATTCACGATGCCCTCTAATTCAGCCATCCAATTTCCCTCTCCACTCAAACAAATCCCTCTCATCGATATTCCCTCCGATCGGCACTCGATTCCTGGTTCGCTCACGTGCGATTGTTTGACGTCGACCGTTGAACTCGATTTTATGTATTAAATTGTGAAATTGATTTTAGCAATGCTTATTTAGCAGTGTTGTTGGTCATAACATCATGTTTTGTTATTGATTTCAGTTTCCAAATTCCTCCACCGGTTACAAGGAATCTGCTGTTGTTATATGACCTCTGCTAGCCTTGATGTAATATCTGGTGATGCATTTGTTATCTTATTGATTTCATTTTTCATAAATTAATATCGAGATTACTCAATTTGTAGGTTTTGAGTTTGAAACAACATTGTATGAGAGCTCAATACCTTGGAAGTACATAGATTGATAAATCTTCAGAGTCCAGTGGAGAAAGCAGTATACTTTATACCTGACTCCAGAGAAAGCTTGTTCACTTCCTTCTAGGTACGAAGCTCATATAACAGTTTAAGAAAACCTGACATTATCCATTTCGATCACTGTCATCGGTTAATGTTTGTTGTAATTTTAAGTTCGACTATTAGATTTTGTTACCTGTTTTTTGATCTAAAACTATGTCAAGGTTTTGGTTCCTTATTTTAAGTTAATGTACAATCTCCAATTATATATGTAATATGACTATATATGGTTAATAATGTTACAATTTGGTTGGTGATATTACATTTATGATATAAATATTTAGTATGACTTACTTTAAGTGTTAATGGACATAAGAACAGTGGAATAGAGTCTTGTATTTTAGATGTTGTAACTGTAACAGTGGAAATAACGAGAGCTTAACATGTTATAACTATTAATGGACACCTCATGTTAAGAAAAATTGCTTCTTGTATACACAATATTATTTATGAATTAATATCATCTTTCAGTTTTGATTCAAAATTGATACACCGTTGTTACTAAGTTATATTTTGCCAACTTATGTGCAAAGTCAAATATTGCTAACTTAATATTGTATAAATAAACAATGCATCTTTACCTTTTAATCATTGAACAAATAGCATGTTTTTTGTTTAGTAAAAAATAACTAAACAATGCTTACATATTGTTCAATAATAACAGTATTGAATTACTGATTGATTAATTGACATGTTTAATTCTATGATATTCATTTATTCAATTTTTGCTTGGAAAACATTCACCTGAATGAACTATTTTATTCGTTATTCACTTGAAGTTATGTTCCAGTAATTAGGAATATAGCCTGAGTAGCCTGAATGAACTTCTTCCTTGTCATTAATATCACCTAAACATATAATAAATAAATAAATAAATTTATATAAAATTCATATAACAATGCATTTACAAGTAGTTTTCAACGAAATGACAAAGTCATCCTTTGTCAAACTCTTCAACATCGACCATAGATAAAATTCTACACTTTAATGTTCTAGGTTTTATGTTTTTTGGATCAAAATTTATCTTTAATGTAACTTTTTCTTGATGTGCGGTTGAACTTGTGTTCATAGGGTTCTTCAATGCGTTTAACATCATGTGTTACATCACAAACACGTAATATGTATCAGTGTAGTCAAGGCGCTCGCCTAGGCGCCAGCCTAGGGCTTTTTTGGTTGTCAAGGCGCCAGCCGTGCTCGAGGTGCTAGAAAAGCGCTCGAGGCGATAAAGCCCTAAAAAAGCGCTGAAGTAAAAAAGCATGCTTCTCTTAGGGTTTATGTTGTATAATTTATCATTAATCCTATTTGTATATGTTTATGTTGTATAATTTAACTTGTTTACATTTTTAGCAAATATATATGTATATATAAACATACATGTGTTTTACAAGTCTAACTTGTGTTATTTAAACTCCTAGCTCATATAGGTGCAAAAGACTAGAAAATTCCCTTCAATTGATTTGCCCAGTTAATACATCATAGTTGTAACCTGTAATCAGCTATGTGATCATAGGAAGCTTCTTTCAATCAGCCAAATCAAAGTAGGACTTTATTCAATTTCCCCAGGCCAAGAAATTTAATGCACATACTTATTTTATGAATTATTTCACCTATAAATACCCTGTTTTATCTACATGAATCGATACCTTAGAAGAAAAATTGAATACTTTAGACCAAAATAGAAATGGTCGAGACAACCATATGAACAAAGGGGTGAAAACTGGAAATGGCAGAGCAATATTGGTGAGTAAACCTTTTCTCCTTTGAATCTTTTGTTGGTGGATATGTAATAATGCTAGTATATATGTAATGCTACATATAAGGATGCTGTTTGGCTAATTTAAATTTTCATGCTAAGACTAAAACATTTAAAATCTAAGAAAGCCTGGAAACCAAAAATGTAAATAGGAAATCTGGGAGTAGCTAGAACAGAGGACAAAAACTGTGAGTAAACTTCTTACTTTCCTCATTTAAACTATCACTGGTTTTATTTAGTATTATACAGAATTTTATACATGCATACTGGCTTTAAATGAATTGTATTTTGCGAATTTAATCTTCATAACAAGCATGCAAACCAACATGAAAACCCGTGAATGAAACCATGAGAACAGAAGAGTTATTAAGTGGATAAACAATCCCTGTTTATATCTATTTCTGGTTATATGCGATTATATTTTGATATACATGCTTAGCAAATTCTTCCACTGGATGTAAACGAAAATAATAAATAGAAAAGCAATGGTGAAAGAAAAAGGGGAACAGTTTCGGCGTGTGAACGGGACAAGAATCATACATTAGCATTAAGGAATTGGAGTGTGTGGCACTAGAAAGAAGCGGAGAGGACAGTAGCAAATGGAAAGGAGTCAGTCAGCCATTTCAATGATGGAATTGGCGTGAGGATGGTGCCATGTTTATGGGTTTTGAAACTGATAAGAAAAAAAAAGAACTGAAGTAGGGTATATCAGAGTTCGGCTGCAGGGGACAGTGTGAAGAAAACGGTGCCGTGGAGTAGTCAGGTGCCTAAGGAACATCTGGATATGTATTCTTCGAAGAATCTCATTCAAATTCATGGGTTATAGAACGTAACAGAAACTTATGGTGAACCAATATATTGTTTTAAATGACTGTTTTGCGGAGCCTTACTGTTAAATAAGAAAAGAAGGGAGAATGGTAATGAAATAAAGTATTTGGCAACTAAGTTGGTATTAAATATCAATATATTCAACCATACTATATATGCAAGGCGCTACATAGGAAAATGCTAACATTCTCATAAAATAGTCAGTATCTCGTAAACAGAGAGAATACTAAGAACATTTGAATGGTTTTCTATTATAAGCTACAAGATATATTAAAGCTTATGTTTATAATAAAATGAAATGTTTGGTGCAACAAGCTTATGTTTATTGGCGGAATCCAGGCCAATAAATGTTTGGTGCAATACGTTCTTTATGTAGTTTTGAACATATTTATGGATACAATCCGTTGATATATACACACATGTAGTTGTAATTATAAAGACAGCAAAGTGTTTATCAGTAGCAAAGTAATTTTATTGTTTGCACTAACTATAAATGTTTGGTGCAATACGATGCTTTCAGGTTTTTTTTTTTTTTTATAGATTTTTACGTTTGCAGACCATAAGGGGATTGTGCTTACATATGTATATCCACTCATCATTCTTTTTATTTATCATGCCTATTTTTTTTTAGAAATTTGCTTGTTGCAATATTGTATATGACGATGGAAAAAGATTGGGTGCATTTCCACAGTTAAGAATATAATTTAGCTTAAAATTTAACCTGAAATTTATAATAATGATTTTACTTGTTAATTATTTTATTTTTATCGTAGAACTAGTAGAGAGTACGGGCAAGGAGCAAGGAATTTTGTGCATACAGCAAAGAGGAACTCAGGAAACTTGGAAAAAAATTTGTGCCCTTGCTCAGATTGTCGAAATCTTACTCGTCATTATAATGATGTTATTGTTAAGCATCTGATTATAAGAGGAATGGATCCTTTATACAAGTGCAGTAAGTGGTATAGTCATGGTGAGCAAGTAAATGTAGCTAACAAAGAGAAGTTGGATGACACGTATGAATTACTTCAAGCCATTCACTTTGAAGACGAAGAAATTGTTAATCATAATTTTTTCTCCGATGACAATCATGATGATGATGCTCAAAAGCGAACAGATGATTTCCTTAAAAATTTAGAAGATGCCGAAACACCATTGTACTGTGATTGTGTAGATCAAACAAAATTATCTGCTATCACTGCATTATATAATCTTAAATGCGAAACTGGATTATCTGACACTAGATTTGATAAACTTTTAAGTGTGCAACAATTGTTATTACCCAAAAATAACGTTCTTCCGAAGACTTTATATGAACTAAAGAAATTTCTCAAAGTATTTGATATGGGATTTGAGAAGATTCACGCATGTAAGAATGATTGTTGTCTTTTCAGGAAAGAGTATAAAGATTTGACTAAATGTCCAAAATGTGGGTCTTCCAGATGGAAAACAAATGAGTGGACGAAAGAGATAGTAGAAGGTATTCCGGCTAAAGTATTGCGATATTTTCCAATTATTCCAAGATTCAGAAGAATGTTTAGATCTCAACAAATGGCTGAAGATCTAAGGTGGCATTTTAGTAATAAAAGCAATGATGATAAAATGCGCCATCCTGTGGATTCTTTGACATGGAGCACGGTGGACGATAAATGGAAATTATTTTCAAGTGATCCACACAACATTCGACTTGGTCTTGCTACCGATGGTTTCAACCCATTTGACATTAAGAGTTCGAAGTATAGTTGTTGGCCAGTGATGCTTGTGACATATAATCTCTCACCTATATTATGTATGAAAAAGGAGAATATTATGTTAACTTTATTGATCCCTGGTCCAAAACAACCTGGGAACGATATTGATATATATTTAGCTCCTTTGGTAGAAGATTTGCAGCATTTATGGAGTAATGGGGTGGAGATTTATGATGCATTTAGTAAGACACTTTTTAATTTAAAAGCAATTCTGTTATGGACTATAAATGACTTTCCTGCATACGGAAATATGGCTGGATGTTGTGTAAAAGGTAAGAAAGGTTGTCCATTATGCGGTGTTAATACTCATCATCGATGGCTAAAGCATAGCCGAAAAAATGTTTATATGGGACATAGAAGATTCTTACCTTTATTAGATCCATTAAGAAAACAAAAGGCTTGGTTTGATAATAAAGTAGAGAAATGCAACAAACCTAGAATTCTTACAGGTAGAAATATTTCTGTTATTTTGAGAGATTTTCCAAATGATTTTGGAAAAATTGAAAATGTTGAAATAGAGAAAGGTAAGAAGATAAAGAAAAGAAAATGCACTATCTACGAAGAAGATAAAAACGATCCTACAAAAATAGAGCTATCAAGGTGTAAAAACAATCAATTTTATATGAATTACCGTATTGGGAGGTTAGTGTTCAAAATTTATTTTGTTGATAATCTAACCATGAAATTATGTAATATTAAATAGTTGTATTAATGATATTTGTAGGAGCTTCCACTCCGCCATAATTTAGATGTGATGCATGTTGAGAAAAATGTTGGCGAAAGTTTACTTGGCACAATGTTGCATGGTAACAATCAAAAGATGGGATTAATTTTAGAAAGGATTTAGAGGTTTGGGGAATACGACATGCTCTATATGCACAACCTCGTGGGAAGAAAACATATCTTCCACCGGCTCTGTACACTTTGTCTAGTACTGAAAAAAAGACCTTTTACAAAAGATTTTATGATTTTAAGGGGCTGATGGTTATTGCTCAAATTTCAAAAGATGTGTATCGTTGGAGGATTGCAAAGTTAGTGGATTGAAGTCACATGATTATCATGTTTTAATGCAGCAAATGCTATCGGTTGCAATGAGAGGATTGCTCTCAAAAAAACCAAGGAAAGCAATAACTCGTTTGTGTACATTTTTCAATAAATTATGTCAGCGTGTTCTTGATAGAGAGAAGTTACAACAAATGGATGATGAGATTGTTAAAATTTTATGCGATCTTGAAAGATATTTTCCACCTTCATTTTTCGACATAATGATACATCTAACAATTCATCTTGGTAAAGAAGCTCGATTATGTGGACCTGTTCATTTTCGATGGATGTACCCCTTCAAAAGGTATATGAAAACACTTAAGGACTATGTAAGGAACTATGCACAACCTGAAGGATGCATTGCAGAAAACTATCTCGCCGAGGAATCGATGAGATTATTTAGTGATTTTCTATAGAAATCATCAGAATTAGTGAAGAAAGAAGGTAGAAATGAAGATGATGAGAATGATGATTCAATACTCAAAGGACGTCCAATATCAGCATGCATGACAATTACATTGGCGACTAATGAGAAAGAAGTTGCTCATTTAGCCGTGCTAACGAATATGGCGATAACAGAACCATATTTAGAGTAAGCACATATTTTTATTATTTTTATTGTCTTAACATATGTTTTATTATAAATGTAACCTATCATCTTTTATATTATGCTAGTATGCATTTGCAAGAGTTACAAAGTTTGGACAAGCGTATGGAAAGAAATGCTACATTGCTATGGAAAACTCATGCGAAAAACTTTGCCGGTTGGATTAAAAAGAAGGTTAATTAAATTTTTTAGATTTCATTTATAGGTTTGAAAATATTATTTTGACTATACTGAGTGGATTAAGTTTTTTCAGGTATCTATTAACTCAAGTGCACACGAGGAATTATTAAAATGGATTGCGTATGGTCCAAGTAGCACTGCTTTGTCTTGCACAGGATATATAATTAACGGATTACGTTTTCACATAAAAGATATTGAGAGAGAAACTCAGAATTCTGGAGTGACTTATGACGCTACTACTATGTGTAGAGCAAGTGCGAAAGATGTCTCCCAAGTAGTAGATGTGGTAACTTATTATGGGATTTTGACTGACATAATCTTGTTAGACTACCACAAATTTTATATTCCGATTTTTAAGTGTCATTGGGCGAACATTGGAAATGGAGTAAAGGTTGAAGTTGGATTTACCATTGTTAATTTACATCAAAAGTTTCATTTTCGAGAGATCCGTATATCCTTGCATCTCAAGCGAAACAAATTTTCTATTCAAAAGAGAATGACTCCTCTAATTGGTATGTTGTAATGAAGGCACCACCAAGAGGTTTTCATGAATTAGAGACAGTCGATTCTATTGAAAGCACAAGCGGTGTTGTCCAAGACTGTGAAGAAAATGAGATGGATGTCGAAATTTTGGAGGATGCTAGCTATGTTAGGGAAGATTGTGAAGGCATATTGGAGAAAAATTTAAAAAACAATCATTGATTACGCTTGGAAATTATAGGTAAACCTTACATTTGCAAACATGGAATTTTGCCGACTACGAAGATTCATGTAAAAAATAATTATTTGCTTCTAAAATGCATAGGCATAAACTGAAAGTGGAGCAAAGAAATTTAGAACGTACATGAAGGCACACAATACTGAAGCATTGAAGACAGTAGAACAAAGATTACCTTCATTTTTGGATTTTTAACAATTGTCCTTTTTTGAAATCTCTAAGAATTGTCGGAGATGGCTATGTTTGATTTTAACCTTTAAAAGTAGATTAGTTTGTCAGGTTTAGATTTGCAAGTATGCCTTTATGCATTGTCTGGTTTTAACAATTGTTGGAGATGGCCATATTTCTTATTATCATTGCCTGGTTTTTGTTTTGTGCATTTGGTGCATTCGTTTATGCTTGTTGCTTTGTTTTTTTTGGTATGTGTGTGTGTGTGTATATATCAGCTCTTGGACATAATTTAATATTGATTATTAAGGTGATTTTGAGGAATCTCAAGGTCCACATGATACTAGTTAAATCTGTTCCTATAATAGATACAATTATTCATTGAATATGAACCACTCTATAACATATTTTGTTTGTTTACCTCACAATGTAGCTTGTAACTCTTCATTTTACATTTCTTAAACACGATACTAGTAAATTTCTGTGAATCCTCGGTGTTGTCTTTTAGTTTCTTTTCGGGATTTATTTTCTTGTTGCTGCGTTCGTTGGTATTGGGTGAGTGGATGTAGCGTTGATATTAGCAATGCAGCTTTCTTTTGGTGCCATTTTGTCCACGTTATATGTTTCTTTTCCTTAGCTTGTTCTGTCTTCTAGTTTCATTTTGGTGCAATACGTTCTTTATGTAGTTTTGAACATATTTATGAATACAATTCGTTGATATTTACACATATGTAGTTGTAATTATAAAGACAGCAAAGAGTTTATCAGTAGCAAAGTCTTTTTATTGTTTGCGCTAACTATCAATTGTTGCAAAGAACCAACTCATCATCCAAAAGCCTATAGAATATTCTGTGCTGATGTTTATTATATGGATGGGCATGATTATATAGGACCATGCATAACCGACTATTATCTTTTACATGGCATTGAGATCATGATGAAACAAATGTCAAATGTGCTAAATAGACTTTTGATGCTTAGCATGATAACTAGTGTATACATACACATACATATAAAAAAGAACGAAGCACACTGACATGCCATGTTTTCCTATTCTCTGCAGAAAATGAGTAAAAGGAAGAGGGCTGCTCAAAAATGGCTAAAAGCAATCGAAGAATCACCTACATCCAATGATAATGCGAAAGACAAGGATAACATAGTAGATAACAACATTCGCATTGAAGGCAACTCGCAAGAAATTGGAAATCAAAGCAACCAAATGGAAGTAAACGTTGAAAATTTTGAAGTTGAGATGAATGCGGGAACTACTAGAGATGTCAATGAAAATCCAGTTGTAAAGCGCAAAGGAAGAGGTCCAACCACGGTGAAAAGGCTACCATCGAATCTTTCTAGCCGTATTGAAGTCGAATTTAATGAGGATGGCAAACCAATAGGAGATGGGTCTGTTAAGTTATCTTTATATCTAGGTCCGTTAATACGGGAACATGTTCCGGTTACACTTGATCTGTGGAAGGAACTAAGTGCCGAAATACAAGTTGCTTTGTGGAGTTGCATTCAGGTATATCCTGAATAGATTATTTCGAGTATTTAAATTTTGAATACATGATTTTTTTTTAAATATGTGGAGATCCTTACATATATAGGATAATGAAAAACACGCACATTTATGCATACTAGTTGGAATGAGCTATGGTTAATCTATTCGTTTTCTTTTGCACTTCTTTTGGACTTCCGACCAACTTTACTAGCTTTAAGGGTGAGCATAATATTTGCAGATAATTTAACATAAATATACAGTAAAAATGTGCAGAGTCGGTGTTAGGCTTTATACAAAAGGCAAACCTCCTCTGCGGAATGAAATTCAGATTAGCTGATGCGCCTCTCATGTAATAGCAATCCTTCTTGTATCAAGATCTATAATCTGTAAAGAAAAATTACATATATCAATTCATTTATCAACAAGTAAAAATATGCTGGAGATGAAAATGTAAGGGAACTTACAGTTGCACGGGTTATTCCAGGAAGACAGTAATCAACATGAAGTGTAGATACTTCCCCTTTCTTAACTAGGAACTACATATAAGCATGTTCGAAACATTCATATAAAATGGAGGATCAGATGTATCATTTTGATAAAACATAGGCATATAATATTAACAACAAATAGTTTTTTTCTCACAATTATTGGTCACAGTAAATTTGTTCAAAATTTTCTTTTCAGATTTCACTGTTGCTTGTTATATATTGCAGGTTAGATTTAAACTAGATGAGGAATGGCAAAAAGCGTGCATATTTTATCAAATGGGGTGCATCTTTAGAGGTTCAAAATCACAATTATTTCGCCAAATAGCGGAAGCAAAGAACGAAGATGAAAGAAACTGGTTGAAACCAGGCAACTTAAGTTTGAATGAGTGGAAGAAGTTTGTCGAGTCCAAAATAACTCCAGAGTTTAAGGTAATACTTACACATTTAACGTTGATGAGATGTGAAAACCAAGCTGTATTTTTTATGCATGTTTTCATTTTAATTTTAGGAATTGAGTCGGAAATATCAAGCAATTAGAGACAATCAAATACCACATACAAGTAGTCGTAGAGGAATGGCTCAAATGGCCGATGATTTGGTAAGAATTACTAATTCACATACCATAATATTTATTAGCTAGGTAGTCATTGTGATGTGTTGTAAAAATATGTTCTTTAAACATAGAAAAAAGAGAGTCCTCATCCATATGTTTTTTTGTGGCGACCTTCACTTTATTCAACACACATTGGAGATGTTGGTGGTGAGATAGTAGCATGGCCCATTACTAGGGTTGTTTTGCACAACTTCGACAACTTTGAAAAAGAAGACATTGCGTCAATCTTTCGTTTTTTTCTACTAATTAATTTTTTTAATTTTAAATGTACAAAAGGAGTAATATGTTCTTTTTTCTTAGAGTAAAAGTAGCAGCGTAAATCATAAATGCAAATTAATTGACTGGAGTGGCAGTGAAGAATTAGTCGCTGGTGGACGATTGCATTCGAGTGATCCAAAGGAACTTGTGAATGATCTCCCTCTTGGTCCAGATGCTATTGCAGTTTGGATAGATAATCCAAAGATCGAAGATGCTTTTCTATGGAGGCCTCCTAAAGGATTGACACGAGTTGGAGAAGCTACTGGTACCAAAGTTGCATGGCCTAAATCGAAAGTAATTATCGAAACAATTAACACAACATCATCAATTAATCATACGGGTAGTGCTGGAGTTGTCGTGAAGGTATGTATCAAACTTATTTATATGTCATTCAATTATTTTTTCATCGTGCAAATTAGTGAAGCACATATTAAAATAACCTGTTTATTTAATTGATAGAGTACAAAATCTATGGAAAAAGGTAAATGCAAGCTGATCGATTGGTCGGGAAAGAGAGAAATTGTTGCATTAGGCCACGTATCTTCGACCGATCCAACTACTGTGTTTCATTGTGTCCCTTCGGGGAAAAATGCAGTTAGAGTTTGGGTAGATGTTGTAAAAATTCCAAAGGCACGACTATGGAGAACAACGTCCGATTTAGAAGTTATAGAAGATGCTCTTGGTACTACGATAGCTTGGCCTGCTGCGAACATCAGAATGGAATCAGTTTCTAGTAATTATAATTCAAACTTTTTTAGATATACTACAAGAGCAGACATACATGCACAAACCCTTGTGTACACTAAAATCTCATGCATGCACACACACACAATGCACACACACACCCTTATATTCACTAAACTCGCTGCAAATAATCTGAATGTCATAATGGAATGCGGTCTTGATTGTTGTTGTAGCAAGTGAAGTTGTTTTGTGCGTTGCCAGGTTGCGGTTTGCTGAGTGTAGGGTAGGACATATTTGTGTGTTTAGTAAGTTTGCTGAGTGTTGTTCGGTTGCGGTCCGTGCGTATGAACCATAGTGGATGAGTTGGTAGTGAAGTTTGAGCAATTGTGGTATGAACCATGGTAGATGAGTTGGATATGCGGTGAGATGCAGTCGTAAAGGAGGTATGATGTATGATGACATGCTTGTATCTCAGATAACAAAAATAGGATTAAATTAATCAGTGATCCCATGGTACAATTAAAATGGTCAGACCATTCAATGGCTGATGGTGATAGTTGAGATAGTTTGGACACACGAAAACAGGGAAAACGGGACTATACCATCAACAGAAAAACAATATACCATTTTATTTTATTTTTCTGTATTAAAGTTAAATGTACGCCTGCACTAGACAATCAAACTTTTTTTATTTTATTTTTTAGTATTTAAATACTGTATATGGTTCCAATTCTTCTTAAGAACTTGTGAAATGATTTATAAAGAGGTATGCTTACCTATATTGCAACCTAAAATGATTTCCAATGTTGTAACCTGAACTCCATCTAAATCATGACTCACCCGCGCAATCATCGTAAGACATGACATCGCAACCAAACTCCGTATCTACCATTAACACCACTTGCACCTGAACTCAACAACCAAAGATTGACCAGATTTCCACATGTGCAACCATCCTAAACCGACCACTTCTAGCAAAACGATATAATGCTTAAACACTTGGAAGATTCAGACTTTATATTTTTTGGATATATAAAGCTTTTCTGATGTAGTGCTCTAACTGTGGTTTTTTACATCTAGCATACCGATACAAGGTTGTTGTTCCAATTTGGTTTCTAAATTTCTATTTTGCCTATCATAATATGAATCCCAAATATAATTTTACTTCTACCCACGTAGGAAGTTGGAGAATCCTGTACTTAGATTACATGGATATCGCTATTCCTAAGTCACCAAAATTGTCTTCATAATGGAAAACAGAGGCTCGTAAATTGACTTCAATTACGCTGCCCCTTCTCAAGGACTCCTCCGTGTTCTCGCTGGCCGTTTATTTTTCAGTGTTGCGAGATGTTCACTTTCCCATTCATAACATGAACTGGTTTACTTTCCGATTTGCGCAAAAGGGACATTTGATGTCAATTTATACCTTTTTTTTCCAATAAATTTTAGGAGTTAATTTTTTTTTCCTATGGCCATTGAAGCTCAAATGGAGAAAACTCTCGAGTTTGGTTTTATACGATCATTCATGCGAATGTTTGTTACATATAGAAATAAATAACTTATAATTTGTTTCTAAAAAAATTAATAGGTTGAATCGATTTTGGGCGATCACACAGCAATGGGAAAGAACCATTCCAAAAATCAAAATAACCTGCCTAAATCCTATCTCTAAGCCGCAGTAACTGATCAAAAACTTGAATTTAGCCGAAAAGATCAAACTGGTGTGATTACATGGAAGGACCCTACTATGAAGTTATATTCCATTATCTTTCACCTTTTTAATAAAACTGTTATGTATGTTTTCATCAACTACTATCGTTTTTGTTCCAAATGGCACGGTTACATGTGCTTCTAGGATGGCTATATTTCGTTATTAACAGTTCTGTAGGAATAGTGGAAGGCAATACCGTATTTCTTCTCCTATACTCCCATGCAATGCATGAAGTTGCAACATGCCTAACTGACTGGCCACCGTTCATATTTCCTATTTGGCTAACTGCAGTTTACACCAACTTATCCACTAATTCACATTTTAACGGATCCCTTTAAACAAACTAAACTCTTTGCCCGATTAACATAATTCTTGATGCATTTCTAAATGTGAGGTAATAATTAATCAGTTAATAGATCTGGGTTATTAGGCTTGAAATCCAGTATTTGCTTCTTTGTATTATGTCCCAATGTCCATCTTACTTTTGTCCTTGTTACAAGTAATCCTACTATATTGATTTACCAACGCAGCAGTACTTATATCATGTAAAAATTTGAATTGAAAGTGTTTCATACTCAAATACTACAATATGCTTTCTTCAGTTTGACTATTTGATTATTAGTATACTCACTAATATATGTATGTTTTTGCTTCTTATTGACAGGTGGTGTATGATTCTCTTGAGGCTTCTTCAAACCGGTTACGCTTGTCGACATTAATGAATATTTTTAGTATGTATTGTTTTGGTTTGCTATAGTAGTATGTATTGTTATGATTTATGTTTGAATTCATCATGTATGAAATATTATGGATATATATATATTTTGTGATTTGGTTTATGACTCCATTTGTGCATTTAGATTAATGTGACAAATATGCTTTTTTTTTTGGAATTGTGATAATATATTATTGGAATTAGAAAATGTAAACTTTGAATGTTATGGCAGTAAAATGTTGCAAAAGAATTTTTTGTATAGCGTTCTAACTGTGCAATGAAAAGAATTTTTTTTAAGATTTGTTATATTATAGCATCATGGTAGTGCTATACGAAACATTTTTTAAGGAATAAACAGTTTTTATAACAACAGAACGATGCTGTAGTAAATAGTAGTGAATTTTCCATAGCTTGTTTGATGTGTCATCAAAACTTTTCATTGCCTGTTTCGGTGCGTTATAAAAACTTTCCATAGCATGCTCCACGAGCTATAGAAATGCAGTTGCACTAATGTGGTCTGTTTAAGATGACAACAAAAGTAGGCTTTCCATTGCAAGTAGGAAACGCTATAGTATCAATCAGACTTTTCACAACATGTTGATATATGACAACCACATAATCGCTATAGAAAGTTTTTATAGCGGTTTTTATACGCTATAGAAAGTCTTTTTTCTTGTAGTGTATTCTAATGGAAGAGAAAAATCTGGATTTCATTGTGTAGATTTTGATTTTTGTCCAAATCAATTTTTCAAAAAGTCTCTATGGAATTCCTTTATAATTATAACGATTTATTTATATTATAAATGAATTTTTCAATATAAATTGAATATCGATTCAACCGGGATTTGAATATCGAGTTATAAATTCAATTAGAGATAAATGATATTATGTGCGAATATATATATATACGATAATATATATTTATTTTAATTAATTTAATTGTTTTTAAATATATTTATATATTTAAATGGGTTATTTAGAACTTTAAAAATAGCCAGTTTTGCATACGACCTCTGTTTTCGTCGAAACTAATTTTGTTGGATCCGTAATATTAAATTATTGTTAGATGTCAAGTTCCATGATTTTTGGAGTCAATATGCCGCCGTACGGGATTTTAATGTGAAAAACAATCGATTTTCGATGATTAAAAATACGTTGTGTGAGCAAACGGAATCGGAATTCGACGAAACCAGTTTTGTTGGGTCTGTAATGTCAAACTGTAGCTGCTTGTCCATTTTCGGAATTTTTGAAAATCATGTGTGATCATACGTATTTTTAAGGACAAATACAAGCAACGACACGATAAAAATAAATATAAAACTCGAATAAAAAATATAAAAAACTATCTATAAATATCCTACCACCCTTTAACCTAGTCTCATTTTTTCCTCACGAAGTCAATAGCAAAAAGAATGAGCCGCCACTGATTCTCTTGTAAAGACAAATCCATGACTTCTAAAATCTATAACACTCCAAATAAAAATCTACAAATCAAAGGAGATACATATTTGAATTTCAGAGATCATCCTCTTCGTTCTCATATAGCTTTTAGTGAGTTCGGTTATGTTTTTCCATCGAAGCCTTCTTCATCAACGCAACCTAGGGTTTGCTATTTAAGGGATTTTGAGGTTGTGATTCTTAAATTCAACATCAGTTTGAGGTTGAGGAGATCGAATGGAACTTGCGTATGAATTTTGGGTGGTATCAGTGGTAAAATGGTTCGTACTCTGTACAGTAGTGCGTTGGTGATGGGTTGGTGTTGCATTTTGCTTGGTGAGTGTGAGTGGAAGGTTGTTGGTTGGAAGTTGAAGAGGTCTCGAAGGAGGTTTTAGTGGTGAAAGCGATTTTGAAAATCGTTGATTTTTTGAGGAGGAAAGGGAGGTCAAAGTAGCGGCTATTGTGATAAACGGGAGTACTGGAGCGTGCGACATTTGGGGAAGAAGGGTATGGTTTGGGTCTAAGTTCTAATTCAATGAAGATGGTCCAAGAAAGGGTTAAGCCCAATTGAAAATAATTTAAGTTATATTCAATTTAAAATAGTGTATTAAATTGTAAAAGCTATATCATTCTCATATATTAACGGAATTCAGTGAAACAAGATCCGTTAGGATCGTATGGATGGACACTACCCAATGGAACTGACCGGGAGTGGATTGGAGCTCGTTACAATTTATAGTAAAATAAATTGTTTGTCTGAATCGAGCGATGGTTATTGTTATTAGCGATGATTGTCCAATGTGCGTAAAATTTACGAACTCTGAACAGTTATATTTTTATAACGTATTCTTAGAACTGATAATTTCTTATGTATTGGTTGAAAGTATAGACAACGATATATATATATATAAATCATAATTAAATATTGATTCTATTTATCAGATTATTTCATATCGAAATGAAGTTGATGTTAATTATATTGTATAACATCTGTGATGCAGGGAAACAGGTTGGAGGAATCCAACTGGATTCCTCAATATTTATAATACTGTTCTTTTCATATATTGTAATATATGTTGTTATTTATAATCTGTTGTTGATTATGTGTGTTGAATGATATCGATCATTGTTCTTTGGTATTTTAAATACCGTAAGAAATACTGGAATGTAGAAATGGTGATTTTCAAAGTGTATTTTGAAAATAAATTATTTATATAAAATCAATGGATTTTATATATAAAAGGAAAAGGATTTTATAAAATAAAATAGTTATAAAATCAAAAAGGGTTTTTGAAAAGGAAATATTTATGGGAAATAAATATGATATAATAAAAGGAAATATTTATGGGAAATAAATATGATATTATAAAAGGAAATATTTATGGGAAATAAATATGATAAAATAGAAAAGGAAATAGATAGATTATAAAAAGAAAATATTTTGTAAAATAAATAGAATTATCAAAAGGGATTTATTTGGTAAATAAATAGATTATAAAAAGAAAATACTTGAAAAGTGAATAGAATAGTATAAAAGAGAATTTTATATTTGAAAGGTTTAAACCCGTGCTTCGCACATGGGTATAACTTGATATGGATTTAAAGAAAAGATTTTAAATAGAATCTATTCTGACAAATGGATTGATAAGATAAATTTATAAATAATATTTTATAAATTAAATGAAATGTTTATCATTGGATAAATAGAATATATAAGTTGGGACTTATATAGAGAAGTAAGAATCGATTTCAACATCCATAATTGAAACTGAATATGGACGTAAAGTTAATCAAATGAGTTAATCACAGGAGTTAATAAAAATATGTTAATCAAAATGAAAAAGGAGTTAATCGAATATTAGTTATTCGAATAGAGTAATTGATTAGAGTTAATCAAATAAGGTTAATCGATTTGAGTTAATTGAGTTAGAGTTAATCGATTAGAGTTAATCGAATTAGAATTAAACGACCAGTAATCGAATACTAGTTATTCAAGTAGAGTTAATTGAAAGGAATTATCGAATATAGTTTATTCGAAGAAAAGAGTTATCAATTATAGTATTCAAAGAAAGATTTTTGAATATTAGTTATTCGAAGTGAGTTATCGAGAATTAGTTATTCGAAAGGAGTTAATCGAATATAGTTTATTCGAAAGAGAGATTATCTAATATTAGTTATTCGAAAAGGAATTAATCGAATATAGTTTACTCGAAAAGGAGTAATCGAATATAGTTTATTCGAAAGAAGATTATCGAATATAGTTTATTCGAAAGAGAGATTATCGAATATTAGTTATTCGAAGAGAGTTATTCGAAGAGACTTAATCGAATATCGTTTATTCGAAAAGGAGTTATCGAATAGAGATTTTTCAAAGGAGAATTATACATTGAATTCGATTATATCGAATTGGGGAAAGTACTATTCACTTTCCGTTTTAATCAAGATTTATTTATTTATTAATAAATTTGTTATTTGTTTATTTATCCAAATTAATAAATAAAAGTTATATTTGAAGTTAGGTATTTCAGAAGTAGGGATTTTAACGTTATCGTTATAACCAATGTTTTTCATAAAAGAATTTGATTCATAAACTGAATCTGAGAGTTACGTAAGGAAGTTTGTAAAGATTTGGAAGGTGAACTTTGTCAATTTTGTAGTTAGAAATGTTGTTCAGTTAAGGTCTGAGAGGTAGTTATACCCCAACTTGATTGACTTCGTTTTTAACTAAGGAATCGTTAAGGTTCGATAGTAAAGGTTGGTAAAGTGAATTCAGTTGATAAAGGTAATGGGTTGAGTTGGAATAGGGATGTTTTATTTAAACATCTGTTTAAATCAAATGAATAAGTTTTGGAAACATTTTCCAAATAAAATCAGAGATATTTTCTAATCATACAAAATGAAATATTGGATGATAAATAATACTGGAATGACAGTGATACGTGAAATGAGGAATGGAAATGTTTTCCAATAGATAATACGTATATTTTCTAAATTTAGAAAATAAGAATTTATGGAGATATGGAAATGGCTAACTGAATAAATTAATGAAAAATTAATAAAAAAGGAGAAAAAGTTGGATGATGTTTAATCGATATAATTTCCATCTGGAATATATAACGTTGTTTGCACACGTGTTTTCTTCGATAGTTAACTCACCAACTATCGAAGTTTTTGACCATTTTTCCGTTGCCAATACGGAGAGACTGGGATCAGATTTATTATCTAAAAAACACTATGCATGGGCGTTAGCTTTGCGATCAATATGATGAAGATAATTGAAGACGGAGTTATGCAAGGACTGTCTTGTTTACAGAATAGTGCCTTCGGTTTGTCAAGTTCCTGGACGGCCTGTATGGAAGAGTGTCTGACAGAGTATATTTAATAGATCGCGTAAGTTGATCTCTTCAAACGTATTTACATTTGGTGGCGGAGGAATTCGTTTCTCTTAGCTGTATACACATTATATTTTAGGGGGAATCAATTTGTGATTTGGCGGGAATGACGATGTGACACTCAAAGTGAATAATTGTGTGATCTGTCAGAGATAAGCATGGCCTCTAGCCTCACAACCGGAAAGTGACAAAAATCGGGCAGCAACATGGCTAAGTGGTTGGATGCCAAGTAGGGTGTATTATCACCTATTTGCAGATATTCATTTCATTCTTTAATCTATTCGATGTTGTCCCATTCGGGAAATGGTTTCTGATCCCAACCATTGGTGATATACATTCGATACACTGAAGCAAAATGAGTGGTCGATCATATGTGGTCGGGTTGTAAGATGTTCTTGTTGAACCCAATGTATTCCTCTCTAGAGGTAAACTATCGGAAGGTGGTTCCATACCTTGTCATAGTTGGTAATCCATTATCCAATAAGTGCTCACTGTTTTGATTGTATACTGTATATGTGGAATGTGATATGAAAGCATTCTGCAAGATGATTATTATATTGTGGTTGATAGATATTATTATATTATCAATAAAGTTTTGATATAAAAGATCATTGTTTCTTCCAAAATGATTTGAAAGTTAAATCAAATTGATTTGGATTCTTATAAGGGAACAGTCGGTTCCGTTCTACGGCATGGTCTTATAAGATATCGTTTATTTTATCAAACTATATTAAATTGTTTTACTCACACCAGTCCCATGATTGACCTGGAGTTTATTTTGTTTTGTTTTACCCTAAACTCTTGGGTGCCCAATTTTGTATGGGCGGTCAAGTAGTCAGGATTTTACAGATATACTTGGAGAGCTTGGAGCAGGAGGCTTCAAGATTATATAGCTATTATTTATTCCACTGTGTTGTAAGTGTTGTACTCTGATAATGCTACTGTATACATATACTGATTTTATTTCAAGGATATGTTATCTTTTATATGTTGTTCGTTCTTCTTTGAGATTCGTGTTACTATGATGTTGCATGTTCTTCTTCTTATTCTATTCTAAATTTATATCTTATCTATCCTCACCCTCTGTTTTCTTTCTATTAGTTTTTTGGTTTCCAGTATAATATGGGTTGGACTTGTGTTATTTGGTCAGCTCAAATTGTACCGGAAATTCGGGACGCTACATAAGGTTTAAATTTTCAAAAAATATTGGTTTTCATTTTTATTTTAAAAACACTACTCTTCACACTTGTTCTTGGATACTACTAATCCTATCTCTAAAGAGTCATTCTCATTGGATATTACTAATCCCACTCTGATGAATTCTTTCATTTGGTTCCAATGTGTCTTGTTCTTGAGCTCTATAAACCAAAGCTCTGATACCAAAATGAGACAACCCGAACTCCCCCGTGAAGGAAAGAACGAATTTCTTTGAGAACACGATAAATCAGAATAAAAATAGAAGAACATTTCATTGCTTATTACAACAATTCCATCAGAATACAAGAATATACAGAGTATGAATAAATATTACACATCAGAAAAATATCAGAGATTTAAATTACATTACATAGCAACGGAAAATAATACAAAACATAACTTAAAGAGATAAAAGGATACAGAGCTTTCCAGATATCGTTCCAGCTGTAAACCAGGATCTTGTGAATATGAATCTGCAAAACCAAAACTACTAGCTACCAGTGTGGAAAATAGGGGCACCCAGAGTTTAGGTTAAAACAATAAACTCCAGGTCAGTCATGTGACTGGTGCGAGAACTAAAACAGTTATTTAAAACTTTACTTTAAAAGAGAGTAATTCAAGGGACCACGCCATATGACACGGAGCGGGTTTCCTCCCAAGAATGCTAGTTCATAGAATAAACAACGCAATGCTTTTTGGAAAAATGAAGCTATTATAAGACCCCAGGTCCCATCACACAATGCAACGCAAGTCGGAGGATAGGGTTTTCCCTTATAACAGCCAGGTATGTTTAAAACAAATTATTTGATACTATTATAGTATAAAGTGTATGAAAACAACTTCAAATATAAATGTATCAATCATAGACGGCGTAGTGCCCCATACCACTATGTCGCCATACTAGGCTCTACAATCAAAACTGAAATGTCACGTATTGGAAATTGGATTTCCGTTATGGGTCGAGGCCAGGGATGGCTCCTCACCGATTCGAGACACTCTAGCAAATGCGTATGGATCTCCTGCAGAAGACCCCTGGATCTTCAGGGCCGGTCCTCCCTTATGTTTGAGGATTAGTTATTCCTGAACACACATTTTCGGTCCTATCAGACCTATATCCATCGGCTCCGAAGAGACCGATATATTCAAGGCGCCTCACCATCCAATAACCACATAGGTAAAATAACAACGATTTCAGGGCGAGTAAAACGCTGACACCACCCATAGCTAGAAAGAAACGTCATGCAATCCCTGCAGTCACGATCCCCTTTTTGACTCATACCGAGGTGTGAGGCTCGCGAGTTAATGCTATACACAAAGCTACGCTGTATTAAAGCCGTGCTTTGATCATCAACCACAAGACTCTGCTTTTCAACAAAATCCTTGTTCACTGCATCTCAGCATGCCACACAGGAAATTCATGCCATGCGACTGATATCTATTGATATATAACCTCTGAGCTTGTACGTCTCAGAGAAGGGCGTTAAGCAAGAGAATAAATTCTCCACCGCCAAACAGATATATATTTAATAGAAATCAATCAGCACGGAATAAAATCCAATGTCAGCCACAAAATCCATTTATAAGTCCATTCTGGGTATGAACGAAACCGGATGTAACACCCCACATCCATTAATGTCACTCACAAGGGGAATGCATTAACTTCCATGGAAGTTTTGAGTGAATATAGAATAGAAAAATTACAACAAGATAGATAATAAGTAGTACTTAGTAATCTAAAACTTCATTTTATTGCAGCGGAAATTAAACATGTTTGTTACATCATAAAACCATAAATCAGAGTCAAGTACAATATCCATCTTGATAAACAAAATACATAATCCCATTACATAAATAGCCATTTAAGAAGATAACAAGCTGGACTTTACTTCAGCAGTCCAAGCTTTCCCAAAGAGATAAGGCAATCCAATCAAACTCCACTAGAGCTGGGCCCAACCTGAAGACCTGGTGGGGGAAAAAGGATAGAAATGGAGGGGGTTAGACATAAAGTCTGGCGAGTATGATAGTTCTAACAATACTATTATCAAAATAACTAGACTAAGGCATAAGCTGGAAGACAAGTAAATGTTTATGAACTATTAGGTATGGAATGAGCAGATAAAGATAACGTTTAAGATAACGTTAAAGATAACGGTAAAGGCCTACCTAATTACTAATGAATAATTACTTCACTGCACCGCACATTACTACATTGCACAGCACCAGTCACCCTAAAGGTTGATCCCACTTACTTCACACAGAAACAATATAAATAGCCTTACGTACCCCTAGCGGTCTACATAGGTGTCGTCTGCCCTTATCTCCACTAGGTGTACCCCACTACCCACTTGCGATCGGCTCCCTACTCGTAGATACCCGTGTTGGCCCCACAGTGGGGTGTATGACTCCCCTAAAGTGGCAACCCGATACAACTTGAGAATGCACGGCTTATACCTACACAATGCAACAACGTCTTACCTACCAGCCCGGGTCCACACACGCATATTAAACCCGTTGGACTTGCGTTGCCACTGCTCCCCGTTTTGGCCTCTTATAGTCAAACCCAGTCTGCGTGCCCCGTCCTCGACTTGGGTCGAGCCCACAAAGATACGTTTGGGATACTGGTTGAAATGGCCCCCCACAAGCTACCCACCTAAGCTTGTCACCACTAGTATATCTCACTTAACCCTCTTAGTCATGTTCATTTACATGAGTGTTTGGTTAATTCTTACTAATCGTATTTCACATGCCACTAAGGGCACTCACCAGCTTCCTCATGCCACCCAAGGCACCTACTTAACCCCCATGTCGCACCTAACATGTTTATCTGGTTAAGTATTTCTTAATTCATTCAGGCCATAACCTCATAAAGACCTCTCACATTAGACTGGCATTTATGGCAGCTGGATTTGCTGGGCGGGTCCGGGCAGTCTTACACCATAAAAGTGTCTAACCTCGTGTCTTTACAACTGTTATGCTTTAGTTTAGGCCTAGGACCTCTCACATTGGGCTGACATTTGTGACCACTGGATTTGCCAAGCGGGTCCGGGCAGGTTTACGTCATAAACGAGTCCAACCTCGTGTCCTAAGCATTGATTATCACTTATAATCTTTTACCCCAGTATTAATAATTCCCTATTCAAATTATTAATTAAGTCCACTTTTAATGATGCCCATAATTGACTCAATTATGGTCATCCACTCATGGCATGCAAAATCATATCCATTGCACCCCAACTTCTTTATATTAAATTCTTAATATTACCCCTACCCCACGTTTATACGTTCGCTTATTCAACACAGAATATACTTTAGACTCGAATAGTCTAACTCATAGCACAAAGATAAATTATCACAACATATAGACAAATAAAATAATCCAATCATAATAGGGGTGAAACTTGCATAAACTACACATGTTAAGGATCTAAAGGTATCAACTTGTTAAATGTCACAATTTACATGATATGATCATAACCCAAATTTATGTATAAACTTGCATATGGGGTTTCAGGCAACATAATTGTAACAACCCGTATTTTTAATAACATGTTATAATGTAAATCAAGGCAGAATTAAATTGTAAAATCTGAATCAAGGGAAACGGGCTGTGCCATAGCGTTCATCTCGGAAAAATATGCGAAATAGAGTCCGAGTTTTCGAAAAACGGAGTCCGTATGACCAAATTATGGCCCAATGAAGTTTTCAGAAAATTCCAAGCCCGAAAACAGTTCAAATTCGAATTCAGATTTAAATTTCAACCAAGGCAGAATGGGCGGGAATTTTCCCGCCCCTGGCAGGGTCGACACAGGGGTCGACACCAGTGTCGAAACCCCCCCAATGGGTCGACACCCATGTCGACCCAGGGATCGACCCCCCCGGTCGGACCAGTTTTTCTGGTGCACCATTTGTGACATGTTGAGTCTTGCTCTAGAAGTTTCTGACGGGATTTGACGGACTTGATGTGTTTTAGGGTTAATCCTATGGTCTAAACTAACCTAATCACCTATAAAAAGACCCCTAGACCTAGCCTAAACCCTCATTAGTCATTCCTACAACTAAATGCTGTCCAAATGTTCACCAATCATGGCCTCCACCTTCTTCATGAGAGCATGAGTGTCTCAAATCAATCTATGTCATAAAAGAGCCATCTTTCTTAAGTAAAAGAGCCTTCTTTCTTTGTCTTTGGGGTTATTCCTTCTTGTTCTCAAGTCTTGAAGTGGAGTTTATCTTCTTTGGTTGCGGATTTGCTAGCATGGCTTCATCTCAATCTTATTTTAAATTAATTCTAGTCTTCATAGCATTGTAAGCCCTATACTACTCTTAGATTCTAACTATGAAGTTAAATGTGACATGTTGCAAGTTGAGTTTGGGCCTAAGTACGATATATGCTTTGATCATATCATGTTATGCATAAATATATTCTATGCATGTTTGTAAACCTATCACCTTGACCTTGTGGGCTAAAAGCTATAAGCTTTATGTTGAAATGTTGCATTATACAACATGAGAACTCTCATAACCTTTATGATAACTTGCATATAATGTTATATGCGAACTTCTAGTCATCATCCTATGTCATTCATGATCATGCTTCACCTATTTGCTTAAGTTGATATTATGCATGTTTTGAGGCCTATGATGTAATATGCAAGCTTATGAACATGTTTATGCCTCATATGCCACCATGTTTAACTGCTGGCCAACCCTATTACCTTATGCCCTTTTGTCATGCTTTTGCCAAGTTCCCTCTTTTGATATATGTTATGTTATGCGAAACATACATGCGATGGGAATACGTTGGGTTGGGTAATATTAATGACATGAAACACGATTTTAAAATATGACATGAACATTGACTTTTGATTATGTTTGTAAACATAATGATGGACATGACACTTAGAAAATATGAGTGTGGCCAACTCGAGGTTGGTTTGAGTTTGTAGCATAAATCTACCCGGAACCGACCGGCTTAACTAGTGGCTACAAACAATAGGACCCAATGTGGGTAGTTGGTCATGTCGCACTTGAAACCCGAGGTTAGACTAAGTTGTGGTGTAAAGCTACCCGGACCCGCCCGGCTTAACTAGTAACCACAACAAGGTCTAATGTGAGAGGTTGGGTGCATTAAAATAATTAATGCCACATGGTAGGGTTAAGTCATGGACCACTTGAATACTTAACCAATTAAACATGATGGGTTGACGCGGTTAAGTCATGAACCTTGGGTACACTTAACCAACTTGATACTTGATTGGGTAGGTTTAACCACATTTAACCCGCTAGAAACCCTAGTTACGTGGTCCTTTTCACCAGTAACCCTCTTGATTGTATCATGATACCCTAGGGACTAGGCTAGGGTGGGACACGATTACTGGGTTGACATGTAAGCGACCAAAGCGACGGCTGAGTAGGTGCGCCGGTGTAGGTTCAGGCGAACTAGGGTCGTGCACATGGTCCGGAATTGAAAAAGCAGACACGGGCACCCGTAGGTTTAGACTGTGTGTGCTTGATCTGTGTCCGTGGTTGGCACCCTAGGGCTTGATACACCCTAGGGTGGACCTAGCACAGTTTGACTACACTTCGTGATTGGGCCGTATGACCCCGACACTTGACGAGTTAGGCTTTTAGGGAGCCGATCGACTAGACCGAATAGTTGGACCTTGATTTAGGTCACCTCATGATGTGGGCCAGCTTTGGGCCAGGGGATCATTTCTTGAATATACTCGACATGGATTGGAATACTAGTACACTCCCGGTGCAACTTAACCTTGTATATGCGATGCCACACTTGATCTATCTTGTTAACTTTTCACTATGCCAGTTATCACCCTACATCTCATCTCTGTTTTACATGTTTAGTTAACTTTATTAGTTTTTATACTAATAGTAGATAGGACTTACCAGCCTTTTTGACTGACCCGTTTTCTTTCGCCTCTTTTCTTCCGTTCCCCCCCCCCTAAGGTTTGCAGGGTGGGAACACTGTTACCTAGCTGGATCTTTAGCTGCTTTTCTAGATAGCTCACGTTTGGTTTGAGCATGCTATGGCCTTATGCTACTTTGGGGATAGTTACTTTATGTTTCTTTTTCAGTTTTCAGTTTATGTTCTAGACTTTGTTTTATGGGAAAATAATGAACAAGTACTTTGATGTAACTTGACTATGGTTTTGAAATGCTAGTTTTATCCGCTGCTTTATTTACTCTGTTTTACTTATATATTCTGTCTTGTGATATCTGCATGCATGTTACCTCGTTTAACGCCCCTCCAAAGCCAGTGTCCTTGCAAGAGTGGCATTGGCGGAGGTGGGGTGTTACATTTGGTATCAGAGCGAGGTTTACAAGATTTGAGCAAAAGTGTTATTAAAACTTACCCTTTGAAAAAACTATTTTCAAAACCAATTAAGTATTTTCCAAGAAAAGTCTAGTTATTGTAAAAGGCTACTCCCCAAAAGCCATTAGCACTATCCTTCGTTTCCTCGTTCTGAATCTATCTTTTTCTTTTTCAGTATGGCCGATCTTAACCTTCCCGAGGGAGTGACCATTCCCGGATGGTTCCGGAGGTACTTGGAAGCTAGGGCCAACAATGTGGGCCCAGCAAACACCCCCACCGTAACTGAGGTCCCTCCTCCTCCTCCTCCTCCTCAGAATCCACATGCAGATTTCGCTAAGATTTGCAAAGACTTTAAGGCGATGGGTGGCAAGAATTTCATTGGGACGGAGACTTTTGTGGAGGCGAGAAATTGGTTGAAAGAAACTGAAGATCTTTTCGCTATCTTTGATGTGGAAGACCATAGAAAGGTTTTATTGGCAGCATGGCTATTAAAAGAAGAGGCTGCTTATTGGTGGGAGGTCACCAATGCTACTAGACCTATAGAGACTTGGGCCGACTTTAGGACGAGGTTTGGGCTTAAGTTTCTATCTTCAGCTGAGGCGAATCTGCAATTGGAGAATTTTATATCTTTGAAGCAAGGGGACATGACAGTGAGGGAGTATGTGAATAAGTTTAACCAGCTCGCTCGATTCGGTTTGGACTTGGTTAATACTCCCCAGAAGAAGGCTTTACGCTTTGCACGAGGGTTGAATGAGCCATTACAAGGTTTAGCCCAATCTCATATACCCATGGGGGCCACTTTTGAAGGCCTAGTAGACATGGCATTGCTTCAAGGAGACGATAAGAGTGGCAAGAAGGAAGTCAAGGCTAATGAGACTCAAGCCAAGAAGACAGACTCCAAGTGGGTAGGAAATCAGAGCAATCAGAACAACAAGAACAACAAGGGCAACAAGGCCAAGGCAAAGGACCCAAGAAAATGCAACTTCTGTGGGATTGTGGGGGCACATAGCCAAGGATTGCAGAAAGAAGAAGAGGAAGTGGGGCGAATGCTTTCATTGTGGAGAGACTGGACACTTTAGCAAGGATTGCCCCAAGAAGCAAGGACAAGGGCAAGGGCAGAATCAGCGTGCAGGACCTTCTGGAGGGCAAGTGCATGCCCTCAACACTGCTCCAGTTCAGGACCGAGGTAGTATTTCTGTAGAAAGTCTTGTTTATATTTCTGATTATCCTGTTCGCACCTTATTTGATTCTGGCACCTCGCATAGTTTTATTTCTTCTGACATTGTTGAAAGTTTGCACCTAAGTACTAGTCTAGTTGAGGATCCCGTTTGTGTTTAGAATCCAATTGGGGGTTCCGCCCATCTATTTATGATTTGTGTGGATTTGAAGATTTCTATCTTGACCGTAGAATTCACGTGTAATGCTTATGTTCTCGGGTTCACGGGATACGGGTTGATCTTGGGCATGGATTGGTTGTCCAGTTATGGAGCCATTCTCGATTGTGAACATAGGGTGGTGAGGCTCATGACTCGCCTCGGTAATACCCTGGAAATTTCTTGTAACCCTAGAGGTCCCGTCATGTTATGTTATCTTGAATCTCTTGACTCGTCCATCGATGATCCGCAATCTGTAAGGGTGGTCCGAGACTATCCTGATGTCTTTGAAGAAGTTAAGGGGTTAACCCCTAAACGAGAGATAGATTTCCGCATTTATCTAGTCGATAATGCCAAGCCAGTATCATTGCCCGTTAGGCACATGGCCCCACGTGAGAGAAGGGAGCTCAGTAAGCAAATTAAGGAGTTGCTTGAGAAGAATTTTATTAGGCGAAGCATTTCTGAATGGGGTGCTCCGGTGGTATTCGCTACTAAGGCGGATGGTTCGCTTCGTCTATGTGTTGATTATCGAGAATTGAACAAGCTGAAAAAGAAGAATAGACATCCGTTACCGAGGATTGATGATCTCTTTGACCAGCTGGTTGGTGCTTCTGTTTTCTCTCAGCTCGATCTAGCCACCGGATTCCATCAGCTTAGAGTGGCTGAGGATAGTATTGATAAAACTACGTTTAGGACTCCAGATGGATTCTTTGAATGGCTTGTCATGCCATTCGGTTTGACTAATGCACCCGCCTACTTCGTAGATTTGATGAATAGGGTGTTCAGGGAGTTCCTTAACAAGTTCGTGGTTGTCTTCGTGGATGATATTCTGATCTTCTCAAAGGATGAGGAAGAACATGCCAGACATCTCGAGGAAGTGCTGGATACGCTTAGAGCGCATCAGTTGAAAGCCAAGTTCTCCAAATGTCATTTTTGGAGAAGGGAAGTTCGGTTTCTTGGACATATAGTTTCTAAGCAAGGCATAGCGGTGGATCCCGCGAAAGTGGTTGTGGTTCAAGACTGGAAGACTCCTAGGAATGCAACCGAAGTAAGAAACTTTCTCGGTCTGGCGGGCTACTATAGGAAGTTCATCAGGGACTTCGCTAAGATTTCGGCCCCTCTTACTAAGTTGACGAAGAAGAACTTAGTCTTTGCATGGGACTTGGAGTGTGAGCTTGCTTTTCAAAGGCTCAAGAGAGCCCTTACCACAGCACCAGTTTTGGCATTACCCGATGGCGGTAAGATGTTTACCGTGTACACCGATGCATATGGTACGGGGTTAGGTGCTGTTCTAATGCAAGAGGGAAGAGTGATATGTTATGGGGGTAGGCAACTTAAAGTTCATGAGAAGAACTATCCAACTCCTGATTTGGAGTTGGCGGCGATCGTCTTTGCACTCAAATCCTGGCGCCACTATCTTCTAGGCGAAAGGTTTGAGTTGTATACTGATCACAAGTCACTCAAGTACCTCTTCTCACAGAAAGATCTGAATCTAAGGCAGCAAAGGTGGATGGAATTCTTGGCATCATATGACTTCGAGATAGCTTACACCCCTGGCAAGGGTAATGTTGTGGCAGATGCACTAAGAAGAAGAAGGTTGACTTTGAGTCCCTTGTTTATTGAGATGAAGAACTTAGAGTTCTTGGCAACCTTTGATTTCACGACGACTGTTGAGCCGATGACGGGTTCTTTAGCATCCCTTGAACTTAGACCTATGCTTCTTGATCAAGTTGGGGCTTCGCAGAAGGAAGACCCACAGATAGTCGAGGTCATGGACAAGTTGATTCGTCGTGAGACGTCTAGTCACCTTGCTAGATATACTATTGATGATAAAGGCTGGCTAAGGCGTGATGGAAGGCTATGCGTTCCACAAGTAGGAGACTCGGTGCATAAAGTTCTCGAAGAAGCACATCACTCAAAGATGACTATGCATCCTGGAGGGGATAAGATGTATAGGGATATGAAGCGCATTTTCTTTTGGGCCGGAATGAAGAAAGATGTAGCAGAGTATGTTTCAAAGTGCATGGTGTGCCAACAAGTAACAGCCGCGTCAAAGAAACCAGGTGGGCTATTACATCCATTGGAGGTCCCGCAATGGAAGTGGGAGAGTATTTCTATGGATTTTGTGGATGGATTGCCTAGGTCAAGGAAAGGGAACACGAGCATATGGGTCATAGTTGACAGAGTTACGAAGAGTGCTCACTTCATCCCAGTAAAGAGCAAGAGGACCGCATCATGGCTAGCATCTATTTATCTTCGAAAGATAGTGCGGTTGCATGGAGTTCCTTCTAGCATAGTTAGCGATCGTGACCCAATTTTTACTAGCCAGTTCTGGAATAGTTTGCAAGAAGCGATGGGTGCGCGATTGAATCTGAGTACAGCCTATCACCCCCAGACGGATGGCCAAACCGAAAGGGTGAATAGAGTGCTAGAAGATCTTTTGAGGCTTTGTGTTCTTGACTTTGGTGGTACTTGGGAAGACCACCTTCCTCTTGTAGAGTTTGCTTATAATAATAGCTATCAAGCCAGCATAGGGATGGCACCATTTGAAGCTTTGTATGGGAGGCTGTGTAGGTCACCATCTTGTTGGTGGGAGACAACAGATAGGCTTATACTTGGGCCCGATATGATACGGGACACATCCGAGAAAGTTGAATTGGTGAGAAGACGGATGAAAGCGGCCCAAGACAGACAGAAATCCTATGCTGACAAGCGAAGGGCAGATTTGGAATTCGAAGTGGGAGACATGGTTTTCGTGAAGGTTTCTCCTTTGCGTAATGTGGTACGTTTTGGAGCAGTGGGGAAGCTGGCACCAAGGTTCGTAGGACCCTTCCCTATCATAGAGAGAATTGTAAAGATGGCCTATAAGGTGGAATTGCCCGAGAAGCTAGCCGGAGTGCATAATGTCTTTCATGTCTCGCATCTCCGAAAGTGCCTTCATGAGTCCGCTGAAGTGGTTGAACCAAGCATTCTTGAAGACGTGGAAGTAGAGAAATAGGCAACCTTAAGGAGAGCTCCAATTCGTATTTTGGGAATAGAGATCAAGAAGTTAAGGAATCGAGAAGTCAAATTGGTGAAAGTTCAATGGAGTGAAGCCGATGAAGATGCAACTTGGGAGACCGAGGAGAAGATGCGTGGGCTTTATCCATTCCTTTTTGAGGGTACATTCTCAATCTCCTTTCCTAATTAGCATATCTTTCTTTTTGCTATCCGTGTTTATCTTGTTTATCTTGTTATCTCATTAACCTTGTCATGAGAACCTTAGGAAGAAACCCTTTGGATGAAACATGTATTTGAAACATGTTATGCTTGATGGTTGCAAGTGGATACTCGTGGATGCATGATACACATTAGGCACTAAGATCGGCTCACACACTTTCACGTTGCATATGCATGAGTGTTTATGCTTATTCATGGATGAAACTTGTTGAGCTATCACGTGGATGTTGCATATGGATGAATGTTATGTGCGCTCATGTAGAGATTATAAATTATGATAGGAATTTGCATACATATGGACTCAATTCACTGACATACCTTGCATTAAGGAGGTTTACTGAATCAGTAACCTCCTGATTTTCGCATTAGATAAGTACATATACACACACCTTTGCATATGATCATACAACATTTAGAATCCTTTAAGGACAATGACTGCACGTGGATGATGTTTTGAGTAGATGGATGATGGATGGTAGGATACGTTCTTCCTAACATGGAGATTTCGGGGACGAAATCCTTTAAGGAGGGGAGAATGTAACAACCCGTATTTTTAATAACATGTTATAATGTAAATCAAGGCAGAATTAAATTGTAAAATCTGAATCAAGGGAAATGGGCTGTGCCATTGCGTTCATCTCGGAAAAATACACGAAATAGAGTCCGAGTTTTCGAAAAACGGAGTCTGTATGACCAAGTTTTGGCCCAATGAAGTTTTCAGAAAATTCCAAGCCCGAAAACAGTTCAAATTCGAATTCAGATTTAAATTTCAACCAAGGCAGAATTGGCGGGAATTTTCCCACCCCAGGCAGGGTCGACACAGGGGTCGACACCAGTGTCGACCCCCCACCCCAATGGGTCAACACCCATGTCGACCCATGGGTCGACCCCCCCCCCGGTCGGACCAGTTTTTCTGGTGCACCATTTGTGACATGTTGAGTCTTGCTCTAGAAGTTTCTGACGGGATTTGACGGACCTGATGTGTTTTAGGGTTAATCCTATGGTCTAAACTAACCTAATCACCTATAAAAAGACCCTTAGACCTAGCCTAAACCCTCATTAATCATTCCTACAACTAAATGTTGTCCAAATATTCACCAATCATGGCCTCCACCTTCTTCATGAGAGCATGAGTGTCTCAAATCAATCTATGTCATAAAAGAGCCATCTTTCTTAAGTAAAAGAGCCTTCTTTCTTTGTCTTTGGGGTTATTCCTTCTTGTTCTCAAGTCTTGAAGTGGAGTTTATCGTCTTTGGTTGCGGATTTGCTAGCGTGGCTTCGTCTCAATCTTATTTTAAATTAATTCTAGTCTTCATAGCATTGTAAGCCCTATACTACTCTTAGATTCTAACTATGAAGTTAAATGTGACATGTTGTAAGTTGAGTTTGGGCCTAAGTATGATATATGCTTTGATCATATCATGTTATGCATAAATATATTCTATGCATGTTTGTAAACCTATCACCTTGACCTTGTGGGCTAAAAGCTATAAGCTTTATGTTGAAATGTTGCATTATACAACATGAGAGCTCTCATAACCTTTATGATAACTTGCATATAATGTTATATGCGAACTTCTAGTCATCATCCTATGTCATTCATGATCCTGCTTCTCCTATTTGCTTAAGTTGATATTATGCATGTTTTGAGGCCTATGATGTAATATGCAAGCTTATGAACATGTTTATGCCTCATATGCCACCATGTTTAACTTGTGGCCAACCTTATTACCTTATGCCCTTTTGTCATGCTTTTGCCAAGTTCCCTGTTTTGATCTATGTTATGTTATGCGAAACGTACATGCGATGGGAGTACGTTGGGTTGGGTAATATTAATGACATGAAACATGATTTTAAAATATGACATGAACATTGACTTGTGATTATGTTTGTAAACATAATGATGGACATGAAACTTAGAAAATATGAGTGTGGCCAACTCAAGGTTGGGTTGAGTTTGTAGCATAAATCTACCCGGAACCGACCGGCTTAACTAGTGGCTACAAACAATAGGACCCAATGTGGGTAGTTGGTCATGTCGCACTTGAAACCCGAGGTTAGACTAAGTTGTGGTGTAAAGCTACCCGGACCCGCCCGGCTTAACTAGTAACCACAACAAGGTCTAATGTGAGAGGTTGGGTGCATTAAAAAAATTAATGCCACATGATAGGGTTAAGTCATGGACCACTTGAATACTTAACCAATTAAACATGATGGGTTGACGCGGTTAAGTCATGAACCTTGGGTACACTTAACCCACTTGATACTTGATTGGGTAGGGTTAACCACATTTAACCCACTAGAAACCCTAGTTACGTGGTCCTTTTCACCAGTAACCCTCTTGATTGTATCATGATACCCTAGGGACTAGGCTAGGGTGGGGCACGATTACTGGGTTGACATGTAAGCGACCAAAACGACGGCTGAGTAGGTGCGCCGGTGTAGGTTCAGGCGGACTACGGTCGTGTACATGGTCCGGAGTTGAAAAAGCAGACACGGGCACCCGTACGTTTAGACTGTGCGTGCTTGATCTGTGTCCGTGGTTGGCACCCTAGGGCTTGATACACCCTAGGGTGGACCTAGCACAGTTGGACTACACTTCGTGATTGGGCCGTATGACACCGACACTTGATGAGTTAGGCTTTTAGGGAGCCGATCGACTAGACTGAATAGTTGGACCTTGATTTAGGTCACCTCATGATGTGGGCCAGCTTTGGGCCAGGGGATCATTTCTTGAATATACTCGACATGGATTGGAATACTAGTACACTCCCGGTGCAACTTAACCTTGTATATGCGATGCCACACTTGATCTATCTTGTTAACTTTTCACCATGCCAGTTATCACCCTACATCTCATCTCTGTTTTACAAGTTCAGTTAACTTTATTAGTTTTTATACTAATAGTAGATATGACTTACCAGCCTTTTTGACTGACCCGTTTTCTTTCGCCTCTTTTCTTCCGTTCCCCCCCCCCCCTCCAGGTTTGCAGGGTGGGAACACTGTTACCTAGCTGGATCTTTAGCTGCTTTTCTGGATAGCTCACGTATGGTTTGAGCATGCTATGGCCTTATGCTACTTTGGGGATAGTTACTTTATGTTTCTTTTTCAGTTTTCAGTTTATGTTCTAGACTTTGTTTTATGGGAAAATAATGAACAAGTACTTTGATGTAACTTGACTATGGTTTTGAAATGCTAGTTTTATCCGCTGCTTTATTTACTCTGTGTTCTGTCTTGTGATATCTGCATGCATGTTACGTCGTTTAACGCCCCTCCAAAGCTAGTGTCCTTGCAAGAGTGGCATTGGCGGAGGTGGGGTGTTACAATAATGATGGTGTGAACTAGCATAGAATTTCACATATGTCATAGCATAATTCTAGATGTCATAATAGATGTCGTGACATATGTTCATAACTTTTACTAATCAACCTAAACTTGCATATGTGACTTGTCATATAGATCAACATAGCCCAAATAATATCAACATCATGATTTGATTAACATGAACTAATTAGCATAGATAGTAACATCATGGCTCTTTAACATGTATGATTCATCACAACTTAGCATAGAAACTCTCAACATACATAACATCATCATAGCATGATTTACAACATATAGGATATCATCACCACATAGCATAGGATTTATAACATACATGATAGTATAAGGTTTACAACAACATATATGACAATTCACATCGTCTATTCATAATCCATTCATGATTTAACCTAATTAAAATAATAATAATCTTGTTAAGATCATCATACTCACAATTAGAGAAGAAAAGAGAGTCTTGACTTGCTTTAGAGTTGAGTAGAATTATGTTTTGATTAGCTTTTCTTCCTTCTTAGTTGGCGGCGGCTAGACTGAGTTCCATGGCGGCGGTATGACGGTAGCTATTCTATTTTTCATATGAATTAGGGTGAGAGACTACCTAGGTATTTATAGAGTTCAGGGTTTATTTAGACCGTCAGATCAACTCAGAACTAACCTGAACCGTTTAATTTGCCAACTCAGCCCTAAAGACACATCAGCAGCTCAGATTTGGGCATAGTCAAAACCCTAGCCGACTGACCAGGTCGACACCCAGGTCGACACTATAGTCGACTTGGGGGGGTGGGGGGTAGGTCGACACTAGTGTCGACTCCCCAGTCGACTTGCCTGGGCGGGAATTTTCCCGCCCAGCCCGCTTCTGCACTTTCAGTTTGAATTTTAAATTTCCTGCGAGCTGTTTTGAATTTTCTGAAACTTCTGATGGCCATAACTTCTTCATACGAAGTCCAATTCACGCAAACTCGGACTCTATTTCAACCAGAATTCCGAGACGAACACAATGGCGCAACCCGTTTCCCACAATTCTCACATCTGAGATTAGTTATTCTTTAATTTGCGAATATTAATATTAATAGAATTATGGGGTGTTACATTCTCCCCTCCTTAAAGGATTTTGACCCTGAAATCTTCAAGTTAAGAAGAATGTATATCCTAACATCCAATCGTCCATCTACTCAACCATCAAACACAGGCATCCATTGTCCTTATAGACTTCTAATGCTTTCATGTTTAAATGCACAGTGTGTGTATATGTCCATATCTAATGCAAAATCAGGCAGTCCACTGATTCAGTTGACCTCCTTAATGCAAATCATGATAGTGCCATGCGTCCATTATGTATGTAAAAGTCCCTTAATGCAACATATTATCTTTATATGCATGCACAATCATCATCCGAATGCAGCATCCATATGATAAAACAAATCCTCATACATCCATTTTACTAAATACAGCCATTTATATGCAATATGCAATATGAAGTGACTGAGCCGATCTAGTGCCTAATAGTGTGTGTATATGCGTCCACGAGCAACCACTAGCAAACACTTGCATCCACTTTGCATCCATCGTACATAACATGTCTCAAACACATGTTTCAACCATAGGATTATCCTAACTAAAGGTCAAGGATACTAGCGAGAGGATACTCTAAAGGTAAGATAAGTACAAGATAAGCGATAAAGGAGAAATTAAAGGACATACCCTCGAGAAGAAAAGGGTATCGTGAACGCATCTTCTCTTCTGTCTCCCAAGTAGCGTTGCTCTCATCATCTCCCCATTGTACTTTGACTAGTCTGACCTCTCGATTCCTCAGCCTCTTGATCTCCAACCCAAGAATGCGCGTAGGAGCTCGTCGAATCGTCGCATCATGCTCTATCTCTACCTCTCTAAGCAAGCTTGGCTCTACCACTTCCTCGGTCTCGTGCAAGCACTTCCTCAAATGTGACACATGGAATACGTCGTGTACACCACTAAGTCTCTCGGGCAACTCCACTATATACGCCATCTGTCCAATCCTTTCCTTAATAGGAAACGGTCCTACGAACCTTGGTGCTAACTTCCCAACGGACCCAAAGCGAACAACGTTCCGTAATGGAGACACTTTGATAAAGACCATGTCCCCAACCTCAAACTCGAGATCTGTCCTCCTCTTATCCGCATAAGATTTCTGCCTATCTTGCGCTGCTTTCATCCTCCTTCAAATCAAGTCGATCTTCTCCGAAGTCTCCCTAATCATATCGGGCCCAAGTAAGATCTTATCCGTAGATTCCCACCAACATGTAGGTGAACGACAAGGTCGTCCATAAAGAGCTTCAAATGGTGCCATACCAATGCTGGACTAAAAGCTGTTATTATATGCGAACTCCACCAATGGAAGATGCTCTTCCCATGTACCCCCAAAGTCTAGGATACATAGCCTCGAAAGATCCTCTAGAATGTGATTCACCCTCTCGGTCTGGCCGTCCGTGTGAGGATGATATGCGGTGCTTAAACATAACCGAGTCCCTACCACCTCTTGTAAGCTTCTCCAAAATTCGCTAGTGAAAATAGGATCGCGGTCGCTCACTATGCTAGAAGGAACACCGTGCAAACGAACTATTTCTCGGACGTATACAGAAGCTAACCACGGAGCAGTCCTCTTACTCTTCACGGGAATGAAATGGGCGCTCTTAGTAAGTCTATCTACTATAACCCAAATCCCTGTATTATCCTTCCTTGATCGCGGTAATCCATCCTCAAAATCCATCGAGACACTCTCCCACTTCCATAGTGGAACCTCCAATGGGTGAAGCAACCCACCAGGTTTCTTTCGCTCCGCTTTTACTTGTTGGCACACCAAGCATCTAGCGACATACTCGGCCACGTCTTTCTTCATAACGGCCCAAAAGAAAACTCGCTTCATGTCGTTATACATCTTGTCCCTGCCGGGATGAATCGTCATCTTCGAACGATGTTCATCATCAAGAATGGTCTTCCTTAGGTCATCGTCTTTTGGTACACAAAGTCTACCGTCCCTACGTAACCAACCCTTATCATCTAGGGTATACCTACGGAGATGGCTTGATGACTCCCCTCCTTTGAGCTTTTCTACTAACCCTTATCATCTAGGGTATACCTACGGAGTGTCTAAATTTCCTTGACAAACTCTCTTTTTCTTCTTTCTAGTGCATGCAAACTTGGACCCATGACCAAGAATCTCGTCGTTTAGTTCGAATCAGACCACCTTCTCTTTCCTCAAAACCCATTCTACTCGAACAACCAGTAGAAATGGCTAACGAACCTACACCCCGTACCCTGATGGACCGAAATCTTCCCGATAGAGTTACTGTCCCTTCTTGCATTCAGTTACCCAATCCTGTGGGTAATCACTTTGAAATCCGATCGAGTCAGATAAACATCCTTCCCAAATTTGGAAATTTTTCTCATGATGAACCATATAGTTTCTTAACGAAATTTGAATATGCTTGTGCAACCTTTAAATTACAACAGTTATGTGAGGATGGTATTAAAATTCGTTTGATTCCATTCGCGCTAAATGACTCCGCAGAAAAATGGTTTTGCAACTTACCCCCAAATTCGATTAAAAAATGGGATGAATTTACAGCAGTTTTCCTTAAAAAGTTTTACCCCCCAGAAAAAACAGCTAGAGTCAGAAATGAAATCACCAATTTCCACCAAAAAGGGGGTGAATCTTTTTGGAAATACTTCGAAAGATTTAAAGAACTACTGTTGAGTTGTCCCCATCATGGTTACGAAACATGGTCGTTATGTCAAACTGTATACGATGGACTTGATAATAATACTAGGCAAACGTTAGAAACCATGTGTCAAGGCAATTTTCTTAAACAGACTGACATAGAAGCTTGGGAATTTTTGGATGAGTTAGCAGAAAAATCGAAACAATGGGAACGAACCAATGAAAAATCTCTCTATTCGCGATCCAGTAGTAATTCGGTCGAATCCTCTTCTTCTTCTTCTTCCAATACTCTTGTTGATGCCATACTGAACGTTGTTAGAACACACACTCAGTCTAATAACGCTTCCCAAGCCATGTGTCACATCTGTCTTGACTCCAATCACATAGCTGATGACTGTCCCCAGTCCCTTGAGCAAGTGAATGCTTTCAATAGACCCAACAACCACCCAAATCTTTCTTATGGTCCAAATAACCCTTTGATGAACAGACCCTCGAATCGAGCATTTCCGAACAATGCTTCAAGCCCTCCTCTTAGGCAAAATCAGTACACTTCGAACCAGGCGCCTTTCAACAATCAAACGGTTGCACCTCAACATGAGAAACGCCTTTCTACAATTGAGGGGAATTTATCTGAGGTGAGTAACCTGTTGGCGCAAATGACTAAGCAAACTGTTGAAAATCAAAACAAGCTAGACAATTCCTTGCAATCATATATGCAAGACACGAATCAACAAATGGGTGAACTCCAAAAACAAATGTCTCAACTTAACACTAGATTAAGTGAAAGGGAAAAGGGTACATTTCCAAGTCAACCCATCCAAAACCTAAGAGGACAAAATTCAAACCCCAACCAAATTCACATCATTCAAGACTCAAATGTGAGTCACTTGAATGCAGTCACGACTCTTAGATCTGGCAAAAAGATTGACAACCATGTGGTCAACCCGAATGCTTTACCGGACGATCTTCCAAACCCTGTCGAAAATTCGACCAACTCAGATCAAAACATTAAGCCAATTTCTGACAAGGACCATCCTCAAACTCAAGTAGCGCAACCTACTGAGTTGTCTGCTCCATTTCCTCATAGACTCCGACCTAGGAAAAAGACGGATCAGCTAGGAAAGACGCTTGAAATATTTAAGCAAGTTAAAGTCAACATTCCTCTTTTAGATATTATACAGCAAGTTCCACAGTACGCGAAATTTCTAAAAGATTTGTGCACTCAAAAACGTCATACACAAATACCTAAGAAAGTGTTTCTAGCGGCAACTCTAAGCGAGGTCTTGTTCCAATCAATGCCAGTGAAATACAAAGATCCTGGCTGCCCCACAATATCATGTACTACTGGGGACAAGAAAATCGATAGATGCCTGCTAGACTTAGGTGCAAGTGTTAACTTGCTTCCATATTCCGTCTATCGCCAATTAAGGCTAGGAGAACTGAAACCCACCAAGGTTACCCTTCAGCTTGCAGACCGTTCAATTAAGAAACCTGTAGAAGAAATCGAGGATGTGTTGATCAAAATTGGCGAATTCATCTTTCAAGTTGATTTCATTGTCTTAGAAACTCAACAGTTTAGCAATCCTGCAAACCAGATCCCTTTGATTCTAGGACGACCCTTCTTAGCAACCTCTAATGCTCTCATCAACTGTAGAAATGGGTCTATGAAACTTTCTTTCGGTAACATGACTGTCGAGCTAAACATCTTTAGAACTGAAAACTCTCCTAACTCTTATGTGGACCAGTTTTCTGAAATCCATGCTGTCCACGATAATGAATCTGAGCTCAACCATCTGAATAACGAAATTGAATCAAATTATGAAACTTTGTTTCAAGATACTCCTGAAAATGTCTCTGATTCGATTCCTGTCGAGCCTCTCACAAATGAGTCTACCCCTCAACCATTTTCTTCGATTGAGTCGTCCCCAAAATCTGACCTCAAAGTGCTGCCCAGTCATCTTAAGTACGCTTAATTAGGAGACAATGAAACTTTTCCTGTCATTATCGCTTCTGACCTTACTTTAGAGCAGGAACAATTGCTCCTTCCCATCCTTAAGAAAAATAAGGAAGCAATTGGTTGGTCCATGGATGATATTAAGGGGATTAGTCCTTCGATTGTCCAACATCGAATCCACATTATAGATGATGCCAAACCTACTCGTGATCCCCAACGTCGACTGAACCCCATCATGAAAGAAGCAGTTCGTGCTGAAATCCTTAAATGTCTTGACAATGGAATCATCTACCCGATTTCCGATAGTCAATGGGTTAGTCCGATTCATGTCGTACGTAAGAAATCAGGGATTACCGTGATCCAGAATGAAGCTAACGAGCTTATCCCAACCCGCACCCAGACCGGTTGGCATGTTTGCATTGACTATAAGAAGCTTAACGCTGCAACACGTAAGGATCATTTCCCTCTGCTATTTATCGATCAAATGTTAGAACGACTAGCCGGTCACGAGTACTATTGTTTACTTGACGGGTACTCAGGCTATAATCAAATCCCTGTCGCTCTTGAGGACCAAGAGAAAACCACTTTCACTTGTCCATTTGGTACATTTGCATACCGTCGTATGCCTTTTGGTCTCTGTAATGCACCTGCAACCTTTCAGAGGTGCATGATTAGCATTTTTTCTGATATGATCGAGCGATTTTTGGAAGTGTTTATGGATGGTTTTTCCATCTTTGGGGATTCCTACACTCAGTGTTTACATTACCTGGATCTTGTTCTTAATCGTTGTAAAGATAAACACTTAACGCTTAATTAGGAAAAGTGTCACTTCATGGTCAAACATGGCATTGTTTTAGGACATGTCATCTCTAATAAAGGAATTGAAGTAGACAAAGCCAAGATCGAAGTTATTTCTAATCTTCCCATTCCCAAATCAGTTAAGGACATCCAATCCTTTTTAGGTCATGCTGGTTTCTATCGTCGCTTTATAAAGGATTTTAGCAAAATCACTTGACCTTTGACCAATCTTCTTGGTAAGGATGTTCCTTTCGACTTCAATTCTGACTGCATTTCATCTTTTGAGCGTCTTAAAAATGAACTTGTCTCTGCCCCGATCATTTGCTCTCCTAACTGGAAGCTGCCTTTTGAAATCATGTGTGACGCCTCGAATTTTGCTGTTGGCGCTGTCCTAGGACAGCGCATCGATAAGATTCTTCATGTCATTTACTATGCGAGTAAGACTTTGAACGATGCCCAAATCAATTATATGACCACTGAAAAAGAACTTTTGGCAGTTGTTTTTGCTCTAGAAAAATTCAGGCCTTATCTAGTTGGCTCACACATCACGGTTTATACCGATCATTCCGCACTTAGGTATCTTTTCTCTAAAAAGGATGCTAAGGCTCGTCTCATTCGTTGGATCCTTTTACTTCAAGAATTTGACCTTACCATTAAGGATAAAAAAGGATCTGACAACGTTATTGCGGACCACTTGTCTCGTCTTCCAAATGCCCCGTCTTCTTCTCTTCCGATCAACGAGAATTTCCCCAATGAACAGCTGTTTTCTCTATCCACTGATCCTTGGTTTGATGACATTGTCAACTACTTAGTCACCAAGCAGATTCCTTCTTTTTGGTCTAAGCAGGATAAACACAAATTCTTTTTCCAAGTGAAACATTTTTATTGGGACAACCCCTATCTTTTCAAGTATTGTCCCGACCAAATCATTCGAAGGTGTATTCCCGACACTGAAACTCACAGTGTCCTCTCTTTCTGTCATGACCAAGCTTGTGGTGGTCACTTCGGTCCCAAAAAGACAGCCGAAAAGGTTCTCCAATCGGGTTTCTACTGGCCCAACCTTTTCAAAGACGCTTATGAATTTAGCAAAACTTGTGATCGATGTCAACTCTTAGGGAAAATTTCTAAACGGAATATGATGCCCCTAAACCCCATTCTAGAGGTCGAAATTTTTGATGTTTGGGGTATAGACTTCATGGGACCCTTCCCTAATTTTTTTGGGAACCTGTACATCCTCTTAGCTGTCGATTATGTTTCTAAATGGGTAGAAGCTGTTCCATGCAAAACAAACGATGACAGGGTTGTTGTGTGCTTCTTGAAAGAAAATATCTTCTATAGGTTTGGCACTCCTCGCACAATAATCAGTGATAATGGAACACACTTCTGTAATCGTTCTTTTGAAGCTCTCATGAGAAAGTATTCGATAACCCACAAGTTATCCACTCCTTACCATCCACAAACTTGTGGGCAAGTTGAAGTATCGAATAGGCAGATTAAACAAATCCTGGAGAAAACTGTTAATCGAAATCGCAAAGATTGGTCCCAAAAGTTAACTGACGCTCTTTGGGCTTACCGCACTGCTTTTAAAACTAACTTGGGTATGTCCCCTTATCGGTTGATTTTTGGTAAGCCATGTCACTTGCCAGTTGAACTAGAACATAGGGCGTAATAGGCAATAAAAACTTTGAATCTTGATTTAGAGCAAGCAGGTGAACATCGGAAGCTTCAACTTAATGAACTTGATGAAATTCGAAATGATGCTTATGAAAATGAACGAATTTACAAGGACAAGACAAAAGTTTTTCATGATAAATCCATTTTACGCAAAACTTTCGTGCCAGGTCAAAAAGTTCTGTTGTATGACTCAAGATTGCATTTATTTCCGGGTAAGTTAAAATCTAGATGGACAGGACCTTACACTGTGCGGACTGTTTTTCCGTATGGTGCAGTCGAAATTGAGAATCCAACTGATGGATTGTCCTATAAGGCCAATGGTCAACGCCTTAAACCTTACTTGGAACCAATACCCAACCAAGAGGAAGAGCTCATGGTCCTCCATGAGCCACATTACAGTCGGTAAGACGCACTAACCCTCTTTTATACATATGTAAATATTCTCTTATTTGTTTTTCCCTTTCACTAAGATATGTCTGATTAAGACTGTGAGGACACAGTCACACTTAAGCGTGGGGGGATTTACATTACATCAGCAATCAAATTTTATAAAGTAGGTCATTCATTGAACAAGGTTTAACTTAAAATTCATAAATAACACTTGGTTCTTGTTTGATAAGTTGAATTGTTGGGTGATGGGAATGAACATTATTTATTCATTGAATAGTAATGTGTCTTTTTAAGATGCTAGCTTGAGACTGTGCATATGTTAGTCATGTTCTGGAGTAAGCGTGTCAACCTTTGTTATACATGTTAGAATGTGCAAGTAAAAATAATCCAAAAAAAAATATCAAATAAAAATGAGTTTGCACCTACATATGTTGGATTTTCTGAGTTCGTTTTCATGCATAATATTTTTCTCACTCAAATTTTCACACTTGTAAGTTCTAAATTCCACTTGGCCCAATTAAGGAGAAATGACTCATTATAGCTTTCTTCTTGGATACCCCATATTATTCAAACCCAAGTTTTAGTCGATTTACATCCATGTTTCGATAAATTTTTCTTATATTGGTATACTCAAGAACCTTTTCACTAATTTAATTTCAAAGGTTAAATACGTCACTTTATATACCAATATTACACTACCCATTCCGTACTTGTTTTAAGGTAGGATAACCATATACCACATCTTATTTTATATGGGTTATCTATCTTACGAAACTTTGTTTATCATTCCTTTCAGCTTTTTGTATAACATCAATCCAAAGTTGTGTGTTGAATTAAGGTTATAGAAGTAGAGTAACTAGGGCACAAAACTTCCCTTTCATGAAGTGTTGGTTTAGTAGAGGAGGAATCAAATGAAATAATGTACGGTATCATTCCATTCCATCTCCACTCATCATTCATCATGCAAAAGAAAAAAAATGAAAATAGGGAATAAAGAATAAAGAAATGATTGGGTACACATTGTCGATGTGTAGAACTTTGGTTGACACCACGCTCTTAACCTTCAAGACAATTACAGTGTTATCAAGGAATTACGATTCAGCTTGAAAAATTTTGTTCATTTTTGCACTATTATGGGATGGACAATTTGGGGCTAAACCATTATTATTGAAGCTAGGTGAAATCCTTGGAATGTGAAAGACCTTAAATATATTGTTTGATTAATCCGTGTACATAAGACGCTTTGGATTTTGTGGGTAGTATCCGCTGAAAACCCTTACGAGACAACACTCGTCCTACTGGGGACACCCAGAGGTTTAACGGCTTGTTGCATACGCTAAATGCAATCGTGTTTCCTACGAAAGTGTGACATATCTTAGTTTAGTTTATTCGAGGATGAATAAAAAGATAAGTGTGGGGGTATTTGATATACACGTAAATGTGTATATTTTATCCGCTTATTTATCTAGTTTTCTATTTAAAATAATTAATATTGTGTATTTATAGCTGTGTTTTTAGATTGTTGATAAAAAGCTTGGTTTCGAGCATTTGATGGATAAAGCATGAAGAATTTGCTTAAAAAGAGTGAAGTTGAAATTACTAAAGCTTGAAGAGTTTAAAGCTTGAAGAACGGTTGCAAATAGAGTTCAGTTGGGTAGATTTGGCTCACTAAGAACAGTTGCAAATAGAGTTCAGTTGGGTAGATTTGGCTCACTAAAGACTCATATTGCGTTCACATTAGCTCGTTTGCAAGGCCTCTCACTCTACAGCTGCGTTCACACTAGCTTATGTGTTAGTTGGGCTAAATCTTTAGTCCCACATTATGGAATTTGCCAAGTAGTCTTTGTCATATCAGCTATAAATACACTTTATCTCATTCATTGTAAAACACACTTAGTTTTATTCTGTAATCTTTCTCTTGGAATAAAACTCATCTTCCTCTGTTCTATTTAGTTTTAATTTTATTTATGTTCATGTTATTTAATTTCTGTTTTTCTTCTTCTTTAGCTATGTCTAGCTAATCCCCTTGATTAGGGGGTGATGACGCTAATAGATATGATTCAACATGAATCACATAGCCAATAGATGAGGACTTTATATGTGTAGATCTAGATCTGAATCAAGGGTTAGATCTGAACCTTCATATTCTGTGTCGTTTAAGAGCTATGCTCCTTCACAGGGTATATTCGTGTTCGATCTAACAATTATCAGATTTAGATCTAATTTTAGGTTTTTAGAAATTAATTTGTGAATCTGTCCTGATAGTCTATGGTTGTTTAAGAGCTCAGCTCCTACATAGGCTATGCTTGCCGTTGTTTACTTATTTGTTTCTAAAAATCTATTTATCGTTGATTCGTGTTTGTGACAGAAACATGAATTAGATCTATTTTTATTTGTGGGCTATTGATGAGTGTGAATCTAATCTATGTCATTATCCCCTAATTGCTTTCTCTTATTAGATAAATCTCTTTTTTTTAATTGCTGTTATTTTCTGTGTTTTCAATCAATCAAAATTCTGGAATAACTTGATTGGATTTATTAATTAAAATATTTTTGGTCCCAGAGTTCGACACCCTCTACAACAATCCTTGTTGTTTAGGAAAACCGAACGGATTTCACAGTTGTTTACAATTGTATAATTTGTTCGCAAACAATTTAAATGACAATCATATTTTAGCAGTAAATACGGGTTATATGGCACTACCCAACGATTGTCAATTATGTTATTTGTTGAATTATTTTGTGTCACGTTATCACGTCTCCTGTATATTGGGTTTGAGTCATTTCCTTGTACGGTAACGGGAGCAAATAGTTTTGGGAATCCTTTTTTGCACTCACCATTTTTCATGCATGTGGCATTAGTGTTAAAATGACTGCACGGATGATGAATCATGTGTTTTAGAACAACCGCATGTAAATTAGGTTCTAATTCATTACATGGAATTTCAGCTCTAACAACGGAGTCATACTCATCGGGATTACTAATCTTATCATTCTAAGCTACAATTATAAAAATATGTAAGTGTGGAAATCCCCTTTTTTGAAATTCAACAACGTGTACATGTGCAATAACCCTTCCTAAAACACCTATGTCAAATAAATCATGTTTTAATTATTCTAATTTTACATGGAAAATTCTACTTATTATGTCGGGTCTATCTTGCGGTAGTTGTCCGGGAAGCAGTTCGTTAAGTATTTCAGTCCATTTAGCATTACATGTCATCATAACAAAAAAATAAGGTTTTCCATACCTTTGCACTACGGCCATTGCATCTTGATAACGTTGATGCAAATCTCGTGGGCTACGAATATGAGATGATGGAAGAATTTTTTTTTTATGCCTACATTAGCTGCCACTGAGATTGTAGAAGTAGATGTAAGATAAGGATGTATGAAGCAGGCGAAAAATAAGTAAGTAGAGAAGCGTTAGAAAACGTAAAATACCGGTCGACGTTTCACTTGGGATCACTGCATCCTGCAGCCCTTGATAAAAATCATCCTTTATTTTATCTTCATGAGTATGAATATATATCAGTCTCATTGTTTCTATTTTAACATACATATCTACCACATATTGTTGAAAAATCTGGCCGGCAAGCAGGAGAAGCGATGTGTCTCCAGGTCGTATCTGCGAGAAAATGAAGGTATTACAGAATGTAAAGGTCAGTTACAAAAATATAATATGAATTTGTACAGCGATATAATCAAAGTGAATTAAAGCAGTATATAAAAGAAGGTATGAAATGGAAAGTAATGTGAATCCAGAAGATTAAAAACAATGAGTACTGATAATAAGATGCATATGAAAATATAACTATGTAGTGTGAAATAATTGTGAACAAACCCAACATGATATAAGTGGGCTGAACATAGTGTCAACATAAGCTAAAATATGTGTGTAATGTTGAGACATAACCATTTAGATCGACAGTTGTACGAATAGATTTGAGTTCAATAGGTATTGACATATGATTTTGTATTACCATTAATGTACCTGTATAAGTTGCGAGTAATAAGATGCACAACTAATTTCATTGTTTCCAGTATCATGTAAGCTCAAATCCCAACCATGGTGACCATAGGGTAACAATAGTGGATACTGAAGTGGATCATAATATCCAGCTATACCTGGATGCGTTGTAGATTTCCAGACTGTGTTCTGACAATTATGTCCATACCTTTTCATCCGATTCAACGCCTACAATTATGGCGGCAACTTGTAATGCAGTAGGCATCTCATGAACATGTCGATCAATTGTGATCTCTTTAATTTTAATTCTGTATAGGTGCATATCAGGACGTTGTCCCAACTGACAGAGAACGAAAAAAAATGGGTTAACTGAATTCAAAACTTCTGTTATAATTTGAAGTTGCTCAGGTCTTAAAATTACATTATCCAGCTGTCGATTTTCAGTTTCATGTTCTGTGTCGTAAATGTATAGCTGTAAATATCGTGGTCTGGTTCCATCAGCAGGTAGCACACTGCCAATACGATGGTAGATGGAACCATGAGCACGATATGAGTAAACTCCGTCCATTCCGTTAGCTAAATTTTGGTCAATTTCGGCACCCATAGATGTGAAAGCAAACGCATTGTTGTACGATCTTATATTAGTTCGGAAGTGCATGCCAACTTTAGTTTAATTAGTAAATAGGGCAATCAACTGGGGAGGTGCAGAAGGTAGAGACATACAAATCATACCATTTGAACGGCAAGAAGTTGAAGATTCAAAAGCAAATTTTTTTGCTATGCAGAAGGTAAAATTATTGGTTCTGGGAGGACACGTTTGCAAAAGGCATGGTTGGCTACAAAGTTTCGTGCGCAGTTATGGGATGTTCTCAATGTTTCAAGCAGAATAACATTATTATCAACTGGGTGAAAAAGAGGGAAGAATAAGTTAAAATGACATATAAATGCACGATATGGGAAGAATGCAAGAGAACTTATGAATATCATATCAAATAGTACCATTGATAGGTTCAGGTTGTTGTTCTATAGACTGAAGTCGTTGTGAAAGACGTCATTGTCTACGGTTAGCCAGATGTTGTTCATGTTCATCGTCAGACATCCTAGCACGTCTAGCTCGCTGAGCAAGGCGTCTATGATCTCGCTGTTCACTATCCATGGGGGTAATGAACAAAGTTGGAAGAGTAGAAGCGTATGAGCAGAAGAGTACAGGAAAAAATATGGCAGCAGATATTGTGGAAAGAGTTTGCACGAAAGAAGGTAAAGATAGGAAGGGGAAAAGAGAAGTTGTTGTAATCGTATAGATTTTTTTTCAGGTGTAAACAAACTGCTTAAAATAAGGATAAAAAATGGAAATTTTGAAAATAATGTATTAATTGAAGGAGCACCGAGCAAAGTAAAAAAAAAAACCATTAGTTTTTTAATAGTTTAGTATTAAATATAGGACAATAATGCAGCAGTACAAATGGTAGGAATGTGAATAAGTATAATACATTAATAGTTGAAATCCAAATGATTGTGTACTCATAATTTTTTAAAAAACCGAAATATGAATTAATCATATGACATATATATTTACCGGAAACATGTGCCTAAATTCTGCTGAAATCACATTCGTTCATCTTAAATCTGATAAATATAGTTCATTGTACCAAACACAAAAGAGAAGCTTTCATAGCCTGGGTTGTACAAAGGTCAGTATAAGAATCGTATAACAAACATATGGTCAATGCGAATGCAACGAGAGGACATTACTACTTTAGAAATGGTATGCAATAAGTGTCAATGATATTACGATGAAAGTAAATGCAGGCATTTGATGCATACCTTTTGGTGGTTGTATCGGTGGTGCGGCAAATGTGCAAATTTATGAAGAGAGAAGAAATATACTTCCGGAATTGAGCTGGGTGAATAATCTTAGCATGACATAAGTGCATACCGATTGTGGTCCGCATTTTTATCCACCTTTGATATATCAAAATAGATGCAACTTTTTGTTGAACTACTGACGGGAAGCACAAATTTCACCGGTACTCTCTTCATCTGAGAGGTGTCATCATAGTTGAGAAACTGTGCCTCGCCATGTACAATGGCTGCAACAATTTCTTCAACATCTGACTGGCAGAAGGAAATCACCGGTAATCTATTCAGGTCACACTTGTCGTCATAGTTGACAAACTGTGCCTCTCCATTAACAATGGCTGCACAGTTTGTTCAACATCTGACAGGCAGCAGAAAAACACGCGTAATCTGTTAATGTAAGAGTACATAAGTATAATAGAAGTTGTGTAAATAATAATGATAACAGTCATGATTATAATTATTTCAATAAATTGCATTACACTTTACCTTCCCCTTTTGGTCGTCTATTTCTGTCTTTAAAGCATATTTGTAAAGGAAGCCACACTCATTGCTTCTTCATGGCTAGTTAGGTCAACTTCTTTGTATTTCATACCAATTTTGCATATTCATAGTCCGTCCCACTGTATGTTCGTCTAACTACCTTTCCCTTGCTCGTAAATCTTCTGCCCTCCATTTTACCTTGCATACAAATATTCGTAATCCACAAAATTGTAGTGAGTGTCGAATATAACAGAAAGCATGATAAATAATATGATAGTATGATTAGTTGTGTAAATAAATATGATAACATGCATGATTAAAATTTATCAGTAAATTAATCGAAGCTTGCTCGGTATGACATCATCTGTCACTCTTTTTTACAAACAATGTCGATGAATGAGAAAGGAGGAAGAAAAGAGTTGATGATACTTGACATAAAATTGTTAAAATTCTTGTTAATCTAGACGATATTCAAGTGTTTGTAGAACCGTGTGATGGTTAAAGTTGCAGGAAAAAAATAATACAGTACGGCTATATTCCCAAAACATGATTACTTAAAAGGAATGATCAGATAATGTATTTAACAACAGTTTTAACGTACAGAACACACTTATATTAAAAAGAGTAAGGTGATTAAATTACTGTTGAACATTACGTAAGTATAATAGCAGTTGTGTAAATAATAGTGCAGGTCAAAAAAAATTGCATTTGCAAACGACTCTACACAACCCAAAAGATTTCACAATTTAAACGGACAATGCTGTCCGTTTAAATAATGAAATCTCATGAATTATGTAAAGACATTTTGCAAACAAATGATTATTAGTTATGCACTATTTTTTAATTAAAAAGATTACGCTTTTATGTAGTATAATAATCATACGATACATGGACGTAAGACAGATTTAATTATATTTTTTGTCAATAAACAATAGCATATTAACAGTTAACCCCTTGCCACTTATATGTACTTTTGGAACAAAGTAGTTACAAATTAGTTGCCATATTATAATAATGTTACCATACATGGAAATAACACAAATTAAAAATAAAAGTTTTGTTCGAAAGTAATATCATTTGAACATATAACATGTTGGCATTTATAATTTGCAAATAAGGAATTCGAAAGTCATTCCCAATATTTGTTGTTGGAAAGTCATTGCAAAGAAGGTTGATAGGGTTAGAGCGATTAAGCAAATAAGTAATAATTGAATACTAAAATAAAGTAAGATAAATCTATAGTACCAATTCACAGAAAAGAGAACAGCAGAACGAAAGATAAACAGACATACGTATAATGTAGCGGAAAATGAGTAAAAAAACTGTTCTTGCCTTTTCTTCCTCGATCAATTCTTTTGTCAATTTATACATCGCATGTTATAAAACATCCTGCATTATCATAGAAATCTGTCAAACTGGGTAGCTCCTCCATGCCTTAATAATTATATAGCCTGTGGGACGAAGATAGCATAGATATATTAACAGAATTTTGGATAAAGGACTAACTATTGTCTTTCAATATAGTAGCAACAACTTGTCAGATTAAAAGCATTACAAATACCCAAAATCATGTGAAGGCTGAAGATAACTGGTAAACACAATATGAAAAATTCATCATGTAATTTATAGTAAAGTGGACATATATCGTTGGTCAGATTTATCAGCTAAGGTTAAGATATTCTCGGTAAAATAAGAAGACGAATATCCATGAATATTTTGTACAATTGAACATTACAGCTGGATAATTCAGTCTGACCGTATCGACTTTTAAAACATATGAACAAAAGTTGGTTGTACTCAGAATATTAGTTAATATAACATCTATACATGTGAGGTAATTAACAATGTGTGAATGCAATATTTTCTGCTATCAAACTTTTTGATGTAATATACCTAAGTGTAGCACACAACAGATTCGCCTATGAAAACAACATATTCTGCTATCAAAATGACGACCTGAGGCGCAATAACATGCAAGTACAGTCAATATAGCATTAAAAAATGCATTAGTGAAGTCAGCTACCATGTCAGTGTTCCAAAATTAAGCACGTAATAAATAGTACTAATATAGGTCATACAAAGTTGGTATGTACCTCGGTGATACATCGCACAAATGGATGTCCAGCTGCACATACATGGGTACCTGGTGGTTTGGAGAGAATAACATCACGGAAGAGCGGTAGGGTGAAGTTATTGTATTAAAATCGGACTTTACATAGACTGAATACGTCGGCGTGGAAAAATAAGGTTGTCGAGCGTGTAATGAAGCATCATTGCTGTCAGGGAAAAGCAGTAGTGGAATTAACAGCAAGATCAATCAAAGGTAAGTCAATTAATCTGATCGTATGTGCTGCCAAAAAAGAAAAACATGTATTAGATAGTAGTATGTGAGATAATCACAAACAACAGTGTATGTGAAATAGTAGTATATGACATAATGACAGGTATTATAAGAACTATATAAGCAATCTAATTGTGAATGAGAACAATATGCATTAGATAGGAGAGTGACAAAGGCAGTCATGAATGCTATATTTTCTTACTAACTATTGACATATTTGATATAAGCAGAAGAAATTTAAATCGGGCAATATAATTAAACATGAGTTTGTATAATCCATTTTTTGTATGTGTTAAGTATCACTTTCATAAAATAGTTATCAGTTCTTAAATAATTGTTAATATTTTCTGTAAATGCAGAAATTGAAGTTTTAGAAATACATCAAGCTATCAAACTTTTTGGTGATGTAATATGCTTAAGTATATCACACAACAGATTCAGCTATCAAAACAATGCCCGCAAGCACAATAATATGCAAGTACAATCAATATAGCATAAAAAATTGCATTACTGAAGTTAGCTACCATGTCACTGATTAAAAAATAAGCAGAAATAGTAGTAATATAGATCATACAAAGTTGCTATGGACCTCGGTGACGCAGGACAGAAACCAATGTTCAGCTGCGCAAACACGGGCACCTGCAGGTTTGGTGAAAATAACATTAGGGAACAACAATAAGGTGAAGTGATTATATTACAATCGGAGTTTACCTGGACTGATCACGTCAACATCGGAAAAAAAGGTTGTGGATGGTGTAAAGAAGCAGATCTGGAGAGCAGTAGGGTGTAAACATGCAGAACTGGACAACAGTTGATTTTGGAACGATAAGGAAGCCAAAAACGAAACGGGGAGCGGTGGGGTTAGCGGGAAATCACAAATAACTGGTGGTGAAGACGGAATAAAGCAGATGGAGGTAGGTGGTAGGAGAAGATTGAAGAGAATGAAAAATAACTGAATGGAGGAGTAGGTATGAAGGGCAGACGACATTAATTTTTAGAGAAAAAGAAGGAAGAAGAGGGGAAAAACGGAGTGGAAAAGTGGAGGAAAAAATAAAACTGCTGACATAGTTTGACCAGGAAAAAGAGTAGTGGGTTTCGGAAATGTGTTTTTGCAATTACAATTTGATCCCTTCCGACAAACGTTGCACTTACGTTCAATTGCGTTAAGAGCAAAGGACTTTTGACCATTCAAAAAAGCTTCACCATGGAGAGGTATTTGTATTATTAGTGTATATATATATATCGATATTTTCAAAGTAAAGAGGAGTTTATTAAATAAGTTTATTTTACAGAATTAAAAATATAGTGATTGTTTTCAAAATAACGAAAACCAATAAAATTTTCTGAATCGATTTGTAATCAATGAAATGATTTAGATGTTAACAAATGGTTTTATTTTAAAAGGGTCAGAGCTGCTGAAATACTGATCTATACTATTTTTGACGTAATAGTTAAAAAGCCGACTATAAATGGAATATCCCAATTGACTTTTGATGAGTTAATTTGAAGAGACCAGGATGGGAACTGGACCCAAAACCACTTCGAACTGACTTTGCATTTGAAACAAACTTGCAGGGATGCTTATAAAGATGGAGAAATTGAAAACCGTGGATCTTCATGAGCGGAACGACTACCTGTTGAATATCTCTAGGTCTCTCTCGCAGATATTTTGATAGTGATTCTATCGTGTTTTAAACCTTTGGATTGCAAGGACTACTCCTTATTGATCCTTGGGGTGATTCCTAAATAGTATGCAGTAGGAGAGTGCCTTCGGTTCATCATGTTCCTGAATGACTTGTATGGATGAATGTCTGACAAAGTTTTCCCTGAAAATCACATACATTGATTGTTACAAATATACCAAGTTTGGTGGTGGAGAAGGAAACTTCTTTTAGCTTAACACCCGGAGTATGTTTATGATTATCAATTAGTGGTTTGATAGGTCTGACAATGTGGCATTCAAAGATATTGTAATGTTCTTTGAAAATGTAATTGTAACATCAAGCATCGTAACCGGGAAATGACCGAAATTGGGAAGGCAACATGGCTATGTGGGTCGTTCCCATTAGGGTGTACTGTCATCGTATATAGATAAAATTCATTTGTTTCTTCTGTAGCTTCCATGTCGTTCAGGAAAATGGTTGTTGGCTAATCGTGGGTGACAACATATTCGGTACACTCAAGTTGAATGAGTGGTCAGGCATGTGTTGCTGGATTGCAAAATGTTTTAGTTGGATCCCAGTGTTTCCTCATTAGAGAACACTGATCGGGAGGTGGTCCGATACCTTGTCATGTTGGAAATCTAAACTCTAATGTGAGCCATACATTTTTAGACGTATACCAACTACGTTTGAAAGTAAGATGCAAGCTTTCCGGCTATATTCTTATTTATTTTTGAATTGATAAACACTATTATAATACAGCCAGTTTTTGATATAAGAGGTAATTTGGGTATCGTAAGGTAAAAATGCATGCCATGTTTATGTGTGGTTGTGTCTTATGAGAGTTATGTTCTTTCAAAGGATTTTCTAAAGTTAAGCAAGTTGTGTGTGAGTTATGAATTTATCTCTGAAAGTATTCTAGACTAATCCAAGTCGATTTTTCTATGCTTTAAGATGTGCACAGGTCAGACCGAGCATATTTCCAGGTTAGATTTCACTTGGAGTTTCAGAGGAGAAGTTAGAGTCAAGATGTGTACCTGTATTTACTAGTAATAAGCTATTTCTGCTGTGGGAGTTGTATTGATCAAGTTGTACTCTGATGTTGTAATCATATCTATAAGTTTTCTTTTTATGTAAAGAATTTTGATATATTATATTTTATTCGTTTCTTTGTGAGATTCTTGCCTACTCTGATTCTGTGGGATTGTCCTTCCTCTATTCTAATATTTCTTTCTTTCTACTTCTCACCCGCAGTTTTCTTTCTATTAACTGTTAGTGTTTTCGATACTTGGATTTTGGCAAGTAATACAAGATTATGTATTATTGTTGAAATTCGAGCGTTGAATTTCTACTGGTCGTCATACCACTAGTCCGGCTGTGAAATGATAGAATCCTACCCTATTTATTGCCTCGTGTTTTTTATCATATTATCTTGATCGAGTCCACTACGACTTTGGTTTGTATTGCACCTATGCAGTGCCCACTGGCAGCTACTGGTTTACGGTGGACTTTACATTATTATATATAGTACAATGCCTGTAAAAGTGTGTTAAGGAGATGTGGATAATGCATTAATGATATTTTAAATACTACACTTTATTGATAGACATTATTATAATAGCAAATTCCGTTATATGTAAATCCTTAATTGAAGACAATCCCAAACATCCTTTGAGTTACTTGTACCTTTCACCAGAAAATTTCACTTGGCTGATTTGCACAAAAATGCGAGTCTTGACGCAAGTTTTTTGTTTTACTTAGGGCCAACAATTAGAACCAAGAACCGAAAATCCGAACTGATCCAAAAGGACCTGAACCCAAACCAAACCTGAAGGCTCTCGGGTCAGGTCAAGGTGATGAAAAATAAAATTAAGACCCGATCAAACCCAACCCGAAAGACCCACCAAAAAGCATTGAAGTATATGTATTTTTAGTGCTACTTTCCAATCAAATCCAACCCGACCTGAAGCTTGAATTGGGTTAGGTCCATATTTTTGAATGTTTGATTCAGACCCGACAGAAACCGACCCGCCTAGGACTGAGACCCTCTGAGTCAGGTCTGGGTCCATTTGGTCGGGTCTAATTGCCACCCCTAGTTTTGCTTTATGCCTGGGCCAGCTTGAGTACCACAATATTTGAGATTCACCTTTTGGAGCTAAAGACTTACGAAAGGTCCTATATATTTATTGATTTCAATTATTTCCTCTTTCAGTCAGTTTGTTTAGAAATTTTATATATTTGACACTCACTATATTTACCTTTGAAACTTTGATATATTTTACCAGTAGCAACGTGGGTCACTATTGTATTTTTTTTATACCACTACGAGATGTTGTAATTATTCTTTGTCTGATATTTTGTGGTTTGATTCTTATTGAACTCCAACACAATAATAGTACATTGTTTTGAACAATTCGAATTGGACATGTTTTGTAACACCCCGTATTTTCTGTGAACATAAAAGTAATAAAACAAAGTAAACTTAAATTTTAAAAGAAAAATTAAGGGAAACGGGTTATGCCATTGCAGTCATCTCGGAGTTCTTCTTGAGATAGAGTCTGAGTTTGCGTAAATCGGACTCCGTATGAAGAAGTTATGGCCCTAAGAAGTTTTGGGAATTTAAATAAATTAAAACAGCTCAGATTTTAGTTTGAAATTCAAATCACATGCCTGGGCTGGGCGGGAAATTTCTCACCTAGGAGCCAGGTCGACCTAAGGGTCAACCTGGGTCATATAGGTCAACCAGGGGGTCGACCTAGGCGTCGACCTCCCCTCTATTTGTAGATCCGAGGACTAGTTCGTTTTTCTGTATTTGGACACCCATTCTGACCAGATTCATTGATCCCTATGCTATTTAAATGCCCCTAAACCCCACTTTCTCTCCACACCAAACCATTGTAACGCTATGCTGCCCCAATTCTAATTAAAATAAATAAATGGCGTCTCTGCTCTGCTGAAACCTAAGCTAGAGCTAGTGTTTCTTCTTCTTCCAATCTGAATAGGTTAAAAGAGAAAAATTACAACCCTTTTTCTTTTAGAATCCAACCAAGGTGAGTACAGTTATTTTCAGATACGAAATTTGATTATGATCTTGACATGGTTATAAATCTGAATTTGAGATTATGCATATTCTTGTTTATCCAATCTTTTTTCTGTGTAGATCTATCTTATTAATATTATAGTTACTATTCTATATCTCTTCCTTCCTTCTGTTCTATAGCCAGACTACCACTAACCTGAGCCAAATCTCATAAGAGATTGATGCACGAATGCTAAATTTAGGAAAAAAATAGTGAACGATGCATAACTAGACATGACCGATTTATGACTGATTTGAGAAAAGATCATATGTTGTCATTTAAGATCTGGATCTGGGCATACTATATATGATAGTCTGTTATTTGAAAGTTAGGAGAATTATTGTGTATATGACTTAGGTGCAAAGATCTATATTATAATAGGATAACTATTAAATGTGAATACGCCTAAATGGGGATTTTGGATATTTCGAATACACTAAAATCAAAGTCTATAATTTGGCATAATTCGTATTATATATCATGATTTGGGGTTTTTTGAGAATATTCCGTGCTATGTAAATTTAACTAAAATTTGGGGTATATGTTATATTGTGAATTATGACCATAATTTGGGCATGTAAAATTAGGCTTAATTTTATTTTTAAATCTATTAAATTGCCTAATCTGCTGAATCTGTTAAAACTGAATACTGTAAATTTGGGGTATGGAAATCTGTAGGCTCGATCTAAAATTGAGCAAAACAAGTTAATAGAACTTTGAATAATCTGCTGTAACTTGTAAAGAAGTTTAATTTGTTGAATTGGCATAATTAGTCTGATATTGGCATAATCTGTGAATGAATACTTTAGCTAAGGATAAGAATATGAGACACGAGGTTAGACTCTGTTTGCGGTAGAAGCCTGCTCGGACCCAGCCTTCTTAACCAGCAACCGTAAACTATCAGTCTAATGTGAGAGGTCGTAGGCATAACCAAAAGATGATTAGACACGAGGTTAAGTCTGGCTTGCGGCAGAAGTCTGCCCAGAACCGCCCGGCCCATCCAGCGGCCAAAAGCCACCAAACTAATGTGAGAGGTCTATGCACTAGTATTTAATTAATGAAAATCTAGATAAAGATGATGCCTAAAACATGTTGGGTGGATAAGGTTAAATCAACTAGGCGGATGAATCTAACAAACCCGTTTCGCAAATCTGTAGGCCAAATACAAGGTTAGGTGAAACAATCTGTAAGTCTGTTAATCTGTATATCTGATCCGTCAGTCTGAAAACTTGTTAACCTATATGTCTATTCTGAGAACTAGTTAATCTGAACTTTGTACATCTGAATTCTGTAAGAAAGTTAATCTGAAATCTGTTAGTCTGGGGACACAAGGTTAGGAGAGGAATTACTTGTGTCATCTGTTGTGTGGGACCCATGTTTGTCAGTAATCCTTTTCTAGTATCAAAACTATGACCCAGCACTAGGAGGTGTTCGGGGGCATGCTTACTGAACTAAGTGTAAGAGATTCACTCTGATAATGGCGAGGGGTGTTGATGGCGCATTCTAACTGGGTCATGTGCGCGCATGGATCCGACCTGCTCTAAGGATGTAAGACACCGTGACATCTGTAAATAGGTATGTGTCTATAGGTTTCCACTTTAGGGAATGATACACCCTTCTGTGGGGCCGTCATAGGGTATTTATGTATTAGGGAGCCGATTGCTTGGGGTATAATTTAGGGTATACCTAGTTCTGTCTATTTTTGTTGGTATACCTTTTGTCTCTGTTGTGGTGGTAAAGGCCCATTAGTTGAGGTGGTAAAGGCCCATTATTAGCATTCTGTTTCTGTACCTTCTGTCTCTGTTGGGGTGGTAAAGGCCCATTAGTTGGGGTGGTAAAGGCCCATTATTAGTATTCTGTTTCTGTATCTTTTGTCTCCATTGGGGTGGTAAAGGCCCATTTACTAACATTTTGTTTCTGTAGAGATTATTCTGTTTACTTTTCTGTTCCAGTTTAGACATTAGGGTAACACCTAATCCTGTTATACTAAGTATTAGTGCAGAGAAGTAAGATATAGGTAAGAAGCATATCTTGGTCTATATCATTCTGTTTCTTCTATTTAACTTAAGCATACTTACTACTCCTGTTGCTATAATCTCTCATCAAGTTTAATTTACATGTCATGATACTATTATTTGTTTATATGCTGAAAGTTACTGGACTCGCCAGACTTTATGTCTGGCCTCGTTTGTTTTCGCCTCTTTTTCTTTCCGTTCCCCCCGGTGCTCAGGGTGGAAACATAGGAGCTTGATTCATATCCTCTCTGCTTGAAGTTCTTGAATTATTGCTTGTATTTGACTCTACCTTCTTATAGCAATTTATGTTAGGGATTATGGTTTTAAAATTATGCATTTTGAAGGATTTTGGTATAAGACTGATACTTATGTACTTGAGTTTTGTATTTTGATTTTGAAAGATGTAACCAAACTTATTTCTGTTTCTTCTATAATAAAGTTATAAAATTTTCAAGTACTACTTTAAGTATCTTGTAATATTCTATTTTGTTTACTTATAATGCTTCATGGAAGTTAATGCATTCCCTTTGTATGTGACATTAACGGACATGGGGTGTTACACTTGGTATCAGAGCTGAAGGTTACCAGATTTAATAAAAAGTTTTTGAAAACTATTTTCAAAAAGGTTTTAAAAAGGAAGTATTTTCAAAAGTAAAGTCTATTCTGAAAAACATAATCCCCAAAAGCCATACATCTGTTTTTTGATTCTCCGTTTTTGAATCTCTTTTCTTTCATTTCAGCATGTCTGGAGAACAAAACATCCCTTATATCATAGAGAGAGTGAGCACACACGGATGGTTCCGTAGATATTTGGAGGCCACAACACCCGCCGAAGGCCAAGGAAACATTCCTCCCCCAGCTGCAGCCGCTCCTCCCCCTCCCTACGTTGATACTTTTTCGAAGATATGCAAAGACTTTCGAGCAATGGGCGGGAAACCTTTTCACGGGTTAGAGACATTTGTTGAAGCTCGAAATATGCTTAAGAAGGTGGAAGATTTGTTTGGTATCTTCGAGATAGAAGACGGAAGGAAGGTCCAATTAGCTGCTTGGTTAATGAAGGACGAAGCCTCATTTTGGTGGGAGGTCACGAATGGAGAGCGTCCAGTGGAGACGAGAATGGATTTCAGGCATAGGTTCGAGATGAAATTTCTCTTACGAGCAGAAGAGAATTTATACATGGAGAGGTTCTTGGCATTGAAGCAGGGGAATTTATCTGTAAAGGAGTACATTAACAAGTTCAATCAATTGGGGAGATTTGGCTTAGACTTGGTGAACACACCTGAAAAGAAGGCCCTAAGATTCGTTAAAGGTTTGAATGAGCTGCTACACGGGTTGGATATGACCCATATTCCTATGGGGGCTACTTTCGAGAAATTGGTTGACATGGCATTGATGCATGAAGAGGAAGCCAAAAATGAGAAAAAAGAGGAAAAGCTTTATGGACCACAAAACAAGAAAGCATGGCCTAAAAAGGAAACACAAAAGAAGGATGAAAAGTCTGAAGATAAGAAGGAGAAAAGTGCTTTACTTGAGAAAGCTTGACTCATCTGAACAAGGATTGCAGAAAGAGGAAGGGCACTTGCTTCAACTGTGGTGAGATGGGACACTTCACTACGGACTGCCCGAAGAAACGAGGGCAAGGGCAGAGGACAGGACCTGCTTATGAAGGGTAGGTGAATGCTCTCGTGGCTGGTGGATAGGATAGAGATAGGAAAATTTCTATAGAAGGTTTAATTTCCTTATCTAATTATTGAGTTAAAAATCTTTTTGATTCTGGCATTTTGATTTTATAATTGAGACACTGCACTTTAATACTAGTCTTGTTTCTGATCCAGCTATAGTATCAAACCCCTAAAAGGTTTTTGATTCATCTGTTTGTGATAAGTTGGGGGTATCTATGCTGGGCGTTAAGTTGACTATGATGCATACATTCTGGGTTTTGATAATCTGATCTGTACCAGTAGTCTGTAAGTATCTGAATAATTCTGATAAGGATAGGGTTTTTACTTGAAGCGTGAAGTAGATTTCTTGCTTTGACATTGTTTAATTGCAGTAATTCTCTGATTGTCAATCTGATGTTGATTTCGGTCTTCGGGGTTGATACTTAGAGATTTATTCTCTTAACCGATGTCTAATGGGAACGGAACTTTTGTTTTAATTGTACTTGCTTCTATCACTCGGCTGTATCCTATTGATCGAATCTTCGACCTTTTGGTAGTAACTAATGGGTGTAAACATGTTTTTGAGACATGTTATGTTTGATGGTTGCAAGTGGTTGCTAGTGGTTGCTCACGGATGAATGTACGCACACTAGGCACCAGATCGGCTCAAAAAACACACTCATACGGCATATGGATGTGTGTGCATTTTTCAATTTTTGTGATGCAAAATGATTGACTCATCACATGTATGTTGCAATTGGATGAATGGTTATGTACTCATATAGAAATGATGTGTATCAAATAGGATTTCTTGCATACATAATTGGACTCATGGCACTAACATAATTCGCATTGACGAGGTCAACTGAATCAGTAGACCGACTGATCTTTGCATTAGATAAGAGACATATACACACACTTTTGCATATGTTCATACAACATTAGAAATTTTATAAGGACAATGGATGCTTGTGGATGATGGTTGAGTAGATGTGTGATTGGATGGTAGGACACATTCTTCTTAACTCGAAAATTTCGGGGACGAAATCCTTTAAGAAAGGGAGAATGTAACACCCCGTATTTTCTATGAACATAAAAGTAACAAAACAAAGTATACTCAATTTTTAAAAGAAGAATTAAGCGAAAGGGGTTACGCCATTGTGTTCGTCTCGGAATTCTGTTTGAGATAGAGTCTGAGTTTGCGTAAATCAGACTCCATATGAAGAAGTTATGGCTCTCAGAAGTTTCAGGAATTTAAATAAATTAAAATAGCTCAGATTTAAGTTTGAAATTCAAATCACACACCTGGGCTGGACGGGAAATTTCCCGCCTAGGACCCAGGTCGACCAGGGGGTCGACCTGGGTCACATAGGTGGACCAGGGGGTCAACCTGGGGGTCGACCTCCCCCCTATTTCGATATCCGAGGACTGGTTCGTTTTTATATATTTGGACGCCCGTTCTGACCAGATTCGTTGATCCCTATGCTATTTAAACACCCCCAAACCCAACTTTCTCTCCACACCAAACCATTGTAATGCTATGCTGCCTCAATTATAATTAAAATAAATCAATGGTGTAATTACTCTGCTGAAACCTAAGCTAGACCTAGTGCTTTTTCTTCTTCCAATCTGAATAGGATTAAAAGTGAACAACTACAACCCTTTTTCTTTTAAAATCCAACCAAGGTGAGTACATTTATTTTCAGAAATGAAATTTAATTATGATCTTAATATGGTTATAAATCTGAGTTTGAGATTATGCATATTCTTGTTTATCAGATCTGTTTCTCTGTGCAGATCTATCTTATTAATATTATAGTAACTATTCTGTGTCTCTTCCTTCCTTCTGTTCTATAGCCAGGCTACCACGAGCCTGAGCCAAATCTCATAAGAGATTGTTGCACGAACGCTAAATTTGGGGAAAATATTGAATGATGCATAACTAGACATGACTGATTTGTGATTGATTTGAGAAAAGAACATATGTTGTAATTTAAGATCTAGATCTGGGCATACTATATATGATAGTCTGTGATTTGGAAGAAGGAGAATTATTGTGTATATGACTTAGGCACAAAGATCTATATTATAATAGGATAACTATTAAATGTGAATACGCCTAAATGGGGATTTTGGATATTTGGTATGCGCTGAAATCAAAGGCTATAATTTGGTATGCCCAGATTCATCCGCCTTTGATCCGATTTAACATATCAAGTTGTTGTTTTGGTGTTTATGTTCAATTCTATATGTTGCTATGACTATTTGGAATGATTTTTGATTGTTTAGAGAAGATATATTAGCTGAAAACACTGTCAAAAGGCATAAAAACAATCACTGGAAAAAGTTGCAGAAAGTTGTGTGCGGTTTCGGGTCGGATTGGATATTGGGCTCGGATCGGATCGGTGGACTGGGCAAGAGGGTACGAACCGGACCAGAACCCGGCACAAGAGGATGCAAGGGCAAAAAGGAAGGCCATTAAAAACTGAGTGGAGTTGGGGTCGGATTGGAACGGCAGGAAGGCATGGGATCGGATCTACGTGGATCGAACCGAAGCGAGAGGGGTAGAGAACCAAACTGGAGTGCCACGAAAGCAGGAGTACCGAACCGATGCAAACGTAGGGGATCCGAACCGAACCGCACCCAGGAGCATACAATGAAGTATGGCACCCAAACCGAACCAAATGAAGGAGTTGGGCCAAACCACGATGGAGGACCCGAACCGAACCGAATGGAAAATCTGAAGATGATGTATAGCCAAACCGAACCAGACTTAAGCTACTTCTACTCGACGACTCTTTTGAAGACCAACTGCAATTCCACCAAAACCCGCGATGCAAAGGAAGTCCAAATAGAAGGTAGAACTCAGGATCCAGTTGGGAACCAAAGAGTTAACTTCGTGATTTGACTTTGCTGCGGGACGTGTGCTAAGGGGTTATCGACATCTATAGCTTTGATTCACCACCAAGACGGATGTTAGTCTACGTATCAGTGCAGTGGGGTAGTTACTACTACATGGGGGCAGGGTGATCGTAGCAAGGCTATGAGCCAGTGCAGTGGAGTTGTTATGACTTCATGGGGCAGAGTGGACATAGAAAAGACTAGTGGCGGTGGATCAGTGCAGTGGTGTCATCATGACTCCAAGGGCAGAGTGATCATAACAAGGAATATGGTGATCAAAGTGGTGGATGTCGTATGATTTACGCACTGAGTGAGAGGTGTGAGGATGGTTAATATATTTGGTTGTTTTCTTTCACTATGACATATGGCACCTTAGAGTGTTGAGCGGTCTGTTGTGCTAACTCTTTGGTTGTAGGTCCAGGTATGGTCTAGTATACATGTTATTGTTCTGTTTTGATGCTTATCACTCATACCAGACATTTGTCTGACCTAGAGTTTATGTCTCTTCTTATTACTCTGGGTGCTCATAAACGGGCAGACTAGAGACAGATTAGGTGGTATGCACTGGTAACTGTACTGGAGACAAGCATGGGGCTCCTATGTATGATATATATATATATATATATATATAATCTCTGTGTGTCGCTGCTGGTCACTACTTTGGGCATTATTAGTGTACCTTTCCTTTCTTTTGCTTGAGAGACAGTTTTAAAGTTGTAATAATGATGATGTGGAACATAAGCCGTATTTAGATTTTCCGCTGCTATGATGTTTAGTTTCAGCTTATGCACTGTCTCACCTGTTTTATGTCAAGTATGTTATTATTATATTTTATTCCTTGCGCTATGAGACATTCTACAAGTACTTTGTTAATTCACCAGTAAGTCCTTTTCTTTCCCTTTCTTTGGTGACCATCCTGTGCCGGTTGGACATCGGCACAGCGCATTTTCATTGGAAATGTCGGCCGGTGCGGGGAGGGCCATCACACTTGGTATCAGAGCTATAGGTTGCGTAGTTAACCTAGTAAAAGTCACCAGGGAGAGATAATACGTATATGAGAGCGCGTAATTGTAATTATTTTGGTTTTCAAAAGCTATATAAATATATGTATACTATTAGTATAGCTAAGGATGAAGTCGCACTGCATTGACACCACAAAGAGGATGGTTAATCGTTTCTCTTTATAGATTGAATGATGAGCCGATATACGAAGGGTACTGGTAGAGGAGCTAATAATGGGAATGCTCCTGATATGAGGACTATGTTTACTGACTTCATGAGAGAGATGCTTAGAGATGTTCAGAGAGCAGTCCCTAATGCTGCAAATGGTGGTGGTGGTGCAGCGGTGCAGGCGCCTAGGGCCGATTTCGCCAAGCTTTGCAAGGATTACACTAGTCTTGGTGGAAAGCCGTTGCACGGAACGGAGTCGACTACAGATGTTCAAGATTGGTTGGATAGCTGTGAGCGTATCTTCGAAGACTTGGATATCGAGGATGCGATGAAGAGAAAGCTAGCGTCCCGTCAGTTGCAAGGGCCGGCAATGAATTAGTGGAATGCTATGAAGGCAGCTACTCCCGAGGATCATGTTACATGGGATCAGTTTAAGACCCGCTTTAGTGATAAGTTTATCCCGGCCGCTCAGAAATCAGAGTTGTTTAGGAAATTTCTAGAGCTTAAGCAGAATGGTAGAGCTATCTCAGAGTATATCGCTGAGTTTGATACCCTATCGAAATATGGATTATCTCTTATTGATACTCCCGAGAAGAAAAATGAGAAGTTCATAACAGGCTTGGATCAATACTTGGGGGAAAGGCTTATTAACCACATCGATGAGACGTTTGAATCAATTGTGGGAAAAACTTTAAGATCAGAGAGTCTATACCCCAAGTCAAAGACTGAGGCTGCATCTGCAGAGGAACCAAAGCCGCAAGCAAGCGGTGGAGGCAACAATGGTTCTTAGAATAAGAGGAAGCAGAATCAGACCAAGGATGGCCAGAAGAAGAAAATAAGAAAGATGTTGAGTGCTTCAGCTGTGGTAAGAAGGGCCACTATGCCAAAGAATGTCGAGCCAAGCCAGCGGATAGGAAGTGCTTCAACTGTGGCCAAGTGGGACATCACAAGGACAAGTGTCCATGACCCCCTAAGGAAAAGCAGATTGTGAAAGCATATGCTCTTAATGCTGTTCCTTCTTCGTAGAATGCCCCAACTGCGACGGAGAAAGGAAAGAATGTTATTATTCAAGGTATGCTTTCTATTTATGATGTTCCTGTTCAAGTGTTGTGTGATAACGGAGCTTCCAGTCCCTTCATATCTAATGACCTGGTAGATAGGTTGGGATTGGAGCCCGAGATTGCCGATAGACCTTTAGTAGTGACGAACCCAATTGGTGGTTCGACTAGCCTTAGCATGATTTGTCGTAATGTGGTCTTATCGAGTCATGGATGCATGTTTGTTTGTGATTGCTTTGTTTTGGGCTTTATTGGGTTGGGCATTATTTTTGGAGTCGATTGGCTGCAAAGATATGGGGTGGTGGTAGATTGTGAGGGCTTTTAGGTGACAGTTAGAGCGGATGATGGGCGGAGGATAGTGTTTGGTGGTTTACCTAATGATGGGGTAATGGCAAGTTTTCTAAATTCCCTCGACATCCCGCAAGATGAGTTGTTAGATGTGCCCGTGGCTGGCTAGTATCCGGACGTCTTTGAGGAAGTGACCGGATTTTCACCACACTGAGAGATTGAGTTCCGTACTGATTTGGTGAAAGATGCCAGACCTATAATGATGCCACTTCATTGTATGGCGCCAAGGGAGCTGCGAGAGCTGGGAGTGCAAGTAAGCGATCTTTTGAAGAAGGGATTTATCAGAAGAAGTGTTTCTGAGTGGGGAGCACCAGTTGTGTTTGCTACCAAGGAAGATGGCTCCCTTCGATTGTGTGTGGACTACAGCGAATTGAATAAGGTGACGAGGAAGAATAAGTATCCTCTACCACGGATAGATGATTCGTTTGTTCTGTTAAGTGGCACGAGAGTATTCTCCCAGTTGGATCTCGCGAAAGGTTTTCATCAGCTTTGAGTGGAAGCTGAGAGTATAGCTAAAATGGCATTTCGGACTCCGTCTGGATTCTATGAGTGGTTGGTTATGCCATTCGGGTTGACCAATGCACTAGCATATTTTGTGGATCTTATGAATAGGGTATTCATGGATCAGTTGAATAAGTTTGTTCTTGTGTTCGTGGACAATATCCTTGTTTATTCGAGGATAGAGGAAGAACACAAGGAACACTTGAGGATAGTGATGGAGGTGTTAAGAAAACACCAGTTGAAAGCAAAGTTTTCTAAGTGTTACTTCTGGAGGAGGGAAGTGAGATTCTTGGGCCATGTTGTTTCAGAGAATGGTATTGCCGTGGATCCTGCGAAGGTGGCTACGGTATAAGATTGGTCTACGCCCAAGAATGCAATGGATTTAAGAAGTTTCTTGGGATTAGCTGGATATTTTATCGTATGTTTATCCAAGATTTCTCCAAGATAGCAGCACCGTTGACTAAGAAAAATCAAGCTTTCGTCTGGGACGAAAAGTGCGAGAATGCATTTAAGAGTCTAAAGGAAAAGTTGACATGTGCACCAGTGTTAGTCATTCCTAAGGGGAATGAAGAGATGACGGGTGGTACCGGACTAGGTGTTGTACTGATGCAAGGAGGTAGGGTTGTAGCTTGTGCAAGTCGGCAATTGAAACCGCACGAGAGAAGATACCCTACCCATGATTTGGAATTAGCAGCGATCGTATTCGTATTGAAGACGTGGAGATATTATCTCTTGGGAGAAAGATTCAAGTTGTTTACCAATCATAAATCGTTCAAGTATCTCTTCTCTCAGAAGGATTTAAATCTCTGACAGCAAAGATGGTTAGAATTCTTGGATTCCTATGATTTCAATATCGCATATACGCCAGGAAAGGGAAATGCGGTAGCTGATGCATTGAGTAGAAGACATGGCAGTTTAGGGTCTATGTTTCTAGAATGGAAGCAACTGGAGTAAATAGCTCGGTATGATTTCAGACCAAAGTGCGAATTGGATCCAGAAATTTTAGCAAGTTTGACGATCAGACCCACTTTGATTGAGCGGATTGGTTCCAGTCAGAGGGACGATCCTAACCTATTGGAAATCATCTCAAAGTTAGAGATGGAAATCGACGAAGAGATGAGCAAATATGGGCTTGATCCAAATGGATGGCTTAGAAAGAATGGAAGACTAGTTGTACCCAATGCCAATGGATTGAGAGATGAAGTGCTTAGAGAATGTCATCACTCAAAACTGACTATACACCCCAGTGGTAACAAGATGTATCGAGACATGAAGTAGACCTACTACTGGGAAGGGATGAAAAGAGACATTGGGAAGTTTATATCCAAATGCATGAATTGCCAACTAGTTAAAGTTGAGAAAAAGAAGCCTAGTGGTTTGTTGCAACCATTAGATATTCCAGAATGGAAATGGGAACAAGTCTCAATGGATTTCATTAATGGGTAATCAAGGACTAGATCAGGCCATGATTGCATTAGGGTGATTGTGGATCGATTGACCAAGAGTGCAAGATTTATACCCATCAAGTAGAATAGAACGACAGCTAAGTTAGCTGAACTATATGTGAAGTGGGTAGTGAGATTTCATGGAATACCCAAAGGCATTGTGAGTGACCGAGACTCGTTGTTCACTAGTGGATTTTGGAAGAGATTACAAGAGGCGTTAGGATCAGAATTACATCTCAGTACCGTGTATCATCCTCAAACCGATGGTCAGACAGAGAGGGTGAATCGAGTGTTAGAAGATCTCTTGAGAGCTTGCATATTGGACTTTGGTGGATCAAGGGATAACCATTTGCATCTAGTAGATTTTGCATATAATAACAGTTACCAATCCAGTATTGGCATGGCTCCATTTGAAGCTTTGTATGAAAGACAGTGTAACTCACCATCATGTTGGTTGGAAACTGGTGAGAAGTTTTTGCTTGGACCAGACGTGATGAGAGAAACTTCAGCTAAGATTAAGGTTATCCAACAGCGAATGAAGGCTGCCCAAGATAGGCAGAGGAGTTATGCCAATAAGAGGATAAGAGAATTAAAGTTCCCCATTGGCGACTTGGTGTTTTTCAAGATTTCCCCGTTGAAGAGCGTGATATGATTTGGTAGGAGAGGCAAGTTGACACCAAGATTTGTTGGTCCTTTCCCAGTTCTTGAGAAAATTGGGAATTTGACAAATAAATTTGAATTACCAGAGAAGATGGCAGGAGTTCATAACGTATTTCATGTTTCCCAATTAATGAAATTCGTGCACGGCCCCGATGTGACTATTTCACATGATCAGTTGGACGATATCAAGGTTGGACCCGAGGCAGTTGGGAACCGCAAACCTATGCGTATTGTTGGGAACAATACGAAGCAACTTCGAAGGAAGGCGGTGAAATTAGTCAAAGTTCAGTGGGGCGAGAATGAGAATGACTGTACTTGTGAGACAGAGGAGAGCATTAGGAAGACATATCCAGCACTTTTGCTCGGTAAGATTTCCATTTCGATTTAGTCTTTCTGCATGCTAGGATAGGTTTGTTTTGTTTGTTTTGCATGTTTGATTGTTGTATGTGGCTGGTACGCATGCGGGATCCTTTGTATGTTTTGGGTAAAGGAATTTCGGGGATGAAATTTTTTAAAGGGGGAGGGGATGTAACGACCCACATTCTACACATCAAAGGATCATAGAATATTTATTTCTTTCACATGCAAAGTCATATGGTCATGTAACTTTGGGAGATGACTATTGGGGTCATTTCCCATGTTCATGATTTTTGCCGATTTTTAAATGACTGTTTTGCCCCTAGCTGATCTTGTTTCGGCCATAACTTTTGACTGGGAAGGAGTTTTGACCTGAAACCACTTCCCTTAGATCCGGATGATGGTCTACCTTTCGTAGAGTGGTCACATTAGCCAAACGGACTCATCGTTTGGGAGATATGGATGAAACAAGTTTCAGATGGTGAAAAACAGCTTAACTGGGCCTAATTTGGGTGATTAGTGAGTGGGCCCATAACCCATTTCAGGATTAGGGTTATGGGAAGGCTCATGATGTTAGGAAATTCAGTTTCTATCATTCTCCAGCCGCCACTTTTTGTTCCTTGATGTTTAGCCATGGCCTCCACTTTCTAAAACAACCTAAATCACCTCCTAATCGCTAATTAAGCCAAACTACATCAAATCAAAGAGGATTAGCATAAGAATCGAGGTAGAACTGCTGTATAGCCTTGGGAATAGCGCCAAATAGAGAATCATTCCAGATTTGATATTTTATTTGTGGCAAAGGTGAGTGATTTGCATAATTCCTCACTAATTATGGTTAATTAAGGGTAATTAGTGTTAATTAGCGATTTAAACATAATTAAATTCTGGAAAAATATTGATAAATTTCGAAATATTGTTTTAGGTCTCCGTTAGAAAATTTGGTTAATTTGATTAAGTTTTACTAATCCTATCATTAGCTTGCTTAAACATGCTTAAGGGAAAATATGGGGTTTTGGCTATGTTTGATCCGAACCTATCAAGTTGTTGTTTTGGTGTTTGTGGTCAATTCTATATGTTGCTATGACTGTTTGGAATGATTTCTGATTGTTTAGAGAAGATAGATTAGCCGAAAACGCCATCAAAAGGCGTAAAAATAGTCAATTGAAAAAGTTGCAGAAAGTTGTGCAGGGTTTCGGGTCGAATCATATATGCGGCTCGGATCGGATCGGTGGACTGGGAAAGAGGGTACGAACTGGACCAGAACCTGGCACAAGAGGACGCAAGGGCAAAAAGGAAGGCCATTAAAAACTGAGTGGAGTTGGGGTTGGATCGGAACAGCAGGAAGGCATGGGATCGGATCTACGTGGACCGAACCGAAGTGAGAGGGGTAGAGAACCGAACCGGAGTGCCACGAAAGCAGGAGTACCGAAACAATGCAAATGTAGGGGATCCGAACCGAACCACACCCAGGAGGATACCATGAAGCATGGCACCCGAACCGAACCGAATGAAGGAGATGAACCAAATCACGATGGAGGATCCGAACCAAACCGAACGGAAAATCTGAAGACGATGAATAGCCAAACCGAACCAAACATAAGCTACATCTACTCGATGACTCTTTTGAAGACCAACTCCAATTCGACCAAAACCTGAGATGCAAAGGAAGTCCAAATAGGAGGTAGAAATCAGGACCCAGTTGGGAACCAATGAGTTAACTTCGTGATTGGACTTTGCTGCGGGACCGTTGCTAAGGGGTTATCGACGTCGATAGCTTTGGTTCACCACCAAGACGGATGTTAGGCTACGTATCAGTGCAGTGGGGTAGTTACTACTCTATGGGGCAGAGTAATCGTAGCAAGGCTATGAGCCGGTGCAGTGGAGTTGTTATGACTTCATGGGTCAGAGTGGACAAAGCAAAGACTAGTGGCTATGGATCAGTGCAGTGGTGTCATCATGACTCCATGGGGCAGAGAGATCATAGCAAGGAATAGTGTGATCAAAGTGGTGGATGTCGTATGCTTTATGCATTGAGTGAGATGTGTGAGGATGGTTGCTATGTTTGGTTGTTTGCTTTCACTATGACATACACACCGCCACCCCCGTATTATTTATACCGTATGTTAGTGGCACCTTAGAGTGTTGAGCGGTATGTTGTGCTAACTCTTTGGTTGTAGGTCCAGGTTCAGGTATGGTTTAGTATACCTATTATTGTTCTGTTTTGATGCTTATCGCTCATACCAGACTTTTGTATGACCCAGAGTTTTAAGTCTCTTCTTATTACTCTGGGTGCTCTTAAACGGGCAGACTAGAGACAGGTTAGGTGGTATGCACGGGTAGCTATACCGGAGACGAGCAGGAGGCTCCTACATATGATATATATATATATATATATTCTCCCTGTGTCACTGCTGGTCACTACTTTGGGCATTAGTAGTGTACCTTTCCTTTCTTTTGCTTTAGAGACAGTTTTAAAGTTGAAATAATGATGATGTGGAACATAAGCTGTATTTGGATTTTCCACTGCCATGATATTTAGTTTCAACTTATGCACCGTCTCACTTGTTTTATAACAGGTATGTTATTATTATATTTTATTCCTTGCGCTGTCAGAAATTGTACAGGTTCTTTGTTAGTTCACCAGTAAGTCCTTTTCTTTCCCTTTCTTTGGCGACCATCCCATGTCGGTTGGACATCGGCACAGCGCATTTTCGTGGGAAATGTCGGCTAGTGCGGGGCGGGTCATCACAATTTGTAAGTCTGTTAATCTATATATCTGATCCATTAGTCTAAAAACTTGTTAACCTGTATGTCTGATCTGAGAACTAGTTAATATGAACTTTGTACATTTGAAATCTGTAAGCAAGTAAATCTAAAATCTGTTATTCTGGGGACACAAGGTTAGGAGGGGAAATTACTAGTTTCATCTGTTGTGTAAGACAAATATTTGTCAGTAAAACTTTTCTGGTATCAAAACTATGACCAAACACTAGGAGGGATCCGAGGCATGCTTACTGAACTAATTGTAAGAGGTTCACTCTGATAATGGCGAGGGGAGTTGATGGCGCATTCCAACCGGGTCATATGCGTGCATGGATTCGGTCTGCTCTAAGGATGTAAGACACCGTGACATCTGTAAATAGGTCTGTGTGTATAGGTTGCCACTTTAGGGAATGATACACCCTTCTGTGAGGTCGGCACAGGGTATTTATGTATTAGGGAGCCGATTGCTTGGGGTAGAATTTAGGGTACACCTAGTTTTGTCTGTTTCTGTTGGTATACCTTCTGTCTCTATTGGCGTGGTAAAGGCCCAATATTAGCATTCTATTTCTACCTTCTGTCTCTATTGGGGTGGTAAAGGTCCATTAGTTTGGGTGGTAAAGGACCATTATTAGTATTTTGTATTTGTACCTTCTATCTCTGTTGGGGTGGCAAAGGGCCTTTTACTAACATTCTGTTTCTGTAGAGATTATTTTGTTTCCATTTCAGTTTCGGTTAGACATTAGGGTAACACCTAATCCTGTTATACTAAGTATTAGTGTAGAGAAGTAAGATATAGGTAAGAAGCATATCTTGGTCTATATCATTCTGTTTCTTCTGTTTAACTTAAGCATACCTGCTACTCCTGGCTGTAATCTCTCATCCAGTTTTATTTACATGTCATGATACTACTATCTGTTTATATGCTGAAAGTTACTGGACTCGCCAGACTTTATGTCTGACCTCGTTTGTTTTCGCCTCTTTTTCTTTCCTTCCCCCCTAAGTGCTCAGGGTGGAAACATAGGAGCTTGATTCATATCCTCTCTGCTTAAAGTGCTTGAAGTATTGCTTGGCTTTGACTCTACTTTTTTGTGCCAGTTTATTTTGGGGATTATGGTTTTAAAATAATGCATTCTGAAGGATTTTGGTATAAGACTGATACTTGTGTACTTGGGTTTTGGTATTGTGATTTGAAAGGATGTAACCAAATTTATTTCTGTTTCTACTATAATAAAGTTATAAATTTTTCAAGTACTACTTTATGTATCTGTCTTGTAATATTCTGTTCTGTTTAGTTATAATGCTTCATGGAAGTTAATGCATTCCCTTTGTGAGTGACAAAAACGGACATGGGTTGTTACATGTGCGGTTTTACTATTGATTTGAATTACTTGAAATGGTGGATTGTTACATCGGTAATGAAAAAAGTTAATCTTTTGTCTAGATATTAATAAATAAAAAGTTGATAAACTTAAATAAATAGATAACATCCAAGAAATGTCATTTTAAGAATTGTATTAAGGTCTTTGTCTAATTAAAGTATATTTAAAGGAACAAATTGTAATATCATAATTATAACATATGAAAAGATAAATTACATCTCATTTTTGTTGCACCTCTATATCCCTCGATGTCAAGTACATATTATAAATTAAATAACATACTTTCTCCTATATATCACCTCATTAAATTATCTAACTCGAAACGTGTGATTCAAACTACATGTATTTTGGATGTAGGAAGAATAAAGTATCAGCTCTTGCCCTTGCAACATAGAAAAAGATTAAGCATTTTTTTTGTTTTTAGAAACTTGACTTTATTCCACCTTATTGTACCAAACACTCTAAAGAAATCATTTTTAATCTCTAGAAATATATCTGAACCTTAACGATATTTTTATCAACTATTAAAGTGATAAATATACTTAAATTACATTCTCTTTATTCTTCAACTTGTAAAGATTTTGATCATATCAAATTGTTGTTCACCTTTGCAATTTGACCTTTACTTAATAATCATCTTACGAATCAAACAAATAAATGGTTTCGTATGAATTAAAAAGCAAAGTATAAGGTTTTATCAAAATACCTTTGACTTAAACTAACATGAAGTAATAATGGGAATTGTTAAAGGGACTCCATATTTGGTTAATGGGACAATTTTAGCGGGACTACCCTTGACTCGTCACCTGCAACACGTGTTCTTTTACACCATATCGTTCTTTATTTTTTTATTCGATCAAAACAGACCGCACAATCCTTAAAATAAAAAAATTCGAAAATCAAAACCCTAGTTCGTCACCGTTTGAATGAATTGGATCCCAATCTAATGGCGCAAATGTTGAAAATGTTTGTTCAATATGTTTTTTTGTTTTTGAAATCTAAGATTTTGTCGAAGAAGATGAATATGGTGAATGGTTGCCGTGAGTATTGATGAGAAAACGATGAGTAATTGTACTCATTAATTATGGTTTCGTTTTTAAGGTTTACATTAAGGAGAATTATAGGGTTAATATTGGAATTATTGTTTATATGTTTAGGAGGAGGCTAATTTATTTTGAACCTTCCTTAACAATTGAACAAAAAATAAAAAAGTAACCCTTTAAACAAAAGTGGAGTCCCTTTTACAATGCCATTTATAATTGGTGAATCTAGACTGTGAATTAGAGTGTATGTTGATTGGTTGAGCCTATAAAGTTTAGCACATACATTGAACTAGTGAGTAACCCGTGCGCTACACGCTATAGTATCATTAAAAATAGTATTTTATTTTAATTTTAAAGTGCTAACTTTGATATATGATGCATGATAAATTTTGATGTGAAATATATGAACTATTAATTAAATTTATTGTTATTTTTTATGCGTAATTTATATTTTATAGCTTACACAAACAATATATAGATGTGAGATTTAGGATTTTTTATCATTTTTGTTAATATATATATACATACATACATGTTGAAATTGTTGTATGTTAGTAATTTATTTGATGAATTAGCAAATATTATTTAGAAAGCTTTTTTAAATAAGTTAAGCGTAAAATTACAAAGTTAGTTTAATATTATATAACATAGTATGAAGAAATAAAAAGAAATTTATAAATTTTTTGTGGAGTCAATGATGTTCAAAAAGAATTTTATGATATAATGTATGGAATATTTTGATATAAATGAATTATAACTAATTTACAAATTAACTTTGTCATTATTGTTGATATACATAGTTCATATTATGTGATTTATGCCTCTTTATAGTTGCATGGAAAACTCCTTTTTAATAATGTGAATAAACATGGTAAAATCTGTGTATATTTTTAAAAGTTATTAGAAAAATGGGCTAAATAATCTTTAAGATTATTTAAATAATTAGAATATGAGATTTCATAAGCAGTTTAAACATATGGATTGAAATATAAAATACCGCGAAAGAATCGAGAAGTATCAGCAAATAGATGTAGAAATGTTAAAATGCATGTATTTAAAGCAAAAATTATTCTCTTTAATTTATAGTAAATTTATTGAGATAAGTGTATAATACATTTTTTATTGTTTATATATTATTTAATCGTGGGACTTATTTAACTTTATATTTGAAGGAAAAGCTAATTTTACCATTTCTGTTGATATGAATGGTGTATATTCCAAAACATCACACTTGGCATTAATTAGATTTAAAAAATAATAATTTGGTTAATACATCGACATGGTAGCTAAGATAGACCTCGAGCTCCCGACCTCTTTCCAGGCAGAAGCATGCCTTTCTACCGTGCCACACTATGTTGGCTTTGCGTTAATTAGATGAATTGACAACACAATTTGTTGACTGAATTCATTTGTTGAATTTAAAATCACATAATTAATTTAAACATTACAATGTTAAGTAATATAGTGCAGTGTCTTGTAAAAAACTAAATAAACATTAAACTGTAGGCATTTGACATTAATATTACAATGCAATACACGATAAATGTATTGATGTAAATGAGTTCAACTTGGAACTTGTGACGGTTATTCATGTGTATCATTTGTGTTATATGATTGATGTATTTATATATTCGTTTTTTTCATTTTTATTAACAATAATATTGTTAAATTTGATGCGATTTATTAGGTGGATCAATAAATAGTAGTTTGCTAAAGTTATTTAATTTTTTTAATATTATGTAGTTAATTGTAAAATAGTATACTAATTGTAAAATATTAGAAAAAAATTGGGAGAGATTTAAATGATTATAGAAAATTTAAAATGTAAGCATTTGAAGGAAAAAATAATAATTTTGTCATCTTTAGTATATAAAAGAAATATTAACTGATTAAATTTATTTAAATAACTTAAAATTTGGGTTTTATAATTAATTTAAATATGTGGACTTAAATATAATGTTAAGAGCTAATTATTAATAAATAATTGTGTAAAATTTGAAATGTCCATATCAAAATGTAAAACGACAATAGAGATAAAATAATATAAAATAAATAGTCAATAAGCATAAAATGATAAATTAATTTAAAAATAAAATATGCAGAGAGAATTAAGGTGAAGAGAGAAAACTCCAAGAATTAAGGAGAGAGAAAACTCTAAGAATTTAATTAGATTATATCTAATAGCTTTCTAAGACAATATAAACATAATCTCATGTTGAATCGTTGATACTCCATAAAAAATAAAGAAAATAAATTTGTTCATTGAACAATAAGAAATTGCAATAGAGATCTCAATGAGATTTCCTATTGATGTTAACTATGTGACATTGATTTGTATTAAAGTCCAATATTCAAAATAGGAAGCGACTTAACGTGTGCATGGATGTTTAAAAGGAAGATGTTTATATTAATATCTTCCATATTCCACTCTGAAGATTTGAAAGAAAAGTGCAATGTCCATTTTATATCTGAGACGACCCCAAACCCCGTACTGACGGCGGCAAGGGTAATCCTTGGAATATAACACAGAAACAGATAATAGCAGAACATAAATAAATAAATACACCAGATAATGAACAATAGAATATAATGGATAAACGTAATCATCAGAGTTACACAGTATACAGGATCATACTTAGTACAAATACAGTTCAGCTATACATAAATGTCTACAGTGGAAACAAACATAATATGTACAATAGGAGCTGAACAACATAAAAAGAGATAAATAATAGAATCCATCTTCAGCTCCAGCTATCCAGAAAGAGCCAGCTAAACCTGAATACAAGGCTGTCCGTGTAGAAAAAAGGGCACCCGAGTTTGCAAGTGAAACAAACTATGAGTCAGTCATGGAACTGGTATGAGAAATCTACTCCCTATGGAGCGGTCCACATGAAGTGGATTATACTGCCTGAACATTGCGTCCCTCCGCCCTTTGGGGCGTAAATGAGCCAACAAATGACTCCATCGGTCCCGGATCGACAGATATAACCGAGGCGCCTCGCAACAATAACAACCACATAAGTCAAACTCATCAGGGCGTGTAAAACCACTGATGCCACTTCTAGCTAGAAAGAAAACGCACGCCCCCCCTGAGGTCCTCTCCCATTTCTGGTTCATACCGGGGTGCTTTGATCATCACCACAATATAACAACCCTGAATTTTGGGGTAAATTTAAAAATTTATTTTAAGTAATTTTAATGAGTTTTGATATTTAAAATACTCAATTTTAAATAATAATGATCACAAATTTGATTTAAATCGAAGTTCGAATGAATAATTTTAATTATAAAAAGAGTGAGAAATAGCGCGGTAGTTTGAAAAGTCAAACTTAAACTTTGACCGATCGTACAGGATGCAAAATTTAGCGGATTTTAGGAAAACCAAAAATATTAGAATCTATTTAAAAATATCTTTCCAACGAATCCGAAAAATTGAAATTTCATAGCGGAAATCGAAAGTTATGGCCAATTCAATTTTTAGAAAGGTCGCTGTAGAATTTATATATATATTATATATGGCCCGAAAGGCTACTTTTCACATATGATGGAATTTCGACTCGAAACCACTTCCACTGAGTTCGGAATGATGTTTCTGCATTGAAAAACAGTAAACACTTATATATTTCGAGTTTCAGAAATTATTTGTTTAAAAATGTATTTTTAATATTAAATATATTGGCCTTAAAAATAGTCATTTCTCAAACGACCTCTGTTTTCGACGAAACCACTTTTGTTGGAACCAGAACGTAAAATTATGGCTAGGTTTCAATTTTCAGAATTTTTCGAATTAATATGTGAGCGTGGGAAAAGAAAATGTGTTTTGACTATTTGAGTTAAATTTAAACGCCTTAAAAATGGCCATTTTTCAAACAGTCTCAGAATTTGACGAAAATAATTTTGTTGGGTTCGTATCGTCAAAACATAGCCAAAAATAATTTTTCCGGATTTTTCTGACTTCGTATGTGACCCCAGTAAAATTAGAAAGTACGTTCGTATTAAAAATAAAAGAATTAATTTGAAAATAAAAGAAACATGCTTTTAACTTCAGAATTGGACTTCGGCAATAGCGCTATTGCGTTCAGAAGGTGTCAAAACCTAAAGAATGATAGTAAGAAGGCCAAATTCCGAGTTAGTGGCCAAACGGACCTTTATTGGGCTAACTAATTATTTAATACTATTATTTTATTATAAAAACACTATTCATTCATCTTCCCCCATCGTGTTCAGCCGAACGCATAGCCGCCTTCCCCTTGCCACCTTCTCTCCTCCCTATCTCCTAATCCACTCGCTTTTAGACTCGGCCGTAGTTAAACTTTTTGTAGCTCTCCTCAATCTCTTCGATTATAGACAAGTTTCACATCAAACCGTTGCCCGTAGCTCTCGAATCACCTCCCCAAACCTGCAGCCTTTAAGCCGCCGCCGCCCCCTATACATGCCGCCGCACCCCCCTAGGTTCCCGGCGTGGATGCGCCTCTCGTAGCTCTCCAATCTCCCGCAAACCATTCGCAAAACCATCGACTACAACTCGCGAAATTTGGATTCAAAGTTTTGAACATTTCTGAAAATTTAAGGTATGAATATTTCAGATTTTGCGACGCTTTTAAGCGTTACAGCGACAGTTGTTAAAAGTCAGTTCTGATGTATTTGTATGAACTTCGAATTGAAATCTTTCAGATCCGTAACTGCCGTGACTTTGAACACGAGATCTGATTGAGTCCGAACCTTCCTTTCAAATCCGAGCTAGGTGAGAATTTATTTTTAATATAATTTAATTAATTTAATTATTATTATTGTTGTGTTATGAGTATCTGAAAATCAAACAACTAGATTTGCGATGAAATGTTACCATGGGATGGATTCAAATTTTTGTGATGCTAGGATTGTAGATCCATTATTTTTATTCATAGATCTGTTAATTAAAAACATAGATCGGCAGGAAAAATTAGATTTTTCCTCGTTTAAATTTGTTGAAGTATGCTTATGGTTTTGAATCATGTATAAATCTATCATCATATACGTCGTTATGCAATTCACATTATTTTAACGTGAATTAAAGTAGGAATTTACATCGTTGTGAAATTTACATCGTTATGCAACTTACATTATTTTATTGTGAATTAAAGTAGGAATTCATATCGTTATAAAATTTACATTTTTGTGGTGTCAATATTAAAGTAGAATTTGACATATGTTAAAATTTACATTTTTATATGTAAATTATGAAGTGAATTTATGTCGTATGTTGAAAATTACATTTTTCTTTGTAATTAACATATGAATTTCATCGTATGATAAAATTTACATTTTTATATGTAAATTATATAGGAATGTTCACCGTATTGTAAAAATTACATTTTTCTTTGTAATTAACATATGAATTCCATCGCATGTTAAAATTTTCATTTTTATATGTAAATTATATAGGAAATTATACTGTAGATCAAAAATTACACTTTTCTTTGTAATTAACATATGAATTCCATCGCATGTTAAAATTTACATTTTTATATGTAAATTATATAGGAAATTATACTATAGATCAAAAATTATATTTTTCTTTATAATTAACATATGAATTCCATCGCATGTTAAAATTTACATTTTTATATGTAAATTATATAGGAAATTATACTGTAGATCAAAAATTACATTTTTCTTTGTAATTAACAGATGAATTCCATCGCATGTTAAAATTTACATTTTTATATGTAAATTATATAGGAAATTATACTGTAGATCAAAAATTACATTTTTCTTTGTAATTAACATATGAATTCCATCGCATGTTAAAATTTACATTTTTATATGTAAATTATATAGGAAATTATACTGTAGATCAAAAATTACTTTTTTCTTTGTAATTAACATATGAATTCCATCGCATGTTAAAATTTACATTTTTATATGTAAATTATATAGGAAATTATACTGTAGATCAAAAATTACATTTTTCTTTGTAATTAACATTTGAATTCCATCGCATGTTAAAATTTACATTTTTATATGTAAATTATATAGGAAATTATACTATAGATCAAAAATTACATTTTTCTTTGTAATTAACATATGAATTCCATCGCATGTTAAAATTTACATTTTTATATGTAAATTATATAGGAAATTATACTGTAGATCAAAATTAAATTTTTCTTTGTAATTAACATATGAATTCCATCGCATGTTAAAATTTACACTTTTATATGTAAATTATATAGGAAATTATACTGTAGATCAAAAATTACATTTTTCTTTGTAATTAACATGTGAATTTCACTATATGTTAAAATTTACATTTTTATATGTAAATTATGAAGTGAATTTATGTCGTATATTAAAAATTACATTTTTCTTTGTAATTAATATGAGAATTCCATCGTATGTCAAAATTTACATTTTTATATGTAAATTATAAAGTGAATTAATACCGTATGTTAAAAATTACATTTTCCTATGTAATTAACATGGAAATTTCATCGTATGTTAAAATCTACATTTTTATATGTACATTATATAGTGATTTACATCGTAGGATAAAATTTACATTTTTGTATGTAATTAAAACATGAATTTACATTGTGTGTTAAATATTACATTTTTATATGTAATGTCTATAGGAAAGTATATCGTATGACAAAACTACATTTTTCTATGCAATCAAAGGATGCAATTTCATTGTACGATAGAATTTGCATCTTTCTTATATATATATATATATGTATGTAACATAAAATGAGAATGAACATTAGGATTAAAATTTATTTATTTTATATGTAATTTAGATGTAGAAATGTGGCATTGTAATTAAAAACCATATTTTACAATGTAAATAGGAAGTAGTGTTTGCATTGTAATTAAAAATCATAAATTTACAACGTGAATTAGAAGTAGAGTTTGCATTGTAATTGGAAATCATATTTTTACAATGTGAAATAGGAAGTAGAGTTTGCATTGTAATTAAAAATCATATTTTTACAATGTGAATTAGAAGTAGAGTTTGCATTGTAATTAAAAATCATATTTTTACAACGTGAATTGGAAGTAGAGTTTGCATTGTAATTGGAAATCATATTTTTACAATGTGAAATAGGAAGTAGAGTTTGCATTGTAATTAAAAATTATATTTTTACAATGTGAATTAGAAGTAGAGTTTGCATTGTAATCAAAAACCTTATTTTCACAATGTAAATTAGAAGTAGGATGTTAAGTGTATCACAATTTATAATATTTTGTAAATAAAACGGATGGAATTTACATTTTCAATGTAAGGAAAGAATGAATTTAGGATGCGGTAATATTATCTTCATTTTCAAATGAATTAAAATTTAGTAAGTATCGGTAATTGTGTAGAGCGTTGTTTTAATCCAACGATGTTATTATGATTCAATGATTATATATATATAATTAAAATTAAATGAATAGGGCGTGGTAGTTCGCGTTTTGAAATCGTACTTTTAAACGACTATACAAGAAGATCCGACCGTTGGATTTTTTTGAAACTGAAACCGATAGGACCGTCTTGGAAAAATCTTTCCAACGATATACTACGTTAAGACCCAACGGTTAGATTCTGAGAAATGTAAAAATCAAAATTGGTTGAATGCAGCGCCATAGTCGCCCATGGACTTAAGGCGTCGTTATATAAAAATTTAATTATTTTAAATAATTAAAATAAGAATGAATCATTAATAAAAATAATTATTAATTTGTAAGAGGGATTTTAAATAAATATATATATATATATATATATACGAGGATTATATGGAAAGTCCGAGTTTATCTCATTCCAAATAATTAAACGACGTTTAAAATTCCAAGACTGGAAGACGGCGATTGAAGACCGTCAATCTTCACATCGAATGGACGATGATGACTGTTGCCTTAGAATGGCTCGCTACCATGATAGGGTTAATAGTAGGAATTGCCCGGACGTAGTGTTGATTTGTACGGATTTGTCTTTCGCTCAGACCCAGAGCATAAGCTTATAAATGGAATACGTGTCTGACATTGTACTCCTTTATATTGTATTTATTGATTTTCTGTCGAATGTATGAATGTTTGGTGGCGGAGAATTTATTCTCTTGCTTAACACCCATTCATATATTTCAGCAAAGGATTGGTAGTACGATATGGAGTGATGATGTGGCATGCTAAGATGCATATGATCAAGGCTTTGTTGAAAAGCAGGCCTTGTGGGATGATCAAAGCATAGTCTGTTTAGGCATAGCTTTGTGTACAGCGTGATTCGCGAGCCTCACGCACTGGCGGAGTCTAAAACGGGAGAAGGGAACGCAGGGAGCGCAGCACGTTTCTTTCTAGCTAGAAGTGGTGTTTGGGTTTTCACACGGCCCGACATTTTACTTATGTGGATGATGGAATGAGGCGCCTCGGATGATAGGTCTTGTAGGACTGGGAAACGTGTGTTCAGGAATAACTAATCCGCAACTCGCATGGCAGACCGGCCCTGCAGCTTTCCAAGGGTTCACTGCGGGGGATCCTGAGACATTAGCTAGAGTGTCTCGAATCGGTAGGAGCTCCTCCCTAGCCTTGACTCATGATGGAAACCCAGTTTCCAATACGACCCCATTTGGATTTAATTGTATTACTAGTATGGAGGCATAGTGGTATGGGATACTATTCTTCCTAGGATTTATAAATTAACTTTGAAATGTTTTGATATATACTAATAATAATATTAAACTCGTATTTGCCGTATTTAGCATGTTTAATCACTATAAGGTATAACCGTATCCTCTGGTTTGTGTTGCACTGTGTGATGGGACCTGGGTCTTATGGTGATTCCATTTTTCTAAAAAGCATAACGTTGTTGTACGATTTACTTATTAGTTATTTTTGACACTTTTATGCACGACAATCCATTAGAGCAATCCCGTTCCGCGTTAGCGGCGTGGTCTTTGGATTTGTCCTATTAATAGTGATTAATTAGTTAAGAATTCTCACACCAGTCCCACAACTGACCCGTTGTTTGGTTCCACCTTTTTTTTTGCAAACTCGGGTGCCCTCTTTCCACACGGGCAGTCGAGCAGGTTGCCTACAGGTTTATCTCTTTAGCAGGATCCTGGATTGAAGCTTAAAGCTATGTCCAGAACATTGGAAGTCTTCCGTTGCCTTAGTTATTTTATTTCCGCTGCAATGTATTATAATATTGTAATTTACCTTCCACTGTATAATTAGTCAATATACTCTGATATTCTGTACTCTGATGTAACATTTATTATTGACGTTATAAAGTCTGCTGTTGTTGTTCTGATGTATTGTATTCCCAAAGTTAACGTAGGTGGGATTTGAACGGTTTTGATCAATTTTGCGATCGATTAAGGCCGGGCAAAATCAGACTCGTTATAGTTGGTATCAGAGCTTTGGTTAGCTCAAATCTTTGGGGTACAACTCATTAGAACTGAACAAAAGACTCATCAGAGATTGGATTAGTAATATCCAATAAGAATACTCATTAGAGATTGGATTAGTAATATCCAATAAGAATACTCATTAGAGATAGGATCAGCAGTATCCTAGAATGAGAAAACTCATTAGAGATGTGGTTAGTAATGCCCTAGAATGAGTTGAGAGTAGCAAGCCTATAATATACGTATTTGTGATTAATTATAATCTATTTTGGAAAATATGATTTTGAATATATAAAAAGTTATATATTTTAAAGTTAATCAACTAATGAAATTATTTAAATCAATGGAGAATATATATATATATATAATTAGTTAGTTAATTAATCAACTTTTAGCTTCGTTCCTTTTCGAGGACGAAAAGTTTTTAAGTGGGGGAGACTGTAACAACCCTGAATTTTGGGGTAAAATTAAAAATTTATTTTAAGTAATTTTATTGAGTTTTGATATTTAAAATAATCTATTTTAAATAATAATGATCACAAATTTGATTTAAATCGAAGTTAGAATGAATAATTTAATTTTAATTATAAAAAGAGTTAGAAATAGCGCGGTAGTTTGAAAAGTCAAACTTAAACATTGACCGATCGTACAGGATGCAAAATTTAACGGATTTTAGTGAAACCAAAAATATTAGAATCTATTTAAAAATATCTTTCCAATGAATCTGAAAAATTGAAATTTCATAGCAGAAATCGCAAGTTATGGCCAATTCAATTTTTAGAAAGGTCGTTGTAGAATTTATATATATATTATATATGGCCCGAAAGGCTACTTTTCACATATGAAGGAAGTTCGACTCGAAACCACTTCCATTGAGTTCGGAATGACGTTTCTGCATTGAAAAACAGTAAACACTTATATATTTCGAGTTTCAGAAATTATTTGTTTAAAAATGTATTTTTAATATTAAATATATTGGCCTTAAAAATAGTCATTTTTCAAACGACCTCTGTTTTCGACGAAACCACTTTTGTTGGAACCGGAATGTCAAATTACTGCTAGGTTTCTATTTTTAGAATTTTTCGAATTAATATGTGAGCATGGGAAAAGAAAATGTGTTTTGACTATTTGAGTTAAATTTAAGGGTGCGTTTTTTAGAGGTCCCTATTAAGTTTCAAAATATAAAAAAAAACCCGGTCATAAATTTATTGTAAATTAGGTCCCTATTTTTTGAAAAGTCATAAAAAAATATAAAAAAATATATAAAAAAATCACGTAAATTCGTATTTAAATAAAACATGTAAACACTAAAAAATTCAGAACAAAAAACCATCAACGAAGGCGTCAAAAATCAAAAATACCAAAAAAAAAAGAAATTTCCAGTTAAATGCATAATAGTATGCACATATATCACTTTCCTGCATACATCCGTGCATATTTTTCACTACATACATCTTCATTGATTTTTATTCATGCAAATAAATGCATACATGTGCGCAAAAATTTCAAATACTTGCATACATTTGTGCAGGTTTATTTTCAGATTTTAATCTGAAAACAGCTTACAGAAAAGTTGCATACATATATGCAATTATCAGTAATAATTGCATAAATGTATGCAACTATTTTTTTTCGATTTCCGTAGATTCCTGACATTATTTCCATATTTTAGAATTTTTTTTTATGAACGTACGCACATTTTTTAAAAAAAAATACTAAAAGGCGGAAAAAAATAAAATAGGGGGCGGGTTTAAAAATTTTCAGAACTTTGTTTTTTTTTTATAAATTAGGTCACTACTTTTTATCCTATAAAAATGTTGCACACATGTGTGCATTTTTTTTGAGAAATTTGCACATTTGGATGCAAATAAAAATGGACTGAAAAATTATGTTAAATCTATCCGCTGGAAGAACTGCAGTAATTGCATATATGCATGCAATAAAATAAAAAAGGTGCATAATATTATGCATTTAACTGCAGTTTTTTCTGTTTTTTTGCTGTTTTCTTCTTTCTGACATTATTTTTGTTGTTTTTTGAACTGAATTTTTTTTATAATGCGTAATATATTTTATTACTAATTTACGAATTATTTTTATTTTTTTAATTATTATTTTATAAGTTTTGAAAACAGGGACCTAATTTACAATAAGTTTATGACCGGATGTGAGCCTAATTAAGTTTCAAAATAGGGACGTGAGCCTAATATTCACTAAATTTAAACGCCTTAAAAATGGCCATTTTTCAAACAGTCTCAGAATTCGACGAAAATAATTTTGTTGGGTTCGTATCGTCAAAACATAGCCGAAAATAGTTTTTCCGGATTTTTCTAACTTCGTATGTGACCCCAGTAAAATTAGAAAGTACGTTCGTATTAAAAATAAAAGAATTAATTTGAGAATAAAAGAAACATGCTTTTATCTTCAGAATTGGACTTCGGCAATAGCGCAATTGCGTTCAGAAGGCGTCAAAACCTTAAGAACGACAGTAAGCAGGCCAAATTCCGAGATAGTGGCTAAACGGACCTTTATTGGGCTAATTAATTACTTAATACTATTATTTTATTATAAAAACACTATTCATTCATCTTCCCCCATCGTGTTCAGCCGAACCCAAAGCCGCCTTCCCCTTGCCACCTTCTCTCCTCCCTATCTCCTAATCCACTCACTTTTAGACTCAGCCGTAGTTAAATTTTTTGTAGCTCTCCTCAATCTCTTCGATTCTAGACAAGTTTCACATCAAACCGTTGCCCGTAGCTCTCGAATCACCTCCCCAAACCCGCAGCCTTTAAGCCGCCGCCGCCCCTTGTACATGCCGCCGCACCCCCCTAGGTTCCCGGTGTGGATGCGCCTCTCGTAGCTCTCCAATCTCCCGCAAACCGTTCGCAAAACCATCGACTACAGCTCCCGAAATTTGGATTCAAAGTTTTGAAAATTTCTGAAAATTTAAGGTATGAATATTTCAGATTTTGTGACGCTTTTAAGCGTTACAGCGACAGCTGTTAAAAGTCAGTTCTGATTTATTTGTATGAACTTCGAATTGAAATCTTTCAGATCCGTAACTGCTGTGACTTTGAACACGAGATCTGATTGAGTCCGAACCTTCCTTTCAAATCCGAGCTACGTGAGAATTTATTTTTAATATAATTTAATTAATTTAATTATTATTATTGTTGTGTTATGTGTAATTGAAAATCAAACAAGTAGATTTGCGATGAAATGTTACCATGGGATGGATTCAAATTGTTGTGATGCTATTATTGTAGATCCATTATTTTTATTCATAGATCTGTTAATTAAAAAAATAGATCGGTAGGAAAAATTAGATTTTTCCTCGTTTAAATTTGTTGAAGTATGCCTTATGGTTATGAATCATGTATAAATCTATCATCATATACGTCGTTATGCAATTCACATTATTTTAACGTGAATTAAAGTAGGAATTTACATCGTTGTGAAATTTACATCGTTATGCAACTTACATTATTTTATTGTGAATTAAAGTAGGAATTCATATCGTTATAAAATTTATATTTTTTTGGTGTCAATATTAAAGTAGAATTTGACATATGTTAACATTTACATTTTTATATGTAAATTATGAAGTAAACTTATGTCGTATATTGAAAATTACATTTTTCTTTGTAATTAACATATGAATTTCATCGTATGATAAAATTTACATTTTTATATGTAAATTATATAGAAATGTACACCGTATTGTAAAAATTACATTTTTCTTTGTAATTAACACATGAATTCCATCGCATGTTAAAATTTACATTTTTATATGTAAATTATATAGGAAATTTTACTGTAGATCAAAAATTACATTTTTCTTTGAAATAACATATGGATTCCATCGCATGTTAAAATTTACATTTTTATATGTAAATTATATATGAAATTATACCATAGATCCAAAATTACCTTTTTCTTTGTAATTAACATATGAATTCCATCGCATGTTAAAATTTACATTTTTATATGTAAATTATATAAGAAATTATAATGTAGATCAAAAATTACATTTTTCTTTGTAATTAACATATGAATTCCATCGCATGTTAAAATTTACATTTTTATATGTAAATTATATAGGAAATTATACTGTAGATCAAAAATTACATTTTTCTTTGTAATTAACATATGAATTCCATCGCATGTTAAAATTTACATTTTTATATATAAATTATATAGGAAATTATACTATAGATCAAAAATTTCATTTTTCTTTGTAATTAACATATGAATTCCATCGCATGTTAAAATTTACATTTTTATATGTAAATTATATAGGAAATTATATTGTAGATCAAAAATTACATTTTTCTTTGTAATTAACATATGAATTCCATCGCATATTAAAATTTACATTTTTATATGTAAATTATACTGTAGATCAAAAATTACATTTTTCTTTGTAATTAACATATGAATTCCATCGCATGTTAAAATTTACATTTTTATATGTAAATTATATAGGAAATTATACTGTAGATCAGAAATTACATTTTTCTTTGTAATTAACATATGAATTCCATCGCATGTTAAAATTTACATTTTTATATGTAAATTATATAGGTAATTATATTGTAGATCAAAAATTACATTTTTCTTTGTAATTAACATGAGAATTCCACTCTACGTCAAAATTTATAATTTTATATGTAAATTATGAAGTGAATTTATGTCGTATATTAAAAATTACATTTTTCTTTGCAATTAATATGAGAATTCCATCGTATGTCAAAATTTACATTTTTATATGTAAATTATAAAGTGAATTAATACTGTATGTTAAAAATTACATTTTCCTTTGTAATTAACATGGAAATTTTATCGTATGTTAAAATCTACATTTTTATATGTACATTATATAGTGATTTACACCGTAGGATAAAATTTACATTTTTATTTGTAATTAAAACATGAATTTACATTGTGTGTTAAATATTATATTTTTATATGTAATGTCTATAGGAAAGTATACCGTATGACAAAACTACATTTTTCTATGCAATTAAAGGATGCAATTTCATTGTATGATAGAATTTGCATTTTTCTTATATATATATGTAACATAAAATGAGAATGAACATTAGGAATAAAATTTATTTATTTTATATGTAATTTAGATGTAGAAATGTGGCATTGTAATTAAAAATCATATTTTACAATGTAAATAGGAAGTAGTGTTTGCATTGTAATTAAAAATCATATTTTTACAACGTGAATTAGAAGTAGAGTTTGCATTGTAATTGGAAATCTTATTTTTACAATGTGAAAAGGAAGTAGAGTTTGCATTGTAATTAAAAATCATATTTTTACAATGTGAATTAGAAGTAGAGTTTGCATTGTAATTAAAAATCATATTTTTACAACGTGAATTAGAAGTAGAGTTTGCATTGTAATTGGAAATCATATTTTTACAATGTGAAATAGGAAGTAGAGTTTGCATTGTAATTAAAAATCATATTTTTACAATGTGAATTAGAAGTAGAGTTTGCATTATAATCAAAAACCATATTTTCACAATGTAAATTAGAAGTAGAATGTTGAGTGTATCACAATTTATATTTTTTTGTAAATAAAACGGATGGAATTTATATTTCCAATGTAAGGAAAGAATGAATTTAGGATGCGGTAATATTATCTTCATTTTCAAATGAATTAAAATTTAGTAAGTATCGGTAATTGTGTAGAGCGTTGTTTTAATCCAACGACGTTATTACGATTCAATGATTATATATATATAATTAAAATTAAACGAATAGGGCGTGGTAGTTCGCGTTTTGAAATCGTACTTTTAAACGACTATACAAGAAGATCGGACCGTCAGATTTTCTTGAAACTGAAACCGATAGGACCGTCTTGGAAAATTATTTCCAACGATATATACTATGTTAATACCCAACGGTTAGATTCTGAGAAATGTAAAAATCAAAATTGGTTGAATGCAGCGCCATAGTCGCCCATGGACTTAAGGCGTCGTTATATAAAAAATTAATTATTTTAAATAATTAAAATAAGAATGAATCGTTAATAAAAATAATTATTAATGTGTAAGAGGGATTTTAAATATATATATATACGAGGTTTATTTGGAAAGTCCAAGTTTATCTCATTCCAAATAATTAAACGACGTTTAAAAATCCAAGATTAGAAGACGGCGATTGAAGACCGTCAATCTTCACATCGAATGGACGATGACCGTTGTTGCCTTAGAATGGCTCGCTACCAAGATAGGGTTAATAGTAGGAGTTTCCCCGACGTAGTGTTGATTTGTACGGATTTGGCTTTCGCTTAGACCCAGAGCATAAGCTTATAAATGGAATGTGTTGTAACACCCCGTATTTTCTGTGAACGTATAAGTAACAAATCAAAGGATAATTAATTTTTAAAATAAGAATCAAGGGAAACGGATTGCGCCATTGCGTTCGTCTTGGAATTCTGCTTGGAAACGAGTCCGAATTTGCAAGAATCGGAGTCCGTATGAGGGAGATATGACCCTCCGAAGTTTCAGAAATTTTCAGAATCGAAAACAGCTCGAAATTCGAATTCAAACCCAGAAGCGGGCTGGGCGGGAAGTTTCCCGCCTAGGACCCAGGTCGACTGGGCAGTCGACCCCCAGGACCCAGGTCAACTAGGGAGTCGACTGGGCAGTAGACCCCCAGACCAGGTCGACTGGGCAGTCGACCTAGGGGTCGACCTCCCTGGTCGAACCTGGTGCGTGTGTGTGCGATTTTGAGGGCTGTGACGTGTTTGGATGGACCTGATGAGTTCTAGGGTTAATCTGAGGGCCTAAATGAGTTCCTACACCTATAAATACATCTTAAGACCTAGCCTTCTCTACACACAATTCTATTCTGCTTCTTCTCTACCTCTGTTCTTATAAAAATAAAACTGGCATCGCTACTCTGCTGGAATCAAAACTAGAAGCTAACCAACATCAACCTAAGTAAGTCAATTCAGATTAGAGATTAAAGCTTCTGCAACGATTCTACAACAATTAAAATTCTTTCTTTAATCCAACCAAGGCAAGTACTGTTATTTTCCGATATAAACGTTAATTCTGATTGTGAAATGAATTGTAAATCTGAGTCTGAGGTTATATCTGTTCTGTTCTGTTTAGATCTTATTTTGTATCTCTTTCCTCTTTCTGTTTTATAGCCAGGCTACCACGAGCCTGAGCCAATCTCATAAGAGATTAACATACGCTAAAATGTTTGGGACAGTAAAATGAATGATGCATAAATTGGGCATGACCAATAGGTGACTGATTTGAGGAAAGAACATGGACTGTAGCTAGAACGTAAATCTGAGACATATGACTGGACATGTTATATTTATAACATAAAGGGGTATTGAATATATGATTTGAGGACACGACATAGAAAGGTATATAAATTGGACATAAATATAGACTGTATTGAACATATGACTTGAGATAAAGAGAATATGGCTTAGCTATAAAGATTTACATTAAAGTAGGATATCTACCAAATGTGAATAACACCTAAGTAGGAGATTTTTGAATATATGTCATGCATTGAAATCGATGGCTATATTTGGTATAATTTATATGTGAATCTTTTGTACTAGGCAAGTTGAACTAAATTGGGACATGTAAATTATGACCATAATCTGTGACATGTAAATTCAATGCAAACGTGGGGGATATGATCATAGTGTGAATCATGACAACTATTTAGGCATGCAAACTTAGGCCAAATTTATAATTATGCAGGATATGTTTGTGAAACTTTAAGGAATGACTAAATCTGTTATATTTGCCTAATTTTCTAGTTCTGCTATATTTGCCTAATCTGCTAGTTCTGTTATATTGCCTAATCTGATAGTTCTGTTATATTGCTTAATCTGCTAGTTTTGCTCTACTGCCTAGTCTGCTAGATCTGTTCATCTACCAAATCAGTCATCTGCTAAGTCTGATGAAAATGCCAAATCTGTTATATGCTAAATCTGCTAAATTACTTAATCTGCTGAATCCGTTAAGTCGCCTAATCTGCAAAAAACTGTTATTTGCTATATCTGTTAAGTTGATATATTCAGTCTGTTATTGACATAATCTGAATTAGCTATGAATAATTGACATGTATGTTAGGCGTGGGCATAAATGGTAAATTATTAATTAATTGGCCGCAAAGATAAACATGGCTAACCCGAGGTTAGAATGAGTTTGCGGCGTAATCCTGCCTGGAACCGCCCGGCACATCCAGTGGCCGCAAACAATAGGCTCTAATGTGAGAAGTTAGTCATAACGTGCTTGAAACCCGAGGTTAGACTCAGTTTGCGGCAGAAATATGTTGGAACCAACTGGCCAAACCAGTAGCCGCAAACTGTCAGTCTAATGTGAGAGGTATGAGCATTAATATTTAATTAATGAAAATCTGAGATAAATATGATGTCTAAAACGTATTGGGCAGATAGGATTAAACCCACTAGTCTGATGAATTTAATTAATCTGTTCCGTGAATATGTAGGCCCAATTGCAAAGTTAGACAAATCTGTAAATCTGTTAAATCCATATATCTGATCCGTTAGTCTGAAAACTTATCTGATCTATGAACTAGTTGATCTGAACTCTGTATGTCTGAAACTTGTAAACAAGTTAATCTGAAATCTGTTAGTCTGGGGACACAAGGTTAGGAGGGGAATTACTTGTGTCTTCTGTTGTTTGGGACCCATATTAGTCAGTAACCCTTTCTGGTATCAAAATTTTGACCCAACAGTAGGTAGGGTCCGGGCACGCTTACTGAACTAATTATAAGCGGTTCATTCTGATAATGGCGAGGGGTGTTGATGGTGCATTCCAACCGGGTCATGTGCGTGCATGGATCCCGGTCTGCCTCTGAGGATGTAAGACGCCGTGACATCTGTAAATAGGTCTGTGCCAATTGGTTGTCACTTTAGGGAGTGATACACCCTACTGTGGGGCCGACACAAGGTATTTATGTATTAGGGAGCCGATCGCTTGGGGTAGGGTTTTAGGGTACACTAAGTCCTGTCTTTTTCTGTTGGTACCGTCTATTTCGGTTAGGTGGTAACACCTGTCTGTTTCTGCGTGGTACCATCTATTCGGGTGGTAAAGGCCCATTAATAGTGTACACCTAATTCTACATTCTGTTTCCGTAGGGATTAATCTGACTGTTTCTGTTTGGGTGGTAAAGGCCCATTATTAATATTTTGTTTCTGTCTGTTTCTGTTTGGGTGGTAAAGCCCATTATCAGCATTCTGTTTCTATCTGTTTCTGTTCGAGTGGTCAAGGCCCATTACTAGCACTCTTTTCTGTGGAAACTATTTTGTACCCGTTTCTGTTTCTGTTTCGACATTAGGGTGACACCTAATTCTGTTATACTAGTATTTGTGCAGAGAAGTGTAAAGCAATAGCTTATATTATTCTGTTCTTCTGTTATATATGTTACACCTGTTACAGTTATCTCTCATCCATTTTTATTTTCATGTCATGTTATCATTATCTGTTAATAACTGAAAATCACTGGACTTGCCAGACTTTTTGTCCGACCCTTGTTTTTTCGCCTCCTTTCTTCCGTCCCCCCCCAGGTTTTGTAGAAGGGAGTACTCTAGCTTGATCCAGATTTCTTCCGCCTGAAGTGCTTAAAGAATGGCTTGTCTTCTTCTGTGGGGATTACGATTTAAACTATGCATGCTGAAGGCTTTTTGTACAAGACTGATATTTTATACTTGAATTCTGATATTGTGATTTGAGAGGATGTAACCAAGCTTATTTCGGTTTCGGTTGAAATAAAGTTATAAATTTTTCAAGTACTGTTTTATCTATCTTGTAAGTTTCTGTTCTGTTTACTAAAATGCTCCATCAAAGTTAAGGCATTCCCTTTGTGAGTGACCTTAACGGAGATGGGGAGTTACACTTGGTATCAGAGCTGAAGGTTACCAGATTAGATAGAAGTTTTTGAAAACTATTTTCAAAAAGGTTTTAAAAGGAAGTATTTTTAAAAATAAAGCTTATTTTGAAAAACATGATCCCAAGAGCCATATATCTTTCCTTCAGTCCTTTTTGTATTGAATCTTTCCTTTTTCGTTTCAGCATGTCTGAAGCATCTGGGATACCAGAGGGTGTTCATGTACCCGGTTGGTTTCGTCAATATATTGAGGCTAGGACCGCCGCCGCAGGTCCAGCAAATGATCCCCCTCCTCCGCCCCCTCCTCGTGCAATTGCTTTCTCAAAGATCTGTAGAGATTTTAAGGCCATGGGTGGGAAGGATTTCAAGGGAACTGAATCATTCGTAGAAGCGAGGAGCTGGCTCAAAGAAACTGAGGATCTATTCGTTATCTTCGAGGCGGACGATAGGTAGAAGGTACAGTTAGCGGTATGGCTGCTCAACGACGAAGCTTCCTAATGGTGGGAAGTCACTAACGCCGAGAGGCCAGTTGAAACATGGATGGATTTCAGAACAAGGTTTGAGACAAAATTCCTCTCGCAGGCTGAACGAAGTCTACAACTGGAAAAGTTCTTATCTCTTAAGCAAGGAAGTATGACGGTCAAGGAATACGTCAACCAGTTCAACCAACTGGCTAGGTTCGAATTGGATTTAGTCAACAATCAGCATAAAAAGGCTCTCCGCTTTGTTAAAGGATTTAACGAGCCACTGCACAGCCTAGCCATGACCCATGTACCCATGGGAGCGACTTACGAGAAATTGGTGGACATGGCACAACTGCACGAGGAAGACAAGGGCCCGAAAGAGACAAAGAAGGAAGAACCACCGAATAAGAAAGCATGGCCCAAAAAGGAAACACAAAAGAAGGGTGAGAAGTCTGAAGATAAGAAGGGGAAAAAGTGCTTTACTTGTGGAAGCTCGACTCATCTGAACAAGGATTGTAGAAAAAGGAAGGGCACTTGCTTCAACTGTGGTGAGATGGGACACTTCACTAGGGACTGCCCGAAGAAACAAGGGCAAGGGCAGAGGGCAGAACCCACTTCTGGAGGACAGGCGAATGCTTAGGGGACTGGTAGATAGGGTAGAAATAAGAAAAATTTAAGTAGAAGGTTTAATTTTCTTATCTGATTGTTGAGTTAAAACTCTTTCTGATTCTGGCATTTTGATTCTGTAGTCGATACTCTGCACTTTAATACTAGTATTGTTTCTGATTCCGCTGTAAACCCAAATCCATAAGGGTTATGAATCATCTGTTTGTGATTGGGGTTTGAGAGATATTCGTTTTAGGCGTCAAGTAGGACGCATACATTCTGGGATTTATCATGCTTAGTTTCCTAAGAATCATTTGGTAATCTGATCTATACCAGTAATATGTAAATATCTGAATATTTCTGATAAGGTTAAGATTTCCAGTTTTGACATTATCTAAAGAGGGTAATCCTCTGGGTGTCAATCTGATGTTGGTTTTGGTCTTCGGGGCTGATACTTAGGACCCATGTCTAATGGGAACCAAGTTTTTGTTTTATCTGTACTCACTTTCATCATTCGACTGTATCCTATCGATCGAATCTTCGAACTTTAGGTAGAAACTAATGGGTGTAAACAGGTGTTTGAGACAAGTTATGTTTGATGGTTGCAAGTGGATGCAAGTGGTTTCTAGTGGTTGCTCGTGGATGCATATACACACACTAGGCACTAGATCGGCTCGAAAACACTCTCATACTGCATACGGATATGTGAGCATTTTTTTCAATTTTTGAGGATGCAAAATGATTAACTCAGCACATGGATGTTGCATATGACTGAATGGTGGTGCACTCATATAGAAATGATATGTATCGAGTAGGAAAATTGCATACATGTTGGACTCATGGCTGTAACACCCCACCTCCGCCAGGGTAACTCTTGCAAGCACTCTGACTTTGGAGGGGCGTTTGAATCAGGTAAACATGCATAATGATATATCAAGGCAGAACAAGAACATATGTATATATGTAAACAGAGTAAATAACATAGATAAAACAGCGGAAGATTTTAAACCATTTCAAAACAAGTCTGGTACAACATAATATCAACTTTCCAAATAAACAAGTCTAGATAAAACAACATCATCTGAAAACTGAAATACATAAGTGCTATCCCCAAAATAAATGATAACCATAGCTAGCTTCATGTCAAGACTGTACATGAGCTAATCCCACAAGCAAGCGATCAGAAATCCAGCTAAGCTCCAATATTCCCTCCCTGAGAACCTGGGGGGGGGGAACGGAAGAAAAGAGGCGAAAGAAAACAGGTCAGTCAAAAAGACTGAGTAAGCCCTACTACAATCAATGTAAACTGATAAAGTTAACTGGCATGAGCAGCAGGGATGAACATAAGGATAACAACATACTAGCATGATGATTAACTAACAAGGTAGATAAAGGTGTCATCGCATAATCAGGTTTAAGGTTTTGCACCACAGGTGTATCAGCATTCTAACATGTCATGTATAATCAAGAATTTATCCCTTGGCCTAAACTTGGCCCAGTATCAGGTGTTTGACTCAAATCAAGATCCAACTTCTTGGTACCAATCCTAGTATAACAGGATTAGGTGTTAACCCAATGTTCACATCGAAACAGGACGGAACAGAATGGTCCATACAGAAATAGAGCTTGGGAAAAATGGTCTCTTACCATCCCAACAGATAAAGTACAGAAACGGAATGCTAACAATAATGGGCCTTAACCACCCTAACAGATAAAGTACAGAAACGGAATACTAACTATAATGGGCCTTTACCACCCTAACAGAACGGTACCACGCAGAAACAGACGGGTGTTGCCACCCAACATAACAGACGGTACCAACAGAATCAGACAGAACTAAGTGTACCCTAAATCCTACCCAAGCGATCGGCTCCCTAATACATAAATACCCTGTGTCGGCCCCACGATAGGGTGTATCACCCCCTAAAGTGGCAACCAATTGGCACATGCATATTTATAGATGTCACGGCGTCTTACATCCTCAGAGGCAGACCGGGATCCATGCACGCACATGACCCGGTTGGAACGCACCATCAACACCCATCGCCATTATCAGAATGAACCACTTATAATTAGTTCAGTAAGCGTGCCCGGACCCTACCTACAGTTGGGTCAATGTTTTGATACCAGAAAGGGTTACTGACTAATATGGGTCCCAAACAACAGATGACACAAGTATTCCCCCTTGTGTCCCCAGACTATCAGATTCAGATTAACTTATTAACAGAGTTCAGACATACAAAGTTCAGACGATTAGTTTTCAGACTAACGGATCAGATAACAGATTTACAAACCTTCCTAACTTAGTGTGGGTCCTACAGATCCGCAAAGCAGGTTCGTTTAACTTATCAATCAAGTTAGTTTATCCAGACCAGGTATCAAATCGGTTCTCAGCCTTATCAAATTACTGAGTTGGATTGGTATAGTTCAACTTAACCCCGTGAAATTACCGAGTTCAGATTGGTTAAGTGTAGGTTAACTCAACCCCGTTAATCTACCAAGCCCAAATTGGTTAAGTATTAAATGGACCATGACTTAACCCTAATCATGAGGCATTAATTAATTAATGCGCCTTAACCTCTCACATTAGACTTTGTTGTGGTTACTAGTTAGGCCGGGCGGGTCCGGGTAGCTTTACACCACAACTTGGTCTAACCTCGGGTCCAAGGTACAACATGACCAACTTCTCACATTGGGTCCTATCGTTTGTAGCAACTAGTTAGGCCGGTCGGTTCCGGGTAGGTTTACGCTACAAACTCAACCCAACCTCGAGTTGGCCACACCTATCTTTTCTAAGTGTCATGTCCATCATGTTTCCAAAACATGTTACAAATTTTCAAGCAATTGGGTAGACCTAACTTAATAGGTAAATTCCCAATGGGTAGACCTAACTTAATAGGTAAATTCCCAAGCTTATGTTTTTATGTCTTTTAAGTTTACCCAACCCCAAACGCAATCCCATCGCTTACATATCGCAATAGCGCATAAAGGATAGAAAGAGGGAACTTGGCATAATCATGACATAAAAATGTTAAAGCCACAAGTTCAACATGGTGGCATATGAAAGGTTCATGTGTTCATACACTTGCATATTACATTTTTAGGCCCAAAAAGCATGCATAAAACCAAACTTGGCATATTCATGATACATGGTGCTAAATGACATGTAAGAATGGCCACAAGTTCACATTTAGCCTCACATGCAAGTTATCATAAGTGATATGATAACTTACATGTTGCCAAAATGCAACCTTTGGCATAAAGCTTGAAGCTTTATGTTCACATACTCAAAATAAGCTTGCATAACATGATAACATGAACCATATGACCATCCCCAAACTTGCATAACATACTTGCATATCATATGACACTTGCATAACAAACTTGCATAATAAAACTTGCATAATATATGACAACTTGCATATCAAACTTGCATAAACAAACTTGCATAACATATGACAACTTGCATATCATACTTGCATAAACAAACTTGCATAACATATGACAACTTGCATATCATACTTGCATAAACAAACTTGCATAACATATGATAACTTGCATATCATACATTTAACTTTAGAGTTTAAGTATGAAAGGAATAGGGCTTACAATGCTTATGCAGACTCAAATGAGTATAGCAAATGTAAGAAAACCCTTATGCAACCAATTAAACCCCAAAATGCAAGCAAAATAGATCAAAACTCTCTCTTTATGATGCAAAGATAGAAACTTGCCTTGAATGCAAGCTAATGATGATCATACAAGTCTAAAAACACTTGTATGCATGGAAAATCTCATAAGAATTTGTTTAGGAATTTATGAAGAGAGTGGAGGCCATGAGAGAATTGATTTTGCCATAGTTTAGTTGCTAGAATGAATAATGATGATTTAGGGTAGGTTAGGGTCTTATTTATAGATTAGGCAAGTGTTTTAGGCCATAGGATTAACCCTAGATTCAATCCAATCCATCAAAGCATGTCTTGGGGAAGAAGTCAAGTGTAGGAACCATCTAGGGCCTTTAGATTAAAGATGGACCATGAGAACCATTCAAATGCAAAATCTGCATTTGAGCGAATCGGCCCACGGGTTGACAGCCAAACACCCTGGATTAACCCCTAGTCGACCCAGCGGGCTCGGGTCGACCTCAAAAATCGGCCGGTTCGGTTATTCCCCTCTCCCAATTCGCTGTTTTGAACATTTTTGCATATTTATTTATTAAATTTTCAATTATATATATATATATATCAATATATATATATATTTCTCTGCGCAACCCATTTCACTTAATTAAGTATACTTTAATTAGGGAATTTTTCGTGAAACTTCGCGAGGCCATATCTTGGTCATACGGACTCCGATTTTCGAAAACTCGGACTCTATTTCGCGTATTTTTCCGAAACGAACGCAATGGCATAGCCCGTTTCCCTTGATTCAGATTTTACAGTTTAATTCTGCCTCCATTTATGTTATAACATGTTATTCAAAAATACGGGTTGTTACATTCCTCCCTCCTTAAAGGATTTCGTCCCCGAAATCTCCAAGTTAGGAAGAACGTATCCTACCATCCAATCATCCATCTACTCAAAACATCACCCACGAGCAATCATTGTCCTTACAAGATTCTAATGCGGTATGAACATATGCAAAAGGTGTGTGTATATGTTCTTATCTAATGCAAAGATCATCAATGCAAAGTATGTCAGTGAAATGAATCCATTATGTATGCAAATAGTCCTAATCATATAATACTATATGTGTGCACAAACATTCATCCATATGCAACATCCATGTGCCGCATTAACCATCTTGCAACCATAAGAATTGAAAATATACACACGTCCATATGCAATATGAGAGTGTATTTCAAGCCGATCTAGTGCCTAGTGTGTGTTTATGCATCCACGAGCAACCACTAGCAACCACTTGCATCCACTTGCAACCATCAAACATAACATGTCTCAAACGCATGTTTACATCCATAGGATTCCTATCTTAACAAGACACAGTCGAGTGATGGAAGCGAGTACAGATAAAACAAAAACTTGGTACATATACTTACAGACTACTAGTACAGATCAGATTTTCCCCAAATGATTCTTAGGAAACTAAGCATGGTAGAAACCCAGAATGTATTCGTCATAGTCACCCTCATGCCCAACACAGATACTCTCAAATCCCAATTTATCACAAACAGATGAGTTATAACTCTCAGGGAGTTTGAGACTATTACCAGATCAGAAGCAAGACTAGCATTAAAGTACTGAGTTTCCATTACAGAATCAAAATACCAGAAAAAGAGTTTCAAACTGAAAATTAGACAAGGAAAATTAAACATCCTACAGACAAATTATTCTACCCCTAATCTATTCACCCGCCATGCGAGTATTCACCGTTCCTTCCGATGTAGTCCCTTTCTTCTTCGGGCAGTCCCTAGTGAAGTGTCCCATCTCTCCACAGTTAAATCAAGTGCCCTTCCTCTTTCTGCAATCCTTGTTTAGATGGGTTGAGCTTCCACAAGTAAAGCACTTCTTTTCCTTCTTATCTTCAGACTTCTCCTCCTTCTTTTGCATTTCCTTTTTGGGCCCCGTTTTCTTGTTTTGAGACTCATTCACCTTGACCTCCTTCTTTGCACTCTTGTTCTCTTCATGGAGTAGGTCCATATCTACCAAACTCTCAAACGTGGCCCCCATGAGCACATGAGACATAGCTAACTCCTGTAACGGCTCATTCAATCCTCTAGCAAAACGAAGAGCCTTCTTCTGAGTAGTACTCACCATATCCAAGCCAAAACGAGCTAACTGATTGAACTTGTTCACATATTCTTTAACAGACATGTCTCCTTGCTTCAAAACAATAAACCTTTCCATTTGCAAGTTCTCTTCAGTAGAAGACATAAACTTAAGCCCGAATCTTGTCCTGAAATCGACCCATGTCTCAATGGGCCTAGTCGCGGTGGTGATCTCCCACCAATAAGCGGCTTCATCCTTCATAAGCCAAACCGCCAACAAGATCTTTCTCTGATCATCTAATCCAAAGATAGCGAATAAATCCTCGGTCTCTTTCAACCAATTTCTGGCCTCTACAAAGGTCTCGGTGCCTTGAAAGTTCTTGCCACCAATTGCTTTGAAATCCTTGCAAGTCTTTGCGAAGTCAGCCTGAGGATGCTGAGGGGGAGGAGGAGGAACCTCAACGACAGGAGGAGGAGGAACATTAGCGACAGGAGGAGGAATATTAACTACTGGAGGAGGAGGAGGAGGGACATCTGCGGGGCCGGCTTCGGTCGCCCTAGCCTCCAAAAGTCTCCTATACCAAACAGGTACGTGTACTCCCTCCGGAATAGCAAGGTTATCGGCCATACTGAAAACGAAGAAAAAGACAGATTCAGAATAGAGAAAAACGAAGGGATTTTTGCTAATGGCTTTTTGGGGAATAGCCTTCAAAATAAACTAGACTTTTCTTTGGAAAATACTTTATACTTGGTTTTGAAAATAGGTTTCTAAAAGTTTTCTAAAAACCTTTTTGTTCCTTCTCGTAAACCATATGCTCTGATACCAAATGTAACACCCCACCTCCGCCAGGGTAACTCTTGCAAGCACTCTGACTTTGGAGGGGCGTTTGAATCAGGTAAACATGCATAATGATATATCAAGGCAGAACAAGAACATATGTATATATGTAAACAGAGTAAATAACATAGATAAAACAGCGGAAGATTTTAAACCATTTCAAAACAAGTCTGGTACAACATAATATCAACTTTCCAAATAAACAAGTCTAGATAAAACAACATCATCTGAAAACTGAAATACATAAGTGCTATCCCCAAAATAAATGATAACCATAGCTAGCTTCATGTCAAGACTGTACATGAGCTAATCCCACAAGCAAGCGATCAGAAATCCAGCTAAGCTCCAATATTCCCTCCCTGAGAACCTGGGGGGGGGGGGGGAAACGGAAGAAAAGAGGCGAAAGAAAACAGGTCAGTCAAAAAGACTGAGTAAGCCCTACTACAATCAATGTAAACTGATAAAGTTAACTGGCATGAGCAGCAGGGATGAACATAAGGATAACAACATACTAGCATGATGATTAACTAACAAGGTAGATAAAGGTGTCATCGCATAATCAGGTTTAAGGTTTTGCACCACAGGTGTATCAGCATTCTAACATGTCATGTATAATCAAGAATTTATCCCTTGGCCTAAACTTGGCCCAGTATCAGGTGTTTGACTCAAATCAAGATCCAACTTCTTGGTACCAATCCTAGTATAACAGGATTAGGTGTTACCCCAATGTTCACATCGAAACAGGACGGAACAGAATGGTCCATACAGAAATAGAGCTCGGGAAAAATGGTCTCTTACCATCCCAACAGATAAAGTACAGAAACGGAATGCTAACAATAATGGGCCTTAACCACCCTAACAGATAAAGTACAGAAACGGAATACTAACTATAATGGGCCTTTACCACCCTAACAGAACGGTACCACGCAGAAACAGACGGGTGTTGCCACCCAACAGAACAGACGGTACCAACAGAATCAGACAGAACTAAGTGTACCCTAAATCCTACCCAAGCGATCGGCTCCCTAATACATAAATACCCTGTGTCGGCCCCACGATAGGGTGTATCACCCCCTAAAGTGGCAACCAATTGGCACATGCATATTTATAGATGTCACGGCGTCTTACATCCTCAGAGGCAGACCGGGATCCATGCACGCACATGACCCGGTTGGAACGCACCATCAACACCCATCGCCATTATCAGAATGAACCACTTATAATTAGTTCAGTAAGCGTGCCCGGACCCTACCTACAGTTGGGTCAAAGTTTTGATACCAGAAAGGGTTACTGACTAATATGGGTCCCAAACAACAGATGACACAAGTATTCCCCCTTGTGTCCCCAGACTATCAGATTCAGATTAACTTATTAACAGAGTTCAGACATACAAAGTTCAGACGATTAGTTTTCAGACTAACGGATCAGATAACAGATTTACAAACCTGCCTAACTTAGTGTGGGTCCTACAGATCCGCAAAGCAGGTTCGTTTAACTTATCAATCAAGTTAGTTTATCCAGACCAGGTATCAAATCGGTTCTCAGCCTTATCAAATTACTGAGTTGGATTGGTATAGTTCAACTTAACCCCGTGAAATTACCGAGTTCAGATTGGTTAAGTGTAGGTTAACTCAACCCCGTTAATCTACCAAGCCCAAATTGGTTAAGTATTAAATGGACCATGACTTAACCCTAATCATGAGGCATTAATTAATTAATGCGCCTTAACCTCTCACATTAGACTTTGTTGTGGTTACTAGTTAGGCCGGGCGGGTCCGGGTAGCTTTACACCACAACTTGGTCTAACCTCGGGTCCAAGGTACAACATGACCAACTTCTCACATTGGGTCCTATCGTTTGTAGCAACTAGTTAGGCCGGTCGGTTCCGGGTAGGTTTACGCTACAAACTCAACCCAACCTCGAGTTGGCCACACCTATCTTTTCTAAGTGTCATGTCCATCATGTTTCCAAAACATGTTACAAATTTTCAAGCAATTGGGTAGACCTAACTTAATAGGTAAATTCCCAATGGGTAGACCTAACTTAATAGGTAAATTCCCAAGCTTATGTTTTTATGTCTTTTAAGTTTACCCAACCCCAAACGCAATCCCATCGCTTACATATCGCAATAGCGCATAAAGGATAGAAAGAGGGAACTTGGCATAATCATGACATAAAAATGTTAAAGCCACAAGTTCAACATGGTGGCATATGAAAGGTTCATGTGTTCATACACTTGCATATTACATTTTTAGGCCCAAAAAGCATGCATAAAACCAAACTTGGCATATTCATGATACATGGTGCTAAATGACATGTAAGAATGGCCACAAGTTCGCATTTAGCCTCACATGCAAGTTATCATAAGTGATATGATAACTTACATGTTGCCAAAATGCAACCTTTGGCATAAAGCTTGAAGCTTTATGTTCACATACTCAAAATAAGCTTGCATAACATGATAACATGAACCATATGACCATCCCCAAACTTGCATAACATACTTGCATATCATATGACACTTGCATAACAAACTTGCATAATAAAACTTGCATAATATATGACAACTTGCATATCAAACTTGCATAAACAAACTTGCATAACATATGACAACTTGCATATCATACTTGCATAAACAAACTTGCATAACATATGACAACTTGCATATCATACTTGCATAAACAAACTTGCATAACATATGATAACTTGCATATCATACATTTAACTTTAGAGTTTAAGTATGAAAGGAATAGGGCTTACAATGCTTATGCGGACTCAAATGAGTATAGCAAATGTAAGAAAACCCTTATGCAACCAATTAAACCACAAAATGCAAGCAAAATAGATCAAAACTCTCTCTTTATGATGCAAAGATAGGAACTTGACTTGAATGCAAGCTAATGATGATCATACAAGTCTAAAAACACTTGTATGCATGGAAAATCTCATAAGAATTTGTTTAGGAATTTATGAAGAGAGTGGAGGCCATGAGAGGATTGATTTTGCAATAGTTTAGTTGCTAGAATGAATAATGATGATTTAGGGTAGGTTAGGGTCTTATTTATAGATTAGGCAAGTGTTTTAGGCCATAGGATTAACCCTAGATTCAATCCAATCCATCAAAGCATGTCTTGGGGAAGAAGTCAAGTGTAGGAACCATCTAGGGCCTTTAGATTAAAGATGGACCGTGAGAACCATTCAAATGCAAAATCTGCATTTGAGCGAATCGGCCCACGGGTTGACAGCCAAACACCCTGGATTAACCCCTAGTCGACCCAGCGGGCTTGGTCGACCTCAAAAATCGGCCGGTTCGGTTATTCCCCTCTCCCAATTCGCTGTTTTGAACATTTTTGCATATTTATTTATTAAATTTTCAATTATATATATATATATATATCAATATATATATATTTCTCTGCGCAACCCATTTCACTTAATTAAGTATACTTTAATTAGGGAATTTTTCGTGAAACTTCGCGAGGCCATATCTTGGTCATACGGACTCCGATTTTCGAAAACTCGGACTCTATTTCGCGTATTTTTCCGAAACGAACGCAATGGCATAGCCCGTTTCCCTTGATTCATACTTTACAGTTTAATTCTGCCTCCATTTATGTTATAACATGTTATTCAAAAATACGGGTTGTTACAATGGCACTGTAATAATTCGCATTAAGGAGGTCAACTGAATCAGTGGACCACCTGATCTTTGCATTAGATAAGGAACATATACACACACCTTTGCATATGTTCATACAACATTAGAAGTTTCTAAGGACAATGGACGTCAGTGATTGATGGTTGAGTAGATGGATGATGGATGGTAGGACACATTCTTCTTAACTTGAAGATTTCGGGGACGAAATCCTTTAAGGAGGGGAGAATGTAACACCCCGTATTTTCTGTGAACGTATAAGTAACAAATCAGAGGATAATTAATTTTTAAAATAAGAATCAAGGGAAACGGGTTGTGCCATTGCATTTGTCTTGGAATTCTGCTTGGAAACGAGTCTGAGTTTGCAAGAATCGGAGTCCGTATGAGGGAGATATGACCCTCCGAAGTTTCAGAATCGAAAACAGCTCGAAATTCGAATTCAAACCCAGAAGCGGGCTGGGCGGGAAGTTTCCCGCCCAGGACCCAGGTCGACTGGGCAGTCGACCCCCCAGAACCCAGGTCGACTGGGGAGTCGACTGGGCAGTCGACCTGGGGGTCGACCTCCCTGGTCGAACCTGGTGCGTGTGTGTGCGATTTTGAGGGCTGTGACGTGTTTGGACGGACCTGATGAGTTCTAGGGTTAATCTGAGGGCCTAAATGAGTTCCTACACCTATAAATACATCCTAAGACCTAGCCTTCTCTACACACAATTCTATTCTGCTTCTACTCTACCTCTGTTCTAATAAAAATAAAAATGACGTCGCTACTCTACTGGAATCAAAACTAGAAGCTAACCGACATCAACCTAAGTAACTCAATTCAAATTAGAGATTAAAGCTTCTGCAACGATTCTACAACAATTAAAGTTCTTTCTTTAATCCAACCAAGGCAAGTACAGTTATTTTCCGATATAAACGTTAATTCTAATTGTGACATGAATTGTAAATCTGAATCTGAGGTTATATCTTTTCTGTTCTGTTTAGAGCTTATTTTGTATCTCTTTCCTCTTTCTGTTTTATATCCAGGCTACCACGAGCCTGAGCCAATCTCATAAGAGATTAACATACGCTAAAATGTTTGGGATAGTAAAATGAATGATGCATAAATTGGGCATGACCAATAGGTGACTGATTTGAGGAAAGAACATGGACTGTAGCTAGAACGTAAATATGAGACATATGACTGAACATGTTATATTTATAACATAAAGGGGTATTGAACATATGATTTGAGGACACGACATAGAAAGGTATATAAATTGGACATAAATATAGACTGTATTGAACATATGACTTGAGATAAAGAGAATATGGCTTAGGTATAAAGATTTACATTAAAGTAGGATATCTATCAAATGTGAATAACACCTAAGTAGGAGATTTTTGAATATATGTCATGCATTGAAATCGATGGCTATATTTGGTATAATTTATATGTGAATCTTTTGTACTAGGCAAGTTGAACTAAATTGGGACATGTAAATTATGACCATAATTTGTGACATGTAAATTCAATGCAAACGTGGGGGATATGATCATAGTGTGAATCATGACAACTATTTAGGCATGCGAACTTAGACCAAATTTATAATTAGGCAAGATATGTTTGTGAAACTTTAAGGAATGACTAAATCTGTTATATTTGCCTAATTTGCTAGTTCTGCTATATTTGCCTAATCTGCTAGTTCTGTTATATTGCCTAATCTGCTAGTTCTGTTATATTGCTTAATCTGCTAGTTCTGCTCTACTGCCTAGTCTGCTAGATCTGTTCATCTGCCAAATCTGTCATCTGCTAAGTCTGCTGAAAATGCCAAATATGTTATATGCTAAATCTGCTAAATTACATAATCTGCTGAATCCGTTAAGTCGCCTAATCTGCGAAAATCTGTTATCTTCTATATCTGTTAAGTTGATATATTCAGTTTGTTATTGACATAATCTGAATTAGCTATGAATAATTGACATGTATGTTAGGCGTGGGCATAAATGGTAAATTATTAATTAATTGGCCGCAAAGATAAACATGGCTAACTCGAGGTTAGAATGAGTTTGCGGCGTAATCCTGCCCGGAACCGCCCGGCACATCCAGTGGCCGCAAACACTAGGCTCTAATGTGAGAAATTAGTCATAACGTGCTTGAAACCCGAGGTTAGACTCAGTTTGCGGCAGAAATCTGCCGGAACCAACCGGCCTAACCAGTAGCCGCAAACTATCAGTCAAATGTGAGAGGTTTGAGCATTAATATTTAATTAATGAAAATCTGAGATAAATATGATGTCTAAAAAGTATTGGGCAGATAGGATTAAACCCACTAGTCTGATGAATTTAATTAATCTGTTTCGTGAATCTGTAGGCCCAATTGCAAAGTTAGACAAATCCGTAAATCTGTTAAATCCGTATATCTGATCCGTTAGTCTGAAAAATTATCTGATCTGCGAACTAGTTGTTCTGAATTCTGTATGTCTGAAACTTGTAAACAAGTTAATCTGAAATCTGTTAGTCTGGGGACACAAGGTTAGGAGGAGAATTACTTGTGTCATCTGTTGTTTGGGACCCATATTAGTCAGTAACCCTTTCTGGTATCAAAACTATGACCCAACAGTAGGTAGGGTCCGGGCACGCTTACTGAACTAATTATAAGCGGTTCATTCTGATAATGGCGAGGGGTGTTGATGGTGCATTCCAACCGGGTCATGTGCGTGCATGGATCCCGGTCTGCCTCTGAGGATGCAAGACGCCGTGACATCTGTAAATAGGTATGTGCCAATTGGTTGTCACTTTATGGAGTGATACACCCTACTATGGGGCTGACACAGGGTATTTATGTATCAGGGAGCCGATTGCTTGGGGTAGGGTTTTAGGGTACACTAAGTCCTGTCTTTTTCTGTTGGTACCGTCTATTTCTGTTAGGTGGTAACACCTGTCTGTTTCTGCGTGGTACCATCTATTCGGGTGGTAAAGGCCCATTAATAGTGTACACCTAATTCTACATTCTGTTTCCGTAGGGATTAATCTGACTGATTCTGTTTGGGTGGTAAAGGCCCATTATTAATATTCTGTTTCTGTCTGTTTCTGTTTGGGTGGTAAAAGCCCATTATCAGCATTCTGTTTCTATCTGTTTCTGTTCGAGTGGTAAAGGCCCATTACTAGCACTCTTTTCTGTGGAAACTATTATGTACCCGTTTCTGTTTCAGTTTAGACATTAGGGTGACACCTAATTCTGTTATACTAGTATTAGTGCAGAGAAGTGTAAAGCAATCGCTTATATTATTCTGTTCTTCTATTATATCTGTTACACCTGTTACAGTTATCTCTCATCCAGTTTTATTTTCATGTCATGTTATCATTATCTGTTCATAACTGAAAATCACTGGGCTTGCCAGACTTTTTGTCTGACCCTTGTTGTTTCGCCTCCTTCCTTCCGTTTCACCCCCGGTTTTATAGAAGGGAGTACTCTAGCTTGATCCAGATTTCTTCCGCTTGAAGTTCTTAAAGTATGGCTTGTCTTCTTCTGTGGGGATTATGATTTAAACTATGCATTCTGAAGGCTTTTTGTACAAGACTGATAATTTGTACTTGAATTCTGATATTGTGATTTGATAGGATGTAACCAAGCTTATTTCGGTTTCGGTTGAAATAAAGTTATAAAATTTTCAAGTACTGTTTTATCTGTCTTGTAAGTTTCCGTTCTATTTACTAAAATGCTCCACCAAAGTTAAGGCATTCCCTTTGTGAGTGACCTTAACGGAGGTGGGGCGTTACATGTGTGTTTGACATTATACTCCTTTATATTGTATTTATTGATTTTCTGTCGGATGTATGAATGTTTGGTGGTGGAGAATTTATTCTCTTGCTTAACACTCGTTCATATATTTCGGCAAAGGATTGGTAGTACGATATGGAGTGATGATGTGGCATGCTAAGATGCATATGATCAAGGCTTTGTTGAAAAGCAGGCCTTGTGGGATGATCAAAGCATAGTCTGTTTAGGCATAGCTTTGTGTACAACGTGACTTCGCAAGCCTCACACACCGGCGGAGTCTAAAACGAGAGAAGGGAATGCAGGGAGAGCAGCACGTTTCTTTCTAGCTAGAAGTGGTGTTTGGGTTTTAACATGGCCCGACATTTTACTTATGTGGATGATGGAATGAGGCGCCCCGGATGATAGGTCCTATAGGACTGGGAAATGTGTGTTCAGGAATAACTAATCCGCAACTCGTATGGCGGACCGGCCCTGCAGCTTTCCAAGGGTTCACTGCGGGGGATCCTGAGACATTAGCTAGAGTGTCTCGAATCGGTAGGAGCTCCTCCCTAGCCTTGACTCATGATGGATACCCAATTTCCAATATGACCCCATTCGGATTTGATTGTATTACTAGTATAGAGGCATAGTAGTATGGGATACTATTCTTCCTAGGATTTATACATTTACTTTGAAATGTTTTGATATATACTAATAATACTATTAAACTCGTATTTGCGTATTTAGCATGTTTAATCACTATAAGGTAAAACCCTATCCTCTGGTTTGTGTTGCATTGTGTGATGGGACCTGGGTCTTATGGTGATTCCATTTTTCTAAAAAGCATAACATTGTTGTATGGTTTACTTATTAGTTGTTTTTGACACTTTTATGCATGACAATCCATTAGAGCAAGCCCGTTCCGCGTTAGCGGCGCGGTCTTTGGATTTGTCCTATTAATAGTGATTAATTAGTTCAGAATTCTCACACCAGTCCCACGACTGACCCGTTGTTTGTTTCCACCTTTTTTTTTTGCAAACTCGGGTGCCCTCTTTCCACACGGGCAGTCGAGCAGGTTGCCTACTGGTTTATCCCTTTAGCAGGATCCTGGATTGAAGCTTAAAGCTGTGTCCAGAACATTGGAAGTCTTCTGTTGCCTTATTTATTTTATTTCCGCTGCAATGTATTATAATATTGTAATTTACCTTCCGCTGTATTATTAGTCAATATATTCTGATATTCTGTACTCTGATGTAACATTTATTATTGACGTTATAAAATTCTGTTGTTGTTGTTGTTCTGATGTATTGTATTCCCAAAGTTAACGTAGGCGGGATTTGAATGGTTTTGATCGATTTTGCGATCGATTAAGGCCGAGCAAAATCAGACTCGTTACACACAAGACTTTGCTTTTCAACAAAAGCCCTGATCACTGCATCTTAGCATGCCACACAGGCAATTCACACCGTGCAACTGATAGTTATCAATCACGCAGAATAAATTCCAATGTCAGACACACTGTCCATTTGCAAGTCCGTTCTGGGTCTGAACGAAACCGAAGGCACTATATACCTCGCAAACCCATCGATCACCACGTACGTCTGGATGATCACCACTCATTATCCATATTTCGGGATGCCTCCCAATTAGGACCTCGGTTACCATCCAAACGAGGTGAAGATCTCCGGTCTTCGACCACCGTCTTCATCTTCGATTTCTTATCGTCGATTCAGTTATTCAGAATGGGATAAACCCGGTCTTTCTGAGCAACTCGCGTATATAATAAACAAGTGCTACACAAACACTACTACGCATCATTTCAATTCATTAGTCGCTAACCGTAAATCAGTAAGAGAACGATTTCCCAAATATTAACCCCGAAGGCCGAAACCAACATTAGATCAACACCCAGGAAACCATTCGACTTAGCCAACCTTCAGTTAGTTTCTAAATTTCACATCAATATCGTTTATAATATTTTATAACGATTTATCACTATTTTTATTTATTTTAAAATAGCCAATTTATTCAGAACGACGCTTCGGGCTATAACGCGGCCGTGGCGCTGTTTTTCTTCAGATTTGATTTACACATATCTGAAAATCTAACCGTTGGATCTTCACAAAATTTACATCATTAGAAAGACCTTTTCAAAACAAATCCAACGGTTCCAGTTTCGAGAAAATCCGATGGTCGGATCTCCCGTATAATCGTTTGAAGTTTCGATTTCAAAATACGAACTGTAGCGTCGTTATTCGATTTAATATAATTATATATATATATATATAATCGATTCTGGCGCTGTTTTTCTTCAGATTTGAATTAAACATTCCAGACAATCCAACCGTTGGATTTTTACAAAATTGGTGCCGTTGGAAAGATATTTCCAAAGCGAACCCAACGGTTGCAGTTTCGGGAAAATCCGATGGTCGGACCTCCCGGTATAATCGTTTGAAATCACGGTTTCAAAATACCAACCGCAGCTTCGTTATTCGATATATTTCAATTCTATTTATATATATATATCGTTTCTTCGATTTCAAAACTATATTGTTTTCATACATTTGATAAAAATGATATTTTTATCTAACTGTCTTCTATTTCAACAATTCACTATTTTTAACAATTCATGTATATAATAAAAATGTGATTTTTAATGTAAAACGATTTATTTCAAAACACGACTATTTTATACAGTTAATATAGGTGATAAAAATAGGATTTTTATTATAAAACAATTTATTTCAAAACCAGATTATTTTATATAGTTCATATTGATGATAAAAATATGTTTTTTATTATAAAACAATTCCTTTCAAAATATGAATACCATTCAACACATGAATTTCAATTCAACGAATGAATATCGATTCAACACATGAAGGTTTTCTATAGTTTGTACATATAGATAAAAAGGTGATTTTTATATTTAAAACACGAATAACATTCAACACATGCATTTCAACTCAATGAATGAATATCGATTCAACACATGAAGGTTTTCTATAGTTTGTATATATAGATAAAAAGGTGATTTTTATTGTTAAAACAATTTATTCAAAACACGAATACCATTCAACACATGAATATGATTCAACAAATGAATTTCTATTCAACACATGAAGGTTTTCTATAGTTTATATATATAGATAAAAAGGTGATTTTTATATTTAAAACACAAATACCATTCAACACATGAATTTCAATTCAACGAATGAATATCGATTCAACACATGAAGGTTTTCTATAGTTTGTATATATAGATAAAAATGTGATTTTTATATTTAAAACACGAATACCATTCAACACATGAATTTCAATTCAACGAATGAATATCGATTCAACAGATGAAGGTCTTCTATAGTTTGTATATATAGATAAAAAGGTGACTTTTATTGTTAAAACAATTTATTCAAAACACGAATACCATTCAACACATGAATATGATTCAACGAATGAATTTCTATTCAACACATGAAGGTTTTCTATTCAACAAACGAATATAATTTCAACATACGAAAATAATTCTAACACATGAATATTATTCAAAATTTCGGCAGCATAATGGCAGGGTAGTTAAAACCGGGACCGTCCTTAGTACGGCTCCTTGCTCTACCTTAAAGACTCGCAGCTTTTGACAATGGGGAATCATGCATCCAGTTCGCACGCAGGCAGCATGTATATTTTTTTCATTTCCACAAACTAATCCTATGTGGTTTCAACCAAATATTTCTCAACCAAAAACGGGTATTTTTCAACCACAATCAATCAATTCCAACCACAAACAATTTCAATCAACCATTCGCTATCAATCAATTTTCACGCCAATCACAACCAATAAATATTGTCCATGGTTTGTGGACGAGGGGCGTATATATATATATATATATATATATATATAGCATTTCACTTATATTTCAACACATATATGATTTTTACAATGCATATACAACTTGTACATCGAACGTACAACTTATACAACGCTTATACAAGAGGTGTACAATGCTTATATAACTCATACATCAACTATATAATTTATACATCGTCGTTTTCCATATCGTTTATGATTTTAAAATCTCACATTGGGTTCCACTCCACCAAAAATAGCAGAAGGCTTAGAAAAATATGCGGTCTCTTCTAGAATGTAGAAGACGTCCACACGAGTCCACTGTCTCTTGTTTCACCGAATTTCGTCAAGAAACGAAAAAGATATGATTTTTACAAGTTTGCAACGGTTTTAAAATGTTGAAATCAGTTAAATAATTAACAGCCGTATACCTTCTTCGTCGTTCAAAACTAGGTTTTGCAATAACATCAAATCCGATGCACGTGGTCTCAATCAGGTTACACGACGACGTAGGGGGTGGAAGAGGCTTTCCAGCACCACCACTGGTGGCCAGTTCGACGCCCTGTAGAGAGCTCGATGGCGGTCCAAAGCCTCGGACTTTGGGGACTCGAATCTCCCCCTACGCTTGATGATAAATTACCAAACCAGTCTGGATTTGTAGATTGAATAAATCTCTGCAGATTTCCCCAAAGAAGCAACGGATTTGGTTGAGAGAATCGAATGGAAACGAGGGGAGAAGGAATTTTCTTTTTCCGCCGTTCGCTTTTGAAGAGGATGAGGGTTTGAGCGGTATCCTCCTGGTCAACGCGGGTTTCCTATTGGATTTTTTTTTTAATTTCCATTAATACCCCTTCATCAATACGAACCCCAATTCAAACCCAACGACTATCGTCCCTAGCGTTTTACCCCCATTCCGAACACAATGGGATATGTTTCGAAGGCCCATTCGAATGTTACAGTCAGTTTTCCTTCAAATTAAAATACAAAACATTCCATATTCGATTTGAACATACATTTCAATTTGCCGGGGCCACAAACTGATTCGAAAAATTCCCAAAAAAATAAATCTAGCTATGTTTTGACGATATGGTCCTAACAAAACTAGTTTCGTCGAATTCTGAGACCGTTTGAAAAATGGACCATTTCTGGTCAATCCAATTTAACTGTAATTGACCAAAACACATTTTCCTTTGCCACGCTCACATACTAGCTTCAAAAATTATGAAATTTGAAACCTAGCACTAACTTCACATCCCGGATCCAACAAATGTGGTTTCGTCGAATTTCGAGGTCGTTTGCAAAATGGCCAATTTCACGGGCTATATAAATTCCATAGCGACCTTTCTGAAAATTCATTTGGCCATAACTTTTGCTTTCCGCTATGAAACTTCGATTTTTCAGATTCGTTAGAAAGGTATTCACTAACACATTTAAATATTTTTGGTTTCACTCAAATCCGTTTTGTTTTGCACCCGGTACAGTCAGTCAAAGTTTGAATTCAAATTTTGAAACTACCGCGCCATTTCAGGCCTTGTTTATAATTAGAATTAATTATATTCCTTTTCAATTGTCAATTCAAACTCAGTTTTCATTGCTATTATTTAAAATATTTATTTTAAATCCACTATTTTAGCCAATTTAAAAATTTTAAATTGGTTCAGATTTTCCTGGTCGTTACAATATCTGCCGATGTTGCTCCAAAAACAAGTGAAGCAAAATATAAAAATACACCATAAATTATTGAAATTTTTCCATGAAATTTGTAGAGAGTTTGGTTATTATGTAATGTCCATTATAAACCTTATTGAAATTTTCACAATAGAAACAAAGAAAAAAAAATCTATATTCCCAATAATTTACTTCCATATAGATCAAACTTCGATAAAATCCAAGAAATGTTTGGAAAAATGTATTGTTGATTAACACAGAAATATGTTTATTTTATGCTCTTATATTTTATCTTTTGTAAATAAATAAATTATACTTTGGGTACTTTTGTGTGTTTTTACAAGATGTCAAGAAATGCCTCCTTCATTTCAAATTAAAGGCCAACTACAGATAAAAAGCTACTTCCCTATATTAAAGCCATCTCAATTACAAAAGACGTTGTAGCTCACTGGTAATTGCATGGAAATTTGTACTGAGAGACTTGAGTTCGATCCCCGTCGAGCTCACTTTTTGCCAAAGAAACGGAACGCGTTCACACTGGCCCTTTGCCGTGAAGAATATTAATTAGTGTTATATTATATATATGCATATTCATGTGTATGTATGATATTCACTAATAGACATTTCAGGAGTAGTCATGGAAATCACTTTAGAACATTCATTTTTCAATTTCCAATTAGAAGAATTTTTGATTGATTTATTGCCAAGAAAAGATCAATTTTGAAGATTTCATCCTTTCTTGCCTTGGGAGTTTGATGAGCATCCTTGTTTGGAATAACTAATCGCATGCAATCTAATTACCAATCAACTAGCCATACGGAGGATTTGGAAGATATTCACCAAGATATGCATCAGATATTCTTAAAAGAATTATTTCCAAACAAGCCTAGTCAAGGAAGGCAAGAGATATGATATTACTTCTTGAGAAAAGAGGGCCATTTAGTCATTGATTTGATTAGTATTTGGTCTACATCTCTATAAATATACATGATGGCCCATTGTAAATGCCATTCAATTTTCTATTCTGTATTCCCTTTTGTTCTAATAAAAGTCTTTTCTTTTCTAATTTTATTGTTATTTTAATTTCATAACAATTTGTGTTATCTACCTAATTAGGTTTGGGTAGAACGCATATTGTTATCGTCTTTTATTACTGCTTGTTAGCGATTCACTGTTTGATTAGTTTCAACAGGATTCCTACATTTAATTTCTGTTATTGTTCTAGTCGTTATTCTCTTTTTCTAGTAATTGTTCCTTTTCTTTTCAATTGTTGAATTTGATACTGATTAGATTCAGAGTAATTTCAGCAACATAAAAAACAACAACCCCAAACTTCGTCTAACTCGCCCAAGAATAAATAGATAATAATTTTTAATAACACCTCCCTGTGTTCGACCTGTATGCTACACACCTGTATGCTTGCAGAATTTAATTTAAATGTCGCGCTTTTCTAATTCATAGATTAGCGTCGATCAACTGTTGATGTCAAAAGTTGGTCACTAGTGACAGTCAACCCCCAATCGTGCGTGGAACACACGAATAAAAATCACAGAATACGGAAAGGAAAATAAAGAAAAGGGACACAAAAAGTTTTTATAATGGTTCGACAAATGATGAAGCCTACGTCCACTTTATACAGTGATTCTCTTTTGATTACAAGTACAATCTGTTATCTGTTTGAAGAAAGTGGGAGATGAACACAAAATTGTTGTGCTTCAGAAAAGGGTTGGCTATTTTTGGATTAGCCATAGAAACTGAGCTTGAGAGATGAAGTTATGCCCAAAACTCCTTTTTCCATTGTTGGTAAGGAGGTATTTATATATGAAGAGGTAGGCTGATTGAGATGTAACATGGCTTGCCTCTTTTGTGGAGCTCAGACACGTGGAGCACGATCATTTGGAATAGTTGCGACGGTGGGATCCGGTCTACTGCTGATTAATATTTTCCTGGAGAATTGTGTCTTGCGTGGCACTTGAGATGAGGTGTATTAAAAGTAGAGCTTTGACCGGAAGTGGTTAACCGCCTTCAATGCCTTGAGAATCGGGCTAAGCAATGAACAACTCATTTGGATATTTCCACGTAGATCCATAGATATCTGATCGATCCGATATTTAAGGGAATGGTTCACTTGGTCGGTTTGGTAGAGCGATTATGTTGGGGCATGAGATGCCGCTGCTCAAGGGAAACCAACTCGGGCCAAATCTTTTCTGAGCTTTTTGAAGTAGGAGCTGACCGCTGGGGTCGGTTGATGCTGTTTTGTAAGCCTTTTGACATTGGAACTCGATCTATTGAACCGTGACGGCCTTTACTAAAAAGTTGGTCAACACTCTGCTGCTCAGAATACATCTCTCTTGATAAAGGAGATGTGTTCTGAATATTATGTCGAAGCTCAATGCGTGGATAGCTATGGTTGCGCTGAACCTTGTTAGGGCCAGAAATCCAACGATCCTGATAGTTGTATTAAAGACATAAATCCGACGACTAGTGCAGGTCGTATTAAGGCTGGAAAAACGACAACCACCGAAGATCGTACAAGGCCGAGAGTGCTATAAAAGCAGCCTTCGTCGCAATATCCAATACCTGTAAGGATGGTGTAGGCCATTCTCGGTTTAGAGATGGCTATGAGCTTGGTTGGGCGAGTATTTAACCATACTTGGCTTTAAAGAATTGGTGAACGGCAATGACACCTGGCTTAGAGAGGTGGCGAGTATTATCTATACTTAGCTTATGGAGGTAGTGAGTGTTATCTATGCTCAGCTTACGGAGGTGGCGTGTATTATCCTTACTCGGCTTATGGAGGTAGCGAGTATTATCCATACCCGGCTTTGGCAAGTGTTAACCATGCTCGGCTTACATAAGCTTATCTATACTTGGCTACTGGAGATGGACGGATGTGGTGATGATTAAAGGATATTTGAGTGTTTGTTGTACTCCTATCGAGTACCCTGTGAAGTTTTGGCGAGGGGCGAGTATCTTCCATACTCGTCTTAGAGAAATCTGAACATACTCGGCTCGGGGAGTTGGCTTTAGACATGGTGGAGGGTATTGACCGTGTCTTAAACACGATGGCTCAGCACTGACCATATTCGGGTCGGCGAGCATTAGTCACGCTCCGCTTAAATTATTCAAACATAATCTATGTTTGCAAAATAAATTTTATAGCAGCTAAAGAGCGATTACAACGAAATAAATTCTAAATTTGTGATAACTGAATCCAGAGCACGCTTAGGAGCTAAATCCTAACCCCGTACGTGTGTACTTCATGACACCCATATTATTGGAAGAAACAAAAATACATTTGAAAGAAGAAATCTAAATATTATTTAATTGATGATGATGCCACGATTGCTGGTCTTAGGGTCCTTTCTGTTTCTAGGAGCTTGAGGACCGACCTGAGGAGCTTGGGAAAAAGATTGTGGTGGCATAGCTAGTGTGGTTTTCTTGATATACTTGGGCAGTTCCCTCCGACTGACCCTATCCTCGATGAGATCGTGCAAGTGCCTGCATTCACTTGTGCCGGGACCGGCAATGTTGTGAAGCATGCAGTGCTTTACAAAGTCGAGTTCCTTTGGGGTTGGTTCTCTTTGAGGAGGTTTTGGGAGGCCAGAGATCCTCGTACGTCCAGATAAATGTTGAGCCGGGAGGAGTTAAGCTCGGTGTATTGATCGTAATTGGTCCCTCTCCGGAGTCGTTCGTTATGATCATTCTTTTTCAAGACCTCTCTTATTCCTTTATTCTGGCCATTGTTGTTGGATGGTTCTCCATCTTTGATGGCAAACACCTCGAGCCTCTCCATCTCAATGCTAACGTCTACTTGTTGGAGGAACCGCTCTGCCTTGGCATAAAAATCTTTGATATCTTTAGGAGGGTCTATGGTTAAAGAGATGCTGAATTATGGTCGGTTCTGAACACATGCAATGGCGGCCATAAGCACCATTGATGACTCAGGATGATTGACTGATGCTACGGTCATGTTGAATCTTTCAAGGAAGGACCAAAGGCTTATATAGAGTCGCTGCTTGGCAAAGGTCAGTAACATGATGCTTTTTGGTCGAGGGATATGAACTCTGAACTACTTGATAAAGAGGGTGACCAGCGTGTTCCAACTGCAGATCGACTCAGTTGTTAGCTGCCGAAACTACATGCCAGCTATATCTGTGAGAAAGAAAGGGAAGCTCTTGGCCATGGCGTTGGTCAATGTAGATAATATTTCGTTGTAGCGCATGTACCGTATGAGATGAATATTGTGGTCGGTCCAGCCATTGTAGGGCTATATGGCTGGAAACTTGAAATCTAGAGGATTGCGGGATTTTTTGATTTCCCTGGTGAAGGAGCTACAGTGGATATCATCTATATCCTTTTGAGAGGAAGTGTCGCAGGCAAAGCGTCTAATTATGCTTGCAAGCTTGCTTCCATCTCCAAGGAGTCGTTGCCATGAATCCAACTCTGCGTTAGGGAAAATCCCAGTACTAGGGTCCGTCGAAAGCATGTTCGGTAGGATGGCCATTGGTTGGGCCCGACATCTGAGAGTTGAGTGAAGGAGAGGGCGAGGGTACATCGCAGTTTTGGTTCCTGGTTCAGCCACTGTTAGGATTGCTCGGCCGTTATTGGACTGAACCATACATGTCCATGTCGGGGTAATGGGCTCGAGCGAGTGGTACTCGTCTGGAATCCGGGATTGACCATGCTCGGGGCTATTAGAGGGGTTTATAGTAGCGTTTGCATCTACCATGTCGGGAATTAGTATGGTAGAGTGGTCTTCCTGGTTCAAAGGGGAGGCTCCACCAGCTCTTCGTTGGAGGAGAGGAAGCATAAGATGGGTCTGTTGTAAGATCCTGGGTTATAATGGAAATGGCGCTGATCTCGATTGACCCAGGTGTTGTTCGGTCGGTCCATGGAATCGAATTGTTCCCCAGAGAAGAGGCAAAATGGTCGAACGGCCTAGATTTTGATCGCGGGCCTCCTGAGAATCTGCAGCTGTGTTAGTTGCAGGAAGTGATACTTCTGGCAATGGTCGGTCGAGAGGTGGTGTCAAGCCAGGAGGAAGAAAAGGTTTGGTCTGATCTGGGCCTTGTATTTGTGCAGACCGAAGATCAGTTACTGGCCTAAATACGCTCGGTGTAGGAAATGATACCGGCATGTTTGCTCCCTTATCTATCCGAGTGAGAAGGTGATTCATCGCTTCCTGCTGTTGTTTGAGGAGTTCACCTTGAGATGCAATCTGGCCCCTGAATTCGGCCATAATCTTGTCCACGTCATCCCTGGTAAGATATCGGGATGTGCCTTCATGAAAGGAGGCTTCCTAACTTGCTTTTGCAGCATTTGTCTCTGCTGCATCTGCGTTTTTAGGACGGGAAGATGCTGCATCCTTCTTCCACTTGTTCACCATTGATCGGAAATTGCTGAAGGTTGGTGCATGCCCCCTAACCTGGCACGCCAAAGTGTTGACATCATAAGTTTGTCAATATTGACGGTCAACCCCCACTCGTGAGTGGAACACACAAACAAAAATCACGGAATACGGAAAGGTAAATAAAGACAATGGACACGCAAGGTTTTTATAGTGGTTCGACAAAAGATGATGCCTACGTCCACGTTATATATTGATTTTCTTTTGGTTCCAAGTACAATCTGTTTTCTATTTGAAGAAACTGGGAGATGAACACAAAATTGTTGTGTTTGATAAAAGGGTTGGCTATTTTTTGAGTTAGCCATATAATCTGAGCTTGAAGGAGGAAGTTCAACCCAAAAGTCCGTTTTCCATTCTTGGTATGGAGGTATTTATTGATGAAGAGGTGGGATGGTTGAGATGTAACATGTCATGCCTCTTTTGCGAAGCTCGGTCACGTGGAGCTCGATCATTTGGAATAGTTGTGGAGGTGGAACCCAATCAAGTATCCTCAAGAATAGTGGCTTGCGTGGCACTCGAGATAAGGTGTATCAAAAGAAGAGGTTTTGCCTGAAGTGGTTGACCGCCTTTAATGCCTTGAGAATCAGGCTAAGCAATGAACAACTCATTTGGATATTTCCACGTAGATCCAGATATATTTGATCGATCCGGCCTTTAAGGGAATAGTTGACTTGCTCTAGGCCTAGCAATGAGTACCCGAAAAATCCTATCCGTCCTTATCTATATCCGAAAAAATGAATAATATCCGATATCTGAAAAGCTGATATGGATATTCGATATCCGAAAATATTTACGGATATGAATACGAAAATGCGACTATCCATATCTGAAAAATATACGACCATTGTAGAATTAAATATCCATATTTTATTTTCAAATTATACTTAATTTGTAAACATCCGGCACAATTTCAATCGTTTAGCCCAATTCCAATGTCCAACCGTCATCACTATTGAAACCCTAACTGGCTAACCAATTGACCAAGTTCTCAAGACCTAACAAGCAGTCGCCTCTCCCATTCCTCAATTTGTTCTCATTCGAAAAAGAAAAAAAAAACGTAATTTGAAAAGAAAAAACATCGCGTTTTCAACTGATTGAACTTCGATTTCGAACATCCAACTTTGCCACCTGTACTTAAGGACTCGAGCGATCCAGCGATCTCCGAGCATCTAGCTATCGACAACTTCAATTTCGAGCATCTCAAGATTAATCTTGTGTTTCCCTTACTACCTATACTCAAGATAGTGGTATGAAACTATGAATTCGAAGCTTTAGTTTAATTATTTCTTGGTTATACAACTAGCCGCTGCTAAATTATAATGAATATATCATTATTAAGTTTTACAATTTTCATTTAGCATTATCGTTTACTATTAACAGTTACCATTAACAGTATTATCATTTACTATTATTTATTTGAGAAATTTATCTACCACTATTAATTTAGATCTGTAGAAAACTGTTAATAGTAAATGTGAATGTATTATTTATTTGAGAAATTAATAATGGTAAATAGATTTTGTTTAAACAATTTATAGGTAGATTATTCAGTTATTTAAACAATTTAAGAGTAGATTATTTAGTATTATACTACTGTAAATAGTAAATTATAAGACTTTTAATTCAGGTATATTAGTTGAATGCAAAAATAATTTCACATACTTTTTTTAGCAAAAATGACAAAAACATCATTAAGTTGCAGTAGTAAATCCATTCGGTGTTCATCAATGAATAATGCTAACGTTGTAGATAATACGTCAACTGGCAAGAAACTCAAAATCCACATAATAATTTGCAAAAAAGTTAAGATATTTCAACCACTTCAGATAAAAATGAACATATAATAAGGGCCTTAAAATCTGAAGTGTGGAAGGATTTTTATAGAAACATAGTAGTGGAAGATGGAATAAACCATATTAAGGCCACTTGCAAACATTGTACTAGGGTATTTAATGGGGCCGTTACTATGGGAATATCCCATATAAAAAACTATATAAAATCATGTCCAAGAAGTGAAAATAGTAAGAGGCTTGTAGGACAAAAAATACTGACTACTAAGCATTCCCCCAATAAGCCATTCAAATTATCGAGTTGGAAATATGATCAAAATCGAACCCGAATGTGTTTTGCTCATATGGTTGCTTATCATGATTACCCATTTAATACGACCGTGCATGTTTATTTTCAAGATTTTGTTAGAAGCATTAATCCATCAGTCAAATTATTTTCTAGAAATACAATTAAATGTGATGTTCTAAAACTTTATATTGATATGAGAGCAAAAGTTCAAGATACGTTGGATTGTTTATCCTCTCATGTTAGTCTTACTATGGATTTATGTACATTAGAACATTAAAATTTAGGTTACTTTTGCATAACATGCCATTATATTGACGATGATTGGAAATTACAAAAAAGATCATTGCTTATCATGAGTTGCCTCCTCCACACACAGGATTGGCGCTAAGTGCTGCCATGAAGGAAAATATGTTGCATTGAAATGTTGATAAAATATTATTTGCATTTACAATTGATAATGCTTCGAATAACGATGTTCTTATAAGAGATTTTAAAGAATATCAAGTTTGTAAAGGAGTTTTGCCTTTAAATGGTGTGTTATCTCATATGCGTTGTTGCGCACACATATTAAATTTGATTGTACAAGACGGTTTAAAAGTTGTGCATGACCTTATTGAAAAAATAAGAGAAAGTTCAATTTTACCAAATCATCCTAAAGTAGGAAACAGTGTTGGGAAAATGCATTAGCACAAATTAGATTAAGTGGAAAAGGAGTTTGTTATGATGTTCCAACAAGATGGAATTTGATATTTCTTATGCTCGAAAGTGCACATAAACGGCGTCCTACATTTGAGCGACTGGTTGATTTGACATATGATTATAAATCTTTGCCATCAAGTGAAGAATGAGAGATTGGGAAAGAAGTTAGTGAATGTTTGAGAATTTTTTATGATATTACCCTTATATTTTCCAGTGTCAAGTATCCAACGGCTAAACTATATTTCAAAAGTGTGTGTGATGTTTATGAGAACCTTATAAGTTGGGAGTTAAATGAACATGAGTATATTCAATCAATGGCACAAAAGATGAGAATTAAATTTGACAAGTATTGGAGCACTTGTAACCTAATGACGAGTCTTGGTATAGTTTTTGATCCCCATTATAAGATGACTTACAACGAGTTTTTCTTTAGCTTGATTTATGGAGAAAATTCACATATTCATGTTGGAAAAATAAAAGCATCTTCGAGAACTATCTTTTATTTATAAGAAAAGGAAAGTACCTCATCCCAAAAATGCATCTACCCGTTCTTGTTTTGATACCATGGATTCATCTACTAATCTTCCTAAAAAGAGACCAAAGTTTGATTCACAATGGAGAAACTATGTCGATAAGAAAGTTAGAAGTTCAGTAGTTTTAAAGACGGAAATTGATAAGTATTTGGAGGATAAATTGTTGCCAATGGGTGACGATGATGACGATTTTCATATTTTGATGTGGTGGAAAAGTAATATCCCAACTTTCCCATTCTTGGAAAGATTTCTTATGACATCTTAGCAGTTCTGGTATCGACTATAGCATTCGGATCAACTTCTAGTAGGAGTGGAAGGTTTATTAACGAGAATAGATCTTCACTGATTTCATAAATTGTAGAAGCATTGATGTGTATAAAAGTTTGTTTACCATCTAATATTGGTTAGTTTTTTAATTTGTTTAAATGAAATAATTATTTCGTATAATATTCAGTTCTTCTTTTTATAGGAAATAATGTTGAGCTTGTGAACGATGCATCGGTTACAATGTAGTCTATATGCACTCTTCACCCATGGTATGATTCTTATGCTTTATTCTTGCAATTTATTCTTGTTAATATATCATTGTCACCTATGATGTAACAGTAAAAGATTTAATCCTGTTGTGTTCTTAGAAAAAAATGGTCATTTTCCTATACCAATCATGTTCTGTTCATAGAAAAAAATGATCTCCTAGTAGCACATTTTCTTCTTGTGTAGACCATTTTCTTCCTTTGGTTTGCTTTATCGGGTTGGTTGTTGAGGATTCTAATTATCTTTGGTTCTAACTATTGCAGCTCCTCTTCTCATTAGGAAGGAGGTAATATGTCTTCTTAACTAGATGCAATATTGGGTATAGCGGACTGGTCATAAATTTGTTCCAATTATAGTTCACAAATATAAGTAATGATTTACTAATAAAACATGTGTGAGGTATTACTTCTCCATAAATTAGTTCCATTTAAAGTTCGTGAATATTAGCATATTTATATTTCACACATATATGCATATTTACAGCTCCATTTACAGTTCATAAATATTACCGTGAGAAGATTAGTACTTTCAAATATTGGTTTGAAGTAATCAGTTTCTAGCTTGAGCCACAAACTGTTTTCAACTCTGCCCACAAATAGTTTGCGGCTGAGACGCAAACTCTTTGAAACTGAGCTTCAAACAGTTTGCAACTGAGCAGCAAACCATTTGCAACTTAGATGCAAATAATTTATGGCCGAGATTTTATGTTTAAATAAGTAAACACACCAAGGGTAAAAATATCAAACATAATTAAAGAAGGCAGATGTAATAACCCGGAAAATGCGAACCAGTTTAAAATTTTTAAATTAGGTTATTACCAAGAAATTTGAATGATTGAAATAGCATATTTCAATAAAATATAGAATTGGGTATAATATTGCAGTTTGAAATTTTGAATACAAACTTTGTCTGACTGTACCGGGTGGAAAGTATAACGGATTTTAGCGAAACTAAAAATATTTAAATCTGTTTATCAATACCTTTCTAACGAATCTGAAAAATCGAAATTTCATAATGGAAATCAAAAGTTATGGCCAATTGAATTTTCAGAAAGGTCGCTATATAGTATATATAGCCCTTGAAAATTGAGATTTTGCATACGACCTCGGAATTCGACGAAACAACTTTTGTTGGGTCCGGGATGTCAAATTATTGCTAAGTTTCAAATTTCGTAATTTTTGAAGCTAGTATGTGAGCGGGGCAAAAGATAACGTGTTTGGTCAAATTCTGTTAAAATGGGTCGACCTAAAAATGGCCGTTTTTCAAACGAGCTCAGAATTCGACGAAACTAGTTTTATTAGGACCGTATCATTAAAACAAAGCTAGATTTATTTTTCTGGAATTTTTCGATTCAGTTTGTGGCCCTGGCAAATTGAAATGTACGTTTAAATTAAATATCGAATGTTTTATATTTTAATTTGAAGAATAACTGACTATAACAGTCGAAATGGCCAACGAAACATATCCCATTGTGTTCGGAATGGGGGTATTTAGCTAGAGGCGACAGTCGTTGGGTTTGATTTCGAGGTCGTTTGTGGAAGGGGGTATTTTTGGAATTAAATAAATTAAAAATTAAAATAAAAAGGGCATCGACCAATCACAATTCATCTTCCCCGTCTTCTTCCTGTCGCGACGCGGAATTGAATCCGAAACTTCTCTCTTAAATTTCTCCGCATCCACACAACGAAATCAAGCAAACCCAGATCCATTTTGAAGAGCGTTCAGAGATCTTCAAATCCATAGTAATTTCACGAATTATCGTTGTGTATCGAGGGAGTTGTAGCGTCGGGAAACCCCGAACTTCGCGCCGCCGCCGTGCCCTCTAGGAGGCGTCGATCTGACCATCTCAGGTGGCATTGGGAAGCTCTTTCCTTCCTCTTCGACGCAGCGCTGGCCGTTCGTCCTAAAGCTTCGTGGTTTTGCCGAAAAATTCAACCCTAGCTTTCGAAATCGAAAAGGGTATACGGCTGAAACTATTTTCCACTGATTTTTACACTTTAAAGCGTTGCAAACTTGTAAAAATCGTATCTTTTTGCTATGTTAACGAAATTCGATGAAACAGGAGACACCGTGACCGCAAGGAGGCTCTCTACATTCTAGAAGAAGCCGCGGATTTTTCTGACCTTCCTACGATTTTTAGCACCGCAAGAACCAATGTGAGGAATCTAAACTATTTGTGTGAATGAAATTGCATTGTATAAATTATATAAGCGAAGTGTAAATTATATACGCATTGTATACCTCATGTACATGTGTTGTATAAGTTATATTAGCAAAATATAAATTATACAAGCGTTGTTTGAAACATATATGCTTTGAATTGTGATGAAATGCAAGTGAATTACTATATATTATATATATATATATATACTCCCCTCGTCCACAAACCATGGACGATATTTATTGCTTGTGATTGACGTGATATTATATAGTATGACGAATGGTTGGAAATAATTGTTTGTGGTTGATATTGTGGTTGAAAAATACCTTTGTGGTTGAAAAATACCCTCTTGTGGTTGAAACAAAATAGAATAGGATTGTGGAATTGAAAATAAAACATGCCGCCTGCGTGCGAACTAGATGCATGATCCCCATTGTCAAAAACCGCGAGGTTTTAAGGTAGAGCGAGGAGCCGTACTAGGGACGGTCCCGGTTTTAACTACCCTGCCGTTATGCTGCCGAAATTTTCTGAAATATCTATGTGTTAGAATAATTTTCATGCATTGAAATTATTTACATATGCTATATCGAATATTCATGTGTTGAGTTGCAATTCATTCGTTGAGTTGAAGTTCATGTGTTGAATATTATTTGAATTTAAACAAATGGCTTTAGCGATAAAAATCACATTTTTATATATATACAAACTATATCGAATATTCATGTGTTGAGTTGCAATTCATTCGTTGAGTTGAAATTCATGTGTTGAATATTATTTGAATTTAAACAAATGGCTTTAGCGATAAAAATCACATTTTTATATATATACAAACTATATCGAATATTCATGTGTTGAGTTGCAATTCATTCGTTGAGTTGAAATTCATGTGTTGAATATTATTTGAATTTAAACAAATGGCTTTAGCGATAAAAATCACATTTTTTATATATATACAAACTATATCGAATATTCATGTGTTGAGTTGCAATTCATTCGTTGAGTTGAAATTCATGTGTTGAATATTATTTGAATTTGAACAAATGGCTTTAGCGATAAAAATCACATTTTTATATATATACAAACTATATAGAAAATTCATGTGTTGAATTGCAATTCATTCGTTGAATTGAAGTTCATGTGTTGAATGTTATCATCTTTTAAAAATAAAATGAATCGACAATGAAAACTATATTTTTGTAGTGAATAAGAAGTGTTAAAAATACACATGTGTCGAATAAATATTTTTGATGATAAAAATATTCCTTTTATCAAGTATACGCTTGGTTAAAAATACACATGTGTCGAATAAATATTTTTGATGATAAAAATATTCCTTTTATCAAGTATACGCTTAGTTAAAAATACACATGTGTCGAATAAATATTTTTGATGATAAAAATATTCCTTTTATCATGTATACGCTTAGTTAAAAATACACATGTGTCGAATAAATATTTTTGATGATAAAAATATTCCTTTTATCAAGTATACGCTTAGTTAAAAATACACACGTGTTGAAATAAATAATAGTTTGTTAGAAATATTATTATTAGCTTTGTTCTGCATATATATATATATATATATATATATATATATATATATATATGTGTGTGTGTGTGTTGAACAGGAAAAATGGATTAGCTGTAGAGTAAAGAAATTATTTGCGTGCCCGACAAATAGGTAAACCTTGATGAGTTGGCTGCGCAATTTTATTTATATATCAACTCCTGTGAATGCCATTGGATGCGGAGTGCTGGTTTTTCTGTGTGAAATAATAAACAACGCCATAGGATAGTAACAATTAATTTTGAACTACACTACATTGCATACTTCTTGACGATAGGCATACTTCATCATATTCCACATAAGCAATTGGAGCTTGTGTGACGAGGTGGAAGATTTACCATACAAGCAAGAGGCTTGTATGGCGATGACTATGTACTACAGGTTGAACTGATGACTGATATGGACTATATAAATTATAACGATAAACTGCCAGATTAATAAAAACCCCACACGGGTCTGGAGTTGACAATAATCACGTCGCTCTAGTTATTAGATACGGCACATGGACTATTTATTTCCACACGGAAACGGGGTGACGGGAATTTATTCTCAGGAGTGATTATCAGTACATGCTCCCCCGTAAACACCAGAATATATCACTATAAATATGTGAATGCTTTTTAGGACTTATCGGGTACCTAATACGGCCCAATAAATTTCCAAACCCCTCCCCGTACAAAGGAGGTAATGGCGAAATTTTTCGAAATATTAAGGCGTTAGTGAAATATTTGAAGTGAAAACGAAGTTGAAATTATAAAATGAACTATAGTTGAAATAGTGGAATGAACTATATTTATATATATAAATATAAATATAATTAAAAAGGAATAGAGGCCGTGCAGTTCGCGTTTCGGAATCGTAATTTGAAACGATTAGTACGAGAAATCCGACCATCGGATTTTCCCGAAACCGCAACCGCTGGGCTCGCCTTGGAAATATCTTTCCAACGGCACCAACCTTGTAAAAATCCAACGGTTGGATTGTCCGGAATGTTTAATTCAAATCTGAAGAAAAACAGCGCCAGAATCGTTTATATTTATATATAAATATAAATATAATTAAATTGAATCGAATAACGACGCTGCAGTTCGAATTTTGAAACCGTAACTTCAAACGACTAGTGTGGAAGATCCGACCGTCCGATTCTCACGAAACTGGAACCGTTGGGTTCGCTTTGGGAATATCTTCCCACTGATATAGACTTTGTAGAAATCCAACGGTTAGATGTTCCGATATGTGTAAAATAAATTAAGGGAAAAACAGCGCCAGTGCCACGACACGACCTGAAACGTCGTTTAATTAAATATGGCCATTTTTAAATAAATAAAAATGGCGAAAAATCGTTATAAAATATTATAAGCAACATAGGTTGCAAATAAACCAATTGGGCTTGAATTGTTTGATATTTGATGGTTGTATGTGTTTGACATGAAAATAACACTAAATAACTGAAATATGGATGTCGAATAACATAACCATAAAATGAATCGATTTAAATTCTAATGACGTGAATTATTTGAAAAGGTCGAGCTAACCCTCATTTCAAATAATTTATCGAGCGATTCGAATTGGAAAATGCAAAGACGATTCAAGACCGACGATCTTCGTATCGGTTGGATGGGCGCTACTGAGGTTCCTAACCGGAGTAGCTACCGGAAAGGGACGGAAGTAGTAGTCGTCTGAACGTATGTGTTGATTGGACGGATATACGAGGAATTTGACGCCTCCGGTTTCGTTCAGACCCAGGACGGACTTGTAAATGGACTGTGTGTCTGACATTGGATTTTGTTCTGTACTGATTGATCTCTGTTAAATATATATCTGCTTGGCGGCGGAGAATTTATTCTTTTGCTTAACGCCCTTCTCTGAGACGTACGAGCTTAGAGGTTATATATCGATGGAAATCAATCGTATGGAGTGGACTGCCTATGTGGCATGCCAAGATGCTGTGATCAAGGCTTCTGTTGCAAAGCAAAGTCTTGTGGATGATGATCAAAGCAAGGTCTACATGGCCTAGCTTTGTGTATTTCGTAGATTCGCGAGCCTCACACCCCGGTATGAGTTAAAAACGGGATACGGACTGCAGGGAGAGCACGGCGTTTCTTTCTAGCTATGGTGGTGTCAGTGACTTACCAGCCCTGACATATATATCTACTTTTCACCTTTGTGGTTGTTGGAATGCGAGGCGCCTCGATTATAGGTCTGTAAGGACCGGGAAACGTGTGTTCAGGCATAATTAATCCTCTAACGTAAGTGAGGACCGGCCCTGAAGATCCAGGATACCCAGTGTGCGTAGTCCTGAGGCATTTGCTAGAGTGTCTCGAAGCGGAGAGGAGCTTGCCCCTTGCCTCGACTCATGACGGAAATCCAATTTCCAATACGAAATAACGGGCTTGATTGTAGAACTAGTATGGCGACATAGTATATGGTAGCTATGCCGCCTATGATTGATATTTATGATGCTATTCATTTTTGAAACATATATGCACTAGTAATAATATCAAATGATTTTGCTTTATACGTATCAAGCATATTTGGCCCTTATAAGGTAAAACCCTATCCTCCGGCTTGCGTTGCATTTTGTGATGGGACCTGAGTCTTATAATGGCTTCATTCTTTCTAAAAGCATTGCGTTGTTTTAAAAGAATTTACTTTGTTTTAAATGCACTAGCAATCACTGGAGTAAACCCGTTCCGCGAAAGTGGCGTGGTCCTATGATTTGCTATTTACTGTTGTTTAACTGTTAAATAGATTCCTCATACCAGTCCCCATGACTGACTCGTTGTTTGTTTCACTTTGCAAACGCGGGTGCCCTTATTTTCGCACGGGCAGCCTAGTACACAGGTGACAGGTGGTTTTTGGGTCTGCACTGCTGCATAGAGTGCACTTTTGGCTCATGGCGAGGCTGACTTCATAGAGATGACTTTGACTTTTTCCGCCATTACTGTACTTATATTATGATTCCGCCACTGGCGATGCAGACTGATTTACTTTCCGTATTTCTCACTATATGTATATGTATTCTGCCTTCGGCGATGTAGACTGATATCCTTATTATGTCTCACTGCATGTATGTATTCCGCCTCTGGCGATGATGACTGATCACTTTCCTTTTTATTTACTAAGTTATATCCCACGTTATGCTATTCTGATATTCCTACATGTTGTGATTCCGCTGTCATATCCATGTAAAATCCTTTTATTTATTGTTTCTGGTATTATCTGTACTCTGCTATGATGATTAATGTGTTATTTCCCAATGATTATCCTTAATACCGCCCCTCGGATTTTGGGATCATCACAGCAGAGCTCTGATTTTATATATGAAGATCTCTGCAGAATTGAATTGAATATTTTGGAGTGTAACATTAAGGTCACATGCATGGCATATAACTGTATGAAGATTTTATCAGATGATGCTCAGTGCATGTTATCTCAGTTCCCCGCAAAAACATATATATCAGTCAAAGCAATTGTTTGTTCTTTTATAATTCTTTGCTATCATGTCTGATCTAAGTCCTTGTATGTCATACGCATTTATTACTGTATTGTAGTATGCAACCCACTGCTCTGGTTTTCTAAAGAAAACGGAAATGTTTATGCTATCTTTTACTATTGATATGACTGTTATAATTGATTTAGTTTTATTATACTTGCTAATAGGAAATGGAAATGTTTAAGCTATACATTTACGAAATTTACCATATTTATATTTAGTACTAGTTGCAAACTAAGATTTACCAACTCATTGATATTGTGCAATATTTTTTGAAACTTTGATTGCAGTGTATTTTTCACTAATTGCTAGTCTATTACAATTTGCAGGTTAGTGAACTTTGAAGCCGCCATGGAAAAATGAATGCAATAAATTAAATTATATGTCTGTTATTTATTTGATTTTTGGTATTAGCTACAATTTATGACATGTATGATGTATTTGTGTTGTTTAAGGTCCGACTACATATATGTTGTATTTGCTTTTTCGTTTTTATGTTGTATTTGTAGTGTTTTGTATTCATTTTTATGATGAATTTGGTGTTATGAAGATTTTCTACAATTATATGTTGTATTTGCTTCAAATTATGAGTTATGCATACTTGGATGCACTATTTGAAATTCGGATGCGGATGTTTTTGGATATCCGAAAATATCTGTATTCGTTGAACCAAACACGAATATTTCCAGATACCGCGGATACACATATGAATATTCTTTAACTGATATCCATGGATATCGAATACGGATTGGGATTTTTATTTTCGGATACAGCACTATCTGTATCCGATTATATCCGTTGATAGGTCTAACTTTGTTGGTTTGGTAGAGCGATTATGTTGAGGCATGAGATGCCGCTGCTCGAGGGAAATCGGCTCTGGCCAAATCTTTTCTGGGCTTTCTGAAGTAGGAACCGACAGTTGGGGTCAATAGAAGCTATTTTGTGAGCCTTTTGACATTGGGCTTCGATCTATTGAACCGTGACGACTTTTAACAAAAAGTTGGTCAACATGTACCATGAGTGAATATAACATGGAATCGGTTGCACTATGTTATGCATTAAATACTAACTTGATACATTAAAAGCCAAACGAGTATTCTTAAACTAGTACTGAGAAATATAGATGATCAATGAAAGCTAATGTCTAACATATCGACATTTATTTTGAAGACTTTTGTTTTGAATGTAAGTTAGTGAATTTAGAAAAAATAGGTAATATGATAATTTGCTACTTCTGAATCCTAGATGTTATGCTAAATGAATGGATGAGTTAGAAAAGCCTCCTATTTTAGTTTAAAGTTGGTTAATGTGTAATGTCATGGCTTCAATAATTATGTATATTAACTAAAAAAGTCTCAAGTACCATTCATGTTATCCTTTTATATGGTGACTGTGCAAATTGTATACGCTTGGTTTGGAGAATGACTACCTTAATAAATATAATAAAGGGAGAATTTTTGGCAGGTCCAATTTAAATTTTGTAATAAAAGAAACATTCCTTCCATAAATTAATTGTAAAATACATACCTATTTTCAAGAGGGAAATGATTTTTTTCTTGAAATTTCCCCTATTTTTAGTCGACAAACAAAAACCTGTCATCTTCCTCCTTATTTCTACAATTTATTTATACTATATCGAAACCGCCATTTTTTCTTTCAAAATTTGTGATTCACAGCAAATCGAACTCCGATTCGCCAAAAAACAACTTCAACACTAATATTTTAAACATGAAACAACAGAAAATGGAAAACTCGAACGTAATATATCTCAATTTTTTGTCGATTACTTTTAGGGCTTTGTGCATGAGATTTAGGGTTTTGTGAATATGATTTAAGGTTTCATGCATGCGATTTAGGGTTTGCTGCATGTCATTTAGGTTTTGTTTTGCATTATACAAACTTATAATATATTTGTTCGGGTAATTTCTGTAGTTTTAGTTTAAAACTGTTCAACAAACTGATTTCTCTCTTTTAATTGCATATCATAGCGTCGTTTTTGAGTAGTAGTTACAAACTCATAACTACATAATATGTTTTGATATAACTACCAAAATGTTGCAGATATGTCAATAATAATTGTGAAATCTTAATGATACATCAGCAATAATTGTTTTAAATGCACTTTAAAACTATGCTGCCAAAATGTTGCTGATATGTCAGCAATTATTATGAAATCTTGCTGATATATCAGCAACAATTCTTAAAAGATCTCTTCACTCATATTGTTGTCAAAATATTGCCGATATGTCAGCAATTATTTCAAATTATTCCTGATATATCACCCAAAATTGAGAAAATGCTTTTACTCATAATGTTGGTGAAATTTTGGTGAAATTTTGTTGATATATCAGCAATTACTGTAAAAATTTGCTGATATGACAACAAATATAGTTGAATGTGCTTTTTATTCGGTTAGATCTAAATTTTTTTATATGTTGATGATATATCAACAACAATTGTTGCATGTGCTGCTTGTTCACATATCAACAACTACAAAAAATTATATACATTTATGTCCTTCATATCATCAACTTTTATAAATAATTGTTGATATATCAGCAACTTTCGCTGGTAAAGTTTCATTGTAAATCCGCTCTCTGTTTTCCAGAAACGAAGTGACATGACCCGAACTTCCCAGGTAAGGAAAGCACGGATTGTACGGAGGACAAGACACATCTGAACACAAACAAAAGAGCATTTCATTGTTTATTACAATAGTTCCATCAGAATACAAGAATATTACAGAGTATAAATGAATAAAATACATCTGATAAATATCAGAGATTACAATACATTACATAGCAGCGGAAAATCATACAATACACAACTGGAAGTAATACACGGATACAGATCTTTTCGAATATCGCCTCAGCTGTAAATTAGGATCCTGTGAATATAAATCTGCAAAACCAAACTACTAGCTACCCGTGCGGAAAATAGGGGCACCCAGAGTTTAGGTTAAAACAATAAACTCTAGGTCAGTCATGTTACTGGTGTGAGAACTAAAACAGTTATTAATCTTTATTTTAAAGTTAGGTAAATACAGGGACCACGCCGCATAACACGGAACGGGTTTCCTCCCAAGGATACCAGTGCATAAAACAATAGTGCAATGCTAAATAAAGAACAATGAAGCTATTATAAGACCTAGGTCCCATCACACAATGCAACACAAGCCAGAGGATAGGGTTTTTACCTTATAATAGCCAAAGAATGCTTGATACGCTAAATTTCATCTTTTATTATTACTGTAAGTGTATACTGTCAAAATAATTTCAATCATAAGTATCAATCATAGACGGCATAAGTGCCACATACCACTATGTCGCCATATATAGGTTCTATAATCAAAACCGCAATTGGAAGTTGGATTTCCATCTGTGAACCGAGGTAAGGGATCGTCCTCACCGCTTCGAGAAGCTCTAGCCCGCAGCTCGGGAACAGCCGCCATTGCCCCTGGGATCGTCAGGGCCGGTCCACTTGATGTGGATTATAATGCCTGAACACTATGTTTCCCCGCCCATTGGGCCATCAATGAGCCAGATGGCTCCACATAGTCGCCGATATATCAGAGGCGCGTTGCAATCCAACAACCACACAAGTGAAAATAATATAAATGTCAGGGCTAGTAGGTCTCTTACACCACCCTAGCTAGAAGGAAACGCATGCCTTCCCTGTTGTCCTCTCCCGTTTCTAGTTCACAACCGGGGCATGAGGCTCGCGAATTAACGCTACACAAAGCTATGCCACAAAAGTCGTGCTTTGATCATGAACCACAAGACTCTGCTTTCCAACAGAAGCATTGATCATTTGCATCTCAGTATGCCACATAGGCAAACCACTCCATGCAACCGATATCAATCAATCACACAAAATGATATCCAATGTCAGACACACAGTCCATTTACAAGTCCATTCTGGGTCTGAACGAAATCGGAGGCACCTTGTATCTCGCATATCCATCGATCTCCAAGTACATCTGGACGATCACCAACTGATTCCCTCCTCTTGGGTGTACAGCCAAATCAAGATCATCGGTAATTATCCAAACAAAGTGAAGACCTCCGATCTTCGACCACCGTCTTCATCCTCGACACATCGTCGAATCAGTTATTCAGCATGGAATAAACCTGGTCTTTCTGAATAACTCGCGTATATAAAAAAACAAGTGTTACACAAACACAACATACGCCTCATTCCAATTTATAATATTCTTTTATCTTATACATTAGGAAAGGTTCCCATTAATTTTATCAAAGATAAATTCTTTAAATTTATTCTTTAAGCTTCCTTTGAATATCAATTCAAACCAAATTATGGTTTATCCAAACTAGTTGGGATTAGCGATCCTTACCGAAGCAATCACTTGTTAAATTTCCCAACCCCAACCTAGTCATCCCATGAAGTAAAACTGGTCATATATCATATCTAACACCACGGTGTTATCAGTAAATTCAATTACCATTTCACATTCAAAACTAATTAAAGATTTAACTATCTCCAGGAGCAAAACTGGTGATACTCCATTCTCGATCATTTCAATGTAATTAAAGATTCATTAAAACTCCACTTGGTTTTAATCTTCATAAAAATCAATATTGGTGATTGTTCAACTTGGGAAATCATATCCTGCCTTTAACTGGGTTAAAGAACCATTGTCATTTGAAACACGGTTCACTATAAACCCAAAACCACATTCCATTCCATCAGCCTTTAGCCATAAATTAGCAAGTGAACAATTCCCAAAGTAATAACCCCGAAGGCCGAAACCAACATCGGATCAATACCCAGGAAACCATTCAACTTAACTAATCTTCAGTTAGTTTCTGATTTTCTTTACTCCATTGGGTCTAAGAACAATATTATTAAAGATACCGTTCACGACAATCCAAATTCGCATTCCATTTACAGTGGAATCTCCATGGAAAAGAAATCGATATATATAATCGATATAAACTTCCATATCTGACAAATAATATAAATGGAATTACGGCAAAGCCTTTTCACATTCCAGATGTATTAGTTGTCTTCCTCCATAGAAATTAACTTCGATTATTACCAAATCGAATTCCATTCCATTCCAATTTATTTTATTAAATTGGAAAACTTTATTTTGGAAGATGTCCTTTAAATCTTAACAAAAGATTTATAAATTCCAAATCACATTTCACTGTAAATCGGGTTAAAGAACGAATGTCGTTAAAACACAGTTCACAACAAACCCAACTCACATTCCATTAATTATCGGGTCAAAGAACAAGTGTTATTTAAAACACTGTTCACGATAAACCCAAAAATCAATTCCAATTTAATTCCAATTAAATATTATTTAATTAGTATACTTCATTAAATCTAAATAAAAAGATTTTATCTTTTTCTCAACTGGGTTTTAGAATAGTGTTAATGAAGAAACCATTCACGACAAACCCAAATCCCATTTGATATTAAATACAAGGCTCTGAATAGAAAATATATCAGCTTAGATTCAATATCAAATTATACGACCAACAAATATCGTATTGGAAATAATGATATAAATATATCTTTCAAATTTCCATAAAAACATCTGTATAATCACGAAATCCAACATCGAAATATTCCAAAGACAATTTCGATTCAAATCCATTCCAATTCAATTATTGGAAATTCTGGTTACTTTTAAAACCCTTTCAAATCCAATTTATTTATTTCAAAAATAAATGGATTATAATTCTAGTTCAAAACTAGTTCATTTTGACAAAAATCTATTTTTATCTTTTCAAATATGGAAATTTTCATTCTAATTCTTTCCAAATCATTTCTTATGATTTTAGACATATTATTACTATTTTTGATAATGTTATCAAGGCCCGTGCAGTCGATTTCCATAAATGGCCATTGAACTGCACTTACAGCGACCTTTTCCATATTTGATTTGGACATAATTCCAAATCCAACTGCTAGATTTCAAATCTCTAATATTTATTAGAAAGATCTTTTCATTATGACCCCAACGGTTTCGGTTTTAGGAGAATCCGACGGTCGGATCTCCGGTAATATCCATTCGAAGTCAATGGTCGAAATTCGCGAACTGCCGCAGCGCGGCGCGTTCTATTCAGGCCATTATATATATATATATAATATTTATATATTATATATATTTTGTCAATTTCCCTTTAAAACGTATTTTATAAATCGTTTTAAATTTGTTTTCAAAACGATTTCAACTTTGTATTCAATTTCTAATCAAAACTGAATATTCCATATCATCGATATATAAATGATAATATTTTCAAAACATTAGATTTTGAAATATATTCCTTTTCGATATTCATTATAAAAATGAATAAAATCGATATAAATATCGTTCATGTCAAAATGACGTCAATCTAATCGACATGGCTATATATATTTAAATATATTCGTACCCATCAAAAATCGGACATCAAAATCAAATTTTGATTCTTTTCTTAATATTATTTGAAAATATTCGTTATTTTAAAATATTCATTCTTTCTGAATTGGAATCAGACAAAGTCAATTACCATACAATGTGATTTATATGGATTTCATACACACATGTACACAGTCAACCATCACCCAAAGTGCATTCTACACTGCATAAGCATCAAATATAAATATTTAACGCTTATAACAGCCTGTCAATCAATCGATCGACATACAGCTAATTATTAGGACTAGTGTATGGCAAATTTCATCCCAACACCAGTGTGGGGTTTTCAAACAATCAAACACAGGTTTTATTTGTGCAGTTGGGCAATGTGTAAAATTTATCGTCCCCATCCATATTAGTCAAATGTGTGTACATAAACAAATCTTCCAATTTGTTTAAAAATATTTATTTTATATACACGTTAAAATTTTATATTTTTAACCATAAAATAATTTATTCCATTCCACATCACACAAAAAAAATTCACAACACATCAATCAAACAAACAGGTCATCCATGGTCTGTGGACGACGGGTGTCGGGTGTTGCTAAGCACCGTCTGCATCCTAGTATATATTTCAACTAGAAAATAAATTAAAAGTGAGATGTTCTCACTGAGAGCTAAACCAAATGTCACAACTCTTCATATGTAGGAAACCTTCACCGTGTTTCCTTTTGTCACTTTCGTTGTCCGTATTCATTTCGTTGTCCGTATTCACTACATATATAAAAATCACATTTTTATATTATCACTTCATGCATAAAAAATTATATTTTTTTATCGCTACTTTGAAATAAGAATCACATTTTTATAAGTTCTCTTTCATTATAAAGATCATGTTTTTATCGCCACTTCAAATATATAAAAATCACATTTTTATATAATTTAAATTCACCTCTTTATATTTTTAAAAATAAAATCTTTACATTTTTAAATAAACAAAAATCACATTTTTACTCGCTATTCAAACAAATAAAAATCAAATTTTTATTTTCTAAAAATTATATTTTTACACAACTAAATTTCACATATTTTCTTAACTAAAAAGCGGATTTTTTTCTAAACAAAAAATCGAATTTTTCAAAACCAAAAATCGAATTTAGAAAACTTACAAATTTTCGAAGGTGGAGGGGCCATCGTCGGAGCTGGGGCTCATGGAGGTGGCGGACGGCGACTGGGTGGCTCGGCTAGGAGGTGGCGGCCCAAAGTTGGTCGGAGAAGTGAGGTCAGTGGGTTTTCAAGTGAAGAAGGAAGAGAGAGAGAGAGCGAGTGGCGAGGTCAGGGGGTCGTGGTGAGGAACAGCATGTCGGAGAGGTGGTTCCCGATGGTGCAGAGTCGGTGGGGGCCTAGTGTTGGCTGGCAGTGGACTTTTTTGCGGGGTTTGGGGCTTTTGAACGTCGGGCGAAGAGGGGAGAGAGAAACTAGGGTGGAGGAGGAGGCAGGGTGATAATGGGGATGCGGTGGTGTGCCGTCGGAGGTGGGGAGGGGAAAGCGTTGTTCGATGGCGGCGGGAGGTCCTAGATCGTCGGGTTTCTAATTTAGGCTGAGTGGTTTAGGTTTAGGAGAGAAAGGGAGGGGTGTATTTATATTATTTTATTATTTTCTCTTCTAAAAAGTGATTTTGTACACGAACTCCAAACGAGACCCAACTACTATCGTCCCTAGCATATTACCCTCATTCCGAACACATTGGGATATGCCCGGTAAGCTGATTCGACAATTTCGACCAGTTTCCGTCAAAATCAAAATATAAATCTATATATTGAATTTGAACGCGCATTTCAGTTTACCGGGGCCACATACGGACTGTAAAAATTCCCAAAAAAATATTTTCTAGTTTTATACTGACGATACAGTTCTAACAAAACTAATTTCATCAAATTCCAAGACCGTTTGAATAATGGCCATTTTCTGGTCGATCAAAATTGACTAAAACTATCACACGTTTTCCCACTCCATGCTCACATATTGATTTCAAAAATTACGAATTTTGGAATCTAGCAATAATTCGACATCACGAGTCCAACAAAAATGGTTTCGTCGAAAACAGAGGTCGTTTGCAAAATTTCCATTTTTAAGCACCTAAAATTCCTTGAAATTTCAACTGGGCATGACTTTTTATCCCCGCTATGAAATTTCAATTTTTCAGATTCCTTGGATAGATATTTTCAGATAGATTCTAATATTTTTGGTTTTGCTAAAATCCGTTTTATTTTGAATCCTGTACATTCATTTGAAATTAGAAATCGAATTTTCAAACTACCGCACCATTTTCAATTCCTTTTATAATTAAAATAAAATACTTATATTCTGACGACGATTCAAACGAGTATTTCCATTCTAATTCTATTCAAAATAAATTTCTCGTCATTATTATTTAAAATAATTCATTTTAAATACTCAAAATTCGCTAAAATTGCCAAAAAAAAAATTAAACTAGCTCGGATTTCTGGGTTATTACAATCTCCCCCACTTAAAACTTTTTGTTCCCGTAAAGGAACGAAGTTGAAAGTAGTTTTACAAACCAACTCAACTTTCATTATTTTCATTATTGCTTAAGTTCTTCAAATTTCAGTTTCTAAGAACTTTTCAAATTTTTCAAAAATTTGGCTAACACATTAAATTTTTGAAAAATTTCGCCATAATCTCCCCTGCATGGGAGCACCGGGAAAATCCCGAAATTGCCATAAAGGCCTTCCAATCCCTAAAAGAAAAAAAACAGCCAAGCGGCTAGCCAATCAGCTAATAAAATCATCCGAAACCCAAGAAATACAATAAACATGTACCTATTTGTCAGGCAAACAATTTTATTCCCCTTCTCTAGCCTCCTTGCTATGACCTGTTCCATGGATACACATGTATATGCATGCAATTTCAAACAATTTCCAATACAGTTCAATATTTGATCAATTTGGTTATATGGTTCAAATTTTAATTAATCAACCAATAATCAAACAACACAATTAGCAATCAGTTAGTTGATTATCATTTCAAATTCGTAATTTTGATATATAGTCAAAAATCGCATTTTTGGTACCAAATCACAACAATAAGCCCTATCTAGCTTTGGTTCTCACACCAGTCAATTGGAAATATATAAATTTCTAACCTTCGAAACTCGAACACAAATTCTGGTGATGTAGCTACAATCATCAGAATCATCTCCGGGCAACTAGAGTGTGACTCTATATCTATCCAGTATATTAAAAATTCAAATACATGCGGATCAGACGTATACACAAAGTCTTTATATACTTGATTGTCCAAATTCAATACAAATAAATATTCAAATATGTTGAATAAGGCTTAAATTTTCAAAACAAAATTCGTTTTCATTTTTATTTGAAAAACAACACTCTTCCGACTCATTCTAGGATACTACTGATCCCATCTCTAACGAGTCATTCTCATTGGATATTACTAATCCAATCTCTGATGAATTCTTTCGTTCGGTTCTAATATGTCTTGTTCTCGAGCTCTGTAAACCAAAGCTCTGATACCAAGCTGACACGACCCGAACTTCCCCGGTAAGGAAAGCACGGATTGTACTGAGGACAAGACACATCTGAACACAAACAGAAGAACATTTCATTGTTTATTACAACAATTCCATCAGAATACAAGAATTTTACATAGTATAAATGAATAAAATACATTTCATAAATATCAGAGATTACAATACATTATATAGCAGCGGAAAATCATACAATACACAATTGGAAGTAATACATGGACGCAGAGCTTTCTGAATATCGCCTCAGCTGTAAATCAGGATCCTATGAATATAAATCTGCAAAACCAAAACTACTAGCTGCCCATGCGGAAAATAGGGGCACCTAGAGTTTAGGTTAAAACAATAAACTCCAAGCCAGTCATGTGACTGGTATGAGAACTAAAACAGTTATTAATCTTTATTTAAAGTTAGGCAAATCCAGGGACCACACCGTATAACACGGAACGGGTTTCCTCCCAAGGATACCAGTGCATAAAACAACAGCACAATGCTAAATAAAGAAAAATGAAGCTATTATAAGACCCAGGTCCCATTACACAATGCAACACAAGCCGGAGGATAGGGGTTTAACTTATAATAGCCAAAGAATGCATGATACACTAAATTTCATCTTTTATTATTACTATAAGTGTATAGTGTCAAAACAATTTCAATCATAAGTATAAATCATAGACGGCATAATTGCCCTACACCACTATGTCACCATAATAAGTTCTACAATCAAAACCGCAAAGTCACGTATTGGAAGTTGGATTTCTATCTGTGAACCAAGGCAAGAGATCGTCCTCACCGCTTCGAGACGCTCTATCCCGCCCCTCAGGAACTGCCGCAACTACCCCTTTGATCGTCAGGGCCGGTCCACTCGATGTGGATTATAATGCCTGAACACTGCATTTCCCTACCCTTTGGGGGCGTCAATGAGCCAAATGACTCCATCGACTCCACATAGTCACCGATATATCCGAGGCGCCTCGCAATCCAACAACCACACAGGTGAAAATAATATAACTGTCAGGGCTGGTAGGTCACTGACACCACCCTAGCTAGAAGGAAATGCATGCCTTCCCTGATGTCATCTCCCGTTTCTGGCACACAACCGGGGTGTGAGGCTCGCGAATTAACTCTATACAGAGCTATGCCACAAAGGCCGGGCTTTGATCGTCAACCACAAGACTCTGCTATTCAACAGAAGCCTTGATCATTTGCATCTTAGCTTGCCACACAGGCAAACCACTCCATTCAACCGGCATCAATCAATCACACAGAATGATATCCAATGCAGACACACAGTCCATTTACAAGTCCGTTCTGGGTCTGAACGAGACCGGAGGCACCTTGTACCTCGCATATCCATCGATCTCTAAGTATGTCTGGACGATCACCAACTGATTCCCTCCTTTTGGGTGTACAACCCAATCAAGATCATCAGTGATTATCCAAACGATGTGAAGACCTCCGATTTTCGACCACCGTCTTCATCCTCGACACATCGTCGAATCAGTTATTCGGAATGGGATAAACCCGGTCTTTATGAATAACTCTCGTATATAGAAAAACAAGTGTTACATAAACACAACATATGCCTCATTCCAATTCAGAATATCCTTTTATTCAAATATTCTTATACTTTGGGAAAGGTTCCCATTAATTTTATCAAAGATAAATTCTTTAAATTTATTCTTTAATCTTCCTTTGAATATCAATTCAAACCAAATTATGGTTTATCCAAACTAGTCGGGATTAGCGAACCTTACCGAAGTAATCACTTGTTAAATTTCCCAACCCCAACCTATTCATCCCATGAAGTAAAATTGGTCATACTTCATATCTAACACCACGGTGTTATCGGTAAATTCAATTACCATTTCACGTTCACATCTAATTAAAGATTTAACTATCGCCTTGAGCAAAACTGGTGATACTCCATTCTCGATCATTTCAGTCTAATTAAAGATTCATTACAACTCCACTTGGGTTTAATCTTCCCAAAATCAATATTAATGATTGTTTAACTTGGGAAATCATATCATGTCTTTAACTGGGTTAAAGAACCATGCCATTTAAAACACGGTTCACTATAAACCCAAAATCACATTCCATTCCATCAGCCTTTAACCGTAAATTAGCAAGTGAACAATTCCCAAAGTAATAACCCCGAAGGCCGAAACCAACATCAGATCAATACCCAGGAAACTATTCAACTTAACTAATCTTCAGTTAGTTTCTGATTTTCTTAACTCCGTTGGGTCTAAGAACAGTATTATTAAAGATACCGGTCACAACAACCCAAAATCACATACCATTTACAATGTAATCTTCATGGAAAACAAGCCGATATATATAATCGATATAAACTTCCATACCTGACTAATTATATAACTGGGATAACGGCAAAGCCTTTTTAAATTCCAGATGTATTAGTTGTCTTCCTCTACAAAAATTCACTTCGATTATTACCAAATTGAATTCCATTCCATTCCAATTTATTTTATTAAATTGGAAAAATTTATTTTGGAAAATCTCCTATAAATCTTAACAAAAGATTTTTAAATTCCAAATCACATTTCACTGTAAATCGGGTTAAAGAACGAATGTCGTTAAAACACATTTCACAACAAACCCAACTCATAGTCAATTAATTATCGGGTTAAAGAACAAGTGTTATTTAAAACACCATTCACGATAAACCCAAAAACCAATTCCAATTCAATTCCAATTAATATTATTTAATTGGTATACTTCATTAAATCTAAATAAAAAGATTTAATCTTTTTCTCAACTGGGTTTAATAACAGTGTTAATGAAGACACCATTCACGATAAACCCAAATACCATTTGATATTAAATACAAGGCTCTAAATAGAAAATATATTGGCTTATATTCAATATTGAATTCTACGACCAACAAATATCGTATTGGAAATAACGATATAAATATATCTTTCAAATTTCCATAAAAATATCTGTATAATCACGAAATCCAACATCGAAAATATTCCAAAGACAATTTCGATTCAAATCCATTCCAGTTCAATTATTGGAAATTATGGTTACTTTTAAAACCCTTTCAAATCCAATTTATTTATTTCAAAAATAAATGGATTATAATTCTAGTTCAAAACTAGTACATTTCGATAAAAATATATTTTTATCTTTTCAAATATGGAAATTTTCATCCCAATTCTTTCCAAATCATTTCTTATGATTTTACACAAATTATTACTATTTTTAATAATGTTATCAAGGCCAGTGCAGTCGATTTCCATAAATGGCCATCGAACTGCACTTACAACGACCTTTCCCAAATTTGATTTGGACATAATTCCAAATCCAACCATTAGATTTCAAATCTCTAATATTCGTTAGAAAGATCTTTTTGATACGATCCCAACGTTTCTAGTTTTAGGAGAATCCGACGGTCTGATCTCACGTAATATCTGTTCGAAGTCAATGGTCGAAATTCGCGAACTGCCGTAGCGCGTCGCATTCTATTCAGGCCATTATATATATATATATATTGTTGATTTCCCTTTAAAATGTATTTTATAAATTGTTTTAAATTCGTTTTCAAAGCGATTTCAACTTCGTATTCAATTTCTAATCAAAACTGAATATTCCATATCATCGATATATAAATGATAATATTTTCAAAACATTAGATTTTGAAATCTATTCCTATTCGATATTCATTATAAAAATGAATAAAATCGATATAAATATCGTTCACGTTAAAATGGCATCAATCTAATCGACACGGCTATATATATTTAAATATATTCGTGTCCATCCCAAATCGGACATCAAAATCAAATTTTGATTCTTTTCTGAATATTATTTGAAAACATTCATTATTTCAAAATAATTGTTATTTTAAAATATTCATTCTTTCTGAACTGGAATCAGACACAGTCAATTACCATACAATGTGATTTATATGGATTTCATACACACACGTACACAGTCAACCATCACCCAAAGTGCATTCTACACAACATAAGCATCAAACATAAATATTTAACGCTTATAATAGCCTATCAATCAATCGATCGACATACAGCTAATTATTAGGACTAGTGTATGTCAAATTTCATCCCAACACACATGTGGGGTTTTCAAACAATCAAACACAGGTTTTATTTGTGCAGTTGGGCAATGTGTTAAATTTATCGTCCCCATCTATATTAGTCAAATGTGTATACATAAACAAATCTTCCGATTTGTTTAAAAATATTTATTTTATATACACGTTAAAAATTTATATTTTTAACCATAAAATAATTTATTCCATTCCACATCACAAAAAAAAATTCACAACACATCAATCAAACAAACAAGTCATCCATGGTCTGTGGACGACGGGTGTCAGGTGCTGCTAAGCACTGTCTGCATCCTAGTATATATTGCAACTAGAAAATAAATTAAAAGTGAGATGTTCTCACCGAGAGCTAAACCAAATGCCACGACTCTTTATATGTAGGAAACCTTCGTCGCGTTTCCTTTTGTCACTTTCGTTGTCCGTATTCACTACATATATAAAAATCACTTTTTTATATTATCACTTCGTGCATAAAAAATTATATTTTTTTATCGCTACTTTAAAATAAGAATCACATTTTTATAAGTTCTTTTTCAATATAAAGATCATATTTTTATCGCCACTTCAAATATATAAAAATCATATTTTTATATAATTAAAAATCACCTCTTTATATTTTTAAAAATAAAATCTTTCCATTTTTAAACAAAGAAAATCACATTTTTACACGCTATTCAAACAAATAAAAATCAAATTTTATTTTCTAAAAATTATATTTTTACACAACTAAAAATAGCATATTTTCTTTACTAATGTAACAACCCGAAAAATCTGAACCATTTTAAAATTTTTAATTTGGCTGTTTTAGTGGATTTTAAATATTTAAAATAAATTATTTTAAAAAATAATGAAGAAAAGTATGTTTGAATCGATGTTTGAAAATAAATATAATTATTTTAAATTATAAACAAGGCCTGAAAAGGCGCGACAGTTTCAAAATTGGAATTCAAACTTTGACTAACAGTACCGGGTGCAAAATAAAATGGATTTTAGTGAAACCAAAAATATTTTAATCTGTTTATGAATATGTTTCTAGCGAATCTGAAAAATCGAAGTTTCATTGCGGGAATCAAAAGTTATGCCCAAATGAATTTTCTAAAAGGTCGCTATAAGGAATATATAGCCCTTGAAAATAGTCATTTTGCAAACGATCTCAGAATTCGATGAAACCACTTTTGTTGGATCCGGGATGTCAAATTATTGCTAGGTTACAAATTCCAGAATTTTGGAAGTTAATATGTGAGCGTGGCAAAGGAAAAGGTGTTTGGTTGATTTCTGTTAAATTGGATCGACCAGAAAATAGCCATTTTGCAAACTGTCTCAAAATTCAATGAAACTAGTTTTTTTGGGACCGTATCGTCAAAACATAGCCAGATTTATTTTTTTGGAATTTTTGGGATCAGTATGTAGCCCCGGCAAATTGAAATGTATGTTCAAAACAAATATTGAATGTTTTATATTTTAATTTGAAGAATAACTGACTGAAATAGTCGAATGGGTCTACGAAACATATTCCATTGTGTTAGGAATGGGGGTATTTAGCTAAGGACGGTAGTCGTTGGGTTTGGATTGGAGTCCATGTGTGGAAGGAGGTATTTTTGAAATTATAAAACCACGGGCCAAACAGAAAATTTATAAAAAAATTTAAAAAAAGGGAAAACATGGCTTTCTCTCTCCCTCTCCACGATCGACGACGAAAACCCATTCGCCACTTCCCATCCCGATTCCGACCGATCCATGCCTCGAAACATCATACCCCAGTTCAACTTTTTGAAGAGGTCTCCTTCATCGTCAAATCCATACTAGCTGCTCCTCCCCTCATTCAACCATCGATGAGAACGACCCTCGGGAACTTCGACAGTACATCACCTGATTCTTCCCCAGATCCGGCATCGAGTTCATCAAGGTGGGACCTACTTGGTGCGTCGTTCCAAGCCTTACGCAGTGGTGAATCCAGATCTTAAAGAAATATAACGGATTTGGTTTAAAATTAAAACCTAATTTCGAAGGATTTTTGAAGGTAACGGGTTTGAATATAATTAGCTATTCTATGGCACTTTAAAAGCGCTATGGTTTATGATTTTACAAAAAAATCATATCTTTCTCGTTTGTGGTCGAAATTCAGCGAAACAAGAGACACCGGGACCGTGAGGACGTCATTTACATTCTAGAAGAGACCGGATATTTTTCTGAGCCTTCTACAATTTTTGGAGGAGTGGAACCCAATAAGAGATTTCTGAATTATAAACGATATGGAAACAACGATATATAAATTATATAGTCAATGTCTGAGTTATATAAGCGTTGTACAGCTCATGTATAAGCGTTGTATATGTTGTATGTTCGACGTATAAGCTATATATGCGTTGCAAAAATGATATATGTGTTGAAATGAATTGAAATGATATTGAAATGAAATCGATAAACAGTTATATACATATAACTATATATGTATATATACTCCCCTCGTCCAAAGACCATGGACGATATATATTGGTTGTGATATTGTTTGGATTATTGGTTGATGTGAAATTTGGTGAATATCATGAATGGTTGATTTGAAATGATTGATTGTGATTGAAATCCCAATAGGATTAGTATAAGGGAAAATTTGTCTGCGTACAAACTAGATATTGAAAATCCCATTGTCAAAAGCTGCGAGGCTTTAAGGTAGAACGAGGAGCCGTACTAGGGACGGTGCCGGTTTTAACTACCCTGCCGTTATGCTGCCAAAATTTTCAATAATATTCATGTGTTAGAATTATTTTCATGTGCTGAAACCATATTCATGTGTTGAATAGAAATTCATGTGTTGAATAAATACTTTGAAAGATGAAAATAACATTTTATCATATATATAAACTATATAAATTATCTGTGTTTTAAATAAATTGTTTTAACAATAAAAATCACATTTTTATTATATATATAAACTATAGAATTATTTTCATGTTTTGAAACCATATTCATGTGTTGAATAGAAATTCATGTGTTGAATAAATTCTTTGAAAATTAAAAATAACATTTTTACCTTATGTATGAACTATATAAAATAATCGTGTTTTGAAATAAATTTTTTTACAATAAAAATCACATTTTTATTAGATATATGAATTGTTAAAAATAGTAATGTGTTGAAATAAATATCTATTGGGTAAAAATATCGTTTTTATCAAATATATGAAGTGAATATGGTTATGAATTCGAACAAAGGATTATATTTATATATGTATAAAAATATAATTAAAATAAATCGAATAACGAAGCTGCAGTTCGTACTTTGAAACTGTGATTTCAAACGATTAGTGCGGGAGATCCGACCGTCGGATTTTCCCGAAACCGAAACCGTTGGGTTCGCTTTGGAAATATCTTTCCAACGACACCCACTTTGTAAAGATCCAATAGTTGGATTGTCTGGAATGTTTAATTCAAATCTAAAGAAAAACAGCGCCAGAATCGATTATATTTATATATAAATATAATTAAATTAAATCGAATAACGATGCTGCGGTTCATATTTTGAAATTGTAACTTCAAACGATTGTACCGGGAGATCCGACACTCGGATTTTCCCAAAACTGAAACCCGTGGGTTCGATTTTAAAAGATCTTTCTAATGATATAAAATTTGTGAAGATCCAACGGTTAGATTTCTAGATATGCGTAAATCAAATCTAAAGAAAAACAGCGCCACAGCCGCGTTATGGCCTGAAGCGTCGTTTGAATGAATTGGCTATTTTAAAATAAATAAAAATAGCGATAAATCTTGATAGAATATTATAAACGATATGGAATGGAAATAAACTGAATTTGCTTGGTTTATTTGATATTTGATGGCTGAATGTGTTTGGCGTGAAAAGTACATCGCCACAGCCGCGTTATGGCCTAAAGCGTCGTATGAATGAATTGGCTATTTTTAAATAAATAAAAATAGCGATAAATCTTGATAGAATATTATAAATGATATGGAATGGAAATAAACTGAATTTTCTTTGTTTATTTGATATTTGATGGCTGAATGTGTTTGGCGTGAAAAGTACATTAATGAATTGAATTATTGGTGTCGAATAATCTAACCATTGAAATGAATTGATTTGAAATTCTAAATATACGTGAAATATTTGAAAAGACCGAGTTAATTCTCATTCAAATAATTGATTAATGATTAAAAGTCGAAGACATGAAGACGGTGCAAGACCGATGATCTTCACGTCGAATGGAGGGGTGCTACTGATGCTCATGATAGGAGTAGCTACCTTGAAGGTGCTGAAGTGGTAGCCGTCCAGACGTACTTGTTGATTGTAAGGATATGCGAGGTATTAAGTGCCTCCTGTTTCGTTCAGACCCAGAACGAACTTGTATATGGACTGTGTGTCTAACGTTGGATTTTTTCTGTGCTGATTGGTCTCTATTAAATATATATTCGGTTGGCGGCGGAGAATTTATTCTCTTGCTTAACGCCCTTCTCTGGGACATACGAGCTCAGAGGTTATATATCGATAGAAATCAGTCGCATGGAGTGAATTGCCTGTGTGGCATGTCTAAGTGGCAGATGATCAAGGCTTTTGTTGAAAAGCAAAGTCTTGTGGTTGATGATCAAAGCGCGGCCTGTGTGGCATAGCTTTGTGTATAACGTTGATATCGCGAGCCTCACATCCCGGTATGGACCAGAAACGGGAGAAAGATCCAGGGGGACATGCGTTTCTTTCTAACTAGGGTGGTGTCAGTGACCTACCAGCCCTGACATTCATTTATTTTCACCTGTGTGGTTGTTGGATTGCGAGGCACCTCAGATATATTGGTGACTATATGGAGCCAATGGAGTCATAGGACCCATTTACGCCCTAAAGGGCGGGGAAACGCAGTGCTCAGGCATTTTAATCCATATCGGTGGACCAACCCTGTGGCTCCTAAGGCTTGACTGAGTACTTGCCTGAGGCTCGGGCTAGAGAGTCTCGAATTTAGTAAGGACTATCTTTTGCCTTGGTTCATGATGGATATCCAATTTCCTAATACGACATTGTGCGGTTTTGATTGTATACCTATATATGGTGACATAGTGGTATGGGGCATTAATGCCGTCTTTGATTGATACTTATTGTCGATTTTTTTTTTGAAACATATAAACAATAGTAATAATATCAAATGCTTTTGTTTTATTCGTATCAAGCATATTTTGGCCATTATAAGGTAAAACTCTATCTCCGGTTTTTGTTGCGTTGTGTGATGGGAAATAAGTCTTATAATGGCTTCATTTTTATAAAAAGCATTGCAATGTTTAAAAGATTTACTTGTTTGTTTTAAAGCACCCGCAATCAAATGGAGTAAACCCGTTCCGCGAAAGTGGCGTGGTCCTGTGATTTGCCAGAATGTAAAATATATTTAAGTAGATTTCTCATACCAGTCCCATGACAAACTCGTAGTTTGTCTCACTTGCAAACTCGAGTGCCCCTTTTTTCCGCATAGGTAGTCGAGTAGTTTATGTTGCAGATATATAAGCAGGATTCTTGATTGAAGCTTAAAGCAGTGTTTAGATCATTTATCGTCTTCCGCTGTGTTATTTTATATTTCCGCTGTGCATTGTATTACAATTATGTAAATTTATCTTTCGTTGTATAATTTATTCGATGTACTCTGATATTCTGTACTCTAATGTAACATTATTATGATGTTTATAAAAGTCTTCTGTTATTTGTTCTGTCGTGTTGTATGCCAGAGTTAGCGTATGCAGGATTCGAATGGTCTTTGTCGATTACGTCCGAGCGAAATCCGTGTCGTTACAGCTGGTATCAGAGCTTTGGTTAAGCTTAGTTCTGGAATATAACATATTAACGAACTCGCCAGAGATAGAACCAGTAGTGTTCTAGGACGAATAACTCATTACAAATAGGATCAGTAATACCCTAGTATGAGTATAGCAGAATAAAATACACCCCAATAGACACATTTACATTCAAGTATATGTCTCTATGCTTTAAAATTACCTTTTCTATTGGCCTAACACTTTGTCTGCTATTTGCAGACATTGAAAAATGAGTGGCAGAAACAGAGCAAGTAATTCTATGGTTCAACAATGTAAACTTTTAATTATATTGTCTGAATGTTTTCAAAAGAGTATATGAATTATTTGGTATATTTTTGAAAAGTTAAAAACAAATTGATTTTTGTTTATGTTGTGTGATTGAGAATTTGATTAATCAAATTATCAGAATTATAGCTAATTTAATCAATGAATGAATGGTAAATCTGTGCAATTAAATCAAGTATTGAACTGATTTAAAAATAGATAGAAATATATACATGTGCATTATATATATGTTTGAACAGGTAAATGGATTAGTTGTTCAGTACAGAATTTACTTGTGTGCCCGACAAATAGGTAAACCTTAATGAGTTGGATGTGCAATTTTATTATTATATCAACTCCTGTGAATGCTATTGGATGCGGAGTGTTGGTTGTTCTGTGTGTAATAATAAATGTCGCCATAGGCTAGTAACAATTAATTTTGAACTACACTACATGGCATACTTATTGAAGATAGGCATACTTCATCATATACCACATAAGCATTTGGAGCTTGTGTGACGAGGTTGAAGATTTACCGTACGAGCGAGAGGCTTGTATGGCGATGACTATATTTTACAGGTTGAACTGACGACTGATATGGACCAAATAAAATATAACGGTAAATTGCAAGATTAATAAAAAAACCCACACGGGTCTTGAGATGACAATAAACACGTCTCTCTGGTCATTAGGGCACAAAAACCATTTATAGAGTGACGAGAATTTATTCTCTAGAGTTATGATCTATAAACACTCCTCTGTGGACACCGGAATATACCACTATAAATATGTGCATGCTTATTAGGATTTATTGGGTACCTAATACGGCCCAATAAATTTCCAAACCCATCTCCGTACAAAGGAGGTTATGGCGAAATATTTCGAAAATTTAGGGTGTTAGCCAAATTTTTGAAGAATTTGAAAATCCTTAAAAACTGAAAAGTTGGAGAATGGAAGCCAGAATGAAAGTTGAGTTGATTTGTCAAACAACTTTCGGCTTCATTCCTTTTCGGGGACGAGAAGTTTTAAGTGGGGGAGATTGTAACAACCCGGAAAATCTGAACCGGTTTAAAATTTTTAATTCAGCTATTTTAGTGGATTTTAAATATTTAAACTAAATTATTTTACGACGAAAAGTATGTTTAAATCGATATTTGAAAATAAATATAATTATTTTAAATTATAAACAAGGCCTGAAAAGGCGCGGTAGTTTCTAAATTGGAATTCAAACTTTAACTGACTGTACCGGGTAAAATAAAATGGATTTTAGTGAAACCAAAAATATTTAAATCTGTTTATGAATATCTTTCTAACGAATCTGAAAAATCGAAGTTTCGTTGCGGGAATCAAATGTTATGTCCAAATGAATTTTCTGAAAGGTCGCTATAGAGAATATATAGCCCTTGAAAATAGATATTTTGCAAATGATCTCAGAATTCGACGAAACCACTTTTGTTGGATCCGGGATGTCAAATTATTGCTAGATTTCAAATTCTAGAATTTTTGAAGTTAATATGTAAGCGTGTCGAAGGAAAATGTGTTTGGTTGATTTTTGTTAAATTGGATCGACCAGAAAATAGCATTTTACAAATGGTCTCAGAATTCGACGAAACTAGTTTTGTTGGAACCGAATCGTCAAAACATAGCTAGATTTATTTTTCTGGAATTTTTGGGATCAGTATATGGCCCCGGCAAATTGAAATGTACGTTCAAAACAAATATTGAATGTTTTATATTTTAATTTGAAGAATAACTGACTGAAACAGTCGAATGGGCCTACTAAAAATATTCCATTGTTTTCGGAATGGTAGACGTTGGGTTTGGATTGGAGTCCGCGTGTGGAAGGACGTATTTTTGAAATTATAAAACCACGGGCTAATCAGAAAATTTGTAAAAAAAATAAACAAAGGGAAAACGTGGCTTTCTCTCTCCCTCTCCACGATCGACGGCGAAAACCCATTTGCCACTTCCTAGCCCGATTTCGACCGATCCACGCCTCGAAACACCATACCCCAGTTCAACTTTTTGCAGAGCTCTCCTCCCTTGTGAAATCCATAACAGGTGCTCCTCCCCTCGTTCAACCATCGACGAGAACGACCCTGGGGAAGTTCGACCGTACATCGCCTGATTCCTCCCCAGATCCGGCGTCGAATTCATCAAGGTGGGACCCCCTTGGCGTGCAATTCCAAGCCCTACGCAGTGGTGAATCCTGATCTTGACGAAGTACAACGGATTTGGTTTAAAATTAAAACCTAATTTCGAAGGATTTCTAAAGGTAACGGGTTTGAATATAATTAACTGTTCTATAGCACTTTAAAAGTGCTAAGGTTTATGATTTTACAATAAAAATCATATCTTTTTCGTTTGTGGTCGAAATTCAGTGAAACAAGAGACAACGGGACCATGAGGATGTCTTCTACATTCTAGAAGGGACCGCATATTTTTCTGAGCCTTCTACAATTTATGGAGGAGTCGAACCCAATGTGAGATTTCTGAATTATAAACGATATGGAAACAACGATGTATAAATTATATAGTCGATGTATGAGTTATATAAGCGTTGTACACCTCATGTATAAGCGTTGTATAAGTTGCACGTTCGATGTATAAATTATATATGCGGTGTAAAAATGATATATGCGTTGAAATGAATTGAAATGATATTGAAATGAAATCGATATATAGTTATATACGTATATATATACACTCCCCTCATCCACAGACCATGGATGATATATATTTGTTGTGATTTTGTTTGGATTATTGGTTGATGTGAAATTTGGTGAATACCATGAATGGTTGATTTGAAATGATTGATTATGATTGAAATCAATAGGATTAGTATATGGGAAAATTCATCTGTGTATGAACTAGATATTGAAAATCCCCATTGTCAAAAGCTGCGAGGCTTTAAGGTAGAGCGTGGAGCCGTACTAGGGACGGTGCCAGTTTTAACTACTCTGCCGTTATGCTGCCGAAATTTTCAATAATATTCATGTGTTAGAATTATTTTAATGTGTTGAAACCATATTCATATGTTGAACAGAAATTCATGTGTTGAATAAATTCTTTGAAATATAAAAATAACATTTTATCACATATATAGACTATATAAATTATTTGTGTTTCAAATAAATTGTTTTAACAATAAAAATCACATTTTTATTATATATATAAACCAAAGAATTATTTTCATGTGTTGAAACCGTATTCATGTGTTGAATAGAAATTCATGTGTTGAATAGAAATTCATGTGTTGAATAAATTCTTTAAAAGATAAAAATAACATTTTTACCTTATGTATGAACTATATAAAATAATCGTATTTTGAAATACATTGTTTTACAATAAAAATCACATTTTTATTAGATATATGAATTGTTAAAAATAGTGATGTGTTGAAATAAATATTTGTTGGATAAAAATATCGTTTTTATCAAATATATGAAGTGAATATGGTTATGAAATCGAAGAATGGATTATATATATATATATAATTAAAATAAATCGAATAACGAGGCTGCAGTTTGTATTTTGAAACTATGATTTCAAACGATTAGTGCGGTAGATCCGACCATCGGATTTTCCCGAAACCAAAACCGTTGGGTTCGCTTTGGAAATATCTTTCCAACGACACCCACTTTGTAAAGATCCAACAGTTGGATTGTCTGGAATGATTAATTCAAATCTGAAGAAAAACAGCGCCAGAATCGATTATATATATATATTTAATTAAATTAAATCGAATAATGACGCTGTAATTCGTATTTTGAAATCGTAACTTCAAACGATTATACCGGGAGATCCGACTGTCGGATTTCCCCAAAACTGAAACCAGTGGGTTCGTTTTTAAAAGATCTTTCTAATGATATAAAATTTGTGAAGATCCAACGGTTAGATTTTTAGATATGTGTAAATCAAATCTGAAGAAAAATAGCGCCACGGACGCATTATGGCCTGAAGCGTTGTTTGAATGAATTGGCTATTTTTAAAAAAGTAAAAATAGCGATATATCGTGATAGAATATTATAAACGATATGGAATGGAAATAAACTTAATTTTCTCGGTTTATTTGATATTTGATGGCTGAATGTGTTTGGCGTGAAAAGTACATTAATGAATTGAATTATTGGTGTCGAATAGTCTAACCATTGAAATGAATTTATTTGAAATTCTAAATATACATGAACTATTTTGAAAGGTCGAGTTAATTCTCTTTTCAATTAATTGATCGGCGATTAAAAGTCGAGGACATGAAGACGGTGCAAGACCGATGATCTTCACGTCGAATGGAGGGGTGCTACTGATGCTCATGATACGAGTAGCTACCTTGATGGGGCTAAAGTGGTAGCCGTCCGGACGTACTTGTTGATTATATGGATATGCTAGGTATTAAGTGCCTCCGGTTTCGTTTAGACCCAAAACGAACCTGTAAATGGACTATGTGTCTGACATTGGATTTTGTTCTGTGCTGATTGATCTCTATTAAATATATATCTGGTTGGTGGCAAATGAATTCTCTTGCTTAACGCCCTTCTCTGAGACATACGAGCTCAGAGGTTATATATCGATAGAAATCAGTCGCATGGAGTGAATTGCATGTGTGGCATGCCTAAGTGGCTGATGATCAAGGCTTCTGTTGAAAATCAAAGTCTTATGATTGATGATCAAAGCGTGGCCAATGTGGCATAGCTTTGTGTATAACGTTGATTCGCGAGCCTCACACCCCGGTATGGACTAGAAACGGGAGAAGGATCCAGGGAGGACATGCGTTTCTTTATAGCTATGGTGGTGTCAGTGACCTACTAGCCCTGACATTTATATTATTTTCACCTGCGTGGTTATTGGATTACGAGGCGCCTCGGATATATTGGTGACTGTGTGGAGCCGATGGAGTCATAGGACTCATTTACGCCCCCAAAGGGCGGGGAAACACAGTGTTCAGGCATTTTAGTCTACATCTGTGGACCAGCCCTGTGGCTCCTAAGGCGTGACTGAGTACTTTCCTGAGGCTCGGGTTAGAGAGTCTTGAATTCGGTAAGGACTATCTTTTTCCTTGGTTCATGATGGAAATGCTATTTCCAAATTCGACATTGTGCGGTTTTGATTGTATACCTATATATGGCGACATAGTGGTATGGGGCATTAATGCCATCTATGATTGGTACTTATGATTGAAATTATTTTTGAAACATACAAACACTAGTAATAATATCAAATGCTTTTGTTTTATTCGTATCAAGCATATTTTGGCTATTATAATTAAAACTCTATCCTCTGGTTTGTGTTGCATTGAGTGATGGGAATTGAGTCTTATAATGGCTTCATTTTTATAAAAAGCATTGCGATGTTTAAAAGATTTACTTGTTTTAAAGCACTGGCAATCCAATGGAGTAAACCCGTTCCGCGAAAGTGGCGTGGTCCTGTGATTTGCCATATTGTAAAATATGTTTAAGTAGATTTCTCATACCAGTTCCATGACTGACTCGTAGTTTGTTTCACTTGCAAACTCGGGTGCCCCTTTTTCTACACGGGCAGCCTTGTATTCAGGTTTTAGCAAACTCTTTCTAGATAGCTAGAGCTGAAGATGGATTCAATCATCTATCTCTTTTTATGTTGTTCAGCTCCTATTGTACATATTATGTTTTGTTTTCCGCTGTAGACATTTATGAATAACCGAACTGTATTTGTACTAAGTATGATCCTGTATACTGTGTAACTCTGATGATTATGTTTATCCAGTGTATTCTATTGTACATTATCTAGTGTATTTATTTATTTATGTTCTACTGTTAATTGTTTATGTGTTATATTCCAAAGATTACCCTTGTCACCGTCGTACGGGGTTCGGGGTCGTCACAACTAAAAACCAGATCTTTTTTCTAAACTAAAAATCGAATTTTTTAAACTAAAAATCGAATTTAGAAAAACATACAAATTTTCGAAGGTGGAGAGGCCATCGTCGGAGCTGGGGGCCGTGGAGGCGGCGGATGGCGACTGGGTGGCTCGGCTAGGAGGTGGCGGCCCACAGTTTGTCGGAGCAGTGAGGTCTGTGGGTTTTGAGGTGAAGAGGGAAGAGAGAGAGAGAGAGAGCAAGTGGCGAGGTCAGGGGGTTGTGGTGAGGTGGAGCAGGTTGGAGACGTGGTTCGCGGCGGTGCGGGGTCGGAGGGGGCTTAGGGTTGGCTGGGGGTGGACTTTTTTGCGGGGTTTGGGGCTTTTGAACGTCGGGCGAAGAGGGAGAGAGAAACGAGGGTGGAGGAGGCAGGGTGACAAGGGGGAGGCAGTGGCACGCCGTCGGAGGTGGGGAGGGGGTAGCGTTGTTCGATTGCGGCGGGAGGTCCTAGGTCGACGGGTTTCTAATTTGGGCTGAGCGATTTAGGTTTAGGAGAGAAAGGGATGGGTGTATTTATATTATTTTATTATTATTTTTCTCTTCTAAAAAGTGATTTTGTACACGGACTCCAAAAGAGACCCAACTACTGTCGTCCCTAGCGTGTTGCCCTCATTCCGAACAATTGGGATATGTCCGGCAAGCTGATTCGACTGTTTCGATCAGTTTTCGTCAAAATCAAAATATAAATCTGTATATTGAATTTGAATGTGCATTTCAATTTACCGCGGCCACATACAGACTCTAAAAATTCCCAAAAAGTATTTTCTAGCTTTGTACTGACGATACGGTTCTAACAAAACTAATTTCATCAAATTCCGAGACCGTTTGAAAAATGGCCATTTTCTGGTCAATCAAAATTGACTGAAACTATCAAAACACGTTTTCCCCTGCCACGCTCACATATTGATTTCAAAAATTAAGAATTTTGGAATCTAGCAATAATTCGACATCCCGAATCCAACAAAAGTGGTTTCGTCGAAAACAGAGGACATTTGCAAAATTTCCATTTTTAAGGGCCTAAAATTCCTTGAAATTTCAACTGGGAATAACTTTTTATCCCCGCTATGAAATTTCAATTTTTTGGATTTGTTGGATAGATATTTTCAAATAGATTCTAATATATTTTTTTGCTAAAATACGGTTTATTTTGAATCCTGTATATTCATTTGAGATTAGAAATCGAATTTTCACACTACCGCGCCATTTTCAATTCCTTTTATAATTAAAATAAAATATTTATATTCTGACGACGATTCAAATGAATATTTCCATACTAATTCTATTAAAAATATCTTTCTTGCCGTTATTATTTAAAATAATTCATTTTAAATACTCAAAGTTCGCTAAAATTTCCAAAATCAAAATTTTAAATTGGCTCGGATTTTCGGGTTATTACACAAAGGAAAAATTATTGTTGAAATGTCAGCAACTTTTATATATAATTGCTGATATGTTCACAACTTTTATATAGTGTACAGGAAAGTGGAAAATTGTTGCTGAAATGTCAGCAACTTTTGTAAATAACTGCGAATATGTCAGCAACTTTTATATCGTGTATAGAAAAGTTGCTGATATGTCAGCAACTTTTGTGAAATGTTGATGATATGTCTGCAACAATCAAAGGTAAAAAAACAGAAACCTAATTTACACTAAAATTTAGTGAAGGACTTTTCATGTATTTTAAACTTTAATAAGGACCTGTCCCAAACGTACCCATTTATATCTAATATTTAATAATATATTCTGATGCTAGTTTTCTATTATGCAGCGCTGGATATGCGACAAAATGCATATTTTGAAATTTTGCTTGAATATCAACAATAATAGTTAGTTATTGCTGACATATAAGCAACAATGGTTAGTTGACCATTCTATTTACAATTTATTATGGTAAAATATTTCTAATATATCAGTAATAATTATAAAATTATGGTTACATATTAGCAATAATTGTTAATTCTTACTGACATGTCTACAACAATGGTTAAATGACCTTTCAATTCACCGTTAGTGCTGGTGGAATATTGCTGATGTGTCAGCAGTACTTATGAATTGTTGCTTATATAACAACAATAATTTTGGAATATTGCATAAATAATTGCACCACTTTGAAATATGCATATTTTTTTTATGATTTTAATCTACAATTTTTTCTATTATTAATTTCAGGATATTCAAGAAAAGAATTGAAGATGTTAAATGAATCCATTTAAAAAGATGAAGATTATGCAGCTTGTACAAAAAGAGGGAAGAAATGCTTAGAAATATTAGTAATGCTAGCGAAATTTCAATAAAAAAACAAATGTATATTGTAACACCCCATGTATTCTATAACAGTGAAATTCACAAATTAAAGTATAATTAATTTCAAATCAAAGAATTAAGGGAAACGGGATACGCCATTGCGCTCGTCTCGGAATTCTGCTTGAGATAGAGTCCGAGTTTGCGTAAAACGGACTTCGTATGAAGAAGTTATGGCCTCCGGAAGTTTCAGAATTCAGTTTAAAATTCAAACAGACCAAAACAGCTCAGAAAAACTAATTTAAAATTCAAAATCGGGCCCAATTGGCCAGGGTGGGAAAATTCCCGCCCAAGGCACCCAGGTCGACTGCCAAGTCGACACGGTGTCGACTGGGTGTCGACCTGGCCCCTGAGCCAGGTCGAACCCAGCCCACCCTGGCTGGCCTGGTCTGTGTTTGGTCGATTTTCTGAGCCTTGCCTTGTCACTAGGGCTAGGTGTCAGCTCCTGGTTGGTCTCTCCTTCAAACGAACGGCTATAATTAAACCATGCTACATCGATGGTCTAAATCAACTTCCAAACACTATAAAAAGAACCTAAGACCTAGCCTAAATCATACTATTTCATTTTAGCCTCAGGCCGCCACCATTAAACCTAGAGCTCTAAATTAAAAATACAAAGAACAAAATTATAGAAGATGAAGGACGATTCCTGAAGGCTACAACTAGAAGCTACAACAACTACGACGCTTTAGACAACGAATTTGGGGCTATTTGATTTGGGATTTTTATTTGGATTATTTGCTTCATATTGTAAGTTCTATGTCACTTTTTAGGCAAAAACGCTAAAATAACATGGACATGCCATGAATTGAAACCGGATTTAGGAACTATTGTTAATCCATGTTTATATTGTTTAATTTTGAATTATAATTTGGGAATATTGTTATGGCAATGTTGCAAGTTAAACTTATCATGATTTTGATGTTGTTATGAATCACTTGGGCTTAATTGTATGGCAAGTTGGACTAATACATGTCCATTGAATCACTATGTTTATTGAAATCTTTATGTTGATTAAACCATGCTTATGATGCTAATTAAACCATGTCTATGACTGTTGGTGGAACTATGCCTGTGATGTTAATATACCTATCATGATTAATGACAAATTGGGAATTGCTAGGTTATGATGAAAAGTTGGAATCATTATGTTTATAATGTTAGACGAGAATCATTACGAAAAAAACGCTAATTTGGAATTCACTATGCCTATTAGAATTACCATGCCTTTAATGTTTCATGTTTGTAATAAAATTATTATTATGCCCGCAATAATTATTATGCCTATGATGTAAAGTTGAAATCATCATGTTAAACTAAGTTGGAACCATTACTATGCCAAGTTATCATCATGCTAGTATTGAAACCATGTGATATGTTATAGCCTGTTTATTGTGCAAGTGATGTTGGAATTGTCACATATGTCTATCACATGTTTGGTGTTATTCCCCTTTATCTCTTGATTTGTTTATGCTTGTGAACGAAGTACGTTTATATACGTTGGGAATACGATTGGGTAGAATAGGCAAAACTTGAATTAATTATAATCATAAACCGTGAAATTTGGCATAAGTAGAACATGAAATATGGCACAAAAACTTGACTTGAACATGCCATAACTTGACTTGAAACATGCCTTAGTTGGGCACGAAGTTGACATATGAACATGATGTGGAAATAGCACGAATCTGCTAAGAACATGGGCATGACTTTAGAAAACAAGAAAGTGGCCAACTCGAGGTTGGGTTGAGTTTGTAGTGTAAATCTGCCCGGAACCGCCCGGCAAATCCAGTTGCTACAAACAATAGGATCCAATGTGGGTAGTTGGTCACATCGCGCTTGAAACCCGAGGTTGGGTTCAGTTCGTAGCGTAAACCTGCCCGTAACCGCCCGGCAAATCCAGTGGCTACGAACAACAGGATCCAATGTGAGTGGTTCGGTGCATTAACGAATCAATTAATGCCAATTAGGGTTAAGTCATGAACATGAAAAGACAAATTAACCAACTTGAACACGATTTGTAGGGTTAAGTCATGAACTAGAAACGACAACACTTAGCCAACTTGACGTGACTAGACTGGAAAAGGATTAAGTCACGAATTACATGACTTAATCGGTTAGGCGGGTTAGGTCACGAATTACATGACCTAATCTATTAGGCAAAACCCTAGACACGACCCTTTTCAGCAGTAACCCTCTAGATGTATCAAGGTAACATGGGGCTAGGCCAAGTGGGGCACGATTACTGGGCTGGTTGTAAGAGGTGAACGACGGCAGTGGGGTACGCCAGTGTAGGTTCGGTGGACTACGGTCGTGCACGTATTCCGGGGCAGACACTGGGTATCAATAGATTTATCTGTGCATCTTGAATCGTGTCAGGGGTCGAAACCCTAGGGATGATACACCCGAAGGTGGACCCAGCACAGGCGACTACATTCTTGATTAGCCGTATGACACGGGCACTTGACGAGCTAGAACTTGTAGGGAGCCGATCGACTAGATAAGCGCTCCGTAGGACCCCGTACTTGGGTCAGACCTCGTTTCAGGGTCATTTCATGATATTGGACCGTGGGATTTATTATCGTGATTAACTTGTGACCTTGGCTTAGTATACTAGTACAGTCGATGCAACGAATCTTGAACATATGTTGCTTTATTTGACTTGTGTTGATTTATCATGACCACCTTAGTCTATCTTGTCCACCTTGACCCCATTCTTAAGTTTAGTTCCAGTTCATACATGACATGTTGTTTTAAACCGTTTTTACACTGAAAGTCACTAGGACTTACTCAGTCTTTATGACTGACCCTTTTCCTTTCGCCTCTTTTTCTTTCGTTCCCCCCCAGGTTCTCAGGGAGGGAATACCGCAGCCTGACCAGTTTTCACATCCAGCTTGAAGAGAAAAAATGTATTGCTTGGATCTTTTCCGTTTTGGACTATGGCTTTGGACAGCAATTAGGGGACTTTTGCAGTTTATTTATGTTTTCTTTATGCTTCTTTAAATAATGTAATCAAGACAGTTATGAAGATGTTATGTTTTTTCGAAGAATCGTAAGACAATTATGGCATGGTTTGTGTAACACGTATTTTAATGAAATAAAAGTTGTTGTTGTTTTCCGTTGTTCAAAAATATGTGTTATTATATCTGTCTTGTATATCTGTGACTTATACTTATAAACCTCCACCAAAATTAGGGCATTCCCTTTGAGAGTGACCCTAACGGAGGTGGGGTGTTTCACTTGGTATCAGAGCATAGGTTTACCAGATAAGATAAAAGTTTTGAAAATTTATTTTAAAAGGAAAATTTAAAGAAGCATTTTTAAAGATAAAATATTATATATATTTTTTTAAAAAAGGCAATGTCCCCCAAAGCCATAGGTACTATCTTTTATCCTTCGTTTTGAATCTATCCTTTTTGTTTCAGCATGTCCGAAGAACTTAACTTGCCAGAGGGTATACCAATACCTGGTTGGTTTAGATGATTCTTAGAAGCAAGGGCCACTCAACCAGGTCCTACCGTTCCTCCTCCCCCAGCTGCAGGATATCATCCAGCTGCAGCAGCACCTCTTCCTCCACCTCCTCCGCGGGGAAACACTTTTGCTAAGATATGTAAAGATTTTAAAGCTATGGGAGGAAAGGACTTTCATGGAACTGAGTCCTTCGTGGCAGCTAGAAATTGGCTGAAAGAAACCGAGGACTTATTCGTCATCTTTGAGGTAGAAGATAGGCAGAAAGTACAACTGGCAGTGTGGCTACTAAAGGGCGAGGCTTCCTACTAGTGGGAAGTCACTAATGCAGAAAGACCAGTGGAAACATAGGAGGACTTTAGGGCAAGGTTTGAGGCTAAATTTCTCTCAGAAGCTGAAAGGAGTTTGCAGTTGGAAAAATTCTTATTTCTTAAGCAAGGGAATATGACAGTCAAAGAGCATGTTAATCAGTTCGATGAGCTGGCTAGATTCGGACTGGACCTAGTCAACACCCGGCACAAGAAGGCTCTCCGCTTTGTCAAAGGATTGAATGAGCCATTACACAGTTTGTCCATGACCCATATACCCATGGGAGCTACGTATGAAAGGTTGGTGCAGATGGCATTGCTGAACGAAGAAGATAAGGGCAAGAAGGAGACAAAGGCATAAAACTCTCAAGGGAAGAAAGAGGTCAAGCCCAACGATTCTCAGAATAAGAAGGTAGACTCTGAGAAAGGAGGCAAGAACGGCAACTCACGTGATAAAAGGAAATGCAATTTATGTGGTACGGAAGGGCACATAGCTAAGGATTGTAGAAAGAGGAAGAGAAAGCAAGGTGAATGTTTTCATTGTGGGGAGACTGGACACATCAGCAAAGACTGCCCTAAGAAGCAGACCGGACCTTCTGGGGGTACATCGTTAACATCTTCTAGATGCTTTGTTTATCTTGTTTCTCTCCTCGATCCTATCTTGAGAACCATAGGTAGAAACTTTTTGGATGTAAACATGTAATTGAAACATGTTATGATTGCGAAATGGTTGCAAGTGGTTGCTCGTGGATGCATGAATACACATTAGGCACTAGATCGGCTCAGACACATTTTCATGTTGCATATGCATAAATGTATTTATTCGTATATGGATGAAGTTTAGTGTGTTGTCATATGGATGTTGCATTTGTATGAATGATTGTGCACTCATGTAGAATCATGAATAGGAGAATTTGCATACATAATGGATTCATGACACTTACATAATTTGCATCAAGGAGGTCAACTGAATCAGTAGACCGCCTGATTTTGCATTAGATAAGTACATGTACACACACACTTCGCATATGATCATGAAGCATTAGTAGTCTTTTAAGGACAATGGATGCTCGTGTTTGATGGATGAGTAGATGGATGTTAGGATATACATTCTTCCTGAACTTGAATATTTCAGGGACGAAATCCTTTTAAGTGGGGGAGAATGTAACACCCCGTGTATTCTATAACAGTGAAATTCACAAATTAAAGTATAATTAATTACAAATCAAAGAATTAAGGGAAACGGGATACGCCATTGCGTTCGTCTCGGAATTCTGCTTGAGATAGAGTCCGAGTTTGCGTACGGACTCCGTATGAAGAAGTTATGGCCTCCGGAAGTTTCAGAATTCAGTTTAAAATTCAAACAGACCAAAACAGCTCAGAAAAACTAATTTAAAATTCAAAATCGGGCCCAATTGGCTAGGGCGGGAAAATTCCTGCCCAAGGCACCCAGGTCGACTTGGCAGTCGACCTGGGGCTAGCCAGGTCGACTGGGCAGTCGATCTGGGTCACCCGTGTCGACTGCCAAGTCGACACGGTGTCGACTGGGTTGTCGACCTGGCCCCTGAGCCAGGTCGAACCCAGCCCACCCTGGCTGGCCTGGTCTGTGTTTGGTCGATTTTCTGAGCCTTGCCTTGTCACTAGGGCTAGGTGTCAGCTCCTAGTTGGTCTTTCCTTCAAACGAACGGCTATAATTAAACCAAGCTCCATCGACGGTCTAAATCAACTTGCAAACACTATAAAATGAACCTAAGACCTAGCCTAAATCATACTATTTCATTTTAGCCTCAGGCCGCCGCCATTAAACCTAGAGCTCTAAATTAAAAATACAAAGAACAAAATTATAGAAGACGAAGGACGATTCTTGAAGGCTACAACTAGAAGCAACAACAACTATGACGATTTAGACAACGAATTTGGGGCTATTTGATTTGGGATTTTTATTTGGATTATTTGCTTCATATTGTAAGTTCTATGTCACTTTTTAGGCAAAAACGCTAAAATAACATGGACATGCCATGAATTGAAACTAGATTTAGGAACTATTGTTAATTCATGTTTATATTGTTTAATTTTGAATTATAATTTGGGAATATTGTTATGGCAACATTGCAAGTTAAACTTATCATGATTTTGATGTTGTTATGAATCACTTGGGCTTAATTGTATGGCAAGTTGGACTAATACATGTCCATGGAATCACTATGTTTATTGAAATCTTTATGTTGATTAAACCATGCCTATGATGCTAATTAAACCATGTCTATGACTGTTGGTGGAACTATGCCTGTGATGTTAATATACCTATCATGATTAATGACAAATTGGGAATTGCTAGGTTATGATGAAAAGTTGGAATCATTATGTTTATAATGTTAGATGAGAATCATTATGAAAAAAAATGCTAATTTGGAATTCACTATGCCTATTAGAATTACCATGCCTTTAATGTTTCATGTTTGTAATAAAATTATTATTATGCCTGCAATAATTATTATGCCTATGATGTAAAGTTGAAATCATCATGTTAAACTAAGTTGGAACCATTACTATGCCAAGTTATCATCATGCTAGTATTGAAACTATGTGATATGTCATAGCCTGTTTATTGTGCAAGTGATGTTGGAATTGTCACATATGCCTATCACATGTTTGGTGTTATTCCCCTTTATCTCTTGAATTGTTAACGAAGTACGTTTATATACGTTGGGAATACGATTGGGTAGAACAGGCAAAACTTGAATTAATTATAATCATAAACCGTGAAATTTGGCATAAGTAGAACATGAAATATGGCACGAAAACTTGACTTGAACATGCCATAACTTGACTTGAAACATGCCTTAGTTGGGCATGAAGTTGATATATGAACATGATGTGGAAATAGCACGAATCTGCTAAGAACATGGGCATGACTTTAGAAAATAAGAAAGTGGCCAACTCGAGGTTGGGTTGAGTTTGTAGTGTAAATCTGCCCAGAACCGCCCGGTGAATCCAGTTGCTACAAACAATAGGATCCAATGTGGGTTGTTGGTCACATCGCGCTTGAAACCCAAGGTTGGGTTGAGTTCGTAGCGTAAACCTGCCCGGAACCGCCCGGCAAATCCAGTGGCTACGAACAACAGGATCCAATGTGAGTGGTTCGGTGCATTAACGAATCAATTAATGCCAATTAGGGTTAAGTCATGAACAAGAAAAGACAACCTAACCAACTTGAACACGATTTGTAGGGCTAAGTCATGAACTGGAAACGACAACACTTAGCCAACTTGACATGACTAGACTGGAAAAGGATTAAGTCACGAATTATATGACTTAATCGGTTAGGCGGGTTAGGTCACGAATTACATGACCTAATCTGTTAGGCGAAACCCTAGACACGACCCTTTTCAGTAGTAACCCTCTAGATGTATCAAGGTACCCTGGGGCTAGGCCGGTTGGGGCACGATTACTGGGCTGATTGTAAGAGATGAACGACGGCAGTGAGGTACGCCAGTGTAGGTTCGGTGGACTACGGTCGTGCACGTATTCCGGGGCAGACACTGGGTATTAGTAGATTTATCTGTGCATCTTGAATCGTATCAGGGGTTGACACCCTAGGGCTGATACACCCGAAGGTGGACCCAGCACAGGTGACTACATTCGTGATTAGCCGTATGACACGGACACTTGACGAGCTAGAACTTGTAGGGAGCCGATCGACTAGATAAGAGCTCCGTAGGACCCCCGTACTTGGGTCAGACCCCGTTTCAGGGTCATTTCGTGATATTGGGCCGTGGGATTTATTTTCGTGATTAACTTATGACCTGGGCTTAGTATACTAGTACAGTCGATGCAACGAATCTTGAACATATGATGCTTTATTTGACTTGTCTTGATTTATCATGATCACCTTAGTCTATCTTGTCCACCTTGACCCCATTCTTAAGTTTAGTTCCAGTTCATGCATGACATGTTGTTTTAAACCGTTTTTACACCGAAAGTCACTAGGACTTACTCAGTCTTTATGACTGACCCTTTTCCTTTCGCCTCTTTTTCTTTCGTTTTCCCCCCGCCCCAGGTTCTCAGGGAGGGAATACCGCAGCCTGACCAGTTTTCACATCCAGCTTGAAGAGAAAGAATGTATTGCTTGGATCTTTTCCGTTTTGGACTATGGCTTTGGACAGCAATTAGGGGACTTTTGCAGTTAATTTATGTTTTCTTTATGCTTCTTTAAATAATGTAATCAAGACAGTTATGAAGATGCTATGTTTTTTGGAAGAATCGTAAGACAATTATGGCATGGTTTGTGTAACACGTATTTTAATGAAATAAAAGTTGTTGTTGTTTTCCGCTGTTCAAAAATATGTGTTATTATATCTATCTTGTATATCTGTGACTTATACTTATAAACCTCCACCAAAATTAGGGCATTCCCTTTGAGAGTGACCCTAACGGAGGTGGGGTGTTTCATATATGAAATATGATGATATTTCAAGAAAATTCTGCGAACATTGATGATCTTCGCAATAGTATTATGCAAACATTGTTGATATATCAGCAATATTTTGCAAACATCGCGGATATATTGTTGAAGAATGGAGTTTTTATGACAACAATCTTGTTTCAATTATCACTAATTATAAAATATATACTAACACTTTTTGTATAGAATATATATATTTATATGTGTGTGTGTGTGTGCAAGAATTATATACAAGAAATATTACTAGAGATTGTACAGCTATAAAGATGATAGAGATTCAAAGATCAGAGAAATTTCAAGACTCATGAGTAATCAAGATTTCAGGAGTTCAAGAGTTCAAGACCAATATAGTTATAGTGTCTAGATTTTGTAAGACTCTAAATAGCACTCCAGGTTCAAAATTCAAATTCAAATTTTCAAATTCAGATTTTCAATTCTATCCTCGTTCCTCTCTATTTTATTTTTCTATTTGTTTCTATTATTATTCTTCTTTGTTTTCAAAACTTAAATTTTTTATACACTTTATATAGTTTAAAACCTTATAATTTTATAAATATTTATATAGTTTAAAAGTATGTTTTCATATGATTTTCTATCATATAGTATTAATTTACAACACTAGAATTTTACTCAAGAATTTCCAGAGTTAATTTTATATGAAAACGCTTGAAAAATGCTTTGAAAATCAAAAATACACATGAGTGTGTCGACATTGCAAAAAGTGTATGTGACATATAACTGTTATTTTTTCTAATTTTGAAGGGAAGGTGTTTTTTCACTATTTGAAATGCTTCAGAACCATTGCAACCCTTTATATTGTATAATAAGAGGTTAAAAACGAATTTTTTAACAGATCTTCTTCTCTAACTTCATTCTCTTTCACTCCATCATTATTCTTAATCATTTTTATGATTCATGCCCTTATACTCTGCCGAATTCAATTCTATTTTGATTAATCTTCTTCTCTCTACACTCTCTACTCTCTAAATCAAGTGCTACTGGAAAGTTATAGGGCTGTTTTGTAATTGTTTGGGTTGAATAAACCATGTTTGTGAGTCAAAGAGCAATCAGTGTATCCTTGTAGCCATGAAATCAAGGGATAGAGTCGGTGTGTCCTTATTGAGCTGTGAAATCAAGGAATAGGAGTCGGTGTGTCCTTGTTGAGCCGTGAAATCAAGAAGGTTGTATTTGACTATTGGAAATAGTAATAAAACTCTGCACAATCTAGCGTTGTGCGGGACTAGATGTAGGAGTGATTTGAACTAGTATAAAATCCGGTGTGTCCTTTCCTTTTCTTCATTTTTATTTTTGTTTATTTTGCATTTGTGTTTGAATCAGAGTCTGCGATTGTATTTGTGTTGTTTGATTCATTCCATAATTCTCTTTAGTTTTAAGTTTTGTTTAAATTCCTACAAACACTATTCACCCCCACCCCCCTCTAGTGTTTGCTTTTCCTAAACGATCCATTCCGCAGTCCATGATAATTGATATCAAAGCATCTTTCAAAAAGTTCATAATCTAACTTTTGAAATACTGATAATGGCAACCAACACTAGTAGCAATAATAGTTCTTTTATAGAGGGACAATCCACTGTTAGACCACCATTGTTTAATGGTAGTAATTATTCATATTGGGCATGTAGAATGAAAATTTATTTACAGCCTATTGGATTAGACACTACAAGAAAAGCTGTATTAATAGCAAGTAAGGATGACAAGAGAGTTTGTCTTGCCATAGTTAAATGGTTAGTGGCTAACAAGAATGGACGATGACATGTATAGAAGCCTTTATTATTATGATTCACTCCATTACTACTAATGCGGATTTTTTTGGCATTTCCCTCCATCTTTTTTTCATTGCCGCTCTAGAATCACTTTACCCCATTTCTTCCTTCTTTACCAATTAACACGAATCCTCTTTATTATGGCTCCACCGCCACCTTCTCCTTCGTAATCGTTCTTCCTTTTCTCCTTCTAATTATTCTTTGCCTCTAATTGCTTGTTCCCCTTGCCACTCAATGTCACGTTGTTTGTCTTCGGAGTCCATAGCAGATTTCTCTCGATCCCCTTGGCAACTTCATTTGATTTCGACTGTCATCAATTTACATCAGGTAATTACTCTATTTGCTATTCGATTTCATTTTAGATAATGTATTATTTCGGTTTCATGCCAATCGTTGTATATTGTCCTATTTATGTCAAAGTCGATTCATATTAGGGTTTATCTCTTTGTTGAAGCACTTAAACATAGGGGTTTATGTTGGTTAAATTTTAGGTTTACATCCTTAATATGTCACGAGTTCAATAATTTTCAGATTATTCTTCAACCAAATACAATTCAAGAGCTGACAAGTACATCTACAGAGTAGCCTACGTCATAGTCTGAAATCGCAAAGCTGAAAGAACTCTCAGAAGGGCTAAAAACTAAAAATGTAAGTCCGATATATTGTTTGACTCTAGGTTCTCAAGTCTAAGTGATTCATTTTATGAATGATATTCTGCTCTAAGTTGACTGCAGATTTAGTGTAGATGAATTGCAAATCCTAGCACCTAATTGTAAGAACCCGTAACTTCCCCGTAAAGGAAAGCATGAATACTTTGAGAACAACACACAAAAGGACGCAGACGGAAGAACATTTCATTGTTATTACAACAATTCCATCAGATACAAGAATATACAGAGCATAAACGAATAAATTACATTCGACAAATATCAGAGATCACAATAAATTACATAGCAGCGGAAAAATATACGAAACACAACTGAAAGTGATACACGGATACAGAGCTTTCCGAGCATCGTTCCAGCTGTAAATCAGGACCCTGTGAATATAAATCTGCAAAACCAAAACTACTAGCTGCCCGTGCGGAAATTAGGGGCACCCAGAGTTTAGGTTAAAACAATAAACTCCAGGTCAGTCATGTGACTGGTGTGAGAACTAAAACAGTTATAAATATTGGTTTTTAAAGTTCGGTAAATCAAGGGACCACGCCGTATAACACGGAACGGGTTTCCTCCCAAGAATACCAGTGCATAGAACAAACAGCGCAATGCTAAATAAAGAAAAATGAAGCTGTTATAAGACCCAGGTCCCATCACACAATGCAACGCAAGCCGGAGGATAGGGTTTTTTACCTTATAACAGCCAAAGCATGCTTGATACGTTAAAACAAATCATTTGATACTATAATAAGTGTGTAGTGTCAAAACAATTTCAATCATAAATATCAATCATAGACGGCATGGGTACCATATATCATGTCGCCATACTAGTTCTACAATTAAAACCGCAATATCACGTATTGGAAATTGGATTTCCGTCATGAGCCGAGGCAAGGGGCAAGCTCCTCTCCGCGTTCGAGACACTCTAGCAATGCCTCAGGACCCCACTCTGATCCTTTGGAACCTCCAAGGCCGGCCCTCTCTTACTTTTGAGGATTAGTTATTCCTGAACACACGTTTCCCGGTCCTTACAGACCTATATCCGAGGCGCCTCGTATCCAACAACCACACAGGTGAAAAGTATATAAATGTCAGGGCTGGTAGGTCACTGACACCACCCTAGCTAGAAAGAAACGTCATGCACTCCTTGGGTCCGTATCCCGTTTTTGACTCATTCCGAGGTGTGAGGCTCGCGAATTCACGTTATACACAAAGCTATGCCACACAGGCCGTGCTTTGATCATCAACCACAAGACTTTGCTTTTCAACAGAAGCCCTGATCAATTGCCACTTACGCATGCCACACAGGCAATTCACTCCATGCGTTTGATATCCATCAATATATAACCCCTGAGCTCGTACGTCTCAGAGAAGGGCGTTAAGCAAGAGAATAAATTCTCCGCCGCCAAACAGATATATATTTAATAGAGATCAATCACACGGACTAAAATCCAATGTCAGACACACAGTCCATTTACAAGTCCGTTCTGGGTCTGAACGAAACCGGAGGCACTTTCCTCGCATATCCATCCATCTCCAGGTACGTCTGGACGATCACCAACTGATTCCCTCATCCTGGGTGTACAGCCCAATCAAGATCATCAGTAATCACCCAAACGATGTGAAGACTTCCGGTCTTCAACCACCGTCTTCATCTTCGACATCTCGTCGAATCGATTATTCAGAATGGGTATAAACCCGGCCTTTCTGAATAACCCACGTATATAATAAACGAATGTTACACAAACATAACAAACGCCTCATCCCAATTCATAATATTCTTTTATTCACAATATCACATTCTTAGGGAAATGTTCCCATTAATTTTATCCAAGATAAATTCTTCTAAATTTATACTTTAATCCTCCTTTGGATATCATCTCAAACTAGTCGGGATTAACGAACCACACCGAAGTAATTATTTAGTTTATTTCCCAATCCCAACCTATATATCCCATGGAGCAAAACTGGTGATACTCCATATCTAACACCACGGTGTTATCGGTAAAATTAATTACCATTTCACGTTCAAATCTAATTAAAGATTTAACTATCGCTTTGGAGCAAAACTGGTGGTACTCCACTCTCGATCACTTTTCAAATTTGATAATTAAAATTATCAATTCACATTTTAATCTAATTAAAGATTCATTAAAACTCCACTTAGTTTTAATCTTTTCAAAAATCAATATCCTGCCTTTAACTGGGTTAAAGAACCAATGTCATCAAAAACACGATTCACGACAAATCAAATCACATTTGATATTAAATACAAGGCTCTGAATAGAAAATATATCGGCTTATATTCAATATCAAATTCTGAAACCAACAAATATCGTATTGGAAATAACGATATAAAATATCTTTCAAATCCCCATAACAATATTTGTATAGTCACGAAATCCAACATCGAAATATCCCGAAGATAATTTCGATTCAGCTCCAGTCCAATCCACGTATTGGAAATTATCGATTATTTTCAAAATCACTTTCAAATTCAATTTATTTATTTCTAAAATAAATTGATTTCAATTCTAGTTCAAAACTAGTTCATTTCGATAAAAATCTATTTTTATCTTTTCAAATGTGGAATTTTCCAGCCCAAATCTTTCCAATTCACATATTATGATTTTACACAAATTATCAATATTTTTAATAATTTTATCAAGGCCCGTACAGTCGATTTCCATCAACGGCCATCGAACTGCACTTACAGCGACCTTTTCCGAATTTGATTTGGACATAATTCCAAATCCAACCGTTAGATTTCAAATTTCTAATATTCATTGGAAAGCTCTTTTCGATACGAACCCAACGGTTCCGGTTTTAGGAGAATCCGACGGTCGGATCTCCCGCAATGTCCGTTTGAAATAAATGGTCGAAATTCACGAACTGCCGCGGCGCGGCGCGTTCTATTCTGGCCATTATATATATAATATATATATATTATATATATTTCGTCGATTTCCTTTTTAAAACGAATTTTATAAATCGTTTCAACTTCGTTTCAAAACCATTTCAACACTATTTCCATTCAAAGCCAAAATTGAATTCTTCTTTATAAATTCGTTTTAAAATTCATTTCTATTCAATTCAAATTTTAATTCAATTTGAATTCATTTCAATTCACTTTGAATTCGTTTTCAATTCATTTCGAAATCGTTTTCAATTCAATTCATTTCGAAATCGTTTTCAATTCAATTCATTTCGAAATCGTTTTCAATTCAATTCATTTCGAAATCGTTTTCAATTCAATTCATTTCGAAATCGTTTTCAATTCAATTCATTTCGAAATCATTTTCAAAATCGATATAAATATCGTTCACGTCGAAATAACGCATCTCTAATCAACACGGCTTTATATTTTTCAAAACTCCTTTATTCTATCCAACAAATGAATATTTATCCCATTCAACACATGAATCTATATTTCTTTCAATACACGACTAATCTCAACACATGAGTACCGTCAACACATCACTATTTTTATTATGTAAAATATTTTATAAAACTATGGTATCTATCGTTTGATTTGAATTAGACTTCTACTAGGAAGTAGTTCTAATTTTAAATATGATAAAGATGTAATTTATTTTATTTAAAATATTTTACTCAACACACGAATATTTTCAACACATGAACATCGTCAACACATGACTATTTCTATTATGTAAAATATTTTATAAAACTATGGTATCTATCGTTTGATTTTAATTAGACTTCTACTAGGAAGTAGTTCTAATTTTAAATATGATAAAGATGTAATTTATTTTATTTAAAATATTTTACTCAACACACGAATATTTTCAACACATGAACATCGTCAACACATGACTATTTCTATATTCAACACACGAATTTTCTTTTATAATATTCGTTGTTTTCCCGATTGGAATGAGGCCCAATCAATCACCATATAATGTTAATTATATGGATTCCATACAACACATGTATATAATAGCATGGAAAAATAATCAATCATCAACCAAAGTGCACTACACTGTATAAGCATCAAATATAGATATCTGACGCTTATAACAGCCTGTCAATCAATCGATCGACATATTCAATCAATCAGGATGAGTGAACTTCAAATTTCATCCCAACACCCGTGTGGGGTTTCAAACAATCAAACACAGATTTTATTTGTGTAGTTGGGCGATGTGTAAAATTTATCGACCCAATCAATATCAGTCAAATCAGTGTATATAAACAAATCGGCCGATTTGTTTATAAATATTCATTTATTCACTTTCACGTTAAAAATTATATTTTTAACGACAAAAATATTTATTTCAACACTTGAATTTCTATTCATTTCATTTATTCAATAAAATGATATTTTTATTTTTCTAACATATTTTAGAAAATTTCGGCGGCATAACGGCACGATACTAGAAACGGGACAAGGCCTAGCCTTATCCCCGGTCTAGTGAAGGCCCACGCCATTCACACATCAATCATATCAATTTCAAATTCACCAAAACAATCAAATCCAAATCAAATAATCTAACCAACTACACAACCAATCAAACAAGTCCATGGTCTGTGGACGGGTGTCGGGTGCTTCTAATAAGCACCGTCTGCATCCTAGTATATATATATAACTAGAAAAATAGAATTTGAGTGAGAAGTTCTCACCGATAGCTATCCTAGCTCCACGGCTCTTCATTTGATAGAAATCTTCATCTTCATCGTATCTTCGTCATCTTCGTTGCCCGTAGTCACTATATATATAAAAATCACATTTTTATATTTCGATGTCTTTAAAATAAAAATCACATTTTTATTTATTCACTTTCAATTTAAAAGTCATATTTTATAATCACTTCATATGTTTAAAAATCGAATTTTTACTGTGCTATTCAATAAATAAAAATCATATCTTTATTTCGAAGTTCAATATATAAAAATCACATTTTTACTTCGAAGTTCAATATATAAAAATCACATTTTTACTTTCACGCTATATGGGTAAAAATGCTATTTTTACACCACTACTATATAGATAAAAATTCTATTTTTACATCGTTATTCTATATATAAAGATCTCGCCTTTTCAACTATAAAGATCTCATCTTTATAAAAATCAGCATTTTATTTCGACGTATAGAAAATAAAAATCAGATTTTTATTTTGCTACATACACAAAGATGATATTTTTATATTCTCTATCCTATAAAGATTATATTTTTAATACTTTAAAAATATAAAAATCATATTTTTAATATTCCTATATAGTAAAGATTATATTTTTAATACTTTAAAAATATAAAAATCATATTTTTAATATTCCTATATAGTAAAGATTATATTTTTAATACTTTAAAAATATAAAAACTATATTTTTAATACTTTAAAAATACAAAGATCCTATTTTATTACTTTTAAAAATCAAATCTTTTCTGTTTTAAAAATCATTTCAAATTTATATTTTCTATTTAAAGTTTTAACCTTTTTCTATTTAAAGTTTTAAAATTAACATAAAATCAGTTAATTAAAATTTAATAAACAAAAAGCAAAAAAAAAAAAAAAAAAAAAATTAACTTACAGTGTGAAGGGGAAAGGGGTCAGTGGCTTTGGGGGGTTTTCGAACGAAGGAGGGGGGGCTGTAGGGGAGCGGAGGAGGAGGGGAAGGTGGAGGCGAGGGTGGCAGGGTGCGGCGACTGGGTTGCGGGCGCGGGTTCAGGCATCGCGGTGGGGAAGAGGGAGCGGGAGGAGAAGGAGAAGGGGAGGGGAGGGGTCTCCGGTTGAGGCGCGACGGCGGCTCCCTGGGCGCGGCGGCGCTGCTGCGCTCCCCCTTCTTCGTTCTTTTTTTTTTTTTTTTTTCTGAAAAATGAATTTGATCGGGGGGGGCAGCGTATATAGGAAGAGAGATATTTTTTTTTTTTTATTAATTAATTAATTTATCCTAAAGAGTTGACTTTTACATACGACCTCGAAATGAGGCCCACCGCCTGTCGTCCATAGCGTTTTACCCCCATTCCGAACACAATGGGATATGTACCGCAAGCTGATTCGACTGTTTGAATCAGTTTCCGTTTAATTTGCATTTAAATCACTATATTGAATTTTAAACGTACATTTCAAATTACCGGGGTCACATACTAACTAGAAAAATTCCAGAAAAATATTTTCTAGCCTCGTATTGACGATACGGTCCTAACAAAACTAGTTTCGTCGAATTCTGAGACCGTTAGAAAAATGGCCAATTTCCAGTCGATTAAAATCAACTGAAACTGGTCAAACGCGTTTTCCTTTGCCACGCTCACATATTGATTCGAAAAATTATGAAATTTGAAACCTAGCAATAACTTTACATCCCGGACCCAACAAAACTGGTTTCGTCGAATTCTGAGGTCGTTTGCAAAATGTCCATTTTTAAGGGCCTGAATTCCATAGCGACTATTCAGAATTTTCAACTGGACATATCTTATCATTCTCGCTACGAAATTTTGATTTGTCGGATTCGTTGGAAAGATATCATCGATTACATCCTATCATTTTTGGTTTCACTAAAATCCGGATTGTTCTGCACCCGGTACATTCAATTGAAGTTTGAAATCGAATTATCGAACTACCGCGCCATTTTCGATTCTATTTATAATTATATATTAATATTTATATTCTAACGACGACGTATATAATATATACGTCGAATTATATTCAAAATAAATTTCTCGTCGATATTATTTAAAATAATCTATTTTAAATGTTCAAAATTCACTAAAATTGCCAAAATAAAAATTTTAAACTGGCTCAGATTTTCGGGTTATTACAATCTCCCCCACTTAAAACTTTTCGTCCCCGAAAAGGAACAAAGTCGAAAGTGGTTTGATTAATCAGCTCTACATTCGATCTGGCTTCCATTCTCTAACTTTTCAGTTTCTGAGAATTTTCAAAATTTCAAAAATTTGGCTAACACCCTAAATTTTCGAAAAATTTCGCCATAACCTCCCCTGCACCGGGAGCATCGGGGAATTTCAAATAGCTTCCCCGGTCCTTCAGATCTCAAAAAGAAAAAGAAAAAGCCAAGCGGCTAGCCAATAGGCTCACAAAATCATCATCACCCAAACAAAACAGGAAATTATGTAGTAAACATGTACCTATTTGTCGGGCAAACAAATTTTATTCTTCGGCTCTAGCCTCCTTGCTATGACCTGTTCAATGTAAGTATATATATATGCAAGCAAATGCGACCAATTTTCAATATAGTTCAATATTTGATACAATTAGGCATAATGGTTCAAAATTAGCAAACAATTAGGCAAACAACACAAACATCAATCAATTAGTGAATTAGAGTTTCAAATTCATAATTTTGATATATATACAAAAAATCATGTTTTGATGCCAATTCACAACAATGTGTTCTAACTATATTAGTTTTGGTTCTCACACCAGTCTAATGGAAATATATAGAAATCACACCTTCGAAACACGAACATAAATACTGATGATGTGGCCACATCACCAGAATTATCCCCGGGTGTCTAGAATGTGACTCTATATCTATCCAGTATATTAAAACTTCGACTATACGTTCATGACGCGTATACGCGAAATCTTTATATACTCGATCGTCCATACTCAAAATAAATAAATAATCAAATACGTTTTAAAATGGCTTAAATTTCAAAACAAAATTGTTTTCATTTGAAAAATATACTCTTCATACTCGTTCTAGGATACTACTGATCCTATCTCTAACGAGTCATTCTAATTGGATTTTGCTAATCCAATATCTGATGAATTCTTTCGTATGGTTCTAATGTGTCTTGTTCTCGAGCTCTGTAAACCAAAGCTCTGATACCAACTGTAAGAACCCGTAACTTCCCCGTAAAGGAAAGCACGAATACTTTGAGAACAACACACAAAAGGACGCAGACGGAAGAACATTTCATTGTTATTACAACAATTCCATCAGATACAAGAATATACAGAGCATAAACGAATAAATTACATTCGACAAATATCAGAGATTACAATAAATTACATAGCAGCGGAAAAATATACGAAACACAACTGAAAGTGATACACGGATACAGAGCTTTCCGAGCATCGTTCCAGCTGTAAATCAGGACCCTGTGAATATAAATCTGCAAAACCAAAACTACTAGCTGCCCGTGCGGAAATTAGGGGCACCCAGAGTTCAGGTTAAAACAATAAACTCCAGGTCAGTCATGTGACTGGTGTGAGAACTAAAACAGTTATAAATATTGGTTTTTAAAGTTCGGTAAATCAAGGGACCACGCCGTATAACACGGAACGGGTTTCCTCCCAAGAATACCAGTGCATAGAACAAACAGCGCAATGCTAAATAAAGAAAAATGAAGCTGTTATAAGACCCAGGTCCCATCACACAATGCAACGCAAGCCGGAGGATAGGGTTTTTACCTTATAACAGCCAAAGCATGCTTGATACGTTAAAACAAATCATTTGATACTATAATAAGTGTGTAGTGTCAAAACAATTTCAATCATAAATATCAATCATAGACGGCATGGGTACCATATATCATGTCGCCATACTAGTTCTACAATTAAAACCGCAATATCACGTATTGGAAATTGGATTTCCGTCATGAGCCGAGGCAAGGGGCAAGCTCCTCTCCGCGTTCGAGACACTCTAGCAATGCCTCAGGACCCCACTCTGATCCTTTGGAACCTCCAAGGCCGGCCCTCTCTTACTTTTGAGGATTAGTTATTCCTGAACACACGTTTCCCGGTCCTTACAGACCTATATCCGAGGCGCCTCGTATCCAACAACCACACAGGTGAAAAGTATATAAATGTCAGGGCTGGTAGGTCACTGACACCACCCGAGCTAGAAAGAAACGTCATGCACTCCTTGGGTCCGTATCCCGTTTTTGACTCATTCCGAGGTGTGAGGCTCGCGAATTCACGTTATACACAAAGCTATGCCACACAGGCCGTGCTTTGATCATCAACCACAAGACTTTGCTTTTCAACAGAAGCCCTGATCAATTGCCACTTACGCATGCCACACAGGCAATTCACTCCATGCGTTTGATATCCATCAATATATAACCCCTGAGCTCGTACGTCTCAGAGAAGGGCGTTAAGCAAGAGAATAAATTCTCCGCCGCCAAACAGATATATATTTAATAGAGATCAATCACACGGACTAAAATCCAATGTCAGACACACAGTCCATTTACAAGTCCGTTCTGGGTCTGAACGAAACCGGAGGCACTTTCCTCGCATATCCATCCATCTCCAGGTACGTCTGGACGATCACCAACTGATTCCCTCATCCTGGGTGTACAGCCCAATCAAGATCATCAGTAATCACCCAAACGATGTGAAGACTTCCGGTCTTCAACCACCGTCTTCATCTTCGACATCTCGTCGAATCGATTATTCAGAATGGGTATAAACCCGGCCTTTCTGAATAACCCACGTATATAATAAACGAATGTTACACAAACACAACAAACGCCTCATCCCAATTCAGAATATTCTTTTATTCACAATATCACATTCTTAGGGAAATGTTCCCATTAATTTTATCCAAGATAAATTCTTCTAAATTTATACTTTAATCCTCCTTTGGATATCATCTCAAACTAGTCGGGATTAACGAACCACACCGAAGTAATTATTTAGTTTATTTCCCAATCCCAACCTATATATCCCATGGAGCAAAACTGGTGATACTCCATATCTAACACCACGGTGTTATCGGTAAAATTAATTACCATTTCACGTTCAAATCTAATTAAAGATTTAACTATCGCTTTGGAGCAAAACTGGTGGTACTCCACTCTCGATCACTTTTCAAATTTGATAATTAAAATTATCAATTCACATTTTAATCTAATTAAAGATTCATTAAAACTCCACTTAGTTTTAATCTTTTCAAAAATCAATATCCTGCCTTTAACTGGGTTAAAGAACCAATGTCATCAAAAACACGATTCACGACAAATCAAATCACATTTGATATTAAATACAAGGCTCTGAATAGAAAATATATCGGCTTATATTCAATATCAAATTCTGAAACCAACAAATATCGTATTGGAAATAACGATATAAAATATCTTTCAAATCCCCATAACAATATTTGTATAGTCACGAAATCCAACATCGAAATATCCCGAAGATAATTTCGATTCAGCTCCAGTCCAATCCACGTATTGGAAATTATCGATTATTTTCAAAATCACTTTCAAATTCAATTTATTTATTTCTAAAATAAATTGATTTCAATTCTAGTTCAAAACTAGTTCATTTCGATAAAAATCTATTTTTATCTTTTCAAATGTGGAATTTTCCGGCCCAAATCTTTCCAATTCACATATTATGATTTTACACAAATTATCAATATTTTTAATAATTTTATCAAGGCCCGTACAGTCGATTTCCATCAACGGCCATCGAACTGCACTTACAGCGACCTTTTCCGAATTTGATTTGGACATAATTCCAAATCCAACCGTTAGATTTCAAATTTCTAATATTCATTGGAAAGCTCTTTTCGATACGAACCCAACGGTTCCGGTTTTAGGAGAATCCGACGGTCGGATCTCCCGCAATGTCCGTTTGAAATAAATGGTCGAAATTCACGAACTGCCGCGGCGCGGCGCGTTCTATTCTGGCCATTATATATATAATATATATATATATATTATATATATTTCGTCGATTTCCTTTTTAAAACGAATTTTATAAATCGTTTCAACTTCGTTTCAAAACCATTTCAACACTATTTCCATTCAAAGCCAAAATTGAATTCTTCTTTATAAATTCGTTTTAAAATTCATTTCTATTCAATTCAAATTTTAATTCAATTTGAATTCATTTCAATTCACTTTGAATTCGTTTTCAATTCATTTCGAAATCGTTTTCAATTCAATTCATTTCGAAATCGTTTTCAATTCAATTCATTTCGAAATCGTTTTCAATTCAATTCATTTCGAAATCGTTTTCAATTCAATTCATTTCGAAATCGTTTTCAATTCAATTCATTTCGAAATCATTTTCAAAATCGATATAAATATCGTTCACGTCGAAATAACGCATCTCTAATCAACACGGCTTTATATTTTTCAAAACTCCTTTATTCTATCCAACAAATGAATATTTATCCCATTCAACACATGAATCTATATTTCTTTCAATACACGACTAATCTCAACACATGAGTACCGTCAACACATCACTATTTTTATTATGTAAAATATTTTATAAAACTATGGTATCTATCGTTTGATTTTAATTAGACTTCTACTAGGAAGTAGTTCCAATTTTAAATATGATAAAGATGTAATTTATTTTATTTAAAATATTTTACTCAACACACGAATATTTTCAACACATGAACATCGTCAACACATGACTATTTCTATTATGTAAAATATTTTATAAAACTATGGTATCTATCGTTTGATTTTAATTAGACTTCTACTAGGAAGTAGTTCTAATTTTAAATATGATAAAGATGTAATTTATTTTATTTAAAATATTTTACTCAACACACGAATATTTTCAACACATGAACATCGTCAACACATGACTATTTCTATATTCAACACATGAATTTTCTTTTATAATATTCGTTGTTTTCCCGATTGGAATGAGGCCCAATCAATCACCATATAATGTTAATTATATGGATTCCATACAACACATGTATATAATAGCATGGAAAAATAATAAATCATCAACCAAAGTGCACTACACTTTATAAGCATCAAATATAGATATCTGACGCTTATAACAGCCTGTCAATCAATCGATCGACATATTCAATCAATCAGGATGAGTGAACTTCAAATTTCATCCCAACACCCGTGTGGGGTTTCAAACAATCAAACACAGATTTTATTTGTGTAGTTGGGCGATGTGTAAAATTTATCGACCCAATCAATATCAGTCAAATCAGTGTATATAAACAAATCGGCCGATTTGTTTATAAATATTCATTTATTCACTTTCACGTTAAAAATTATATTTTTAACGACAAAAATATTTATTTCAACACTTGAATTTCTATTCATTTCATTTATTCAATAAAATGATATTTTTATTTTTCTAACATATTTTAGAAAATTTCGGCGGCATAACGGCACGATACTAGAAACGGGACAAGGCCTAGCCTTATCCCCGGTCTAGTGAAGGCCCACGCCATTCACACATCAATCATATCAATTTCAAATTCACCAAAACAATCAAATCCAAATCAAATAATCTAACCAACTACACAACCAATCAAACAAGTCCATGGTCTGTGGACGGGTGTCGGGTGCTTCTAATAAGCACCGTCTGCATCCTAGTATATATATATAACTAGAAAAATAGAATTTGAGTGAGAAGTTCTCACCGATAGCTATCCTAGCTCCACGGCTCTTCATTTGATAGAAATCTTCATCTTCATCGTATCTTCGTCATCTTCGTTGCCCGTAGTCACTATATATATAAAAATCACATTTTTATATTTCGATGTCTTTAAAATAAAAATCACATTTTTATTTATTCACTTTCAATTTAAAAGTCATATTTTATAATCACTTCATATGTTTAAAAATCGAATTTTTACTGTGCTATTCAATAAATAAAAATCATATCTTTATTTCGAAGTTCAATATATAAAAATCACATTTTTACTTCGAAGTTCAATATATAAAAATCACATTTTTACTTTCACGCTATATGGGTAAAAATGCTATTTTTACACCACTACTATATAGATAAAAATTCTATTTTTACATCGTTATTCTATATATAAAGATCTCGCCTTTTCAACTATAAAGATCTCATCTTTATAAAAATCAGCATTTTATTTCGACGTATAGAAAATAAAAATCAGATTTTTATTTTGCTACATACACAAAGATGATATTTTTATATTCTCTATCCTATAAAGATTATATTTTTAATACTTTAAAAATATAAAAATCATATTTTTAATATTCCTATATAGTAAAGATTATATTTTTAATACTTTAAAAATATAAAAATCATATTTTTAATATTCCTATATAGTAAAGATTATATTTTTAATACTTTAAAAATATAAAAACTATATTTTTAATACTTTAAAAATACAAAGATCCTATTTTATTACTTTTAAAAATCAAATCTTTTCTGTTTTAAAAATCATTTCAAATTTATATTTTCTATTTAACGTTTTAACCTTTTTCTATTTAAAGTTTTAAAATTAACATAAAATCAGTTAATTAAAATTTAATAAACAAAAAGCAAAAATAAAAAAAATAAAAAAAATAACTTACAGTGTGAAGGGGAAAGGGGTCAGTGGCTTTGGGGGGTTTTCGAACGAAGGAGGGGGGGGCTGTAGGGGAGCGGAGGAGGAGGGGAAGGTGGAGGCGAGGGTGGCAGGGTGCGGCGACTGGGTTGCGGGCGCGGGTTCAGGCATCGCGGTGGGGAAGAGGGAGCGGGAGGAGAAGGAGAAGGGGAGGGGTCTCCGGTTGAGGCGCGACGGCGGCTCCCTGGGCGCGGCGGCGCTGCTGCGCTCCCCCTTCTTCGTTCTTTTTTTTTTTTTTCTGAAAAATGAATTTGATCGGGGGGGGCCAGCGTATGTAGGAAGAGAGATATATTTTTTTTATTATTATTAATTAATTAATTTATCCTAAAGAGTTGACTTTTACATACGACCTCGAAATGAGGCCCACCGCCTGTCGTCCATAGCGTTTTACCCCCATTCCGAACACAATGGGATATGTACCGCAAGCTGATTCGACTGTTTGAATCAGTTTCCGTTTAATTTGCATTTAAATCACTATATTGAATTTTAAACGTACATTTCAAATTACCGGGGTCACATACTAACTAGAAAAATTCCAGAAAAATATTTTCTAGCCTCGTATTGACGATACGGTCCTAACAAAACTAGTTTCGTCGAATTCTGAGACCGTTAGAAAAATGGCCAATTTCCAGTCGATTAAAATCAACTGAAACTGGTCAAACGCGTTTTCCTTTGCCACGCTCACATATTGATTCGAAAAATTATGAAATTTGAAACCTAGCAATAACTTTACATCCCGGACCCAACAAAACTGGTTTCGTCGAATTCTGAGGTCGTTTGCAAAATGTCCATTTTTAAGGGCCTGAATTCCATAGCGACTATTCAGAATTTTCAACTGGACATATCTTATCATTCTCGCTACGAAATTTTGATTTGTCGGATTCGTTGGAAAGATATCATCGATTACATCCTATCATTTTTGGTTTCACTAAAATCCGGATTGTTCTGCACCCGGTACATTCAATTGAAGTTTGAAATCGAATTATCGAACTACCGCGCCATTTTCGATTCTATTTATAATTATATATAAATATTTATATTCTAACGACGACGTATATAATATATACGTCGAATTATATTCAAAATAAATTTCTCGTCGATATTATTTAAAATAATCTATTTTAAATGTTCAAAATTCACTAAAATTGCCAAAATAAAAATTTTAAACTGGCTCAGATTTTCGGGTTATTACACTAATAGTGACGACATTGTATGATTTGTTTACTACTAGGGCCATAATTACAATGTGAACGCTTCATTGTTAAGTAAATGTGCCATTAATGTGAAAAAATATTTTTTTTGGTGTACCACTAATACCCTTTTGGTTGTGCTTTTTATGGTTTTACTGTTTCCATGTTATTATTGATAATGAAGCAAACCGAAACATGGTACGAAGTACACCGTGCCTATTGGAAAAATAAATGAATATGCATATCGTGCTTGGCCTCTTATTTTCCCTTAATGATTATCCAAGATTTTATGTCCAACAAATATCATGTTAATGTACATGTTATGTATGCATATATGGATCAAGGCAGATTAGAACTTGGCTTCAGTTTATTTTTCTTAACAAAGTATGAACAATGGATCTTTCTGGACAGAATTTTAAGATAAAAAATGGATTCTCAACAATTGACTTTACTAATCAATATACTTTTCTTCTAAACTATGAAATATTTGGCTGAAACCATTATAATTAAACGTAATGATGTATATTGCTCACTATAATTTATGTTCGTTTTTCTGATGTTTTGATTGCAAATTCATAGGACCTTTTGAAGAAAACATAGGAAAAAGAAAATGCAGAACTTGAACAATAGGAACCTGAAGCTGAGAAGAAGTGTAATGAGATTAATGATCTAGTTAGTTGATGATATAAATTATTCAGATCTCGTATACTAATTTTGATACTCCCTCATATTTATGTTGAAAGGTTTGTTTATATGTACTAAGAAAATGTCTAATTCTTTGAAACATGGTTTTTGTTTTAGTTCATGAATAGGATTGTTTTTTAATGTTTGTATTGGATTTAGCCTTTCTTTTTCTGTGGAAAGCTAAATAGCTTTTTTTGTCAAAAGGACCCTTAAAGATATATGGAACTAATTATTGAAAATTCAAGGTATTTATGAGAACTTTAAGAGGTGGCAAGTCTTTTATAGTAAAATGAAACTTAAAACAGTTGTTAAGAAAAATAGGGAGCAGTTAATAATGTATTATAATAAGTACTTATCAAATTACTAGTATATAGATATATAGCTTCTTTTTATGATTTATGCGTATAGGGATTATGTTCACTTACAGTTCTTGACTATATAACTTCGATATCTTTCATTCTTAGTACACTTTGCACTGTATTAAACTGTAAATACTACCCTAGACTTTATATATTAACTTGTATCTGCAATTTCTTATCCAAAGGGCTTGGAATTAGGTTCTTAGATTTGATGGCGGGAGAAATTGGAGAATCAGCGGGCTTCAAAAACCTCAATTCAATTGCGGATCTTAAGAATTCATGTGATTCAAGCATAGGCGAGTTTTTGTGCATTTTTCCTATTATAACCTTAGTGTTTACTATAAATTGGAGGTTTGAGTCAAAAAAAATTAATATTTGTCGCAAGAGTACAACCTGTTGGATCTGGATGGTTGATGAAATGAATTAGATGTAACAACCCGGAAAATCTGAACATTTTTAAAAATTTTAAATTGGCTATTTTAGTGGATTTTAAATATTTAAAATAAGTATTTTAAATAATAACGACGAAAAGTAAGTTTGAATCGACGTTTGAAAATAAATATAATTAATTTTAATTATAAACAAGGCCTGAAATGGCGCGGTGGTTTCAAAATTTGAATTCAAACTTTGACTAACTATACCGGGTGCAAAACAAAACGGATTTGAGTGAAACCAAAGATATTTAAATCTGTTAGTGAATATCTTTCTAACGAATCTGAAAAATCGAAGTTTCATAGCGGGAAGCAAAAGTTATGGCTAAATGAATTTTCAGAAAGGTCGCTATAGAGTTTATATAGCCCGTGAAAATGGCCATTTTGCAAACGACCTCAGAATTCGACGAAACCACTTTTGTTGGATCCGGGATGTCAAATTGTTGCTAGTGATATACACATAAATGTGTATATTTTATCCGCTTATTTATCTAGTTTTCTATTTAAAATAATTAATATTGTGTATTTATAACTGTGTTTTCAGATTGTTGATAAAAAGCTTGGTTTAGAGCATTTGATGGATAAAGCATGAAGAATTTGCTTAAAAAGAGTGAAGTTGAAATTACAAAAGCTTGAAGAACGGTTGCAAATAGAGTTCAGTTGGGTAGATTTGGCTCACTAAAGACTCATGTTGCGTTCACATTGGCTCATTTGCAGATCATCTCACTTATGTTGCGTTCACATTAGCTCATTTGCAAGGCCTCTCACTCTACAGCTGCGTTCACACTAGCTTATGTGTTAGTTGGGCTAATTCTTTAGTCCCACATTATGGAATTTGCCAAGTAGCCTTTGTCATATCAGCTATAAATACACTTTATCTCATTAATTGTAAAAAACATTTAGTTTTATTCTGTAATCTTTCTCTTGGAATAAAACTCTTCTTCCTCTGTTCTATTTAGTTTTAGTTTTATTTATGTTCATGTTAATTAATTTCTGTTTTTCTTCTTCTTTAGCTATGTCTAGCTAATCCCCTTTGATTAGGGGGTGATGACGCTAATAGATATGATTCAACATGAATCACATAGCCAATAGATGAGGACTTTGTATATGTAGATTTAGATCTGAATCAAGGGTTAGATCTGAACCTTCATATTCTGTGTCGTTTAAGAGCTATGCTCCTTCACAGGGTATATTCGTGTTCGATCTAACAATTATCAGATTTAGATCTAATTTTAGGTTTTTAGAAATTAATTTGTGAATCTGTCCTGATAGTTTATGGTTGTTTAAGAGCTCAGCTCCTGCATAGGCTATGCTTGTCGTTGTTTACTTATTTGTTTCTAAAAATCTATTTATCGTTGATTCGTGTTTGTGATAGAAACATGAATTAGATCTATATTTATTTGTTGGCTATTGATGAGTGTGAATCTAATCTATGTCATTATCCCCTAATTGCTTTCTCTTATTAGATAAATCTCTCTTTTTTATTTAATTGTTGTTTATTTTCTGTTAATTTGCAACCAATCAAAATCAAAGAATAACTTGATTGGATTTATTAATTAAAATAATTTTGGTCCCAGAGTTCTACACCCTCTACAACAATCCTTGTTGTTTAGGAAAGCTGAACAGATTTTACAGTTGTTTACAACTGTTTAATTTGTTCGCAAACAAATTTTGTCATATCAGCTATAAATACACCAATCAAAATTTGTTTTAGGCCTTTTATAATTGCCCCTGTACCTGTTTTCGCTTTTTTTGAAGAGAAAGGACGAAACTAAATTAAACGGAACAACAACAAAAAATTGGTTAACACAATGGCAAAATGAGAAAGAACTTTAGCAAAATTGTGAAATAAATTTACACAAAACACACTCTTCTCTTTTTTTTAAGGATTTTTGAGTTTTTTTTTCAAGGTTTGAAAAACTAATGTAGTTTAAAATCTAAACCAAATAAAACAAAGAAAACAAAATTAAAACAAACTTTAAAATACGACTAGCCCACTAGTTAGGCCCGCTGTGGATAAAACAAAAAACCCGAGCCCAAGCCCGCTTCAACACTCCCAGACCGATATAAACCCAGTTCAACTAATAACACGGTGCTTCCAGACAATCCCTTATTCTTTTATCTGTTAGAATCGAAACCGACCCTCTTTTTTTTCTTTTTTCTTTTCTGGATTCTGGTTCGGATCCTTGTGTGTGAAGGGGCGGAAGGTTTGGTTCTTGACGCTGGCTTTCTAGGTTTCGAATTGCTGATCGGATATCGTGGATTTTTGCGTCCTGGGAATTAGAGGAAGGACGGTGGAGAGGAGGATGCTGGTCGTGGTGGCGGTTTTTGTGAGCTTCGAATTCGCAGAGGGGGTGGTTGCGATTTCCAATGGGTTTTGGTGCGGTCGAGAGTGGAACGGGAGGGAGGCGCTGGAAGAAGGACTTTTGGTTGCCGGGCTTGGAGATAGTTGAGGTGAGTGGTAGGGAAGAAGTTTGCGTTTTGATGAAGTGTGGTATTTGGATGGTCAGAAGGGTTTTGTGCGAGAATAGAGCTGCTGTAGCCAACCCTGGCGCTTAGACTGAAGATGGTAACAGGGGTAATTGGTATGAAGTAAGGGTTGTTGGAATTTGTAGGCAAGTAATGGAGAGGGGATGTAATGGTCTGATGCCGATGTGATAAAATGAATTGGTGAAAGTATTGAATGTGGTGATGACAGTATGTTTTTTCTGAAGAAGAACTTGATGAAGGAACTGAGGGGATCGGATGTTGAAAGTGTTTTTTTTTTGTAGTGTGGAACAGGAATTTTCAAGGAAGCGGGTGGTCTTGAGGAGCGTTGATGGAGGATTGTGCGAATTTGTTGTGAGTGGAGGTTCGAGTTTGTTGCAGCGAAATTGTTTCGTGAGCTGGGTGTGGTGATGTTTTGGTGGTTTCAGCAATGATGATGGATGGTGTTGTATGATGAGTCTGAACTGAGGTGTGGTATTGAATTGGTTGTAGGGTTGTTTTGTTTGTGATTGAGAGGAGTTGGGAGCAAGTAAGAGGATGAAGGGGGTGCGAATTGTTTGTATTGAAAAAGGGTTGGATTGATGCAGTAGTGAAAACCGTGGTATTGTATGGCAGTGGCCGTGTATATTTGGTCAGAGGGTGTTCAACTGTGAAGATGATGGTGTTGGAGGTAGATGAGGACGGGAGATGAAGTTTGGATAGGAGAATGAATTGTGAAAGAACTGAAGTTTGTTCAAGGGCCGAAGTTGATGGCTTTAAATGAACGTGAAGGAGGTCTGTGAAGACTATAGAAAGGGAAAGAAATTAGAGAAAGGGAAAGAAATTAGAGAAAGGGAAAGAGGAAATCAGGGCAGAAAATTTTGCAAAGGAATTTATTTATTTATTTCAGAATTATACAAAGGAAAGAAATTTATAGAAAAATTGGAAAGAAAAGGAAGGAAAATAAATTGAAATGAATGAATAAAAAGGGAAAGAAATAAAATCGACAATTGCAAATTTTTTTCTTCTTTTAACTAGCAGATCATGGTATAAATCAGCAACACAAAATCAAAGCTAATCAAGAGATTTTTTTTCTATATATATAAGAAAACAAAAGGAAAAAAAAATTTGTGTTTTTTTTTCTAATAAAAAAATAAACTAAAAAAAAAACTATAACCCGAAAGATTTAAAAATAAAAATTATTTTGGTCCCCGGCAACGGCGCCAAAATTTCTTTGCGAACAAATTAAACAGTTGTAAACAACTGTAAAATCCGTTCAGCTTTCCTAAACAACAAGGATTGTTGTAGAGGGTGTCGAACTCTGGGACCAAAAATATTTTAATTAATAAATCCAATCAAGTTATTCTTTGATTTTGATTGGTTGCAAATTAACAGAAAATAAACAGCAATTAAATAAAAAAGAGAGATTTATCTAATAAGAGAAAGCAATTAGGGGATAATGACATAGATTAGATTCACACTCATCAATAGCCAACAAATAAATATAGATCTAATTCATGTTTCTGTCACAAACACGAATCAACAATAAATAGATTTTTAGAAACAAATAAGTAAACAACGACAAGCATAGCCTATGCAGGAGCTGAGCTCTTAAACAACCATAAACTATCAGGACAGATTCACAAATTAATTTCTAAAAACCTACAGATCTAAATCTGATAATTGTTAGATCGAACATGAATATACCCTGTGAAGGAGCATAGCTCTTAAACGACACAGAATATGAAGGTTCAGATCTAACCCTTGATTCAGATCTAAATCTACATATACAAAGTTCTCATCTATTGGCTATGTGATTCATGTTGAATAATATCTATTGGCGTCATCACCCCCTAATCAAAGGGGATTAGCTAGACATAGCTAAAGAAGAAGAAAATCAGAAATTAATTAACATGAACATAAATAAAACTAAAACTAAATAGAACAGAGGAAGAAGAGTTTTATTCCAAGAGAAAGATTACAGAATAAAACTAAGTGTGTTTTACAGTGAATGAGATAAAGTGTATTTATAGCTGATATGACAAAGGCTACTTGGCAAATTCCATAATGTGGGACTAAAGAATTAGCCCAACTAACACATAAGCTAGTGTGAACGCAGCTGTAGAGTGAGAGGCCTTGCAAATGAGCTAATGTGAATGCAACAGGAGTGAGATGGTCTGCAAATGAGCCAATGTGAACGCAACATGAGTCTTTAGTGAGCCAAATCTACCCAACTGAACTCTATTTGCAACCGTTCTTCAAGCTTTAGTAATTTCAACTTCACTCTTTTTAAGCAAATTCTTCACGCTTTATCCATCAAATGCTCTAAACCAAGCTTTTTATCAACAATCTGAAAACACAGCTATAAATACACAATATTAATTATTTTAAATAGAAAACTAGATAAATAAGCGGATAAAATATACACATTTACGTGTATATCAGCTAGATTTCAAATTTCATAATTTTTGAAGCTAGTATGTGAGCGTGGAAAAAGAAAATGTGTTTTGTCGATTTCTATTAAATTGAATCGACCAGAAAATGGCCATTTTTCAAATGGTCTCAGACTTCGATGAAACTAGTTTTGTTGGGACCGTATTGTCAAAACATAGCTAGGTTTATTTTTCGGGAATTTATAGAATCAGTATGTTGCCCCGGCAAATTGAAATGTACGTTCAAATTAAATATTGAACGTTTTATATTTTAATTTGAAGGAAAACGGACTGAAACAGTCGAATGGGCCTACGAAACATATCCTATTGTGTTCAGAATGGGGGTATTTAAGTAGGGACGACAGTCATTGGGTTTGGCTTGGAGTTCATATGAGATAAGGGGTATTTTTGGATTTTTGAAATTTATAAATATAAAAAATCCTATTGGGCCGCATCACAATACCCCCCCCCCCCCCCCGATTAACGACGTAAACGCTTCAAAACTTCCCATCCACTTTCCGACCAAACCTCGAAGAATCAGTCCTTCCTCTAGTTGAAGATTTTATAGAGCTCCTCGAGATCTTCAAATCCATATGAAGTTTGGATTTTTTTTCGTGACCTGTAGAGCTCAAATCGAGCTCGGGAAGGTAGCTGTAAGAACCCGTAACTTCCCCGTTAAGGAAAGAGCGGATACTTTGAGAACAACACACAAATGAACGCAAACAGAAGAACATTTCATTGCTATTACAACAATTCCATCAGATACAATAATATACAGAGTATAATGAATAAATTACATTCGATAAATATAAGAGATTACAATAAATTACATAACAGCGGAAAATAATACAAAGCACAACTGAAGGTGATATACGGATACAGAGCTTTCCGGATATCATTCCAGCTGTAAACCAGGATCCTGTGAAAAAAAATCTGAAAAACCAAAACTACTAGATGCCCGTGCGGAAAATAGGGGCACCCAGAGTTTAGGTTAAAACAATAAACTCCAGGTCAGTCATGTGACTGGTGTGAGAACTAAAACAGTTATTTAAAATTTGATTTTAAAAGAGAGTAATTCAAGGGACCACACCGTATAACATGGAACGGGTTTCCTCCCAAGAATACCAGTGCATAGAATAAAAAAACACAATGCTTTTTCGAAAAATGAAGCTATTATAAGACCCAGGTCCCATCACACAATGCAACGCAAGCCGAAGGATAGGGTTTTCCCTTATAATAGCCAAACATGCTTGGTACGTTTAAAACAAATCATTTGATACTATAATAAGTGTATAGTGTCAAAACATTTCAATCATAAATATAAATCATAGACGGCATGGGTACCATATATCATGTCGCCATACTAGTTCTACAATTAAAACCGCAATACATGTATTGGAAATTGGATTTCCGTCATGAGTCGAGGCAAGGGGCAAGCTCCTCTCCGCGTTCGAGACACTCTAGCAAATGTCCCAGGGCTACGCACCTGGGCAACCCCTGGATGCTTCAGGGCCGGTCCTAACTTACGTTAGAGGATTAGTTATGCCTGAACACATGTTTCCCGGTCCTTACAGACCTAAAATTGAGGCGCCTCGCATTCCAACAACCACATAGGTGAAAAGTATATAAATGTCAGGGCTGGTAAGTCACCGACACCACCAAAGCTAGAAAGAAACGTCGTGCTCTCCCTGTAGTCCGTATCCCGTTTTTGACTCATACCGAGGTGTGAGGCTCGCGAATTCACGTTATACACAAAGCTGCCACGTAGGCTGTGCTTTGATCATCAACCACAAGACTTTGCTTTTCAACTAAAGCCTTGATCATTGCATCTTAGCGTGCCACACAGGCAATTCATGCCATGCGACTGATGTCCATCGATATACAACCTCTGAGCTCGTACGGCTCAGAGAAGGGCGTTAAGCAAAAGAATAAATTCTCCGCCGCCAAACAGATGTATATTTAATAGAAATCAATCAACACAGAATAAAATCCAATGTCAGACACACAATCCATTTACAAGTTCGTCCTGGGTCTGAACGAAACCGGAGGCACTTTCCTCGCATATCCATCAATCTCCAAGTACGTCTGGACGACCACCAACTGTTTCCATCCTCTTGGGTGTACAGCCCAATCAGGATCGTCAATAATTATCCAAACGATGTGAAGACTTCCGGTCTTCGACCACCGTCTTCATCTTCGACATATCGTCGAATCGGTTATTCAGAATGGGTATAAACCCGGCATTTCCGAACAATCCGCGTATATTAAAACAAATGTTACACCAACACAACATACGCCTCATTCCAATTCAGAATATTCCTTTATTCATAAAATCACATTTCTAGGGAAAGGTTCCCATTAATTTTATCCAAGATAAATTCTTTAAAATTTATCCTTTAATCTTCCTTTGGATGTCATATCAAACCAATTTACGGTTTTCCCAACTAGTCGAGATTAGCGAACCACACCGAAGTAATTATTTATTTTATTTCCCAATCCCAACCTATTAATCCCATGAAGCAAAACTGGTAATACTTCATATCTGACACCGCGGTGTTATCGGTAAAATTAATTACCATTTCACGTTCAAATCTAATTAAAGATTTAACTATCGCTTTGGAGCAAAACTGGTGATACTCCATTCTCGCTCATTTTCCTAATTTGATAATTTAGATTATAGATTCACATTTCAACCTAATTACAGATTCGTTAAAACTCCTTTTACTGGGTTAAAGAACTAGGTGTTATTTAAAACACAGTTCACGACAAACCCAAATCACATTCTATTTATTATTGGGTTAAAGAACTAGTGTTATTTAAAACACCGTTCACGATAAACCCATTTCAAATCCAATCAAATATATTAGAAATTCCGATTATTTAAAACCCCTTTTTAAATCTAATTTATTTATTTAAAAATAATTGGGTTTTAAATTTAGTTCAAAACTAGTTCATTTCGATAAAAATCCATTTTCATCTTTTCAAATATGGAGTTTTTCATCCCAGTTTTTCCCAAATCATTTCTTGTGATTTTACACAAATTATTAATATTTTTAATAATTTTATCAAGGCCCGTACAGTCGATTTCCATCAACAGCCAACGAACTGCACTTACAACGACCTTTTTCGAATTTGATTTGGACGTATCTCCAAATCCAACCGTTAGATTTTGAATTTCAAATATTCGTTAGAAAGCTCTTTTCGATACGAACCCAACGGTTCTGGTTTTAGGAGAATCCGACGGTCGGATCTCCCGTAATGTCCGTTTGAAATAAATGGTCGAAATTCACGAACTGCCGCGGCGCGGCGCGTTCTATTCAGGCCATTATATTATATATATATAATATATATAATATATTTCGTCGATTTCTATTTAAAACGAATTATATAAATAGTTTTGAATTCGTTTCAAGAACCATTTCAACTTCCATTTCAATCCAAAGCAAAATTGAATCTTTTCTTATAAATTCGTTTTAAAATTCATTTCTATTCAATTCAAATTTCAATTCAATTTGAATTTATTTCAATTCGCTTTCAATTCAATTTGAATTCGTTTTCAATCCAATTTCAAAGTCGTTTTCTATTCGATTCAATTCAAATTGGTTTTCTATTTCATTTAAATTCGAAATCGTTTTATATTCAATTCATTTCGAAATCGTTTTATATTCTATTCATTTCGAAATCGTTTTATATTCTATTTATTTCGAAATCGTTTTATATTCTATTCATTTCGAAATCGTTTTTATATTCTATTCATTTCGAAATCATTTTTATATTCAATTCATTTCGAAATCATTTTTATATTCAATTCATTTCGAAATCACTTTATATTCAATTCATTTCGAAATCACTTTTATATTCAATTCATTTCGAAATCGTTTTATATTCTATTCATTTCGAAATCGTTTTTATATTCAATTCATTTCGAAATCGTTTTTAAATTCAATTCATTTCGAAATCACTTTATATTCAATTCATTTCGAAATCACTTTTATATTCAATTCATTTCGAAATCGTTTTATATTCTATTCATTTCGAAATCGTTTTTTATATTCAATTCATTTCGAAATCATTTTTATATTCAATTCATTTCGAAATCACTTTATATTCAATTCATTTCGAAATCGTTTTATATTCTATACATTTCGAAATCACTTTTCAATATTCATTTTAAAAATGAATAAAATCGATATAAATATCGTTCACGTCAAAATGGCGTATCTCTAATCAATACGGCTTTATATATTTCAATAATTCCTTTATTTTATTCAACAAATGAATATTTATTTTTGTCAACACACGACTAATCTCAACGAATGAGTACTGTCCACATGTGACTATTTTTGTTAAATTATTTCGTTCAACACATGACTAATCTCAACGGATGAGTACAGTCAACACATGAACCTTTATTTTATAGTGATAAAGATATAAATTTTATTGTTAAAATATTTCGTTCAACACATGACTAATCTCACGAATGAGTACAGTCAACACATGAACCTTTATTTTATAATATTCTTTATCTTCTAAATTGGAATGAGGCCCAATCAATCACCATACAATGTTAATTATATGGATTTTCATACATCACACGTATATAATAGCACTGAAAAATAATCAACCATCAACCAAGGTGCACTACACTGTATAAGCATCAAATATAATTATCTAATGCTTATAACAGCCTGTCAATTAATCGATCGACATATTTAATCAATTAGGATGAGTGAACTTCAAATTTCATCCCAACACCCGTGTGGGGTTTCAAATCAACAAACACAGATTTTTTTGTGTGCAGTTGGGCGATGTGTAAAATTTATCGACCCAATCAATGTCCTTCAAATAGGTGTACATAAACAAACAGTCCGGTTTGTAAATGAATATTTATTTATTCACATTCACGTTAAAAATTATATTTTTAACGACAAAACATTTTATTTTAACTTATGAATTTCTATTCAGTTCATTCTTTAAATAAAATGATATTTTTATTTTTCTAACTTATTTTAGAAAATTTCGGCGGCATAACAGCACGATACTAGAAACGGGACAAGGCCTAGCCTTATCCCCGGTCTAGTGAAGGCCCACGCCATTCACACATCAATCAAATCAATTTCATTTCACCAAACAATTCAATCCAATCAAATAATCTAACTAATTTTTGCAATCAAACAAACAAGTCCATGGTCGGTGGACGATTGTGTCGGGTGCTACTGAGCACCGTCTGCATCCTAATATATATATATATATATATATATATATATATATAAATAGAAATGAAATTGAAAGGTGAGAAATTCTCACCAATAGCTATCCAATATCACGACTCTTCATCTGTAGAAGTCTTCGTCGTTCTCGCCTTTCTGTCGCTTTCGTTGCCCGTATTCACTACATATTTAAAATTCGAATTTTTACTATGATGTTCAATATATAAAAATCGAATTTTTACTATGATGTTCAATATATAAAAATCATATTTTTACTATGATGTTCAATATATAAAAATCGAATTTTTACACCGCTATTATATAAAAAGATCTCGCCTTTTTACATATAAAGATCTCGCCTTTTTACATATAAAGATCTCGCCTTTTTACATATAAAGATCTTGCCTTTTTACATATAAAGATCTTATTTTTAATGTACCACTAGTATAAAAATTATATTTTTATTTTAAAAACATCTTTATAACAAATCAAAATCAAATCTTGCCTTTACCCAGATAAAAATCTCGTCTTTAAACATGTAGAAAATCACTTCTCTCTAATGTTAAAAATCTCACCTTTCTGTAGTGTTGTTCATATCAAAATCATGTATTTCTCTATGCTTTATATATTTCAATGATCATAGCCTTCTATAAATTAACAATCCGTTCTTTTTATAAACAAAAATCCGTTCTTTTTATATAAGTAAAATCAGTTTTTTTCTATACATAAAAATCAGTTTTTTTTTCAACAACGTTTTAATATATAAATAAATAAATAAAAATAAAAAAGAATAAAATAATTAAACAAGTAGGAACTTACTGCGTTGAAGGGGGGGAAAGTGGTGGTCGTGATTTGCTTGCGTCGAACAGCAGGAGGGAGTGGAGAAGATGGCGAGAGGGGCGAGGGTGGCGGCGGTTTAGGGTTTATGGGGGAGGGCACGTCGTACGGGGAGAGGAAGAGGGAAGCGGGGGGGGGGGGTGTCAGAGGGGGAGGTCGAGCGTGAGGGGGGGGTAACGGCGCTTGGCGCGGCGGCGCCAGGAGGCTGGGCGGCGGCCTCCTCCCTGGTGGAGCGATTCGTCTTTCTCTTTTCTTTTCTTATTCTTTTCGACTGAAATCGATTAAAATGAGAAGGGGGGCAGAGTATAGAGATAAGGGAGGGTTTTAAATTTTTAATTTATTTAATTATTTTATTTTGCAAAAAGTTGACTTCTACATACGACCTCGAAACGAGGCCCACCGCCTGTCGTCCATAGCATTTTACCCCCATTCCGAACAAAATGGGATATGTATCGCAAGCTGATTTGATCGTTTTGATCAGTTTCAGTTGAATTTACATTTAAATCACTATATTGAATTTTAAACGTACATTTCAAATTACCGGGGGCACATACTAACTCTAAAAATTTTCGAAAAATGTTTTCTAGCTTCGTATTGACAATACGGTCCTAACAAAACTAGTTTCGTCGAATTCTGAGACCGTTTGAAAAATGGCCAATTTCCAGTCGATTAAAATCAACTGAAACTGGTCAAACGCGTTTTCCTTTGCCACGCTCACATATTGATTCGACAAATTATGAAATTTGGAATCTAGCAATAATTTGACATCACGGATCCAACAAAAGTGGTTTCGTCAAAATCCGAGGTCGCTTGCAAAATGTCTACTTTTAAGGGCCTGAATTCCATAGCGACTATTCTGAATTTTCAACTGGACATATCTTTTGATTCCTGCTATGAAATTTTGATTTTTCGGATTCGTTGGAAAGCTATTGTCAATTAGATCCTAATGTTTTTGGTTTCACTAAAATCCGGATTGTTTTGCACCTGGTACATTCCATTGAAGTTTGAAATCGAATTATCGAACTACCACGCCATTTTCAATTCCTATTTATAATTATATATAAATATTTATATTCTAACGACGACGTATATAATATATATGTTCTAAATATATTCAAAATAAATTTCTCATTGATATTATTTAAAATAATCTATTTTAAATATTCAAAATTCGCTAAAATTGCCAAAATAAAAATTTTAAACTGGCCCAGATTTTCCGGGTTATTACAATCTCCCCCACTTAAAACTTTTCATCCCCGAAAAGGAACAAAGTCGAAAGTGGTTTGATTAATCAACTCTACGTTCGATCTGGCTTCCATTCTCCAACTTTTCAGTTTCTGAGAATTTCCAAATTCTTCAAAAATTTGGCTAACACCCTAAATTTTCGAAAAATTTCGCCATAACCTCCCCTGCACCGGGAGCCACGGGAAAATCCCGAAATTGCCATATAGGCCTTCTGATCTCAAAAAGAAAAAGAAAAAGCCAAGCGGCTAGCCAATAGGCTCATAAAATCATCATCACCCAAACAAAACAGTAAATTATAGTAAACATGTACCTATTTGTCGGGCAAACAAATTTTATTCTCTTCTCTAGTCTCCTTGCTATGACCTGTTGAATGAAAGCATATGTATATGCAAGCAACTGCGACCAATTATCAATACAATTCAATATTTGGTTCAATTAGGCTAAATGGTTCAAAATTATCAAACAAATAAACAAACAACACAAACATCAATCAATTAGTGAATTAGAGTTTCAAATTCATAATTTGATATATATACAAAAAATCATGTTTTTGATGCCAATTCACAACAATGTGTTCTAGCTATATTGGTTTTGGTTCTCACACCAGTCTGATGGAAATATATAGAAAATCACACCTTCGTCACTCGAATATAAATTCTGACGACGAGTACTCAACAATCAGAATCATCTTCGGGCCACTAGAGTATGATTCTATATCTATCCAGTATATTAAAACTTCGACTATACGTTCATGATGCGTATACGCGAAATCTTTATATACTCGATTGTACATATTCAAAATAAATAAATAATCAAATACGTAGAATTGATTTAAATTTTCAAAACAAAATTGTTTTCATTTGAAAAATATACTCTTCACACTCGTTCTAGGATACTACTGATCCTATCTCTAACGAGTCATTCTAATTGGATATTACTAATCCAATATCTGATGAATTCTTTCGTATGGTTCTAATGTGTCTTGTTCTCGAGCTCTGTAAACCAAAGCTCTAATACCACTGTAAGAACCCGTAACTTCCCCGTTAAGGAAAGAGCGGATACTTTGAGAACAACACACAAATGAACGCAGACAGAAGAACATTTCATTGCTATTACAACAATTCCATCAGATACAAGAATATACAGAGTATAATGAATAAATTACATTCGATAAATATCAGAGATTACAATAAATTACATAACAGCGGAAAATAATACAAAGCCCAACTGAAGGTGATACACGGATACAGAGCTTTCCGGATATCATTCCAGCTGTAAACCAGGATCCTGTGAAAATAAATCTGCAAAACCAAAACTACTAGCTTCCCGTGCGGAAAATAGGGGCACCTAGAGTTTAGGTTAAAACAATAAACTCCAGGTCAGTCATGTGACTGGTGTGAGAACTAAAACAGTTATTTAAAATTTGACTTTAAAAGAGAGTAATTCAAGGGACTACGCCGTATAACACGGAACGGGGTTCCTCCCAAGAATACCAGTGCATAGAATAAACAACGCAATGCTTTTTCGAAAAATGAAGCTATTATAAGACCCAGGTCCCATCACACAATGCAACGCAAGCCGGAGGATAGGGTTTTCCCTTATAATAGCCAAACATGCTTGGTACGTTTAAAACAAATCATTTGATACTATAATAAGTGTATAGTGTCAAAACATTTCAATCATAAATATAAATCATAGACGGCATGGGTACCATATATCATGTCGCCATACTAGTTCTACAATTAAAACCGCAATACACGTATTGGAAATTGGATTTCCGTCATGAGTCGAGGCAAGGGGCAAGCTCCTCTCCGCGTTCGAGACACTCTAGCAAATGTCCCAGGGCTACGCACCTGGGCAACCCCTGGATGCTTCAGGGCCGGTCCTCACTTACGTTAGAGGATTAGTTATGCCTGAACACACGTTTCCCGGTCCTTACAGACCTAAAATCGAGGCGCCTCACATTCCAACAGCGACATAGGTGAAAAGTATATAAATGTCAGGGCTGGTAAGTCACCGACACCACCAAAGCTAGAAAGAAACGTCGTGCTCTCCCTGCAGACCGTATCCCGTTTTTGACTCATACCGAGGTGTGAGGCTCGCGAATTCACGTTATACACAAAGCTGCCACGTAGGCTGTGCTTTGATCATCAACCACAAGACTTTGCTTTTCAACAAAAGCCTTGATCATTGCATCTTAGCATGCCACACAGGCAATTCATGCCATGCGACTGATGTCCATCGATATACAACCTCTGAGCTCGTACGGCTCAGAGAAGGGCGTTAAGCAAAAGAATAAATTCTCCACCGCCAAACAGATGTATATTTAATAGAAATCAATCAACACAGAATAAAATCCAATGTCAGACACACAATCCATTTACAAGTTCGTCTTGGGTCTAAACGAAACCGGAGGCACTTTCCTCGCATATCCATCCATCTCCAAGTACGTCTGGACGACCACCAACTGTTTCCATCCTCTTGGGTGTACAGCCCAATCAGGATCGTCAGTAATTATCCAAACGATGTGAAGACTTCTGGTCTTCGACCACCGTCTTCATCTTCGACATATCGTCGAATCGGTTATTCAAAATAGGTATAAACCCGGCCTTTCCGAACAATCCGCGTATATTAAAACAAATGTTACACCAACACAACATACGCCTCATTCCAATTCAGAATATTCCTTTATTCATAAAATCACATTTCTAGGGAAAGGTTCCCATTAATTTTATCCAAGATAAATTCTTTAAAATTTATCCTTTAATCTTCCTTTGGATGTCATATCAAACCAATTTACGGTTTTCCCAACTAGTCGAGATTAGCGAACCACACCGAAGTAATTATTTATTTTATTTCCCAATCCCAACCTATTCATCCCATGAAGCAAAACTGGTAATACTTCATATCTGACACCGCGGTGTTATCGGTAAAATTAATTACCATTTCACGTTTAAATCTAATTAAAGATTTAACTATCGCTTTGGAGCAAAACTGGTGATACTCCATTCTCGCTCATTTTCCTAATTTGATAATTTAGATTATAGATTCACATTTCAACCTAATTACAGATTCGTTAAAACTCCTTTTACTGGGTTAAAGAACTAGGTGTTATTTAAAACACAATTCACGACAAACCCAAATCACATTCTATTTATTATTGGGTTAAAGAACTAGTGTTATTTAAAACACCGTTCACGATAAACCCATTTCAAATCCAATCAAATATACTAGAAATTCCGATTATTTAAAACCCCTTTTTAAATCTAATTTATTTATTTAAAAATAATTGGGTTTTAAATTTAGTTCAAAACTAGTTCATTTCGATAAAAATCCATTTTTATCTTCTCAAATATGTAGTTTTTCATCCCAATTTTTCCCAAATCATTTCTTGTGATTTTACACAAATTATTAATATTTTTAATAATTTTATCAAGGCCCGTACAGTCGATTTCCATCAACAGCCAACGAACTGCACTTACATCGACCTTTTTCGAATTTGATTTGGACGTATCTCCAAATCCAACCGTTAGATTTTGAATTTCAAAAATTCGTTAGAAAGCCCTTTTCGATACGAACCCAACGGTTCCGGTTTTAGGAGAATCCGACGGTCGGATCTCCCGTAATGTCCGTTTGAAATAAATGGTTGAAATTCACGAACTGCCGCGGCGCGGCGCGTTCTATTCAGGCCATTATATTATATATATATAATATATATATATAATATATTTCGTCGATTTCTATTTAAAACGAATTATATAAATAGTTTTGAATTCGTTTCAAGAACCTTTTTTATACTTCCATTTCAATCCAAAGCAAAATTGAATCTTTTCTTATAAATTCATTTTAAAATTCATTTCTATTCAATTCAAATTTCAATTCAATTTGAATTTATTTCAATTCGCTTTCAATTCAATTTGAATTCGTTTTCAATTCAATCCAATTTCAAAGTCGTTTTCTATTCGATTCAATTCAAATTGGTTTTCTATTTCATTTAAATTCGAAATCGTTTTATATTCAATTCATTTCAAAATCGTTTTATATTCAATTCATTTCAAAATCGTTTTATATTCAATTCATTTCAAAATCGTTTTATATTCTATTCATTTCGAAATCGTTTTATATTCTATTCATTTCGAAATCGTTTTTATATTCTATTCATTTCGAAATCATTTTTATATTCAATTCATTTCGAAATCATTTTTATATTCAATTCATTTCGAAATCACTTTATATTCAATTCATTTCGAAATCACTTTTATATTCAATTCATTTCGAAATCGTTTTATATTCTATTCATTTCGAAATCGTTTTTATATTCAATTCATTTCGAAATCATTTTTATATTCAATTCATTTCGAAATCACTTTATATTCAATTCATTTCGAAATTACTTTAATATTCAATTCATTTCGAAATCATTTTATATTCTATTCATTTCGAAATCGTTTTTTATATTCAATTCATTTCGAAATCATTTTTATATTCAATTCATTTCGGAATCACTTTATATTCAATTCATTTCGAAATCGTTTTATATTCTATTCATTTCGAAATCATTTTTCAATATTCATTTTAAAAATGAATAAAATCGATATAAATATCATTCACGTCAAAATGGCGTATCTCTAATCAATACGGCTTTATATATTTCAATAATTCCTTTATTTTATTCAACAAATGAATATTTATTTTTGTCAACACACGAATAATCTCAACGAATGAGTATTGTCCACATGTGACTATTTTTGTTAAATTATTTTGTTCAACACATGACTAATCTCAACGGATGAGTACAGTCAACACATGAACCTTTATTTTATAGTGATAAAGATATAAATTTTATTGTTAAAATATTTCGTTCAACACATGACTAATCTCACGAATGAGTACAGTCAACACATGAACCTTTATTTTATAATATTCTTTATCTTCTAAATTGGAATGAGGCCCAATCAATCACCATACAATGTTAATTATATGGATTTTCATACATCACACGTATATAATAGCATTGAAAAATAATCAACCATCAACCAAGGTGCACTACACTGTATAAGCCTCAAATATAAATATATAACGCTTATAACAGCCTGTCAATCAATCGATCGACATATTTAATCAATTAGGATGAGTGAACTTCAAATTTCATCCCAACACCCGTGTGGGGTTTCAAATCAACAAACACAGATTTTTATTTGTGCAGTTGGGCGATGTGTTAAATTTATCGATCCAATCAATGTCCTTCAAATAGGTGTACATAAACAAACCGTCCGGTTTGTAAATGAATATTTATTTATTCACATTCACGTTAAAAATTATATTTTTAACGACAAAACATTTTATTTTAACTTATGAATTTCTATTCAGTTCATTCTTTAAATAAAATGATATTTTTATTTTTCTAACTTATTTTAGAAAATTTCGGCGGCATAACAACACGATACTAGAAACGGGACAAGGCCTGGCCTTATCCCCGGTCTAGTGAAGGCCCACGCCATTCACACATCAATCAAATCAATTTCATTTCACCAAACAATTCAATCAAATCAAATAATCTAACTAATTTTTGCAATCAAACAAACAAGTCCATGGTCTGTGGACGATTGTGTCGGGTGCTACTAAGCACCGTCTGCATCCTAATATATATATAAATAGAAATGAAATTGAAAGGTGAGAAATTCTCACCGATAGCTATCCAATATCACGACTCTTCATCTGTAGAAGTCTTCGTCGTTCTCGCCTTTCTGTCGCTTTCGTTGCCCGTATTCACTACATATTTAAAATTCGAATTTTTACTATGATGTTCAATATATAAAAATCGAATTTTTACTTTGATGTTCAATATATAAAAATCATATTTTTACTATGATGTTCAATATATAAAAATCGATTTTTTACACCGCTATTATATAAAAAGATTTCGCCTTTTTACATATAAAGATCTCGCCTTTTTACATATAAAGATCTCGCCTTTTTACATATAAAGATCTTATTTTTAATGTACCACTAGTATAAAAATTATATTTTTATTTTAAAAACATCTTTATAACAAATCAAAATCAAATCTTGCCTTTACCCAGATAAAAATCTCGTCTTTAAACATGTAGAAAATCACTTCTCTCTAATGTTAAAAATCTCACCTTTCTGTAGTGTTGTTCATATCAAAATCATGTATTTCTCTATGCTTTATATATTTCAAAGATCATAGCCTTCTATAAATTAACAATCCGTTCTTTTTATAAACAAAAATCCGTTCTTTTTATATAAGTAAAATCAGTTTTTTTCTATACATAAAAATCTGTTTTTTTTTCAACAACGTTTTAATATATAAATAAATAAATAAAAATAAAAAAAGAATAAAATAATTAAATGTAGGAACTTACTGCGTTGAAGGGGGGGAAGTGGTGGTCGTGGTTTGCTTGCGTCGAACAGCAGGAGGGAGTGGAGAAGATGGCGAGATGGGCGAGGGTGGCGGCGGTTTAGGGTTTATGGGGGAGTGCACGTCGTACGAGGAGAGGAAGAGGGAAGCAGGGGGGTGCCGGAGGGGGAGGTCGAGCGTGAGGGGGGGGGACCGGCGCTTGGCGCGGCGGCGCCAGGAGGCTGGGCGGCGGCCTACTCCCTGGTGGAGCGATTCGTCTTTCTCTTCTTTTTTTTTTCGATTGAAATCGATTAAAATGAGAAGGGGGGGGGGGCAGAGTATAGAGATAAGGGAGGGTTTTAAATTTTTAATTTATTTAATTATTTTATTTTGCAAAAAGTTGACTTCTACATACGACCTCGAAACGAGGCCCACCGCCTGTCGTCCATAGCATTTTACCCCCATTCCGAACACAATGGGATATGTATCGCAAGCTGATTTGATCGTTTTGATCAGTTTCCGTTGAATTTACATTTAAATCACTATATTGAATTTTAAACGTACATTTCAAATTACCAGGGGCACATACTAACTCTAAAAATTCTCGAAAAATATTTTCTAGCTTCGTATTGACGATACGGTCCTAACAAAACTAGTTTCGTCGAATTCTGAGACCGTTTGAAAAATGGCCAATTTCCAGTCGATTAAAATCAACTGAAACTGGTCAAACGCGTTTTCCTTTGCCACGCTCACATATTGATTCGAAAAATTATGAAATTTGGAATCTAGCAATAATTTGACATCACGGATCCAACAAAAGTGGTTTCGTCAAAATCCGAGGTCGCTTGCAAAATGTCTACTTTTAAGGGCCTGAATTCCATAGCGACTATTCAGAATTTTCAACTGGACATATCTTTTGATTCCTGCTATGAAATTTTGATTTTTCGGATTCGTTGGAAAGATATTGTCAATTAGATCCTAATGTTTTTGGTTTCACTAAAATACGGATTGTTTTGCACCAGGTACATTCCATTGAAGTTTGAAATCGAATTATCGAACTACCGCGCCATTTTCAATTCCTATTTATAATTATATATAAATATTTATATTCTAACGACGACGTATATAATATATACGTTCTAAATATATTCAAAATAAATTTCTCATTGATATTATTTAAAATAATCTATTTTAAATATTCAAAATTCGCTAAAATTGCCAAAATAAAAATTTTAAACTGGCCCAGATTTTCCGGGTTATTACAGTAGCCACTTTCGACCGCCGCTGACGTCAGCTCCGACCACCGAACGCCATCGCACCACCGTAGGGAGGAGAACCTCTCCAAGCTCTTCGACACCGTCTCACCTGATCTAGACAAAGTACAATGGATTTGAATAGAAATCTAAAGCTATTTTTGAAGATCGAGGAAAGGTATACGGCTAATTTCGACTATTCTATAGCACTTTAAAGCGCTACGGTTTTGATTTCACTGTAAAAATCATATCTTTTTCGTTTGTTGACGAAATTTAGTGAAACAAGCGAAAGTGGACTCGTGTGGACGTCTTCTACATTCTAGAAGAGACCGCATATTTTTCTGAGCCTCCTGCTATTTTTGGTGGAGTGGAACCCAATGTGAGATTTTTGAATTATAAACGATATGGAAAACGACGATGTATAAATTATATAGTCGATGTATGAGTTATATAAGCATTGTATACCTCATGTATAAGCGTTGTATAAGTTGTACGTTCGATGTATAAGTTATATATGCGTTGTAAAAATTATATATGTGTTGAAATAGAAGTGAAATGCTTATATATATATACGCCCCTCGTCCACAAACCATGGACGATATTTATTGGTTATAATTGTTGTGAAAATTGGTTGATAGCGAATGGTTGATTGGAATTGTTTATGGTTGAAATTGATTGATTGTGGTTGAAAAATACCCGTTTGTGGTTGAGAATTATTTGGTTGAAACCACATAGGATTAGTTTGTGGAAATGAAAAAATATACATGCCGCCTGCGTGCGAACTAGATGCATGAAATCCCCATTGTCAAAAGCTGCGAGGCTTTAAGGTAGAGCGAGGAGCCGTACTAGGGACGACCCTGGTTTTAACTACCCTGCCGTTATGCTGCCGAAATTTTGAATAATATTCATGTGTTAGAATTATTTTCATTTGTTGAAATTATTTTCATATGTTGAAACCACATTCATATGTTGAATAGAAATTCATTCGTTGAATAGAAATTCCTGTGCAGAATGGTATTCATGTTTTAAATAAATTGCTTTAATAATAAAAATCACCTTTTTAGTATATATACGAACTATAGAAAACATTCATGTATTGAATAGAAATTCATTCGTTGAATAGAAATTCATGTGTTGAACGGTATTCGTGTTTTAAATAAATTGCTTTAACAACAAAAACCACATTTTTATTATATATATACGAACTATAGAAAACATTCATGTGTTGAATAGAAATTCATTCATTGAATAGAAATTCATATGTTGAATGGTATTCGTGTTTTAAATAAATTGCTTTAACAATAAAAATCACATTTTTATTATATATACGAACTATAGAAAACATTCATGTGTTGAATAGAAATTCATTCGTTGAATAGAAATTCATGTGTTGAATGGTTTTCGTGTTTGAAATAAATTGTTTTATAATAAAAATCATATTTTCATCACCTATATGAACCATATAAAATAGTTGTGTATTGAAATAAATTGTTTTACAGTAAAAATCACATTTTTACTATATACATGAAGTGTTAAAAATGGTGAAGTGTTGAATTAAATGTCTATTGGATAAAAACATCATTTTTGTCAAATGTATGAAAAGCATATGGTTTTGAAATCGAAGAATAGATTATATTTGTATATGTATATATAAATATAATGAAAATGTATCGAATAACGAATCTGCAGTTCGTGTTTTGAAACCGTGATTTCAAACGATTAGTGCGGGAGATCCGACCATCGGATTTTCCCGAAACCGAAACCGTTGGGTTCGCTTTTGAAATATCTTTCCAATGACGCCAACTTTGTAAAGATCCAGTGGTTGAATCGTCTGGAATGTTTAATTCAAATCTGAAGAAAAACAGCGCCAGAATCGATTATATTTATATATATATAAATATAATTAAATTAAATCGAATAACGACGATGTACTTTGTATTTTGGAATTGAAACTTCAAACGAGCGTACCGGGAGATCCGACCGTCGGATTTTCCCAAAACTGGAACCGTTGGATTCGTCTTGAAAAAATCTTTCTAATGATATAAAATTTGTAAAGATCCAATGGTTAGATTTTCAGATATGTGTAAATCAAATCTGAAGAAAAACTGCGCCATGACCGCGTTATGGCATGAAGCATCATTTGAATAAATTGGCTATTTTTAAATAAATAAAAATAGCGATAAATCATTATAAAATATTAAAAACGATATCGAATGTGAAATTTAGAGACTATCTCAAGGTTATCTAAGCCGAATGGTTTCCTGGGTTTTGATCTGATGTTGGTTTCGGCCTTCGGGGTTAATATTTGGGAAATTATTCTCTTACTGATTTATGGTTAGTGACTAATGAATTGGAATAAGGCGTATGTTGTGTTTGTGTAGCACTTGTTAATTCTATACGTGAGTTGCTCAGAAAGACCGGGTTTATCCCATTCTGAATAACTGAATCGATGATAAGAAGTCGACGATGAAGACGGTGGTTGAAGACCGGAGATCTTCACCTCGGTTAGATGGTAACTGATGTCCTGATTGGGAGGCATCCCGAAATATGGATAATGAGTCGTCATCGTCCAGACGTACATGGAGATCGATGGGTATGCGAGGTATATAGTGCCTACGGTTTCGTTCAGACCCAGAACGGACTTGTAAATGGATTGTGTGTCTGACATTGGAATTCATTCTGTGTGATTGATAGCCATCAGTTACATGGTGTGAATTACCTGTGTGACATGCTAAGATGCAGTGATCAAGGCTTTTGTTGAAAAGCAAAGGCTTGATTGAGTACTTGCCTGAGGCTCAGGCTAGACAGTCTCGAATTCGGTAAGGACTAACTTTTGCCTTGGCTCATGACTGTAACACCCCGGATTTTTGAATAATCGAATTAACTAAATTAAAGATTAAATTTTTAGCATTGTTCTAAGGTTTGTAAGCAAAAGACTTAGTAACTCATTTGGTTGGAACATGTGACTTGCATACAAGAGGTACAGAGTTCGATCCCCGCCAACGCCATATTATTGTTTTAGGGGAATGGCTAAATTGCGGCTTAGTGTGAACGCGGTTCAAAAAGTAGTTTAGTGTGAAAATGGTTAATTAGGAAGATAGAAATATATATATATATATAAAATAAAATTCAACCAAAAATTTAAGAAAAAATTTCAAAACAGCGGAAGCGGGAAGGCAAAACACCAAGCCGACCTATTTTATGGGTCGACTCAGGAGGTTTGGAATTGGTCCCGTCGTCCCTAAATGGTCTATGACGAAATTTTATGTTTTAGGGCTTAGGTGGCGATTTCTGGTTGGTCTGTTGACATCATTTCTTGGTTTCTAAGGCCTAGATGGATCCTAGAGTGATCCGACGACTTAAATTAATTCAAAGCTCTATAAAAAGACCCATAGACTCAAATCCTAAATCAAAATTAAAACTAAAACTATGGTCGTCATGCTGTCGTCTTGAACCATAGAGCAGCTGCCACCAATTAGAAGAAGATTAAAGCAACTCAATTCAATCCAATAGCAAATTCAAGTATGACAAGAGGGACGCTAATAAATTCCATAACTTCATTGAATGGTGAGTTTGATCACTTTAGCAAGTAATTGCTAAACTAATTTTGATGCGATATACGTTGGATTATAAGTTGTGGTTGTGAATCTAATTCATATGTTTAATCATGTATGTTAACTTGATTCATATTATATGATGTTATGCAAGTTTTATATATGATATTATGCAAGTTTCATGTATGATGTTACGCAAGATTAATATGATTATCAAGTTAATATGATTATGCAAGTTTCATATATGATGTTATGCAAGTTAATATGATTATGCAAGTTTCATATATGATGTTATGCAAGTTAATATGATTATGCAAGTTGTACATATGACGTTATGCAAGTTAATAGGATCACGCAAGTTGTATGTGAGTTGTATGATATTATGTAAGTTTGGATCTAAAATATATGCTAGTAGTTCATGATGTTAACTTGTGTCAATGAATCCCTTTTTATAATCCAATCACCTAGGTTTATAACATCAGTTTTTGTGCGAATATGGATGTGGAACATATGCTAGTTTGTATAAGTATTATGTTCGTATGCAAGTTTAAGTGATAATTGGATTCACATATATACAAGTTCACACCTTTAAAGTTTAGATCCATATTCAAGTTGACATTTTTATGTTGAAACTATGACATGCATAGTTATGCAAGTTTACACCTTTAAGTGGATCCATAGTTTACTCAGGTTAACACCTTTTATTAGATCCATAGTTATGCAAGATGACACCTTTATGTTTAGGTTGACGACATACATAGTTTATGTAAGTTTGTGATAACTACCTAGGCTAGTTGGGTGTAAAACTATGTTCATACATGCAAGTCCACACCTTTTAGATCTATGATTTTTGGATCTTTGATAATACAAAGACTATGCAATTATGTTGTAATTCTTAATTGCAAGTTAGATGCAAATTAGATCTATTATTGCGTGTATGTGGCTTTGTGACGTTTACTACTTTTTTATTAAGTATTAGACTATTTCCTAGTCTAACATGTATATGTCATGTTAAGCGAACGAATGACGGATGTACGATGGGGATAATAGTGGATACACACATATTGTGAATTTGGCATGTAATGGCCTAAAAAGGCATGTAATAAATTTTAAGGAATAAAATTAATTAGTGATGAAATTGGTATAATTTATATACCATAAATAGATAAGCATAATTCTGGTGATAAATTATGGACATAAATAAATATGGAAATTTGAATAGGGAAAGTAATTCAAATTTGGGGAAAATTAATTATGTATAATTAATTGCCTAAGACACGAGGTTGGACTCATTCGTGGTGTAAGACTGCCCGGACCTGCCCGGCAAATCCAACAGCCACAAATGGTAGCCCAATGTGAGAGGTCAAAGGCCTAAACTAAATGCGTAACAATTGTATGGACATGGGGTTGGCTTGTTTGTGGTGTAAGACTGCCCGGACCCGCCCGGCAAATCCAGCAGCCACAAATGCCAGTCTAATGTGAGAGTTCCTACAGGGGTTACGGTAGTAATAAATTAAGAAACACTTAACCAAAGTAAAACATGTGGTGGGACATGGGGGTTAAGTGGGTGCCTTGGGTGGCATGAGGAAATACGATTAGTAACACTTTAACTAAGGTAAAACATGTAAGTGGGACATAGGGGTTAAGTGGGTGCCTTGGGTTGCATGTGGAATTACTATTAGAAACCATTAACCAAATTTAAAACACGTAAGTGGACATGAAGGGGGTTAAGTGGGATGTACTAGAGGGGACCAAGCCAAGGTGGAAAGCTTGTGTCTAGCATGGGGAGGCCCTTTTCAGTACAGTATCCCATTAAGTATCTTTGTGAGCTCGACCCAAGTCAAGCATGGGGATGTAATGGGTCCAATTGTTAGAGGCCAAAACGGGTTAGCGGTGGCAACGCAAGTCCAACGGGGTCACATGCGTGCATGGGTCCGGGCTGGTAGGTAAGACGTTGTTGCATCGTCTAGTTATAAGTCGTGCATTCCTTGCGTGGTATAAGGTTGCCATATTGGGGAGTGATATACCCCACTGTGGGACCTGCACGGGTATCTACGAGTTAGGGAGCCGATCGAATGGGGCAGGGTAGTGGGTACACCTAGTGGAGATAGGAGCAGACGGCACCTATGTAGTCAGCTAGGGGTACACGAAGCTACCACTATTATTAATAATTATTAAGGGGGTACACCTAGTGGAGATAAGAGCAGGCGAAACCTATGACATCAGCTAGGAGTACATGGAATTACCATTATTACTTATTGAAGAGGTACATCTAGTGGGGATAGGTACACGCTGTGTACCTATGATAGCAACTAGAGATATATAGTCAAACATAGAGGATAATGGGTACATCTAGTAGTACACGAAGTTATCTTCGTTCTATTTTACCAAGAGGGATCAAATTTCTAGAGTGACTAGTAGGGGTGCAGTTAGTGTTAGTACAGTACAGTAGAGTATAGTAATTATCCTATATTGATTAGGAAGTGCCATTAACGTTATCTATGTTTCTCTTGATTGCCTTGCCATACCGATGTGGTTCACACAGTCATTACCTTATTCTCCAGCTTATATCTTATCATATTGCTTTAATAATTATGTTGTTAGAGTTATCAGACTCGCCATACTTTATGTCTGACCCCCTTTGTTTCCACCTCTTTTCTCCCCCCCCCCCTGTTCTAAGGGTGGGACTAGTACTAGTGGAGCTTGATTGGGATCTCTTTGGGAGCACTTGGATTTGGATTGCTGAAGTAAAGTTCAGCCTATCATTTTCTTTTTGGCTATTTGTAGTAGTGGGATTATGTACTTTGTTTTATCAAGATGGATATTATGTACTTGACTTTGGTTTATGGTTTTTGATGATGTAACCAAACATATTTACCTTCTGCTGCAATAAATAAAGTTTTATATTTTCAAGTACTACTTTATATCTATCTTGTTGTGATTTCTGTTCTATATTCACTTAAAATGCTCCATGGAAGTTTATTCATTCCCTTTGCGAGTGACATTAATGGACGTGGGGTGTTACACGTGGTGTCAGAGCTGAAGGTTACCAGAACAGAGAAGATATTTTGAAAAACTATTTTTCAAAAGCATTTTTATAAAGAATACTTTTAAAAATATCTTTGTAGAAGAGTATTTTTGAAAGAAAGGTTTATTTTAAGAACATAATCCCCAAAAGCCATATATCCTTCCTTCGATTCTCCGTTTTAAATCTCTTCCTCTTTCTCTTTTTGAGCCCCCCCCCCCTCCGCGTGTAGATGCTTTTTCTAATATAAATAAGGACTTCCGTACAAAGGACGGAAAACCACTTCAAGGGACTTAGACGTTTTTCGTGCTAGAAGTTAGTACAAGGAAGTGGAGGGCTTGTTGGTACCTTTAAGATAGACGATGGGAGGAAGGTTCAAATAGCTGTTTGGTTAACAAAGGACGAAACTTCATCTTGGTGGGAGGTCACGAATGGAGAATGTGAAGAAGAAGGCTAGTTGTTTTGGAGAAAAAGGACACCTTAGGATTGTCAAAAGAGGCAAGGACAAAGTACAGGATCTTCTGGAGGGTAGGTTTATTCCCTCATGGCTGGTATACCTGATGGGGGTAGGACCGTCTAGCTTGAAATTTGGTTTTCTTTATCATCCTGTTTGGACTTTGTTTGATTCTGGCACTTCATATTCGTTAGTATCTACTTCGTTAGTTGAAACACTGCACCTAAATACTAGTCTAGTAAAGATTTCATCCTAGTCTCAAATCCTGTTGGTGGTTCGGCTCATCCTTCAATGGTTTGTCGGGATTTGAGAGTGTCTATCTTGGGCGTTGGATTTGAATACAACGCCTTCGTCCTTGGTTTCACGGGCTATAGTTTGATTCTAGGGGTGGATTGGCTAGCCAGGCGGGGTGTCATCCTAGATTGTGAAAGGAGGGTAGTTAGACTATTGATTCGTTACGGAAAGACCCTCGTATTTCTTGTGACACTAGGGGTTCAGTGATGCTTAGCTGCCTAGAATCTTCTAACGCATCCAACGATGATTGGGAGTCTGTTTGTGTGGTCCGTGAGTATGGAGACGTCTTTGATAAAGTGCGGGGTTTACCCAGAGGCGCGAAATAAGTTTTCTTATGTGCTTAATAGATTAAGCAAATCCAGTTATGTGATCAACGGTGGTTTTGGAGCAATATTGGCAAGGACAGCCAGAGTCGGTTAAGTGCTCAATTGGTTGGCCGTCTTACTAGTATCATCTCACGTAGGTCGTCTGAATTCGAAGGAGGTATCCCTTGGGTGTTTGTCTGATATTGGTTTAGGCCTTTGGGGCTTGCACTTGGGGGATGTCGAGTTCGACTAGGATGGTCTGTGTGAGAGATGGATAGTTGTGACGATTTTGCATGGGATAATATCCTGGATTTCTCTAGAAGCAGAGAAGAGCATGCCCTACATCTTAGGGAAAGCTTAGGGACCCTACAAGCGCACCAGCATAAAGCTAAGTTCTCCAAAATACCATTTTTGGAGGAAAGAAGTGAGGATTTTAGGGCATGTGGTCTCAAGGGAAGGGTGATATGTTATGGTGGAAGACAGTCAAAAGTCCATGAGAAGAATTACCCTACCCACGACTCGGAATTGGCTGCCATAGTTTTTGCGCTCAAGTCTTGGCGTCATTATTTTCTTGGTGAGAAGCTTGAGTTGCTTGCAGACCATAAGTCGCTAAAGTACTTGTTCTCTCAGAAAGATCTAAACCTGAGGCAACAAAGGTGGATGGAGTTCTTGGCGTCCTACGATTTCGAGATAGCATATACCCCTGACAAGGGTAACGATGTGGCGGATGCCTTGAGTAGGAAAAAGTTGACATTGAGACCTTTTCTTGTCGAGCGATGTAGCTTAGAGTTTATCTATACCTTTGACTTTAGACCATCCATTGATTTTGTACCCAGTTGCTAGCGTCCTTGAGGTTAGACCTACGCTTTTGGGATGGGTTGGAGAGGCACAGCGTGATGTCCCACAGTTGATGGAGTTAGTAGAGAAGCTCATAAGAGGGGAGTCATCAAGCCACCTAAGTAGGTATACCCTAAATGATAAGGGTTGTTTACGTAGGGACGATAGACTTTGTGTATCACGGGATGAGAGCTTGAGGAAGGCAATTCTTGATGATGCACATCGTTCGAAGATGACCATCCATCCCGAAGGGGACAAGATGTATATGGACATGAGACGAGTTTACTTTTGGGCCGGTATGAAGAAGGACGTGGCAGAGTTTGTTGCTAGATGCTTGGTGTGCCAATAAGTAAAAGCAGAGCAAAAGAAGCCCGGTGGATTGCTTTACCCATTGGAGGTCCCACAATGGAAGTGGGAAAGTTTTTCGATGGACTTTGTTGACGGATTACGAAGATCGAGGAAGGGTAACACAAGGATTTGGATCGTGGTAGACAGACTTACTAAGAGCGCCCATTTCATTCCCGTGAAGAGTAAGAGGACTGCTCCATGGTTAGCCTCCATATATATTCGAGAAATAGTTCGTTTGCACGGTGTTCCTTATAGCATAGTGAGCGACCGCGATCCTATCTTTACTAGCTAATTTTGGAAGATCTTGCAAGAGGCGGTAGGGACTCAGTTATGTTTGAGCACCACATATCATCCTCAGACGGATGGCCAGACCGAGAGGGTGAATCATATTCTAGAGGACCTATTGTGGTTGTGTGTCTTAGATTTCGGAGGTACATGGGAGGAAAATCTTCCGTTGGCGGAGTTCGCATATAATAACAGCTTTCACTCTAGCATTGGCATGACACCGTTCGAGGCTCTTTATGGACGGCCGTGTCATTCGCCTACATGTTGGTGGGAGTCTACAGATAAGATCTTAATTGGGCCCGATATGATTAGAGAGACTTCAGAAAAGATCGATTTGATTCGAAGGAGGATGAAGACGGCGCAAGATAGGCAGAAATCTTATGCGGACAAGAGGAGGATAGATCTTGAGTTTGATATTGGGGACATGGTCTTTGTCAAGGTGTCTCCTTTACGGAATGTCGTTCGCTTTGGGTCCGTTGGGAAGTTAGCACCAAGGTTCGTAGTGTCGTTTCCTATTAAGGAGAGGAATGGGCAGATGGCGTGTAGAGTGGAGTTGCCCGAGAGACTTATTGGCATACACGATGTATTCCATGTGCCACATTTGAGGAAGTGCTTGCGTGAGACCGCGGAAGTGGTAGAGCCGAGCTTGCTTAGAGAGGTGGAGATAGAGTGTGATGCGACGATTCGGAGAGCTCCTACGTGCATTCTTGGGTCGGAGGTAAAGAAGTTGAGGAATCGAGAGGTCAAGCTAGTCAAAGTGCAATGGGGAGATGATGAGAGAAACGCTACTTGGGAGACAGAAGAGAAGATGCGCTCATTATACCCTTTTCTTTTCGAGGGTATGTCTTTTAGTTTCTCCTTTATCGCTTACCTTATACTTATCTTATCTTTAGTATGTCCTCTCGTTAGTACCTTTGACCTTTAGATAGGGTAGTCCTATGATTGAAACATGTGTTTGAGACATGTTATGTATAATAGATGCATGTGGATGCAAGTGTTTGCTAGTGGTTGCTCGTGGATGCATATACACACACTTTAGGCACTAGATCGGCCCAGTCACTTCATATTGCATATTGCATATAAATATGTGTGCATATTTAAGCTAATGGATGTATAATGGTTGTGCTATCATATGGATGTTGCATTTTGGTGAATGGTTGTGCACACATGTAGAAATAATATGTATCGATAGGTTTCTTTTGCATACATAATGGATGCATGGCACTATCATGGTTTGCATTAAGGAAGTCAACTGAATCAGTAGACAACCTGATTTTGCATTAGATAAGGAAAATATACATGCACTTTTTGCATATGTTCATACAGCATTAGAAATTCTATAAGGACAATGGATGCCTGTGTTTGATGGTTGAGTAGATGGTTGTTTGGATGTTAGGATATGCATTCTCCTTAACTTGGAGATTTCGGGGGCGAAATCCTTTAAGGAGGGGAGAATGTAACACCCCGGATTTTTGAATAATCGGATTAACTAAATTAGATAATAAATGTTTAGCATTGTTCTAAGGTTTGTAAGCAAAAGACTTAGTAGCTCATTTCGTTGGAACATGTGACTGGCATACAAAAGGTACAGAGTTTGATCCCCGCCAAAGCCATATTTTTGTTTTAGGGGAATGGCTAAAAAGCGGCTTAGTGTGAACGCGGTTCAAAAAGTAGTTTAGTGTGAAAATGGTTAATTAGGAGGATAGAAATATGTATATATATATATATATATAAAATAAAATTCAACCTAAAATTAAAGAAAAAAAATTAAAACAGCGGAAGCGGGAAGGCAAAACCCCAAATCGACCTATTTTATGGGTCGACCCGAGACCTGCTGGGTCGACCCCAGGGTCGACTCAAGAGGTTTGGAATTGGCCCCGTCGATCCTAAATGGTATATGACGAAATTTTATATTTTAGGGCTTAGGTGGCGATTTTTGGTTGGTCTGTTGACATCATTTCTTGGTTTCTAAGGCCTAGATGGATCCTAGAGTGGTCCGATGGCTTAAATTAATTCAAAGCACTATAAAAAACCCATAGACTCAAACCCTAAATCAAAATTAAAACTAAAACTATGCCCGTCATGCTGTCGTCTTGAACCCTAGAGCAGCCGCCACCAATTAGAAGAAGATTAAAGCAACTCAATTCAATCCAACAGCAAATTCAACTACAACAAAGGGACGCTAATAAATTCCAGAACTTCGTTGAATGGTTAGTTTGATCACTTTAACAAAGTAATTGCTAAATTAATTATGATGTGATATACGTTGGATTATAAGTTGTGGTTGTGAATTTAATTCATATGTTTAATCATGTATGTTAACTTGATTCATATTATATGATGTTATGCAAGTTTTATATATGATGTTATGCAAGTTTCATGTATGATGTTACGCAAGATTAATATGATTATCAAGTTAATATGATTATGCAAGTTTCATATATGATGTTATGCAAGTTAATATGATTATGCAAGTTTCATATATGATGTTATGCAAGTTAATATGATTATGCAAGTTGTACATATGATGTTATGCAAGTTAATAGGACCACGCAAGTTGTATGTGAGTTGTATGATATTATGTAAGTTTGGATCTAAAATATATGCTAGTAGTTCATGATGTTAACTTGTGTCAATGAATCCCTTTTTATAATCCAATCACCTAGGTTTATAACATCAGTTTTTGTGCGAATATGGATGTGGAACATATGCTAGTTTGTATAAGTATTATGTTCATATGCAAGTTTAAGTGATAATTGGATTCACATATATACAAGTTCACACCTTTAAAGTTTAGATCCATATTCAAGTTGACATTTTTATGTTGAAACTATGACATGCATAGTTATGCAAGTTTACACCTTTATGTGGATCCATAGTTTACTCAGGTTAACACCTTTTATTAGATCAATAGTTATGCAAGATGACACCTTTATGTTTAGGTTGACGACATACATAGTTTATGTAAGTTTGTGATAACTACCTAGGCTAGTTGGGTGTAAAACTATGTTCATACATGCAAGTCCACACCTTTTAGATCTATGATTTTTGGATCTTTGATAATACAAAGACTATGCAATTATGTTGTAATTCTTAATTGCAAGTTAGATGCAAATTAGATCTATTATTGCGTGTATGTGGCTTTGTGACGTTTATTACTTTTTTATTAAGTATTAGACTATTTCCTAGTCTAACATGTATATGTCATGTTAAGCGAACGAATGACGGATGTACGATGGGGATAATAGTGGATACACACATATTGTGAATTTGGCATGTAATGGCCTAAAAAGGCATGTAATAAATTTTAAGGAATAAAATTAATTAGAGATGAAATTGGTATAATTTATATACCATAAATAGATAAGCATAATTGTGGTGATAAATTATGGACATAAATAAATATGGAAATTTGAACAGGGAAAGTAATTCAAATTTGGGGAAAATTAATTATGTATAATTAATTGCCTAAGACACGAGGTTGGACTCATTCGTGGTGTAAGACTGCCCGGACCTGCCCGGCAAATCCAACAGCCACAAATGGTAGCCCAATGTGAGAGGTCAAAGGCCTAAACTAAATGCGTAACAATTGTATGGACATGGGGTTAGGCTTGTTTGTGGTGTAAGACTGCCCGGACCCGCCCGGCAAATCCAGCAGCCACAAATGCCAGTCTAATGTGAGAGTTCCTACAGGGGTTACGGTAGTAATAAATTAAGAAACACTTAACCAAAGTAAAACATGTGGTGGGACATGGGGGTTAAGTGGGTGCCTTGGGTGGCATGAGGAAATACGATTAGTAACACTTTAACTAAGGTAAAACATGTAAGTGGGACATAGGGGTTAAGTGGGTGCCTTGGGTTGCATGTGGAATTACTATTAGAAACCATTAACCAAATTTAAAACACGTAAGTGGACATGAAGGGGGTTAAGTGGGATGTACTAGAGGGGACCAAGCCAAGGTGGAAAGCTTGTGTCTAGCATGGGGAGGCCCTTTTCAGTACAGTATCCCATTAAGTATCTTTGTGAGCTCGACCCAAGTCAAGCATGGGGATGTACTGGGTCCGATTGTTAGAGGCCAAAACGGGTTAGCGGTGGCAACGCAAGTCCAACGGGGTCACATGCGTGCATGGGTTCGGGCTGGTAGGTAAGACGTTGTTGCATCGTCTAGTTATAAGTCGTGCATTCCTTGCGTGGTATAAGGTTTCCATATTGGGGAGTGATATACCCCACTGTGGGACTTGCACGGGTATCTACGAGTTAGGGAGCCGATCGAATGGGGCAGGGTAGTTATTTATGACGTTATGCAAGATTAATATGATTATGCAAGTTAATATGATTATGCAAGTTTCATATATGATGTTATGCAAGTTAATATGATATGATGTTATGCAAGATTAATATGATTACAAGTTAATATGATTATGCAAGTTTTGTATATGATGTTATGCAAGTTAATATGATATGATGTTATGCAAGTTAATATGATTATGCAAGTTGTACATATGATGTTGTGCAAGTTAATAGGATCACGCAAGTTGTATGCGAGTTATATGATGTTACGTAAGTTTGGATCTAAAATTTATGCTAGTAGTTCATGATGTTAACTTGTATCAATGAATCCCTTTTTATAATCCAATCACCTAGGTTTATAACATCAGTTTTTATGCGAATATGGATGTGGAACATATGGTAGTTCATATAAGTATTATGTTCATATGCAAGTTTAAGTGATAATTGGATTCAAATATATACAAGTTCACACCTTTAAAGTTTAGATCCATATTCAAGTTGACAATTTTATGCTGAAACTATGACATGCATAGTTATGCAAGTTTACACCTTTATGTGGATCCATAGTTTACTCAGGTCAACACCTTTTATTGGATCCATAGTTATGCAAGATGACACCTTTATGTTTAGGTTGACGACATACATAGTTTATGTAAGTTTGTGATAATTACCTTGGCTAGTTGGCTGTAAAACTATGTTCATGCATGCAAGTTCACACGTTTTAGATCTATGATTTTTGGATCATTGATAATACAAAGACTATGGAAGTATTTTATAATTCTTAATTGCAAGTTAGGTGCAAATTAGATCTATTATTGTGTGTATTGGACTTTGTGACGTTTATTCCCTTTTTTTAAGTATTAGACTATTTGCTAGTCTAATATGTATATGTCATGTTAAGCGAACGAATGATGGGGGTACGATGGGGATAATAGTGGATACACACATATTGTGAATTTGGCATGTAATAGCCTAAAAAGGCATGTAATAAATTTTAAGGAATAAAATTTATTAGCGATGAAATTGGTATAATTTATATACCATAAATAGATGAGCATAATTTAGGTGATAAATTATGGACATAAATAAATATGGAAATTTGAATAGGGAAAGTAATTCAAATTTGGGAAAAATTAATTATGTATAATTAATTGCCTAAGACACGAGGCTGGACTAATTTGTGGTGTAAGACTGCCCGGACCCGCCCGGTAAATCCAACAGCCACAAATGGTAGCCCAATGTGAGAGGTCAAAGGCCCAAACTTAATGCGTAATAATTGTATGGACACGAGGTTAGGCTCGTTCGTGGTGTAAGACTTCCCGGACCCGCCCGGCAAATCCAGCAGCCACAAATGCCAGTCTAATGTGAGAGGTCCTACAGGGGTTACGGTAGTAATAAATTAAGAAACACTTAACCAAAGTAAAACATGTGGTGGGACATGGGGTTAAGTGGGTGCCTTGGGTGGCATGAGGAAATACGATTAATAACACTTAACCAAGGTAAAACATGTAAGTGGGACATAGGGGTTAAGTGGTTGCCTTGGGTGGCATGTGGAATTACTAATAGAAACCCTTAACCAAATTTAAAACATGTAAGTGGACATGAAGGGGGTTAAGTGGGATGTACTAGAGGGGACCAAGCCTAGGTGGAAAGCTTGTGTCAAGCATGGGGGGCCCTTTTCAGTCCAGTAGCCCACTAAGTATCTTTGTGAGCTCGACCCAATTCGAGGACGGGACACACCTACTGGGTCTGATTGTTAGAGGCCAAAACGGGTTAGCGGTGGCAACGTAAGTCCAACTGGGTCACGTGCGTGCGTGGGTCCGGGCTGGTAGGTTTGCATCGTCTAGTTATAAGTCGTGCATTCCTTGCGTGGTATAAGGTTGCCATATTGGGGAGTGATACACCCCACTATGGGACCTGCACGGGTATCTACGAGTTAAGGAGCCGATCGAATGGGGCAGGGTAGTGGGTACACCTAGTGGAGATAGGAGCAGACGGCACCTATGTAGTCAGCTAGGGGTACACGAAGCTACCACTATTATTAATAATTATTAAGGGGGTACAGCTAGTGGAGATAGGAGCAGGCAGCACCAATGACGTCAGCTAGGAGTACATGGAATTACCATTATTACTTATTGAAGGGGTACATCTAGTGGGGATATGTTCACGCTATGTACCTATGATAGCAACTAGAGATATACAGTCAAACATGGAGGATAGTGGGTACATCTAGTAGTACACGAAGCTATCATCGTTCTATTTAGCCAACAGGGATCAAATTTCAATAGTGACTAGTAGGGGTGCAGTTAGTGTTAGTACAGTACAGTACGGTACAGTACGGTAGAGTATAGTAATTATCCTATATTGATTAGGAAGTGCCATTAATATTATCTTTGTTTCTCTTGATTGCCTTGCCATACCTATGTGGTTCACACAGTCGTTACCTTATTCTCCAGCTTATATCTTATCATATTGCTTTAATAATCATGTTGTTAGAGTTATCGGACTCGCCAGGCTTTATGTCTGACCCCCTTTGTTTCCACCTCTTTTCTTCCTTCCCCCCCACCTCCAAGGGTGGGACTAGTACTAGTGGAGCTTGATTGGGATCTCTTTGGGAGCACTTCGATTTGGATCGCTGAAGTAAAGTTCAGCCTATCATTTTCTTTAGGGCTATTTGTAGTAGTGGGATTATGTACTTTGATTTATCAAGATGGATATTATGTACTTGACTTTGGTTTAGGGTTTTTGATGATGTAACCAAAAATATTTACCTTTTGCTGCAATAAATAAAGTTTTAAATTTTCAAGTACTGCTTTATATCTGTCTTGTTGTGATTTTTTGTTCTATATTCACTTAAAATGCTCCATGGAAGTTAATGCATTCCCTTTACGAGTGACGTTAATGGACGTGGGGTGTTACAATAACGGAAATCCAATTTCCAAATACGTGACTGTGTGGTTTTGATTGTATACCTATATATGGCGACATGATATATGGTACCCATGCCGTCTATGATTGATACTTATGATTTGAAATTGTTTTTGAAACATATAAACACTAGTAATAATGTCAAATTCTTTTGTTTTATTCGTATCAATCATATTTTGGCCATTATAAGGTAAAACTCTATCCTCCGGTTTGCGTTGCATTGTGTGATGGGAATTGAGTCTTATAATGGCTTCATTTTTATAAAAAGCATTGCGATGTTTAAAAGAATTACTTGTTTTAAAGCACTGGCAATCCAATGGTGTAAACCCGTTTCGCGAAAGTGGCGTGGTCCTGTGATTGGCCAATTTTATAATGTGTTGAGTAGATTTCTCATACCAGTCCCATGACAGACTCGTAGTTTGTTTCACTTGCAAACTCGGGTGCACCTTTTTCTACATGGGCAGCCTTGTGTTTAGGTTTTAGCATGCTCTTTTTGGATAGCAAGAGCTGAAGATGGATTCTATTATCTATCTCATTTTATGCTGTTCAGCTTCTATTGTACATATTATGTTTGTTTTCCGCTGTAGACATTTATGTATAGCTGAACTGTATTTGTACTAAGTATGATCCTATATACTATGTAACTCTGATGATTATCTTTATCCAGTGTATTCTATTGTACATTATCTGGTGTATTTATTTAATTCTGTTCTATTATTATCTGTTTATGTGTTATATTCCAAAGATTACCCTTGCCACCGTCAATACGGGGTTTGGGGTCGTCACATTAGATAATTTGTTGAAAGAGGTTTTTTGGGGTCAGATTAATTAAATGAATGCTTGTTTAAACCAACTTGTGTAATTTTTTTTTTTGTTGAGAAAATAAGTCCTCAGAGTTATAAACATTAATATGTTTGAGTAAGTCAGTCTGCAAAGCTGCTTACATGAATATTAGTTCTGGTGGTTGTTAAAATTAAAACAAATATGCTCATGTTGATAAAGAAAACAGTGCCATCCTAATTCTCTATGCATATTTGGAATTGAGATATTTTTCATTGGCGTTGGATAGTGGTTTAATGTTCGTTTGTGTCTATTTCGATGGTTTCCACAACGTTTGTAAAGCATAGTTGGCCTGCGTGCTTTATTTCCAGGATTTGAAAGTTTTTAAAGTAATTGGATGATAGGATATACATGTGATTACTCTACTAGCCTGAAATTAAATTTGCTAAGTTTTTAAAGTAATTGTTTATCTACACTACAATTACTTTATTAAGGAATTACCAGAATTTGGTCAAAATGACTACAATTGAACGTGGAAACTGAGAATAACATGATCTTATTTCAATGGAAACCATAAACATGATAATTTTATGCCTTCTGACCTCTATGTTGTTTATTTTGTCACATGGGAAGACAAAATTACTAAAACTACTACATTTTGCTTAAATAAAATATTGTCTGTTTTGTTTTATGTTTGTGTTACCATCGGGTAACACTTAATCCCTTTTCTGCGCACTTCTTTTTAACTTCCTCTTTTAATTAATTTTTCCAGTTGGGTGAATAACTCTAATTTCATTCAATCACATTTTCGTTCAGCTGTTGTGTTGCACTTTCAAACAATTGATTGCTGCCCAGCACTCCACTTCTCCTACGGTTCAGGTATGCTAATGCTTGATGTTTTCATTCCTCTGGACCTCTAGTTCTATTTGAATGGTATTAATCTATTTTTTTTTATCATTTGTGTTTTGTTGGTATAGTTTTTTCAAAGTTCTCCAAGTAATAGTTCTTCATAAAGGACAACTATATTTGTCTCCACCAATAATCTAACATCTTTAAATTATCATCTTGCACTGCCATGGTTTTTATTCTACCAATGAGAATATGATAGTGCAATTTTGTTTATATTTCAATTTGCATGCAAAAAATAACCATAGATAAAAATATGCGAAGGGTAATGCAACTGTGTATTGGAAATCCAAGTGAAATTAACAATAGTCATTAGTAGTATGCTAAATTCTGCCTAAGCGACAAAAAGTATTACAGCGCCACAATCTTACACTTCACACATGAGTATCGATAACCTTTTGCTTAATAAATTGCTTGAAACTTTCAGAACAATGACCTATTTTTATATAATTATCATACTAGTTTTGTATTTAGCATACTGCTTTTTTGTAACTGATCTACAATTGCAACAATAAGCAATGTATTTAGGCAATTGTATGCTAAAACAGTACGCATTTGTATATGCATAAAAATGTACGAGACATGAAAAAACATTAAAATCATTAGCTTTTTTGATATGAGGACCCTGATATCTATTGACAATAATCGAAGAAATTTCTATAACCAATATTTTCCTTTTTTCTTTCTTTGGTTGTGACTTAAATCTCACCTTCATAGGGAAAGATACTGGTGTATATAACCAGAATCCTTTTATTATACTTAGTTTGGTGTACGTATCACAAATTTGATTTTACCTTTAGTTTTAATAATCAACTCAGTGGCATGTTATTTTATAAACTTTATGGACTAAATTGTTGATTTTTATCTTTGATCACATTCATATTATACACCCAATTTTAATTACTTGGTTTTCTCAATTTGTTACTATGGCATGACCGTTGTTGTTGATTGTAAATATAGTTAACGTGCAGGCTTCAAACGGCGGTTTGTTATGCATTTGTGGTAAGATTCTTTACAGCCTCCGTAAACTAATTTCAGTTTTGATATGCTACTTTGCTATGGTTGCTAATGTAGATATAGACTAATACATCTACGAAACATTTGGGCTCCAAAACTGTTAAAAAGTCATTTGTTTTTTATGCATGTGGGATCCATTTTGTCTTATGTGCTTATTAACTGACTAAATGTCATTTAATTTGTCTTTTGAAAAATTTAACTATGATTTTTCGGTTAAATAAGGTTAGATTTGAATTTACTGTGGTTTTATTTTTTGTATGGGATCTAAAACATAATTACTAGGTAAGAATAAGGTTTAGATTTGTTATTTACTATTTATGTTCCTTCGTACCATAACAAAACTGCTCTTTTCCTCGATTTACAATTACTTTAGCGTGTTTTTAATATTTCTTTCCCCCAAGTTAACAATTACATCCAGTTATGGTAACAGACTAATTTAAACGTGTATTTATTGGTAGCTTCAAAGGCCTGACTGTTTCATCATGAAACAATCCACGGTTATTATCCACGAGCTACAAACTTCGGATATGCAAGATAGCAGTATTTTTAAAGAAGATATAATTTCAGTTATGTTATTATGTAATGATTGTGAATCCCACTTTTGTACATTCAATATGAGATTTGTTATTGTTTTTCTTTCAATGCATGAAAGAACATGACATATTCTTCTATTATGTAGTTTATAAATGATTTATTTTATTTCCATTAGTGAATACGTGTACCATGTATTATACTTGTAAGAATTTACATTCAATGTACGTATATATGTAAATACATGTATGATCATACTTATTACATACATAAGGTGCACTACATTGGGCATAAATTAAATATGCAATCTGTTGTATCATTACGGACACAGTTATTAGTGCACTTTAAAGCTGCCTTTTTAGAAATTATGAGGGAAATGATTAATGACAAGAGAAATTATGAGGGAAAGCATAAAAAGCTTGACCAGCGATAATAGCAAATAAATCAATAGGAAAAGCATGCAGTATGTTCATGCATGTTCACACTATTTCTAGTGTAGGCAAATACATGTTAAGGTACTGATGCTAAATTCATACATTGATTCTACACTTTTACATAGCATTATTGTAACACCCGTGTATTCTATAATAGTGAAATTCACAAATTAAAGTATAATTAATTTGAAATCAAAGAACTAAGGGAAACGGGATACGCCATTGCGTTCGTCTCAGAAAAATACACGAAATAAAGTCCGAGTTTTCGAAAAACGGAGTCCGTATGAAGAAGATATGGCCTCCGGAAGTTTCTGAATTAAGTTTAAAATTCGAACATAAGAAAGACAGCTCAGAAAAATAATTCAAATTCAAAAATCGGGCCCAATTGGACAGGGCGGGAAAAGTCCCGCCTAAGGCACCCAGGTCGACTGGGCTGTCGACCTGGGCTAGCCATGTCGACAGGGCTGTCGACGGGCCTGTCGACAGGGCTGTCGACCTGGTCCAAAGCCAGGTCGAACCCAGCCCACCCTGGCTGGCCAGGTCTGTGTTTAGCCGATTTCCAGAAGCTTGCTTTGTCACTAGGGCTAGGTGGCAGGCTCTAATTGGTCTCTCTTTCGAATGAATGGCTACGATCAATCCAAGCAACATCGATGGTCCTAATCAGTTCATAAACTCTATAAAAATGACCCTAGACTCAACCTAATCTATTCATTCAAAAATAAGAACGAGGCCATCATGCTGCGGAGGAACGACTAGGAGTAGCCACCAATTTGGGAGAAGACTAGGAGGCAAATTCTAAAGCATAAAGCAACTCAAAACAAATCAAATCAACAAGAAGTCACATCTCCAATTGGAGAATTCGCCACACGACTGTAAGTAGAGTATTATTTTGGTATGAACAAATAACTGTGTTGGTTTGTATACTTAATTTGTGGTGATAAAGTAATTCATATTTGTGCGTTACTATGATTCTTATCGATTTGGAATATTGTATACGTTTGGATATTCGCAAAGCATGTTATTCATTATAAAAACTACATGTTTGCGGTAGTTTTATGCAAGTATACGTTTGGATATTCGCAAAGCATGTTATTCATTATAAAAAGCTACATGTTTGCGGTAGTTTTATGCAAGTATACGTTTGGAATATTCGCAATTTATGTAATCCATGTTGAAGCTACATGTATGTAGTTGTTTAATTGAAATTCATGCAAGTTTGTGGTTTTGCTACTATGCCATCATAATGTGTATTTTTATACAAAAATCATTTTGTGAGTAATTGGAGCAAATTTGGGTTATTATAATCCATATGAAATTATGTTGGAAATTTGGCATCATGATCTATGTATTAAGCCATACTTTGTACTAGAAAACCTCTTTGCGAACTTTTGAATATGACTAGGCTAAGATTGATATTTTGCATAATTGAAAACCATGTTAGGCCTATATTGTTCACAAGAATTATGTGATAATATATGTGACATATCGCTAGGCTAAATTTACAATCCCCTTTGCAAGTTTGTATGAATAAAGTAAAAACCATGATTTCGTTTTTAGGAATATTTATGCCATAAGTATATTTGTGCCATGGTCATGTGAATAGATTTAAACCATGATTAATTTGGAACAATTCTAGTTGAACTATACTTTTGTATTAGTAACAAAAGTAAGCCCCTTTGTAAACATGTAGAAATCTTATAAACATGACTTGCTTATGTTTGACATTATGCCTAAATAAAAATATAGGTTTATGTTGTAGTTAAGACTATGTGTCAATAGTGATATATAATGTAGATTCTTAACTTAACTACAAGTTTACATGGTTTGATTCATGTCACTTATGCTTTATGACCAAAGTATATGTTACTACTATGCAAGTATACCAGTTTCTATTTTGTAGTTCCAACGTTATGTTGCAAGTTCATGCGTTCACATTCCCCTCTTTGTGTATGTAATCACGCTTTAAGCCTCCCCTCTTTCGCATGGCTAAGTTGGGCTTAAAAAGGCTAAGCCCAACATATATATGAACGTATTAAACGGGGGAAAATAACGTTGGGCTAAATTAATTAATAAATGAAAAGATAAAGTAAAGGGGCCCAAACTCAAGTATGGGTTGGGCCCATGATTGGTGTAACCTTTACACCATTGATTTTTAATAATGGGCCGCAAATATTTACATATAAGAAAGTAAAGAAGAAAGACAAAATATGTAAATGTAGAAAATACGATATGTTTAACCCGAGGTTGGATTGAGTTGTGATGTAAACCTGCCCGGAACCGCCCGGCTGTCCAGTAGTCACAACAATACCTATCCAATGTGGGTGGTTAAACATGGAGCCCGATAAGGACCCGAGGTTAGACTGAGTTGTGGCGTAAGACTGCCCGGAACAAACCGGCAACAGGCAGCCACAACAATACATGTCTAATGTGAGAGGTCAAGGCTTTAATAAGACAATTAAAGCTGAGTCAGGATTATTAGGATTAATTGGATTAAAGACTTAATCAAAATTGAACATGCTAAACTAAACAGACTGATTGGGGGTTAGGTTATAAAACACTTAACCAACTTAGCATGTTGGCTAGAAATAGAAAACCTAGTAGCGGGGGACCCTTTTCAGCAGTAACCCTATAAGGTGTATCATGATACCCTGAAACTAGGCAGGGTGGGGCACGATTACTGGGCTGATTGTAAGAGGTCAAATCGACGGCGGTGGTGTAGCAGTGTAGGTTCTAACGGGGTGCGGGCGTGCACACACTCCGGCGCAGAAAAATAAGGCACTGGGCACCAGTAGCATACCTGTGCATTTCTAGGGTTGTGTCGGGTCGCCGCCATGGGACTTGATACACCCCATGGTGGGACCAGCATAGGTAACTACAACATCGGGGGCCGTAAGACACATGTAACTATGCGAGTAGGAGCCGATCATCATAAAATGGATCACTTCACCCAGATTATGGGGTGCCAGTTGGGAACTAGTTTATATGGGTTCAGAGATTAATATGGGGTACGATAGTATATTCGACCCTAGACAACTTAACCAAGTTTATAGTGCTTTCCCATTTCTTGTTTATACTTATCATATCCAGTTCTTTATTCATAGACAGAATAGTCCTAGACTTACTCAGGCTTTATGTCTGGCTCTACTTTTCTTTCGTCTTCTTTTCTTCCGTTTCCCCCCCCCCCAAGGTCCACAGGGAGGGAACACTGCAGCTTGACCAGACTACATATCCAGCTTGAAGAGAAAGAATGTATTACTTGGACCTTTTCGTTTTGAACTATGGCTTTGGACAACAACTATGGGGCTTTGGCAGTTTATTTATGTTTTCTTTATGCTTCTTTAAATAATGTAATTCAAGACAGTTATGATGATGTTGTGATTTTGGAAGTATGTAAGACAATTGTGGGAATGTTGTTGTAACACGTATTTTCTCTTATGAAATAAAAGTTTGTTGTTTTTCCGCTGTTCAAAATATGTGTTCTTATATCTGTCTTGTATATCTGTGACTTATACTTATAAACCTCCACCAAAATTAGGGCATTCCCTTTGAGAGTGGCCCTAACGGAGGTGGGGTGTTTCACTTGGTATCAGAGCATAGGTTTACCAGATAAGATAAAAAGTTTTGAAAATTTATTTTCAAAAAGGAATTTTAAAGAAGCATTTTTAAAAGATAAAATATTATTTTGTTTTAAAAGGCAAAGTCCCCCAAAGCCATAGGTACTGTCTCTTATCCTTCGTTTTGAATCTACCCTTTTTGTTTCAGCATGTCCGAAGAACTTAACTTGCCGGAAGGGGTACCAATACCTGGTTGGTTTAGACGGTTCTTAGAAGCAAGGGCCACTCAGCCAGGTCCTACCGTTCCTCCTCCCCCAGCTGCAGGAAATCATCCAGCTACAGCGGCACCTTTTCCTCCACCTCCTCCACGGGGAAACACGTTTCCTAAGATATGTAAAGATTTTAAAGCTATGGGAGGAAAGGATTTCCATGGAACTGAGTCCTTCGTGGCAGCTAGAAATTGGCTGAAAGAAACTGAGGACCTATTCATCATCTTTGAGGTAGAAGATAGACAGAAAGTGCAACTGGCAGTGTGGCTATTAAAGGGCGAGGCTTCCTACTGGTGGGAAGTCACTAATGCTGAAAGACCAGTGGAGACATGGGAGGACTTTAGGGCAAGGTTTGAGACTAAATTTCTCTCAGATGCGGAAAGGAGTTTGCAATTGGAAAAATTCTTATTTCTTAAGCAAGGGAACAAGACAGTCAGAGAGTATGTTAATCAGTTCGATGAGCTGGCTAGGTTTGGGCTGGACCTAGTCAACACCCCGCACAAGAAGGCTCTCCTTTTCGTCAAAGGGTTGAATGAGCCATTACACAGCTTGGCCATGACCCATATACCCATGGGAGCCACGTATGAAAGACTGGTGCAAATGGCATTGCTGAACGAAGAGGATAAGGGCAAGAAGGAGACAAAGGCAGAAAGCTCTCAAGGGAAGAAAGAGGGTTTACAGCCTAAGAAGACAGACTTTAAGAAAGGCGGGAAAGGCAACAAAGAGAAGAGGAAGTGTAATTTCTGTGGCAAAGTGGGGCACTTAGTAAAGGACTGCCGGAAAAAGAAGGCCAAGGAGAATGGTGGGTGCTTTTCTTGCGGTGAGACGGGCCACAGGGCCAAGGACTGCCCAAAGAAACGAGGACAGGGGCAGAGGGCTGGATCCACCTCACGGGCACAGGTTCATGTGCTAGAAGCGCCACCTTTGCAGCAGCGAGGTATAAATACTTCTGTAGAAAGTATAGTTTATCTTTATGATCACCCCGTTCGCACTTTATTTGATTCTGGCGCATCACACTCCTTTATCTCGTCTGCTTTAGTAGAATCTCTGCACCTAAAAACTAGTATGGTAGAGGACCCCTTAATTGTTTCAAACCGAATTGGGGGCCCAGCTCACTTGTCTATGATCTGTTTGGGATTAAAAATTTCTATTCTAAGCGTAGAATTTCAATGTAGTGTCTTCGTTTTGGGCTTTTCGGGGTATGGTTTGATTTTGGGCATGGATTGGCTATCCAGTAATGGGGCCATCCTTGATTGTGAGAAAAGGGTTGTTAGGCTCCTAACCCAGCTCGGTAATACTTTGGAAATTTCTTGTAATCCCTCGTATGCGGTTATGCTTAGTTATCTTGAATCGCTAGATGCCTCTGTTGAAAATTTGCAATCAGTTAGAGTGGTCCGGGAATATCCGGATGTCTTCGAAGAGGTGAAGGGCTTGCCTCCTAAGCGGGAAATAGACTTCCGCATATATCTTGTAGATAATGCAAAGCCCGTTGCATTGCCCGTTAGACACATGGCTCGACGGGAAAGGAAAGAGCTCAGTAAACAGATTAAAGAGCTTCTAGAAAAGGGGTTCATTAGGAGGAGCATTTCAGAATAGGGCGCTCCACAGGTGTTCGCTACAAAGGCGGATGGCTCACTCCGTCTATGTGTTGACTATAGGGAGCTCAACAAGTTAACGAAAAAGAATAGGCACCCTCTCCCCAGAATTGATGATTTGTTTGATCAGCTTGTAGGAGCGTCTGTTTTCTCCCAACTCGATTTAGTGACCGGTTTTCATCAGCTAAGGGTGGCTGAAGATAGTATCGATAAAACAGCATTCAGAACCCCAGACGGCTTCTTTGAATGGCTTGTCATGCCTTTCGGCCTGACAAATGCACCTGCTTACTTCGTGGACCTGATGAGTAGGGTATTCAGAGATTTCCTCAATAAGTTCGTAGTGGTCTTCGTAGATGATATCCTTATCTTCTCAAAGAGTGAAGAGGAACATGCTCAGCACTTAAGGGCAATCATGGAAACTCTGCGAGTCCATCAACTAAAAGCCAAATTCTCCAAATGCCACTTTTGGAGAGAAGAAGTGAGGTTCCTTGGGCACATAGTATCCAAACAAGGGTTAGCAGTGGACCCTGCTAAGGTAGTGGCGGTACAGGATTGGAAGATGCCAAGGAATGCAACTGAGGTCCGGAGTTTTCTAGGACTAGCAGGTTTCTATCGAAAGTTCATAAGGGATTTTTCTAAAATCTCAGCTCCGCTCACGAAATTGACCAAGAAGAATCTAGTGTTCAATTGGGACTTGGATTGCGAGTTTGCTTTCCAACAACTGAAAAGGGCTCTTACAACAGCCCCAGTTTTGACGCTGCCAGATGGGAGCAAGATGTTCACTGTTTATACAGATGCATGTGGGACAGGGCTAGGCGCCGTTTTAATGCTAGAAGGAAGGGTAGTAGCTTACGGCGGGAGGCAGTTGAGAGTGCACGAAAAGAACTATCCAACCCACGATCTTGAGTTAGCCGCCATCGTCTTTGCACTCAAGTCTTGGCGACACTATCTCCTAGGTGAGAAGTTCGAACTTTACACTGACCATAAATCGTTGAAATATCTTTTCTCGCAGAAAGACCTTAACTTGAGGCAACAGAGATGGATGGAGTTTCTTGCCTCGTACGATTTCGAAATCTCCTACACTCCGGGCAAAGGCAACGTAGTGGCAGACGCGTTGAGCCGAAAGAAATTGACCCTAAGCCCGCTGTTTGTTGAAAGACAAAGCCTAGAGTTTATAGCCAGCTTCGACTTTAGGCCTTCCTCCGATTTTGTACCAGGCCTACTAGCATCTCTCGAAGTGCGCCCAACTTTAGTGGATTCAATAGGGATAGCACAACGCGAAGACCCTCAGCTTGTGGAAATGATTGATAGGCTAATTAGGGATGAGACTTCAAGTCACCTCAACAGATACTCCATCGACGATAAGGGTTTGCTAAGGCGAGACGGAAGACTATGCGTCCCACAGACAAAAGATTTAGTAAAGAAGGTTCTCGAGGAAGCTCATCACTCCAAGATGACGATACACCCAGGCGGAGATAAAATGTACAAAGATATAAAAAGGACTTTCTTCTGGAACGGCATGAAAAAGGACGTGGCGGAATTCGTTTCTAAGTGTATGGTGTGCCAACAGGTTAAGGCGGAACAGAAAAAAGCCTGGCGGACTGCTACATCCTCTGGAGGTCCCGCAGTGGAAGTGGGATAACATCTCAATGGACTTCATCGATGGGCTGCCTAGGTCTAGGAGAGGCAACACTAGCATTTGGGTAATAGTGGATAGGCTTACTAAAAGCGCCCACTTTTTACCTGTCAAAAGTAAAAGAACTGCCTCGTCCCTAGCATCACTTTACCTCAAGGAAATCGTTCGGCTCCATGGAATACCATCCAGCATTGTTAGTGACCGAGACCCTATCTTCACCAGTGAGTTTTGGCGGAGTCTGCAAGAAGCAGTAGGAACGCAGTTATGCTTGAGCACAGCCTATCATCCCCAAACCGACGGCCAAACAGAAAGAGTGAACAGAGTTTTGGAAGACCTTTTAAGACTGTGCGTCCTTGACTTCGGAGGGACATGGGAAGACCACCTCCCTTTGGTGGAATATGCCTACAACAACAGTTATCAAGCAACCATCGGAATGGCGCCCTTCGAAGCTTTATATGGAAGACCGTGCCGATCACCCACTTGTTGGTGGGAGTCTACTGATAAGCTCATACTTGGACCAGATATGATCCGAGAGACTTCAGAGAAAGTAGACTTAATACGAAGAAGGATGAAGACGGCCCAAGACAGACAAAAGTCCTACGCCGACAAAAGGAGAACCGACCTTGAATTTGAGGTTGGGGACAGAGTTTTTCTTAAGGTATCTCCGCTAAGGAACGTTGTTTGTTTTGGAACCACAGGAAAGCTAGCACCAAGGTTCGTAGGGCCATTCCCTATCATCGAGAAAATTGGGAAAATGGCCTATAGATTAGAGCTACCCGAGAAACTGGCCGGAGTTCACAACGTTTTTCACGTTTCACATCTCCGAAAATGTCTACATGAGTCTGCTGAAGTGGTAGAGCCAAATATCCTAGAAGAAGCTGAAGTGGAACGAGAAGCAACCATAAGAAAACTTCCAACCCGCATACTAGGAACGGAAATAAAGAAGCTACGCAACCGTGAAGTCAAACTCGTCAAAGTTCAGTGGAGCGACGCCGAGGGAGACGCGACTTGGGAAACTGAAGCTAGAATACGCACTGCCTACCCTTTTCTTTTCGAGGGTACATCCTTGATCTTTCTTTTTCCTTAAGTTGCGCTTTTATCTATCTTTTTTAGGTATATTTCCTCGACCTTATCTTTTAGGTAGAAACTCTTTGGATGAAAACATGTAATTGAAACATGTTATGGATGATGGTTGCAAGTGGTTGCAAGTGATTGCTAGTGGTTGCTCGTGGTTGCATATACACACACAATCTAGGTTTTAGATCGGCTCAGTCACTTCATATTGCATATGCATATATGTTTGCATTCGTATATGGTTGAACTTTAATGTGTTGTCATATGGATGTTGCATTTGTATGAAAGATTGCGCACTCATGTAGACTCATGAATAGGAAAATTTGCATACATGATGGATTCATGGCACTTACATAATTCTCATTAAGGAGGTCAACTGAATCAGTAGACCGCCTGATTTTGCATTAGATAAGTACATGTACACACACACACTTCGCATATGATCATGAAGCATTAGAAGTATTTTAAGGACAATGGATGCTCGTGTTTGATGGATGAGTAGATGGATGATTGGATGTTAGGATATACATTCCTCCTAACTTGAAGATTTCGGGGACGAAATCCTTTTAAGTGGGGGAGAATGTAACACCCCGTGTATTCTATAACAGTGAAATTCACAAATTAAAGTATAATTAATTTGAAATCAAAGAACTAAGGGAAACGGGATACGCCATTGCGTTCGTCTCGGAAAAATACACGAAATAAAGTCCGAGTTTTTGAAAAACGGAGTCCGTATGAAGAAGATATGGCCTCCGGAAGTTTCTGAATTAAGTTTAAAATTCGAACATAAGAAAGACAGCTCAGAAAAATAATTCAAATTCAAAAATCGGGCCCAATTGGCCAGGGCGGGAAAAGTCCCGCCTAAGGCACCCAGGTCGACTGGGCTGTCGACCTGGGCTAGCCATGTCGACAGGGCTGTCGACAGGCCTGTCGACAGGGCTGTCGACCTGGTCCAGAGCCAGGTCGAACCCAGCCCACCCTGGCTGGCCAGGTCTGTGTTTAGCCGATTTCCAGAAGCTTGCTTTGTCACTAGGGCTAGGTGGCAGGCTCTAATTGGTCTCTCTTTCGAATGAATGGCTACGATCAATCCAAGCAACATCGATGGTCCTAATCAGTTCATAAACTCTATAAAAATGACCCTAGACTCAACCTAATCTATTCATTCAAAAATAAGAACGAGGCCATCATGCTGCGGAGGAACGACTAGGAGTAGCCACCAATTTGGGAGAAGACTAGGAGGCAAATTCTAAAGCATAAAGCAACTCAAAACAAATCAAATCAACAAGAAGTCACATCTCCAATTGGAGAATTCGCCACACGACTGTAAGTAGAGTATTATTTTGGTATGAACAAATAACTGTGTTGGTTTGTATACTTGATTTGTGGTGATAAAGTAATTCATATTTGTGCGTTACTATGATTCTTATCGATTTGGAATATTGTATACGTTTGGATATTCGCAAAGCATGTTATTCATTATAAAAACTACATGTTTGCGGTAGTTTTATGCAAGTATACGTTTGGATATTCGCAAAGCATGTTATTCATTATAAAAAACTACATGTTTGCGGTAGTTTTATGCAAGTATACGTTTGGAATATTCGCAATTTATGTAATCCATGTTGAAGCTACATGTATGTAGTTGTTTAATTGAAATTCATGCAAGTTTGTGGTTTTGCTACTATGCCATCATAATGTGTATTTTTATACAAAAATCATTTTGTGAGTAATTAGAGCAAATTTGGGTTATTATAATCCATATGAAATTATGTTGGAAATTTGGCATCATGATCTAAGTATTAAGCCATACTTTGTACTAGAAAACCTCTTTGCGAACTTATGAATATGACTAGGCTAAGATTGATATTTTGCATAATTGAAAACCATGTTAGGCCTATATTGTTCACAAGAATTATGTGATAATATATGTGACATATCGCTAGGCTAAATTTACAATCCCCTTTGCAAGTTTGTATGAATAAAGTAAAAACCATGATTTCGTTTTTAGGAATATTTATGCCATAAGTATATTTGTGCCATGGTCATGTGAATAGATTTAAACCATGATTAAGTTGGAACAATTCTAGTTGAACTATACTTTTGTATTAGTAACAAAAGTAAGCCCCTTTGTAAACATGTAGAAATCTTATAAACATGACTTGCTTATGTTTGACATTATGCCTAAATAAAAATATAGGTTTATGTTGTAGTTAAGACTATGTGTCAATAGTGATATACAATTTAGATTCTTAACTTAACTACAAGTTTACATGGTTTGATTCATGTCACTTATGCTTTATGACCAAAGTATATGTTACTACTATGCAAGTATACCAGTTTCTATTTTGTAGTTCCAACGTTATGTTGCAAGTTCATGCGTTCACATTCCCCTCTTTGTGTATGTAATCACGCTTTAAGCCTCCCCTCTTTCGCATGGCTAAGTTGGGCTTAAAAAGGCTAAGCCCAACATATATATGAACGTATTAAACGGGGGAAAATAACGTTGGGCTAAATTAATTAATAAATGAAAAGATAAAGTAAAGGGGCCCAAACTCAAGTATGGGTTGGGCCCATGATTGGTGTAACCTTTACACCATTGATTTTTAATAATGGGCCGCAAATATTTACATATAAGAAAGTAAAGAAGAAAGACAAAATATGTAAATGTAGAAAATACGATATGTTTAACCCGAGGTTGGATTGAGTTGTGATGTAAACCTGCCCGGAACCGCCCGGCTGTCCAGTAGTCACAACAATACCTATCCAATGTGGGTGGTTAAACATGGAGCCCAATAAGGACCCGAGGTTAGACTGAGTTGTGGCGTAAGACTGCCCGGAACCAACCGGCAACAGGCAGCCACAACAATACCTGTCTAATGTGAGAGGTCAAGGCTTTAATAAGACAATTAAAGCTGAGTCAGGATTGTTAGGATTAAGTGGATTAAAGACTTAATCAAAATGGAACATGCTAAACTAAACAGACTGATTGGGGGTTAGGTTATAAAACACTTAACCAACTTAGCATGTTGGCTAGAAATAGAAAACCTAGTAGCGGGGGACCCTTTTCAGCAGTAACCCTATAAGGTGTATCATGATACCCTGAAACTAGGCAGGGTGGGGCACGATTACTGGGCTGATTGTAAGAGGTCAAATCGACGGCGGTGGTGTAGCAGTGTAGGTTCTAACGGGGTGCGGGCGTGCACACACTCCGGCGCAGAAAAATAAGGCACTGGGCACCAGTAGCATACCTTTGCATTTCTAGGGTTGTGTCGGGTCGCCGCCATGGGACTTGATACACCCCATGGTGGGACCAGCATAGGTAACTACAACATCGGGGGCCGTAAGACACATGTAACTATGCGAGTAGGAGCCGATCATCATAAAATGGATCACTTCACCCAGATTATGGGGTGCCAGTTGGGAACTAGTTTATATGGGTTCAGAGATTAATATGGGGTACGATAGTATATTCGACCCTAGACAACTTAACCAAGTTTATAGTGCTTTCCCATTTCTTGTTTATACTTATCATATCCAGTTCTTTATTCATAGACAGAATAGTCCTAGACTTACTCAGGCTTTATGTCTGACTCTACTTTTCTTTCGTCTTCTTTTCTTCCGTTTCCCCCCCAGGTCCACAGGGAGGGAACACTGCAGCTTGACCAGACCACATATCCAGCTTGAAGAGAAAGAATGTATTACTTGGACCTTTTCGTTTTGAACTATGGCTTTGGACAACAACTATGGGGCTTTGGCAGTTTATTTATGTTTTCTTTATGCTTCTTTAAATAATGTAATTCAAGACAGTTATGATGATGTTGTGATTTTGGAAGTATGTAAGACAATTGTGGGAATGTTGTTGTAACACGTATTTTCTCTTATGAAATAAAAGTTTGCTGTTTTTCCGCTGTTCAAAATATGTGTTCTTATATCTGTCTTGTATATCTGTGACTTATACTTATAAACCTCCACCAAAATTAGGGCATTCCCTTTGAGAGTGACCCTAACGGAGGTGGGATGTTTCAATTATGTTGTTAAATTAATCTATTTTGATATTTTGCAGTTTCTCGTTAATTTTACCAAAGACCATGAAGTTGGAGATCAATTTTGCATCTTTGAAGTATAGGATCATCAAATCATCCAAGTAATATTTGTTCAGGGTCGTGAAGACCTGCTTGGCTTCCATCAAGTTCAAGATATGTAGCTAGTGCACTGTTAGGTAGAGGAATTTACTTTCTAGATTTTTTTTCCCATTCAGAATCTTTTCATGTCATGTTTATCACATTGAGAATGAAACTGCCCAGAACAGATATTATGAGGTATCAGACGGTGTAGCAGCATGTGCTGCTCGTCCACTTAATGGTACTGTTGTAGCAGGAACTCTAAATTCTTCTTTGTTATTAATTTCAAATAAGCAAAATGCAGATATGGACTTGAAACTAAGTTCCTTGTTCCTGTGGTTGAATGCAGGAGAGTGTGCTGCTGATGGTCTGGAGGAGGTGTTGGTGGTGAAGCAATAGTAGGGGATTGCATGGGGGTGGCCAGTCACGAGGAGCAAAGGGATTGGTGTTAGACTGTGCTTGTGATATTAGCTATTGACATTCGTGAATATTTTTAGTATGTATCATTTTGGTTTGCTATAATCATACGTATTGTCAATATTTATGTTTGAATTTATCATGTATGAAATTTTATGGGTATACATATTTTGTGATTTGTCTTATGACTTCAATTGTGTACTTATATTAACGTGAGAATTATGGTTTTTTATTTTTTGAACTATTATAATATATTATTAGAATTATAAATTGTAACTTCTGAATGTTATGGTACCAAAATGTTGCAATAGAATGTTTTGAATGTTTTTTATAGCAACAAAACAATTATGAAGTAAATAGTAGTGAATTTTCCATAGCATGTCGAGGCGTCATAAAACTTCCAATGGCTTGTTCATATGCTATAACAACAAGGAATGTCAACATATTACATCATTTAAATGACTTTTCCATAAGGTTTGGATGCATCATAAAAAACATTCCATAGCATGCTTCATAAGCTATAGAAATGCAGTTGCACCAATATGACATGTTTAAGATGGCAACAAAAATACGTTTTCTATTGCAAGAATTACACGTCATAATATCTACCAAACTTTTAATAACATGTTGATATATGACGTTTATAGAATCGTCATAGAAAGATTTTATGACGGTTTTTAAGCATCATAAAAGGGTCTTTTTCTTGTAGTGAGACACATGGAATAGTACACAAAATGAATATGTTGAACCCATAACTGCATTTGCACATTGGATAAATGAAAAAAAGGCTGCTGCATAGAGAAATTCTAAAGCCATGAATATGTTATTTTGTTTATTAGATAGAAATGAGTTTAATAGAGTATCAGTATGTAAGACTGCTGATGAAATCTGGAGAACTTTACAAGTTACTCATGAAGGAACTAGTAAAGTTAAACAGACTAAGATAGGCATGCTAGTCAATCAATTTGAATTATTTAAAATTAACGAGAATGAGTCTATTTCAGATATGTATTGCAGATTTCAAGAGATAGTGCATTCAGTAACAGCACTTGGTAAAACTAATTTCGAAGCAGATCAAGTCAGAAAAATAAATTCATTAACTCAAGAATGGGATCAGAAGACTTTGGCTTTAGAAGAAGCCAATGATGTCAATGAAATGAAGATTGAAGATTTAGTTGGGAATTGGATGTCATATGAGGTTCAATTACAAAAAAGAAAAGAAAATAGATCAACTGAAAAGAAATCCATTGCACTGAAAGCAACAACAAAGGATTCAAACTCGAGTAGTGAAGATGATGAAGAAACATCACTCGTGACAAATCATTTTAGAAGATATCTAAAATATAGAAGGAAGGGTTATAATCAAGCAAATTCAAAATTAAATGATGGACGATGTTTTAACTGCAACAAACCAGGTCATGTAAAGAAAATGTGTCCATATCCAAACAAATCTACTCAACAAATAGACAACACCAATTCTTCAAGGAAAAGAAAGAAAGCATACACAGCAAAATCAGATGATTCAGATTCATCATCAAGTGATGAAGAACCAGAAACTGGAAATACAAATATATGCTTTACAGCAATTCAGAGTTCAGAAGATCATGAAGAAAAGGATAAAAAAAACTGGGTATACATTACTTAAATTTTAATTTTATTTGGTTGAATGGTTGCTTTGTTTGTTTTGTCTTGGTTTGAATTTAAAACTTTACAAATTTAATAAATTTTTGAAATTTGAAATTCAAATTTTAAATTTGAATTTTGAAATCAAAATAATAATATAATATTAAATAACCAATAAATTAATAAAATAAATTGTTTGTATGTTCATTAGGATTAGAAGCATTTCAGGAAATTATTAAACCTGAAATATAAATCGATAATTTAATTCAAAACTTGAAAATCCAATTTCCTTTTGAAATAAGCCTTGTATGTCGACATACAGAAATATACATGTCGACATATCCAACAGTTTTGAAATTTAAGTTTTGAATTTCAAAAGTTTAAACTTTCAAACTTCCCTCCAATCTTTTCACCAACTCCCAAGGTATGAAAAGGTGTCCTTTCAATCTGAATATTCAATTCATATTCATTCAATTCATATATATTCATTTTCTATATATATATATATATATACATATATATATATATATATATATATCAATCCTTTCTACCTTTCATTCACAACTCAAAACAATATTCTTCATATCTATTCTCTTAAAAATTATCATTTCAATGGCTTCCTCAACTTCATCTCAGAAACTGAAGATAACCAAAACCATAAAAGGTTATCTTTAAAATGATAAAGAGGCCATCAAAACCTATGGTAACTATTTAGAAAATGCTAAAGTTAACACAGGGGCTTTCACCGTCTTTAGCGACTTTTCATCTTATGATCACGCCTCTCTTTTCCAACACAACGAAGTCTTGAGTCTAATTGACTCTCGTGGTAACGACAAAGTATGTTATCCCAAACTCATGAAGATGTTCTATGCGAATCTCAACCACAGATTTTATCAAGGCAACGAAAACCAAATTTTGAGTAGTGTCAAGGGAACTCAAATTGTTCTCGATGCCGATCTTTTAGGCGAAATTCTAAATTGTAGAAGCAAGGGCATAGATTTCTCAACTTTTGCTATCAATGAAACCGATATGGAAACCTATCACGATATTTTCGAACATGGCGCTCCAATGGATTTCAAAAATCATTCCTTTCGTCCAAAAACAAGAATTGTCAATCTTCTCCTTCAATATACCATCACTCCTCGTTCCGTAAATTACAACAATCCAACTCTTAAATTCCAAAAGGCTCTCTTTGCCGTTATGGGTAATTACCTTATCAATTGGGCCGATATGATTCTAAATGAATTTAAGCCCATAGATGTATCTACAAGAGAAAACACTCTCTACTATGGTGTTTACCTCACTCGCATTTTCAAATACTTTGGAGTTGATCTTCATGGAGAAGAATTTGTCCCTAGAAAAATGTTTGACACATAAAATGTAATGACCCATATTCTACGCATCATAGGATCGTAGAATATTTATATCTTTCCCGTATGAAGTCGTATGGTCATGTAACTTTGCGAAATATCCATTTGACTCATTTCCCATGCTCATGATTTTTGTTGATTTTTAAATGACCATTTTGCCCCTAGTTGATCTTGTTTTGGCCATAACTTTTGATTGGAAAGGAATATTGACCTGAAACCACTTCCATTGGATTCGTTTGATGGTTTACCTTTCCGTAGAGTGGTCATAATAGTCAAACGGACTTACCGTTTGGGAGATATGGCTGAAATAAGGCTTGGAAGATGAAAAACTGCTTAACCGGGCCAAATCGGGTGATTAGTGAGTAGGCCCATAACCCATTTCGGGATTAGGGTTATGGGGAGGCTGAAATGAGATAGAGGATCATTCCATTTCAGTTTTCTAGCCTCCACTTATCAACAAGGAACCCTAAAAATGGCCTCTGACGTCTAAATCACCTCCAAATCACCTTTTGGTCAAGGATTTGGCTTAGCAACATCTAATCAAGGAAGATCTACACCAAAGCAACGTTGGAGCTACTGTTTAGCATTAGGATTCACATCAAATTAGAGATTTATTTCAGATCTTAGTTTATTTGTGGCTAAGGTGAGTGATTTGCATAGTTTTGCACTAATTATGGCTAATTAGGGGTAATTATTGTTAATTAGTGAATTTATACACTAATAAATTCGGGAAAAATGTTCATAAATTCCTAAATGATGTTTTAGACCTCTGATATGAATTTGGGTTAATTTGGTTAAGTTTTGCTAATCCTATCATTAGTTTCACCTAAACATGCTTATGGGGAAATATGGGGTTTTTGGTATGTTTGATCCATTTTAACCTATCATATTGATGTTTTGATGTTTGTGGTTGATTATGCAAGTTGCTATGACTAGATGAAATGCTTTTTGATTGGTTTCAACAGTTAGAATGGTCGAAAACGTCGTCGAATGGCGTAAACACTTGCTGGAACAGTTTCAGAAAACAGTGCAGGTTTCAGATCGGATCGGATATGGGGCTCGGATCGGATATGTAGAACTGGGCAAGGAATCCGATCGGATCGAAACCTGACACTTGAGAAAATTGGCAAAAAGTAAGGCCACGCTAACTGAACTGGGATCGGATCGGATTAAAGAGGAGGGATCAGAATGGATAGAGCAGGATGGATCGGATCGGAGCACGTGAAGGATGAGGAGGCGGATCGGAGCGGAAGCACGAACTGGAGGGGGAATAGCACCCGACCCGACCCTAAGTGAAGCACCCGACCCAACCCGAGGAGAAACACCCGACCCGTACCAGAAGAAGACCCGACCCGAACCGATGGAGTATATCCGACCCGAACCGATGGCTTGAGGAGGAACCCGACCCGACCCAGTATTGACCAATAACCCGAGATGCAAAGGTAGTCCAATATGGGAAGTTAGAGCTCAGGATCCAGTTGGGAACCAATGAGTTCACTTCATGGTTGGACTTTGCTGCGGGACGTGTGCTAAGGAGTTGTCGACGTTAATAACTTCGATTCACCACTAAGAATGGATGATGGCTACTTATCAGTGCAGTAGGGTCATTATGACCTGAGGGGCAAGGTGATGGTAGCAAGACTACGTTATCAGTGCAGTAGGGTCATTATGACCCGAGGGGCAAGGTGATGCGTAGTAAGACTATGAGCCAGCGCAGATGGGGTGAATAACTCCATAGGGCAAGTGGACATAGTAAGGATTGGTAAGGCTATGAGCCAGCACGGATGGGGTGAATAACTCCATGGGGCAAGTGGACATAGCAAAGGATTAGTGGCTACGTTATCAGTGCAGTGAAGCCATTTATGACTTCATGGGGCAAAGTGATCGTAGCAAGGGAGGGTGATCGAAGTGGTGAACATTGTATGCTTTACGCACTGAGTGAGAGATGTGAGGATGGATGCTATGATTGATTGTTTGCCATCACTATGACATGCACACCTCCCCCACCTCCGTATCTTTCCACTGTTTGATATGGTACCTTAGAGTGTTGTACAGTATGTAGTGCTAACTCTTTGGTTGCAGGTCCAGGTTCAGGTATGTTTTAGTCTACCTGTTATTGTTCACTTTAGATGCTTATCGCTCATACCAGGATTTATGTCTGACCCAGAGTTTTATGTCTCCTCTTATTAATCTGGGTGCTCACACGAGCAGACTAGAGACAGGTTAGCTGGTGATGCGCGAGTAGCTGATTCGGAGGCGGGCAGGATGCTTCCACGTATGATATATATACACATTCTCCCTGTGTCGTTGGTGGTCGGTACTTGGGCATTAGTAGTTTACCTCCTTTACCTTACTTTTGCTTTGAGACAGTTTGAAAAGTTGTAATAAGCTGTATTTTGGATTTCCGCTGCTATGATGTTTAGTTCTGATTTTCAGCTTATGCACTGTCTCTCCTGTTTTATGTTAAGTATGTTATTATTATTTTTTATTCTATGCGCTGTGAGACATTCTACAGGTTCTTTGTATGTTCATTTCCTTCTTCCTTTTTCCTTCTGACGACCCGTTTCGTGCTAACTGGACATGTGTACAGCGCACCTTTGGAGTAAATGTCGGTTGGTGCGGGGCGGGCCGTCACACTTGGTATCAGAGCTCTAGGTTGCGTAGCTAACCTAGGGAAAGACACCAGGGAGAGATAGTACATATATGAGAGCGCGTATTTGTAATTACTTTGGTTTTCAAAAGTTATGTATATACTATTAGTAGTATAAAGATGAAGTCGCACTGCACTAGCACCACTATGGGGTCATTAATCGTTTCCTTTTTCAGATTGACGATGAGCCGAGACACGAGGGGTGCTGGTAGAGGGACCAACCATGGGGATGCCGCTGACATGAGGGTGATGTTTACTAACCTCATGAGAGACATGCTTAGAGAAGTGCAAGGGGCAGTTCCCAATCCTGGAGTTGGTGTTGGCCCAGTAGTGCAGGCGCCTACGGTCGATTTCGCCAAGTTGTGCAAAGATTACACTAATCTTGGTGGGAAGCCGTTCCACGGAACGGAGTCGGCCACAGACGTTCAAGATTGGATGGAAAGCTGTGATCGTATCTTTGATGACTTGGGTCTTGAGGATGCGATGAAGAGAAGGCTAGCGTCTCGTCAGCTGCAAGGGCGAGCGATGAATTGGTGGAATGCCATTAGAACAACTACTCCAGAGGACCAGGTTACTTGGGAGCAGTTCAACGCTCGCTTTAGCGAAAAGTTTATTCCAGCTGCCCAGAAGTCAGTGTTGTTTAAGAGGTTCTTGGAACTCAAGCAGAACGGAAGGGAAGTTTCTGATTATATTGCTGAGTTCGACACTTTGTCGAAGTATGGACTGTCTCTCATTGATACTCCTGAGAAGAAGAATGAGAAGTTCATTACTGGTTTGGATGGGTATTTGGGGGAAAGGCTTATCAATCACATCGATGAGACTTTTGAATTGATTGTGGGGAAGGCTTTGAGATCAGAGAGTCTTTACCCTAAGTCAAAGACTGAGGCTGCATCTGCAGAAGGGCCAAAGCCGCAAGCAGGCGGTGGAGGCAAGAATAACTCTCAGAATAAGAGGAAGCAGGACCAATCTAAAGGTGGTCATAAAAAGAGCAAGAAGGATGTTGAGTGCTTCAGCTGTGGTAAGAAGGGCCATTATGCTAAAGATTGTCGGGCCAAGCCAGCGGATAAGAAGTGCTTCAACTGTGGTCAAGTAGGACACTTCAAGGATAAGTGTCCGCAACCTTTTAAGGAGAAGCAGATTGTGAAAGAATATGTTATTGATGTTGTTCCTTCTTCGTCGAATGCCCCAACTACGGCGGAGAAAAGAGAGAATGTTGTTATTCAAGGTATGCTTTCTATTTATGATATACCAGTTCGAGTTTTGTTTGATACTGGGGCTTCCCGTTCCTTCATATCTAGTGACCTAGTAGATAGGTTGGGACTGGAACCGAGATAGTCGATAGGCCATTGGTTGTGACGAACCCGATTGGTGGTTCGACTAGCCTTAGTATGATTTTCAGGAATTTGGTCTTATCGAGTCATGGATGTATGTTTGTTTGTGATTGCTTTGTTTTGTGCTTTACTGGGTATGGCATTATATTAGGAGTCGATTGGCTCCAAAGATACGGGGTGGTGGTAGACTGTGAGGGCTTTTTGGTGACAGTGAGGGCGTTTGATGGGCGGAGGGTAGTGTTTGGTAGTCTACCTAGTGAGGGGGTTATGGCTAGTTTTGTAAATTCCCTCGACATCCCGCAGGATGAGTTGTCAGATGTGCCCGTGGTTGGCCAGTATCCGGACGTCTTCGAGGAGGTAACCGGGCTTCTACCACACCGAGAGATTGAGTTCCGTATTGATTTAGTGAAAGATGCCAGACTTATAGTGATGCCACTTCGTCGTATGGCACTAAGGGAGCAGCGAGAGCTCGGGGTGCAAGTCAGCAATCTTTTGAAGAAGGGATTTATTAGAAGGAGTGTCTCCGAGTGGGGAGCACCAGTTGTGTTTGCCACTAAGGCAGATGGTTCCCTTCGTTTGTGTGTGGACTATCGCGAGTTGAGTAAGGTGACGAGGAAGAATAAGTATCTTCTACCGCGGATAGATGATTTGTTTGATCAACTGGAAGGAGCTAGAGTGTTCTCCCAATTGGACCTCGCGACAGGATTTCATCAGCTTCGAGTAGCGGATGAGAGTGTTCCGAAAACGGCATTTAGGACGCCGTCTGGATTTTATGAGTGGTCGGTCATGCCATTTGGGTTGACCAATGCACCAGCCTATTTTGTGGATCTCATGAATCGAGTATTCAGAGAACAGTTGAATAAGTTTGTTCTTGTGTTCATGGATGATATTCTTGTTTACTCAAGGATAGAGGAGGAACACAAGGGACACTTGAGGATAGTGATGGAGGTGTTGAGGAAACACAAATTGAAAGCGAAATTCTCTAAGTGTCATTTTTGGAGAAGGGAAGTGAGATTCTTGGGTCATGTTGTTTCCGAGAACGGTATTGCCGTGGACCCTGCAAAGGTGGCTACAGTACAGGATTGGCCTACGCCCAAGATTGCAACAGATGTAAGAAGTTTCTTGGGATTAGCTGGATATTATCATAAGTTTATCCAGGACTTCTCCAAGATAGCAGCACCATTGACTCAGTTGACTAAGAAGAATCAGTCCTTCGTCTGGGACGGAGTGTGTGAGGATGCCTTCAAGAGTCTAAAGGAGAAGTTGACACGTGCGCCAGTGTTAGTCATTCCTAAAGGGAATGAAGAGATGACGGTATACACGGATGCTTGTGGTACCGGACTGGGTGCTGTATTGATGCAAGGAGGTAGGGTTGTAGCTTATGCTAGTCGACAGCTAAAGCCTCATGAGAAGAAGTATCCTACCCATGATTTGGAATTAGCAGCGATTGTATTTGCGCTGAAGATGTGGAGACACTATCTTTTGGGAGAAAGATTTGAGTTGTTTACCGATCACAAATCGTTAAAGTATCTCATCTTTCAGAAAGATCTGAATCTCCGTCAGCAGAGATGGTAAGAGTTCTTGGCTTCATACGATTTTGATATCGCATACACACCTGGGAAAGGTAATGCGGTAGCCGATGCCTTGAGTAGGAGACATGCCAGTTTAGGGGCAATGTTTCTTGAATGGAAGCAACTGGAGTATATCGCGGGGTTTGATTTCAGACCAAGGTGCGAGTTGGATCTAGTCATGCTAGCTAGTTTGACGATCAGACCCACTTTGATAGAGCGGATTGGTTCCAGCTAGAGGGACGATCCTAATCTATTGGAAATCATCTCCAAGTTAGAGATGAACATCGACGGTGAGGAGATGAATGTGTATGGGCTTGATCGAGATGGATGGCGTCGAAAGAATGGAAGACTAGTTGTGCCCAATGTGAATGGCTTGAGGGATGAAGTGCTTAGAGAATGTCATCACTAAAAACTGACTATACATCCTGGTGGTAATAAGATGTATCGAGACATAAGACAGACTTACTACTGGGAAGGGATGAAAAGAGACGTTGGGAAGTTTATATCCAAATGCATGAATTGCCAGCTAGTTAAAGCCGAGCAAAAGAAGCCTAGTGGGTTATTGCGACCATTAGAAATTCCCGAATGTAAATGGGAGCAAGTCTCGATGGATTTCATCGATGGTTTACCAAGGACTAGATCGGGACATGATAGCATTTGGGTAATTGTGGATCGATTGACTAAGAGTGCAAGATTTATACCGGTCAAATCGACCAGAACGGCAGCCAAGTTGGCTGAATTGTATATGAAGTGGGTAGTGAGATTTCATGGAGTACCCAAAAGCATTGTGAGTGACCAAGACCCGTTGTTCACTAGTGGGTTTTGGAAAAGCTTACAAGAGGCTCTAGGGTCAGGATTACATCTCAGTACCGCGTATCATCCTCAGACCGAAGGTCAGACGGAGAGGGTAAATCGTATATTGGAAGATCTCTTGAGAGCATGTATATTGGATTTTGGTGGATCATGGGATGACTATTTGCATCTAGTAGAGTTTGCATATAATAATAGCTACCAATCCAGTATCGGTTTGGCTCCATATGCAGCTTTGTACGGAAGACCGTGCAACTCACCATCATGTTGGATAGAGACTGGCGAGAAGTTTGTACTTGGACCAGACGTGGTGAGAGAAACTTCGGATAAGATTAAGATCATTCAGCAACGAATGAAAGCTGCCCAAGATAGGCAGAAGAGTTATGCTGATAAGAGGAGAAGAGATTTAAAATTCTCCATTGGTGACTTGGTGTTTGTCCAGATTTCTCCGTTGAAGAGCGTGAAACGATTTGGCAGGAGAGGCAAGTTGGCACCAAGATTTGTTGGCCCATTCCCTGTTCTTGAACTAGTCGGGAATTTGGCATATAGAGTTGGCTTACTAGAGAAAATAGCGGGAGTTCACAATGTGTTTCATGTTTCCCAACTAAGGAAGTTCGTCCACGACTCAGAAATGACTATTTCACCTGATCAGTTAGAGGACTTCGAAGTAGAACCCGAGGCAGTTGGGAACCGCAAGCCGATTCGTATTGTGGGGCACGATACGAAGCAACTTCGAAGGAAGGCGGTGAAGCTAGTCAAGGTTCAGTGGGGTGAGGACGAGAATGATTGTACTTGGGAGACAGAGGAGAGCATTAGGAAGGCATATCCAGAACTCTTTGCCTGGTAAGATTTACTTTGCAATTTAGTTTTCCGCATGCTAGGGTAGACTTGTTTTACTTGTTTGCATGTTTGATTATTGTTTTTTGATTGATAGGCATGCGGGACCTTTGTGTGTGTTTTGATTAGAGAATTTCGGGGGCGAAATTTCTTAAGGGGGGAGAGTGTAATGACCCGTATTCTACGCATCATAGGATCGTAGAATATTTATTTCTTTCCCGTATGAAGTCGTATGGTCATGTAACTTTGGGAAATATCCATTTGACTCATTTCCCATGCTCATGATTTTTGTCAATTTTTAAATGACCATTTTGCCCTTAGTTGATCTTGTTTTGGCCATAACTTTTGATTGGAAAGGAATTTTGACCTGAAACCACTTCCATTGGATTCGTTTGATGGTTTACCTTTCCATAGAGTGGTCATAACAGCCAAACGGACTTACCGTTTGGGAGATATGGCTGAAATAAGGCTTGGAGGGTGAAAAACTGCTTAACCGGGCCAAATCGGGTGATTAGTGAGTAGGCCCATAACCCATTTCGGGATTAGGGTTATGGGGAGGCTGAAATGAGATAGAGGATCATTCCATTTCAGTTTTCTAGCCTCCACTTATCACCAAGGAACACTAAAAATGGCCTCTAACGTCTAAATCACCTCCAAATCACCTTTTGGTCAAGGATTTGGCTTAGCAACCTCTAATCAAGGAAGATCTACAGCAAAGCAATGTTGGAGCTGCTGTTTAGCATTAGGATTCACATCAAATCAGAGATTTATTTCAGATCTTAGTTTATTTGTGGCTAAGGTGAGTGATTTGCATAGTTTTGCACTAATTATGGCTAATTAGGGGTAATTAGTGTTAATTAGCGAATTTATACACTAATAAATTCGGGAAAAATGGTCATAAATTCCTAAATGATGTTTTAGACCTCTGATATGAATTTGGGTTAATTTGGTTAAGTTTTGCTAATCCTATCATTAGTTTCACCTAAAGATGCTTAAGGGGAAATATGGGGTTTTGGGTATGTTTAATCCATTTTAACCTATCATATTGATGTTTTGATGTTTGTGGTTGATTATGCATGTTGCTATGACTAAATGAAATGCTTTTTGATTGGTTTCAATAGTTATAATGGTCGAAAACGTCGTCGAATGGCGTAAACACTTGCTGGAACAGTTTCAGAAAACAGTGCAGGTTTCGGATCGGATCAGATATGGGGCTCGGATCGGATATGTAGAACTGGGCAAGGAATCCGATCGGAACCTGACACTTGAGAAAATTGGAAAAAAGGAAGGCCACGCTAAGTGAACTAGGATCGGATTGGATTAAAGAGGAGGGATCAGAATGGATAGAGCAGGATGGATCGGATCGGAGCACGTGAAGGATGAGGAGGCGGATCGGAGCGGAAGCACGAACTGGAGGGGGAATAGCACCCGACCCGACCCTAAGTGAAGCACCCGACCCGACCCGAGGAGAAACACCCGACCCGTACCAGAAGAAGACCCGACCCGAATCGATGGAGGATATCCGACCCGAACCGATGGCTTGAGGAGGAACCCGACCCGACCCAGTATTGACCAGTAACCCGAGATGCAAAGGTAGTCCAATATGGGAAGTTAGAGCTCAGGATCCAGTTGGGAACCAATGAGTTCACTTCATGGTTGGACTTTGCTGCGAGACGTGTGCTAAGGAGTTGTCGACGTTCATAACTTCGATTCACCACTAAGAATGGATGATGGCTACTTATCAATGCAGTAGGGTCATTATGACCTGAGGGGCAAGGTGATGGTAGCAAGACTACGTTATCAGTGCAGTAGGGTCATTATGACCCGAGGGGCAAGGTGATGCGTAGTAAGACTATGAGCCAGCGCAGATGGGGTGAATAACTCCATGGGGCAAGTGGACATAGTAAGGATTGGTAAGGCTATGAGCCAGCGCAGATGGGGTGAATAACTCCATGGGGCAAGTGGACATAGCAAAGGATTAGAGGCTACGTTATCAGTGCAGTGAAGCCATTTATGACTTCATGGGGCAAAGTGATCGTAGCAAGGGAGGGTGATCGAAGTGGTGAACAACGTATGCTTTACGCACTGAGTGAGAGATGAGGATGGATGCTATGTTTGATTGTTTGCCATCACTATGACATGCACACCTCCCCCACCTCCGTATCTTTCCACTGTTTGATATGGTACCTTAGAGTGTTGTACAGTATGTAGTGCTAACTCTTTGGTTGCAGGTCCAGGTTCAGGTATGTTTTAGTCTACCTGTTATTGTTCACTTTAGATGCTTATCGCTCATACCAGGCTTTATGACTGACCCAGAGTTTTATGTCTCCTCTTATTACTCTGGGTGCTCACACGAGCAGACTAGAGACAGGTTAGCTGGTGATGCGCGAGTAGCTGATTCGGAGGCGGGCAGGAGGCTTCCACGTATGATATATATACACATTCTCCCTGTGTCGTTGGTGGTCGCTACTTGGGCATTAGTAGTGTACCTCCTTTATCTTACTTTTGCTTTGAGACAGTTTGAAAAGTTGTAATAAGCTGTATTTTGGATTTCCGCTGCTATATGATGTTTAGTTCTGATTTCCAGCTTATGCACTGTCTCTCCTGTTTTAAGTCAAGTATGTTATTATTATATTTTATTCTATGTGCTGTGAGACATTCTACAGGTTCTTTGTATGTTAGTTTCCTTCTTCCTTTTTCCTTCTGACGATCCGTTCCGTGCTAACTGGACATGTGTACAGCGCACCTTTGGAGTAAATGTCGGTTGGTGCGGGGCAGGCCGTCACATCAAACATTCATTTCATGCAAATTCCTCTTACTTTTAAACCTTATGAGACATACGAGGCCAAACAAGCTCGATTGCAACAAGAACAAGACCCAACGAAGAAGAGACTTTTATGGAAAGCATTGAGTATCCAACCTCAAAGCGTAACCTCAAGGACACGATTATTCAAAATCAAGTGAAAATCATCAAAAATCAAAAGAATCTTAACAAGAAGCTTTCCAAAATATGCAAATTCATGGTCAAGATAGGAAGAAAGCTTGGTATTTCATCTTCTTCATCATCATCCGAAAACTAGGCCATCTGGTTTAATCAATCTTTATATATTTCCTTGTATTTCTTTCGAATCTCGTATTTAAAGCGTGTCTTGTTTAGTTGGATGTATTTACTTTCTATTAAGTAATGAATGGAGTTTTTTTTCTAATTAAATCATAATTATGTTTCTGGAAAAACCATAAAACATATTATAATATTACAAGAGTTCAAAAGTATTCAAAAATTTCAATAAACATAGTATAGTATGTCGACATGACAAAATATGTATGTCGACGTATAACATACATAATTTCAAAAAAAATCAAATTTTAAAATTAAAACAACTACTCATGTCCATTCAAAATCAAATGAATTCCAGACCCTATTTAAGTCCATTTCTTATAGAAAACTTCATTATTCCATTTCTCCTTCTTCCTTAATCATTTCTCATCAATTCCATGGCAAATCGTATCCATAATCTAAGTGAAAATCTAGAAGAAACTCTCAATTCATTCAAGAATATTCTCTCAATCATTCTACGAAATCAGCATCATCTTGAATTAAGTCAAATAAAGATGTTTGAACAACAAGAAAAGCTCTTTGACACATTGCAATGGCTGATCTCTTCTATTTTCAGAGATGAAGAAAATAATCTCGCAAAGGCTCCACCAACCAAAGAAGATGAAGATTGGGAAGTAATTAAGAAGGATCCTATCTTTGGGGAAGATGGTTTGGTTGAAGTTCCAAGAAACGTTTAGTTGTTTGGTACGATTTGATTGATTTTTTTAATTATTCTAAAAACGTATGGTGTGGTATGAATTAGATTATATTGTTTGAAACTTGTATATATTGAAGACATATGGTGTGATTTAGTTTGGTTTGGTTTGTATCAGATAAACATATGTAATAATGATACTTGGATTGATTTGTATTTTGATTAAGTATTATTGTAAGTTTAATTAGATTAAGAGAGCATCCTACTTAGAAATAGTTAATAAATTAAGAGGGGGTATGTTTTAGGGAAAATTGCTTATGTTCTATTCAGGGAATTATACAATTTAGGGGGATTATTTTTAGGGATATTACTTAGGTCCTAGAGTTGTATAACTTAATGCGGAGTATCTTTAGGATTTCTTTTTGATAATGCCAAAGGGGGAGAAATTATAAAATATAGGCATAGTTTTAAGGATTCTTACAAACAGGGGGAGTATAGAAGGAACATCATCAAACAGGTATATACAAGTATGATATTTTATAAACTAAGGTTGTCATCATCAAAAAGGGGGAGATTGTTGGAGAATGGGGTTTTGATGACAACAACCTTATTTCAATTATCATTGATTATAAAATATATACTAACACTTATTGTATAGAATATATATATGTGTGTGTGTGTGTGTGTGTGTGTTTGTGTGTGTGCGCGCACGCGCGCGCATGTGTGTGTGTAGGAATTATATACAGGAAATATTACTGAAGACTGTACAGTTATAAAGATGACAGAGATTCAAAGATCGGAGAAATTTCAAGACTCATGAGTAATCAAGATTTCAAGAGTTCAAGAGTTCAAGATCAATACAGTTATAGATTCTAGATTTTATAAGACTCTAAATAGCACTCCAGGTTCAAAATTCAAATTCGAAATTTCAAATTCTAATTTTCAATTATATCCTCAATCCCTATTTTGTTTTTCTATTTGTTTCTATTTATTCTTCTTTGTTTTCAAAAATTAATTTATTTATGTACTTTATATTTATACATTATGTAGTTTAAAACCTTATAATTTTATAAATATATTTATATAATTTAAAAGTATGTTTTCATATGATTTTCTATCATATAATATTAATTTACAATACTAGAATTTTACTCAAGAATTTCTAGAATTAGTTTTCGTTGACCCGCATTTCGGTAAAAGCTGTCACACATGGAATCTCTGGGTAGCAGCGTGCTCAGGAACTGAGAATATCGTCAACAAACATGAAGCGGTTTGGTCGAAATCGTAACATCAATCTAAACAGGCCCGAAACTCCAATCAAACGACCTCTTTTGGACCCGAAAACATCAATTACTAAGCTTTGCTATATAACTCTTCAACTCCTATGAATTAGCTTCAAGAAGAGCTTTCGTTTGGCTAAAACGGACTTACGGTTTGAATGTTACGCTCGTTTTTGTGAATGATTATAACCTGGCAATCAGCAATCTTCCGGTTTGTGAACATGGACCTAGCTCGCCCCTCTTTGGCTCGCGGACTGGTCTGGCTTGCCCCCTCATCTAGCTTGTGGTGGGATAGTGCTCACGACCTGCTTGCGGTGCACATAGTGGTCATGACCCGCTATCACGACCCGCCATCATAACCCTCATCCAGCTCCCAAAGAGGCACCGTGAACCGCCTGCAGCCCCGCATTGTTTTGACCTATTCTTAAGGCTTTTTTCACTATTATCAACCCAGATCTCATTCCACATGACATACAACGACTTGGAGAGGATTTCTGGACGTTTTCCACCAAATTTGAGATTCTTGGGATGCATGCCACGTGTCTCACGAACCGCTATTTGGAAATTCCTATAAATACATCATTTGGAGGATTTTTGAGGAACCTTTGCCCATTCTTCTACACGGCTACCACCATTACTAAGAGCAAAGACTTTGCACCGTCCTACATCTAAATTCTCCTCTTGTAATGTAAATTAACACATGGATTGTGTGTATGCATGTAACTTATTCCTGTAATCTGTCAGTATAACGATAAGATTATAAAGTGGACGTAGGCTGCATCCACAGTCGAATCACTATAAAAACCTCATGTGTTCCCTATTATTTTACTGTTTCCTACGTTCTGTGATCTGTGATCTGCATTTGGGTGGTAGTGTCAAAGTTTGGTCTAACAGTTTTATATCAAAACACTTGAAAAACGCTTTGAAGAACAAAAATACACATGAGTATGTCGACATAGCAAAAAGTGTGTGTCGACGTATAACTGTTATATTTTTCTAATTTTGAAGGGAAGTGTCTTTTCACTATTTGACACGCTTCAGAACCATTGCAACCTTTCATACTCTATAAATAGAGGTTAAAACTGAATTTTTTAACACATCTTCTTCCCTAACTTTATTCTCTTTCACTCCATCATTATTCTTAATCATTTTTATGATTCTTACACTTATACTCTACCGAATTAAATTATATTTTGATCAAACTTCTTCTCTCTACACTCTCTACTCTCTGAATCAAGTGCTACCGAAAAGTTATAGGGCTGTTTTGTAATTGTTTGGGTTGAATAAACCTTGTTTGTGGGTCAAAGAGGAATCAGCGTATCCTTGTAGTCGTGAAATCAAGGAATATGAGTCGGTGTCTCCTTGTTGAGCTGTGAAATCAAGGAGGGTGTATTTGACTATTGGAAATAGTAATATAACTCTGCACAATCCAGCATTGTGCGGGACTCCATGTAGGAGTGATCCGAACCAGTGTAAAATCCGGTGTGTTCTTTCCTTTTTTGCATTTTTATTTCAGTTTATTTTGCATTTGTGTTTGAATCTATGCCCGTGATTTTGATTGTGTTGTTTGATTCATTCCATATTTCTCTTTAATTATAAATTTTGTTTATATTCCTACAAACACTATTCAACCACCCCTCTATTGTTTGCTTTCCCTGAGCGATTCATTCCATAGTTCCTAACATATATCAACAATATTCTGCAAGTTGCAAATATGTGCTGATATATGTGCAATGTTTGTAGATGTATAGGCAATAATCTTCAAACATTAAAATTATCATCAAGTTTTCAATCTACATTCACTTCATCAACTATTCAATCTAAATTCACAATCAGAACTAACATCAACCTGTACTGACGCATAATTATTCCAACAAAAAATAAGGGAATATAAGACATTACCATTCACTTATAAAAAACACAACTACACGAACAATCGGAAAAACGAACCTCGATGATGGCAAATCCATGAATCTAAAATATTATCTTAAAAACTGCAGAATTTGGATTGGAATAAAAGAATGTTCAATCGAAACCGCCTATGAATCGAGCTTCCATTAAAAAAATATCAAATTCAAATAATGGTTATTTTGGGAATAAATTCTCCGTGAATAAAAAATAGGGACCATAAACAAAACTATTTTAATGGAAGGAGTTAAGGCTAGCGAACTTTGAAAATAAGGATGTAAGCCTACTTTTCACTATAATAAATATGTACAATAATGTCATTTGAAAAGGTAATGGTTAACAATATTTACTGGATGTATTCACATCAATATGAAAGTATGCACATTAATGTCTTTTGAGAGGACAACGATGGAATTTTTTTTTGATAAATAGTTAGATGTGTGTTTCCATATAGGAGCACACTGCAAGAGTTCACAAGACGAATATAAACTCTTTTACTTATAATTCTCAATGTGGAGGTGAAACCTATGATATTATTTACAAATGAATGTAATTTTTATGAATTTTATCCTTGATTTATTTGATGGTCTTACTTGCCAATTTTCTATACCTTGAATAGTAAAAGAGTATATAATACTACATATAATGTCCCACTACTACCTCATAATAACTCTGCTATATCCCATATTGTTTTTTTTTTGCTATGATTTTCCTAATTATCCCCTAACATAGCCTTTCCTCTTTAAGCCCTGCTATATTCTGATGTTCTCGAAATGTTTTTTATTTCCACCATAACCTTTTGTTCTAGTTTTATCTTTTATAAAAGAAATTAATTGGAAAAAGTAATTTATACATTATAAAAATTATGAAATTAGTTTTTCTAATTGATTTTTTAACATATATTTTAAAATTAATAATACTTTAATATTCTATTAGATTTAGTTAAGTTGAATATAAGTTTACATTTAATTACATATATTTGGAAATATCTTTATTTATAATCAAGCATGTACTACTAATGATTACACAGAATGTTAATGATTCATTATTCAATAATTATCCTTTATATATTTGTGAAAATGTAAATATGAGTTTTATATGCAATTTTAGAGTCATCTGTTATAACCCAACTACTTCCATGTTTTATCACCTTAATGGCTTTTGATGGCTCCGCCGTATTGAATATGCCAAATGCTTTAATTATATAGGTGTATAGCAAGATTAAGATTAGGAATGACAATATGGTGGGTTGGGACAAGGATTTTGTGCTCCGGACCTCCACTACCTTTTTGAACCCTGCTCCTATAGACCCAGCGCTGATCACGATTTTTGCCTTAGACTCGAACCCCATATGGGTCAGGGTAAACCCGAACCGGCCCGAGACCCTGTTAAGTTGTGTACTAATATACACAAATTTATTTATTTATATTTTTTCACTAAATGATAAATTGAATACATATAACACCAACTTCACAATGATAAGAGAATATAACAAAAACGAGTCGTACGATAATAGTTCAAAATAAATGCATTTGTTATTGTATAATTGTCATTGATGCAACTTACTACTATGAAAAAAATTAAGTCTAATTGATTGAAAGTACATAGTATTTATGTCAATGATTATACCTCAAAAAATAAAAAATAAATTATGGTGATAAAGGGTTTCATGATGCTTCAATAATGCGCGTCAGGTTAGAACGCATTAATCTTATCCCGACCCAACCTAGGCCCCAGGTCTCTCAAAAGCGGATTATAAATTTATCCATCCTGAATCCCCAATAGAGTTGGTTTATATGGGCCAAAACAAGAGTGGGTCAATCGGATTTGGACCCTAAATTTATCCCATTGCCATCTCTAACTAAGATAGTCTATATCAACGTATTTGTGGCAAAACTTAACATAAGTACGTTGTTTTACATTATATATGTTAATAAATTTTTAGATCATGCTTTAATATTCTTTGATGTTACTACATTTTTTGTAAAATAATTTAGAAACTACTGAAGCAATAAAGATATATTGTCATTTCCGCAAATTTTCAAATTGTATACTCATACAATTTAATGTCTTGTATCAACCCACTTTTTTGTCTATTTCCAACCGGTAATCAAACCTACTCAAATTGTTCATAAAGACGGATTGTTAGGGATACTGACACATTGGAACAGAAATAAAAGAACTTTTCATCATTATAACAATGATTTTACATCAGAGTTATAATGATCATCAGAGACTCAGAGTACAATAGAAACACGACAGAAAGAAATATATGTAATCTCAGTGGAAGAATAATGATCCAAGATATAGCCCCAGCTCCAATCCTGAATCGTACTCAAACTAATGCCAAGGATAAATCTACAAACAAAACTAGTAGGTGCCCATGCTGAAAATTATGGGCACCCAAAGTTTAGGTGGAAGAACAGTAAACTTTATGTCAGTCATGGAACTGGTGTGGGAACTAAAACAGTTATGTTTAGGCTTATTTTAAAGTAAGTTAAATCATATGACCACGCCGTATAATACGGAATGAGTTTTTCCATTTTGAATACTAGTGCATAAAATTCACAACGCTTTTGGAAAATGAAGCTACCATAAGGTCTCGCAGCACAAGCACAATGCAAACGCAAACTTGGGCTAGGAATCTCCTTATAGTAATTAAAAATTCTTGATACGTTAAAAATCCTCTGATATTATTATTAGTGCATAGTGTGAAAAATCATTTCATAAGTAATTGTATCAATCCTAGCCAACCTAGGTACCACATACTATGATGACATATAATATACAACATAAATCTACAAGATCATAGTGGAGAATGGATTTCCAACAAATGACCAGGCTAAGAAACTACATTGCCGATGGGTACACCTCTAAAGGGACAACCCGAGAACCAAACAGACTCTATGCTAACGATATGAGGTCGGTTCATCCCTTAATTGAATGAATTAGAGCACGCCTACGTATGCCATCTCCCGGTCGTTACCAGCCTTTTATTCCGGATCATGTGTCATCAACAACCACATAAGTAGAAGTTGCCATGTAAGTAATACCTAGGCTCCATACCATGGTACACTTTTTATCTAGAAGGAGACGACAACCTATATCCTCATCGCATTTTTCCTATTTTGGCCATTTTCCATAGTGTGAGGCTTATTGAAGTCATGTTACACATAGCTATGATTAATCAAGCCATGCTTTGATCATCAATAGCTGATCACCTAGTATGCTACACTGTCATTTTATAACAAATAAATTATAATTTCTAACCATATAAATTATGAGCTCGTACGTCTCAAAAAAGAGTATTAAGTTAAGAGAATAAATTCTCCGCCACCAATCAGAAATATGTTTAGCAAAAACCAATTGATACATTACAGAATACAATGTCAAACACACATCCAGACAAGTCCATTTGAGGTCTAAACAAAACCGAAGACACTTTTTCCTTGTCCAATAAAGGAGAGAGGCCCTTGCAATCCAGAAAACTCCAAATACGTCTAGACTACTGCTATATATAACTTCGTATGGGTGCTACCCAAGGCATCAACAAGCAGTCCATTTGATGTGACGATTCCCGGTCTTTAATCACCATCTTCAATATCATTATTTTCCCTGTAACGTGGTATATTTATTCTGAATGGTTTTTAGATATAAATCGGATCTCGGTCTTTCCAAAAAAAATAAGCGTAATTTAAAAAAAGTTTTTGATCATATCAGATCTTAATCAAGTATCCTTTTTGTTAATTTTGGTTAATCAAAACCTTCCTTCTTATTCTTCTAAAAACCATTTCCTTCAAATTTAAAGATTCATTCCTTTAAATCTTTTATCCCCAAATTCCCTAAAATCTCAAGATCCCGTTTAAATCTTAATTAAAGATTTATTCATTCATTCCACAAATTAAAAATGCCCTTTAATCTATATGTCAAATAAAAAGCCAAAATCCATCGATGTTGAATACAAGATTTAAATAGAAATTATATTAGCTTATATTCTCATAATCATTGAATACTATAAGTGGAAAAATGATATAAATATCACACAAATAACTAAGATAGTATACATCTTACAACAGAATTGTATATCAATATCCGAAGATAATTTCTATCTAAACCTAACTTATTAATCCTTGAAAACCTTTCTCTTTAGTCTAAAATCATTTTATATAGGAACTGATAGAAGTTACATCAGCTTATGTTCAACATCAATTTCCATATTCAACTGATACTATAAGAGGAATTTAAATTTCCCAAATAGTACAAGTTTACTTATGGAATTGAGAACAACACTCGAAGATCGCTTTCAACCATTTCCATTCTCATTAATAATTGGAAAACCTCTTATTTAAAGATAAAATAGATTTTTAAATTAACTAATAAACTTACAAAAATATTTCATAAATCATTCAAAAATAATTCTTTAAGATTCGAATAGCAATTAATAAGTTTAAAACTTCAAAATATATCATTTTCAGAAAGCGTTACAAAAGCGTGACTAAATAGCTAGTTAAAACAAAATACCGTTTAAATTATCCAAAACTTAATATTTTCAACCCAAATCATTTTTGAATGATTAATTACTATTTATCACAATTTTCAATATTTTTAATAATCTTTATAAAGCCATTCTTTTCGATTTTCAATTATGCCCATCAAACTACAAAACTGTGATTCTATTTGAAAATAAATTTAAATATAACTTGAAATCTATTCATTAAAATTCAAAAATTCCTTTTCCATTTGAAAACTAATTTTATTAAAGAATTTTTTTTTTGTTTCAAGTTAATCCGATTTAAATTGTATTAGTTATGACTTTTTAAAGTTTATGGTCGAAATTCGCGAACTACTGCAACACGATTGGTCATATTCAAACTGTGACACCCCACGTTCGTTAATGTCACTCATTAAGAGAATGCATTAAGTTTCGTGAAGCGTTATAGGTAAACAAAAACATTACAAGACAGATATAAAATAGCAGCAGAATTTAAAACTTTTATTAAGTAGATAACATCGTGGTTCAAAACGTGGTTACATCATAAGTCCGAAATATAAAACTTTTTCCTTGAACAAATATCATCAGAGTACAATCACTACAACAAAAACACCATATTACAACTTTAATTTTACAACGACGGTAAACGCACCGTTGTAATAAATGGGTTTTTACAACGGTGGTAAAAACACCGTTGTAATAAATGGTTTTTTACAACGGTGGTATAAACACCGTTGCAACTACAATAAAAACACCATATTACGACTTTAATTTTACAACTGTGCTTAAAGCATAGTTGTAATAAATGCTTTTTTACAACTGTGCAAAACACACTGTTGTAATAAATGTTTTTTAAAACTGTGAAATAATCACTGTTGTAATAAACATATATATCACAACTTTTCATTTTATTAGTTGTAATAGAGATGCCTAGTACAAACTTCATGTTCATAATATCTATATTTAATAACTAATTATATTGATATTTAATAATAATATTTAATAATAATAATCAATAATAAACTTGGGAATCAATAATATTTGTCATTTATTATTAAATAATTAATAGTTAATAAGTAGTAATTTATTTTTAATAGTTAATGTATGTTAACTAGCTACTTATTAATTAATAGTAACATAAGCTTTTAATAAGTATTACTCTTTTTAAGTAACTAATATTTAATATTTATATTTTTTTTGATTAGTAATTGGTATTTAATATTTTATAAATAATTAATATTTAATAAATAACTAATATTAGTAATTAATATTTAATAAGTAATTTATGTTTAATATTTAATAGGTAATTAAAAATTTAATATTTGATAATCAATATTAGAAATTATAATTAATTAATAATTAATATTTAGTTAATAAATTAATATCAAAATATTTAATTTATAATTTATAAATAATTCATTATTAAATACTGTAATTAATAATTAATAATAAAATTTTAAAGTATTAATAATTAAGTTATTCTAGTTAAAGTTACAATTTGATATTTAATAGATTAGTTTTCTACAAGTTTTTTATTTTGTAGGTTGTAATAAATATCTATTACAAGTGTTTGTTATGACCAGTTATAAAAGATACTTATACTTATCCTTGACAGCTCTTTTTTTACATTGGCTCCAATTCAACATTTCCCTCAAAATTGATATTTTCCTATGATGGCTTCAATTCAACGTTTCCTTCCAAACTAAATTTTTTTCCGCCCTCCAAACTAATTTTTTTCCTCCCTCTAGATTCGTATTTCCCTCCATCCACCGTTGGTTTTATTTCTCTTTTCATTCGTCTGTTCTACTTCCCAGCTCCTCGGTTCAAAACAAATTCGCCGGCCCTAGTATCAATTCGCTCATCTTCTTTTCGTCTTCATTACTATGCTCAGATCCAAAAAAAAAGACTTCCTCTCAATCAAAAAAATTCGACCTTAAAATTTCCTCTTTGCAACGCAGAAAAACACATCGCCTTCCGTCGTCATGCTTCGACCGAGAGCTATTGCTTGAATCGCGTGAGTCTGCAGGCGTGCAGTTTTTTTGTGAGTGGCGTGATAAAAAATATGATGTGTTGTATCAATTGGGGTTGAATTGGGTTTTGGTGTGATGAAATGCTGTGAGGAAGTGACACGGTGGCAGTTGGATTGTGTAGGCTTAGGGAAGTTGACTGACGAATTTGGGTACGATAATCGGGGTTGATGAGGCATGGTTGCGAATTTGGTAACAATGTTGCGATGACAAGGACGGGGGCGTCGGGGAGTTTGTAAGTCATAGTAAGAAGACCGGACTCGTAACTGTAAGGCAAGAAAGTGTAACTTGATAGTCAGCGGAGAAGAACGGATGGCGGTTTGGGTAAGCTTCCAATGTCTATCGTGATCACCATTCACCATTAATATAACTAAAACTGTAATCTGAACGTTCTCGCTTCTGTCATGCCTACAATCCAAATAGTTCAGTTAATGTTTTATTTCTGCACCCCAAATTTGTGCGTGTGCCATTTATTGGATCTAAATGCTTATAAAAGCATGGTTTTCATGGATAGCAGCATCTACTTTTTGGTATTCAAGGACCAAAATAAGCACTCAATGGAATTACCACATTATATTGCAGTTTTAATGCTAATGATGAATGCCAATGCTTCAACTGAGGCAAAATACAGCTAGGAGCAAATATTCATTGGGTAAATATTTTAAAAAAAAAATCAACAGTTTTTTTGTACATTATGACATCTACTCGTACATTTACGGCAGCAAAAACTCAGAGTTCTACGGACCCCTAACTTCCTTCTACTGGAACGAGGCTGAACCGATTAGAATCAGCAAGTGCTGGATTCAACAAAGTTGGTGGTGCTGGACATATGCTTACCTACACTTCCTGTTGTTGAGCTACAGAGACGTCAGGCAAGTGCCAATGCAATTACTTGGGCACAACATAATAACTGCCACATTTGTACTGCAAGTGTTCCCAGGCTTTGATTTTGGTTTTTCATCTATGGGTTCGAGTGGAACTGGACAGGTATTCATTCCTTTTCTTAACTTATTAACAAAAAAGTAAAATCTAACTCTATTACTTCTATTGTTGGTGCTTCCTTTTCTTTTTTTTACGCTTCTGTAGCAGCTTCTTTTTCTAGCACTAATGTATTATGTATTCAGAAATGATCCAGATGAGAACAACGCTGTATCTTACAATAATTTTAAATTCTAAGCGTAATTTGGTATAGGTAAGGGATTGTAAAGTAGCACCAATGCATGCTATTATTTTTCCATAGTTCTGGGTAAAGTAGCAGTTTTTAGGCTATGTCTGTCCAGGAAGATATATAATTCTGTACACAAAACCGATAAAAAATAATATATATGTGTGTGTGTGCGCGCGCACATGCATATATATATATAAATATGTATGTGTATATATATATTGATTTTTTTCGACACAAAAATAAATGAAATGTAAAATATATATGCATTTGGGCATCACTGTACTCATGAATGAATGACACAGAGTAATAAGGATATTTGACGATGAGCATGATGTTGAAATGGATGATCGATTGGGGATGCTGGAGCATAAAGATTTGGTGTATGTCAGTGTGTATGTATATTTATACGAAAGTGTGTATGTAACTGAGTGTATTGAGTGATCAGTTTGTAGTGAGGAATGTATGTATTGTTATGACTGTATTATGTAAAAGTGAGTTGTACGATAGTGGATCAGAAAGTTGTACTAATTCAAATATTGAAATAAAATATTTAATTGATTATTTCAGATCAGTGTAGTATCATTTTATTCAATATAAATATATATTTTTATATGAAATGTAATGTATAACGAAACAAAAATCATAATGTTATAATTAATTGTAGTAGGAATTACTACAACGGTGGAAAAAAGTTGTTGTTGCAACAGTGTAACAACGTTGTAAAAGATATGAGTCTATTACAACTTCTTAATACACGACGGTTTGCCTACCGTTGTAAAATGTATATTACAATGGTGTTCCACCGTTGTAATAGGGTCATTTTGTTGTAGTGAATAAACATGAAAAGAGCATAATCCCCAAAACATAGCCATAGTACAAGACCGATAATGAGAAACACATCTAAGAAGCTCCAAGCAGAAAAGAAGAATCTTGGTCAAGCTTGAGTATTCCCACCCTGAGAACTTGGGGGGGGGGACGGAAGAGAAAGAAGAGGAAATAAAATAGGTCAGACATAAGTCTGGCGAGTCCAGTTACTTTTAGCATATAAATAAGTAAAAGCATCATGACATGCATATGAGTTGGAGAGAGAGAGATAATAGTGTCATATGGCAGGTATAACAGAAATAAGCAGGACAAACAGAACAAGATATATTGTAATTCTCTAAAACTCCCTCTTTGCACCAATACTAGTATAACAGATAAGTAATAGGATTAGGTACTCCCTAATTACTTAACAGAGACAGGATGATCCCAACAGAAATATACTAGTAGTTTTAGGTGTACTCTAGTAGCGGGTTTTACCCTAAGCAGAATCAACCAGTACCTAAACATAAATAACGGGTGTTAACCCAAACAGAAATACAGGTACCCCACATAAACAGACTGGACTAGATGTACCCTAGTTACTACTCTCCTAATCGATTGGCTCTCTATTTCGTAAGTACCCTGTGTCGGCCTCACAGTAGGGTTTATTACTTCCTAAAGTGCCAACCTGTAGAAGGACATAGACCTATTTACTGGTGCTATAGCGGCTTATTTTCCCAGAGCAGGTCATATTCATGCATGCACATGAATCCGTTGGAACGCGCCAGTAAGCACCTCCTCCCAGATGAACCTGTTACAATCAGCACAGTAAGTGTGCCCTGATCCCTACCTAGTGGGGGGTCTCCCTTTAATACCAGAATGGGTTACTGACTAACATGGGTCCCACACAACAAATGACACAAGGCAACCCCCACAGATCTTGCATCCCCAATTAACTAGGATTTTGACATGTTATGCCTAACAGATTCGCATAACCCTCTATAGATTTACGGGTTAAACTTTACAAGTTGACGGGTCCCTATAACTCCAACAGATAAAACATGTTAAGTTTTCTAGATTAACAGGTTCGTATAACCCCCACAGATTTAACAGTTTTACTTAACCCCACGGACTTAACAGGTTTTGCTTAACCCCACAGACTTATCAGGTTTACTTAAACCCACTAACTGTTTCAAACAAGTTTACTTAACCTGTACTCAAGTTAACCAGTTCATGTAATCTGTATGTATTCAAACAGGTTAAGTATTATCAGTTTATTAACGTATCTTCATTTATGGCTATAATGCGCTAGACCTCCCACATTAAGCCTAAAACTTGTGGATACTAGATATGCTGGTTGGGTCCACGCAGACTTCTTCCACAAGTCGGACTTAACCTCGTGTCTTGGCACCGTCACGTGTTTATGCACTTAGACCCCTCACATTAGATTCACCACTTGTGGTCGCTGGATATGTCGGGCGGGTCTGGGCAGACTTCTACAACAAGTGTAAGCTAACCTTGTGTCTAAGTACAGTTACAGTTTCTAATTATTATAATTCTAGGCATTTCGTTCTTTAACATTTATCCCTATTTCATTATAGGTTTTCATACCCCTTTTCGAATTCATATTCATCATGTACCATATTACCCAAATTAATATCTACATCACAATTACATTTATGCCCCAAATCCATATTCAAGTTTTCGATTCATGTCATGCCCCAAATTTCCCAATACAAGTTATGCCCCTAATTTAACGGATTAAACAGGCTTCACAGATTTTTTACAGTTCCATTAACATGTTTCCCTTAACCTTAAATTAAGCCTACAAATTTATATGTCCCAAACCACAAGTCATAATTTACCGTATAAATCATGTCCCAATTTTTAGTCCAAATTCACAATATAGTTTATGCCCACAGATTTCAATCATGATTCAAAGTACAAGTTATGCCCCTAAATTACCATTTCCAATCATTCCCAACTTAACCCAATTTCTTTCGTACGCATATTTCAGCGGTATCGACCTAGGCTTGAGGGTAGCCTAACTATAAAAACAAAAGGGAATGAGAGAGAGAGAAGAACAGAATAGGCTTAAAACCAAAAGTAACATAAATGGGCATATGATAGCAGAAATAGGCATATAAGAACAGATCTGATGAACATGTAATAACAAGACTGATTAGGCATAGTGTCATAATCATAAACAAACTTGATGAAATCTAATCAATGAATTAGACATACAAAAAATGGCAGATCTGACATGATAAATAGGCATTGGCTTAGATCCAATTCATAGTTATGTCAAAATAACTTAGATACATAGGTTATAACAGATCTAATATGATTCAATTAGTCACAAGCTTAAATCTAATTCATAGGCATATCAAGATTACATTTAATTATTTCTATCTAAAAATAACATAGACTCACTGCGATTGGATCTATGAAATAAATGAGGGATTGCAGATGTTGAGTCATAGATCTCTACACTTGAATGACTTGTTTGTTGAATAAGAAAAGGCTATTATCAATCTAGGTAGAGGCAGCATTTAGTTCTCCATTGTTTTAGAATAAATAAAACACTGAGAATAGGGTCTTATTTATAACCTAGGGTCACGAATCTGGTCAGAAAACAAGTCCACGTACATAGAAATGATCCTAGTTCGGATCGGGGGGGGGGGGTGTCGACATGGGTGTCGACACCCCACTTATGATGTCGACCCATGGGTCGACACCCCTAGGGTGGGCCTACCCCCAACGGGTCTAATTCCCTCTCAGATCTTCTGCCTTCGAATTTGAACTGATTTTGAATTCTGAGCTTATTTTATATATATAATTGACTTATATGTATACAAACTTCAAACCTTAATATCTTCTTCATACAGTGTCCGTTTTACGCAAACCCGAAGTCTATCTTAAGAAGAATTCTAAGACGAACGCAATGGCGCAACCCGTTTTACTTAGTTATGAATATTTAATTAAGTTCCTTTTATTTTATCATTTTAGTGTTGTTAAAATTACAGGCTGTTACATAAACCATATTATGACTTATAATGAATATTCATCTAATTTACTTCTAATATGAGTATATTTAATACTACTACTGAAAACATTTTCCACCAAATTACTAGGCATCTTTTTGGACTTCCCAAAATGCTCCTAACACTTCAATTAATTCATTACTTGCCCATAAATTTCGATCTATCTTCCATTGTCTCCATTTTCCACAAAAGACCATCCTGCTTCCACCATCTCCATATTCCCATATCTGAAATCTTCCTAAACATGAAGTCGCTAATTTTTTTAGTAAAAATTGCACCAATTTCTTCATACTGCCTCAGAATTTATGAGACTTTGATCGATAGATTACCACCTAAATTACGTATAGGGGAAATATTCGGATGTTTTGCCCTGTGATTGAACACTGTAATTATCTGTGACACCCCACGTCCGTTAATATCACTCTATATTAGAATGTAATAAGTTTCATGAAGCGTTATAGGTAAACAGAATAGAAACATCACAAGATAAATATAAAATAACAGCAGAATTAAAACTTTATTAAATAGAAAAACTTTGTGGTCCAAACCCAATTAATAAGTCTGAAATACTGAAAACTCATTACATCAACATAAAACTTCTGTCTTGTATAAAAATCATCATCAGAGTACAATAATACATAAAAGGAGCATAATCCCCAAAATATAGCCATAGAAGAGAAGATACGAAATCGGGCAATACATTTAAGCAGCTCCAAGCAGAATGAAAGAAGAATGTTGATCAAGCTTGAGTACTTCCACCCTGAGAACCTGAGTAGGAAACGGAAGAGAGAGAAGGGGAAATAAAATGGGTCAGACCTAAAGTCAGGCGAATTCAGTTACTGTTAGCATATAAATAAGTAAAAGCATCATGATAGGCATATAAACTGGAGATTGAGATAAAAGTGTCATAAGGTAGGTATAACAAGGTAAACAGGATAAACATAATAGAATATATTGTGCTTCTCTAATACTTTTCTCTGCGCCATTACTAGTATAATAAGAACAAGATGATCCCAATAAGTACAAGATGTTAAACTTAGGTGTACTTCTAGTGAGAGGTTTTACCCCATACAATAACAGGTAACCCAACTGAATTGACAGGTATTACTCCCAATGATAACAACGGGCTCCTAAACAAGCAAGAAAAGATGTACTCTAATTACTACCCCAAGTCAATCGGCTCCCTAACTCGTGGATACCCTATGATATCCCTACTGTAGGATGGATCATGTCCTATAGTGGCAACCCATTGTTTACAAGATGTGCACAGCCATACCTACAGGTTCCATGACGTCTTATTATCCTCCCTTGTAATCCGGAACCATGCATGCACATGACCCCGTCTGAATGTGCCGCCCACGTCGTCCCTTAGATGGACCTCTTACAACCAACTCAGTAAGCATGCCATGACCCTAACCTAGTTCGGAGTACTCCGTTTGATACCAATATAAGTTACTAACTGATACGGGTCCCAAACACCGGATGATACAAGCTTCACCCCTAGGCTTGCATCCCCACTACTAGGATTTCAACAGGTTATGCCTACTAGTTTAACAAGATTGCATAACCCCAACAGGTTAAGTTTGTCGGGTTTATATGTATAACCCGTCCCCACATAATTAACAAGATTAATTTAACCCCACCGATTCAAGCAAGTTTACTTAACCCCTACTTAATATTACAGGTCAATGTAACCCCCATAGATTTAAATAGGTTAAGTATTTTAGGTGTTTATATCTAAAACAACATAAACTCACTGTGACTGGTTCTAAAGAACAGAGGATTGATGTAGATTGTAACGACCCGCATTCTACGCATCAGGGGATCGTAGAATATTTATTTATTTCTCATGTGAAGTCGTATAGCCATGTAACTTTGGGAGACGACTATTGGGGTCATTTCCCATGTTCATGATTTTTGCCGATTTTCAAATGACTGTTTTGTCCCTAGTTGATCTTGTTTCGGCCGTAACTTTTGACTAATAAGGAGTTTTGACCTGAAACCACTTCCATTAGATCCAAATGATGGTTACCTTTCCGTAAAGTGGTTACACTAGCCAAACGGACTCACCGTTTGGGAGGTATGGCTAAAGAAAGGTTTAGAAGGTGAAAAACAACTTAACTAGGCCTAATTAGGGTAATTAGCAAGAGGGCCCATAACCCATTTCGGGGTTAGGGTTATAGGGAGGCTGAAATCAGTTAGGAAACAATCTATTTTCATTTTCTCAACCGCCTAAAATATTTCCCTAACCCTAACAATGGCTTCCAACACCCAAATCACCTTCTAATCACTAGTAATCAAGTTTTATCCTAATCTACATCTAATCAAGGCAAATTAGCATCAAATTGGGAATAGAGCTGCTGTGTTGCATAGAGAGTCAACCCAAATCAGAGATATTTTCAAATCTGAGATTTATTTATGGCTAAGGTGAGTGATTAGCATTGTTTCTACACTAATTACGGCTAGTTAGGGGTGATTATGTTAATTAACAAAATTATACATGACTAAATTCTGGAAGAATGTTTAGAAATTCTTAAACACTGGTTTAGACCTCTGTTGGAAGTTTGGGTTAAGTTTTGCTAATCCTTTCATTAGATTTGCTTAAACATGCTTAAGGGGAAAACATGGGTTTTCGGTATGTTTGATCCGTTTTGACATATCAAATTGTTGTTTTGGTGTTTGTGGTCAATTCTATATGTTGCTATGACTGTATGGTATGCTTTGTGATTAATTAGAAGAGTTGGAATGGTCGAAAAAGCCATCGTGTGGCATAAACCAATGGCTGGAAAAGCTGCAGGAAATGTGCAGGGTTTCGGATCGGATCGGATCAGGTCAGATATGGGGCTCGGATCGGATAGGAGAACTGGGCAAGAGGATTCAATTTAGATCAGAACCTAGCACAAGAGGTAAAGCATGGAAAAAAGGAAGTCCACAATGAACTAAGATGGGATCGGATCGAGAAGCTGCAGATCGAATCGGAGACGGAGGAGGGAATCCGATCGAAACCTGCAGATGAGGGCACCCGACCCGGATAGAGTACCACGACCGACCCGACCCGGAGGGAGTTGACCGAACCGGATTGATTGCCGGGAGCTGAAGCTTGCCGAACTGAATCGAGCAGGGGTGACTGAACCGAACCAATGAGGTCTAGAACACTACGCATAATCAAACCAAACAAGGGCATGTCTATGACCACCGAACCGATCTGGAGAAGACCAAAACCCGAGATGAAAAGGTAGTCCAAATAGGAAGTAGAACTCAGGATCCAGTTGGGAACCAACGAGTTAACTTCATGAGTTGGGATTTGCTGCGGGATGTGTGCTAAGGAGTTGTCGATGTCCATAGCTTTGATTCACCACGGAAAGACAAGTGTTCGGCTGCGGATCAGTGTAATGGGGTAGTTACTACTCCATGGGTCTGGGTGATCATAGCATGGTTATGAGCCAGTGCAGTGGAGTCTTCATGACTTCATGGGGCAGAGTGGACATATCAAGGACTAGTGGCTATGGATCAGTGAAGTGGAGTCGCCATGACTCCATGGAGCAGAGTGATCATAGCAGGGATTTGGGTGATCAAAGCGGTGGATATCATATGCTTTACGCACTGAGTGAGAGATGTGAGGATGGTTGCTATGCTTGATTGTTTGACACCACTATGACATGCACACCCCTCCCCCGTATCTTTACACCATATGTTAGTGTCACCTTAGAGTACTATACATCTTGTTGTGTTAACTCTTTGGTTGCAGGTCCAGGTTCAGGTATGGTTTAGTATACCGATTATTGTTCTGTTTTGTTGCTTATCGCTCATACCAGACTTTTGTCTGACCTAGAGTTTTTTGTCTCTTCTTATTACTCTGGGTGCTCTTAAATGGGAAGACTAGAGACAGGTTAGCTGGTTATGCACGAGTAGCTGATCCGGAGATGAGCAGGAGGCTCCTACGTATGATATATATATACATATATATTCTCCCTGTGTCACTGCTGGTCACTACTTTGGGCATTAGTATTGTACCTTTCTAATTTTTCTTTACAGACAGTTTTAAAAATTGTAATAATGATGATGTGGAACACAAGCTGTATTTTGAATTTCCGCTGCTATGATGATTATGGTTTAGTTCTCACCTTATGCACTGTCTCGTCTGTTTTATGTCAACTATGTTATTATTATATTTTATTCCATGCGCTGTGAGACATTCTACAGGTTCCTTTGGTAGTTTTAGTTCAAATTCCCTTCTTTTCTTTCTTTGACGACCGTCCCGTGCTGGTTGGACATTGGCACTGCGCACTTTCGTTGAAAATGTCGGCTGGTGCAGGGCAGGGCGTCACATTTGGTATCAGAGCTCTAGGTTGCGTAGTAACCTAGGGAAAGACACCTGGGAAAGATAGTACATATATGAGAGCGCGTATTTTTTATATTTTGGTTTTCAAAAGTTATATATATATATACACTATTATTATATTTAAGGATGAAGTCGCATTGCACTGGCACCACTGAAGAGATGGTTAGTCGTTTTCTCCTTACCGATTGGACGATAAGGCGATATACTAGGAGTAATAGTAGAGGAGCTAATAAGGGTAATGCTCCTGATATGAGGACGATGTTTACTGACTTCATGAGAGAGATGCTTAGAAATGTACAAGGAGTAGTTCGCAATGCTGCAAATGGTGGTGGTGTAGCGGTGCAGGCACCTAGGGCCGATTTTGCCAAGTTTTGTAAGGATTACACTAGTCTTGGTGGGAAGCCCTTCCACGGAACGGAATGAACTACACAAGTTCAGGATTGGCTTGATAGTAGTGAGCATATCTTCAAGGATCTCGGAATTGGAGACGCGATGAAAAGGAAGCTAGCATCCCGTCAATTCCAAGATTGGGCAATGAATTAGTGGAATGCGATTAAGGCATCTACTCCTGAGGATCAAGTTACTTGGGATCAGTTCAAGGCTCGATTCAGTGATAAGTTTATTCCAGCTACTCAGAAGTCGGAGCTGTTTAGAAAGTTCTTGGAGATTAAGCTGAACGGTAGGGCAGTCTCGGAATATATTGCTGAGTTCGATACTTTGTCAAACTATGGATTATCTCTTATTGACATTCCCGAGAAGAAGAATGAGAAGTTCAAAAGAGGCTTTGATCAGTACTTGGGGGAAAGGCTTATTAACCACATCGATGGGACATTTGAATCGATTGTGGGGAAAGCATTGAGGTTAGAGAGCCTTTATCCTAAACCCAAGATTGAAGTTGTTGTTGCATCTACAGAGGGGCCAAAGCCACAAGCAAGCAGTGGAGGCAAGAATAATTCTCAGAACGAAAGGAAGAAGAGTCAGAACCAAGCTAAGGATGGTCAGAAAAAGAGCAAGAAAGATGTCGAATGCTTTAGCTCTGGCAAGAAGGGACATTATGCTAAAGAATGTCGAGCAAAGCTCACGGACAAGAAGTGCTTCAATTGTGGCCAAGTTGGGCATCAAAAGGATAAGTGTCCGCAACCCCCTAAAAAAGCAGATTGTGAAAGCATATGCATTTAATGTTGTTCCTTCTTCGTCGAATGCCCGAAACGCGGTGGAGAAAGGAAAGAAAGTCATCATTCAAGGTATGCTTTCTGTTTATGATGTTCCTGTTCGAGTATTGTTTGATACCAAAGCTTCCCGTTCCTTCATATCTAGAGACCTGGTAGATAGGTTGGGATTGGAAACCGAGATAGTTGATAGACCTTTAGCGGTGACGAACCTGATTGGTGGTTCAACTAGCCTTAGCATGATTTGTCGTAACGTGGTCTTATCGAGTCATCGATGCATGTTTGTTTGTGATTGCTTTGTTTTGGGCTTTACTGGGTTTGGCATTATTTTGGGAGTCGATTGTCTCCAAAGTTACGGGGTGGTGGTAGACTATGAGGGCTTTTTGGTGACAGTTAGAGTGGATGATGTGCGGAGGGTAGTGTTTGGTGGTTTACCTAGTGATAGGGTAATGTATAGTTTTCTAAATTCCCTCGACATCTCGCATGATGAGTTGTCAGATGTGCCCATGGCTGGCCAATATGCAGACATCTTCGAGAAAGTGACCAGACTTCCACCACACTGAGAGATTGAGTTCCGTATTGATTTAGTGAAAGATGCCAGACCTATAGTAATGCCACTTCGTCGTATGGCACCAAGAGAGCAGCCAGAGCTCGGGGTGTTGGTAAGCATTCTTTTGAAGAAGGGATTTATCAGAAGAAGTGTCTCCGAGTGGGGAGCACTAATTGTGTTTTCTACCAAGGAAGATGGCTCCCTTCGATTATGTGTGGACTACCGCGAGTTGAATAAGGTGTCTAGGAAGAATAAGTATCCTCTACCGCGGATAGATAATTTGTTTGATCAGTTGAGTGGTGTGAGAGTATTCTCCCAGTTGGATCTCGTGACAGGTTCTCATCAGCTTAGGGTAGAGGTTGAGAGGATAGCTAAAATGGCCTTTCGGACGCCGTCTAGATTCTATGAGTGGTTAGTCATGCCATTCGGGTTGACTAATGCACCAGCATATTTTGTGGATCTTATGAATTGAGTATTCCGAGATCAATTGAATAAGTTTGTTCTTGTGTTCGTAGACGATATCTTGGTTTATTCAAGGACAGAGGAAGAACACAAGGAATATCTCAGGATAGTGATGGAGGTGTTGAGAAAACACTAATTGAAATCAATGTTTTCTAAGTGTCACTTCTTGTGGAGGGGAGTGAGATTCCTGGGTGTTTCAAAGAATGGTATTGCCGTGGACTCTGCGAAGATGGCTACGGTACAAGATTGGTCTACGCCCAAGAGTGTAACAGATGTAAGAAGTTACTTGGGATTGGCTGGATATTATCGTAAGTTTATCCAAGACTTCTCCAAGATAGCAGCACCGTTGACTCAGTTAACCAAGAAGAATCAAGCTTTCGTCTAGGATGAAAAGTGCGAGAATGCATTCAAGAGTCTAAAGGAAAAGTTGATGTGTGCACCAGTGTTAGTCATTCCTAAAGGGAATGAAGAGATGACAGTATATGCGGATGCATGTGGTACCGGACTAGGTGATGTATTGATGCAAGGAGGTAGGGTTGTAGCTTATGCTAGTCGGCAACTAAAACAACATGAGAAAAGATATCCTACCCATGATTTAGAATTGGCAGTGATCGTGTTTGCATTGAAGATGTGGAGACATTATCTCTTAGGAGAAAGATTCGAGTTGTTTACCGATCGTAAATCATTAAAGTATCTTTTCTCTCAGAAGGATCTAAATCCCCGACAGCAAAGATGATTAGAATTCTTGGCTTCTTATGATTTCGACATCGCATATACACCAGGTAAGGGCAATGTGTAGATGATGCATTGAGTAGAAGACATGCCAGTTTAGGGGCTATGTTTCTAGAATGGAAGCAACTGGAGTATATTGCTGGGTATGATAGTAGACCGAATTGCGAATTGGATCCAGAGATTTTAGCAGGCTTGATGATCAGGCCCACTTTGATTGAGTGGATTGGTTCCAGTCAGAGGGACGATCCTAACCTATTGGAAAGCATCTCCAAGATAGAGATGGGTATCGACGAGGAGATGAACAAGTATGGGCTTGATCGAGATAGATGGCTTAGAAAGAATTGAAGATTAATTGTGCCCAATGTCAATGGATTGAGAGATGAAGTGCTTAGAGAATGTAATCACTCAAAACTGACTATACACCCCGGTGGTAACAAAATGTATCGAGATATGAGGCAGATCTACTACTAGGATGGAATGAAAAGAGATGTTGGGAAGTTTATATCCAAATGCATGAATTGCCAGCTAGTTAAAGCTGAGCAAAAGAAGCCTAGTGTTTTGTTGCAACAATTAGAAATTCCAGAATGGAAATGGGAACAAGTCTCAATGGATTTCACTGATGGGTTACCAAGGACTAGATTGGGCCATGATAGCATTTGGGTGATTGTGGACCGATTGACCAAGAGTGCAAGATTTATACCTATAAGTCGAATAAAACGACAGCTAAGTTAGCGGAACTATATATGAAGTGGGTAGTATGATTTCATGGAGTACCTAAAAGCATTGTTAGTGACCGAGACCCGTTGTTTACTAGTGGGTTTTGGAAGAACTTACAAGAGGCTCGCGGGTCAGAATTATATCTCAGTACCGCGTATCATCCTCAAACTGATGTTCAAATATAGATGGTAAATCGTATATTAGAAGATCTCTTGAGAGCTTGCATATTGGATTTTGATGGATTATGGGTTGACCATTTGCGTCTAGTAGAGTTTGCATATAATAATAGTTATCAGTCCAGTATTGGTATGGCCCCATTTGAAGCTTTGTATGGAAGACCATGCAACTCTCTGTCATGTTAGTTAGAAACCGGTGAGAAATTTGTGTTGGGGCCAGATGTGATAAGAGAAACCTCAGATAAGATCAATGTTATCTGACAATGAATGAAGGCTGCCCAAGATAAGCAGAAGAGTTATGCTGATAAGAGGAGAAGAGATTTAAAATTCTCCATTGGCGACTTGGTGTTTGTCAAGATTTCTCCGTTAAAGAGCATGATTCGATTTGGTAGGAGAGGCAAGTTAACACCAAGATTTATTGGTTCATTCCCAGTTCTCGAGCAAGTTGGGACTTTGGCATATAAAGTTGAATTACCAGAGAAGATGGCAGGAGTTCATAATGTATTTCATGTTTCCAAGTTAAGGAAATTCGTGCACGACCACGATATGACTATTTCACTTGATCAGTTAGATGATATCGAAGTAGAACCCGAGGCGGTTGGGAACCGCAAGCCAATTCGTATTGTCGAGCACGATACGAAGCAATTTCGAAGGAAAGTGGTGGATCTAGTCAAAGTTCAGTGGGGCAAGAATGAGAATGACTGTAATTAGGAGACAGAGAAGAGCATTAGGAAGACGTATCCGGAACTCTTTGCTTGGTAAGATTTTAATTGCAATTTAGTTTTCCGCATGCTAAGATAGACTTGTTTGTTGTTTTGTATGTTTGATTGTCGTAAATGGTTGGTAGGCATGCGGGATCCTTTTACTTGTTTCTTAGTTAAGGAATTTCAGGGTTGAAATTTCTTAAGGGGGGAAGAATGTAACGACCCACATTCTACGCATCAGGGGATCGTAGAATATTTATATCTTTCTCATGCGAAGTCGTATATCCAAGCAACTTTGGGAGACGACTATTGGGGTCAATTCCCATGTTCATGATTTTTGCCAATTTTCAAATGATCGTTTTTCCCCTAACTGATTTGTTTCGACCATAAATTTTGATTAATAAGGAGTTTTGACCTAAAACCACTTCCATAAGATCCGGATGACGGTTTACCTTTCCGTAGAGTGGTCACATTAGCCAAACGGACTCACTGTTTAGGAGGTATGGATGAAAAAAGGTTTAGAAGGTGAAAAACAGCTTATCCGGGCCTAATTAGGGTGATTAGCAAGAGGGCCCATAACACATTTCTGGATTAGGGTTATGGGGAGGCTGAAATCAGTTAGGAAACGATCTATTTTCATTTTCTCAGCCACCTAAAATATTTCCCTAACCCTAACAATGGCCTCCAACACTCAAATCACCTTCTAATCACCATTTAATCAAGTTTTAGCCTAATCTACATCTAATCAAGGCAAATTAGCATCAAATTGGGAATATAGCTACTGTGTTGCGTAGAGATTCAACCTAAATCAGAGATATTTTTAGATCTGAGACTTATTTGTGGCTAAGGTGAGTGATTAGCATTGTTTCTACACTAATTACGGCTAATTAGGGGTGATTAGTGTAATTAACAAAATTATACGTGATTAAATTTTGGAAGAATGTTTAGAAATTCTTAAACACTATTTTAAACCTCTGTTGGAAGTTTGGGTTAATTTGGTTAAGTTTTGCTAATCCTATCATTAGATTTGCTAAAACATGCTTAAGGGGAAAACATGGGTTTTGGGTATGTTTGATCCGTTTTGACATATCAAATTGTTGTTTTGGTGTTTGTGGTCAATTCTATATATTGATATGACTGTACGGTATGCTTTGTGATTGATTAGAAGAGTTAGAATGGTTGAAAATACCATCATGTGGCGTAAAACAGTCAATGAAAAAGTTGCCGGAAAAGTGTAGGGTTTTAGATCGGATCGGGTCGAATATGGGGCTCGGATCGGATAGGAGAACTGGGCAAGAGGAGTCGAGTCGGATTGGAACCTAACACAAGAGGAAAAGCATGGCACAAGGAAGGCCACAATGAACTAAGATGGGATCGGATTGGGAAGCTGCGGATCGGATCGGAGACGAAGGAGGGAGCCAGATCGAAACCTGTAGATGAGGGCACCCGACCCGGATAGAGTACCACGACCGAACCAACCAGGAGGGAGTTGACCAAACCGGATTGATGGCCAGGAGCTGAAGCTTGCCGAACTGAATTGAGCAGGGGTGAGTGAACTGAACCAATGAGTACTAGAACTCTACGCATATTCAAACCAAACCAAGGCATAGCTAGGGCCATTGAACCGATCCAGAGAAGACCAAAACCCAAGATGCAAAGGTAGTCCAGATAGGAAGTAGAACGCAGGATCCAGTTGGGAACCAACGAGTTAACTTCATGAGTTGGGCTTTGCTGCGGGACGTGTCCTAAGGAGTTGTCGACGTCCATAGCTTTGATTCACCACAGAAAGACAAGTGTTAGGTTGCGGATCAGTGCAGTGGGGTAGTTACTTCTCCATGGGGAAGAGTGATCGTAGCATGGCTACGAGCAAGTGCAGTGGAGTCTTCATCACTTCATAGGGCAGAGTGGACATAACAAGGACTAGTGGCTATGGATCAGTGCAGCGGAGTCATCATGACTCCATGGAGCAAAGTGATCATAGCAAGGGTTTGGGTGATCAAAGCGGTGGATATCGTATGCTTTGCACACTGGGTGAGAGATGTGAGGATGGTTGCCATGCTTGATTTTTTGACACCTCTATGACACGCACACCCCTCCCCCGTATCTTTACACCATATGTTAGTGTCACCTTGGAGTATTATACATCTTGTTGTGCTAACTCTTTGGTTGCAAGTCCAGGTTCAGGTATGGTTTAGTATACCTGTTACTGTTCTGTTTTGTTGCTTATCGCTCATACCAGACTTTTGTCTGATTTAGAGTTTTATGTCTCTTATTACTCTGGGTGCTCTTAAATGGGAAGACTAGAGACTGGTTAGCTGGTTATGCACAAGTAGCTGATCCGGAGACTTGTAGGAGTCTCCTACGTATGATATATATATATATATATATATATATATATATATTCTCCCTGTGTTGCTCATGGTCACTACTTTGGGCATTAGTAGTGTACATTTCTTATTTTGCTTTAGAGACGGTTTTATAAGTTGTAATAATGATGATGTGGAACATAAGCAGTATTTTGAATTTCCACTGCTATGATGATTATGGTTTAGTTCTCAGCTTATGCACTGTCTCGTCTGTTTTATGTTAAGCGTGTTATTATTATATTTTATTCCATGTGCTGTGAGACATTCTACAGGTTCCTTTGGTTGTTTTAGTTCAAATTCCCTTCTTTCCTTTCTTTGATGACCGTCCTATGCTTGTTGGACATTGGCACAGCGCACTTTCATTGGAAATGTCTGCTGGTGCGGTGCGGGCCGTCACATAGATGTTGTAGCGTGGATCCTTGAATATGCATAACTTGTTGTTGAAGAAGAATAAGCTAGTTCAAAATGAGTTGGGAAAGCACTTCGTTGTCTCCATTGTTTTTGGTGAATAAAAACAATGAAAATGAGTCCTATTTATAGCATAAGGTCAATGAATCTCGCTTAGAACTATTTCTAGGTATAGGGTAGGAATCTGCCCAGATCTCGGTGGGGTCAACCCCGGGTTCGACATATGGGTCGACACCCATGGGGAATGGGGTAGATCCTTAACGAGCTGATTTCTCCCTTCCCGGGTTGTTTAATTTTGAATTTTGGAAATTATTTATTTATATAAATGGCTTATATGTATATAAACTTCAGACCTATATATCTTCTTTATACGATGTATGTTTTATGCAAACTTAGGGTCTATATTAAGCAGAATTCCAAGACGAACGATGCAGTCCATTTTACTTAATTCCCAATATTTAATTAAGTACTCTTAAGTTTATAATTATAATGTTCTTTAAAATTACGGAGTGTTACATTCTCCCCTACTTAAAGGATTTCGTCCTCGGAATCTCTAAGTTAATAAGATTGTGTGTCATAACATCCATCATCCATCTACTCATCCACCAATCGCAAGCATCAATTGTCCTTAAAATATTTCTATTGTTTATATGAACATATGAAAAGGTGTGTGTATATGTCCTTATACCAATGAAAAAGATCAGGCGGTCTACTGATTCGGTTGACCTCCTTAATGTAAAGTATGTTAGTGCTATGAATTCAACATGTATGAAAATAATCCTGTTATAACATGTAACTTCTGTATGTGTTCATATTCATTCATCCAAATGTAACATCCACATAATGATACACTCACTTTCATCCAATAAATGAAGAAAAATATGCATATACATCCATATGTTATGAGAGTGATTGAGCTGATCTAGCGCCTAATGTGTGTGTTTATGCATCCACAAGCAACCACTAGCAAACACTTGCATTCACTTGCATCCACCAAACATAACATGTCTCAAACACATGTTTGCATCCATGGGATTCCTACCTAAAGCTCGAAGATTCAATCGATAGGATATACTAAAACGATAGAAATAAGCATGAATAAAAGCTTTGGAAAAGAAGTTAAGAACATACCCTTGAAAAGAAAAGGGTACGAAATGCGGATCGTGTCTTCGGTTTCCCAAGTTGCATCCTCTTGGTCATCTCCCCACCGAACTTTCATCAACTTGACCCCTCGGTTTCGTAGCTTCTTAACCTATAATCCAAGAATACGGGTAGAAACTTATCTACTGTCGCCTCCCGTTCTACATCTACTTCCTCAAGCATACCCAGCTCAACTACTTCTATGGTATCATGCAAGCACTTCCATAAATGAGAAACGTGGAAAACAATATGAACGTTGGATAGTCTCTTTGGTAGCTTTACTCTATAGGCCATTCGACCAATCCTTTCTGTTATGGGAAATAGCCCTACAAGTCTTGGTGCTGATTTCCCTACAGATCCAAAACAAACCACACTCCTCAAAGGTGATACCGTGATGAGAACCATATCTCCTACCTCAAACTCAATGTCAGTCCTTGATGAGATATCTTCATGCGCCTGCGAATAAGATTAATCTTCTTTGAAGTCTCCCTAATCATCTCAGGTTCAAGTAGAAACCTTTCTATAGAATCCCACCAACAAGTTGGTGATCTACAGGGTCGTCCGTACAATGCTTCGAAGGGTGGAGTGCCATTACTAGCCTGGTAACTGTTGTTGTAGGCAAACTCTACTAAAGGAAGATGCTCTTCCCAAGTCCCTCTGAAGTCTAGGATACACAGTCTTAAAAGATCCTCAAGAACTCTATTCACCCTCTCCGTCTGTCCATAGATCTGAGGGTGATAAGCGGTGCTCAAACACAACTGTGAACCAAATGCTTATTGCAAGCTCCCCCAAAGACTCACTGGTGAATATGGGTTCACGATCACTCGCAATACTGGAAGCTACTTCATGCAGATGGACTATCTCAAGAGGATAAACTACTGCCAACCATGTTGCTGTCCTCTTACTATTAACAGGAATGAAATGAGCGCTCTTAGTAAGCCTCTCAACTACAACCCAAATACTGGTGTTGCCTTTCCTAGATCTAGGTAAACCATCAATGAAATCCATAGAGATGCTCTTCCACTTCCACTGTGGGACTTCCAAAGGATGAAGTAAACCACCGGGCTTCTTTTGCTTAGCATTGACTTGCTGGCAAATCAGACATCGAGAAACAAATTCTGCTACATGTTTCTTCATCACAACCCAAAAGAAAACCCTCTTCATATCCTTATACATCTTATCATCACCAGAATGATTAGTCATCCTAGAATGATGGGCTTCCTCATGAACCGTCTTCAACAAACTCCTAACTCGAGGAACACAAAGTCTTCCATCTCGTCGCAACCACCCTCTATCGTTAGTGGAATATCTACTAAGGTGACTAGAAGTCTCCCCTCTACTGAGCTTATCCAAGATATCTACTAGCTGTGGGTCATCTCGCTGTGAAGTTCCTATCTAGTCCAATAGAGTAGGTCACACCTCTAGTGAAGCCAATAAACCCGGTGTAAACTTGGTGGGGGGTCTAAAATCAAAAGTCGATATAAACCCCAAGCTTTTCTTCTCCACAGACAGAGGACTCAAGATAATCCTTTGCCTACTCAATGCGTCTTCCACCATAATACCCTTGCCAAGGGTATAAGCAATCTCAAAGTCATATGACGCTAGGAACTCCATCCATCTTTGTTGCCTCAAATTAAGATCCTTCTACGAGAACAAATTCTTGAGAGATTTATGATCGTTCTGCAACTCGAATTTCTCTCCTAGTAGATAATGGCGCCATGTCTTAAGCGCGGATACTATAGCATCTAACTCTAAGTCATGGGTAGGGTAGTTCTTCTCATGAACTCTTAACTATCTACCTCCATAACATACTACTCTTCCATCTTGCATCAGAACCACATCAATCTATGGACCACATGCATCAATGTATATTGTGAACACATTGTTCCCGTCAGGTACGGTCAAGACTGGGGCTATTGTCAGAGCCTTCTTCAATTGCTGGAAAGCGTCCTCATGGTTTTTACTCCAAGAAAATGTCAGATTCTTCTTCGTCAGTCTGTTGAGTGGGGCTAATATCTTTGTGAAATCCTTAATGAACTTACTATAATAGCCCGAAAAACAAAGAAAACTCCTCACCTCAATTGCACTCTTTGGGATCCGCCAATCTTGAACTTCAACTACCTTCCCGGGATCTACTGCTATCCCATCTTTAGAGGCTACATGCCCTAGAAATCTCATTTCTTTTCTCCAAAAATGACATTTGGAGAATTTTGCCTTAAGCTGGTGCGCACAGAGAGTTTTCAAAACCTCCCTCAAATGTAGGGCATGCTCTTCCTCGTTCTTCAAGAAAATCAAGATGTCATCAATAAAGATAACAACGAAATTATTTAGAAACTCCTGAAACACCCTGCTCATCAGTTCAACAAAATAGGCAGGTGCATTCGTCAACCGAAAAGGCATGATGAGCCACTCGAAAAAACCATCTGGAGTTCTAAAGCAGTTTTGTCTATAATGTCCTCGGCCACCCTCAACTGATGAAACCCCGTGGCCAAGTCTAACTAAGAGAAAATAGATGCACCAACATGCTAGTCAAACAGATCATCTATCCTCGGAAGTGGGTGACTATTCTTCTTAGTGAGTTTATTCAACTCTCTACAATCCACACTTAAGCGAAGCGAATCGCCCTCCTTAATGACGAATACTACTGGAGTTCCCCATTCAGATATGCTTCGCCTAATAAACCCTTTCTCAAGTTGTTCCCCTACTTGCTTACTGAGCTCCCTTCTTTCTTTTGGAGCTATATGGCGCACAAGCAATGCAACTGGCTTTGCATTGTCCACCAAGTATTTATGGAAATCAATCTCGTGCCTCGGAGGTAAACCCGAACCTCCTCAAAAACATTAGGATACTCATGGACTAAAGGTATAGATCATAGATCATTGATAGACGCATCAAGCGACTCTAGGAAACTAAGCATGACAAGACCTTTAGGGTCATAAGAACTCTCAAGGGTCCTCCCATAGAAAGTCAAAAGTCTAACAACCCTTCTCTCACAATCTAGAATGGCACCATACATGGCTAGCGATTCCATCCCTAGAATCAAACCATAGCCCATGAAACCAAGCACATATGTGTCACATTCAAACTCGACACCTAACATAGATATTCTCAAACCCAGACAAATCATAGGCAAATGAGCCGTACCACCAATGGGTTTGAGACAACAATGGAATCCAAACCATAGTAGTACTAAGGTGTAGAGACTCAACAACAAAATCAAATATAAAAGAATGCGAAGAGCCAGAATAAAAAAGAGTTCTAACAAGATGATTGGAAAGAGAAATCAAACCTTCAATGGAAACTTTCCTACGTCTATCCGGTACACCGGTCACGAGAGAATGCACTTGCTCGCTAGAAGATCCCGCCCCTTGGCCCTGTCCTTGCTTCTTTGGCACTCCCTAATAAGGTGTCCAAACTATCCACAATGGAAACAAGCATTCTTCCTTCTTTTGCAGTCTTTGATCAAAAGACCCACGCGCCCACAACTAGGACATTCCCTCTTTTCTCGGGCTTAGTTGTTCTTTCTTCTTCTATAATCTTTGATCAAATGACCCCTATGTCTATAACCATGAAATTTATTATTAGAGAAATTATCTACTCGGGATGGTGGAGGAACATTGGCTGTAGTTGGGGGAGGGAAGTCTTCTTGGCTCTCGGTAGTTGTAATAGCCTTAAGATACCTACGGAACGAAACTGGTGTTTGAAAGCCCTCGGGAATATTCGGTTCCCCAGACATTCTGAAACGAAAAGGAAGAAGGATTCAAACAGAGAATCGAGAGATAATTTATATAGCTTTGGGGAAGATGTCTTTCAAAACAGATTTTTTTTTTTTGAAAATGCATTCTTTTAAAACCCTTTTTTAAGTACAATTTCGAAATCTTTTATCAGATCTGGTAACCTTCAGCCCTGATACCAAATGTAAAACCCCAAGTCCCTTCATGTCAATCTTTATCAAAATGCATAAAGTTTTGTGAAGCGCTATATGTAAATAGAAGCAGAAACAGAAACAGAAACATCACAAGATAGATATAAAATAACAGCGGAATTAAAACTTTATTAAATAGAAAAGCCTCGTGGTCCAAACCCAATTACATAATAAGTCTGAAATATTGAAAACTCATTCCATCAACATAAAACTTATGTCTTGTACCAAAATCATCATCAGAGTACAATAATACATAAAAAGAGCATAATCCCCAAAATATTGCCATAGAAGTGAAGATACGGAATCAGGAAATACATCTAAGCCGCTTTAAGCAGAGTGAAAGAAGAATCCTGATCAAGCGGGAGTATTCCCACTCTGAGAACCTGAAGGGAAACGTAAGAGAGAGAAGGGAAAACAAAATGGGTTGGACATAAAGTCTGGCGAATCCAGTTTCTTTTAGCATATAAATAAGTAAAAGCATCATGATAGGCATATAAACTGGAGAGTGAGATAACAGTGTCATAAGGCAGGTATAACATGGTAAGCAGGATAAACATAATATAATATATTGCGCTTCTCTAATACTTTTCTCTACACCATTACTAATATAACAAGATGATCCGAACAAGTACAAGATGGTAGACTTATGTGTACTTCCAGTGAGATGTTTTACCCCATACAATAATAGGTTGCTCAATAGAACTGACATGTATACTTCCAACGATAATAATGGGCTCCTAAACAAGCAAGAACAGATGTACCCTAATTACTACCCTCAATCGATCGTCTCCCTAACTCGTAGATACCATGTGCTGGGCCCAAAGTAGGATGTATCACTTCCTAAAGTGGCAACCCGTTGTTTACAAGATATGCACAACCATATCTACAGGTGTCACGACGTCTTATTATCCTCTTTTGAAATCCGAACCCATGCACGCACATAACCCCATCGGAATGCCTCGCCCACACTGTCCCTTAGATGGACCTCTTACAACCAACTTAGTAAGTGTGCTATGACCCTGACCTAGTTTAGAGCACTCAGTTTGATACCAATATAGGTTACTAACTGATATAGGTTCCACACACTAGATGGTACAAGCTTCCCCCAAGGCTTGCATCTCAACTACTAGCATTTCAACATGTTATGCCTACTAGTTTAACAAGATTGCATAACCCCAACGGGTTAAGTTTGGTGGGTTTATATGTATAACCCGTCCCCATATATTTAACTAGATTAACTTAACCCCATTATTCAAGCAAGTTTACTTAACCCTTACTTAATTTAACAAGTCAATGTAACCCCCACAGATTTAAACAGGTTAAGTATTTTAGGTATTTACATCTAAAAGCAACATAAAGTCATTGTGATTGTATCTAAAGAACAGAGGATTGATTGTAGATGTTGTAGCACAGAACCTTAAATACGTATAACTTGTTGCTTAAGAAGAATAGTCTAGTTCAAACTAAGTGGGGGAAGCATCTCATTGTCTCCATTCTTTTTATTGAATAAAAACAATGAGAATGAGATCCTATTTATAGCCTAAGGTCATCTAATCTCTGTAACAACTCGGGTTTCGACAGACCGAATTTTTCAAAAATCAATTCCATCGGACCCCGAGTTGGGTGCTCTGGTATCCTGCAGAAAAGACAGAGAGAAAGAAACATGTCAGAGTTCGAAAAACAGCTCATAGCGGAAGGAATAAAATATAATTTATTCAAAATAGCATTACCTTAATAATAATACTGCCAAGCCAGTAGTCAAGCAAGACTATCTTTGTCATGAACCTAACATGCGCATGTTGTGAGGAGGGGGTCAGAACATAAGTTCTGTGTGACTGGACTATAATAAACTCTTGTGTAACCCTACATATACCGTTCAGTTATAATTTCTTGTTTATTAGGTTATTTACAATATTAGCACCCAAGGCCAAACCCATGTCATTCACGTCCACTTACTAGTAGACTTAACCTAATACACCGTATATGTAATTTTCCCCAACTCGTATAATCCTTTCCATGTATACGTACAGTCCTTGCCGTATAACGTACGGGCTTTATCACGTAATTTTATACTACTTCAACGTAGTGCCACCATTCATGAAATCGTTTGGACTGCCACCCTTGATCTGGCTTGGTTTCCTTATCATGAACTAACGAGTGTTCAACTAGGATTTATGCCACCTAGGACCACTAAGGATTACGCTACCTATTGAACGTTTTCTAGATTCGATTATTGTTCATGCTACCAAGGACTACTAGGGATTATGCTACCTGCTGAACAGCGCCCTTTTCCCATGTATGTATCGCGAATCGTTTCAGATGTCTAGGTGCACATGCACACTATATGTGCGGCCCGAGTCCCGTGACAGGGCTAAATCAAGAAATACGGAACTCGGTCGGGAGCTTTAAGTTATCTGCCGATGCAGATGCTAAGGTATGTTTTTCTACCAGTGGTTATGGTCCCACGTGACCCCTCCCTCAACTAATGAAAGGAAATCAAAATCAAGCACGAGAATTGTACTCCTGCCACCTATGCCCCACTTTCCTATTGGCCAGCCTCACCCATAACTAGATAGCAAGTATATGATCTGTTGGGAGTTCTCTGCCTTTCCGTATACGTACTATGATTGACTGAAGATGGTAGGTAGACGACGAGTGCTATCACATGGCTAAACAAGATATCGCCGCCTCACGCTGGTCTATCCAAGTCTTTAGGTTGCCTTATATTGCAACCATGACATACTCTTGGTTCTCCTACCGCAGACCTTAACCTCTGTGAGCCCAGGCGGATCATCTGCAACCTCACAGAGGGATACCAAGAGTACCCTCACATTCCCCGAAGCTACGTGTTTTGTAACCCAGTCCGCTGGAGCCTTTTTCGAAATCAGATAAACGTTCGCTCCTCCTTGTGTGTTTGTTAAGCGATGATTTACCGTATCGGGTTATTCATCTATTTATGGACTGGCTCAGCTTCTTTGACTAAGAATTATTACTTAGTTGTTCTTTACTAAGTTTTTCCACTTAGTTTCCTTTCCCGTTAATCTTGTTAACTACGGTTTACCACTTAGTCCCCTTAACTAAGGATTACAACTTAGTTCCTGTTCTCGACCGTTTTCTTAACTAAGGTTTACTGCTTAGTTCCTATTAACTAAGGCTTGTTACTTAGTTATCATTCTCATTGTTTTACTTAGTCAATTCTCGTTACCTTAGACATCAGACCACATATTCTCGCTTTATAATTCAATTTGTTGACTAAGGTTTTCCCATGAATTCAAGCCTAACTTAAGTTCTCTTTTATTCGGTGATAGCGCATGGTTGTTTTCCCATAGTTCTTCCTTAGCTTACCCCATATTGTAGGTTATCCCACCCTTCAGGTCTGACATTACATCTTAAGTCATAGTCTTTCTCTGTCCCTAGGACAGGTTTACCCCCTAATTAACCCTTCGACTATTTCAGCTTCGATTTATAATAGGTAGTTGGCATTCCCTATTTCCGTTTTTGGTTAAGTTTTGTTCATATGTTCGTGTCGACTTAACCTCATCTCCTTATAACGTTTATTCGCAAATTTGGTTAAGTGTTGTCTTTGAATTCATGACTTAACCCTACGAATCATGTGCCATTAATTAATTATTAATGCACCACAACCTCTCACATTAGACCTGTTGTTGTGGTCACTGGTTAAGCAGGGCAGTTCCAGGAAGAATTACACCACAACTCAGTCTAACCTCGGGTTTCAAGCGCGATATGACTAACTTCTCACATTAGGACCTATTGTTTGCGACCACTGGTTAGGCCGGGCGGTTCCGGGCAGGATTACATCGCAAAATCATCCTAACCTCGAGTTAGCCACGTTTCATGTTTGGTTCATGTCTATTCTAATTGGCATATGTCAAGTTCATAATCATGTCAAAAATTATTAAGTTCATGTTATGCCAATTACCCAACTTACAAGCATGTTCTTATAAATGTCAACTACCAATTCATGCCATGTTCATGTTCGTTTTAGATGTCAAGTTCATAAGCATATTCTAAATGTCATATTTCAAGTTTCATAATCTTGTCCCTTTTTACATTACACAAATTACTCAACCATATTCATGTTCAGTGCATTTCAACAGTGCCAAAATTCGAGTATCAAGTTCAATCTAGATGTCAAATGTCAATTCCCCAAATCCAAGCTTTACCTAAAACCCCCAATTTATACTCATGCTTGTAATCCCATTAACAGGTTACGTCTATCATTAAGTTCATAATTCATATTCATGTCAATTTCATGTTCAAGTTCTAGATGTAAACTTCATGTCAAATTCCAGATGTCAATTCACATCAAGTTTGTGTTCTTATCCAAATTCAAGTTGTAATACAGGTTTTATTCTAGAGACATGTGCCCATTAACAAATTCATAAGTCAATTTCCTGCTTAAATCAATGATGTCAATTCTACGCCAAACCCCAAATCATGTTCATGCGTATAATTCTAAATTTGGTCTACGCATTCAGGTTTTGTCAATGTTATATTACACCCAACCCCCTTTGTAATATATAACCACACCCTCCAGTTCATGTCATAGCCCAAAACCAAGCATTCCCCTTTTTAGTTCGCACTAATCATTATTCATTTCATAATAAAGCTTGGCTCGTGATAGCCTAGTCATAAAAAGATAAAAGAGGGAGAATAAAAGAGGACATAATCGTAGGCATAATAATTAAAAGTGAACACGTGACAATATTAAACATTACAGATCCAATTACCACAATAATTTCATTTCGTGTTTACATAGGGAATGTTTGAACGATAAATCATAATTTTACAAAAAAAAGTGTATTATAACTCCACTCACAGTGTTTGTAATCTTCAAAATAGGAACGAGATTAATCTTCGAACCGATTTTTCCCTTCTTGTTGCTTTTGATTCATCTTTGATTGATTTCATGTCCAATTCAATTTATCTTTGATTTCATATGCGGCATAGGTTGCAGATCTGAATTCCTTCTCTTTGCGCAGTGATTTAGATCTAAGCCTCTTTTTTTTATTCATGGTTGTAGTAATTCTAGATCTCATTCTTTTTAATTTTAAGAATAGATGTTGTAGAGAAAAGAGAGAATAATAGATCTAAGATTTATTTAGATCAATAGCTTGAGGAGGAAGAAGAAATCAAGTTAGAAGAGAGCCATGGCCTTGCCATGAATTGTTGTGGAGTTTACAATGAGCCTAGAATGTTTATATAGGTGTTAAACCAACGTACCAGGCCCAAAAACTCATCCAGGTGCTCAAAAATGAACCTGGACAGCTTTTAGGGCGAATTTCCAGCTTCTGGACCAAAATTCCCGCTCCAGGTCGCTACAGATCGACCTCCCCAAGGGGGGGGTCGACACTATGGTCGGCCTCCCCCCTGGGAGGTCGACCTGGGGGTCGACCTGGTCATTTTTTTTCTATTCTGGGCTGGGCTGTTTTCTGATTTTTCGCTGAAACTTCTGGAGGTCATAACTCCTTCATACGAACTCCGATTTTCGAAAACTCGGACTCTATTTCATGTATAATTTCGAGAGGAATGCATGGTGATGTCCATTTTACTTAATTCCTGATATTTAAATTAAATATCCTTATTTTGAGATCTTCTCCGTTACACACACTATTATCGAATTAATTTTTCTTCTTTTACATGTATTAATTAATTCTCATTATACATCATCATTATTTACCTATATAAGCATATTTTCATAAATTTTATTTCATTTTTAATTATATTAAAAATGCGGGGTGTTACAATCTTGCTCAGATCTGTATTTAGGTGCAAGGCAGGAATCTGCCTAGATCACATTGGGGTCGACCCCGGGGTTGACATAGGGGTCAACACCCCCGTTATGGGTCGACCCATGGGGAACGAGGTCGACCCCTAATGGGCCAATTTCTCCCCTTCCACGCGTCGTTTGATTTTGAATTCTAAAAATTATTTATTTGTATATAAATGGCTTATATGCATATAAACTTCAAACCTTAATATCTTCTTTTTAGGATGTCTGCTTTATGCAAACTTGGGGTCTACCTTAAGCAGAATTCTGAGATGAACTCACTGGTGTAGTCCATTTTACTTAATTCCCAATATTTAATTAAGTATTTTTAAGTTTATCATTATAGTGTTCTTTAAAATTAGGGGGTGTCACATTATCCAAGGTGACTACCAGTTGTACTTGGTAAGTAACATGTTGTATGCCCATATTTGAACTCTGCCTACATACGAAGTCGCTATTTTTATGTAAAAACTGCAATAATTTCTTCATATTGCCTTCGAACCGAATGAGACTTCAACCAGTAGACTCTCACCTAAATTACGAACGATATGGAATACTCAAATGTTTCATCCTGTGAACGGGCACTGTAGGTCTCCATGGTGACTAACAGTTGTGCTTAGGAAATAACAGGCTATATTCGCATATTTGAACTCTACCTACATACAAAGTTGCTATTTTTATGTGAAAACTGCTGTAATTTCTTTATATTACCACAGAACTGAATGAGACTTTGACCAATAGGCTCTCAGCTAAATTACAAACAGTATAAGACACTCAGGTATTTTGTCCTATGAACGAACACAATAGCTCCCCAAGATGATTAACATTTATACTTAGAAAATAACAAACTAATTCGCCAGTTGTCCAAAAATTTCGATTTACCTTCTTCTGTCTCCATTTTCCACAAAATATCATCCTTCTTCCGCCGTCTTCGTGTTTCCATATTTGAAATCTGCCTATATACGAAGGTGCTATTTTTGTAAAAAATGCAGTAGTTTCTTCATGTACCTCAGAACTGGATGATATTTCGACCGATAGATTCCCACCTAAGTTGTGGACAATGTGAAATACTCGGACGTTTTTCTCTATGATCTAACACTGTAGTTCTCCATGGTGACTACTAGTTTTACTTAGAAAATAACAGGCTATATTTCCACATTTGAACTCTACCTACATACCGCCTCGGAACCGGACGCGACTTCAACCGAAAGACTCTCACCTAAATTATGGACTGTATGGAATACTCGAATGTTTCGTCCTGTGAACGAACACCATTGCTCTCTAAGGTGAATAAGATTTGTACTTAGAAAATAACATGCTATACTCACATATTTATACTCTACCTACAAACAAAATTTCTATTTTTTGTGAAAACTGTAGTAATTTCTTTATATTACCTTGGAACCAAGTGATACTTCACCCGATAGGCTCTCATCTAAATTGCGGACACTACGTAACACTCGGGTATTTCGTTCGATGAACAAACACTATAGCTCTCTAAGGGGATTAACGTTTATACTTAGAAAATAATAAACTTATTCTAATAATTGATAATTGTAACACTATAGTCTCGTGCATTCTTCGTTATCAAATATTCTCAATTTTCTCTCTACATAAATATGATAAATAAAAGTTCTCAGTGCGACATAAGCAATATTTTGCATGGTGTTTTCATTCTAAACACTACATGAATATCAACGTTTGGTAGCAAAAGTATAAAGCGTTTCCACCTTTCCACTTTCAAACTCTATGAAACTAAGGGCTACCAGCGCTATTCTAGAAGTAAATCCAGTATAGAACGCTATACAGGAAACAGGGCGACAAACGAATTATTTTGGGCGGTAAATTAAACAAAAGCACCTAATGCTTTAGTAACTTTTCCTCAAACCAGATTGTTTTCACTTCATCACTTCCAGAAACCAACCTAGTCCTAAATATCAAAATCCCTAAATGTCAAAATCCCTAAGCCACATGATTTTAAGTCAACAAATCACCCCATCGCTAATTTCGATCCCAATTAGGTTATGTAATCCCACTCAAATAGCGAATCCCAACTCATATACATGACCACTATTTCAACCACCTAGAACCCTAAAATTGCGATTCTCCAATTTGAACGGGCATGTGAGGTAATACAATATTTATTATATATTTTCACTGCTCTTGCTTATAATTTTATCTTTTTTCTTGTACTATTCTTAACCTTAATTATTTTATCAATTGTCACATTTATTATATATTATTCTATAATTTAACAGAGTTGATCTATATTTCAGCTTTGACCTTTGCTAGCTACTTGTTAGAAGTAATGTAGTTGAAAGCTTATTGAATTTACATGTTAGTTTTTATACAGTACTATTGTTTGAACAGGTTGTGATATGCGTGCTTGAAGAACTTTCATTTTTTAATCTCCATTATTTACATAGTGGGTATGATTTCAAAATAGCGCTTATGTATGTACATATGTAGACACATACACACATGCACTTAGGACTAACTTATGATTGAACTACTTGTATGGGAATTAAGATTTTCTGTTCATAGAGCTTTCAAAAGTATACCACTTAAAAATATAACTACTTTTGCTTAAAAACTATTAATCCTCCTGATATGGAGATGCTAGTAAGAGTTTCCAAGATATTCGACGTAACGACCAGCATTCTACACATCGCAGGATCATAGAATATTTCTTTCTTTCACATACGGAGTCGTATGGTCATGTAACTTTGGGAGATGAATATTGGGTTCATTTCCCATGTTCATGATTTTTGAAGATTTTTAAATGATAATTTGCCCCTAACTGATCTTGTTTTGGCCATAACTTTTGATTGGAAAGGAGTTTTGACCTAAAACCACATCATTGGATCTGAATGATGGTTTACAATTCCGTAGAGTGGTCACAATAGCCAAACGGACTCAACGTTTGGGAGATATGGTTGAAACAAGTTCAGAAGGTGAGAAACTGCTTAACCGGCCCAAATGAGGTGATTAGTAAAGGGCCCATAACCCATTTCGGGATTAAGGTTATGGGGAGGCTGAAATGAGTTACGTTTTCATTTCATTTTAGTTTTCTAGCCGCCATTTACCTCCGAAGAACCCTAATAATGGCCTCCAACCTCTAAAATATCCCAAATCACTTTCTAATCAAGGAGTAAGCTTAGCAACATCAAATTAAGGAGGAATAGCAACAAAGCAAGGTTAGAGCTGCTGTGTTGCATTGGGAACAGCGCCAAACAGAGATTCCTTTCAGATTTGGTATTTTATTTGTGGCCAACGTGAGTGATTTGCATAGTTCCTCACTAATTATGGTAAATTTAGAGTAATTAATGTTAATTAGCGAATTTAAACATGATTAAATTCTGGAAAATATTTATAAATTTTGAAATATTGTTTTAGGCCTCTGTTAGGAAATTTGGTTAATCTGGTTAAGTTTTGTTAATCCTATTATTAGTTTTGCTTAAACATGCTTAAGGGAAAATATGGGTTTTTGGCTACGTTTGATCCATTTTACATGCTATGGTTGTTGTTTGGTGTTTACGATTGGTTGTACATGTTACTATGACTGTATGGTATGATTTGTGATTGTCGAGAAGTGTTAAATTGGTCGAAAACACCGTCAAATGGCGTAAACAACTTGCTGGACAAAGTGCAGGAAACTGTGCAGAAACGGATCGGATGGAGGGAGCCCGACCTGACCCGATGGAGGGAGTATGACCCGACTTGGTATGGTTGCACGATCCGATCCGAAGTGCCTCGACCAGCTGGTGATCTAGGAACCTATCTCCGACCTGATCGTGGACAGCTACCCGTACCGATTCGCTCTCACTTGAAGATCACGACCCGACCCGGATGCTCATCCCTGAACTGATGGTGCAGCTGTGAAGTCTGGAGCACGACCCGAACCACTCTAGGTGATGCGATCCGAGCCGCTTAGTGGACTCCGAACCAATGGCATTGCATCACGAGTAGGACATGACGATGAGTCCCGAGTTGGAGGAGCACGACCCGACCCGTATGGGGTATTCCGATCCGAACCGAGGAGCTGATGACCACGACCTGAAGCAAAGTGAAGTGAAGAAATAAAGATCGATCTGGAGAAGAAGTTGACGACCAAAACCCGAGATGCAAAGGTAGTCCAAATGGTAAGTTTGCACTTAGGCTCCAGTTGGGAACCAACGAGTTGACTTCATGAGTTGGGCTTTGCTATGTGTAACGACCCAGAAAATCTGAACCAATTTAAATTTTTTTAAATTGGCAAAAATAATGGATTTTAAATATTTAAATTAAATATTTTAAATAATAGAGATGAAAAGTGAGTTGAATCGACAATTGAAAACGAATATAATTAATTATAATTACAAACAAGGCCTGAAATGGCGCTGCAGTTTCAAAAATTGAATTCAAACTTTGTTGGACTGTACCGGGTGCAAAACAAAACGGATTTTAGTGAAAGCTAAAATATTTAAATCTGTTAGTGAATACCTTTCTAACGAATCTGAAAAATCGAATTTTCATAGCGGAAAGCAAAAGTAATGGAAAAATGAATTTTCAGAAAGGTCACTATGGAATTTATATAGCCCGCGAAAATGACCAATTTTCAAACGACCTCGGAATTCGACGAAACCACTTTTGTTGGATCCGGGATGCGAAGTTATTGCTAGGTTTCGAATTTCATAATTTTTGAAGCTAGTATGTGAGCATGGCAAAGGAAAATGTGTTTTGGTCAATTATAGTTAAATTGGATCGACCAGAAATGGGCCATTTTATAAACGGTCTCAGAATTCGACGAAACTAGTTCTGTTGGGACCGTATCGTCAAAACATAGCTAGATTTATTTTTCTGGAATTTTTCGAATCAGTTTGTGGCCCTGGCAAATTGAAATGTATGTTCAAATCGAATATTGAATATTATATATTTTAAATTGAATGAAAACTGACTGAAACAGTCGAATGGGCCTACGAAACATATCCCATTGTGTTCGGAATGGGGGTAGAAAGCTAGGGACGACCGTCGTTGGGTTTGGATTGGTGTACGTATGGAGAAGAGGGTATTTTTGGATTTAAAATAAATTAAAAATCAAATATAAATCATGGGCCAATCACGTGTCTTCTCTCACTCAACCGTTGACCTAGAAATCCCGCTTCTCCCTCAAACTCGACGGCGACAAAAGCTCCCCACTTCTCTCCTCCTTGTCTCCTTCCACGCTCAATAAAATTCAAACCTTCTTTAGAGCATTTCGTAGGGATTTCTCCAAGCTTTAAATCCATCTAAGTTTCAGGGATTATCGTCGATTATATTAGGAGATCCAGGGCGCAGAAGTCACGCCGTTCGCACCCGAATCCTGGTCGAGATCCTCCACCGAGTTCAATGGCGTTCGGCGCGATGATGAGCCCCTCCAAGCTTGTCGATGTGGCGTAGGCTGATCTGCATATCGTGCTTCGGATCGAGAGAGAAATCGAAACCTAGTTTCGAACAGTTTTCTGAGGTAACGACCTATTTTTTTTTACTATATTATAGCGTTTTAAAAGCGCGACCGTTTGTGATTTCACTATAAAAATCATATCTTTTTCGTTTCTTGATGAAATTCAGTGAAACAAGAGACAATGGACCCGTGAGGACGTCTTCTACATTCTAGAAGAGACCGCATATTTTTCTGAGCTTGCTACTATTTTTGGCAATGTGAAAAGCAATGTGAGATCTCTAATTTATAAACGATATGGAAAACGGCGATGTATAAATTATATAGTCGATATATGAGTTATATAAGCGTTGTTCACCTCTTGTATAAGCGTTGTATAAGTTGTATGTTCGATGTATAAGTTATATATGCGTTGTAAAAATTATATATGTGTTGAAATAGAAGTGAGTTGCTATATATATATATATATATATATATATATATATATATATATATACGCCCCTCGTCCACGAACCATGGACGATATTTATTGGTTGTGATTGGTGTGAAAATTGATTGATAGCGAATGGTTGTTTGGGATTGTTTGTGGTTGATATTGATTGATTGTGGTTGAAAAATACCCATTTGTGGTTGAGAAATATTTGGTTGAAACCACATAGGATTAGTTTGTGGAAATGAAATAAATATATACATGCCGCCTGCGTGCGAACTAGATGCATGATCCCCATTGTCAAAAACCGCGAGGTTTTAAGGTAGAGCGAGGAGCCGTACTAGGGACGGTCCCGGTTTTAACTACCCTGCCGTTATGCTGCCGAAATTTTGAATAATATTCATGTGTTTGAATTATTTTCATTTGTTGAAACTATATTTATTCGTTGAATAGAAAACCTTCATGTGTTGAATCGATATTCATTCATTGATTAGAAATTCATGTGTTGAATGGTATTCGAGTTTTAAATATAAAAATCACATTTTTATCTATATATATAAACTATAGAAAACCTTCATGTGTTGAATCGATATTCATTCGTTAAATTGAAATTCATGTGTTGAATGGTGTTCGTGTTTTAAAATATAAAAATCACTTTTTTATCTACATATATAAACTATAGAAAACCTTCATGTGTTGAATCGATATTCATTCGTTAAATTGAAATTCATGTGTTGAATGGTGTTCGTGTTTTAAAATATAAAAATCACATTTTTATCTACATATATAAACTATAGAAAACCTTCATGTGTTGAATCGATATTCATTCGTTGAATTGAAATTCACGTGTTGAGTGGTATTCATATTTTGAAAGAAATTGTTTTATAATAAAAATCCCATTTTTAACATCAATATGAAAAGTAAAAAATAATCCTGCTTTGAAATAAATTGTGTTACAATAAAAATCCTATTTTTATCCCCTATATTAACTATACGAAATAATAGTGTTCTGAAATGAATTGTTTTACAATAAAAAACACATTTTTATTATATAAACGAATTGTTAAAAATAGTGAAGTGTTGAAATAGAAGACAGTTAGATAAAAATATCATTTTTATCAGATGAATGAAAAGAATGTAGCTTTGAAATCGAAGAATCGATATATATATATATATATATAAATGGAATTAAAATATATCGAATAACGACGCTGCAGTTCATATTTTGAAATCGAAACTTCAAACGATTAGTACGGGAGATCCGACCATCGGATTTTCCTGAAATCACAACCGTTGGGTTCGCTTTGGAAAAATCATTCCAACAGCACCAACATCGTAAAAATCCAACGGTTGGATAGTCTGGAATGTTTAATTCAAATCTGAAGAAAAATAGCGCCAGAATCGATTATATATATATATATATATATATATATAAATATAACTAATCGAATAACGACGCTGCAGTTCGTATTTTGAAATCGAAACTTCAAACGATCGTACCGGGAGATCCGACCGTCGGAATTTCCCGAAACTGGAACTGTTGGATTCGTTTTGAAAAGATCTTTCTAATGATGTAAATTTTGTGAAGATCCAACGGTTAGATTTTCAGATATGTGTAAATCAAATCTAAAGAAAAACAGCGCCATGGCCGCGTTATAGCCGAAGCGTCGTTTTGAATAAATTGGCTATTTTAAAATAAATAAAAATAGTGATAAATCGCTAGAAAGTATTATAAACGATATGGATGTGATTTAGAAATTAACTGAAGGTTGGCTAAGTCGAATGGTTTCCTGGGTGTTGATCTGATGTTGGTTTCGGTCTTCGGGGTTAATATTTGGGAAATCGTTCTCTTACTGATTGACGGTTAGTGACTAATGAATTGAAATTATGCATGTATATGTTATTGTTGCACTTGTTTATTATATACGCGAGCTGCTCAGAAAGACCGGGTTTATCCCATTCTGAATAACTAAATCGACGATAAGAAATCGAAGATGAAGACGATGGTCGAAGACCGGAGATCTTCACCTCGTTTGGATGGTAACCGAGGTCCTAATTGGGAGGCAACCCGAAATATAGATAATGAGTGGTGATCGTCCAGACGTACGTGGTGATCGACGGGTTTGCGAGGTATTTAGTGCCTCCGGTTTTGTTCAGACCCAGAACGGACTTGTAAATGGACTGTGTGTCTGACATTGGATTTTATTCTGTGTTGATTGATCTCTATTAAATATGCATCGGTTTGGCGGCGGAGAATTTATTCTTTTGCTTAACGCCCTTCTCTGAAACGCACGAGCTCAGAGGTTGTATATCGATGGACATCAGTCGCATGGCATGAATTGCCTGTGTGGCATGCTAAGATGCAGTGATCAGGGCTTCTGTTGAAAAGCAAAGTCTTGTGGTGATGATCAAAGCACCGCCTGTGTGGCGTAGCTTTGTGCATAACGTGAATTCGCGAGCCTCAAACCCCGGTATGAACCAGAAATGGGAGAAGGACCTCAGGTAGGGCATGCGTTTCTTTCTAGCTAGGGTGGTGTCAGTGACCTACCAGCCCTGACATTTATATACTTTTCACCTGTGTGGTTGTTGCTGTTGCGAGGCGCCTCGGTTAGATCGGACGATCCGGGTCCGATGGAGCCATTCGTTGGCTCATTTACACCCCAAAGGGTGGGGAAACACGGTGTTCAGGAATTTTAATCCACATCGGTGGACCGGCCCTGACGATCCAAAGGCTTGACTGAGTACTTGCCTGAGGGGCGGGCTAGAGCGTCTCGAATTCAGTAAGGACTATCTTTTGCCTTGGTTCAGGACGGAAATCCAATTTCCAAATACGACATCGTGCGGTTTTGATTGTATACCTGTATATGGCGACATAGTGGTATGGGGCATTAATGTCGTCTATGATTGATAGTTATGATTTGAAATTGTTTTCAAAACATATAAACACTAGCAGTAATATCAAATGCCTTTGTTTTATTCCTATCAAGCATATTTTGGCCGTTATAAGGTAAAAACTCTATCCTCCGGTTTGCGTTGCATTGTGTGATGGGAACTGAGTCTTATAATGGCTTCATTTTTATAAAAAGCATTGCGATGGTTAAAAGAATGATTTGTTTTAAAGCACTGGCAATCCAATGGAGTAAACCCGTTCCACGAAAGTGGCGTGGTCCTGTGATTAGCCATATTATAAATGTGTTGAGTAGATTTCTCATGCCAGTCCCATGACTGACTCGTAGTTTGTTTCACTTTCAAACTCAGGTGCCCCTTTTTCTACACGGGCAGCCTTGTATTCAGGTTTAGCAGGCTTTATCTGGATAGCTGGAGCTGAAGATGGATTCTATCATTTATCTCTTTTTATGCTGTTCAGCTCCTATTGTACATATTTTGTTTGTTTCCGCTGTAGACATATATGTATAGTTGAACTGTATTTGTACTAAGTAAGATCCTGTATACTGTGTAACTCTGATGATTACTTTCATCCAGTATATTCTATTGTTCATTATCTGGTGTATTTGTTTAATTCTATTCTTCTATTATCTGTTTCTGTGTTATATTCCATTGATTACCCTTGCCGCCGTCAGTACGGGGTTTGGGGTCGTCTCACTATGGGACGTGTGCAAAGGGATTGTTGATGTCTGTAACTTTGAATCACTATTTGTAGGGGGTACGTGAACAGATTCAGGGCCACAGTGGCCTAGGTACAAATAAAGAGCTATAGGCCAATGAAGTGGGGTCATTTGTAAAGATTTGGTCATGACTCCATGGGGTAAGCTTGGTAGTAGCAGTAGTTGTACAAGTCGAACTCCATCACCACTTCGATGGGTCTAGTGATTGACAGTGTTGGACATCGTATGCTTTACCCACTGAGTGAGAGATGTGAGGATGGTTGCTATGTTTGAGTTGTTTTCAATCATTATGACATGCACACACCCCGTTATCTTTACACCAACTTTTCAGTGGCACCTTAGAGTATTGTACGGTATGTAGTGCTAACTCTTTGGTTGTAGGTCCAGGTTCATGTATGGTTTAGTATACCTGTTATTGTTCTGTTTAGCGGCTTATCACTCATACCAGACTTTTTGTCTGACCCAGAGTTTTATGTCTCTTCTTATTACTCTGGGTGCTCTCACGAGCAGACTAGAGACAGGTTAGCTGGTGATGCACGAGTAGTTGTACCGGAGACGAGCAGGAGGCTTCCACTTATGATATATATATATATATATATATATATTCTCCCTGGGTCACTACCGGTCACTACTTTCGGCATTAGTGGCGTATCTTTCTTTCTTTTGTTTAGAGACAGTAATTTGGAAAGTTGTAATAAGCTGTATTTGGATTTCCCTACTCTGATGATGATGTTGATGTTGGTTTCAGTTATCAGCTTATGCACTGTCTCGCCTGTTTTATGTCAAGTACATTATTATTATATTTTGTTCCTTGCGCTGTGAGACAATCTACAGGTTTTCGATTAGTTCACTCTCTTCTTTCCTTTCTTTGGCGAATGTTCCGTACTAGTCGGGCATGTGTACAGCGCACTTTCGGAGGAAAATGCCGACTGGTGTGGGGCGGGCCCTCACACTTGGTATCAGAGCTCTAGGTTGCGTAGCTAACCTAGGGAAAGACATCAGGGAGGGATAGTACGTATATGAGAGCGCGTATTTGTGATTATTTTGGTTTTCAAAAGCTATATATATATATATTATTAGTATAGTTAAGGATGAAGTCGCACTGCACTGACACCACAAAGAGGATGGTTAATCGTTTTCTCTTTACAGATTGAACGATGAGCAGATACGCAATAGGTGCTGGTAGAGGAGCCAATAATGGGAATGCTTCTGACATGAGGACGATGTTTACTGACCTCATAAGAGAGATGCTTAGATATGTTCAGGGGCAACTCTTAATGTTGGTGATGGTGGTGGTCCAATAGTGCAGGCGCCTAGGGCCGATTTCGCCAAGCTAAACAAGGACTATACTAGTCTTGGTGGGAAGCCGTTCCATGGAACGGAGTCGGCTACGGATGTTCAGGATTGGTTAGATAGCTGCGAGCGTATCTTTGAAGATTTGGGTATCGAGGGTGCGATGAAAAGAAGGCGAGCATCCCGTCAGCTACAAGGACGGGCAATGAATTGGTGGAATGCTATAAAGGCAACTACTCCCGAGGATCAGATTACTTGGGATCAGTTTAAGGTTCGCTTTAGCGATAAGTTCATTCCAGCTGCTCAGAAGTCAGTGCTATTTAAGAAATTCTTGGAACTCAAGCAGAATGGCAGAGCTGTCTCAGAGTATACTGCCAGGAATTCGACACTTTGTCGAAATATGGGTTATCCCTAATAGATACTGCCGAGAAAAAGAACGAGAAGTTCATAACTGGCTTGGATCAGTACTTGGGGGAAAGGCTTATTAACCACATCGATGAGACGTTTGAATCAATTTTGGGAAAAGCATTGAGGTCAGAGAGTCTTTACCCTAAATCGAAGACTGAGTTTGCTTCTGCAGAGGAGCCAAAGCCGCAAGCAAGCGGTGGAGGCAAGAATGGTTCTCAGAATAAGAGGAAGCAGAACCAGAATAAGGATGACCAAAAGAAGAAGAAAGATGTTGAGTGCTTCAGCTGTGGAAAGAAGGGCCATTATGCCAGTAACTGTCGAGCCAAGCCAGCGGATAGAAAGTGCTTCAACTGCGGCCAAGTGGGACATCACAAGGACAAGTGTCTGCAACCCCCTAAAGAAAAGCAGATGGTGAAAGCATATGCCCTTAATGCTATTCCTTCTTCGTCGAATGCCCCAACTGCGGCGGAGAACGGAAAGAATGTCGTTATTCAAGGTATGCTTTCTGTTTATGATGTTCCTATTCGAGTATTGTTTGATACCGAACTTCCGGTTCTTTCATATCTAGTGACCTGGTAGATAGGTTGGGATTGGAGCCTGAGATTTCGATAGACCTCTAGTAGTGATGAACCCGATTGGTGGTTTGACTAACCTTGGCATGATTTGTTGTAATGTGGTCTTATCGAGTCATGGATGCATGTTTGTTTGTGATTGCTTTGTTTTGGACTTTACTAGGTTTGGCATTATTTTGGGAGTCGATTGGCTCCAAAGATACGAGGTGGTGGTAGACTGTGAGGGCTTTTTGGTGATAGCTAGAGCAGATGATGGGCAGAGTGTAGTGTTTGGTGGTCTACCTAGTGATGGGGTAATGGCTAGTTTTCTAAATTCCCTCGACATCCCGCATAGTGAGTTGTCAGGTTTGCCCGTGGTTGGCCAGTATCCGGACGTCTTCGAGGAAGTGACCGGGCTTCCACCATACCGAGAGATTGAGTTCCGTATTGATTTAGTGAAAGATGCCAGACCTATAGTGATGCCACTTCATCGTATGGCACCAAGGGAGCAGAGAGAGCTCGGGGTGCAAGTCAGCGATCTTTTGAAGAAGGGATTTATTAAAAGGAGTGTTTCTGAATGGGGAGCACCAGTGTGTTTGCTACCAAGGCTGATGGTTCCCTTCGATTGTGTGTAGACTACCACGAGTTGAATAAGGTGACGAGGAAGAACAAGTATCCTCTACCGCTGATAGATGATTTGGTTGATCAGTTGAGTGGTGCGAGAGTATTCTCTCAGTTTGATCTCGCGATAGGTTTTCATCAGCTTGGGGTGGAAGATGAGAGTATAGCTAAAACGACATTTCGGAAGCTGTCTGGATTTTATGAATTGTCGGTCATGCCATTTGGATTAACCAATGCACCAACATATTTTATGGATCATATGAATAGATTATTCAGAGATCATTTGAATAAGTTTGTTCTTGTGTTCGTGGACGATATACTTGTTTATTCGAGGACAGAGGAAGAACACAAGGAAAATTTTAGAATAGTGATGGAGGTGTTGAGAAAACACCAATTGAAAGCAAAGTTTTCTAAGTGCCACTTCTGGAGGAGGGAAGTGAGATTCTTGGGCCATGTTGTTTAATAGAATGGTATTGCTGTGGATCCTGCGAAGGTGGCTATGATACAAGATTGGTCTACGCCCAAGAATATGACAGACATTAGAAGTTTCTTAGGATTAGCTAGATATTATCGTAAGTTTATCCAAGACTTTTCTAAGATAGAAGCACCGTTGACTCAGTTGACCTAGAAGAATCAAGCTTTCGTTTGGGACGAAAAGTGCGAGAATGCATTCAAGAGTCTAAAGGACAAGTTAACATGCGCACCATGTTAGTCATTCCTAAGGGAAATGAAGAGATGATGGTATACACAGATGCATGTGGTACCAGACTGGGTGCTGTATTGACGCAAGGAGGTAGGGTTTTAGCTTATGCAAGTAGGCAACTGAAACCGCATGAGAAAAGATACCCTACCCATGATTTGGAATTAGCAGCGATCGTGTTCGCATTGAAGATGTGGAGACATTATCTCTTGGGATAAAGATTCGAGTTGTTTACCGATCATAAATCGTTAAAGTATCTCTTCTCTCAGAAGGATCTAAATCTCCGACAGCAAAGATGGTTAGAATTCTTAGCTTTCTATGATTTCGACATCGCATATACACCAAGAAAGGGCACTGCGGTGGCTGATGCATTGAGTAGAAGACATGCCAATTTAGGGGCTATGTTTCTTGAGGTACATCACTGGGTATGATTTCAGACCAAAGTGCGAATTGGATCCAGAAATGTTAGCAAGTTTGAAGATCAGACCCACTTTGATTGAGCGGATTGGTTCCAGTCAGAGGAACGATCCTAACTTATTGGAGGTCATCTCCAAGTTAGAGATGGTTATCGACGAGGAGATGAACAAGTATGGGCTTGATCGAGATGGATGGCTTAGAAAGAATGGAAGACTAGTTGTACCCAATGTCAATGGATTGAGAGATGAAGTGCTTAGAGAATGTCATCACTCAAAACTGAATATACATCCCAGTAGTAACAAGATGTATCGAGACATGAAGCAGACCTACTACGGGGAAGGGATGAAGAGAGACGTTGGGAAGTTTATATCCAAATGCATGAACTGCCAGCTAGTTAAAGCCGAGCAAAAGAAGCCTAGCGGCTTGTTGCAACCATTAAATATTCCAGAATGAAAATGGGAACAAGTCTCATTGGATTTTATTGATGGGTTACCAAGAACTAGGTGGGGCCATGATAGCATTTGGGTGATTGTGGACCGACTGACTAAGAGTGCAAGGTTTATACCCGTCAAGTCAAACAGGACAGCAGCTAAGTTAGCTGAACTATATGTAAAGTGGGTAGTGAGATTTCATGGAATGCCCAAAGGCATTGTGAGTGACTGAGATCCGTTTTTCACTAGTGGATTTTGGAATAGCTTAAAAGAGGCGTTAGGATCAGAACTACATCTCAGTACCGCGTATCATCCTCAAACCGATGGTCAAAAAGAGAGGGTGAATCATATATTAGAAGACCTTTTGAGAGCCTGTGTATTGGATTTTGTTGGATAATGGGATTACCATTTGCATCTAGTAGAATTTGCATATAATAATAGTTATCAATCCAGTATTAGTATGGCTCCATTTGAAGCTTTGTACGGAAGACCGTGTAACTCACCGTCCTGTTGGTTAGAGACCGGTGAGAAATATGCGCTTGGACCAGAAGTAATAAGAGAAACATCAAACAAGATCAAGGTTTTCCAACAGCGAATGAGGGCTGCCCAAGATAGGCAGAAAAGTTATGCTAATAAGAGGAGAAGAGAATTAAAGTTCTCCATTGGCGACTTGGTGGTTGTCAAGATTTCTCCGTTGAAGAGCGTGATACGATTTGGCAGGAGAGGCAAGTTAGCACCAAGATTTGTTGGTTCATTCCCAGTTCTTGAGCAAATTGGGAATTTGGCGTATAAAGTTGAATTACCAGAGAAGATGGCAGGGGTTCACAACGTATTTCATGTTTCCCAGTTAAGAAAGTTCGTGCACGACCCAGATGTGACTATTTCACCTGATCAATTGGATGATATCGAAGTTGAACCCGAGGTAGTTGAGAATTGCAAGCTTATGCGTATTGTTGGGAACGATATGAAGCAACTTCGAAGGAAGGCGGTGAAATAAGTCAAAGTTCAGTGGGGCGAGGATGAGAATGACTGTACTTAGGAGACAGAGGAGAGGATTAGGAAGACGTATCCAGAACTCTTCGCGTGGTAAGATTTCAGTTTTGATTTAGTCTTTCCGCATGCTAGGATAGGTTTGTTTTATTTGTTTTGCGTGATTGATTGTTGTATATGGCTGGTAGGCATGCGGGATCTTTTGCATGTTTTGGGTTAAGGAAATTCGGGGACGAAATTTCTTAAGGGGGGAAGAGTGTAATGACTCGCATTCTACGCATCGCAGGATCGTAGAATCTTTATTTCTTTCACATACGGAGTCATATGGTTATGTAACTTTGGGAGATGACTATTGGGGTCATTTCCCATGTTCATGATTTTTGTCGATTTTTAAATGACTATTTTTCCCCTAGCTGGTCTTGTTTTGGCCATAACTTTTGATTGGAAAGGACTTTTGACCTGAAATCACTTCCATTGGATCCGGATAATGGTTTACAATTTCGTAGAGTGGTCACATTAGCCAAAAGGATTCACCGTTTGGGAGATATTGCTGAAACAAGTTTCAGAAGGTGAAAAACTGCTTAACCGGGCCAAATGAGGTGATTAGTAAATGGGCCCATAACCCATTTCGGGGTTAGGGTTATGGGGAGGCTGAAATGAGTTAGATTTTCATTTCATTTCAGTTTTCTAGCCGCATTTACCTCATAAGAACCCTAATAATGGCCTCCAACTTCTAAAATATTTCCAAATCACTTTCTAATTAAGGATTAAGCTTAGCAACATCAAATTAAGGAGGAATAGCACAAAAGCAAGGTTAAAGCAGTTGTCTTGCATTGGGAACAGCACCAAATAGAGATTCCTTTCAGATTTGGTATTTTATTTGTGGCCAAAGTGAGTGATTTGCATTGTTCCTCACTAATTATGGTTAAGTAAGAGTAATTAGTGTTAACTAGCGAATTTAAACATGATTAAATTCTGGAAAAATATATATATTTTTTGAAATATTGTTTTAGGCCTCTGCTAGGAAATTTAGTTAATTTGGTTAAGTTTTGTTAATCCTATGATTAGTTTTTCTTAAACATGCTTAAGGGAAAATATGGGTTTTTGGCTACGTTTGATCCATTTTACATGCTATGGTTGTTGTTTGGTGTTTAAGATTGGTTGTACATGTTGCTATGACTTTATGGTCTGATTTGTGATTGTCTAGAAGTGTTAGATTGGTCGAAAATGCCGTCGAATGGCGTAAACCGCTTGCTGGACAAAGTGTCGGAAACTGTGCAGAACCGGATCGGATGGAGGGAGCCCGACCCGACCCGATGGAGGGAGTATGACCTGACCTGGTATGGTTGCACGATTCGATCTGAAGTGCCTCGACCAACTGGTGATCCAGGAACCTATCTCCGACCCGATCGTGGAGAGCTACCCGAACCGATCCGCTCTCACTTGAAGACCACGACCCGACCCAGATGCTCATCCCTGAACTAATGGTGCAGCTATGAAGTCTGGAGCACGACCCGAACCACCCTAGGGGGCGCGATTCGAGCCGCTTAGTGGACTCTGAACCAATGGCGTTGCATCCCGAGTAGGACCCGACGATGAGTCGCGATTTGGAGGAGCACGACCCAACCCGTATGGGGTATTCTGATCCGAACCGAGGAGTTGATGACCACGACCTGAAGCAAAGTGAAGTGAAGAAATGAAGATCGATCCGGAGAAGAAGGTGACGACCAAAACACGAGATGCAAAATTAGTCCAAATAGGAAGTTTGTACTTAGGATCCAGTTGGGAACCAACGAGTTGACTTCATGAGTTGGGCTTTGCTGCAGGACGTGTGCAAAGGGGTTGTCAATGTTTGTAACTTTGGATCACTATGCGTAGGGGGTACGTGAACGGATTCAGGGCCACAGTGGCCTAGGTATGACTAAAGAGCTATAGACCAATGAAGTGGTGTCATTTTTCAAGATTTGGTCATGACTCCATGGGGCAAGCTTGGTAGTAGCAGTAGTTGTACAAGTCGAACTCCGTCACTACTTCGATGGGTCTAGTGATTGACAGTGGTGGACATCGTATGCTTTACGCACTGAGTGAGAGATGTGAGGATGGTTGCTATGTTTGAGTTGTTTGCTATCATTATGGCATGCACACCCCCACCCCCCGTTATCTTTACACCAACTGTTCAGTGGCACCTTAGAGTATTGTACGGTATGTAGTGCTAACTCTTTGGTTGCAGGTCCAGGTTCAGGTATGGTTTAATATACCTATTATTGTTCTGTTTAGTTGCTTATCGCTCATACCAGACTTGTTGTCTGACCAGAGTATTATGTCTCTTCTTATTACTCTTTGTGCTCTCACGAGCAGACTAGAGTCAGGTTAGCTGGTGATGCACGAGTAGTTGAACGGAAGACGAGCAGGAGGCTTCCACGTATGATATATATATATAGATATTCTCCCTGGGTCACTGCCGGTCACTACTTTGGGCATTAATGGTGTACCTTTCTTTCTTTTGTTTAGAGACAGTAATTTGGAAAGTTGTAATAAGCTGTATTTGGATTTCCGCTACACTGATGATGATGTTATGTTGGTTTCAGTTATCAGCTTATGCACTGTCTTGCCTGTTTTATGTCAAGTACATTATTATTATATTTTGCTCCATGCGTTGTGAGACATTCTGCAGGTTTTCGATTAGTTCACTCTCTTCATTCCTTTCTTTGGCGACCATTCCGTACTAGTCGGGCATGTGTACAGTGCACTTTCGGAGGAAAATGCCGGCTGGTGTGGGGCGGGCCCTCACATTCGAGTTCTTAGATCAGTCAACCTTGAATATTTTTAGTGATTTCTTACAGGTTTTCATATCATAATGGTTTTAACACTATGAAAATAAGTGATATTTAGCCATGAAAATTCTCTTTCGTTACTACATGTTTTTTCAATCGCTTGAGAGATTTAACATGCATGTTTAAATGTTGCTGCTAATTTTTCTGTTTTTTGCACTGACATCTTTCATATTGCTTATGCATTGTAGCAAAAGTCAGTAGAGTTTACCATTGTATGTATTGTCTTCTATTTTTGCAAAAATGCATGCAAGTTTTATTTAACAGCTAACTTTCGGATTTTGTTGTACTTGGATTCAAGCTGGGCTACTCCATGGAAAATCCTAATTAATTAGTCATATGGGATGCATAATTTGGTGACTTTTCAAATGATGCACAGGTAATATTGGATCAGTTCTTCAGCAGTGGAGAGTCAAAATGGCTTCACCCAATTGGTCTTGTTATATTGCTTCCTCATGGTTATGATGGTCAAGTACCTGAGCATTCTAGTGCTTAATTAGAACGTTTTCTTCAGGTAACTAAAAGTAACTATCCTTTTAAGTTGATTTTAATATTTAATATTTTTTGCTGTTCTTAGTCATATTTTTCTTCTATGTGATGAAGTTCATGAATACTTATCATTATCCGTTATGTTTGCATTGCTGGCATGTTCATGTATGATTTGTTTGTTGTTGAATGATAATCCGCTTTTTGATCAAATTCCATTGAGTTCATCCTACGAAACATTTTCCTATTTCATGCAATTGTTGTGTTTGTTTTAGTTGAAAATGTCAGTAAGCTTTCCAAGTCTATTATGTTAGTATCGTTACTAGTAGCTTGTATATCAACATTAATGTTTTGCTATTTGAACTGGACCCGACATATTAACATGCTAGTTACCCTAGGTTTTTGACATTTGTTTAAAACTTGCTTCCACTTGCCTTTATTTATCATGCCTCTAAATAGTAGCCTTTTTGGGACAAATTATAACTATAAAATGGATGCGGGTCCTTGCAACCATTGTAGCCATTTAAATATTTGTAATTTGCTGAAATAAAGATCAAAGAAGCTTCTTTTAACAGTTCCTATCCCTTGTGTTATGCACTTAGTGTTTCTTTATTAAGTGAAGCTCAACCAAGTTTCCTGTTTATTTTAAACAAATTATTTGGTGAGTTTTCTCCTCTGTATAGCAGTAATACTACCACGTATGCATGATTAGAAAGTGCAACTAATTTCTTTTATAATAGTTATTTTTGGATCTTCATAGGCTATACAAGTGGTTAACCAATAATGACAATTTTAGATAACCTAGTTGGCAAATAGTGTATTAAAGACTTGATTTGTCTCTCATGAGAAGGCTAGTTCATACTTTTTATTTTCATGTACAATTAAATCTTTGTACTGATACTTTATTTGCTCGGATCTTGAGAGAGCATACAATTGATTTATTGACAATGACAACACATGAACACACATTTATTCGCTTAGCAAATAGTATATTGTTGACTAACTAGGTTGTTAGTGGAAAACTAATTCTAAATATATACATTTTAAAGGGGAAAACCCCATTGTAATACATCAACAACTTGGCATGGTGTATAAAACTAGAAAAAAACCATGTTATTTTTCCCTTACTGAGCTATATATCCAAAAATTCGACAGACAACTCAACACATGTATGTATGTATTTATATATGTACACATGCATAAATATGTGTACACATACATATAAAGAAAACAAAGCCAAGAGGCAAACTTCAAAGAAAATAAAGCCTACTGTCTATCAAATGGATGCATCGTGAATATTCACAGTAGGAGTTTACAATTTGGTGTTCTATATTGCTTTTAATAAACTTGGTTGAATGTATTGTAATCCCATACCCTGAACAACAAGGTAATGACCCTTGTTGTACGTAAGCCTTATATAAAATAGCCACTTTTTGAAAAAGATAAATTTTAAAAATAGGCTTTGCCATCAGCCTAGCAAGGAACTGTTGCTTTGTTGGCTACTATTGTAACGGCCGGGATTTTCGACCCAGAAAATCAACATAAATACAATATCAATTTCCTCGAGCATCGAAAATACCTGGACATTAATAGAAGAATTTAGAGGGTGAGAAAGAAAAGATAGAACTAATAGAATAGAAAAAGAAGAAGATCACAACTGAACAGAATCAGAGTAACACGAAACTCGCAGCGGAACAAAATAAGATGTATTATATAACATAACTTTGAATACAAAACTGTATTGTATATACATACCATTATCAGAGTACAATACATCATATCACAGCGGAAATAACTCTACATAACTAATGGTGAAGCTTCCTGCTTTTGAGCTCCTCCAAGTGAATCTGCAAAGCCTGAAACACTTGACTGCCCGTACAAATTTGGGCACCCAAGAGTTTAGGGAAAACAAACAAAATAAACTCTGGGTCAGTCATGGGACTGGTGTGAGTAAATTCCAACCATACTGTTTAACTTTGAAAATCCCTTTCCAAACAAGAAGGTAATAGTAAGACCAACCCACACATAAACATGGACGGTTTTTACCTTACTATAATCCAACATATTTTTATATCAAACTTCAGTGATATTATAATAATGTCTACTCAATTAAATCATCAAGTAGCAGAACGCTTGCATCTCACGCTCCACATATATATAGTATAAAATCATAAACCGCAGGGCGCTTATCGGAGAATGGATTCCAACAGACAAGGTATGGGAGCACCTTTTGATTAGTGTACTCTAGAGGGGATACACTCAAGGTTCAACAAGAACGTCTTGCAACCCGGCCACACATGACCGCTCACTCATTTTGCTTGAGTGTCGCGAATATATTGCCACCACGGTTGCAGGCCATCCAACCGTCAATCCGAAGATACAGAATCGAAAAGAAGTTTAAATATGAATTTTCTCTAGATCGGTGACAATACACCCTGCTTGGGGATGACCCAACTAGCCATGCTGCCTAGCCCAACTTTTGTTACTTCAGGTTGTGAGGCTAGAGGCTACGTCTATCTTCAGAACATCTGATCACTATTCACTTTGAATGTCACATCGTCAAATCCGTAATCACATATTGATTACACAAATGCACACTGGGTGTAGAATAAAGAGAAGTTACCTTCTCCCCACCAACTTGGTATATTCGTAAAAATCAACGGCGTGACCGTTGGAAATACTCCGTCAGACACTCGTCCATACAAGTTGCCCTGGGACTGGACAAACAAAAATAGCATTCTAAACTGGACGACCCTTGCATTTAACTCCGTCTTCAATTATCTTCAGCATATCTAATTCGCAACGATTATGCCTATACGGAGTGGTTTTCGGGTAATAACCCAACCGGTCTCTCCGTATTGACAACGATGGTCAAAACACTTCGATAGTCGGTTATTTAACTATCGGAGTTAAAACAAACATCCATTCACAAACACTGGCCCTTTTATTTAATACTAACTTTCTAGTTTCCCATATTTCTATAAACTCTTCCTTACTTCCCTTCATTTCTACTCTATTAGTTCCTCGTTATAAATCGGTAAGTGAATAAATTTCTAAGTATCAACCCCGAAGGCCGAAACCAACATCAGATTGACGCCTCGAAAGTTACTCGACTCAACCAACGTACAACGGGTTCTAATTTCTTTAAAACTATATCACCTTCCTTATCATGCTCAGTATATCTTTTTAAAACATTATAACTTATCGACTTACTTTGAAACCGTTATATTTTAACTAATGTTGCTATCTTTTCCTTTATAACTAATGTAATACGCTGCTATATTCTCTTTTATAACTACTGCAATACGCTGTTGTATTCTCTTTTATAGCTACTGCAATATGCTGCTATATTCTCTTTTATAACTACTGCAATACGCCGCCATATTCACTTTTCATTTGATAAACTCTGTTTTCTAAGTCAGGTTCTTATTAAATCAATATCAGGTTTATAACTAAATACTGATTACATATCCTATTATAATTTGTTGGTTTAAAACTAAATATTAACTAGCCTATCAGATTATAATTCCTAATAATGTTATTTAGGTTCAGGTTGTATATATAAATACTATACAACAAACAGTACATACAAATATTGAGGAATCCGGTCGGATTCTTCCAACCGGTTTCCGCATCCACAGATGTCAGTCAACACAATTTACACTAACTCTATACAAGGGGATATTCAAATCGGTGGAATCAGTGTCCAATCGATGATGTATACATATGTAACGGTATATAATATTCAACCAAATTAACTGTAATCTACCTAATCGACCATCACACAGCATTCAAACAACATTAAAATATCATTATAAAAATAGATTAGAGTGAGTGATTTTACTCACCTTTGCGCGTTAACCGTTAAATAACGATTTGCGTCGGTACCCCGGATCAGACGTTAAAATTTCCAACAAGCTCCAGACTGCTCTGGATCAATTTCAGTACGTGGTCTGCATCCATTCTATTTCAATGCGACTGACGGTTCATCATTCGTATTCTTTTGAACCGACCCACCCAGTTATTCTCTGCTGACCCGGTATGGACTCTGCTATTCTTCATGAATCACGGAGTTCGAACCATTTCAGCTCTTCACATATTAACAGTGCGCACCACCCTCTTTACCATTTGCTATTAACTTGCGCCCACCTATCTTCAACAAGCACGACCATCCACTCCACCAGTGTTTAGGTTCCATTTAAACATCTCCATTTAGAACTTCAAACAACACCATTGTCCATCCTTTACCATTAACGCCATCCCAAAACGAGTGCAAACTCCTAACTTCCTCACGTATACACACATGACATGCTTCCCATTCCTTACGTTTCTTTCCTCCCATGCTTGCTGTAACGTGGAGATTAAAACCACCAACTCACCATTTTACTTCACGTACCCAGTACATCCCAAAGAAACCACCCTTTCTACTAAAACAAATACCTCTCCTTTTATTTCTTTTTTTGTTATGCCATTACGGTTTGAGCGAGCCAAGTAATTCAGGGAAACAGCTGTGGTTATATAGGATGATGAAGCTTCATGCTTAAGCAAAAGAGTATATAGTGTAGGCACTGCTTAGTAAACGTAGGTGTATGGTTTGCACGTTCCTTGATGGTTAAGTATTTAGAGTAGGAGGTGACAGCAGTACCTTGTATGAAGATAGGGTAGGACTATGATGGTTTATAATACAGTTTCGAATAAGCAATGTACATTATTCAGGTCTGTATTTCTTTCTTCACTGGGTTTGCGGAAAATAAGCAGAAGGTACTGCATTATTTATAAAAGAGGACAAGCCCGAAGTCAGGTCTTCATAGGTAGATTATTACCTATACATTATTTAGGGGATGGGCTGTCTAAATGCTAAGGTATGGTTTGCGTTAATTATCAAAAGAAGAGACAGAAGAAGCTTATCCTGGAAGGAATGCCGAATATATATTATATTGTAAAGAAACTCTACTTTTACATGATCTGTATCGTTTTATGTTTGGCAAATTTCATTTACACGGGCATTTCTGCGTGGAGCCGAGTTTGCTCTCATATAAACATGGTTGTTGAGTTTATATATATTTGTTTTGTTTACTTACACAGTACCAATTACACATAGTTTCGTTCGTTATGGACTGCTATGGACAGAAATAGAATTATGGTCGTGTCCAGTGAGGTGCCACGATCCCAAAAATATAATAATACCGGTACTTTAACTTATATTGTGAAACTTCGAAATATCGATACAGGGTGCGAAATACTCCAAATAAAAAGTTGCATATTTAATTAATTAAAAATTATAATAAAATTCTAAAAATTAAATTATCGCTACTTCTCAAAAGAACCTCGTCCCGATTTGCAACAGATATCAAGTTATATTCAAATAACCGTTACGGTCGATATACGATTTCATAGCGATTTTCTGAATTCAATATTTAAACTGATTTAAATATTCAAATTCAAACCGACAAAAATGCGGGACGTTACAGTCCTTCCCCCTTAAAATAATTTCGTCCTCGAAATTGCTAAGATAGGGAAAATGCTACAATCTCTGTTATAAACAGGTTAAAAATCTTTTTGGTTTACTTCATAATTTTATTTTCAACTGAACTGATTAATTCCAATTTAAAAAATTAATTCCTCCTTATTTCAAATATTTCCAAAATTCTGAAAATTTCCTAACAGCTCAAATTTTCAGAAAATTTTGCCAGCATCTCCTCTGCACGGCTTATTCGGTACATCAACAACTTGCCACTCTGGGCCTTTTCCAATTCAAAAGAAATTCAAACAGCCAACGGCTTGCCCAAACTGACTCATAAAAATCTCATACTCGTATATAAACGTGTACCTTCTCTGTTGGGCATTCAACTCTATCTCTGCCATCTGCTATTTAAACTAGCATATATCCAAACATTTCCAACTGACCTTCAATCAATTTATCTTCAAATCCAATTCACTTATATCCAAGCCGACACCATTTCAAACTCCCGTTTCATTCTTGGTTTCAAACTTTTATCTATCTGAGTCCAATTCTTCAACCAAGTTAAGTTCTATTCAAACTCTTATTTCATAAATTCAATTCCTTTATCAAATTAATTTCTACTCCAACATGATTTTTACTTAACTGTCTTCAATTTAATTAAAAAATTATTTAACTTAGTTTTAAGTTCCACTTTTACCATTTTAACTTCATAAGTTAAATCCTTTATTTCAGAGTTCAAATTCCTGGGATTTTTCAAATCAGTTTGAAATCATATATTTGCATATAATAATGGTAATTCAAAACATTTGAATTTCTAGCAACTTGTTTCCTCATAATAATTTAAACAAAATCTTTGGTAATAATCCGTCACTCTACAGCTCGAAAATGACACTGATGATGTGGCCAGCATCATCAGAATTATTTTCCAGCGATCGAAGTGAGTTCAATACTATATTACTTTTCAAAATTCATTTTGAAACACTTCCATTTTGAAAATCACTTCAAAATATCTTTCACATCATTTGGAAAACAATTTTTAAATCTCCCAGGATTTAAAATTCCCTTATATCTAATTCAAATTCAATTTCAATTCTTTTCCAAGTTTCTAGAGTTTTATTTCAATTCTAGTTTTTAATTCAAATTCAGCTCATCTGATTTTGCATATCATACTTATATAATATTTTGATTGGTAATTTATATAACCAACTCAATTATAATCATGTTCGATCATAATAATGATCACATATCCAATATATTATATTAATATCAAGATACATACTTCTTTTAATATCAAAATATACTTTGGGTAAAATTATTTTATTTACCCTCTTTTAAAACATACTGTGTCGAATTACTCTGTTCAAGAGTTTAGAAACACCTATCGACGCAGTTTGCATTACTGTTTCGACCAGAATTTATAAACCACTCGACTGACCAGTCAACACAATATAAAATAGTTTTTATATTAATTTACACATACGCGCTCATATATATACACTCAAACTCAATCTAGAGTATTACTAACTCCATCTCTATTGAGTTACGCCACAGAGCCAAGGTAATAACTTAACCTTATGCTCTGATACCAACTGTAACGGCCGGGATTTTCGACCCAGAAAATAAACATAAATACAATATCAATTTCCTCGAGCATCGAAAATACCTGGACATTAATAGAAGAATTTAGAGGGTGAGAAAGAAAAGATAGAACTAATAGAATAGAAGAAGAAGAAGATCACAACTGAACAGAATCAGAGTAACACGAAACTCGCAGCGGAACAAAATAAGATGTATTATATAACATAACTTTGAATACAAAACTGTATTGTATATACATACCATTATCAGAGTACAATACATCATATCACAGCGGAAATAACTCTACATAACTAATGGTGAAGCTTCCTGCTTTTGAGCTCCTCCAAGTGAATCTGCAAAGCCTGAAACACTTGACTGCCCGTACAAATTTGGGCACCCAAGAGTTTAGGGAAAACAAACAAAATAAACTCTGGGTCAGTCATGGGACTGGTGTGAGTAAATTCCAACCATACTGTTTAACTTTGAAAATCCCTTTCCAAACAAGAAGGTAATAGTAAGACCAACCCACACATAAACATGGACGGTTTTTACCTTAATATAATCCAACATATTTTTATATCAAACTACAGTGATATTATAATAATGTCTACTCAATTAAATCATCAAGTAGCAGAACGCTTGCATCTCACGCTCCACATATATATAGTATAAAATCATAAACCGCAGGGCGCTTATCGGAGAATGGATTCCAACAGACAAGGTATGGGAGCACCTTTTGATTAGTGTACTCTAGAGGGGATACACTCAGGGTTCAACAAGAACGTCTTGCAACCCGGCCACACATGACCGCTCACTCATTTAGCTTGAGTGTCGCGAATATATTGCCACCACAGTTGCAGGCCATCCAACCGTCAATCCGAAGATACAGAATCGAAAAGAAGTTTAAATATGAATTTTCTCTAGATCGGTGACAATACACCCTGCTTGGGGATGACCCAACTAGCCATGCTGCCTAGCCCAACTTTTGTTACTTCAGGTTGTGAGGCTAGAGGCTACGTCTATCTTCAGAACATTTGATCACTATTCACTTTGAATGTCACATCGTCAAATCCGTAATCACATATTGATTACACAAATGCACACTGGGTGTAGAATAAAGAGAAGTTACCTTCTCCCCACCAACTTGGTATATTCGTAAAAATCAACGGCGTGACCGTTGGAAATACTCCGTCAGACACTCGTCCATACAAGTTGCCCTGGGACTGGACAAACAAAAATAGCATTCTAAACTGGACGACCCTTGCATTTAACTCCGTCTTCAATTATCTTCAGCATATCTAATTCGCAACGATTATGCCTATACGGAGTGGTTTTCGGGTAATAACCCAACCGGTCTCTCCGTATTGACAACGATGGTCAAAACACTTCGATAGTCGGTTATTTAACTATCGGAGTTAAAACAAACATCCATTCACAAACACTGGCCCTTTTATTTAATACTAACTTTCTAGTTTCCCATATTTCTATAAACTCTTCCTTACTTCCCTTCATTTCTACTCTATTAGTTCCTCGTTATAAATCGGTAAGTGAATAAATTTCTAAGTATCAACCCCGAAGGCCGAAACCAACATCAGATTGACGCCTCGAAAGTTACTCGACTCAACCAACGTACAACGGGTTCTAATTTCTTTAAAACTATATCACCTTCCTTATCATGCTCAGTATATCTTTTTAAAACATTATAACTTATCGACTTACTTTGAAACCGTTATATTTTAACTAATGTTGCTATCTTTTCCTTTATATCTAATGTAATACGCTGCTATATTCTCTTTTATAACTACTGCAATACGCTGTTGTATTCTCTTTTATAGCTACTGGAATATGCTGCTATATTCTCTTTTATAACTACTGCAATACGCCGCCATATTCACTTTTCATTTGATAAACTCTGTTTTCTAAGTCAGGTTCTTATTAAATCAATATCAGGTTTATAACTAAATACTGATTACATATCCTATTATAATTTGTTGGTTTAAAACTAAATATTAACTAGCCTATCAGATTATAATTCCTAATAATGTTATTTAGGTTCAGGTTGTATATATAAATACTATACAACAAACAGTACATACAAATATTGAGGAATCCGGTCGGATTCTTCCAACCGGTTTCCGTATCCACAGATATCAGTCAACACAATTTACACTAACTCTATACTAGGGGATATTCAAATCGGTGGAATCAGTGTCCAATCGATGATGTGTACATATGTAACGGTATATAATATTCAACCAAATTAACTGTAATCTACCTAATAGACCATCACACAGCATTCAAACAACATTAAAATATCATTATAAAAAAAGATCAGAGTGAGTGATTTTACTCACCTTTGCGCGTTAACCGTTAAATAACGATTTGCGTCGGTACCCCGGATCAGACGTTAAAATTTCCAACAAGCTCCAGACTGCTCTGGATCAATTTCAGTACGTGGTCTGCATCCATTCTATTTCAATGCGACTGACGGTTCATCATTCGTATTCTTTTGAACCGACCTACCCAGTTATTCTCTGCTGACCCGGTATGGACTCTGCTATTCTTCATGAATCACGGAGTTCGAACCATTTCAGCTCTTCACATATTAACAGTGCGCACCACCCTCTTTACCATTTGCTATTAACTTGCGCCCACCTATCTTCAACAAGCACGACCATCCACTCCACCAGTGTTTAGGTTCCATTTAAACATCTCCATTTAGAACTTCAAACAACACCATTGTCCATCCTTTACCATTAACGCCATCCCAAAACGAGTGCAAACTCCTAACTTCCTCACGTATACACACAGGACATGCTTCCCATTCCTTACGTTTCTTTCCTCCCATGCTTGCTGTAACGTGGAGATTAAAACCACCAACTCACCATTTTACTTCACGTACCCAGTACATCCCAAAGAAACCACCCTTTCTACTAAAACAAATACCTCTCCTTTTATTTCTTTTTTTGTTATGCCATTACGGTTTGAGCGAGCCAAGTAATTCAGGGAAACAGCTGTGGTTATATAGGATGATGAAGCTTCATGCTTAAGCAAAAGAGTATATAGTGTAGGCACTGCTTAGTAAACGTAGGTGTATGGTTTGCACGTTCCTTGATGGTTAAGTATTTAGAGTAGGAGGTGACAGCAGTACCTTGTATGAAGATAGGGTAGGACTATGATGGTTTATAATACAGTTTCGAATAAGCAATGTACATTATTCAGGTCTGTATTTCTTTCTTCACTGGGTTTGCGGAAAATAAGCAGAAGGTACTGCATTATTTATAAAAGAGGACAAGCCCGAAGTCAGGTCTTCATAGGTAGATTATTACCTATACATTATTTAGGGGATGGGCTGTCTAAATGCTAAGGTATGGTTTGCGTTAATTATCAAAAGAAGAGACGGAAGAAGCTTATCCTGGAAGGAATGCCGAATATATATTATATTGTAAAGAAACTCTACTTTTACATGATCTGTATCGTTTTATGTTTGGCAAATTTCATTTACACGGGCATTTCTGCGTGGAGCCGAGTTTGCTCTCATATAAACATGGTTGTTGAGTTTATATATATTTGTTTTGTTTACTTACACAGTACCAATTACACATAGTTTCGTTCGTTATGGACTGCTATGGACAGAAATAGAATTATGGTCGTGTCCAGTGAGGTGCCACGATCCCAAAAATATAATAATACCGGTACTTTAACTTATATTGTGAAACTTCGAAATATCGATACAGGGTGCGAAATACTCCAAATAAAAAGTTGCATATTTAATTAATTAAAAATTATAATAAAATTCTAAAAATTAAATTATCGCTACTTCTCAAAAGAACCTCGTCCCGATTTGCACCAGATATCAAGTTATATTCAAATAACCGTTACGGTCGATATACGATTTCATAGCGATTTTCTGAATTCAATATTTAAACTGATTTAAATATTCAAATTCAAACCGACAAAAATGCGGGACGTTACAACTATTCATTGCAATATGTTTGTCAAACAAATAACAATATGACTATTGAACTCCTAGAATCAAAATCTATATGTCTTTGTATGCCTGCTTTTCACTTACGAATTCTTTTCTTTGAATTCTTTCGAAGCACTTTCTTCAGCTATTTATATTCTTTGCATGAATGTTGCCTGATGGCATGCGTTTTGCATGCTTACCAGTTTTGTTCTTTTGTTTTTTCTAATAGTATTGAACGCATTTAAGGTATCATTTTTATACAACATAGTGGACAGTATTTTTGATCGGCAAAAAGAGATGGTGTATTTTTGTAGTTACAACGGAAAAACAACTGTTCATTAGTTTCATTCTTTCTGCAACACAGTGGACAATGTATATCAAGTTGGAAAAATAATATGTTATTTTGAAAGTCATCAGTGTTATAGTTGTTAATGTTGTGATACAAACATTATAGTACAACAAGGATTACATTGAGGTGCTCGTACTTATTTAACTTTAGTATTAGTATACGGTATTATTTGGTTTCACTCCTATGGTTTAATGAATTACATGTTCTAATGATTTAATAATTTTTATGTCATGTGCAGCTTGAATAATTCAAAATAATCACACTATACATACCATAGCATGCCTGAAATTAGAAGGAATCTTATTTTTAATAGGTTATTCTACTCATTAATTTAAGAATTCAGTCCACGGATATATGAACGGTTGTGAAGCATGATTATTAAGTGTATTATGAGACATGTTGATGACTTATGTTTATATTTATTGGGTTATCATGAGACATTTGTAGCATTGATCAAGAAAATAAATACATGAACATAATGGATGTTTGATTAATGGTTATATTATGGAATATATTGATGGCTTAAGTTAGTTTACATTTATGTTAATTAGCTAGATTGCACTGTTATGAAGCTACCAATATGGTCTTTTCTTGCAATTAATCCAAGACTATAAAAAAATCTGGCCTTAGATGCTCTTATTCACTTCTTAAGTGCATGTTAAATTATAAAATATGGCTATCGATAATTGGATCTCTTTATGGGTATTAATAAAAAGGTGTTTGCTTTGTGATTTTTAACTTATCTGTTTTTAATGGTTGATTGAAAGGTGGCTAAAAGAAGGAGATGGGTTGCCGTATTATTCTTTGTGGGCAAGCCCGAATCTCTCATTTATGGTTCATACAAAGATGCATTTTATTCATATACGACAGCTTACATGGTTGTTTCTTTCTTGGTGAAACATCTTCAAGTTCAAGATTTTATTCTGGTTTTTCATTATCTTTTCCAAAACTGTAATTTTGTTAATGTCATTGAATGTAGGAAGAAATGGTACATCTTTATGGAAATTGACTTTGATTTGTTGAGCTTAAATTTAACACTTCATCATTTGTGTTAAATAACTTTCTGTTTACCTTAAAAAGCTTGCAATTATCTCCCTTCACTCATATTAGAAATGCAAAAGAGATGACATCGAATTTTAATGGCCATTAGGCAACATCATTACTATTACTTTTTTTCTTATATATTTACAACTAGGAGTGATTTTTTTAATTTTGTCTACCCATCATTCCCTATCATTATTTGTGACTCCCATATCCTTGTCTTAGTGCGTTTAAATCATAATTTTGACTAATTGAGTTCACAAAAAGTATTAAAACACCACTATCTTTAGCTAAGATCAATGTACACTTTTTTGAACTTGCACTTGAGTTAAAGTGGGAAATGAAAACTAATTATAACTAATATAGTAATGGACACTAAATGAAACTAAACCAATCTATGTTGAAATAAAACGAATATAAATGAACATGAGAAAAATAAATAAATGTTCACCTTGAATATGAATGATTGGGTAAAGGAGAATTTCAATGGTCGAATAAATGATGAACGGTAGTTAATAAATATAATAGGCAATAATGAAACAATTTAACGTCAGATAACTCCATATTCGTCCACTTATTAAATATTCTACATTAAAATAGTCTTAGTTGACTTACAAGTAACTCCATCCGTAAAGTATGAACAAAGAGTTGAAAATATATATATTTCATGGGCAATGAAATTTCTATGTCAGTTGCCCAGAAATGTATATCGATAGAGGAATCATAAAGATTGATTTAAACAAGATAATGCATGAATATAAATACCTTATTCATCACATTCATCCATCCATATAATAAGGTTAATATGATCACATAATTCATTATCAGTTCTTAACACTAATCATTCTTCTCTAATGGCGGTTGTAACATTAGAAAATAACGATTCATTTCACATTTTTGCTAACTATCTTCCTAACTCCATTTAAATCCACATTTAGATCAGATCAAATATGAAATCCAATTATATTTGAAATAAAAAACAATTCAATTTTGGTATATAATCCCAAGCAAAATGCTTGGTTATTGAATACCTGAGGTGTATTTGTAATTTAACTAAGTATGATTCATTGTTTTTCATTTCTTATACGTGAATTGACTATATTATTTTATTACTAACTCATTAGATGCTGCATACATTTTCAATTTTGTTTTCATTAGCCTATTGTATATACAATACTATTAGTAATGTTTTTTCTGAAAGGCAAGCAAAATTTTTATAAATCACACTAAAAACGATTACAAAAGTTACAATATAACCAGTTTTCACCAAAACAGACAACTACAAAATGAACTATACAACTCACGCAACATATACAAAATATTACAAAGTTACAACAAAATTACAACCTAGCATAGGATAAAATAAAACTTCACTTCACGTAGCTGCAGCTCGAGCTTGCAATGCTCTCAATATTCCTTTATGTACAACCATGAACTACTCATTTGAGTTCATCTCTCGATTACCAAAGATCATGTTGTTCCTCTCCAACCACACAACATAAATAAACTTCTTCAACAACACATTAGTTCTATTGTTTTTCCATTTAGTTCCCTTATAAATATTATACCATTCTGGTAAGCTTGTTATTGATGGTCTATGAATACTGCCAAATGCCAATAATCTAGCTTAAACAATATGAACATAGGTACGTTCGAAAAATAAATGTACACTAGATTTAGTTTTAGCTTTGCACAATACACATGAGTCATCTTGTATTATGCCAATCGAATGAAGCTTGTCCTTTATATTAAGTGCATTTGACATTACTTTCCAGAGGAGAAATTTTCCTTTGCTGAACCCCCAACATTCCAAATTCGAGCATGCCAAGGAAAGATCTATGTTTCCGAATGAAGAAGGTTGTATGCATGTTTGATTGTATGAGTTTTATCTCTCCAATTTAGAGCATTATCTCCATTAAAGCCATGATTCTTAGATATATCACTACATAAGCCTCTTATAAGAGAAGAAGTAATATGGGGTAGAAACATCTTGCCATCATAAAGATAATCTTACACAATACCAATTTCTGGAATTCCAGAACTAATTCTCAAATTATAATCTACCACATCACTTAGTATAAGACCATCTTTCACCCATGGACTATGCCAAAAAGAAAGATTTGAAATATGTTTATAGTTGCATTGTATAAATGGTTTAAATATACCTGTAAGCTTCAGAATAATTCTCTCATTCCAACATGCATTTTGAGAAACTGGCATTATCCTGAAATTCCTCCTTTCTAACAGATCCTGATGAACCCACTTCGCTCATAAACCTTTGTCAACTATAAAATGCTTTTCAAAATATACGGATATAGCTGCTTATTCCATACAATAAAATTCATAATTGCAAGACCACCAAATTTCTTCTCATCACATAGCTTATGAAATGAAAAGGGAATCAACTTCTTTGGAAATGGATATCCATGCCATAGGGACTTATTAAGCATAGGATTAATCCTGTGTTTAAGTCTGATAAGTAAAATGTAATGCCTAGTCCAACATGTTGTCATAACTATTGCAATCGATTGCACTATGGTTAATCTTCTAGCTTATAATAACTTGCAATTAGGCCATTGTTGTAATTTACTAATGATCTTCTCAAAAAGAAGCTGACACTTCTCCTTAGTGATTCTTGAACTAATTAAAGGCAATCCTAAATAGTATGCATTAATAGGCAAATCCATAAGATTTGAACTACTAATAATCTCCTTTTTATCCTTAATTGATAGACCAGATATTAATATATGAGATTTACTGACGCTAATTTAGAGACCCATGATGGAGTAGAAATAATTGAGGGTAGACATAACACAATGTATGTTGTGAAGAGTTATAGAACTATTTAAGTCATCAACAAAGAAAAGATGAGTGATCAAAGGATTCGTACATTTAGGGTGCAGATCCAAATTACCTTTCTCAACCTGATTAATGAGTAAACCATTTAAAAGCTCCATCACTATTATAAAGAGATATGTTGAAATAGGGTCCCCCTGTCTTACACCATTAGTTCCTTTGAAGTGTCCATGTAATCCACTATTTCTCGGGATAGAGTATGTAGGTGATGATGTACATTTATATATCCTGGTTAGAAATGGTTCAGGAAAATTCATCCTAGACATCACTATTACTATAGAATCCTAAGAAAATGAATCGAAAGCCTTCTTTATATCCAATTTAACCATGCAAAAATGTGATATATTCTTCCTATTATACCCATTAAATAACTTTTGAGTGATAAGGATTGTGATAACCCTAAACTTCCATGCCATAGAAGCAAGGATAATCATTGGAATATAACACACAAACAATAACAACAGAACGGAATCATAGGATTACACCAGATAAAGTATCTCAAATTACACTGGGAATAATATATCATCAAAGTTACACAGCATAATAGGATCATACTTAGTACAAAATACAGTTTCAGCTTAATATAAAATGTTTGCAGCGGAATTAAACATAATATACTAAATGAAACCTGAACAGCGTAATTGATAACCCCAAACTCCCATGCCACGTAAGTAAGGATAATCATTGGAATATAACACAAAAACAATAATAGCAGAATAGAATCATAGAATTACACCAGATAAAGTATCTCAAATTACACTGGGAATAATATATCATCAGAGTTACACAGCATAATAGGATCATACATAGTACAAAATACAGTTTCAGCTTAATAAAAAATGTCTGCAGCGAAATTAAACATAATATACTAAATGAAGCCTAAACAACATAATAGAAATTATAGGATCCATCTTTAGCTCCATAGGTATCCATAATGAGTCTGCTAAAACCTTAATACAAGGTTGACCATGTGAAAAAAGGGCACCTGAGTTTGCAAAGTGAAACAAACTATGAGTCAGTTATGGGACTGGTACGAGAAATCTTACTTAACCTATTTAATAATAAGGCTAGTCACAGGACCATGCTGCTAACGCGGAACGGGTTTACTCCATTGGATTGCTAGTGCATGAAATAAAGTAAATGGTTAAACGCAATGCTTTTTAGAAAAATGAAACCATTACAAGACTCAAGTCCCATCACACAGTGCATCGCAAACCGGAGGATAGAGTTTTAACTTATAATGGTCAAAATATGCTTGATACGAATAAACCGAAGTCATTTGATATTATTATTAGTGTATATATGTTTCAAAACAATTTCAATCATAATGTATTAATCATAGACGGCATAGCTACCATACACTATGTCGCCATACTAGTTTTAGAATCATTACCGCACGATGTCATATTGGAAGTTGGATTTCCATCACGAACTATGGCAAGGGATCGTCCTTACCAATTCGAGACAATCTAGCCCATGTCTTAGGACTCAGACCTCGTGAGCCCTTAGAAGCGCCAGGGCCGGTCCACACATATGTTAATGGATTAGTAATTCCTAAACAATATGTTTCCCCACCCTATGGGGAGTAAATCAAGAGCCACTAGGAACTCAAATCCGAGGTACCTCGCTTTCCATCATCCACATAAGTAAAAATGTCTGGGCTGCATACCATGACACCACTTCTAGCTAAAAGAAACATATGTTCTCCCTGGGGTCCTTCTCCAGTTTCTGGTTCATATTGGGGTGTGAGGCTTGCAAAGTAACGCTATACACAAAGCTATGCTAATTAAAGCTGTGCTTTAATCATCATCCACAAGGCTCTGCTATTCAGTAAAAAGCCTTGATCATTTGCATCTTGGCATGCCACATTGACAATTCACGCCATGCGACTGATGTCTATCGATATATACCCTCTGAGCTTGTACATCTCAGAGATGGGTGTTAAGCAAGAGAATAAATTCTCTGCCACCAAGCAGGTATATATTTGATAGAAATCAATCAACATAGAATAAAATCCAATGTCATACATACATCCATTTACAAGTCCGTCCGGGGTCTGAACGAAATCGAAGATACCTTATTCCTTGTTCCATATGTCCAATACATAAGAGAGGCTCTCGCATATCTGGACAATCAAGAAGTACATCTAGATAACTACCGCAATAACCCTTTCAAGGCAGCAACTCCAATCAAAGGCATCAGTAGTCGTCCATTCAATGTGAAGATCGCCAGTCTTCAACCACCGTCTTCAAATCTTGAACTTCTAATTATCGATCAATTATTTGAAATGAGAATTAACTCGGCCTTTTCAAATAATTCGCGAATATATATAATTAAAATCAATTTTTTCATTACATTTTGTTTATAATATTTTATAATGATTTATTGCTATTTTTATTCATATAAAAATAGCCACTTTTAATTAAATGACGTTTCGGGTCATTACATGGCCCTAGCGCTGTTTTTATCAAAATTGAATTACAAATTTCTCAAAATATAATCGTTGGATCTTACCAAATATTATATCATTGAAAAGAACTTTCCAAAGCAAACCCAACAGTTCTAGTTTTGGGAAAGTCCAATGGTCGGATCTTTCGGTATAATCATTTAAAGTTACGGTTCCAAATCGCGAACTGCAGCTGCGTGATTCGTTTTATTTTAATTTTAATATATATATATAATTTGTTCGACATTTTCAAATTATTTATTGTTTAAATAATTTGGTATACTTCATACACTTGTTAAAAAAAAAATTTTATCTAACAAAAATATATTTTAACACATGCTTCTTTTTAATGACTCATACATACATTAAAAATGTAATTTTTAATTTAAAAATATTTTCATCAAACAATGAATATTTTTGTAACGTCCCACCTTTTTTACCGCTTCAGATTAGTAATTAAACCAATTTAAAACGTTCAAATCAACGGATCGTTATTTAGCTTACAGAGTTTAATTCTGAATCAAATACAGGAAATAAACATAGAATAAATAAATAACACAGTATTTGAACAACGAAACAACTTTTATATATATATTAATCAAACATTTTGATACAAAGAATTTCCTGTATAGTGGAATTTGAAAAGTACAATTTAAAATATAAGAATAGTCTTTACTGTTTTAAAAATATTCAGAGTGCACGTCTCTTGGAATCTGCAGCCTTGCGAATATTCGAATCATAAGCCGAAAATATTTAAATCTGCAGTGCTCGGGTCTGACCCGAGCGTTTCATGCAAGAACATAAAACACTCGAGTCAGGATTAATCATAGTTTAAATAAATAAACTTCAATGTAAACTGAAATATATTTGTTAATCCTAACATCGAATATATCATATGCCAAATACAATGTTGTAATGCCTGTGCTATTGGTTTTTATTTTTGAGACAAATGGTCACGGAAGCCTGTATATACACACGTGTGCAGGTACATGTATGCACTGCCCTAGCATCCCATGACCACAACTAATCAAGTACAGTGAGGATCATAGAATGCGCACAATATGCCGCAAACGGACGAACATTGTCCATAATGGGAAACTAGAGACCAACGATAAGGGGTGCACAACAAATAGTACGGTGGAAAAAATGTGACCAACTAACACGGTGATCAAGCAAAAGCGGCAACAGCGGACAACAAATATACAAATGGGGTTTAGCAAATGCACTTAAGCTATAGGGAAACTGAAATACAAACAGATATGGCAAATGCACTTCAAATTTCAGGGTAACAATACAAATAGGCATAGCTAATTAAAATGTATACTTGATTTACAGGGTATTAGTGCAAATGGCATAGCAGATTAACATGTATCTTAAGTTACAGTGTATTAGTGCAAATGGCATAGCGGATTAACATGTATACTTGAGTAACAGTGCATTCACCAATCTTATACTTTAACACTCACTAACATATATACTCAGTTCGTTTTATTCCCTCAAACAAGGACACATACGAAATGAAAGAGGCATTAAGTTACACTCTAATACAGGCAACGCTTGGCGATGGATAAAGGCAATGACTGATAAACAACTATTGCAACCGCAGCTATAAATTACATATACATCTTTATTTCGGTTCGCACAAACATTATTCAACCCCAATAATTTCAGTGCATTTTGTTTTATGTTTGGATACATAACAATGTTTTATATATATACACACACACACACACACACTTTGCAAAATATTTACTCATGCTATTTTGAGATGGAAAAATAATAATAAGAAAATCTTGATATTTGAAAATAGTACATTTTATTTACACCAGACATCAGTTGAGAATAATAACATGAACACACAGATTCAAAATAATAGTTTTCACATTGTTGTCCAATGGTTGTTCGCAATTTCTGTCCACTTTCCTCAACAGAAAAAAATATGTTTTGCTTTGCTTTGTTTTTTTTCCATGAAAACCACACTCCGATATACTAGAAAACATATAACTGAAGCTACTAAAGAATCTAAAAAATATTTACAAATTCTGCTATCTGTTAGTAAAAAGTTTTTGATATATGGCAACAAAGCTTACATGCACTCGCATTTTACTATGGTGTCACCAGGCATAATGTTTGTTACAAGACAGGTCCTATTTTAGGGATATTGTGACATCCCCAAACCTTGTACCGACGGTGGAAAGGGTAATCTTTGGAATATAACACATGAATAGATAACAGCAGAACAGAAACAAATAAATACACCAGATAATGTACAAATAATACACTGGATAAACATAATCATCAGAGTTACGCAGTATACAGGATCATACTTAGTATAAATACAGTTCAGCTATACATAAATGTCTACAGCGGAAAACAAACATAATATGTACAATAGGAGCTGAATAGCATAAAAAGAGATAAATGATAGAATCCATCTTCAGCTCCAGCAATCTAGGAAGAGCCTGCAAAAACCTGAATACAAGGCTGCCCATGTAGAAAGAGGGGCACCCGAGTTTGCAAGTGAAACAAACTACGAGCCAGTCATGGGATTGGTATGAGAAATCTACTTAACACATTCATAATATCGCTAATCACAGGACCACGCCACTTTCGCGGAACGGGTTTACTCCATTGGATTGCCAATGCTTTAAAACAAGTAAATCTTTTAAACATTGCCATGCTTTTTGTAAAAATGAAGCCATTATAACACTCAGTTCCCATCACACAATGCAACTGTAACAACCTTGAATTTTAGGGTAAATTTAAAATTTTATTTTTAAGTAATTTTAATGAGTTTTGGCCATTTAAAATAATTTATTTAAATAATAAAAAAAAACATTTTCTCCCTTTATGTTTTGAGGTGATAATAAGTAGCGAACATATATAATATTAGGATATTAGGTGAGATTTCTGAACTTTAAAATAAAAATCTATTATTTATTTCAATGTAAATTTATATATGTGTGAACTGATTGTAGCGACTTGTTAGATTTACTTGGATGTGATAGAACCTGGATCAAAATTGCACGTAAAATAAAAATGTTTTTTTATTGTATATATTAATGATAGAGTTGTATACAAATAAAGAAATTTCCTTTTTATTTGTAATGTAAACATTAGAATTGTACACCAACATAAAAATTCCTTTTTATTTGGTATGTGAAAATAAAAATGTTATTTTATCGATAAATGATATGTATAAATAAATTTGCCACATATGTAGAAAACATACTTTGTAGATAAATATGTCACTTATTTAGATTTTATTCATGTCATGAATAAAAATGTTCTTTTTATTTGCATTTGAAATATAGGATTTGTCATAAGAACATTTTTATTAGTAATGTTTATGTTAAAATAAAAAGGTCACTTTTGTTAGGAAGGTTAAATTGGATTAAATATGTCGTTAGATTTGAAATGTCATGAAATGTCATTTTTGTCATCTATTTAGAGAATTAAGCATGTCATTTATTTAGAGAATTAAACATGCCATTTATTTAGAAGATTGAAGATGCCACTTTTATTAAAAATGTGCATTAGAAATGTCAGCAAAACATGTTAGGTTATATATACTTTTGTCAAAATATGTTAGGTTATACATCTTTATCATTTATGTTAGGATTATGACATGCAATTAAAAGTGTCATTTATTGTTAGAATTATGTTAGATGTAAATTAACATATCCTTTTGAAAATTAACATTTGCGTTCATTTGAAAAAGTTAAACAAGACAATCATATATCTATGTATTGCAATATGGAAATTTGAAACCTTATATATATATATACATAAAAAAAATTGAAATTTAATATTTTGATAAACAAGTAAGATTTGGAATAAGTATGTAACTGCATGAATTTCAAGACGGTGAAAATAGACCAAATTGTAAATAAAATATTAGGTTTTAAAAATGCATGGGCCTATTTGAAATAATTATCTATCACTATATAATATCCTAATCCTAACCCCAAACCATTTCTCATAACCCTAATTGTTTGCTCATAGAAAGAGAGAGCTGCCACTTTCTTCTTCTCCAATCCATGGCCGCCATTCCTTTCCCCTTCTCTCTTCTTTTTCTCTTAATCTAGGAAGAATTAGACAAGGCCATAGTTTAACTTTTTAAAGATCTTCCCATTCTCTTCGATTCTAGACAAGTTTTACATTAGACCATTCGTAAAACCATCAACTACAGACCAAGAAAACTTGATTCAAAGTTTTAAACAAAACTGAAAATAAATGACCAAGGTATGAATTGGTGAATACAACACTTTTAAGCATCGCAAGTCTTGATTTTATTTTTTTCTAAAATTGATATTTCACTCATACGACATCGGAATCTGAAAATTTCAGATCCTGTAGAACTGTATTGTCGAGTAGATCGTGTTGGAACTGATTGGGGCCATTTTTGAAATTGTTTAGATTTTCAGATCTGATTTAAAGCAAGGTGAGAAATCCTATCTATTTTGATAAAAAAATTATATTTTAATCATTGTCCTCGCCACTGAATCACTATATGAATATTATTCTGCACTATTGTAATTTAGGATTTTATTTTGTTATGTATTCTGTTGTGTTCGCTTGGTTGCTACGTTCAAATCTCATATTTATTGAGATTCAACAAAAATATATACGTTCTGAATTCGCATTGAAAATTTTATGATTAATTCCAGATTAATTATTTAGATCTGATGTTGGGTTGCTATTTTTCTCTTATTTCAGTGCTATGATTGTAGATTTGTTAATGCGATCAAAATCTCATTTTATTGAGATTTATATATACATACGCGTCTGGTTCCTTAGGATTTATTTTATTGTATTTATCCAAGCATGAGATGTAAAAATCTCATCTTGGATTTATTTTATTTTATTTATTCAAGCGTGAGATGTCAAAATCTCATCCTGAATTTATTTTTGTTATTTTCAAGAGTGGGATAAAGATCTCATCTTTGTTGCTCATGTTCGAGTGTGAGATGCAAAAATCTCATCTTGTTTACATGTTATAGAAGGAGATGTAAAAATTCCATCTTGAATTTATTTTATTTTATTTATTCAAGCGAGAGATGTCAAAATCTCATCTTGAATTTATTTTTATTTATTTCAAGAGTGGGATAATAAAAATCTCATCCTTGCGTCTCATGTTTCAAGTGAGGTGTAAAAATCTCATTTTGTTTACATGTTATAAAAGGTGAGGTGTAAAGGTTCCATACTTGAATTTATTTATTTCAAGTGTGAGGTGTAAGAATCTCATCTGGAGATTTATTTTATTCTATTTATCCATATTCAGATTTGTACATCGCGCTGTTATTATTTTTGATTATTCTCTTGTACATCGCGTTGTTATTATGTTGGTCATTTAAAAACGATATGGATTGTGCACTGTCAGATAACATGATTTTTGTGTTACTCATAATGACATGAATTGTTCACCTTTAGATCAACATGTTAGTTTTTAATTTAAATTTACATGAATAATTTGATTTTAGATTAGCATGTTAGTTGTTAGTTAATAATACATGATAACTAATATTTTACAATTTTCATGGCAAGTATAAAAAGTACAAAATTTGTAAAGTATTTTTATTTACATCTTCATTGTAAATAAACAAAATATAAGAAATCTTTTATTTACATTTCATTGTAAATAAAAAGGAACAAGGTTTGAAATTACTTTTATTTTTACAATTCATGTTAAAAAAATACATGTTTCACATTAAAAGCCATTTTTAATGTTAGATTAGAAATATAAGAAAAACATGTTGATGCATGTTGTTCATTTAAAAAGTCATTTTCTTATGTCATTAGAACTGTAAACATAGAATTTTTTTTATGTTATGTTAAATTAGTACTGCCATCATAAACATATCATTCTTATTTGTTATAGTAAACGAGAACTTTATACAAAATGAAATAGACATTTTTATTTGTCATAAAAATACCATTTATGTTATAATAATGTCACTTTCTAATTTATTAGAATTGGGAAGAAAGAAACGTCACTTTTTATTTTATTAAAATCAATAATGTAAAATAGTCACTTTGTTAGCATTGATTCAACAAAAAAAAAATTCTTGTTATGTTAATATAAAGTGTTAGAGTTGATGTAACATAAAAATATTATTTTTATGTTGATATGAATGGTTAGAATTGTTAAACATTAAGAATATTCTTTTCATTGTTTACATGTAATGTTAGAAAAGTTTCATATGTTGAAAACATTATTTTCAACATGCTTATATAGAAAGGAAAGAAAATTTGATAGAAAAGGATAAGCATGTTAAAAACATTATTTTTAACATTGCTAGAAGAACATGTTAGAAAATATAAAAGGTTAAAAACCATATTCTTAACATGATAGAAAATACATGTTAGGAAATATTTATATGTTAAAAACATTAATTTTAACATGTTGAAAAAAGGAAAAGGAAACACATATAAAAATATGTGAGTACATTAAAATATTCTTTTTAATGTAAATATAACTCAGGAAAATAAACGGTCTTTTATTTGTAACACAAATATAACATAGAAAATAAAATTCCCTTTTTATTTTGCATTTCACAATGCAATTATGACATAGAAGAATATGTACATCTTTTATTTATGTTCTCTAGTGTAAATAAAACTTAGAAGTAAGAGCTCACCTTTTTATTTGCATTCCACAATGCAAATACGATATGGAAATAAAAGTGCATCCTTTTTATTTGTGTCTTCCAATGTAAAAAAATAAATAAATAAAGGAATTAAAGAATTTATGTTTTCAATGTAAATAAAAGTGCACGCAGGCGGCATTTTTTTCTTTTTCTTTTCCACAAACTAATCCTATGTGTTTTCAACTAAATAATTCTCAACCACAAACGGGATTTTTCAACCATAATCAATCAATTTCCACCACAAACAATTCTAATCAACCATTCGCTATCAACCAATTTTCACACCAATCACAGCCAATAAATATCGTCCATGGTTGGTGGATGAGGGGCGTATGTATATATACATACATACATACATATATATAAGTATATTTCATTTTACTTCAACACATATATAATTTTTACAATGCATATATAACTTATACATCAAACATACAACTTATACGACGCTTATACATGAGGTGTACAATGCTTATATAACTCATATTTCGAATATATAATTTGTACGTCGTCATTTCCATATCATTTATAATTCAGAAATCTCACATTGGGTTCCGCTCCACCAAAAATAGCAGAAGGCTTAGAAAATATGCTGTCTCTTCTAGAATGTAGAAGACGTCCACACGAGTCCACTGTCTCCTGTTTCATCGAATTTCGTTATCGTATGAAAAAGACACGATTTTTATTCGAACAATCAATTTTGCGATGGTTTTAAGGCGTCAAAACAGTTGAAAATCACATCAGCCGTTACCTTGCTTCGAGGTTCAAAACCAGGTCATCAAATTTGCGAAATCCATGACACTTGAAGCTGATCCGCTTGCGCAGCATCGTCCACCTTGGAGAGGCGCGCAGAACGAGGTGGGTGGCGGCTAGTTCGAACCCCAAGGTGAAGCACGGCGGCGGCTCGAACTTGGGCACTTCGGAGGCGCGATTCTCGGAGCTGGCGCGACGAGGAGGGGCGAGGTTAGGACGGATTTGAAGGTGGTGGAGAGGGCTACAAAAAGTTGAACTAGGGTGGTGGGTTTTGGCGAACGGAATGGCCGGAAAAGAGGGGAGAAGGATTGAAGAGGAGGCGTCGTTCGTTTACCGGGGTTTGTCGGGTTTGGGAAAGAAACAGAAAAGTGTTTGATTGGCCCATAATTTCTTTTATTAATATATTTTAAAAATCCCAAAAATACAACCTTCCTCAAACGAACTCCAATTCAAGCCCAAAAATAGTCGCCCCTAGCCAAATACCCCCATTCCGAACACAATGGGATATGTTTCGTAGGCCCATTCAACTATTTGAGTCAGTTTCTCTTCAAACTAAAATGTAAAACATTCAATATTTATTTTGAACGTACATTTCAATTTGCCGGGGTCACATACTGATTCTAAAATTTCCATAAAAATAAATCTAGCAATGTTTTGATGATACGGTCCCAACAAAACTAGTTTTGTCGAATTCTAAGACCATTTGAAAAATGGCCCTTTTCTGGGCAATCCAATTTAATAAAAATCGACCAAACACATTTCCCTTTACCACGCTCACATACTAGCTTCAAAAATTATGAAATTTGAAACCTAGCAATAATTTGACATCCCGGATCCAACAAAAGTGGTTTCGTCGAATTCTGAGGTCGTTTGCAAAATGGCCATTTTCACGGGCTATATAAACTCTATAGTGACCTTTTTGAAAATTCATTTGGCCATAACTTTTGGTTCCCGCTACAAAACTTCGATTTTTTAGATTCATTAGAAAGATATTCACTAACAGATTTAAATATTTTTGGTTTCACTAAAATCCGTTTTATTTTGCACCCGGTACAGTCAGTCAAAGTTTGAATTGAAAATTTGAAACTACCGCGCCATTTTAAGCCTTGTTTATAATTAGAAATAATTATATTTATTTTCAAACATCGATTCAAACACACTTTTCGTCATTATTATTTAAAATATTTTATTTTAAATATCTAAAATTCACTAAAATAGCCAAATTAAAATTTTCAAACTAGTTCAGATTTTCCGGCTTGTTACAATCTCCCCCACTTAAAACTTTTCGTCCCCGAAAAGGAACAAAGTCGAAAGTGGTTTGATTAATCAACTCTACTTTCAATCTGGCTTCCATTCTTCAACTTTTCAGTTTCTAAGAATTTTCAAATTTTCAAAAATTTGGCTAACACCCTAAATTTTCGAAAAATTTCGCCATAACCTCCTTTGTACGTAGAGGGGTTTGGAAATTTATTGGGTCGTATTAGGTACCCAATAAATCCTAATAAGATGCACATATTTATAGTGATATATTCAGGTGTCCACAGGGGAGTGTGCATAGATCATAACTCCAGAGAATAAATTCTCGTCACCCTATAAATGGTTTTTGTGCCTTAATGACCAGAGAGACGTGTTTATTGTCATCTCCAGACCCGTATGGGGTTTTTATTAATCTTGCATTTTACCATTACATTTTATATGGTCCATATCAGTTGTCAGTTCAGCCTGTAATATATAGTCATCGCCATACAAGCCTCTCGCTCGTATGGTATATCTTCAACCTCGTCACACAAGCTCCAATTGCTTATGTGGTATATGATAAAGTATGCCTATCCTCAAGAAGTATGCCATGTAGTGTAGTTCAAATTAATTGTTACTATCCTATGGTGACATTTATTATTACACACAGAACAACCAGCACTCCGCATCCAATGGCATTCACAGGAGTTGATATAATAATATTTCGCATCCAACTCATTAAGGTTTACCTATTTGTCAGGCACGCAAATAAATTATTTACTCAACAGCTAATCCATTTACCTGTTCAAACATATATAATGCACATGTATATATTTCTATCTATTTTTAAATCAGTTCAATACTTGATTTAATTAACTATCATTCTAATAATTTAATTAATCATATCCACAATCACATCACACACAAACAACAATCAGTTTGTTTTTAACTTTTCAAAAATATACTAATCAATTTATATACTCTTTTTAAAATAATTAGACTATAGAATTAAAAGTTTACATACATGAAAAGAAAATAACAACAAAGTAGAGAACAAATGGTAATGCAAAGTATGGTAAATGTACCTTGCACCGGAGTCAATCAGAGATATCCACCCTGCACTTAGGATAGGCTTTCTTAATGCTTTCCTCTGTTTCCCAAGTACAATCTCGCGGATCTCCACTCCATTGCACTTTGACTAAGTGAACCTTCTTGTTCCTCAGATCTTTGGTTTCTTTGCCGACAATCTTTAGCGGCTCTCTTCTCACAGCCAATTCTGGAGTAATTTCAATATCCTGTTGTGCGTCCTCTTCCACAACCAAGTCTGGGTCATGGACATGCCGTCGAAGTTGAGATACGTGAAATACATCATGTACTCCAGGCAACCAGTCAGGAAATTGAACTCTATAAGCGAGGGTTCCAATCCCTTCTAGTACAGGGAATGGACCAATAAATCTGGGGGCCAACTTCCCAGTTTTGCCAAATCGAATCACTCCTCTTATCGGAGAAACCCTTAGATACATGTAATCACTAACAGAAAAAGCCAAATCTCTTCTTCTCGAATCAACATAGCTCTTCTGTCGGCTTTGAGCGGAGAGTAATCGTTTCTTAACGAAATCGACTTTGTCAACAGCTTCACGGATCATATCAGGTCCCAATACAAGCCTATTACCAGATTCGACCCAACAAGCAGGAGATCGACATGCTCTACCATACAATGCTTCGAATGGTGACATTGTCAGGCTCGCTTGGTAGCTGTTGTTGTATGAGAACTCAGCCAAATGTAAATGGTCTTCCCATGATAGGCATTTGACCATCTGTTTGGGGATGATAGGCAGTGCTTAGATTCAGCTTCGTTCCCAGTTCTACTTGAAATGCCTCCCAGAATTTGCTAGTAAATATTGGATCTCTATCACTGACTATACTGATCGGCACTGCATGTAGCCTAACAATTTCCTTGAAATAAATCCGGGCCAGACTCTGAGCAGTTCTGTTCGATCTGACAGGTATGAAATGGGCGGTCTTCATGAACCGATCTACGATCACCCAAATACTGTCATTTCCTTTCCTGGTTCTGGGAAAACCATCTATGAAGTCCATGGAAATATGTTCCCACTTCCAACCTGGAATATCCAGCGGTTGCTACAATCCAGCCAGTTTCTGTTGGTCACTTTTGATTAGTTGGCAAGTAGAGCATCTGCTAACATATAAAGAAATGTCTCTCTTCATCGACCTCTACCAGAAAGTGCGTTTGATGTCATTATACATTTTTCTCACTCCTGGATGGATACTAAGTTTTGACTTGTGGCATTCATCCAGCACTTCCTTTCGGAGCTCAGAAATGTTAGGAACACAAATTCGACCCTTTAGACTTAGAACCCCTTGGTCGTCAATCTGGAAACTCAAGCGTTCGCCTTTCTGTATTCTTTCTCTGATCCTCTGAATGAAGTGATCATCCTTCTGAAGAGCAGATATTTTATCCATCAACGAAGTCGTAATAATAAAACTGGCGATCATTACATTCTTTCTACTTAGTGCATCGGCCACAACATTGGCTTTCCCTGGAGTGTACGAAATCTCAAAATCGTATACTGTAGGAAATTCTAGCCAACGTTGCTGTCTCAGATTCAAGTCTTTCTGAGTGAGCAAATACTTCAATGACTGATGGTCTGTATACAGTTTGAATTTCTCACCCAAAAGATAATGCCTTCAGATTTTCAAAGTAAATACGATAGCTAATAACTCAAGATCATGAGTAACGTAATTCTTTTCATGTGGCTTCAGTTGACGGCTAGCACAAGCAACAACCTGACCTCTTTGCATTAATACTGCACCAAGGCCTTCCTAGAGGCATCTGTCCGGACTTTCAAGTTTTGATTGCCATCGATAATCGTTAAAACTGGAGCCGTTGTTAATCTGACTTTTAGCTTCTGAAAAGCCTCCTTACACTCAGGAGTCCACTTGAATTTCACGTGCTTCTTTGTAAGCTTTGTTAAGTGACTAGATATCTTCGAAAAATCTTTAATGAACTTCCAGTAATAACTAGCCAATCCAAGAAAACTTCGGACTTCTGTGGGAGTACTAGGATGTTTCCAATTTTGAATAGAGGTGATTTTACTTGGATCCACAGCAATTCCCTCTTTTGATACGACGTGGCCAAGAAACTTTACTTCATCTTGCCAAAATATACATTTGGAAAGTTTAGCTTATAATACATTCCTTCTCAGAATTTCTAGAACTTGCTCCAATGTTTTCATGTTCGGCCTTTGACTTAGAGAAGATTAGAATATCATCAATAAAAACCAGAACAAACTTATTCAAGACTCCTCTGAACACTCGACGAAGTAAGCTGGAGCGTTACATAAGCCGAACGACATTACTAACCACTCATAGAACAAATCAGGACCTCTGAATGTTGTCATAGGAACACACTCTTCGGCAATACGAAGCTGATGCAAGCCTATAGCTAGGTCCATCCTTGAAAATACTTGTGCTCCATTCAGACGATCCAATAAATCATCAATTCACGGCAACAGATATTTATTCTTTATTGTCTGCTTATTCAAGTCACGATAATCCACACATAGTCGCAGAGTACCGTTAGACTTTGGGACAATCACCACTGCTGCTCCCCAATCAGAGAAACTAGGCCTGATCAGACCCTTCCATAAAAGCTGTCGAGTTTGATTGTCTAGTTCTTCTTTCTCCTTTATAGTCATTCTCCGAATAGCGTGCACTACTGGCCTTGCGTTCGTTATTAAAGCGATCTTGAAATCAATTTCTCTCTGCGGAGGTAAGCTAACAACTTCTTCGAACACATCTGCATAATTCTTGACGACATGAATATCTTTTATGAGGTTGGGAACATTCTCTATGACTATAGGGATATTTTCTATTTGAGCAGGAGAAACATCCAGAGTTGATGAAAAGCCTTTTCTATCAGAATTCGGACCTTCGCAGGGTGTGGTTATATAATTCCCTGATTTAATCTTTTCCCTAACAACTCTGTCGGCGCATCTAACCTCTGCCTCATATTTGGTTAACCAGTCTAATCCCAAAATAAGAATGAATTCAGTAAAATTCATGATGATAGAGATGGTAGCGAACTTATAACAGGAAAAAGAGACAGGCACCGCACAAATCCAGCTAAGATCGAGAGAACCCCCAGCCGGATTATGGACAGTGATGGGTTCTTTGAGCTTTCTCAATTTCAAATCCAACTTCTTAACTGCATTCTTGGCAATAAAGCTTCGTGAAGCGCCTGTATCAAACAGTACTTTAACTGGAATGTTTTTGACAGTAAGTGTGCCTTCCAAAACATCAGACCTTCCCTAACTAGCTGAGGGTGCTGAAGTTTCTGCCACTTCATTCAATTGTACCATTCCAGGCTTCTTTAAGAGCCAGCAATCCTTTGCAAGATGACCAGTCCGATGGCATTTACTGCAATTTCTATTCTCTTGAAAATTCTTCTTGGATTTAGATCCACTCTATATTCGTTTCTTCGAGGATTTGCAGTTCCCCTGCAAATGCCCTTGCTTATGGCAGTTATTGCATATGGCAGTCGTTACTGGTTCTTTCTCAAATCTGGCCTTTTTCCGATTGACTCTGGGCTTTATACTGACCTCAGGACTATCACTTTTAGACTCCCTTTTATTACTAGAACAGACTTCCTCTTCGTAGCGCAACATACCTTTCTTCTCGAGATCCTCATACTGGTAAGCCATGTATATCATTTCAGAAAAAGGAAGCTTTACATGACCCATTACACTATTCTGGTATCTTCTTCGAAGACCATAAATAAACCTCAGATTCTTCCTCTTTAGTTCTTGAATCAGATGCGGGGCAAAATGAGAAAGTTCATTGAATTTCTTATGATATTCTGGAATGGTCATATATCCTTGTATCAGATAAGAGAGTTCATCACATAACCGCTCAGTTGCTTCTGGAGGAATAAAATTTTCACTGAAAATCTCTTTGAATCTAACCCAGGTAATTTTACCTTCTGGATTATTCTCTATAATCGAATTCCACCAGAACAAAGCTTCGTCTTTGAGTGCTCAAGATGCCAGTAATCTTTTCTGATCATCCCTTAGCCTTAAACCTTCAAAGATTTTCTCAGCAGAATGAATCCAAGCTTGTGTTTTCATAATAGATTCTTCAGCCGAGAATGGTATTCCACCCATATTTCGATACTTAATTAATAGAGCCTCAATATCTGGTTCTGCATTCCTTCTGTTTCTAACACTCATTTTTCAAGTACTTCTGCAAATAGCAGATCAAGTGTCAGGTCTACAGAAAAGATATTTTAAAACATAGAAACATTTACTTGAGTGTAAATGTATCTATCAAGGTGTATTTCATTTTGCTATACTCATACTAGAATATTGCTGATCCTATCTGTAATGAGTTCTTCGTCCTAGAACACTAGTGGTTCTATTTCTGACGAGTTCGTTAATATGTTATATTCCAGCACTAAGTTTTACCAAAGCTCTGATACCACGTTGTGACAACCCCAAACCTCGTACTGACGGTGGCAAGGGTAATCTTTGGAATCTAACACATAAACAGATAACAGCAGAACATAAATTAATAAATACACTAGATAATGTACAAATAATACACTGGATAAACATAATCATCAGAGTTACGCAGTATACAGGATCATACTTAGTACAAATACAGTTCAGCTATACATAAATGTTTATAGCAGAAAACAAACATAATATGTACAATAGGAGCTTAACAGCATAAAAAGAGATAAAAGATAGAATCCATCTTCAGCTCCAGCTATCCAGGAAGAGCCTGCTAAAACCTGAATTCAAAGCTGGCTGTGTAGAAAGAGGGGCACCCGAGTTTGCAAGTGAAACAAACTATGAGTCAGTCATGGGACTGGTATGAGAAATCTACTTAACACATTCATAATATGGCTAGTCACGGGACCACGCCACTTTCGCAGAACGGGTTTACTTCATTGGATTGCCAGTGCTTTAAAACAAGTAAATCTTTTAAACTTTGCCATGCTTTTTATAAAATTGAAGCCATTATAAGACTCAGTTCCCATCACACAATGCGACGCAAACCGGAGGATAGAGTTTTACCTTATAATGGCCAAAATATGCTTGATATGAATAAAACAAAAGAATTTGATATTATTACTAGTGTTTATATGTTTCGAAAACAATTTCAATCAAAACTATCAACCATAGACGGCATGGGTACCATATAGCCATATATATATATATATATACACAATCAAAACCACATGGTGTCGTATTTAGAAATTGGATTTACCAAGGCAAAAGATAGTCCTTACCAAATTCGAGACAATCTCGCCCATGTCTCAGGATCAGAACGCATCAACCCTTGGATCGTCAGGGCCGGTCCACCGATGTGGATTATAATGCCTGAACACTGCGTCTCCCCACCCTTTGGGGGCGTAAATGAGCTAACGAATGACTCCATCGGTCCCTGATCGACTGTTATAACCGAGGCGCCTCGCTACAGCAACAACCACACAGGTGAAAATAATATAAATGTCGGCCAGATTAAGCACTGACACCACCTCTAGCTAGAGGGAAATGCATGTCATCCCTGATGTCCTCTCCCGTTTCTGTTTCATACCTGGGTGTGAGGCTCGCGAATCAAAGTGATACACAAAGCTATGCCACACAGGTTGTGCTTTGATCATCAACCACAAGACTTTGCTTTTCAACAGAAGCCTTGATGACTGCATCTTAGCATGCCACACAGGCAATTCACACCATGCAACTGATGGCTATCAATCACACAGAATGAATTCCAATGTCAGACACACAGTCTATTTACAAGTTCGTTCTGGGTCTGAACGAAACCGGAGGCACTATATATCTCGCATACCCATCGATCTCCACGTACGTCTGGACGATCACCACTTATTATCTATATTTCGGGATGCCCCCCAATCAAGACATCAGGAACCATCCAACCGAGGTGAAGATCTCCGGTCTTCAATCACCGTCTTCATCATCGACATCTTATCGTCGATTCAGTTATTCAGAATGGGATAAACCCGGTCTTTCTGAGCAACTCGCGTATATAATAAATAAGTGCTACACAAACACAACATACGCCTCATTCCAATTCATCATGCACTAACCGTAAATCAGTAAGAGAACGATTTCCCAAGTATTAACCCCGAAGGCCGAAACCAACATCAGATCAAAACCCGGGAAACCATCCGACTTAGCTAACCTTCAGTTAGTTTATAAATTTCACATTCAACCATCAAATATCCAATAAACCATGTAAATTCGGTTTATTTCCATTCCATATCGTTTATAATATTTTATAACGATTTATCCCTATTTTTATTTATTTAAAAATAGCCAATTTACTCAAACGACGCTTCAGGCCATAACGCGGCCGTGGCGCTATTTTTCTTCAGATTTGATTTACACATATCTGAAAATCTAACCATTGGATCTTCACAAATTTTATATCATTAGAAAGATCTTTTCAAAATGAATCCAACGGTTCCAGTTTTGGGAAAATAGGATGGTCGGATCTCCCGGTACACTCGTTTGAAGTTTCGATTTCAAAATACGAACTGCAGCGTCGTTATTCGATTTAATTTAATTATACTTATATATATATAATCGATTATGGCGCTGTTTTTCTTCAGATTTGAATTAAATATTCTAGACTATCCAACCGTTGGATCTTCACAAAGTGGGTGTCGTTGGAAAGATATTTCCAAGGCGGAACCAACGGTTTCAGTTTCGGGAAAATCCGATGGTCGGATCTCCCGCACTAATAGTTTGAAATCATGGTTTCAAAACACGAACTGCAGCTCCGTTATTCGATTTATTCTAATTATATATATAATCTATTCTTTGATTTCAAAACCATATTCTTTTCATACATTTGATAAAAATGATATTTTTATCCAACAGACATTTATTTCAACACTTGACTATTTTTAACAATTCATGTATATAACAAAAATGTGATTTTAATGTAAAACAATTTATTTCAAAACACGACTATTTGATATAGTTCATATAGATGATAAAAATATGATTTTTATTATAAAATAATTTATTTCAAAACATGACTATTTTATAGTCATTCACTTCACTTCAACACATACATAATTTTTACAAAGCATATATAACTTATACATCAAACATACAACTTATACAACGATTATACATGAGGTGTACAACGCTTATATAACTCATACTTCGAAAATATAATTTATACATAATCATTTCCATATCGTTTATAATTCAGAAATCTCACATTGGGTTCCACTCCACCAAAAATAGCAGAAGGCTCAGAAAAATATGCGGTCTCTTCTAGATTGTAGAAGACGTCCACATGAGTCCACTATCTCCTGTTTCATCGAATTTCGTTACCGTACGAAAATGATAAGATTTTTATTCGAACAATCAATTTTGCAATGGTTTTAAGGCGTCAAATCATTTGAAAATCAAATCAGCCATTACCTTACTTCGAGGTTCAAAACTAGGTCATCAAATTCTGCGAAATCCGTGACACTTGAAGCTGATCCGCTTGCGCAGTGTCGTCCGCCTTGGAGAGGCGCGCAGAACGAGGTGGGTAGCAGCCAGTTGGTACCCCCAAGCGAAGCACAGCGGAGGCTGGAACTTGGGCACTTCGGAGGCGCGATTATCGGAGCTGGCGTGACGAGGAGGGGCGAGGTTAGGATGGATTTGAAGGTGGTGGAGGGGGCTACAAAAAGTTGAACTGGGGTGGTGGGTTTTGGAGAACGGATTGGCCGGAAAAGAGGGGAGAAGAATTGAAGAGGAGGCGCCGTTCGTTTACAGGGGTATGTCGAGTTTGGGAAAGAAAGAGAGAAGTGTTTGATTGGCCCATAATTTCTTTTATTTATATATTTTTAAAAATCCCAAATATACCCCTTTCCTCAAACGAACTCGAATCCAAACCCAACGACTGTCGTTCCTAGCCAAATACCCCCATTCTGAACACAGTGGGATATGTTTCGCAGGCCCATTCGACTGTTTGAGTTAGTTTCTCTTCAAATTAAAATGTAAAACATTCAATATTTATTTTAAATGTACATTTCAATTTGTCGGGGCCACATACTGATTCTAAAAATTCCAAAAAAATAAATCTAGCTATGTTTTGATGATACGGTCCCAACAAAACTAGTTTTGTCGAATTCTGAGACCGTTTGGAAAATGGCCCTTTTCTGGTCGATCCAACTTAATAGAAATCGACCAAACACATTTTCCTTTTCCACGCTCACATACTAGCTTCAAAAATTATGAAAATTTAAACCTAGCAATAATTTGACATCCCGGATCCAACAAAAGTGGTTTCGTCAAACTCTGAGGTCGTTTGCAAAATGGCCATTTTCACGGGCTATATAAACTCTATAGCGACCTTTTTGAAAATTCATTTGGCCATAACTTTTGGTTCCCGCTACGAAACTTCGATTTTTCAGATTCGTTAGAAAGATATTCACTAACAGATTTAAATATTTTTGGTTTCACTAAAATCCGTTTTATTTTGCACTTGGTACAATCAGTCAAAGTTTGAATTGAAAATTTGAAACTGCCGCGCCATTTCAGGCCTTATTTATAATTAGAAATAATTATATTTATTTTCAAACCTCGATTCAAACACACTTTTCGTCATTATTATTTAAAATATTTTATTTTAAATATCTAAAATTCACTAAAATAGCTAAATTTAAATTTTCAAACTGGTTTAGATTTTCTGGGTTGTTACAGATATGTTTCTATTTTGAAAGAGAGGTGATTCCCTACACGTAAATATGCTTTCCCTATATGCTTCTAACCTTATTAGCAAAGTCTTTGTTGTACTGTAAAATAAATACTTCATGCAGATATGCTTCATACACAACCGCATTAACAAAGTCCCTTATATGCTTCTAACCGCATTAGGCAATCAACCCCACAACATTATTGGCCTTGAGCGTGTGCTAATGACAAATAAATGTAAACACAAGTAACTTCAGTGAAGCAGCACACATAGATATTGATATATATGTTTCCATGCGGTTCGAGCTAGCAAATTTGTATATTCAGCAAACCATGTTAACCTATTCATGTTTCATAGACAAGTGGTTTGGGTTCAATATAGTGAAACAAGAGTAGTGTTGCAACAGATTTCAGGTTACCAACAACAATGGTCTGACTCAAGAAGTGACTGACACAGTTGGAATAAGTATTATACAACTAATGACATTGGTCACAATAGGGTAGGCATATAGTTCAAGTCATAGTAACAATCACAGTTGGAGCAAATAGAAAGGAACTGTTGCATATAACGGTGTTGTATACACATTGTATGATTTTTGTTTGATGATAACAACCAAATATATATAAAATAATAAATGTGTTTGTACTGTACAGTTTCATATATACATCACAGACAGGAATATAATATTTATATTTAAACAGAATATTATTGTACACGAATTTAAATATTCAAAGAGTATTCTATTTAAATATAATATTTTATTTCAATATTTAAACAGTACAGATTTACAACTCAACAATTTGTACATCTCAGAAATACAATACAGTTTATTTCAATCAATTTCATTATATACAAAGCTCCTCACACAACACTCAACACTCATATAGTCACTAAGTCGCACATTTTCTTATATACATTCTTTTTACACACATGGCTTCATCTTCTGTCTTGTATCTTCAGTCTTCACAGCTTAGTCAGTCCAGTCTTCATACCTGTCATATACAGAAACACACACAGAGTATATGGAATAGAAATATTATTCTAGATTCTAGCAAATATAAATTTCTATTTTAAAATTTTATTTGCCTCATATTATGGTGTGTTTCTCATCATCTTTCATGACTTGACCTGATTTATCTGTGTCTAGACAGTTTGTATGTATAGAAGGGACAGGGAAATCCTTTCTTATGGTCTGCATATACACAAGTGTATGGATATACACGTGTGCACTGCCACGCCAATCAGTATGCATCTGAGGAGTAGCCACAAGGACCATCTCAACTCAGTGCATATGGATATGGTCGAGAGTGTGCTCATATCAAAACAACAAACACAAGTGTACATGGCTCAATTTTTTCAGCAATAACAATGATGTTCAAATTTGGTCGAGCAATAGTGCAAGAATGGTCGAGACAACTCAACAAAGGTGCAGATTTGTTTTTCAAATGCAACAATACAACATTTCAACCCAAACAAGCTCAAGCATGGCACAAGAGAATACAAGTACAAATGGCATGCAAATGGTCAAGTAGCATTTCATGAATAAACAAGTATAGTCAATGAGTACAAGGGTGCAGCAATACAGGTGGCATATAACAGTGGTGAAGCAAGAATGAATGGAGCAGCATGTGTTCAGTTTTTAAAAGGCCGAGAGTGTGCAAAGATGGTGCACCTAGCAATACATGGTCACAACAAATACATGCAGTCAACATATAGATAAGGAGAACCATGGTCGTCCTCAAGACAGTAAACATATATTTCAGCAAGTGAATATGGTGCAACATGTGTAAACAATGTGACATAAAATTTCAGTGTGCCCAATTCAGTTTTCAAGTGGAAGACATGATTCAGTATAGTGATCAAGGCAAATTCATGGTTCAAGTCAGTATTCACACAACATGGAGCAAAAAGACATGGCAATTGCACAAAAGTGATAAAGCATTACATCATAACCAATTCAGGCCATAAACCATGGAGGTGTATGAATAAGCAAGAAGGGTTAGTGTACATGTGTGTACACAGCATCAAGATGGTGAAGACTAACACATCAGCATGGTTATGCAAGCACAACACTGGTTAAACATGGACAGGTGAACATGTCTTATGCAAGAAAATAGCAAAGAAGTTCTTTAATGAACAAATCAGTGCATATACAAAGCAAAGGACAGAGGAGCAAATTCAATAATATGCAATAGTGATGACAGTGCAGAAGAAGCAACATGTATGTATGGGAACATATTCAAGTGTGATCAACATGTTCTAATGAAGGCATATTTTATCATACATATCAATCAGCAATTTCAGGATGCAGTAATGATTTCTGAAATTAAATCTGGCAAGTATTCATTTCACTTTATTTCCAAATTGTCCAGAAAAACTCAAGTATTCTCAGCAGTTTTGTTAAGAGAAAATGAATCATTTATTTCCAAGAAATCAGAGAGAACAAATTCTTGGCAAGCATTAAAGTGCAGATTTTTTCAAATAATCTAACATGGTAAGAAATATAACTGTGTTTCCAATTTTGCTCATCTATTTTAAGTGTGTTTCCAAAAATTCAAGGATTGAAATTGGCAAGATTTTATTTCTAGAAATCATTTCATAAAGGCCAAAATCAGCAAGTGATTAATTTGGCAATTTCTTTAAGGGGACGCAAATTATTTTCCTGTATTGCCATATCAACTCCAAGGAATCCAATTTCATTAAAAGCCGTGGAATCAAAAAGGGGTAAAACGCAATCAGATCAAACCACATAATTGAAATCAGAGTTTTTAGGGTTTTGATTACCCTATATTTAGACACCAATCATCACTGGCAGAATTATTAAGAGAAATCCCAAAACAAACAATTCAAAGAATTCAAGAGAATCGAATAACTCACATCTTTTACGGTTTCGATCGCAACAGAGAGGGGCAAGTCAAAAACGAAGAATCAACATCTATTCAAGCTTTAGAGAATCGATTTGAATCATCATCGACATCAAAAATTTGGATTTCCAGAGAAACCCTAGAGAGCCGCCGCCATTTTTTTTCTCTAGAGAAAAGAGAAAGTGATTGGGTCTAAGGAATGAAGGGTGCAACACAACATGGTCGGCCTACTCTTTGAGTGATAAAGGGGATGACCCTTATTTCTATTACCTAGGTTTTTTTTAATTTTTTTTACTTTTTATTTTGTCTTGTAAAAGCCATCCGAACAGTTTTTCTAGTGTCTGTAAAATATTAGGGGAATCGATCAGGGTATTGACTGATAGTTGACAGAGTCTATAAAATCTGGGTTACTGGTTACGCGGTCGTAACTAGGGGAAATCTGATCAAGGGAATATCGATCAGTCTAGGGTTTTGAGCGTAGGGTTAGAATAGGAGCAGGGTTTGCGAGTGTACATGGTCTTGTATGCGGGATCTATTCTATCACCTAGTAGAAACCTAAGAAATGCAGTAGTAGGCAGGGTTTTGCCGAAGCTGGGTATATCTGTGTGTGATTTATTTTCTTCATTTCTGTTTCTGCTTTATTCTATGATCTGTTTTTTATTATATATCTCATTAAATTTTTAATTCTGTTAAAAACTGTTATAAACACTATTCACCCCACTCTAGGGTTAATCTAGATCCAACAGGAACCAAGTCAAGATAGTTTCCTGAGTTATAACGGCCAGTAATCCAATAAAAAGGTGTACAGACTCATGGAGACAGGTGTATGGCCAATACTGACTTACATGTGCGAACATCAAGTATAACTTATGAAATTTTAGTTGTAGAGAACCAACATAAGTACCACAAGCGTAAACACTGATTTAATTCACTAATACAAGGATTAGTTAAGTTTCAGATGGCCATTAAAATTTAATCAAGCATGCGGGGTCATTATAGCAGTTTTAGTGACAAAACATGTAGTTTATAAGCTACTGCACTTCGTATGGCCATGATCGAGTGTGGAACAGTGCAATAGTGAACGGAACGGCTTGGTAAATCGCAAGGCAACCGCAATATGGCAAATATCAAGTGAATGAAAGGTAAGCCGAGTGTTGGCAGTCTACCCAAAGGTAATCAAACATGATAATATGTATATATATATTTCACTCTTTACTTTTTCCTGAAATAGAACATATTTCAACTTTAGGCATTTTAAGTTCCCAGCACATGTGAGTGATGACCCTAACATACATACACGGACACACTTATATACACAGTAAAAAGGAAACTCCCAAATGTTGATTACTCAAATTAACATAAACTCGAGATTCAACTGAGCAAGTGTTCATATACCTTTCCCAATCCTTTGAATGTGTTAGTTAATTGTTTCCATGGACAAAATATTACATCAACAGTTTAAGACTCCCAACAAAGACATTTTTAAGGTTCATAAAGTTTATCACCACAGTTTTTATGATACAGATCATTGGACGGAGTTTAGTTAAGATATAAAAATAATTCGTATAACTAAAATCTATCAAGTTCAACCTCTACTCAGTCCAACCACAAAGAACAGAAACACATACCATCAAGCAGCGAACATCAACACAAATTTTGGAAAATATATTCCATTTTATACTGATATTGAATTATTTGAACATAGGATAAATCGTGAGTGAATGCTTACCTTGAACACAATGGCAAGAAGGCGCGGGTTCAGCTTCGACGTATTTCGAGGTGACACGCCGCGGCTAGGGCTGCAATGGATTTGAAGTAGGTGGTTGATGACTTTAGGTTTGCGATCAACAGAGGCGGCCCTTGGTGATTCGAGGCTGCGAGGTCAAAGAAATCGGCTGAGTGGTGGCTTCGGCTATAATTGTACACGAGGAGAGGAATTGAAATGACCCGAACTTCCCCGTAATGGAAAGCCTGGATTGACTTTGAGAACATGACAAATCAGAACACAAACGAAAGAACATTTCATCGCATATTACAACAATTTCATCAGGATACAAGAATATTATAGAGTATAAATAAATATTATACATTTGATAAATATCAAAGATTTACAATTTACAATACAGCGGATAATAATACAAAACAAAACTGAAAGATATAAATGGATACAGAGCTTTCCGAATATCATTCTAGCTGTAAACCAGGATCCTATGAATATAAATCTGCAAAACCAAAAATACTAGCTGTCCGTGTAAGAAATAGGGGAACACAGAGTTTAGGTTAAAACAATAAACTCCAGGTCAGTCATCCGACTGGCGTGAGAACTAAAACAGTTATTAATCTTTATTTTAAAGTTAGGTAAATCCAGGGACCACGCCGTATAATACGGAACGAGTTTCCTCCCAATAATACCAGTGCGAAAAACAGCAGCGCAATGCTAAATAAAGAACAATGAAGCTATTATAAGACTCAGGTCCCATCACACAATGCAACACAAATCGGAGGATATAGTTTTTACCTTATAATAGCCAAGAACGCCTGGTACGTAAAATTTCATGTTTTATTATTACTTTAAGTGTATAGTGTCAAAACAATTTCAATCATAAGTATCAATTATAGACAGCATAAGTGCTTCATACCACTATGTCGCCGTATATAGGTTTACAATTAAAACCTCAAAATGTCGTATTGGGAGTTGGATTTCCATCTGTGAACCGAGGCAAGGGATCTTCCTCACCGCTTCGAGACAATCTAGCCCATGTCTCAGGCAAGTGCGTAGACAAGCCTTGGATCATCAGGACCGGTCCACACGGAGTGGATTAAAATGCCTGAACAATGCGTTTCCCCGCCCTTGGGGCATAAACTGGTCATATCCCGACCAAACCATCGGCCCCGGAGCAACCGATACAACCGAGGCGCCTCTCTATCCATCATCCACATAAGTAAAATGTTAGGACTTGCAAAACGCTGACACCACTCCTAGCTAGAAGGAAACACATTCCCTCCCTGATGTCCTCTCCCATTTCTGTTTCACACCGGGGTGGGAGGGTCGCGAATTAACGCTACACAAAGCTCTGCTATATTAAAGTCGTGCTTTGATCATCAACCACAAGACTCTGTTTTCAATAGAAGCCTTGATCATTTGCAACTCAGCATACCAAACATGCAATCCACACTTTGCAACCAATGTCTATCAATCACACAGAATGAAATCCGATGTCAGACACACATCCATTTACAAGTTCGTTCTGGGTCTAAATGAAACCGAAGACACCTTATTCCTCATTCCATATGTCCAACACAGAAGAGAGGCCCTTGCATATCCGTCGATCTCCAAGTACGTCCGGATGATCACCACTTATTACCTTGTCTTGGGTGTACAACCCAATCAAGACATCAGTAATCATCCAAACGATGTGAAGGCCTCCAGTCTTCAACCACCATCTTCATCCTCGTCACGTCGTCGAATCAGTTATTCAGAATGGGATAAAACCTGTAATGGCGCGTTTTGTTAGCTGTCGAATAATTAATTTATTTAATTATTTATATATCGATTTGGCGATATCGATAACTTAAAGTAAAACGTTCAAACTTATAATTTTTAATTATAATTAAAACGAACCTGAAACGTCGCGGCAGTTCGCTATTTGGCGATCTGAACTTCAACAGAATGTACATGATTCATTTTAAGCCGGATTTCTGTGAAACAAGAAACGTGTGGAGCTGATGGAGTATATCTTTCTAGTGGAGAAGAAAAATCGGGATTTCATCGTGTAGATTTTGAGTTACGTCCAAATCAAATTTCAGAAAAAGTCGCTATGAAATTACTTTATAATTAGTAACGCTTTATTTACGTTATAAAAGGATTTTTCAATATAAATTGAATATCAAATCAATCTGAACTCGGAATAGCGAGTATATATTTACCCTGGAGCTGTATGATATCCCTCAGTGAATATAGACGATAATATTTAATTTTAAATATTAAATTTAATTATATTTAAATATATTTATATATTTAAATAGGCTATTTAGAGCTTTAAAAATAGCCACTTTTGCAAACGAAGTCGAAATTCGACGAAACCAGTTTTGTTGGATCCGCAATATCAAATAGTTGCTAGATGTCAAGTTTCGTGATTTTTAGAGTCACTGTGTGGCCGTACGGATTTTTAGAGTGAAGAACAGTCAGTATTTCGACAGTTAAAAATACGCTGTGTGAGCAGACGGAGTCGGAATTCGACGAAACCAGTTTTGTTGGGACCGTAATGTCGAACTCTAGCTACACGTCCAGTTTCGTGATTTTTAGGTATCGTGTGTGATCACACGGATTTTTAGAAGACTGAAATGAGCATATAATCGATAAAATAAAATATAAAAATCAAATATAAAAATATCCATCCATTTTTCGTGGACAATATGGAGGCCACGCAACCTGTATTTTCAGCCACAAGTGCCACCAACCAAGAACAGCACTATATAACCGCATAACAACCCATTACAGTAAAGAGTTTTCCCAAAAGAAAAATCATAGTAAATTCATACAAATTGTTATAAATTACAAAAGTGATATATATGAAGTCCTTGTGAGTTGAGCTTTCTACCCATACCAGTTTTACCCAATACGACGCATCCTTGCTGATGCTCAAAAACTAACGGAAGACGTAGGGCTAGGGTTACTTGGAGTTCGAGGCATCGGGAGGCATTTTGGAGGTTGTATCGATGTTCGCGAGGTAGTTTAACATCAGTATGCAATTTTTTGAGGTATTCGACGAATTTTGGGTTCGGTATTTACTTCAGCGATGCTACGAGAACTGAAAACCGCAACTGCCAAGGTCAGTGCGAGTTGGTGGAAAAGGAGATGAGGTGATGGAGGTTGAAAAGGAGATGGAGTTGGTGGTCTCGGTTGTGAAAACCGTGGGGTATCGGAGGTAGCGGTCGCCGGTCAAAGGAGGGTCAAAAGAATTAGGGTGTTTTACAGAGAGGAGCGGAGCGACTTTGTGGATTTGGGGAAGATAAAGGAGAGGGAGCGGGCCTGTTAATTTAGATGGGCTTGGGCCTTAGGGTGAGGCCAGAATCTTTAATTGTTTTAAGTTTATTTAAATTCAAATAGTTGTACAAACTTGTTAATATCGTAACTTGAACATACGATGTCAGAATTGAGCGAAACAAGATCCGACAGGATCGTATGGACGGGAGCAACACAATGAGACTGACTGGAAGTCCATCGGAGCTCGTTACAATTTATGGCGAAATAAATTGTCCAACTGAGTCAAATAACGCAAACCGATTATTTAACGGTTAACGCGCAAATGTGAGTAAAACTCACTAACTCTGAACAGTTTATAATTTCACGTTGTATTGTTAGAACTGTTAAAATTGTCTGTTTGACTGTGTGTTGATTGTTTGATTGAACTGCTAGTCAGTTAGTTAAATTTCTATATTGATTCTGTTTAACAGAATATATCATATGAGACTGAAAGTGATGTTATCTATATTGTCTAACATCTGTGATGCAGGGAAACAGGTTGGAGGAATCCGACTGGATTCCTCAACAGTTATTTTATTGTTTTTCATATATTGTTATATGATGTGATATAAAATCTGTGGGCGATTATATGTGCTTGGACGATATTGAACATCGTGATTTGATATGATTGAATACCATAACATACCGAAATGTTGATAAGGGGATTTTCAATGTTTATATTGAAAATGAATCTTATTTATAAAATCGATAGGATTTTATAAAAGGAAAACATTTATTTAATTTGAAAATAAATAAATGAAAAAGGAAACATTTATTTAGAAAATAAATGAAATAAAATAGAAACATTTATTTAGGAAATAAATGAATTAGAATATAAAGGAATATTTATTTAGGAAATAAATATAGGAACATTTATTTAGATTATAAATAAATGGAATAAAGGAATATTTATTTAGGGAATAAATAAAGGAACACTTGTTCGGAAAATAAATAGAATTATACAAGGATAGATTTAAACACGTGCTTCGCACACAAGTATAACACGATATGGATTTTAAGGAGATATTGTAGAAGTAGGAATTATAACCAGAGTGTGATAAAAGGATTAAACAAAGTAATTGGTTAGGTTAACCAAAGCAAGTTAGTCGAGTTAAACAAAGTAATTTGTTAGGTTAACCAAAGCAAGTTAGTCGAGTTAATCAAAGTAATTGGTTAAGTTAACCAAAGTAAATTAGTTAAGATAACTAAGCGGTTAATCAAAGTGAATTAGTTAAGTTAAACTAATTGGTAAATCAAAATGAATTAGTTGCGTCAAACTAAGTGACTTAGTTAAGTTAAACTAATTTGTAAATCAAAGTGAATTAGTTGCGTCAAACTAAGTGAATTAGTCAAGTTAAACTAATTGGTTAGTCGAAGTAAATTAGTTGGGTTAATCAAAGTGAATTAGCTGAGTTAAACTAAGTAAATCGGTTAGAGTTAATCAAAGTGAATTAACTAAGTTAAACTAAGTGGATTAGTTCAGTTAATCGAGACAAGTAAATCAAGTTAGGTTAAACCATTTGAGTTAACCAGTTAGGTTAAACCATTTGAGTTAACTAGTTAAAATTTACCAGTTAAAGATAAATAGTTAGAGTTGACCAGTTAAAGTTGACCAGTTAAAGTTGACCAGTTAGAGTTGATCAGTTAGAGTTGATCAGTTAGAGTTGACCAGTTAGAGTTGACCAGTTAGAGTTATCCAAATGGAGTAAATCGATTAGAATTAAGTTAATCGAGTTAGAGTAAATCGAATATTAGTTATTCGAAGGTAAGTTATTTGAATTAGTTATTCGAAGGAGTAAATCAAATTAAGTTAATCGATTAGAGTTGAGTTAATCGATTTGGGTTAAGTTAAGTTATCAAGTTAAGTAATCGAGTTAAGATTTATCGAGTTAAGTAATCGAGTTGAGATAATCGAGTTAAGAAAATCAAGTTGAGTAAATCGAATAAGTTATTCGATAAGAGTAAATCCATTTAAGTTAAATCGGATGTTAGTTATTCGATAAGAATTGATACATTTAAGAAAATCGAATATTTGTTATTCGATAAGAGTTAATGAAATAGAGCCAACCAAGAAGAGTTATTCGAATATTAGTTATTCGATAGGAGTTAATCGAATATAAGTTATTAAAAAGGGAGAGTTAATCGAATAGAGATTACTCGAAAGAGAGTTATACGTCGAATTCGATTATAGCGAATTCAGGAAAGTACTATTTACTTTCCAGGGTTTAAATCAAGATTTAGTTATTGATTTAGAAATTAGGTGTCTGTTAAATTATTCGAGTTAGGAAATAAATTTATAATTTAGGTTAGATATTTTAGGGGTAGGAATTATAACGTTATAGTTATAATCAAACGTTGTCATATGAGAAGTGGATTCGTAACCTGAATCCGAGAATTTGCGTAAACAGATGATTGTAAAAAGTGAGTGACGAGCTTCATCTATTTCACAGTAAAGGACGTTGTTCAATTAAGGTCTGAGAGGTAATTATACCCCAACTTGATTGACTTCAGAACTGACAAAGGAATAGTTGTGGTTCGATAGAAAAGGTTGATTAGGAATAAAATTAAGGAATAAGCGATTAATGGATTAAGCGTAACGATGTTTTATACAACGTTCATTGGAAATCCGTAAATAAGTTTTGGAAACGTTTTCCAAATATAGTCAGATATGTTTTCTAAACATAGAAAATGAAATGTTTTCATGATAAGAATTTAAGAAATAGAGTTAAGCAAATTCAGAAACTGACTGGAGAGGGTAAGTTTAACGGTTTTCTAAGTGACGATCTGATGTTGGTTTCGACCTTCCGGATTGATACTTAGAGAATTGTTCTCATACTAGTTACAGTTAGGGACTGATAGTTGCGAAATAATAGTGATGTGAAAATAAGCTATGGAAATGTTTTCCAATGATTAATAACAGATATTTTCTAAATATATGAAATAAGGAAATATGAACATATGATGATTGATCGATCGAATTTCCATTTGGAAATAAGATCGTTATTTGTACACCGACATGTTTTCATTTGATAGTTGAATCACAGACTATCAAAGTTTTGACCATATTTACGTTGTAAATATGGAGAGACCGGTTGGATTATTATCCGAAGAACCACTCCGTATTAGCATAAGCGTTGTGAATCAAGTACGCTGAAGATAATTGAAGACGGAGTGAAGTGCAAGGGCTATTGTGAAAAGCCTAGGTAGGATGGATTCACTGAATAGTGCTTTCGGTTTGTTCAGTCCCAGGACAACGTATATGGACGAGTGTCTGACAAAGTATTCTTAACGAATCATATATGTTGATCTCTTCAAACGTATTACATTGGTGGCGGAGAAATTCGTTTCTCTTAGCTTTTATACCCGTGATGCCTTGAGAAATCGATAATGATTTGGCGGGTATGACGATGTGGCATTCAAAGTAATTGAAGAAATAATCTGTCAAAGTGATAAACGTGACATCAAAACCTCACAACCGGAAAATAACAGAAGTTGGGCTAGGCAGCATGGCTAGTTGGGCCATACCCAAGCAGGGTGTATTATCACCATCTAGAGAATATTCGCTTGTACTTCTTTATAATCTATTTCAATGCTGTCCCTTATCGGGAAGGATGGTTGCTGATCCCAACCATCGGTGATAATATATTCATTACACTCAAGCTAAATGAGTGAACGGTCATGTGTGGCCAGGTTGCAAGACGTTCTTGTTGAACCCTAGTGTATCTCCTCTAGAGTACACTGATCGGAAGGTGCTCCCATACCTTGTCTGTAGGAATCCAATCTCAAATAAGCGCTCACGGTTTTATTTGTATACTATGTATGTGGAACGTGAGATGCAAGCGTTCTGCTAGATTGATATCTATTTGTATTGAGACATTATTATAATATCAGAAAGATATCCTTTATTTAACCAAGTGTTGGAGTTTTATTCACACCAGTCCCATGACTGACCCGGAGTTTATTTTGTTTTGTTTCCCCTAAACTCTTGGGTGCCTAAATTTGTACGGGCAGTCAAGTAGTCGGGATTTTACAGATACACTTGGAGAGCTTGGAGCAGGAGGCTTCAGGATTATAGCTATTATTATTCCGCTGTGTTGTTAAGTGTTTACTTTGAAATGGTATGTATATACGAGTACTGATTTGTATTTCAAAGTTATGTTATATTTTATTCGTTCCGCTGTGAGATTCGTGTTTACTCTGATGATGTAAGTTCTTCTTCTTCTTCTATTCTATTAGTTCTATCTTTTCTTCCTCACCCTCTACTTTCTTTCACTAACGTCCCGGAATTTTCGACTCTCGAGGAGTCGAAAATTTCCAGCCATTACAGTTGGTATCAGAGCTTAAGTTAAGTGATTACCTTGGCTCTGTGGCATAACTCGATATCGAGATGGGATTAGTAATATCCTAGATTGAGTTTGAGTGTATATATATGAGCGCGTAATTGTTATTCAATATAAAATGGTTTTATATTGTGGAGACTCATTGGTTGAGTGGCTTATGAATTCTGGTCGATCAGTTGATCCACTGTATCGATAAGGGTTACTAAACACTCGAATACGATGAACCGTCATGGTATGTTTTGAAAGAGGGTAAATGAAATAATTTTTCCCAAAATATATTTGTTTATAGAAGAAATATATATCTTGAAATTATTATAGTATATTGATTGTGTTGGTTGTTATTATAATCGAATAAGATTATAAAAGGGTGAAATGGTTATAAATGACCAATCAGAATTCATATGAATGTAATATATGAAATAGTTTGAATTAAATATGAATTTAAATCAGAATTTGGAATTTAAAATAAGGAAATTTTAAGTTCCTGGGAGATTTTGAAAATGTTTTTCAAATTGAAAATGATATAGTATTGAACTCACTTCGATAGCTGGAAAATAGATTCTGATGATGAATCTAGACATCATCAGTGTTCATTTTCGAGTTCTAAGTGACGGATTACTACCAAAGATTTTGTTTTTGAATTGTTTTGAGAAAACAAGTTGTTTAGAAATTCAAAGGTTTTGAATTGGCATTATGATTTCAAATTGATTTGAAAGAAACCCAGGAACTTAAGTTCTGGAATTAAAATTTAACTAATGAAGTTAAATAAAATAAGATGGTAAAAATAAATTGAAATTTAACTTGAACCGAGTTAAATAAAATTGAATTGGATTAGAGATAATCTAGAATGGAACCAAATTGATAAGTCAATAATTTGGAATTTGATATTAGAGTTCGAATGAAATTCGATTTGGATTTGAGGATATGAACTGATTGGAGATAAATTGGAATGGATAACATTGGTATATGTTGAAGTGGTAGCAGATGAAAGGGGTAGAGTTAAATGCCCGACAAAAAGGTACAAGTTTATATCATATATGAGTTTAGATTGTATGAGCCGAATTGGCAAGCCGCTTGGCTATTTTGATTTCCTTTTGGATTGGAGGAGGCCTAGAGAGGCGAGTTGTGGTTTGACGTATTGAGCCGTACAAAGGAGGTTATGGCGAAATTTTTCGAAAATTTAAGGTGTTAGAAAATTTTTAGAATTTTTGAAAATTTTAGTTGGTCGGGAATGAATTAATAAATTAATTAAAATTAAATGGGTCCAGTCGAAACTGAAATTTAGAGGTAAAAAGATTTTTAAATCTAGTTAGTAGAGTAAGTAGCATTTTTCTAACTTAGCAATTTCGAGGAAGAAATTATTTTAAGGGGGGAAGTCTGTAATGGCGCGTTTTGTTAGCTGTCGAATAATTAATTTATTTAATTATTTATATATCGATTTGGCGATATCGATAACTTAAAGTAAAACGTTCGAACTTATAATTTTTAATTATAATTAAAACGAACCTGAAACGTCGCGGCAGTTCGCTATTTGGCGATCTGAACTTCAACAGAATGTACATGATTCATTTTAAGCCGGATTTCTGTGAAACAGGAAACGTGTGGAGCTGATGGAGTATATCTTTCTAGTGGAGAAGAAAAATCGGGATTTCGTCGTGTAGATTTTGAGTTACGTCCAAATCAAATTTCAGAAAAAGTCGCTATGAAATTCCTTTATAATTAGTAATGCTTTATTTACGTTATAAAAGGATTTTTCAATATAAATTGAATATCAAATCAATCTGAACTCGGAATAGCGAGTATATATTTACCCTGGAGCTGTATGATATCCCTCAGTGAATATAGACGATAATATTTAATTTTAAATATTAAATTTAATTATATTTAAATATATTTATATATTTAAATAGGCTATTTAGAGCTTTAAAAATAGCCACTTTTGCAAACGAAGTCGGAATTCGACGAAACCAGTTTTGTTGGATCCGCAATATCAAATAGTTGCTAGATGTCAAGTTTCGTGATTTTTATAGTCACTGTGTGGCCGTACGGATTTTTAGAGTGAAGAACAGTCAGTATTTCGACAGTTAAAAATACGCTGTGTGAGCAGACGGAGTCGGAATTCGACGAAACCAGTTTTGTTGGGACCGTAATGTCGAACTCTAGCTACACGTCCAGTTTCGTGATTTTTAGGTATCGTGTGTGATCACACGGATTTTTAGAAGACTGAAATGAGCATATAATCGATAAAATAAAATATAAAAATAAAATATAAAAATATCCATCCATTTTTCGTGGACAATATGGAGGCCACGCAACCTGTATTTTCAGCCATAAGTGCCACCAATCAAGAACAGCACTATATAACCGCATAACAACCCATTACAGTAAAGAGTTTTCCCAAAAGAAAAATCATAGTAAATTCATACAAATTGTTATAAATTACAAAAGTGATATATATGAAGTCCTTGTGAGTTGAGCTTTCTACCCATACCAGTTTTACCCAATACGACGCATCCTTGCTGATGCTCAAAAACTAACGGAAGACGTAGGGCTAGGGTTACTTGGAGTTCGAGGCATCGGGAGGCATTTTGGAGGTTGTATCGATGTTCGCGAGGTAGTTTAACATCAGTATGCAATTTTTTGAGGTATTCGACGAATTTTGGGTTCGGTATTTACTTCAGCGATGCGACGAGAACTGAAAACCGCAACTGCCAAGGTCAGTGCGAGTTGGTGGAAAAGGAGATGAGGTGATGGAGGTTGAAAAGGAGATGGAGTTGGTGGTCTCGGTTGTGAAAACCGTGGGGTATCGGATGTAGCGGTCGCCGGTCAAAGGAGGGTCAAAAGAATTAGGGTGTTTTACAGAGAGGAGCGGAGCGACTTTGTGGATTTGGGGAAGATAAAGGAGAGGGAGCGGGCCTGTTAATTTAGATGGGCTTAGGCCTTAGGGTGAGGCCAGAATCTTTAATTGTTTTAAGTTTATTTAAATTCAAATAGTTGTACAAACTTGTTAATATCGTAACTTGAACATACGATGTCAGAATTGAGCGAAACAAGATCCGACAGGATCGTATGGACGGGAGCAACACAATGAGACTGACTGGAAGTCCATCGGAGCTCGTTACAATTTATGGCGAAATAAATTGTCCAACTGAGTCAAATAACGCAAATCGATTATTTAACGGTTAACGCGCAAATGTGAGTAAAACTCACTAACTCTGAACAGTTTATAATTTCATGTTGTATTGTTAGAACTGTTAAAATTGTCTGTTTGACTGTGTGTTGATTGTTTGATTGAACTGCTAGTCAGTTAGTTAAATTTCTATATTGATTCTGTTTAACAGAATATATCATATGAGACTGAAAGTGATGTTATCTATATTGTCTAACATCTGTGATGCAGGGAAACAGGTTGGAGGAATCCGACTGGATTCCTCAACAGTTATTTTATTGTTTTTCATATATTGTTATATGATGTGATATAAAATCTGTGGGCGATTATATGTGCTTGGACGATATTGAACATCGTGATTTGATATGATTGAATACCATAACATACTGAAATGTTGATAAGGGGATTTTCAATGTTTATATTGAAAATGAATCTTATTTATAAAATCGATAGGATTTTATAAAAGGAAAACATTTATTTAATTTGAAAATAAATAAATGAAAAAGGAAACATTTATTTAGAAAATAAATGAAATAAAATAGAAACATTTATTTAGGAAATAAATGAATTAGAATATAAAGGAATATTTATTTAGGAAATAAATATAGGAACATTTATTTAGATTATAAATAAATGGAATAAAGGAATATTTATTTAGGGAATAAATAAAGGAACACTTGTTCGGAAAATAAATAGAATTATACAAGGATAGATTTAAACACGTGCTTCGCACACAAGTATAACACGATATGGATTTTAAGGAGATATTGTAGAAGTAGGAACTATAACCAGAGTGTGATAAAAGGATTAAACAAAGTAATTGGTTAGGTTAACCAAAGCAAGTTAGTCGAGTTAAACAAAGTAATTTGTTAGGTTAACCAAAGCAAGTTAGTCGAGTTAATCAAAGTAATTGGTTAAGTTAACCAAAGTAAATTAGTTAAGATAACTAAGCGGTTAATCAAAGTGAATTAGTTAAGTTAAACTAATTGGTAAATCAAAATGAATTAGTTGCGTCAAACTAAGTGACTTAGTTAAGTTAAACTAATTTGTAAATCAAAGTGAATTAGTTGCGTCAAACTAAGTGAATTAGTCAAGTTAAACTAATTGGTTAATCGAAGTAAATTAGTTGGGTTAATCAAAGTGAATTAGCTGAGTTAAACTAAGTAAATCGGTTAGAGTTAATCAAAGTGAATTAACTAAGTTAAACTAAGTGGATTAGTTCAGTTAATCGAGACAAGTAAATCAAGTTAGGTTAAACCATTTGAGTTAACCAGTTAGGTTAAACCATTTGAGTTAACCAGTTAAAATTTACCAGTTAAAGATAAACAGTTAGAGTTGACCAGTTAAAGTTGACCAGTTAAAGTTGACCAGTTAGAGTTGATCAGTTAGAGTTGATCAGTTAGAGTTGACCAGTTAGAGTTGACCAGTTAGAGTTATCCAAATGGAGTAAATCGATTAGAATTAAGTTAATCGAGTTAGAGTAAATCGAATATTAGTTATTCGAAGGTAAGTTATTCGAATTAGTTATTCGAAGGAGTAAATCAAATTAAGTTAATCGATTAGAGTTGAGTTAATCGATTTGGGTTAAGTTAAGTTACAAGTTAAGTAATCGAGTTAAGATTTATCGAGTTAAGTAATCGAGTTAAGTAATCGAGTTGAGATAATCGAGTTAAGAAAATCAAGTTGAGTAAATCGAATAAGTTATTCGATAAGAGTAAATCCATTTAAGTTAAATCGGATGTTAGTTATTCGATAAGAATTGACACATTTAAGAAAATCGAATATTTGTTATTCGATAAGAGTTAATGAAATAGAGCCAACTAAGAAGAGTTATTCGAATATTAGTTATTCGATAGGAGTTAATCGAATATAAGTTATTAAAAAGGGAGAGTTAATCGAATAGAGATTACTCGAAAGAGAGTTATACGTCGAATTCGATTATAGCGAATTCAGGAAAGTACTATTTACTTTCCAGGGTTTAAATCAAGATTTAGTTATTGATTTAGAAATTAGGTGTCTGTTAAATTATTCGAGTTAGGAAATAAATTTATAATTTAGGTTAGATATTTTAGGGGTAGTGTAATAACCCGGAAAATCTGGGCCAGTTTAAAATTTTTATTTTGGCAATATCAGCGAATTTTGAATATTTAAAATAGATTATTTTAAATAAAAACAACGAGAAATTTATTTTGAAAATAATTCGACGTATATATTATATACGTCGTCGTTAGAATATAAATATTTATACATAATTATAAAAGGAATTGAAAATGGCGCGGTAGTTCGATAATTCGATTTCAAACTTCAATTGAACATATCGGGTGCAAAACAATCCGGATTTTAGTGAAACCAAAAATCATAGGATCTAATTGATGATATCTTTCCAATGAATCCGAAAAATTGAAATTTCATAGCGGGAATCAAAAGATATGTCCAGTTGAAAATTCTGAAAAGTCGCTATGGAATTCAGGCCCTTAAAAATGGACATTTTGCAAATAACCTCGGATTTCGACGAAACCACTTATGTTGGATCCGTGATGTCAAATTATTGCTAGGTTTCAAATTTCATAATTTTTCGAATCAATATGTGAGCGTGGCAAAGGAAAACGTGTTTTGACCATTTCAGTTGATTTTAATCGACTAGAAATTGGCCATTTTTCTAACGGTCTCAGAATTCGACGAAACTAGTTTTGTTAGGACCGTATCGTCAATACGAAGCTAGAAAATATTTTTCTGGAATTTTTCTAGTTAGTATGTGACCCCGGTAATTTGAAATGTACGTTTAAAATTCAATATAGTGATTTAAATGTAAATTTAACGAAAACTGATTGCAACAGCCGAATCAGCTTGCGATATATATCCCATTGGGTTCGAAATGGGGGTAAAACGCTATAGACGACAGGCGGTGGGCCTCGTTTCGAGGTCGTATGTAGAAGTCAACTTTTTGCTAATTAAAATAATTAAATAAAATAATAAAATTAAATTTCCTTCTCTCCCCTTTAACACGATTTGCCCCCCCCCCCAATTCATTTCTGATCGAATTAAAAAGAAAAAAAAAACGAGAACGGAGGAAGGAGGCGCAGCGGCCACCGCGCCCAAGCGTGACGCCACCTACCCCCGACGAGACCCCAGCCTCGCCCTCTCCTCCTCCTCCTCCCACGTCGAAGTCGCGACCCTCCCCCTTTGGCTCCGACGCCCCTGCCCAGACCCCCACCTTCATCCGCGAACCCTAGGACCACCGCCCCCCCTCTTCTTCCTTCCTCCTCTTGCTGCCGCTTCCCCCACGACCTCCAGCACGCCTCCGTAGCCCCAGTCCGACAATGAAGGCCGCGCACCACTGACGAACGCAACAAACCATCTTCCCCCCCTGTATCGAATACGGTAAGGTTTATTGTTATAATTATCTATTTAAAATCTGATTTTTTTTTTATTTTTTTTTTTTTATTTTTAGTTTTGAAGTAAGAAAAATCAAATTTTTGATGTAGGAAAAATTAGATTTTTAAGGTAGAAAAAGATTAGGTTTTAATCTAGAAACATCAAAGTAGGAATATGATTTTTATATTTTTAAAGTATTAAAAATATAGTTTTTATATTTTTAAAGAATTAAAAATATAATCTTTACTGTATAGAAGTGGTAGAAATATGATTTTTGTTTAGGTAGAGAATTAAAAATATAATTTTTACTTGATAGGAATATTAAAAATATAATTTTTATTATATAGAGAAGTTAAAGGTATGATCTTTATATTTTTAAAGTAATAAAAATATGCTTTATATATTTTTAAAGTAGTAAAAATATAATCTTTTACATTGTAGAAAGATTAAAATATGATCTTTGCATAGTAGGAACTATAAAAATATCATCTTTGTATATGTAGCAAAATAAAAATCTGATTTTTATTTTATATACGTTGAAATCAAGTGATGATTTTTATAAAGGCGAAATCTTTATTTTAGAAAAGGCGAAATCTTTATTTTAGAAAAGGCGAAATCTATATTTTTATAAAGGCGAGATCTTTATATGAAGAATAGCGAGATAAAAATATAATTTTTATCCATATAGTAGCGTTGTGGAAAATTCGATTTTTAGATATATATAGTGATTATAAAAATATGATTTTTAAAATTGAAAGTAAATAAATAAAATGTGATTTTTATTTTAAAGACATCAAAATATAAAAATGTGTGATTTTTATATATGTAGTGACTACGGGCAACGAAGATGATAAAAAGGCGAGAATGAAGAATATTTCCATAAATGAAGTGTCGTGAAGTTGGATAGCTATCGGTGAGAACTTCTCACTCAAATTCTCTTTTTCTGGTTATATATATATACTAGGATACAGACGGTGTTTAGTAGCACCCGACACCCGTCATCCACAGACCATGGATGGCTTGTTTGTTAAATAGTTTGGTTGTGTAGTTGGTTAGTCTAATTGGTTTGAATTGAATTGTTTGGTGAATTGAAATTGATTTGATTGATGTGTGAATGGCGTGGGCCTTCACTAGACCGGGGATAAGGCTAGGCCTCGTCCCGTTTCTAGTATCATGCCGTTATGCCGCCGAAATTTCCCAAAATATGTTAGAAAAATAAAATATCATTTTTATTGTGTAAATGAAATGAATAGAAATTCATGTGTTGAAATAGAATATTTCATCGTTAAAAATATAATTTTTAACGTGAAAGTGAATAAATAAAAATATTCATTTACAAACCGGACGGTTTGTTTATGTACACTGATTTGACTGATATTGATTGGGTCGATAAATTTTACACATCGCCCAACTGCACAACTAAATTCTGTGTTTGATTGTTTGAAACCCCACACGGGTGTTGGGATGAAATTTGAAGTTCACTCATCCTGATTGATTAAATATGTCGATCGATAGATTGACAGGCTGTTATAAGCGTTAGATATCTATGTTTGATGCTTATACAGTGTAGTGCACTTTGGTTGATGGTTGATTATTTTTCAATGCTATTATATACATGTGTTGTATGAAAATCCATATAATTAACATTATATGGTGATTGATTGGGCCTCATTCCAATCAGGAAAATAATAAATATTATAAAAGAAAATTCATGTGTTGAATATAAAAATAGTCATGTGTTGACGATGTTCATGTGTTGAGTGAAATATTTTATACAATGAAATTTACATCTTTATCATATTTAAAATTAGAACTACTTCCCAGTAGAAGTCTAATTAAAAATCAAACGATAGATACCATAGTTTTTAAAATATTTTACATAACAAAAATAGTGATGTGTTGACAGTACTCATGTGTTGAGATTAGTCGTGTGTTGAAAGAAATATAAATTCATGTGTTGAATGGGATAAATATTCATTTGTTGAATAGAATAACGAATTATTGAAATATAAAGCCGTGTTGATTAGAGATGCGTTATTTTGACGCGAACGATGTTTATATCGATTTTATTCGTTTTATAAGGAATATTGAAAAGTGATTTCAAAATTAAATATTTTGAAATGAAATTCAAATTGAATTAGATTAAAATTCGAATTGAATAGGAAGCGAATTTGAATTCGAATAAAATAGAAATGAATTCAAATTGAATTGAATAGAAATTGAAATTTAAAACGAAATGAAATTGAATTGGAATCAATTAGAAACGAATTCGAATTGAATCGAATAGTAAATGAATTCGATTCGAATTGAATAGGAAGTGAATTTGAATTTGAATTGAATAAAAATGAATTCAAATTGAATTGAATTGAAATGAATTAGAATTGAATTGAAATCAAATCGATTTGAAATTGAATATAGCGTTGAAATGGTTTTGAAAACGAATTTAAAACGATTTATAAAATACGTTTTAAAAAGGAAATCGACGAAATATATATAATATATATATTATATATATAATGGCCTGAATAGAACGCGCCGCGCCGCGGCAGTTCGTGAATTTCGACCATTTATTTCAAACGGACATTGCGGGAGATCCGACCGTCGGATTCTCCTAAAACCGGAACCGTTGGGTTCGTATCGAAAAGAGCTTTCCATTGAATATTAGAAATTTGAAATCTAACGGCTGGATTTGGAATTATGTCCAAATCAAATTCGAAAAAGGTCGCTGTAAGTGCAGTTCGATGGCCGTTGTTGGAAATCGACTGTACGGGCCTTGATAAAATTATCAAAAATATCTATAATTTGTGTAAAATCATAAGAAATGATTTGGGAAAAATTGGGTTGAAAAATTCTACATTTGAAAAGATAAAAATAGATTTTTATCGAAATGAACTAGTTTTGAACTAGAATTAAAATCAATTTATTTTTGAAATAAATAAATTGAATTTGAAAGTGATTTTAAAAATAATCAATATTCCCAATACGAGGATTGGACTGGAGTTGAATCGAAATTATCTTCGGGATATTTCGATGTTGGATTTCGTGACTATACAGATATGGTTATGGGAATTTGAAAGATATATTTTATATCGTTATTTCCAATACGATATATGTTGGTTTCAGAATTTGATATTGAATATAAGCCGATATATTTTCTATTCAGAGCCTTGTATTTAATATCAAATGTGATTTGGGTTTATCGTGAATCGTGTTTTAGAAGACATTGGTTCTTTAACCCAGTTAAAGGCAAGATGTTGATTTTTGAAAAGATGAAAACTAAGTGGAGTTTTAATGAATCTTTAATTAGATTAAAATGTGAATTGATAATTTAAATTGTCAAATCTGAAAAGTGATCGAGAGTGGAGTATCACCAGTTTTGCTCCAAAGCGATAGTTAAATCTTTAATTAGATTTGAACGTGAAATGGTAATTAATTTTACCGATAACACCGTGGTGTTAGATATGGAGTATCACCAGTTTTGCTCCATGGGATATATAGGTTGGGATTGGGAAATAAAACAAATAATTACTTCGGTGTGGTTCGCTAATCCCGACTAGTTTGAAATGATATCCAAAGGAAGATTATAGAATAAATTTATAAGAATTTATCTTGGATAAAATTAATGGGAACATTTCCCTAAGAATGTGTTTTTGTGAATAAAAGAATATTCTGAATTGGAATGAGGCGTTTGTTGTGTTTGCGTAACATTCGTTTATTATATACGTGGGTGATTCAGAAAGGCCGGGTTTATACCCATTCTGAATAACCGATTCGACGAGATGTCGAAGATGAAGACGGTGGTTGAAGACCAGAAGTCTTCACATCGTTTGGGTGATTACTGATGATCTTGATTGGGCTGTACACCCAGGATGAGGGAATCAGTTGGTGATCGTCCAGACGTACTTGGAGATGGATGGATATGCGAGGAAAGTGCCTCCGGTTTCGTTCAGACCCAGAACGAACTTGTAAATGGATTGTGTGTCTGACATTGGATTTTATTCTGTGTTGATCGATCTCTATTAAATATACATCTGTTTGGCGGCGGAGAATTTATTCTCTTGCTTAACGCCCTTCTCTGAGACATACGAGCTCAGAGGTTGTATATCGATGGACATCAGTCGCATGGAGTGAATTGCCTGTGTGGCACGCATAAGTGGCAATTGATCAAGGCTTCTGTTGAAAAGCAAAGTCTTGTGGTTGATGATCAAAGCACGGCCTGTGTGGCATAGCTTTGTGTATAACGTGAATTCGCGAGCCTCACACCTCGGTATGAGTCAAAAACGGGATAGTGACTGCAGGGAGAGCACGACGTTTCTTTCTAGCTAGGGTGGTGTCAGTGACCTACCAGCCCTGACATTTATATACTTTTCACCTGTGTGGTTGTTAGAATGTGAGGCGCCTCGGATATAGGTCTGTAAGGACCGGGAAACGTGTGTTCAGGAATAACTAATCCTCAAAAGTAAGAGAGGACCGGCCCTGAAGATCCAAGGATCATAGTGGGGTCCTGAGGCATTTGCTAGAGTGTCTCGAACGCGGAGAGGAGCTTGCCCCTTGCCTCGGCTCATGACGGAATCCAATTTCCAATACGTGTATTTCGGCTTTATTTGTAGAGCCTAGTATGGCGACATAGTGGGATGGGGCACTCATGCCGTCTATGATTTATATTTATGATTGAAATGTTTTGACACCATACACTTATTATAATATCAAAATAATGTGTTTTAAACGTATCAAGCATGCTTTGGCTGTTATAAGGTAAAAACCCTATCCTCCGGCTTGCGTTGCATTGTGTGATGGGACCTGGGTCTTATAACAGCTTCATTTTTCTTTATTTAGCATTGCGCTGTTTGTTTTATGCACTGGTATTCTTGGGAGGAAACCCGTTCCGTGTTATACGGCGTGGTCCATTGATTTACCTAACTTTAAAACCAATATTAATAACTGTTTTAGTTCTCACACCAGTCACATGACTGACCTGGAGTTTATTGTTTTAACCTAAACTCTGGGTGCCCCTATTTTCCGCACGGGCAGCTAGTAGTTTTGGTTTTGCAGATTTATATTCACAGGGTCCTGATTAACAGCTGGAACGATGCTCGGAAAGCTCTGTATCCGTGTATCACTTCTAGTTGTGTTTTGTATATTTTTCCGCTGCTATGTAATTTATTGTAATCTCTGATAATTATCGAATGTAATTTATTCATTTATACTCTGTATATTCTTGTATCTGATGGAATTGTTGTAATAACAATGAAATGTTCTTTCGTCTGCGTCCTTTTGTGTGTTGTTCTCAAAGTATTCGTGCTTTCCTTCACGGGGAAGTTACGGGTCCTTACAGTTGGTATCAGAGCTTTGGTTTACAGAGCTCGAGAACAAGACACATTAGAACCATTCGAAAGAATTCATCAGATATTGGATTAGTAATATCCAATTAGAATGACTCGTTAGAGATAGGATCAGTAGTATCCTAGAACGAGTGTGAAGAGTATATTTTTCAAATGAAAACAATTTTGTTTTGAAAATTTAAATCGTTTTATACGTATTTGAATATTTATTTATTTTGAATATGGACAATCCACTATATAAAGGTTTCGCATATACGCGTCATGAACGTATATTCGAAGTTTTAATATATTGGATAGATATGGAATCACATTCTAGACGCCCGGAGATGATTCTGATGATTGTAGCTACATCATCATAATTTATGTTCGTGTTTCGAAGGTGTGATATCGATATATTTCCATTAGACTGGTGTGAGAACCAAAACTTATATAGTTAGAACACATTGTTGTGAATTGGCATCAAAACATGATTTCTGTATAAATATCAAAATTATGAATTTGAAACTCTAATTCACTAATTGATTGATGTTTGTGTTTTTTGTTCATTTGTTTGATAATTTTGAACCATTTTGCCTAATTGAACCAAATATTGAATTGTATCGAAAATCGGTCACATTTGCTTGCATATACATATACTTACATTGAACAGGTCATAGCAAGGAGGCTAGAGCCGAAGAATAAAATTTGTTTGCCCGACAAATAGGTACATGTTTACTACATAATTTACTGTTTTGTTTGGGTGATGATGATTTTATGAGCCTATTGGCTAGCCGCTTGGCTTTTTATTTTTCTTTTTGAGATCTGAAGGACCGGGGAAGCTATTTGAAATTCCCCGATGCTCCCGGTGCAGGGGAGGTTATGGCGAAATTTTTCGAAAATTTAGGGTGTTAGCCAAATTTTTGAAAATTTGAAAATTCTCAGAAACTGAAAAGTTGGAGAATGGAAGCCAAATCGAACGTAGAGCTGATTAATCAAACCACTTTCGACTTTGTTCCTTTTCGGGGACGAAAAGTTTTAAGTGGGGGAGATTGTAATAACCCGGAAAATCTGGGCCAGTTTAAAATTTTTATTTTGGCAATATCAGCGAATTTTGAATATTTAAAATAGATTATTTTAAATAAAAACAACGAGAAATTTATTTTGAAAATAATTCGACGTATATATTATATACGTCGTCGTTAGAATATAAATATTTATACATAATTATAAAAGGAATTGAAAATGGCGCGGTAGTTCGATAATTCGATTTCAAACTTCAATTGAACATATCGGGTGCAAAACAATCCGGATTTTAGTGAAACCAAAAATCATAGGATCTAATTGATGATATCTTTCCAATGAATCCGAAAAATTGAAATTTCATAGCGGGAATCAAAAGATATGTCCAGTTGAAAATTCTGAAAAGTCGCTATGGAATTCAGGCCCTTAAAAATGGACATTTTGCAAATAACCTCGGATTTCGACGAAACCACTTTTGTTGGATCCGTGATGTCAAATTATTGCTAGGTTTCAAATTTCATAATTTTTCGAATCAATATGTGAGCGTGGCAAAGGAAAACGTGTTTTGACCATTTCAGTTGATTTTAATCGACTGGAAATTGGCCATTTTTCTAACGGTCTCAGAATTCGACGAAACTAGTTTTGTTAGGACCGTATCGTCAATACGAAGCTAGAAAATATTTTTCTGGAATTTTTCTAGTTAGTATGTGACCCCGGTAATTTGAAATGTACGTTTAAAATTCAATATAGTGATTTAAATGTAAATTTAACGAAAACTGATTGCAACAGCCGAATCAGCTTGCGATATATATCCCATTGGGTTCGGAATGAGGGTAAAACGCTATAGACGACAGGCGGTGGGCCTCGTTTCGAGGTCGTATGTAGAAGTCAACTTTTTGCTAATTAAAATAATTAAATAAAATAATAAAATTAAATTTCCTTCTCTCCCCTTTAACACGATTTGCCCCCCCCCCTCCAATTCATTTCTGATCGAATTAAAAAGAAAAAAAAAACGAGAACGGAGGAAGGAGGCGCAGCGGCCACCGCGCCCAGGCGTGACGCCACCTACCCCCGACGAGACCCCAGCCTCGCCCTCTCCTCCTCCTCCTCCCACGTCGAAGTCGCGACCCTCCCCCTTTGGCTCCGACGCCCCTGCCCAGACCCCCACCTTCATCCGCGAACCCTAGGACCACCGCCCCCCCTCTTCTTCCTTCCTCCTCTTGCTGCCGCTTCCCCCACGACCTCCAGCACGCCTCCGTAGCCCCAGTCCGACAATGAAGGCCGCGCACCACTGACGAACGCAACAAACCATCTTCCCCACCTGTATCGAATATGGTAAGGTTTATTGTTATAATTATCTATTTAAAATCTGATTTTTTTTATTATTTTATTTTTATTTTTAGTTTTGAAGTAAGAAAAATCAAATTTTTGATGTAGGAAAAATTAGATTTTTAAGGTAGAAAAAGATTAGGTTTTAATCTAGAAACATCAAAGTAGGAATATGATTTTTATATTTTTAAAGTATTAAAAATATAGTTTTTATATTTTTAAAGAATTAAAAATATAATCTTTACTGTATAGAAGTGGTAGAAATATGATTTTTGTTTAGGTAGAGAATTAAAAATATAATTTTTACTTGATAGGAATATTAAAAATATAATTTTTATTATATAGAGAAGTTAAAGGTATGATCTTTATATTTTTAAAGTAATAAAAATATGCTTTATATATTTTTAAAGTAGTAAAAATATAATCTTTTACATTGTAGAAAGATTAAAATATGATCTTTGCATAGTAGGAACTATAAAAATATCATCTTTGTATATGTAGCAAAATAAAAATCTGATTTTTATTTTATATACGTTGAAATCAAGTGATGATTTTTATAAAGGCGAAATCTTTATTTTAGAAAAGGCGAAATCTTTATTTTAGAAAAGGCGAAATCTATATTTTTATAAAGGCGAGATCTTTATATGAAGAATAGCGAGATAAAAATATAATTTTTATCCATATAGTAGCGTTGTGGAAAATTCGATTTTTAGATATATATAGTGATTATAAAAATATGATTTTTAAAATTGAAAGTAAATAAATAAAAATGTGATTTTTATTTTAAAGACATCAAAATATAAAAATGTGTGATTTTTATATATGTAGTGACTACGGGCAACGAAGATGATAAAAAGGCGAGAATGAAGAAGATTTCCATAAATGAAGTGTCGTGAAGTTGGATAGCTATCGGTGAGAACTTCTCACTCAAATTCTCTTTTTCTGGTTATATATATATATACTAGGATACAGACGGTGCTTAGTAGCACCCGACACCCGTCATCCACAGACCATGGATGGCTTGTTTGTTAAATAGTTTGGTTGTGTAGTTGGTTAGTCTAATTGGTTTGAATTGAATTGTTTGGTGAATTGAAATTGATTTGATTGATGTGTGAATGGCGTGGGCCTTCACTAGACCGGGGATAAGGCTAGGCCTCGTCCCGTTTCTAGTATCATGCCGTTATGCCGCCGAAATTTCCCAAAATATGTTAGAAAAATAAAAATATCATTTTTATTGTGTAAATGAAATGAATAGAAATTCATGTGTTGAAATAGAATATTTCATCGTTAAAAATATAATTTTTAACGTGAAAGTGAATAAATAAAAATATTCATTTACAAACCGGACGGTTTGTTTATGTACACTGATTTGACTGATATTGATTGGGTCGATAAATTTTACACATCGCCCAACTGCACAACTAAATTCTGTGTTTGATTGTTTGAAACCCCACACGGGTGTTGGGATGAAATTTGAAGTTCACTCATCCTGATTGATTAAATATGTCGATCGATAGATTGACAGGCTGTTATAAGCGTTAGATATCTATGTTTGATGCTTATACAGTGTAGTGCACTTTGGTTGATGGTTGATTATTTTTCAATGCTATTATATACATGTGTTGTATGAAAATCCATATAATTAACATTATATGGTGATTGATTGGGCCTCATTCTAATCAGGAAAATAATAAATATTATAAAAGAAAATTCATGTGTTGAATATAAAAATAGTCATGTGTTGACGATGTTCATGTGTTGAGTGAAATATTTTATACAATGAAATTTACATCTTTATCATATTTAAAATTAGAACTACTTCCCAGTAGAAGTCTAATTAAAAATCAAACGATAGATACCATAGTTTTTAAAATATTTTACATAACAAAAATAGTGATGTGTTGACAGTACTCATGTGTTGAGATTAGTCGTGTGTTGAAAGAAATATAAATTCATGTGTTGAATGGGATAAATATTCATTTGTTGAATAGAATAACGAATTATTGAAATATAAAGCCGTGTTGATTAGAGATGCGTTATTTTGACGCGAACGATGTTTATATCGATTTTATTCGTTTTATAAGGAATATTGAAAAGTGATTTCAAAATTAAATATTTTGAAATGAAATTCAAATTGAATTAGATTAAAATTCGAATTGAATAGGAAGCGAATTTGAATTCGAATAAAATAGAAATGAATTCAAATTGAATTGAATAGAAATTGAAATTTAAAACGAAATGAAATTGAACTGGAATCAATTTGAAACGAATTCGAATTGAATCGAATAGTAAATGAATTCGATTCGAATTGAATAGGAAGTGAATTTGAATTTGAATTGAATAAAAATGAATTCAAATTGAATTGAATTGAAATGAATTAGAATTTGAATTGAATTGAAATCAAATCGATTTGAAATTGAATATAGTGTTGAAATGGTTTTGAAAACGAATTTAAAACGATTTATAAAATACGTTTTAAAAAGGAAATCGACGAAATATATATAATATATATATTATATATATATAATGGCCTGAATAGAACGCGCCGCGCCGCGGCAGTTCGTGAATTTCGACCATTTATTTCAAACGGACATTGCGGGAGATCCGACCGTCGGATTCTCCTAAAACCGGAACCGTTGGGTTCGTATATAAAAGAGCTTTCCATTGAATATTAGAAATTTGAAATCTAACGGCTGGATTTGGAATTATGTCCAAATCAAATTCGAAAAAGGTCGCTGTAAGTGCAGTTCGATGGCCGTTGTTGGAAATCGACTGTACGGGCCTTGATAAAATTATCAAAAATATCTATAATTTGTGTAAAATCATAAGAAATGATTTGGGAAAAATTGGGTTGAAAAATTCTACATTTGAAAAGATAAAAATAGATTTTTATCGAAATGAACTAGTTTTGAACTAGAATTAAAATCAATTTATTTTTGAAATAAATAAATTGAATTTGAAAGTGATTTTAAAAATAATCAATATTCCCAATACGTGGATTGGACTGGAGTTGAATCGAAATTATCTTCGGGATATTTCGATGTTGGATTTCGTGACTATACAGATATGGTTATGGGAATTTGAAAGATATATTTTATATCGTTATTTCCAATACGATATATGTTGGTTTCAGAATTTGATATTGAATATAAGCCGATATATTTTCTATTCAGAGCCTTGTATTTAATATCAAATGTGATTTGGGTTTATCGTGAATCGTGTTTTAGAAGACATTGGTTCTTTAACCCAGTTAAAGGCAAGATGTTGATTTTTGAAAAGATGAAAACTAAGTGGAGTTTTAGTGAATCTTTAATTAGATTAAAATGTGAATTGATAATTTAAATTGTCAAATCTGAAAAGTGATCGAGAGTGGAGTATCACCAGTTTTGCTCCAAAGCGATAGTTAAATCTTTAATTAGATTTGAACGTGAAATGGTAATTAATTTTACCGATAACACCGTGGTGTTAGATATGGAGTATCACCAGTTTTGCTCCATGGGATATATAGGTTGGGATTGGGAAATAAAACAAATAATTACTTCGGTGTGGTTCGCTAATCCCGACTAGTTTGAAATGATATCCAAAGGAAGATTATAGAATAAATTTAGAAGAATTTATCTTGGATAAAATTAATGGGAACATTTCCCTAAGAATGTGTTTTTGTGAATAAAAGAATATTCTGAATTGGAATGAGGCGTTTGTTGTGTTTGCGTAACATTCGTTTATTATATACGTGGGTGATTCAGAAAGGCCGGGTTTATACCCATTCTGAATAACCGATTCGACGAGATGTCGAAGATGAAGACGGTGGTTGAAGACCAGAAGTCTTCACATCGTTTGGGTGATTACTGATGATCTTGATTGGGCTGTACACCCAGGATGAGGGAATCAGTTGGTGATCGTCCAGACGTACTTGGAGATGGATGGATATGCGAGGAAAGTGCCTCCGGTTTCGTTCAGACCCAGAATGAACTTGTAAATGGATTGTGTGTCTGACATTGGATTTTATTCTGTGTTGATTGATCTCTATTAAATATACATCTGTTTGGCGGCGGAGAATTTATTCTCTTGCTTAACGCCCTTCTCTGAGACATACGAGCTCAGAGGTTGTATATCGATGGACATCAGTCGCATGGAGTGAATTGCCTGTGTGGCACGCATAAGTGGCAATTGATCAAGGCTTCTGTTGAAAAGCAAAGTCTTGTGGTTGATGATCAAAGCACGGCCTGTGTGGCATAGCTTTGTGTATAACGTGAATTCGCGAGCCTCACACCTCGGTATGAGTCAAAAACGGGATAGTGACTGCAGGGAGAGCACGACGTTTCTTTCTAGCTAGGGTGGTGTCAGTGACCTACCAGCCCTGACATTTATATACTTTTCACCTGTGTGGTTGTTGGAATGCGAGGCGCCTCGGATATAGGTCTGTAAGGACCGGGAAACGTGTGTTCAGGAATAACTAATCCTCAAAAGTAAGAGAGGACCGGCCCTGAAGATCCAAGGATCATAGTGGGGTCCTGAGGCATTTGCTAGAGTGTCTCGAACGCGGAGAGGAGCTTGCCCCTTGCCTCGGCTCATGACGGAATCCAATTTCCAATACGTGTATTTCGGCTTTATTTGTAGAGCCTAGTATGGCGACATAGTGGGATGGGGCACTCATGCCGTCTATGATTTATATTTATGATTGAAATGTTTTGACACCATACACTTATTATAATATCAAAATAATGTGTTTTAAACGTATCAAGCATGCTTTGGCTGTTATAAGGTAAAAACCCTATCCTCCGGCTTGCGTTGCATTGTGTGATGGGACCTGGGTCTTATAACAGCTTCATTTTTCTTTATTTAGCATTGCGCTGTTTGTTTTATGCACTGGTATTCTTGGGAGGAAACCCGTTCCGTGTTATACGGCGTGGTCCATTGATTTACCTAACTTTAAAACCAATATTAATAACTGTTTTAGTTCTCACACCAGTCACATGACTAACCTGGAGTTTATTGTTTTAACCTAAACTCTGGGTGCCCCTATTTTTCGCACGGGCAGCTAGTAGTTTTGGTTTTGCAGATTTATATTCACAGGGTCCTGATTAACAGCTGGAACGATGTTCGGAAAGCTCTGTATCCGTGTATCACTTCTAGTTGTGTTTTGTATATTTTTCCGCTGCTATGTAATTTATTGTAATCTCTGATAATTATCGAATGTAATTTATTCATTTATACTCTGTATATTCTTGTATCTGATGGAATTGTTGTAATAACAATGAAATGTTCTTTCGTCTGCGTCCTTTTGTGTGTTGTTCTCAAAGTATTCGTGCTTTCCTTCACGGGGAAGTTACGGGTCCTTACAGGTAGGAATTATAACGTTATAGTTATAATCAAACGTTGTCATATGAGAAGTGGATTCGTAACCTGAATCCGAGAATTTGCGTAAACAGATGATTGTAAAAAGTGAGTGACGAGCTTCATCTATTTCACAGTAAAGGACGTTGTTCAATTAAGGTCTGAGAGGTAATTATACCCCAACTTGATTGACTTCAGAATTGACAAAGGAATAGTTGTGGTTCGATAGAAAAGGTTGATTAGGAATAAAATTAAGGAATAAGCGATTAATGGATTAAGCGTAACGATGTTTTATACAACGTTCATTGGAAATCCGTAAATAAGTTTTGGAAACGTTTTCCAAATATAGTCAGATATGTTTTCTAAACATAGAAAATGAAATGTTTTCATGATAAGAATTTAAGAAATAGAGTTAAGCAAATTCAGAAACTGACTGGAGAGGGTAAGTTTAACGGTTTTCTAAGTGACGATCTGATGTTGGTTTCGACCTTCCGGATTGATACTTAGAGAATTGTTCTCATACTAGTTACAGTTAGGGACTGATAGTTGCGAAATAATAGTGATGTGAAAATAAGCTATGGAAATGTTTTCCAATGATTAATAACAGATATTTTCTAAATATATGAAATAAGGAAATATGAACATATGATGATTGATCGATCGAATTTCCATTTGGAAATAAGATCGTTATTTGTACACCGACATGTTTTCATTTGATAGTTGAATCACAGACTATCAAAGTTTTGACCATATTTACGTTGTAAATATGGAGAGACCGGTTGGATTATTATCCGAAGAACCACTCCGTATTAGCATAAGCGTTGTGAATCAAGTACGCTGAAGATAATTGAAGACGGAGTGAAGTGCAAGGGCTATTGTGAAAAGCCTAGGTAGGATGGATTCACTGAATAGTGCTTTCGGTTTGTTCAGTCCCAGGACAACGTATATGGACGAGTGTCTGACAAAGTATTCTTAACGAATCATATATGTTGATCTCTTCAAACGTATTACATTGGTGGTGGAGAAATTCGTTTCTCTTAGCTTTTATACCCGTGATGCCTTGAGAAATCGATAATGATTTGGCGGGTATGACGATGTGGCATTCAAAGTAATTGAAGAAATAATCTGTCAAAGTGATAAACGTGACCTCAAAACCTCACAACCGGAAAATAACAGAAGTTGGGCTAGGCAGCATGGCTAGTTGGGCCATACCCAAGCAGGGTGTATTATCACCATCTAGAGAATATTCGCTTGTACTTCTTTATAATCTATTTCAATGCTGTCCCTTATCGGGAAGGATGGTTGCTGATCCCAACCATCGGTGATAATATATTCGTTACACTCAAGCTAAATGAGTGAACGGTCATGTGTGGCCGGGTTGCAAGACGTTCTTGTTGAACCCTAGTGTATCTCCTCTAGAGTACACTGATCGGAAGGTGCTCCCATACCTTGTCTGTAGGAATCCAATCTCAAATAAGCGCTCACGGTTTTATTTGTATACTATGTATGTGGAACGTGAGATGCAAGCGTTCTGCTAGATTGATATCTATTTGTATTGAGACATTATTATAATATCAGAAAGATATCATTTATTTAACCAAGTGTTGGAGTTTTATTCACACCAGTCCCATGACTGACCCGGAGTTTATTTTGTTTTGTTTCCCCTAAACTCTTGGGTGCCTAAATTTGTACGGGCAGTCAAGTAGTCGGGATTTTACAGATACACTTGGAGAGCTTGGAGCAGGAGGCTTCAGGATTATAGCTATTATTATTCCGCTGTGTTGTTAAGTGTTGTACTTTGAAATGGTATGTATATACGAGTACTGATTTGTATTTCAAAGTTATGTTATATTTTATTCGTTCCGCTGTGAGATTCGTGTTTACTCTGATGATGTAAGTTCTTCTTCTTCTTCTATTCTATTAGTTCTATCTTTTCTTCCTCACCCTCTACTTTCTTTCACTAACGTCCCGGAATTTTCGACTCTCGAGGAGTCGAAAATTTCCAGCCGTTAAACTGTAACGGCTGGAAATTTCCGACTCCTCGAGAGTCGAAAATTCCGAGACGTTAGTGAAAGAATTTAGAAGGTGAGAAAGAAAAGATAGAACTAATAGAATAGAAGAAGAAGAAGAACATCAGAATCATCAGAGTAACACGAATCTCACAGCGGAACGAATAACATATAATATATAACATAACTTTGAAGTAAACAGTTATATATATACAATAGCACTTATCAGAGTACAACACTTACAACACAGCGGAAATAACTATAGCTATAAAATCTTGCAGCCTCCTGCTCCAAGCTCTCCAAGTATATCTGTAAATCCCGACTACTTGACTGCCCGTACAAATTTAGGCACCCATCACACAATGCAACACAAATGCAACACAAATCGGAGGATATAGTTTTTACCTTATAATAGCCAAGAATGCCTGGTACGTAAAATTTCATGTTTTATTATTACTTTAAGTGTATAGTGTCAAAACAATTTCAATCATAAGTATCAATTATAGACAGCATAAGTGCTTCATACCACTATGTCGCCGTATATAGGTTTACAATTAAAACCTCAAAATGTCGTATTGGGAGTTGGTTTTCCATCTGTGAACCGAGGCAAGGGATCTTCCTCACCGCTTCGAGACAATCTAGCCCATGTCTCAGGCAAGTGCGTAGACAAGCCTTGGATCATCAGGACCGGTCCACACAGAGTGGATTAAAATGCCTGAACAATGCGTTTCCCCGCCCTTGGGGCATAAACTGGTCATATCCCGACCAAACCATCGGCCCCGGAGCAACCGATACAACCGAGGCACCTCGCTATCCATCATCCACATAAGTAAAACGTTAGGACTTGCAAAACGCTGACACCACTCCTAGCTAGAAGGAAACACATTCCCTCCCTGATGTCCTCTCCCATTTCTGTTTCACACCGGGGTGGGAGGGTCGCGAATTAACGCTACACAAAGCTCCGCTATATTAAAGTCGTGCTTTGATCATCAACCACAAGACTCTGTTTTCAATAGAAGCCTTGATCATTTGCAACTCAGCATACCAAACATGCAATCCACACTTTGCAACCAATGTCTATCAATCACACAGAATGAAATCCGATGTCAGACACACATCCATTTACAAGTTCGTTCTGGGTCTAAATGAAACCGAAGGAACCTTATTCCTCATTCCATATGTCCAACACAGAAGAGAGGCCCTTGCATATCCGTCGATCTCCAAGTACGTCCGGACGATCACCACTTATTACCTTGTCTTGGGTGTACAACCCAATCAAGACATCAGTAATCATCCAAACGATGTGAAGGCCTCCAGTATTCAACCACCATCTTCATCCTCGTCACGTCGTCGAATCAGTTATTCAGAATGGGATAAAACCGGTCTTTCTGAATTTGTCACGTATATAATAAACAAATTCTATAAAAACACAACATACGCCTCATTCCAATCCAGAATATTCCTTTATTCAAATATTCTTATACTTTGGGAAAGGTTCCCATTAATTTTATCAAAGATAAATTCTTTATATTTATTCTTTATTCTTCCTTTGGATATCATTTCAATCTAATTAAAGATGCATTTAAACTCCACTTTGTTTTAATCTTTCCAAAAATAAATATTAGCGATTGTTTAACTTGGGAAATCATATCATGTCATTAACAAGGTTAAAAACCCAATGTCATTTAAAACAAGATTCATGATAAACCTAAAATCACATTCCAATCCATCAGCCTTTAACCGTAAATTAGCAAGTGAACAATTCCCTAAGTATTAACCCCGAAGGCCGAAACCAACATCAGATCAATACCGAGGAAACTATTCAATTTAACTAATCTCCAGTTAGTTTCTGATTTTCTTAACTCCATTGGGTCTAAGAACAGTATTATTAAAGATACCATTCACGACAACCCAAAATTTTATTCCTGTCTTTAACTAGGTTAAAGAACCAATGTCCTTTAAAACACGGTTCACGATAAACCCAAAATCACATTCTATTCCATCAGCCTTTAACCGTAAATTAGCAAGTGAAAAATTCCCTAAGTATTAACCCCGAAGGTCGAAACCAACGTCAGATCAATACCCAGGAAACCATTCAACTTAACTAATCTCCAGTTAGTTTCTGATTTTATTAACTCCATTGGGTCTAAGAACAGTATTATTAAAGATACCATTCACCATAACCCAAAATCTTATTCCATTGTTAATCAGGTTAAAGAACAAGTGTTATTTAAAACACCGTTCACGATAAACCTAAAGACCAGTTTCAATTTAATTCCAGTTAAATATTAATTAATTAGTATACTTCATTAAATATAAATAAAAAGATTTAATCTTTTCTTAACTAGGTTCAAGAACAGTGTTAATGAAGACACCATTCACGATAAATCCAAAATCACATTTGATATTAAATACTAGGCTCTGAATAGAATATGTATCATCTTATATTCAATATCAAATTCTAGAATCAACGGATACCGTATTGGAATAACAATATATATATATATATATATCTTCCAAATTCCTCCACAATATCCATACACTCACGGAATCCAAGATCGAAATATTCCGAAGATAATTTCGTTCTAAATTCATTCCAATTCATATATTAGGAATTCTGGTTATTTTTAAAAACATTTCAAATCCAATTTATTTATTTAAACATATTGGATTTCATAATTCTAGTTCATAACTAGTTCATTTCGATAAAAATATATTTGTATCTTTTCAAACACGGGATTTTCCATCCCAATTCTTTTCAAATCATTTCTTATGATTTTACACTAATTATTGATATTTTTAATAATTTTATCAAGGCTCGTATAGTCGATTTCCATAAACAGCCATCGAACTGCACTTACAGCGACCTTTTCCAAATTTAGTTTGGACATGATGCAAATCCAGACATTAGATTTCAAATCTCTAATATTCGTTAGAAAGCTTTTTCGATACGACCCCAACAGTTCTGGTTTTAGGAGAATCCGATGGCCGGATCTCCTGTAATGTCCATTCGAAATCAATGGTCGAAATTGGCGAACTACCGCAGCGCGGCGCATTCTATTCAGGCCATTATATTATACATATAATTTATATAATGTATATTTCGACGATTTCCTTTAAAAACGTATCTTATAAATCGTTTTAGATTCGTTTTCAAAACGATTTCAACTTCATATTCAATTTCAAATCAAAATTGAATATTCCATATCATCGATATATAAATGATAGTATTTTCAAAACAATTGATTTTGAAATCAATTCCTTTTCGATATTCATTATAAAAATGAATTAAATCAATATAAATATCGGTCTCGTCAAAATGGCGTCAATCTAATCATCACGGATTTATATATTTAAATATATTCATGTCCATCCCAAATCAGACTTCAAAACCAAATTTTTATTCTTTTCTGAATATTATTTGAAAATATTCGTTATTTTAAAATGTTCATTCTTTCTGAACTAGAACCTAACACAGTCAATTAACATATAGTGTGATTATATGGATTTCATACAACACACGTACACAACAACAATCATACACCATCAACCATCATCCATTGTGCACTCTACACAGCATAAGCATCAAATATAAATATTCGGCGCTTACACAGCTTGTCAATCAATCGATCGACATAGAGCTAATTATTGGGATTAGTGTATGTCATATATCATCCCATTACCTGTGTGGGGTTTCAATCAACAAATACAAATTTATTTTTGCAGTTGGACGATGTGTAAAATTTATTGTCCCAATCAATATCAGTCAAATGTGTGTACAAAAACAAATCATCCGATTTGTTTATGAATATTTATTTTATTCATATACACGTTAACAATTATATTTTTAATGATAAAATATTTTATTCCGCTCCACTTCACACAATCAATTTTCACAACTCAATCAAACAAACAAACAAGTCGTCCATGGTTTGTGGACGACGGGTGTCCGGTGCTTCTAAGCACCATCTGCATCCTAGTATATATTTTAACTAGAAATAAAATTAAAGTGAGAAGTTTTCACACTTAGGTTCCACTCCGCCAGTTTTTCTTTCTGAATTGTTTGGATTTGTTCGAAATTCCAATGCATCCTTTTCTCGTTGTTCATATATAAAAATCATATTTTTATCGCTTCATTCCAATAAATAAAAAACATATTTTTATTTCTACTTCATATATTTTTGCAATGCTTCTTTCTATATAAAAACTATATTTTTATATTTCTACTTCTTATATAAAGATCGAATTTTTATTTCGCTTCATATATAATAAAAATTGAATTTTTGTCTTAATGATATCCATATAAAGATCGTATCTTTATAATAATGAAAACATTATAAATTACATCTTGTCTAAATAAAAATCACAACCTTCATGTATGAAAAAATCTCAACTTTTGTTTATTAAAAATCCATCTTTTGTTATGCCAAATCATTTCTTTTTACTTTGAAGAACCATTTCCTTTTACTTTGAGAAATCATTTTTTATTTTAAAATCGTATCTTTTCTATTGAGAAATCTAAGATTTTTGTATAGAAAAATCTAAAATTTTAGCAATAAAAATCTCAACATTTTCATAATTAAAAACCGTATTTTATATATTAAAAATCATAACTTTATATAAAATAAAAATCATACCTTTGTTTAAAATAAAAATCAAATCTTTTTTGGTGTTAAAAAGCTAATCTTTGTATGAATAAAATATATACTTTATTTGAATAAAAATATATGCTTTATACAAATAAAGTTCTAAACTTTATCTTCATAAGAAAAATCATACTTTTCTAGAAAAAAAAATCACCTCTTTTCATAAACAAAATCATTTGATTTTATAAACAAAAATAATCGAAAATAAAAGGGAAACAAAACATACAGTGGGAGGAATAAATTCAGATTTGTGGAAAAGACGGGAGGGAGGAGTTCGCAGTTGACAGGAGAGAGGGGGGTCTCTGCGGTGGTCGGCGCCGGACATTGACGGTGGTGCTGGGTACGGCTGGGGGTCTTCGTGGTCTTGAAGGGAGGAAGAGGAGTTTGGGGGAGCGCGTCGATGTTGGGGACGACGCGGCGGCAGCAGCGCCGCTGCTGGGCGACGGAGGAGGCGATGCGTTCCTCCGCTCGTTCCCTCTTTTTTTATTTCTTCTGTAAATCGATGGTGAGTGGGAGAGAGTGTAAAATGGGGGACATATATATTAATATATTTTTATATTATTTTAAATCCCAAAAAGTAACTATAAATTTCGATCTCCAAACGAGACCAACCGCGTGTCGTCCCCAGCTAAGTACCCCATTCCGAACACAATAGGATATGTCCCATAAGCCAATTTGACCGTTTCGATCAGTTTCCGTGAAAATCTAAATATAAATCTATATATCGAATTAGAACACACATTTCAATTTACCGAGGCCACAAACGGACCCCAAAAATTCCAGAAAAAATATTTCTAGCTTCATATTGATGATACGGTCTTAACAAAACTAATTTCGTCAAATTTGGAGACCGTTTGAAAATTGACCATTTTCTGGTCGATCCAAACTGACTGAAACTGACAAAACACGTTTTGCTTCGCCATGCTCACATATTAATTCCAAAAATTATGAATTTTGGAATTTAGAAATAACTTGACATCCCGGATCCAATAAAAGTGGTTTCGTCAAAAATGGAGATCGTTTGCAAAATGTCTATTTTTAAGGGTTAAAATTCCATAGCGACTGTTCTGAATTTTCAACTGGACATAACTTTTTATCCCCGCTGTGAAATTTAGATTTTTCGGATTCGTTGGAAATATATTTTCAATTAGATTCTAATATTTTTGGTTTCGCTAGAATCTTTTGAATCATGTACATATATTTGAAATTTAAAATCGAATTTTCAAACTACCACGTCATTTTCTATTCCTTTTATAATTAAAATAAATATTTATATTCTAATGTCGATTCAAATAAATATATACGCTCTAATTCTATTCAAAATAAATTTCTTGTCGTTATTATTTCAAATAATTCATTTTAAATATTCAAAATTCATTAAAATTGCCAACATAAAAATTTTAAATTGGTTCTGATTTTCCGGGTTGTTACAATCTCCCCCACTTAAAATCTTTTCATCCTCGAAATGGAACGGAGTTGAAAGTTGTTTTACAAACCATCTCAACTTTTAGTTTGGCTTTCATTCTTCAACTTTTCAGTTTCTAAGAATTTTCAAATTTTCAAAAATTTAGCTAACACCCTAAATTTTCGAAAAATTTCACCATAACCTCCCTTGTACGTTAGCACCGGGAAAATCCCCAAACCGCCACACATGCCCTCTCATCTCAAAAAGAAAAAGAAAAGGCCAAGAGGCTGGCCAATCGGCTCATAAAATCATCCAAACCAAATAAATTAGTAAACATGTACCTATTTGTCGAGCATACAATTTTATTCCTTTGCTCTAGCCTTCTTGTTATGACCTGTTCACACATATATATGTACATGCATGCATTTCCAAACAATTTTCAATTCAGTTCAATATTTGATACAATATGGCCTAAATTTACCATACATCTAAATGTTGGTTTAAATGAATAATCATACAACACAATCATCAATCAACAATCAATTTGTAGATTATCTTTTCAAATTCATAATTTTGACATATATACAGAAAATCATGTTTTTGATTCCAATTTTCAACAATAAGCCCTATATAGTTTTGGTTCTACACCAGTCAATTGGAAACATATAGACATCCTACTTTCGAAACTCGAATACAAATTGTTGATGCTACGTAGTCATCAACAAAATCATCTTCGGGCGACTAGAGTGTGATTCTATACCTATCCAATACAATAAAATATTCAAATTCATATAAAATGGATTAAATTTTCAAAATCATATTTGTTTTCATTTTTATTTGAAAAATATACTCTTCACACTCGTTCTAGGATACTACTAGTCCCATCTCTAACGAGTCCTTCTTATTGAATATTACTAATCCAATCTCTGATGAGTTCTTTCGTATGGTTCTAACGTGTCTTGTTCTCGAGCTCTGTAAACCATAGCTCTGATACCAGAATGAAACGACCCGAACTTCCCCGTGAAGGAGAGCCCGGATTGACTTTGAGAACATGACAAATCAGAACACAAACCGAAGAACAATTCATTGCTTATTACAACAATTTCATCAGGATACAAGAATATTACAGAGTATAAATAAATATTATACATTCGATAAATATAAGAGATTTACAATGCAGTGAAAAATAATACAAAACACAACTGAAAGAGATAAACGGATACAGAGCTTTCCAAATATCATTCCAGCTATAAATCAAGATCATGTGAATATAAATCTGCAAAACCAAAACTACTAGCTGTCCGTGCAGAAAATAGGGGAAACCAGAGTTTAGGTTAAAACAATAAACTCCAGGTCAGTCATGTGACTGGTGTGAGAACTAAATCAGTTATTAATCTTTATTTTAAAGTTAGGTAAATCCAGGGACCACGCGTATAACACAGAACGGGTTTCCTCCCAAGAATACTAGTGCATAATACAACAGCGTAATGCCAAATAAAGAACAATGAAGCTATTATAAGACTCAGGTCACATCACACAATGCAAAGCAAGCCGGAGGATAGAGTTTTTACCTTACAATAGCCAAGAATGATTGGCACGTAAAATTTTATATTTTATTATTACTTTAATTGTATAGTGCCAAAACAATTTCAATCATAAGTATCAATCATAGACGGCATAAGTGCCCCATACCACAATGTCGCCTTATATAGGTTTACAATTTAAACAGCAAAATGTCGTATTAGAAGTTGGATTTCCATCGGTGAAACGAGGCAAGTGATCGTCCTCACCGCTTCGAGACAATCTAGCCCATCTCTCAGGCAAGCGCACAGACAAGCCTTGGATCGTTAAGGTCGGTCCACACGAAGTGGATTAAAATGCCTGAACAATGCGTTTCCCTGCCCTATAGGGTGTAAACTGGTCATATCCCGACCAAACCATTGGCCCCGGAGCGACTGATATAACCAAGGCGCCTCACTACCCATCATCCATATAAGTAAAATGTCAGGGCTTGCAAAACGCTGACACCACTCCTGGCTAGAAGGAAACACATGACCTCCCTGTTGTCCTCTCCCGTTTCTGGTTCACACCAGGGTGTGAGGCTCGTGAATTAACGCTACACAAAGCTATGCTATATTAAAGTCGTTCTTTGATCATCAACCACAAGACTCTGCTTTTCAACAGAAGCCGTGATCATTTGCATCTCAGCATGCCACACAGGCAATATACGCTATACAACCAATGTCTATCAATCACACAGAATGAAATACGATGTCATACACACATCCATTTAAAAGTTTGTCCTGGGCCAGAACGATACTGTAGGCACCTTATTCCTTATACCATATGTCCAATACAGGAGAGAGGCCCACGCATATCCGTCGATCTCCAAGTACGCTTGGACGATCACCACTTATTACCTTGTCTTGGGTGTACAGCCCAATCAAGACATTAGTAATCATCCAAACGATGTGAAGACCTCCGGTCTTCAGCCACTGTCTTCATCCTCGACACGTCGTTGAATCAGTTATTCAGAATGGGGCAAACTCGATCTTTCTGAATAACTCGCGTATATAATAAACAAGTGCTATAAAAACACAACATACGCATCATTCCAATCCAGAATATTCCTTTATTCAAATATTCTTATACTTTGGGAAAGGTTCCTATTATTTTATCAAAGATAAATTCTTTATATTTATTATTTAATCTTCCTTTGGATATCATTTCAATCTAATTAAAGATGCATTAAAACTCACTTGGTTTTAATCTTCCCAAAAATCAATACTAACGATTGTTTAACTTAGGAAATCATATCCTATCTTTAACTGGGTTAAAGAACCAACGTCATTTAAAACACGGTTCACGCTAATCCCAAAATCACATTCCATTCCATTAGCCTTTAACCGTAAATTAGCAAGTGAACAATTCCCTAAGTATTATCCCCGAAGGCCCAAACCAACATCAAATCAATACCCAGGAAACTATTCAACTTAACTAATCTCCTGTTAGTTTCTGATTTTCTTAACTCCATTGGGTCTAAGAACAGTATTATTAAAGATACCATTCACGACAACCCAAAATCTTATTCCTGTCTTTAACAGGGTTAAAGAACCAATGTCCTTTAAAACACGGTTCACGATAAACCTAAAATCACATTCCATTCCATTAGCCTTTAACCATAAATTAGCAAGTGAATAATTCCCTAAGTATTAACCCCGAAGGCCGAAACCAACATCAGATCAATACCCAGGAAAACATTCAACTTAACTAATCTCAAGTTAGTTTCTGATTTTATTAACTCCATTGGGTCTAAGAACAGTATTATTTAAGATACCATTCATGACAACCCAAAATCTTATTCCATTGTTAATCGGGTTAAAGAACAAGTGTTATTTAAAACACCGTTCACGAAAAACCCAAAGACAAATTTCAATTCAATTCCAATTAAGTATTAATTAATTGGTATACTTCATTAAATCTAAATAAAAAGATATAATCTTTTCTTAACTAGGTTCAAGAACAGTGTTAATGAAGACACCATTCATGACAAACCCAAAATCACATTTGATATTAAATACAAGGCTCTAAATTGAAAATATATCGGCTTATGTTCAATATCAAATTCCGGAATCAGCAAATACCGTATTGGAATAACGATATATATATATCTTCCAAATTCCTCCACAATATCCGTACACTCACGGAATCCAATATCAAAATATTCCGAAGGTAATTTCGATCCAAATCCATTCCAATTCATATATTGGAAATTCTGATTATTTTTAAGACCATTTCAAATCCAATTTACTTATTTAAAAATATTGGATTTCATAATTCTAGTTCATAACAAGTTCATTTCGATAAAAATATATTTGTATCTTCTCAAATTTGGGATTTTCCATTCCAATTCTTTCCAAATCATTTCTTATGATTTTATACTATTATTGATATTTTTAATAATTTTACTAAGGCCCGTACAGTCGATTTCCATAAACGGCCATCAAACTGCACTTCAGCGACCTTTTCCAAATTTCATTTCGACATGATTCCAAATCCAACCATTAGATTTCAAATCTCTAATATTCGTTAGAAAGCCCTTTTCTATACAAACCCAACGGTTCTGGTTTTAGGAGAATCCGATGGTCAGATCTCCCGTAATGTCCATTCGAAGTCAATGGTCGAAATTTGCTAACTGCCGCAGCGCGACGCGTTCTATTCAGGTTATTATATAATATATATATAATATATTTCGTAGATTTCCTTTCAAAACATATTTTATAAATCATTTTAGATTCGTTTTCAAAACGATTTCAACTTCTTATTCAATTTCAAATCATAATTGAATATTCCATATCATCGATATATAAATGATAGTATTTTCAAAACATTTGATTTTGCAATCAATTCCTTTTCGATATTCATTATAAAAATAAATAAAATCGATATTAATATCATTCACGTCAAAATGCCATCAATCTAATCAACACGACATTATATATTTAAATATATTCGTGCCCATCCCAAATCGGACATCAAAACCAGATTTTGATTCTTTTCAAAATATTATTTGAAAATATTTGTTATTTTAAAATAATCGCTATTTTAAAATATTCATTATTTCTAAACTGGAATCTAACACAGTCAATTACTATATAATATGATTATATGGATTTCATACAACACACGTACACAACAACAATCGTACACCATCAACCATCATCCATGGTGCACTCTACACTACATGAGCATCAAATATAAATATTCGATGCTTACATAGCCTGTTAATCAATCGATCGACATACAACTAATTATTGGTATTAGTGTATGTCATATATCATCCCAATACCTGTGTGGGGTTTCAATCAACAAACACAGATTTATTTGTGCAGTTGGGCGATGTATAAAATTTATCGTCTCAATCAATATCAGTCAAATGTGTATACATAAACAAATCGTTTGATTTGTTTATGAATGTTTATTTTATTCATATACATGTTAACAATTATATTTTTAATGATAAAATATTTTATTCCATTCTAAATCACACAATCAATTATCATAACTCAATCAAACAAACAAACAAGTCGTTCATGAATTGTGGACGACGGGTGTCGGGTGCTGCTAAGCACCGTCTTCATCTCAGTATATATTTTAACTAGAAATAAAATTAAAGTGAGAAGTTCTCACACTTGGGTTCCACTCCGCCAGTCTTTCTTTCTGAACTGTTTGGATTTGTTCGAAATTCCAACGCATCCTTTTTACGTTGTTCATATATAAAAATCATATTTTTATCACTTCATTCCAATAAATAAAAATCATATTTTTATTTCTACTTCATATATTTTTACAACGCGTCTTTTTATATAAAAATTATATTTTTATATTTCTACTTCTTATATAAAGATCGAATTTTTATTTTGCTTCATATATAATAAAAAATCAAATTTTTATCTTAATGATATCCATATAAAGATCGTATCTTTATCATAATGAAAACGTTATAAAAATTACATCTTGTTTAAATAAAAATCACAACCTTCGTGTATGAAAAAATCTCAACTTTTGTTTATTAAAAATCCATCTTTTGTTATGCCAAATCATTTCTTTTTACTTTGAAAAACCATTTCTTTTTTACTTTCAGAAATAATTTCTTATTTTAAAAATTGTATCTTTTCTATTGAGAAATCTTAGATTTTCATATCGAAAAATCTTAACTTTTAGCTGTAAAAATCTCAACCTTTTCATAATTAAAAATCGTATTTTATATATTAAAAATCATAACTTTAGATAAAATAAAATTTATAACTTTGTTTAAAATAAAAATCAAATCTTTTCGGTGTTAAAAAGCTAATCTTTGTATGAATAAAATATAGCTTTATACAAATAAAGTTCTAAACTTTATCTTCATAAGAAAAATCGTATTTTGCTAAAAAAATCGCCTCTTTTCATAAACAAAATCATTTGATTTTATAAACAAAAATAATTGAAAATAAAAGGGAAAAAACATAAATTAGCGGGAATAGATTCGGATTTGAGTAAAAGAAAGGGGGAAGGAGTTCGCATTTGATAGGAGAGTGATGGGTTTCTGCGATGGTTGGCATCGGACGTTGATGGTGGCGCTGGGTACGGCTGGGGGTCTTCGCGGTCTTGAAGGGAGGAAGAGGAGTTTAAGGGGGGTCACGTATGTTGGGGACGACGCGGTGGTAGCAGCGCCGCTACTGCGGCGATGGAGGAGGCAGCGCGTTCCTCCTTCGTTCCCCCTTTTTTTATTTCTTCTGTAAATCGATGGTAAGTGGGAGAGAGAGTGTAAAAGGGGGCATATATATTAATATATTTTTATATTATTTTAAATCCCAAAAAGTAACTTTAAATTTCGATCTCCAAACGAGACCCACTGCCTGTTGTCCCTAGCTAATTAACCTCATTCCGAACACAATAGGATATGTCCCGTAAGCCAATTCGACCGTTTCGATCAGTTTCCGCCAAAATCAAAATATAAATCTATATATCGAATTTGAACGCACATTTCAATTTACTGGGGACACATACGGACCACAAAAATTCCATAAAAATTATTTCTAGCTTTGTATTGATGATACGGTCTTAAAAAAACTAATTTCGTCAAATTTGGAGACCGTTTGAAAAATGGCCATTTTCTAGTCGATCCAAATTGACTGAAACTGACAAAACACGTTTAACTTCGCCACACTCACATATTAATTCCAAAAATTATGAATTATGGAATCTAGCAATAAATTGACATCCTACATCCAACAAAAGTGGCTTTGTCGAAAAGGGAGATCGTTTGCAAAATAGCTATTTTTAAGGGCCAAAATTACATAGCGACTATTCTGAATTTTCAACTGGACATAACATTTTATCCCCCTTGAAATTTTGAATATTCGGATTCGTTGGAAAGATATTTTCATTAGATTCTAATATTTTTGGTTTTGTTAAAATCCGGTTTTTTCTGAATCATGTACATTCATTTGAAATTTAAAATCGAATTTTCAAACTACCGTTCCATTTTCAATTCCTTTTATAATTAAAATAAATATTTATATTCTAACGTCGATTCAACTAAATACTTTCGATCTAATTCTATTCAAAATAAATTTATTGTTGTAATTATTTAAAATAATTCATTTTAAATATTCAAAATTCATTAAAATTGCCGAAATAAAAATTTTAAATTGGTTCTGATTTTCCGGGTTGTTATAGGAATTACGAGTTCAATTGGAGCAACCATTAAAGTAAAAAGAGCTAAGGATGATTTAGGGTCGATGTCTTCGATTTGGAGGCAGCGAGTTAAAAGAGAAAGGGGGTCGAATTTTCTTTTGTAGAAATTTTGGGATTCCGCCGTTAACAAGAAAGAGGAATTTCTGTTGTTGAAGGAAAATGGAGAACTTCGATCTGAATGAAATTAACGAAGAGCCTAGGGTTTTATAGAAAGGAAAGGGAAGGATAAACACAATGTTAAATCAAGTAAGTGTATGTCTGCGCGTAGACCTTCAGAATAGATTGGGGAAGGGTGACGAGGTATTGCAAAGAAAATAAATGGGGGAGGTAACATGTTCAATCTTGGATAGGAAGGAATAGAATAGGGTAGGTAATTTTTTTCAGTTAATCGTTATACCGCTATTTACGTTGACGTTTAAATTTTGTTCTACTACAAATGGACTTTAAACAGAAAAAAAATATACGCACTGTCATATTTCATCATTTTAAATTCAATACAATTATTCTACTTGTAATCTGACCGGTTATACATGGCGTTATTTTTAATAAAAATTATCGGTTTACCGAATTTATTCTCTTTGTCCACAAAACAGCTATTGTTCGATTCCAACTTGAAACGTTAAGTTCATACACACATATCTAAGCAAATTTTCGACATATATAAAAAAAAATCTCCAATTTACTTAACCTCAAAAATGTTAATTTTAATCGTTTATATTTTTGATTGAATTCAAATTCAATTATTCAATAGATTTCAATTCAAATATTCAACAATAAATATTTTATTCTTAACTAACCCTTCTGCATTAAATATTCAATTCAAATACACCAAACCATATATTCGATTCTAAATCCAAGTGTCCACATAAGATTGACTATTAATCATTGATCCTTTAATTAATTCCATATCCTAGTTGACGAAATTCCTGGGTCGTTCCAATCTTCCCTTTTTAAAAAAATTTCGTCCTCGAAAAGGAGAGATCATTATAGTAATACTAATGTATACTTCTAATTTTCGTTTTTGTGTGAAATTCTTCCACAACTAATTTAAATATCGATATTTAAATCATCGATCCTCTTTGTTTATCCTTCATATTCAAATTATTCAGAAAATCCAATTTCCTTTCTTATAGTTGGGATCAATTTTGATCACACAATTTCATCTATTTCCATGCTCTTTGAATTCTAATTAATTTTTTAAATTCTAATTAATTTTCTTATATCCATTTTCTATCTCAAGTTATGTTGGGATCTTTCTCGTTTCTCATTCTATTTAATCATTTAAGATATTAAAAATCATATAATTTCTTTTTCAAACCAAACTCTTTTAAAAATTCAATTTCTACATAAGTTGGATATATGCGTCTCAAATTATTCCGAATTTTTTTATAAATCCCATCTGTCAATAGTTTACTTATCCATCGTTGCATTGTCATGGGTCTAGGTTTTGCAACCATCAACCCAATCTTTTTACTTTCAATCCACTCAATCCTTCTCAACACTCATTGCAGAGTGTAAATACATTCTTCTTTTCAAGTCATAAATTATCAACTTGAAAATTTCCAAATTCGAATTTTACATATATATATATAATTTTTATATAGAAAATATTTGTATTATTACTACAAAGCTATGGATTCGAAAAAACTTCAAATTTTTTCTTCATTAACTAATTAAATTAGGTATATTTTTCTCTAAGTACTGAATATCCTTGCTTTAACTCCCGGCGAAAAATATTTCAAAAAAAAAACAGATATAAAAAGTACCAATGTGATATTGATATGTTGATTGTTCATGAATCGCCGATACACAATGGTTTCGTCTGGATCCCCCAGAAAACATCTGTATCCGTAGGAATTCACTTCCCTGCGAATTTCGTGTTGAACAGATAAACGAATAATATTTATGAATCAAAAGAAGAACTGAGGTCACTGAGCGTTGATGGCTCTATCTTAGGGTCCCGAAAACAAATCATAAAGATAAATAAAGACGCAAGGATCAATCAAGTCATAAAGACAAATCAAGTTACAATGACAAATCATGTCATGAAGACATAGTGCTGCATCAAACAGGCGGCTCTACATCACAAAGATATCTCAACATCGCATGGCTCTATTCTTCCTTTAGTAACTCTAGTGGTTACAACTCTTTCACTTGTAGATATGCCAAGTGGACCGCAGGTACACAATGGTTACGCCTGATTCCCTCAGGAAACATCCATACCCATAAGCTTTCACAGATCTGCAGATTACACCATCATCACGACTGTAGATTGCAGCAGACACAATGGTTACGCTTGGTTCCCCCAAGAAACATCCGTCTGTTGTAGGCCATCTGCAACACTGCGAATTACGCTACACGGTCATGTTCTGTCAGACAACTCAAGTTTTATGTCCGGACAACCTACCACCACCAGCAGCACGTCTCAATAAGCTCGAAAATCAAAGGAGAATGATTGTACTTCCCCTATCTTAATTTGAAAACATATAGAGTACTTTATTTCATAAATCATACTTATGTCATTTACATAATATTTTCTTCCCAGTCATATTAAAATATCTTGTCTTGTATAAATTCCGTTATATAAGATTTTATCTTAATCGATTACCTTCCAATCCAGTAATTTTCAAATTCACTAAATTTTTCTATACAAGTTACGGAATCTTATTTCTCCAATACCCAAAATCGAATATTCTGAAAATTCATTCCGATTTCAAAATTTTACTACTTCAAATATTTGATATCCTTTCCAACTCGGATTTATAGAGCTATTGGTTATATATCAACTTTTCTTCCAGATTCTCAATTATTAAATTCCTCACTTGATTCAAATTTTTATGCCCTTAAAATTTTAGAATTTTCCCTTCTTATACTAAATTCTCATTCACGCATTACTTCATATACACACCTTCGACCGTAAATTAGCAAGCGAACAACTCCCTAAGTACGAACCCTGAAGACCGAATCCAACATTAGATCAACACTCAGGAAATCATTAAACTTGACTAGTCTCTAGTCAGTCTTGAAATTTCATAACTCCATTTCTTAATTTCTAATTAAACCATTTCTTATAGAATTCTCGGATTCAATTTACAAATCCACATCTCATTACGTTCTACCGCCCTTTTTGTTCTCATCGTGTGGTTTTTGTTCTTCAGTTTTTGCCATCCTGATTTAGTTTAGCCTCCGGCTATCTTTTGAAAACATTTCCAATTATTTTATTCATTTTGTCTATTTTTAGAAGATCACTTATTATCATCAGAAAATATATTCATATATTCACAAATCTTTATTTTCTATAGAAAATATACGTCATTCTCATTGTTAACATTTCCAAATTCATTATTGGATTAACCAGATGTTAAATAAAACACAACTATTCTCACTTAACTGTTAATGCTCACTAGCTAACTTCACTTAATCAATTCTTGCTATCGAACCTTAAACCATTTCATGATCAACAATGAAGTAAATCAAGTTGGGGTATATTTACCTCCTAGACCATAACCGAACACCATCATTAACTTCGAAACAGATAAAATTCACCAACAAAACATTTATTCTCGAAATTTCTGATTTTAAGTTAAGAATTTATTTACCTTACAATAATTCATACCTTCATAATATGTAATTTTTAAAAATATACTTTATTCTTTAATCTGAATATATAAATAATTAATTAATAATATTTTAAATTTTAAATTAAAACGGAAAACAAACGGTACTATCCTGAAATTAGACCTACTTGACTTCCATAAATAACTTTTTCCCGAATATTCTCTTATTCGATATTACATTCTGAGCCTTGGAAAATCTCCCTTTATTTATATTCTGAACTTCAGAATAATCTCATTGTACTGGTCAACTCCATTTCTGCTATTTCCAATTCCATTCGCAATGTATTCGCATTCAAATGGTATTGGCTTCCAAAAAGTAAATATTATTCCTTTTATCGAAATCTGAACTTGTCACATCAAATTAGTTTGATTTTATTTAAACACCGATTCAAATCTATTCACAATTTTTATTCAAATATCGTTTAATTTACAATTCTCGTTAACACTTCACTTCATGTTAATTAATCAACCAAATTACAACTTACTATCGAATTCACATATTCGATCATACATTACTAGTTCGAAAACAATTATAATATATCTTGCCATGTCCTGTGTAATCTAAATAATTTAGTAATCCAATTTGACATAGACGAATTCTAGTTATTACCTTTTTTGATTTTATTTTCATTAATTCATATTCCGAATATCAAAACAAAATACATCGTCTCTTTTTTTTGAAAAGATTTTATATTCCCTTTTCTAATCTAAATTCCAATCAATTTCTATTATCCTTGATTACTAAAACACACAATCACATAAATTTATTCGTTAATTCTGTTATACTTGTCTTCCTTAAAATTCACGAATTCGAGATTCAAGTCTAACGGGGAGCTTATAGAAGATTAGCTCTCACAAGCCTGGATTCGAAGACTAGGGATTCCGAACAAAAAAACCTCTAATAATTTTTTTTCCCGCTGTATTAGTTTCAAAACTAAAAATATAGATTTCAAAAATATTTGTATTCTTCAAAATACCTTTTCCTTCAAAATCTATTTTAAAATTATTTATACTTTATAATTTTATTTTTCAAAACATTTCCAAGATTCGTTTTTAAACTCAATAAGCTAAGTTTTGAATAAACCAAAGCTCTGATACCACTTGTAACATCCTGCCTTTTTGACTGCTTCAGATTGGTCATTCAACCAACTTAAAATGTTCAAATCGACGGATCGTTATTTAGCTTAGAGAGTTTAATTCCAAATCAAACACAGGAAATAGACATAGAATAAATAAATAAATAAATAACACAATATTTGAACAATGAAATAACTTTTATATATATTAATCAAACATTTTGATACAAAGAATTTTCTGTACAACGGAATTTGAAAAGAACAGTTTAAAATACAAGATTAATCTTTACTGTTTTAAAAATCTTCAAAGTGCATTTCTCCTGGAATCCCCAGCCTTGCAAATCTTCGAATCCTAAGTTGAAAATCTTTAAATCGGCAATGCTCGGGTCTGACCTGAGCGTTTCATGCAAGAACATAAAACACTCGAGTCAGGATTAATCATAGTTCAAATAAATCAACTTCAATGTACACTGAAATATAATTGTTAATCCTAACATCGAATTTATCATATGCCAAATACAGTGGTGTAATGCTTATGCTATTGGTTTGTGACGACCCCAAAACCCGTACGGACGGAGACAAGGGTGATCTTTGGAATATAACACAGAAACAGATAATAGCAGAACAAAATTAAATAAATACACCAGATAATGAACAATAGAATATACTAGATAAAAGTAATCATCAGAGTTACACAGTATACAGGATCTTACTTAGTACAAATACAGTTCAGCTATACATAATTGTCTACAGCGGAAACAAACAAAATATGTACAATAGGAGCTGAACGACATAAAAAGAGATAAATAATAGAATCCATCTTCAGCTCCAGCTATCCAGATAAAGCCTGCTAAACCTGAACACAAGGCTGCCCGTGTAGAAAAAGGGGCACCCGAGTTTGAGAGTGAAACAAACTACGAGTCAGTCATGGGATTGGTATGAGAAATCTACTCAACACATTTATAATATGGCTAATCACAGGACTACGCCACTTTCGTGGAACGGGTTTACTCCATGGGATTGCCAGTGCTTTAAAACAAATCATTCCTTTAAACATCGCAATGCTTTTTATCAAAATGAAGCCATTATAAGACTTAGTTCCCATCACACAATGCAACGCAAACCGGAGGATAGAGTTTTACCTTATAATGGCCAAAATATGCTAGATACGAATAAAACAAAAGCATTTGATATTATTACTAGTGTTTATATGTTTCAAAAACAATTTCAATCATAACTATCAATCATAGATGGCATGGGTACCATATATCATGTCGCCATATATATATATATATATATATATATACAATCAAAACCGCACAGTCACGTATTTGGAAATTGGATTTCCTTCATGAACCAAGGCAAAAGATAGTCCTTACCGAATTCGAGACGCTCTAGCCTGCCCATCAGGACCCAGACTCAGGTGGGCCCTTGGATCGTCAGGGCCGGTCCAACGATGTGGATTAAAATTCCTGAACAATGCGTTTCCCCGCCCTATGGGGTGTGAGTGAGCCAACGAATGACTCCATCGAACCCGGATCGTCCGATCAAACCGAGGCGCCTTGCAATAGCAACAACCACATAAGTCAAACTCGTCAGGGCATGTAAAACCACTGACGCCACTTCTAACTAGAAAGAAATGCATGTCCTCCCTGAAGTCCTTCCTCCCGTTTCTGGTTCATACCGGGTGTGAGGCTCGCGATTTCACGTTATACACAAAGCTACGCCACACAGGCGGTGCTTTGATCATCACCACAAGACTTTGCTTTTCAACAGAAGCCCTGATCATTTGCCACATAGGCATGCCACACTAGCAATTCATGCCATGCGACTGATGTCCATCGATATACAACCTCTGAGCTCGTGCGTTTCAGAGAAGGGCGTTAAGCAAAAGAATAAATTCTTCGCCGCCAAACAGAGGTATATTTAACAGAGATCAATCAACACAGAATAAAATCCAATGTCAGACACACAGTCCATTTACAAGTCCGTTATGGGTCTAAACGAAACCGGAGGCACTATATACCTCACAAACCCATCGATCACCATGTACGTTTGGACGATCACCACTCATTATCCATATTTCAGGATGCCTCCCGATCAGGACCTCGGTTACCATCCAAACGAGGTGAAGATCTCCGGTCTTCGACCACCGTCTTTATCTTCGTTTCCTTATCATTGATTCAGTTATTAAGAATGGAATAAACCTGGTATTTCTGAGCAACTCGCATATATAATAAACAAGTGCAACACTAACATACACACGCATCATTTCAATTCATTAGTCACTAATCATCGATTAGTAAGAGAAAGATTTCCCAAATATTAACCCCGAAGGCCGAAACCAACATCAGATCAACACCCAGGAAACCATTCGACTTAGCCAACCTTTAGTTAATTTATAAATCACATCCATATCGTTTATAATATTTTATAACGATTTATCGCTATTTTTATTTATTTTAAAATAGCCAATTTATTTAAAACGACGCTTCGGGCCATAACGCGACCGTGGCGCTGTTTTTCTTTAGATTTGATTTACACATATCTGAAAATCTAACCGTTGGATCTTCACAAAATTTACATCATTAGAAAGATCTTTTCAAAATGAATCCAACGGTTCCAGTTTCGGGAAAATCCGACGGTCGGATCTCCCGGTATAATCATTTGAAGTTTCAATTTCAAAATACGAACTGCAGCGTCGTTATTCGATTAAATATAATTATATTTATATATATATATAATTGATTCTGGCGCTGTTTATCTTCATATTTGAATTAAACATTCCAGACAATCCAACCATTGGATTTTTACAAAGTTGGTGCCGTTGGAAAGATTTTTCCAAAGCGAACCCAACGGTTGCGATTTCAGGAAAATCCGATGGTCGGATCTCCCGGTATAATCGTTTGAAATCACGGTTTCAAAATACGAACTGCAGCATCGTTGTTCGACATATTTTAATTCTGTTTATATATATATATATATATCGATTCTTCGATTTCAAAGCTACATTCTTTTCATACATTTGATAAAAATAATATTTTTATCTAACTGTCTTCTATTTCAACACTTCACTATATTCAACAATTCATGTATATAATAAAAATGTGAATTTTATTGTAAAACAATTCTTTTCAAAACACTATTATTTTATATAGTTTATATAGGTAATAAAAATAGGGTTTTTATTATAAAACAATTTCTTTCAAAACGAGATTATTTTATATAGTTCATATAGACGATAAAAATGTGATTTTTATTATAAAACAATTTATTTCAAAATATGAATACCATTCAACACATGAATTTCTATTCAACGAATGAATATCGATTCAACACATGAAGATTTTCTATAGTTTATATATATAGATAAAAATGTGATTTTTATATTTAAAACACGAACACCATTCAACATGTGAATTTCTATTCAATGAATGAATATCGATTCAACACATGAAGGTTTTCTATAGTTTATATATATAGATAAAAATGTGATTTTTATATTTAAAACACGAATACCATTCAACACATGAATTTCTAATCAACGAATCAATTTCAATTCAACACATGAAGGTTTTTTATTCAACGAATAAATATAGTTTCAGCAAATGAAAATAATTCGAACACATGAATATTATTCGAAATTTCGGCAGCATAACGGCAGGGTAGTTAAAACCGGGACCGTCCCTAGTACGGTTGCTCGCTCTACCTTAAAACCTCGCGGTTTTTGACAATGGGGATCATGCATCTAGTTCGCACGCAGGCGGCATGTATATATTTATTTCATTTCCACAAACTAATCCTATGTGGTTTCAACCAAATATTTCTCAACCACAAATGGGTATTATTCAAACACAATCAATCAATATCAACCACAAACAATTCCAATCAACCATTCGCTATCAATCAATTTTCACACCAATCACAACCAATAAATGTCGTTCATGGTTTGTGGACGAGGGACTTATATATATATAGCAATTCACTTCTATTTCAACATATATATAATTTTTACAACGCATATATAACTTATACATCGAACATACAACTTATACAACGCTCATACATGAGGTGTACAACGCTGATATAACCCATACATCGACTATATAATTTATACATCGTCGTTTTCCATATAGTTTATAAATTAGAAATCTCACATTTGGTTCCACTCCACCAAAAATAGCAAAAGGCTCAGAAAAATACGCGGTCTCTTCTAAAATGTAGAGGACGTCCTTGCGGTCACGATGTCTCTTGTTTCATCGAATTTCATCAACACACTAAAAAGATATGATTTTTCCAAAGTTTATCACATTTAATAGTGCTTTCAAAGCGCTATAATCAGTTCAGAAATAAAAGGTCGCACCTTTCTTCGTTACCTTCGAACTAGGGTTTTGATTTTTGCTCAATTCTGTTGCACGTTGCTGAAATCGAATGGTACCACGACGAAGAGCTCCCTGAGGCACGCCAATCGATTGTGGGGGCATTGACTTCGGTGGTAGATCGGAGGAGCATGGAGACTACGAATGTCGGCACTTTGAGGGTTCGATTCACGATGATGGCTTGACGAGAGGTGGTGAGAGTTGGTCGGATTTGAAGAAGGGAGGGAGGCAGTTCGATTATGGGTGGTGGCACGGGGTATCATCGCCTATGGCGGCGACGATTTGGTCTGGAACGACGGAGCACGATAGTCGTCGGTCTGGAGAGAGGGTTACGGGTTTCCGATGGTTTTATTTATTTATTTATTAAATAATGAATGGGAAAATTCTATTGGCCAAGGGTTTTATTAAATTTTAAATAGTGTTTTTATAAACGAACACCAATCTGAACCCAACGACTGTCGCCCCTAGCTAATTACCCCCATCCCGGACACAATGGGAAATGTTTCGTAGGCCAATTCGACTGTTACAGTCAGTTATTCTTCAAATTAAAATATAAAACATTCAATATTTGATTTGAACGTACATTTCAATTTGCCGGGGCAAGGCCATGATTCTAAAAATTCCAGAAAAATAAATCTGGCTATGTTTTGACGATACGGTCCCAACAAAACTAGTTTCGTCGAATTCCGAGACCGTTTGCAAAAAGGCCCATTTCTGGTCGATCCAATTTAACTGTAATTGACCAAAACACGTTTTCCTTTGCTACGCTCACATACTAGCTTCAAAAATTATGAAATTTTGAAACCTAGCAATAACTTCACATCCTGGATCCAACAAAAGTGGTTTCGTCGAATTCCGAGGTCGTATGCAAAATGGCTAATTTCACGGGCTATATAAATTCCATAGCGACCTTTCTGAAAATTCATTTGGCCATAACTTTTGCTTTCCGCTATGAAAATTTGATTTTTCAGATTCGTTAGAAAGGTATTCACTAATAGATTTAAATATTTTTAGTTTCATTCAAATCCGTTTTGTTTTGCACCCGGTACAATCCGGCAAAGTTTGAATTCAAATTTTGAAACTACCGCGCCATTTCAGGCCTTGTTTATAATGAGAATTAATTATATTCGTTTTCAATTGTCGATTCAAACTCAGTTTTCCTTGATATTATTTAAATTATTTATTTTAAATATTTAAAATCCATTATTTTAGCCAATTTAAAAAATTTAAATTGATTCAGATTTTCCGGGTCGTTACAATCTCCCCACTTAAAAATTTTCGTCCCCGAAAAGGAACAAAGTCGAAAGTGGTTTGATTAATCAACTCTACGTTCGATCTGGCTTCCATTCTCCAACTTTTCAGTTTTTGAGAATTTTCAAATTTTTCAAAAATTTGGCTAACACCCGGAATTTTTGAAAAATTTCGCCATAACCTCCTTTGTACGGGGAGGAGTTTGGAAATTTATTGGGCCGTATTAGGTACCCACTAAATCCTAATAAGCATACACATATTTATAGTGATATATTTTGGTGTTTACAGGGGAGCGTGTATTGATAATAACTCCAGAGAATAAATTCTCGTCACCCTGTCAAAGCCTGAGGGAGTGTGTATTTTAAATGCTCCAAAGGATAAATCCTCGTCACCTCGTCCCGTGTGGGAAATAAATAGTCCATGTGTCGTATCTAATAACTAGAGAGACGTGATTATTGTCAACTCCAGACCCATGTTGGGTTTTTATTAATCTGGCAATTTAATCGTTATAATTTAAATAGTCCATATCAGTCATCAGTTCAACCTGTAAAGTATAGTCATCGCCATACAAGCCTCTCGCTCGTATGGTAAATCTTCCACCTCGTCACACAAGCTCCAAATGCTTATGTGGTATATGATGAAGTATGCCATGTGGTGTAGTTCAAAATTAGTTGTTACTATCCTATGGCGTCATTTATTATTTGACACAGAACAACCAGCACTCCGCATCCAATGGCATTCACAGGAGTTGATATAATAATATTTCGCATCCAACTCAATAAGGTTTACCTATTTGTCGGGCACGCAAATAAAATCTTTACTCAACAGCTATCCATTTACCTGTTCAAATATATAAAATGCACATGTATATATTTCTATTTATTTTCTAATCAGTTCAATGTGTAATTTAAATGAATAAATTCTACCATTATTCTATTCTTGATTAAATTAACTATCGTTTCAGTAATTTAATTAATTAAATCTACAATCACACAACACAAACAACAATCAAATTGTTTTTAACTTTTCAAAATCATACAAATGAATTCCTATATTCTTTTAAAATCATTCAGATTATAGAATTTAAAGTGCACATCCATGGAAAGGAAATAACAACAGAGTAGAGAACTAATTGGTAATGCAAAGTATGGTAAATGTACCTTGCACCGGAGTCGATCAGAGATATCCACTCGGCATCTAGGATAAGCTTTGTGAATGCTCTCCTCAGTTTCCCAAGTACAGTCTCGCGGATCTCCACTCCATTGCACTTTGACTAAGTGAACCTTCTTGTTCCTCAGTTCTTTGGTTTCTTTGCCGATAATCTTGAGCGGCTCTCTTCTCACAGCTAATTCTGGAGTACTTTCAATATCCTGTTGAGCTGCTTCTTCCACGATCAAGTCTGGATCATGAACGTGCTTTCGAAGTTGAGATATGTGAAATACATCATGAACTCCAGGCAACCAATCTAGCAATTTAACCCTATAAGCGAGAGTTCCGATCCGTTCCAGAATAGGAAACGGACCAATGAATTTGGGCGCCAACTTTCTAGTCTTACCGAACCGGATAACTCCTCTCATCGACGATACTTTCAAATATACATAGTCGCCAACAGCAAAGGATATATCACTTCTTCTCTTATCGGCATAGCTCTTTTGTCGGCTTTGAGCGGCGAGTAATCGCTTCTTAATAAAGTCGACTTTATCGGCAGCTTCTCGGATAATATCAGGCCCTAACACAAGTCTATTTCCAGGTTCGACCCAACAAGCAGGACATCGGCACGGTCTACCATACAACGCTTCGAATGACGACATTGTCAGACTCGCCTGGTAGCTGTTGTTATATGAGAATTCAGCCAAATGCAAATGGTCTTCCCATGATCCACCGAAATCTAGGACACAAGCCCGCAATAGATATTCTAAAATTCGATTCACCCTCTCAGTCTAACCGTTTGTCTGAGGATGATAAGCGGTGCTCAAGCTCAACTTCGTTCCCAGCTCGACTTAAAACGCCTCCCAGAATTTGCTAGTGAATATTGTGTCTCTATCACTGACTATACTGAGCGGCACTCCATGTAGTCTAACTATTTCCTTGAAGTATATATGCGCCAGACTCTGAGCAGTTCTGTTTGATCTGACAGGTATGAAATGGGCGGTCATCGTGAAGTGATCTACGATCACCCAAATACTGTCATTTCCTTTTCTGGTTTTGGGCAGACCATCAATGAAATCCATAGAAATATGTTACCACTTCCAACCAGGAATGTCTAGCGGTTGCAACAATCCAGCCAGTTTCTGTTGGTCGCTCTTGACTAGCTGGCAAGTAGGGCATTGGCTAACATATAAAGTAATGTCCCTCTTCATCGACTTCCACCAGAAAGTGCGTTTGATGTCATTATACATTTTGCTTACTCCCAGATGGATACTAAGTTTTGGCTTGTGGCATTCATCCAGTACTTCCTTTCGGAGCTCGGCAATGTTAGGGACACAGATTCGACCCTTGAGCCTTAGAATCCCATCATTATCAACTTGAAAACTCGAGGGTTTGCCTTGTTGAATTATCTCTCTGATCTTCTGAATGAAGTGATCATCCTTCTGAAGAGCAGATATTTTATCTAGCAATGAAGTTGTGATAATAAAACTGGCGTTTATTTCATTCTTACGGCTTAACGCATCGGCCACGACATTGGCTTTCCCTGGAGTGTATATAATTACAAAGTCATATGCTGCAAGAAACTCCAACCAACGTTGCTGCCTCAGATTCAAGTCCTTCTGGGTGAACAGATACTTTAACGACTGGTGATCTGTAAACAGTTCAAATCTCTCACCCAGAAGATAGTGCCTCCAGATTTTCAAAGCGAATACCATCGCCAACAACTCAAGATCATGAGTGACGTAGTTTTTCTCGTGCGGCTTCAGCTGATGGCTAGCATAAGCAATCACTTGACCCCTTTGCATTAACACTGCGCCAAGGCCTTCTCTAGAAGCATCAGTCCAGACTTTTAAATCCTGGTTGCCATCGATGATGGTTAACACTGGAGCAGTTATTAATCTCAACTTTAGCTCTTCAAAAGCCTCTTCACTTTCTGGAGTCCATTTGAACTTAGAGTGCTTCTTTGTAAGCTTCGTTAAGTGACCAGATATCTTCGAAAAGTTTTTAACGAACTTCCGGTAATAACTAGCCAATCCGAGAAAACTGTGGACTTCTGTAGGGGTACTGGGCTGTTTCCAGTTTTGAATAGCTGTGATTTTACTTGGATCCACAGCAATTCCTTCTTTCGATATGACGTGGCCCAGAAATTTGACTTCTTCTTGCTAGAATATACATTTGGACAGTTTGGCTTTCAATACATTCCTTCTCAGAATTTCTAGAACCTGTTCCAAATGCTTTTCATGTTCGGCCTTGGATTTAGAGAAGATTAGAATATCATCAATAAAAACCAGAACAAATTTATTCAATACTCCTCTGAATACTCTGTTCATTAGATCGACGAAATAGGCTGGAGCGTTACATAAGCCGAACGACATTACTAACCACTTGTAGAATAAGTCGGGACCTCTGAATGCTGTCATTGGAACACACTCTTCGACAATTCGAAGTTGATGGAAACCTGTAGCTAGGTCCATTCGTGAAAATACTTGTGCGCCATTTAATCGATCCAACAAATCATCAATCCGCGACAATGGATATTTATTCTTTATTGTCTGTTTGTTCAGATCACGATAATCCACACATAGACGTAGAGTACCGTCAGATTTTGGGACAAACACCACTGCTGCTCCCCAATCAGAGAAACTAGGCCTGATCAGACCCTTCCATACGAGCTGTCGTGTTTGATTGTCTAATTCCTCTTTCTCTTTCAAGGACATTCTTCGTATAGCGTGAACTACCGGCCTTGTATTCGGAATTAAAGCAATTTTGAAATCTATTTCTCTCTGCGGAGGCAAGCGAACAACTTCTTCGAATACATCCGCATAGTTCTGGACGACAGGAATATCTTTTATGAGGTCGGGAATATTCTCTATAACTTCAGGGATATCTTCTATTTGGGCTGGAGAACATCGAGAGCTGCCCAGAAGTCTTTTCTATTAGCATTCTGACTTTCACAGGGAATGGTTATATAATCACCTGATTTAATCTTTGCCTTTACGACTCTGTCGGCGCATTTAACTTTAGCTTCATATTTGGTCAACCAGTCTAACCCCAAGATAAGATCAAACTCTTTAAAATTCATGACGACCGCGATGGTAGGAAACCGATAACGAGAGAAAGAAACCGGCACTCCACAAACCCAACTGAGATCAATGGAACCCCCAACCGGATTCTGGACAGTCATTGGTTCCTTGAGCTTTTTCAAATTCAAATCCAGTTTCTTAGCTGCATCTTTTGCAATGAAGCTTCGTGACGCACCTGTGTCAAATAGTACTTTAACTGGTATATCTTGGACAGTTAGCGTGCCCTCTAAAACATCTGACCTCCCTTGAGCAGACGAAGATGCAGACACTTCTGCCACTTCATTTACATGTACTGCTTCAGATTTCAGAGATAGCGGGCAGTTTTTTGCAATATGCCCAGCCTGATGGCACTTATGGCATCCTCTTCCCTTAGGAACCTTCTTACTGTGTTCAAATCCACTCTTTCTTCATTTGTTCCAAGATTTGCAATTTATCGCCAAATGTCCTTTTCTATTGCAGCTTGAGCACGTGGCGGTCGTTGTTGGTTCTTTCCCTGATCTGGCCATTTTCTGATTGACTTTGGGCTTCTTACTCACCTCAGACACCGTACTGGTCCTAGCACGATCAGTTTCAGACTCTTCTTTGTCACTAGAATAGACTTCTTCTTTGTCGCGTAACATTCCTTTCTTATGGAGATCTACATACTGATAAGCCATGTATATCATTTTTGAAAAAGGAAGCTTCACATTCCTCATTACACTATTCTGATATCTCCTTTGCAGGCCATGAATAAATCTCACATTTTTCCTCTTTGGATCTTGAATCAGATGAGGAGCAAAGTGAGCAAGTTCGTTGAATTTCTTATGATATTCCGGGATGGTCATATCACCTTGTATCAGATAAAAAAATTCATCACATAATCGCTCTGTCGCTTCAGGGGGAGTAAACCTTCTAGGAAAATCTCTTTGAATCTGTCCCAGGTGATATCACCTTTGGGATTATCGTTGATGATTGTTTCCCACCAGATTAAAGCTTCTTCTTTGAGCGCCCAAGATGCTACTAACCTTTTCTGGTCATCTCTCAGCTGGATACGCTCAATAATTCTTTCGACAGAACTCATCCAAGTTTGAGTCTGAATTATAGATTCATTGCCCGAGAACTGTGCTCCGTTCAGATTTCGATATCTCTTTAATAGAGCCTCTAGATCTGGTTCTGCATTTCTCCTGTTTCTGACACTCATTTTTCTAGTACTTCTGCAATTAGCAGATCAAGGGTCAGGTCACAGAAAAGATAATTTAAAATATAGAAACACATACTTCAAATGTAAATGTGTCTATCGAGGTGTAATTCCATTCTGCTTTACTCATACTAGGATATTACTGATCCTATCTGTATAGAGTTACCCGTCCTAGAACACTACTGGTTCTATTTCTGACGAGTGTGTTAATATGTTACATTCTAGACCTAAGCTTAACCAAAGCTCTAATACCACGTTGTGACGACCCAAAACCCCATACGGATGGAGACAAGGGTGATCTTTGGAATATAACACAGAAACAGATAATAGCAGAACAGAATTAAATAAATACACCAGATAATGAACAATAGAATATACTGGATAAAAGTAATCATCAGAGTTACACAGTATACAGGATCTTACTTAGTACAAATACAGTTCAGCTATACATAAATGTCTACAGCGGAAACAAACAAAATATGTACAATAGGAGCTGAACAGCATAAAAAGAGATAAATAATAGAATCCATCTTCAGCTCCAGCTATCCAAATAAAGCCTGCTAAACCTGAACACAAGGCTGCCCGCGTAGAAAAAGGGGCACCCGAGTTTGAGAGTGAAACAAACTACGAGTCAGTCATGGGACTGGTATGAGAAATCTAATCAACACATTTATAATATGTCTAATCACAGGACCACGCCACTTTCGTGGAACGGGTTTACTCCATGGGATTGCCAGTGCTTTAAAACAAATCATTCCTCTAAACATCGCAATGCTTTTTATCAAAATGAAGCCATTATAAGACTCAGTTCCCATCACACAATGCAACGCAAACCGGAGGATAGAGTTTTACCTTAGAATGGCCAAAATATGCTTGATACGAATAAAACAAAAGCATTTTATATTAGTACTAGTGTTTATATGTTTCAAAAACAATTTCAATCATAACTATCAATCATAGACGGCATGGGTACCATAAATCATGTCGCCATATATATATATACAATCAAAACCGCACAGTCACGTATTAGGAAATTGGATTTCCGTCATGAACCACGGCAAAAGATAGTCCTTACTGAATTTGAGACGCTCTAGCCCGCCCCTCAAGACCCAGACTCAGGTGGGCCCTTGGATCGTCAGGGCCGGTCCACCGATGTGGATTAAAATTCCTGAACAATGCGTTTCCCTGCCCTATGGGGCGTGAGTGAGCCAACGAATGACTCCATCGGACCCGGATCATCCGATCAAACCGAGGCGCCTTGCAACAGCAACAACCACATAAGTCAAACTCATCAGGGCGTGTAAAACCACTGACGCCACTTCTAACTAGAAAGAAACGCATGTCCTCCCTGAGGTCCTTCCTCCCGTTTCTGGTTCATACCCGGTGTGAGGCTCGCGATTTCACGTTATACACAAAGCTACGCCACACAGGCGGTGCTTTGATCATCACCATAAGACTTTGCTTTTCAACAGAAGCCCTGATCATTTGCCACTTAGGCATGCCACACTAGCAGTTCATGCCATGCGACTGATGTCCATCGATATACAACCTCTGAGCTCGTGTGTTTCAAAGAAGGGCGTTATGCAAAAGAATAAATTCTCCGCCGCCAAATAGATGTATATTTAAAAGAGATCAATCAACACAGAATAAAATCCAATGTCAGACACACAATCCATTTACAAGTCCGTTCTGGGTCTGAACGAAACCGGAGGCACTATATATCTCGCAAACCCATCGGTCACCACGTACGTTTGGACGATCACCACTCATTATCCGTATTTCGGGATGCCTCCCGATCAGGACCTCGGTTACCATCCAAACGAGGTGAACATCTCCGGTCTTCGACCACCGTCTTTATCTTCGATTCCTTATCGTCGATTCAGTTATTCAGAATGGGATAAACCCGGTATTTCTGAGCAACTCGCGTATATAATAAACAAGTGCAACACTAACATACACACGCATCATTTCAATTCATTAGTCACTAACCGTCGATTGGTAAGAGAAAGATTTCCAAAATATTAACCCCGAAGGCCGAAACCAACATCAGATCAACACCCAGGAAACCATTCGAGTTAGCCAACCTTCAGTTAATTTCTAAATCACATCCATATCGTTTATAATATTTTATAACGATTTATCGCTACTTTTATTTATTTTAAAATAGCCAATTTATTTAAAACGACACTTCGGGCCATAACGCGACCGTGGCGCTGTTTTTCTTCAGATTTGATTTACACATATCTGAAAATCTAACCATTGGATCTTCATAAAATTTACATCATTAGAAAGATCTTTTCAAAACGAATCCAACGGTTCCAGTTTCGCGAAAATCCAACGGTCGGATCTCCCGGTATAATCGTTTGAAGTTTCAATTTCAAAATACGAACTGCAGCGTCGTTATTCGATTAAATATAATTATATATATATATATATAATTGGCGCTATTTTTCTTCAGATTTGAATTAAACATTCCAGACAATCCAACCGTTGGATTTTTACAAAGTTGGTGCCGTTGGAAAGATTTTTCCAAAGCGAACCCAACGGTTGCGATTTCAGGAAAATCCGATGGTCGGATCTCCCGGTATGATCGTTTGAAATCACGGTTTCAAAATACGAACTACAGCGTCGATATTCGATATATTTTAATTCTGTTTATATATATATATCGATTCTTTGATTTCAAAGCTACATTCTTTTCATACATTTGATAAAAATAATATTTTTATCTAACTGTCTTCTATTTCAACACTTCACTATATTCAACAATTCATGTATATAATAAAAATGTGATTTTTATTGTAAAATAATTCTTTTCAAAACACTATTATTTTATATAGTTTATATAGGTAATAAAAATAGGGTTTTTATTATAAAACAATTTCTTTCAAAATGAGATTATTTTATATAGTTCATATAGATGATAAAAATGTGATTTTTATTATAAAACAATTTATTTCAAAATATGAATACCATTCAACACATGAATTTCTATTCAATGAATGAATATCGATTCAACACATGAAGGTTTTCTATAGTTTATATATATAGATAAAAATGTGATTTTTATATTTAAAACACGAACACCTTTCAACACATGAATTTCTATTCAACGAATGAATATCGATTCAACACATGAAGGTTTTCTATAGTTTATATATATAGATAAAAATGTGATTTTTATATTTAAAACACAAATACCATTCAACACATGAATTTCTAATCAATGAATGAATTTCAATTCAACACATGAAGGTTTTCTACTTAACGAATAAATATAGTTTCAGCAAATGAAAATAAATCAAACACATGAATATTATTCAAAATTTCGGCAGCACAACGGCAGGGTAGTTAAAACCGGGACCGTCCCTAGTACGGCACCTCGCTCTACCTTAAAACCTCGCGGTTTTTGACAATGGGGATCATGCATCTAGTTCGCACGCAGGCGGCATGTATATATTTATTTCATTTCCACAAACTAATCCTATGTGGTTTTAACCAAATATTTCTCAACCACAAATGGGTATTTTTCAACCACAATCAATCAATATCAAACACAAACAATTCCAATCAACCATTCGCTATCAATCAATTTTCACACCAATCACAACCAATAAATATCGTCCATGGTTTGTGGATGTGACGTCCCGCCCCGCACCAGCCTGCATTTTCTCCAAAAGTGCGCTGTACACATGCCCGACTAGCACAAGACGGTCGTCATAAGAAAGGAATGAACTAACCAAAGAACCTGTAGAATGTCTCACAGCGCATGGAATAAAGTATAATAATAATGTACTTGACATAAAACAGACGAGACAGTGTATAAGCTGATAACTAAAACCAACACCAATCTCAAAGCAGCGGAAAACCAAATACAGCTTATTACAACTTTTCAAAATCTACTGTCTCTGAACAACAGAAAGCCAAAATAGAAGATACACCACCAATGCCCAAGCAGTGATCTTCAACAACAGAGGGAGAATATTATGTATATAGTACGTGGAAGCCTCCTGCTCGTCTTCGGATCATCTACCCGTGCATCACCAGCTAACCTATCTCTAGTCTGCTCGTGAGAGCACCCAGAGTAATAAGAGGAGACATAAAACTCTGGGTCAGACATAAAGCCTGGTATGAGCGATAAGCATCTAAACAGAATGATAACAGGTATACTAAACCATACCTGAACCTGGACCTGCAACCAAAGAGTTAGTACCACATACCGTACAATACTCCAAGGTGCCAGAATAAACAGTGTAAGAATACGGGGGTGGGGTGTGCATGTCACAATGAGAGCAAGCAAATCACCTATAGCAACCATCCTCACATCTCTCACTCAGTGCGTAAAGCATACGATGTCTACCACTTTGGAACACTAGACAAACTGAGGCAACGACGAATCCCGACTTGTAGAAACCCTGCTGTGACCAAGACAACACTTGGAGTCATGACCAAACATTTCAATGACCCACTTCATTGGTCGTAGCCCTTGGTTCTACCGATACCATAATGGCCCTGAATCCGCCTTCGTACCTCCTACCATAGTGGTCCAAAGCTATAGATGTCGATAACTCCTTGGCACGCGTCCCGCAGCAAAGCCCAACCATGAAGCGAACTCGTTGATTTCCATCCGAATCCTGAGCTCTAACTTCTCATTTGGACTTCGTTTGCATCTCGGGTTTGGTCGAATTGGAGTGGGTCTTTAGAAGAGTTGTTGTGTAGTAGCAGTTCTAGAATTAGGTTCGGTTCGGTAGTCATCACCCTCATCGGTTCGGGTCGGTAGTCTTCACCTTCATCGGTTCGGGTCGGGTGCTTCACTCCGGGTCGGGTCGGCGTCCTCCTCTGAGTCGGGTCGGGTGTCCTTCCTTCCAGCGCTCCGATCCGCTCCCTTATTTCTTCACGTATTCCGATCCGATCCCTCCTTGTCATCTGATCCGCGTGGCCTTCCCTCTTGCTAGTCCTCCCAAATGTTTACTTCCGATCCGAGCCCTGCATCTCCAAGTCGATCCGATCTGGCCTCCAATTATTCTTCCGATCTGATCCCCTCGTCCACTCCAACTCTAAGCAAAAGCCTTCCTTCTCGCCGAGCCTCCTCCAGTGACAAGTTCCAATCCAGTTCGAATCCCCTTGGTCAGTTCACAATCCGATCCGACCCCTTTCTCCGATCCGAACCGGTTCGGAACCTGCACACTTCTGCAACTTTCCAGCGAGCTTTCTACGCCATTCGACGACGTTTTCAAGCAATTTAACTATTCTAATCAATCATGAAACATACCATAGAGTCATAGCAACATGTAACATCAATTGCAAACACCATAACAACAATTTGATAGATTTAAAATGGATCAAACATAGCTAGAACTCCTCATTTTTTCCTAATCACTCTTAATCATGTTCAAGCATACAGTTAACAAAACACATCGAAATTAACCCAAATTTCTAACAGAGCCTTAAAACATTATTTTAGAATTTTAAGAATTTTTCCAGAATTTATTTACGTATAAATTCGCTAATCTTTACTAATTACCCTTAATTACTGTAATTAGTGCAAAAACTATGCAAATCACTCACCTTGGCCACAAAATAAATCACCAAATCTGAAATATTCTCTGTTTGGGTCGAATTCCTATGTATAGCAGCAGCTCCAACCTTGCTTTGTTGCTATTTGGCCTTGTTTTGATGTAGTTTATGCTTAATCTTCACTAAAAATGTGTTTTGGAGTGGTTTTAGAGGATGGAAGCCATTACTAAGGTCTCAAGAAGGTTTGTGGCGGCTCAAAACTGAAATGAAAGTGATAACCTAACCCTAATCAGTCTTCCTATACCTCTAAACCCGAAATTCCCCTTGGGCTTAGCTGTTAATCACCCGGTTAAGCCCAATTAAGCTGTCTTTCACCATCTGAAACTTGTTTCAGCCATATCTCCCAAACGGTAAGTCCGTTTGGCTAATGTGACCACTCTACGGAAAGAGAAACCATCATTCGAAGCCAATGGAAGTGGTTTCAGGTCAAAATTCATTTCCAGTCAAAAGTTATGGCCAAAACAGTGCCAACTAGGGGTAAAATGGTCATATAAAAATCGGGAAAAATCATGAACATGGGAAATGACCACAATAGTCGTCTCCCAAAGTTACATGACCATACGACTTCGTATGTGAAAGAAATAAATATTCTACGATCCAATGATGCGTAGAATGCGGGTCGTTACACTCTCCCCCCCTTAAGAAATTTCGCCCCCGAAATTCCTTAACCCAAAACATACAAAGGATCCCGCATGCCTAACAACCACATACAACAATCAATCATGCAAAACAAGCAAACAAGTCTATCCTAGCATGCGGAAAAACTAAATCGAAGCCAAAATCTTACCAGGCAAAGAGTTCCGGGTGGGACTTCCTAATGTTCTCCTCTGTCTCCCAAGTACAATCATTCTCGTCCTCGCCCCCACTGAACCTTGACTAGCTTCACCGCCTTCCTTCGAAGTTGCTTCATGTCGTGCTCGACAATACGGGCCGGCTTGCGGTTCCCAACCGCCTCGGGTTCTACTTCGAAGTCCTCTAACTGATCAGGTGAAATAGTCATATCTGAGTCGTGAACGAACTTCCTTAGTTGGGAAACATGAAATACGTTGTGAACTCCCGCCATCTTCTCCGGTAAGTCAATTCTATATGCCAAATTCCCGACTAGTTCAAGAACAAGGAATGGACCAACAAATCTTGGTGCTAATTTGCCTCTCCTGCCAAATCGTATTACGCTCTTCAACGGAGAAATCTTGACAAACACCAAGTCACCCACGAAGAATGTTAAGTCTCTTCTTCTCTTATCAGCATAACTCTTCTGCCTATCTTGGGCTGCCTTCATTCGTTGTCGAATGATCTTGATCTTATCTGAAGTTTCCCTCACCACATCTGGTCCAAGCATAAACTTCTCGCCAGTCTCTATCCAACATGATGGTGAGTTACACGGTCTTCCGTACAAAGCTTCAAACGGAGCCATACCGATACTGGATTGGTAGCTATTATTATATGCGAACTCTACTAGATGCAAATGGTCATCCCATGATCCACCAAAATCCAGTATACATGCTCTCAAGAGATCTTCCAAAATACGATTCACCCTCTCCGTCTGACCGTCGGTCTGAGGATGATATGCGGTACTAAGATGTAACTCTGACCCTAGCGCCTCTTGCAAGCTCTTCCAAAACCCACTAGTGAACAACGAGTCTCGGTCGCTCACAATGCTTTTAGGTACTCCATGAAATCTCACTATCCACTTCATATACAATTCTGCCAACTTAGCTGCCGTTCTAGTCGATTTGACTGGTATAAACCTTGCACTTTTAGTCAGTCGATCTACAATTACCCAAATGTTGTCATTTCCCAATCTAGTCCTTGGTAACCCATCGATGAAATCCATCGAGACTTGCTCCCATTTCCATTCGGGAATTTCTAAGGGCTGTAACAACCCACTGGGCTTCTTTTGCTCGGCTTTAACTAGCTGGCAATTCATGCACTTGGATATAAACTTCCCAACGTCTCTTTTCATCCCTTCCCAGTAGTAGGTCTGCTTCATATCTCGATACATCTTATTACCACCGGGGTGTATGGTCAGCCTTGAGTGATGACATTCTCTAAGCACTTCATCCCTCAGTCCATTGACATTGGGTACAACAAGCTTTCCATTCCTTCTAAGCCATCTATCTCGATCAAGCCCATACTTGTTCATCTCCTAATCGATACCCATCTCTAACTTGGAGATGATCTCCAATAGGTTAGGATCGTCCCTCTGACTAGAGCCGATCCGTTCAATCAAGGTGGGTCTGATCGTCAAACTTGCTAACATTTCTGGATCCAATTCGCACTTTGGTCTGAAATCAAACCCCGCGATAAACTCCAGTTGCTTCCATTCAAGGAACATAGCCCCTAAGCTGGCATGTCTTCTACTCAATGCATCAGCCACCGCATTGCCCTTTCCCGGTGTGTATGCGATGTCAAAATCATAGGAAGCTAAGAACTCTAACCATCTCTGCTGACGGAGATTCAGATCTTTTTGAGAGAAGAGATACTTTAACGACTTATGATCAGTAAACAGCTCAAATCTTTCTCCCAAGAGGTAGTGCCTCCACATCTTTAACGCGAACACGATTGCTGCCAATTCTAAATCATGGGTAGGGTATCTTCTCTCGTGCGGTTTCAATTGCCGACTTGCATAAGCTACAACCCTACCGCCTTGCATCAATACAGCACCCAGCCCGGTACCACAGGCATCCGTGTATACCGTCATCTCTTCATCCCCCTTAGGAATGACTAACACTGGTGCGCTTGTCAACTTGTCCTTTAGACTCTTGAATGCATTCTCGCACCTTTCATCCCAGACAAAAGCTTGATTCTTCTTGGTCAACTGGGTCAATGGTGCTGCTAACTTGGAGAAACCTTGGATAAACTTACGATAATATCCAGCTAACCCCAAGAAACTCCTTACATCTGTTGCATTCTTGGGCGTAGGCCAATCTTGTACCGTAGCCACCTTCGCCGGGTCCACGGCAATACCACTCTCTGATACAACATGGCCCAAGAACCTCACTTCCCTCTTCCAGAAGTGGCACTTAGAAAACTTTGCTTTCAATTGGTGTTTTCTCAACAACTCCATCGCTAATCTTAAATGTTCCTTGTGTTCTTCCTCTGTCCTCGAATAGACCAAAATATCATCAACGAACACAAGGACAAACTTATTCAACTGATCTCTGAATACCCTATTCATAAGATCCACAAAATATGCCGGGGCATTAGTCAGCCCAAATGGCATAACCAACCATTCATAAAATCCAGACGGCGTTCGAAATGTCGTTTTAGCTATACTCTCAGCTTCCACTCTAAGCTGATGAAAACCTGTCGCGAGATCCAACTGAGAAAATACTCTCGCGCCACTCAACTGATCAAACAAATCATCTATCCGCGGTAGAGGATACTTATTCTTCCTCGTCACTTTATTCAATTCGCGGTAGTCTACACACAAACGAAGGGAACCATCCGCCTTGGTAGCAAACACAACTGGTGCTCCCCATTCAGAAACACTCCTTCTGATAAATCCCTTCTTCAAAAGATCGCTGACTTGCACCCCGAGCTCTCTCTGCTCCCTTGGTGCCATACGACGAAGTGGCATCACTATAGGTCTGGCATCTTTTACCAAATCAATACGAAACTCAATCTCTCGGTGTGGTGGAAGTCCGGTCACTTCTTCGAAAACATCCGGATACTGGCCAACCACGGGTAAACCTGACAACTCACTATGCGGAATGTCGAGGGAGTTTAGAAAACTAGCCAATACCCCCTTACTGGGTAGACCACCAAACACTATCCTCCGCCCATCATCCGCTCTAGCTGTCACCAAAAAGCCCTCACAGTCTACCACCACCCCGTATCTTTGGAGCCAATCTACTCCCAAAATAATGCCAAACCCAGTAAAGCCCAAAACAAAGCAATCACAAACAAACATGCATCCATGACTCGATAGGACCACATTACGACAAATCATGCTAAGGCTAGTCGAACCACCAATCGGGTTCGTCACTACTAAAGGTCTATCGACAATCTCGGGCTCCAATCCCAACCTATCTACCAGGTCACTAGATATGAAAGAACTGGAAGCTCCGGTATCAAACAAAACTCTAACAGGAACATCATAAACAGAAAGCATACCTTGAATGACGACATTCTTTCCCTTCTCCGCCGCAGTTGGGGCATTCGACGAAGAAGGAATAGCATTAAGAGCATATGCTTTCACCATTTGCTTTTCCTTAGGGGGCTGTGGACACTTGTCCTTGTGATGTCCCATTTGGCCACAGTTGAAGCACTTCCTATCCGCTGGCTTGGCCCGACAATTACTAGCATAATGGCCCTTCTTACCACAGCTGAAGCACTCCACATCTTGCTTATTCTTTTTCTTCTGGCCATCCTTAGCCTGATTCTGCTTTCTCTTATTCTGGGAACCACCTTTGCCTCCACCACTAGCTTGTGGCTTTGGCTCATCTGCGGATGCAACCTCAGTCTTCGGCTTAGGGTAGAGACTTTCTGACCTTAACGCTTTCCCCACAATCGATTCAAATGTCTCATCGATGTGGTTAATAAGTTTTTCCCCCAAGTACTGATCCAAACCAGTTATGAATTTCTCATTCCTTTTCTCGGCAGTATCAATAAGAGATAATCCATATTTTGACAAAGTGTCAAATTCAGCAATATACTCCGAGACAGCTCTGCCATTCTTCTTGAGCTCCAAGAATTTCTTAAACAACATTGACTTCTGAGCAGCTGGAATGAACTTCTCACTAAAGCGAGCCTTAAACTGCTCCCAAGTAATCTGATCTTCGGGAGTAGCTGCCTTTATAGCATTCCACCAATTCATTGCCCGCCCTTGCAGCTGACGGGACGCTAGCTTTCTCTTCATCGCATCCTCGATACCCAAATCCTCGAAGATACGTTCGCAACTATCCACCCAATCCTGAACATCCGTAGCCGACTCCGTTCCGTGGAATGACTTCCCACCAAGGCTAGTATAATCCTTATTCAGCTTGGCGAAGTCGACTCTTGGCGCCTGCACTATTGGACCACCACCATTTCCACCATTGGGAGCTGCCCTCTGCACATCTCTAAGCATCTCTCTCATGAGGTCAGTAAACATCGTCCTCATGTCAGCAGCATTCCCATTATTGGCTCCCCTACCGGTACCTCTAACATATCGGCTCATCGTCAATCTGAAAAAGGAAATGATTAACGACTCCATAGTGGTGCTAGTGCAGTACGACTTCATCCTTATACTACTAATAGTATATATATATAGCTTTTAAAAACCAAAGTAATCACAAATACGCTCTCTCGTATACGTATACTATCTCTCCCTGATAACTTCCCTAGGTTAACTACGCAACCTAGCTCTGATACCAAGTGTGACGTCCCGCCCCGCACCAGCCTGCATTTTCTCCAAAAGTGCGCTGTACACATGCCCGACTAGCACAAGACGGTCGTCATAAGAAAGGAATGAACTAACCAAAGAACCTGTAGAATGTCTCACAGCGCATGGAATAAAGTATAATAATAATGTACTTGACATAAAACAGACGAGACAGTGTATAAGCTGATAACTAAAACCAACACCAATCTCAAAGCAGCGGAAAACCAAATACAGCTTATTACAACTTTTCAAAATCTACTGTCTCTGAACAACAGAAAGCCAAAATAGAAGATACACCACCAATGTCCAAGCAGTGATCTTCAATAACACAGGGAGAATATTATGTATATAGTACGTGGAAGCCTCCTGCTCGTCTTCGGATCATCTACCCGTGCATCACCAGCTAACCTATCTCTAGTCTGCTCGTGAGAGCACCCAGAGTAATAAGAGGAGACATAAAACTCTGGGTCAGACATAAAGCCTGGTATGAGAGATAAGCATCTAAACAGAATGATAACATGTATACTAAACCATACCTGAACCTGGACCTGCAACCAAAGAGTTAGTACCACATACCGTACAATACTCCAAGGTGCCAGAATAAACAGTGTAAGAATACGGGGGTGGGGTGTGCATGTCACAATGAGAGCAAGCAAATCACCTATAGCAACCATCCTCACATCTCTCACTCAGTGCGTAAAGCATACGATGTCTACCACTTTGGAAAACTAGACAAACTGAGGCAACGACGAATCCCGACTTGTAGAAACCCTGCTGTGACCAAGACAACACTTGGAGTCATGACCAAACATTTCAATGACCCACTTCATTGGTCGTAGCCCTTGGTTCTACCGATGCCATAATGGCCCTGAATCCGCCTTCGTACCTCCTACCATAGTGGTCCAAAGCTATAGATGTCGATAACTCCTTGGCACGCGTCCCGCAGCAAAGCCCAACCATGAAGCGAACTCGTTGATTTCCATCCGAATCCTGAGCTCTGACTTCTCATTTGGACTTCCTTTGCATCTCGGGTTTGGTCGAATTGGAGTGGGTCTTCAGAAGAGTTGTTGTGTAGTAGCAGTTCTAGAATTCGGTTCGGTTCGGTAGTCATCACCCTCATCGGTTCGGGTCGGTAGTCTTCACCTTCATCGGTTCGGGTCGGGTGCTTCACTCCGGGTCGGGTCGGCGTCCTCCTCCGAGTCGGGTCGGGTGTCCTTCCTTCCAGCGCTCCGATCCGCTCCCTTATTTCTTCACGTATTCCGATCCGATCCCTCCTTGTCATCTGATCCGCGTGGCCTTCCCTCTTGCTAGTCCTCCCAAATGTTTACTTCCGATCCGAGCCCTGCATCTCCAAATCGATCCGATCTGGCCTCCAATTATTCTTCCGATCCGATCCCCTCGTCCACTCCAACTCTAAGCAAAAGCCTTCCTTCTCGCCGAGCCTCCTCCAGTGACAAGTTCCAATCCAGTTCGAATCCCCTTGGTCAGTTCACAATCCGATCCGACCCCTTTCTCCGATCCGAACCGGTTCGGAACCTGCACACTTCTGCAACTTTCCAGCGAGCTTTCTACGCCATTCGACGACGTTTTCAAGCAATTTAACTATTCTAATCAATCATGAAACATACCATAGAGTCATAGCAACATGTAGCATCAATTGCAAACACCATAACAACAATTTGATAGATTTAAAATGGATCAAACATAGCTAGAACTCCTCATTTTTCCCTAATCACTCTTAATCATGTTCAAGCATACAGTTAACAAAACACATCGAAATTAACCCAAATTTCTAACAGAGCCTTAAAACATTATTTTAGAATTTTAAGAATTTTTCCAGAATTTATTTACGTATAAATTCGCTAATCTTTACTAATTACCCTTAATTACTGTAATTAGTGCAAAAACTATGCAAATCACTCACCTTGGCCACAAAATAAATCACCAAATCTGAAATATTCTCTGTTTGGGTCGAATTCCTATGTATAGCAGCAGCTCCAACCTTGCTTTGTTGCTATTTGGCCTTGTTTTGATGTAGTTTATGCTTAATCTTCACTAAAAATGTGTTTTGGAGTGGTTTTAGAGGATGGAAGCCATTACTAAGGTCTCAAGAAGGTTTGTGGCGGCTCAAAACTGAAATGAAAGTGATAACCTAACCCTAATCAGTCTTCCTATACCTCTAAACCCGAAATTCCCCTTGGGCTTAGCTGTTAATCACCCGGTTAAGCCCAATTAAGCTGTCTTTCACCATCTGAAACTTGTTTCATCCATATCTCCCAAACGGTAAGTCCGTTTGGCTAATGTGACCACTCTACGGAAAGAGAAACCATCATTCGAAGCCAATGGAAGTGGTTTTAGGTCAAAATTCATTTCCAGTCAAAAGTTATGGCCAAAACAGTGCCAACTAGGGGTAAAATGGTCATATAAAAATCGGGAAAAATCATGAACATGGGAAATGACCACAATAGTCGTCTCCCAAAGTTACATGACCATACGACTTCGTATGTGAAAGAAATAAATATTCTACGATCCTATGATGCGTAGAATGCGGGTCGTTACAGTGGACGAGGGGTGTATATATACATATATATATATACATACATATATATATATATATATATGTACATATATATATATATATGTACATAAAAATATATATACATATATATATACATATATATATGTATAGCAATTCACTTCTATTTTAAAACATATACAATTTTTACAACGCATATTTAACTTATACATCGAACGTACAACTTATACAACGCTCATACATGAGGTGTACAACGCTGATATAACCCATACATCGACTATATAATTTATACATCGTCGTTTTCCATATAGTTTATAAATTAGAAATCTCACATTGGGTTCCACTCCACTAAAAATAGCAGAAGGCTCAGAAAAATATGCAGTCTCTTCCAAAATGTAGAGGACGTCCTTGCGGTCACGATGTCTCCTGTTTCATCGAATTTCGTCAACACACTAAAAAGATATGATTTTTCAAAGTTTATGACATTTAATAGCGCTTTCAAAGCGCTATAATCAGTTCAGAAATAAAAGGCCGCACCTTTCTTTGTTACCTTCGAACTAGGGTTTTGATTTTTTCTCAATTCTGTTGCACGTTGCTGAAATCGAATGGTACCACGACGAAGAGCTCCCTGAGGCGTGCCAATCGATGGTAGAGGCGTTGACTTCGGTGGCAGATCGGAGGAGCACGGCGACTACGAAGGTCGACACTTTGAGGGTTCGATTCTTGATGATGGCTTGACGAGAGGTGGTGAGAGTTGGTCGGATTTGAAGAAGGGAGGGAGGCGGTTCGTTTCTGGGTGGTGGCCCGGGGTATCGTCGCCTGTGGCAGCGGCGATTTGGTCTGGAACGACGGAGCACGATAGTCGTCGGTCTGGAGAGAGGGTTACGGGTTTCCGATGGTTTTTTTTATTAAATAATGAATGGGAAAATTCTATTGGCCAAGGGTTTTATTAAATTTTAAATAGTGTTTTTACAAACGAACACCAATCCGAACCCAACGACTGTCGCCTCCAGCTAATTACCTCCATCCCGGACACAATGGGATATGTTTCGTAGGCCAATTTGACTGTTACAGTCAGTTATTCTTCAAATTAATATATAAAACATTCAATATTTGATTTGAACGTACATTTCAATTTGCCGGGGCCACATACTGATTCTAAAAATTCCAGAAAAATAAATCTGGCTATCTTTTGACGATACGGTCCCAACAAAACTAGTTTCGTCGAATTCTGAGACCGTTTGCAAAAAGGCCCATTTCTGGTCGATCCAATTTAACTGTGATTGACCAAAACACGTTTTCCTTTGCCACGCCCACATACTAGCTTCAAAAATTATGAAATTTGAAACCTAGTAATAACATCACATCCCGGATCCAACAAATGTGGTTTCGTCGAATTCCGAGGTCGTATGCAAAATGGCTAATTTCACGGGCTATATAAATTCCATAGCGACCTTTCTGAAAATTCATTTGGCCATAACTTTTGCTTTCCGCTATGAAAATTCGATTTTTTAGATTCGTTAGAAAGTTATTCACTAACAGATTTAAATATTTTTGGTTTCACTCAAATCCGTTTTGTTTTGCACCCGGTACAGTCCGACAAATTTTGAATTCAATTTTTGAAACTACCACGCCATTTTAGGCCTTGTTTATAATTAGAATTAATTATATTTGTTTTCAATTGTCGATTCAAACTCAGTTTTCCTTGCTATTATTTAAAATATTTATTTTAAATATTTAAAATATTTATTTTAAATATTTAAAATCCATTATTTTAGCCAATTTAAAATTTTTAAATTGGTTCAGATTTTCCGGGTCGTTACATGGTTTTTATTTTAGGGACAAATGGTCACGGAAGCCTGCATATACACATGTGTGTAGGTACATGTGTGCACTGTCCCAGCATCCCATGACCACAACTAATCAAGTACAGTGAGGATCATAGAATGCGCAGAACATGCAGCAAACGGACGAACATTACCCATTATGGGAAATTACGAACCAAAGATAAGGGGTGCACAACAAATAGTACAGTGGAAAAAGTGTGACCAGCCAACACGGTGATCAAGCAAAAGCGGCAACAGTGGACAACAAATATACAAATGGGGTTTAGCAAATGCACTTAAGCTATAGGGAAACTGAAATACAAATAGATATGGCAAATGCACTTCAAATTTCAGGGTAACAATACAAATTGGCATAGTAGTTTAAAATGTGCACTTGATTTACAGGGTACTGGTGCAAATGGCATAGCAGATTAACATGTATCTTGAGTTACAGGGTATTAGTGCAAATGGCATAGAAAATTAACGTGTATACTTGAGTTACAGGGTATTCATCGATCTTATACTTTCACACTCACTAACATATATACTCAATTCGTTTTATTCCCTCAAACAAGGACACATATGAAATGAAAGAGGCATTAAATTACACTCCACTACAGGCAACACGGGATGTATAAAGGAAACGACTGATAAATTACTATTGCAACCACAACTATAAATTACATATACATCTTTATTTCGGTTCGCATAAACATTATTTAACCCCAATAATTTTAGTACGTTTTGTTTTATGTTTGGATACACAACAACGTTTTATATATATATATATATACACTTTACAAAATATTTACTTATGCTATTTTGAGATGGAAAAATAATAATAAGAAAATCTTAATGTTTGAAAACAGTACCTTTTGTTTACACCGAACATCAGTTGATAATAATAACATGAACACACAGATTCAAAACAATAGTTTTCACATGGTTGTCCAATGGTTTTAAGCAATTTCTGTCCACTTTCCTCAATAGAAAGAAAATGTTTTGCTTTGTTTTTTTTTCGTGAAAACCACACTCAGATTTACAAGAAAAAAACATAACTAAAGCTACTAAAGAATTTACAAAAATATTTACAAATTCTATTATCTGTTAGTAAAAACTTTTTGATATATGGCAACAAAGCTTACATGCACTCGCATTTTACTATGGTGTCACCAGCCATGATGTTTGTTACAAGACAGTCCTATTTTAGAGATATGTTTCTATTTTGATAGAGAGGTAATTCCCCACATGTCTATATGCTTTCCCCGTATGCTTTTAACCTTATTAACAAAGTCCCTATTGCATTGTAAAATAAATACTTCATACAGATATGCTTCATACACAACCGCATTAACAAAGTCCCTTATATGCTTCTAACCGCATTAGGAAACGCACCCCACTACATTATTGGCCTTAAGCATATGCTAATGAAAAATAAACGTAAACACAAGTAACTTCAGTGAAGCAGCACACATAGATATTGATATATACGCTTCCATGTGGTTCAAGCTGGAAACTTTGTATATTCAGCAAACCATGTAAACATATTCATGTTTCATAGACAAGTGGTTTGGGTTCAATATAGTGATACAAGAGCAGCACTGCAACAGATTTCAGGTTACAAACAACAATGGTTTGACTCAAGAAGCGATTGACACATTTGGAATAAGTATTATACAACTAATGACAGGGTCACAATAGGGTAGGCATATAGTTCAAGTCATAGTAACAATCATAGTAGGAGCAAATAGAAAGGAACCAAGTCGATATAGTGTCCCGAGTTATAGTGGCCAGTAATCCAATAAAAAGGTGTACAGACTCATGGAGACAGGGGTATGGCCAATACTTACTTACATGTAGGAACAACAAGTATAGCATATGAAATTTTAGTTGTAGAGAACTAACATAAGAACCACAAGCATAAACACTAACTTAATGCACTAATACAAGGATCAGTTCAGTTTCAGATGGCCATTAAAATTTAATCAAGCATGCGGGGTCATTATAACATTGTAAGTGGAAAAACATGTAGTTTATAAGCTACTGCACTTCATATGACCATGATCGAGTGTGGAATAGTGCAATAGTGAACGAAACAGCTCGGTAAATCGCAATGCAACCACAATATGGCGAATATCAAGTGAATGAAAGGTAAGCCGAGTGTTAGCAGTCTACCCAAAGGTAATTAAACATGACAATATATATATATATATATATATTTATATATATATAAATATTTCACTCTTTACTTTTTCCTGAAATAGAACATATTTCAACTTTAGGCATTTTAAGTAACCAGCACATGTGAGTGATGACCCTAACATACATACACGCACACGCTTATGTACACAGTAAAAAGGAAACTCCCAAATGTTGATTAGTCAAATTAACATAAACTCAAGATTCAACTGAGCAAGTGTTCATATACCTTCCCCAAACCTTTGAACGAGTTAGTTAATTGTTTCCATGGAGAAAATATTACATTAACAGTTTTTGACTCCCAACAAAGACATTTTTAAGGTTCAGAAACTTTATCACCGCTGTTTTTATGGTACAGTCGTTGGACAGAGTTTAGTTAAGATATAAAAACAATTCGTATAACTAAAATCAATCAAATTCGACCTCTACTTATTCCAACCACAAAGAACAGAAACAAATACCATCAAGCAGCGAACATCAACACAAATTTTGAAAAATATATTCCAGTTTATACTGATATTGAATTATTTTAATATAGGATAAATCGTGAGTGAATGCACACCTTGAACACAATGGCAAGGAGGCGTGGCTTCGACTTCGACGTATTTCGAGGTGACACGCTATTGCTAGGGATGCGATGGATTTGAAGTAGGTGGTCGATGACTTCAGGTTTCCGATCAACAAGGGCGGCGCTTGGTGGTTTGAGGCTGCGAGGTCAAAGAAATCGGCTGAGTGGTGACTTCGGCTTTAATGTAGACGAGGGGAGGAATGACGAGTTCAATTGGGGCAACCATTAATGTAAAAAGGGTTGAGGATGATTTACGGTCGATGTCTTCGATTTGGAGGCAGCGGGTTAAAAGAGAAAGGGGTCGAATTTTCTTTTGTAGAAATTTTGGGTTTCCGCCATTAACAAGAAAGAGGAATTTTTGTTGTTGAAGGAATTTGGAGAACTTCGATCTGAATGAAATGAACGAAGAGCCTAGGGTTTTGCAGAAAGGAAAGGGAAGGATAAACACAATGTTAAATCACGTAGGTGTAGGTTTGCGCGTAGATCTCGAGAATAGCTTGGGGAAGGGTGGTGAGGTATTGCAGAGAAAATAAATGGGAGAGGTAATATGTTCAAACTTGGAGAGGAAGGAATATAATAGGGTAGGTAGTTTTTTTTGTTAATCGTTCTACCACAATTTACGTTGACGTTTAATTACTGCTCCTCCACAAATGGACTCGAAACAGAACAAAAATATACGCACTGTCATATTTCAACATTCTAAATTCAATAAAATTAATCTGCCTATAATCTGACCGGTTATACATGGCTTTATTTTTAATCAAAATTACCGATTTACCAAATTTAGTCCACAAAACAACTCTTATTCGATTCCAACTTGAAACGTTAGGTTCATACGCACATATCTAAGCAAATTTTCGACATATATAGAAAATCTCTAATTTACTTAACGTCAAAAACATTAGTTTTAATCGTTTATATTTTTGATTGAATTCAAATTCAATTATTCGATAGATTTCAATTCGAATATTCAACAATAAATATTTGATTCTCAACCAACCCTTCTACATTAAATATTTAATTCAAATACACAAAATCATATATTAGATTCTAAATCCAAGTGTCCACATAAGATTGATTATTAATCATTGATCCTTTAATTAATTCCATATCCTAGTTGACGAAATTCTTGGGTCATTACAATTTTTAATGATTCCTACTTACATTAAAAATGTGATTTTTAATGTAAAACCGTTTTTGTCAAAAAATTATATTTTTCATACAATAAAAGTTGTCATGTTTTCAGTTTCTACTATGATCATTTTTTAATCTTTCATTTTTACATTAACAATGTAATTTATAATGTAAAAACATTTTTCAAACAATGAGTCTTTTCTAATCTTTCATTTTTACATTAACAATGTAATTTATAATGTAAAAACATTTTTCAAACAATGAATCTTTTCTAATCTTCTATTTTTACATTAACAATGTAATTTATTATGTAAAAACATTTATTCTATAACATGTAGTTAACATTATTTTAATGAATCATACTTACATTAAAAATGTAATTTTTAACGTTTTAACATTTCTATCAAAATATAAATATTTTAAATGAATCATACTTTCATTAGAAATGTAATTTTTAATCTTAAACTATTTTTTACCAAACTTGAATCTTTTTAATGATTCCATCTTTACATTAAAAATGTAATTCTTAATGTTAAACTATTTTTAGCAAACTTGAGTCTTTTTATTAATTCAACTTTACATTAAAATTTTAATTTTTTATGTAAAAACATTTTTTTATCAAACAATGAATATCTTTAATGATTCCTACTTTACATAAAAATGTAATTTTTAATGTAAAAACATTTTTATCAAACCATTCTATTTTTAGTGAATCAATCTTTCTTACATTAAAAATGTGATTTTTAACGTAAAAACATTTTTATCAAGCAATTCTATTTTTAATGAATCATTCTTTCTTACATTAAAAATGTGATTTTAATGTAAAAACATTAACAATGTAAATTTTAATGCAAACACATTTTACCAAACAAGGAATCTTTTTTTTATGATTCATTTTTACATCAATAATGTAAAGTTTAATGTTAAAAAAATTTCAAACAATGAAATTTTTTTAATGATTCATTTTTTCATTAACAATGTAAACTTTAATGTAAAAACATTTTTTAAAGTTTAATTCTTTTTAATGAAGCCCTTATAAAATAAACATGTGAAATTTTATTGTTAAAAATTTTCATTTCAAATAATGATCATTTTTAATCTTTTCTAATATACAATAAAAAATGTGAATTTTTATTGTTAACAATTTTCATTTCAAATAATGATCATTTTTAATCTTTTCTAATATACAATAAAAATGGGAATTTTTATTGTTAACAATTGTCATTTCAAATAATGATCATTTTTTATATACAATAAAAATGTGAATTTTTATTTTAACAAATTTTATACAAACAATGAATATTTTGTACATAAAATATAAATATAAATTTTGGTTGCTTCAAACAATTTTCATTTCTTATATGAATATTTTTCATATTTTTAACATTCAATAAAAATGTGATCTTTATTGTTTTCAATACTTTTCATTTCATATAAGAATATTTTTCATATGTTGTACATATACAATAAAAATGAGATTTTTCTTGTTTAACCAATTTATTTTCAAAACATGAATATTTCATAAAATTTTGACATTATAACGACAGGGTAATTAAAACTGGCATCGTCCCTAGTATGGCTCCTCTACCATTGTAACAACCCGGAGTTTTGGAACCAATTTAAAAAATTTATTTCAGAAATTTTAATGAATTTTGGATATTTAAATAAATTTATTTTAAATAATAATGATTAAAAATTTATTTAAATCGAAGTTACAAAAAATATATTTATTTTAATTATAAAAGGTGTTTAAAATAGCACGGCGGTTTGAAAATTTGAATTTGAACTTTGACTGAATGTACAGGATGCAAAATAAATCGAATTTTGGTGAATCCAAAAATATTTAAATCTGTTTAAATACATGTTTCCAACGAATCCGAAAAATTAAAATTTCATAGCGGGAATCAAAAGTTATAGCCAGTTGAATATTTAGAATAGTCGCTATGGAATTTAATATAATATATAGCCCGTATAAATAGTCATTTTACAAACGACCTCCGTTTTTGAGGAAACCACTTTGGTAGGATCCGGAATGTCAAATTATTTCTAGATTCCAATTTTCATAGTTTTTGGTATTAATATGTGAGCGTGGAAAAAGAAAATATGTTTTGTCAATTTTAGTCAATTTGGATCGATCAAAAAATGGTCATTTTTCAGACGGTCTCCAAATTCGATGATATTAATTTTGTTAGGACCGTATCATCAAAACATAACTAGAAACAATTTTTTTGCAATTTTTGGAGTCATTATGTGGCTCTGGGAAATTGAAATGTACATTGAAATTTATACGTGTTTATTTTCAATAGTACATTATCGAAGGAACATGCCGTAGACTTTAGAATTGGGCTTCTCCACTAGTCCCATTGCGTTCAGAAGGCATCAAAACCTATTGTTAGGTAGTGAGTAGGCCTGATTTGGACTCCAGCCAGTTTTTGGCTTTATAACACGTAAAACGATGAAATATATTATTATAATTTTAATAATCGTAAACTCTAATTCCTCATTTGTTCTGAGCTGCCGTCGTCATTATAAAATGGGTGGCCTAAATCATCGATTCTTCCTTCAATAATATCTCTAAATACAAGCAAATTTAAACCATGGTTTTCTATAAGGAGATGATCAGTTTTCATCAAGTATCAAGTTCGAATTTGGCCCCCAAAGTGGCTGCGTTCGCCGGGGTTTTCTGATGGGAGGCGAGGCGCGAGCACCATAGCACTGGATAAAGGAGGAGGGTGTGTAGGCGGATGGAGTGACGATGTCTGATCGGAGTTCGGCAGCCTATAGGGTGGAGCGGCGGTGGAAGAAGATGTCGAGCGGTGGGTGTTTGCGGCTCCTGTAACCATCGAACGATGAAGAAAGGTTAATAGCCAATTAAGAAAACTAATTAACTTAATTATATATTTATTTGGTTTATTAAAGTAATTAACCTTTAAACCTTGATATCTTTTGCAAATGAACTCAGAATCTGACGATTTCGGATCGGTTGGAATCAGAGAAACAAGATCTACAATATGGAATAGACCAGAGCTGAAATGGAGCGATCTAATATCTTGAAGAATTCCAAACCCAATGTGAGATCTCTATTTTTAAAATGAAATTAATTATTGATTGCGATGTAAAATTTATATTTATGCCATATAAAATTTATATCTGTGTGGTATAAAATTGGAATTGGTTGTTTGTGATTGCAATGGATGGCGGGATTAAATTGTGTATGTTAAAAATATGATTTGGTTTGTTTAGAATATTATCATGTTAGAAGAATAATCATATATAAAAATATGATTTTTTTTTATCATGTTAGGAATAAAATATTTGAAAACAATAAAAATTACATTTTTATTGTAATATGAATCATTTTTGTTAAATTAGAAATGTTAAATATAAAAATAACATTTTTGTTGAATTAGAAATGTTAAAAACTAAATATCATTTTTGTTGAAGTAGATTATTGTCAAAACGATTTGTAAAAATAAAATTATCATTTTTATTGTTTTGCTGAAATAGAATTGTCAACACAATAGAATTGTCATTTTTATTTGTCATGTTAAAAATAGAATTATAGAAAAATTAGAATATTCATTTTTTTCATTGTTAAATGTTGAAATTGTTGTCAAATAAAAATATTCATATTTATTTGTCATTGTTAGATACAAAAATTGTATACAAATAAAAATATTTCAGTTTTAATTGTCACATACATATTGGAATTGTATACATATAAAAACATTCATTTTTATTTGTCATGTGAACATTGAAACTATTTACAAATAAATTATCTTTTTGTATTGTCATTTAAACATTGAAAACATGTCATGTAAATAAATTATCTTTTTATTTTTTCACTAGAATTATAAATATGTTCACATGAAAAAGTTCTCTTTTATTTTGTCAATAGAAATGTAGACAATTTTATGACAAATAAACTTTCTTTTTTATTTGACACTAGAAATGTAGACAAGGTTATGAATATAAAAACCATCTTTTTATTTGTTATATAAGAGCACTGAAATTATTGAAAATAAAATTCCCTTCTTATTTGTAATATATGAGCATAGGAATTATGGAAAATTGTTTAACAATAAAATTTTACATTTTTATTGTATATTAGAAATGATTAAAAACATGCATTGTTTACATAGAAAAATGTTCATTTGAATATATACGTTTTGTTAGTTAAAACATTATCATTCATATGCTAGCAACATAGTGTAAAATGTTCATTTGAATATATGTTTTGTTAGTTAAAACATTATCATTCATATATTAGAAACATAGTGTAACACCCCGCACCCGATACGGTCACTCACTAAGGGAATGCCATAACATCGGTGGAGTATTTTAAGTGAATATAGAACAGAAAAATTTCAACAAGACAGATATAAGTAATACTTGAGAATTTAAAACATTATTTCATTGCAGCGGAAAGTTAAACATGTTTGGTTACACCAAAACCATAAACAAGAGTCAAGTACATAATACCCATCCTGATAAAACAAAAGTACATAATCCCACTACATAACTTAATAGCCATAATAGAAAAGATAAACTGAGCTTTACATCCACGGTCCAAGCTCCAAAAGATAGATAAAGCAGTCTGATCAAAGCCCACTAATGGTAGGCCCACTCTGATAACCTGAGGGTTGGAAAAAGATAAAAACAACGGGGTCAGACATAAGTCTGAGTGAGTCCTATAACCCTAACAATACAATCATTAAAGTAATTAGGGTATGATATAAACAAGGTACGGTACCTCTGGGGATAATGACTACACTAAGTAGCCAACTAAACACAGGATATACTAAGATAACCGAAAAGACGCATTTATCCACCCAAGGATAATTACTAGATTGCACCACCCCAGATCTACCCACCCAAGGGTAATTCCTACACTGCACCACACCAGTTCTACCCACTCAAGGGTAATTCCTACCTAAAGGTTGATCCCACTAAATGTATTTAGTAATTCTACCCAGTAGTTCCTTGTCCCCCTAGCTGACTACATAGGTGCCGTCTGCCTCTATCTCCACTAGGTGTACCCACTACCCCCAAGCGATCAGCTCCCTACCGTAGATACCCGTGCTGGCCCCACAGTGGGGTGTATCACTCCCCAAAGTGGCAACCCGATAATCAATGGTGCACGGCTTATACCTACACGATGCAACAACGTCTTACCTACCAGCCCGGGTCCACACACGCATATGAAACCCGTTGGACTCGCGTTGCCACCGCTACCCCGTTTTGGCCTCTTATAGTCAAGCCCAATATGCGTGTCCCGTCCTCGACCTGGGTCGAGCCCACAAAGATACGTTTGGGATATTGGTTGAAATGGGCCCCCACAAGCTACTACCTAAGCTTGCCATTTTATCTAGTGAATCCCACTTAACCCGTTAACCATGTCCACCTACATGTTACAAATCTTTGGTTAAGTCTTTTAATCATATTTTAATTGCCACTTAAGGCCCCCACAAGCTACTACTTAAGCTTGTCATTAAATTATATTTCAATTGCCACTTAAGGCCCCCACTAGATTTCCACATGCCACCCAAGGCACTTACTTGATTCCTACATGCCACCCAAGGCACTTACTTAACCCTTTAATCATGTTTAATTACATGTTCCACTTTGGTTAAGTATTCTAATCGTATTTTCTATTGCCACCCAAGGCAACCCACTAGTTTCCTCATGCCACCCAAGGCACCCCCCACTAGTTACTACATGCCACCCAAGGCACCCACTTAACCCTTCATGCCCCACTACATGCTAATTTGGTTAAGTGTTTCTTAGTTAATTAAGATCGTAACCTTTGTAAAGACCTCTCACATTAGACTGTCTTTTATGGCAGCTGGATATGCCGGTTGGTTCCGGGCAGCCTTACACCATAACAGAGTCTAACCTCGTGTCTTTACACTTGTCACGTATTTAGTTTATGACTAAGACCTCTCACATTGGGCCAATCATTTGTAGCCACTGGATTTGCCGGTCGGTTCCGGGCAGTCTTATGCTATAAAAGGGTCCAACCTCGTGTCTTAGTAGATTAATTACACCTAATTAATCACCCCCATAATTTGTATTAATTATCCCTAATTAATTACAAATATTTAAGAATATGGGTAGACCTAACTCAATAGGTAAATTCCCAATTCCATAATATGGGTAGACCTAACTTAATAGGTAAATTCCCAATTCCATAATATGGGTAGACCTAACTTAATAGGTAAATTCCCAATTATGTCCACCCACTTTACGGTATGTTTAATTATACCCACTTCACACAATTTTATGTGTTCATTAATTTTTACCCCATCGTCCCCACGTAAATACGTTAACATGACATACTTCAAAAGAGAAGATTCATCATACACACAATGGGTTCAACTTAGCATATCATTAGCATTACCATGGGTTTAAAAGGTGTCAACTTGTATATATGACCACAAACCCAACTTGCATAAATAACCAACCCAAACTTGCATGAATCACATATGTCATGAAGATGGTAACTTGCTTAAATGTTCATGTTATAGACCTATCATAAAGGTGTAAACTTGCATACAAGTCATAGGTCTAAAAGGGACGAACTCTCACATGTACTTATGTCATACATAAAGGCCAACTTGCATATGAACTTGCATCATAACTTGCATATGAACTTGCATCACAACTTGCATATGAACTTGCATCATAACTTGCATATGAACTTGCATCACAACATGCATATGAACTTGCATCATAACTTGCATATGAACTTGCATCATAACTTGCATATGAACTTGCATCACAACATGCATATGAACTTGCATCATAACTTGCATATGAACTTGCATCATAACTTGCATATGAACTTGCATCACAACTTGCATATGAACTTGCATCATAATTTGCATATGAACTTGCATCATAACTTGCATATGACCAAACACTTAGCATGCATAAACCAAAATACTTAGCATGCATAAACAAAATACTTTGCATGCATAAAACCAAATACTTAGCATGCATAAAACCAAATACATAGCATGCATAAAACCAATTACATAGCATGCATAAAACCAAATGCATAACTTGCATATCATGTTACATATAACTTGCATATACTCTCACATATAGTTTGCATAACATGTTACATATGCATAAATGTTCAACATAGTGTTTTGCATCATAAAACATGGCATTAAACTTGCATATAGCATAAAACTTGCAAAACACATAACATACACTATACTAAACTTGCATAAACACATTTATCCACAAACATAGCCATCTCTTATCATATCCTACCATAATCAATTTAACAATTGATTATTAAAGCTATAGGAACTCACCACTAAGCTCCCATAAGCAAACCCTTGCCACAAATTACCCAAAAACTCTAGCCTTGGACATAAAGCTTGCAACTTGATGATGAATGCAAGCTAATGATTGCTTAAACAACACAAAGATGCTTGTATGAACATGAAAGCCTTCATAGAAATAGTTTCATAAGAGGATGGAGGCTAGGGTTTTGGGTGGAGGCGATGATCATAGAAAATTTTGGCATAGTTTAGTTAGGAGATAGTATTATGATCATTTAGGGCTAGCTTAGGGTCTTATTTATAGGATTAGGCAAGTGATTTAGGCCCTTAGATCAACCCTAGGTTAGATTAGGACCATCAGTTCCCGGAAGCTTCCAGAAACCAGCCCCAAAACACAGCCCACACACTAAAATGGTGCACCAGGCCATACTGGCCGGGCACCCCCTGTCGACACCCAAGTCGACAGGGCTGTCGACTTGGTCTATCCAAGTCGACTGCCCAGTCGACAGGGCTGTCGACTTGGGTAGCCAGGCGGGAAATTTCCCCGCCTGCGCCCAATGGCCCATTTTCAAAATTTGAACCTAAATTTTAAATCTGTTTTAAACTTTGAATTTTCTGCAAACTTCATTGGGCCATAACTGGGCCATACGGACTCCGATTCTCGAAAACTCGGACTCTATTTCGCGTATTTTTCCGAGACGAACACAATGACGCAGCCCGTTTCCCCCAATTCTCACACCTGAGATTATTTATTCTGTAATTAGTGAATTTTAACATTAACCGAATTTCGGGGTGTTACATTCTCCCCTCCTTAAAGGATTTCGTCCCCAAAATCTCTAAGCTAAGGAGAATGCATATCCTACCATCCAAACAACCATCTACTCAATCCATCAAACATGGGCATCCATTATCCTTAAAACAATTTCTAATGATGTATGAGCATATGCAAAAAGTGTGTGTATATGTTCCTTATCTAATGTATGAACATATGCAAACCATGATAGTGCCATGCATCCATTATGTATGCGAGAGAACCCTATCGACACATACAATATCTACATGAGTGCACAATCATTCACCAAAATGCATCATCCATGTGATAACACAACCATTATACATCCATTAATATAGTTACCTACACACAATTTTATGCAATATGCAATATGAAGTGATTGAGCCGATCTAGTGCCTAGAGTGTGTATATATGCATCCAAGAGCAACCATTAGCAACCACTTGCATCCACATGCATCCATCAAACATAACATGTCTCAAACACATGTTTCAACCATAGGTTTACCCTATCTAAAGGTCAAAGATACTAATGAGAGGACATACTAAAGATAAGATAAGCACTAGACAAACGATAAAGGAGACGTTTAAAGGACATACCCTCAAAAAGGAATGGGTATTACGAACGCATCTTCGCTTCTGTCTCCCAAGTAGTATTGCTCTCTCCTTCTCCCCTTTTCACTTTGACCAGTCGAACCTCTCTGTTTCTCAACTTCCTAATCTCTGACCCAAAGGATGCGAGTAGGAGCTCGTCGAATAATCACATCACGCTCTACCTTTATTTCTTTAAGCAGGCTCGGCTCTACCGCCTCTGCGGTCTCATGTAGGCACTTCCTTACATGGAATACATCATGTACACCACTAAGTCTGTCGGGCAACTCCTCCAATGGAAGATGCTCTCCAAAATCCAAGATACATAACCTCAAAAGGTCTTCTAAAATACGATTCACCCTCTCGGTCTGGTCGTCCGTTTGAGGATGATATGCGGTACTCAAACACAACTGAGTCCCTACCGCCTCTTGCAAACTTTTCCAAAACTCTCTAGTGAAGATAGGATCTCGATCACTCACTATACTGGAAGGTACGCCATGTAATCTAATAATCTCTCGAATGTAAACTGAAGTTAGCCATGGAGCAGTTCTCTTACTCTTCACGGGTATACAATGGGCGCTCTTAGTAAGTCTGTCTACTACCACCCAAATTCCCGTATTACCCTTCCTCGATCTTGGTAATCCATCGAGACACTATCCCACTTCCATAGCGGAACCTCCAATGGGTGAAGCAACCCACCGGGTTTCTTCTGCTCCGCCTTCATTTGCTAGCACACCAAGCATTTAGCGACATACTCGGCCACATCTTTCTTCATACCGACCCCAAAAGAAAACTCGCTTCATGTCTTGGTACATCTTGTCCCCACCGGGATGAATGGTCATCTTCGACCGATGTGCATCATCAAGCATAGCCTTCCTCAAACCCTCGTCTTGCGGTACACAAAGTCTACCGTCTCTACGCAACCACCCCTTACCATCTAGGGTGTACCTACTCAAATGGCTGGACGACCCCCTCCTCGTGAGCTTCTCTACTAACTCATCCAACTATGGGTCGTCTCGCTGTGTCTCGCCAATTCGTCCCAAAAGAGTAGGCCTAACCTCCAAGGAGGCTAGCAAACCGGGTACAAAGTCAACGGAAGGTCTAAAGTCAAACATAGAAATAAACTCTAAGCTCTGTCGTTCAACGAACCATGAACTCGAGGACAACCTTTTTCTACTTAAGGCGTCCGCTACCACGTTACCCTTGCTAGGGGTATACGCTATCTCAAACTCATAGGATGCTAAGAATTCCATCCACCTTTGTTGTCTTAAGACAATGCGCTCAAAGAGTTTCCAACACTTCCCTAAGATGTAGGGCATGCTTTTCTCCACTTCTAGAGAAAATCAGGATATTCTCCCCTGCAAAATCATCACAACTATCCATCTCTCACGCAGACCTCCTTAGTCGAACTCGACATCCCCCAAATGCAAGCCCCAAAGGCCTGAACCAATATCAGACAAACACCCAAGGGATGCCTCCTTCGAATTCAGACGACCTACGTGAGATGATACTAGTAAAAACGGCTAAATAACTAAGCCCTTGTCCAACTCTGGATGTCTTTGCCGGTCTCGGTCCAAAACCACCGTTTTTCCCATAACTGGCTTTGGTCAACCTATTGAGCTCATACGAAAACTTATTTCGCTCCTAGGAAAGACCAAGATGTCATTTACAAAGACCATCACGAACTTATTTAGGTACTCCCTGAACACCCTTCTCATCAAGTCACTAAAGTATGCAGGGGCGTTCGTCAAACCAAATGGCATCACCAGCCACTCATAAAAACCATCCGGAGTCCTAAAGGTAGTCTTCTCTATACTATCCTCAGCCACTCTCAACTGATGGAACTCCGTGGCTGAGTCCACCGCGAAAACACTGAGGCGCCAACCAACTGATCAAAAAGATCATCAATCCTCGGCAATGGGTGTCTATTCTTCTTTGTTATCTTGTTAAACTCCCTATAACCTATACAAAGTCTGAGGGACCCATCCGCCTTCATAGCAAAAACTACTGGAGCACCCCAATCCGATATACTTCGTCTTATGAACCCCTTCTCAAGCAAATCGCCTACTTGCTTATGGAGTTCCCTCCTCTCACGAGGAGCCATGTGGCACCCTGGCCAAGATACTGGTTTGGCATTGTCTACCAGATATATTCGGAAGTCATTCTCCCGCTCCGGAGGTAAGCCCTTTACCTCCTCCAACACATCCGAGTATTCCCGGACCAATCTAACAGATCACAAACTCTTGATCAACGTGTCAAGTGATAACTTAGCATAACAGATTCCATGGGATTACAAGAGATCTCGAGAGTGTTACCCAAGCGGGTCATAAGCCTAACAACTCTCCCTTCAAAATCAAGAACGGCACCCCTACTGGATAACCAGTCCATGCCCAAAACTAACCCATAGCCCGTGAAGCCCAAAAAGCATCACATCGAAACTCAACGCTAAGTATGGCAACTTTCAAACCCAAACACATCATGGAGCCCCAATTGGGTTTGAAACAACTAAGGGATCATCTACTAACTGGTGTCTAAGTGCAGTGACTCAACTAACAATGATGAGGTAAACGAACTTGATGCGTCAGAATCAAATAAAGTCCGAATCGGATACTAAAGAAATCCAAATTCCAACCTAGACGGTCCTATCCCCATCTGGTACCCTAGTCGTGAGGGAATACAACCACCCTCCAGGAGATTCCGTACCTTGCCCTTGCCTCTTTGGACAATCCTAATAAGATGTCCTATTACTCCAAAAGGATAACTACTAGCCCTCTTCTTCCTATTCTCCACTCGTAACCTCCCACCAAAATGAGGTTTCGTCCTTCATTAAACATCAACTATTTGAGCCTTCCTCCCATCGTCTATCCAATAGGTACCTACAAGTCCTCCTCCTTCTTGAACCAACTCCTAGTCCGACTAATGTCCAAGTTCCTTGAAGTGGTTTTCCATTCTTATCTATCTTAGAAAGATCATCTATACGTGGAGGGGAAACTCAAAACGAGAGAGGAAGAGATTCAAAACGGAGAACTCGAAAGATAAAGATATGGCTATCGGGGATTATGCTTTTCTTTCAAAAACCTTTCTCTTAAAAGACATGTTTTTGAAAATACTCCTTTCAAAAATATTCTTAGAAAATAGTTTTTCTAAAAAATTTATCTGTTCTGGTAACCTTAAGCTCTGATACCACGTGTAACACCCCGCACCCGCTACGGTCACTCACTAAGGGAATGCCATAACATCGGTGGAGTATTTTAAGTGAATATAGAACAGAAAAATTTCAACAAGACAGATATAAGTAATACTTGAGAATTTAAAACATTATTTCATTGCAGCGGAAAGTTAAACATGTTTGGTTACACCAAAACCATAAACAAGAGTCAAGTACATAATACCCATCCTGATAAAACAAAAGTACATAATCCCACTACATAACTTAATAGCCATAATAGAAAAGATAAACTGAGCTTTACATCCACGGTCCAAGCTCCAAAAGATAGATAAAGCAGTCTGATCAAAGCCCACTAATGGTAGGCCCACTCTGATAACCTGAGGGTTGGAAAAAGATAAAAACAACGGGGTCAGACATAAATCTGAGTGAGTCCTATAACCCTAACAATACAATCATTAAAGTAATTAGGGTATGATATAAACAAGGTACGGTACCTCTGGGGATAATGACTACACTAAGTAGCCAACTAAACACAGGATATACTAAGATAACCGAAAAGACGCATTTATCCACCCAAGGATAATTACTAGATTGCACCACCCCAGATCTACCCACCCAAGGGTAATTCCTACACTGCACCACACCAGTTCTACCCACTCAAGGGTAATTCCTACTTAAAGGTTGATCCCACTAAATGTATTTAGTAATTCTACCCAGTAGTTCCTTGTCCCCCTAGCTGACTACATAGGTGCCGTCTGCCCCTATCTCCACTAGGTGTACCCACTACCCCCAAGCGATCGGCTCCCTACCGTAGATACCCGTGCTGGCCCCACAGTGGGGTGTATCACTCCCCAAAGTGGCAACCCGATAATCAATGGTGCACGGCTTATACCTACACGATGCAACAACGTCTTACCTACCAGCCCGGGTCCACACACGCATATGAAACCCGTTGGACTCGCGTTGCCACCGCTACCCCGTTTTGGCCTCTTATAGTCAAGCCCAATATGCGTGTCCCGTCCTCGACCTGGGTCGAGCCCACAAAGATACGTTTGGGATATTGGTTGAAATGGGCCCCCACAAGCTACTACCTAAGCTTGCCATTTTATCTAGTGAATCCCACTTAACCCGTTAACCATGTCCACCTACATGTTACAAATCTTTGGTTAAGTCTTTTAATCATATTTTAATTGCCACTTAAGGCCCCCACAAGCTACTACTTAAGCTTGTCATTAAATTATATTTCAATTGCCACTTAAGGCCCCCACTAGATTTCCACATGCCACCCAAGGCACTTACTTGATTCCCACATGCCACCCAAGGCACTTACTTAACCCTTTAATCATGTTTAATTACATGTTCCACTTTGGTTAAGTATTCTAATCGTATTTTCTATTGCCACCCAAGGCAACCCACTAGTTTCCTCATGCCACCCAAGGCACCCCCCACTAGTTACTACATGCCACCCAAGGCACCCACTTAACCCCTCATGCCCCACTACATGCTAATTTGGTTAAGTGTTTCTTAGTTAATTAAGATCGTAACCTTTGTAAAGACCTCTCACATTAGACTGTCTTTTATGGCAGCTGGATATGCCGGTTGGTTCCGGGCAGCCTTACACCATTACAGAGTCTAACCTCGTGTCTTTACACTTGTCACGTATTTAGTTTATGACTAAGACCTCTCACATTGGGCCAATCATTTGTAGCCACTGGATTTGCCGGTCGGTTCCGGGCAGTCTTATGCTATAAAAGGGTCCAACCTCGTGTCTTAGTAGATTAATTACACCTAATTAATCACCCCCATAATTTGTATTAATTATCCCTAATTAATTACAAATATTTAAGAATATGGGTAGACCTAACTCAATAGGTAAATTCCCAATTACATAATATGGGTAGACCTAACTTAATAGGTAAATTCCCAATTCCATAATATGGGTAGACCTAACTTAATAGGTAAATTCCCAATTATGTCCACCCACTTTACGGTATGTTTAATTATACCCACTTCACACAATTTTATGTGTTCATTAATTTTTACCCCATCGTCCCCACGTAAATACGTTAACATGACATACTTCAAAAGAGAAGATTCATCATACACACAATGGGTTCAACTTAGCATATCATTAGCATTACCATGGGTTTAAAAGGTGTCAACTTGTATATATGACCACAAACCCAACTTGCATAAATAACCAACCCAAACTTGCATGAATCACATATGTCATGAAGATGGTAACTTGCTTAAATGTTCATGTTATAGACCTATCATAAAGGTGTAAACTTGCATACAAGTCATAGGTCTAAAAGGGACGAACTCTCACATGTACTTATGTCATACATAAAGGCCAACTTGCATATGAACTTGCATCATAACTTGCATATGAACTTGCATCACAACTTGCATATGAACTTGCATCATAACTTGCATATGAACTTGCATCACAACATGCATATGAACTTGCATCATAACTTGCATATGAACTTGCATCATAACTTGCATATGAACTTGCATCACAACATGCATATGAACTTGCATCATAACTTGCATATGAACTTGCATCATAACTTGCATATGAACTTGCATCACAACTTGCATATGAACTTGCATCATAATTTGCATATGAACTTGCATCATAACTTGCATATGACCAAACACTTAGCATGCATAAACCAAAATACTTAGCATGCATAAACAAAATACTTTGCATGCATAAAACCAAATACTTAGCATGCATAAAACCAAATACATAGCATGCATAAAACCAATTACATAGCATGCATAAAACCAAATGCATAACTTGCATATCATGTTACATATAACTTGCATATACTCTCCCATGTCGATTGGTGCGGGGCGGGCCGTCACACTATGGTTGTTTTATGATTGATAGGCATGCGGGACCCTTGTGTGTGTTTTGATTAGGGAATTTCGGGGGCGAAATTTCTTAAGGGGGGGAGAGTGTAACGACCCGTGTTCTACACATCGTAGGACTGTATAATATTTATTTCTTTCCCGTGTGAAGTCGTATGGTCATATAACTTTGGGAAACATTTATTTGAGTCATTTCCAATGTTCATGATTTTTGTCGATTTTTAAATGACCATTTTGCCCCTAGTTGGTACTGTTTTGGCCATAACTTTTGATAGGGAAGGAATTTTGACCTAAAACCACTTCCATTAGATTCGTTTGATGGTTTCTCTTTCCGTAGAGTGGTCATAATGGCCAAACGGACTTACCGTTTGGGAGATATGGCTGAAACAAGGTTTGGAGGGTGAAAAACTGCATAATTGGGCTAAACCGGGTAGTTAGCAACTGGGCCCATAAAGAGATTTCGGGATTGGGGTTGTATAAGGGCTGATTAGGGTTAGAAAACATCCTTTTAGTCATTTTTCCAGCCACCATTTCATTTCATAGAACCCTATTAATGGCCTCCACCCTCTAAATCACTCCAAACCACTCCAATTAGAGGAAAAGAGATTAGCAAGATCAAATCAAAGGGGATCTACACCAAATCAACCTTGAAGTCGCTGTTTTGCATTGGAATCAACATCCAATCCAAGTTTTATTTCAGAACTTGTTTTATTTGTGGCTAAGGTGAGTGATTAGCTTGCTTTTTGCACTAATTATGGTTATTCGGGGTGATTAGTGCTAATTAGCGTTTTTAAACGAAAATAAATTCTGGAAAAATGTTTATAAATTCATAAATAATGTTTTAGACCTCTGATATGAGTTTGGGTTAATTTGGTTAAGTTTTGCTAATTATGTCATTAGTTATGCTCACATATGCTTAAGGGAAAATATGGGGTTTTGGGCATGTTTGATCTATTTTACCATGTCATATTGTTGTTTTGGTGTTTGAGGTCACTTGTATGTGTTGCTATGACTCTATGACATGCTTTGTGATTGATTGCAATAGTTAGAATGGTCAAAAACGTCGTCGAGTGGCGTAAACAGTCGCTGGAAAAGTCAGTGCAGGAAATCGGATCGGATCGCCCCTACCGACCCGAACCGCCCATTTTTCTTCACCACGAACCGAACCGGATCGCTATATTGAAGCAAGCTGCGCCACGAGCTGAAGGATCCGAACCGATCCAGTGTGCAATGAAGGACTCCGATCCGAACCGTCACAGAGAGAGACAGGGATCCGACCCGAACCGATGGTGCACTCCGATCCGACCCGAGGTAACAGTCACGAAACGAGACGATGAGGACCACGATCCCAATGATGACAAAAGGGATCCGAACCATGGCATGAAGAAGGCTCCGACCCGATCCGAGGACTGATGCTTGGTGGTTGAGGGCGACACGAACCACGACACGATGGAGGGTACGAACCGAACCGAGATGGTGGACCCGAACCGATCCGATGGGTGGTCACGAACCCGACCCGACCCGAATTGGTGAAGGAAATGATGATCCGAACCGATCCGAAGGAGGAAGATCCATAACCCGAAATGCAAAGGTAGTTCAAGTGGAAGTTTGAGCTCAGGATCCAGACGGGAACCAATGAGTTCACTTCGTGATTGGGTTTTGCTGCGGGACGTGTGCTAAGGAGTTGTCGATGTCTATGACTTTGGATCACTAGGTGTTGGAGGTAGAGAGACAAACTCGGGCTTTGGATATGGTGCGACTAGGGAGCTACCTACCAATGGAGTGGGGTCATGGAAACGTTGGGCGTGATCCCATAGGTATGGCGTTGGTGGTAGTAGGAATTTGCATAGTCGTACAAAGTCGAGTTCTGTCGTTTGAGTAAAGTGCTCTAGTGATCAAAGAAGTGGATGTCGTATGCTTTACGCACTGAGTGAGAGATGCAAGGATGGTTGCTATGCTTGATTGTTTGACACACATCCCCACCCCCGTATACTTATATTATGTGTTGTGACATCTTAGAGCATTGTACCATGTAGTACTAACTCTTTGATTGCAGGTCCAGGTTCAGGTATGACTTAGTATACCTGTTATTATTCTGTTTATGCTTGCTACCACTCATACCAGACTGATGTCTGACCCAGAGTTTTATGTTTCTTCTTATTACTCTGGGTGCTCACACGAGCAGACTAGAGACAGGGATAGCTGGTAGTGCGCTTGGTAGATGGACTGAAGACGAGCAGGAGGCTCCACGTATGATATATAGTTATTCTCCCTGTGTCGTGATCGGTATCTACTTTGGGCATTAGTAGCATACCTATTTTGCTTATCCTAGTGACAGTATTTTGAAGTTGTAATAAGCTGTATTTGATATTTCCGCTACTCTGATGATGTTAGTTCAAGTTTTCAGCTTATGCACTGTCTCATCTGTTTTATGTCAAGTATATGTTGGCTATTATATTTTATTCCATGCGCTGTGAGACATATTACAGGTTCTTTATTTGGTTCCTCTTCTTTCTTTCTCATTCTTTGACGACCGTCCCATGCCAATTGGACATGTGTACAGCGCACAATTGGAGTAAATGTCGATTGGTGCGGGGCGGGCCGTCACACTTGGTATCAGAGCTCTAGGTTGCGTAATTCACCTAGGGAAAGACACTAGGGAGAGATAGTACGTATATGAGAGCGCGTATTTGTGATTATTTTGGTTTTCAAAAGCTATATCTATATATAGTATTAGTATGTTTAAGAGTGAAGTCGCATTGCACTGCACTGGCACCACTATGGAGATGGTTAATCGTTTTCTCTTTAACAGATTTGACGATGAGCCGAGGAAGAGGTGCTGGTAGAGGGGCCAATAATGGGAATCCCCCTGACATGAGGGCTATGTTTACCAACCTCATGAGAGAGATGCTTGTGGATATTCAGAGGGAGGCTCCTAATGTTGCCAATGTTGGAGGTGCAGCGGTGCAAGCGCCTAGGGTCGATTTCGCCAAGCTGAGTAAGGATTACACTAATCTTGGTGGAAAGCCGTTTCACGGAACAGAGTCGGCCACGGATGTTCAAGATTGGTTGGATAGCTGTGATCGGATCTTCGATGACTTGGGTATCGAGGATGCGATGAAGAGAAGGCTAGCGTCTCGTCAGCTGCAAGGACGAGCGATGAATTGGTGGAATGCTATTAGGGCAGCCACACCAGAAGATCAAGTTACTTGGGATCAGTTTAAAGCTCGCTTTAGCGACAAGTATATCCCAGCTGCCCAGAAATCGGAATTGTTTAGGAAGTTCTTGGAGCTTAAGCAGAATGGGAGGGCAGTATCGGATTATGTTGCTGAGTTCGACACTTTGTCAAAGTATGGGGTATCTCTAATTGACACTCCCGAAAAGAAAAATGAGAGGTTCATCACTGGTTTGGATGAATACTTAGGGGAGAGGCTGATTAATCACATCGATGAGACGTTTGAGTCGATCGTGGGAAAAGCTTTGAGGTCAGAAAGTCTTTACCCTAAGCCGAAGACTGGGGTTGTTGCTGCATCTGCTGAAGAGCCAAAGCCGCAAGCAAGCGGTGGAGGCAAGAATAACCCTCAGAATAAGAGGAAGCAGAATCAAGCTAAGGATGGCCAGAAGAAAAGCAGGAAGGAAGTCGAGTGCTTCAAATGTGGAAAGAAGGGCCATTATGCAAGGGAATGTAGGGCCAAGACAGTGGGAAAGAAGTGCTTTAACTGTGGCCAAGAGGGACATTTTAAGGATAAGTGCCCGCAACCTCTGAAGGAGAATCAGATTGTGAAAGCATATGCCATCAATGCTGTTCCTTCTTCGTCGAATGCCCCAACTGCGGCGGAGAAAGGAAAGGGAGTCGTCATTCAAGGTATGCTTTCCATTTATGATCTTCCTGTTAGAGTTTTGTTCGATACCGGGGCTTCCCATTCCTTCATATCTAGTGACCTGGTAGATAGATTGGGATTGGAACCCGAGTTAGTCGATAGACCATTAGCTGTGACGAACCCGATTGGTGGTTCAACAAACCTCAGTATGATCTGTCGTAATGTGGTCTTATCGAGTCATGGATGTATGTTTGTTTGTGATTGCTTTGTTTTGGGCTTTACTGGGTATGGCATTATTTTGGGAGTCGATTGGCTCCAAAGATACGGGGTGGTGGTAGACTGTGAGGGCTTTTTGGTGACAGTTAGGGCGGATGATGGGCGGAGGGTGGTGTTTGGTAATCTACCCTGTGATGGGGTAATGGCTAGTTTTGTAAATTCCCTCGACATTCCGCATGATGAGTTATCAGGTTTGCCCGTGGTTGGCCAGTACCCGGACATCTTCGAGGAAGTGACCGGACTTCCACCACACCGAGAGATTGAGTTTCGTATTGATTTAGTGAAAGATGCCAGACCTATAGTGATGCCACTTCGTCGTATGGCACCACGAGAACAGCGAGAGCTCGAGGTGCAAGTTAGCGATCTTTTGAAGAAGGGATTTATTAGAAGAAGTGTTTCCGAGTGGGGAGCACCAGTTGTGTTTGCTACTAAGGCAGATGGTTCCCTTCGATTGTGTGTGGACTATCGCGAGTTAAATAAGGTGACGAGGAAGAATAAGTATCCTCTACCACGGATAGATGATTTGTTTGATCAACTGGAAGGAGCGAGAGTGTTCTCCCAGTTGGACCTCGTGACAGGATTTCATCAGCTCCGTGTATCAGCTGATAGTATAGCTAAAACGGCATTTAGGACGCCGTCTGGGTTCTATGAGTGGTTGGTCATGCCATTCGGGTTGACCAATGCACCAGCATACTTCGTGGATCTTATGAATAGAGTATTCAGAGACCAACTGAACAAGTTTGTTCTTGTGTTCGTAGACGATATCCTTGTTTACTCGAGGACAGAAGAGGAACACAAGGAACATTTGAGAATTGTGTTGGAGGTGTTGAGAAGACACCAATTGAAAGCGAAGTTTTCTAAATGTCACTTCTGGAGGAGAGAAGTGAGATTCTTGGGCCATGTTGTTTCAGAGAACGGTATTGCCGTGGACCCTGCAAAGGTGGCTACGGTACAAGATTGGTCTGCGCCCAAGAATGCAAAGGATGTAAGAAGTTTCTTGGGGTTAGCTGGATATTATCGTAAGTTTATCAAAGACTTCTCCAAGACGGCGGCACCGTTGACTCAGCTGACTAAGAAGAATCAAGCTTTCGTTTGGGACGGAGGGTGTGAAAATGCATTCAAGAGTCTAAAGGAAAAGTTGACGCGTGCGCCGGTGTTGGTCATCCCTAAGGGAAATGAAGAGATGACGGTATACACGGATGCTTGTGGTACCGGACTGGGTGCGGTATTGATGCAAAGAGGTAGGGTTGTAGCTTATGCTAGTCGACAGCTAAAGCCACATGAGAAGAAGTATCCTACCCATGATTTGGAATTAGCAGCGATTGTATTCGCGATGAAGATGTGGAGACATTACCTCTTGGGAGAAAGATTTGAGCTGTTCACCGATCATAAATCGTTAAAGTATCTCTTCTCTCAGAAAGATCTGAATCTCCGTCAGCAGAGATGGTTAGAGTTCTTGGCTTCGTATGATTTTGATATCGCGTATACACCTGGAAAGGGTAATGCGGTAGCCGATGCCTTGAGTAGGAGACATGCCAGCTTAGGGGCAATGTTTCTTGAATGGAAGCAGCTGGAGTATATCGCGGGGTTTGATTTTAGACCAAGGTGCGAATTGGATCCAGTTATGCTAGCTAGTTTGACGATCAGACCCACTTTGATTGAGAGGATTGGTTCCAGTCAAAGGAACGACCCTAATTTGTTGGAAGTCATCTCCAAGTTGGAAATGAATGTCGATGGGGAAATGGACAAGTATGGGCTTGATCGAGATGGATGGCTTCGGAAGAATGGAAAGCTTGTTGTACCCAATGTCAATGGTTTGAGAGATGAAGTGCTTAGAGAATGTCATCACTCAAAGCTAACTATACATCCCGGTGGTAATAAGATGTATCGAGACATGAGACAGACTTACTACTGGGAAGGGATGAAAAGAGACGTTGGGAAGTTTATATCCAAATGCATGAATTGCCAGCTAGTTAAAGCCGAGCAAAAGAAGCCTAGTGGGTTGTTGCAACCATTAGAAATTCCCGAATGGAAGTGGGAACAAGTTTCGATGGATTTTATCGATGGTTTACCGAGGACTAGATCGGGGCATGATAGCATTTGGGTAATTGTGGATCGACTGACCAAGAGTGCAAGATTTATACCAGTTAAGTCGAACAGAACTGCAGCTAAGTTAGCAGAATTATATATGAAGTGGGTAGTGAGATTTCATGGAGTACCCAAAGGCATTGTGAGTGACCGAGATCCGTTGTTTACTAGTGGATTTTGGAAGAGCTTACAAGAGGCTTTAGGATCAGATTTACATCTCAGTACCGCATATCATCCTCAAACCGACGGTCAGACAGAGAGGGTGAATCGGATATTGGAAGATCTCTTGAGAGCTTGCATATTGGATTTTGGAGGATCATGGGATGATCATTTGCATCTAGTGGAGTTTGCATATAATAATAGCTACCAATCCAGTATCGGTATGGCTCCATATGAAGCTTTGTACGGAAGACCGTGCAATTCACCATCATGTTGGATAGAGACTGGCGAGAAGTTTGTGCTTGGACCAAATGTGGTGAGAGAAACTTCCGATAAGATCAAGATCATTCGGCAACGAATGAAAGCTGCTCAGGATAGGCAGAAAAGCTATGCTGATAAGAGGAGAAGAGACTTGAAATTCTCCGTTGGTGACTTGGTGTTTGTCAAGGTCTCTCCATTGAAAAGCGTGATACGATTTGGCAGGAGAGGCAAGTTGGCACCAAGATTTGTGGGTCCTTTCCAAGTTCTCGAGGAAGTTGGGAATTTGGCGTATAGAGTTGGCTTACCAGAGAAAATGGCAGGAGTTCACAATGTGTTTCATGTTTCCCAACTAAGGAAGTTCGTTCACGACTCAAATGTGACTATTTCACCTGATCAGTTAGAGGACTTCGAAGTAGAACCTGAGGCGGTTGGGAACCGCAAGCCGATTCGTATTGTGGGGCATGATACGAAGCAACTTCGAAGTAAGTCGGTGAAGCTAGTCAAAGTTCAGTGGGGCGAGGACGAAAATGATTGTGCTTGGGAGACGGAGGAGAGCGTTAGAAAGGCTTATCCAGAACTCTTTGCCTGGTAAGATTTACTTTACGATTTAGTTATTCCGCATGCTAGGATAGACTTGTTTTGCTTGTTTTGCATGTTTGATGGTTGTTTTATGATTGATAGGCATGCAGGACCCTTGTGTGTGTTTTGATTAGGGAATTTCGGGGGCGAAATTTCTTAAGGGGGGGAGAGTGTAACGACCCGTGTTCTGCACATCGTAGGACTGTATAATATTTATTTCTTTCCCGTGTGAAGTCGTATGGTCATATAACTTTGGGAAACATTTATTTGAGTCATTTCCAATGTTCATGATTTTTGTCGATTTTTAAATGACCATTTTGCCCCTAGTTGGTACTGTTTTGGCCATAACTTTTGATAGGGAAGGAATTTTGACCTAAAACCACTTCCATTAGATTCGTTTGATGGTTTCTCTTTCCGTAGAGTGGTCATAATGGCCAAACGGACTTACCGTTTGGGAGATATGGCTGAAACAAGGTTTGGAGGGTGAAAAACTGCATAATTGGGCTAAACCGGGTAGTTAGCAACTGGGCCCATAAGGAGATTTCGGGATTGGGGTTGTATAAGGGCTGATTAGGGTTAGAAAACATCCTTTTAGTCATTTTTCCAGCCACCATTTCATTTCATAGAACCCTATTAATGGCCTCCACCCTCTAAATCACTCCAAACCACTCCAATTAGAGGAAAAGAGATTAGCAAGATCAAATCAAAGGGGATCTACACCAAATCAACCTTGAAGTCGCTGTTTTGCATTGGAATCAACATCCAATCCAAGTTTTATTTCAGATCTTGTTTTATTTGTGGCTAAGGTGAGTGATTAGCTTGCTTTTTGCACTAATTATGGTTATTCGGGGTGATTAGTGCTAATTAGCGTTTTTAAACGAAAATAAATTCTGGAAAAATGTTTATAAATTCATAAATAATGTTTTAGACCTCTGATATGAGTTTGGGTTAATTTGGTTAAGTTTTGCTAATTATGTCATTAGTTATGCTCACATATGCTTAAGGGAAAATATGGGGTTTTGGGCATGTTTGATCTATTTTACCATGTCATATTGTTGTTTTGGTGTTTGAGGTCACTTGTATGTGTTGCTATGACTCTATGACATGCTTTGTGATTTATTGCAATAGTTAGAATGGTCAAAAACGTCGTCGAGTGGCGTAAACAGTCGCTGGAAAAGTCAGTGCAGGAAATCGGATCGGATCGCCCCTACCGACCCGAACCGCCCATTTTTCTTCACCACGAACCGAACCGGATCGCTATATTGAAGCAAGCTGCGCCACGAGCTGAAGGATCCGAACCGATCCAGTGTGCAATGAAGGACTCCGATCCGAACCGTCACAGAGAGAGACAGGGATCCGACCCGAACCGATGGTGCACTCCGATCCGACCCGAGGTAACAGTCACGAAACGAGACGATGAGGACCACGATCCCAATGATGACAAAAGGGATCCGAACCATGGCATGAAGAAGGCTCCGACCCGATCCGAGGACTGATGCTTGGTGGTTGAGGGCGACACGAACCACGACACGATGGAGGGTACGAACCGAACCGAGATGGTGGACCCGAACCGATCCGATGGGTGGTCACGAACCCGACCCGACCCGAATTGGTGAAGGAAATGATGATCCGAACCGATCCGAAGGAGGAAGATCCATAACCCGAAATGCAAAGGTAGTTCAAGTGGAAGTTTGAGCTCAGGATCCAGACGGGAACCAATGAGTTCACTTCGTGATTGGGTTTTGCTGCGGGACGTGTGCTAAGGAGTTGTCGATGTCTATGACTTTGGATCACTAGGTGTTGGAGGTAGAGAGACAAACTCGGGCTTTGGATATGGTGCGACTAGGGAGCTACCTACCAATGGAGTGGGGTCATGGAAACGTTGGGCGTGATCCCATAGGTATGGCGTTGGTGGTAGTAGGAATGTGCATAGTCGTACAAAGTCGAGTTCTGTCGTTTGAGTAAAGTGCTCTAGTGATCAAAGAAGTGGATGTCGTATGCTTTACGCACTGAGTGAGAGATGCAAGGATGGTTGCTATGCTTGATTGTTTGACACACATCCCCACCCCCGTATACTTATATTATGTGTTGTGACATCTTAGAGCATTGTACCATGTAGTACTAACTCTTTGATTGCAGGTCCAGGTTCAGGTATGACTTAGTATACATGTTATTATTCTGTTTATGCTTGCTACCACTCATACCAGACTGATGTCTGACCCAGAGTTTTATGTTTCTTCTTATTACTCTGGGTGCTCACACGAGCAGACTAGAGACAGGGATAGCTGGTAGTGCGCTTGGTAGATGGACTGAAGACGAGCAGGAGGCTCCACGTATGATATATAGTTATTCTCCCTGTGTCGTGATCGGTATCTACTTTGGGCATTAGTAGCATACCTATTTTGCTTATCCTAGAGACAGTATTTTGAAGTTGTAATAAGCTGTATTTGATATTTCCGCTACTCTGATGATGTTAGTTCAAGTTTTCAGCTTATGCACTGTCTCATCTGTTTTATGTCAAGTATATGTTGGCTATTATATTTTATTCCATGCGCTGTGAGACATATTACAGGTTCTTTATTTGGTTCCTCTTCTTTCTTTCTCATTCTTTGACGACCGTCCCATGCCAATTGGACATGTGTACAGCGCACAATTGGAGTAAATGTCGATTGGTGCGGGGCGGGCCGTCACACATATACTCTCACATATAGTTTGCATAACATGTTACATATGCATAAATGTTCAACATAGTGTTTTGCATCATAAAACATGGCATTAAACTTGCATATAGCATAAAACTTGCAAAACACATAACATACACTATACTAAACTTGCATAAACACATTTATCCACAAACATAGCCATCTCTTATCATATCCTACCATAATCAATTTAACAATTGATTATTAAAGCTATAGGAACTCACCACTAAGCTCCCATAAGCAAACCCTTGCCACAAATTACCCAAAAACTCTAGCCTTGGACATAAAGCTTGCAACTTGATGATGAATGCAAGCTAATGATTGCTTAAACAACACAAAGATGCTTGTATGAACATGAAAGCCTTCATAGAAATAGTTTCATAAGAGGATGGAGGCTAGGGTTTTGGGTGGAGGCCATGATCATAGAAAATTTTGGCATAGTTTAGTTAGGAGATAGGATTATGATCATTTAGGGCTAGCTTAGGGTCTTATTTATAGGATTAGGCAAGTGTTTTAGGCCCTTAGATCAACCCTAGGTTAGATTAGGACCATCAGTTCCCGGAAGCTTCCAGAAACCAGCCCCAAAACACAGCCCACACACTAAAATGGTGCACCAGGCCATACTGGCCGGGCACCCCCTGTCGACACCCAAGTCGACAGGGCTGTCGACTTGGTCTATCCAAGTCGACTTCCCAGTCGACAGGGCTGTCGACTTGGGTAGCCAGGCAGGAATTTTCCCCGCCTGCGCCCAATGGCCCATTTTCAAAATTTGAACCTAAATTTTAAATCTGTTTTAAACTTTGAATTTTCTGCAAACTTCATTGGGCCATAACTGGGCCATACGGACTCCGATTCTCGAAAACTCGGACTCTATTTCGCGTATTTTTCCGAGACGAACACAAAGACGCAGCCCGTTTCCCCCAATTCTCACACCTGAGATTATTTATTCTGTAATTAGTGAATTTTAACATTAACTGAAATTCGGGGTGTTACACATAGTAAAATGTTCAATTGATTATTTATGCTTTGTTAATTGAAACATTATCATTTATGTGTTAGTGAAATAGAAAAATGTTCATTTATGAACCATAGGTTGATGTCACTTAACATTGTTAGCATTACAAATATGCCATTTAGTTAGGACATATTTTGTGAAATAAAAATACATTAGTTATAACAATGTTTTGTGAAAACAAAAATATCACTTTTGTCGTGTTAGACAAGAATAAAAACATTTCATGTAAATATTTGTCTCGTTAGACAAAAATGTCAATTTTATCATGTTAAGGTATAATAAAGAGAATTAGGTGTAAAAATGTATTGTCATTAAAAATGACATTTTTATCATGAGAAATTAAAATAAATAATCATTTGTTAAATTGTTTTATTAGATAAAAACATCGTATGTATCATGTTAATGAAATGAAATAAATAATCATGTCTTGAAATATATGTTTGTGATGCTGAAATGTTTATCGTATTAAAAATGATGTTAAGATTAATGTGATAGTAAAATTAAATTATAAATATCCATTTATAATTTTAAATAGTGTAAATTAGTTAAATAGAAAATAATTCAAACCAAATTAAAATTGGTTAAATTATTAACCAATAATTTATTTAAATAAATAAGCTGTTGTTGTATGGAAACCCCACACGGATATTGGGATGATATTTGACATACACTAGTCCCAATATTTAATTAATTGTCAATCGATGGATAGACAATCTGTGGTGAGCGTTATTTATTTATTTTAATGCTCATATAGTTATAAACTTCACTTTGGATGTGAATGGATTGTTTGATGATTGTTTGTCATTATCGTTGGATATATGCAATGTATGAAATCCATATAACTGAATTTATATGGTAATTTATTTAATCGCATTCCGACTTAGAATAAAGAGCATTTTTAATAGAATATTTTAACATAAAAAATATTTTAAAATAAGGAATATTTTAAAATAAAGAGTATTTTAAAATAAATTTAGTGAAGAATAAAGTAATGATTTTTATGTCCATCTTTGGATGGGCACAAAATATAAAAATATGAAGCCGAGTTAAGTAGAAAACACCATTTTAACCCGAACGGGTTTATCGATCGATTTTATTCATTTTATAATGAATATCGAAAAGTGGTGATTTCAAAATATAATATTTTGAAAATATTAATATTATAATATGATTCAGATATAGAATATTCAATTTTGATTTAAAATTGAAAATTAAATTAAAAATCATTTTAAAATGAATTTATAAATATTTTATAAAATACGCTTTAAAAGGAAATCGACGATATATATTCATTTAATGGCCTAAATAGAACGTGCCGCACATCGACCGTTCGCTAATTTTGACCATTAACTTCAAATTGATGTAACGGGAGATCCGAACGTCGATTCTCCTAAAACCGAAACCGTTGGGTTCGTATCGAAAATATCTTTCCAATGAATACAAGAGTTTTGAAATCTAACGGTTGGATTTGTAATTATGCCCAAATCAAATTTGAAAAAGGTCGCTATAGATGCCGTTCGGTGGCTGTTATTGGAAACCAATTGTACAGGCCTTGATAAAATTATTAAAAATATGGAAAATTTATGTAAATTCATAATAAATGATTTGAAAAGATTTAAGATGAAAAATTCCATATTTGAAAAGATAATATTTTTTTTTCGAAATGAACTAGTTATTAACTAGAGTAAATCTTTTAAATTAAGATTTAATGAGATTTACCAATTGATTAATATTTAATTGGAATTAAATAAATAATAAATTGGATTTTGGGTTGATGTAAACGGTGTCATAAATAACACTGTTCTTAAACTCAGTGGAGAAAAGAATAAATCTTTTAAATTAAGATTTAATGAAATTTACCAATTGATTAATATTTAATTGAAATTAAATAAATAATAAATTGGATTTTGGGTTGTCGTGAACGGTGTCTTAAATAATACTGTTCTTAAACCCAGTTGGGAAAAGAATAAATCTTTAAATTAAGATTTAATGAAGTTTTCCACTGAATTAATATTTAATTGGAATTGAATAAAAGAATTGAATTTTGGGTTGTTGTGAATGGTGTCTTCAATAACACTTTTCTTCAACCTACTCGAGAGAAGAATAAATCTTTTTATTAAGATTATTAGAGTTTCCAATTATATTTAGTAATTGGAATAAAATGAAATGTAAATTGGGTTTATTGTGAACTGTGTTTTTAACGACGTTCGTTCTTTAACCCAATTAATAGTGAAGATATGATTTGAAATTTATAAATCTTTTATTAAGATTTAAATGGAAAATTTCCAAAATAAAGTTTTCCAATTTAATATATTAATTTGGAATTGAATGGAATTCTATTTAATAATAATCAAGATGAGCTTTTGTAAAAGAAGACCGTTATTATATATGGAATTTAAAAGGCTTTGCCGTTATTCCATTTATATTATTAGTCTGATACAGAAATTTAAATCGATTATATATTGATTTGATTTCTGTGAAAATTCCATATTCAATGGAAGATGATTTTGGGTTTGTCGTGTGTTTTAAATGACATTGGTTCTTTAACCCAGTTAAAGACAAGATTAATTTCTTAAAATTGAATAATCATAAAGTAATGATTTTTGATATTAAAACCAAGTTGAAGTTTTAATGAATCTTTAAAAAGAAGATTAAAGAATAAAGTTAAAAGAATTTATCTTTGATAAAGTTAATAGGAACCTTACCCTAATAATGTGAATATTCATTTAAAAGAATATTATGAATTAAAGTGAGGCGTATGATGTGTATTATAGCACTTGTTTATTGATTATAAAATACGTGAGTTATTCGGAAAGACCAGGTTTAGCCCATTCTGAATAATTACTACGACGATTAAAAGTCGAAGATGAAGATGGTGGATGAAGACCGGAGATCTTCACATCGTTTGGATGATTACTGATGTCTTTATTGGGAGGCATCCCAAGACAAGGTAATAAGTGGTGATTGTCCAGACGTACTTGGAGATCAACCGGATATGCGAGGACCTCTCTCCTGTATTGGACATATGGGACGAGGAATAAGGAGCCTCCTGTTTCATTCAGACCCAGAACGAACTTGTAAATGGATGGTATGTCTAACGTTGTATTCCTTTATGCTGTATTCATTGATCTCTGCTAAATATATATTTTTTGGTGGTGTAGAATTTTTCCTTTTGCTTAACACCCTTCTCTGAAATGTATGAGCTCAAAGGTTATATATTGTCAGAAATCAATAGTATGGTATGGATTAACAATGTGGCATGCGAAGATTGAAATGATCAAGGATTATTGTTGAAAAGCAGAGCCTTATGGTTAATGATCAAAGCAAAGCTTTATATAGCATAGCTTTATATAGCGATACTTTGCGAGCCTCACACCTCGTTATGAACCAGAAACGGGAGAAGGACCCCAGGGAGAACATGCGTTTCTTTCTAGCTAGAAGTGGTGTCATGGTATGGAGCCGAGACATTTTACTTATGTGGATGATGGAAAGCGAGGTACCTCGGATTTGAGTCCCTAATGGCTCTATTTATGCCCCATAGGGTGGGGAGACGTATTTTTCAGGCATAAATAATCCACTAACATATGTGTGGATCGGCCTTGGTGATCCTAAGGGCTTGACTGAGTAATTGTCCTGAGACATGGGCTAGATTGTCTCGAATTCGTAAGGACGATCCCTTGCCTTGGTTCATGATGGAAATCCAACTTCCAATACGACACCATACGATTTTGATTGTATAACTAGTATAGCAACATAGTATATGGTAGCTATGCCGCCTATGATTGATGCATTATGATTGAAAATGTTTTTGAAACATATATACACTAATAATAATGTCAAATCCGTATTATCGTATCAAGCATTTTTGACCATTATAAGGTAAAACTCTATCCTCTGGTTTGCGTTGCATTGTGTGATGGGACTTGAGTCTTATAATGGTTTCATTTTTCTAAAAAGCATTGCGTTGTTTAATGATTTACCTTATTTATGCACTGGCAATCCAATGGAGTAAACCCGTTCTGCGTTAACGGCGTGGTCATGAGATTAGCCTTATTATTATTAGATAAGTTAAGTAAGGTTTCTCATACCAGTCCCATGACTGACTCGTAGTTTGCTTCACTTTGCAAACTCGGGTGCCCACTTGTCCACATGGGCAGTCGAGTGGCTTGTTTTGCAGATATTTATTTATTGAGCAGGATTCTAGATTGAAGCTTAAAGATGTGTCCAAAGCATTGATAGTTTTCCGCTGCATTAGTTTATTTCTTCCGCTGCATTGTATTAAGTTTATTGTAAATTAATCCTCCGTAGTATTGTTATATTCGATGTACTCTGCTATTCTGTACTCTGATGTTGCATTATTATAATGTTTATGAAAGTCTTCTGTTATTTGTCATAATGTGTTGTATGCCCAAAGTAACTGTATCCGGCTATTTCCCACGAGGAGAATTTTCGGGTCATTACAGCTATACTAGGCCTCGCGGCGATACAAGGGTTTTGTTTTTATAATATACTTTATTTTCACAACACTGTGAATTTTCCACAAGCAAACCAATTTCGATTCAACCACAATCAATCATCCAAATCACAATCAATATCACATCACAATACAATCAAGTCATCCATGGTCTGTGGATGACGGTATCGGGAGTTACTAAATTCCGTCCGCAAGCTAATATAATTTTATTCAATTATTTTTGAAGCGGAAATCTCACATTTCTTTTTATTCCTTCTAAAATTGTAGCAGGTTCCAAAAATTCTCTGGTCTTTTCTGAAATGTCGTGTACGATGCAACGGTCCCGATGTCTCTTGTTTCACTGGATTTGGACAATATACGAAAAAGACATGATTTTTTATTTGATTAATCAATTTCGCAATGCATTTATAAGTTGAAAACAGTTAAAATAACCAAAGCCGATGCCTTTCAGGTTTGGTTCAAAACTTGGTTTTGGAAATTCTCGAAATCCATGTAGCACTTTGACGATTGAGCTTGACCACATTGGAGAGCCTCGAGTGGCGCGCCAATGCCAGGGGAGTAGTCCAGTTCGGTGGTGGATCAAAGGTACGGCGAATGTCAGAACACGGTGACTTATAGGAGGTGATTCAGATGATATATATAACGATAAATTACACAACTGGTATGATTTTGAAGCTTGTGAATATCTCTACAAAAACCTCAACATGATCGTCAAATTTCACTTAGTGAATCTCGAGTTATTTGAAGAGGAAGGGAGGAACTATTTTCGTCGTTCAATTTGGAAGAGGCGGCGTCACGATAAAACATGGTTTTGTTTTTATTTATTTATTTATTTTTTTAATTTCTAATTCCTTTAATTTCAAAAAGGCCCAACCCTTACTAACACCAAATCAAACCCAGCGAATGTCGCCCCAAACCAAATACCCCTATTTCGGACACAATGGACTAGGTCTAATCAGCCCATTTGATCGTTCCAGCCCATTTTTCTTTAAATTAAAATATAAAACATTTAATTATTAAATGTGATCGTATATTTTAATTTATCGGAGCCACATATTGACTCCAAAAATTTCATAAAAATAAATCTAGCTACGTTTTGATGATACGGTCCTAAAAAAATTAATTTTGTCGAATTTGGAGACCATTTGAAAAATGGCCATTTTCCAGTCGATCCAATTAGACTATAATTGACAAAACACATTTTGATTTACCACGCTCACATATTAATTCCAAAAATTGTGGAATTTGGAATCTTGCAATAATTTGACATTCCGGATCCAACCAAAGTTGTTTCATCGAAAACGGAGATCGTTTTCAAAATGGATATTTTTAAGGGCTTTATTATATTTTAAAAATGGAATTTTTAAATTTTGACCAAATTTTCAGTTAAAATTTCTTAAAATAATTTTTTAAATTGGTTATGATTTTCTGGTTTGTTACAATCTACCCCATTTAGAAACTTTTCGTCCCCAAAAAGGAAACAACAGTAAAGTAGGGGACAAAATGGAAATGCAAAATATTGTAAATGTACCATGCACCAGAACAAGTCAGAGATGTCCACTCTGCACTTGGGATAAGCTTTTTTAATGCTATCTTCAGTCTCCCATATACAGTCTCTAGGATCTCTGCTCCACTACACTTTGACTAAATGAATTCTCTTGTTTCTCAGAACTTGGGTTTCTTTGCCAATAATTTTCACTGGCTCTTTTCTCACTGCTAGGCTTGGAGTAATTTTCAAATCTTTTTGTGCTACTTCTTCCACAACCAAGTCTGGATCATGTACATGCTTTCGAAGTTGAGACATGTGAAATACATCATGCACCCCTGGCAACCAGTTAGGCAACTGAAACCTATAAGCGAGTGTTCCAATCCTTTTGAGAATAGGAAATGGACCAATGAATCTAGGCAACAACTTTCCTATTTCCCGAAACAAACTACCCCTCTCAATGGGAAAACCCTCAAGTACACATAATCACCAATAGAAAATTCTAAATCCCTTCTTCTTGAATCTATATAGCTCTTATATTGGCTCTGAGTTGTCTGAAGCCGCTTCTTAATGAAGTCGGCTTTATCCAGAGCTTCACAAATCATGTCAGGACCCAATAGTAGTTGATTGCCTGGTTCAACCCATCATGCGGGAGATCTACATGGCCTGCCATATAATGCTACGAATGGTGACATTTGCAAGCATGTTTGGTTACTGTTGTTATATGCAAACTCAACCAAATGCAAGTGATCATCCTATGACCCGCCAAAATCAAGAATGCATGCCCACAAGAAGTATTCTAGTATATGGTTCACCCTCTCAGTCTGGCCATCTGTTTGAGGTCGATAAGCGGTGCTCAAATTCAACTTCGTCCCCAACTCCTCTTGGAATGCTTCCTAGAATTTACTAGCAAATATTGGATTACGATCACTAACAATGCTACTGGAAACTCCATGTAGTCTGACAATTTCTCTGAAATAAATATGCGCCAGACTTCGAGCTGTTCTATTAATTCGGACAGGAATAAAATGGGCGGTCTTCGTGAAACTATCTACGATTACCTATATACTGTTATTACCTTTCCTGGTTCGAGGGAAGCCATCAATGAAATCCATGGATATTTGATCCCACTTCCAATTTGGAGTATCCAATGGTTGCAACAATCCTGCTACTTTTTGTTGATCACCCTTGACTTGTTGGCTAGTAGAACACCTGCTAACATAAATGGAAATGTCTCTTTTCATAGATTTATACCAGAACATACGCTTGAAATCATGATACATCTTACTCACCCCTGGATGAATACTAAGCTTGGACTTGTGACATTCATCCATTACTTCTCTTTTTAGCTCAGGAATATTTGGAACACAAATTCGGCCTAATAACCTCAGAACTCCTCTATTATCAATCTGGAAACTCGAGCGTTCGCCTTCCCGAACTCATTTACTAATTCTTTGAATAAATTCATCATCCTTCTGAAGAGAAGGGATTTTGTCAATAAATGAAGGCGTAATAATGAGATTAGCGATAATTGCATTATTCTTGCTAAGTGCATCTTTTACAACATTGACTTTCCCTGGAGTATACAAAATATCTAGATCGTATGCCGCAAGAAATTCTAACCAACGCTTGTAGTGACCCGCATTTTTTGCTGTTGAACAATTAATTTATTTAATTATTAAATATCGATTTATCGATATCGAGAACGTGAATTAAATAATATTGAATATTTAATAAATAATTATAATATAATAATATATTATAATGTCGAAATAGTCGGAAATAGTGAAAATTCACAATATCATGTGAATTGAATAACATACGAGATTTGGTGGAGTTTCGATTCGAAATATAATAGTGATTATATTGAATCGACGACAGTTGAAAATATAGTTTATAATATAATTATAATCTAGCTCGAAATGGCGCTGCAGTTCGTAAATTGGCGATTCAAACTTCAACTGAATATACAGGATTCGTTTTAAGTCGGATTTCTGTGAAACAAGAAACGTGTGGAGCTGGTGGAGTATATCTTTCTAGTGGAAGAGAAAAATCGGAATTTCGTCGTATAGATTTTGAGTTACGTCCAAATCAAATTTCAGAAAAGTCGCTGTGGAATTCCTTTATAATTCGTAACGCTTTATATACGTCATAAAAGGGTTTTTCAATGTAAATTGAATATCGATTCAATCTGGACTCAGAATAGAGAGTATATAATTTTCCTGGAACTGTATGGTATGCCACTGTGAATATATACGAGAATATAAATTTATTTATATTTAATTTAATTTATTTTAATATATTTATATATTTAAATGGATTATTCAAGGGTTTAAAAATAGCCACTTTTGCAAACGAAGTCGGAATTCGACGAAACCAGTTTTGTTGGATCCGCAACATCAAATTTTTGTTAGATTTCAAGTTTCGCGATTTTTAGAGTCACTGTGTGGCCGTACGGATTTTTAGAGTGAAAAACAGTCTGTATTTCGACGGTTAAAAATACGCTGTGTGAGCATACGAAGTCGGAATTCGACGAAACCAGTTTCGTTGGGACCGTAATGTAAAACTCTAGCTGCATGTCCAGTTTGGTGATTTTTGGGTGTCGTATGTGATCAAGGGGATTTTTAGAGCCAAATACAAATAGCGGTTCGATATAAATTAATATAATATCGAATATAAAAATATATATAATTTACTATAAGTACACTACCAAAATTCTCTCTAAACCTAATCTCATTCTCCAGTCAAATAAAAGTCGCGCCTCCAATATTTCTTCCTGTAATCAATTCAATCTTCAGAAAAATTCTGTAAAATCCAAATCAATTCTTGTAAATCCCAAAATAAATATATTTGAGTAGCTGGTGATCTACTCTTCATTTTGGTATGTGATTTACTGGGCTCGAACTCATTTTAGCAGCGCTGAATTAATGTCGCGTGTACTAGGGTTAAGGAAATCTCGGGATTTAGGTTTCGATCCTTGAATTCGAGTTCATTTTTGGGTTTATGATGAGGTCTAGCACTTGCGAAAATTCATTTGTGGATTTCCGACTACATTTGTGTCGCGCGATTTACTGGTCTCGGTGGAAAACTGAGAACGACGGAAATCAGGGGACGAGCTCGAGTGGGTTGAAAATGGTATGGGGAGATAGCCTTCGGGAAGAGGGGGCCGGCGGTGGAGATTTTGTGGGATTCGGTGGTATCTAGAAGGAGAAAGGGGAGAGGGAAAGTTGGAAATGGCGTGGGAGATTCTCAGCAGGTCACGGCCGTTTGTTTGAAGGAGAAGGAGTACAGAATGGGTCGGGTTCAAGTAGAAGGGAAATGGGCCAAAGAGTGTTGGGTAAAGCCCATCTATTTTTATTTTAATCCAAGTTAATTTAATTCAAAATAGTATACTAACTTGCAAATCAAATATCTCGGTCATACGATATCAGATCGACGAACCGTAAGTTGCGTTGGGACCGTATGGACGGACGCTACGCACTGGAACAGACCAGAAGTGGATCGGAGCTCGTTACAATTTATGGCGAAATAAATTGTCCGTCTCAAACATCGAACGCAAACCGTTATTTAACGATTAACGCGTCAATGTGAGTAAAAACTCACTAACTCTCCTCAATTTATATTTTAATATAAATTGTATTTTATTTCTGTATTTGACTGCTAGTTATGTACTGTTAATATGGACTGTTAAGTTGTATTGTTAAATTGGACTATAGGTTGGACTGTTAAATAATTTATTGAAAACAGTATGGATACATATATATATATCTACATATATGTATATATCGTTATTAAACGGTGATTTTGTTATCAGTGTATTTCATTAGAAATGCAAGTGATGTTATATACGTTGTTTAACATCGGTGGATGTAGGGAAACAGGTTGGAGGAATCCGACTGGATTCCTCAACATTTATTTTACTGTTATTTGTATATTGTGATATATACTGTGATATATAATCTGTTGTTGATTGTATATGTTTGGATGATATTGATCATTAACAGTTGGTTGTTTAAAAACAATAGAAAACACTGAAAATGTAGAAAAGGGGATTTTCAATATTTATATTGAAATGAATCTATTTATAAATTCGAAGGATTTTATAAAAGGATATTTATTTAGAAATGAATAAATAAAATAAAGGAATATTTATTTAGATTAAATAAATAGAATAAAGGATATTTAATTAGGGATTAAATAATTAGAGTTATAAAGGAAAATCTATTTAGGAAAATAAATAGATTATACAAAAGGAAATCTATTTAGGAAGTAAATAGAGGTTAAAATAAATAGAAATAAAAGAAAAGTTAGTTAGTCGGATATATATATTTGAATCAAGTTAGTTAAGTGGTCAAACCAAACTAGTCAAGCTAGTCGAACCCAACCGAGTCGAAATGGTCGAGTCGAACCAATCGAGTCAAGCTGGTCAGGTTAGCCAAACATGGTCAGTCAAACCAAATGGGTCAGGTTAGCCAAACCTGGTCAGTCAAACCAAATGGGTCAGGTTAGCCAAACCTGGTCAGTCAAACCAAATGGGTCAGGTTAGCCAAACCTGGTCAGTCAAACCAAATGGGTCAGGTTAGTCAAACCTGGTCGGTCGAACCAAGTTAGTCGAGTTAGCCGAATAGGGTTAGTCAAATAGAATTAATCGATTAGGGTTAAACCATAGAACTAATCGATTAGAGTTAAACCAATAGAGTTAGTCGAGCCTAGTTAATCAAATCGAATTGGTCGAACCAAGTAAGTCGAGTTAGTCGAGTCAAGTTAAGTTAGTCGAGTTAAAGTTATCGATGTTAGTTTCATCGAAAGGAGTTATCAATGTTAGTTTCATCGAGAGAAGTTATCAATGTTAGTTTCATCGAGAGGAGTTATCGATGTTAGTTTCATCGAAAGGAGTTATCGATGTTAGTTTCATCGAAGGGAGTTATCGATTATAGTTTAATCGAAGTGAGATTTTCAAATATGAGATATTTGAAAAGGAAGAGTTATCGAATATTAGTTATTCGAAGAGAGATCATCGAATATCGTTTATTCGAGAAGAAGTTAATCGAATATAGGTTATTCGTAGAAGAGTTAATCAAATAGAGATTTCTCGAAGAGAGTAAATCGGCAAATTCGATTATATCGAATTCGGGAAAGTACTTATACTTTCCAGTGTTTAAATAGAAATTTATTTATATTTAAATAAATAAATGTTAGGTTAATTATTCACTAATAAGAATAGATGTTATAATTAAAGTTAGATAATTCGAAAATAGGGATTTTAGCGTTATCGTTATAACCAATGTTTTAAATATAGAAGTAGATTAGAAAAATTGAATCCGAGAAAGGCGTAAAGAAGTTGTTAAAGATTAAAAGATAAACTTTGACCATTTCGAAGTTATAACGTTGTTCAGTTAAGGTCTGAGAGGTAATTATACCCCAACTTGAGTGACTTCCTTCTTAACTAAGAAATGGTAAGGTTTGATCGTAAAGGAGTTTTGGAAATGTTTTCCAAACGAGAATCAGAAATGTTTTCTGATAAAAGAAAATAAGAATTTAGAATATAGGGAAACAGGAGATAAGTAAATAAATGAACTAAAGAGATTTATGTTAAATGATGTTTGTTCGATATAATTTCCATTTGGAAATAATATCGTTGTTTGCACACTTGTTTTTCTTTGATAGTTAACTCACCGACTATCGAAGTTTTGACCATTTTAACGTTGTTAATATGGAGAGACCGGTTGGATTATTATCCATAGAACCACTCTGTATTGGCATAAGCGTCGCGAATCATATATGCCAAAGATAATTGAAGACGGAGTAAAATGCAAGGGCTATCCTGTTTACAGAATAGTGCCTTCGGTTTGTCCAGTCCCAGGACAACTTGTATGGACGAAGGTCTGACAGAGTATATCCAATAGATCGCGTAAGTTGATCTGTTCAAACGTATTCACGTTTGGTGGCGGAGGAATTCGTTTCTCTTAGCTGTATACCCGTGTTATTTTTGGATAAGTCAATTTGTGATTTGGCGGGTATGACGATGTGACATTTCTAAGTGAATGAAGATGGATGTCTGACATAGTATTTCCAGACGGTCACGTACATTGATTTCTTCAACCGCACCAAGAGTGGAAGCGGATAAGGAAACTTCTTTTAGCTAACACGTAATGTATTGTTGTAGACGTCAATTAGTGATTTTCGATGGATCTGACAATGTGGCATTCGAAGTGAATCTGATGTAATGATAAAGCGTAGCTTCTAGCCTCATCATCCGGTAAATGACAGAAATCGGGCAGGCAGCATGGCTAAGTCGGTCGCAGCGAAGTAGGGTGTATAATCACCTATCTAGTGAATATTCATTTGTTCCTTAAATCTATCAATGCTGGCCCATATATATATATATACGGGAACGGTTGCTGATCCCAACCGTTGGTGATGTACATTCGATACACTCAAGCGAAATGAGTGGTCGGTCATGTGTGGCTGAGTTGCAAGATGTTCTTGTTGAACTCCAGTGTATCGTTCCTAGAGTACACTGATCGGAAGGTGGTTCCATACCTTGTCATAATTGGAAATCCAATAATCCAATACGTGCTTGCGATTTTGATTGTATACTATATATGTAGTAACGTGAGATGCAAGCGTTTCTGCTAGATTGATATTTATTTGTACTTAGACATTATTATAATATCAGAATGATATTGCTTTGAAAAGTTATTTGGATTCTCATAAGGGAAAAACCCGTTCCGTATTCACGGCGTGGTCTTATGAGATATCATATACCTGTTTTAAATGATTTGAGTTTATTCACACCAGTCCATGTTGCTTAAGTGGTCGTCTGATAGGGGGTTCTCGCTTCGCGGTTTGGTGGCGAACGGGAGACTCTTACCCCTACAGTTCCTGGTACAGGTTGGTCGAGTCGAGAGGCTGGCCGTAAAGCATGGTGTCTGGGGTACCAATGTATGCCACGGGGGGATTATAGCCCTCTACCTCCGGGTCACTACAGTTGGTATCAGAGCCAGGTTAAGAATTACCTTGGCTCTGTGGCGTGACTCGGTAGAGATAGGGTTAGTAACACTCTAGATTGAGTTTGAGTGTATATATACGAGTGCGTATTTGTATCTGATATAAAAATGGTTTTATATTGTGGAGATTCATTGGCTGAGTTGTTTATGAGTTCTGGTCGATCAGTTTGATCCACTGTATCGGTAGGAGTAAATAAACACTTGAATACAATGAACCGTCATCGTATGTTTTGAAAAGAGGGTAAACGAAATAACTTTACCCAAAGTATATTTGATATATATTGGATTTATAATATATGAGATATATTAGTTGATATTATAATCGAGTAAGATTATAACATGTGAAATGGTTATATATAACCAATCAGAATTCATATAAGTAAAGTATATGAAAGATGATGAATTAAATATGAATTTAAATCAGATTTGGAATTAAAATAAGGAAATTTTAAGTTCCTGGGAGATTTTGAAATGTTTTCAAAATGGAAGTATTTAGTAATGGTTTTGAAAATGATATAGTATTGAAATCACTTGTGTCGCTGGAAAATAATTCCGATGATGACTGCGCAGTATCATCGGTGTGATTTTCGAGTTCTAAGTGGTGGATTACTACCAGAGATTTTGATTTGAATTCTTTTGAGAAAACAAGTTGTTTAGAAAATTCAAAGGTTTTGAATTGGCAGTATGATTTCAAATTGATTTGAAATAAAACCGGGAATTTAAGTTCTAAAAATTAAAATTTAACTAATGAAGTTAAATAAAATGAGATGGTAAAAATAAATTGAAATTTAACTTGAACATAGTTAAATAAAATTGAATTGGATTAAAGATAATCTAGAATGGAACCAAATTGATAAGTCAATAATTTGGAATTCGATATTGGGGTTCGAATGAAATTCGATTTGGGTTTGAGGAGATGAACTGATTGGAATTTGATGGAAATAACACTGGTATATGCTGAGTTGATAGCATATGGAAGTGATAGAGTTGATATTCCCGACAAAAGGTACCAGTTTATATTATATATGGATATGAGATTTATGAGCCGAATTGGCAAGCCGCTTGGCTGTTTGATTTTCTTTTGGGTTAAAGAAGGCCCAGAGAGGCGAGTTGGAGTTTGAGATATTGACCAGTACAAAGGAGGTGCTGGCAAAAAATTTCGAAAAGTTAAGGCGTTAGAAAATTTTCAGAATTTTTGAAAATTTAGTTAATCGAAATAAATTAATATTTTAGTCGATATTAATTGGTTCAGTTGAAACCGGAGATAAGGGGTAAACAGATAAATTTTTACCCAGTAGATAGGGTCGTCCCCTAGCTTAGCAATTTCGAGGACGAAATTATTTTAAGTGGGGAAGAATGTAGTGACCCGCATTTTTTGCTGTTGAACAATTAATTTATTTAATTAGTAAATATCGATTTATCGATATCGAGAACGTGAATTAAATAATATTGAATATTTAATAAATAATTATAATATAATAATATATTATAATGTCGAAATAGTCGGAAATAGTGAAAATTCACAATATCATGTGAATTGAATAACATACGAGATTTGGTGGAGTTTCGATTCGAAATATAATAGTGATTATATTGAATCGACGACAGTTGAAAATATAGTTTATAATATAATTATAATCTAGCTCGAAATGGCGCTGCAGTTCGTAAATTGGCGATTCAAACTTCAACTGAATATACAGGATTCGTTTTAAGTCGGATTTCTGTGAAACAAGAAACGTGTGGAGCTGGTGGAGTATATCTTTCTAGTGGAAGAGAAAAATCGGAATTTCGTCGTATAGATTTTGAGTTACGTCCAAATCAAATTTCAGAAAAGTCGCTGTGGAATTCCTTTATAATTCGTAACGCTTTATATACGTCATAAAAGGGTTTTTCAATGTAAATTGAATATCGATTCAATCTGGACTCAGAATAGAGAGTATATAATTTTCCTGGAACTGTATGGTATGCCACTGTGAATATATACGAGAATATAAATTTATTTATATTTAATTTAATTTATTTTAATATATTTATATATTTAAATGGATTATTCAAGGGTTTAAAATAGCCACTTTTGCAAACGAAGTCGGAATTCGACGAAACCAGTTTTGTTGGATCCGCAACATCAAATTTTTGTTAGATTTCAAGTTTCGCGATTTTTAGAGTCACTGTGTGGCCGTACGGATTTTTAGAGTGAAAAACAGTCTGTATTTCGACGGTTAAAAATACGCTGTGTGAGCATACGAAGTCGGAATTCGACGAAACCAGTTTCGTTGGGACCGTAATGTAAAACTCTAGCTGCATGTCCAGTTTGGTGATTTTTGGGTGTCGTATGTGATCAAGGGGATTTTTAGAGCCAAATACAAATAGCGGTTCGATATAAATTAATATAATATCGAATATAAAAATATATATAATTTACTATAAGTACACTACCAAAATTCTCTCTAAACCTAATCTCATTCTCCAGTCAAATAAAAGTCGCGCCTCCAATATTTCTTCCTGTAATCAATTCAATCTTCAGAAAAATTCTGTAAAATCCAAATCAATTCTTGTAAATCCCAAAATAAATATATTTGAGTAGCTGGTGATCTACTCTTCATTTTGGTATGTGATTTACTGGGCTCGAACTCATTTTAGCAGCGCTGAATTAATGTCGCGTGTACTAGGGTTAAGGAAATCTCGGGATTTAGGTTTCGATCCTTGAATTCGAGTTCATTTTTGGGTTTATGATGAGGTCTAGCACTTGCGAAAATTCATTTGTGGATTTCCGACTACATTTGTGTCGCGCGATTTACTGGTCTCGGTGGAAAACTGAGAACGACGGAAATCAGGGGACGAGCTCGAGTGGGTTGAAAATGGTATGGGGAGATAGCCTTCGGGAAGAGGGGGCCGGCGGTGGAGATTTTGTGGGATTCGGTGGTATCTAGAAGGAGAAAGGGGAGAGGGAAAGTTGGAAATGGCGTGGGAGATTCTCAGCAGGTCACGGCCGTTTGTTTGAAGGAGAAGGAGTACAGAATGGGTCGGGTTCAAGTAGAAGGGAAATGGGCCAAAGAGTGTTGGGTAAAGCCCATCTATTTTTATTTTAATCCAAGTTAATTTAATTCAAAATAGTATACTAACTTGCAAATCAAATATCTCGGTCATACGATATCAGATCGACGAACCGTAAGTTGCGTTGGGACCGTATGGACGGACGCTACGCACTGGAACAGACCAGAAGTGGATCGGAGCTCGTTACAATTTATGGCGAAATAAATTATCCGTCTCAAACATCGAACGCAAACCGTTATTTAACGATTAACGCGTCAATGTGAGTAAAAACTCACTAACTCTCCTCAATTTATATTTTAATATAAATTGTATTTTATTTCTGTATTTGACTGCTAGTTATGTACTGTTAATATGGACTGTTAAGTTGTATTGTTAAATTGGACTATAGGTTGGACTGTTAAATAATTGATTGAAAACAGTATGGATACATATATATATATATCTACATATATGTATATATCGTTATTAAACGGTGATTTTGTTATCAGTGTATTTCATTAGAAATGCAAGTGATGTTATATACGTTGTTTAACATCGGTGGATGTAGGGAAACAGGTTGGAGGAATCCGACTGGATTCCTCAACATTTATTTTACTGTTATTTGTATATTGTGATATATACTGTGATATATAATCTGTTGTTGATTGTATATGTTTGGATGATATTGATCATTAACAGTTGGTTGTTTAAAAACAATAGAAAACACTGAAAATGTAGAAAAGGGGATTTTCAATATTTATATTGAAATGAATCTATTTATAAATTCGAAGGATTTTATAAAAGGATATTTATTTAGAAATGAATAAATAAAATAAAGGAATATTTATTTAGATTAAATAAATAGAATAAAGGATATTTAATTAGGGATTAAATAATTAGAGTTATAAAGGAAAATCTATTTAGGAAAATAAATAGATTATACAAAAGGAAATCTATTTAGGAAGTAAATAGAGGTTAAAATAAATAGAAATAAAAGAAAAGTTAGTTAGTCGGATATATATATTTGAATCAAGTTAGTTAAGTGGTCAAACCAAACTAGTCAAGCTAGTCGAACCCAACCGAGTCGAAATGGTCGAGTCGAACCAATCGAGTCAAGCTGGTCAGGTTAGCCAAACATGGTCAGTCAAACCAAATGGGTCAGGTTAGCCAAACCTGGTCAGTCAAACCAAATGGGTCAGGTTAGCCAAACCTGGTCAGTCAAACCAAATGGGTCAGGTTAGCCAAACCTGGTCAGTCAAACCAAATGGGTCAGGTTAGTCAAACCTGGTCGGTCGAACCAAGTTAGTCGAGTTAGCCGAATAGGGTTAGTCAAATAGAATTAATCGATTAGGGTTAAACCATAGAACTAATCGATTAGAGTTAAACCAATAGAGTTAGTCGAGCCTAGTTAATCAAATCGAATTGGTCGAACCAAGTAAGTCGAGTTAGTCGAGTCAAGTTAAGTTAGTCGAGTTAAAGTTATCGATGTTAGTTTCATCGAAAGGAGTTATCAATGTTAGTTTCATCGAGAGAAGTTATCAATGTTAGTTTCATCGAGAGGAGTTATCGATGTTAGTTTCATCGAAAGGAGTTATCGATGTTAGTTTCATCGAAGGGAGTTATCGATTATAGTTTAATCGAAGTGAGATTTTCAAATATGAGATATTTGAAAAGGAAGAGTTATCGAATATTAGTTATTCGAAGAGAGATCATCGAATATCGTTTATTCGAGAAGAAGTTAATCGAATATAGGTTATTCGTAGAAGAGTTAATCAAATAGAGATTTCTCGAAGAGAGTAAATCGGCAAATTCGATTATATCGAATTCGGGAAAGTACTTATACTTTCCAGTGTTTAAATAGAAATTTATTTATATTTAAATAAATAAATGTTAGGTTAATTATTCACTAATAAGAATAGATGTTATAATTAAAGTTAGATAATTCGAAAATAGGGATTTTAGCGTTATCGTTATAACCAATGTTTTAAATATAGAAGTAGATTAGAAAAATTGAATCCGAGAAAGGCGTAAAGAAGTTGTTAAAGATTAAAAGATAAACTTTGACCATTTCGAAGTTATAACGTTGTTCAGTTAAGGTCTGAGAGGTAATTATACCCCAACTTGAGTGACTTCCTTCTTAACTAAGAAATGGTAAGGTTTGATCGTAAAGGAGTTTTGGAAATGTTTTCCAAACGAGAATCAGAAATGTTTTCTGATAAAAGAAAATAAGAATTTGGAATATAGGGAAACAGGAGATAAGTAAATAAATGAACTAAAGAGATTTATGTTAAATGATGTTTGTTCGATATAATTTCCATTTGGAAATAATATCGTTGTTTGCACACTTGTTTTTCTTTGATAGTTAACTCACCGACTATCGAAGTTTTGACCATTTTAACGTTGTTAATATGGAGAGACCGGTTGGATTATTATCCATAGAACCACTCTGTATTGGCATAAGCGTCGCGAATCATATATGCCAAAGATAATTGAAGACGGAGTAAAATGCAAGGGCTATCCTGTTTACAGAATAGTGCCTTCGGTTTGTCCAGTCCCAGGACAACTTGTATGGACGAAGGTCTGACAGAGTATATCCAATAGATCACGTAAGTTGATCTGTTCAAACGTATTCACGTTTGGTGGCGGAGGAATTCGTTTCTCTTAGCTGTATACCCGTGTTATTTTTGGATAAGTCAATTTGTGATTTGGCGGGTATGACGATGTGACATTTCTAAGTGAATGAAGATGGATGTCTGACATAGTATTTCCAGACGGTCACGTACATTGATTTCTTCAACCGTACCAAGAGTGGAAGCGGAGAAGGAAACTTCTTTTAGCTAACACGTAATGTATTGTTGTAGACGTCAATTAGTGATTTTCGATGGATCTGACAATGTGGCATTCGAAGTGAATCTGATGTAATGATAAAGCGTAGCTTCTAGCCTCATCATCCGGTAAATGACAGAAATCGGGCAGGCAGCATGGCTAAGTCGGTCGCACCGAAGTAGGGTGTATAATCACCTATCTAGTGAATATTCATTTGTTCCTTAAATCTATCAATGCTGGCCCATATATATATACGGGAACGGTTGCTGATCCCAACCGTTGGTGATGTACATTCGATACACTCAAGCGAAATGAGTGGTCGGTCATGTGTGGCTGAGTTGCAAGATGTTCTTGTTGAACTCCAGTGTATCGTTCCTAGAGTACACTGATCGGAAGGTGGTTCCATACCTTGTCATAATTGGAAATCCAATAATCCAATACGTGCTTGCGATTTTGATTGTATACTATATATGTAGTAACGTGAGATGCAAGCGTTTCTGCTAGATTGATATTTATTTGTACTTAGACATTATTATAATATCAGAATGATATTGCTTTGAAAAGTTATTTGGATTCTCATAAGGGAAAAACCCGTTCCGTATTCACGGCGTGGTCTTATGAGATATCATATACCTGTTTTAAATGATTTGAGTTTATTCACACCAGTCACATGACTGACCCGGAGTTTATTTTGTTTTCCCTAAACTCTTGGGTGCCTAAATTTGTACGGGCAGTCAAGTAGTCGGGATTTTACAGATACACTTGGAGAGCTTGGAGCAGGAGGCTTCAGGATTCTATAGCTATTATTATTTCCGCTGTTGTTGTAAGTGCTGTACTCTGATAAGTGCTATTGTATACATATACTGATGTTATTTCAAAGATATGTTATGTTATATTTTATTCGTTCCGCTGTGAGATTCGTGTTTACTCTGATGATGATGTTCTTCTTCTTCTTCTATTCTATAAGTTCTATCTTATCTATTCTCACCTTCTAATTTCTTTCATTAACAACCGGGATTTTTCGATGTTTTGGTTATCGATACGAGCTTACGTCGATAACCAAAGTCGCCGAAAATCCGGGTCACTACAACGCTGCTTCCTCAAATTCAAGTATTTCTGGGTGAACAGACACTTCAATGACTTATGATCTGTATATAATTCGAATTTCTTACCCAAAAGATAATGCCTCCAAATTTCCAAAGCAAACAAGATAGCTAACAGCTCAAGAACATGAGTAGGATATCTCTTCTCATGCGGCTTCAAATGACAGCTAGCATAAGCATTAATACCGCACCAACACCTTCAATAGAAGCATCATTATAGACTGTCAAATCTTGATTGCCATCAATAATAGTCAACACTGGAGTAGTAGTCAACCTTAATTTCAGCTCTTGGAAAGTTGCCTCACATTCAGGCGTCTAATTGAACTTTGTATGCTTCTTGGTAAATTTTGTTAATGGACAAGATAGCTTCGAAAAATCTTTAACGAATTTCTGATAATAGCCAGCCAATCCTAGAAAACTTCCGACTTCTCTAGGCGTGCTAGGTTGCTTCCAATCTCGAATGGTTGTGATTTTACTTGGATCAACTGAAAGTCCTTCCTTCGATACTACATGACCGAGGACCTTCACTTCTTCTTGCCAGAATATGCATTTAGAAAATTTGGCCTTTAATACATTCTTTCTCAGAATTTCTAAACTTCTTCCAAATGCTTCTCATGCTCTGTAGTTGACTTAGAGAAGATTAAAATGTCGTCAATAAGAACTAGCACAAATTTATTTAAGACATCGCGGAATACTCTATTCATTAAATCAACAAAGTAAGCAGGAGCGTTACATAAACCAAATGACATTACTAACCACTCATAAAATATGTCTATACCTCTGAAAGCTATCAAAGGAACACATTCTTCGGCAATCCGCGGTTGATGGAAACCTGTAGCTAGGTCCATTCTAGAAATTACTTTTGCTCTATTCAAGCGATCTATAAATCATCAATACGCAACAATGGATATTTGTTCTTCAGAGTGTGCTTATTGAGGTCCCGGTAATCCACACACAACCGGAGAGTACCGTCTGACTTTGGAACAAACACTACTGCTGCACCCAATTCGAAAAACTAGGCCTAATAAGACCTTTCCACAAAAGCTGTTTAGTTTGATTACTCATCTTTTCTTTCTCTTTCCATGTCATTCTTCGAATAGGATGCACAACTGGTCTTGCATTCGGAACTAAATCAATCCTAATGTCAATTTCTCTTCGCGGAGGTAAGCTATCAACTTCTTCAAACACATCTGCATAATTCTTAACAACAGGAATATCTTCAATAGCAGTTGGAGAAACCTCAAGAGCAGCCCAAAATTCTTTTCTGTCTGAATCTGAGCCTACGCAGGGTATAACAATATTTACAACCTCCCTTTTAACTTTAGCTACTCTTTCGGCGCATTTAACCTCGGTCTCGTATTTAGTTAACCAATCCATCCCAAGAATGATATCAAATTCAGAAAAATCCATAGAAGGGAACCAGTAACGGGAAAAGGAAATAGGCATTCTACAACACAAACCGAGAATAAGAGAACCTCCTATCCGATTACGAACTCTAATCGATTCCTTACGGTTCCTTAGTTTTAACTTCAATTTCTTAACTGTATTGCTTGAAATAAAGCTTTGTGACGCGCCCGTATCAAACAATACTTTAACTGGAATATTGTTGACCGTAAAGGTCTCTTCCAAAACATCTGGCCTTTGCTGACTAGCTGAGGGTGCTGGAGTTTTTGCTGCTTCATATACATGAGCTACTTTAGACTTCTTTGATAGCTGGCAATTTTTCGCAATATGACTAGACTGGAGGCTTCTGTGGCATTTTCTGCTCTCTTGCAACTTCTTTTTGGATTTAGATCCATCATTCCTTTGTTTCTTCAAAGATTTGCAATTCCTTAGCAAATGCCCTTACTTATTGCAGTTTTTGCATATGGCAGTCATTAACGGTTCTTCCTTAGAATAACCCTTTTCTTATCAGCTTTGGGCTTTTTACCGACCGCAGGCTTTGTACTTGCCTCAGGACTATTAGTTTCAAACTTCCTTTTGCTGCTAGAACTACCTTCCTCTTCATCTTCCAAACCACCTTGCTTATCAAGATACTCATAGCGATAAGCCATTTGTATCATCTTAGAAAAAGGAAGATTCATATGAGCAAGTACTCTACCTTCGTATTTCTTTTGAAGTCCGTGGATAAATATCAGATTCTTCCTTATAGGATCTCGAATTAGTTTTGCGGCAAAGCGAGAAAGTTCATTGAATTTATTCTGATATTCATGGATGGTCATATCTCCTTGTTTTAGATTGTAAAACTCATCATATAGCCACTCAGTTACTTTTGGAGGAATAATTTTTCTTTAAAAATTTCTTTAAATCTATCCCAGGTAATATTACTTTCTGGATTTTCCTCAGTAACAGTTTCCCACCAGATTAGAACTTCGTCTTTGAGTGCCAAAGATGCTATTAGTCTTTTCTGATCATCTCTCAGCTTTAAACCTTTAAAAATTCTCTCAGAAGAACACATACATGCTTGCGTTTCAATAACGGATTCGTTGCCCGAGAATGGTACTCCACCCAAATTTCGATACTTCTTTACCAGAACTTCTAGCTCTTATTTTGGTTATGGGAGCACAATTGGCTCATTAGATTGTTGAACCATAGAATTACTTCTTCTGTTTCTGCCACTCATTTTCTACTATGTCTGTAAATAGCAGACAAAGAATTAGGCTAACAGAAAAGATATTATAAATCAAAGAGACATAAACTTAAATGTAAATGCATCTATTAGGGGTGTATTTCATTCTGCTATACTCGTTCTAGGATTTCATTCTGCTATACTCATTCTAGGACATTACTAAACCTATCTATGACGAGTTACTCACCTTAGAATACTACTGATTCTATTACTATCAATTTTATTTATATGTTATATTCCAGAGCTAAGTTTAACCATTGGCTCTTATACCAACTGTGATAACCCCAAACTCCCATGCCACGGAAGAAGGATAATAATTGGAATATAACACAAAAACAATAACAACAGAACATAATCATAGAATTACACCAGATAAAGTATCTCAAATTACACTGGAAATAATATATCATCAGAGTTACACAGCATAATAGGATCATACGTAGTACAAAATACAGTTTCAGCTTAATATAAAATGTATGCAGCGGAATTAAAAATAATATACTAAATGAAGCTTGAACAACATAATAGAAATGATAGAATCTATCTTTAGCTCCATAGCTATCTAGAATGAGTCTGCTAAAACTTGAATACAAGGCTGCCCGTGTGGAAAAGAGGGCACCCGAGTTTGCAAAGTGAAACAAACTATGAGTCTGTCATGGGACTGGTGTGAGAAATCTTACTTAACCTATTTAATAATAAGGCTAATCACAGGACCACGCCGCTAATGCGGAACGGGTTTACTCTATTGGATTACCAGTGCATGAAATAAAGTAAATTGTTAAATAATGCAATGCTTTTTAGAAAAATGAAACCATTATGAGCTCAAGTCCCATCACACAATGCAATGCAAATCGAAGGATAGATTTTTACCTTATAATGGTCAAAATATGCTTGATACGAATATACCGAAGTCGTTTGATATTATTATTAGTGTATATATGTTTCAAAAACAATTTCAATCATAATGTTTCAATCATAGACAACATAGCTACCATATACTATGTCATCATACTAGTTTTACAATCAAAACCGCACGGTGTCGTATTGGAAGTTGGATTTCCATCATGAACCAAGGCAAGGGATCGTCCTTACCGAATTCGAGAAAAATCTAGCTCATGTCTTAGGACTCTGACTCAGGTGAGCCCTTAGGAGCATCAGGGCTAGTCCACACATATGTTAGTGGATTAGTAATTCCTGAACAATATGTTTTCTCACCCTATGGGGCATAAATCAAGTCCCACTAAGGACTCAAATCCGAGGTACCTCGCTTTCCATCGTCCACATAAGTAAAAATGTCTGGGCTCCATACCATGACACCACTTTAAGCTAGAAAGAAAGGCATGTTCTCCATAGAGTCCTTCTCCCATTTTTGGTTAATACCGTGGTGTGAGGCTCGCGAAGTAACGCTATACACAAAGCTATGCCAATTAAATTTGTGCTTTGATCATCATCCACAAGGCTATGCTTTTCAACAAAAAGCCTTGATTATTTGCATCTTGGCATGCCACACTAACAATTTACGCCATGCGGCTGATGTCTATCGATATATAACCTCTGAGCTCGTACGTCTTAGAGAAGGGTGTTAAGCAAGACAATAAATTCTCCGCCACCAAGCAGATAAATATTTAATAGAAATCAATCAACACAGAATAAAATCCAATGTCAGACATACATCTATTTACAAGTCCTTTCTGGGTCTGAACGAAATCGGAAACACCTTATTCCTCGTTCCGTATGTCCAATATAGAAGAGAGGCTCTCGCATATCCAGATAATCCACAAGTACGTCCGGATAACTATCATGTAACCCTTTCAAGGCTGCAACTCTAATCAAAGGCACCAGTAGTCGTCCATTCGATGTGAAGATCATCGGTCTTCAACCATCGTCTTCAAATCTTCTACTTCTAATCGTCGATCAATTATTTGAAATGATAATTAACTCGGCCTTTTCAAATAATTCGCGAATATATATAATTCAAATCAATTCTTTTCATTCCATTTTGTTTAAAATATTTTATAATGATTTATCGCTATTTTTGTTTATTTAAAAATAGCCACTTTTAATTAAACGACACTTCAGGTCATTACGCGGCCCTGGCGCTGTTTTTATCAAAATTTTAATTACACATTTCTAACAATCTAACCGTTGGATCTTAGCAAATTTTTTATCCTCGAAAAGATCTTTCGAAAGCGAACCCAACGGTTCCAGTTTTGGGAAAATCTGACGGTTGGATCTTTCGGTATAATCGTTTAAAGTTACGATTCCAAATCTTGAACTACAGCTACGCGATTCATTTTATTTTAATTTATATATATATATAATTCGTTTGACGATTTCATATTTTTTGTTCTTTAAATAATTTGGTATACTTTATACACATGTTAAAAATATTATTTTTATCTAATAAAAATATATTTTAACACATGGTTCTTTTTAATGACTCATTCATACATTAAAAATGTAATTTTTAATGTAAAAATATTTTCATCAAACAATGAATATTTTTAATGATTCCTACTTACATTAAAAATGTGATTTTTAATGTAAAAACATTTTTGTCAAACAATTATATTTTTCATAAAATATAAAAATGTATTTTTTTAACATGTTTTCATTTTCTACTATGATCATTTTTTAATCTTTCATTTTCACATTAACAATGTAATTTATAATGTAAAAACATTTTTCAAACATTGAGCCTTTTCTAATCTTTCATTTTTACATTAACAATGTAATTTATAATGTAAAAACATTTTTCAAACAATGAATCTTTTCTAATCTTTCATTTTTACATTAATGAGACGACCCCAAAACCCGTACTGGTGGCGGCAAGGGTAATCCGTGGAATATAACACATAAAAAGATAACCGCAGAACAAAATTAAATAAATACACCAGATAATGAACAATAGAATATACTGGATAAAAGTAATCATCAGAGTTACACAGTATACAGGATCATACTTAGTACAAATACAGTTCAGCTATACATAAATGTCTACAGCGGAAACAAACAAAATATGTACAATAGGAGCTGAACAACATAAAAAGAGATAAATGATAGAATCCATCTCAGCTCCAGCTATCCAGAAAGAACCAGCTAAACCTGAATACAAGGCTGCCCGTGTAGAAAAAGGGGCACCCGAGTTTGAAAGTGAAACAAACTACGAGTCAGTCATGGGACTGGTATGAGAAATCTACTCAACACATATATAATTCGGCCAATCACAGGACCACGCCACTTTTGTGGAACGGGTTTACTCCATTGGATTGCCAGTGCTTTAAAACAAATCTTTCTTTTAAATATCGCTATGCTTTTTGTAAAAATGAAGCCGTTATAAGACTCAGTTCCCATCACACAATGCAACGCAAACCGGAGGATAGAGTTTTTACCTTATAACGGCCAAAATATGCTTGATACGAATAAAACAAAGGAATTTGATATTATTGCTAGTGTTTATATGTTTCAAAAACAATTTGAATCATAACTATCAATCATAGGCGGCATGGGTACCATATATCATGTCGCCATATATATATATATATATACAGTCAAAACCGCACGACGTCGTATTTGGGAATTGGATTTCCATCCTGAACCAAGGCAAAAGATAGTCCTTACCGAATTCGAGACGCTCTAGCCCGTTTCTCAGGCAAGCACGCAGGCAAGCCTTGGAGCGACAGGGTCGGTCCACCGATGTGGATTATTATACCTGAACAATACGTTTCGCCGCCCTTTGGGGCGTAAACGAGCCAAAGAATGACTCCATCGGACCCGGATCGTCCGATCAAACCGAGGCGCCTCGCAACAGCAACAACCACATAGGTGAAAAGTATATAAATGTCAGGGCTGGTAGGTAATTGACACCACCCTAGCTAGAAAGAAACGCATACCCTCCCTGAGGTCCATCTCCCGTTTCTGGTTCATACCGGGGTGTGAGGCTCGCGAATTTACGTTATACACAAAGCTACGCCACACAGGCGGTGCTTTGATCATCACCACAAGACTTTGCTTTTCAATAGAAGCCCTGATCACTGCATCTTAGCATGCCACACAGGCAATTCATTCCATGCGACTGATGTCCATCGATATACAACCTCTGAGCTCGTGCGTCTCAGAGAAGGGCGCTAAGCAAAAGAATAAATTCTCCGCCGCCAAACAGATGTATATTTAACAGAAATAAATCAACACGGAATAAACTCCAATGTCAGACACACAGTCCATTTACAAGTCCGTTCTGGGTCTGAACGAAACCGGAGGCACTAAATACCTCGCAAACCCATCGATCACCACGTACGTCTGGACGATCACCACTCATTATCCATATTTCGTGATGCCTCCCAATCAGGACCTCGGTTACCATCCAAACGAGGTGAAGATCTCCGGTCTTCGACCACCGTCTTCATCTTCGACTTTCAATCATTGGTCAATTATTTGAAAGGAGAATTAAATCGGCCTTTTCAAATAATTCACGTATATTTAAAATTTCAAATCAATTTATTTCAATGGTTAAATTATTCGTCAACACCAATTCTGTTCTTTAATGTAATTTTCACACCAAACACATTCAACCATAAAAAGCCACATAAATCGAGCAAATTCAGTTTATTTCCATTCCATATCGTTTATGATATTTTATAACGATTTATCGCTATTTTTATTAATTTTAAAATAGCCCATATATTCAAAACGACGCTTCGGGCCATAACGCGGCCGTGGCGCTGTTTTTCTTCAGATTTGATTTACACATATCTGAAAATCTAACCGTTGGATCTTTACAAAATTTACATCATTAGAAAGGTCTTTTCAAAATGAATCCAACGGTTCCAGTTTCGGGAAAATCCGATCGTCGGATCTCCCGGTACAATCGTTTGAAGTTTCGATTTCAAAATACGAACTGCAGCGTCGTTATTCGATTAAATATAATTATATATATATATATATAAGTATAATCGTTTCTGGCGCTGTTTTTCTTCAGATTTGAATTAAACATTCCAGACAATCCAACTGTTGGATTTTTACAAGGTTGGTGCCGTTGGAAAGATATCTCCAAGGCGAACCCGACGGTTGCGGTTTCGAGAAAATCCAATGGTCGGATTTCCCGCACTAGTTGTTTGAAATCACGGTTTCAAAATACGAACTGCACGGCCACGTTTCGTTTTAATTTTATTTATATTTATATATTTATAAAAATATAGTTCATTCAATAATTTCAATATTGTTTTCACTTCAAATATTTCACTAACGCCTTAAAATTTTGGAAAATTTCGCCATAACCTACTTTGTATGGGAGGGGCTGGGAAAATTCCCAAATAGCCACACGGGCGTCTCATGTCAAAAAGAAAAAGAAAAAGCCAAGCGGCTAGCCAACAGGCTCATAAAATCATCACCCAAACAAAACAGTAAACGTGTACCTATTTGTCGGGCTCAAAATTTTATTCCTCTTCTCTAGCCCCTTTGCTATAACCTGTTCAATAAATATGCATGTACATATATACAGTTCTTATCATTTATCATTTTCTATTCAACTTCATAATTGATTCCATTTGGTTTAAAAACACCATTCATTCTAATGTTACATGTGTGGGCAAAAAAAAATTCATATCATTAGCTAATTAATGAATATTTCAACTCATATATATTTATTTGAACGAGTGGCTATTTTTAACACTTCACATTTCAACGACTCGTGTATATAATAAAAATGTGATTTTTATTGTAATACAATTCATTTCAAGACACTATTATTTTATATAGTTTATATAGGTGATGAAAATAGGATTTTTATTATAAAACAATTTATTTCAAAATATGAATACCATTCAACACATGAATTTCTAATCAACGAATGAATATCAATTCAACACATGAAGGTTTTCTATAGTTTCTACATATAGATAAAAATGTGATTTTTATATTTAAAACGCGAATACCATTCAACACATGAATTTCGAATCAATGAATAAATATAGTTTCAGCAAATGAAAATAATTCAAACACATGAATATTATTCAAAATTTCGGCAGCATAACGGCAGGGTAGTTAAAACCGGGACCGTCCCTAGTACGGCTCCTCGCTCTACCTCAAAACCTCGCGGTTTTTGACAATGGGGATCATGCATCTAGTTCGCACGCAGGCCGCATGTATATATTTATTTCATTTCCACAAACTAGTCCTATGTGGTTTCAACCAAATATTTCTCAACCACAAACATGTATTTTTCAACCACAATCAATCAATATCAACCACAAACAATCCCAAACAACCATTCGCTATCAATCAATTTTCACACCAATCACAATCAATAAATATCGTCCATGGTTTGTGGACGAGGGACGTATATATATATATATATATATATATATATAGCAATTCACTTCTATTTCAACGTATATATAATTTTTACAACGCATATATAACTTATACATCGAACATACAACTTATACAACGCTTATACATGACGTGTACAACGCTTATATAACTCATACATCGACTATATAATTTATACATCGTCGTTTTCCATATTGTTTTTAAATCAGAAATCTCACATTGGGTTCCACTCCACCAAAAATAGCAGAAGGCTCAGAAAAATACGCGGTCTCTTCTAAAATGTAAAAGACGTCCACACGGTCACAATGTTTCCTGTTTCATCGAATTTCGTTAACACAGCAAAAAGATATGATTTTTACAAGGTTTGCAATGCCTTTAGAAGTTGAAAACAGTTTAATTCATATAGGCCGATACCTGCTCGATTTCTTCAAAACTAGGTTTTAATTTTTCTTTCGATCCGCAGCTCCATGTTGAAATCCGATTGCACCACGATGACCGCCTTAGAGAGGCACGCCTGGAGGGCCCCACCATGATGAACTCGCACGCGATCTGGCGGTGCCACAGGCCTTCGAACGGCCGCACTTCGGCAGGGTGATTCACGCGATATACGAAACGATGGGGGGTGTACTTTACATGGATTGGAAGAGCTCGGAGGGATCTACAAAAAGTTCAACTGGGCCATGGCGTTTCGGCGATCGGAGCGGCCAGAAAAGAGGAGAGAAGGCGGCGTGCTATTTCCGTCGTGAATCGATATCGGGGAGAGAGAAAATTAAAGGATTTTTTTTTATAAAAATTTTGATTGGCCGATGGGTTTTATAAGGGGTTTTCTGAAGCGACCACCAATCTAAACCCAACGACTGTCGTCCCTAGCATTTTACCCCCATTCCGAACATAATGGGCTATGTTTCGAAGGCCCATTCGACTATTTCAGTCAGTTTCCCTTCAAATTAAAATATAAAACATTCAATATTTTATTTGAACGTACATTTCAATTTACCAGGGCCACAAACTAATTCGAAAAATTCCAGAAAAATAAATATGGCTATGTTTTGACGATACGGTCCCAACAAAACTAGTTTCATCGAAATCTGAGACAGTTTGCAAAAAGGCCCATTTCTGGTCGATCCAATTTAACTATAATTGACCAAAACACATTTTCCTTTGCCACGCTCACATACTAGCTTCAAAAATTATGAAATTTGAAACCTAGCAATAACTTCACATCCCGGATCCAACAAAAGTAGTTTCGTCGAATTCCGAGGTCGAATGCAAAATGGCCAATTTCACGGGCTATATAAATTCCATAGCGACCTTTCTAAAAATTCATTCGGCCATAACTTTTTCTTTCCGCTATGAAAATTCGATTTTTCAGATTCGTCAGAAAGGTATTCACTAAAAGATTTAAATATTTCTTGTTTCACTAAAATCCGTTTTGTTTTGCACCCGGTACAGTCCGACAAAGTTCGAATTCAGTTTTTGAAACTACAGCGCCATTTCAGGCCTTGTTTATAATTATAATTAATTATATTTGCTTTCAATTGACGATTCAAACTCACTTTCCATTGCTATTATTTAAAATATTTATTTTAAATATTTAATATCCATTATTTTAGCCGATTTAAAAATTTTAAATTGGTTCGGATTTTCTGGGTCGTTACAATCTCCCTCACTTAAAACTTTTCGTCCCCGAAAAGGAACAAAGTCGAAAGTGGTTTGATAAATCTACAGTCACACAACACAACCAACAATCAAATCGTTTTAACTTCTCAAAACCATTTAAATTAATTCCTATTCTCTTTTAAAATCATTCAGACTATAGAATTTAAAAGTTCACATCCATGGAAAGAAAATCACAACAGAGTAGAGAATTAAATGGTAATGCAAAGTATGGTAAATGTACCTTGCACCGGAGTCAATCAGAGATATCCACTCGGCATCTAGGATAAGCTTTCTAAACGCTCTCCTCGGTTTCCCAAGTACAATCTCGCGGATCTCCACTCCATTGCACTTTGACTAAGTGAACCTTCTTCTTCCTCAGCTCTTTGGTTTCTTTGCCGATAATCTTTAGCGGCTCTCGTCTCACAGCTAGTTCTGGAGTAATTTCAATATCCTGCTGAGCTGCTTCTTCCACGATCAAGTCTGGATCATGAACGTGCTTTCGAAGTTGAGATATATGAAATACATCATGAACTCTAGGCAACCAGTCAGGCAGTTTGACCCTATAAGCGAGAGTCCCGATCCGTTCCAGAATAGGAAACGGACCAATAAATTTGGGCGCTAACTTTCCAGTTTTACCGAACCGGATTACTCTCATCGGCGATACTTTCAAATATTCATAGTCGCCAACAGCAAAGGATATATCTCTTGTTCTCCTATCAGCATAGCTCTTTTGTCGGCTTTGAGCGGCGAGTAATCGCTTCTTAATAAAATCGACCTTGTCGGCAGCTTCTCGAATCATATCAGGACCCAACACAAGTCTATTTCCGGGTTCGACCCAACAAGCAGGGAATCGGCACGGTCTACCATACAATGCTTCGAATGGAGACATTGTCAGGCTCGCCTGGTAGTTATTGTTATAAGAGAATTCAGCCAGATGTAGATGGTCTTCCCATGATCCACCGAAATCTATAACACAAGCCCGCAATAGATCTTCTAAAATACGATTCACCCTCTCAGTATGACCGTCTGTCTGAGGATGATAAGCGGTGCTTAAGTTCAACTTCGTTCCCAGCTCGACTTGAAATGCCTCCCAGAATTTGCTAGTGAATATTGTATCTCTATCACTGACTATGCTGAGCGGCACTCCATGTAGTCTAACTATTTCCCTGAAGTAAATCTGCGCCAGACTCTGAGCAGTCCTGTTTGATCTGACAGCTATGAAATGGGCGGTCTTCGTGAAGCGATCTACGATCACCCAAATACTGTCATTTCCTTTTCTGGTTCTGGGCAGACCATCAATGAAATCCATCGAAATATGTTCCCACTTCCAACCAGGAACTTCTAGTGGTTGTAACAATCCAGCCAATTTCTGTTGGTCGCTCTTGACTAGTTGGCAAGTAGGGCATCGGCTAACATATAAGGAAATGTCCCTTTTCATTGACTTCCACCAGAAAGTGCGTTTAATGTCATTGTACATTTTGCTTACTCCCGGATGGATACTAAGTTTCGACTTGTGGCATTCTTCCAGTACTTCCTTTCGAAGCTCAGGAATGTTAGGGACACAGATTCGACCTTTCAGTCTTAAAATCCCATCATTATCTACTTGAAAACTCGACGGTTCGCCTTGTTGAATTATCTCTCTGATCTTCTGAATGAAGTGATCATCCTCCTGAAGAGCAGATATTTTATCTAGCAAATAAGTCGTGATAATAAAACTGGCGATCATCTCATTCTTTCGGCTTAACGCATCGGCCACGACATTGGCTTTCCCTGGAGTATATATAATTTCAAAGTCATATGCTGCAAGAAACTCCAGCCAACGTTGCTGCCTTAAATTCAAGTCCTTCTAGGTGAACAGATACTTTAACGACTGGTGATCTGTAAACAGTTCAAATCTCTCACCCAGTAGATAGTGCCTCCAGATTTTCAAAGCGAACACAATAGCCAATAACTCAAGATCATGAGTTACGTAGCTCGTGCAGCATCAGCTGACGGCTAGCATAAGCAATCACTTGTCCCCTCTGCATTAATACCGCGCCAAGGCCTTCCCTAGAAGCATCAGTCCAGACTTTTAAATCTTGGTTGCCATCGATGATGGTTAACACTGGGGCAGTCGTTAGTCTTAGTTTTAGCTCTTCGAAAGCCTCCTCACTTTCTGGAGTCCATTTGAATTTAGAGTGCTTCTTTGTAAGCTTCGTTAAATGACTAGATATCTTCGAAAAGTTTTTAATGAACTTCCGGTAATAGCTAGCCAATCCGAGAAAACTGCGGACTTTAGTGGGGGTACTGGGCTGTTTCCAGTTTTGAATAGCTGTGATTTTGCTTGGATCCACAGCGATTCCTTCTTTCGATACGACGTGGCCTAGAAATTTTACTTCATCTTGCCAAAAGATACATTTGGAAAATTTGGCTTTTAGTACATTCTGCCTCAGAATTTCTAGAACCTGTTCCAGATGCTTTTCATGTTCGGCTTTTGATTTAGAGAAGATTAAAAAATCGTTAATAAAACCCAGAACAAACTTATTCAAAACTCCTCTGAATACTCTATTCATCAGATCGACGAAGTAAGCTGGAGCGTTACATAAGCCGAACGACATTACTAACCACTCGTGGAATAAGCCGGGACCTCTGAGTGTTGTTATTGGAACACACTCTTCGGCAATTCGAAGTTGATGGAAGCCTGTAGCTAGGTCCATACGTGAAAATACTTGTGCACCATTTAATCGATCCAACATATCATCAATCCGTGGCAATGGATATTTGTTCTTTATTGTCTGCTTGTTCAGATCACGATAATCCACACATAACCGTAGAGTACCGTCAGATTTTGGGACAAAAACCACTGCTGCTCCCCAATCAGAGAAACTGGGCCTGATCAGACCTTTCCATACTAGCTGTCGTGTTTGATCCTCTAATTCCTCCTTCTCTTTCAAGGACATTCTTCGAATAGCGTGAACTACCGGCCTTGCATTGGGAATCAAAGCAATCTTGAAATCTATTTCTCTCTGCGGAGGTAAGCGAACAACTTCTTCGAACACATCCGCATAGTTCTTGACGACAGGGATATCTTTGATGAGATCTAGAATATTTTCTGTAACCTCGGGGGCATTTTCTATTTGGGCTGGAGAAACATTCAGAGCGGCCCAGAAGTCTTTTCTATTAGCTTTTTGTCCTTCGCAGGGAATGGTTATATAATTCCCTGATTGTGCCTTGGCCTTAACAACTCTCTCGGCGCATCTAACCTCTGCTTCAAATTTGGTTAGCCAATCCAATCCCAGAATAAGATCGAATTCATTAAAATTCATAACGACCGAGATAGTAGGGAATTTATAGCAGGAAAAAGAGACAGGAACCCCACAAATCCAACTGAGATTGATAGAACCCCCGACCGGATTCTGGACAGTCACCGGTTCCTTGAGCTTCCTCAAATTCATATCCAGCTTCTCTGCTGCATCTTTGGCAATGAAGCTTCGTGACGTACCTGTGTCAAACAGTACTTTGACTGGAATGTTTTTGACAGTAAGCGTGCCTTCTAACACATCGGGCCTTTCCAGAACATCTGCGAGCCCAGAAGTTTCTGCTATTTCATTTACCTGAGCCTCTTTGGCCCTTTTTAACAGCCAGCAATCTCGCTTTGTATGACTGGACTGATGGCAGAGATTGCATTTTCTATTCGCTTGAAATCCTTCTTTGGATCGAAGTCCACCTTTTAATCGCTTCTTTAAAGGTCCGCAGTTTATCGACAAATGCCCTTTCAGATGGCAGTTATTGCATACGGTGGTCATTACCGGTTCTTTTCCTGATCTGGCCCTTTTTCGATTGACTTTGTGTTCCTTACTGACCTCAGACATGGTACTGGCCTCAGGACGATCAGTTTTTGATTCAACCTTATCGCTAGAATTGACTTCTTCTTCATCTCGCAACTCGCCTTTCCTATGGAGATCTTCATACTGATAAGCCATATAAATCATTTCTGAGAAAGGAAGTTTCACATTCCTCATTACACTATTCTGATATCTCCTTTGCAGGCCATGAATAAATCTCAGATTTGTCCTCCTTGGATCTTGAATCAGATGAGGAGCAAAGTGAGCAAGTTCATTGAATTTCTTATGATATTCTGGGATGGTCATATCACCTTGTATTAGATAAGAAAATTCATCACATATTCGCTCCGTCGCTTCGGGAGGAGTAAATCTTTCCAGGAAAATCACTTTGAATCTGTCCCAGGTGATATCACCTTCTGGATTATCTTTGATGATTGTTTCCCACCAGATTAAAGCTTCTTCTTTGAGCGCCCAAGATGCTACTAACCATTTCTGGTCATCCCTCAGCTGGATACGCTCAAATATTCTTTCGACAAAACTCATCCAAGCTTGAGTCTGAATTATAGATTCATTGCCCGAGAACTGTGCTCCGTTCAGATTTCGATATCTCTTTAATAGAGTCTCTAGATCAGGTTCTGTATTTCTCCTGTTTCTGACACTCATTTTTCTAGTACTTCTGCAAATAGCAGATCAAGTGTCAGGTCACAGAAAAGATATTTCGAAGTATAGAAACAAATACTTCAAATGTAAATGTGCCTATCGGGGTGTAATTTCATTCTGCTTTACTCATACTAGGATATTGCTGATCCTATCTGTATAGAGTTACCTGTCCTAGAACACTACTGGTTCCATTTCTGACAAGTTCGTTCAAATGTTATATTCCAGAACTAAGCTTAACCAAAGCTCTGATACCAAATGAGACGACCCCAAACCCCGTACTGGCGGCGGCAAGGGTAATCCGTGGAATATAACACATAAACAGATAACAGCAGAACAAAATTAAATAAATACACCAGATAATGAACAATAGAATATACTGGATAAAAGTAATCATCAGAGTTACACAGTATACAGGATCATACTTAGTACAAATACAGTTCAGCTCTACATAAATGTCTACAGCGGAAACAAACAAAATATGTTCAATAGGAGCTGAACAGCATAAAAAGAGATAAATGATAGAATCCATCTTCAGCTCCAGCTATCCAGAAAGAACCAGCTAAACCTGAATACAAGGCTGCCCGTGTAGAAAAAGGGGCACCCAAGTTTGAAAGTGAAACAAACCACGAGTCAGTCATGGGACTTGTATGAGAAATCTACTCAACACATATATAATTTGGCCAATCACAGGACCACGCCACTTTCGTGGAACGGGTTTACTCCATTGGATTGCCAGTGCTTTAAAACAAATCTTTCTTTTAAACATCGCTATGCTTTTTGTTAAAATGAAGCCGTTATAAGACTCAGTTCCCATCACACAATGCAACGCAAACCGGAGGATAGAGTTTTTACCTTATAACGGCCAAAATATGCTTGATACGAATAAAACAAAGGCATTTGATATTATTGCTAGTGTTTATATGTTTCAAAAACAATTTGAATCATAACTATCAATCATAGGCGGCATGGGTACCATATATCATGTCGCCATATATATATACAGTCAAAACCGCACGACGTCGTATTTGGGAATTGGATTTCCGTCCTGAACCAAGGCAAAAGATAGTCCTTACCGAATTCGAGACGCTCTAGCCCGTGTCTTAGGCAAGCGCGAAGGCAAGCCTTGGAGCAACAGGGCCGGTCCACCGATGTGGATTATTATACCTGAACAATACGTTTCCCCGCCCTTTGGGGCGTAAACGAGCCAAAGAATGACTCCATCGGACCCGGATCGTCCGATCAAACCGAGGTGCCTCGCAACAGCAACAACCACATAGGTGAAAAGTATATAAATGTCAGGGCTGGTAGGTCACTGACACTACCCTAGCTAGAAAGAAACGCATGCCCTCCCTGAGGTCCTTCTCCCGTTTCTGGTTCATACCGGGGTGTGAGGCTCGCGAATTTACGTTATACACAAAGCTACGCCACACAGGCGGTGCTTTGATCATCACCACAAGACTTTTCTTTTCAACAAAAGCCCTGATCACTACATCTTAGCATGCCACACAGGCAATTCATGCCATGCGACTGATGTCCATCGATATACAACCTCTGAGCTCGTGCGTCTCAGAGAAGGGTGCTAAGCAAAAGAATAAATTCTCCGCCGCCAAACAGATGTATATTTAACAGAAATCAATCAACACATAATAAACTCCAATGTTAGACACACAGTCCATTTACAAGTCCGTTCTGGGTCTAAACGAAACCGGAGGCACTAAATACCTCGCAAACCCATCGATCACCACGTACGTCTGGACGATCACCACTCATTATCCATATTTCGGGATGCCTCCCAATCAGGACCTCGGTTACCATCCAAACGAGGTGAAGATCTTCGGTCTTCGACCACCGTCTTCATCTTCGACTTTCAATCGTTAGTCAATTATTTGAAAGAAGAATTAACTCGGCCTTTTCAAATAATTCACGTATATTTAGAATTTCAAATCAATTTATTTCAATGGTTAAATTATTCGACAACACCAATTTTGTTCTTTAATGTAATTTTCACACCAAACACATTCAACCATCAAAAGCCAAATAAATCGAGCAAATTCAGTTTATTTCCATTCCATATCGTTTATGATATTTTATAACGATTTATCACTATTTTTATTTATTTTAAAATAGCCCATATATTCAAAACGACGCTTCGGGCCATAACGCGGCCATGGCGCTATTTTTCTTCAGATTTGATTTACACATATCTGAAAAATCTAACCGTTGGATCTTTACAAAATTTACATCATTAGAAAGGTCTTTTCAAAATGAATCCAACGGTTCCAGTTTCGGGAAAATCCAACGGTCGGATCTCCCGGTACAATCGTTTGAAGTTTCGATTTCAAAATACGAACTGCAGCGTCGTTATTCGATTAAATATAATTATATTTATATATATATATATATATAAATATAATCATTTCTGGCGCTGTTTTTCTTCAGATTTGAATTAAACATTCGAGACAATCCAACCGTTGGATTTTTACAAGGTTGGTGCCGTTGGAAAGATATCTCTAAGGCAAACCCGACGGTTGCGGTTTCGGGAAAATCCAATGGTCGGATTTCCCGCACTAGTTGTTTGAAATCACAGTTTCAAAATACGAACTGGACGGCCACGTTTCGTTTTAATTTTATTTATATTTATATTAATATAGTTCATTCAACAATTTCAATATCGTTTTCACTTCAAATATTTCATTAACGCCTTAAAATTTTGGAAAATTTCGCCATAACCTCCTTTGTACGGGAGGGGCTGGGAAAATTGCCAAATAGCCACACGGGCGTCTCATGTCAAAAAGAAAAAGAAAAAGCCAAGCGGCTAGCCAACAGGCTCATAAAATCATCATCCAAACAAAACAGTAAATGTGTACCTATTTGTCGGGCACAAAATTTTATTCCTCTTCTCTAGCCCCTTTGCTATAACCTGTTCAATAAATATGCATGTACATATATACAGTTCTTATCATTTATCATTTTCTATTCAACTTCATATTTGATTCCATTTGGTTTAAAAACACCATTCATTCTAATGTTACATGTATAGGCAAAAAAATCATATCATTAGCTAATTAATGAATATTTCAACTCATATATATTTATTTGAACGAGTTGCTATTTTTAACACTTCACATTTCAACGATTCGTGTATATAATAAAAATGTGATTTTTATTGTAAATCAATTCATTTCAAGACACTATTATTTTATATAGTTTATATAGGTGATGAAAATTGGATTTTTTTATAAAACAATTTATTTCAAAATATGAATACCATTCAACACATGAATTTCTAATCAACGAATGAATATCGATTCAACACATGAAGGTTTTCTATAGTTTCTACATATGGATAAAAATGTGATTTTTATATTTAAAACGCGAATACCATTCAACACATGAATTTCTAATCAATGAATAAATATAGTTTCATCAAATGAAAATAATTCAAACACATGAATATTATTCAAAATTTCGGCAGCATAACGGCAGGGTAGTTAAAACCGGGACCGTCCCTAGTACGGCTCCTCGCTCTACCTCAAAACCTCGCGGTTTTTGACAATGGGGATCATGCATCTAGTTCGCACGCAGGCCGCATGTATATATTTATTTCATTTCCACAAACTAGTCCTATGTGGTTTCAACCAAATATTTCTCAACCACAAACGGGTATTTTTCAACCACAATCAATCAATATCAACCACAAACAATCCCAAATAACCATTCGCTATCAATCAATTTTCACACCAATCACAATCAATAAATATCGTCCATGGTTTGTGGACGAGGGGCGTATATATATATATATATATATATATATATATATATGTTTATATATAGCAATTCACTTCTATTTCAACATATATATAATTTTTACAACACATATATAACTTATACATCGAACATACAACTTATACAACGCTTATACATGAGGTGTACAATGCTTATATAACTCATACATCGACTATATAATTTATACATCGTCGTTTTCCATATTGTTTTTAAATCAGAAATCTCACATTGGGTTCCACTCCACCAAAAATAGCAGAAGGCTCAGAAAAATACGCGGTCTCTTCTAAAATGTAGAAGACGTCCACACGGTCACGATGTTTCCTGTTTCATCGAATTTCATTAACACAGCAAAAAGATATGATTTTTATAAGGTTTGCAACGCTTTTAGAAGTTGAAAACAGTTTAATTCATACAGGCCGATACCTGCTCGATTTCTTCAAAACTAGGTTTTAATTTTTCTTTCGATCCGCAGCTCGATGTTGAAATCCGATTGCACCACGATGACCGCCTTGGAGAGGCGCGCCTGGAGGGCCCCACCAGGATGAACTCGCAAGCGATCTGGTGGCGCCACAGGCCTTCGAACGGCCGCACTTCGGCAGGGTGATTCACACGATATACAAAACGATGGGGGGTGTACTTTACATGGATTGGAAGAGCTCGGAGGGATCTACAAAAAGTTCAACTGGGCCATGGCGTTTCGATGATCGGAGCGGCCAGAAAAGAGGAGAGAAGGCGGCGTGCTATTTCCGCCGTGAATCGATATCGGGGAGAGAGAAAATTAAAGGATTTTTTTTATAAAAATTTTGATTGGCCGATGGGTTTTATAAGGGGTTTTCTGACGCGACCACCAATCTAAACCCAACGACTGTCGTCCCTAGCGTTTTACCCCCATTCCGAACACAATGGGCTATGTTTCGAAGGCCCATTCGACTGTTTCAGTCAGTTTCCCTTCAAATTAAAATATAAAACATTCAATATTTTATTTGAACGTACATTTCAATTTGCCAGGGCCACAAACTAATTCGAAAAATTCCAGAAAAATAAATCTGGCTATGTTTTGACTATACGGTCCCAACAAAACTAGTTTCGTCGAATTCTGAGACCGTTTGCAAAAAGGCCCATATCTGGTTGATCCAATTTAACTATAATTGACCAAAACACATTTTCCTTTTCCACGCTCACATACTAGCTTCAAAAATTATGAAATTTGAAACCTAGCAATAACTTCACATCCTGGATCCAACAAAAGTGGTTTCGTCGAATTCCGAGGTCGTATGCAAAATGGCCAATTTCACGGGCTATATAAATTCCATAGCGACCTTTCTGAAAATTCATTCGGCCATAACTTTTGCTTTCCGCTATGAAAATTCGATTTTTCAGATTCGTCAGAGAGGTATTCACCAACAGATTTAAATATTTTTGGTTTCACTAAAATCCGCTTTGTTTTGCACCCGATATAGTCCGACAAAGTTTGAATTCAATTTTTGAAACTGCAGCGCCATTTCAGGCCTTGTTTATAATTATAATTAATTATATTTGCTTTCAATTGTCGATTCAAACTCACTTTCCATTGCTATTATTTAAAATATTTATTTTAAATAATTAATATCCATTATTTTAGCCGATTTAAAAATTTTAAATTGGTTCAGATTTTCTAGGTCGTTACAATTAACAATGTAATTTATAATGTAAAAAAATTTATTCTATAACATGTATTAACTTTACTTTAACGAATCATACTTACATTAAAAATGTAATTTTTAACGTTTCAACATTTCTATCAAACTATAAATATTTTAAATGAATCATACTTTAATTAGAAATGTAGTTTTTAATGTTAAACTATTTTTTACCAAACTTAACTCTTTTTAATGATTCCATCTTTACATTAAAAATGTAATTTTTAATGTTAAACTATTTTTACCGAACTTGAATCTTTTTATTGATTCCATCTTTACGTTAAAAAAGTTTTTTTTTATGTAAAAACGTTTTTTTATTAAACAATGAATATCTTTAATGGTTCCTATTTTACATAAAAAATGTAATTTTTAATGTTAAAACATTTTCATCAAACAACTCTAATTTTAATGAATCATTCTTTCTTACATTAAAAATGTGATTTTTAATGTAAAAACATTTTTATCAAGCAATTCTATTTCTTATGAATCATTCTTTCTTAAATTAAAATTTTGATTTTTAATGTAAAAACATTACCAACATAAATTTTAATGTAAACACATTTTATCAGACAAGGGATCTTTTTTTATGATTCATTTTTACATTAATCGTGTAAATTTGAATATAAAAACATTTTTCAGACAATGAATCTTTTTTTAATGATTCATTTTTGCATTAACAATGTAAATTTTAATGTAAAACCATTTTTCAAAGTTTAATTCTTTTTAATGAAGCTTTTATACAATAAACATGTGAAATTTTATTGTTAAAAATTTTCATTTTAAATAATGATCATTTTTAATCTTTTCTAATATACAATAAAAAGTGTGAATTTTTATTGTTAACAATTTTCATTTCAAATAATGATCATTTTTAATCTTTTCTAATATACAATAAAAATATGAAATTTTATTATTAACAATTTTCATTTAAAATAATGATCATTTTACATATCTCTTATACACAATAAAAATGTGAATTTTTATTGTTAACAAATTTTATACAAACAATGAATATTTTGTACATAAAATAAAAATATAAATTTTTATTGCTTCGAACAATTTTCATTTCTTATATGAATATTTCTCATAGTTTGTGCATTCAACAAAAATGTGATCTTTATTGTTTCAAACAGTTTTTATTATTTAACCAATTTATTTTCAAAACATGAATATTTCAACACATGAATATTTCAGAAAATTTCTGCATTATAACGGTAGGGTAATTAAAACTAGCACCGTCCCTTGTATGACTCCTCTGTTATCCTAGGCCTCGTGGTGATACAAGGGTTTTATTTTCATAATACAATTTATTTTCAAAACATTGTATTTTCCACAATCACAACCATTTTCGATCCAACCACAATCAATCTTCCGAAATCACAATCAGTATCACACCACAATACAATCAAGTCATCCATGGTGTGTGTACAACGATGTCAGGAGTTACTAAACTCCATCTGCAACCTAATATAATTTTATTCAATTATTTTTTAAGCAGTAATCTCACATTGCTTTTTATTCCTTCTAAAATTGTAGAAGGCTCCAAAAATTCTCCAGTCTTTTCTGAAATGTAATGTACAATGCCACTGTCCCGATTCTCTTGTTTCACTGGATTTGGAAAACATACGAAAAAATATGATTTTTTTATTTGATTAACCAATTTTGCAACACTTTTATATGTTGAAAACAGTTAAAATAACCAAAGCCGATACCCTTCAGGTTTGGCACAAAACTAGGTTTTGGAAATTCACGAAATCCATGTAGCGCTTTGACGATCGGGCTTCACCACGCTGGAGAGCCTTGAGAGGGACGCCGACGCCAGGGGAGCGGTCCAGTTCGGTGGTGGATTGAAGGTACGGCAGCAGTCAGAACACGATGACTTCAGGGAGGTGATTCAGTCGATATACACAACGATAAATTACACAACTGGTATGGTTTTGAAGCTTGTGAAAATCTCTACAAAAACCAAAATATGATCATTGAATTTTACTGAGTAAATCACGAGTTATTTAAGGCGGAAGGGAGGAATCGTTTTTTGTGTTCAATATGAACGAGGCGGCATCATGATAGAATAAGGTTTTTTCTTTATTTTTTTATTTATATTTTTAATTTCTAATTCCTTTAATTTCAAAAAGGCCTAACCCTTATTAACTCCGAATCAACCCTAGCAAATGTCGCCCCTAGCCAAACACCCCTATTCTAGACACAATGGACTAGGTCTCATCAACCAAATTGATCGTTTCAGCCCATTTTTCTTTAAATTAAAATATAAAAGATTTAATTATTAAATAAGATCTTACATTTTAATTTATCGGGGCCACATAATGACTCCAAAAATTCCCAAAAAATAAATTTAGCTATGTTCTGATGATACTGTCCTAACAAAATAAATTTCGTTGAATTTGTAGACTGTTTGAAAAATGGCCATTTTTTGGTCTATCCAATTTGATTGAAATTGACAAAACAGTTTTGATTTACCACGCTCACATATTAATTCAAAAAATTATGGAAATGGGGATCTTGCAATAATTTGTAATTCCGAATCCAACGAAAGTGGTTTCATTGTAAACGGAGGTCGTTTATAGAATGGATATTTTTAAGGGCTTTATTATAATTTAAAAATGGAATTTTTAAATTTCGGCCAAAATTTCTGTTTAAATTTCTTAAAATAAATTTTTAAAATTGGTTCTGATTTTCCGGGTTGTTACAAAGATATTATTACTTATTGATCTTCTAGAAATATAAGCTGACTGATTTGGAGAAATAATGGATGGAAGCACCAGTTGTAAACGATTTAGCTAAAATCTTTGAAATTACCTTGTACACCGTATCAACATGAGAAGGTCTAAAATCCAAAACTGATATTGGACAATCCACTTTAGGAATTAATGCAATAGCAGTAGCAGATAAGCAAGAAGGCAAATAATTATTCAAGAAAAAGTGCTGAATGGCATTAGTTATATCATCACCTATAATTATCCAGCACTTTTGCAAGAAGAAAGAATTGTAACAGTCTGGACTACCACAGCTAGATGAATCAATATTAAAGACTGTAGAATTGATCCCCACTAGTACCTTGAAAAATGATATTATCAGATTGATCAGATATAAGTGCATGTAGATTAATACGAAATAGAGGCCCTACATCCACATGGCATGCATTTGTAGGTGCTAATATAGAAGATAAATAATCTATAAAAGCATTGTTAATACCTTCAACATGGGTTTGCTGAGTAACATGCATATCTCTAATCATAAAAATAGTATCTCTGGCCTTTCTAACTTTTATTTTGTTGTGAAATTACTTAGTATTTCGATCAGTTTCCATCTCTTTACTAAGATGACAATTTTGTCTTAAGCTTGCATTTCCATATCTAATGCTTTCTTAAGTTCTATCTTCAAATTTGTTTCAGTCTGCAGCAATTGGACATTATTTGGATACAACTGAATTTCCACTTGAACCTTTCCTAGTTCATCTCCAATTCCCGTTTACCATTTGGACCCTTTACCAGGTAAAAGAAGACAATGATCTAAGTTGAAACTTTAGCAATTTCATCTTATGCAACAATAAGAACATGGGTTACCAATAACCTGCCTTGACCAAACCTATATTAGAATGTTAGATAAATCTGAATGCTTAAACAAAAAAATAAAAAGGAGATTTACCCTTGTTAGTGACAACCTCATTTCCCCAATGAAAAAGAAGACGACAATGATCGTAAGTTGAAGTAGGAAGAATTTAATAAAATGAATGATTCCGCAGATTAGTAAAGGTCAAATTTACAAATATATGATCAAGCTTGCATAGAGTAGGAGGACCTAATCTATAATAGTTAGACCACGTAAATGGAAGTCCAGTACTACTAGCAGGAATTGTAATGACCAAGGGGATTCGACTCCCGAATTCCAACAATAATACATAAACCTGTATTACTTGCTAAAACTCAAGTATCGAAAACACCAGAGAATTAATGAAAGAATTTAGAGGTTGAGATAAGAAAGAAATATCAGAATAGAAGAAGAAGAGGGACTACAACAACATCAGGGTCTCACATCACAGTGGAACAAAATATAATATAGAAAAAAACTTTATTGAGAGCCTTGAAATAAAATTTACAATCATTAGAGTACATTAAAACATCTGGATAGTTATAATAATTTGTCCTCATATACAACACACAACAGAAAACACACTAATATGTATCATGCATATGAACTCCTCCAGCTTATCTTCGGACTTCATAGCATCCGATAACCTGAACCTGTACAACCCGGTCTAACCTAGGCATTTACAAATGCCGGATCAGTCTGGTGAACCTGAGTGAGAAAACTCGCTAAGTTTTTAAACAACATCCAACTTGATTTTAAAGTCAAACCATTTCGTTTTAAAATCATATCTTATTCTGATATTATAATAGTGTCTAAACACAAATAAATATCAATTTAGTGGAAGTTTTCATCTCACGCTCCACATATGTAGTATACAATCAAAACCCACGGGCGCTTATTGGAGTTTGGATTTCCAGCTATGACAAGGTATGGAACCACCATCTATTAGTGTATCTCTAGAGGCGAATACACCGGGTTCAACAAGAACATCTTTTAACCCGACCACACATGATTGACTACTCATTTCGCTTGAGTGTATCGAATGTATATCATCAATGGTTGGGAGTGTATCGAATGTACAGAGCCTTCCAGATTTTTGTCATTTCCCGGTTGAAGAGGCTTGAGGTTTAACACTACCTTTAGAACACCATATCACCATTCACCTTGATGTCACACTGTTAGATCCACAAAACCACTAATTGACGTCCACAAAAAATACTCTAGTCGTTAAGCTAAGACAATGGATAATCTTTGCCACTAACAAAAATACGTTTGTAAAGATCAACATACGTGACTCTTAAGAAATATTGTGTCATACATTCGTCCATACAAGTCATCCAGGAATAGGATGAACCGAAGGCACTCTCCTATCACATCGTAGGTATCGCCCTATAGATCAGTAGCGAGTAGTCCTTGTAAATCTGTAGATTTCAACCACGGCAGAACCCCAGTATATCTCCGGGTCGAATCAGAGATTTTAAGTGGCTCTTCCATTTCATGAAGATCTACGATCTTCGATTTCTCCGTCTTGATCAGCATCTGATATCTTCCACATTTTCGTATTTGCTGGTCGGAATGGTATCGAATATAAATTCAATCCCAGTCTTTCGTACCAACAATCGTACTGGCCAGATTTGATAGTCGGTTATTTAACAATCAAATAAATAACCATTCAATCATAAAATAAAAATATATTTACTGGTTTGGTACTCAGCATCACTTGGCTTATTTAATTAAAAATATTCGTTCAATAAATCTCAAAATCTTTTAATAATTCGAATACAGGTTTTTACTTCTTATTTTAATATAAGTATATCCTCGAAACAATTTTCTCTTAACACTTAACAATATCCAATTTCTCCATTAGTTATCATTTTCACCACATTATTAGTTATCTAAAATTGGAATACTAGTTTAACTTATTATTCGTAAAATAATCATTACAAAAATATCTTTTGATCTCTTTACTTGAAAACAATAATCGTCACTTATTTATTTTGAATAAACTCATTCTAAAACTTATCTCCTTACTTCGAAAATATCATTATATTTTCACCAATCTCCTTTTATTTCCTTTACCTGGGAATTATTATTTTATATTCTCATATCTTTTCCTTTCTGTTACTTTGGATATCCCATTATATATACTTCAACTTTCTATTCCCTTTTTACCTTAGAAATATCTTTTTATTCCTAAACCATGTAATTCTATACATTAACCCTCATTAGTTCCTGACCATAAATTGGTAAGAGAATAATTTCCTAAGTATCAGCCTCGAAGATTGAAATCAACATCAGATTAACACTCTGAAAATCACTCAACTCAATCAATCTGTGGTTAGGTTCCAGTTCTTTAAATACTTATCTTAACTATTCATTAACCCTTTTTATTTCACTTATAATCCATTTGACCATTTTTCACTTTTAAAATCTCTTTGCAATTTGGTTCGTTCCACTTAATCTCGTTATTAATTATCGCCCATTTAAAATCGACGTTTTAACTCCACATCTCTTTTAAAATTTTATTTAACAGTTTTAATATGAATCCTTTTTATATCTCGATTTCTTTTTAATTAATCCAAATGTTAAGTAAACATTTCATTTAAGCTAATAAACATTTCGTTTAAGTTATCCTATTCGCTTAAATCTCTTTATAACTTCACTCCCAAAAACTCGGGTTTAAATATATACCCGATTATAAACTCTTTTAACATTTTAACTATATTTCATTATACTCTTGGTTACTTAAATTATTTTCCTTTAAAAACTAATCTCTTAAATTAAAAGAATAAATTTGCTTCAGCCTTAACTACTGTAAATTTAGTTAACTGCTTTATTAACTAAAATAAATAACAAATTCACTTTAAAAGTTTTATAAAAAATTAAAAAACTCTTCGTTACTAATCCAATTGATTGGTTAAAATTAAAATAATAAAATAAATAATTTAAAATAAAATATTTGAATTAGTCAAACTTAACCCATGATTTTCTCGTTAATCAATTCCAACTAATACTTCCTTTAAATTAATTAATAATGTAATTAATTTAAATATTCCATTTTAAATGTTTCTTAGAATAACTAATCCAACCCTTAACCTTTCGGTTAATTTCTACTTACCTGCTTATAAAATCTTATTAACATAAGAATTTGCTATATAAAACCATTAAATAATTACGTATACTTAAATAATAAATAATAAATATTTATTTCCTTTTTAATAAATTTCCATTCCAAAATAATAGATTTAAAAATCTATTTTCAGTTATAAAATAAATTTTATAACTTTATTCCAGTCGATTTACCTAACGGTAAATCCATTTTTACAAAACGATTGATTTTAAGCCACCTGATGCCAATTACCCAAGCAATATCGTCCATTGGTTTAAAACAAACAACTTTTGAATTTAGTTCAATAGTCAACAACTCAATCAATCGTCCAATCCATATTGGTGAAACAGTTCATATAACTGTAATATGAAAATAACAGTAAATTTGAGGAATCTAGTTGGATTTCTCCAACCAGTTTTCCCTACATCCAAATATGTTATCTCAAAAAATAATATTCAACAGATGTAATATTCCGTAATAAATAAATAACTGTAATCCAATCATTTCATATTTCAATTTAATACGTTTATATTATTAAATACATAACAACAAGGTAAGTTACCTTATTTGGAAATATTCGTTATCATAACGATTAGATTTCGTTTAAATTAAACGAACGTTTAAATCAACCAATTCATTAAATATATAAATATTATTTCGCACACAGCTAAAAATTATCAACCATAGCACACAAAATAAAACCCAACATATATAAAATATAAGTGGGCAAAAACGAGTGTGCACTTTGGTTTGATTCGGTTTGGTTACAATTAAATTAAACAGTTGTTTGATTTAACTGTAAATCTCAATTATCTCCTGCACTATCCAGATCAATTCCAAAATGTTCCATTCTCCAATACGGTTCCAACGTATCTGGTTTGGCCCAATTCTGATGACATATCAGTACATTATAACATGTCAATATAATGCTATTTTAATTAACTAAAAATTTCTTAATTAATAACTTATATAAATTTAATTAATTTTGTTAAATACCTACCCCGCCGACAGTTTTCCTTTGGTTTCGAAATAACTAACCCTGTTTTAATCACTACTGCCACCTGTCCTTATTCTTCACGTATTCGAAAAAGTGATCGAACCTTTGTTCTGATTTCTTTCCATGTTTTGTCTCCAGATCGTCCCACCGTTGTTTAAATTCTTTACGCAAAATGGTTGCCACCTTGCCCAATAATTCGAAACCTTCCATACTTCCTTTCTTTTGTCATGCTCATGTAAATTTCCTCTTTGATTCTCTTTGCAAGCTCAACCAACGGTACTCCATCACGCACTGTTTGTTTTCTTTTGCAAGGTATTTTGTTTGCATCTACCCAGTTTTCGTTTATCTTCTTCCCTTGCTCACATATTGTTATCTTCCAATGCCCTTATGCTCATTTGCGCTGCTAACATTGAGACAACGAACCCACGCCACTTATATTTCTCCCCTTCCGAACACTTCATGTGTAATAACCCAAATTTTTATATGATTAATTTATGGATTAATTAATTAAGGAATAAAATTCAAAATTGAGCAAGAAAATGTAGAAAAGCATTAATGTAAAGAAATGCATGTGACAAATTAAAGGTAAGAAGATTAACATATTAATACATGCGTTAAATAAGGAGATTTAACGCAATAATGCGTACGGTAAAAGTATTAAATAAATAGATGCATATATGTACATATGTGCAATTATGTTATAAAATATAAATTTAAAAATGTGCGAGTACAGAAGGAATCAATACATGCAATAAATTGATTCCAACAAAAGAAAGAAAAAACATTGATTTGTAGATATGTTTAATATGTCATTTATTAGAAAACAAGTACTTTGTCATTTATGTTCGATTGATGGTCATTTATGTTTATTTGATTATAATTTAGGAAAACATGTAATTAATTTAATTTGAATGAATACTTATGCTAATTTGTCACTTATGTCAATTAACATTAAAGAGAATATGATAATTTGTCACTTATGTTAATTGACAATATATATATATAGAATATATATATATATATACATATACATACATATATATATATATGACGTGTACACATCGTGTGGCATACGTGGCGTATTTTTTTGGTCAAGGATTGTTTTTTTGAACATGGCCTTCTCTGATTGGCCTGATGACGAATTCTAATGTATTAGGGCTTATGTGTCGTGCTGTGATTGGTTGAGTGACACATCTCTTTGGTTTGGATGGCTCTGATTACTCCTAGACTGATCTAAAGGCTAGAATTAATACTATACTCTTATATAATCACATCTAACCTAAAACCTAAATCAAAACAAAAAATCATTCTGAAGCCGCCATGCTGTTGCAGCATAGACTAAGCAAGCTTCTCTTATTCAACGAATTAAAACTTAGGATGGTGGAAAAGGGATTCTACGCTTAATCTATTCTCTTCTTTAATATGTTCGTAGTGAGTACAGCTTCTTTAACAAGATAATTGTTGAACGTAATTGTGATGGGTTTATAAGTTGGACTATATGAGTATAACTAATTACATATACTTGATTAAGTCCATTTTACGACGTTAATTCATGTGTCTAATTGTGTATGCTCGATTAGATTCATTTTATGATGTTATTGTATGCAAGTTTGTATGCAAATCAAATGCAAGTTTATATGTAAATCATGTGATATTAGTCTACATGTCTAATCACATATGCAAGTTTGTATGCAAATCATATGCAAGTTTATGTGAAAATCATATTCATACATGCAAGTTCCTATTTATATGTTTAGATCTATGCAAGTCATATTTTATATGATTAGACCCATGCCAGTTTATATGTTTATGAAAATTCATATTTTATATGTCTATTGCTTATGCAAGTCATTGATTATGCAAATTTATTGTAAATTATGATCATGCAAGTTTATGATCTATGCTAGTCTATTTTCATATGATAATTTAGATCTAATTTGTTATGCAAGTCCATACGTTAATTTAGATCTAATTTGTTATGCATGTCCATATGTTAATTTAGATCTAATTTGTCATGTAAGTCCATATGTTAATTTAGATCTAATTTGTCATGCAAGTCCATATGTTAATTTAGATCTAATTTGTTGTGCAAGTCCATATGTTAATTTAGATCCAATTTGTTGTGCAAGTCCATATGTTAATTTTCATCCAATTTGTTTTACAAGTCCATATGTTAATTTATATCTAATTTGTTGTACAAGTCCATATCTTAATTTACATCTAATTTGTTATGCAAGTCCATATGTTAACTTAGATCTAATTTGTTATGCAAGTTCATATGTTAATTTAGATCTAATTTGTTATGCAAGTCTATATGTTAATATAGATCTAATTTGTTATGGAAGTTCATATGTTAATTTAGATCTAATTTGTTATGCAAGTTCATATGTTAATTTAGATCTAACTTGTTATGCAAGTTCATATGTTAATTTAGATCTATTTTGTTATGCAAGTTCCTAAATGGGATCTTTGTTATATGCTAGTTATGTTCATAATTGGATCTATATTGTTTTATGCCAGTATGGACGTTATACGTCTCTTTCTTTCCCTTTTTCTTATGAGTTAGGCTAATTGCGAGCCTAATGTATTATATGAACGGTTGATGTTGGGAAACAGTTGGGAAAGATTAAATATTGGACATTATGTAATTGGCATAAAATGGGCTGTAATCATATAATTAATTTTGGGCATATATAGTAAATGTGGCATAACTTGAATTGACCACACTTATGGATAATTTACATATAAACCTAGACTTGGACATAAGTGGTGAATATTTAAATTGGTTAAAAGATGAACATGCCTAACCCGAGGTTAGATTGAGTTATGGTGTAAGACTGCCCGGAACCGCCCGGCACATCCAGTGACCACAACAACACAGATTTAATGTGAGAGGTTAGCGCATTAAGCCCAAAACCCGAGGTTATGATGAGTTTGCGGTAGAAGTCTGCATGGAACCGCCCGGCACATCCAACAAATGTAAACAACAGTTCTAATGTGAGAGGTTGGTGCATTAATAAATTAATTAATGCCAATGAACATACATGCTTAGAACGGAAGGGTTACGTAACATATGAATAGGCAACCCTTAACCAATACAACATGTTAATTAGACAAGTGTGTGGGGTTAAGTAAATTGAGAACACTTAACCAATACAACATGTTAATTAGACAAGTGGGTGGGGTTAAGTAAATTTAAAACACTTAACCAATATAACATGATGAACGAACAGGGTTAAGTTAACAAGAAACACTTAACCAATACAACATGATGTGTAGGTGGGTTAAGTTAACATGAATGGACAACACTTAAACCAATATTACATGAACAAGGGGGATAGGATTAAGGCAAGCTTAACCAATAATACATATTGACTTGATAAGCAAGAGGGTTAAGTAAACCTTGGGTAGGTGGGTAATATTGGTGTATATAGGCCCACAAACTAATCGTTAAATAAACATGTTTGAATCAGTGGGAGGGTTAAGTACATCTCGTGTAGGTGGATAATATTTGTGTATATAGGCCCACAAACTTAACCAGTAGGAAACCCTAGTAACGAGGACCCATTTCAGCAGTAACCCACATAGATGTATCATGGTACCCTGAACTAGGAAGGGTGGGGCATGATTACTGGGCTGATTATAAGTGGTCAAAATTGTGGCGGGTGGTGCGGCAGTGTAGGTTCCGGCGGAGTATGGGCGTACACGTGCTCCAGAGTGGAAAAAGCAGGCACTGGACATCAGTAGTATACACTGTGCATCTTGAATTGTGTCGGGTTGTCATCATAGGGATTGATACACCGTATGGTGGGACCAGCATGGGTATCTACATACAAGCGGGGCCGAATGACACAAGTAAACAAGCGGGGCTGAATGACACAAGTAAACAAGCGGGGTCGAATGACACAAGCAATAAATACATGCGAGTTTGGGAGCCGATCGATTAACCGATAAGGGGGTAGTGTGGGGGCATCTAGTATTTAGTATGGGCAAGTAAGGATTGTATGGGGTGAATACCTCTTACTAGATGTTACGCCTGAGGACTACCAATTACAAGATGGGGATCAACTATCAGTATGGAACTAGTAATGGTGCGGTGAAATTAGCATTGGTGCGGTGAAATTAGCATTGTTGCAATGTAGTAATTATCCTTTAGTGATTAGAAGCGCGATCAACGTTTATCTTATTCATCCTGCTTACCTTGTCATGCATATTTATGTATAGTCATTTCTTACTTTCCAGTTTATGTTCTTATCATGTTACTTTAATGACTATATTGTTAAAGTCACTGGACTCATCAGACTTATGTCTGATCTAGTTTGCTTTCGCCTCTTTTCTTCCGTCCCTCCTCCCCCCCCCCCCCCTCACCCCGGTTTTTAGGGAGGAAATACTCAAGCTTAGTTCGGATATCCCTTCTTCCGGCTTGAAGTTGAAATATGAATTGTTTGGATTTGATTCATCTTATCTATGGCATTTTCTGTTGAGGATTACAATTTTAGTATTAAGTGCTCTGAAAGTTTTGTACAAGACTAATATTATGTATTTGTTTTGGTATTTGGAAATGTAATCAAACTTATTTTTGTTTCCTCTGCAATAAAATTATAAAAAATTTCAAGTACTACTTTCTCTGTCTTGTAATATTCCGTTCTGTTTACTTATAATACTCCGCGAAATTTAATGCATTCCCTTTGTGAGTGACATTAACGGACGTGGGGTGTTACACTTGGTATCAGAGCTGAAGGTTACCAGATTAGATAAAAGCTTTTGAAAACTATTTTCAAAAAGGTTTTAAAAGGAAGTAATTTCCAAAGGAAAGATTATTTTGAAAAACATAATCACCAAAATCCATATATCTTTCTTCCGATTCTTTGTTTCGAGTTCCTTCCTCTTTCCCTTTTGAATCTCTTCCTCCGCGTATAGATGCTTTTTCTAAGATGTGTAAGGACTTCCGTGCGGAAAACCGCTTCATGGGACTAAGACATTTGTCGAGGCTAGAAGTTGGCTCAACGAAGTGGAGGACTTTGGTACCTTTGAGATAGACGATGGGAGGAAGGTTCAACCAGCTGCTTGGTTAATGAAGGATAAAGCTTCATTTTGGTGGGAGGTCACGAATGGAGAACATACAGGGGAGACATGGATAGGACACATGATAAGAAAGTGGATCCAAAGAAAGACGATAAGGATAACAAGGGCCAAGAGAAAAAGGAAGTACCACAATTGTGATATACCTGGCCACTTAAAGAAAGACGTTAGAAAGAAGAAGAAGACTAGAAATTATCATTACAGAGAGACAGGAAATCTTATCAGGATTATCCAAAGAGGCAAGGCAAGGGTAAGGACAAAGTAAAGGATCTTCGGAAGGGCAGGTTGTGTTCTCATGGTCAGTATATCGGAAAGAGATAAGAAGTTTTGGTTGAAGATTTGATTTCTTTTTCCTAGAACTCTTTTCGACTTTTGCTCTTCGCACTCATTTGTATCTGCTTCGATAGTTGAAAGACTGCACCTAAATACTAGTCTGGTTATGGATCCCATTGTAGTCTCAAATTATATTTGTGGTTCAGCTCACTTATCTATGTTTTTTTGGGATTTGAGAGTGTCTATCTTGGGCATTGGGCTTGAATGCAATGTCTTCTTTCCTGGTTTCACAAGCTATAGCTTGATTCTAGGAATGGATTTACTAGCCAGGCATGGTGCCATCCTAGACTGTGAAAAGAGGGTAGTTAGACTGTTGACTCGTTGTGGAAAGACCATTGATATTTCCTGTGACCCAAGGGGTTCAGTGATGCTTAGCTTCCCAGAATCTCTTGATGCATTCATCGATGACTTGAAATTTGTTCGTGTGGTTCGTGAGTTTGATGATGTCTTTGATGAAGTTCGGGGTTTACCCCCAAGGTGCAAGATAGAATTTGCGTATCACGAGACGAGATCCTGAGGAAGACAATCCTTGAAGAAGCGTTTACATGACACCGCGGAAGTAGTGGAGCTGGGCATGCTTAGGGTAGTGGAATGTAATAACCCGGAAATCCGAGCCAATTTAAAAATTTTAGTTTGGCAATTTTAGTGAATTTTGAATATTTAAAATGAATTATTTTAAATAATAACGAGAAGAAATTTAATTTGAATAGAATTAGAACGTATATATTTATTCGAATCATCATTTGAATATAAATATTTTATTTTAATTATAAAAGGAATTGAAAATGGCGCGGTAGTTTGAAATTTCGATTTCAAAGTTCAAATGAATGTATAGGATTCAAAATAAACCGGATTTTAGTGAAACCAAAAATATTTGAATCTATTTGAGAATATCTTTCCAACGAATCCGAAAAATTGAAATTTCATAGCGGGGATAAAAAGTTATGTCCAGTTGAAAATTCAGAAAAGTCGCTATGGAATTCTGGCCCTTAAAAATGGGAATTTTGCAAATGACCTCGGTTTTTGATGAAACCACTTTTGTTAGATCTATGATGTCAAGTTATTGCTAGATTCCAAAATTCATAATTTTTCGAATCAATATGTGAGCATGGTGAAGTAAAACGTGTTCTGTCAATTTCGATCCACCTGAAAATGACCATTTTTCAAACGGTCTCAGAATTCGACGAAACTAGTTTTGTTAGGACCGTATCGTCAATACGAAGTTAGAAAACATTTTTCAGGAATTTTCAAAGTCCGTATATGACCCCATTGAATTGAAATGCGCGTTCAAATTCAATATATAGAGTTATATTTTGATTTTGACGAAAACTGATTGAAACGATCGAATCAGCTTACGATACATATCCCATTGTGTTCAGAATGGGGTAATTAGTTATGGACGACAGGCGGTGGGTTTGACTCTGAGTTCGAAAGAAAAAGTTACTTTTTAGTGCATTAAAATAAATTAAATAAATAATATAATTCTCTCCCTCCCTCTCTCCTATACCTTGGTCAACCCACTCCACCCCCGCCCCCCACTGTCGTTCAAATCAAAATAGGAGAAAAAAGGGGCTCGAGGAAAATCCTGTCGTCGCCCCCTCTCGAGGATGCCGCCCACCCTCGACGCAAGGCGCCGGAACCCCCCTCCCCCCGCCCTTCCTGACCAACTCCACCTCCTCTTGCGTTCTCTCCCCTCTGAAACTCCCCCACCCCGGGTCGACATCCCAAAAATCGGGCGTGCCCAATCGAGAGCGCCACCTGCCTAGGTTGCCACCTCGACGCCAAGACACCCCTCCGACGAACTAAGCCTGCTTATCCCTCCTCCAATCAAAAACGTGAGCGTCTTTAATTTTATATTTCTTTATTTTAGATTTTGATTTAAAGAACATCAGTTTATAATATATTGTCATAACAGTTTTTTTATGTACATAATTTTAAATCGGCTTTGTTTTATTTTATTTGATAGGAAAATAATTTGATTTATTTAAATATAGGAAGAACGGATTTTTATATAGGAAAAGCTTTGATTTTTAAAGTAGACGTCGATATAAAAATATGATTTTTATATTATAGAAAGAATAAAAATATGATTTTTATATTATAGAAAGAGTAAAAATATAATCTTTGGCGAAGTAAAAATATAATTTTTATATGATGTGAGGAAATAAAAATATGATTTTTATTTATGTAGAGTAATAAAAATATAATTTTTATTATATTACTAGCAAGATAAAAATAGAATTTTTATCTGTATAGTAGCGGTAGAAAAATAGAATTTTTATCTATATAGTAGCGGTATAAAATAGAATTTTTATCTATATAGTAGCAGTGTAAAAATGTGATTTTTATATATATAGCAACAATATAAAAATGTGATTTTTATATATGTAGTGGCTACAGACAATGAAATTAACAAAAGGCGAGCACGACGAAGATTTCTACATAAGAAGAGTCGCGGTGTATTGGTTAAGCTAATTGGTGAGAACTCCTCACTTTTATATTTATTTCTAATTTGAAATATATATTAGGATGCAGACGGTGTTTTGTAGCACCCGACACCCGTCGTCCACAGACCACGGATGACTTGTTTGTTTGGTTGTTGTGTTGTGAAATTTGATTGTGTGATGTGGAATAAGATAAAATATTTTATAGTGGAAAATATTTTATAGTTAAATTATAATTTTTAACGTGTATACAAAATAAATATTTATAAGTAAATCGGACGATTTGTTTATATACACTGATTTGACTGATATTAATTGGGACGATAAATTTTACACATCGCCCAAATGCACAAATAAAATCTGTGTTTGTTGATTTGAAACCCCACACGGGTATTGGGATGAGATTTGACGTACATTAATCCCGATTGTTTAGTTGTATGTCAATCGATGGATTGACAGACTGTGTAAGCATTAATTAGTTATATTTAATGCTTATGCAGTTGTGTGGTGCACTTTGGATGATGGTTGATTATTTATCATTGCTGTTATGTACATGTGTTGTGGAAAATCCATATAATTAACATTATATGGTAATTGATTGGGCCTCATTCCAATATAGAAAAAAAATTCATGTGTTGAATTGAAAATAAATTCATGTGTTGAATTGAAGCTGTTGATTAGATTGACGTCATTTTGACATGAATGATATTTATATCGATTTTATTCATTTTATAATGAATATAGAAAAGAAAGTGATTTCAAAATACAACGTTTTAAAAATATTATCATTTATAGATTAATGATGTGGAATATTCAATTTTGATTAGAAATTGAATATGAAGTTGAAATCGTTTTGAAAACGAATTTAGAATGATTTATAAAATATGTTTTGAAAGGAAATCGACGAAATATATATAATATATATATTATACATATATAATGGCCTGAATAGAACGCGTTGCGCCGCGACAGTTCATTGACTTCGAATTGACGTTGCGGGAGATCCGACCGTCGGATTCTCCTAAAACTGGAACCATTGGGTTCGTACCGAATAGAGTTTTCTAATGAATATTAGAAATTAGAAATCTAATGGTTGGATTTGGAATTATGTCCAAATCAAATTTGAAAAATGTCGGTGTAAGTGTAGTTCGATGGCCGTTGATGGAAATTGTAATAACCCGGAAATCTGGGCCAGTTTAAAATTTTTATTTTGGCAATTTTAGCGAATTTTGAATATTTAAAATAGATTATTTTAAATAATATCGACGAGAAATTTATTTTTAATATAATTAGAACGTATATATTTATACGCGTCGTCGTTAGAATATAAATAATTATATATAATTATAATTAGAATTGAAAATGGCGCGGTAGTTCGATAATTCGATTTCAAACTTCAATTGAACGTACCAGGTGCAAAACAATCCGGATTTTAGTGAAACCAAAAACATTAGAATCTAATTGATGATATCTTTCCAACGAATCCGAAAAATCGAAATTTCATAGCGGGAATCAAAAGATATGTCCAGTTGAAAATTCTGAATAGTCGCTATGGAATTCAAGCCCCTTAAAAATGGAAATTTTGCAAACGACCTCGGATTTCGACGAAACCACTTTTGTTGGGTCCGCAGTGTCAAGTTATTGCTAGATTCCAAATTTCATAATTTTTCGAATCAATATGTGAGCGTGGCAAAGGAAAACGCGTTTGACCAGTTTCAGTTGATTTTAATCGACTGGAAATTGGCCATTTTTCAAACGGTGTCAGAATTCAACGAAACTAGTTTTATTAGGACCGTATCGTCAATACGAAGCTAGAAAATATTTTTCGAGAATTTTTAGAGTTAGTATGTGACCCCGGTAATTTGAAATGTACGTTTAAAATTCGATATAGTGATTTAAATGTAAATTTAACGGAAACAGTTCGAAACGATCGAATCAGCCTGCGTAACATATCCCATTGTGTTCAGAATGAGGGTAAAACGCTATGGGCGACAGGGGGTGGGCCTCGTTTAGAGGTAGAAAATACAAGTTGCTTTTTAGTGAGAAATAAAATAATAAAATAAAAACCTCCCTCCTACTTAAAATCGTTCTGGCCCCCCCCTTTTTATTTTCATTCGTTCGAAAAAAAAACCTAAAAATCGAAACCACCCTCGCGCCGCCCCCTGTCACCGCACGCCACCATCGCCCCTCCCTCTGAACGCGCCGCCGTCGCTGGCAGCAAGCCACCACCCCACCTCCGTTCGTTCCTCGGCCTTCCTCGAAAGCCCCAAGCCCCAAATCCCATCGCGCGAACCCTAGGACCACCGCCCCCTCTTCTTCCTTCCTCCTCCTGCTACCGCTTCCCCCACGACCTCCGGCGCGCCCTTCCCCAGCCTCCCCTCAGACAGAACGCCGCCCCCCTTTTTCCAGTGCAAATGTAAGTTTTTATGTTTGCTTTAAATCATTTTTATTTATTTACAACGTGTTATTAAATCAGGTTTTATATATAAAACACATTGTTAAATTAGTTTTTATTTATGTATGATGAACATGAGTGATGTTTTCTTTTAATACGAAAAGTGAAATAAAAATAAGTTTTTATTTATAGCGAAAAGATTAGATTTTTAAAAGGCAAAAGATTAGATTTTTAAAAGGCAAAAAATTAGATTTTTAAAAGGTGAAAGATCTATTTTTGAAAAGGCGGAAACTTTATATAGAGAATAGCGTGGTAAAATAGAATTTTTATTCATATGGAGTATAGATCTTTATGCGTATAAAGTATAGATTTTTATTCGTGTAAAGATTAGATTTTTATCAATATAAAGTTTAGATTTTTATTTATCAAAAGCTGTGATTTTTATCGAAGTAAAAGAAGTGGTTTTTACAGTATTAAAAATACGATTTTTGGTTATGTAGTGAATTAGAAATATAATTTTTACATGATAGGAATATTAAAAATATCATCTTTATATGTGTAGGAAAATAAAGATGTGATTTTTATAATGATATATTTGAAAAGGCGAAATCTTTATATGAAAAATAGCGTGATAAAAATAGAATTTTTATCTATATAATAGTGAAGTAAAAATTCGATTTTTATATATTGAACAGCGATATAAAAATTCGATTTTTATATATGGAATAGCAAAATAAAAATTCGATTTTTAAATATTGAAAAGCGAAGTAAAAATTCGATTTTTATATATGTAGTGGCTACAGCAACGAAGATGACAAAAATGCGATAAAGATGAAGATTTCTATCAATGAAGAGTCAAGAGGATTGGATAGCTATTGGTGAGAATTTCTCACCTTTCAATTTCTTTTTTTCTAGTTATATATATATACTAGGATGCAGACGGTGTTTAGTAGCACCCGACACAAACGTCCACAGACCATGGACTTATTTGTTTGGTTGCATAAATTAGTTAGATGATTTGATTTGAATTTGGTTGTTTGGTGAATTTGATTGATGTGTGAATGGCGTGGGCCTTCACTAGACCGGGGATAAGGCTAAGCCTCGTCCCGTTTCTAGTATCGTGTCGTTATGCCGTCGAAATTTTCTAAAATAAGTTAGAAAATTAAATTATCATTTTATTTAAAGAATGAACTGAATAAAAATTCATATGTTAAGATAAAATGTTTTATCGTTAAAAATATAATTTTTAACGTGAATATGAATATACGTGAAAGTGAATAAATAAATAATTATAAACAAATCGGCCGATTTGTTTATATACACTGATTTGACTGATATTGATTGGGACGATAAATTTTACACATCGCCCAACTGCACGAATAAAATCTGTGTTTGATTGTTTGAAACCCCACACGGGTGTTGGGATGAAATTTGAAGTTCACTCATCCTGATTTATTAAATATGTCGATCGATTGATTGACAGGCTGTTATACGCGTTAGATATCTATATTTGATGCTTATACAGTGTAGTGCACTTTGGTTGATGGTTGATTATTTTCAATGCTATTATATACGTGTGATGTATGAAAAATCCATATAATTAACATTATATGGTGATTGATTGGGCCTCATTCAAATTTAGAAAATAAAGAATATTATAAAGTAAAGGTTCATGTGTTGACAGTTCTCATCCGTTGAGATTAGTCATGTGTTGAACGAAATATTTTAATAATAAAATTTACTTCTTTATCATTATAAAGTAAAGGTTCATGTGTTGACAGTACTCATCCGTTGAGATTAGTCATGTGTTGAACGAAATATTTTAATAATAAAATTTACTTCTTTATCATTATAAAGTAAAGGTTCATGTGTTGACAGTACTCATCCGTTGAGATTAGTCATGTGTTGAACGAAATATTTTAATAATAAAATTTACTTCTTTATCATTATAAAGTAAAGGTTCATGTGTTGACAGTACTCATCCGTTGAGATTAGTCATGTGTTGAACGAAATATTTTAATAATAAAATTTAATTCTTTATCATTATAAAGTAAAGGTTCATGTGTTGACTGTACTCATCCGTTGAGATTAGTCATGTGTTGAACGAAATATTTTAACAATAAAATCTACATCTTTATCATATATAAAATTAGAAACTGACTGGAAAATAGATAAGATGAGTGGTCTCCTGGATATTAATCTGATGTTGGTTTCGGCCTTCGGGGTTAATATTCAGGGAATCGTTCTCTTACTAATTTACGGTTGGAGTCTGATTTAATATCAAACGATAGATACCTTAATTTTCATAAAATGTATTAAATAACAAAATAGTCACACGTGGACGGTACTCATTCGTTGAGATTAGTCGTGTGTTGACAAAGAGATAGAGTCGTATATTGAAATAGAAATATTTTGAAATAGAAATATTTGAGATAGAAATATTTGAAATAGAATATTTGAGAATAGAAATATATGAAGCCGTGTTGATTAGATTGACGCCATTTTGACGTGAGCGATATTTATATCGATTTTATTCATTTTAAAATGATATTGAAAAGTGATTTCGAAATCGAATATTTTGAAATGAAATGAATTGAATTGAAAACGATTTCGAAATGAATTGAAAACGAATTTGATTTCAATTGAATATATAACGAATTTGATTTCAATGGAATATATAAGGAATTTGATTCGAATAGAAAACCAATTTGAATTGAATCGAACAGAAAACCAATTTGAATTGAATCGAATAGAAAACGACTGTGGAATTGAATTGAATTGAAAACGAATTCAAATTGAATTGAAAGCGAATTGAAATGAATTGTAATTGAATTGAAATTTGAATTGAATAGAAATGAATTTTAAAACGAATTTATAAAGAAGAATTCAATTTTGATTTGAATTGAAATGGAAGTTGAAATTGCTTTTGAAACGAATTTAAAACTATTTATATAATTCGTTTTAAATAGAAATCAATGAAATATATATTATATATATAATATAATGGCCTGAATAGAATGCGCCGCGTCGCGGCAGTTCGTGAATTTCGACCATTTATTTCAAACGGAAATTACGGGAGATTCGACCGTCGGATTCTCCTAAAACCGGAAACATTGGGTTCGTATCGAAAAGAGCTTTCTAACGAATATTTGAAATTTGAAATCTAACGGTTGGATTTGGAGATACGTCCAAATAAAGTTCGAAAAAGGTCGTTGTAAGTGCAGTTCGATGGCCGTTGTTGGAAATCGACTGTACGGGCCTTGATAAAATTATTAAAAATATCAATAATTTGTGTAAAATCATAAGAAATGATTTGGGAAAATTTTGGGATGAAAAACTCCATATTTGAAAAGATAAAAATAGATTTTTATCGAAATGAACTATATTGAACGAAATTTAAAACCCGATTTGTTTTTAAATAAATAAATTAGATTTAAAAAGGGGTTTTAAATAATCAGAATTCCTAATATATTTGATTTGAATTGAACTAAAATTGATTTGTGGGTTTATCGTGAACTGTGTTTTAAACAACACTAGTTCTTTAACCCGATAATAAATAGAATGTGATTTGGGTTTGTCGTGAACTGTGTTTTAAATAACACCTAGTTCTTTAACCCAGTAAAAGGAGTTTTAACGAATCTGCAATTAGATTGAAATGTGAATTTATAATCTAAATTATCGAATTTAGAAAATGAGCGAGAATGGAGTATCACCAGTTTTTGCTCCAAAGCGATAGTTAAATCTTTAATTAGATTTGAACGCGAGATGGTAATTAATTTTACCAACAACACTGTGGTGTTAGATATGGAGTATTACCAGTTTCGCTTCATGGGATGAATAGGTTGGGATTGGGAAATAAAATAAATAATTACTTCGGTGTGGTTCGCTAATCTCGACTAGTTTAGAAAACCATAATCTGGTTTGAAACGACATCCAAAGGAAGATTAAAGGATAAATTTGAAAGAATTTATCTTGGATAAAATTAATGGGAACCTTTCCCTAAAAATGTGATTTTATGAATAAAAGAATATTCTGAATTGGAATGAGGCGTATGTTGTGTTTGTGTAACATTTGTTTTTAATATACGCGGATTGTTCGGAAAGTCTGGGTTTACACCCATTCTGAATAACCGATTCGACGATATGTCGAAGATGAAGACGGTGGTCGAAGACCGGAAGTCTTCACATCGTTTGGGTAATTACTGACGATCCTGATTGGGCTGTACACCCAAGAGGATGGAAATAGTTGGTGGTCGTCCAGACGTACCTGAAGATGGATGGATATGCGAGGAAAGTGCCTCCGGTTTCGTTCAGACCCAGAACGAACTTGAAAATGGATTGTGTGTCTGACATTGGATTTTATTCTGTGTTAATTGATTTCTATTAAATATACATCTGTTTGGCGGCGGAGAATTTATTCTTTTGCTTAACGCCCTTCTCTGAGACGTACGAGCTCAGAGGTTGTATATCGATAGACATCAGTCGCATGGCATGAATTGCCTGTGTGGCACGCTAAGATGCAATGATCAAGGCTTCTGTTGAAAAGCAAAGTCTTGTGGTTGATGATCAAAGCACGGCCTACGTGGCAGCTTTGTGTATAACGTGAATTCGCGAGCCTCACACCTCGGTATGAGTCAAAAACGGGATAGTGACTACAGGGAGAGCACGACGTTTCTTTCTAGCTTTGGTGGTGTCAGTGACTTACAAGCCCTGACATTTATATACTTTTCACCTATGTGGTTGTTGGAATGCAAGGCGCCTCGATTATAGGTCTGTAAGGACCGGGAAACGTGTGTTCAGGCATAATTAATCCTCTAACGTAAGTGAGGACCGGCCCTGAAGCATCCAGGGGTTGCCCAGAGTGCGTAGCCCTGGGACATTTGCTAGAGTGTCTCGAACGCGGAGAGGAGCTTGCCCCTTGCCTCGACTCATGACGGAAATCCAATTTCCAATACGTGTATTTCGGCTTTATTTGTAGAGCCTAGTATGGCGACATAGTGGGATGGGGGCACTTATGCCGTCTATGATTTATATTTATGATTGAAATTGTTTTGACACTATACACTTATTATAGTATCAAATGATTTGTTTTAAACGTACCAAGCATGTTTGGCTGTTATAAGGTAAAACCCTATCCTCCGGCTTGCGTTGCATTGTATGATGGGACCTGGGTCTTATAATAGCTTCATTTTTCGAAAAAGCATTGCGTTGTTTATTCTATGCACTGGTATTCTTGGGAGGAAACCCGTTCCGTGTTATACGGCGTGGTCCCTTGAATTACTTTCTTTTAAAATAAAGTTTTAAATAACTGTTTTAGTTCTCACACCAGTCACATGACTGACCTGGAGTTTATTGTTTTAACCTAAACTCTGGGTGCCCCTATTTTCCGCACGGGCAGCTAGTAGTTTTGGTTTTGCAGATTTATATTCACAGGATCCTGGTTTACAGCTGGAATGATATCCGGAAAGCTCTGTATCCGTATATCACCTTCAGTTGTGCTTTGTATTATTTTCCGCTGCTATGTAATTTATTGTAATCTCTGATATTTATCGAATGTAATTTATTCATTTATACTCTGTATATTCTTGTATCTGATGGTATTGTTGTAATAGCAATGAAATGTTCTTCTGTTTGTGTTCTGATTTGTCCTGTTCTAAAACGATCAGGGATTTCGAACGGTCTAGATCGGTTTAACGACTGATTCAGATCGAGCGAAATTCTCGGACGTCACATTTGGTATCAGAGCTTTGGTTTACAGAGCTCGAGAACAAGACACATTAGAACCATATGAAAGAATTCATCAGAAATTGGATTAGTAATATCCAATTAGAATGACTCGTTAGAGATAGGATCAGTAGTATCCTAGAACGGGTGTGAAGAGTATATTTTTTTTAAATGAAAACAATTTTGTTTTGAAAATTTAAATCGTTTTAATACGTATTTGATTATTTATTTATTTTGAATATGGACAATCTAGTATATAAAGGTTTTGCGTATACGTGTCATGAACGTATATTCGAAGTTTTAATATACTGGATAGATATAGAATCATACTCTAGTGGCCCGAAGATGATTCTGATGATTGACTAGTCGTCATTAGTACTCATATTCGAGTAACGAAGGTGTGATATCGATATATTTCCATTAGACTGGTGTGAGAACCAAAACTTATATATAGTTAGAACACATTGTTGTGAATTGGCATCAAAAACATGATTTTTTGGCATATATATCAAAGTTATGAATTTGAAACTCTAATCCACTAATTGATTGATGTTTGTGTTGTTTGTTTATTTGTTTGCTAATTTTGAACCATTATGCCTAATATAACCAAATATTGAACTGTATAGAAAATTGGTCGCATTTGCTTGCATATACATATACTTACATTGAACAGGTCATAGCAAGGAGGCTAGAGCAGAGAATAAAATTTGTTTGCCCGACAAATAGGTACATGTTTACTATAATTTACTGTTTTATTTGGGTGATGATGATTTTATGAGCCGATTGGCTAGCCGCTTGGCTTTTTCTTTTTCTATTTGAGATCAGAAGGCCTATATGGCAATTTCGGGATTTTCCCGTGGCTCCCGGTGCAGGGGACGTTATGGCGAAATTTTTCGAAAATTTAGGGTGTTAGCCAAATTTTTGAAATTTTGAAAATTCTCAGAAACTGAAAAGTTAGAGAATGGAAGCCTGATCGAACGTAGAGTTGATTAATCAAACCACTTTCGACTTTGTTCCTTTTCGGGGACGAAAAGTTTTAAGAGGGGGAGATTGTAATAACCCGGAAATCTGGGCCAGTTTAAAATTTTTATTTTGGCAATTTTAGCGAATTTTGAATATTTAAAATAGATTATTTTAAATAATATCAACGAGAAATTTATTTTGAATATAATTAGAACGTATATATTTATACGCGTCGTTAGAATATAAATAATTATATATAATTATAATTAGAATTGAAAATGGCGCGGTAGTTCGATAATTCGATTTCAAACTTCAATTGAACGTACCGGGTGCAAAACAATCCGGATTTTAGTGAAACCAAAAACATTAGAATCTAATTGATGATATCTTTCCAACGAATCCGAAAAATCGAAATTTCATAGCGGGAATCAAAAGATATGTCCAGTTGAAAATTCTGAATAGTCGCTATGGAATTCAAGCCCTTAAAAATGGAAATTTTGCAAACGACCTCGGATTTCGATGAAACCACTTTTGTTGGGTCCGCAGTGTCAAGTTATTGCTAGATTCCAAATTTCATAATTTTTCGAATCAATATGTGAGCGTGGCAAAGGAAAACGCATTTGACCAGTTTCAGTTGATTTTAATCGACTGAAAATTGGCCATTTTTCAAACGGTGTCAGAATTCAACGAAACTAGTTTTGTTAGGACCGTATCGTCAATACGAAGCTAGAAAATATTTTTCGAGAATTTTTAGAGTTAGTATGTGACCCCGGTAATTTGAAATGTACGTTTAAAATTCGATATAGTGATTTAAATGTAAATTTAACGGAAACAGTTCGAAACGATCGAATCAGCCTGCGTTACATATCCCATTGTGTTCAGAATGGGGGTAAAACGCTATAGGCGACAGGGGGTGGGCCTCGTTTAGAAGTAGAAAATACAAGTTGCTTTTTAGTGAGAAATAAAATAATAAAATAATATAAAAATAAAATAAAAACCTCCCTCCTCCTTAAAATCGTTCTGGCCCCCCCTTTTTATTTTCATTCGTTAGGAAAAAAAAACCTAAAAATCGAAACCACCCTCGCGCCGCCCCCTGTCACCGCACGCCACCATCGCCCCTCCCTCTGAACGCGCCGCCGTCGCTGGCAGCAAGCCATCACCCCACCTCCGTTCGTTCCTCGGCCTTCCTCGAAAGCCCCAAATCCCATCGCGCGAACCCTAGGACCACTGCCCCCTCTTCTTCCTTCCTCCTCCTGCTACCGCTTCCCCCACGACCTCCGGCGCGCCCTTCCCCAGCCTCCCCTCAGACAGAACGCCGCCCCCCTTTTTCCAGTGCGAATGTAAGTTTTTATGTTTGCTTTAAATCATTTTTATTTATTTACAACGTGTTATTAAATCAGGTTTTATATATAAAACACATTGTTAAATTAGTTTTTATTTATGTATGATGAACATGAGTGATGTTTTCTTTTAATACGAAAAGTGAAATAAAAATAAGTTTTTATTTATAGCGAAAAGATTAGATTTTTGAAAGGCAAAAGATTAGATTTTTAAAAGGCAAAAGATTAGATTTTTAAAAGGTGAAAGATCTATTTTTGAAAAGGCGGAAACTTTATATAGAGAATAGCGTGGTAAAATAGAATTTTTATTCATATGGAGTATAGATCTTTATGCGTATAAAGTATAGATTTTTATTCGTGTAAAGATTAGATTTTTATCAATATAAAGTTTAGATTTTTATTTATCAAAAGCTGTGATTTTTATCGAAGTAAAAGAAGTGGTTTTTACAGTATTAAAAATACGATTTTTGGTTATGTAGTGAATTAGAAATATAATTTTTACATGATAGGAATATTAAAAATATCATCTTTATATGTGTAGGAAAATAAAGATGTGATTTTTATAATGATATATTTGAAAAGGCGAAATCTTTATATGAAAAATAGCGTGATAAAAATAGAATTTTTATCTATATAATAGTGAAGTAAAAATTCGATTTTTATATATTGAATAGCGAAATAAAAATTCGATTTTTATATATGAAATAGCAAAATAAAAATTCGATTTTTAAATATTGAAAAGCGAAGTAAAAATTCGATTTTTATATATGTAGTGGCTACAGCAACGAAGATGACAAAAATGCGATAAAGATGAAGATTTCTATCAATGAAGAGTCAAGAGGATTGGATAGCTATTGGTGAGAATTTCTCACCTTTCAATTTCTTTTTTTCTAGTTATATATATATATATACTAGGATGCAGACGGTGTTTAGTAGCACCCGACACAATCGTCCACAGACCATGGACTTGTTTGTTTGGTTGCATAAATTAGTTAGATGATTTGATTTGAATTTGGTTGTTTGGTGAATTTGATTGATGTGTGAATGGCGTGGGCCTTCACTAGACCGGGGATAAGGCTAAGCCTCGTCCCGTTTCTAGTATCGTGCCGTTATGCCGCCGAAATTTTCTAAAATAAGTTAGAAAATTAAAATATCATTTTATTTGAAGAATGAACTGAATAGAAATTCATATGTTAAGATAAAATGTTTTATCGTTAAAAATATAATTTTTAACGTGAATATGAATATACGTGAAAGTGAATAAATAAATAATTATAAACAAATCGGCCGATTTGTTTATATACACTGATTTGACTGATATTGATTGGGACGATAAATTTTACACATCGCCCAACTGCACGAATAAAATCTGTGTTTGATTGTTTGAAACCCCACACGGGTGTTGGGATGAAATTTGAAGTTCACTCATCCTGATTTATTAAATATGTCGATCGATTGATTGACAGGCTGTTATACGCGTTAGATATCTATATTTGATGCTTATACAGTGTAGTGCACTTTGGTTGATGGTTGATTATTTTCAATGCTATTATATACGTGTGATGTATGAAAAATCCATATAATTAACATTATATGGTGATTGATTGGGCCTCATTCCAATTTAGAAAATAAAGAATATTATAAAGTAAAGGTTCATGTGTTGACAGTACTCATCCGTTGAGATTAGTCATGTGTTGAACGAAATATTTTAATAATAAAATTTACTTCTTTATCATTATAAAGTAAAGGTTCATGTGTTGACAGTACTCATCCGTTGAGATTAGTCATGTGTTGAACGAAATATTTTAATAATAAAATTTACTTCTTTATCATTATAAAGTAAAGGTTCATGTGTTGACAGTACTCATCCGTTGAGATTAGTCATGTGTTGAACGAAATAATTTAATAATAAAATTTACTTCTTTATCATTATAAACTAAAGGTTCATGTGTTGACAGTACTCATCCGTTGAGATTAGTCATGTGTTGAACGAAATATTTTAATAATAAAATTTACTTCTTTATCATTATAAAGTAAAGGTTCATGTGTTGACTGTACTCATCCGTTGAGATTAGTCATGTGTTGAACGAAATATTTTAACAATAAAATCTACATCTTTATCATATATAAAATTAGAAACTGACTGGAAAATAGATAAGATGAGTGGTCTCCTGGATATTAATCCGATGTTGGTTTTGGCCTTCGGGGTTAATATTCAGGGAATCGTTCTCTTACTAATTTACGGTTGGAGTCTGATTTAATATCAAACGATAGATACCTTAATTTTCATAAAATGTATTAAATAACAAAATAGTCACACGTGGACGGTACTCATTCGTTGAGATTAGTCGTGTGTTGACAAAGAGATAGAGTCGTTTATTGAAATAGAAATATTTTGAAATAGAAATATTTGAGATAGAAATATTTGAAATAGAATATTTGAGAATAGAAATATATGAAGCCGTGTTGATTAGATTGACGCCATTTTGACGTGAGCGATATTTATATCGATTTTATTCATTTTAAAATGATATTGAAAAGTGATTTCGAAATCGAATATTTTGAAATGAAATGAATTGAATTGAAAACGATTTCGAAATGAATTGAAAACGAATTTGATTTCAATTGAATATATAACGAATTTGATTTCAATGGAATATATAACGAATTTGATTCGAATAGAAAACCAATTTGAATTGAATCGAATAGAAAACCAATTTGAATTGAATCGAATAGAAAACGACTGTGGAATTGAATTGAATTGAAAACGAATTCAAATTGAATTGAAAGCGAATTGAAATGAATTCAAATTGAATTGAATAGAAATGAATTTTAAAACGAATTTATAAAGAAGAATTCAATTTTGATTTGAATTGAAATGGAAGTTGAAATTGCTTTTGAAACGAATTTAAAACTATTTATATAATTCGTTTTAAATAGAAATCAATGAAATATATATTATATATATATTATATATATATATAATATAATGGCCTGAATAGAACGCGCCGCGTCGCGGCAGTTCGTGAATTTCGACCATTTATTTCAAACGGACATTACGGGAGATCCGTCCGTCGGATTCTCCTAAAACCGGAACCGTTGGGTTCGTATCGAAAAGAGCTTTCTAACGAATATTTGAAATTTGAAATCTAACGGTTGGATTTGGAGATACGTCCAAATCAAATTCGAAAAAGGTCGCTGTAAGTGCAGTTCGATGGCCGTTGTTGGAAATCGACTGTACGGGCCTTGATAAAATTATTAAAAATATCAATAATTTGTGTAAAATCATAAGAAATGATTTGGGAAAATTTTGGGATGAAAAACTCCATATTTGAAAAGATAAAAATAGATTTTTATCGAAATGAACTATATTGAACTAAATTTAAAACCCGATTTGTTTTTAAATAAATAAATTAGATTTAAAAAGGGGTTTTAAATAATCAGAATTCCTAATATATTTGATTTGAATTGAACTAAAATTGATTTGTGGGTTTATCGTGAACTGTGTTTTAAACAACACTAGTTCTTTAACCCGATAATAAATAGAATGTGATTTGGGTTTGTCGTGAACTGTGTTTTAAATAACACCTAGTTCTTTAACCCAGTAAAAGGAGTTTTAACGAATCTGCAATTAGATTGAAATGTGAATTTATAATCTAAATTATCGAATTTAGAAAATGAGCGAGAATGGAGTATCACCAGTTTTTGCTCCAAAGCGATAGTTAAATCTTTAATTAGATTTGAACGCGAGATGGTAATTAATTTTACCAACAACACCGTGGTGTTAGATATGGAGTATTACCAGTTTTGCTTCATGGGATGAATAGGTTGGGATTGGGAAATAAAATAAATAATTACTTCGGTGTGGTTCGCTAATCTCGACTAGTTTAGAAACCATAATCTGGTTTGAAACGACATCCAAAGGAAGATTAAAGGATAAATTTGAAAGAATTTATCTTGGATAAAATTAATGGGAACCTTTCCCTAAAAATGTGATTTTATGAATAAAAGAATATTCTGAATTGGAATGAGGCGTATGTTGTGTTTGTGTAACATTTATTTTTAATATACGCGGGTTGTTCGGAAAGTCCAGGTTTACACCCATTCTGAATAACCGATTCGACGATATGTCGAAGATGAAGACGGTGGTCGAAGACCGGAAGTCTTCACATCGTTTGGGTAATTACTGACGATCCTGATTGGGCTGTACACCCAAGAGGATGGAAATAGTTGGTGGTCGTCCAGACGTACCTGAAGATGGATGGATATGCGAGGAAAGTGCCTCCGGTTTCGTTCAGACCCAGAACGAACATGAAAATGGATTGTGTGTCTGACATTGGATTTTATTCTGTGTTGATTGATTTCTATTAAATATACATCTGTTTGGCGGCGGAGAATTTATTCTTTTGCTTAACGCCCTTCTCTGAGACGTACGAGCTCAGAGGTTGTATATCGATAGACATCAGTCGCATGGCATGAATTGCCTGTGTGGCACGCTAAGATGCAATGATCAAGGCTTCTGTTGAAAAGCAAAGTCTTGTGGTTGATGATCAAAGCACGGCCTACGTGGCAGCTTTGTGTATAACGTGAATTCGCGAGCCTCACACCTCGGTATGAGTCAAAAACGGGATAGTGATTGCAGGGAGAGCACGACGTTTCTTTCTAGCTTTGGTGGTGTCAGTGACTTACCAGCCCTGATATTTATATACTTTTCACCTATGTGGTTGTTGGAATGCGAGGCGCCTCGATTATAGGTCTGTAAGGACCGGGAAACGTGTGTTCAGGCATAATTAATCCTCTAACGTAAGTGAGGACCGGCCCTGAAGCATCCAGGGGTTGCCCAGAGTGCGTAGCCCTGGGACATTTGCTAGAGTGTCTCGAACGCGGAGAGGAGCTTGCCCCTTGCCTCGATTCATGACGGAAATCCAATTTCCAATACGTGTATTTCGGCTTTATTTGTAGAGCCTAGTATGGCGACATAGTGGGATGGGGCACTTATGCCGTCTTTGATTTATATTTATGATTGAAATTGTTTTGACACTATACACTTATTATAGTATCAAATGATTTGTTTTAAACGTACCAAGCATGTTTGGCTGTTATAAGGTAAAACCCTATCCTCCGGCTTGCGTTGCATTGTGTGATGGGACCTGGGTCTCATAATAGCTTCATTTTTCGAAAAAGCATTGCGTTGTTTATTCTATGCACTGGTATTCTTGGGAGGAAACCCGTTCCGTGTTATACGGCGTGGTCCCTTGAATTACTTTCTTTTAAAATAAAGTTTTAAATAACTGTTTTAGTTCTCACACCAGTCACATGACTGACCTGGAGTTTATTGTTTTAACCTAAACTCTGGGTGCCCCTATTTTCCGCACGGGCAGCTAGTAGTTTTGGTTTTGCAGATTTATATTCACAGGATCCTGGTTTACAGCTGGAATGATATCCGGAAAGCTTTGTATCCGTATATCACCTTCAGTTGTGCTTTGTATTATTTTCCGCTGCTATGTAATTTATTGTAATCTCTGATATTTATCGAATGTAATTTATTCATTTATACTCTGTATATTCTTGTATCTGATGGTATTGTTGTAATAGCAATGAAATGTTCTTCTGTTTGTGTTCTGATTTGTCCTGTTCTAAAACGATCAGGGATTTCGAACGGTCTAGATCGGTTTAACGACTGATTCAGATCGAGCGAAATTCTCGGACGTCACAGAAATCGACTGTACGGACCTTGATAAAATTATTAAAAATAGTAATAATTTGTGTAAAATCATAAGAAATGATTTGTGAAGAATTGGGATGAAAAACTCCATATTTGAAAAGATAAAAATAGATTTTTATCAAAATGAACTAGTTTTGAACTAGAATTATAATTCTATTTATTTTTAAAAATAAATAAATTGGATTTGAAATTGTTTTAAAAGTAACCAGAACTTCCAATAATTGAATTAGAATGGATTTGAATTGAAATTGTCTTTGGAATATTTTGATGTTGGATTTCGTGATTATACAGATATTGTTATGGAAATTTGAAAGATATATTTATATCGTTATTTCCAACACGATATTTTTTGGTCGTAGAATTTGATATTGAATATAAGCCGATATATTTTCTATTCAGAGCCTTGTATTTAATACCAAATGTGATTTGGGTTTGTCGTGAATGGTGTCTTCATTAACATTGTTCTTAAACCCAGTTGAGAAAAAGATTAAATCTTTTTATTTAGATTTAATGAAGTGTACCAATTAACTGGTATTTAATTGGAATTGGATTTGAATTGATTTTTGGGTTTATCATGAACGGTGTTTTAAATAATACTTATTCTTTAACCCGATAATTAATGGAACGTGATTTTGGGTTGTCGTGAACGGTAACTTCAATAACTGTTAGATATGAAGTATGACCAGTTTTACTTCATTGGATGAATAGGTTGGGATTGGGAAATAAAATAAATGATTATTTCGGTGTGGTTCGTAATATCGACTAGTTTAATTTGATATTCAAAGGAAGATTAAAGAATAAATTTAAAAGAATTTATCTTTGATAAAATTAATAGGAACCTTTCCCTAAGAATGTGAAATTTAACAACTAACTGAAGATCAGTTAAGATGAATGGTTTCCTAGGTATTGATCTGATGTTGGTTTCGGCCTTCGGGGTTAATATTTAGGGAGTTGTTCTCTTACTAATTTATGGTTAGTGACTGATGAATTGGAATGAGGCTTATGTTGTGTTTGTGTAACACTTGTTTATTATATACGCGAGTTATTCAGAAAGACCGGGTTTATCCCATTCTGAATAACTGATTCGACGTGGTGTCGAGGACCAAGACGGTGGTCGAAGACTGGAGGTCTTCACGCCGTTTGGGAAATTATTGATGATCTTGATTGGGCCGTACACCCAAGAGGAGGGAATCAGTTAGTGGTCGTCCAGACGTACTTGGAGATCGATGGATATGCGAGGTACTAGGGGCCTTCGGTTTCGTTCAGACCCAGAACGAACTTGTAAATGGACTGTGTGTATGACATTGGATTTTATTCTGTGTGATTGATTTCTAATAAATATATATCTGTTTGGCGGCGGAGAATTTATTCTCTTGCTTAACGCCCTTCTCTGAGATGTACGAGCTCAGAGGTTATATATTGATGGATATCAAACGCATGGAGTGAATAGCCAATACGGCATGCCGAAGTGGCAATATGATCAAGGCTTCTGTTGAAAAGCAGAGTCTTGCGGTTGATGATCAATGCACGGCCTGTTTGGCATAGCTTTGTGTAACGTTGATTCGCGAGCCTCACACACCGGTTGTGAACCAGAAATGGGAGAAGGACATCAGGCAGGACATGCGTTTCTTTCTAGTTAGAAGTGGCATCAGTGGTTTTGCACACCCTGACGAGTTTGACTTATGTGGTTGTTGCTGTTGCGAGGCGCCTCAGATATATCGGTGACTGTGTGAAGCCGATGGAGTCATTTGCCTCATTTACGCCCCAAAGTGCGGGGAAACGCAGTGTTCAGGCATTTTAATTCACATCGGTAGACCGGCCCTGGCGATCCAAGGGGCAGTTGCGGCTGTTCCTGAGGCTCGGGCTAGAGAGTCTCGAACTCGGTAGAGGACTATCTTTTGCCTCGGTTCATGGATGGAAATCCAATTTCCAAATACGTGAATTTGTGGTTTTTGATTGTAGAGCCTAGTTTGGCGACATGATATATGGTAACCATGTCGTCTATGATTGATATTTATGATTGAAATTGTTTTGACACTATACACTTATAGTAATATCAAAATAATCTGTTTTTAAACGTATCAAGCATTCTTTGGCTATTATAAGGTAAAACCCTATCCTTCGGTTTGTGTTGCATTGTGTGATGGGACCTGGGTCTTATAATAGCTTCATTGTTCTTTATTTAGCATTGCGCTGTTTGTTTTATGCACTAGTACTCTTGGGAGGAAACCCGTTCCGTGTTATACGGCGTGGTCCCTTGATTTACCTAACTTTAAAATAAAGATTAATAACCGTTTTAGTTCTTACACCAGTCACATGACTGACCTGGAGTTCATTGTTTTAACCTAAACTCTGGGTGCCCTTATTTTGAAATGGGCAGCTAGTAGTTTTTGTTTTGCAGATTTATATTCACAGGATCCTGATTTATAGCTGAAGCGATATTCAGAAAGCTCTGTATCCGTGTATTACTTCCAGTTGTGTATTGTATTATTTTTCCGCTGCAGTAATTTATTGTAATCTCTGATATTTTCTGTTGTATAATATTTGTTTATACTCTGTATATTCTTGTCATCTGATGGAATTGTTGTAATAAGCAATGAAATGTTCTTCTGTTTGCGTTCCGATGTGCTTTGTTCTCAACTCAATCCGTGATTTCCTAGAAGGGGGATTTCGGGTCGTTTCATTTTGGTATCAGAGCTTTGGTTTACAGAGCTCGGAGAACAAGACACGTTAGAACCAAACGAAACAATTCATCAGAGATTGGATTAGTAATATCCAATGGAAATGACTCGTTAGAGATGGGATAAGTAGTATCCTAGAACGTGTGTGAAGAGTATATTTTTAAAAGTGAAATCAAATTTTGTTTGGAAAATTTAAATCAATTATTTGTATTTAATTATTTATTTTATATTGAATTTGGATAATCCAATATATAAAGCTTTTCCATATACGTCTGATCCGCGTGTATTCGAAATTTTAATATACTGGATAGATATAGAATCACACTCTAGTCGCCCGGAGTAGGTTCTGATGATCACTATAGTTCGAACATCATCAGAATTGGCATTCGAGTTTCGAAGGTGTGATATTTATATATTTCCTATTGCCTGGTGTGAGAACCAAAACGAGATAGGGCTTATTGTTGTGACTTGGCATCAAAAATCTGATTTTTTAGATATGTATCAAAGTTATGTGATTGAAAAGATAATCAACTAATTGATTGCTGGTTTTGTTGTTTGATTATTATTTGAATTAATTAAATGTTGAACCTTTAGCCAAATTATATCAAATGTTGGATCGAATTGAAAATTGTTTGAAATTGCATGCATATACATGTACTTACATTGAACAGGTTATAACAAGGAGGCTAGAGCAGAAGAATGAAATTGTTTTCCCGACAAATAGGTACATGTTTACTAATTTATTAGGTTTTGGATGATTTTATGAGCCGACTGGCTAGCCGCTTGGTTGTTTCCTTTTCTTTTTGGATTGATGAGGGCAATGGGAGGCTATTTGAAATATCCCGAAGTCCCCGGTGCAGGGGAGGTAATGGCGAATTTTTTCGAAAATTTAGGGTGTTAGCCAAATTTTTGAAAAATTTGAAAAGTTATTAGAAACTGAAAAGTTGAAGAACTTAAGCCGTAAAGAAAATAATGAAAGTTGAGTTGGTTTGTGAAACAACTTTCGGCTTCGTTCCTTTTCAGGGATGAAAGTTTTAAGTGGGGGAGATTTTAATAACCCGGAAATCCGAGCCAATTTAAAAATTTTATTTTGGCAATTTTAGTGAATTTTGAATATTTAAAATGAATTATTTCAAATAATAACAACGAGAAATTTATTTTGAATAGAATTAGAATGTATATATTTATTCGAATCGTCGTTAGAATATAAATATTTTATTTTAATTATAAATGGAATTGAAAATGGCGCGATAGTTTGAAATTTCAATTTCAAAGTTCAAATGAATGTATATGATTCAAACTAAACCGGATTTTAGTGAAACCAAAAATATTTGAATCTATTTGAGAATATCTTTCCAATGAATCCGAAAAATCAAAATTTAATAGCGGGGATAAAAAGTTATGTCCAGTTGAAAATTCAGAATAGTCGCTATGGAATTCTGGCCCTTAAATGGGAATTTTGCAAACGACCTCGGTTTTCGACGAAACCACTTTTGTTGGATCCGTGATAACAAGTTATTGCTAGATTCGAAAATTCATAATTTTTCGAATCAATATGTGAGCGTGGCGAAGTAAAACGTGTTCTGTCAATTTCGATTGACCTGAAAATGACCATTTTTCAAATGGTCTCACAATTCGACGAAACTAACTTTGTTAGGACCGTATCGTCAATACGAAGTTAGAAAATATTTTTCAGGAATTTTTAAAGTCCGTATGTGACCCCAGTGAATTGAAACGCGCGTTCAAATTCAATATATAGAGTTATATTTTGATTTTGATGAAAGCTGATCGAAACGATCAAATCAGCTTACGATACATATCCCATTGTGTTCGAAATGTGGGTAATTAGCTATGGACGACAGGTGGTGGGTTCGATTCTGAGTTCGAAAGAAAAAGTTACTTTTTGGTGGATTAAAATAAATTAAATAAATAATATAATTCTCTCCCTCCCTCTCTCCTATATCTTGGTCAACCCCCCCCCCCCCCCCCCACTGTCGTTCAAATCAAAATAGGGGAAAAAGGGCTCGTGGAAAATCCCGTCGTCGCCCCCCCCTCAAGGATGCCGCCCACCGTCTACGCAAGGCGCTAGAAACCCCCCACCCCCTCCTCCTCCTCTCGCGTTCTCTCTCCTCTAAACCGCCTCCTCCCCCCTCCCCTTCGACACCCCCAAAAATCGAGCGTGCTCAGTCGAGCGCGCCACCTTCTTAGGCTGCCACCTCGACACCAAGACGCCCCTCCGACGAACTAAGCCTGCTTATCCCTCCTCCAATCAAAAACATGAGCTTCTTTAATTTTATATTTCTTTATTTCAGATTTTGGTTTAAATAATATCAGTTTATAATATATTGTCATAGTTGTTTATTTTATGTACATGTTTTTAAATCGGCTTTGTTTTATTTTATTTAATAGGAAAAAAATCTGATTTATTTAAATATAGGAAGAACGGATTTTTATATAGGAAAAGCTTTGATTTTTAAAGTAGACATCGATATAAAAATATGATTTTTATATTATAGAAAGATCAAAAATATGATTTTTATATTATAGAAAGAGTAAAATATAATCTTTGGCGAAGTAAAAATAGAATTTTTATATGATGTGAGGAAATAAAAATATGATTTTTATTTATGTAGAGTAATAAAAATATAATTTATATTATATTACTAGCAAGATAAAAATAGAATTTTTATCTATATAGTAGCGGTATAAAAATAGAATTTTTATCTATATAGTAGCGGTATAAAAATAGAATTTTTATCTATATAATAGCAGTGTAAAAATGTGATTTTTACATACATAGCAACAATATAAAAATGTGATTTTTATATATGTAGTGGCTACGGACAATGAAATTAACAAAAGGCGAGCATGACGAAGATTTCTACATAAGAAGAGTCGCGGTGTATTGGTTAAGCTAATTGGTGAGAACTCCTCACTTTTATATTTATTTCTAGTTTGAAATATATACCAGGATGCGGACGGTGTTTAGTAGCACCTGACACCCATCATCCACAGACCATGGATGACTTGCTTGTTTGGTTGCTGTGTTTTGAAATTTGATTGTGTGATGTGGAATGAGATAAAATATTTTATAGTGGAAAATATTTTATAGTTAAAAATATAATTTTTAACGCGTATACAAAATAATTATTTATAAACAAATCGGACGATTTGTTTATATACATTGATTTGACTGATATTGATTGGGACGATACATTTTACACATCGCCCAACTGCACAAATAAAATCTGTGTTTGTTGATTTGAAACCCCACACGGGTATTGGGATGAGATTTGACGTACACTAATCCCGATTGTTTAGTTGTATGTCAATCGATGGATTGACAGACTGTGTAAGCGTTAATTAGTTATATTTAATGCTTATGCAGTTGTGTGGTGCACTTTGTATGATGGTTGATTATTTATCATTGCTGTTATGTACATGTGTTGTAGAGAATCCATGTAATTAACATTATATGGTAATTGATTGGGCCTCATTAAAATATAGAAAATAAATTCATGTGTTGAATTGAAAATAAATTCATGTGTTGATTAGATTGACGCCATTTTGATGTTAACGATATTTATATCGATTTCATTCATTTTTATAATGAATATAGAAAAGGAAGTGATTTCAAAATACAACGTTTTGAAAATATTATCATTTATAGATTAACGATGTGGAATATTCAATTTTAATTAGAAATTGAATATGAAGTTGAAATCGTTTTGAAAACGAATTTAAAACGATTTATAAAATACGTTTTGAAAGGAAATTGAAACACCCCACCTCCATTAAGGTCACTCACAAAGGGAATGCCTTAACTTTGGTGGAGGTTTATAAGTAAAAGCCACAGATGAACTCAAGACAGATATAAATACACATATTTTAAACAGCGGAAACCAAACAAACTTTTATTTCATCAATACGTGTATCAAACAAAGATTTCCATAATTGTCTCAACATTACAACCTCGTAACTGCCTTGATTATTAAAGCAGCATGAAAACATAAATAAAGTGACAAAAATCCCCATAGTGATATCCAAAGCCATTATCCAAGCAAGAAAGATCCAAATCATACTTCTACGTTCTTGGTGCTTGTAAACAGCCTGACTGAGTTGAGCTGTTTCCTCCCTGTGGACCTGGAGGGGGGGAACGAAAGAAAAGAAGATGAAAAGAAAATAGGGTCAGACATAAAGCCTGAGTAAATATAGTAACTCTTCAATATGTGAATAAGAAAAGGATATGGTGGATATAAACTAAAAATAGGAAAGTGTCACAGGCTAAGGAAGTGTCGAATGTACTATCACACCCATACTATATCTCAGCATCTACTTAAGTCTATTCTAACTGGCACCCCATGGTAAGGGTGAAGTGATCCCCATTCTTATTAAAAATCGGCTCCTACTCGCGTTAACATGTGTCATACGGCCCCTAAGAATTGTAGATACCTATGCTGGTCCCACCATGGGGTGTATCAAGACCCATGGTGGCGGCCCCGACACAAAACTAAAAGACATAGGTTATACTACTGGTGTCCCCAGTGCCCTGTTTGTCTGCTCCGGAGTATGTGCACGCCCGCACCCCGTTAGACCTGCACTGTGCACCCACCGCCGTCGTTTAACCACTTACAATCAGCCCAGTAATCGTGCCCCACCCTGCCTAGTTTCAGGGTACCGTTGATACCTAACTTTGGGTTACTGCTGAAACGGGTCCCTCGTTACCAGGGTTTTCTAGTCAAACATGTTGAGTGGTTAAGTGTCTGTATTTGCCTAACCCCACCCATCAATTCTTGTTAACATGTTGAATTAGGTTAAGTGTTATAGTTGACTCAACCCTACCATCTGTCCTTAGCCTCTTAGGAGCACCAGACCACTCACATTAGACAGGTATTGCTACGGTTACTGGATATGCCGGTCGGTTCCGGGTAGGTTTACACCGTAGCTCAGTCTAACCACGGGTCCTTATTGGGCTTAATGCTTAACCACCCACATTGGATAGGTATTGTTGTGACTACTGGACAGCCGGGCGGGTCCGGGAAGGTTTACATCACAACTCTATCCAACCTCGGGTTAAGCATATCGTGTTTTCTAAATTTACATATTTTATTACTTTTCAACTGCATGTAAATGTCATATCTTTTATTTTTGGGTATTTCAATTCATACCTCTTATGTGTCATAATCATTGGCATGTGCCAAACATGCCAACATATATTTTTACACCCAACGTTATTACTCCCGTTTGTTCGCAACGTTATAACATGTGTTGGGCTTGTCACAATTCAGCCCAACTTTATAAACGTGAGGAAAAGGGGAAATCATGAACATGTAATACATAAAGGTGTGTGGCGCATGATCTTGCAATTTTGCGATTCAACTAACATATAACATGGGTCATGTGAACTTGCATTCGAATCAAAGTATGACTAAGTGGGTGACATATGAAATGGCATTGTTTTAGGCAAATACAAACTTGTGTTTAAACATGTTGACTTGGCATAATATCGACCACAAAACTAGCATGTTGTATATTCACAAAAATGTACAATTTTTACATCTAATCATATAGCCTATTTAAACATGAACTTACATAGTTTATGAAACCCAAACGATGTTGGACATAGAACCAATTATATTTTGCTGACTAACATAGTTTATGAAACATAGATCCAATTATACTTGCAAACATAGATCTAATTATACTTGCCAATAAACATGAGGATGATATCATAGGTTTTGGGTCATGTAGGCATAAAAGGTCTATAACATGTTTACACAAATTCTAATTTAGACTAATGGAATATACATAGTCCATGCCATCGACATATACAAAAAGGGATAAATTTCTCGTTTTTTTTGCCACAAGCTTGCAAGTGCCATTGTTTTTCGTACACAATTGTTCAATAGGCTTGCATCAATTAATTTATGCCACAAACATCAATACACAAGTCATGATAGAACCATCACAATACACAAAGATTATAACAACACGATTCTATTTTCATTTACATCGAATCACATCACAGTTTTTATTCATATTTTGAAAGGTCACTATACTTACAACGTGTGATGAATTCTTGTTTTCTGATTTCTGTTATTCTGATTTGGAGATGCTCTCCTTTGGGTAGCAAAGTTGCGTTGAATGATTTGATTAAGCTTTGATCTTCTTTTAATTTGATTCGTCTCTTAGGCTTGTTGGCTTGTCCCTAGGCTTTTTAATTGACGGCCATTCCTAGTTCCTCTCCAGCAGCATGACGGCTATTGTATTCTATTATTTGTGTGAGTTTAGGGTTAGGTTTGAGTTGTAATTATAGGATTTCAATCTAATTAGAGCCGTCGATGAAGCTAGAGTGAATCCAGACCATCCATCTCAATTGAAGCCAATCAAAAAGTGACATGTAAGCCCTAGTGACTCAGCCAAGCATCAGAATTCGACCAGACCCTGATCAGGCCAGCCAAGACCTGACCAGCAGGTCATTCTGACCAGGGTGCACTTGGCAGGTGCGCCAGGCCAAAAATGTACTGGTGCACTTCCCAAGTGCGCCAGTTCATTTCTGTTCTGGCGCACTTCCCAAGTGCGCCAGTGCATTCTGACCCGTTTTCTGGTTTTTCTGCCCAACCTTGTTCGTCCATATCTTCTTCATACGATATCCGTTTTATGCAAACTTGAACTCTATCTCAAGCAGAATTTCGAGACGAACGCAATGGAGTAACCAATTTCCCTTGATTTCATCATTTATAATTAATTATACTTTAATTCATGAAGCTTAACGTTATAGAATTCACGGGGTGTTACATTCTCCCTCACTTAAAAGGATTTCGTCCCCGAAATCTTCAAGTTAGGAAGAATGTATATCCTACCATCCAACAGTCCATCTACTCAACCAACAAACACAGGAATCCACTGTCCTTAAAAGACTTCTGATGCTTCATGATCATATGCATAGTGTGTGTATATGTCCTTATCTAATGCAGAAATCAGGCAGTCTACTGATTCAGTTGACCTCCTAAATGCGAATCATGTAAGTGTCATGAATCCATTATGTATGCAAATTCTTCCTACTCATAATTCTACATGAGTGCATAACTATTCATACAAATGCAACGACCATATGACAGCATATCAAGTTTACAACCATATACAAATAAGAATACATATATGCATATGCAGTATGAGGTGATTGAGCCGATCTAAGACCTAGGTTGTGTGTGTATACGCATCCACAAGCAACCACTTGCAACCACTTGCAGCCATCAACCATAACATGTTTCAAATACATGTTTACATCCAAAGGGGTTTCTACCTAAGGATAAAGGATAATATCGAGGAGATATACCTAAGAAGATAGATACAAGCACAACTTAAGAAAAAGAGAGGTCAAAGATGTACCCTCAAAAAGAAAAGGGTATGCCGCGCGTATTCTGTCCTCAGTTTCCCAAGTCGCGTCTTCCTCGGCGTCGCTCCACTGAACTTTAACGAGTTTGACTTCGCGGTTGCATAGCTTTTTCACTTCAGTTCCTATGATGCTGGTTGGAACTCTCCTCACAGTTGCTTCGCGTTCCACTTCGGCTTCTTCTAGAATGCTTGGCTCCACCACTTGCGCTGATTCATGTAGACATTTCCGGAGATGAGAAACGTGAAAGACTTTGTGAATTCCAGCCGATCTTTCCGGCAGATCTACTCTATAAGCCATTTTCCCAATCTTCTCGATGATAGGGAACGGTCCTACAAATCTTGGTGCTAGCTTTCCTGCGGATCCAAAGCGAACGACGTTCCTTAAAGGGGATACCTTAAGGAAAACCCTGTCCCCAACCTCAAACACAAGGTCGGTCCTTCTTTTGTCGGCGTAGGATTTCTGTATGTCTTGGGCTATCTTCATTCTCCTACGTATCAAGTCCACTTTCTCTGAAGTTTCTCGAATCATGTCTAGCCCAAGTATAAGCTTTTCTGTAGACTCCCACCAACAATTTGGTGATTTGCACGGTCTTCCATACAAGGCTTCGAAGGGTGCCATATCGATGGTAGCTTGGTAGCCGTTGTTGTAGGCAAATTCCACTAAAGGAAGGTGATCCTCGCACGTCCCTCCAAAGTCAAGAACACAAAGTCTTAAAAGATCCTCTAAAACTCTATTCACCCTTTCCGTCTGACCATCATTTTGAGGGTGATAGGCCGTGCTCAAACATAACTGTGTGCCTACAGCTTCTTGCAGACTCCGTCAAAACTCACTTGTGAAGATTGGGTCTCGGTCACTAACAATGCTGTAGGGTATCCCATGAAGTCGAACTATTTTGTTGAGATAAAGAGATGTTAGAGATGAAGCAGTCCTTCTACTCTTGATAGGTATAAAGTGGGCGCTTTTAGTAAGCCTATCCACTATTACCCAAATGATAGTGTTGCCTCTCCTCGACCTAGGCAGTCCATCAATGAAGTCCATTGAAATGCTATCCCACTTCCGCCGTGGGACCTCTAGAGGGTGAAGTAGTCCACCAGGCTTCTTTTGTTCCGCCTTGACCCATTGGCAGGTCATGCACTTAGAAACGAAATTTGCCACGTCTTGCTTCATGCCGTTCCAAAAGAAAGTCCTTTTTATATCCTTGTACATCTTATCACTGCCAGGGTGTATAGTCATCTTGGAATGATGCGCTTCCTCGAGAACCTTCTTTGTGAACTCCCTTGTTTGTGGGACGCATAATCTTCCATCTCGTCTCAACCAACCCTTATCATCGATGGCGTATCTACTGAGGTGACTAGAAGTCTCACCCCTAATAAGTTTATCAATCACATCAACAAGCTGAGGGTCTTTACGTTGTGCTACCCCTATTGAGTCTAAGAGAGTGGGGCGTACTTCGAGAGATGCTAACAAACCCGGTACAAAATCCAAGGAGGGCCTAAAGTTAAAACTGGCTATATACTCCAAGTTTTGCCTTTCCACAAAGAGAGGGCTCAGGGTCAGTTTATTTCGGCTCAACGCGTCTGCTACCACATTGCCTTTTTCGGGAGTATAGGAAATTTCAAAATCATATGAGGCAAGAAACTCCATCCACCTTTGCTGCCTCAAGTTAAGATCCTTCTGGGAGAAGAGATATTTCAACGATTTATGGTCAGTGTATAATTCAAACTTCTCACCTAGGAGATAATGGCGCCAAGACTTAAGTGCAAAGACAATGGCGTCCAACTCAAGATCGTGGGTTAGGTAGTTCTTTTCATGAACTTTCAATTGTCTTCCTCCATAAGCTACTACCCTTCCTTCTTGCATTAGAATAGCGCCTAGTCCCGTTCCACATGCATCCGTGTATACTGTGAACATTTTTTTCCATCTGGCAAGGTCAGAACTGGGGCTACTGTGAGAGCCCTTTTTAATCGTTGGAAAGCAATGTCACAGTCCAAATCCCAAGCGAACGCCAGATTCTTCTTTGTTAGCCTTGTGAGTGGGGCTGTGATTTTCGCGAAATCCTTAATAAACTTTCGATAAAAACCGGCTAGCCCAAGAAAGCTTCGAACTTCGGTTGCATTTCTTGGTGTCTTCCAATCTTGTACTGCCACCACTTTCGCGGGGTCCACAGCCAACCCTTCTTTGGACACTATATGCCCAAGAAACCTTACTTCTTTTCTCCAGAAGTGACACTTGGAGAATTTGGCTTTTAGTTGATGTGCATGGAGAGTATCCATGATTTCTTTCAGATGCTGAGCATGTTCTTCCTCACTCTTTGAGAAGATTAAGATATCATCTATGAAGACAACCACAAATTTGTTGAGGAATTCTATGAGCACCCTGCTCATTAGGTCTACGAAATAAGCGGGTGCATTTGTCAAGCCGAAAGGCATGAAAAGCCACTCGAAGAAACCGTCTGGGGTTCTGAACGCTGTCTTATCAATGATGCATTCAGCTACTCTTAGCTGATGGAACCCAGTTGCCAGATCAAGTTGGGAGAAGACTGTCGCACCTACAAGGTAATCAAACAAATCGTCGATTCGGGGAAGAGGGTGCCTATTTTTCTTGGTCAATTTGTTTAACTCCCTATAGTCGACGCAAAGGCGAAGCGAACCGTCTACTTTGTTTGCGAACACCACTGGAGCACCCCATTCCGAAATGCTCCGTCTAATGAACCCCTTTTCGAGAAGTTCTTTAACCTGCTTACTGAGCTCCTTTCTCTCCCTTGGAGCCATGTGTCTCACAGGTAAAGCTACAGGCTTTACGTTATCCACAAGATATATGCGGAAGTCTATTTTCCGCCTCGGAGGTAAGCCTTTCACTTCCTCACAGACATCCGGATATTCCCGGACTACTCTAACTGATTGCAAATTCTCATCAGAAGCATCAAGCGACTCTAGATAACTAAGCATAATAGCATTCAAGGGATTACAAGAAATTTCTAGAGTGTTACCAAGCCGAGTCAAGAGTCTAACTACTCTTTTATCACAGTCAAGAATGTCACTGTTACTGGATAACCAGTCCATGCCTAAGATCAAACCATATCCCGAGAAGCCCAAAACAAAGGCACTACAACTAAACTCAACGCTGAGAATAGAGATTTTCAAACCCAAACAAACCATTGACAAGTAAGCGGAGCCCCCAATTAGATTTGAAACTACTAAGGGATCTTCTACCATACTAGTGTCTAGATGCAGAGATTCTACTAAGGCAGATGAAATAAAAGAGTGTGATGCGCCAGAGTCAAAAAGTGTACGAACTGGATGATCATAAAGATAGACTACAATTTCTACAGCAATGTTACTACCTCGTTCCTGCTGAGGTGCCACTAGCGCATGAACCTGACCCCCTTAAGTGGATCCGGCTTTCTGTTTCTGCCCTTTCTTCTTTGGGCAGTCCTTAGCTTGGTGTCCAGATTCTCCACAATGGAAGCAGCCACCCATCTTTGCCTTCCTTTTCCGGCAATCTTTTGATATATGGCCCACAATGCCACAGAAATTGCACCTTCTCTTCTCACGGGGCTTATTGTTCTTTCCTCCTTTCTTGAAGTCGGTTTTCTTTGCTTGTAGACCCTCTTTCTTCTCTTCCCCCTTAGTTTCTTTCTTTCCGTGATCTTCCTCGTGTAGCAACGCCATGTCCACCAGGCTTTCATAAGTCGCACCCATGGATACATGGGTCATGGCAAGGCTGTGTAGAGGCTCATTCAAACCCTTGACGAAGCGAAGTGCCTTCTTGTGTTGGGTGTTTACTAAGTCTAGCCCAAATCTGGCCAGCTGATTAAACTGATTAACATATTCTCTGATCGTCATGCTTCCCTGTTTCAGAGTTAGAAACTTTTCCATTTGCAGGCTTCTTTCGACTTGGGAGAGGAATTTCATCTCAAACCTTGTCCTGAAGTCTTCCCATGTTTCCACCGTCCTCTAAACATTAGTAACTTCCCACCAATAGGAAGCTTCATCCTTAAGTAACCATACCGCAAGTTGTATCTTTTGCCTGTCATCCACTCCAAAGATGACAAACAAATCCTCAGTCTCCGTTAACCAGTTTCTTGCTCCAACAAAAGATTCTGTCCCATAAAAGTCTTTTCCACCCATAGCCTTGAAGTCTCTACATGTTTTTGCAAAGGCATTTCCAAGAGGAGGCGGAGGAGGAGGAGGAACCGTGGCTACTGGAGGAGGGATTTCTGCTGGGCCCGCGCCATTGTCCCTTGCTTCTAAGTACCTCCTGAACCAGCCGGGAATCGGCACTCCTTCCGAAAGGTTAAGGTCTCCAGACATGCTGAAACAGAAAGGAAAGGTTCAAAACGAAGGATAGAGAAGGATAGATAGGGCACATGGCTTTGGGGGATTTTGTCTTTTTATTAATATAACATTTTTTTCTAAAAAAAATGCTTCTTTAAACTTTCCTTTTGAAAACAATTTTCAAAAACTTTTATCCTGTCTGGTAAACCTATGCTCTGATACCAGGTGAAACACCCCACCTCCATTAAGGTCACTCACAAAGGGAATGCCTTAACTTTGGTGGAGGTTTATAAGTAAAAGCCACAGATGAACTCAAGACAGATATAAATAGACATATTTTAAATAGCGGAAACCAAACAAACTTTTATTTCATCAATACGAGTATCAAACAAAGATTTCCATAATTGTCTCAAAATACTTTCAACATTACAACCTCATAACTGCCTTGATTATTAAAGAAGAATGAAAACATAAATAAAGTGACAAAAATCCCCATAGTGATATCCAAAGCCATTATCCAAGCAAGAAAGATCCAAATCATACATCTACGTTCTTGGTGCTTGTAAACAGCCTGACTGAGTTGAGCTGTTTCCTCCCTATGGACCTTGGGGGGGGAACGAAAGAAAAGAAGACGAAAAGAAAATAGGGTCAGACATTAAGCCTGAGTAAATCTAGTAACTCTTCAATATGTGAATAAGAAAAGGATATGGTGGATATAAACTAAAAATAGGAAAGTGTCACAGGCTAAGGAAGTGTCGAATGTACTATCACACCCATAATATATCTCTTCATCTACTTAAGTCTATTCTAACTGGCACCCCATGGTGAGGGTGAAGTGATCCCCATTCTTATTAAAGATCGGCCCCTACTCGCGTTAACATGTGTCATACGGCCCCCAAGAATTGTAGATACCTATGCTGGTCCCACCATGGGGTGTATCAAGACCCATGGTGGCGGCCCCGACACAAAACTAGAAGACATAGGTTATACTACTGGTGTCCCCAGTGCCCAGGTTGTCTGCTCCGGAGTGTGTGCACGCCCGCACCCCGTTAGACCTGCACTGTGCACCCACCGCTGTCGTTTGACCGCTTACAATCAGCCCAGTAATCGTGCCCCACCCTGCCTAGTTTTAAGGTATCGTTGATACCTAACTTTGGGTTACTGCTAAAACGAGTCCCTCGTTACTAGGGTTTTCTAGTCAAACATGTTAAGTGGTTAAGTGTCGGTATTTACCTAACCCCACCCATCAATTCTTGTTAACATGTTGAATTTGGTTAAGTGTTATAGTTGACTTAACCCTACCATCTGTCCTTAGCCTCTTAGGAGCACCAGATCACTCACATTAGACAGGTATTGCTACGGTTACTGGTTATGCCGGTCGGTTCCGGGCAGGTTTACACCGTAGCTCAGTCTAACATCGGGTCCTTATTGGGCTCAATGCTTAACCATCCACATTGGATAGGTATTATTGTGACTACTGGACAGCCGGGCGGGTCCGGGCAGGTTTACATCACAACTCAATCCAACCTCGGATTAAGCATATCGTGTTTTCTAAATTTACATATTTTATTACTTTTCAACTACATGTAAATGTCATATCTTTTATTTTTGGGTATTTCAATTCATACCTCTTATGTGTCATAATCATTGGCATGTGCCAAACATGCCAACATATATTTTCATATTTTACACCCAACGTTATTACCCCCGTTTGTTCGCAACGTTATAACATGTGTTGGGCTTGTCACAATTCAGCCCAACTTTATAAACGTGAGGAAAAGGGGAAATCATGAACATGTAGTACATAAAGGTGTATGGTGCATGAACTTGCAATTTGGCGATTCAACTAACATATAACATGGGTCATGTGAACTTGCATTCGAATCAAAGTATGACTAATTAGGTGACATATGAAATGGCATGGTTTTAGGCAAATACAAACTTGTGTTTAAACATGTTAACTTGGCATAATATCGACCACAAAACTAGCATGTCGTATATTCACAAAAATGTACAATTTTTACATCTAATCATATAGCCTATTTAAACATGAACTTACATAGTTTATGAAACCCAAACGATGTTTGACATAGAACCAATTATATTTTGCAGACTTACATAGTTTATGAAACATAGAACCAATTATACTTGCAAACATAGATCTAATTATACTTGCCAATAAACATAAGGATGATATCATAGATTTTCGGTCATGTAGGCATAAAAGGTCTATAACATGTTTACACAAATTCTAATTTAGACTAATGGAATATACATAGTCCATGCCATCGACATATACAAAAAAGGGTAAATTTCTCGTTTTTTTTGCCACAAGCTTGCAAGTGCCATTGTTTTTCATACATAATTGTTCAATAGGCTTGCATCAATTAATTTATGCCACAAACATCAATACACAAGTCATGATAGAACCATCACAATACACAAAGATTATAACAACACGATTCTATTTTCATTTACATCGAATCACATCACAGTTTTTATTCATATTTTGAAAGGTCACTATACTTACAACGTGTGATGAATTCTTGTTTTCTGATTTCTGTTATTCTGATTTGGAGATGCTCTCCTTTGGGTAGCAAAGTTGCGTTGAATGATTTGATTAAGCTTTGATCTTCTTTTAATTTGATTCGTCTCTTAGGCTTGTTGGCTTGTCACTAGGCTTTTTAATTGACGGCCATTCCTAGTTCCTCTCCAGCAGCATAACGGCTATTTTATTCTATTATTTGTGTGAGTTTAGGGTTAGGTTTGAGTTGTATTTATAGGATTTCAATCTAATTAGAGCCGTCGATGAAGCTAGAGTGAATTCAGACCATCCATCTCAAGAGAAGCCAATCAAAAAGTGACATGTAAGCCCTAGTGACTCAGCCAAGCATCAGAATTCGACCAGACCCTGATCAGGCCAGCCAAGACCTGACTAGCAGGTCATTCTGACTTGGGCGCACTTGGCAGGTGCGCCAGGACAAAAATGTACTGGCGCACTTCCCAAGTGCGCCAGTTCATTTCTGTTCTGGCGCACTTCCCAAGTGCGCCAGTGCATTCTGACCCATTTTCTGGTTTTTCTGCACAACTTCGTTCGTCCATATCTTCTTCATACAATATCCGTTTTACGCAAACTTGAACTCTATCTCAAGCAGAATTTCGAGACGAACGCAATGGAGTAACCCATTTCCCTTGATTTCATCACTTATAATTAATTATACTTTAATTCGTGAAGCTTAACGTTATAGAATTCACGGGGTGTTACAGAAATCGACGAAATATATATAATATATATATTATATATATAATGGCCTGAATAGAACGCTCCGCACCGTGGCATTTTGCGAATTTCGACCATTGACTTCGAATTGATGTTGCGGGATATCCGACCGTCGGATTCTCCTAAAACCGGAACCACTGGGCTCGTATCGAATAGAGCTTTCTAACGAATATTAGAAATTAGAAATCTAACGGTTGGATTTGGAATTATGTCCAAATCAAATTTGAAAAAGGTCGTTGTAAGTGTAGTTCGATGGCCGTTGATGGAAATCGACTGTACGGGCCTTGATAAAATTATTAAGAATAGTAATAATTTGTGTAAAATCATAGGAAATGATTTATGAAGAATTGGGATGAAAAACTCCATATTTGAAAAGATAAAAATAGATTTTTATCAAAATGAACTAGTTTTAAAATAGAATTATAATTCTATTTATTTTTAAAAATAAATAAATTGGATTTGAAATGGTTTTAAAAGTAACCAGAATTTCCAATAATTGAATTTGAATGGATTTGAATCGAAATTGTCTTTGGAATATTTCGATGTTGGATTTCGTGATTATACAGATATTGTTATGGAAATTTGAAAGATATATTTATATTGTTATTTCCAATACCATATTTGTTGGTCGTAGAATTTGATACTGAATATAAGCCTATATATTTTCTATTCAGAGCCTTGTATTTAATACCAAATGTGATTTGGGTTTGTCGTGAATGGTGTTTTCATTAACACTGTTCTTAAACCCAGCTGAGAAAAAGATTAAATCTTTTTATTTAGATTTAATGAATTGTACCAATTAAATGGTATTTAATTGGAATTGAATTTGAATTGATTTTTGGGTTTATCGTGAACGGTGTTTTAAATAACACTTGTTCTTTAACCCGATAATCAATGTAATGTGATTTTGGGTTGTCGTGAACGGTATCTTCAATAATACTGTTCTTAGACCCAACGGAGTTTAGAAAATCAGAAACTAACTGGAGATTAGTTAGGTTGAATGGTTTGTTGGGTATTGATCTGATGTTGGTTTCGGCCTTCGGGGTTAATACTTAGGGAATTGCTCACTTGCTATTTTACGGTTAAAGGCTGATAGAATGGAATGTGATTTTGGGTTTATCGTGAACCGTGTTTTAATGACATTGATTCTTTAACCCAGTTAAAGATTAAAACTAAGTAGAGTTTTAACGAATCTTTAATTAGATTGAAATGATCGAGAATGCAGTATCACCAATTTTGCTCCAAGCGATAGTTAAATCTTTAATTAGATTTGAACGTGAAATGGTAATTGAATTTACCAATAACACCTTGGTGTTAGATATGAAGTATGACCAGTTTTACTTCATGGGATGAATAGGTTGGGATTGGGAAATAAAATAAATGATTACTTCGGTGTGGTTCGCTAATCCCGACTAGTTTGATTTGATATTCAAAGGAAGATTAAAGAATAAATTTAAAAGAATTTATCTTTGAAAAAATTAATGGGAACCTTTCCCTAAGAATGTGAAATTTAACAACTAACTAAAGATTAGTTAAGATGAATGGTTTCCTGGGTATTGATCTAATGCTTGTTTTGGCCCTCGGGGTTAATATTTAGGGAGTTGTTCTCTTACTAATTTACGGTTAGTGACGGATGAATTGAAATGAGGCGTATGTTGTGTTTGTGTAACACTTGTTTATTATATACGCGAGTTATTCAGAAAGACCAGGTTTATCCCATTCTGAATAATTGATTCGACGTGGTGTCGAGGATGAAGATGGTGGTCGAAGACCGGAGGTCTTCACGCCGTTTGGGTGATTACTGATGATCTTGATTGGGTCGTACACCCAAGAGGAGGGAATCAGTTAGTGGTCATCCAGACGTACTTGGAGATCGATGGATATGCGAGGTACTAGGTGCCTCCGGTTTCGTTCAGACCCAGAACGAATTTGTAAATGGGCTGTATGTCTAACATTGGATTTTATTCTGTGTGATTGATTTCTATTAAATATATATCTGTTTGGCGGCGGAGAATTTATTCTCTTGCTTAACAATTGCCTGTGTGACATGCCTAAGTGGCAATATGATCAAGGCTTCTGTTGAAAAGCAGAGTCTTGTGGTTGATGATCAAAGCACGACCTGTGTGGCATAGCTTTGTGTAACGTTGATTCGGGAGCCTCACACCCCGGTTGTGAACCAGAAATGGGAGAAGGACCTTAGGGAGGACATGTGTTTCTTTCTAGTTAGAAGTGGCATCAGTGGTTTTGCACGACCTAACGAGTTTGACTTATGTGGTTGTTGCTGTTGCGAGGTGCCTCGGATATATCGGTGACTGTGTGAAGCCGACGGAGTCATTTGGCTCATTTATGCCCCAAAGGGCGGGGAAACGTAGTGTTCAGGCATTTTAATCCACATCGGTGGACCGGCCCTGACGATCCAAGGGGCAGTAGCGGCTGTTCCTGAGGCTCGGGCTAGAGAGTCTTGAATTCGGTAGAGGACTATCTTTTTCCTCGGTTCATAGATGGAAATCCAATTTCCAAATAAGTGACTTTGCGGTTTTTGATTGTAGAGCCTAGTATGGCGACATGATATATGGTACCCATGTCGTCTATGATTGATATTTTTGACTGAAATTGTTTTGACACTATACCCTTATAGTAATATAAAAATAATCTGTTTTTTAAACATATCAAGCATTCTTTGGCTATTGTAAGGTAAAACCCTATCCTCAGGTTTGTGTAGCATTGTGTGATGGGACCTGGGTCTTATAATAGCTTCATTGTTCTTTATTTAGCATTGCGCTGTTTGTTTTATGCACTGGTATTCTTGGGTGGAAACCCGTTCTGTGTTATATGACGTGGTCCCTTGATTTACCTAACTTTAAAATAAGATTAATAATCGTTTTAGTTCTCATACCAGTCACATGACTAACCTGCAGTTTATTGTTTTAACCTAAACTCTGTGTGCCCTTATTTTGACACGGGCAGCTAGTAGTTTTGGTTTTGCGGAATTATATTCATAGGATCCTGATTTACAGCTGAAGCGATATTCGAAAAGCTCTATATCCGTGTATTAATTCTAGTTGTGTATTGTATTATTTTTCCGCTGTAGTAATTTATTGTAATCTCTGATATTTTCTATTGTATAATATTTGTTTATACTTTGTATATTCTTGTATTCTGATGGAATTGTTGTAATAAGCAACGAAATGTTATTCTATTTGCGTTCCGATGTGGTTTGTTCTCAACTCAATCCGTGATTTCCCGGAAGGGGGAGTTCGAGTCGTTTCATGGAAGTGGAGCAAGATGCCATGATTAGACGAGCTCATACATGCATCCTTGGATCGGAGGTCAAGAAGTTATACAAACAAGAGGTCAAGTGGTTAAAGTCCAATGGGGAGATGATCAAGGAGACGCGACTTGGGAGACGGAAGACAAGATGCGTACGTTGTACCCTTTCCTTTTGGAGGGTATGTTCTTAACTTCTCCTTTTTCTATCGCTTTGTTTATACTTGTTCTATCGTTCAGTATGTCCTCTCGATTACATCTTCGATCTTTAGGTAGGAAAATCCTATGATGTAAACATGTGTTTGACATTTTATGTTTGGTGGATGCAAGTGGATACAAGTGTTTGCTAGTGGTTGCTCGAGGATGCATTTACACACACATTAAGCACTAGATCGGATCAATCACTTTCATATTGCATATGAATAAGTGTGCATAATTAATATGATGGACGTATATTGAATGTGTTATCATATGGATGTTTCATTTGAATGAATGATTGTGCACGCATGTAAAAATGATATGTATCATTAAGATTCTTTTGCATACATAATGGACGCATGGCACTTTAATGAATTGCATTAAGGAGGTCGACTGAGTCAGTAGACCGCCTGACTTTGCATTAGAGTAGGAACATATAAACACACTTTTGCATATGTTTATTAAAACATTAGAAATCTTTTAAAGGACAATGGATGTCTATGATTGATGGATGAGTAGATGGATGATGGATGGTAGGATGGTAACATTCTTCTTAACTTGGAGATTTCGGGGACGAAATCCTTTAAGGAGGGGAGAATGTAATAACCCAAATTTTTATATGATTAATTTATGGATTAATTAATTAAGGAAGAAAATTTAAAAGTGCGCAAGAAAATGTAGAAAAGCATTAATGTAAAGAAATACATGTGACAAATTAAAGGCAAGAAGATTAACACATTAATACGTGCATTAAATAAGTAGATTTAACGCAATAATGCATACGGTAAAAGTATTAAATAAATAGATGCATATATGTACATATGTGCAATTATGTTATAAAGATACAAATTTAAAAATGTGTGAGTACAGAAGGAATCAATACATGCAATAAATTGATTGCAACAAAAGAAAGAAAAAACATTGATTTGTAGATATGTTTAATATGACATTGATTAGAAAACAAGTAATTTGTCATTTATGTTCGATTGATTGTCATTTATGTTTATTTGATGATAATTCAGGAAACCATGTAATCAATCTTAATTTGTATGAATATTTATGCTAATTTGTCACTTATGTCAATTAATATTAAAGAGAATATAATAATTTGTCACTTATGTTAATTGACAATAATATGTATATATATATAGAATATATATATATGACGTGTACGCATCGTGTGGTGCACGTGGCGCATTTTTGTTGGTCAAGGATTGTTTTTTTTGAACGTGGCCTTCTCTGATTGGTCTGGTGACAAATTCTACGTATTAGGGCTTATGTGTCGTGCTGTGATTGGCTAAGTGACACATATCTTCTGTTTGGATGGCTATGATTACACCTAGACTGATCTAAAGGCTAGAATTAGTCCTACACTCTTATATAATCACATCTAACCTAAACCCTAAATCAAAGCAAAAATCATTCTCATGCCGCTATGCTACTGCAACATAGACTGAGCAAGCTTCTCCTATTCAACGAATTAAAACTTAGTATAGTGGAAAAAGGATTCTACGCTTAATCTATTCTCTTCTTCAATCCGTTCATAGTGAGTATAGCTTCTTTAACAAGATAATTGTTGAACGTAATTTTGATGGGTTTATAAGTTGGACTATATGAGTATGACTAATTACATATACTTGATTAAGTCCATTTTATGATGTTAATTCATGTGTCTAATTGTGTATGCTCGATTAGATTCATTTTATGATGTTGTTGTGTGCAAGTTTGTAAGAAAATCATATGCAAGTTTATATGTAAATCATGTGATATTGTCTACATGTCTAATTGCATATGCAAGTTTATATGCAAGTTTGTATGCAAATAATATGCAAGTTTATGTTAAAATCATATTCGTACATGCAAGTTCCTGTTTATACGTTTAGATCTATGTAAGTCATATTTTATATGATTAGATCTATGCCAGTTTATATGTTTATGAAAATTCATATTTTATATTTCTATCGCGTATGCAAATTTATGTCAATGTAAATTATGATCATGCAAGTTTATGATCCATGCTAGTCTATTTTCATATGATAATTTAGATCTAATTTGTTATGCAAGTCCATACGTTAATTTAGATCTAATTTGTTATGCAAGTCCATATGTTAATTTCGATCTAACTTGTTATGCAAGTTCATATGTTAATTTAGATCTAACTTGTTGTGCAATTCCATATGTTAATTTAGATCTAATTTGTTATGCAAGTCCATATGTTAATTTAGGTCTACTTTGTTATGCAAGTCGATACGTTAATTTAGATCTAATTTTTCATGCAAGTCCATATGTTAATTTAGATCTAATTTGCTGCAAGTCCATATGTTAATTTAGGTCTAATTTTTTATGCAACCTCATATGTTAATTTAGATCTAATTTGTTGCGCAAGTTCATATGTTAATTTAGATCTAATTTGTTGTGCAAGTCCATATGTTAATTTAGATCTTGTTTGTTATGCAAGTCCATATGTTAATTTAGATCTAATTTGTTATGGAAGTTCATATGTTAATTTAGATCTAATTTGTTATGCATGCTCATATGCTAATTTAGATCTAACTTGTTATGCAAGTTCATATGTTAATTTAGATCTATTTTGTTATGCAAGTTCATAAATGGGATCTTTGTTATATGCTAGTTATGTTCATAATTGGATCTATATTGTTTTTTTGCCAGTTTGGATGTTATACGTCTCTTTCTTTCCCTTTTTCTTATGATTTAGGCGAATTGCGAGCCTAACGTATTATATGAATCATACGAACGATTGACATTGGGAAACAATTGAGAAACATTAAATATTGGACATTATGTAATTGCATAAAATGGATTGTAATCATATAATTAATTTGGGGCATATCTAGTAAATGTGGCATAACTTGAATTGACCACACTTATGGATAATTTACATATAAATCTAGACTTGGACATAAGGGGTAAATATGTAAATTAGTTAAAAGACGAACATGCCTAACCCGAGGTTAGATTGAGTTGCGGTGTAAGACCGCCCGGAACCGCCCGGCACATCCGGCGACCGCAACAACACAGATCTAATGTGAGTGGTTAGTCCATTAAGCCCAAAACCCGATGTTAGAATGAGTTTGCGGTAGAAGTCTGCCCGGAACCGCCCGGCACATCCAGCAACTGCAAACAATAGTTCTAATGTGAGAGGTTGGTGCATTAATAAATTAATTAATGCCAATGAACAGACATGCTTAGAACGGAAGGGTTAAGTAACATATGAATAGACGACACTTAACCAATACAACATGTAATTAGACAAGTGGGTGGGTTAAGTAAATCGAGAACACTTAACCAATACAACATGTTAATAAGACAAGTGGGTGGGGTAAAGTAAATTTAAAACACTTAACCAATATAACATGATGAATGAACAGGGTTAAGGTAATAAGAAACACTTAACCAATACAACATGATGAATGGGTGGGTTAAGTTAACATGAATGGACAGCACTTAACCAATATTACATCAACAAAGGGGATAGTGTTAACCCAAGCTTAACCAATATACATATTGACTTGATAAGTAGGAGAGTTAAGTAAACCTTGGGTAGGTGGGTAATATTAGCGTATATAGGCCCGCAAACTTAACCGTTAAATAAACATGTTTGAATTAGTGGAAGGGTTAAGTACATCTCGTGTAGACGGGGAATATTTTCATATATTTACCCACAAACTTAACCAGTAGGAAACCCTAGTAACGGGGACCCATTTCAACAGTAACCCACATAGATGTATCTTGGTACCCTGAACTAGGCAGGGTGGGGCACGATTACTGGGCGGATTATAAGCGATCAAAATAACGGCTGGTGGTGCGGCAGTGTAGGTTCTGGCGGAGTATGGGCATGCACGTGCTCCGGAGTGGAAAAAGCAGGCACTGGGCATCAATAGTATACACTGTGCATCTTGAATTTTGTCGGGTTGCCATCATAGGGATTGGTACACCTTATGGTGGGACCAGCACAGGTATCTACATACAAGCGGGGCCGAATGACATAAGTAAACAAGCAGGGATGAATGACACAAGTAAACAAGTGGCGCTGAATGACACAAGTAATAAATACATGCGAGTTAGGGAGCCAATCGATTAAGCGATAAGGGGGTAGTGTGTGGACATCTAGTATTTAGTATGGGAAAGTAAGGATTGTATGGGGTGAATACCTCTTACTAGACGTTATGCCTGATGACTACTAATTACAAGATGGGGATCAAATTTCAGTATGGAACTAGTAACGGTGCGGTGAAATTAGCATTGGTGCAGTGTAGTAATTATCCTTTAGTGATTAGTAGAGCGATCAACGTTTATCTTATTCATCCTGCTTACCTTGTCATGCATATTTATGTATAGTCATTTCTTACTTTCCAGTTTATGTTCTTATCCTGTTACTTTAATGATTATATTGTTAAAGTCACTGGACTCACCAGACTTATGTATGACCTAGTTTGTTTTCGCCTCTTTTCTTCCGTTCCCCCCTCCCCCCAGGTTTTTAGGGAGGAAATACTCAAGCTTAGTTCAGATATCCCTTCTTCCAGCTTGAAGTTGAAAGATGAATTTCTTGGCTTTGATTCGGCTTATCTATGGCATTTTCTGTTGGGGATTACAATTTTAATATTAAGTACTCTGAAGGTTTTGTACAAGACAGATATTATGTACTTGGTTTTGGTATTTGGAAATGCAATCAAACTTATTTCTGTTTCCGCTACAATAAAGTTATAAAAAATTTCAAGTACTACTTTCTGTGTCTTGTAATATTCCATTCTGTTTACTTATAATACTCCACGAAACTTAATGCATTCCCCTTGTGAGTGACATTAACGGACGTGGGGTCTTACATCATAATAACCATAGACACCTTCGTTTTTCTTCATTGTGCATACATTTGTTTATTGCCCATGCTGCTTTGGTTCAAAATGTGCTGACCTCCCAATTTGTGCCCACTCCTTTTGTATTTCCTTTCAGCTTCAAATCCATAATTACTGCTTCCTTTTTAGCCTATTCAAACCTCCACGTGTTGACCAAAGATTTGTACCCAACTTCTTTCTTGCCGTCCACGTTTGAACCAAAATGCCAGACCTTAGCTTGTTCATTTCCTGTTTCTTCGACTCTTGCTTTTCTTCTTCGTTCCAAGGCAGCAGACCACACTCAATAAACCTGTGCTTGTTTAAAAATCTGCCAACTCCTTTTACTTCATGTATCACTTTGGGTCTAAACGAAAACAGTAGGTCGTCATCCCTTCCAACTGCCACATGATTTGCAATCATTTCTTACTAATTTTATAACTGGGCTGCACCTACTTTACTTTAAAATGTTATATCCTCTACTGTTCGCATCAACAAAAATGCCCAAACAATTTCAATATGCTTCCTTATTGGTAACAAGCCTGCAACTTCAAACAAGCTGCTCAAATTAGCCCTTCCCCATGACTTCATCGCTGTAGTGCTGCCCTCAGTCCATGTGGACTTCATCGGAGTTGACCAAGAGCTGCGCTGGAGCGCCTACCCCCTTTGCCGGCGACCTTGCTCCGCCTGGTTCCACAGTTGGCTCCCAATTGTACTTCGAACTTGGCCACTTAATTATCCGATTCAGACCAGCGGACAAAGGTGAGTCCGACCACCACCGCTCAGGTGCAAGAACTCGGCTAGCTCGTCTCTTTTCACTTTGGGAAGATCTTGAATAGATGATCAAATCATAGGATATAATAGATGAAATTGGGTTAATTGTTGTCGTTAAATTCTTAAAATGTAGGCTGTGACCACAAGCTGTTAGTTTGACCATATAATAAGGGTTATGACTTTTTAGTGCGTTTATATAATGGTGACAAAGTTATTAATTATTAACTATACTTCACCGTGAAGTAATGTGCTGAAACAGCAACATACAATCTTTGATCGAGGTGAAACTCCTAATTCTAGCATAGAAAAATATTCCGGACACATTGGGACAGGTTCGTCAAATTCTGATGTCATTTTAAAAAGTCCTTTATAAATCACAGGTGAAAAACACAAGTTTAAGTTTCCCATGATCACAATATAAACCCAAATAACTTGAAACTTGAAACTTGAAACATTACAAGACCTCCTCATTATGGATTTAATAAAATTAGTTTCGTTAAAAACGGAGTTCGTTTGCATATAGGTTATTCTATTTTATGCATAAAACAATGCTATTTTGGGCACCCAAAATAACCAACCTCCAAAAATAACAAATAATATATCTATTCTTAGTCTAAACGTCAATACGAATCCAACGGAATTGGTTTAATAGCTTAATTCAATTGTTATCTCAAGTTAAGACCAAAACTCTTTTAATTCAAATTAAATTATTGAATAAATCGCTATAATTTATAAATAATTCCATAGCGACTATTTGGAAATTTGAATTGGACATAATTCACAAACTATAACATTAAATCTCCAATTTTCTCTTTTAACAGAAAATTATAATCAAATTTATCCGGATGATTCTTATTTCATAGAGTTCCGACTTATATCGGATCCAGTATATCCAATTGAAGTTCAAAACTCAATATTATGAAATACCGCGACGTTACGAGCTCGATTTATAATTATATATAAATTAAACATTTAAACTTCGTTCTATAAACGAATTATATATTTTAAATCCAATTAAATTCCAAATTAATATTTAATAAAATAAAATAAATATTAGGCTATGGAAAATATTGGACGTTACAGGAATTAAACAAGCCTTAACAATCGCTAGATTTATCGGGGCAATATCATTGATAAAAAGAGAGAAACTACTAGATTTTTGATTATACAGTTAAAATCTCCCCCAAAGACCCAAGGATCATTGAAAGTATTAAGATGACTAATATGCTCAAGGAAAGGATTATGCAAAGAAATTGAATTATGTGAATAAACAAAAGTTAAAAGGAACTGAGAATCGGAAGGAATGTGAGTACAAGTGTAATGAGTATATTGATCAGATACATAAACTTGGGAGAGACTTTAATAAATTGGATTACAAACTATTATCAGCCTTCCACAATTTGCTTCAGCTAAGTTATGGTCAAACTGCCAATTTGGAGTTCTACTCTCTTGGAAAAAATGATGTCAAGCTTTATTTTTGATAAACACAGAAGCTGGATGTTATTTTCAATAATTAATGCCTTAATTTAACATTTCTTCGAAGAAAAACTAGAACCTCGAATGTTCCAAAAAGCAATTTTGAGCATCATTTAAATTGAAGAGGATCTAGAAGGGATGACAAATTTTTCCTTGTGTATGATTAATGATTTTTTGTTATTATTTCAGGGGAGCACTTCATCAGGCCTGTACTCCTTGCACTCATCCAAATCCTGAGCTTCAACTTTCTTTTTCTTTTTAGATTTATTTTTTCCACTCTTAGATTTTTTGGTAGAAGAATTAGATGGAGAAGCTAATAGTGAAGGAGGTGTTGAAGAATGGAGTTTAGATGACAACATCCTTACTTAAATTATCATTATTAATTGATTATAAAATGTATATTAACATTTCTATCGAGAGTATGTATATATATATATATATGCAGGTTTGGTATAGAGGATTTAAATACTGAAGATTGTACAGTTTTTAGAGTTTCAAGAGATTCAAAATTCAGAGGAGATTCAAGACTCACGAGTACTCAAGTTATCAATAGTTCAAGAGTTTAAGAAAAAATATAGTAATAGAGTCTAGTTTATATGTAAGACTCTAAATAGCACCCCAGGTTCAAATCCAAATTTTGTTTTTCAAATTCTAATTTTCAAATTTCAAATTCTATTTTCAAACTATTCTGTCTTACTTATGATTTCAAATAAATTAAAAGTTTTAGATGTATATAAGTTTATATATATATACATGTATATGGTTATATATATATATATATATGTATATTTTTCTCATGAATATATTTTTCTCTTGTTTTTCAATTGAAAATGGCGGACAAACGGGATCCAGTCCCGCCAAAATCTAATTCCACATCAAATCTTAATCCTGTTTCTTTTCGGTCCAAATCTAGTGCTAATTCAGTTGATTCTTCAGCTAAAGTTAATGTAGGTATAAATACGAAGTCTCTGAAATATGTTAAACCTTCGACAAGTCGTGTTATCATCTCAAAGGAGGTTTTCATTGAACCGAAGGAAGTTTGGCATGACACGATAGCTTTGCATCCGATTGATTTTCGATTATCTGTTGTAAAACTGAAGGACTATATTCGTAATGTCTAGAGGCCGAAAGGTAACTCTATAGTTCATATAGTGGATGGTTTTCATTTCACAGTTCAGTTTGAGTAATCTACAGATTTTTCTTTGGTGATTCAATCATCTACTTACTCTTATTTTGGGAATCTGTTGTTGATTGATGAGTGGCATCCTTGATATGAGTTTGACAAATTTAATTTTGATAAGGTCCAGATCTGGCTTAAGTTTTTTAATGTTGGTATGAAACTCTGGTCTAATAATGCTCTGTCGATGATCGCTAGTTATATTGGAGAACCCATATGTATAAATGATAATAACATCCATAAGAGAATCACTAGATTTGTCAGAGTTCTAGTTTCGATTAATATTGCAGCTGAATTGCATGATAATATTCCTGCTCAACTTCATAATGGTACAGAGAGAGATATTAGAGTTGATTACGAATTTATCCCTCCTTGATGTGGTAAAAGTAAAGTTTTTGGTCATGATCTTTGGTACGCGGGTTTGATAAAGATCCATCATGGATTCAAAAGAATACAACGGAATCTAATTTGGGAGAATCTGATCCAAATATGCAAAATGGTTCAAATGTCCAAAATGAAGCTTCTACGTCTAATATGGCTAATGAGAAAGGGGATCTGGATTTTTTAAATGAAGGCTTGCCACAAGATATCTTACCAGATGATTTAAGTCATATTGCTGAAAATTTTGGCAAGGATCTAACTGAAGAAGAAAATCATGATGCTTCTCAAAATGTTAGTAAGAATAGAGATTATATGGCTCACATAAAAGGGAAGGCACACATTAACTGAACTTGCAAAGCTCCTCCTAAAAGGAATACCAAAAGCTCTGCTCCTGATAAATGACAATAATGTGCTCGAACGTTAGAGGGACGAATTCTCCATTTCATATGAGAGAAATTTCATCTCTTCTGATGAAATTCAGGCCAACTTTTGTTGGTCTGTTTGAAAGCAAGATAAGTGTAGCTAAGTTGAAGTATTTTAAAAGATTTTTACCTTCTTACTGGGATTATATTCCACAACAAGCCAAAGTTTTTACTGGAAGAATTTTATTAATTTGGAATGCTAAAACTTGGTCGATGAACATTATTTCTTCTTCTAAACAACATGTTTCTGTTGAAGCTATAAACACAGGAGGTACGAGTATTTTCTTTACAGGAGTTTATGCGAGCAATAATTATCATGAAAGACAGGAGCTATGGCAAAATATTGTTTTTGAAGCTGGTGCATTGAGTGGAGATTGGGCTTTTATTGGAGATGTTAATAACTCCACTTTTAGACTCGATAAAAGAGGAGGATTACCTATCCCATTTCAGCAACTTAGAGTATTCAATAATTGTTTGGCTCAATCTGGTTTGATAAAAGTGAAGTCTGTGGAGTTCAATTATACATGGAGAAAAAGGGGTTTTGCTAAACATATAGACAAGATTTTTGTTAATCTTTCTTTCATGCAAAAATACAATGATATGAAAGCTTTGTCTTTAAATCAAATGTCAAGTAACCATAACCTGTTACTTCTTGAGCTTATTCCAACTGTTAAATCTAAAGGCCTTCCTTTTAGATATTGTACCGACTAGTGTTTCAGGCTAGGATATTTGGAATGCATTGAAAAGGGTTTGCTAGAACATGTGGAGGGATATCAAAGCTTCAAGTTTATGCAAAAACTAAAAGCTTGTAAAAGGGAATTGAAATTGTGGAACAAAGTTAGAACTAAAGATGATGCTCTCTTAAAACAAGCAGAAGAGCAATTTACTAAATATGAGGCCGCATTTGACTTAGAACCTGAAAATGTGGAACCGTATAAAGAAATGTTGGAGGCTAAGCACCAATATATGATACAAAAGCAAATCAAATTCTGGAATATCAGGCAGAAAGCTAAAGTATCATGGGTGCAAGAGGGAGATACAAATTCCAAATTCTTTCATTCTAAAATGTCTACTAGAAAACACTGTAATAATTTGAAAGCATTGATAAATTCCGTAGATGAATTATTGTATAAGCAGGAGGAAATCTCTATAGCAGCTATAAAGTATTTCACAGAATTGTTCAATGGTCACAGCAGAGAGGATTTTCCCTTCTTTCAATCTGAATACATCATATATCAGCAAGGCCAACTTGATCTGCTCAAACCTATTTCTATGGAAGAAGTTAAGAAAGCTGCTTTCTCTATCCATGAAGATACTAGCCCAGGTCCTCATGTGTTTAATTCAAAGTTTTACAAGTTACATTGGGATATGCTAAAAGAAGATTTAACTGTATCTGTTCAAGACATGTTTGATTCTGCAATTATTCCAAAGGTTGCAATCATACACCCATTACACTTATTCCTAAATATGATCGACCATCAAAAATAGCTCAATATCACCCTATTGCATGTTGCAATTTATTTTACAAGATCTATAGTAAAATATTATGCAATAGAATTAAATGGTTGCTTCCCCGTTTGATCTCGTCTAACAAGTTTGCTTTCATTCCAAATCAATATATTGGTGACAATATTTTATAAGCTCATGAGTTGATTAGATACTTTAAAAAGCCTAGAGTTAATAAGTTTTCTATGAAAGTGGATTTACAGAAGGCATATGATAGAATTAACCATAGATTTATATGTCATATTATGAAAATGATGGGTTTTCCAACTCTCTTCATCAATGTTATATTTGCATGTATTTCAGCACCTATCTTTCGATTATGATACAAGTGGTACCTTTAGGATTTATAGAATCAAACAGGGGTTTAAGGCAAGGTGATCCTCTTTCACCTTACCCTTTTGTGATTGCAATGGAGTATTTTTTCTTCTGTATGAAAGAGCTATTGGTGCAGAAATTTTTTAACCCAGTTCATAAGTTTGATCTTATTGTTTCCCACTTAATTTATGCTGATGATTTAATGGTTTTTGGGAGGTGTTCAATTGAGGGTCTTAATGCTCTAAAGTCAATGTTTGATAAATTGGAATATTTTAGTGGTTTATTTGTGAATTTTATGAAAACCAAGATCTATTTCAGTGATTTTGCTTCTCTAACTCGTGAAATGGTGGATATTCCTGGGTATAATGTTGGTTCTTTACCAATAAAGCATTTGGGTGTTCCACTATCTTCCAACTATATTCAGTATCAAGGCTGTCAGGAATTATTGCATTGAATTCAGCAAAAATTACGATCTTGGGCTTCTAAATTCTTGAGCTTTGTAGGGAGGGCTGAAATGATTCAGTGAGTCATTAATCCAACAGTTCTATATTAGATAATGTTTTATCAGTTACCTGAGTATGCTATAGAGAAGTTAAACATGCTTTATGCAGAATTTTTTTGGGGAAATTTGAAGCATAAAATGAAATGGGAGAAGCTTTGTGCTTCTAAAGAGGAAGATAGTGTAGGGCTCAAGTCTTTCAATGATTTAAAAAAGGCAGCTTGTTTAAAATTAATGTGGAAATTTCTTAGTGGTGAATCATTATGGAGCAGATGGATGAATGCGAAGTACTATAATAATAATAAGACGTTTTGGAGTATGAGTGTGGACAATAATGCATCTTGTAGGTGGAAGGCCATTATGAGATTAAGGTCATCCGGTGAACAATATCTTTGAAAAATCATTCATAATGGTTCCTCTACATCTATGTGGTTTGAACCATGGATATATGGAAGGTGCTTGGTTGATATACTTGGTTTTTCTAGATTTCAGGACTTAGGTCATCAAAATGAAAAGGTTGAATCTATCATTAGGGATGGTAGAATTTGTAGTCAGGTCACTAGCTACCAAAGAGGTGCAGCAGATGGTTGACAGTGTTGAATTGAAGGCTAATAGATTGAATGATTTTTATGTATGGAATGATGGGAGAGATTTTTCTTTGAATAAAGCATGGGACAAAGTTAGACAGAGGTCTTCCTTAATGCAGTGGTCAAAAATTGTATGGCATTCTAAGAATTTGAGGAAAATGTCTTTCATATCTTTCTTGGTAGTGAGGAACAGTTTGAATACAAAATACAGACTGTGTAGGCATGGATTTATAGAGGAGAATCTGGGTTCATTATGTGATTTAATGGAGGAAAGCATTAATCATTTGTTTTTTGAATGTTCTTATTGTAAGTTCATATGGTTTTATTTGAGAAGAAAACTTGGCTTAAACCTAGATAGTATTGGATATATTGAAATAGAAGCAAATCAGTTAGCAGCAGTTTTTCAGGAGAAGGATCAGGTAAAGGATGTTGCATGTGCAGTCTTTACAAATGCAGTTTATCATATTTGGCTCGAGAGAAACTCCAGACAGTTCAGTAACTTGTTCGTTAGGAAGGAAGCTAAACTTCTTTCGACTGAGAGAGAGAGAGATAATGTTTCTAGTGAGATATAATGGTAGTAAGACAGTTCGAACACTTGCTAATCAAGAGTTCAAGAATAATATAGTAAAAGAGTCTAGTTTATACGTAAGACTTCGAACACCACTCTAGGTTCAAATCTGAATTCTATTTTTCAAATTTTAAATTCTATTTTAAAAATTCAAATTCTGTTATCAAATTATTCTACCTTACTTATGGTTTCAAATAAATTTAAAGTTTTAAATATATATAAGTTTTTATTTATAATAGTTTTATAATCTTATGGTTTTATAGTTTTAAACCTTATAATTTTATAAATATGTTTATATAATATATAATTATGTTTTCATATGATTTTACACTTTAGAATATTTGTTTATATCATAAGATTTTATTCAAGAATTTCCAGAATAATATATATGTTTAAATACTTGAAAAATAGTTAAAAAAATAGATATAAAACACATATGTCGACATACATAATAGCCTATGTCGACATACAACTGTTAGAATTTCAATTTTCAAAGGAAGTGTCTTTTCACTACTTGTAACGTTCCAGAAACGTTGCAACCTTTCAAATCTAATAAATAGGGGTTGATTTCAAAAATATTTCATCATTCTTCTTCTCCATGTTCACCCCTCTTTATATCACCATTAATATTTCATATTTTATTGATTTCTACACTTTTACTTTGCCAATTTCTACTCAGATTATATAAAATTTCTTCTTTTCTCACCCTCTACTCATTGCTTTCTGAATTGAAGTGCTATTGAAGAGTTATAGGGCTATTGTAATCATTTGGGAAGTATTTGAGAAAGGGTGTGTTCCTTATAGCCCTGAAATCAAGGAATGGTAATGGTGGTAACCTTGTAGCTGTGAAATCAAGGGTGTTTAGAGTGGTGTTAACCTTGTAGCCGTGAAATTAAGGGTGGTGTACATGATAGTGATATTAATAAAACTCTACGCAATCTAGCGTTGCATTGGACTGGACGTAGGAGTAATTCGAATCAGTATGAAATCCGGTGTGTTCATTCCCTCTTCTGCATTCTATATTTATCTATTTGAATGTTTTTGTTTGATTCTGTGTCTATGATAATCTATATTGTGTGTGATTCATAAAGTAGATCATATAAGTTTCGTATTTTCATAAATTCTTCAAAAACACTATTCACCCCTCGCCCCTCTAGTGTTAGTCTTGCATTAATATCCACATTCCGCATTCCAAATAAGAGGAAGGATCAAATGTGGTGGAGGTGATGAATGAGAATAAGGAGATGAAGATGAAGAAGCAGATGCCAAATTAGAAGATGATTGAGGAGTTTGAAAGTTGAATGAAGATGAGCATGACACATTATTTATTTATGAGAAAGTAGATGTCGCAAAAGATTGAGATGAGCTAGATGAATTAGAATTAGAAAAATCCATGTTGTTTTGATCATTCAAGATAGAAACAGGATTATCGACATTGAATTCTTTGTCAACTACTTCCTTAAGTAGTGCTTCAAACACATTCTTATCTTTCTGCGAGGAAGCCTCACTCAAATTAACATCACCATTATTAGAAGTATTATATTGTTGAGAGCACTGACCATTCTCAGTTACACCCTTTTATTTGCTTACATCTCTATCTTCACCATTAATATTCATTTTTACATTACCGTTGCTGCCATTTTCTACCTCATTAGTCTCATTCCCCCCAATTTCCACTATATCATCCAAAATTGCATTAACATCATTAACCACATCTTTATTACATCCATTCTCCTTCTTTCTCCATACCTCTTTTTTAGATGCCACATTGTTACATCCAAACTGATTACCATTCACTTGTTCATTACCTATATACTACCTTTCATTGACTTGCTCACTTCCATTATTTCCATTATCACAATGTTCATAATTTTGGTTCTCCTGATTATTCTCCACCTTTGACTTTAGCTCACATTTTCTTGTCTCGTGTCCAAAGATTTTACAGTGTGTACATATGCTAGGCATCCAATCATAAGATAGCCTAACAGGAAGATAATTATCTCCCAAACCAGCCAATTGAATAAATTACGGCAGCTCATAATCAGGTGAAATCTCAACTAGGGCTTTAGCATATTTGAATCTAAGCATTCTCTCTGTACTATAATCAAAGCATATAGGTCTCCCAATATGACAAGCTAACCAGTTAATACCTATTAATGTCTAAATAATGGTAGGTATTTTATGAAAATGTATCCACACTGGAACTTTTTGAATCTAAGCCAGTGAACTACCAAATGAAGGATCCATCGAGTTATAATAAACATTCGTCTCCTTATAAAAATCGGATCAGAATGAAGAATATTATCCCTATCTATGTCATTCGAGAAATTAAAAAAGAAGTTTACTCTATCAGATTTAATGGTAACCTCACCATTTAATTTTCAAAACCTATATAAGAAGTTTACCACCGCGATATATGATAGTGTTCCATCCAGAAAGAATCCAACCAAGTGATTGCTCTAGAATTGAACCCCTTCTGACTTCACCATATCTGGCAGTTCCTTTGTACACCATCTCTAGCAAAATCAAAATGTCGTGGCTTAAAAATACCTGCATTCTTAGGTAGAGATTGGAAGATAGTCACAAAATCAAATTTAACCAAAGATTGATTCAAGCTTGAAGTGTTCGAAGAAAAGAAAGAAAGAAATTACAAGTGTTCGATGAATTAACATTCAAAGAAGGCCCATTTGGAGTACCATTGATATTAGCTGACTGCAAAATTGAAGGACTAACATGCGGATCTAAAGGATTATTGGAAGGATTAGCAAGATTAGGACCAGAGCTATTAACAAGAATTGGATCAGTAGTGTTTAATGAATTGACATTTACAGAAGGCACTTTTGGAACATCATTGCCATCAGCAGATTTCAAGATAGACGGATTTATAGGTGGAACAACAGGATTATTGCTAGAATTAGCAAGATTAGATCCAAAGCCATTATCAAGAAATGAATTCAACGAAATCGAAACATTGATAGCATCAGATGGTTTAGCACAAGAAAGATTAATGATCAAAGTAAGCGGGTCAGGAGGGATTAGAGGAGAAGGGTGGGAAGGAAGAGGAGGAAAGGCCGAATCAAAAGAAGAAGACGAGGAGGAAAAGGAGGTTGCCATTAACAAAGGTTATGATCCAACGACCCAGATTTTTTTCAATTATTGATGTTTTGGCTATTAAATATCTTGCTTTTTTCATCAAAAAATGATTTTTTGTAATTTATACAATATATAAAATAACATATCCTCTTAGTTTTAAAACCTGCATAACTAGTAGGTTTATGCTTGGAAATAATCAGCATTTATTACACCCAAAAACCACATATAAGATGTTTGGAAATCTATATGTAGTAACAAAAAAGATATTTGCTTGGAAATAAACTGAAGTTAGATTTGAAAATTTTCGTATCACATCATGTAGGTTTACTGTAGATAGTCCACGCATGGTTGAATTAATGCATACATATTATGATTAGGCACAAGCCCACCTGTGCGTGCCTATATACTCGTAAATCTTTATAAACGTATATACACTCGTTTAAAAACAATATTTTAAAATTTTGACTTCAAATTCAATTTATATTCAAAACTGACTATTATAATATTATTTTCAGAAATTTATTCGATGAACATTAAAATTTGCATAAATCAAATTAAATATTGTATAAGACTAACAGAGTAATCAGTTTTAATTTAAACCATTGTTTACATATCTAACTAAATTTCAATTTTAATTTCGCTGTTGAAAATTGAGTTTAAATTTGAACTAGCCAATTTTTGCCAAAACCTTTTCCAAAATCATTTCCACCTTTACAAAAGTTGTTCATATATATTTTAATTTATAAACTATTTCAGATACCAAATTCAAATTTTCATTTTTAGTCGTTATTTTAATATTAAAATAATATAAATCATATTTATATGGAATGGAGACTTAACTAATTACTTCTATAATGCCATAACTATGGTGTCATGAGAGTGTGATTACATTCAAACAACATCTACATGCATACAAACATTCATATCAACTGACAACAATATCATCAACCAATATTATAATCTACATGCAAGAGTTACGGTATTCAACGCTTGTCACTATTTCTAATACACAATCAATCATCCAACATTATGAACACATAATTATCAACTATACTTAAATGTATTAAAACATGTATAGTTTCTCACTAATACTAACTATACCAAAAGCTATTTCAAAAGTTCTCACTTGCATTACTCCCTAATTCTTCATTGTAGCACTTCGACTGAACCATCGGGTGACATCTCTTGCACTATTTTCTCTCTCTACCCCAAATATATATATATATATATATAATCATCAATTTGTTTTAAAGAGAGGAGGGAGGTCAAGACTTGGTGGAGCAGGTGTAGGATCCACGATCGAGGTGGAGGTGGGTGTGGCGGACGTTGGGTGGCCGGAAGGTGGTAGCGTACGGTGGTGGAGGTGGGAGGCCATGAATGTAAGGGGGAGCCAAGCCAAGGGAGGAGGTGGTGGCCAAGGTTTGTTGGAGGGAGGAAGGGCCGTGGGTAGGCCAGCTATTGGTGGTGGCACTTAGGCCGAGAGGAGGGAGCAAGAGGAAGAAGGAAAGGAAAAAGAGGAATGCATGATCGAAATGGAGAGGGATTTGGTGCTTCTTTTATATGGTGGGTTAAGGGAATTTAGGTGTAATAACCCGGAAATCTGAGCCAATTTAAAAATTTTATTTTGGCAATTTTAGCGAATTTTGATTATTTAAAATGAATCATTTAAAATAATAACGACCAGAAATTTATTTTGAATAGAACTCGAACGTATATATTTATATAGCTCGACGTTAGAACATAAATATTTATTTTAAATTCGAAAAGGAATTGAAAATGGCACGGTAGTTTGAAAATTTGATTTCAAAATTCAAATGAATGTACAGGATTCAAAATAACCCGAATTTTAGTGAAATCAAAAATATTTAAATCTAATTGAGAATATCTTTACAATGAATCCGAAAAATTGAAATTTCATAGCGGGGATAAAAAGATACGTCCAGTTGAAAATTCAGAATAGTCGCTATGGAATCCTGGCCCTTAAAAATAGCCATTTTGCGAATGACCTCGGTTTTCGACGAAACCACTTCTGTTGGATCAGGGATATCAAGTTATTGCTAGGTTTCATAATTCGTAATTTTCTGAATCAATATGTGAGCGTGACAAAGGAAAATGCGTTTGACCAGTTTTAGTTGATTTTAATCGACTGGAAAATGGCCATTTTTCAAACAGTCTCGGAATATGACGAAATTAGTTTTGTTAGGACCGTATCATCAATACGAAGCTAGAAAATATTTTTTGGAAATTTTTAGAGTCCGTATGTGGCCCCGGTAAATTGAAATGCGCGATCAAATTCAATATATAGAGTTATATGATGATTTTGACGAAAACTGATTGAAACGATCGAATCAGCTTACGATACCTATCACATTGTGTTCGGAATGGGGGTAATTAGCTGGGGACGATAGTCGGTGGGCCTTGTTTTGAGTTCAAATGTAAAGTCAACTTTCTAAAGAAAAATAATAATATAATATAAAATATAAAATCCTATTTCACCTAAGACCCCCCCCCCTTTTTTTTCATTTCCCTCGATCAAACCCCCCCCCCCCCAATTCAAAAAAAACCGCTCCCTCCCATAACCTAACCCGCCGCCCTTCCTCTTGGCCGCTACCCACCGTCGGCCGCCTCCGGGCGCGCACCACCACCCATCTGTTCCCCCACTCTCCTCCCACTTTCCCCAAACCAGCAACCCCTAGGTACCCCGAACACCTAAATCGACAGTGCCACCAAGCCCTAGCTGTAACAACCCCTCTTCCCCCGTTCTTTACAGATTATTAAAAAAAGAGGAAAAATCCCAAATCGCATCGCCCCCCTGCTGTCGCTGATCCTCCGCTTCGCCTTCCTCCCTCCGCCTCCACACCCCCTGTGCTCCGTCGCCTTTCCTTCAAACCCTAGCCCCCCTCTCGTTGACCGTCATGGACAACTTCCCCCCCCTCTCGACAGCCGCCTCCCCTCCACCTCCCTATCCTTCGCCTGCATCGAAGACCCGACTCCCCATTCCGACCTCCGCCCCCTCTCTTCCTTCTTCCTCCTTCTGCGATGCACAAAAACCCCAATCGAGCACCTCCACTCGCCTGAACAGCCGCCGCTCAACAGTGAATTCCCCCCTCTTTTTCTTCTGACGAGCAAAGTAAGTTTTAATTAATTATTAGTGTAGAAAAATATGATTTTTCCTATGTGTTTGATTATAAAAGAAATGATTTTTATTTTATAGTGATGATATAAAAATTCGATCTTTGTATAAGAAGTCGAAAGATGTATAAAAATATAATCTTTTATATTATAGAAGTATAAAAATATAATTTTTTATATTGTAGAAGTATAAAAATATAATCCTTTATATTGTAGAAGTATAAAAATATAATCTTTTATATTGTAGAAGTATAAAAATATAATTTTTATATAGGTAAGATAGTAAAAATATCATCTTTATATATGTAACGAAATAAAAATCTGATTTTTATTATATATATATATATATAATGAAGTAAAAATGTGATTTTTATAGTGATGAAATGAAAAGGGCGAAATCTTTATAAATGAAAAGGCGAAATCTTTATGTAGAGAATAGCGTGGTAAAAATAGAATTTTTATCTATATAGTAGCGATGTAAAAATAGAATTTTTATCTATATAGTAGTGATGTAAAAATAGAACTTTTATCTATATAGTAGCGATGTAAAAATAGAATTTTTATCTATATAGTAGCGATGTAAAAATAGAATTTTTATCTATATAGTAGCGATGTAAAAATAGAACTTTTATCTATATAGTAGAGGTGTAAAAATATATTTTTTATCTATATAGTAGCGATGTAAAAATATAATTTTTATCTACATAGTAGCAACGTAAAAATATAATTTTTATCTGTATAGTAGCGATGTAAAAATAGAATTTTTATCTATATAGCATCAATGTAAAAATAGAATTTTTATCTATATAGTAGCGATGTAAAAATAGAATTTTTATCCATAGGGAGTGATTATAAAAATATGATTTTTACATACATAGCAACAATATAAAAATGTGATTTTTATATGTGTAGTGGCTACAGGCAACAAAAGTGACAAAAGGCAAGAACAGTGATGATTCCGTACATTGGAACTGTCGTGGAGTTGGGATAGCTTTTGTGAGAACTTCTCACTTTAATTTCTTTTTCTAGTTATATATATATATATATATATATATATATATATATATATATATATACTAGGATGCAGACGGTGCTTAGCAGCACCCGACACCCGTCATCCACAGACCATGGATGGCTTATTTGTTTGATTGATGTGTTGTGAAAATTGTTGGTGATATTGATGTGAAATCGATAATAAATTGTAGATGGTTGAAATAAATTAATTATCGTTGAAAATATAATTTTTAACGTGAATATGAATAAATGAATATTTATAAACAAATTGGCCGATTTGTTTATATACACTTATTTGACTGATATTGATTGTGATGATAAATTTTACACATCGCCCAACTGCACAAATAAAAATATGTGTTTATTGATTTGAAACCCCACACTGGTGTTGGGATGATATTTGGCGTACACTAATCCCAATTATTTAATTATATGTCGATCGGTTGGTCGACAGACTGTGTAAGCATTAATTATTTATATTTGATGCTTATGCAGTTGTGTGGTGCAATTTGGATGATGGTTGATTGTTTATCGTTGCTATTATATACATGTGTTGTATGGAATCCATGTAATTAACGTTATATGGTAATTGATTGGGCCTCATTCCAATTAGGAAAATAAAGAATATAATAGAATATATTCATGTGTTGAATAGAATAAATGTTTATGTGTTGAAACTATTTATGTGTTGCGTAAAATATTTTAACAATAAAATTTACATCTTTATCATATTTAAAATTAGAACTACTTTACAGTTGGAGTCTAATTAAAAATCAAACGATAGATACCATAATTTTATAAAATATTTTACATAACAAAAATAGTCGTGTGTTGACAGTACTCATGTGTTGACATTAGTCGTGTGTTGAAAGAAATATTGATTCATGTGTTGAGTAGAATAAATATTCATTTGTTGAATAGAATAACGAATTTATTGAAATGTATAAAGCCGTGTTGGCTAGAGTTGCACTATTTTGACGTGAACGATATTTATATCGAATTTATTCGAATATCGAAAAGTAAGTGATTTCAAAATATAACGTTTTGAAAATATTATCATTTATATAGTAATGATAGGAAATATTCAATTTTGATTTGAAATTGAATATAGAGTTGAAAAGGTTTTGAAAATGAATTTAAAACGATTTATAAAATACGTTTTAAAAGGAAATCGACGAAATATTATATATATATATACATATATATATATATATATATATATATATATATATATATATATAATGGCCTGAATAGAACGCGCCGCGGTAGTTTGTGAATTTCGACCTTTGACTTCGAATTGACGTTGCGGGAGATCCGACCGTCAGATTCTCCTAAAACTGGAACCGTTGGGTTCGTATCGAAAAGAGCTTTCCAATGAATATTAGAGATTTGAAATCTAATGGTTGGATTTGGAATTATGTCCAAATCAAATTCGGAAAAGGTCGCTGTAAGTGCAGTTCGATGGCCGTTGATGGAAATCGACTGTACGGGCCTTGATAAAATTATTAAAAATATCAATAATTTGTGTAAAATCATAATATGTGAATTGGAAAGAACTGGGATGAAAATTTCCACATTTGAAAGGATAAAAATATATTTTTGTCGAAATGAACTAGTTTTGAACTAGAATTAAAATCAATTTATTTTTGAAATAAATAAATTGAATTTGAAAGTGATTTTAAAAATAATCAATATTCCCAATACGTGAATTAGACTGGAGTTGAATCGAAATTATCTATGGAATATTTTGATGTTGGATTTCCTGACTATACAGATATTGTTATGGGAATTTGAAAGATATATTTTATATCGTTATTTCCAATATGATATTTGTTGGGTTCAGAATTTGATATTGAATATAAGCCGGTATATTTTCTATTCAGAGCCTTGTATTTAATATCAAATGTGATTTGGGTTTGTCGTGAATGGTGTCTTCATTAACACTGTTCTTAAGCCCAATAGAGAGAAAGATTAAATCTTTCTATTTAGATTTAATGAAGTGTATCAATTAAATAATATTTAATTGGAATTGAATTTGAATTGGTTTTTGGGTTTATCGTGAGCAGCGTTTTGAACAACACCTGCTCTTTAACCCGGTTAACAATAGAGTGTGATTTAGGTTTATCGTGAATTGTGTTTTAGATGACATTGGTTCTTTAACCCAGTTAAAGATAGGTTATTGATTTTTGAGAAGATTAAAACTAAGTGGAGTTTTAATGAATCTTTAATTAGATTGAAATGTGAATTGATAATTTAAATTATCAAATCTGAAAGGTAATCGAGAATGGAGTACCACCAGTTTTGCTCCAAAGCGATAGTTAAATCTTTAATTAGATTTGAACATGAAATAGTAATTAATATTTACCAATAACACCGTGGTGTTAGATATGGAGTATTATCAGTTTTCTCCATGGGATAAATAGGTTGGGATTGGGAAATAAAATAAACAATTACTTCAGTGTGGTTCGCTAATCCCGACTAGTTTGGCAAACCATAAAATGGTTTGAAATGATATCCAAAGGAAGATTAAAGAATAAATTTAGAAGAATTTATCTTGGATAAAATTAATGGGAACCTTATCCTAAGAATGTGATTTTGTGAATAAAGCAATATTCTGAATTGGAATGAGGCGTTTGTTGTGTTTATATAACATTTGTTTATTATATACGTGGGTTATTCAGAATGGTCGGGTTTATACCCATTCTGAATAACCGATTCGACGAGATGTCGAAGATGAAGACGGTGGTCGAAGACCGGAAGTCTTCACATCGTTTGGGTGATTATTGATGATCTTGATTGGGCTGTACACCCAAGATGAGGGAATCGGTTGGTGATCGTCCAGACGTACTTGGATATGGATGGATATGCGAGGAAAGTGCCTCCGGTTTCGTTCAGACCCAGAACGAACTTGTAAATGGATTGTGTGTCTGACATTGGATTTTATTCTATGTTGATTGATCTCTATTAAATATACATCTGTTTCGCGGTAGAGAATTTATTCTCTTGCTTAACGCCCTTCTCTGAGATGTACGAGCTCAGAGGTTGTATATCGAGGGACATCAGTCGCATGGAGTGAATTGCCTGTGTGGCACGCGTAAGTGGCAAATGATCAAGGCTTCTGTTGAAAAGAAAGGTCTTTTGGTTGATGATCAAAGCACGACCTGTGTGGCGCAGCTTTGTGTATAACGTGAATTCGCAAGCCTCACACCTCGGTATGAGTCAAAAACAGGATAGTGACTGCAGGGAGAGCACGACGTTTCTTTCTAGCTAAGGTGGTGTCAGTGACCTACCAGCCCTGACATTTATATACTTTTCACCTGTGTGGTTGTTGGATACGAGGCGCCTCAGATATAGGTCTGTAAGGACCGGGAAACGTGTGTTCAGGAATTGTCAATCCTCAAAAGTAAGAGAGGACCGGCCCTGAAGATCCAAGGATTGCTGTGTGCGGTCCTGAGACATTTGCTAGAGTGTCTCGAACGGAGAGGAGCTTGCCCCTTGCCTCGACCCATGACGGAAATCCGATTTCCAATACGTGATATTGCGGTATTAATAGTAGAACTAGTATGGCGACATGATATATGGTAACCATGCCGTCTATGATTGATATTTATGATTGAAATTGTACACCTATAATAGTATCAAATGATTTGTTTTGAACGTACCAAGCATGTTTGGCTATTATAAGGTCGGGCTTGCGTTGCATTGTGTGATGGGACCTGGGTCTTATAATAGCTTCATTTTTCCAAAAAGCATTGCGCTGTTTTGTTATATTCACTAGTATTCTTGGGAGGAAACCCATTCCGTGTCATACGGCGTGGTCCCTTGAATTACTCTTCTTTAAATTTAAAATAATAACTATTTTAGTTCTCACACCAGTCACATGACTGACCTGGAGTTTATTGTTTTATCCTAAACTCTGGGTGCCCTTATTTTCCACACGAGCAGCTAGTAGTTTTGGTTTTACAGATTTATATTCACAGGATCCTGATTTACAGCTGGAACGATGCTCGGAAAGCTCTGTATCCGTGTATTACTTTCAGTTGTGTTTTGTATTATTTTCTGCTGCTATGTAATTTATTGTAATCTGATATTTGTCAAATGTGTAATTTATTTATTCATACCCTGTATATTCTTGTATTCTGATGGAATTGTTGTAATAAACAATGAAATGTTCTTCTGTCTGCGTTCCAATGTGTGTTGTTCTCATCTCAATCCGGGCTTTCCTTACCGGGGGAGTTCGGGTCGTTATAGTTTGGTATCAGAGCTTGGGTTTACAGAGCTCGAGAACAAGACACATTAGAACCATACGAAAGAATTCATCAGATATTGGATTAGTAATATCCAATTAGAACGACTCGTTAGAGATAGGATCAGTAGTATCTTAGAACAAGTATGAAGAGTATATTTTTCAAATGAAAACAATATTGTTTTGAAAATTTAAATCGTTTTATACGTATTTGAATATTTATTTATTTTGAATTTGGACAATCCAATATATAAAGATTTTGCATATACGCGTCATGAACGTATATTCGAAGTTTTAATATACTGGATAGATATAGAATCACACTCTAGTCGCCCGGAGATAATTCTGGTAATGCGGCCGCATTATTAGTATTTATATTCGTGTTTCGAAGGTGTGATATCTATATATTTCCATTAGACTGGTGTGAGAACCAAAATATAGCTAGAATACATTGTTGTGAATTGGCATCAAAACATGACTTTTTGTATATATATCAAAATTATGAATTTTGAACAATAATCCACTAATTAATTGATGGTTGTGTTGGTTGTTAATTTGTTTGATAATTTTGAACCATTAAGCCTAATTGAACCAAATATTGAATTGTTTGAAATTGGTTGCATTTGCATGCATATACATGTACATACATTGAACAAGTCATAGCAAGGAGGCTAGAGCAGAAGAATAAAATTTGTTTGCCTGAGAAATAGGTACATGTTTACCATAATTTACTGTTTTGTTTGGGTGATGATGATTTTATGAGCCGCTTGGCTTTTTCTTTTTCTTTTTGGGATCAGAGGGCCTGTATGGAAATTTTGGGATTTTCCCGGTGCTCCCGGTGCAGGGGAGGTTATGGCGAAATTTTTCAGAAATTTAGGGTGTTAGCCAAATTTTTGAAAAATTTGAAAAGTTCTTAGAAACTGAAAACTTGAAGAACTTAAGCCGCAATGGAAAGAATGGAAGTTGAGTTGATTAGTTAAACAACTTCAGGCTTCGTTCCTTTTCGGGGACGAAAAGTTTTAAGTGGGGGAGAATGTAACAACCCGGAAATGCGAGCCAGATTAAATTTTTTATTTTGGCAATTTTAATGGATTTTGAACCTTTAAAATGAATTATTTTAAATAATATCGACGAGAAATTTATTTAGAATAGAATCGAACGTATATATTTATATACGTCGTCGTTAGATTATAAATATTTATATATTATAGAAGGAATTGAAAATGGCACGGTAGTTCGATAATTCGATTTCAAACTTCAATTGAATGTACCAGGTGCAAAATAAACCGGATTTTAGCAAAACCAAAAATAATGGAATCTAATTGTGACTATATTTCCAACGAACCTGAAAAATTGAAATTTCATAGCGGGAATCAAAAGATATGTCCAGTTGAAAATTTTAGAATAGTCGCTATGGAATTCACACCCTTAAAAATAGCCATTTTGCAAACGACCTCGGATTTCAGCGAAACCACTTTTGTTGGGTCCGTGATGTAAAGTTATTGCTAGATTCCAATTTTCATAATTTTTCGAATCAATATGTGAGCGTGGCAAAGGAAAACGTGTTTGACCAGTTTCAGTTGATTTTAATCGACTGGAAAATGGCCATTTTTCCAACGGTCTCAGAATTTGATGAAACTAGTTTTGTTAGGACCGTATCGTCAACACGAAGCTAGATTATATTTTTCTGGAATTTTTCGAGTTAGTATGTGACCTCGGTTAATTGAAATGCGCGTTCAAATTCAATATATAGAGTTATATGTTGATTTTGGTGAAAACTGATCGAAATGATCGAATCAGCTTACGAAACATATCCCATTGTGTTCGGAATGGGGGTAATTAGCTATGAACGACAGGCGGTGGGTCCCGTTTCGAGTCCGAAATTTTAAGTTGCTTCTTGAAATTGAAAATAAATAAAATAATAAATAAAATAAAATTTTCAAAAACCCCCCTCTTCCTTTCTCTTCCCCCGTTCTTTACAGATTATAAAAAAAAGATAAAAAATCTCGAATCGCGTCGCCCCCTGCTGCCGCCGATCCTCTGCTTCGCCTTCCTCCCTCCGCCTCCGCACCCCCTATGCTCCGCCACCCTTCCTTCAAACCCTAGCCCCCCCCTCTCGTTGACCGTCGTGGCCAGCTTCCCCCCTCTAGACAGCCGCCTCCCCTCCACCTCCCTCTCCTTCGCCTGCATCGAAGACCCGACTCCCCATTCCGACCTCCGCCCCCTCTCTTCCATCTTCTTCCTTCTGCGACGCACGAAAACCCCAATCGAGCACCTCCACTCGTCTGAACAACCGCCGCTCAGCAGTGAATTCCCCCCTCTTTTTCTTCTGACGAGCAAAGTAAGTTTTAATTAATTATTAGTGTAGAAAAATATGATTTTTCCTATGTGTTTGATTATAAAAGAAATGATTTTTATTTTATAGTGATGATATAAAAATTCGATCTTTGTATAAGTAGTCGAAAGATGTATAAAAATATAATCTTTTATATTGTAGAAGTATAAAAATATAATCTTTTATATTGTAGAAGAATAAAAATATAATCTTTTATATTGTAGAAGTATAAAAATATAATCTTTTATATTGTAGAAATATAAAAATATAATCTTTTATATTGTAGAAGAATAAAAATTTAATTTTTATATAGGTAAGATAGTAAAAATATCATCTTTATATATGTAACGAAATAAAAATCTGATTTTTATTATATATATATAATGAAGTAAAAATGTGATTTTTATAGTGATGAAATGAAAAGGGCGAAATCTTTATAAATGAAATGGCGAAATCTTTATGTAGAGAATAGCGTGGTAAAAATAGAATTTTTATCTATATAGTAGCGATGTAAAAATAGAATTTTTATCTATATGGTAGCGATGTAAAAATATAATTTTTATCTATATAGTAGCGATGTAAAAATAGAATTTTTATCTATATAGTAGCGATGTAAAAATAGAATTTTTATCTATATAGTAGCGCTGTAAAATAAATTTTTTTATCTATATAGTAGCGGTGTAAAAATATAATTTTTATCTATATAGCAGCGATGTAAAAATATAATTTTTATACATATAGGAGCGATGTAAAAATATAATTTTTATCTGTATAGTAGCGATGTAAAAATAGAATTTTTATCTATATAGCATCAATGTAAAAATAGAATTTTTATCTATATAGTAGCAATGTAAAAATAGAATTTCTATCCATAGGGAGTGATTATAAAAATATGATTTTTACATACATAGCAACAATATAAAAATGTGATTTTTATATATGTAGTGGCTAAGGGCAACAAAAGTGACAAAAGGCAAGAACAGTGATGATTCCCTACATTGGAAGTGTCATGGAGCTGGGATAGCTTTGGTGAGAACTTCTCACTTTAATTTTTTTTCTAGTTATATATATATATATATATATATATATATATATATATATATACTAGGATGCAGACGGTGCTTAGCAGCACCCGACACCCGTCATCCACAGACAATGGATGGCTTGTTTGTTTGATTGATGTGTTGTGAAAATTGTTGGTGATGTTGATGTGAAATCGATAATAAATTGTAGATGGTTGAAATAAATTAATTATCGTTGAAAATATAATTTTTAACGTGAATGTAAATAAATGAAGTGTATATAAACAAATCGGCCGATTTGTTTATATACACTGATTTGACTGATATTGATTGGGATGATAAATTTTTCACATCGCCCAACTGCACAAATAAAAATCTGTGTTTGTTGATTTGAAACCACACGGGTGTTGGGATGATATTTGGCATACACTAATCCCAATTATTTAATTATATGTCGATCGATTGGCCGACAGACTGTGTAAGCATTAATTATTTATATTTGATGCTTATGCAGTTGTGTGGTGCACTTTGGATGATGGTTGATTGTTTATCGTTGCTATTGTATACATGTGTTGTATGGAATCCATATAATTAACATTATATGGTAATTGATTGGGCCTCATTCCAATCGGGAAAATAAAGAATATAATAGAATATATTCATGTGTTGAATAGAATAAATGTTCATGTGTTGAAACTATTTATGTGTTGGGTAAAATATTTTAACAATAAAATTTACATCTTTATCATATTTAAAATTAGAACTACTTTACAGTTGGAGTCTAATTAAAAATCAAACGATAGATACCATAATTTTATAAAATATTTTACATAACAAAAATAGTCGTGTGTTGACAGTACTCATGTGTTGAGATTAGTCATGTGTTGAAAGAAATATTGATTCATGTGTTGAATAGAATAAATATTCATTTTTTGAATAGAATAACGAATTTATTGAAATATATAAAGCCGTGTTGACTAGAGTTGCGCTAGTTTGACGTGAACAATATTTATATCGATTTTATTCGAATATCGAAAAGGAAGTGATTTCAAAATATAACATTTTGAAAATATTATCATTTATATAGTAATGATAGGAAATATTCAATTTTGATTTGAAATTGAATATAGAGTTGAAATGGTTTTGAAAACGAATTTAAAACAATTCATAAAATACGTTTTAAAAGGAAATCGACGAAATATAATATATATATATACATATATATATATTATATAATTGCCTGAATAGAACGCGCCGCGCCGCGGCAGTTCGTGAATTTCGACCATTGACTTCGAATTGACGTTGCGAGAGATCCGACCGTTGGATTCTCTTAAAATTGGAACCGTTGGGTTCGTATCGAAAAGAGCTTTCCAATGAAAATTAGAGATTTGAAATCTAATGGTTGGATTTGGAATTATGTCCAAATAAAATTTGGAAAAGGTCGTTGTAAGTGCAGTTCGATGGCCGTTGATGGAAATCGACTGTACGTGCCTTGATAAAATTATTAAATATATCAGTAATTTGTGTAAAATCATAATATGCGAATTGGAAAGAACTAGGATGAAAAATTCCATATTTGAAAGGATAAAAAAATATTTTTGTCGAAATGAACTAGTTTTGAACTAGAATTAAAATCAATCTATTTTTGAAATAAATAAATTGAATTTGAAAGTGATTTTAAAAATAATCAATATTCCCAATACGTGAATTGGACTGGAGTTGAATCGAAATTATCTTCGGAATATTTCGATGTTGAATTTCGTGACTATACAGATATTGTTATGGGAATTTGAAAGATATATTTTATATCGTTATTTCCAATACGATATTTGTTGGGTTCAGAATTTGATATTGAATATAAGCCGGTATATTTTCTATTCAGAGCCTTGTATTTAATATCAAATGTGATTTGGGTTTGTCGTGAATGGTGTCTTCATTAACACTGTTCTTAAGCCCAATAGAGAGAAAGATTAAATATTTCTATTTAGATTTAATGAAGTGTATCAATTAAATAATATTTAATTGGAATTGAATTTGAATTGGTTTTTGGGTTTATCATGAGCGGTGTTTTGAACAACACCTGCTCTTTAACCGGATTAACAATAGATTGTGATTTTGGGTTTATCGTGAATCGTGTTTTAGATGACATTGGTTCTTTAACCCAGTTAAAGACAGGTTATTGATTTTTGAGAAGATTAAAACTAAGTGGAGTTTTAATGAATCTTTAATTAGATTGAAATGTGAATTGATGATTTAAATTATCAAATCTGAAAGGTAATCGAGAATGGAGTACCACCAGTTTTGCTCCAAAGCGATAGTTAAATCTTTAATTAGATTTGATCGTGAAATAGTAATTAATATTTACCGATAACACCGTGGTGTTAGATATGGAGTATTACCAGTTTTCTCCATGGGATAAATAGGTTGGGATTGGGAAATAAAATAAACAATTACTTCGGTGTGGTTCGCTAATCCCGACTAGTTTGGCGAACCATAAAATGGTTTGAAATGATATACAAAGGAAGATTAAAGAATAAATTTAGAAGAATTTATCTTGGATAAAATTAATGGGAACCTTTCCCTAAGAATGTGATTTTGTGAATAAAGGAATATTCTAAATTGGAATGAGGCGTTTGTTGTGTTTGTAAAACATTTGTTTATCATATACGTGGGTTATTCAGAAAGGCCGGGTTTATACCCATTCTGAATAACTGATTCGATGAGATATCGAAGATGAAGACGGTGGTCGAAGACCGGAAGTCTTCACATCGTTTGGGTGATTACTGATGATCTTGATTGGGCTGTACACCCAGGATGAGGGAATCAGTTGGTGATCGTCCAGACGTACTTGGAGATGGATGGATATGCGAGGAAAGTGCCTCCGGTTTCGTTCAGACCCAGAACGAACTTGTAAATGGATTGTGTGTCTGACATTGGATTTTATTCTGTGTTGATTGATCTCTATTAAATATACATCTGTTTGGCGGCAGAGAATTTATTCTCTTGCTTAACGCCCTTCTTTGAGACGTACGAGCTCAGAGGTTGTATATCGATGGACATCAGTCGCATGGAGTGAATTGCCTGTGTGGCATGCGTAAGTGGCAAATGATCAAGGTTTTTGTTGAAAAGCAAAGTCTTGTGGTTGATGATCAAAGCACGGCCTATGTGGCGTAGCTTTGTGTATAACGTGAATTCGCGAGCCTCACACCTCGGTATGAGTCAAAAATGGGATAGTGACTGCAGGGAGAGCACGACGTTTCTTTCTAGCTAAGGTGGTGTCAGTGAGCTACCAGCCCTGACATTTATATACTTTTCACCTGTGTGGTTGTTGGATACGAGGCGCCTTGGATATAGGTCTGTAAGGACCAGGAAACGTGTGTTCAGGAATTGCCAATCCTCAAAAGTAAGAGAGGACCGGCCCTGAAGATCCAAGGATTGCTGTGTGCGGTCCTGAGACATTTTCTAGAGTGTCTCGAACGGAGAGGAGCTTACCCCTTGCCTCGAATCATGATGGAAATCCGATTTCCAATACGTGATATTGCGGTTTTAATAGTAGAACTAGTATGGCGACATGATATATGGTACCCATGCCGTCTATGATTGAAATTGTTTTGACACTATACACCTATAATAGTATCAAATGATTTGTTTTGAACGTACCAAGCATGTTTGGCTATGATAAGGGAAAACCCTATCCTCCAGCTTGCGTTGCATTGTGTGATGGGACCTGGGTCTTATTATAGCTTCATTTTTCCAAAAAGCATTGCGCTGTTTTGTTATATTCACTAGTAATCTTGGGAGGAAACTCGTTCCGTGTCATACGGCGTGGTCCCTTGAATTACTCTTCTTTAAAGTTAAAATAATAACTGTTTTAGTTCTCACACCAGTCACATGGCTGACCTGGAGTTTATTGTTTTAACCCAAACTCTGGGTGCCCTTATTTTCCACACGGGCAGCTAGTTGTTTTGGTTTTGCAGATTTATATTCACAGGATCCTGATTTACAGCTGGAACGATGCTCGGAAAGCTCTGTATCCGTGTATTATTTTCAGTTGTGTTTTGTATTATTTTCCGCTGCTATGTAATTTATTGTAATCTGATATTTGTCAAATGTGTAATTTATTTATTCATACTCTGTATATTCTTGTATTCTGATAGAATTGTTGTAATAAACAGTGAAATGTTCTTCTGTCTGCGTTCTGATGTGTGTTGTTCTCATCTCAATCCGGGCTTTCCTTACCGGGGGAGCTCAGGTCGTTATACTAGCCTCACCCCCGACCACCGCAGCCGCTGCCATCCCCTCCGACCCCCGGCGCCATCGCTAGCAACCCTTCGACGATCGAAAACCCCCATAGCCCCAAAAACCTCAACCCATTCAATCACGTAACCTCCCCCTAATCGAAGCCACTCCTCTAACCACCTGCCGCAGCACCCGCCTGCCCCTGGCGCGCCGGCCACCTGCCTCCAGCGCACGGAAGACCCCCCCCTCCGATTAGCTGTAAGTCTTATTAATTTATTTCAATGTTATTTTTTGTCTTTCCTTCTTATTTTTATGTAAAGAATGGAATTTATTTTCAGTTTGAATATAATAAAAATAGAAGAAAAATATAATTTTTACACACAAATATATGATTTTTAGTAGTAGAAAGTTATGATCTTTCATTAGAGAAAAGTTAGATTTTTGTTGATAGAAAAAATACGATTTTTTGTTGATAGAAAAATTCGATTTTTACTTATATAACAGCGATGTAAAAGTTGGATATTTTATATATGTAGTGGCTACGGACAATAAAATTGATAAAAGGCAAGTGGCGAGATTTTCTACATCAGAAGAGTCGCGGTGTATTGGATTAGCTAGTCGGTGAGAATTTCTCACTTTAAATCTTGTTTTCTAGTTAAAATATAAACTAGGATGTAGACGGTGCTTAGCAGCACCCGACAGCCATCGTCCACAGACCATGGATGACTTGTTTATTTGGTTGCTGTGTTGTGAAATTTTATTGTGTGATCTGAAATGAAATAAAATATTTTATAGTTAAAAATATAATTTTTAACGTGTATAAAATAAATATTAATAAATAAATCAGAGATTTGTTTATATACACTGATTTGACTGATATTGATTGGGGCGATAAATTTTACACATCGCCCAACTGCACAAATAAAATTTGTGTTTGATTGTTTGAAACCCCACATGGGTGTTGGGATGATATTTGGAATACACTAATCCCAATAATTAGTTGTATGTTAATCGATTGATTGACAGGCTGTTATAAGCGTTAGATATCTATATTTGATGCTTATACAGTGTGGTGCACTCTGGATGACGGTTCATGATTAATCGTTGCTATTATATACATGTGTTGTAGGGAATCCGTGTAATAAACATTATATGGAATTGATTGGGCCTCATTCCAATTTAGAAAATAAATTCATGTGTTTAATAGAAAATAAATTCATGTGTTGAATAGAAAATAAATTCATGTGTTGAATAGAAAATATATTCATGTGTTCAATAGAAAATAAATTCATGTGTTGAATAGAAAAATAAATATTCATGTGTTGAAGAAAATATTCATTTGTTGAATAGAATAACAAAGTTATTGAAATATAAAAAGCCGTGTTGATTAGATTGACGCCATTTTGACATGAACGATATTCATATCGATTTTATTCATTTTTATAATGAATATTGAAAAGAAAGTGATTTCAAAATATAACGTTTTGAAAATATTATCATTTGTATATCGATGATGTGGAATATTCAATTTTGATTCGAAATTGAATATAAAGTTGAAATCATTTCGAAAACGAATTTAAAATGATTTATAAAATACATTTTAAAAGGAAATCGACGAAATATATAATATATATATATTATATATGGCCTGAATACAATGCGCCACGCTGCGGTAGTTCGCGAATTTCGACAATTGACTTCGAATTGACGTTGCGGGAGATCCGACCGTCGGATTCTCCAAAACCGGAACCATTGGGTTCGTATCGAATAGAGCTTTCTAACGAATGATAGAAATTAGAAATCTAATGGTTGGATTAGGAATTATATCCAAATCAAATTTGAAAAAGGTCGCTGTAAGTGCAGTTCGATGGCCGTTGATGGAATTCGATTGTGCGGGCCTTGATAAAATTATTAAAAATAGTAATAATTTGTGTAAAATCATAAGAAATGATTTGTGAAGAATTAGGATGAAAAACTCCATATTTGAAAAGATAAAAATAGATTTTTATCAAAATGAACTAGTTTTGAACTAAAATTATAATTCTATTTATTTTAAAAATAAATAAATTGGATTTGAAATGGTTTTGAAAATAACCAGAATTTCCAATAATTAAATTGGAATGGATTTGAATCGAAATTGTCTTCGGAATATTTCGATGTTGGATTTCGTGATTATACAGATATTGTTATGGAAATTTGAAAGATATATTTATATCGTTATTACCAATACAATATTTGTTGGTCGTAGAACTTGATATTGAATACAAGCAGATATATTTTCTGTTCAGAGCCTTGTATTTAATATCAAATGTGATTTTGGGTTTATCGTGAATCGTGTTTTAAATTACATTGGTTCTTTAACCCAGTTAAAGACAGGATGTGATTTCCCAAGTTAAACAATCATTGATATTGATTTTTGGGAAGATTAAAACCAAGTGGTGTTTTAATGAGTCTTTAATTCGATTGAAATAATCGGGAATGGAGTATCACTCGTTTTGCTCCAGGCGATAGTTAAATCTTTAATTAGATTTGAACGTGAAATGGTAATTAAATTTACCGATAACACCGTGGTGTTAGATATGAAGTATGACCAGTTTTACTTCATGGGATGAATAGGTTGGGATTGGGAAACAAAATAAGTAATTACTTCGGGGTGGTTCGCTAATCCCGACTAGTTTGAATTGATATTCAAAGAAGATTAAAGAATAAATTTAAAGAATTTATCTTTGATAAAATTGATGGGAACCTTTTCCAAAGTGTAAGAATATTTGAATAAAAGAATATTCTAAATTGGAATGAGGCGTATGTTGTGTTTGTGTAACACTTGTTTATTATATATGCGAGTTATTCAGAAAGACCGGGTTTATCCCATTCTGAATAACTGATTCGACGTGGTGTCGAAGATGAAGACGGTGGTTGAAGACTGGAGGTCTTCACGTCATTTGGATAATTACTGATGATCTTGATTGGGTCGTACACCTAAGAGGAGGGAATCAGCTGGTGATTGTCCAGACGTACTTGGAGATCGATGGATATGCGAGGTACAAGGTGCCTCCGGTTTCGTTCAGACCCAGAACAGACTTGTAAATGGACTGTGTGTCTGACATTGGATTTTATTCTGTGTGATTGATTTCTATTAAATATATATCTATTTGGCGGCGGAGAATTTATTCTCTTTCTTAACGCCCTTCTTGGAGGCGTACGAGCTCAGAGGTTATATATTGATGGATATCAAAAGCATGGAGTGAATTGCCTGTGTGGCATGCCTAAGTGGAAATTGATCAAGGCTTCTATTGAAAAGCAAAGTCTTGTGGTTGATGATCAAAGCACGGCCTGTGTGGCATAGCTTTGTATACCATTGATTCCCGAGCCTCACACCCCGGTTGTGAACCAGAAACGGGAGAGGACATCAGGGAGGGCATGCGTTTCCTTATAGTTAGAAGTGGTGTCTGTGGTTTTACACGCCCTGACGAGTTTGACTTATGTGGTTGTTGTTGTTGGGAGGCGCCTCAGATATATCGGTGATTGTGTGGAGCCGATGGAGTCATTTGGCTCATTGACACCCCATAGGGTGGGGAAACGTAGTGTTCAGGCATAATAATCCACATCGGTGGACCGACCCAGACGATCCAAGGGGCAGTTGCGGCTGTTCCTGAGGGGCGGGCTAGAGCATCTCGAATTCGGTGGAGGACGATCCCTTTCCTCGGTTCACAGATGGAAATCCAACTTCTAATACGTGACTTTGCGATTTTGATTGTAGAGCCTAGTATGGCGACATAGTGGAATGGGGCACTTATGCCGTCTATGATTGATACTTATGATTGAAATTATTTTGACACTATACACTTATAGTAATAATAAAAGATGAAATTTAGCGTATCAAGCATTCTTTGGCTATTATAAGGTAAAACCCTATCCTCCAGCTTGCGTTACATTGTGTGATGGGACCTGGGTCTTATGATAACTTCATTGTTCTTTATTTAGCATTGCGTTGTTGTTTTATGCACCGGTATTCTTAGGAGGAAACCCGTTCCGTGTTATACGGCGTGGTCCCTTGATTTACCTAACTTTAAAATAAAGATTAATAACTGTTTTTGTTCTCACACCAGTCACATGACTGATTTGGAGTTTACTATTTTAACCTAAACTCTGGGTGCCCTTATTTTGTCACAGGCAGCTAGTAGTTTTGGTTTTGCAGATTTATATTCACAGGATCCTGATTTACAACTGGAATTATACTGTAATGACCCGTATTCTACACATCATAGGATTGTAGAATATTTATTTCTTCTCCATGTGAAGTCGTATGGTCATGTAACTTTGGGAAACATCTATTAGAGTCATTTCCCATGCTTATGATTTTTGTCGATTTTTAAATGACCATTTTGCCCCTAGTTGGTACTGTTTTGGCCATAACTTTTGAAAGGAAAGGAATTTTGACCTGAAACCACTTCCATTTGATTCGTTTGATAGTTTCTCTTTCCGTAGAGTGGTCATAATAGCCAAATGGACTTATTGTTTGGGAGATATGGCTGAAACAAGGTTTGGAGGGTGAAAAACTGCTTAACCGGGCCAAATCGGGTGATTAGTGAGTAGGCCCATAACCCATTTCGGGATTAGGGTTATGGGAGGGCTGAAATGAGATGGAGAATCATTCCATTTCAGTTTTCTAGCCTCCACTTATCACCAAGGATCCCTAAAAATGGCCTCCAACCTCTAGATCACCTCCAAATCATCTTTTGGTCAAGGATTTGGCTTAGCAACCCCTAATCAAAGAAGATCTTCACCTAATCAACCTTGGAGCTGCTGTTAACATTGGAATTCGCATCAAATCAGAGCATTATTTCAGATCTTAGTTTGTTTTGTGGCTAAGGTGAGTGATTTGCTTAGTTTTGCACTAATTATGGCTAATTAGGAGTGATTAGTGTTAATTAGCGAATTTAAACATGATAAAATTCTGGAAAAATATTTATAAAATTCGGAATGATGTTTTAGACCTCTGACACGAATTTGGGTTAATTTGGTTAAGATTTGCTAATCCTATCATCAGTCTCACCTAAATATGCTTAAGGGGAAATATGGGATTTTGGGTATGTTTGATCCATTTCTACCTATCACAGTGATGTTTTGATGTTTGTGGTTGATTATGTATGTTGCTATGACTGTATGAAATGCTTTGTGACTATTTAGAATAGTTAGAATGGTCGAAAACGCCGCCGAGGGGCGTAAACAGCTCGCTGGACAAGGTGCAGGGGTTCGGATCGCATAGGGGGTTGAGGGACGATCGGATCGCCCTAGGGGATCGTGGGACATCACCACGAGTCGAGTCACCTCCTCCGAACCGAACCGTCTGTGCAAGGCCCACGAAGCGAATCGATGCAGCGCCGTGCCCCAATTGAAGTACTCCGACCCGGATCGCCAAGGAGCATTACGACCCGATCCGATCCACTCGTGCTTCATATCACGATCCGAACAGAGGAAGGCAGCATCCACGATCCGATGCACGACGAGACGATGGAGGAGCGCGATCCGATCCGTATGGGGTGCTCCGATCCGAACCAAGAAGGGGAGCACGATCCGAAGCAAAGGAAAGAAGGACCACGAACCGATCCGACGTAGGAGGCGCGACCCGATCCAATGATGAATGCTGAAGGCGATCCGATTCGATGGTGATGACCAATAACCCGAGATGCAAAGGTAGTCCAAATAGGAGTTAGAGCTCAGGATCCCGGAACCAGTTGGGAACCAATGAGTTCACTTCATGGTTGGACTTTGCTGCGGGACGTGTGCTAAGGAGTTGTGGACGTTCATAACTTCGATTCACCACTAAAAGGAATGATGGGCTACTTATCAGTGCAGTAGGGTCATGATGACCTGAGGGGCAAGGTGATGGTAGCAAGACTACGTTATTAGTGCAGTAGGGTCATTATGACCTGAGGGGCAAGGTGATGCGTAGTAAGACTATGAGCCAGCGCAGATGGGGTGAATAACTCCATGGGGCAAGTGGACATAGTAAGGATTAGTAAGGCTATGAGCCAGCGCAGATGGGGTGAATAACTCCATGGGGCAAGTGGACATAGCGAGGAATTAGTGGCTACGTTATCAGTGCAGTGAAGCCATTTATGACTTCATGGGGCAAAGTGATCGTAGCAAGGAATGTTGGGTGATCGAAGTGGTGGATATCGTATGCTTTAAGCACTGAGTGAGAGATGTGAGGATGGATGCTATGCTTGATTGTTTGCCATCATTATGACATGCACACCTCCCCACCTCCGTATCTTTACACTATTCGATATGATACCTTAGAGTGTTGTACAGTATGTAGTGCTAACTCTTTGGTTGCAGGTCCAGGTTCAGGTATGTTTTAGTCTACCTGTTATTGTTCACTTTAGATGCTTATCGCTCATACCAGGCTTTATGTCTGACCCAGAGTTTTATGTCTCCTCTTATTACTCTGGGTGCTCACACGAGCAGACTAGAGACAGGTTAGCTGGTGATGTGCGAGTAGCTGATTCGGAGGCGGGCAGGAGGCTTCCACGTATTATATATATGCACATTCTCCCTATGTCGTTGGTGGTCGCTACTTAGGCATTAGTAGTGTACCTTATTTATCTTACTTTGCTTTGAGACAGTTGAAAGTTGTAATAAGCTGTATTTTGGATTTCCGCTGCTATGATGTTTAGTTCTGATTTTCAGCTTATGCACTGTCTCTCCTGTTTTATGTCAAGTATGTTATTATTATATTTATATTTTGCTCTATGCGCTGTGAGACATTCTACAGGTTCCTTGTATGTCCATTCCCTTCTTCCTTTTCCTTCTGGCGACCCGTTCCGTGCTAACTGGACATGTGTACAGCGCACTTTTGGAGTAAATGTCGGTTGGTGCGGGGCGGGGCTGTCACACTTGGTATCAGAGCTCTAGGTTGCGTAGTTAACCTAGGGAAAGACACTAAGGAGAGTTAGTACGTATATGAGAGCGTGTATTTGTGATTACTTTGGTTTTCAAAAGCTATGTATATATATACTATTAGTAGTTTAAGAATGAAGTTGCACTGCACTAGTACCACTATGGGGTCGTTAATCATTCTCCTTTTTACAGATTGACGATGAGCCGATATGTGAGAGGTACTGGTAGAGGGGCCAATAATGGGAGTGCCGCTGACATGAGGGCGATGTTTACCGACCTCATGAGAGACATGCTTAGAGAAGTGCAAGGGGCAGTTCCTAATCCCGGAGTTGGTGTTGGCCCAGTAGTGCAGGCGCCTAGGGTCGATTTCGCCAAGTTGTGCAAAGATTACACTAACCTTGGCGGGAAGCCGTTCCACGGAACGGAGTCGGCCACGGATGTTCAAGATTGGATGGATAGCTGTGATCGTATCTTTGATGACTTGGGTCTCGAGGATGCGATGAAGAGAAGACTAGCGTCTCGTCAGCTGCAAGGGCGAGCGATGAATTGGTGGAATGCTATTAGAACAGCTACTCCAGAGGACCAAGTTACTTGGGTTCAGTTCAAGGCTCGCTTTAGTGAGAAGTTTATTCCAGCTGCCCAGAAGTCGGTGTTGTTCAAGAGGTTCTTGGAACTGAAGCAGAATGGGAGGGCAGTTTCTGATTATATTGCTGAGTTCGACACTTTGTCGAAGTATGGACTGTCTCTTATCGATACCCCTGAGAAGAAGAATGAGAAGTTCATTACTGGTTTGGATGGGTACTTGGGGGAAAGGCTTATCAATCACATCGATGAGACTTTTGAATCGATCGTGGGGAAGGCTTTGAGATCAGAGAGTCTTTACCCTAAGTCAAAGACTGAGGCTACATCTGCAGAAGGGCCAAAGCCGCAAGCAGGCGGTGGAGGCAAGAATAGCTCTCAGAATAAGAGGAGGCAGGACCAATCAAAAGGTGGCCAGAAAAAGAGCAAGAAGGATGTTGAGTGCTTCAGCTGTGGAAAGAAGGGCCATTATGCTAAAGAATGTCGGGCCAAGCCAGCGGAAAGGAAGTGCTACAACTGTGGTCAAGTGGGACATCAGAAAGATAAGTGTCCGCAACCTCTTAAGGAGAAGCAGATTGTGAAAGCGTATGCTCTTGATGCTATTCCTTCTTCGTCGAATGCCCCAACTGCGGCGGAGAAAGGAAAGAATGTTGTTATTCAAGGTATGCTTTCTATTTATGATATACCAGTTCGAGTTTTGTTTGATACTGGGGCTTCCCGTTCCTTCATATCTAGTGACCTGGTAGATAGGTTGGGACTGGAACCCGAGATAGTCGATAGACCATTAGTTGTGACGAACCCGATTGGTGGTTCGACTAGCCTTAGTATGATTTGCAGGAATTTGGTCTTATCGAGTCATGGATGTATGTTTGTATGTGATTGCTTTGTTTTGGGCTTTACTGGGTATGGCATTATATTGGGAGTCGATTGGCTCCAAAGATACGGGGTGGTGGTAGACTGTGAGGGCTTTTTGGTGACAGTGAGGGCGGATGATGGGCGGAGGGTAGTGTTTGGTAGTCTACCGAGTGATGGGGTTATGGCTAGTTTTGTAAATTCCCTCGACATCCCGCAGGATGAGTTGTCAGATGTGGCCGTGGTTGGCCAGTATCCGGACGTCTTCGAGGAGGTGACCGGGCTTCCACCACACCGAGAGATTGAGTTCCGTATTGATTTAGTGAAAGATGCCAGACCTATAGTGATGCCACTTCGTCGTATGGCACCAAGGGAGCAGCGAGAGCTCGGGGTGCAAGTCAGCAATCTTTTGAAGAAGGGATTTATTAGAAGGAGTGTCTCCGAGTGGGGAGCACCAGTTGTGTTTGCCACTAAGGCAGATGGTTCCCTTCGTTTGTGTGTGGACTATCGCGAGTTGAATAAGGTGACGAGGAAGAATAAGTATCCTCTACCGCGGATAGATGATTTGTTTGATCAGCTGGAAGGAGCAAGAGTGTTCTCCCAGTTGGACCTCGCGACAGGATTTCATCAGCTACGAGTAGCGGATGAGAGTGTTCCGAAAACGGCATTTAGAACGCCGTCTGGATTTTATGAGTGGTTGGTCATGCCGTTTGGGTTGACCAATGCACCAGCCTACTTTGTGGATCTTATGAATCGAGTATTCAGAGATCAGTTGAATAAGTTTGTTCTTGTGTTCGTGGATGATATCCTTGTTTATTCAAGGACAGAGGAGGAACACAAGGGACACTTGAGGATAGTGATGGAGGTGTTGAGGAAACACCAATTGAAAGCGAAATTCTCTAAGTGTCATTTTTGGAGAAGGGAAGTAAGATTCTTGGGTCATGTTGTTTCAGAGTGTGGTATTGCCGTGGACCCTGCGAAGGTGGCTACGGTACAGGATTGGCCTACGCCCAAGAATGCAACTGATGTAAGAAGTTTCTTGGGATTAGCTGGATATTACCGTAAGTTTATCCAGGACTTCTCCAAGATATCAGCACCGTTGACTCAGTTGACTAAGAAGAATCAGTCCTTCGTCTGGGACGGAGTGTGTGAGGATGCCTTCAAAAGTCTAAAGGAGAGGTTGACGCGTGCGCCAGTGTTAGTCATTCCTAAAGGGAATGAAGAGATGACGGTATACACGGATGCTTGTGGTATCGGACTGGGTGCAGTATTGATGCAAGGAGGTAGGGTTGTAGCTTATGCTAGTCGACAGCTAAAGCCGCATGAGAAGAGGTATCCTACCCATGATTTGGAATTAGCAGCGATTGTATTTGCGCTGAAGATGTGGAGACACTATCTCTTGGGAGAAAGATTTGAGTTGTTTACCGATCATAAATCGTTAAAGTATCTCTTCTCTCAGAAAGATCTGAATCTCCGTCAGCAGAGATGGTTAGAGTTCTTGGCTTCATATGATTTTGATATCGCATATACACCTGGGAAAGGTAATGCGGTAGCCGATGCCTTGAGTAGGAGACATGCCAGCTTAGGGGCAATGTTTCTTGAATGGAAGCAACTGGAGTTTATCGCGGGGTTTGATTTCAGACCAAAGTGCGAGTTGGATCCAGTTATGCTAGCTAGTTTGACGATCAGACCTACTTTGATAGAGCGGATTGGTTCCAGCCAGAGGGACGATCCTAATATACTGGAAATCATCTCCAAGTTAGAGATGGGTATCGATGAGGAGATGAATATGTATGGACTTGATCGAGATGGATGGCTTCGAAAGAATGGAAGGCTAGTTGTACCCAATGTCAATGGATTGAGAGGTGAAGTGCTTAGAGAATGTCATCACTCAAAACTGACTATACATCCCGGTGGTAATAAGATGTATCGAGACATGAGACAGACTTACTACTGGGAAGGGATGAAAAGAGACGTTGGGAAGTTTATATCCAAATGCATGAATTGCCAGCTAGTTAAAGCCGAGCAAAAGAAGCCTAGTGGGTTGTTGCAACCATTAGAAATTCCTGAATGGAAATGGGAGCAAGTTTCGATGGATTTCATCGATGGCTTACCAAGGACTAGATCGGGATATGATAGCATTTGGGTAATTGTGGATCGATTGACTAAGAGCGCAAGATTTATACCAGTCAAAGCGACCAGAACGGCAGCCAAGTTGGCAGAATTGTATATGAAATGGGTAGTGAGATTTCATGGAGTACCCAAAAGCATTGTGAGTGACCGAGACCCGTTGTTTACTAGTGGGTTTTGGAAGAGCTTACAAGAGGCTCTAGGGTCAAGATTACATCTCAGTACCGCATATCATCCTCAGACCGACGGTCAGACAGAGAGGGTGAATCGTATATTGGAAGATCTCTTGAGAGCGTGTATATTGGATTTTGGTGGATCATGGGATGATCATTTGCATCTAGTGGAGTTTGCATATAATAATAGTTACCAATCCAGTATCGGTATGGCTCCATATGAAGCTTTGTACGGAAGGCCGTGCAACTCACCATCATGTTGGATAGAGACTGGTGAGAAGTTTGTGCTTGGACCAGACGTGGTGAGAGAAACTTCAGATAAGATTAAGATCATCTAGCAACGAATGAAAGCTGCCCAAGATAGGCAGAAGAGCTATGCTGATAAAAGAAGAAGAGACTTGAAATTCTCCGTTGGTGACTTGGTGTTTGTCAAGATCTCTCCGTTGAAGAGCGTGATTCGATTTGGCAGGAGAGGCAAGTTAGCACCAAGATTTGTTGGCCCATTCCATGTTCTTGAACTAGTCGGGAATTTGGCATATAGAGTTGGCTTACCAGAGAAAATGGCGGGAGTTCACAATGTGTTTCATGTTTCCCAACTAAGGAAGTTCGTTCACGACTCAGATATGACTATTTCACCTGATCAGTTAGAGGACTTTGAAGTAGAACCCGAGGCGGTTGGGAACCGCAAGCCTATTCGTATTGTGGGGGCACGATACAAAGCAACTTCGAAGGAAGTCGGTGAAGCTAGTCAAGGTTCAGTGGGGCGAGAACGAGAATGATTGTACTTGGGAGACAGAGGAGAGCATTAAGAAGGCATATCCAGAACTCTTTGTCTGGTAAGATTTACTTTGTGATTTAGTTATTCCGCATGCTAGGGTAGACTTATTTCACTTGTTTTGCATGTTTGATGGTTGTTTTATGGTTGATAGGCATGCGAGACCTTTGTGTGTGTTTGGATTAGGGAATTTCGGGGGCGAAATTTCTTAAGGGGGGGAGAGTGTAATGACCCGTATTCTACACATCATAGGATTGTAGAATATTTATTTCTTCTCCATGTGAAGTCGTATGGTCATGTAACTTTGGGAAACATCTATTAGAGTCATTTCCCATGCTTATGATTTTTGTCGATTTTTAAATGACCATTTTGCCCCTAGTTGGTACTGTTTTGGCCATAACTTTTGATAGGAAAGGAATTTTGACCTGAAACCACTTCCATTTGATTCGTTTGATAGTTTCTCTTTCCGTAGAGTGGTCATAATAGCCAAATGGACTTATCGTTTGGGAGATATGGCTGAAACAAGGTTTGGAGGGTGAAAAACTGCTTAACCGGGCCAAATCGGGTGATTAGTGAGTAGGCCCATAACCCATTTCGGGATTAGGGTTATGGGAGGGCTGAAATGAGATGGAGAATCATTCCATTTCAGTTTTCTAGCCTCCACTTATCACCAAGGATCCCTAAAAATGGCCTCCAACCTCTAGATCACCTCCAAATCATCTTTTGGTCAAGGATTTGGCTTAGCAACCCCTAATCAAAGAAGATCTTCACCTAATCAACCTTGGAGCTGCTGTTAACATTGGAATTCGCATCAAATCAGAGCATTATTTCAGATCTTAGTTTGTTTTGTGGCTAAGGTGAGTGATTTGCTTAGTTTTGCACTAATTATGGCTAATTAGGAGTGATTAGTGTTAATTAGCGAATTTAAACATGATAAAATTCTGGAAAAATATTTATAAAATTCGGAATGATGTTTTAGACCTCTGACACGAATTTGGGTTAATTTGGTTAAGATTTGCTAATCCTATCATCAGTCTCACCTAAATATGCTTAAGGGGAAATATGGGATTTTGGGTATGTTTGATCCATTTCTACCTATCATAGTGATGTTTTGATGTTTGTGGTTGATTATGTATGTTGCTATGACTGTATGAAATGCTTTGTGACTATTTAGAATAGTTAGAATGGTCGAAAACGCCGCCGAGGGGCGTAAACAGCTCGCTGGACAAGGTGCAGGGGTTCGGATCGCATAGGGGGTTGAGGGACGATCGGATCGCCCTAGGGGATCGTGGGACATCACCATGAGTCGAGTCACCTCCTCCGAACCGAACCGTCTGTGCAAGGCCCACGAAGCGAATCGATGCAGCGCCGTGCCCCAATTGAAGTACTCCGACCCGGATCGCCAAGGAGCATTACGACCCAATCCGATCCACTCGTGCTTCATATCACGATCCGACCAGAGGAAGGCAGCATCCACGATCCGATGCACGACGAGACGATGGAGGAGCGCGATCCGATCCGTATGGGGTGCTCCGATCCGAACCAAGAAGGGGAGCACGATCCGAAGCAAAGGAAAGAAGGACCACGAACCGATCCGACGTAGGAGGCGCGACCTGATCCAATGATGAATGCTGAAGGCGATCCGATTCGATGGTGATGACCAATAACCCGAGATGCAAAGGTAGTCCAAATAGGAGTTAGAGCTCAGGATCCCGGAACCAGTTGGGAACCAATGAGTTCACTTCATGGTTGGACTTTGCTGCGGGACGTGTGCTAAGGAGTTGTGGACGTTCATAACTTCGATTCACCACTAAAAGGAATGATGGGCTACTTATCAGTGCAGTAGGGTCATGATGACCTGAGGGGCAAGGTGATGGTAGCAAGACTACGTTATCAGTGCAGTAGGGTCATTATGACCTGAGGGGCAAGGTGATGCGTAGTAAGACTATGAGCCAGCGCAGATGGGGTGAATAACTCCATGGGGCAAGTGGACATAGTAAGGATTAGTAAGGCTATGAGCCAGCGCAGATGGGGTGAATAACTCCATGGGGCAAGTGGACATAGCGAGGAATTAGTGGCTACGTTATCAGTGCAGTGAAGCCATTTATGACTTCATGGGGCAAAGTGATCGTAGCAAGGAATGTTGGGTGATCGAAGTGGTGGATATCGTATGCTTTAAGCACTGAGTGAGAGATGTGAGGATGGATGCTATGCTTGATTGTTTGCCATCATTATGACATGCACACCTCCCCACCTCCGTATCTTTACACTGTTCGATATGATACCTTAGAGTGTTGTACAGTATGTAGTGCTAACTCTTTGGTTGCAGGTCCAGGTTCAGGTATGTTTTAGTCTACCTGTTATTGTTCACTTTAGATGCTTATCGCTCATACCAGGCTTTATGTCTGACCCAGAGTTTTATGTCTCCTCTTATTACTCTGGGTGCTCACACGAGCAGACTAGAGACAGGTTAGCTGGTGATGTGCGAGTAGCTGATTCGGAGGCGGGCAGGAGGCTTCCACGTATTATATATATGCACATTCTCCCTATGTCGTTGGTGGTCGCTACTTAGGCATTAGTAGTGTACCTTATTTATCTTACTTTGCTTTGAGACAGTTGAAAGTTGTAATAAGCTGTATTTTGGATTTCCGCTGCTATGATGTTTAGTTCTGATTTTCAGCTTATGCACTGTCTCTCCTGTTTTATGTCAAGTATGTTATTATTATATTTATATTTTGCTCTATGCGCTGTGAGACATTCTACAGGTTCCTTGTATGTCCATTCCCTTCTTCCTTTTCCTTCTGGCGACCCGTTCCGTGCTAACTGGACATGTGTACAGCGCACTTTTGGAGTAAATGTCGGTTGGTGCGGGGCGGGGCTGTCACATATACTCGGAATGCTCTGTATCCGCGTATTCCTTTTAGTTGTGTTTTTGTATTATTTTTTCATTGCTATGTAATGTATTGTAATCTCTGATATTTTATGTGTAATATTTATTCATACTCTGTATATTCTTTTATTCTGATGGAATTATTGTAATTAACAATGAAATGTTCTTCTGTCTGCGTTCGGATGTGGCTTGTTCTCAACTCAATCCATGATTTCCCGTAAGGGGGATTTCAGGTCATTTTATTAGTTAATTTGTATTAATGACACATGTCCATATATGAAACAATTCATACATGCATGTAGACACCTAGAATACCACCCCTAAAAACCATGGACTTGGACATGGTCTCATGTAGCAACACATTAGTAACACTTAGGAAGTGTTTCAAACTAGTTACACACACACACACACACACACACACACATATATATATATATATATATATATATATATATATGTTACAAAAATTGAAGTTCCAGGGTACATTTTGTCAATCTATAAACCAATGATTAATGTTATCAAAACTAAACAATGTTAACCACTTATCTAACTTTAAAAAGTAATTTTTTTAGTTATATATATTTAAATACATTATATTTAACTAGAAAAGATTACACTTTAAATAATTTCATAAATACGTATTTGGAAAATTCGTTGTAACAATACCTGATAAATTCTTATCAAAATTATATCATTTTATTTACGTAATTAACGTCTATTTTATTACTTAAACATATTTACTATTAAAAATATATTAAGAATTTATTTTACGATTATCCCAAATTCATATTTAAACCAAATTATATTCATTTTTAATTAAAAATTCCAATTTAATATTTGAAATTCTGGTTTTAAATTAGTTAAAAATTTTAGATCATTACATGTCTTCTATTTTCTTACAAATAATATTACATTCACATATATGTGAATCAAAATACCATGCCTTCTTATTTGCAATAATGCCTATTTACATCAAAAAAAGACAAATGAGGCCTTTTCATTTTTAAAGACTAAAAAGTAGAACACTAATTCAAAAACATCTTACAAAATGAGCCCGTGTGCATAACACAGGTTCACACTTGTTTGTAATGTAAGTTGAGTTACTAAGATTTCTATCATATCTATTCTAAGTTGGGAAAGTAACATAGATAACATACCGTTTTTAATCAATATAACATCACTATTTGTTTTACAACATACATAACCATCCTTTCTTGATCATTAATAATGAAATTTCATCATCGACGCACTATCTTCACTTCCAACAAGATTATTATGAAAAAGAGAACATATTGTGATAGTTTTTTGTATTATATATAACAAAATATTTTGAATAAAAAGTATTTTTTTATGCAAGTGCACGCATTTTTCGCCATATACTTTAGTTAATTAGGCAATTTTAAATTCAAACTTAATAGATAACTCAGTTAACATGGCTAATATTTGTCAATTCTTTTAATAAACTATAAAAAACGAATATTTTAATACGTACAACATATATCAATAAATTGATAAAAAGGAAAATTTCAGTAGTGTGAAAATGCATAAGTGTCATAGGTATATAGAAAAACCGTATTAACAAATTTAATTAACATCATGTCACAATAAATTTATCATTTGGTGCATTACAAAAATGTTTTTAAAATTTTAAATGCCTATAGTTAAAATTTTATGCATCCTTCTATAAGCTTTCTTAATTTCGTTCTAATATTCTACATTTACATTCATATAATTGAATTGACTACATAATCTTACAGCTAGCTGGATAATTTTAGTAATGGGGAAAATAGTCACAATGACAAACTTTGAAGAAAGATATTCATTGAATCAAAACATGTTTATTTTTAGATTAAAGGACAATGCTAGTGATACTTACCATTTTGTATAGTTGGAAAAAAATACGGAAAACGTGGTATTTAAGGAAATAATCTAATCTAAGTTGAAATGAATTAAATCCAACTTGATTAAGTAAAGCAAGAAGTAAAAAATACAATCCAATCGTAGTCACCACCAAAATAAAATAATAAAACAATTAGGTTGTATAAATCCAGTAGCTAAGTAACATATTTCTTCTTCTTTTAAGCCTCATCCTTGTAAACTTCATGTTTTGAAGCAGGGAAAGTATTGAAACAAATGAACTGACATGGTAAAAAAAATCAAAATAAAATTTAACTTTGGTTCAACATTGATTCTTTCTTGAACTCAAAGATATGCAACTAAAGAATCAAAGAGATTCAAAAAAGAGACTGGGGACATTGTGACAAAATTTGGTCCTTTTATGAAGATTTGATTAGAGATATCGAAAGGTTGATGTAACACCCTACGTCCATTAATGTCACTCTCAAAGTGAACGCATTAACTTTCATGGAGTATTATTGGTGTATAGAACAGAATATAACAAGACAAATACATATATTGGTACTTGAAAATTTAAAACAACTTTTGTTGCAGCGGAGAAGTAGTTTGGATACAACAACATCAAAAACCAACAATAAAACCAAGTACACTTAATATCCATCTTGACAAATTATTTTCTAAGGGGGTCAGACATAAAGTCTGGGGAGTCCAATAGATAAGGCATAAACTGGTAAAACAAGGAATGACTGTGAAATGGGCATGACCAAGTAAACAAGAAGAATAAGATAATGTTAATTGCGCCTCCAACACTAAAGGATAATTACTGCACTGCAAAATTACTAGTCACCCTAAAAGTTGATCCCGCCTACTAAACATAATAATCATAATGGTGGTTTTGTGTACCCCTGGTTGTCTTCATAGGTGCTGCCTTCCCCTATCTCTACTAGTTGTACCCACTATCCCCATGCGATCGGCTCCCTAACTCGTAGATACCCTTGTGGTCCCAGAGTGGGGTGTATCACTCCCCAAAGTGGCAACCCGATACCACTAAAGATGTACGGCTTATATCTACACGATGCAACAACGTCTTACCTACCAGCCCGGGCCAACGTACGCACATGACCCCATTGGACTTGCGTTGCCACCGTTAACCCGTTTTGACCTCTTACAATCAAACCCAGTAAGCGTGTCCCGTCCTCGATCTAACTCGAGCTCACAAAGATACTTAATGGGTTACTGGTTTGAAAAGCGTCCCCCATGCTTGACACAAGCTTTCCACCTATGCTTGGTCCCCACTTAGGATTTCCCACTTAACCCCTCTTATTCATGTCTTCTTACATGTTTCAATTTGGTTAAGTGTTTCTAATCGTATTTCACATGTCACTCAATTACCCCCATGTCCCACCACATGTTTATCTTGGTTAAGTGTTATTTAATTCATTATAACTGTAACCTTATAAGACCTCCCACATTAGACTACCGTTTGCGGTTGCTGGATTTGTCGGGCGAGTTCGGGCAGTCTTATACCGCAAATGAGTCTAACCTCTTGTCTTGACAATTGTTAACATTTAATTTATGCCTTCGACCTCTCACATTAGACTACCGTTTGTGGTTGCTGGATTTGCCGGGCGGGTCCGGGCAGTCTTATACCACAAACGAGTCTAACCTCGTACCTTAGGCATTTATTATTACCAATAATTATTTCACCCCAATACGAATTAATTATTCCTATTCAAATTTTCAATAATTTCCAAATTAAATTATGTCCATAATTGTCACCTAAATTATGTCCATCCTTTTTAGGTATATAAATTATACCAATTAATGTCTCAAATTAATTATATGCCTTTAAAGCCAATTTATGCCAATTCACAATATGTATTATTTAATATTTTCCCATTATCCCCACGTCGTTCGTACGTTTAACATGAAATATGTTAGACTCGCAAATAGTCTAACTCGTAAAAAAAAAGCAACATCACAACTTGCATAACACGTAAAATAGATCTAACTTGCAAATAAGAATTATAACATAAGTTTGCATAGCCAATAACTTGCATAGGCAAATGACATATAGAACATAAATTTTCATAAACTACCATGGATCTAAATATAGATTTAAACATGAAATTGTAAACTTGCATATATGAATATAGGTTTAACCTAAACTTGCATATGTGAATACGGTTTTTACCTAAACTTGCATATTTGAATATAGTTTTCACCCAAACTTGCATATGAATTCCTTTAAACTTGCATATGAATTTAAACATGTAAACTAATATCACATGTTTTGCACATAAACTAGCATATGTATATACTTGATTCACATATAAACTTCTGCATAATTCGCATACAGACTTGCATAAGATTCACATACAAACTAGCATATGTAGAAACAAACTTGCATAAGATTCACATACAAACTAGCATATGATTTACATCCCAAAATTGCATATAAACTGATGTCATAAAATGGATCATGTTAAACATATGTGATTGGACATATAAATAGATCTACCAACATAGGTTAACAAAATTTTCATATGTTCACCGACAGATGATAACAATGTTAAATAGTGTCACATGATTCAACAGACATGTTCTCATAATCCAAATTATAACTCATCATAATTAATTTACTAATTATTTTGTGAAAGAAATTGTACTCATAAAGATAGGTTAGAGAAGAGAATAATTCGTTCGTCGTTTGTATTAGAATTCTGACTTGCAATTCCTAAGCTTTAGGAAGAAGCACTATCCTAGCAGCAGCATGGAGGCCAAGAGACTAATTTAGTTTAGGTTTAGGGCTTGAGTCTATGCGTGCTTATATAGAAGTTTAAATCAACATAAGCTGTTAGATTATCATAGGAGCAATCACAACTGTCCAGACTAGATAGAGTTATCAAGAATTTCAACACATGCCCTAGTGACTCAGCAACAGGTCAGGAAAGACTCAGCAACAAGTCAGAATCGTCAAAGTCCAGATCTGCCCCAAGGGGTAGTTCGACCCCCTGGTCGACCTGTATAGGGGAGGTCGACCCCCTGGTCGACCCCTTGGTCAACCTGGCCTTGGGCGGGAGAAATCCCGCCCAGCCCGCTTCCTCATTTGAATTTTGAATTTTAATCTGTGAACTGTTTTAATTTATTTTAATTTCTGAATCTTCTGAGGGCCATAACTTCCTCAAACAAAGTCCGATTTACGAAAACTTGGACTCTATTCCAAGCAGAATTTCGAGACGAAAGAAATGACGTAACTTGTTTCTCTTAATTATCAATTTAACAAATAAGCATTCTTAAATTCGTTCTTTTAGTAGTCACAGAAAATTCAGGGTGTTACATTCTCCCCTCCTTAAAGGATTTCGTCCCTGAAATCTTCAAGTCAAGAAAAATGTATATCCTTTCATCCAATCATCCATCTAGTCAACCATCAAACACAAGCATCCATTGTCCTTACAAGATTTCCAATGCTGTATGAGCATATGCAAAAAGTGTGTGTATATATTCCTTATCCAATGCAAAATCAGGCAGTCTACTGATTCAGTTGGCCTCTTAATGCAAATCCTGATAGTGTCATGGGTCCATTATGTATGCGAAAGAATCCTGACGATACATATTACTTCTACGTGTGTGCACAACCATTCATCAAAATGCAGCATTCATATGATAACACAACCATTATACATCCATTAATTTAAATATGCATACATATTTATATGCAATATGAAAGTGATTAAGCCGATCTAGTGCCTAATGTGTGTGTACATGCATCCACAAGCAACCACTAGCAGCCACTTGCAACCACTCGCAACCATCAATATAACATGTTTCAAATACATGTTTACATCCATTGGTTTCTACCTAAGGATAAAGAATAGAACGGAGGAGATATACCTAAAAGATAGATATAAGAACGAATAAACTTATGGAAAAAGAGATCAAGGAGGTACCCTCAAAAAGAAAAGGGTAGGCTGTGCGTATTTTCCTCTCGGTTTCCAAAGTCGCGTCTTCCACAGCGTCACTCCATTGAAATTTAACAAGCTTGACTTCACAGTTGCGTAGCTTTTTAACTTCCGTTCCCAAGATACGAGTTGGAACTCTTCTCACAGTCTTTTCTCGTTCCACTTCTACTTCCCCTAGTATACTTGGCTCCACCACTTCAGTAGACTCATGTAAGCACTTTCATAGTTGAGAAACATGAAAAACATTATGAACTCCAGCCAGTCTTTCGGGTAGCACTACTCTGTAAGCCATGGTCCCAATCCTTTCAGTGATAGAAAATGGTCCAACAAATCTTGGTGCTAGCCTTCCTACGGACCCAAAGTGAATGACATTCCTTAAAGGAGAAATTTTAAGGAACACCCTATCTCCAACCCCAAACTCAAGGTCGGCCCTTCTTTTGTCTGCGTAGGACTTCTGTTTATCTTGTGCAGCCTTCATCCGTCTTCTTATCAAGTCCACCTTTTTTGGGGTTTCTCTAATCATGTCTGGCCCAAGTATGAGCTTGTCTGTGGACTTCCACCAACAAGTTGGTGATCGGCATAGTCTTCCATATAAAGCTTCGAAGGGCGCCATGCCTATGGTGGCTTGGTAGCTATTGTTGTAAGCGAATTCCACCAAAGGAAGATGATCCTCCCATGTCCCTCCAAAGTCAAGAATGCACAATCTCAAGAGGTCTTCCAATACTATGCTCACCCTTTCCGTCTGACCATCGGTTTGGGGGTGATAGGCCGTGCTTATGCATAATTGTGTGCCAATTGCCTCTTGCAAACTCTTCCGAAATTTGTCGTAAAGATAGGATCTCGATCACTCACTATTCTGGAGGGTATTCCATGGAGTCTAGCTATCTCTTTAAGATAAATGGATGCTAGGGATGAGGCAGTTCTTCTACACTCAACAGGTATAAAGTGAGCACTTTTAGTGAGCCTGTCCACTATTATCCAAATACTGGTATTGCCCCTTCTTGACCTAGGCAACCCATCAACAATGTCCATCGAAATGTTATCCCACTTCCACTGTGGGACCTCTAGAGGATAAAACAGACCACCAGGCTTATTATGCTCCACTTTGACTTGCTGGGATATCAAGCACTTAGCAACGAACTCAGCTACATCCCTTTTCATGCCATTCAAAAAGAAAACCCTTTTTATATCTTTATACATCTTGTCTCCGCCTAGGTGTATGGTCAGCTTAGAATGGTGCACTTCTTCGAGAACCGTCTTCACTAAATCCCTTACTTGTGGGACGCGTGGCCTTCCATCCCTTCTCAACCAACCCTTATCATCGATGGACTATTTATTGAGGTGACTAGAAGTCTCACCCCTAACTGGCTTATCCATCATATCAACTAGCCGAGGGCCTTCTCGTTGCGCGGTTCCTATTGAGTCCAAAAGAGTAGGCTGCACCTCTAGCGATGCTAACAGACCAGGTACAATTTCAGAGGAGGGTCTAAAGTTAAAGTTTGCTATGTACTCCAAGCCTTGCCTTTCTACAAAGAGAGGACTCAAGGTCAGCTTCTTTCTACTCAAGGCGTCTGCTATCACATTGCCCTTGCCATGGGTATAGAAAATCTCAAAATCATATAAGGCCAGAAATTCCATCTACCTCTGTTGTCTTAAGTTAAGATCTTTTTGTGAGAAAAGGTATTTTAATGATTTATGGTTAGTAAAAAATTCAAACCTTTCTCCTAGTAGGTAATGACGCCATGACTTTAGAGCGAAAACAATGGCAGCTAGCTCCAAATCATGAGTTGGGTAGTTCTTCTCATGTACCTTCAATTGCCTTCCCACATAACAAACTACCTTACCTTCTTGCATCAAGACAGCGCCCAACCCTGTACCGCATGTGTAACACCCCGTATTTTTAATGTAATTAAAAATGTATATATATCCACAGATAGGATTAATATGGTGATGTATAATGAAAATTAATTAATATATGAAAAAAAAGAAAAGATTGGTTGCATGCGATGTAAATATGTTGCATGCACTGATTTGCAAACATAATGCATTAACATTAAAAGAAAAAGATTCATGCATTGGTTTAATTTAAGTATTGTAACTAACATGAAAAAGAGAAGTAAGGAAAGAACAATAATTATCATTGTTCTAAGACTTATTAACAAAAGACTTTATAGCTCAGTTGGTTAAGGCATTGGATTTGTAACATGGAGGTCGGGGGTTCGAACCCCGGCGGCAGCATAATTTTTATCTCTGTTTTAAAGAGGGCCAACTGAACATGCAAATATATGTACATATACAAATTCAAAATTTGAAAGGATAAGAACGTACATATAAGGAAATAAAGAAAATATATGTATATACATGAGAATATATATATATATATATCTGCAGAAATATATGTATACGAAAGATAAAATTTAAGATAAGGCTATAGTAAATGAAATATGGCAAGAATTAAATAACGGTGCAACATCGTTTGAATTTTGAAAATAAAATGAAAGTTGTGCGTATATATATATATACGCGTAAAATGGTCGTTAAAGGAATTGTATACATATAAGAATATTTCATGTGAATAAAGCAGTTAAATAAATTCCAGGAATTCAAAAGTTCGAAATTCAAATTTCTGCGCCAAAACAGCTTGTGGGACCCAATGCTGACTTAGCACTGCATGTACGATAAGATTTGGCAAGATTCATCTGCGAAACTGGACTATTTTCTTAACTAGGTTCAATGCTGACTCAGCGCTGCATGTATGATAAGGTCTTGAGCAACTATATAAACAGCCGTGGCCTTCTTCTCTATTCACAATTCTTTTCTACCCTTATGCTACAAAGATTCTTGTTAGTCATGGCTCCTCCTCCTCCTCTAAAATATATAAATAAAATAATATATATAAAATAAACCAAGACGAGGAAATGCTGCTAAAAAATTTTCAAGAAGAGGTTCAAGTCAAGCTAGGATTCAAGAGGAGGTTCAAACGACTTCAACGACTGTTTTTCTACGAATCTTAGCAACGCCATCTTTCTATTCTAATCTAATCTCTATAAGTCAGTTATTTTTAGATTTGAACGTTTTTCTTTGTTCGTGACATGAAATTAAAGGAATAAAAGAATATGCCAAATCCCTCTCTCTCTCTCTATTCGAATCAGTGCCTACATTCTTGAACCTAATTAAGAACTGTTATGATTCGAGGACAAATAAAACTATGAATTTGGACATTGCCTATGACTATGAACATTGCCTATGACTTTGGACATTGCCTATGACTATGAACATTGCCTATGACTGTGACTGTGACTATGAGGATTATTTCCTTGACTAATCCTATGCCTTTGATTAGAAAACATAAACTATTGCCTTTGACATAACAAGGACCTCTATGATTAAACACCTATGATTCATGATTAGGAAAGTGTTGTTAAAGCTTTGTGATTATGAGATTGGGTCTAAACCCGATTATTTATTCTGCCTGTCATTGGTTTTATTTGGTTTTAGACCATGGGAATTTACCTATTAAGTTAGGTCTACCCATGTTTTTAAACCTACTCTGTCTATTCTTGGTTTTAGACCTTGGGAATTTACCTATTAAGTTAAGTCTACCCACGTTCTTGAACCTACGTCGTTATTCAAAACCATTTTATGCCAGTTGTTGTATCTATCCTTTTCATAGCAATCTTTGGTTCATTCCCTATTTGCTACGAATCTAGATTTATCTATAATCTAGATTGAAACACGATTGTACGAACAGTGGGAATGCGATTTGGGGCAAAATATGAAATTTACTAAAACGTAGTTTAACTTGGAAATTGGCATAAATTGGGAACATGTATTATGGCATGTTCATAGGAATGCAAATTGGATAAATTTGACATAAATGATAAGATGTGTAATTTGAATCTTGTATTGACGTGTAAATCTAGTATTTACATGAATAGTGAACCAGAGTAATAAGTCTAGTTTGAAGTGAATTAGAATGTTAAATCAGAATTGGATTAGCTAATTTGGCTCGATAAGTATATTGGCATAAACTTGAAATTGGCCATAATTGGGAGTAATTGTCAGGATTAGCAAAATCATGGTTAATGACACTTGATTTGGTATAGTTTACATACCAAAAAGCATAAACATGATTTAGAGGGAAAATGGGCCATAAGAATGAATGTTGACAATTTACATTAAAAGGGGAATTAGGAAATAAGTAAATTAGGAATAATTTACTTATAGAATTTGTTCTAAATGAAAAATGTAAACTTAGACAAATTAAAGGTTTGTTAAACGACATCTCTTTTAATGAAACACCAGAAAGTTCTAGGGTGACAGAGAGGATAGTGTCTAGGCTTGAGTTTGGAAAATACAAGTTTCCTGCTCTCCCTGGCTATCCCTAACTGATCCGACGGACGGGATGGTTACTTTCGAAACCTGATTTGAAAACTAATCAAAACCCCTTTTGAACTAAGAAAACACGAATATGCCCAACCCAAGGTTAGACTGAGTTGCGATGTAAACCTGCTCGGAACCAACTGGCACATCCAGTAGTCGCAACAATACCTGTCTAATGTGAGTGGTAGCGGCTTTAATTCATTTAATTAAAGCTAGAACAAGAATGGTAGGGTTAAATTCACTAAGACACTTAACCAATTCAACATGACAACCAGACTGGTGAGTGGGGTTAGGGCCATACAGTTAAGCTAGAATGGGAGGGTTAAGTCCATAGGAACACTTAACCAATTTAAACACAGTTAAGCTAGAATGGGAGGGCTAAGTCCATAGAGACACTTAACCAAACTCAAGGTAGCAAAACGAGACTTGTAGGGGTTAAGTAAAGTTAATACACTTAGCCAAATTAATATGTTAACTAGACTAGAGGTTGGGGTTAAGTAAAATCTAATACACTTAGCTAATTTGATATGTTAGCTGGGCTAGACCGTAGGGTTAAGTAAACTTGAACACTTAACCATCAGGTTGTGATAAAGGAATGGGGTTAAGTCTAGAACATGAAGGGATAATACTTCACCATTAATAATAACATGTTAGTTAAAACAGACGGGCAAGGTTAAGTTAAAAAGGAACACTTGACCAACACAGGGTGAATGGGTAGGGTTAAGTAATAAATATTTAACCAATACAACTTGGTTTGTGGTAGGGTTAAGTCAACATGAGTTATTGACAACACTTAACTAGTTTAACAGGATAAATAAGGAGGGTTAAGTTAGCTTGAATTGACTATGACACTTAACCAATCTAAACTAACGGGAAAGAGAACTAAGTAAACCTTAGTTAAGGAAACAACGATTCTGGAAACTAAGTGGTAAATCTTAGTTAGTAAAACTAAGTAGTAATTCTTAGTATAGCACGAGGAGGTGCGAATGTCCGTCTGAGTAAAAAGGAGGCTCCAACGGATTGGGTTACGAAGCCCGAGGCTTCGAGGGGACGTGAGGATACTCTTGGTATCCCTCTGTGAGGCTGCAGATGATCCGCCTGGGCCCACAGAGGTTAAGGTCTGCATAGAAGAACCAGGGGTATGCCTTGGTTGCAATACATGGCAACCTAAAGACTAGGATGGACCGGAGTGATTCGGCGAGAGAACGGTAGCCCTGTGATAGCAACTCGTCGTCTACCATCCATCTTCAGTCAATCGAGATATGTGAAGCGGAAAGGCGGAGAACTCCAAAAGACCATATACTTGCTATCTAGTTATGGTTGAGGATGGCCATAGGATAGTGGGGCACCGAGGGCCGGCGTATAGTTCTCATTTTACAAGGTGTGCCTTTCATTAGTTGAGGGAGGGGTCAAGTGGGACCATAGCCACTGAAATAAAAACAGACCTTAGCATCTGCATCGGCAGATTTCTGAAAGCTCCCGACCGAGTTCTGTATTCCTTGATTTGCCCTGACACAGGACTCGGACCGCACATTATAGGAGATGTGCATCTAGACAAGCGATAACGATTCACGATACATGCGTGGGAAAGTATAGGAACATATACTACTCAAGGTAGTGTGTCCTAGACTTGGGGCGTCATTCGACAGGTAGCATAATTCCTAGTTGAACTAGGTGGCATAAATCCTGAATCCGAGAAGCATTCAGCAGACAGCATAAACTCTAGTTAAATCTAGAAAGCACTTGATAGAAAACCCTAGATTAGATCTAGGTAATAAATAATAAATGTATGCCTCAAGGCAATGGAAATTTCAGGAGTTGGGATCATGTTATTGATACTAGTTGGAACACTAGTTAGGTGGTGCAGAGATAATAGAAATCTGTATAACAAGGAAATGGCGAAGCGGCGAAAGTATTAGAGAACATCCAGTTTATCTTATCTTAGCATATCTTGTGTTGATCTCATCTAATCTTGCTGACCCTATCATCATGGTGTTATCTTGTATTCAGTTAATTCATGTCGTTTTGTTTTCCATGTTCACATGCTAGAAGTTACTGAACTTACTCAGACTTTATGTCTGACTCTGTTTTTCTTTCGTCTTCTTTTCTTCCGTTTCCCCCCTCCCCGGTAGTAAAGGAGGGAATAGTTTAGCTCAGGTTAAGTTGGACTGCCACTCTTTCCCAGCTTGAAGATTTGTCGAAGTTTGCTTGGATTCTCTTTTCAGATGCTTTGGCTGGCTCTTGCTAAAATCAGGGAATATAAATGTTGTTTTTATGCTTCTTTATTTTGTAAGACAGATGAAACTCTGATATTGTAAAGAAACCATTGTACAAACTATTTTATCAATAAAGCAAAGTTTTATTTTCCGCTGTTTAATTTCTGTCTGTCTTGTAATTTATCTGCATCTTTTACCCTAAATGCTCCACAGAACTTAGTGCATTTCCTTTGTGAGTGACACTAACGGATGTGGGGTGTTACACGTGGTATCAGAGCTGAAGGTTACCGGATCAGATAAAAGATTTGAAAAATTATTTTCAAAACGGTTTTTAAAGAAGCATTTTCAAAAGAAAAGATTTGTTTTAAAGACATATTCCCCAAAGCCATACGCATTATCTTCTCTTCCTTTGTTTAAATTCTTGTCTCCTTCTTTCTTGAGTCACTGGGGCTCCTGGCTTTCTGGGAGGTAACCTCATCGAAGGGCAAAGTAGTGCCCGGCTTCCATCCATAGCCGTAGTTGTTTCATCTGCGGGCAGTTTTCTTTCGAAGCTTATAGTGTTTTCCGGACGATGGAGGCAGTTTTCGAAAGATTTGTCAACATGACTACACACGGAAGGGGATGAGGAGTTTGGCTAGGGAGCACAACCCTAGGATGAGGAATTCATGGATGTAGATTTAGCTCACGAAGGAGGAAAAATTATTAAACCTAAGACTAGAGGAAGTATCTTTACTAGGGTATGATAGGGCATATACTTAAGGACAAGGGCTAGAACGTGGAACAAGGTTTTCAGAAGGGCAAGAACCTACTTTCGCCACCAAGTGTACCTAGGAGAAAGGTAGTAAAATTCTGTTGGAAGAGTCTAGTTTTGCTGTTCGTACTCTTTCCTTTGGTTTTAGCGCTTCGCATTTGTTCATATCCACTTCCATAGTTGAGTCTCTGCACCATAGTACTTGTATAGTAGAAAGATCCCACTAGAGTCTCAAATCCAATTGGTGGTTCGACTAGTTTATTTTTGGTTAGTAGGGATTTGAGAATAGCTATCGAGTTTGCTTATATCATCTCACGTAGATCGTCTAAATTCGGAGGAGATATTCCTTGGGTGCTTGTCTGATATTGGTTTAGGCCTTTGGGGCTTGTACGTGAGGAATGTTGAGTTCGACTAGAATGGTTTGCGTGAGAGATGAATAGATGTGACAGACACTCTAAAGAGCACGTAGTGACCTTTCGACTCTTATAGTTATGGCATGGCGGATAAGAGGGAAACCTCTAATCATCTTAGTACGTACACTTGCTACCGTAATTAACATCTGTTTACTTTGGAAATGGAGGTCAGAAACTTCACGATTGTGAAGTTAAATTAGTTAAGATACAGTGGAGTAAAGCTCAAGAAGGCTAGATACTAGCGTCATACCCTTTTTCTTAAGGGTGTATCCTTGATTTCTTTGTTTAGGAGCTTTACGCATAATTGTTTCTCTCTTTCCAAAGTATATCACCTAGGTCGTATCTTCGATCCTTAGGTAGAAGCCAATGGATGTAAACATGTATTTGAAACCTGTTATGGTTGATGGTTGCAAGTGGTTGCTAATGGTTGCTTGTGAATGCATATGCATATGTATTAGACACTAGATCAGTTCGAACGTTTTCATATTGCATTTACAGATATGTATTTAAGTTGAGCCTGATATGTTATCATATGGATGTTGCATATGGATGAATGGTCGTGCACGCATGTAGTATATACGTAACTAGGGATGCTTGCATACATGATTGGACGCATGGCACAGACATGATTCGCATTAAGGAGGTCGACTGAATCAGTAGACCGCCTGATTTTACAGTAGATAAAGACATATACACACACTATGCATATGAACATGAAAGAATTAGAAATCTTTTAAGGACAATGGATGCCTGTGATTGGATGGCTGAGTAGATGGGTGGTTGGATGGTAGGACACATTCTTCCTAACTAGAAGATTTCGGGGACGAAATCCTTTTAAGTGGGGGAAAATGTAACACCCCGTATTTTTAATGTAATTAAAAATGTATATATATCCACAGATAGGATTAATATGGTGATGTATAATGAAAATTAATTAATATATGAAAAAAAAGAAAAGATTGGTTGCATGCGATGTAAATATGTTGCATGCACTGATTTGCAAACATAATGCATTAACATTAAAAGAAAAAGATTCATGCATTGGTTTATTTTAAGTATTGTAACTAACATGAAAAACAGAAGTAAGGAAAGAACAATAATTATCATTGTTCTAAGACTTATTAACAAAAGACTTTGTAGCTCAGTTGGTTAAGGCATTGGATTTGTAACATGGAGGTCGGGGGTTCGAACCCCGGCGGCAACATAATTTTTATCTCTGTTTTAAAGAGGGCCAACTGAACATGCAAATATATGTACATATGCAAATTCAAAATTTGAAAGGATAAGAACGTACATATAAGGAAATAAAGAAAATATATGTATATACATGAGAATATATATATATATATATATATACGAAAGATAAAATTTAAGATAAGGCTATAGTAAATGAAATATGGCAAGAATTAAATAACGGTGCAACATCGTTTGAATTTTGAAAATAAAACGAAAGTTGTGCGTATATATATATATATATATATATATATATATACGCGTAAAATGGTCGTTAAAGGAATTGTATTCATATAAGAATATTTCATGTGAATAAAACAGTTAAATAAATTCCAGGAATTCAAAAGTTCGAAATTCAAATTTCTGCGCCAAAACAGCTTGTGGGACCCAATGCTGACTTAGCACTGCATGTACGATAAGATTTTGCAAGATTCATCTGTGAACCTGGACTATTTTCTTAACTAGGTTCAATGCTGACTCAGCGCTGCGTGTACGATAAGGTCTTGAGCAACTATATAAACAGCCCTGGTCTTCTTCTCTATTCACAATTCTTTCCTACCCTTATGCTGCAAAGATTCTTGTTAGTCATGGCTCCTCCTCCTCCTCTAAAATATATAAATAAAATAATATATATCAAATAAACCAAGATGAGGAAATGCTGCTAAAAGATTTTCAAGAAGAGGTTCAAGTCAAGCTAGGATTCAAGAGGAGGTTCAAACGACTTCAACGACTGTTTTTATACGAATCTTAGCAACGCCATCTTTCTGTTCTAATCTAATCTCTGTAAGTCAGTTATTTTTGGATTTGAACGCTTTTCTTTTTTTGTGACATGAAATTAAAGGAGTAAAAGAATATGCCAAATCCCTCTCTCTCTCTATTCGAATCAGTGCCTACATTCTTGAACCTAATTAAGAACTGTTATGATTCGAGGACAAATAAGACTACGACTTTGGACATTGCCTATGACTATGAACATTGCCTATGACTTTGGACATTGCCTATGACTATGAACATTGCCTATGACTGTGACTGTGACTATGAGGATTATTTCCTTGACTAAGCCTATGCCTTTGATTAGAAAACATAAACTATTGCCTTTGACATAACAAGGACATCTGTGATTAAACACCTATGATTCATGAATAGGAAAGTGTTGTTTAAGCTTTGTGATTATGAGATTGGGTCTAAACCCGATTATTTATTCTGCCTGTCCTTGGTTTTCTTTGGTTTTAGACCATGGGAATTTACCTATTAAGTTAGGTCTACCCATGTTCTTGAACCTACTCTGTCTATTCTTGGTTTTAGACCTTCGGAATTTACCTAGTAAGTTAGGTCTACCCACGTTCTTGAACCTACGTCGTTATTCAAAACCATTTTATGCCAGTTGTTGTATCTATCCTTTTCATAGCAATCTTTGGTTCATTCCCTATTTGCTATGAATCTAGATTTATCTATAATCTAGATTGAAACACGATTGTATGAACGGTGGGAATGCGATTTGGGGCAAAATATGAAATTTACTAAAACGTAGTTTAACTTGGGAATTGGCATAAATTGGGAACATGTATTATGGCATGTTCATAGGAATGCAAATTGGATAAATTTGACATAAATTATAAGATGTGTAATTTGAATCTTGTATTGACGTGTAAATCTAGTATTTACATGAATAGTGAACCAGAGTAATAAGTCTAGTTTGAAGTGAATTAGAATGTTAAATCAGAATTGGATTAGCTAATTTGGCTCGATAAGTATATTGGCATAAACTTGAAATTGGCCATAATTGGGAGTAATTGTCAGGATTAGCAAAATCATGGTTAATGACACTTGATTTGGTATAGTTTACATACCAAAAAGCATAAACATGATTTAGAGGGAAAATGGGCCATAAGAATGAATGTTGACAATTTACATTCAGTAGTCGCAACAATACCTGTCTAATGTGAGTGGTAGCGGCTTTAATTCATTTAATTAAAGCTAGAACAAGAATGGTAGGGTTAAATTCACTAAGACACTTAACCAATTCAACATGACAACCAGACTGGTGAGTGGGGTTAGGGCCATACAGTTAAGCTAGAATGGGAGGGTTAAGTCCATAGGAACACTTAACCAATTTAAACACAGTTAAGCTAGAATGGGAGGGCTAAGTCCATAGAGACACTTAACCAAACTCAAGGTAGCAAAACGAGGCTTGTAGGGGTTAAGTAAAGTTAATACACTTAGCCAAATTAATAAGTTAACTAGACTAGAGGTTGGGGTTAAGTAAAATCTAATACACTTAGCCAATTTGATATGTTAGCTGGGCTAGACCGTAGGGTTAAGTAAACTTGAACACTTAACCATCAGGTTGTGATAAAGGAATGGGGTTAAGTCTAGAACATGAAGGGATAATACTTGACCATTAATAATAACATGTTAGTTAAAACAGATGGGCAAGGTTAAGTTAAAAAGGAACACTTGACCAACACTGGGTGAATGGGTAGGGTTAAGTAATAAATACTTAACCAATACAACTTGTTTTGTGGTAGGGTTAAGTCAACATGAGTTATTGACAACACTTAACCAGTTTAACAGGATAAATAAGGAGGGTTAAGTTAGCTTGAATTGACTATGACACTTAACCAATCTAAACTAACAGGAAAGAGAACTAAGTAAACCTTAGTTAAGGAAACAACGATTCTGGAAACTAAGTGGTAAATCTTAGTTAGTAAAACTAAGTAGTAATTCTTAGTATAGCACGAGGAGGTGCGAACGTCCGTCTGAGTAAAAAGGAGGCTCCAACGGATTGGGTTACGAAGCCCGAGGCTTCGAGGGGACGTGAGGGTACTCTTGGTATCCCTCTGTGAGGCTGCAGATGATCCGCCTGGGCCCACAGAGGTTAAGGTCTGCGTAGAAGAACCAGGGGTATGCCTTGGTTGCAATACATGGCAACCTAAAGACTAGGATGGACCGGAGTGATTCGGAGAGAGAACGGTAGCCCTGTGATAGCAACTCGTCGTCTACCATCCATCTTCAGTCAATCGAGATACGTGAAGCGGAAAGGTGGAGAACTCCAAAAGTCCATATACTTGCTATCGAGTTATGGGTGAGGAGGGCCATAGGATAGTGGGGGCACCGGGGGCCGGCGTATAGTTCTCATTTTACAAGGTGTGCCTTTCATTAGTTGAGGGAGGGGTCAAGTGGGACCATAGCCACTGAAATAAAAACAGACCTTAGCATCTGCATCGGCAGATATTAAAACGACCCGAACTTCCCCGGTCTCCGAAGAGAGAGAGAAAGAACGAATTGTTTTGATAACACGACAAATCAGAACGCAGACGGAAGAACATTTCATTGTATATTACAACAATGCATCAGATTACAAGAATATACAGAGTATAAATGAATACTACACAGAAATATCAGAGATTTAAATTACATTTAAATACATAGCAGCGGAAAATAAGACAATACACAACTAGAAGAGATATACGGATACAAAGCTTTACGGATATCATTCCAGCTGTAAACCAGGATCCTGTGAATATAAATCTGCAAAACCAAAACTACTAGCTGCCCGTGTCAAAATAAGGGCACCCAGAGTTTAGGTTAAAACAATAAACTCCAGGTCAGTCATGGGACTGGTGTGAGAACTAAAACAGTTATTAATCTTTATTTTTAAAGTTGGGTAAATCAAGGGACCACGCCGTATAACACGGAACGGGTTTCCTCCCAAGAACACCAGTGCATAAAACAAACAGCGCAATGCTAAATAAGGAAAAATGAAGCTATTATAAGACCCAGTTCCCATCACACAATGCAACGCAAGCCGGAGGATAGGGTTTTTACCTTATAATAGCCAAGAATGCTTGATACGTTTAAAACAAATCATTTGATAGTATTATAAGTGCATAGTGTATAAACAACTTCAAATCATAAGTATCAATCATAGACGGGATAAGCGCCCCATCCCACTATGTCGCCATACTAGGCTCTACAAATAAAACCGCAAATGTCACGTATTTGGAAATTGGATTTCCATCTATGAACCGAGGCAAAAGATAGTCCTCAACCGATTCGAGACAATCTAGCCCATGTCTCAGGTCAGAGCTCGAGTGACCTTGGAGCGACAGGGCCGGTCCACCGATGTGGGTTCAACTTAAATCCTGAACACTGCGTTTCCATGCCCTTTGGGGCGTAAGTCTGGTCCGTCTGCTGACCAGAATGCATCGGCCGAAACCGATATAACCGAGGCGCCTCGCAACAGCAACAACCACATAAGTCAAACTCGTCAGGGCGTGTAAAACCACTGACGCCACTTTTTAGCTAGAAGGAAACGCATGCCCTCCCTGAGGTCCGTCTCCCGTTTTTGGTTCATACCGGGTGTGAAACTCGCGAAGTAAACGTTACACAAAGCTACGCCACAAAGGCCGTGCTTCGATCATCAACCACAAGACTTTGATTTTCAATAGAAGCCTCGATCAATTGCCACTTAGGTATGCCACACAGGCAATTCACTCCATGCGTTTGATATCCATCAATATATAACCCCTGAGCTCGTACGTCTCAGAGAAGGGCGTTAAGCAAGAGAATAAATTCTCCGCCGCCAAACAGATATATATTTAATAGAGATCAATCACATGGACTAAAATCCAATGTCAGACACACAGTCCATTTACAAGTCCGTTCTGGGTCTGAACGAAACCGAAGGCACCTAGTACCCCGCATATCCATCGATCTCCAAGTACGTCTGGACGATCACTAACTGTTTCCATCTTCTTGGGTGTACAGCCCAATCAAGATCATCAGTAATCACCCAAACGACGTGAAGACCTCCGGTCTTCGACCATCGTCTTCATCTTCGACTTATCGTCGTATCAGTTATTCAGAATGGGATAAACCCGGTCTTTCCGAATAACTCGCGTATATTTTAAATAAGTGTTACACAAACACAACATATGCCTCATTCCAATTCATCAGTCACTAACCGTAAATTAATCAAGAGAATAATTTCCCAAATATTAACCCCGAAGGCCGAAACCAACATCAGATCAATATCCAGAAAACCATTCTGCTTGGCTAACCGACAGTTAGTTTCTAAATTTCACATTCATAGGGAAAGGTTCCCATTAATTTTATCTAAGATAAATTCCATGAATTTATTCTTTAATCTATCCTTTTGAATTTCGATTCAACTAGTCGGGATTAACGAAACTTACCGAAGTAATCATTTGTTTTAATTTCCCAATCCCAACCTATTCATCCCATGAAGTAAAACTGGTAATACTTCATATCTAACACCACAGTGTTATCGGTAAATTCAATTACCATTTCACGTTCAAATCTAATTAAAGATTTATCTATCGCCTGGAGCAAAACTGGTGATACTCCATTCTCGATTATTTCAATCTAATTAAAGATTCATTAAAACTCCACTTAGTTTTAATCTTTGACTGGGTTAAAGAATCAGTGTCATTTAAAACACGTTTCGCGATAAACCCAAAGTCACATTCCATTAATTATCGGGTTAAAGAACGAGTGTTATTTAAAACACTGTCCACGATAAACCCAAAAATCAATATCAATTCAATTCCAATTAAATATTATTTAATTGGTACACTTCATTAAATCCAAATAAAGAGATTTAATCTTTTCTCAATTGGGTTCAAGAATAGTGTTAGTCAAGACACCATTCACTACAAACCCAAATCACATTTGATATTAAATACAAGGCTCTGAATAGAAAATATATCGGCTTATATTCAATATCACATTCTACGACCAACAGATATCGTATTGGAAATAACGATATATATATCTATATCTTACAAATTTCCATAACAACATCTGTATAATCACGAAATCCAACATCGAAATATTCCGAAGACAATTTCGATTCAAATCCATTCCAATGCAATCATTGGAAATTCTGGTGATTTTCAAAACCATTTCAAATTCAATTTATTTATTTAAAAATAATTAGAATTATAATTCTAGTTCAAAACTAGTTTATTTCGATAAAAATCTATTTTTATCTTTTCAAATATGGAGTTTTTCATCCCAATTTTTCCCAAATCATTCCTTATGATTTTACACAAATTATTGATATTTTTAATGATTTTATCAAGGCCCGTACAGTCGGTTTCCATCAATGGCCATCGAACTGCACTTACAGCGACCTTTTTCAAATTTGATTTGGACATAATTCCAAATCCAACCGTTAGATTTCAAATTTCTAATATTCGTTAGAAAGGTCTTTTCGATACGAACCCAACGGTTCCGGTTTTAGGAGAATCCGACGGTCGGATCTCCCGCAATATCCATTCGAAGTCAATGGTCGAAATTCGCGAACTGCCACGGCGCGACGCGTTCTATTCAGGCCATTATATTATATATATAATATATATAATATATACTTCGTCGATTTCAATTCAAAACGTGCTTTATAAATCGTTTTTAAATTCATTTTCAAAACGGTTTCAACTTCATATTCAATTTCAAATCAAAATTGAATATTCCAATTTAAATTCATTTTAAATTCATTTCAAATTGATTTCAATTCAAATTGGTTTCTATTTCAATTTCAGTTCGTTTTCAATTCAATTCAATTTCAATTCGAATTCATTTATATTCACTTCTTTTCAAAATAACAGATTCTGAAATCACTTTCGATATTCACTATAAAATGAATAAATTCGATATAAATATCGTTCACGTCAAAATGGCGTCAATCTAATCAATACGGCTTCATATATTCCTATTTTCAAATATTCTATTTCAAATATTTCTTTTTCAGATATTTCTATTTCAATTATTTCTTTTCAAATATTTCTATTTCAAATATTCTATTTCAAATATTTCTATTTCAAAACTGGAATGAGACCCAATCAATTACCATATAATGTTAATTATATGGATTTTCTACAACACATGTATATATCAACAACGATGAATAATCAACCATCATCCAAAGTGCATTCTACACTGTATAAGCATCAAAGATAAATATTCAACGCTTATAACAGCCTGTCAATCAATCGATCGACATACAACTAAACAATCGGGATTAGTGTACGTCAAATATCATCCCAATACCCGTGTGCGGTTTCAAGCAATCAAACACAGATTTTTATTTGTGTAGTTGGGCGATGTGTAAAATTTATCGTCCCAATCAATGTCCTTCAAATATGTGTACATAAACAAACCGTCCGGTTTGTAAATGAAGATTTATTTATTCACATTCACGTTAAAAATTATATTTTTAATGATAAAATATTTTATTTCAACACATGAATTTCTATTCAGTTCATTTACAAAATAAAAATGATATTTTTATTTTTCTAACATATTTTAGAAAATTTCGGCGGCATAACGGCACGATACTAGAAACAGGACGAGGCCTAGCCTTATCCCCGGTCTAGTGAAGGCCCACGCCATTCACACATCAATCAAATCAATTTCAATTCACCCAACAGTCAAATTCAGCTCAAATAATCTAACTAATCTATGCAACCAAACAAACAAGTCCATGGTCTGTGGACGATTGTGTCGGGTGCTACTAAGCACCGTCTGCATCCTAGTATATATATAACTTGAAAAAGAAATTGAAAGGTGAGAAATTCTCACCAATAGCTAACCCAATTCCACGACTCTTCTTAAGTAGAAATCATCGTCGTTCTTGCCTCTTATCACTTTCTTTGCCCGTATTCACCACATATATAAAAATCATAATTTTACTTCGCTATTCAATATATAAAAATCGAATTTTTACTTTGCTATTCAATATATAAAAATCGAATTTTTACTATGCTATTCAATATATAAAAAACACATTTTTACTTCGATGTTCAATATATAAAAATCACATTTTTACTTCGATGTTCAATATATAAAAATCACATTTTTACTTCGATGTTCAATATATAAAATCACATTTTTACTTCGATGTTCAATATATAAAAATCACATTTTTACTTCGATGTTCAATATATAAAAATCACATTTTTACTTCGATGTTCAATATATAAAAATCACATTTTTACTTCGATGTTCAATATATAAAAATCACATTTTTACTTCGATGTTCAATATATAAAAATCACATTTTTACTTCGATGTTCAATATATAAAAATCACATTTTTACTTCGATGTTCAATATATAAAAATCACATTTTTACTTCGATGTTCAATATATAAAAATCACATTTTTACTTCGATGTTCAATATATAAAAATCACATTTTTACTTCTAAAATCATTTCTATAAAAATTATATTTTTATATCGTTATTCATATTTTTTCACTTCTATATAATATAAAAATCATATCTTAAGTTATAAAACTCCAATCTTTTCATTTATAAAAATCAGTTCTTTTTCGTTATAAAGATCAGTTCTTTGTCGATATAAAAATCAGTTCTTTTTCGATATAAAAATCAGTTCTTTGTCGATATAAAAATCAGTTCTTTGTCGATATAAAAATCAGTTCTTTGTCGATATAAAAATCAGTTCTTTTTCGATATAAAAATCAGTTCTTTTTCGATATAAAAATCAGTTCTTTGTCGATATAAAAATCAGTTCTTTGTCGATATAAAAATCAGTTCTTTGTCGATATAAAAATCAGTTCTTTGCATGTTAATGAAGATCTATTCTTTTATAAACAAAAAAAAACTAAATCAAGGAAGAAACAAAATAAAGAAGGGAAAAAAACTGAAAATAGAAATCAACATAAACTTACATACATAGGAAACGAGGTGGAGGGGGGGTCCACTATGATGATGGGCGGTCGGAGGAGGCTCAGTTGGCGGGGCGGCGCTGATGGCGACTCGGTGGGGGTCTCGCGAGTGGTCGGCCGCTCTAGGGTTGTCTTGCGTCGCTAGTGTTCGGGTTGGGGAAGAAGAGAGGCCAGAGGAGGGAGGGGATCGTCGGCGGGGCTGCGCCTGAGGCGCGGCGGCGCAATGGGAGGGGCGACGACGCGGAAGGGGGGGGGGGGCGATGAGCAGATGTCGGTTTTTTTTAATCTCTTCTTTAAATCGATTTCAACGCTGGAAGGGGTGAAAGAGAAAAGAGGGTTAAGGACTTATATAAAAATTATTATATTATATTATATTATCCCAAAAAGTAACTTTTAATTTCGACTTCTCAATCGAACCCACCGACTGCCGTCCATAGCTAATTACCCCCATTCCGAACACAATGGGATATGTACCGTAAGCTGATTCGATTGTTTCGATCAGTTTTCGTCAAAATCAACATATAACTCTATATATTGAATTTGAACGCGCATTTCAATTCACCGAGGCCACATACTAACTAGAAAAATTCCCGAAAAATAATTCTAGCTTCGTATTGACCATACGGTCCTAACAAAACTAGTTTCGTCGAATTCTGAGACCGTTGGAAAAATGGCCATTTTCCAGTCGATTAAAATCAACTGAAACTGGTCAAACGCGTTTTCCTATGCCACGCTCACATATTGATTCGAAAAATTATGAAATTTGAAACCTAGCAATAACTTGACATCGCGAATCCAATAAAAGTGGTTTCGTCGAAATCCGAGGTCGCCTGCAAAATTTCCATTTTTAAGGGCCTGAATTCCATAGCGACTATTCAGAATTTTCAACTGGACATATCTTGTAATAACCCGGAAATTCTGAGCTAGTTTAAAAATTTTATTTTGGCAATTTTAGCGAATTTTGAATATTTAAAATAGAATATTTTAAATAATATCGACGAAAATTTATTTTGAATATAATTCGAACGTATATATTATATACGTCGTCGTTAGAATATAAATATTTATATATAATTATAGATAGAATTGAAAATGGCGCGGTAGTTCGATAATTTGATTTCAAACTTCAATTGAATGTACCGGGTGCAAAACAATCCAGATTTTAGTGAAACCAAAAACAATAGGATCTAATTGATGATATCTTTCCAACGAATCCGAAAAATCAAGATTTCATAGTGGGAATCAAAAGATATGTCCAGTTGAAAATTCGGAATAGTCGCTATGGAATTCAGGCCCTTAAAAATGGGAATTTTGCAAATGACCTCGGAATTCGACGAAACCAGTTTTGTTGGATCCGCAGTGTCGAATAATTGCTAGATTCCAAATTTCATAATTTTTCGAATCAATATGTGAGCGTGGCAAAGGAAAACGCGTTTGACCAGTTTCAGTTGATTTTAATCGACTGGAAAATGGCCATTTTTCTAACGGTCTCAGAATTCGACGAAACTAGTTTTGATAGGACCGTATCGTCAATACGAAGCTAGAAAATATTTTTCTAGAATTTTTAAAGTTCGTACGCGACCCCGGTAATTTGAAATGTACGTTTAAAATTCAATATAACGATTTAAATGTAAATTCAACGGAAACTGATTGTAACGATCGAATCATCCTACGATACATATCCCATTGTGTTCGGAATGGGGGTAAAACGCTATGGACGACAGGCGGTGGGCCTCGTTTCGAGGTCGTATGTAAAAGTCCACTTTTTACAAATAAAATAATTAAATTAAAAAAAAATCTTCTCTCTCTCCCCTTTTAAACCGGTTGGCCCCCTTTCTGAATGGATTTGCAAAGCAAAATAAAAAAAAAGAGAAGAAAGGAGGGAGGAGCCTGTCACTCCTCCGACGAGTGGCGCCACCGCGCCCTCCGACGAGCGCCCCCCCCCTCGCGTCGCCTCAGGCACGACCTGAGCGCCCCCACCACTGTTGAAACCCGAACCGCTCGCACCCAGACCCCGTACCCTGCGCCAGCCCCCACAGCCCGACCACCTGAGCGCCCCCACCACTGTTGAAACCCGAACTGCTCGCACCCAGACCCCGTACCCCGCGCCAACCCCCACAGCCCGACCACCTGAGCAGCCCCCTCCTCCTTCAGCTCGCGGAAGCCACCACGCCAACCTCCCCAGACCCGCCGAAGTCCAGCAGCCCCCTCCTCCGAATAAAGCAAAAAGGTTTCTTTCTAATTTTAACAGTAAGCTTTCTTTTACTTTTAATTAATTCAAAAACTGATTTTTATTAGTTATTAAAACTGAAAAGATTAGATTTTTAATTTAGGAAAAGTTTAGATTTTGAAATGTAAAAAGGTATGATTTCTTATATGATGAAGTTTAGATTTTTAAAATAGAAAAGACGAGATTTTTAAAATAGAAAAGACGAGATTTTTAAAATAGAAAAGAAGAGATTTTTAAAATAGAAAAGACGAGATTTTTTAAATAGAAAAGACGATATTTTGAGATGAGTAGTGAAGTAAAAATATGATTTTTACTTCGAGAAAAATATGATTTTTAGCATATAGGAAGTAATAAAAATATGATTTTTATATTTTTAAAAGTATTAAAAATATAATCTTTACTATATAGAAGATGTAAAAATATGATTTTTGGTTAGGTAGAGAGTTAAAAATATAATTTTTACATAATAGGAATATTAAAAATATCATCTTTATATGTGAAAAAATAAAATAAAAATGAGATTTTTATAAAGATGAAATCTTTAAATTTGAAAAGGCGAAGTCTATGTTTTTATAAAGGAGAAATCTTTATTTTAGAAAAGGCGAAATCTTTATATGGAAAATAGCGTGATAAAAATATAATTTTTATCTATATAACATCGTAGTAAAAATTCGATTTTTATATATTGAATAGCGAAGTAAAAATTCGATTTTTACATATGTAGTGGCTACAGCAATGAAGATGATAAAAAGGCGAGAACGTTGAAGATTTCCTACATTGGAAGTGCCGTGAAGTTGGATAGCTATTTGTGAGAATTTCTCACCTTTCAATTTCTTTTCTAGTTATATATATATACTAGGATGCAGACGGTGCTTAGTAGCACCCGACACAATCGTCCACAAACCATGGACTTGTTTGTTTGGTTGCATAAATTAATTTGATGACTTGATTTGAATTGGTTGTTTGGTGAATTTGATTGATGTGTGAATGGCGTGGGCCTTCACTAGACCGGGGATAAGGCTAGGCCTCGTCCCGTTTCTAGTATCGTGCCGTTATGCCGCCGAAATTTTCTAAAATGAGTTAGAAAAATAAAAATATCATTTTATTTTGTAAATGAACTGAATAGAAATTTATATGTTAAAATAAAATGTTTTATCGTTAAAAATATTATTTTTAACGTGAAGTGAATAAAATAAAATATTCATTTACAAACCGGACGGTTTGTTTATGTACACCTATTTGAAGGACATTGATTGGGACGATAAATTTTACACATCGCCCAACTGCACAAATAAAAATCTGTGTTTGATTGTTTGAAACCCCACACGGGTGTTGGGATGGAATTTGAAGTTCACTCATCCTGATTGATTGAATATGTCGATCGATTGATTGACAGGCTGTTATAAGCGTTAGATATCTATATTTGATGCTTATACAGTGTAGTGCACTTTGGTTGATAGTTGATTATTTTTCAATGCTATTATATACATGTGTCGTATGGAAATCCATATAGTTAACGCTATATGGTAATTGATTGGGCCTCATTCCAATTTAGAAGATAAAGAATATTATAAAGTAAAGGTTCATGTATTGACTGTACTCATCCGTTGAGATTAGTCATGTGTTGAACGAAATATTTTTATAATAAAATTTACATCTCTATCAATATAATATAAAGGTTCATGTGTTGACTGTACTCATCCGTTGAGATTAGTCATGTGTTGAACGAATATTTTTATAATAAAATTTACATCTTTATCAATATAAAATAAAGGTTCATGTGTTGACAGTACTCATCCGTTGAGATTAGTCATGTGTTGAACGAATAATATTTGAAAAAGAATATTTGAAATAGAATATTTGAAATAGAATATTTGAAATAGAAATATTTGAAAATAGAAATATATGAAGCCGTGTTGATTAGATTGACGCCATTTTGACGTGAGCGATATTTATATCGATTTTATTCATTTTAAAATGAATATTGGAAAGTGATTTCGAAAACGCATATTTTGAAATGAAATTTGAATCAAATTGAATAGAAAACGATTTTGAAATGAATTGAATAGAAAACGATTTCGAAATGAATTGAATAGAAAACGATTTCGAATTTGATTTGAATAGAAAACGAATTTGATTTCAATTGAATATATAACGAATTTGATTTGAATAGAAAACGAATTTGATTTCAATTGAATATATAATGAATTTGAATTGAATAGAAAACGATTTCGAATTTGATTTGGATAGAAAACGAATTTGATTTCAATTGAATATATAACGAATTTGATTCGAATAGAAAACTAATTTGAATTGAATCGAATAGAAAACCAATTTGAATTGAATCGAATAGAAAACGACTTTGGAATTGAATTGAATTGATAACGAATTCAAATTGAATTGAAAGCGAATTGAAATGAATTCAAATTTAATTGAAATTTGAATTGAATAGAAATGAATTTTAAAACGAATTTATAAAGAAGAATTCAATTTTGATTTGAATTGAAATAGAAGTTGAAATTGCTTTTGAAACGAATCTAAACTATTTATAAAATTTGTTTTAAATAGAAATCGACGAAATATATATTATATATATTATATATATAATATAATGGCCTGAATAGAACGCGCCGCGCCGCGGCAGTTCGTGAATTTCGACCATTTATTTCAAACGGACATTACGGGAGATCCGACCGTCAGATTCTCCTAAAACCGGAACCGTTGGGTTCGTATCGAAAAGAGCTTTCTAATGAATATTAGAAATTTGAAATCTAACGGTTGGATTTGGAGATACGTCCAAATCAAATTTGAAAAAGGTCGCTGTAAGTGCAGTTCGATGGCCATTGTTGGAAATCGACTGTACGGGCCTTGATAAAATTATTAAAAATATCAATAATTTGTGTAAAATCATAAGAAATGATTTGGGAAAATTTGGGATGAAAAACTCCATATTTGAAAAGATAAAAATGGGTTTTTATCGAAATGAACTAGTTTTGAACTAAATTTAAAACCCAATTATTTTTAAATAAATGAATTAGATTTAAAAAAAGGGGTTTTAAATAATCGAATTTCTAATATATTTGATTGAATTTGAAATGGGTTTATCGTGAACAGTGTTTTAAATAACACTAGTTCTTTAACCCGATAACAAATAGAATGTGATTTGGGTTTGTCGTGAACTGTGTTTTAAATAACACCTAGTTCTTTAACCCAGTAAAAGGAGTTTTAACGAATCTGCAATTAGATTGAAATGTGAATTTGTAATCTAAATTATCAAATTTAGAAATGATCAGGAATGGAGTATTACCAGTTTTGCTCCAAAGCGATAGTTAAATCTTTAATTAGATTTGAACGTGAAATGGTAATTAATTTTACCGATAACACCACGGTGTTAGATTTGGAGTATTACCAGTTTTGCTTCATGGGATGAATAGGTTGGGATTGGGAAATAAAATAAATAATTACTTCGTTACGGTTCGCTAATCTCGACTAGTTGGAAAAACCATAATTTGGTTTTAAATGACATCCAAAGGAAGATTACAGGGTAAATTTTACAGAATTTATCTTGGATAAATTTAATGGGAACCTTTCCCTAAGAATGTGGAATTTAGAAACTAGCTGTAGGTTGGCTAAGAAGAATGGTTTCCTGGGTATTGATCTGATATTGGTTTCGGCCTTCGGGGTTAATGTTTGGGAAATTGTTCTCTTGCTAATTTGCGGTTAGTGACTAATGAATTGGAATGAGGCGTATGTTGTGTTTGTGTAACATTTGTTTTTAATATACGCGGGTTGTTCGGAAAGTCCGGGTTTACACCCATTCTGAATAACCGATTCGACGATATGTCGAAGATGAAGACGGTGGTCGAAGACCGGAAGTCTTCACATCGTTTGGATAATTACTGACGATCCTGATTGGGCTGTACACCCAAGAGGATGGAAATAGTTGGTGGTCGTCCAGACGTACCTGGAGATGGATGGATATGCGAGGAAAGTGCCTCCGGTTTCGTTCAGACCCAGAACGGACTTGTAAATGGATTGTGTGTCTGACATTGGATTTTATTCTGTGTTGATTGATTTCTATTAAATATACATCTGTTTGGCGGCGGAGAATTTATTCTTTTGCTTAACGCCCTTCTCTGAGACGTACGAGCTCAAAGGTTGTATATCGATGGACATCAATCGCATGGCATGAATTGCCTGTGTGGCATGCTAAGATGCAATGATCAAGGCTTCTGTTGAAAAGCAAAGTCTTGTGGTTGATGATCAGAGCACGGCCTTTGTGGCGTAGCTTTGTGTATAGCGTGGATTCGCGAACCTCACACCCCGGTATGAGTTAAAAATGGGATACGGACCGCTGGGAGAGCACGACGTTTCTTTCTAGCTATGGTGGTGTCAGTGACTTACCAGCCCTGACATATATATACTTTTCACCTTTGTGGTTGTTGGAATGAGGCGCCTCGATTATAGGTCTGTAAGGACCGGGAAACGTGTGTTCAGGCATAATTAATCCTCTAACGTAAGTGAGGACCGGCCCAGCCGCATCCAGGGTTGCCCAGAGTGCGTAACCCGGAGGCATTTGCTAGAGTGTCTCGAACGCGGAGAGGAGCTTGCCCCTTGCCTCGACTCATGACGGAAATCCAATTTCCAATACGAGATATTTCGGCTTTATTTGTAGAGCCTGGTATGGCGACATAGTAGCATGGGATACTATGCCGTCTATGATTTATATTTATGATTGAAATTGTTTTGACACTATACACTTACTATAGTATCAAATGATTTGTTTTAAACGTACCAAGCATTCTTGGCTATTATAAGGTAAAAACCCTATCCTCCGGCTTGCGTTGCATTGTGTGATGGGACCTGGGTCTTATAATAGCTTCATTTTTCGAAAAAGCATTGCGTTATTTATTCTATGCACTGGTATTCTTGGGAGGAAACCCGTTCCGTGTTATACGGCGTGGTCCCTTTAATTACTCACTTTTAAAGTGAAGCTTGTAATAACCGTTTTAGTTCTCACACCAGTCACATGACTGACCTGGAGTTTATTGTTTTAACCTAAACTCTGGGTGCCCCTATTTTCCACACGGGCAGCTTGTAGTTTTGGTTTTGCAGATTTATGTTCACAGGATCCTGGTTTACAGCTGGAATGATATCCGAAAAGCTCTGTATCCGTATATCACCTTCAGTTGTGCTTTGTATTTCTTTTTCCGCTGTTATGTAATGTATTGTAATCTCTGATATTTATCGAATGTAATTTATTCATTTATACTCTGTATATTCTTGTATCTGATGCATTGTTGTGATAGCAATGAAATGTTCTATCTGTTTGTGTTCTGATTTGTCCTGTTGTCAAACGATCAGGGGTTTCGAACGGTCTAGATCGGTTTAACGACTGATTCAGATCGAGCGAAATTCCGTGTCGTCACATTTGGTATCGGAGCTTTGGTGTACAGAGCTCGAGAACAAGACACATTAGAACCATACGAAAGAATTCATCAGATATTGGATTAGTAATATCCAATTAGAATGACTCGTTAGAGATAGGATCAGTAGTATCCTAGAACGAGTGTGAAGAGTATATTTTTCAAATGAAAACAATTTGTTTTAAAATTTAAATCGTTTTACACGTATTTGATTATTTATTTATTTTGAATTTGGATAATCTAGTATATAAAGGTTTTGCATATACGCGTCATGAACGTATATTCAAAGTTTTAATATATTAGATAGATATAGAATCACGCTCTAGTCGCTCGGAGATGATTTTGATGATGGAGCTCCATCACCAATATTTATGTTCGTGTTTCGAAGGTGTGACATCTATATATTTCCATTAGACTGGTGTGAGAACCAAAACCAATATAGCTAGAACACATTGTGTGATTTGGAATCAAAAACATGATTTTCTGTATATGTATCAAATTTATGAATTTGAAATTCTAATTCACTAATTGATTGATGTTTGTGTTGTTTGCCTATTTGTTTGCTAATTTTGAACCATTATGCCTAATTGAACCAAATATTGAATTGTATTGAAAATTGGTCGCATTTGCTTGTATATACATATACTTATATTGAGCAGGTCATAGCAAGGAGGCTAGAGCCGAAGAATAAAATTTGTTTGCCCGACAAATAGGTACATGTTTACTACATAATTTACTGTTTTGTTTGGGTGATGATGATTTTATGAGCCTATTGGCTAGCCGCTTGGCTTTTTCTTTTTCTTTTTGAGATCTGAAGGACCAGGGAAGCTATTTGAAATTCCCCGATGCTCCCGGTGCAGGGGAGGTTATGGCGAAATTTTTCGAAAATTTAGCGTGTTAGCCAAATTTTTGAAAATTTGAAAATTCTCAAAAACTGAAAAGTTGGAGAACGGAAGCCAGATCGAACGTAGAGCTGATTAATCAAACCACTTTCGACTTTGTTCCTTTTCGGGGACGAAAAGTTTTAAGTGGGGGAGATTGTAATAACCCGGAAATTCTGAGCCAGTTTAAAATTTTTATTTTGGCAATTTTAGCGAATTTTGAATATTTAAAATAGATTATTTTAAATAATATCGACGAAAATTTATTTTGAATATAATTCGAACGTATATATTATATACGTCGTCGTTAGAATATAAATATTTATATATAATTATAAATAGAATTGAAAATGGCGCGGTAGTTCGATAATTTGATTTCAAACTTCAATTGAATGTACCGGGTGCAAAACAATCCGGATTTTAGTGAAACCAAAAACAATAGGATCTAATTGATGATATCTTTCCAACGAATCCGAAAAATCAAGATTTCATAGCGGGAATCAAAAGATATGTCCAGTTGAAAATTCTGAATAGTCGCTATGGAATTCAGGCCCTTAAAAATGGGAATTTTGCAAATGACCTCAGAATTCGACGAAACCAGTTTTGTTGGATCCGCAGTGTCGAATAATTGCTAGATTCCAAATTTCATAATTTTTCGAATCAATATGTGAGCGTGGCAAAGGAAAACGCGTTTGACCAGTTTTAGTTGATTTTAATCGACTGGAAAATGGCCATTTTTCTAACGGTCTCAGAATTCGACGAAACTAGTTTTGATAGGACCGTATCGTCAATACGAAGCTAGAAAATATTTTTCTAGAATTTTTAAAGTTCGTATGCGACCCCGGTAATTTGAAATGTACGTTTAAAATTCAATATAACGATTTAAATGTAAATTCAACGGAAACTGATTGTAACGATCGAATCAGCCTACGATACATATCCCATTGTGTTCGGAATGGGGGTAAAACGCTATGGACGACAGGCGGTGGGCCTCGTTTCGAGGTCGTATGTAAAAGTCCACTTTTTACAAATAAAATAATTAAATTAAAAAAAATCTTCTCTCTCTCCCCTTTTAAACCGGTTGGCCCCCTTTCTGAATGGATTTGCAAAGCAAAAAAAAAAAAAAGAGAAGAAAGGAGGGAGGAGCCTGTCGCTCCTCCGACGAGTGGCGCCACCGCACCCTCCGACGAGCGCCCCCCCCCTCGCGTCGCCTCAGGCACGACCTGAGCGCCCCCACCACTGTTGAAACCCGAACCGCTCGCACCCAGACCCCGTACCCCGCGCCAACCCCCACAGCCCGACCACCTGAGCGCCCCCACCACTGTTGAAACCCGAACCGCTCGCACCCAGACCCCGTACCCCGCGCCAACCCCCACAGCCCGACCACCTGAGCAGCCCCCTCCTCCTTCAGCTCGCGGAAGCCACCACGCCAACCTCCCCAGACCCGCCGAAGTCCAGCAGCCCCCTCCTCCGAATAAAGCAAAAAGGTTTCTTTCTAATTTTAACAGTAAGCTTTCTTTTACTTTTAATTAATTCAAAAACTGATTTTTATTAGTTATTAAAACTGAAAAGATTAGATTTTTAATTTAGGAAAAGTTTTGATTTTGAAATGTAAAAAGGTATGATTTCTTATATGATGAAGTTTAGATTTTTAAAATAGAAAAGACGAGATTTTTAAAATAGAAAAGACGATATTTTTAAAATAGAAAAGAAGAGATTTTTAAAATAGAAAAGACGAGATTTTTTAAATAGAAAAGACGATATTTTGAGATGAGTAGTGAAGTAAAAATATGATTTTTACTTCGAGAAAAATATGATTTTTAGCATATAGGAAGTAATAAAAATATGATTTTTATATTTTTAAAAGTATTAAAAATATAATCTTTACTATATAGAAGATGTAAAAATATGATTTTTGGTTAGGTAGAGAGTTAAAAATATAATTTTTACATAATAGGAATATTAAAAATATCATCTTTATATGTGAAAAAATAAAATAAAAATGAGATTTTTATAAAGATGAAATCTTTAAATTTGAAAAGGCGAAGTCTATGTTTTTATAAAGGCGAAATCTTTATTTTAGAAAAGGCGAAATCTTTATATGGAAAATAGCATGATAAAAATATAATTTTTATCTATATAACATCGTAGTAAAAATTCGATTTTTATATATTGAATAGCGAAGTAAAAATTCGATTTTTACATATGTAGTGGCTACAGCAATGAAGATGATAAAAAGGCGAGAACGTTGAAGATTTCCTGCATTGGAAGTGCCGTGAAGTTGGATAGCTATTTGTGAGAATTTCTCACCTTTCAATTTCTTTTCTAGTTATATATATATACTAGGATGCAGACGGTGCTTAGTAGCACCCGACACAATCGTCCACAGACCATGGACTTGTTTGTTTGGTTGCATAAATTAATTTGATGACGTGATTTGAATTGGTTGTTTGGTGAATTTGATTGATGTGTGAATGGCGTGGGCCTTCACTAGACCGGGGATAAGGCTAGGCCTCGTCCCGTTTCTAGTATCGTGCCGTTATGCCGCCGAAATTTTCTAAAATGAGTTAGAAAAATAAAAATATCATTTTATTTTGTAAATGAACTGAATAGAAATTTATATGTTAAAATAAAATGTTTTATCGTTAAAAATATAATTTTTAACGTGAAGTGAATAAAATAAAATATTCATTTACAAACCGGACGGTTTGTTTATGTACACCTATTTGAAGGACATTGATTGGGACGATAAATTTTACACATCGCCCAACTGCACAAATAAAAATCTGTGTTTGATTGTTTGAAACCCCACACGGGTGTTGGGATGGAATTTGAAGTTCACTCATCCTGATTGATTGAATATGTCGATCGATTGATTGACAGGCTGTTATAAGCGTTAGATATCTATATTTGATGCTTATACAGTGTAGTGCACTTTGGTTGATGGTTGAATATTTTTCAATGCTATTATATACATGTGTTGTATGGAAATCCATATAGTTAACGCTATATGGTAATTGATTGGGCCTCATTCCAATTTAGAAGATAAAGAATATTATAAAGTAAAGGTTCATATGTTGACTGTACTCATCCGTTGAGATTAGTCATGTGTTGAACGAAATATTTTTATAATAAAATTTACATCTCTATCAATATAATATAAAGGTTCATGTGTTGACCGTACTCATCCGTTGAGATTAGTCATGTGTTGAACGAATATTTTTATAATAAAATTTACATCTTTATCAATATAAAATAAAGGTTCATGTGTTGACAGTACTCATCCGTTGAGATTAGTCATGTGTTGAACGAATAATATTTGAAAAAGAATAGTTGAAATAGAATATTTGAAATAGAATATTTGAAATAGAAATATTTGAAAATAGAAATATATGAAGCCGTGTTGATTAGATTGACGCCATTTTGACGTGAGCGATATTTATATCGATTTTATTCATTTTAAAATGAATATTGGAAAGTGATTTCGAAAACGCATATTTTGAAATGAAATTTGAATCAAATTGAATAGAAAACGATTTCGAAATGAATTGAATAGAAAACGATTTCGAAATGAATTGAATAGAAAACGATTTCGAATTTGATTTGAATAGAAAACGAATTTGATTTCAATTGAATATATAACGAATTTGATTTGAATAGAAAACGAATTTGATTTCAATTGAATATATAACGAATTTGAATTGAATAAAAAACGATTTCGAATTTGATTTCGATAGAAAACGAATTTGATTTCAATTGAATATATAACGAATTTGATTCGAATAGAAAACTAATTTGAATTGAATCGAATAGAAAACCAATTTGAATTGAATCGAATAGAAAACGACTTTGGAATTGAATTGAATTGAAAACGAATTCAAATTGAATTGAAAGCGAATTGAAATGAATTCAAATTTAATTGAAATTTGAATTGAATAGAAATGAATTTTAAAACGAATTTATAAAGAAGAATTCAATTTTGATTTGAATTGAAATGGAAGTTGAAATTGCTTTTGAAACGAATCTAAACTATTTATAAAATTCGTTTTAAATAGAAATCGACGAAATATATATTATATATATTATATATATAATATAATGGCCTGAATAGAACGCGCCGCGCCGCGGCAGTTCGTGAATTTCGACCATTTATTTCAAACGGACATTACGGGAGATCCGACCGTCGGATTCTCCTAAAACCGGAACCGTTGGGTTCGTATCGAAAAGAGCTTTCTAATGAATATTAGAAATTTGAAATCTAACGGTTGGATTTGGAGATACGTCCAAATCAAATTTGAAAAAGGTCGCTGTAAGTGCAGTTCGATGGCCATTGTTGGAAATCGACTGTACGGGCCTTGATAAAATTATTAAAAATATCAATAATTTGTGTAAAATCATAAGAAATGATTTGGGAAAATTTGGGATGAAAAACTCCATATTTGAAAAGATAAAAATGGGTTTTTATCGAAATGAACTAGTTTTGAACTAAATATAAAACCCAATTATTTTTAAATAAATGAATTAGATTTAAAAAAAAGGGTTTTAAATAATCGAATTTCTAATATATTTGATTGAATTTGAAATGGGTTTATCGTGAACAGTGTTTTAAATAACACTAGTTCTTTAACCCGATAACAAATAGAATGTGATTTGGGTTTGTCGTGAACTGTGTTTTAAATAACACCTAGTTCTTTAACCCAGTAAAAGGAGTTTTAACGAGTCTGCAATTAGATTGAAATGTGAATTTGTAATCTAAATTATCAAATTTAGAAATGAGCGGGAATGGAGTATTACCAGTTTTGCTCCAAAGCGATAGTTAAATCTTTAATTAGATTTGAACGTGAAATGGTAATTAATTTTACCGATAACACCACGGTGTTAGATATGGAGTATTACCAGTTTTGCTTCATGGGATGAATAGGTTGGGATTGGGAAATAAAATAAATAATTACTTCGTTACGGTTCGCTAATCTCGACTAGTTGGAAAAACCATAATTTGGTTTTAAATGACATCCAAAGGAAGATTACAGGATAAATTTTAAAGAATTTATCTTGGATAAATTTAATGGGAACCTTTCCCTAAGAATGTGGAATTTAGAAACTAGCTGTAGGTTGGCTAAGAAGAATGGTTTCCTGGGTATTGATCTGATATTGGTTTCGGCCTTCGGGGTTAATGTTTGGGAAATTGTTCTCTTGCTAATTTGCGGTTAGTGACTAATGAATTGGAATGAGACGTATGTTGTGTTTGTGTAACATTTGTTTTTAATATACGCGGGTTGTTCGAAAAGTCCGGGTTTACACCCATTCTGAATAACCGATTCGACGATATGTCGAAGATGAAGACGGTGGTCGAAGACCGGAAGTCTTCACATCGTTTGGATAATTACTGACGATCCTAATTGGGCTGTACACCCAAGAGGATGGAAATAGTTGGTGGTCGTCCAGACGTACCTGGAGATGGATGGATATGCGAGGAAAGTGCCTCCGGTTTCGTTCAGACCCAGAACGGACTTGTAAATGGATTGTGTGTCTGACATTGGATTTTATTCTGTGTTGATTGATTTCTATTAAATATACATCTGTTTGGCGGCGGAGAATTTATTCTTTTGCTTAACGCCCTTCTCTGAGACGTACGAGCTCAGAGGTTGTATATCGATGGACATCAATCGCATGGCATGAATTGCCTGTGTGGCATGCTAAGATGCAATGATCAAGGCTTCTGTTGAAAAGAAAAGTCTTGTGGTTGATGATCAGAGCATGGCCTTTGTGGCGTAGCTTTGTGTATAGCGTGGATTCGCGAACCTCACACCCCGGTATGAGTTAAAAACGGGATACGGACCGCTGGGAGAGCACGACGTTTCTTTCTAGCTATGGTGGTGTCAGTGACTTACCAGCCCTGAGATATATATACTTTTCACCTTTGTGGTTGTTGGAATGAGGCGCCTCGATTATAGGTCTGTAAGGACCGGGAAACGTGTGTTCAGGCATAATTAATCCTCTAACGTAAGTGAGGACCGGCCCAGCCGCATCCAGGGTTGCCCAGAGTGCGTAACCCGGAGGCATTTGCTAGAGTGTCTCGAACGCGGAGAGGAGCTTGCCCCTTGCCTCGACTCATGACGGAAATCCAATTTCCAATACGAGATATTTCGGCTTTATTTGTAGAGCCTAGTATGGCGACATAGTAGCATGAGATACTATGCCGTCTATGATTTATATTTATGATTGAAATTGTTTTGACACTATACACTTACTATAGTATCAAATGATTTGTTTTAAACGTACCAAGCATTCTTGGCTATTATAAGGTAAAAACCCTATCCTCCGGCTTGCGTTGCATTGTGTGATGGGACCTGGGTCTTATAATAGCTTCATTTTTCGAAAAAGCATTGCGTTATTTATTCTATGCACTGGTATTCTTGGGAGGAAACCCGTTCCGTGTTATACGGCGTGGTCCCTTGAATTACTCTCTTTTAAAGTAAAGCTTGTAATAACTGTTTTAGTTCTCACACCAGTCACATGACTGACCTGGAGTTTATTGTTTTAACCTAAACTCTGGGTGCCCCTATTTTCCGCACGGGCAGCTAGTAGTTTTGGTTTTGCAGATTTATATTCACAGGATCCTGGTTTACAGCTGGAATGATATCTGGAAAGCTCTGTATCCGTATATCACCTTCAGTTGTGCTTTGTATTTCTTTTTCCGCTGTTATGTAATGTATTGTAATCTCTGATATTTATCGAATGTAATTTATTCATTTATACTCTGTATATTCTTGTATCTGATGCATTGTTGTGATAGCAATGAAATGTTCTATCTGTTTGTGTTCTGATTTGTCCTGTTGTCAAACGATCAGGGGTTTCGAACGGTCTAGATCGGTTTAACGACTGATTCAGATCGAGCGAAATTCCGTGTCGTCACATATCTTTTGATTCCCGCTATGAAATTTTGATTTGTTGGATTCGTTGGAAAGATATTACCAATTAGATCCTAATGTTTTTGTTTTCACTAAAATCCGGATTGTTTTGCACCCGGTACATTCAATTGAAGTTTGAAATCGAATTATCGAACTACCGCGCCATTTTCAATTCTATTTATAATTATATATAAATATATATATTCTAATGACGATGTATATAATATATACGTTTGAATTATATTCAAAATAAATTTCTCGTCGATATTATTTAAAATAATTCATTTTGAATATTCAAAATTCGCTAAAATTGCCAAAATAAAAATTTTAAACTGGCCCAGATTTTCGGGTTGTTACAGATATCTGAGAGCTCCCGACCGAGTTCTGTATTCCTTGATTTGCCCTGACACAAGACTCGGACCGCACATTACAGGACATGTGCATCTAGACAAGCGATAACGATTCACGATACATGCGTGGGGAAGTATAGGAACATATACCACTCAAGGTAATGTGTCATAGACTTGGGGCATCGTTCGACAAGTAGCATAATTCCTAGTTGAACTAGGTGGCATAAACCCTGAATCCGAGAAGCATTCAGCAGACAGCATAAACTTTAGTTAAATCTAGAAAGCACTTTATAGAAAACCCTAGATTAGATCTAGGTAATAAATAATAAATGTATGCCTGAAGGCAATGGAAATTTCATGGGTTGGGATCACGTTATTGATACTAGTTGGAACACTAGTTAGGTGGTGCAGAGATAATAGAAATCCGTATAATAAGGAAATGGTGAAGCGGCGAAAGTATTAGAGAACATCCAGTTTATCTTATCTTAGCATATCTTGTGTTGATCTCGTCTAATCTTGCTGACCCTATCATCATGGTGTTATCTTGTATTCAGTTAATTCATGTCGTTTTGTTTTCCATGTTCACATGCTAGAAGTTACTGAACTTACTCAGGCTTTATGTCTGACTCTGTTTTTCTTTCGTCTTCTTTTCTTCCGTTCCCCCCCCCCCAGGTAGTAAAGGAGGGAATAGTTTAGCTCAGGTTAAGTTGGACTGCCACTCTTTCCCAGCTTGAAGATTTGTCGAAGTTTGCTTGGATTCTCTTTTCAGATGTTATGGCTGGCTCATGCTAAAATCAGGAAATATAAATGTTGTTTTTTTGCTTCTTTATTTTGTAAGACAGATGATACTCTGATATTGTAAAGAAACCATTGTACAAACTATTTTAGCAATAAAGCAAAGTTTTATTTTCCGCTGTTTAATTTCTGTCTGTCTTGTAATTTATCTGCATCTTTTACCCTAAATGCTCCATAGAACTTAGTGCATTCCCTTTGTGAGTGACACTAATGGATGTGGGGTGTTACAGCATGCGTCTGTGTATACGGTAAACATTTTGCTCCCATCAGGCAAGGTTAGAACTGGAGCTGTTCTTAGAGCCCTTTTCAAACGTTGGAAAGCAATATCGCAATCAAAATCCCAAGCGAAAGTTAGGTTCTTCTTTGTCAATCTTGTGAGTAGGGCTGAGATTTTTGCAAAGTCTTTAATGAACTTTCGGCAAAAGCCCGCTAGCCTGAGAAAGCTTAGGAATTTGGTTGCATTAAGTGGAACTTTCCAATCTTTCACCGCAACTACTTTAGTGGGGTCCACAGCTAACCCCTCTTTGGAAAACACATGTCCAAGAAACCTCACTTCTTCTCCCCAGAAATTGCATTTGGAGAATTTGGCTTTCAGCTGATGTGCACAAAGAGTATCCATGACTTCCCTTAAGTGCAAAGCATGCTCTTCTTCATTCTTCGAGAAAATCAAAACGTCGTCTACGAAGACCACCACAAACTTATTATGAAACTCCCTGAACACCCTGCTCATCAAGTCAACGAAGTAAGCGGGTGTGTTTGTCAAGCCAAAAGGCATGATAAGCCATTCGAAGAAACCATCCAGGGTTCTGAATGCGGTCTTATCAATGCTGTCTTCAGCCACTCTTAGCTGATGAAACCCGGTAGCCAGATCTAGTTGGGAGAAAACCGACACACCTACAAGCTGATCAAACAAGTCATCTAAGTGGGTGCCTATTTTTCTTGGTTAGCTTGTTTAGCTCCCTATAATCAACGCATAGGCGAAGTGAACCATCCTCTTTGGTTGTGAATACTACTGGAGCACCCCATTCAGAAATACTCCGCCTTATAAACCCTTTTTCGAGCAACACTTTGACTTGCTTACTGAACTCTTTTCTCTCCCTTGGAGCCATGTGTCAAACGGGTAGAGCTATGGGTTTTACATTATAACCAAGGTATATGCGGAAGTCTATTTCATGCTTTGGAGGTAAGCCCTTCAACTCTTCAAACACTTCTGAGTATTCACGGACTACTCTAACCGACTGCAAGTTTTCAACAGACGCATCAAGAGATTCTAGGTAGCTAAGCATAACAGAATGTATGGGATTACAAGAGATTTCGAGAGTGTTACCGAGGCAAGTCATAAGTCTAAGCACTCTCTTTTCACAATTGAGGATGGAACCATTATTGGATAACCAATCCATGCCTAGAATCAACCCATAGCCCGTGAAGCCAAGAACGAAGTTGTTGCATTCAAACTCAACGCTCAAGATAAACACTCTCAAATGCCGACAAATCATTGAAAGATGAGCCGAACCACCAATCGGATTTGAGACTACTATGGGATCCGTAACTAGACTAGTATTTAGGTGTAGTGTTTCAACTAACGAAGCAGACACAAACGAGTGTGAAGTGCCAGAATCAAACAAAGTACGAACAGGATGATCAAACGGAAAAACCAAAATTTCAACAAAAACGTTTCTACCTCTCTCCTGTCCTGGTGCCATGAGAGGATGAACCTGCCCTCTTGCCTGCCCTGGTGCCATGAGAGCCTGAACCTGTCCTCCAAAAGTAGACCCTGCCCTCTGCCCTTGCCCTTGTCTTCTCGGGCAGTCTTTAATCAGATGTCCTGCCTCACCACAGTTGAAACAGCCAGTCTTCTTCTTCCTACAGTCCTTGCTCAGATGGCCTGGTGTTCCGCAATTAAAGCACCTTTTCTTTCCTTCCCTGTTGTTATCTTACCACCTTTCTTAGGTTGCTGCTATGACTTCTTTTGATCCCCTTTCTTTTCCGGTACCTTATTAGCATTATCGGCTTTCTCCTCTTAAGCGCCATGTCAACCAGTTTCTCAAAGGTAGCCCCCATAGGAATGTGGGTCATAGGCAACCCATGTAGTGGCTCATTCAAACCTTTAACGAATCTCAGGGCCTTCTTTTCAGGTGTGTTCACCAAGTCTAAGCCAAACCTCGCCTACTGATTGAACTTGATGATGAACTCTTTTACTAGATAAATTCCCCTGCTTCAATGCCAAGAACCTTTCCATGTATAAATTCTCTTCTGCTCGTGAGAGAAATTTGATCTCGAACCTATGTCTGAAATCCATCCATGTCTCCACCGGACGCTCTCCATTCGTGACCTCCCACCAAAACGAGGCTTCATCCTTCATTAACCAAGCAGCTAATTGGACCTTCCTTCCATCTTCTTTCTCGAAGACACCAAACAAATCTTCCACCTCCTTAAGCCAATTTCGAGCTTCAACAAACGTCTCTAACCCGTGAAAAGGTTTCCTGCTAATTACCCGAAAGTCTTTGCATATCTTCAAAAAAGTATTAACGCGGGGATGGGGAGGAGGAGGAGAGGCTGCAGCTGGGAGAGGAGGAAGGTCTGCTGGGCCTGCGGCGGTGGCCCTAGCCTCCAGATACCTTCTAAACCAGGTTGGTATCGGTATTCCCTCGGGTATCTCGAGTAACCCAAAAATGCTGAAAAGAAAATGGAAGAGATTCAAAACGGAGAATCGAAGGAAAGATATATGGCTCTTGGGGGTTATGTTTTTAAAGCAAACTTTTCTTTTGAAAATACTCTCCTTAAAACATATTCTTTAAAGTATTTCTTTATAAAATGCTTTTGAAAAATATTTTTCAAAATCTCTTATCTGTTCTTGTAAACTTCAGCTCTGATACCACGTGTAACACCCCACGTCCATTTAGTAAAGCCAAGGATGCTATAACACTTTCAGCAATGAAGCAGAATCTAGGGGAAACTCTCAAAGCCTTCCTCAGTCGATTCAGTGTTGCCTTGTCTGAAGTGAGGAATCCAGAGCCACACATAATTCTCATGGCTTTACTCGACGCTATAGACAAAACAAGCGAATTCGGAAGATGGATAAAGATGAAGGAACTGACTACGCTTGACAAGTTCTATAAGAAGGTGGAGGAGTACAGGAGAGTAGACGACAACCCCATACCCCTTCAGGTCATTGATGGCAATCAACTCCTTGAAGCTCCTAAAAATACGACTGTCCAATCTAACCAAAAGAATAATCAGGGACAGAAGCGAACCAATGATAGGAACGACAATAAGACTAATAAAAAGTCTCGTCTTTTTAACTCATCAGAGCTAACGCCTTTGAATGACACTCCTGGAAATATCTATCTTGCAACAAAGAATTCTGAAGAGTATGCAGAGTTTAATCCGATAAGGATAAGTAACAATGCAGCAAGCTCGGGGAAATTCTGCAGATTTCATAACCAACCTGGTCATAACACCAACGAGTGTCGACACCTGAAGAACCTCATTAAGGAATTGATCAGGAAAAACAGGTTACAACAATATGTAAAGAATCCACAAGCCTTGAATCCTTCTGCTGCTCGGGAATGCATTAACTTTCATGAAGTATTATTGGTGTATAGAATAGAATATAACAAGGCAGATACATATATTGTTACTTGAAAAATTAAAACAACTTTTATTGTAGCGGAGAAATAGTTTGGTTACAACAACATCAAAAACCAACAATAAAACCAAGAAACTTAATATCCATCTTGACAAATTATTTTCTGAGTACATAAAGTAAAAAGCATAACCCCAACATAAGTAGCCATAAAAGAGATAAGCTGAACTTTACTTTCAGCAATCCAAGCACTTCAAAAAGAGAGAGAGAGAGAAAAAGATCGAAATCAAGCTCCTCTAGCACTAGTCCCACCCTGAGAACCTAGGGAGGGGTGGGGGGGAGGGGGGAAGGAAGAAATGAGGCGAAAACAAAGGGGGCCAGACATAAAGCCTGGCGAGTCCAATAACTTTAACAATATAATTATTAAAGTAATTAGGATAAGGAATAAACTGGTAACACAAGGAATGACTGTGAAACAAATGGGCATGACCAAGCAAACAAGAAGAATAAGATAACGTTAATTGCGCCTCCAACACTATAGGATAATTACCAGACTGCACCATTACTAGTCATCCTAAAAGTTGACCCCGCCTACTGAACAAAATAATCATAATGGAAGTTTCGTGTACCCCTAGCTGTCTTCATAGGTGCCGCCTTCCCCTATCTCCGCTAGTTGTACCCACTACCCTCATACGATCGGCTCCCTAACTCGTAGATACCCGTGCTAGTCCCACAGTAGGGTGTATCACTCCCCAAAGTGGCAACCCGATACCACTAAAGATTCATGGCTTATATCTACACGATGCAACAACGTCTTCCCTACCAGCCGGGCCTACGCACGCACATGACCCCGTTGGACTTGCATTGCCATCGTTAACCCGTTTTGACCTCTTACAATCAAACCCAGTAAGCGTGTCCCGTCCTCGATCTAACTCGAGCTCACAAAGATACTTAATGGGTTACTGGTTTGAAAAGGGACCCCCATGCTTGACACAAGCTTTCCACCTATGCTTGGTCAATACTTAGGATTCCCACTTAACCCCTCTAATTCATGTTTTCTTACATGTTTCGATTTGGTTAAGTGTTTCTAATCGTATTTCACATGTCACCCATGTCCCCCACTTAACCCCCATGTCCCAACACATGTTTATCTTGGTTAAGTGTTACTTAATTCATTATAACGTAACCTTGTAAGACCTCCCACATTAGACTACCATTTTTGGTTGCTGGATTTGCCGGGCGAGTCCGGGCTGTCTTATACCGCAAACGAGTCTAACCTCGTGTCTTAGGCATTTATTATTACACATAATTATTTCACCCCAATATGAATTAATTATTCCTCTTCAAATTTTCAATAATTTCCAAATTAAACTATTTCCATAATTGTCACCTAAATTATGCCCATACTTTTTAGGTATATAAATTATACCAATTAATGTCTCAAGTTAATTATATACCTTTAAAGGCATTTTATGCCAATTCACAATATGTATTATTTAATATTTTCCCATTATCCCCATGTCGTTCGTACATTTAACATGAAATATGTTAGACTCGCAAATAGTCTAACTCGTAAAAAAAAAGCAACATCACAACTTGCATAACACGTAAAATAGATCTAACTTGTGAATAAGAATTTAACATAAGTTTGCGTAGCCAATAACTTGCATAGGCAATGAACATATAGAACATAAATTTGCGTAAACTACCATGGATCTTAATGTAAATCTAAACATGAAATTGTGAACTTGCATATATGAATATGGGTTTCACCCAAAACTTGCATATGTGAATATGGTTTTCACCTAAACTTGCATATGTGAATATAGTTTTCACCCAAACTTTCATATGAATTCCGACAAACTTGCATATGAATTTAAACATGTAAACTAATATCACATGTTTTACATATAAAATAGCATATGTATATACTTGATTTACATATAAACTTGTGTATAATTCGCATACAGACTTGCATAAGATTCACATACAAACTAGCATATGTAGAAACAGACTTGCATAAGATTCACATACAAACTAGCATATGATTTATATCCCAAACTTGCATATAAACTGATGTCATAAAATGAATCAAGTTAAACATACGTGATTGGACATATGAAATAGATCTACCAACATAAGTTAACAATATTGTCATATGTTCACTAACAAACGATAACAAAGTTAAACAGCATAACATGATTCAACATACATGTTCTCATAATCCAAATTATAACTCGTCATAATTAATTTATTAATTATTTTGTGAAAGAAATTGTACTCACAAAGATAGGTTAGAGAAGAGAATAATTCGTTCATCGTTTGTATTAGAATTCTGACTTGCAATTCCTAAGCTTTAGGAAGAAGAACTATCCTAGCCGCAGCATGGAGGCCAAGAGACTAATTTAGTTTAGGTTTAGGGCTTGAGTCTATGCGTGCTTATATAGAAGTTTAAATCAACATATGCCGTTAGATTATCATAGGAGTAATCACAACCATCCAGACTATATAGAATTATCCAGAATTGCCACCTATGCCCTAGTGACTCAGCAACAGGTCAGGAAAGACTCAGCAACAAGTTAGAATCGTCAGAGTCCATATCTACCCCGGGGGTAGGTCGTACCCTAGGTCAACCCCTTGGTCGTCCTGTACAGGGGAGGTCGACCCCCTGGTCGACCTGGCCTTGTGCGTGAGAAATCCCGCACAGCCCGCTTCCTTATTTGAATTTTGAATTTTGAATTTTAATCTATGAACTGTTTTAATTTATTTTAATTTTTTGAAACTTCTGAGGGCCATAACTTCCTCGTACGAAGTCCGATTTACGAAAACTTGGACTCTAATCCAAGCAGAATTTTGAGATGAACGAAAGGGCGTAACCTATTTCCCTTAATTCTCAGTTTAACAATTAAGTATTCTTAATTTTTTTCTTTTAATAGTCACAGAAAATTCAGGGTGTTATAGCGGAAGCGTGGTAGGCCAAGAGATTAATTTAGTTTAGGTTTAGAGCTTGAGTGTATGCGTGCTTATATAGAAGTTTAAATCAATAGAAGCCGTTAGATTATCATAGGAGTGATCACAACCGTCCAGGCTAGATAGAGTTATCCAGAATTGCCACCTATGCCTTAGTGGCTCAGCAAAAGGTCAGAAAAGACTCAACAACAAGTCAGGATCGTCTCATTTCAGATCTGCCCCGGGGGGTATAATTGATGATATATAATTTTTCGACCAAATTTTTCAAAAGAATTTCCCAATCTCCAAATAAAATCAGAATTTTATTTGGTTTCATCATATTGTCCGTTGTATCCAAAACGGGGTATCCATAACTTCATATATTTCATCTTAAACCTCAAACCAAGATATAAATCACATAAAATAAATTAAGTGCATAAAAAAAAATAACAGATTTAACTAGCAAATCAGATATAATTTGCTTATATCAAGAATCTATCATATTGTAGTACAAAATTCATTTTAATTTCAATATCACAACATCAGATTATATAATTGTTTACAAATACTTCTCAATTTCATTTGTTTAGGTCTACATCTTTAAACTAATTGCATAATTTTAAATTTAACTTACTTAAAAAAATCCCACTAAATAATATTTATTTATCCATCTAACAAACCACTAATGTATGTTGGTTTCAACATGCATAGTATATTCATATTAACATAAATGATGAAACTATTTTATTTACTAGATTTATATAAGTGTATGCAAAAATTACATAAATTACACATAAACAATATTGATAGTTGTAATTTATTGTAAATTCGACAGTACAACCACAAAAAGCTAAACCATGGCTTCCACTACCTCTGCTTATTCCCTCTCTCCTTTCAATTTCCCGCCTAGTCACTTTGCTACTCAACTGTCTCTTCCTACCTCGAACCCTGCGCCAGATCCAATTCCTCCCTCACTTGACCCTCCCCCTCCATACTCCGCATCCACAATGTCTCACGATGTGCAGTTAAAGCGCTTATCGGATCGAATGCGGCGAAGGTATACAAAGTCATAGCGGGGATAAAATGAGAAAATAGTATGATATAGCGGATGACTCAAAAATAGCATATATAACTCGTTCTTAAAGATTTTATGGAATATATAAACTGTAATTAAATAAAACACTTACACTTAATTTAACTATAATTAGTACATTCTTATTTTAAATAAAAACATATGCATATATCTATAAATAAACATAAGCTACTATTTAACTTAATTAAATTAAATTGTATTGAAATTTGTGATACACAAATCACAATTGTAGGCAACAAATTGTCCATGCAGATTTCTTGGAGAGATTTGGTGCGATATTTGCGGGATAATTTAGGCAAGGATTATTTGGTTCTTATCCAAATAAATTCATGACATATATGAAGATAATTTGGGTGCCAAATTTACTTGGATGTCAAGTAAACTTGGGTATGAAGCAAATAACTCTATAAAAGGCCTAGGTAATATCATCATTATGTGAGGAAAATTTTCCATTGTTCTTCAATATCTTTCTCCTCAAATTATTTAGCCATTAGAAATTCTCTACCTACTTCTCAATAAGGTCATTGATTCAAGTTGTGGTTGTTTGTAACGATAGTTGAGATCGGTTGTAAAAAAAAAAAATTTGTTGGTCAATTAATAAAGAGGGTGATTGGGTGGAATATCGTGTGTTCATATTTCTGATATTATTTGTGTTGTTATTTGTATTTCAATCACATTCATCTCCAAGTGATTGGGTGAAAAAGATCCTTTTTTTCTGGGTGTTTATCAAACTTCCGCTGAGCGCAAAACTCCAACAGTTGGTATCAAAGCTCAAATCATCACATAGCTTGGAGTGTTTGTTGGGTTGAAGATTGTAGATGTCGAAGATGATGACATTTTCGTAGATGGCTATTTTGAATGGGAAAATTTGGGATATATGAAAGCTGAAGACGGAGGACATTCTATGTCTCAATGATTTACATGATCCCATTGATGGAGATGGGGAGAAGCCCTCGAATATGGATGAGGGAAAGTGGAAGAAAATGGACAAAAGGCGATTGCATTGATTCGCAAATATTTGGATGATTTGGTGTTCCACCATGTGGCTAGTTTTGAATCCGCAAAGGCTTTGTGGGACAATTTATCATCGCTATATGAGCAGAGGAGTGCTACAATAAGGCTTTTCTGGTTCGAAAGCTGGTACAACTTCGATGGGATGAGGAGAAATCTGTTTTAGATCATTTGAACTAATTTCAATATGTGATCAATCAATTGACAAATTTGATGGTCAATTTTGATGATGAGTTGCAGACTATTTTATTAATGAGTTCTCTTTCGGAAAGCTAGGAGAATTTGGTTGTTTCATTGAGCAATTCCAATGCTAATGGAACTATCTAATGGTTCAAAGTAGTCTTTTGAATGAGGAGCTAAGAAAAAAATGGTCGGAGTTGAAATCGGTTCAAATTGAGGCAATGGTAGTAAGGGACTCGAAGGATACAGTTTGGAAGAAAAAGGAGCCAATGGTAAAGGTGCAATCACTTGTTTCCATTGCAAGAAGGAAGGTCGCAAGCGCAATGATTGCTATTCATATATATGAGATATGAAGAAGAAAAAGAAGGCGCAAGGTGATAATAATAGTGATGAGGCATAGGCAGGCTTTGCTGAAGGCAGCGAAAGTGATTCTTCATGAGATGTCCAATTTAATGTTATGGAGCCTTGGAAGATGGATTCAGTAGCTAGTTTTTACATATATCGAGATGTAAAAAGTTTTTCTTCGTATGAGAAGAGCGTTGGCATGATAAAGACGACCAATGGAATAAAGCTACCAATTTGTGGAGTTGGAGCTGTTAGGTTTCATGTGCATGATGGAGTCGTGAGAGAAGTGGTCGGTGCGAGGCACATACCTACTTGTTCGCATAACCTCGTATCTCTCGATCACTTAGATTGCCGCGGTTGCACTTATGAGACTCGAGGTGGAGTTTTGAGAGTGAAGAAGGGTGGTCGTGTGATGATGCAAGGAGTTTTGGAGGAGGGAAACCTATATAATTTGGTCGATTTGGTGGTCGACAATAGAAGGCGGGCGACGGTTGAAGAACCTAGTCCAAAACAAGATGGAGAGGTTAATATGGTCACTGTTGATGGTCCTACGGTAGAGGATCATGGTATCAACAAGGGTTTAGATGTTGATGATGCTCGAGGGATCACGGAGATGAAGAGATCAGGTCAGGCAAAAGACGAATATCGAGTAGTGAAATCCACAAAGATGAGATGGAGGTCTTTGTGGTATTACAAACTCTTTTGAAGAACGCTATTGGCGTGGTGCCAATGATGGAGGTGCACCATTAGTGGGCAATGGTGGGGTTTTGTAATGATGTTCATTGAGAAAAATAGGTTGAAAGTGAGAGCTAAGTTGGTTGGTGTTGAATGGAGGAGATGTTGTGATTTGGTATCAAGGTGGAGTGTTGAAATTTATGATATGCAAATCACAAGTGGGCAACAAATCACATAGTCATTGTTGAACGTAAACGGAGGATGTATTTTCTGCGAGGAGGAGGAAGAAGATTACCTTCATCTATCCTGGGAATGTGATTTGCTTTTTATGTATTGACCAAGGGCTTGGTTTACCTAGACATAGTTTTGGAGTGTGGAAATTTTATCAAGTATCAACTAAGTTTCTAGCAGCACACTTTACCCTCTTTGACTATGTTAACAAAACGTGGCCTTTTTGTCTTGCTTAGCTTTGCGTATGTGTGGATTTTATGGCACAAACGAAAATCGACGAAATTCAAATTTAAAATGAAAACACCTAAAAAAATTATTCACAACATTCTTAAATATGTTTTCTCATGGGCAAGCACCAACAATTGGAAGTTCATCGACTCTATAGTTGCTCATGTCCAAAGTAGGACACGAGGCCGAGATAGAGGCTCAGCTTGATGGAAGAATGTTGTGCTTTGGATGCTTACCATGTTGGATGCTCTCTATTTGATGATCCTTTTGTATTAAGTAAATTTATTATGTATATGCTTTAGTCTTTTGTTGTACCATGTTATATATTATGCATGTGGTTTGATGTTTTGGCTTTGTAAATGTATTGTACATATACGGATGTTGCATGGACTTTTTAATGTTACATATGAAGGCATGAATCAGTCGATTCACTACCTTTTCGATCAAAAATTATTTTTATTTTAATTATCTACATTAAAATACATTTTATTTAAATAGAAAAGATTACGCTTAAAATAGTTTTATAAATATGTATTTGAAAAATTCGTTGTAACAAAACTCGATAAATTCTTATCAAAATTATACTGTTATATTTTTACAAAATTAACATCTACTGTATTATTTAAACATATTTATAATTAAAACTAAATTAATATTTTTTTTTACAATTATCCTAAATTTAAATTTAAACCAAATTAAGTTCATTTTATGTTAAGAAATTCATATTTAACATTTGAAATTCTGCTTTTAAATTAGTAAAAAATTCTGGATCGTTACATTTACCCCCTTAAAACTTTTCATCCTCGAAAAGGAAACGGGGTTAAGTAATATTTTCAAATCCTTTATTTAATAACTTATAAATTTCCAAACCCATGATTTAAAAATATTCTTTATATCAAAATTTGAAACTTTATCTTTGAAAAGAAATTTCATACTTATAGCAAAAATGCCAGGTAGAAAAACTCTAACACATGTATAAATAATACAGATCATTATACTGTAGTCAGCCAAAAAAAATGTCATATATAATGAATATCGATGTCTGAGTACAAAAATAAGGTCATCCCACCATCCTGAGTACGTACTACGTACTTGAGATGATCTATATACAAAAACAAATAGTATACCTGACTGCAAGGTACTAATCCCCTAAAAAGATGTCCTAACCCACAAATATTTTAGTGCAAAACTAAGCACTTAAGATAACTATATATACAATAATTATGCTATCTCCAAAATAATAACCACCACTGTCTAACATATCTGACCCATCGTCAGATGGTCCAGACATACTCAACTTCTCAGGCTCGTTATTCACAAAATCGTCATCATTGTCGACATTCATTAGCTCATCATCTACCAAATATCCATCCTTATCTATGACCTCACCATCATCATCCTCATCAAATTTAGGTGTTAGATCCCACTCGGGACCCTGGTCGTCTGGAATAGGCATAGTGTGATTATTAACCTTCTCATCTAACTTGTCAAGAACCTCAAGCCAAATCTGGTCAACTACCTCATCATCAAAACCATCGGGAATATATACACCAAAATGAGCTGCACCATCGAACTCACCCATCTACTCCTCAAAGTTGTCCTACCTATTAACCATCCTTGCGTCCTAGGAAATATCCTCACCCTGGAACATATTTACATCATTGTCCTACTGAAGTTGTGCATCCTCTTCAGAATCTCTCATCAGATTGTCACTAAAGGGAGTGCCCATCTCCCAGACAATGTGCTCGTCAGCCTCTAAGTTATAACTCTCGTCATCGGTTGCGCGCTCTACAACATCATCAACTGGTGCTGGATCCTCGGGATCGATAAGCTTGGGCTCTCCAGGTGGAGAAGCTCCTGGCTGCATATCGCTCGACTTAATATCCCTAGGTGGGCCAAACATCCAACCCTCTGAATTAGATTCAGAGCTACTACTATCATCTCCAGTGGTAAACTGTGCTAAGTACTTCCAAACAATATGGGGTCTATCACCCTAGAATTAGTAAAGAAATTTAGAGTTAGAAATCATTTTTTAGGTTTTGACTCTTAATCTACCAATAAGTCCAAAATTTAGTGAAACCTATTTCTTTTTCATAATTCCAGAAATCATTATTTAACCTATACTACCTTACAACTTAACTAATCCAAGTACCTTAATTTAGACCAATTCTTATTTTTATTTCCAAATACCTTCAAGTCAAATTATGAAACTTAATTCATGAGGTATTTGTACTTCAAGTATTTTATTTCTTATTCAAATGTATTCCATGATTCGTTGACTAATAGAAATCGTTGGGAATCCCGACTCGAAATTAGAATTATTACTAACCTAAATTAGGTTATCCTTGATTTATTTAGTAATGAAAATTAAGGCATGTCAAGATTATTCTGAATAAGTTCATAGTCTAATACATATAGTTTATCTTTCTTATTCAGTACTCATTAATATTGGTTGGTTGTCCAAAATCATCGATACTTCCTTATTTCAATCTCAATTTTAAGCTTTAATCAAAGTTTAAATTTGCCTTAAATATTCTCCAAAGTAAATTCATAGATTTGCAAAGCTTTTTCACACTTGGATTATCCATCCTAATTTCAATACGAATATCTTTGTGAAATTTTAATCACTAAATACTCATATTCAAATTTTAATTAGTCAGTTTGGGGGAGATTCATAAATAATTAATAGATTTAGTTCTAATTTATATCTTAATATAATTTCTTTCACATTCAAAACATGTTATTTTCCAAAAATCAAACCATTTTTCTGTGAAAACATGCTCTCTCATATATAATACACTTTAAAACCCGTTCTAGGGTTTTACTAACCCTATCTCTAATGAGTTACTCATTATAGGGTATTACTAGTCATATATCTGATGAGTCCTTTCCTTCCATTCGAATGAGTCATACCCCAAAGCTTTGTATAAGCTAAAGCTCTGATACAAATTCTATGATGACTTTCTTTCTGTTTACAATTGGTAATTAAACCAACTCAACCTGTTCATAAAGACGGATTGTCAGGGGTACTTACACATTGGAACAAAAATAAAAGAACTTTCAATTATCATAAAAACAATTTTGCATCAGAGTTACAATGGTCATCAGAGTACAAAAGAAATAAAGTAGAAAAAATTGTAATCTCTTAGTTGAAGAATAATGATCCAAGATATAGATCCAACTCTAATTTTGAATCCTTCTCTAACTAATGCCTAGGTTAAATCAGCAAAACAAACTACTAGCTGCCCGTATGGAAAATTATGGGCACCCAGAGTTTAGGTGGAAAAACAATAAACTATAGGTCAGTTATGGGACTAATGTGAGAAATAAAACAATTATGTTTAGGTTTATTATGAAGTAAGGTAAATCATAAGACCACGACATATAACATGGAACTGGTTTTTCCCTTATGAATACCAGTGCATAACAATTCACAATGCTTTTTGGAAAATGAAGCTGCCATAAGGTCTCGCGACACACACACAATGAAAACACAGACTTGGGCGTGGTTTCTCCTTATAGTAACCAAAAATTCTTGATACATGGAAAATCCTCTGATATTATTATTAGAGCACGATGTGAAAAATCATTTCGCAAGTAACTATGTGACGATCCCAAAATCCGAGGGGCGGTATTAAGGATAATCATTGGAATATAACACATTAATCATCATAGCAGAGTACAGATAATAGCAGAACAATAAAAAGAATAATTTTACATGGATATGACAGCGGAATCACAACATGTAACAACATCAGAATAGCACAGCGTAGGATATAGCTTAGTAAATAAAAGGGAAGTGATCAGTCATCATCGCCAAAAGCGGAATATATACATGCAGTGAGACATAAGAAGAGTATCAGTCTACATCGCCGAAGGCGGTACATATACATATGATAATAAGTACTAAAAGTAAAGCAGTCTGCATCGCCAGTGGCGGAATCATAATATAAGTACAATAATGGCGGAAAATGTCAAAGTCATCTCTGTGAAGTCAGCCTCGCCACGAGCCAAAATGCACTCTATGCAACAGTGCAGAGCCAAAAACAACCTGTCACCTATGAACTAGGCTGCCCGTGTGGAAATAAGGGCACCCGCGTTTGCAAAGTGAAACAAACAACGAGTCAGTCATGGGGACTGGTATGAGGAATCTATTTAACAGTTAAACAACAGTAATAAGCAAATCATAGGACCACGCCACTTTCGCGGAACGGGTTTACTCCAGTGATTGCTAGTGCATTTAAAACAAAGTAAATTCTTTAAAACAACGCAATGCTTTTAAAAAGAATGAAGCCCTTATAAGACTCAAGTCCCATCATACAATGCAACGCAAGCCGGAGGATAGAGTTTTACCTTATAATGGCCAAATATGCTTGATACGTATAAATCAAAATCAATTGATATTATTACTAGTGCATATATGTTTCAAAAGCGAATAGCATCATAAATATCAATCATAGGCGGCATAGCTACCATCTACTATGTCACCATACTAGTTCTACAATCGAGTCCGTTATTTCTTATTGGAAGTTGGATTTCCGTCATGAGTCGAGGCAAGGGGCAAGCTCCTCTCCGCTTCGAGACATTCTAGCAAATGCCTCAGGACTACACACTCTGGGTAACCCTGGATCCTCCAAGGCCGGTCCTCTCTTACGTTTGAGGATTAATTATTCCTGAACACATGTTTCTCGGTCCTTACAGACCTATAATCGAGGCGCCTCGCATTCCAACAACCACATAGGTGAAAAATAGATATAAATGTCAGGGCTGGTAAGTCACTGACACCACTATAGCTAGAAAGAAACGTCATGCACTTCTTGGGTCCTTATCCCGTTTTTGACTCATACCGAGGTGTGAGGCTCGCGAATCCACGCTATGCACAAAGCCAGCCCACGTAGACCGTGCTTTGATCATCATCCACAAGACTTTGCTTTGCAACAGAAGCCTTGATCACAACATCTTGGCATGCCACATAGGCAATCCACTCCATACGATTGATTTCTATCGATATATAACCTCTGAGCTCGTACGTCTCAGAGAAGGGCGTTAAGCAAAAGAATAAATTCTCCGCTGCCAAACAGATATATATTTAACAGAGATCAATCAGTATAGAACAAAATCCAATGTCAGACACACAGTCCATTTACAAGTCCGTTCTGGGTCTGAACGAAACCGGAGGCATCAAATTCCTCGTATATCTGTACAATCAACACATACGTTCAGACGGCTACTACTTCCGTTCCTTCATGGTAGCTACTCCAGTCAGGAACCTCAGCAGCGCCCATCCAACCGATACGAAGATCGTCGGTCTTGAATCGTCTTTGTATCTTCCAATTCGAATCGTTCGATAAATTATTTGAAATGAGGGTTAGCTCGGCCTTTTCAAATAATCCACATAATTAGAATTTAAATCGATTCTTTCCATGGTTATATTATTCAACATCCATTTTTCAGTTCTTTAGTGTTATTTTCGTGTCAAACACATACAACCATCAAATATCAAACAATTCAAGCCCGATTGGTTTATTTACAATCTATGTTGCTTATAATATTTTATAACGATTTTACGCCATTTTTATTTATTTAAAAATGGCCATATTTAATTTAAACGGCGTTTCAGGTCGTGCCGTGGCATTGGCGCTGTTTTTCCCCTAATTTGTTTTACACATATCAAAAAATCTAGCCGTTGGATTTCTACAAAGTCTATATCAGTAGGAAGATATTCCCAAAGCGAACCCAATGGTTCCAGTTTCGTGAAAATCCGACGGTCGGATCTTCCACACTATTCGTTTGAAGTTACGGTTTCAAAATTCGAACTGCAGCGTCGTTATTCGATTTAATTTAATTATATTTATATTTATATATAAATATAAACGATTCTGGCGCTGTTTTTCTTCAGATTTGAATTAAACATTCTGGACAATCCAACCGTTGGATTTTTACAAGGTTGGTGTCGTTGGGAAGATATTTCCAAGGCGAACCCAGCGGTTGCGGTTTCGGGAAAATCCGATGGTCGGATTTCTCGTACTAATCGTTTCAAATTACGATTCTGAAACACGAACTGCACGGCTTCGATTCCTTTTAATTATATTTATATATATATATATAAATATAGTTCATTCTATATTTCCAACTATAGTTCATTCTATATTTTCAACTTCGTTTTCACTTCAAATATTTCACTAACGCCTTAATATTTCAAAAAATTTCGCCATAACCTCCTTTGTACGGGGAGGGGTTTGGAAATTTATTGGGTCGTGTTAGGTACCCAATAAATCCTAAAAAGCATCCACATATTTATAGTGATATATTCTGGTGTTTACGGGGGAGCATGTATAGATAATCACTCCAGAGAATAAATTCTCGTCACCCCGTTTCTGTGTGGAAATAAATAGTCCATGTGTCGTATCTAATAACTAGAGAGACGTGATTATTGTCAACTCCAGACCCGTGTGGGGTTTTTATTAATCTGGCAATTTATCGTTATATTTTATATAGTCCATATCAGTCATCAGTTCAACCTGTAGTATATAATCATCGCCATACAAGCCTCTCGCTCGTATGGTAAATCTTCCACCTCGTCACACAAGCTCCAATTGCTTATGTGGAATATGATTAAGTATGCCTATCATCAAGAAGTATGCCATGTGGTGTGGTTCAAAATTAATTATTACTATCCTATGGCGATATTTATTATTTCACACAGAATAACCAGCACTCCGCATCCAATGGCATTCACAGGAGTTGATATAAAAATAAAATTGCGTAGCCAACTCATCAAGGTTTACCTATTTGTCAGGCACGCAAATAATTTCTTTACTCTACAGCTAATCCATTTTTCCTGTTCAACACATGTATATATATGCAGAACAAAGCTAATAATAATATTTCTAGCAAACTATTATTTATTTCAACACGTGTGTATTTTTAACAAAGCGTACACATGATAAAAGAAATATTTTTTCATCAAAAATATTTATTCAACACGTGAATGTTTTTAACACTTCATATTCACAATAAAAATGTAGTTTTTATTGTCAATTCATTTTATTTTAAAATACGATAACATTCAACACATGAATTTCAACTCGACGAACGAATTTCAATTCAACACATGAATATTCTCTATAGTTTGTATATATATATATATATATGTGGTTTTTATCGCTAAAGCTATTTTTTTAAATTCAAATAATATTCAACACATGAATTTCGATTCAACGAATGAATTTCAACTCAACACATGAATATTCGCTATAGTTTGAATATATATAAAAAAGTGATTTTTTTATCGCTAAAGCTATTTGTTTAAATTCAAATAATATTCAACACATGAATTTCGATTCAACGAATGAATTTCAACTCAACACATGAATATTCGCTATAGTTTAAAATATATAAAAATGTGATTTTTTTATCGCTGAAGCTATTTGTTTAAATTCAAATAATATTCAACACATGAATTTCGGTTCAACGAATGAATTTCAACTCAACACATGAATATTGGTTTCAACACATGTAATTTATTTCAACGAATGAAAATTATTCTAACACATGTATATTTCAGAAAATTTCGGCAGCATAACGGCAGGATAGTTAAAACCGGGACCGTCCCTAGTACGGCTCCTCGCTCTACCTTAAAACCTCGCAGTTTTTGACAATGGGGATCATGCATCTAGTTCGCACGCAGGCAACATGTTTTATTTTCAATTCCACAATCCTATTCTAATTTGTTTCAACCACAAGAGGGTATTTTTCAACCACAAAGTTATTTTTCAACCACAAAGGTATTTTTCAACCACAATATCAACCACAAACAATTATTTCCAACCACTCGCTATACCATATAATATCACGTCAATCACAAGCAATAAATATCGTCCATGGTCTGTGGACGAGGGGAGTATATATATATTATTTCTATAATTCACTTGCATTTCATCAAAATTCAAAGCATATATGTTTCATTCAACGCTTGTATAATTTATACATCGCTAATATAACTTATACAACACATGTACATGAGGTATACAATATGTATATAATTTACACTTCGCTTATATAATTTATACAACGTGATTCCATTCACACAATTTAGTTTAGATTCTTCACATTGGTTTTTGCAGTGCTAAAAATCCTAACGAGCTCAGAAAAATCCGCGGTCTCTTCTAGAATGTAGAGACCCTCCTTGCGGTCATGATGTTTCCTGTTTCATCGAATTTTGTCAACACATGAAAAAGATATGATTTTTCAAAGATAGACGGATTTTGCAACACTTTAAAGTGTAATTTTCAACTCAGAAAAACAAGGCCATACCTTTATTTGAAGGTCCAAAACTAGGTTTGCAAAATTCGTGAAATCCGTAGATCGTTGCTTCGATCAGGTAGTGCCACGCCCTCGGGCCTGGAGAGGTGCGCCTGCGCCTAGGAGTGGGGCCAGTTCGGTGGCCGAAGGAGGGCTGGGCGGCGCCGGAAAGACGTCGACTTCGTGGGGGTGGTTCAGGCGATACAGGCGATGGTGGAGGGTGGGGTTTGGTCGGATTTGGAGAGGGGAGGAAGGGCCGTCGAACTGGGGTGGCGGCGAGGGCTAACTACGTCGGAGGTGGTCGGAAAATGGAAGGGAAGGACGGAGCAACGTGAATCGTCGATATCGCTTAGCGGCTAGGGTTTCTCCGTAGTTTTTTTTAAAAGAAAAAATCCTATTGGTCGGGGCTTTATAGGAAATTTTAAATAGTGTTTTTACAAAAGAACTCGAAATCAAACCCAACGACCATCGTCCCTAGCTAAATACCCCCATTCTGGACACAATGGGATATGTTTCGTTGGCCAATTCGACTGTTACAGTCAGTTATTTTTCAAATTAAAATATAAAACATTCAATATTTAATTCGAACATACATTTCAATTTGCCAGGGCCACAAACTGAATCGAAAAATTCCAGAAAAATAAATCTAGCTTTGTTTTGACGATACGGTCCTAACAAAACCAGTTTCGTCAAATTCTGAGCTCGTTTGAAAAACGGCCATTTTTAGGTCGACCCATTTTAATAGAAATTGACCAATCACATTTTCTTTTGCCCCGCTCACATACTAGCTTCAAAAATAATGAAATTTGAAACCTAGCAATAGTTTGACATCCCGGACCCAACAAAAGTGGTTTCGTCGAATTCCGAGTTCGTATGCAAAATATCAATTTTCAGGGGCTATATATGCTATATAGCGACCTTTCTGAAAATTCATTCGGCCATAACTTTTGATTCCCGTTATGAAACTTCGATTTTTTAGATTCGTTAGAAAGGTATTCATAAACCGATTTAAATATTTTCAGTTTCGCTAAAATCCGTTATATTTTCCACCCGGTACAGTCAGACAAAGTTTGTATTCAAAATTTCAAACTGCCTTACTATACCCAATTCTTTATTTTATTGAAATATGTTATTTCAATTATTCAAATTCTTTGGTAATAACCTGTTTTAAAAATTTTAAATTGGTTCACATTTTCTGGGTTATTACAATCTCCCCCACTTAAAACTTTTCGTCCTCGAAAAGGAAATAACAGCAAAGTAGGAAACAAAATGTAAATGCAAAGTATTGTAAAGGTACCTTGCACCGGAGTTAGTCAGAGATGTCCACTCTGCATTTGGGGTAGGCTTGTTTAATGCTTTCCTCAGTCTCCCAAGTACAGTCTCTAGGATCACTACTCCACTGCACTTTGACTAAATGAATCTTTTTGCTCCTTAGCTCTCTAGTTTCTTTGCCAACAATCTTTAATGGCTCTCTTCTGAGTGCTAATTCTGGAGTTATGTCTATATCCTGTTGCGCTAATTCTTCCACAACGAGATCCGAATCATGAACATGTTTTCTGAGTTGAGACACGTGGAACACATCATGTACACCAGGCAACCAATCAGGTAATGAGACCCTATATGCAAGAGTTCCAATCCGTTCAAGTATAGGAAAGGGACCAATAAATCTCGGTGCCAACTTCCCAGTCTTGCCAAATCTGATTACTCCCCGCATTGGAGAAACTCCTAAATAAACATAATCGCCTATGGCAAATGATAAGTCTCTTCTTCTCGCATCAGCATAACTTTTCTGTCGGCACTGTGCGGTTTTCAATCGCTTCTTAATGAAATCGACTTTATCCGGTGCTTCTCGAATCATATCGGGACCTAACTCAAGTCTGTTGCCAGATTCTACCCATCATGCGGGAGATCTACACGGTCTACCGTATAATGCTACAAATGGAGACATTCCCAGACTTGCTTGATAGCTATTGTTATATGAGAATTCGGCTAAATGTAAGTGATCTTCCCATGAGCCTCCAAAATCGATAATGCAAGCCCGTAGTAAATCTTCTAGAATTCTATTCACCCGCTCAGTTTGGCCGTCAGTCTGTGGGTTATAAGTGGTGCTTAGATTCAATTTGGATCCCAGTTCCATCTGGAATGCTTCCCAGAATTTGCTAGTAAATAGGGGATCACTATCACTGACTATATTGAGCGGCACTCCATGCAGTTTAACTATTTCTTTGAAGTAAATCTATGCTAAACTTTGAGCCGTTCTGTTGGATCGGACAGGTATGAAATGGGCAGTCTTCGTGAAGCGATCTACGATTACCCATATACTGTCGTTTCCTTTCTTAGTTCGAGGTAAGCCATCAATGAAGTCCATCAAAATTTGCTCCCACTTACATCCTGGAATTTCTAATGGTTGTAATAGTCCAGCTAATTTCTGCTGATCGCTCTTAACTAGCTGACAAGTGGGGCATCTACTAACATACAATGAAATATCTCTTTTCAAAGCTCTCCACTAGAATGTGTGTTTGATATCGTTATACATTTTGCTCACACCGGGATGGATACTTAATTTGGACTTGTGGCACTCGTCAAGTATTTCTCTTCTGAGCTCAGGAAGATTTGGGATGCAAATTCTGCCCTTTAATCTAAGAACTCCTTTGTCATCGAGTCGGAAACTTGTGGATTCACCTCCCTTGACTCTCTGACTGACTCTTTGGATAAATTCATCGTCTTTCTGAATGGTCGAGATCCTGTCTATTAATGAAGACGTGATGACAAAACTGGTGATGATTTCATTCTTTCTGCTGAGCGCATCAGCTACAACATTGGCTTTCCCTGGAGTGTATAGAATCTCAAAACCGTATGCTGCAAGGAATTCTAACCAATGCTTTTGTCTCAAGTTTAGATCTTTCTGAGTGAATAGATATTTCAAGGATTGATGATCGGTAAATAGTTCGAACTTCTCGCCCAATAAATAATGCCTCCAGATTCTTAAAGCAAACACGATAGCTAATAACTCAAGATCATGAGTTGCATAGTTTCTTTCATGCGGCTTCAGCTGACGGCTGGCATAAGCGACCACTTGGCCTTTTTGCATTAGTACTGTGCCTAGCCCTCTAATAGAAGCGTCTATCCATACAGTCAAGTTTTGGTTGCCTTCTATAATTGTCAATACTGGAGCAGTTGTCAACTTCAGTTTCAGCTCCTGGAAAGCTTCTTCACATTCGGGAGTCCATTTGAATTTCTCATGCTTCTTTGTAAGCTTGGTCAATACACCAGATATCTTTGAAAAATCCTGAACGAATTTCCGATAGTAACTAGCCAAACCAAGAAACTTCGAACTTCAGTGGGGGTAGTAGGTTGTTTCCAGTTCTGAATCGCTGTAATTTTGCTTGGATCTACAGCAATCCCATCTTTTGATACGACATGGCCAAGGAACTTAACTTCATCCTGCCAGAAGACACATTTAGAAAATTTAGCTTCTAAGACATTTCTCCTTAGAATTTTCAACACTTGTTCTAAATGTTTTGCATGTTCGTCTTCCGACTTTGAGTAGATTAAAATGTCATCGATGAAGACTAGAACAAATTTATTCAATACACCACGGAACACTCTGTTCATAAGATCGATGAAGTATGTCGGAGCGTTACATAAGCCGAACGGCATTACTAACCATTCGTAGAATAAATCGGGACCCCTGAAGGCTGTCAAAGGAACATAGTCTTCGGCTATACGTAATTGCTGGAAACCTGTAGCTAGGTCCATTCTGGAGAATACTATTGCTCCATTTAATTGATCTAACAGATCATCTATACATGGCAAGGGATATTTGTTCTTAAGTGTCTGTTTATTGAGATCATGGTAATCAACACAAAGTCTTAGAGTACCGTCTGATTTCGGGACAAATACCACTGCTGCTCCCTAAGCTGAAAAGCTCGGTCTGATCAGACCTTTCCAAAGCAATTCTCGGGTTTGACTACCAAATTCTTCTTTTTCTTTCGAGGCCATTCTTCTAATCGGATGTACTACTGGTCGGGCGTTAGGAATTAGATCTATTCTAAATTCAATTTCTCTTTGCGGCGGTAAGTTTTCTACTTCTTCAAACACATCCGCATAGTTTTTAACGACCGGTATCTTTTCTAATGAAGGGGGAGTTTCTATTAATTTCTGAGCCATGGCATGGTATACGTATAGGTCCGAGCTTCGTTTTGACTTTAACGATTCGTTCGGCACATCTAACTTTAGCCTTATATTTGGTTAACCATTCCAAACCGAGAATAACATCGAATTCCAATAGATTCATGATTATTAAGCTAATGGGAAACTTGTAGAAGGAATAGGAGATGGGCACTCTGCAGTATGAACTGAGAACCATAGAACCTCCTATCGGGTTTTGAACTTTAATTGATTTTTTAAGATCTCTTACTTTTAACTTCAACTTACTAACAGTGTTACTAGAAATGAAGCTACGTGATGCACCAGTATCAAAAAGTACAGAAACAAGAATATTTTTAATGGTAAGGGTACCTCCCAAGACGTCGGGTTTACCTGATCCATCGGTGATAGCTGGCGGGGTCTCCCCGTCATACACATGAGCCACTTGTGCATTCTGCTTCAAAGGACAGTTCCTGCTATAATGCCCTTTCTTATGGCAGTTGTAGCATTCGGCTGAGTCTGGATTTGCCTTTGGCTTCCTCAAGGCTTTGCACACATTAGAAAAATGTCCTGGCTTCCCGCAGTTGTAGCAATTTCCTTTCGGTATCTTTCCAGGTTTCTGAGTAGCGGCCGCTGTAATGCTAGACTCTGGCTGATCTGCTGAAGCCTTGCGCTTATTTCCAGCTTGGCTTTTGTTGCGGTCTTGGTTGGCATGTCTTTTATCCATATCTTCATAATTGCAAGCCATTTCTACCAATTCTGAGAAGGAGAGTTTGATGTTGCTCATAGCTCTGTCATGGTACTTGCGCTTTAGCCCAAATATAAATCTCTTGTTCTTAGCTTTGTTAGTCATAATAAGCTCTGGAGCATAGCGTGACAACTGGGTGAATTTATTGAGGTAATCCTGGATAGAGAGGTCTCCCTGCTGGAGATTAGCAAACTGCTCTCGCATTCTCTCTAAGGCTTGCTCAGGTACAAACTTCTCGTTGAACATAGCTTTGAATTGCTCCCCGGTCCTCATAGTACCTGCTGCATCCTCTGAGGTGATGGCATCCCACCACAACTCCGCTTCATCCTGTAAGAGCCAAATACCCAATCGTGCTTTGTTGTTGGTCTCTAAACCCATGCCTTCAAAGATCTTTTCACAGGTCTTCAACCAAGCAATAGCCTCTGTCACTGTGCCAAGGCCAGAAAAGGGTTTTCCCCCCAGGTTCCTATACCTCTTAGCTACTCTGTCCAGTTCAAAGTCCTGGGGTGCTGGTGGCTGAATAATAGGGCCCTCCTCAACTACGGGGATATTCCCCCGTCCTCCTGCTACTCCTGCTCGGCCTCCACGGCCTCCTCTAGCTGCTGCTGCTAGTTTAGCCATCAGAGAGAGTGCCGTATAAGCAAGAAAAGAGTCAAGCTCACAGATTTGATAATTTTCATATATGGTAAAGCAGGGGAACATAAGGGAAGGTAATGATGTACTGATCAAATTGTTTTGCTAATCTGCTTAGCTCATTCTAGGACATTGCTAATCCTGTCTCTAATGAGCTACTCGCCTTAGAACACTACTGACTCTATTCTGACGAGGTGTTTAATGTGTTAGATCCCGGAACTAAGGTTAACCAAAGCTCTGATACCAACTGTGACGATCCCAAAATCCGAGGGGCGGTATTAAGGATAATCATTGGAATATAACACATTAATCATCATAGCAGAGTACAGATAATAGCAGAACAATAAATAGAATAATTTTACATGGATATGACAGCGGAATCACAACATGTAACAACATCAGAATAGCACAACGTAGGATATAACTTAGTAAATAAAAGGGAAGTGATCAGTCATCATCGCCAGAGGCGGAATATATACATGCAGTGAGACATAATAAGGGTATCAGTCTACATCGCCGAAGGCGGTACATATACATACGATAATAAGTAGTGAAAGTAAAGCAGTCTGCATCGCCAGTGGCGGAATCATAATATAAGTACAATAATGGCGGAAAATGTCAAAGTCATCTCTGTGAAGTCAGCCTCTCCATGAGCCAAAATGCACTCTATGCAACAATGCAGAGCCAAAAACAACCTGTCACCTGTGAACTAGGCTGCCCGTGTGGAAATAAGGGCACCCGCATTTGCAAAGTGAAACAAACAACGAGTCAGTCATGGGGACTGGTATGAGGAATCTATTTAACAGTTAAACAACAGTAATAAGCAAATCATAGGACCACGCCACTTTCGCGGAACGGGTTTACTCCAGTGATTGCTAGTGCATTTAAAACAAAGTAAATTCTTTAAAACAACGCAATGCTTTTAAAAAGAATGAAGCCATTATAAGACTCAAGTCCCATCATACAATGCAACGCAAGCCGGAGGATAGAGTTTTACCTTATAATGGCCAAATATGCTTGATACGTATAAAGCAAAATCAATTGATATTTTTACTAGTGCATATATGTTTCAAAAGCGAATAGCATCATAAATATCAATCATAGGCGGCATAGCTACCATCTACTATGTCGCCATACTATTTCTACAATCGAGTCCGTTATTTCATATTGGAAATTGGATTTCCGTCATGAGTCGAGGCAAGGGGCAAGCTCCTCTTCGCTTCGAGACATTCTAGCAAATGCCTCAGGACTACACTCTGGGTAACCTTGGATCCTCCAAGGCCGGTCCTCTCTTACGTTTGAGGATTAATTATTCCTGAACACATGTTTCCCGGTCCTTACAGACCTATAATCGAGGCGCCTCGCATTCCAACAACCACATAGGTGAAAAATAGATATAAATGTTAGGGCTGGTAAGTCACTGACACCACCATAGCTAGAAAGAAACTTCATGCACTCCTTGGGTCCTTATCCCGTTTTTGACACATACCGAGGTGTGAGGCTCGCGAATCCACGCTATACACAAAGCCAGGCCACGTAGACCGTGCTTTGATCATCATCCACAAGACTTTGCTTTGCAACAGAAGCCTTGATCACAGCATCTTGGCATGCCACATAGGCAATCCACTCCATACGATTGATTTCTAACGATATATAACCTCTGAGCTCGTACGTCTCCGAGAAGGGCATTAAGCAAAAGAATAAATTCTCTGCCGCCAAACAGATATATATTTAACAGAGATCAATTAGTATAGAACAAAATCCAATGTCAGACACACAGTCCATTTACAAGTCCGTTCTAGGTCTGAACGAAACCGGAGGCGTCAAATTCCTCGTATATCCGTACAATCAACACATACGCTCAGACGGCTACTACTTCCGTTCCTTCATGGTAGCTACTCCAGTCAGGAACATCAGCAGCGCCCATCCAACCGATACGAAGATCGTCGGTCTTGAATCGTCTTTGTATCTTCCAATTCGAATCATTTGATAAATTATTTGAAATGAGGGTTAGCTCGGCCTTTTCAAATAATCCACGTAATTAGAATTTAAATCAATTCTTTCCATGGTTATATTATTCGACATCCATTTTCAGTTCTTTAGTGTTATTTTCGTGTCAAACACATACAACCATCAAATATCAAACAATTCAAGCCCAATTGGTTTATTTGCAATCTATGTTGCTTATAATATTTTATAACGATTTTTCGCCATTTTTATTTGTTTAAAAATGGCCATATTTAATTTAAACGGCGTTTCAGGTCGTGCCGTGGCACTGGCGCTATTTTTCCCCTAATTTGTTTTACACATATCGGAAAATCTAACCGTTGGATTTCTACAAAGTCTATATCAGTGGGAAGATATTCCCAAAGCGAACCCAACGGTTCCAGTTTCGTGAAAATCCGACGGTCGGATCTTCCACACTAGTCGTTTGAAGTTACGGTTTCAAAATTCGAACTGCAGCGTCGTTATTCGATTTAATTTAATTATATTTATATTTATATATAAATATAAATGATTCTGGCGCTGTTTTTCTTCAGATTTGAATTAAACATTCCGGACAATCCAACCGTTGGATTTTTACAAGGTTGGTGCCGTTAGGAAGATATTTCCAAGGCGAACCCAGCGGTTGCGGTTTCGGGAAAATCCGATGGTCGGATTTCTCGTACTAATCGTTTCAAATTACGATTCCGAAACACGAACTGCACGGCTTCGATTCCTTTTAATTATATTTATATTTATATATATAAATATAGTTCATTCTATATTTCCAAGTATAGTTCATTCTATATTACCAACTTCGTTTTCACTTCAAATATTCCACTAACGCCTTAATATTTCGAAAAATTTCGCCATAACCTCCTTTGTACGGGGAGGGGTTTGGAAATTTATTGGGCCGTGTTAGGTACCCAATAAATCCTAAAAAGCATCCACATATTTATAGTGATATATTCTGGTGTTTACGGGGGAGCATGTATAGATAATCACTCCAGAGAATAAATTCTCGTCACCCCGTTTCCGTGTGGAAATAAATAGTCCATGTGACGTATCTAATAACTAGAGAGACGTGATTATTGTCAACTCCAGACCCGTGTGGGGTTTTTATTAATCTGGCAATTTATCGTTATATTTTATATAGTTCATATCAGTCATCAGTTCAACCTGTAGTATATAATCATCGCCATACAAGCCTCTCGCTCTTATGGTAAATCTTCCACCTCGTCACACAAGCTCCAATTGCTTATGTGGAATATGATGAAGTATGCCTATCGTCAAGAAGTATGCCATGTGGTGTGGTTCAAAATTAATTGTTACTATCCTATGGCGATATTTCTTATTTCACACAGAATAACCAGCACTCCGCATCCAATGGCATTCACAGGAGTTGATATAAATATAAAATTGCGCAGCCAACTCATCAAGGTCTACCTATTTGTCAGGCACGCAAATAATTTCTTCACTCTACAGCTAATCCATTTTTCCTGTTCAACACATGTATATATATGCAGAACAAAGCTAATAATAATATTTCTAGCAAACTATTATTTATTTCAACACGTGTGTATTTTTATCAAAGCGTACACATGATAAAAGAAATATTTTTATCATCAAAAATATTTATTCAACATGTGAATGTTTTTAACACTTCATATTCACAATAAAAATGTCGTTTTTATTGTCAATTCATTTTATTTTAAAATACGATAACATTCAACACATGAATTTCAACTCGACGAACGAATTTCAATTCAACACATGAATATTCTCTATAGTTTGTATATATATATATATTAAAATGTGGTTTTTATCGCTAAAGCTATTTATTTAAATTCAAATAATATTCAACACATGAATTTCGATTCAACGAATGAATTTCAACTCAACACATGAATATTCGTTATAGTTTGAATATATATAAAAATGTGATTTTTTTATCGCTAAAGCTATTTGTTTAAATTCAAATAATATTCAACACATGAATTTCGATTCATCGAATGAATTTCAACTCAACACATGAATATTCGCTATAGTTCGAATATATATAAAAATGTGATTTTTTTATCGCTAAAGCTATTTGTTTAAATTCAAATAATATTAAAAGAATTTTGATTCAACGAATGAATTTCAACTCAACACATGAATATTGGTTTAAACACATGTAATTTATTTCAACGAATGAAAATTATTCTAACACATGTATATTTCAGAAAATTTCGGCAGCATAATGGCAGGATAGTTAAAACCGGGACCGTCCCTAGTACGGCTCCTCGCTCTACCTTAAAACCTCGCGGTTTTTGACAATGGGGATCATGCATCTAGTTCGCACGCAGGCGACATGTTTTATTTTCAATTCCACAATCCTATTCTAATTTGTTTCAACCACAAGAGGGTATTTTTCAACCACAAAGGTGTTTTTCAACCACAAAGGTATTTTTCAACCAGTATATCAACCACAAACAATTATTTCCAACCACTCGCTATACCATATAATATCACGTCAATCACAAGCAATAAATATCGTCCATGGTCTGTGGACGAGGGGAGTATATATATATATATATATATAATTTCTATAATTTACTTGCATTTCATCACAATTCAAAGCATATATGTTTCATTCAACGCTTGTATAATTTATACATCGCTAATATAACTTATACAACACATGTACATGAGGTATACAATGCGTATATAATTTACACTTCGCTTATATAATTTATACAACGCGATTCCATTCACACAATTTAGTTTAGATTCCTCACATTTGTTTTTGCAGTGCTAAAAATCCTAATGAGCTCAGAAAAATCCGCGGTCTCTTCTAGAATGTAGAGAGCCTCCTTGCGGTCACGATGTTTCATGTTTCATCGAACTTCGTCAACACATGAAAAAGATATGATTTTTCAAAGATAGACGGATTTTGCAACACTTGAAAGTGTAATTTTTAACTCAGAAAAACAAGGCCATACCTTTATTTGAAGGTTCAAAACTAGGTTTGCAAAATTCGTGAAATCCGTAGATCGTTGCTTCGATCAGGTAGTGCCACGCCCTCGGGCCTGGAGAGGCGCGCCTGCGCCTAGCAATGGGGCTGGTGCGGTGGCCGGAGGAGGGCTGGGCGGCGCCGGAAAGACGTCGACTTCGTGGGGGTGGTTCGGGCGATACAGGCGATTGTGGAGGGTGGGGTTTGGTCGGATTTGGAGAGGGGAGGAAGGGCCATCGAACTGGGGTGGTGGTGAGGGCTAACTACGTCGGAGGTGGTCGGAAAATGGAAGGGAAGGACGGAGCAACGTGTATCGTCGATATCGCTTGGCGGCTAGGGTTTCTCCGTAGTTTTTTTTAAAGAAAAAATCCTATTGGTCGAGGCTTTATAGGAAATTTTAAATAGTGTTTTTACAAATGAACTCGAAATGAAATCCAACGACCGTCGTCCACAGCTAAATACCCCCATTCCGGACACAATGGGATATGTTTCGTTGGCCAATTTGACTGTTACAGTCAGTTATTTTTCAAATTAAAATACAAAACATTCAATATTTAATTTGAACGTACATTTCAATTTGCCAGGGCCACAAACTGAATCGAAAAATTCTAGAAAAATAAATCTAGCTTTGTTTTGACGATACGGTCCTTACAAAACCAGTTTCGTCGAATTCTGAGCTCGTTTGAAAAACGGCCATTTTTAGGTCGACCCATTTTAACAGAAATTGACCAATCACATTTTCTTTTGCCCCGCTCACATACTAGCTTCAAAAATAATGAAATTTGAAACCTAGCAATAGTTTGACATCCCGGACGCAACAAAAGTGGTTTCGTCGAATTTCGAGGTCGTATGCAAAATATCAATTTTCAGGGGCTATATATGCTATATAGCGACCTTTCTGAAAATTCATTCGGCCATAACTTTTGATTCCCGTTATGAAACTTCAATTTTTCAGATTCGTTAGAAAGGTATTCATAAACAGATTTAAATATTTTCAGTTTCGCTAAAATCCGTTATATTTTCCACCCAGTACAGTCAAACAAAGTTTGTATTCAAAATTTCAAACTGCCTTACTATACCCAACTCTTTATTTTATTGAAATATGTTATTTCAATTATTCAAATTCTTTGGTAATAACCAGTTTTAAAAATTTTAAATTGGTTCACATTTTCCGGGTTATTACAAACTACATCAATCCTAGCCAACATAGGTACCATATACTATGATGACGTATAATATACAACTGAAATTGTATAGGCTCTTGGTGGAGAATGGATTTCCAACAAATGACAAGGCTAAGGAACAACCTTACCGATGGGTACACCTCTAGAGGGATTCCCTGAGAACCAAACAGGCTCTCTGCTAACCCGAGGTCAGTACATCCCTTAATTGGATGAATTAAAGCACACCCAAGTATGTTATCTCTTGGCTGTTACCAACCTTTAATCCGGGATCATGCGTCATCAACAACCACATAAGTAGAAGTTGCCACATAAGTAATACCTGGGCCCCATACCATGGTACACTTTTTATTTAGAAGGAGACGACAACCCATATCCTCACCGCATTTTCCTATTTTGGCCATTTTCTAAGGTGTGAGGCTTGCCGAAGTCACGTTACACAAAGCTATGCTTAACTAAGCCATGCTTTGATCATCAATAGCTCATCACTTAGTACGCCACAATGTCATTTTATAACAAATAATTAATAATTACTAACCATATAACCTTTGAGCTCGTACGTCTCAAAGAAGGATTATAAGCTAAGAGAATGAATTCTTCACCACCAATCAGAAATATGTTTAGCAAAAACTAGTCAATACATTACAGAATACAATGTCAAACACACATACATACAAGTCCATTGTAGGTCTGAATGGAATCAAAGGCACCTTATTCCTCATCCAATAAAGGAGAGAGGCCCTTGAAAATCCGGAAAACTCCAAATATGTCTAGACTACTGCTATATATAACCTAATATGGAAGCTACCCAAGGCATCAACAAGCAGTCCATTCGATGTCAAGATTCCTGATCTTTAACCACCATTTTCAATATGTTTATTTGCTGCATAATGTGGTAAAATTATTCGGAATGGTTTTGGGATACAAATCTGATCCCGGTCTTTCCAAATAGTAAGAGTAATTTAAAAACATTATGGATTATATCAGATCATAATTAAGTCAAATTTTACTTAATTCTGGTTAATCAAAACCTTCCTTCTTATTCCTCAATAAAAACCATTTCCTTCAAATTTAAAGATTCTTCCTTTAAATCTTTTATCCCCAAAGTTCCCTTAAATCTCTTTGTCCCATTTAAATCCGAATTAAAGATTTATTCATACATGCCACAAATTTGACATATTCTTTAATATATAGGTCAAATAAAAAACTAAAATCAATTGATATTGAATATAATATTTAAAAAATAATTATATCAGCTTATATTTGATACCAGTTCTCATAATCAGCAAATACTATACGTGGAATAATGATATAAATATCCTTCAAATCCCTCAGAAAGTATATGTCTTACAACGGAATTGTATATCAATTTCTAAAGATAATTTCTATCCAAACCCATCTTATTAATCCTTGAAAATGTTTCTCTTTAGTCTGAAATCATTTGATATAGGAATTGAATAGAAGATACATCAGCTTATGTTCGACGTCGATTTCCATATTCAACTGATACTACAAGCGAAATAATTGTGAATCTACCTTTTAAATTCCCTAATTAGTACAAGCTTACTTATGGAATTGATAAAGACAAATGAAGATCAATTTAAACCATTTCCAAATTTCATTAATAATTGGAAAACTTCAAGATAAATAGATTTTTACATAAACTAATAAACATCCAAAAATATTTCATAAATCATTTAAAAATAATTCTTTAAGATTGGAATAACAACTAAAATGTTTAAAACTTTGAAATATATCATTTCAAGAAAATGTTGCAAAAATGTTACAAAAGCATTACTAAATAGCTAGTTAAAACAAAATACCCTTTAAATTATCCAAAATTTAGTATTTTCAACCCAAATCATTTTTAAATGATTAATTATGTTTTATCAAAAAAATTCCATATTTTTAATAATCTTCATAAAGCCACTCTATTTGATTTTCAATTACGGTCATCGAACTACAAACCGCGATTCTATTTCATAATAGATTTAAACATAACTTGAAATTTATACATTAAAATTCAAAAATTCTTTTTCCATTTGAAAGCTAATGTCATTAGAAAGCAAACATTTTTTTCACGTCAATCTGATTTAAATTTCATTAGTTATAACTGTTTAAAGTTTATGGTCGAAATTTGAAAACTACCACAGCGTGACTAGTCTATTCAGAGCATATTACGACTTATAATAAGAATTCATCCAATTTACTTCTAATATGATTATCTTTACTACTAATAATGAAAACTATTTCCACTAAATTACTAGGCATCTTTTCGGACTTCCAAAAATGCTCTTAACCCATCATGTAATTCACCCGTCGCCCTATAAATTTTGGTATATCTTCTGCTGTTTCCATTTTCCATAAAAGACCATCCCGCTTCCGATGTCTCCATATTCCCATATTTGAAATCTTCTTACATATGAAGTCACTATTTTTTTTATAAAAATTGCAGTAATTTCTTCATACTTCCTCAGGACCCAATGAGACTTTGACTGATAGATTCCCACCTAAATTATGGACAGATTGAAATACGCGGACGTTTTGCCCTGTGATCGAAAACAGTGGTTCTCCAATTGTACTTAGATAATAACAGGCTATATTCCAATATTTGAACTCTACCTACATACGAAGTTGCTATTTTTTTGTAAAAACTGCACTATTTTCTTCGTACTACCTCGGAACCTGACGAGAAATCAATTGGTAAACTCTCACCTAAATTATGGATGGTATGAAATAATCAATTGTTTCATCCTATGAACAAACATTGTAGGTCTCCAAGGCGACTAACAGTCGTATTTAGAAAATAACAAGCTACATCCGCATATTTGAACTCTTCCTACATACAAAGTCGCTATTTTCAATGAAAACTGCAGTAACTTCTTTATATTACCTCGGAACCAAATGAGACATCAAACAATAGGCTCTCAACTACAGTACAGATAGTATGAAACACTTAGGTATTTCGTCCTATGAATGAACATAATAGCTCTCCAAGGTGATTAATGTTTATACATAGAAAATAACAAATTGATTCGCCAATCGTCCAAAAATTTGGATTTATCTTTCATTGTCTCCATTTTCCCCAAAAAAACCATCCTGCTTCCGCTGTCTCCATATTTCCATATTAGAAATCTACCTATATATGATGTCGCTATTTTTTGTAAAAATTTCAGTAATTCCTTCATAGTGACTTGGAACCAGATGAAACTTCGACATATAGGTTCTCATCTAAATTACGGCCAGTGTGAAATACTCAAGCGTTTTACCTTGTAATTGAACAATGTAGTTCTCCATGGTGACTACTAGTTGTACATAGAAAATAATAGCTATATTCCTGTTTTTGAACTTTGCCTACATATGAAGTCTCTATTTTTTTGTAAAAATTGCAGTAATTTCTTCACACTGCCTTGGAACCGGACGTGACTTCAACTGGTAGACTCTCACCTAAATTACGGACGGTATGGAATACTCGAATGTTTCGTCCAGTGAACATATAATATAGGTCTCCAAGGTGACTAGTAATTGTACTTAGAAAATAAAAGGATATTTTTGCATATTTGAGCTCTACCTACATACAAAGTCGCTATTTTTTTTGTGAAAACTGCAATAATATCTTTATATTATCTTGGAACCGAATAAGACTTCAACCAATAGGCTCTCAACTAAATTACAATCAATATGGAACACTTGGGTATTTTGTCCTATGAATGAACATTATAGCTCTCCGAGGTGATTAACGTTTATACTTAGAAAATAAGAAACTAATTCTAATAACTGATAATTGTAACACTATAGTCTCATGCTTTCTTCGTTATCAAAGATTCTCATGTTTCTCTCTACATAAATATGATAAATCAAAGTTCTCAGTGCAACATAAACAATATCTTGCATGGTGTTTTCATTCTAAAAGTTTATTTAAGCTCTTGACTTTCCTTTAAAAGATTTAGAGTAACTGGATGAATAATTCTCATTTTCGGTAGGCAAAAAGAGATAATGATTGTTTATAAGTTTCATTTTTTCTGCAACATAGTGGACATCGAATATCAAGTTAGAAAAACAACCGGTTATTTTGAAATTTGTCAGTGTTATAGTTGTTACTGTTGTGATACAAATATTATAGTACAATCAAAACTGCATTGAGGTGCTCATACTTATTTAACTTTGGTATTAGCCGACATTATTATTTTGTTTCACTGCAATGGTTTAATGAATTGCATGTTTTAATGATTTAATAATTTTTATTTCATGTGCAGCTTGAATAATTCGAAATAATCGTAGTATATATACCATAGCATGCCTGAACTTTGAAAGAATCTTATTTTTAATAGGTTACTCTGCTTAACAACTTAAGAATTCAGTCCACATATATATGAATGATTATGAAGCTTGATTGTTGACTGTATTATGAGACATATTAATGACTTATGTTTATATTTATGGGGTATCGTGAGACATTTGTGCCACTAATCAAGAAAACAAATACATGAACATTATGGATGTTTGACTAATGGTTATATTATGGGATATATTGATGGCTTAAGTTAGTTTGCATTTTTGTTAATTAGCTTGCTTTGCACACTTAAGAAGCTACCAATATGGTCTTTTCTTGCAATTAAGCCAAGAGTATAAAGAAATTTGGGCTTAGATTTTCTTATTCACTTCTTAAGTACATGTTAAATTATAAAATATAGCTTTCGGTAACTGGATCTCTGTATGGGTATTGATAAAAAGATGTTAGCTTTGTGATTTCCAACATATCTATTTGGAATGGTTGATTTGAAAGGTAGCTAAAAGAAGGAGATGGGTTGCTGTATTATTCTTTGTGGACAAGCCTGAATCTCTCATTTAGGGTTCATACAATGATGTATTTTTATTAATATACGAAAGCTGACATGGTTGCTTCTTTCTTGGTGAATCATCTTCAAGTTCAATACCATGTTCTATTTTTCCATTATGTTTTACAAAATTGTAATTTTGTTAATGTCATTGCAACGTAGGAAGAAATGATACATCGTTACGGAAGTTGACTTTGTTTTGTTAAGCTTAAATTTAACACTTCATCATTTGTGTTAAATAACTTTCTATTTACCTTAAAAAGCTTGAAAATTGTCTCCCGTCACTCATATTAGAAATACAAATGAGATGACATCAGATTTTAATTACCATGGGCCAACATCATTGATATTACTTCTTTCCTAATATATTTATATCTTAGAAAGGTTTTGTAATGTCCCGTATTTTCTGACCATTTATTCGAAATATTTTGTTGATTTTAGTTTGAATAATGGGATTTGACCATTTTAATTTGAATATTTAAATTTATAATTCATTTTCGGGATATTGGGAAAATGTTGAATTTGTTGTATAATGTGGATGAGCGATTTAAAGTGATTTAAATATGGTTTATATTGAATTATATAAATATATTCGTTATTAAAACGACATCAGAAAGTTTAATTTATAATTATATTATAAACTAACTAGAAATGGCGCGGTAGTTCGTAAATTTCGTTCTGAACTTCAACTGAGTATACAAAATTCGTTTTAAGTCAGAATTCTGTGAAACGAGAAACGTGTGAATCAGTTTGATTATAATTTTCTCATGAAAGAGAAAAATCATGATTTCATGGTATAGATTGCTAGTTATGTCCAATTAAATTTTTAATATAGTCACTATAAAAATCATTTATAAATGATAACGTTTATTTATTTAAATCAGGATTTTTGAACGTGAGTTTTAAATCTTTATTGATTAAGTTAACATGACGGAAATTTTCATCTTTAACTATTTGTCTGATCTGTTGTCAAAAAAAAAAAAATCCCAACTATACAATGTCCATTCATGTTGTACTCTGCAAATTCGCCCTATATATTATGCTCAACATTATTTTCGACTAAAGTTTGTAAGCTTGCTTTTTATTACATTGGACAATTAGGGTAATACCAAACCTATGAAGTTCGCATTAAAATTGAGCTCATGTGTTGAATACAGTAGTAACACCTCATATATAGAAATTTATACTGCCGCATGTAACAGGAATATACTGCGGAAATATTTCAACTCATGAAAAGCATGTGGTGACAAATGGTTACATTAATATCATTTTTACCTCATATAAACAAAAAGAAAAGAAAACCAAAAGTAAAATCAACAGCTATAAGAGGTATATGGACAGCTAAATATTTATACATATAATCAGCAAATCTCATGTACAACTATTCTGCTATATATACAACTTCACAATTCAAATCTGAAATTGAATTACACAAAAATTGATAAGTTGTCCTCAAGAAAATACAATACCAATAGACAAGATATTGTAAACAAACAATTCATAGTTCCTAATCTACATAGGAACAGCTCGTTGATGGATCAGGAACCGTACATGAAACCCATCACAAATATGCACCACTGCCCACCATGAAATCAACCTGAGAGAAAAAAAAAGATATGAGTAGCTAGAAAATATGTATAGATATATATAAAATGAAAGATTTCCAATCAGGAAATACCACATGAAAAACTGTAAAGTGCATAACCCAATCAAATAAGAATAGTACACAAGCTGTTCAAAAGAAAACTAATATATTCTTCATCGAATCCACAAAGCCAAATAACCAAGTGAGCAATACATGTGCATCATCAATTCCCAGGAAAGTAAAACAGAGAAAAATATATCATCAAATCTTTAGACAATCAAAAAGGGTAATATTTTTTCAGAAAATCTCATATAAAAGCTGTTCTGCTATAGGCACATAGCTATACAACTAAGTTTATATTGCCCTTATGCCTCAAATATATAAAACTGAACCAATATTTCAAATAGGAAAGAAATCTAAAATTTTAATAGCTGAATTGACAATACGAATTAACAATACACAGGTCACTGAATCTATGTATAAACAGTTCGGTCTTCGTACATGGATCTAAGCAAACAAGTACATGAAATCCAACATAAAGTCCACATTTTCACTGTCAAATATCACACGCAAACTAAGTATCAATGATAAATAGTTCGACTACACAGCACAGCTGAAATGAAAGAACAAACAACACCTAAGAACTAGGATCAAACCTATGATTTCACAATTTGATTTTGATCATATCCAATTTTCTACACAACTATAAATGTAATGACCCGCATTGGCATAGGTATTATAATTAATTTATTTAATTATACAAATAGTGATATTGTGAATTTAATGTCCGTGGAATTAAATAATGGTGAATATTTAATTAAAATAATAAATTAAATAATATATTTAATTCTGAAATATTCAGAATTGGCTGAAATGGCGATATGGTGTAAACTGGATCATCTATGATATTTAATTCAGTTTATAATTGAATTAGAATAACGAATATATTATTTGAACGACGGTTTGAACGTATAATTATATTATAATTAAAATCGAGCTCGAAATAGCGCTGTAGTTCGTAAATTGGCGATTTGAACTTCAAACGAATATATAGAAGCCGTTTTAAATCAGATTTCTGTGAAACAAGAAACTTAGGAGCTGGTGAAGTATATCTTTCTAGTGGAAGAGAAAAATCAGAATTTCATCGCGTAGATTTTGATTTACGTTCAAATCAAATTTCAGAAAAGTCGCTGTGGAATTCCTTTATAATTTATAAAGGAATTATTTATTTTTAAAAAGGTATTGCATTTTAAATCGAATATTGATTTAATCAGATTGAAATATCAAGTTAGAAATTCATAGAGGGATATTCTAGATCTGTACGATATTCTGTTGTAAATATATACGATAATATCCATTTTTAAATATTAAATTTAAATATATTTATATATTTAAATGGATTATTTAGGGCTTTAAAAATAGCCACTTTTGCAAACGAACTTGGAATTTGATGAAACTAATTTTGTTGGATCCGCAATGTCAAATAGTTGTTAGATTTCCAATTTCGTGATTTTTGGGGTCACTGTGTGGCCGTACGGATTTTTAGAGTGAAAAACAGTTAGTATGTTGACGATTAAAAATACATTGTGTGAGAAACAGAGTCGGAATTCGACGAAACCAGTTTCGTTGGGACTGTAATGTCGAACTCTCACTACATGTCCAGTTTCGTGATTTTTGGGTATCATATGTGACCGCACGGATTTTTAGAAGTCAGAAACGAACATAAAATCAATAAAATATTCAACAAAAATATCCTAATTAATTCTCTAATCATAAGAGAGGCCACGTTTGCTTATTTTCCTAACCACACGCTCAATGATTTAAAATGCACCATTCTCGTTCACAATACAAAACGCAGAAAAACCCAATCTAAAGGAAAATCAATGTAAAATCAAATATTAATCTACAAATCCCAAAATACACATATTTGTGATAGTTGCAATGAGAGCTTCACGGTGGTATGGCTTTTACAGGACTCGATCGTGTCCTGGGCGTTCCCAAAAGGCAAAACGCGAGCCCTAGGATTTGGAAATCTGCAAAAACCTAGCGTTTTCGAGGATTTAATGGTTAAAATTGGGTTTAGCAAGGAGAACCGCACTCAGTAGGGGTATTCTTGTGGGTTTCGATCACCAAAAAACTGACGAGGGGTATTGTAGGTTGTGTGGAGGCTTGAAGACCGAAGACATGGAAGAAGGTGTGAGTTGAATCTAGTTGGTAGAGGGAGGAGGTAGATTGAAAGAGGAGAATTATTATATTTTTAGTTTGATTTTATATGGTATGTGGAGGTTTTGTTTGGGTTTGAAGAATGGGAAATGGCTGTGAAATTGAAGATGACGGAGTAGCTTGTGGGAGGAAGAAGGGAATGGGGCGGGTCTGGTGTGTTTGGTTGATGGGCCGTTTGAACAACATGGAAATTCGAACCGTTAGTCGCGTTAGGATCGTATGGACGGGAGCAACACAATAAGACTAACCGGGAATGAATTGGAGCTCGTTTGAAATTATGGTGAAATAAAGTGTTTGATTCAGATCAAACAACAGTTTATCGTTCTTTAACGATGAACTGCCAAAGTGAGTAAATCTCACTAACTCTGAACAGTTTATAATTTCATGTTGTATTTTTAGAACTGTTAAATATTGGCTGATTGACTGTGTGTTGACTGTTTGATTGAACTGCTAGTCAGTAAGTTGAATTTCTATATTGATTCTGTTTAATAGAATATATCATATGGAACTAAAAGTGATGTTGATTTTATTGTGTAACATCTGTGGATGCAGGGAAACAGGTTGGAGGAATCCGACTGGATTCCTCAACAGTTATTTTATTGTTTTTCATATATTTTGATATATGATGTGAATTATAACCTGTTGTTGATTGTGTGTTTGAACGATATTGGCCAACGTGATTTGATATGTTAAATACCATAACATACTGGAATGTGGAAAAAGGAAATTTTCAAAATGAATATTGACATAGATTTATTTATAAAATCAAAGGATTTTATAAAGGAGATAATATCTATAAAATCGACGAAGATTTTATAAAAGAAATTATTTATAAATGGAATATTTATAAATAGAAATTTATTTATAAATGAATTATTTATAAATAGAAAATACTTAGAAATAAAACCCTAAAGAAATTATTTGCAAACCATTTGCAAATAGATTAGAAAGAGAAATGTTTGTAAACCATTACAAATCAATCAGAAAGAGAAATGTTTATAAACCATTTACAAATGAGATTGAATAGGGAATATTTGTAAAACCTTTACAAATGAAATCGAAAGAGGAATATTTGTGAAACCTTTACAAATGAAATTGAAAAGGAGATATTTGTAAAACCATTTACAAATAGAATTAAAAAGGAAATATTTAGAAAATAAATAGAGTTATAAAAAGGGAAATTTGTTTATAACCGAATAGGATGTTATAAAAAGGAAAACATTATAAGTTACTAAAAAGGAAATCATTTGTAAAGCGAAGAACCGTTACTAAAAGTAAATCTTTATAAATGGAATTAAAGGAGTTAATTGAATATTAGTTATTCGAATATTAGTTTATTCGAATAGAGATAAAGGAAAGGAATTATCGATTATTAGTTAATCGAAAGGAATTATCGATTATTAGTTAATCGAAAGGAGTTATCGATTATTAGTTAATCGAAGGGGTTATCAATTATAGTTTATTCGAAAAGAGTTATCGATCTGTTTAATCGAAGTGAGTTATAGAATATTGGTTATTCGAAGGAGTTATCGAATTTAGTTATTCGATGGAGTTAATTGATTAGAGTTAAAATAAAGGAGTTAATCGAATATAGTTTATTCGAATAGAATCAATTGAGTTAATCGAATATTAGTGATTCGAATAAAGTAAAAGGAGTTATCGAATATTAGTTATTCGAATAAGAGTTAAATAGATTTATCAAATATTAGTTATTCGAATAGAGTTAAATGGAGTTAAAGGAATAAATCGAATATAGTTTATTCAAATGGAATTAAAGGAGTTAATCGAATTTGGTTTATTCGAATAGAGTTAAAGGAGTTATCGACTAGAGTTAAATCAAATAGATTTAATCCAATAGCGTTAGTCCAATAGAGTTAATTGATAAGGGTAAATCGACTAGAGTAAATTGAATAGAGTTATCGAATATACCTTATCGAAGGAAAGAATTATCGAATAGAGATGATTCGAAAGAGAGTTACGTAAGGAAGTTTGTTAAAGAATTAAAAGGTGAACTTTGTCTACTTCAAGGTTAGAAACGTTGTTCAGTTAAGGTCTGAGAGGTAGTATTACCCCAACTTGATTGATTTCATTTTTAACTACGAAATGGTTAAGGTTCGATAGTGAAGGTTGGTTAAAGGAATTTAGTTAATAAGCGTAATGGTTTGAGTTGGAATGGCGATGGTTTGTTTAAAACATCTGTTTAAGCCCAATGAAGGAGTTTTGGAAATGTTTTCCAAATAAGAACCCGAAATATTTTCTAATATAGAAAACAAGAAATGGAAATGTTTTCCAATGGTAATAACATATATTTTCTAAATTTAGAAAATAAGAAATGTTGAATATAGGGAAACAGGAGATGAAAAATGAACTAAGGAGATAAATGTTGATTGATTGAAAGAATTTCCATTTGGAAATAATATCGTTGTTTGCACACCTGTTTTTCTTTGACAGTTAAATCACAGACTATCGAAGTTTTGACCATTTTAACGTTGTTAATTTGGAGAGACCGATTGGATTATTATCCAAAGAACCACTCTGTATTGGCATAAGCGTTGCAAAACATATATGCCAAAGATAATTGAAGACGGAGTAAAGTGCAAGGGCTATTGTATAAGTCTTAGATAACAGTGTCTAAGATGGATGTATTGAATAGTGCCTTCGGTTCATCCTGTTCCTAGATGACTTATATGGATGGATGTCTGACAGATTATTTCCAGACGATCACGTATATTGATTTCTCATACTGTACCAAGAGTGGAAGCAGAGAAGGAAACTTCTTTTAGCTAACACATAATGTATGGTTGAGGACGTCAATCGGTGATTTGATGGATTTGACGATGTGGCATTCAAAGTGAATCTAATGTGATGATAAAGCGTAGCTTCTAGCCTCACATCCGGTAAATGACAAAAATCGGGCAGGCAGCATGGCTAAGTCGGTCGCTCCGAAGTAGGGTGTATAATCACCTGATCTAGAGTTTCATTCACTTCTAAAAGTCTATTGTTGATGTTGTCCCATTCGGGAAACGGTTGCTGATCCCAACCGTTGGTGATCTACATTCGATACACTCAAACGAAATGAGTGGTCGGTCATGTGTGGCCGGGTTGCAAGATGTTCTTGTTGAACCCAGTGTATTCCTCTCTAGAGGTACACTAGCGAAAGGTGGTTCCATACCTTGCCATAGTTGGAAATCCATTACCCAATATGTGCTTGCGGTTTTGATTGTATACTATATATGTAGAACGTGAGATGAAAGTGTTTCTGCTAGATGATTATTATATTGTGGTTGATAGACACTATTATAATATCAAAAGGTTTTGATATAAAGATACTTTGGATTCTCATAAGGGAAAAACCTGTTCCGTTATATGGCATGGTCTTACGAGATATCATTTACCTGCTTGAACTGTTTTAAACTGTTTTACTCATACCAGTCCCATGACTGACCCAGAGTTTATTTGTTTGTTTCCTTAAACTCTTGATTGCCTAAATTTGTACGGGCAGTCAAGTAGTCGGGATTTATAGATATACTGGAAGAGCTTGGAGCAGGAGGCTTCAGGATCATTTAGCTATAGTTATTTCCGCTGTGTTGTAAGTGTTGTCCTCTGATAATGATATGTATATTCATATACTGATTTTATTTCAAGGATAAACTATCTATTATATGTTGTTCATTCCGCTGTGAGATTCGTGTTACTCTGATGTTGTGTCGTTCTTCTTCATATATTCTAAGTTTCTATCTTATCTTTCCTCACCCTCTAATTTCTTTCATTAACTATTCTGGTATTTTTCGATGCTTGGTTAGTCATCATTGAGTTTATGGCGATAACCAAAGTCGACAACATCCGGGTCGTTACAATAAATACACCCACGCACCTCATTTCTAAATACAACAACAAAGAAGGAACCGAATTCGAATAAAAAAACAGAAAATTAATCATGGAAAATACTTATCTGGGTTGGGATGTATTGGCACGAACTAGAAGACCTAGGGTTTCGGATCTGAGGTAGTTGGAGTTCTCGGCCGTTTAAAGGATGGGTGTTGAGGGACTGTAGTGGCTCTGGGAGGACTGGGGGTCAGTGCGGTCTATCGTGGTCGGAGTTAGAAGCGGTGGAAGGGGATCTGGTTTTGACAATGGGAGGGTTTTCTTCTTTTCTTTGTGGTGGCGGCGGAAGATTTGAGAAATCAATCAGAGGGTTTGAGATAAAAAAAGGAACGGAGGGTTGTATATGAGGTAAATGGGAAAGGGTCGGTCAAACACAGTTTGGGCGGGGCAATTTTTAAAGTATGGCCCACTTGTTTTAATTAAAAGTTTTATTTAGTTTAATGTTTTACAAACTTCAAATATTAATTGCGAATGTGTACGTGATCAGAATTCGATGAAATGAAAAACATCAGAGCCGTGAAGACAATTATTACATGATGGAAGGGAACTGAGCGGGGCAGAAAGCAGCTGGAATCTTCAGTTAAATTAAATGTTGTTTAATTTAACTGAAACGAGCTGATTTAACGTTGGAATCAAATCAAAGGTGAGTTAAACTCACTCGGTAATTCCCGCTTATATTTTATAAGTTGGGCTTTTATTTTTGTGTGCTATGGTTGCTAATGATTTGACTGATTGATGAGATATATTCATATATCGTTTGAACTGATGAAATTAAACGTCGTTTAATTTCAGTGAAACCCAGATCGTTATTTTTAACGATTGGTTCCAATTAAGGTAAGTTACCTTATTGGCCACATTTATAAAATTAAACGTGTTTTTGTAAATGGATTGTTTTGATTGACTATTGCGATTGATATTGGATTATCGTTATAGACTGTTATGAGACCATTAATTAATCAAATCGAATTGTTTTGATTAGGTGGTTGAATATTGACCTGAGATTCACCACTTGTTTTGGTTTAAACCAATGGGTACTATTGTTTGAGTGATTTACAGGACATGGCCTATGAATTAACCGTTTTATCAATATTGATCCACCGTCAGATAAATCAACGAGATAAAGTTATAAGGTTTATTTTATAACTAAAAATACATTTTTAAATCTATTATTTGAAATAAAGTTTGTAAAAAGGAAAAATATTTATTATTTATTAATCGAGCTTATAATCGATACTTATCAGATTTATAAGCGAATAGGTAGAAATTAATTTAATATTATAGATTTGAATGATCGTTTTGAGAGATAATTAAAAGGAGTTATTTAAGTTAATTACACTATTAATTAATTTAAATAAAGAATTTATTTGGAATTGGTAAATGAAGTAATCATGTTTTGGTTTGACAATGCCAACCTTTTTAACCAAATTGAGATTTAGATCAGTTGTTTTGCATTTATCTAATGAGATGGGTTAACGAATAATGGTTTAATTTTAATAAGATTTAAAATGAGATTTATGATGTATTTAGCAAATAAATAAGTTAATTAATTACGCAGTAGTTAACGGTGAAGTAAATTATTAATTTAGTAGATTTCTACTTAAATGAGACCATTTATGAAAGAAAATCGAAGTTGAAATGAAATATGATTGCGTTGTGAAAGGAATTCATGAACGGGTTATCTAAAACCCCAATCATTATCACCAAAGGGAAAAAGAAAATTTAAGCAAATGAGACGGCATAAATTAATGTTTTCTTAATGTTTGAATTAAGCAAAAAGGAAATTGATAATGTAAGGGCTATATTAAAACATGATTTATAAGCAAAGTTTATAAAAAGGAAATGAGGCATGTTTGGAATTAGAATAAATGTCGGGTTTTGAATTACAATTGATGTCCACCCAAAGATAGGAACGTTGTTAATCAATGTCTGAGAGGTAAATCAATACCCCAACTTGAACGACTTCGGGATTTGCTGAGGGTGATATTAGTTCGTAATGGGAAGATGGGAATGAAAATAATTTATTATTTCCATATGAGAAATAATAACGCAATATAAGTAAAAGATTCGAGAATATAAAATGAGACGTTCCAAGTAACGGAAGAGGAAAGGATTGAAAATTGTTATATACATGTATATAATTGGATATCCAAAATAAAGGAAATTAAAAGAGATCATATGAAAATGGAATTGTGTTTTCGAGATAAAAGGAAATTGAAATGTTAAGTTTTGCGAATGGTTTATACTAAAAGTATAATAGATGGTTGTTATATTCAAGTGATAAAATAAAGGAGATTTCATAACGTTGTTTTACTTGAAATGAGATGAGTCGTTTTTCCAAGATGGTTAATAAGAAATAAATAGTAAATGGGTTTGAAGTGATAGTAGAATAAAGAATTGAATATGATACGAAAGTGAAATAGTTTGAAATAATAACCTTACGTCAAGTAAGTTATATTTGAAATATTGAAATATTTAAGGATTTAAGATTTATTATCGATAACCGTTTTAGTTAAAAAAGGGCGTGTAGTGCTGGTACTGAACTGGAAAATTCAAGTTACATTCACAATTATTTATTTGATAGTTAAATCACCGACTATCAAACCTGACCATACGATCGTTGGTACGGAAAGACCAGAATCGAATTTATGTTCGAAAACCTTTCCGACCAGCGAATATGTGAAAGGAGATTATCAAAGATAGAAAATTTGAAGACCGTTGATCTTCATGAGCGGAAGAACTACTGAGTGAATCTCTCTAGTTTAGCGGCCGAAGATATTTCAACAGTGATTCTGTCGTGATTGGAATCTAAAGATTGCAAGGACTACTCGCTACTGATCTATAGGGTGATTCCTAGGATGCAGTAGTGTAACAACCCGTAAAATGCGAGCCAGTTTGAAATTTTTATTTTGGCAATTTTAGCGAATTTTGATTATTTAAAATGAAATATTTTAAATAATATCAACGAGAAATTTATTTTGAATTGAAATTCGACGTATATATTATATACGTCGTCGTTAGAATATATAATAATTATATATAATTATAAAAGGAATTGAAAATGGCGCGGTAGTTCGAAAATTCGATTTCTAATTTCAAATGAATATTCAGAATTCAATATAAGTCAGAATTGAACGAAACAAGAAATATTTGAATCTGTATAACTATATCTTTGTAACGAAGTTAGCAAACTGAGATTTCATCTTAGAAATGATGAGATACGTCCAGTTGAAAATTCAGAATAGTCGCTATGGAATTTATATATATATTTTATATTATATAAGGCCCTTAAAAATAGCAATTTTGCAAACGACCTCGGATTTCGACGAAACCAGTTTTGTTGGGTCCGTGATGTTAAGTTATTGCTAGATTCCAAATTTCATAATTTTTCGAATCAATATGTGAGCGTGGCAAAGGAAAACGCGTTTGACCAGTTTCAGTTGATTTTAATCGACTGGAAAATGGCCATTTTTCCAACGGTCTCAGAATTCGACGTAATTCGTTTTGTTAGGACCGTATCGTCAATACGAAGCTAGAAAATATTTTTCTGGAATTTTTAGAGTTAGTATGTGACCCTGGTAAATTGAAATGTACGTTTAAAATTCAATATAGTGATTTAAATGTAAATTCAAAAGGAAACTGATTCAAACTATCAATTCAGCTTGCGGTACATAGCCCATTGTGTTCGGAATGGGGGTGAAACGCTAGGGACGACGGGCGGTGGGCCTCGTTTAGAGGTCGTATGTGAAAGTCGACTTTTTAATAATTAAATAATAATAAAAAAAAATATTATCTCTTCCTCTATGTTTCTGGCCCCCCCCGTTTCTATTTGGATTTCAGTTCATAAATAAAAAAAAAAGAAAAAAAAAAAAGAAAACACTTAATCAAATCGCGCCCGCCTCCAGTCCAACCCCACCACCGCGTCGCCTCGTCCGCCGCCTAGCCGAGTGTCCCCCCCCTCCTCCGATTCGCCTCAGGCCTCCCTCCTCCTCCCTCCGTCCAAGTCACGAACCCAGAAACCCTTTTTAAACCGCCGCCGCCTCCATCGATTTTCCCCCTCCGCTATCGTCTCCCTCTCATCTCCTCCTCCATCGCGACAGCCACCAGCAGCTCCGCCAACTCGAGATTTGCAGCCGACGTCTCAAACCCCCCCTCTTCGCATACGGTAAGCATTTTATTGTATTTTTATTTTAATTCTTTAAAACTGATTTTAATTATGATATAAAAACTGATTTTTTATAAAGTAGCAAAACTGATTTTTTATAAAGTAGCAAAACTGATTTTTTTATAAAGTAGCAAAATTGATTTTTATAAAGAAGAAAAAAAAACTGATTTTGTTTAATGTTAAAAACTGATTTTGAAAAATGATTTTTAAACTGATTTTAAATGAAATTAAAACTGATTTTAAAATAAAAGATAAAAAAAAAACGGTTTTTTTTTAACAAAATTAAAACTGATTTTAAAATAAAAGTTAAAACTGATTTTTTAGAAGAAGGTTTGAACTTTAAAAATGAATTTGCTTTGAAAATGAAAATATAATTTTTGTATTGTTTTAAGCGAAGTAAAAATAGGATTTTTATATATTGAACTTCGGAGTAAAAAAATATGATTTTTATCGATATGAATGTGAAGTAAAAATATGATTTTTATCGATATGAATGTGAAGTAAAAATATGATTTTTATCGATATGAATGTGAACTAAAAATTCGATTTTTATATATTGAACTTTAAAATAAAAATTCGATTTTTATATATTGAACTTTGAACTAAAAATTCGATTTTTATATATTGAACTTTGAACTAAAAAATTTGATTTTTAAATATTGAATAGCGAAGTAAAAATTCGATTTTTATGTATGTAGTGGCTACGGGCAACGAAGAAGACGAAGATGCGATAGCGATGAAGTTTTCTATCAAGGAAGTGCCGTGGAGCTAGGATAGTTATTCGTGAGAATTTCTCACCTTTCAAATTTATTTTCTAGTTATATATATATACTAGGATGCAGACGGTGCTTAGTAGCACCCGACACAATCATCCACAGACCATGGACTTGTTTGTTTGATTGATTGGGGATTGATTGCGATATTGGTTTGAATGTGATTTGTGGTATGAAAAATCGAATCGATGAATTGGTTAGGATTAGACGTGCGCCGTTATAAGGCGAAGGAGTAAGGCTAGGTTAGATTCTTACTCCAAATTTTGTGGTTTGCATAACGAAAGTGAATTTGATTGATGTGTGAATGGCGTGGGCCTTCACTAGACCGGGGATAAGGCTAGGCCTTGTCCCGTTTCTAGTATCGTGCCGTTATGCCGCCGAAATTTTCTAAAATATGTTAGAAAAATAAAAATATCATTTTATTGAGAATGAACTGAATTGAAATTCATATGTTGAAATAAAATGTTTTATCGTTAAAAATATAATTTTTAACGTGAATGTGAATAAATAAATATTCATTTACAAACCCGACGGTTTGTTTATGTACACTTATTTGAATGACATTGATTGGGACGATAAATTTTACACATCGCCCAACTGCACAACTAAAAATCAGTGTTTGATTGTTTGAAACCCCACACGGGTGTTGGGATGAAATTTGAAGTTCACTCATCCTGATTGATTGAATATGTCGATCGATTGATTGACAGGCTGTTATAAGCGTTGAATATCTATATTTGATGCTTATACAGTGTAGTGCACTTTGGTTGATGGTTGATTATTTTCAATGCTATTATATACATGTGTTGTATGAAAATCCATATAATTAATTTTATATGGTAATTGATTGGGCCTCATTCCAGTTTTGAAAAAGAAATATTTGAAAAAGAAATATTTGAAATAGAATATTTGAAAATAAAGGAATATATGAAGCCGTGTTGATTAGATTGACGCCATTTTGACGTGAACGATATTTATATCGATTTTAAAAACGATTTCGAAATGAATTGAATTGAAAACGATTTCGAAATGAAATGAATTGAAAACGAATTCAAATTGAATTGAAAACGAATTCAAATTGAATTGAAAACGATTTCGAAATGAATTGAATTGAAAACGATTTCGAAATGAATTGAATTGAAAATGAATTGAAATGAATTCAAATTGAATTGAAATTTGAATTGAATAGAAATGAATTTTGAAACGAATTTAAGAAGAAGAATTCAATTTCGATTTGAATTGAAAAGGAAGTTGAAATTGCTTTTGAAACGAATTTAAAACTATTTATATAATTCGTTTTAAATAATAATCGACGAAATATATTATATATATATTATATATAATATAATGGCCTGAATAGGACGCGCCGCGCCGCGGCAGTTCGTGAATTTCGACCATTTATTTCAAACGGACATTGCGGGAGATCCGACCGTCGGATTCTCCTAAAACCGGAACCGTTGGGTTCGTATCGAAAAGAGCTTTCTAACGAATAGTAGAAATTTGAAATCTAACGGTTGGATTTGGAATTATGTCCAAATCAAATTCGAAAAAGGTCGCTGTAAGTGCAGTTCGATGGCCATTGATGGAAATCGACTGTACGGGCCTTGATAAAATTATTAAAAATAGTAATAATTTGTGTAAAATCATAAGAAATGATTTAGAAAGAATTGGGATGAAAAATTCCCTATTTGAAAAGGTAAAAATAGATTTTTATCGAAATGAACTAGTTTTGAACTAGAATTAAAATTCTATTTATTTTTAAATAAATAAATTGAATTAGAAAAAGGGTTTTAAAAATAACCAGAATATCCAATGATAGCATTGGAGTGGATTCGAATCGAAATTGTCTTCGGAATATTTCGATGTTGGAATTCGTGATTATACAGATGTTGTTATGGAAATTTGAAAGATATATATCTATATCGTTATTTCCAATATGACATTTGTTAATCGTAGAATTTGATATTGAATATAAGCCGGGATATTTTCTATTCAGAGCCTCGTATTTAATATCAAATGTGATTTGGGTTTGTCGTGAATGGTGTCTTCACTAACACTGTTCTTGAACCCAGTTGAGAAAAGATTAAATCTTTTTATTTAGATTTAATGAAGTGTACCAATTAAATGATATTTAATTGGAATTGAATTGATATTGATTTTTGGGTTTATCGTGAACAGTGTTTTAAATAACACTTGTTCTTTAACCCGATAATTAATGAATGTGATTTGGGTTTGTCGTGAATGGTGTCTTCACTAACACTGTTCTTGAACCCAGCTAAGAAAAGATTAAATCTTTTGATTTAGATTTAATGAAGTGTACCAATTAAATAATATTTAATTGGAATTGATTGGATATTGATTTTTGGGTTTATCGTGAACAGTGTTTTAAATAACACTTGTTCTTTAACCCGATAATTAATGGGATGTGACTTTGGGTTTATCGTGAACCGTGTTTTAAATGACACTGATTCTTTAACCCAGTCACAGATTAAAACTAAGTGGAGTTTTAATGAATCTTTAATTAGATTGAAAAGATCGAGAATGGAGTATCACCAGTTTTGCTCCAGGCGATAGTTAAATCTTTAATTAGATTTGAATGTGAAATTTAGAAACTAACTGGCGGTTAGCCAAGCAGAATGGTTTTCTGGATATTGATCTGATGTTGGTTTCGGCCTTCGGGGTTAATATTTGGGGAATTATTCTCTTGATTAATTTACGGTTAGTGACTAATGAATTGGAATGAGGCGTATGTTGTGTTTGTGTAACACTTATTTAAAATATACGCGAGTTATTCGGAAAGACCGGGTTTATCCCATTCTGAGTAACTGATACGACGATAAGTCGAAGATGAAGACGATGGTCGAAGACCGGAGGTCTTCACGTCGTTTGGGTAATTACTGATGATCTTGATTGGGCTGTACACCCAAGAAGATGGAAACAGTTAGTGATCGTCCAGACGTACTTGGAGATCGATGGATATGCGGGGTACTAGGTGCCTCCGGTTTCGTTCAGACCCAGGACGGACTTGTAAATGGACTGTGTGTCTGACATCGGATTTCATTCTGTGTGACTGATATCGGTTGCATAGGATGGTTTGCCTGTGTGGCATGCTAAGATGCAAAGGATCAAGGCTTCTGTTGAAAAGCAAAGTCTTGTGGTGATGATCAAAGCACGGCCTTTGTGGCGTAGCTTTGTGTAACGTTTACCTCGCGTGTTTCACACCCGGTATGAACCAAAAACGGGAGAGGACGTCAGGGAGGGCATGCGTTTCTTCCTAGCTAGAAGTGGCGTCAGTGGTTTTACACGCCCTGACGAGTTTGACTTATGTGGTTGTTGCTGTTGCGAGGCGCCTCGGATTGATCGGTCGTTCTCGAACCGATGGAGTCATTTAGTTGGCTCGTTTACGCCCCATAGGGCGGGGAAACGCATGTTCAGGCATTTTAATCCACTCCGTGTGGACCGGCCCTGACGATCCAAGGGTCGATGCGCTCTGACCCTGTGGCTCGGGCTAGGCAGTCACGAAAACGGTTGAGGACTATCTTTTGCCTCGGTTCATAGACGGAAATCCAATTTCCAAATACGTGACTTTGCGGTTTTATTTGTAATCCTATATATGGCGACATAGTGGGATGGGGCGCTTATGCCGCCTATGATTGATACTTATGATTTGAAGTTGTTTTATACACTATGCACTTACCATAGTATCAAATGATTTGTTTTAAACGTATCAAGCATTCTTTGGCTGTTATAAGGGAAAACCCTATCCTCGACTGCGTTGCATTGTGTGATGGGACCTGGGTCTTATAACAGCTTCATTTTTCTTTATTTAGCATTGCGCTGTTGTTTTATGCACTGGTATTCTTGGGAGAAAACCCGTTCCGTGTTATACGGCGTGGTCCCTTGATTTACCTAACTTTAAAATAAAGAATAACTGTTTTAGTTCTCACACCAGTCACATGACTGACCTGGAGTTTATTGTTTTAACCTAAACTCTGGGTGCCCTTATTTTGACACGGGCAGCTAGTAGTTTTGGTTTTGCAGATTTATATTTACAGGATCCTGGTTTACAGCTGGAACGATATCCGGAAAGCTTTGTATCCGTATATCTCTTCTAGTTGTTTATTGTATTATTTTCCGCTGCTATGTATTTAAATGTAATTTAAATCTCTGATATTTCTGTGTAATATTCTTTTTTTTACTCTGTATATTCTTGTAATCTGATGCATTGTTGTAATAAGCAATGAAATGTTCTTTTATATGCGTTCTGTTGTGTCGTGTTCTCGAACTATCCGACGCTTTCCTTTACGGGGAAGTTGCGGGTCTTCACAGTTGGTATCAGAGCTTTGGTTTACAAAGCTCAGAGAACAAGGCACATTAGAACCGTACGAAAGAATTCATCAGATACTGGATTAGTAATATCCAACGGGAATGACTCGTTAGAGATGGGATCAGTAGTATCCTAGAACGAGTGTGAAGAGTATATTTTCAAATGAAAACAAATTTTTGTTTTGAAAATTTAAATCAATTATTCGTATTTGATTATCTATTTATATTGATGTGGACAATCCAGTATATATAGATTTTGCGTATACGTCTGATCCGCGTGTATTCGAAATTTTAATATACTGGATAGATATAGAATTACACTCTAATCGCCCGGAGATGATTTTGATGATGGAGCTCCATCATTAGAATTTATGTTCGAGTGACGAAAGTGGGCTTTCTATATGTTTCCTATTGACTGGTGTGAGAACCAAAATTAGATAGGGCCTATTGTAGTGATTTGGCATCAAAAATCTGATTTTTGTATATGTATCAAAATTATGAATTTGAAACTCTAATTCACTTATTGATTGATGTCTGTGTTGTTTGTTCATTGTTTGATAATTTTGAACCATTTAGCCTAATTGAATCAAATATTGAATTGTATTGAAAATTGGTCGCATTTGCTTGCATACATATACTCACATTGAACAGGTCATAGCAAGGAGGCTAGAGCCAGAGAATAAAATTTGTTTGCCCGACAAATAGGTACATGTTTACTACATAATTTCCTGTTTTGTTTGGGTGATGATGATTTTGTGAGCCTATTGGCTAGCCGCTTGGCTTTTTCTTTTTCTTTTTGAGATCTGAAGGACCGGGGAAGCTATTTGAAATTCCCCGATGCTCCCGGTGCAGGGGAGGTTATGGCGAAATTTTTCGAAAATTTAGGGTGTTAGCCAAATTTTTGAAGTTTTGAAAATTCTCAGAAACTAAAGAGTTGGAGAATGGAAGCCAGATCGAACGTAGAGTTGATTAATCAAACCACTTTCGACTTTGTTCCTTTTCGGGGACGAAAAGTTTTAAGTGGGGGAGATTGTAACAACCCGTAAAATGCGAGCCAGTTTGAAATTTTTATTTTGGCAATTTTAGCGAATTTTGATTATTTAAAATGAAATATTTTAAATAATATCGACGAGAAATTTATTTTGAATTGAAATTCGACGTATATATTATATACGTCGTCGTTAGAATATATAATAATTATATATAATTATAAAAGGAATTGAAAATGGCGCGGTAGTTCGAAAATTCGATTTCTAATTTCAAATGAATATTCAGAATTCAATATAAGTCAGAATTGAACGAAACAAGAAATATTTGAATCTGTATAACTATATCTTTGTAACGAAGTTAGCAAACTGAGATTTCATCTTAGAAATGATGAGATACGTCCAGTTGAAAATTCAGAATAGTCGCTATGGAATTTATATATATATTTTATATTATATAAGGCCCTTAAAAATAGCAATTTTGCAAACGACCTCGGATTTCGACGAAACCAGTTTTGTTGGGTCCGTGATGTTAAGTTATTGCTAGATTCCAAATTTCATAATTTTTCGAATCAATATGTGAGCGTGGCAAAGGAAAACGCGTTTGACCAGTTTCAGTTGATTTTAATCGACTGGAAAATGGCCATTTTTCCAACGGTCTCAGAATTCGACGTAATTCGTTTTGTTAGGACCGTATCGTCAATACGAAGCTAGAAAATATTTTTCTGGAATTTTTAGAGTTAGTATGTGACCCCGGTAAATTGAAATGTACGTTTAAAATTCAATATAGTGATTTAAATGTAAATTCAAAAGGAAACTGATTCAAACTATCAATTCAGCTTGCGGTACATAGCCCATTGTGTTCGGAATGGGGGTGAAACGCTAGGGACGACGGGCGGTGGGCCTCGTTTAGAGGTCGTATGTGAAAGTCGACTTTTTAATAATTAAATAATAAATAAATAAAAAAAATTATCTCTTCCTCTATGTTTCTGGCCCCCCCCCCGTTTCTATTTGGATTTCAGTTCATAAATAAAAAAAAAAGAAAAAAAAAAGAAAACACTTAATCAAATCGCGCCCGCCTCCAGTCCAACCCCACCACCGCGTCGCCTCGTCCGCCGCCTAGCCGAGTGCCCCCCCCTCCTCCGATTCGCCTCAGGCCTCCCTCCTCCTCCCTCCGTCCAAGTCACGAACCCAGAAACCCTTTTTAAACCGCCGCCGCCTCCATCGATTTTCCCCCTCCGCTATCGTCTCCCTCTCATCTCCTCCTCCATCGCGACAGCCACCAGCAGCTCCGCCAACTCGAGATTTGCAGCCGACGTCTCAAACCCCCCCTCTTCGCATACGGTAAGCATTTTATTGTATTTTTATTTTAATTCTTTAAAACTGATTTTAATTATGATATAAAAACTGATTTTTTATAAAGTAGCAAAACTGATTTTTTATAAAGTAGCAAAACTGATTTTTTATAAAGTAGCAAAATTGATTTTTATAAAGAAGAAAAAAAAACTGATTTTGTTTAATGTTAAAAACTGATTTTGAAAAATGATTTTTAAACTGATTTTAAATGAAATTAAAACTGATTTTAAAATAAAAGATAAAAAAAAAAAAATGGTTTTTTTTTAACAAAATTAAAACTGATTTTAAAATAAAAGTTAAAACTGATTTTTTAGAAGAAGGTTTGAACTTTAAAAATGAATTTGCTTTGAAAATAAAAATATAATTTTTGTATTGTTTTAAGCGAAGTAAAAATAGGATTTTTATATATTGAACTTCGGAGTAAAAAAATATGATTTTTATCGATATGAATGTGAAGTAAAAATATGATTTTTATCGATATGAATGTGAAGTAAAAATATGATTTTTATCGATATGAATGTGAACTAAAAATTCGATTTTTATATATTGAACTTTAAAATAAAAATTCGATTTTTATATATTGAACTTTGAACTAAAAATTCGATTTTTATATATTGAACTTTGAACTAAAAAATTTGATTTTTAAATATTGAATAGCGAAGTAAAAATTCGATTTTTATGTATGTAGTGGCTACGGGCAACGAAGAAGACGAAGATGCGATAGCGATGAAGTTTTCTATCAAGGAAGTGCCGTGGAGCTAGGATAGCTATTCGTGAGAATTTCTCACCTTTCAAATTTATTTTCTAGTTATATATATATACTAGGATGCAGACGGTGCTTAGTAGCACCCGACACAATCGTCCACAGACCATGGACTTGTTTGTTTGATTGATTGGGGATTGATTGCGATATTGGTTTGAATGTGATTTGTGGTATGAAAAATCGAATCGATGAATTGGTTAGGATTAGACGTGCGCCGTTATAAGGCGAAGGAGTAAGGCTAGGTTAGATTCTTACTCCAAATTTTGTGGTTTGCATAACGAAAGTGAATTTGATTGATGTGTGAATGGCGTGGGCCTTCACTAGACCGGGGATAAGGCTAGGCCTTGTCCCGTTTCTAGTATCGTGCCGTTATGCCGCCGAAATTTTCTAAAATATGTTAGAAAAATAAAAATATCATTTTATTGAGAATGAACTGAATTGAAATTCATATGTTGAAATAAAATGTTTTATCGTTAAAAATATAATTTTTAACGTGAATGTGAATAAATAAATATTCATTTACAAACCCGACGGTTTGTTTATGTACACTTATTTGAATGACATTGATTGGGACGATAAATTTTACACATCGCCCAACTGCACAACTAAAAATCAGTGTTTGATTGTTTGAAACCCCACACGGGTGTTGGGATGAAATTTGAAGTTCACTCATCCTGATTGATTGAATATGTCGATCGATTGATTGACAGGCTGTTATAAGCGTTGAATATCTATATTTGATGCTTATACAGTGTAGTGCACTTTGGTTGATGGTTGATTATTTTCAATGCTATTATATACATGTGTTGTATGAAAATCCATATAATTAATTTTATATGGTAATTGATTGGGCCTCATTCCAGTTTTGAAAAAGAAATATTTGAAAAAGAAATATTTGAAATAGAATATTTGAAAATAAAGGAATATATGAAGCCGTGTTGATTAGATTGACGCCATTTTGACGTGAACGATATTTATATCGATTTTAAAAACGATTTCGAAATGAATTGAATTGAAAACGATTTCGAAATGAAATGAATTGAAAACGAATTCAAATTGAATTGAAAACGAATTCAAATTGAATTGAAAACGATTTCGAAATGAATTGAATTGAAAACGATTTCGAAATGAATTGAATTGAAAACGAATTGAAATGAATTCAAATTGAATTGAAATTTGAATTGAATAGAAATGAATTTTGAAACGAATTTAAGAAGAAGAATTCAATTTCGATTTGAATTGAAAAGGAAGTTGAAATTGCTTTTGAAACGAATTTAAAACTATTTATATAATTCGTTTTAAATAATAATCGACGAAATATATTATATATATATTATATATAATATAATGGCCTGAATAGGACGCGCCGCGCCGCGGCAGTTCGTGAATTTCGACCATTTATTTCAAACGGACATTGCGGGAGATCCGACCGTCGGATTCTCCTAAAACCGGAACCGTTGGGTTCGTATCGAAAAGAGCTTTCTAACGAATAGTAGAAATTTGAAATCTAACGGTTGGATTTGGAATTATGTCCAAATCAAATTCGAAAAAGGTCGCTGTAAGTGCAGTTCGATGGCCATTGATGGAAATCGACTGTACGGGCCTTGATAAAATTATTAAAAATAGTAATAATTTGTGTAAAATCATAAGAAATGATTTAGAAAGAATTGGGATGAAAAATTCCCTATTTGAAAAGGTAAAAATAGATTTTTATCGAAATGAACTAGTTTTGAACTAGAATTAAAATTCTATTTATTTTTAAATAAATAAATTGAATTAGAAAAAGGGTTTTAAAAATAACCAGAATATCCAATGATAGCATTGGAGTGGATTCGAATCGAAATTGTCTTCGGAATATTTCGATGTTGGAATTCGTGATTATACAGATGTTGTTATGGAAATTTGAAAGATATATATCTATATCGTTATTTCCAATATGACATTTGTTAATCGTAGAATTTGATATTGAATATAAGCCGGGATATTTTCTATTCAGAGCCTCGTATTTAATATCAAATGTGATTTGGGTTTGTCGTGAATGGTGTCTTCACTAACACTGTTCTTGAACCCAGTTGAGAAAAGATTAAATCTTTTTATTTAGATTTAATGAAGTGTACCAATTAAATGATATTTAATTGGAATTGAATTGATATTGATTTTTGGGTTTATCGTGAACAGTGTTTTAAATAACACTTGTTCTTTAACCCGATAATTAATGAATGTGATTTGGGTTTGTCGTGAATGGTGTCTTCACTAACACTGTTCTTGAACCCAGCTAAGAAAAGATTAAATCTTTTGATTTAGATTTAATGAAGTGTACCAATTAAATAATATTTAATTGGAATTGATTGGATATTGATTTTTGGGTTTATCGTGAACAGTGTTTTAAATAACACTTGTTCTTTAACCCGATAATTAATGGGATGTGACTTTGGGTTTATCGTGAACCGTGTTTTAAATGACACTGATTCTTTAACCCAGTCACAGATTAAAACTAAGTGGAGTTTTAATGAATCTTTAATTAGATTGAAAAGATCGAGAATGGAGTATCACCAGTTTTGCTCCAGGCGATAGTTAAATCTTTAATTAGATTTGAATGTGAAATTTAGAAACTAACTGGCGGTTAGCCAAGCAGAATGGTTTTCTGGATATTGATCTGATGTTGGTTTCGGCCTTCGGGGTTAATATTTGGGGAATTATTCTCTTGATTAATTTACGGTTAGTGACTAATGAATTGGAATGAGGCGTATGTTGTGTTTGTGTAACACTTATTTAAAATATACGCGAGTTATTCGGAAAGACCGGGTTTATCCCATTCTGAGTAACTGATACGACGATAAGTCGAAGATGAAGACGATGGTCGAAGACCGGAGGTCTTCACGTCGTTTGGGTAATTACTGATGATCTTGATTGGGCTGTACACCCAAGAAGATGGAAACAGTTAGTGATCGTCCAGACGTACTTGGAGATCGATGGATATGCGGGGTACTAGGTGCCTCCGGTTTCGTTCAGACCCAGGACGGACTTGTAAATGGACTGTGTGTCTGACATCGGATTTCATTCTGTGTGACTGATATCGGTTGCATAGGATGGTTTGCCTGTGTGGCATGCTAAGATGCAAAGGATCAAGGCTTCTGTTGAAAAGCAAAGTCTTGTGGTGATGATCAAAGCACAGCCTTTGTGGCGTAGCTTTGTGTAACGTTTACCTCGCGTGTTTCACACCCGGTATGAACCAAAAACGGGAGAGGACGTCAGGGAGGGCATGCGTTTCTTCCTAGCTAGAAGTGGCGTCAGTGGTTTTACACGCCCTGACGAGTTTGACTTATGTGGTTGTTGCTGTTGCGAGGCGCCTCGGATTGATCGGTCGTTCTCGAACCGATGGAGTCATTTAGTTGGCTCGTTTACGCCCCATAGGGCGGGGAAACGCATGTTCAGGCATTTTAATCCACTCCGTGTGGACCGGCCCTGACGATCCAAGGGTCGATGCGCTCTGACCCTGTGGCTCGGGCTAGGCAGTCACGAAAACGGTTGAGGACTATCTTTTGCCTCGGTTCATAGACGGAAATCCAATTTCCAAATACGTGACTTTGCGGTTTTATTTGTAATCCTATATATGGCGACATAGTGGGATGGGGCGCTTATGCCGCCTATGATTGATACTTATGATTTGAAGTTGTTTTATACACTATGCACTTACCATAGTATCAAATGATTTGTTTTAAACGTATCAAGCATTCTTTGGCTGTTATAAGGGAAAACCCTATCCTCGACTGCGTTGCATTGTGTGATGGGACCTGGGTCTTATAACAGCTTCATTTTTCTTTATTTAGCATTGCGCTGTTGTTTTATGCACTGGTATTCTTGGGAGAAAACCCGTTCCGTGTTATACGGCGTGGTCCCTTGATTTACCTAACTTTAAAATAAAGAATAACTGTTTTAGTTCTCACACCAGTCACATGACTGACCTGGAGTTTATTGTTTTAACCTAAACTCTGGGTGCCCTTATTTTGACACGGGCAGCTAGTAGTTTTGGTTTTGCAGATTTATATTCACAGGATCCTGGTTTACAGCTGGAACGATATCCGGAAAGCTTTGTATCCGTATATCTCTTCTAGTTGTTTATTGTATTATTTTCCGCTGCTATGTATTTAAATGTAATTTAAATCTCTGATATTTCTGTGTAATATTCTTTTTTTTACTCTGTATATTCTTGTAATCTGATGCATTGTTGTAATAAGCAATGAAATGTTCTTTTATATGCGTTCTGTTGTGTCGTGTTCTCGAACTATCCGACGCTTTCCTTTACGGGGAAGTTGCGGGTCTTCACAAGTAGGAGGGTGCCTTCGGTTCATCCTATTCCTGGATGACTTGTATGGATGAATGTCTGACAGAGTATTTCCTAAGAATCACGTACATGGATTTTTACAAACATACTTCTGTCAGCTGCAGAGTATTTTTGTGGACGTCAATTAGTGATTTGATGGATCTGACGATGTGGCATTCAAAGTGAATGATGACCAGATGTTCTCAAAATAAATTCTAGCCTCAAGCCTCACAACCGGGAAATGACAAGTATCGGGCAGGCAGCATGGCTTAGTGGGTCGCTCCCATTAGGGTGTATAATCACCTATCTAGAGAAAATCCATTTGCTTCTTTAATCTATTTCAGTGCTATTACTTTTCGGGAAACAGTCGTCGATCCCAACCATTTGTGATATACATTTGATACACTCAAGCGAAATGAGTGGTCGGTCATGTGTGGGTCGGGTTGCGAGACGTTCATGTTGAACCTAGTGTATTCGCCTCTAGAGATACACGAACGGTAGGTGGACCTATACCTTGTTAGAGTTGGAATTCAATCTCCAATAAGCGTCTGCGGTTTTGATTGTATATTATATATGTGGAGCGTGAGATGCAAGCGTTCCACTGGATTGTTATTTACTTGTAGCTAAGCATTATTATAATATCAGAAAATATATATTTTTTCAAAACTGTTTTGGGTTATCGTAAGGTAAAAACCGTCCATGTTTATGTGTGAATTTGGTCTTACAATTATTATTTTCTTTGGAAAGATTTCGAACTTTAAAACCATGATTGAATGATTTATCCTTAATACTGCGCGAGTTTATCTCACTCTGGTTCACCAGTCTGACTCGGCGTTTTGTAAATGCTCGGGTTAGCCCGAAATGTACAGGTTCAGGTTATCGAAGGCTGTGAAGAGACGGGCTGGAAGAGTTCATACGTATGTTATTATTCCGCTATGTTGTATGTAAGGGTAGATTATTAGAACTGTCTAATGATGTTGATGTACTATGATATTATAAGTTTTATTTAAAGCTCTCAATAAACATTTATTTCTATATTATATTTTGTTCCGCTGCGATGTGAGACTCTGTGTCGTGTTGATTCTTCTTCTACTCTTATATTTCTTTCTTTCTTATCTCAACCTCTAATTTCTTTCCATAAACGTTCCAGTGCTTTCAGTGTTTTGGAGGATCGGCATGAGATATGGTAATGTATTTATGTCGATTTTCGGGGCAGAAAATCCTTGGTTGTTACCGTGGTATCAGAGCTGTTGGTTCAGTGATAACCTTGGCTCTGTGGCGTAACTCGATAGAGATGGGGTTAGTAAAGCCCTAGATTGAGTTTGAGTGTATATATATATGAGAGCGTATTTGTAAATTTTATATACAAATGTTTTGTATTGTGTTATTTGATCGGTTCAAGTGTTGAGAAGCATTGAACTGGCCATAGATACAATACTGTTTTGTGAAAGGGTAAATGAAATAATTTTACCAGATATTTATTTTTGTATAGAAAAGAAATAATTTTCTCAAATTATTTAGATATGTTGTGTTGACTAATTTGAATGGAATTCAAAATTTGGTTAAAATTTTGAATTGGAACTTAACTGGGTTAAGTGAAATCGAATTAAATCATTAATAATTATATTGGAATTAAATTTAGAAATAATGTTGTAATTAAATATAGTTGATTGGAATTTGGAAATTTAATAAAAACTATTAAATAGAAATCAATCGAATATTAATTGGTGGATATTCAAATAGTTGAATTAAATTAGATAGTAATATTGAATGTGGATTTAGTTGATTTGATTGAGTTTGTTGTGCCTTGGTTGTTGATCAATTGTTTTTTGCTTTTTAGATTGGTTGAATAAAATTCGTCCATGATTTGATGAAAAGTTAAATAAACCGAAACCCAGAAAAAAGTAAATGAAGTGTTATTTAAATATTTCATGATGGATCGAGTTAAGTATAGGGGCCAGAGAACTATGAAGATTTAGTTGGATGGCGTAAGTTGCACGTAAATTGAGTAGTAGGCTCAATAGCAATCGAAAAGGTACGCCTACACGAAAATAAAAAAACTTGGGTTTTGGTTTTTGTTTTCTGACCGTGTGGGTCGATGTTAATTGTTTATGCAATATCGCAGAAGTCCCTCCGTGCAGAGGAGACTCTGCTGATTTTTTCTGAGAATTTAATGTATAAGAATATTTTCGTTAATTTTTGAAAATTTTGTTTTACCATAATAGATTGGTTTTTCTTTGAAATAAAATATATTTTTAAAGTTAATAGGATTTACAACATTTTTCTTACCTGAGCAATTTCAAGGACGAAATTATTTTAAGGGGAAGGAATGTAATGTCCTGTATTTTCTAACCATTTATTCGAAATATTTTATTGATTTGAGTTTGAATAATGGGATTTGACCATTTTAATTTGAATATTTAAATTTATAATTCATTTTCGGGATATTGGGAAAATGTTGAATTTGCTGTATAATGTGGATGAGCGATTTAAAGTGATTTAAATATGGTTTATATTGAATTATATAAATATATTCGTTATTAAAACGACGTCAGAACGTTTAATTTATAATTATATTATAAACGAACTAGAAATGGCACGGTAGTTCGTAAATTTCATTCTGAACTTCAACTGATTATACAGAATTCGTTTTAAGTCAGAATTCTGTGAAACGAGAAACGTGTGAATCAGTTTGATTATAATTTTCTCATGAAAGAGAAAAATCAGGTTTTCGTGGTATAGATTGCTAGTTATGTCCAATTAAAATTTTAATATAGTCGCTATAAAAATCATTTATAAACGACAACGTTTATTTATTTAAATCAGGATTTTTGAACGTGAGTTTTAAATCTTTATTGATTAAGTTAACATAACGGAAATTTTCATCTTCTATATTTGTCTGATCTATTGTCAAAAAAAATCCCAACTATACAATGTCCATTCATGTTGTACTATGCAAATTCGCCCTATATATTATGCTCAATGTTATTTTCGACTAAAGTTTGTAAGCTTGCTTTTTATTGCATTAGACAATTAGTACCAAACCTATGAAGTTCGCATTAAAATTGAACTCATGTGTTGAATACAATAGTAACACCTCATATATAGAAATTTATACTGCCACATGTAACAGGAATATCCTGCGGAAATATTTCAACTCATGAAAAGAATAGGGTGAAAAATGGTTACATTAATATTATTTTTACCTCATATAAACAAAAAGCAAAGAAAACCAAATGTAAAATCAACAGCTAGAAGAGGTATACGGACAGCTAAATATTTATACATATAATCAGCAAATCTCATGTACAACAATTCTGCTATATATACAACTTCACAATTCAAATCTGAAATTGAATTACAAAAAAATTTAATAAGCTGTACTCAAGAAAATACAATACCAACAGATAAGACATTGTAAACAAACAATTCATTCTTCCTAATCTACATAGGAACAGCTTGTTGATGGCGCAGGAACCGTACATGAAACCCATCACAAATATGCACCACTGCCCACCATGAAATCAACCTGCAAGGAAAAAAGCTATGAGTAGCTAGAAAATATGTATAGATATATATAAAATGAAAGATTTCCAATTAGGAAATACGACATGAAAAACTGTAAAGTGCCTAACCCAATCAAATAAGAATAGTACACAAGTTGTTCAAAAAAAAACTAATATATTCTGCATCGAATCCACAAAGCCAAATAACCAAGTAAGTAATACATGTGCGTCATCAATTCCCAGGAAAGTAAAACAGAGAAAAATATTTCATCAAATCGTTAGACAATCGAAAAGGATAATATTTTTTCAGAAAATCTCATATAAAAGATGTTCTACTATAGGCACATAGTTATACAGCTAAGTATATATAGCCCTTATGCCTCAAATCTATAAAATTGAACCAAGATTTCAGACAGGAAAGAAATCTGAAATTTTAATAGCTGAATTGACAATATGAATTAACAATACATAGTTCACCGAATCTATGTATAAACAGTTTGATCTTCGTACATGGATCTAAGCAAACAAGTACATGAAATCCAACATAAAGTCCACATTTTCACTGTCAAATATCACACGCAAACCAAGTATCAATCACAAACAGTTTGAGTACACAGCACAGCTAAAATGAAAGAACAAACAACACCTAAGAACTAGGATCAAATCTATGATTTCACAATTTGATTTTGATCATAGCTAGTTTTCTACACAACTATAAATACACCATTGCACCTCATTTCTGAATACAACAGCAAAGAAGGAACCGAATTCGAATGAAAAAAATAGAAATTTAATCACGGAAAATACTTATCTGGGTTGGGACGTGTTGGCTCGAACTGGAATACCTAGGGTTTCGAATCTGAGGCAGTTGGAGTTCTCGGCCGTTTAAAGGATGGGTGTTGAGGGACTGTAGTGGCTCAGGGAGGACTGGGGGTCAGCGCGGTCTGTCGTGGTTGGAGTTAGAAGCGGTGGAAGGGGATCTGGTTTCGGAAATTGGAGGGTTTTCTTCTTTTCTTTATGGTGGCAGCGGAAGATTTCAGAAATCAATCTAAGGGTTTGAGATAAAAAAGGGAATGGAGGGTTGCATGTAAGGTAAATGGGAAAGGGTCGGTCAAACATAGTTTGGGCTGGACAATTTCTAAAGTAAGGCCCACTTGTTTTAATTAAAATTTTTATTTAGTTTAATGTTTTACAAACTTCAAATATTAATTGCGAATGCGTACGTGATCATAATTCGATGAAACGAAAAACATCGGAGCCGTGAAGACAAGTATTACGTGATGAAGGGAACTGACCAGGGCAGAAAGCAGCTAGAGTTGTCAGTTAAATTAAACGTCATTTAATTTAACTGAAACAAGCTGATTTAACGACGGAATCAAACCAAAGGTGAGTTAAACTCACTCAGTAATTCCCGCTTATATTTTATAAGTTGGTTTTTTATTTTTGTGTGCTATGGTTGCTAATGATTTGACTGATTGATGAGATATATTCACATATCGTTTGAACTAATGAAATTAAACGTCGTTGAATTTCAGTGAAACCCAAATCGTTATTTTTAACGATTGGTTCCAATTAAGGTAAGTTACCTAATTGGCCACAATTATAAAATTAAACATGTCTTAATTAATCGATTGTTTTGATTGACTGTTGTGATTGATATTGGATTATCCTTATAGACTGTTATGAGACCATTAATTAATCAAATCGAATTGTTTTGATTAGGTGGTTGAATATTGACCTGAGATTCACCATTTGTTTTAGTTTAAACCAATGGGTACTATTGGTTGAGTGATTGGCAGGACATGGCCTATGAATTAACCGTTTTATTAATATCGATCCACCGTCAGATAAATCAACGAGATAAAGTTATAAGGTTTATTTTATAACTGAAAATAGATTTTTAAATCTATTATTTGAAATAAAGTTTGTAAAAAGGAAAAATATTTATTATTTATTAATCAAGCTTATAATCGATACTTATCAGATTTATAAGCGAATAGGTAGAAATTAACTTAATGTTATAGATTTGAATGATCGTTTTGAGAGATAATTAAAAGGAGTTATTTAAATATAATTACACTATTAATTAATTTAAATAAATAATTTGTTTGGAATTGGTTAATGAAGTAATCATTTTTTGGTTTGACAAAGCCAACCTTTTTAACCAAATTGAGAATAGGATCAGTTGTTTTGCATTTATCTAATGAGATGGGTTAACGAATAATGGTTTAATTTTAATAAGATTTAAAAAGAGATTTATGATGTATTTAGAAAAAAAATAAGTTAATTAATTACACAGTAGTTAATGGTGAAGTAAATTATTAGTTTAGGAGATTTCTACTTAAATAAGACCATTTATGAAAGAAAATCGAAATATGATTGCGTTGTGAAAGGAATTCATGAACAGGTTATATAAAAACCCAGTCTTTATGTAAAAACCCGGAAATTCTAAGCCAATTTAAAATTTTTATTTTGGCAATTTCGATGAATTTTGAATATTTAAAATGATTTATTTTAAATAATATCGACGAGAAATTTATTTTGAATAGAATTAGAACGTATATATTTATTTGAATTGTCGTTAGAATACAAATATTTATTTTAATTATAAAAGGAATTGTAAATGGCGGGGTAGTTTGAAAATTCAGTTTCAAATTTCAAATGAATGTACAGGATTCAAAATAAACCGAATTTTAGCGAAACCAAAAATATTAGAATCTAATTGAGAATATCTTTCCAACGAATCCGAAAAATCTAAATTTCATAGCGGGAATCAAAAGTTATGCCCAGTTGAAAATTAAGAATTGTTGCTATGGAATTCTGTCCCTTAAAAACGTAAATTTTGCAAACGACCTCGGTTTATGACGAAACCACTTTTGTTGGATCCGTGATGTCAAGTTATTGCTAGATTCCAAAATTCGTAATTTTTCGAATCAATATGTGAGCGTGGCAAAGGAAAACGCGTTTGACCAGTTTTAGTTGATTTTAATCGACTGGAAAATGGTCATTTTTCAAATGGTCTCAGAATTTGACGAAATTAGTTTTGTTAGGACTGTATCGTCAATACGAAGCTAGAAAATATTTTCTTGGAACTTTTAGGGTCCATATGTGGCCCTAGTAAATTGAAATGCGCGTTCAAATTCAATTTATAGATTTATATTTTGATTTGGACGGAAACTGATCAAAACGATCGAATGAGCTTACATACATATCCCATTGAGTTCGGAATGGGGGTAATTAGCTAGAGATGACAGTCAGCGGGTTTCGTTTGGAGGTCGAAATAAAAGTCAGCTCTTAAAAGAATTAAGTAAAATATAATATAATTTTCCACATAAGCCCTCACCCCCTCTTATACCATCTCTCCTTTCCCTGTTTCAATCAGAACGAAAAAAAACCCGACATCGAAGGAATCGCCCCTCCCTCCAGATGGCCAGCATCGCCTCCTAAGCCCACCTCGCCGCCGCACGTGACGCCGGAGCACCCCCCCTGCCTCGCCGTCAGCCCCTTCCTCCGTCCCAAACCCTAATCCGCCCATCCCCAACGCAAACAGCCATGCCACCACCTCCTGGGCTTGCCTCCACCTGGTGCGACTCCCTCGGCCTGCAGCTTCGACCCTCACCGCCTTCAAGACCCTCTACGCCCTCTTCCTCTTCTTGAATCGCAACACCCCCTTCGCCATAGTCAAACCAGCAAGCGCAGCCCCTTGGCGACCTTCCCGAGCCTCCTCCATCGCCAATGATCGGATGTGAGTTATTTTATTTATTTATGGAAATAAAAACTTGATTTTATAGATATGAATAAAGAATAAAAAAAATTGATTTTTTTATTTATGAATGGCGTGATTTTTATTACTTAAATAGCGATGTTAAAATATGTTGTAGCAAAAAGATTAAAACCAATTTTGTTTAGAAAATTAGCAAAAAGAAACATTCGATTTTTAGTTCATAAAGATTCGATTTTTAGTTCATGAAGATGAGATTTTTTATACAATATTGAAAAGCATTGATTTTTATAAAGAAAAGGTTTTGATTTTCTTATGTAAAAAGGTTCGATTTTCTTAAGTATAAAAATATGATTTTTATATTAGAGAGATAATAAAAATATGATTTTTATTATAAAAAGTGCGAGATAAAAATAATTTTTTTATACATGAAGTAATAATATAAAAATACGATTTTTATATAGTAGAGATAATAAAAATATGATTTTTATTATATGTAGAGCTTAAAGATATGATTTTTATGAGATAGAGAATATAAAAATATGATTTTTATATCATATAGATTGTAAAAAAATCGATCTTTATATAAGAAGTATAAATATAAAAATATAATTTTTATATAGAAAGGAGTGTTGTAAATGTATATGAAGTAGAAATAAAAATATGATTTTTATTTATTGAAAGGAAGTGATAAAAATATAATTTTTTTATAGAGGAACAGCGTGAAAAGGACTGCATTGGAATTTCAAACAAATCCAAATGGTTCAGAAGTTCAGAAGTAAAGCACGGCGGAGTGGAACCCTCGGTGAGAACTTCTCACTTTAAATTTTCTTTTCTAGTTAAAAATATATACTAGGATGCAGACGGTGCTTAGTTGTAATAACCCGGAAAATACGAGCCAATTTAAAATTTTTAAATTGGTAATTTCAAAGGAGTTTGAACAATTGAAATAGAATATTTCAACAAAATATGGAATTAGAAATAGTGAGTCAGTTTGAAAATTTGAATTCAAACTTTGACTGACTGTGCAGGGTGGAAAATATAACGGATTTTAGCGAAACCAAAAATATTTAAATCTGTTAGTCAATACCTTTCTAACGAATCTGAAAAATCGAAGTTTCATAACGGGAATCAAAAGTTATGGCCGAATTAATTTTCAGAATGGTCGCTATATATAATATATAGCCCTGGAAAATTGATATTTTGCTTACGACCTCGGAATTCGACGAAACCACTTTTGTTGGGTCCGGGATGTCAAACTATTTCTAGGTTTAAAATTTCATAATTTTTGAAGCAAGTATGTGAGCGTGGCAAAAGAAAATGTGTTTGGTCAATTTCTGTTAAATTGGATCGACCCAAAAATGGCCATTTTTCAAATGATCTTAGAATTCGATGAAACTAGTTTTATTGGGACCATAGCGTCAAAACATAGCTAGATTTATTTTTCTGGATTTTTCGAATCAGTTTGTGGCCCTGGCAAATTGAAATGTGCGTTCAAAGTTAAAAATTAAATGTTTTATACTTTAATTTGAAAAATAACTGACTGTAATAGTCGAATTGGCCAATGAAACATATCCCATTGTGTCCGGAATGGGGGTATTTAGCTAGGGGCGACAGTCGTTGGGTTAAAAAAGGAGTTCGTTTGAGAAAACACTATTTAAAAATTTAATAAAGTCCTCGGCCAATCAGAATTCTCCATTCATAATTATTATTTTTTTTAAAAAAAAGAAAATCCTCCGAACCCACGGCGACCCGTGCTCCAAACTTCCCCGCTCGATCGCCGCAGCTGCCGTCGCTTCCAGCCTCCGCCACCGCCACCATTCGAACCGCTTCCGTCCCCCCTTCAAATCCGACCCCAGTTCGACGCCGACCAACCCCTCCTCCGCCTGAATCGAGCGTCCAAAGCCTCGACCTTCCCAGCGCCGCCGCCGCCGATCCTGACCACCGAACGCCACCAAACCATCACCGACAGGTAGCCCTCTCTTCCCTCTTCCACGTCCAACTCGCCGATCATCCCCTCGTGCCCCGATTCTCGCGAAAACCGTAAACCTAGTTTAGAACCTTCGTGAAAGGTGAGTTTTTTTTTTTGATGTTTACACTTTGAAATATCATATCTTTTTAGTGTGTTGACGAAATTCGATTAAACAGGAAACATCGGGACCGTAAGGAAGCTCTCTACCCAATAGAAGAAGCCGCGGATTTTTCTGACATCGTATCGATTTTTAGCACTCCGAAAACCAATGTGAGAAATCTAAATTAACATGAATTTGAACGGTAAATGTCGTGTATAATTTATATTAGCGAAATATAAATTACATACGTGTTGTATACCTCATGTACATGCGTAGTGTAAACTATATAAGCGAAGTATGAATTTTACATGCATAGAATAATTGATATATGTGTTGAAATGCAAGTGAGCTATAGCAATTATATATATATATATATATATATATATATATGTATATATATATACTCCCCTCGTCCACAAACCATGGACGATATTTATTGCTGGGAATTGGTGTGAAATATTGGATGAAAAATACGAATGGTTGAATGATTGTTTGTGGTTGATATTGTTTGGTTGTGGTCGAAAAATACCCATTGGTGATAGAAATGAATTGGAAATATTTGTGGAAATAAAAATAAACATGCCGCCTGCGTGCGAATTAGATGCATGAATCCCCATTGTCAAAAACCGCGAGGTTTTAAGGTAGAGCGAGGAGCCGTACTAGGGACGGTGCCGGTTTTAACTACCCTGCCGTTATGCTGCCGAAATTTTGAATAATCTTTGTGTGTTAGAATTATTTTCATATGTTGAAATTATCTTCATGCGTTGAAATTAAAGCCATATGTTGAAACTATATCCATGTGTGGAAATGTATGTGTGTTGAAAAGTGTCGTGTGCAAAGTTCATGTGTTGAATAAAAAGATCGAACAATAAAAATTACATTTTTATTGAAACTATGAGGTGTTGAAAACATCCATTTGTCGAATAAATATTCTAAATGGTAAAAATATCACTTTTATCATATTTGTGATATGCTAAAGATATGCGGACGTTGAAATAAATATTTGTGAATGGAATATTATTTTTAACATGCATAGGAACTAAATAAAATAGTCATGTGTTGAAATCTATTTTAGTTCGCCAAAATTATCATCTTTGAAATGTGAAGTGTTAAAAATAGCCACTTGTTCAAATAAATGTGCATGAGTTGAAATATACATTAATTAGCTAATGATATGATTTTAGCCTATGCATGCAACATTAGAGTGAATGGTGTTTTTAAACCAAAGTAAATCAAATATGAAATTGAATGGAAAATGATAAGTGATAGAAATTGTATATATGTACATGCATATCTATTGAACAGGTTATAGCAAAGGGGCTAGAGAAGAGGAATAAAATTTTGTGCCCGACAAATAGGTACACATTTACTGTTTTGTTTGGGTGATGATTTTATGAGCCTGTTGGCTAGCCGCTTGGCTTTTTCTTTTTCTTTTTGATATGAGACGCCCGTGTGGCTATTTGGGAATTTTCCCAGACCCTCCCGTACAAAGGAGGTTATGGCGAAATTTTCGGAAATTTAAAGGCGTTAGTGAAATAATAGAAGTGGAAACGATATAGGAATTTTTGAATGAACTATATTTATATAAATATATAAATATAAATAAAATTAAAACGAACGTGGCCGTGCAGTTCGTGTTTTGAAACCGTGATTTCAAACGTCTAGTGCGGGAAATCCGACCAATGGATTTTCCCGAAACCGCAACCATTGGGTTCGCCTTGGAAATATCTTTCCAACCGCACCAACTTTGTGAAGATCCGACGGTTGGATTGTCTGGAATGTTTAATTCAAATCTGAAGAAAAACAGCGCCAGAACGATTATATTTATATATATAAATATAATTAAATTAAATCGAATAACGACGCTGCAGTTCGTAAATTGAAATCGTAACTTCAAATGGCTAGTGTGGAAGATCCGACCGTCGGATTTTCCCAAAACTGAAACCGTTGGATTCGTTTTGAAAGGACCTTCCTAATGATATAAATTTTGTAAAGATCCAACGGTTAGATTTCCAGATATGTGTAAAACAAAATTAGTGAAAAGCAGCACCAGTGCATCAACACGACCTAAAACGTCGTTTAATAAAATATGGCCGTTTTAAATTAAATAAAAATGGCGATATATCGTTATAAAATACTATAGACGATATAGAGTGGAAATAAACCAATTGTGTTGTGTTTGCTTGATATGTGATGGTTGAATGTATTTGACATGAAAATTATAACTAAATAACTGAAATGTGAATGTTGAATAGAACAACCATGTGAATAAGTGATTTGAAAATCTAAATATACGTGGGTTATTTGAAAAGGCCGAGTTTATCTCATTTCAAATAATCGATCACGTTGAGAAGTCGAAGAGTCGAAGACAGTTGAAGACCGACGATCTCCACATTGGATGGATGGGCGCTACTGATGCTCGTGATTGGAGTAGCTACCATGAAGGAACTGAGGTAGTAGCCGTCCAAACATACTGTTGATTGTACGGATATGCGAGGAATTGGTGCCTCCGGTTTCGTTCAGACCCAGAACGGACTTGTAAATGGACTGTGTGTCTGACATTGGATTTTGTTCTGTATTGATTGATCTCTGTTAAATATATATCTGTTTAGCGGCGGAGAATTTATTCTCTTGCTTAACGCCCTTCTCTGAGACGTACGAGCTCAGAGGTTATGTATTAACAGAAATCAGTCGCATGGAGTGGATTGCCTGTGTGGCACGCCTAAGTGGCATAAGATCAAGGCTTCTGTTGCAAAGCAAAGTCTTGTGGTTGATGATCAAAGCATGGTCTGTGTGACATAGCTTTGTGTATAACGTGAATTTGCGAGCCTCACACCCCGGTATGAGTCAAAAACGGGAGAAGGACCTAAGGAGTGCACGGCGTTTCTTTCTAGCTATGGTGGTGTCGGTGACCTCCCAGCCCTGACATTTATATCTACTTTTCACCTGTGTGGTTGTTGGAATACGAGGCGCCTCGATTATAGGTCTGTAAGGACCGGGAAACGTGTGTTCAGGAATAACTAATCCTCAAAAGTAAGAGAGTGTGCGGTCCTGAGGCATTTGCTAGAGTGTCTCGAATCAGAGAGGAGCTTGCCCCTTGCCTCGACTCATGAAGAAATCCAATTCCCAATATGAAATATGCGGATGTGATTGTATTACTAGTATGGCGACATGATATATGGTACCCATGCCGTCTAGGATTGATATTTATGATTGAATTTGCTTTTGAAACATATATGCACTAGTAATAATATCAAACACTTTTGTTTTATTCGGATGAAGCATCTTTGGCCATTATAAGGGAAAACTCTATCCTCCGGCTTGCATTGCATTGTGTGATGGGACCTGAGTCTTATAATGGTTTCATTTTATAAAAAGCATTGCGTTGATTTAATCGTTTACTTTATTTCATGCACTAGCACTCATTGGAGTAAACCCGTTCCGCGAAAGTGGCGTGGTCCTTTGATTTGCCTTATTATTGTTGTTAATAAGTTGAGTAGATTTCTCATACCAGTCCCATGATTGACTCGTAGTTTGTTTCACCTTGCAAACTCGGGTGCCCTCATTTTCACACGGGCAGCCTAGTTACAGGTTTCTGACGCACCTTTTGGCTCATGGAGAGGCTTGACTACACCGTGCTGACTCGGATTTTCTCCCCCATTATTGTATCTATATTATGATTCCGCCATTGGTGATGTAGACTGATATATATTTTGAGTACTCTTTATGTATGATTCCGCCTCAGACGATGGTGACTGACTATGTATCATTATGCACTAAGTTGTATCATGTACTGTGCTTCTCTGATGTGATGATATCTATATGATTCCGCTGTCATATGTATGTAAATTATTCTATTTTCTGTTTATGCTATTATCTGTGATCTGCTAATGATGATTAATGTGTTATATTCCAATGATTATCCTTAACACCGTGTCATGGGGTTTTGGGATCGTCACAGCTGGTATCAGAGCTTTGGTTAATCTTAGTTCTGGAGTCTAACACATTAAACACTTCGTCAAAATAGAATCAGTAGTATTCTAAGGTGAGTCGCTCATTAGAAATAGGACTAGTAAAGTCCTAGAATGAGCCGAGCAGAATAGCAAAAACAATTGATCAGTCCATCGTTATCTTTCCATAAATTTTTTTGCTTAACTATGCAATAGACTATCATTTCTGTTAGCTGATTTTTTCTTGCTTATACAGAATTTGACAAATGGCTACCAGAGCAGCCGCCGCTAGAGGAGGCCGTGCCGGCCGAGGCCGAGGAAGAAGAGAAGTCCCAGCTCAAGAAGGACCTTTGATACAACCTCCGGCAGCTCAATACTTCGAGCTAGACCGCGTAGCCAAGAGATATAAAAACTTAGGAGGCAAGACCTTCTCGGGTACTGGCACAGTAATAGAGGCCCTTGCATGGCTCAAAACATGCGAGAAAATTCTTGAAGGCCTAAGGCTCGGAGACGAAGACAAAGCTATTATGGGCGCCTGGCTTATGCAGGAACAAGCTGAATTATGGTGGGAATCTCTCACCGCCGGGAATAGAGAAGCTGGAAGAACATGGGATGGATTCAAAGAACTCTTCAAGGAGAAATATGTCCCAGAACAAGCTTTAGAACGAATGCACGATGACTTCGCCAATCTCCAGCAGGGGGATCTTTCCAGGCAAGATTATCTGAATAAATTTACACTGTTGTCGCCCTATGCTCCGGAGCTCGTCGCCACTGCGAAATCCAAAAATAAGAGGTTTATCCTTGGGCTAAGACGACAATATCATGATAGAGCCATGGCCCATGTCAAGCTGGAATTCAACGAACTGGTGGAAATGACATGCAACTACGAAGACCTTGATCAAAGGCATCTGGAACAGGATCGCGCTAGAAGCCAAGCCGGAAACAAGCGCAAGCCTGCTGTAAATCAAGGCGAGTCAAGCCAAGCAGCATCTTCAAAACCTCAGACTGGCAAGCTGCCAAGAGGGAATTGCTTTAACTGTGGTAAGCCGGGGCACTACTCAAACGTCTGCACAGCTCCGAAGAGGCAGAAGACAAATTCTCAAGGCTCGAGCCAAGGCTCCCAGAACCCTCGCTCGTGCTTCAATTGTCGAAAGACCGATCATCTGGTCAAAGACTGTCCTTTGCTGAAGAAAGCTAAAGTAGCTCATGTCTATGATGGGTCGAGCCCGCCAGCTGCTTCCGATGGAGCAGGTAAACCTGATGTTTTGGGAGGTACCCTTACCATTAAAAATATTCCTGTTTCTGTATTGTTTGACACAGGTGCGTCGCGTAGTTTTATTACTAGTAACACAATGCACAAATTAAAGTTAAAACAGAGGAAGCTTAAAGAATCGGTTGAAGTACATAACCCGGTAGGGGGTCCTATCACTCTCAGTTCATGTTGTAAAGTGCCAATCTCTTATTCTTTCTACATGTTTCCTTTCAATCTAGTCGTTATGGATTTTCCCGAATTCGATATCATTCTAGGGCTGGATTGGTTAACGAAATACGAAGCAGAGGTAAAGTGTGCGGAAAGAATCGTTAAAATTCGAACGAAGCTTGGATATATTACGGTACCATGTCACGGTTCGAATCCGAATAGAAAAGAATTTTGGTCAACATTAGAACTTATCCCCACTTCCATAGAAAAGATTCCGATTGTTAGAAACTATGCGGATGTGTTTGTAGAAGTTGAAAACTTACCTCCGCAAAGAGAAATAGAATTCCGAATCGATCTAATTCCCAATGCCAGACCAGTGGTGCATCCAATTCGCAGAATGACTTCGAAAGAAAAAGAAGAATTAGGCGATCAAACTCGTCAACTGTTGTGGAAGGGTCTAATTAGACCTAGTTTTTCTAATTGGGGTGCAGCTGTTGTGTTTGTCCCAAAGTCAGACGGTACTCTTCGATTATGCGTTGATTACCGAGACCTCAACAAACAGACGCTTAAAAATAAATATCCATTACCCCGCATCGATGATTTGCTAGACCAATTGAATGGGGCGAAAGTATTTTCCCGAATGGACCTAGCTACAGGGTTTCACCAATTGAGAATAGCAGAAGAGTGTGTTCCTTTGACAGCTTTCAGAGGTCCAGACATATTTTATGAATGGTTAGTAATGCCGTTTGGCCTGTGTAACGCTCCAGCATACTTTGTCGATCTAATGAATAGAGTGTTCAGGGGAGTTCTGAATAAATTTGTCCTCATCTTCATCGATGATATTTTAATCTACTCCAAATCAAAACCCGAGCATGAAAAACACTTAGAACAAGTATTGGAGATTCTAAGGAAGAACATCTTCAAAGCCAAATTCTCTAAATGTGTCTTCTGGCAAGAAGAAGTCAAATTTCTTGGCCATGTCGTGTCAGAGAAAGGAATTTCTGTTAACCCAAGCAAAATAACAGCGATTCAAGACTGGAAACAACCCGCTACTCCCACGGAAGTTAGAAGTTTTATGGGGTTGGCTAGTTATTATCGAAAGTTCGTTAAGGATTTTTCGAAGATATCCGGTCCGTTAACGAAGCTCACAAAGAAACATGAGAAGTTTAAGTGGACTTCCGACTGTGAAGAAGCTTTCCAGGAATTGAAATCGAAACTGACCACTACTCCAGTGTTAACTATTATTGATGGCAATCAGGATTTAACGGTTTGGACAGATGCTTCTATTAGAGGTCTTGGTGCAGTTTTAATGCAAAGAAGCCAAGTAGTCGCTTATGTAAGCCGCCAACTGAAACCGCATGAGAAGAATTATGTGACTCATGATCTTGAGTTGCTAGCCATCGTTTTTTCATTGAAAATCTGGAGGCATTATTTATTGGGCGAGAAATTTATATTGTATACAGATCATCAACCATTGAAGTATTTATATACCCAGAAAGATCTGAATCTGAGATAGCAGCATTGGCTAGAATTTCTTGCAGCGTAGGGTCTTGATATCCTGTATACGCCGGGGAAGGCTAACGTTGTAGCGGATGCGCTTAGTAGAAAGACCGCAATCATTGCCCATCTTATAATTACACCTAGCTTGGTCGATAAGATATGTGCTCTCCAAAAGAATGATTATTTCACTCAAAAGATCAAAGGAAGAATCCAGAAGGGAGAGCCCTCAAGCTTTCAAGTAGATAAAGAAGAAGTTCTGAGGTTGAATGGGAGAATTTGTGTTCCCAACCTTCCTGAGCTCAAAAGAGAAGTGCTGGATGAATGCCATAAATCCAAATTTTGCATCCATCCTGGTGTGAGTAAAATGTACAACGATATCAAACGCACTTTCTGGTGGAAGGCAATGAAAAGAGATATTTCTTCGTATGTAAGCAGATAACCTACTTGTCAATTGGTCAAGAGTGACCAATAGAAACTAGCTGGACTGTTGCAACCGTTGGAAGTCCCAAGTTGGAAATGGGAACAGATTTCCATGGATTTCATAGATGGTTTGCCGCGAACCAGGAAAGGTAATGACAACATTTGGGTAATCGTAGATCGCTTCACGAAGACTGCCCATTTTATACCTGTCAGATCTAATAGAACTTCTCAAAGTCTAGCGCAGATATATTTCAAATAAATTGGTAAGCTGCGTGGAATTCCCATCAGCATAGTTAGTGATAGGGATCCCCAATTTACTAGCAAATTCTGGGAGGCTTTCCAGATAGAATTGGGAACGAAACTGAATATGAGCACCGCTTATCACCCTCAAACATTTGGCCAAACTAAGCGGGTGAATAGAATTCTAGAAGATTTATTGCGGGCTTGTATAATTGATTTTGGTGGGTCATGGGAAGATCACTTACATTTGGCAGAATTCTCATATAACAATAGCTATCAAGCAAGTTTGGGAATGTCGCCATTTGAAGCATTATATGGCAGACCCTGCAGATCTCCAGCATGTTGGGTAGAACCTGGCAACAAACTTGTGTTAGGACCCGATATGATTAGAGAAGCATCTGATAAAGTCGACTTCATCAAAAAGCGTTTGAGAACCGCCCAAAGCCAACAGAAAAGTTATGCAGATTCCAGAAGGAGAGATTTGACATTTGCTGTTGGTGATCATGTTTATTTGAAGGTTTCTCCGATGAGAGGAGTAATCAGATTTGGCAAGACTGGGAAATTGGCACCGAGATTTATTGGTCCCTTTCCTATACTCGAACGAATTGGAACTCTTGCTTATAGGGTTCAATTACCAGATTGGTTGCCTAGAGTGCACAATGTATTTCACGTATCTCAACTTAGAAGACATGTGCATGATCCAGATCTTGTGGTAGAAGAAGCAGCGCAACAGGATGTGGACATAACTCCAGAATTATCACTCAGAAGAGAGCCATTAAAGATTGTTGGCAAAGAAACTAGAGAACTCAGAAGCAAAAAGGTTCATTTAGTTAAAGTGCAGTGGAGCAGTGATCCTAGAGACTGTACTTGGGAGACTGAGGAAAGCATTAAGCAAGCTTACCCCAAATGCAGAGTGGATATCTCTGACTAAATCCGGTGCAAGGTACCTTTACAATACTTTGCATTTACATTTTATTTCCTACTTTATTGTTGTTCCCTTTTCGAGGACGAAAAGTTTTAAGTGGGGGAGATTGTAATAACCCGGAAAATACGAGCCAATTTAAAATTTTTAAATTGGTAATTTCAAAGGAATTTGAACAATTGAAATAGAATATTTCAATAAAATATGGAATTAGAAATAGTGGGTCGGTTTGAAAATTTGAATTCAAACTTTGACTGACTGTGCAGGGTGGAAAATATAACGGATTTTAGCGAAACCAAAAATATTTAAATCTGTTAGTCAATACCTTTCTAACGAATCTGAAAAATCAAAGTTTCATAACGGGAATCAAAAGTTATGGCCGAATGAATTTTCAGAATGGTCGCTATATAGAATATATAGCCCTGGAAAATTGATATTTTGCATACGACCTCAGAATTCGACGAAACCAATTTTGTTGGGTCCGGGATGTCAAACTATTGCTAGGTTTCAAATTTCATAATTTCTGAAGCTAGTATGTGAGCGTGGCAAAAGAAAATGTGTTTGGTCAATTTCTGTTAAATTGGATCGACCCGAAAATGGCCATTTTTCAAACGATCTCAGAATTCGACGAAACTAGTTTTTTTGGGACCGTAGCGTCAAAACATAGCTAGATTTATTTTTCTGGAATTTTTCGAATCAGTTTGTGGCCCTCGCAAATTGAAATGTGCGTTCAAAGTTAAAAATTAAATGTTTTATACTTTAATTTGAAAAATAACTGACTGTAATGGTCTAATTGGCCAACGAAACATATCCCATTGTGTCCGGAATGGGGGTATTTAGCTAGGGGCGACAGTCGTTGGGTTTAAAAAGGAGTTCGTTCGAGAAAACACTATTTAAAAATTTAATAAAGTCCTCGGCCAATCAGAATTCTCCATTCATAATTTTAAAAATAAAAAAGAAAGAAAATCCTCCGAACCAACGGCGACCCGTGCTCCAAACTTCCCCGCCCGATCGCCGCCGCTTCCGTCGCTTCCAGCCTCCGCCACCGCCACCATTCGAACCGCCTCCGTCCCCCCTTCAAATCCGACCCCAGTTCGACGCCGACCAACCCCTCCTCCGCCTGAATCGAGCGTCCAAAGCCTCGACCTTCCCAGCACCGCCGCAGCCGATCCTGACCACCGAACGCCACCAAACCACCACCGACAGGAAGCCCTCTCTTCCCTCTTCCACGTCCAACTCGCCGATCATCCCCTCGTGCCCCGATTCTCGCAAAAACCGGAAACCTAGTTTAGAACCTTCGTGAAAGGTGAGTTTTTTTTATGTTTACACTTTGAAAAATCATATCTTTTTAGTGTGTTGACGAAATTCGATGAAACAGGAAACATCGGGACCGTAAGGAAGCTCTCTACCCAATAGAAGAAGCCGCGGATTTTTCTGACATTGTATCGATTTTTAGCACTCCGAAAACCAATGTGAGAAATCTAAATTAACATGAATTTGAATGGAAAATGTCGTGTATAATTTATATTAGTGAAATATAAATTGCATACGTGTTGTATACCTCATGTACATGCGTAGTGTAAGCTATATAAGCGAAGTATGAATTTTACATGCATAGAATAACTGATATATGCGTTGGAATGCAAGTGAAATATAGCAATTATATATATATATATATATATACTCCCCTCGTCCACAAACTATGGACGATATTTATTGTTGGGAATTGGTGTGAAATATTGGATGAAAAATACGAATGGTTGAATAATTGTTTGTGGTTGATATTGTTTGGTTGTGGTTGAAAATTACCCATTGGTGATAGAAATGAATTGGAAATATTTGTGGAAATAAAAATAAACATGTCGCCTGCGTGCGAATTAGATGCATGAATCCCCATTGTAAAAAACCGCGAGGTTTTAAGGTAGAGCGAGGAGCCGTACTAGGGACGGTGCCGGTTTTAACTACCCTGCCGTTATGCTGCCGAAATTTTGAATAATCTTTGTGTGTTAGAATTATTTTCATATGTTGAAATTATCTTCATGCGTTGAAATTAAAGCCATATGTTGAAACTATATCCATGTGTGGAAATGTTTGTGTGTTGAAAAGTGGCATGTGAAAAGTTCATGTGTTGAATAAAAAGATTGAACAATAAAAATTACATTTTTATTGAAACTATGAGGTGTTGAAAACATCCATTTGTCGAATAAATATTTTAAATGGTAAAAATATCACTTTTATCATATTTGTGATATGCTAAAGATATGCGGACGTTGAAATAAATATTTGTGAATGAAATATTATTTTTAACATGCATAGGAACTAAATAAAATAGTCATGTGTTGAAATCTATTTTAGTTCGCCAAAATTATCATCTTTGAAATGTGAAGTGTTAAAAATAGCCACTTGTTCAAATAAATGTGCATGAGTTGAAATATACATTAATTAGCTAATGATATGATTTTAGCCTATGCATGCAACATTAGAGTGAATGGTGTTTTTAAACCAAAGTAAATCAAATATGAAATTGAATGGAAAATGATAAGTGATAGAAATTGTATATATGTACATGCATATCTATTGAACAGGTTATAGCAAAGGGGCTAGAGAAGAGGAATAAAATTTTGTGCCCGACAAATAGGTACACATTTACTGTTTTGTTTGGGTGATGATTTTATGAGCCTGTTGGCTATCCGCTTGGCTTTTTCTTTTTCTTTTTGATATGAGACGCCCGTGTGGCTATTTGGGAATTTTCCCAGACCCTCCCGTACAAAGGAGGATATGGCGAAATTTTCGGAAATTTAACGGCGTAAGTGAAATAATAGAAGTGGAAACAATAAAGGAATTTTTGAATGAACTATACTTATATAAATATATAAATATAAATAAAATTAAAATGAAACGTGGTCGTGCAGTTCGTGTTTTGAAACCGTGATTTCAAACGTCTAGTGCGGGAAATCAGACCATTGGATTTTCCCGAAACCGCAACCGTTGGGTTCGCCTTGGAAATATCTTTCCAACGGCACCAACTTTGTGAAGATCCGACGGTTGGATTGTCTGGAATGTTTAATTCAAATCTGAAGAAAAACAGCGCCAGAACGATTATATTTATATATATATAAAAATATAATTAAATTAAATCGAATAACGACGCTGTAGTTCGTAAATTGAAATCGTAACTTCAAATGGCTAGTGTGGAAGATCCGACCGTCGGATTTTCCCAAAACTTAAACCATTGGATTCGTTTTGAAAGGACCTTCCTAATGATATAAAATTTGTGAAGATCCAACGGTTAGATTTCCAGATATGTGTAAAACAAAATTAGTGAAAAGCAGCACCAGTGCATCAACACGACCTGAAACGTCGTTTAATTAAATATGGCCGTTTTAAATTAAATAAAAATGGCGATATATCGTTATAAAATACTATAGACGATATAGAGTGGAAATAAACCAATTGTGTTGTGTTTACTTGATGTGTGATGGTTGAATGTATTTGACATGAAAATTATAACTAAATAACTGAAATGTGAATGTTGAATAGTCCAACCATGTGAATAAGTGATTTGAAAATCTAAATATACGTGGGTTATTTGAAAAGGCCGAGTTTATCTCATTTCAAATAATCGATCGACGTTGAGAAGTCGAAGAGTCGAAGACGGTTGAAGACCGACGATCTCCACATTGGATGGATGGGCGCTACTGATGCTCGTGATTGGAGTAGCTACCATGAAGGAACTGAGGTAGTAGTCGTCCAAACATACTGTTGATTGTACGAATATGCGAGGAATTGGTGCCTCCGGTTTCGTTCAGACCCAGAACGGACTGGTAAATGGACTGTGTGTCTGACATTGGATTTTGTTCTATGTTGATTGATCTCTGTTAAATATATATCTGTTTGGCGGCGGAGAATTTATTCTCTTGCTTAACGCCCTTCTCTGAGACGTACGAGCTCAGAGGTTATGTATTGACAGAAATCAGTCGCATAGAGTGGATTGCCTGTGTGGCATGCCTAAGTGGCATAAGATCAAGGCTTCTGTTGCAAAGCAAAGTCTGGTGGTTGACGATCAAAGCATGGTCTGTGTGACGTAGCTTTGTGTATAACGTGAATTCGCGAGCCTCACACCCCGGTATGAGTCAAAAACGGGAGAAGGACCCAAGGAGTGCACGACATTTCTTTCTAGCTATGGTGGTGTCAGTGACCTCCCAGCCCTGACATTTATATCTACTTTTCACCTGTGTGGTTGTTGGAATACGAGGCGCCTCGATTATAGGTCTGTAAGGACCGGGAAACGTGTGTTCAGGAATAACTAATCCTCAAAAGTAAGAGAGGACCGGCCTTGGATGATCCAGGGGATTGCTGTGTGAGGTCCCGAGGCATTTGCTAGAGTGTCTCGAATCGGAGAGGAGCTTGCCCCTTGCCTCGACTCATGAAGGAATCCAATTTCCAATACGAAATATGCGGATGTGATTGTATTACTAGTATGGCGACATGATATATGGTACCCATGCCGTCTAGGATTGATATTTATGATTGAATTTGCTTTTGAAACATATATGCACTAGTAATAATATCAAACACTTTTGTTTTATTCGTATGAAGCATCTTTGGCCATTATAAGGGAAAACTCTATCCTCCGGCTTGCGTTGCATTGTGTGATGGGACCTGAGTCTTATAATGGCTTCATTTTATAAAAAGCATTGCGTTGATTTAATCGTTTACTTTATTTCATGCACTAGCACTCATTGGAGTAAACCCGTTCCGCGAAAGTGGCGTGGTCCTTTGATTTGCCTTATTATTGTTGTTAATAAGTTGAGTAGATTTCTCATACCAGTCCCATCACTGACTCGTAGTTTGTTTCACCTTGCAAACTCGGGTGCCCTCATTTTCACACGGGCAGCCTAGTTACAGGTTTCTGACGCAGCTTTTGGCTCATGGCGAGGCTTGACTACATCGTACTGACTCGGATTTTCTCCGCCATTATTGTATCTATATTATGATTCCTCCATTGGCGATGTAGACTGATATTTATTTTGAGTACTCTTTATTTATGATTCCGCCTCAGGCGATGGTGACTGACTATGTATCATTATGCACTAAGTTGTATCCTGTACTGTGCTTCTCTGATGTGATGATATCTATATGATTCCGCTGTCATATATGTGTAAATTATTCTATTTTCTGTTTATGCTATTATCTGTGATCTGCTAATGATGATTAATGTGTTATATTCCAATGATTATCCTTAACACCGTGTCATGGGGTTTTGGGATCGTCACATTAGTAGCACCCGACACCCTTCGTCCACAGACCATGGATGACTTGTTTGTTTAGTTGATTGTTTAGTGGTTGATTTATTTGTTTGGTTGGTTTGGGAAATGAAATGTGTTGAATAAAATTGTTATGTGCATGGCACTGGCCATTATTAGACCGGGGATAAGGCTAGGCCTTGTCCCGTTTCTAGTATCGTGCCGTTATGCCGTCGAAATTTTCTAAAATATGTTAGAAAAATAAAAATATCATTTTATTGAATAAATGAACTGAATAGAATATTCATAGGTTAAACATAATATTTTGGTCGTTAAAAATATCATTTTTAACGTGAATGTGAATAAATAAATATTCATTTACAAATCGAACGATTTGTTTATGTACACCCATTTGACTGATATAGATTGGGACGATAAATTTTACACATCTCCCAACTGCACAAATAATATTCAGTGTTTGTTGACTGAAACCACACACGAGTATTGGGATGATATTTGACATACACTAATCCCAATTGTTTATTTGTATGTCAATCGATAGGTTGAAAGACAGTTGTGTAGTTCACTTTGGATGATGGTTGATTATTTGTCATTGCTATTATATACGTGTGTTGTATGGAATCCATATAATTAACATTATATGGTAATTGATTGGGCCTCATTCCAATTTGGGAAATCAAAGAATATTATAGAATATATATTCATGTGTTGAATAGAAGAAAACTCATGTGTTGAGAATATTCATGTGTTGAAACGATTCATGTGTTGAACGAAATATTTATACAATAAAATTCACATTCTTATTTTAAGTGAGAATTAATAAATATTCATGTGTTGAATAAGATATATATTCATTTGTTGAAGAAAATATTCATTTGTTGAATAGAATAATGAAGTTGTTGAAATATTTAAAGTCGTGTTGATTAGATTGGCGCCATTTTGATGCGAACGATATTATATCGATTATATTTGTTTTTATAATGAATATAGAAAACGAAGTGATTTCAAAATCTAATATTTTGAAAATATTATCATTTATATATTAATGATATGGAATATTCAATTTTGATAAAATTGAATATGAAGTTGAAATTGTTTTGAAAAAAAAATTAAAATGAATTATTAAATACGTTTTGAATTGAAATCGACAAAAATTATATAATATATATATTGTATATATTAAATGGCCAGAATAGAACGCGTCGCGCCGTGACTTCGAATTGGCGTTACGGGAGATCCGACCATCGGATTCTCCTGAAACTGGAACCGTTGGGTTCGTATCGAAAAGGGCTTTTTGATGTATAATAGAAATTTGAAATTTAACGTTTGGATTTGGAATTATATCCAAATCAAATTTGGAAAAGGTCATTGTAAGTGCAGTTCAACGACCATTATTGGAAATCAACTGTACGGGCCTTAATAAAATTATTAAAAATACTAATAATTTGTGTAAAATCATAATATTTGAATTGGAAAGAACTGGGATGAAAACTTCCACATTTGAAAGGATAAAAATATATTTTTATCGAAATGAACTAGTTATGAACTAGAATTATAATCCAATATTTTTGAATAAACAAATTGGATTTGATGTGGTTTTAAAAATAATCAGAATTTTCAATATAAGAATTGGAATGGATTTGAATCAAAATTATCTTCGGAATATTTCGATGTTGGATTTCGTGATTATACAGATATGGTTGTGGAAATTTGAAAGATATAATTATATCATTTTTTCCAATACGATATTTGTTGGTTTCAGAATTTGATATTGAATATAAGCCGATATATATTTTCTATTCAGAGCCTTGTAGTTAATATCAAATAGGATTTTGGGTTCGTCGTGAATGGTGTCTTAAATAACATTGTCCTTGAACCCAGTTTAGAAAAGAATAAATCTTTTAATTAAGATTTAGTGAAATTGTCCAGTTAATTAGTATTTAATTGGAATTGAATTTAAATTGGTCTTTGGGTTTATCGTGAGCGGTGTTTTGAATAACACCTGTTCTTTAACCTGATTAACAATGGAATGAGATTTTGGGTTGTTGTGAACCGTGTTTTAAATGACATTGGTTCTTTAACCCAGTTAAAGATAAGATTAACCTCTTAGCTTTGAATAATCATCAATGTTGATTTTTGAGAATATTAAAACTAAGTGGAGTTTTAATGAATCTTTAATTAGATTGAAATGATCGAGAATGGAGTATCACCAGTTTTGCTCTAAAGCGAGAGTAAAATCTTTAATTACATTTGAACGTGAAATGGTAACTAATATTTATCGATAACACCGTGGTGTTAGTTATGGGGTAATAACAGTTTTGCTCCATGGGATGAATAGGTTGGTATTGGGAAATAAAATAAATAATTACTTTGGTGTGGTTCGCTAATTCCGACTAGTCTGGAAAACCCTAAGATGGTTTGAAATGATATCCAAAGGAAGATTAAAGAATAAATTTAGAAGAATTTATCTTTGATAAAATTAATGGTAACCTTTCCCTAAGAATGTCAATATTTGAATAAAAGGATATTCTGAATTGGAATGAGGCGTATGTTGTGTTTGTGTAACACTTGTTTATTATATACGCGGGTTACTCAGAAAGGCCGGGTTTATACCCATTCTGAATAACCGATTCGACGATATGTCGAAGGTGAAGACGGTGGTTGAAGACCGGGGGTCTTCACGTCGTTTGGATGATTCCTGACAATCTTGATTGGGCTGTACACCCAAGATGAGGGAATAATTTGGTGATCGTCCAGACATACTTGGAGATCGACGGATATGCGAGGAAAGTTCCTCCGGTTTCGTTTAGACCCAGAATGAACTTGTAAATGGACTGGTGTCTCACATTGGATTTTATTTTGTGTGATTGATTTCTATTAAATATATATCTGTTTGGCAGTGGAGAATTTATTCTCTTGCTTAACGCCCTTCTCTGAGACGTACGAGCTCAGAGGTTATATATCGATAGAAATCAATCGCATAGAGTGAATTGCCGGTGTGGCATGTCTAAGTGGCAAATGATCAAGGCTTCTGTTGAAAAGCAAATTATTGTGGTTGATGATCAAAGCACGGCCTATGTGGCATAGCTTGGTGTATAGCGTTAATTTGCGAGCCTCACACCTCGGTATGAGTCAAAAACGGGATACGGTCCATTGGGAGAACACGACGTTTTTTCCTAGCTATGGGTGATGTCAGTGACCTACCAGCCCTGACATTTATATACTTTTTACCTGTGTAGTTGTTGGAATGTGAGGCGCCTCGAATATATTGTCGATAACTGGCACTATGTGAGCCGACGTACAAACCATTATAAAGGTCTTATAGGACCGGGAAACGTATGTTTAGTAATAACTAATCCTCAAAAGTAAGAGAGGACCGGCCCAACCGATTCTAAGGATCGCTGTGTGTGGTCCTAAGACATTTGCTAGAGTGTCTCGAAGCGGAGTGGAGCTTGCCCCTTGCCTCGACTCATGACGGAAATCCAATTTCCAATACGTGGCATTTCGGTTTTGATTGTAGAGCCTAGTATTGGTGACATGATAGATGGTACCTATGCCATCTAGGGTTGATACATTTATATTTGAAATTGTTTTGACACTATGTACTTATAATAGTATCAAATGATTTGTTTTAAACGTACTATAACAACCCGGAAAATCTGAACCAATTTAAAAATTTTGAATTAGCTATTTTAGTGAATTTAAAATATTTAAAATAAATATTTAAAATAATAGCGATGAAAAGTAAGTTTTAATCGATGTTTGAAAATAAATATAATTAATTCTAATTATAAACAAGGCCTGAAATGGCGCGGTAGTTTCAAAATGTGAATTCCAACTTTGACGGACTGTACCGAGTGCAAAACAAAACGGATTTGAGTGAAACCAAAAATATTTAAATCTGTTAGTGAATATCTTTCTAATGAATCTGAAAAATCGAAGTTTCATAGCAGGAAGCAAAAGTTATGGCCAAATAAAATTTTCAGAAAGGTCGCTATAGAGTTTATATAGCCCATGAAAATGGCCATTTTGCAAATGACCTCGGAATTCGACGAAACCACTTTTGTTGGATCCGGGATGTCAAATTATTGCTGGGTTTCAAATTTTATAATTTTTGAAGCTAGTATGTGAGCGTGGCAAAGAAAAATGTGTTTGGTCGATTTCTATTAAATTGGATCGACCAGAAAAAGGCCATTTTTCAAACGGTCTCAGAATTCGATGAAACTAGTTTTGTTGGGACCGTATCATCAAAACATAGCTAGATTTATTTTTCGGGAATTTTTAGAATCAGTATGTGGCCCCGACAAATTGAAATGTACGTTCAAATTAAATATTGAATGTTTTATATTTTAATTTGAAAGAAAACTGACTGAAACAATTGAATGGGCCTATGAAACATATTCCATTGTGTTCGGAATGGGGGTATTTAGCTAGGGACGACAGTCGTTGGGTTTGGATTGTAGTTCATAGGAGGAAAGGGGTATTTTTGGATTTTTATAAATTTATAAACATAAAAAAATCCTATTGGTCCATCTCAGATTTCTCTCTCCCCGTCTTTTTCTGCGAAACCCCCCGATCGACGGCGAAACTCCTCCGATCCTTCCCTCCTCTTTTTCTCTTCCATCTCTCAACGAAACCACACCCCCCCTTTTGAACTTTTTGAAGATCTGTGCCTCCTCTTCAAATCCATATAGGATTCGCCCTCCCTCGTTGTTTCTACATCGAGATCCGTGGATGGGAAGTTCGGAGCTTTGAAGCTCCGCTGTGGCCACGTCATACCACCGAGGTGGACCCCACTTCAGGCGCACGTCCGCCTCTCGAGGCTCGACAGCGTGGTGAAGGCTAATCGGCCACTAGCTGCACGGATTCGGAGAAAAATCCAAACCTAGTCTTGAACAACTTTGAAAGGCAACGACGGAAATTATTTTAAACTATATTATAGCACTTCAAAGCGCTACGGTTTTTGATTTCACTGTAAAAATCATATCTTTTTCGTTTGTTGACGAAATTCAGTGAAATAAGAGACAGTGGACTCGTGTGGACGCCTTCTACATTCTAGAAGAGACCGCGTATTTTTCTGAACCTTCTGCTATTTTTGGTGGAGTGGAACCCAATGTGAGATTTCTGAATTATAAAGGATATGGAAAACGACGATGTATAAATTATATAATCGATGTATGAGTTATATAAGCATTGTAACCTCATGTATAAGCGTTGTATAAGTTGTACGGTCGATGTATAAGTAATATATGCGTTGTAAAAATTATATATGTGTTGAATAGAAGTGAAATTTACTTATATATATATACGCCCCTCGTCCACAAACCATGGACGATATTTATTGGTTGTGATTGGTGTGAAAATTGGTTGATAGCGAATTGTTGATTAGAATTGTTTGTGGTTGAAATTGATTGACGGTGGTTGAAAAATACCCGTTTGTGGTTGAGAATTATTTGGTTGAAACCACATAGGATTAGTTTGTGGAAATGAAAAAAAATATACATGCCGCCTGCGTGCGAACTAGATGCATGAAATCCCCATTGTCAAAAGCTGCGAGGCTTTAAGGTAGAGCGAGGAGCCGTAATAGGGACGGCCCCGGTTTTAACAACACTGCCGTTATGCTGCCGAAATTTTGAGTAATATTCATGTGTTAGAATTATTTTCATGTGTTGAAACTATATTCGTATGTTGAATAGAAAAAATTCATGTGTTGAATAAAAATTCATTCGTTGAATAGAAATTCATGTGTTGAATGGTATTCGTGTTTTAAAGAAATTGTTTTATAATAAAAATCAAATTTTTTATCACCTATATGAACTATATAATAGTCATGTATCGAAATAAATTGTTTTGCAATAAAAATCACATTTTTACTATATACGTGAATCGTTAAAAATAGTGAAGTGTCGGAATAAATGTATGTTGGATAAAAATATCATTTTTATCAAATGTTTGAAAAGAATATGGTTTTGAAATCGAAGAATCGATTATATTTATATATATATAATTAAAATATATCAAATAACGAGGCTACAGTTCGTGTTTTGAAATCGTGACTTCAAACGATTAGTGCGGGAGATCCGACCATCGGATTTCCCCGAAACCGAAACCGTTGGGTTCACTTTGGAAATATCTTTCCAACGACACCAACTTTGTAAAGATCAAACAGTTGGATTGTCTGGAATGTTTAATTCAAATCTGAAGAAAAACAGCGCCAAAATCGATTATATATATATAATTAAATTAAATCGAATAACGATGCTGCAGTTCATATTTTGAAATCGAAACTTCCAACGAGTGTACCGGGAGATACGACCGTCGGATTTTCCAGAAACTGGAACCGTTGGATTCGTTTTGAAAAGATCTTTCTAATGATATAAAAATTTTGAAGATCCAACGGTTAGATTTTCAGATATGTGTAAATTATATCTGAAGAAAAACAGCGCCAAAGCCACGTTATGGCCTGAAGCGTCGTTTGAATGAATTAGCTATTTTTAAATAAATAAAAATAGCCATAAATTGTTATAAAATATTATAAACGATATGGAATGTGAAATTTATAAACTAACTGAAGGTTAGCTAAGTCGAATGGTTTCCTGGGTTTTGATCTGATGTTGGTTTCGGCCTTCGGGGTTAATATTTGGGAAATCGTTCTCTTACTAATTTACAGTTAGTGAATAATGAATTAGAGTGAAGCGTATGTTGTGTGTGTATAGCACTTGTTAATTATATACGCGAGTTGCTCAGAAAGACCGGGTTTATCCCATTCTGAATAACTGAATTGACGATAAGAAGTCGAAGATGAAGACGGTAGTTGAAGACCGGAGATCTTCACCTCGGTTGGATGGTAACTGATGTCCTGATTGGGAGGCATCCCGAAATATGGATAATGAGTGGTGATCGTCCAAACGTACGTGGAGATCGATGGGTATGCGAGGTATATAGTGCCTCCGGTTTCGTTCAGACCCAGAACGGACTTGCAAATGGACTGTGTGTCTGACATTGGAATTCAATCTGTGTGATTGATAGCCATCAGTTGCATGGTGTGAATTGTTTATGTGGCATGCTAAGATGCAGTGATCAAGGCTTCTGTTGAAAAGCAAAGTCTTGTGTTGATGATCAAAGCACCGCCTATGTGGCGTAGCTTTGTGTAGAACGTGAATTCGCGAGCCTCACACCCCGGTATGAACCAGAAACGGGAGAGGACCTCACGGAGGACATGCGTCTCTTTCTAGCTAGAGGTGGTGTCAGTGCTTGAACTGGCTGACATTTATATCATTTTCACCTGTGTGGTTGTTGCTGTTGCGAGGCGCCTCGGTTTTATCGGTCGATCCGGGACCGATGGAGTCATTCGTTGGCTCATTTGCGCCCCATTGGGCGGGGAGACGTATTGTTCAGGCATAATAATCCACATCGGTAGACCGACCCTGACGATCCAAGGGTTACTCGATCTCTGATCCTGAGACATGGTAGGCTAGATTTTCTCGAAGTCGGTAAGGACTATCTTTTGCCTTGGTTCATGACGGAAATCCAATTTCCAAATAAGTGAGTGTGCGGTTTTGATTGTGTACCTATATATGGCGACATAGTGGTATGGGGCATTAATGCCGTCTATGATTGATACTTATGATTTGAAATTGTTTTTGAAACATGTAAAACACTAGTAATAATATCAAATGCTTTCGTTTTATTCGTATCAAGCATATTTTGGCCATTATAAGGTAAAAACTCTATCCTCCGGTTTGCATTGCATTGTGTAATGGGTACTGAGTCTTATAAAGGCTTTATTTTTATAAAAAGCATTGCGATGTTTAAAATATTTACTTGCTTTAAAGCACTAGCAATCCAATAGAGTAAACCCATTCCGCGAAAGTGGCGTGGTCCTGTGATTAGCCAATTGTATAATGTGTTAAGTAGATTTCTCATACCAGTCCTATGACTGACTCGTAGTTTGTTTCACTTGCAAACTCGGGTGCCCCTTTTTCTACACGGGCAACCTTGTATTCAGTTTTTAGCAGGCTCTTTCTGGATAGCTGGAGCTGAAGATGGATTCTATCATTTATCTCTTTTTATGCTGTTCAGCTCCTATTGTACATATTATGTTTGTTTTCCGCTGTAGACATTTATGTATAGCTGAACTGTATTTGTACTGAGTATGATCGTGTATACTGCGTAACTATGATGATTATGTTTATCCAGTGTATTATTTGTACAATATTTGGTGTATTTATTTATTTCTGTTCTGCTATTATCTGTTTATGTGTTATATTCCAAAGATTACCCTTGTCACCGTCGGTACGGGATTTGGGGTAGTCACAACGTGGTATCAGAGCTTTGGTTAAGCTTAGTGCTGGAATATAACATATTAACGAACTCGTCAGAAATAGAACTAGTAGTGTTCTAAGACAAATAACTCATTACAGATAGGATCAGTAATATCCTATTATGAGTATAGCAGAATGAAAAACACCTTGATAGATACATTTGCATTTAAAGTATATGTCTCTATGTTTGAAATATCTTTTCTATGACCTGACACTTTGTCTTCCATTTGCAGACGTACTAGAAAATGAGTGACAGAAACATAAATAATTGTATGGCTCGACAAGCTAATGAGCCAGTTGTGCTCCCGTAGCTAGAATCAGATATAGAAGTTCTATTCAAGTGATTTCGAAATCTGGGTGGATCACCATTCTTAGGCAATGAGTCCATAATGGAAACACAAGCTTGGATTCGTTCTGCTGACAAAATTTTTGAAGGTTTGAAGCTAAGAGATGATCAGAAAATATTACTGGCATCTTGGGCACTCAAAGAAGAAGCTTTGTTCTGGTGGGATTCGATTATTAAAGATAATCCAGAAGGTGATATCACCTGGTGTAGATTCAAAGTGATTTTCCTGGAAAGATTTACTCCTCCTGAAGCAACTGAGCGGTTATGTGATGAATTCTCTTATTTGATACAAGGAGATATGACGATTCCAGAATATCATAAGAAATTCAATGAACTCTCTCATTTTGCCCCTCATCTGATTCAAGATCCAAAGGGGAAAAAATTTGAGGTTTATTCATGGCCTGCAAAGAAAATATCAGAATAGTGTAATGAGGAATGTGAAGCTTCCTTTTTCTGAAATGATATACATGGCTTACCAGTATGAGGATCTCAACAAGAAAGGTATGTTGCATTACGAAGAGGAAGTAAGCTCTAGTAACAAAAGAAAATTCGAAACAGATAGCCCTAAGGCAATTGCACAGCCTGAGGTGAGTACGAAGGCTGAGGTTAGAAAGAGGCCAAAGGTCAGTCAGAAAAAGGAAAAGGCAGTCGTATGTCTAAAGTGTAATCAGCAAGGGCATTCGATGAGGAATTTGAGATCTTCGAACAGACGAAAGGATGATGGGTTTAAATCCAAGAAGAATTTTCAAGAAAATAGAAAGTGCAGTCAATGCCAACAGGCCGGTCATCTTTTAAAGGCCTCCCCGCTATTCAGAAAACCTGAAGAAGTACATGTAAATGAAGTGGCAGAAGTGCCTGCATCCACGACGGCTCAGGAAAGGATAGATGTTTTAGAAGGCACGCTAACTGTCAAATATATTCCACTCAAAGTACTGTTTGACACCGGCGCGTCGCGAAGCTTTGTTGCAAAGAATGCGGTTAAGAAACTGGATTTGGATTTGAGGAAGCTCAAAGAACCAATAACTGTCCATAATCCGGTTGGGGGTTCCCTCGATCTCAGTTAGGTTTATGGGGTGCCGGTTTCTTATCTTCGGGTTAGACTGATTGACCAAATATGAAGCTGAGGTTAAATGAGCCGACAGAGTCGTCAGGGCGAAGATTAAATCAGGTGATTATATAACCATTCCCTGTGAAGGTCAGAATTCTAATAGAAAAGTCGTCTAGGCAGCTTTGGATGTTTCTCCTGCTCAAATAGAAAATATCCCTGTAGTCACAGAGAATGTACCCGACCTCATAAAAGATATTCCCGTCGTCAAGAATTATGCAGATGTGTTCGAAGAAGTTATCAACTTACCTCCATAGAGAGAAATTGATTTCAAGATCGCTTTAATTCCGAACGCAGGGCCAGTAGTGCATGCTATTCGGAGAATGGCTCTAAAGAAGAAAGTAGAATTAGACAATCAAACTTGAAAGCTTATATGGAAGGGTCTGATCAGGCCTAGTTTCTCTGATTGGGGAGCAGCAGTGGTGTTTGTCCCAAAGTCTAACGGTACTCTCCGACTATGTGTGGATTATCGCGACTTGAATAAGCAGACAATAAAGAATAAATATCCATTGCCGCGAATCGATGATTTATTGGATCATCTGAATTGTGCACAAGTATTTTCAAGGATGGACGTAGCTACAGGCTTCCATCAGCTTCCTATTGCCGAAGAGTGTGTTCCAATGACAACACTCAGAGGTCCAGACTTATTCTATGAGTGGTTAGTAATGCCGGTCGGCTTATGTAACGCTCCAGCTTACTTCGTCGATTTGATGAATAGAGTGTTCAAAGGAGTCCGGAATAAGTTTGTTCTGGTTTTTATTGACGATATTCTAATCTTCTCTAAGTCAAAGGCCGAACATGAAAAACATTTGGAGCAGGTTCTAGAAATTTTGAGAAAGAATGTACTAAAAGCTAAACTCTCCAAATGTATATTCTGGAAAGATGAAGTAAAATTTCTTGGCCACGTCGTATCAAAAGAGGGAATTGCTGTGGATCCAAGTAAAATCACCGCTATTCAAAACTGGAAACAACCTAGTACTCCCACAGAAGTCCGAAGTTTTCTTGGATTGGCTAATTATTACCGGAAGTTCATTAAAGATTTTTTGAAGATATCTAGTCACTTAACAAAGCTTACAAAGAAGCACTCAAAGTTCAAATGGACTCCAGAATGTGAGGAGGCTTTTGAGGAGATAAAGTTAAGATTAATGACGGCTCCAGTATTAACTATTGTTGACGGTAATCAGGATTTAAAAGTCTAGACAAATGCCTCTAGAGAAGGCCTTGGTGCAGTATTAATGCAAAGTGGTCACGTGGTTGCTTATGCTAGCCGTCAGCTGAAGCCACATGAGAAAAACTACGTCACTCATGATTTGGAGTTATTAGCTATCATATTTGCTTTGAAAATCTGGAGAGATTATCTTCTGGGTGAGAATTCGAACTATATACAGATCATTAGTCGCTGAAGTATCTATTCACCCAGAAGGACTTGAATCTGAGGCAGCAACGTTGGCTAGAGTTCCTTGCAGCATACGATTTTGAGATACTATACACTCCAGGGAAAGCCAATGTCGTGGCCGATGCGCTAAGTCGAAAGAATGCAATAATCACCAGCTTTATTATTACGACTTCCTTGATTGACAAAATATCTATTCTTCAGAAGGACGACAATTTTATTAAGGATATGATCAAAAGGATTCAAAAAGGCAAGCCTTCGTGCTTTCAAATAGATAACGATGGGACTCTTAGATTGAGAGGAAAGATTTGTGTTCCCGACATCCCCGAGTTAAAAAGGGAAGTGTTAGACGAGTGTCACAAGTCCAAGGTTGGTATCCATCCAGGTGTAACCAAAATGTATAACGATCTCAAGCGAACATTCTGGTGGAAGGCTATGAAAAGGGACGTTTCGATATATGTTAGTTGATTCCCTACTTGCCAACTAGTCAAAAGCGACCAACAGAAACTTGCTGGATTGTTGCAACCGCTGGACGTTCCAGGTTGGAAGTGGGAACATATTTCCATGGACTTCATAGATGGTTTTCCCAAAAACAGGAAGGGAAATGACAGTATTTGGGTGATCGTAGATCGCTTCACAAAGACCGCCCATTTCATACCTGTCAGATCGAACAGAACTGCTCAGAGTCTGGCGCAGATATATTTCAAGGAAATTGTTAGACTGCACGGAGTGCCGCTCAGTATAGTTAGTGATAGAGATCCAATATTCACTAGCAAATTCTGGGAGGCACTTCAAGTAGAACTGGGAATGAAGCTGAACTTGAGCACTGCTTATCATCCTCAGACAGATGGTCAGACTGAGAGGGTGAATCGTATTCTAGAAGATTTATTGCAGGCTTGTGTTCTTGATTTTGGTGGATCATAGGAAGACCATTTGCATTTAGCTGAATTCTCATACAACAACAGCTACCAAGCGAGCCTGACAATGTCACCATTCGAAGCATTGTATGGGAGACCGTGTCGATCTCCTGCTTGTTGGGTCGAACCTGGTAATAGGCTTGTACTCGGACCTGGTATGATCCGTGAAGCTGCAGACAAAGTCGATTTCGTTAAGAAACAATTACTCGCCGCTCAAAGCCGACATAAGAGCTATGCTGATTCGAGAAGAAGAGATTTGGCTTTTTATGTTGGTGATTATGTGTATTTAAGGGTTTCTTCGATGAGGGGAGTGATTCGATTTTGAAAAACTGGAAAATTAGCACCCAGGTTTATTGGACCATTCCCTATTCTTGAACGGATTGGGGCTCTCGCTTATAGAATTAAATTACCTGATTGGTTGCCTGGAGTGCATGATGTATTTCATGTATCTCCACTTTGAAAGCAAGTTCATGATCCAGGCTTGATCGTGTAAGAAGCAGCGCAACCGGATATTGAAATTACTCCAGAATTAGCTGTGAGAAGAGAGCCGCTAAAGATCGTTGGCAAAGAAACCAAAGAACTGAGGAAAAATAAGGTTCACTTAGTCAAAGTGCAATGGAGTGGAGATTCGCGAGATTGTACTTGGGAAACTGAGGAGAGCATTCAGAAAGCCTATCCTAAGTGTCGAGTGGATATCTCTGATTGACTCCGGTGCAAGGTACATTTACCATACTTTTGCATTACCATTTTGTTCTTTCCTTTGTTGTTATTTTCTTTTCATGGATGTGAACTTTTAATTCTATAGTCTGAATGATTTTAAAAGAGTGTATGAATTAATTTGTATGATTTTGAAAAGTTAAAAATAAAATTAATTGTTGTTTGTGTTGTGTGATAGTGGGTTTGATTAATTAAATTATTAGAACGATGGTTAATTTAATCAATAAGAGAATGAATGGTAGAATTTATTCGATTAAATCACACATTGAACTGAGTTAGAAATAGATAGAAATATATACATGTGCATTATATATGTTTCAACAGGTAAAGTATTAGCTGTTGAGTAAAGAATTTATTTGCGTGCCCGACAAATAGGTAAACCTTAATGAGTCGGATGCGAAATATTATTATATCAACTCCTGTGAATGCCATTGGATGCGGAGTGCTGGTTATTCTGTGTGTAATAATAAATGTCGCCATAGGATAGTAACAATTAATATTGAACTACACTACCTGGCATAATTCTTGAAGATAGGCATACTTCATCATATACCACATAAGCATTTGGAGCTTGTGTGACGAGGTTGAAGATTTACCATACGAGCGAGCGAGGGGCTTGTATAGCGATGACTATATATTACAGGTTGAACTGATGACTGATATGGACCATATAAAATGTAACGTTAAATAGCCAGAATAATAAAAACCCCACACGGGTCTGGAGTTGACAATAATCACGTCTCTCTAGTTATTAGATACGGCATATGGATTATTTATTTCCAACAAGGGACGAGGTGATGAGAATTTATTCTCTGGTGTAATTAAAAATACACACTCCCTCAGGCTTAGACAGGGTGACGAGAATTTATTCTTTGGAGTTATTATCTGTACACGCTCCACTGTAAACACCAGAATATATCACTATAAATATGCATATGCTTTATAGGATTTATTGGGTACCAAATACGGCCCAATAAATTTCCAAACCCCTCCCCGTACAAAGGAGGTTATGGCGAAATTTTTCGAAAATTCCGGGTGAGCCAAATTTTGAAAGAATTTGAAAATTCTCAGAAACTGAAAATTTGGAGAATGAAAGCCAGATTGGAAGTAGAGTTGATTAATCAAACCACTTTCGACTTTGTTCCTTTTCGAGGACGAAAAGTTTTATGTGGGGGAGATTGTAACAACCCGGAAAATCTGAACCAATTTAAAAATTTTGAATTGGCTATTTTAGTGAATTTAAATTATTTAAAATAAATATTTTAAATAATAGCGATGAAAAGTAAGTTTGAATCGACGTTTGAAAATAAATATAATTAATTCTAATTATAAACAAGGCCTAAAATGGCGCGGTAGTTTCAAAATGTGAATTCAAACATTGACTGACTGTACCGAGTGCAAAACAAAACGGATTTGAGTGAAACCAAAAAATATTTAAATCTGTTAGTGAATATCTTTCTAACGAATCTGAAAAATCGAAGTTTCATAGCAGGAAGCAAAAGTTATGGCCAAACGAATTTTCAGAAAGGTCGCTATATAGTTTATATAGCCCGTGAAAATGGCCATTTTGCAAACGACCTCGGAATTTGACGAAACCACTTTTGTTGGATTCGGGATGTCAAATTATAGCTAGGTTTCAAATTTCATAATTTTTGAAGCTAGTATGTGAGCGTGGCAAAGAAAAATATGTTTGGTCGATTTCAATTAAATTTGATCAACCAGAAAAAGGCCATTTTTCAAACGGTCTCAGAATTCGATGAAACTAGTTTTGTTGGGACCGTATCATCAAAACATAGCTAGATTTATTTTTCGGGAATTTTTAGAATCAGTATGTGGCGCCAGCAAATTGAAATGTACGTTCAAATTAAATATTGAATGTTTTATATTTTAATTTGAAGGAAAACTGACTGAAACAGTCGAAGGGACTAAGAAACATATCCTATTGTGTTCGGAATGGGGGTATTTAGCTAGGGACGACAGTCGTTGGGTTTGGATTAGAGTTCGTAGGAGGCAAGGGGTATTTTTGGATTTCTAAAAATTTATAAATATAAAAAAATCATACTGGTCCACCTCAGATTTCTCTCTCCCCGTCTTTTTCTGCGAAACCCCCCGATCGACGGCGAAACTCCTCCGATCCTTCCCTCCTCTTTTTCTCTTTCATCTCTCAACGAAACCACACCCCCCTTTTGAACTTTTTGAAGATCTGACCCTCCTCTTCAAATCCGTATAGGATTCGCCCTCCCTTGTTGCTTCTACTTCGAGATCCGTGGATGGGAAGTTCGGAGCTTTGAAGCTCCGACGTGGCCTGGTCAGACCACCTAAGTAGACACCACTTCAGGCGCACGTGCGCCTCTCGAGGCTCGACAGCATGGTGAAGGCCGATCGGCCCCTAGCTACACGGATTCGGAGAAAAATCCAAACCTAGTTTTGAACAACTTTGAAAGGTAACGGCTGAAACTATATTAAACTATATTATAGCACTTCAAAGCACTATGGTTTTTGATTTCACTGTAAAAATGATATCTTTTTCGTTTGTTGACGAAATTCAGTGAAACAAGAGATAGTGGACTCGTGTGGACGCCTTTTACATTCTAGAAGAGACCGCATGTTTTTCTGACCCTTCTGCTATTTTTGGTGGAGTGGAACCCAATGTGAGATTTCTGAATTATAAACGATATGGAAAATGGCGAGGTATAAATTATATCGTCGATGTATGAGTTATATAAGCATTGTACACCTCATGTATAAGCGTGTATAAGTTGTACGGTCGATGTATAAGTTATATATGCGTCGTAAAAATTATATATGTGTTGAATAGAAGTGAAATTTACTTATATATATATACGCCCCTCGTCCACAAACGATGGACGATATTTATTGGTTGTGATTGGTGTGAAAATTGGTTGATAGCGAATGGTTGATTAGAATTGTTTGTGGTTGAAATTGATTGATTGTGGTTGAAAAATACCCGTTTGTGGTTGAGAATTATTTGGTTGAAACCACATAGGATTAGTTTGTGGAAATGAAAAAAAATATACATGCCGCCTGCGTGCGAACTAGATGCATGAAATCCCCGTTGTCAAAAGCTGCAAGGCTTTAAGGTAAAGCGAGGAGCCGTACTAGGGACGGCCCCGGTTTTAACTACCCTGCCGTTATGCTGCCGAAATTTTGAATAATATTTATGTGTTAAAATTATTTTCATGTGTTGAAACTATATTCGTGTGTTGAATAGAAAACATTCATGTGTTGAATAGAAATTCATTCGTTGAATAGAAATTCATGTGTTAAATGGTATTCGTGTTTTAAAGAAATTGTTTTATAATAAAAATCATATTTTTATCATCTATATGAACTATATAAAATATTCTTGTTTTGAAATAAATTGTTTTGCAATAAAAATCACATTTTTACTATATACATGAATCATTAAAAATAGTGAAGTGTCGGAATAAATGTCTGTTGGATAAAAATATCATTTTTATCAAATGTTTGAAAAGAATATGGTTTTGAAATCGAAGAATCGATTATATATATATATATATATATATAATTAAAATATATCGAATAACGAAGCTATAGTTCATGTTTTGAAACCGTGATTTCAAACGATTAGTGCAAGAGATCCAACCATCGGATTTCCCCGAAACCGAAACTGTTGGGTTCGCTTTGGAAATATCTTTCCAACGACACCAACTTTGTAAAGATCCAACGGTTTGATTGTCTGGAATGTTTATTTCAAATCTGAAGAAAAACAGCTCCAGAATCGAATATATATATATATATATATATATATATATATATATATATATATAATTAAATCATATCGAATAACGACGCTGCAGTTCATATTTTGAAATCGAAACTTCAAACGAGTGTACCGGGAGATCCGACCGTCGGATTTTCCTGAAACTAGAACCGTTGGATTCGTTTTGAAAAGATCTTTCTAATGATATAAAATTTGTGAAGATCCAACGGTTAGATTTTCAGATATGTGTAAATCAAATCTGAAGAAAAACAGCGCCAAGGCCACGTTATGGCCTGAAGCGTCGTTTGAATGAATTAGCTATTTTTAATAAATAAAAATAGCGATAAATCATTATAAAATATTATAAACGATATGGAATGTGAAATTTATAAACTAACTGAAGGTTAGCTAAGTCAAATGGTTTCATGGGTTTTGATCTGATGTTGGTTTCGGCCTTCGGGGTTAATATTTGGGAAATCGTTCTCTTAATAATTTACGGTAAGTGAATAACGAATTGGAGTGAAGCGTATGTTGTGTGTCTGTAGCACTTGTTAATTATATAAGCGAGTTGCTTAGAAAGATCGGGTTTATCCCATTCTGAATAACTGAATCGACGATAAGAAGTCGAAGATGAAGACGGTGTTTGAAGACCGGAGATCTTCACCTTGGCTGGATGGTAACTGATGTCCTGATTGGGAGGCATCCCGAAATATGGATAATGAGTGGTGATCGTCCAGACGTACGTGGAGATCGATGGGTATGGGAAGTATATAGTGCCTCCGGTTTCGTTCAGACCCAGAGCGGAATTGCAAACGGACTGTGTGTCTAACATTGGAATTCATTCTGTGTGATTGATAGCCATCAGTTGCATGGTGTGAATTGCCTGTGTGGCATGCTAAGATGGAGTGATCAAGGCTTCTGTTGAAAAGCAAAGTCTTGTGTTGATGATCAAAGCACCGCCTTTGTGGCGTAGCTTTGTGTGGAACGTGAATTCGTGAGCCTCACACCCCGGTATGAACCAGAAACGGGAGAGGGCCTCAGGGAGGACATGCGTCTCTTTCTAGCTAGACGTGGTGTGTGTGCTTGAACTGGCTGACATTTATATCATTTTCACCTGTGTGGTTGTTGCTGTTGCGAGGCACCTCAGTTTTATCGGTCGATCCGGGACCGATAAAGTCATTCGTTGGCTCATTTGTGCCCCATAGGGCGGGGAGACGTATTGTTCAGGCATAATAATCCACATCGGTGGATCGGCTCTGACAATCCAAGGGTCTTTCGAGCTCTGATCCTGAGACATGGTAGGCTAGATTGTCTCGAAATCGGTAAGGACTATCTTTTGCCTTGGTTCATGATGGAAATCAAATTTCCAAATACATGACTGTGCGGTTTTGATTGTGTACCTATATCTGGCGACATAGTGGCATGGGGCATTAATGCCTTCTATGATTGAAACTTATGATTTGAAATTGTTTTTGAAACATGTAAACACTAGTAATAATATCAAATGCTTTCGTTTTATTCGTATCAAGCATATTTTGGCCATTATAAGGTAAAAACTCTATCCTCCGGTTTGCGTTGCATTGAGTGATGGGAACTGAGTCTTATAATGGCTTCATTTTTATAAAAAGCATTGCGATGTTTAAAAGATTACTTGTTTTAAAGCACTGGCAATCCAATGGAGTAAACCCGTTCCGCGAAAGTGGCGTGGTCGTATGATTAGCCAATTGTATAATGTGTTAAGTAGATTTCTCATACCAGTCCCATGACTGACTCGTAGTTTTTTTCACTTACAAACTCAGGTGCCCGTTTTTCCACATGGGCAGCCTTGTATTCAGGTTTTAGCAGGCTCTTTCTGGATAGCTGGAGCTGAAGATGGATTCTATCATTTATCTCTTTTTATGCTGTTCAGCTCCTATTGTACATATTATGTTTGTTTTCCACTGTAGACATTTATGTATAGCTGAACTATATTTGTACTAAGTATGATCCTGTATACTGCGTAACTCTGATGATTATGTTTATCCAGTGTATTATTTGTACATTATTTGGTGTATTTATTTATTTCTGTTCTGCTATTATCTGTTTATGTGTTATATTCCAAAGATTACCCTTGTCACAATTGGTACGGGATTTGGGGTCGTCACACGTACCATGCATGTTTGGCTATTATAAGGGAAAACCCTATCCTTCGGCTTGCGTTGCATTATGTGATGGGACCTGGGTCTTATAATAGCTTCATTTTTTGAAAAAGCATTGCGTTGTTTATTTATATGCACTGGTATTCTTGGGAGGAAACCCGTTCCGTGTTATACGGCGTGGTCCCTTGATTTACCTTATTTTTAAAGCAAAGTTTTAATAACTATTTTAGTTCTCACACCAGTTACATGACTGACCTGGAGTTTATTGTTTTAACCTAAACTCTGGTTGCCCTTATTTTCGAGACGGGCAGCTAGTAGTTTTGGTTTTGTAGATTTATATTCATAGGAACCTGGTTTACCTCTTGAATGATATCCGAAAAGCCCTGTATCCGTATATCACCTTCAGTTGTGTTTCGTATTATTTTCTGCTGCTATGTAATTTATTGTAATCTCTGATATTTATCGAATGTATTTTATTTATTCATACTCTGTATATTCTTGTATTCTGATGGAATTGTTGTAATAAACAATGAAATGTTCTTCTATTTGTGTTCCACTGTGTGTTGTTCTCAAGTCAATCCGTGCTTTCCTTCACGAGGAAGTTCGGGTCGTTTCACTTTATCACCAAAGGGAAGAAGAAAATTTAAGCAAATGAGACGGCATAAATAAACGTTTGCTTAACGTTTGAATTAAGCAAAAAAGGAAATTGATAATGTAAGGGTCATATTAAACCATAAACAAAGTTTATAAAAAGAAAATAAGGCATGTTTGGAATTAGAATAAATGTCGGGTTTTGAATTACAATTGATGTCTACCCAAAGATATTAACGTTGTTGATCAAGGTCTGAGAGGTAAATAAATACCCCAACTTGAACGACTTCGGGATTTGCTGAGGGTGATATTAGTTTGTAATGGGAAGATGGGAAAGAAAATAATTTATTATTTCCTTATGAGAAATAATAACGCAATATAAGTAAAAGAGTCGAGAATATGAAATAAGACGTTCCAAGTAACGGAAGAGGAAAGGATTGAAACTTGTTATATACATGTATATAATTGGATTTCCGAAATAAAGGAAATAAAAAGAGATCATGTGAAATTGGAATGGTGTTTTCGAGATAAAAGGAAATTGAAATGTTAAGTTTTGCGAATGGTTTATACTAAAAGTCTAATAGATGGTTGTTATATTCAAGTGATAAAATAAAGGAGATCTCATAACGTTGTTTTACTTGAAATGAGATGAGTCATTTTTCCAAGATGGTTAATAAGAAATAAATAGTAAATGGGTTTGAAACGATAGTAGAATAAAGAATTGAATATGATACGAAAGTGAAATAGTTTGAAATAATAACCTTACGTCAAGTAAGTTATATTTGAAATATTGAAATATTTAAGGATTTAAGATTTACTATTGATAATCGTTTTAGTTAAAAAAGCCGTGTAGTGTTGGTACTGAACTGGTAAACCCATGTTACTCTCACAATTATTTATTTGATAGTTAAATCACCGACTATCAAACTTGACCTTAAGATCATTGGTACGGAAAGACCGTGATTGAATTTATATTTGAAAACCATTCCAACTAGCGAATACGTGAAAAAAGATTATCAAAGATGAAGAAATTGAAGACCGTTGATCTTCATGAGCGGAAGAACTACTGAGTGAATCTTTCTGGTTTAGCGGCCGGAGATATTTCAACAGTGATTCTGTCGTGATTGGAATCTACATATTGCAATGACTACTCGCTACTGATCTGTAGGGTGATTCCTAGGATACAGTAGGAGGGTGCCTTCGGTTCATCCTGTTCCTGGATGACTTGTATGGACGAATGTCTGACAGAGTATTTCCTAAGAATCACGTACATGGATTTTTTACAAATGCACTTCTGCCCGCTGCAGAGTATTTTTGTGGACGTCAATTAGTGATTTGATGGATCTGACGATGTGGCATTCAAAGTGAATGATGACCAAATATTCTCAAAATAAATTCTAGCCTCAAGCCTCACAACCGAGAAATGACAAGAATCGGGCAGGCAGTATGGCTATGTGGGTCGCTCCCATTAGGGTGTATAATCACCTATCCAGAGAAAATCCATTTGCTTCTTTAATCTATTTCAGTGTTGTCCCTTTTCGGGAAAAGGTTGCTGATCCTGACCGTTGGTGATATACATTCAATACACTCAAGCGAAATGAGTGGTCGGTCATGTGTGGGCCGGGTTGCAAGATGTTCTTGTTGAACCTAGTGTATTCGCCTCTAGAGATACACGATCTGCAAGTGGACCCATACCTTGTCAGAGTTGGAATCCAAACTCCAATAAGCGCATGCGGTTTTGATTGTATACTATATATGTGGAGCGTGAGATGCAAACGTTCCACTAGATTGTTATTTATTTGTAGCTAGACATTATTATAATATCAGAAAATATATTGTTTTCAAAACTGTTTGGGTTATCATAAGGTAAAAACCGTCCGTGTTTATGGGTGGATTTGGTCTTACAATCATTCTTTTCTTTGAAAAGATTTTGAAATTTAAAACCATGATTGGATGATTTATCCTTAATACTACACCAGTTTATCTCACTTTGGTTCACCAGTCTGACCCGGTGTTTTGTAAATGCTTGGGTTAGCCCGGAGTGTACAGGTTCAGGTTATCGAACGTTGTGAAGAGACGGGCTGGAAGAGTTCAGACGTATGATATTATTCCACTGTGTTGTATATAAGGGCAGATTATTATAACTGTCCAATGATGTTGATGTACTCTGGTATTGTAAGTTTTATTTAAATCTCTCAATAAAGATTTATTTCTATATTATATTTTGTTCCGCTGCGATGTGAGACTCTGTGTCGTGCTGATTCTTCTTCTTCTTCTTCTTCTACTCTTATATTTCTTTCTTTCTTATCTCAACCTCTAATTTCTTTCCATAAACGTTTCGGTGCTTTCGGTGTTTTGGAGGATCGACATGAGATATGGTAATGTATTTATGTCGATTTTCGGGGCCGAAGATCCTAGGTCGTTATAGGTTTTGTGATTCTGTCTACACATCAATCCTTATCGTTATTTGAGACTCACAAGTCCTATGTTTTAGTGTAACTAAATCATAATTTTGATACTATATGAGTTCACAAAAAGGATTAAAACACTACTGTCTTCGGCTAAGAGCAATGTACACTTTTTTGAACTTGCACTTGAGTTGAAGTGGAAAATGAAGATCAATTGTAACTGATATAGTAATGGACACTAAATGAAATTGAAACAATCTATATTGAAATAAAATGAATATAAACGAAATAAATTAACGTGAAAAAAATAAATAAATGTTAATCTTGAATATGAATGATTGGATAAAGGAGAAATTCAATGGTCGAATAAATGATGAACAGTAGTTAATAAACTATAATAGGCAATAATGAAAAAAATTAACGTCAGACAGCTCCACATTCATCCACTCATTAAATATTCTATGGTAAAATATTCTGAATTGAAGTAAAAGTAACTCCATCCGTTAAGTATGAACAAAAATTTTGAAAATATATATTTCATAGGCTCTGAAATTTCTACATAAGTTACCCAGAATGTAAATCAATAGAGAAATCATAAAGATTGATTTAAACAAGGTAATGAATGAATATAAATAACCTATTCATCATATTCATCCATCCATATAATAAGGTTAATATGTTCACATAATTCATTATCAGTTCTTAGCTCTAATCATTCTTCTCTAATGATAGTTGTAGCATCAGAAAACAGTGATTCTTTGCATATTGTTTGCTAATTATCTTCCTAACTCCATTTAAGTCAACATTTAGATTGGATCAAATCCGAAATCCAACTAGATTTTAAATCAAAATCTGTTTCACTTTTTGACATAGAATCCGAAGCAAAATGCTTGGCTATTGAATATCTTAGGTGTCTTTGTAATTTAACTAAATATGACTCATTGCGTTTCATTTCTTATATTTGAATTGACGATATTATTTTATTACTAACTCATTAAGTGTTGCATCCATTTTCAATTTTGTTTCCATTAGCCTATTGTATACATAGTACTATTAGTGATGTTTTGGCTTTTAAATATCTTGCTTTTCTAATTAAAAAATTGAATTTTTGTAATTTATACAATATATAAAATAACATATCCTTTAAGTTTTTAAAACTTGTATAATTGGTAAGTTTATGCTTGGAAATAATCAACATTTATTACACTAAAAAACCACATATAAAATGTTTGGAAACCTACATGTAGTTACAAAAAAGATGTTTTCTTGGAAATAAATTGGAGTTCGATTTGAAAATTTTCATATCATGTCATGTAGGTATACTATAGATAGCTCACACATGGTTTAGTTAGTGCATACATATTATGATTTGATGGAAGACCACTTGGGCGTGCCTATATACTCGCAAATCTTTAAAATTATATAAACTCATTTGAAAACAATATTTTCAAATTTTGACTTCAAATTCAATTTAAATTCAAAATGGAATATTATAAACTTCAAAATTTGCAAAAATAAAATTAAATATTATTTATGACTAACAGAGTAATCAGTTTGAATTTAAACCATCGTTTAAATATCTAGCTCAATTTTAATTTCAAATTCGCTATTCAAATTCGATTTCAAAATTCAACTACCCAAATATAGTCAAAACCTTTTCCAAAATCATTTCCACCTTTACAAAAGTTGTTCGTATATACTTTACTTTCTAAACTGATTTAGATTCCAAATTCAAATTTTCATTTTCGGTCATTATTTTGATATTAAAATAATATAAATCTTATTTATATGGAATGGAGACTTAACTAATTACCTGTACAATGCCATTATTATGCTGTCATGAGTGTGTGATTACATTCAAACAACATCTATACGCATACAAACATTCATATCAACTAGCAACAATATCATCAACCAGTATTATAATCTATATGCAAGCATTACGGTAATCAACGCTTATCACTGTTTCTAACAACAAAATCAATTGTCCAACATTACAAACGCATAATTACCACGTATACTTAACCGTATTAAAACATATAGAGTTTCTCACTAATACAAACTATACCAAAAGTAATTTTAGAAGTTCCCACCTACACTAATCCCTATTTCTTCACTGTTGGACTTCGATTGAACCATCAGGCAGCGTCTCCACGTTTCTCACTATTTTCTCTCTTTAGCCCAAATATATATATAATTTCTTTTTTTAAGAGAGATGGGAGGCCAAGAGTTGGTGGAGGAGGTGTGGGGTCCATGACCAAGATGGAGGTGGGTGTGGAGGACGTTGTGTGGCGGAAGGTGGTAGCGTACGGTGGTGGAGGTGGAAGGCAGTAAATGGAAGGGGAAGCCGAGCTGAAGGAGGAGGAAGGAGGTGATGGCTGCGTTTTGGTGGAGGGAGGAGGGGCCATGAAGCAACCCGAACTTCCCCGGTCTCTGAAGAGATGAGAAAGAACGAATTACTGTGAGCACAAGACAAAACAGAACGCAGACGGGAGAACATTTCATTGTATATTACAACAATTCCATCAGATACAAGAATATACAGAGTATAATTGAATAAATTACATTCGATAAATATCAGAGATTACAATAAATTACATAACAGCGGAAAATAATATAAAGCACAACTGAAGGTGATATACGGATACAGAGCTTTCCGGATATCGTTCCAGCTGTAAACCTAGATCCTGTGAATATAAATCTGCAAAACCAAAACTACTAGCTGCCCATGCGGAAAATGAGGGCAACCAGAGTTTAGGTTAAAACAATAAACTCCAGGTCAGTCATGTGACTGGTGTGAGAACTAAAACAGTTATTAATTCAATTTTAAAAGAAAGTAATTCAAGGGACCACGCCATATAACACGGAATGGGGTTTCTCCCAAGAATACTAGTGCATAGGATAAACAACGCAATGCTCTTTCGAAAAATGAAGCTATTATAAGACCCAGGTCCCATCACACAATGCAACGCAAGCCGGAGGATAGGGTTTTCCCTTATTATAGCCCAACATGCTTGGTACGTTTAAAACAAATCATTTGATACTATAATAAGTGTATAGTGTCAAAACAATTTCAATCATAAATATAAATCATAGACGGCATGAATGTCCCATACCACTATGTCGCCATACTAGTTTTACAATTAAAACCGAGATATCTGGTATTGGAAATTGGATTTCCGTCATGAGTCGAGGCAATGGGCAAGCTCCTCTCCGCGTTCGAGACACTCTAGCAAATGTCTCAGGACTACACACTTTGGGCAATCCTGGAATCGGCTGGGCCGGTCCTCACTTACGTTAGAGGATTGGTTATGCCTGAACACACGTTTTCCGGTCCTTACAGACCTATAATCGAGGCGCCTCATTCCAACAACCACAAAGGTGAAAAGTATATAAATGTCAGGGCTGGTAAGTCACTGACACCACCAAAGCTAGAAAGAAATGTCGTTCTCTCCCAGCGGTCCGTATCCTGTTTTTAACTCATACCGAGGTGTGAGGCTCGCGAATTCACGTTATACACAAAGCTATGCCACAAAGGCCGTGCTTTTATCATCAACCACAAGACTTTGCTTTTCAACAGAAGCCTTGATCCATGCAACTCAGTATGACATACAGGCAATTCATGCCATGCGATTGATATCCATCGATATATAACCTCTAAGCTCGTACGTCTCAGAGAAGGGCGTTAAGCAAGAGAATAAATTCTCCACCGCCAAACAGATATATATTTAACAGAAATCAATCAACACAAAATAAAATCCAATGTCAGACACACAATCCATTTACAAGTTCGTTCTGGGTCTGAACGAAACCGGAGGCACTTTCCTCGCATATCCATCCATCTCCAAGTACGTCTGGACGACAACCAACTGATTCCCTCATCTTGGGTGTACATCCCAATCAAGATCATCAGTAATCACCCAAACGATGTGAAGACTTCCGGTCGTCAACCACCGTCTTCATCTTCGACTTATCGTCGAATCGGTTATTCAGAATGGGTATAAACCCGGCCTTTTCGAACAACCCGCGTATTTTAAAACAAATATTACACAAACACAACATACGCCTCATTCTAATTCCACATTCTTAGGGAAAGGTTCCCATTAATTTTATCCAAGATAAATTCTTTAAAATTTATTCTGGAATCTTCCTTTGGATGTCGTTTCAAACCAAATTATGGTTTTCTAAACTAGTCGAGATTAGCGAACCACACCAAAGTAATTATTTATTTTATTTCCCAATCCCAACCTATTCATCCCATGAAGCAAAACTGGTAATACTCCATATCTAACACCGTGGTGTTATCGGTAAAATTAATTACCATTTCACGTTCAAATCTAATTAAAGATTTAACTATCGCTTTGGAGCAAAACTGGTAGTACTCCATTCTCGCTCATTTGCCAAATTTGATAATTTGAATTATCAATTCACATTTCAATCTAATTGCAGATTCAATAAAACTCCTTTTACTGGGTTAAAGAACTAGTGTCATTTAAAACACAGTTCACGACAAACCCAAATCACATTCTAATTATTATCGAGTTGAAGAACTAGTGTTATTTAAAACACCGTTCACGATAAACCCATGAATCAATTCTATTTAAACCCATTTCAAATCCAATTTATTTATTTAAAAATAAATGGGTTTTAATTTCAGTTCAAAACTAGTTCATTTCGATAAAAATCTATTTTTATCCTTTCAAATATGGAGTTTTTCATCCCAATTTTTCCCAAATCATTTCTTATGATTTTACACAAATTATTACTATTTTTAATGATTTTATCAAGACCCGTACAATCGATTTCCAACAATGGCTATCGAACTGCACTTACAGCGACCTTTTCCAAATTTGATTTGGACGTATCTCCAAATCCAACCGTTAGATTTCAAATTTCTAATATTCGTTAGACAGCTCTTTTCGATACGAACCCAACGGTTCTGGTTTTAGGAGAATCCGACGGTCGGATCTCCCGTAATGTCCGTTTGAAATAAATGGTCGAAATTCACGAACTGCCGCGGAGCGGCGCGTTCTATTCAGGCCATTATATTATATATATAATATATATAATATATATTTCGTCGATTTCTATTTAAAACGAATCATATAAATAGTTTTTAAATTCATTTCAAAAACAATTTCCACTTCCATTTCAATTCAAATCATAGTTAAATTTTTCCTTATAAATTCGTTTTAAAATTCATTTCTATTCAATTCAAATTTCAATTCAATTTGAATTCATTTCAATTCGTTTCAATTCGATTCGAATTCGTTTTCAATTCAATTCGAATTCGTTTTCTATTCGATTCAATTCGAATTCGTTTTCTATTCAATTCAATTCATTTTTCTTTACCTATTCAATTCAATTCAAATTGGTTTTCTATTCGATTCAATTCAAATTGGTTTTCTATTCGATTCAATTCAAATTGGTTTTCTATTCGATTCAATTCAAATTGGTTTTCTATTCGATTCAATTCAAATTGGTTTTCTATTCGATTCAATTCAAATTGGTTTTATATTCGATCCAATTCAAATTGGTTTTCTATTCGATTCAATTCAAATTGGTTTTCTATTCGATTCAATTCTAATTCGTTTTATATTCGATTCAATTCAAATTGTTTTTCTATTCGATTCAATTCAAATTGGTTTTCTATTCAATTCAATTCAAATTGGTTTTATATTCGATTCAATTCTAATTCGTTTCAAATCAAATTCATTTCCTTTTTGAATCCCGTTCATTTCGTTTTCTATTTGAATCAAATTCATTTCGTTTTATACTCAATTCATTTCGAAATCGTTTTATATTCAATTCATTTCGAAATCGTTTTATATTCAATTCATTTCAAAATCGTTTTATATTCAATTCATTTCGAAATCGTTTTATATTCAATTCATTTCGAATTCGTTTTAAATTCACAAACGAATATAATCGATATAAATATCATTCACGTCAAAATGGCGTCAATCTAACCAACACGGCTTCATATATTTCTATTTTCAAATATTCTATTCAACAAATGAATATTTATTTTTGTCAACACACGACTAATCTCAACGAATGAGTACTGTCCACGTGTGACTATTTTTTGTTATTTAATATATTTTATAAAAATTAGGGAATCTATCGTTTGATATCAAATCAGACTCCAACCGTAAATTAGTAAGAGAACGATTCCTTAAATTTTAACCCCGAAGGCCGAAACCAACATCAGATCAATATCCAGGAGACCACTCATCTTATCTATCTTCCAGTTGATTTCTGATTTCATATATGATAAGGATGTAAATTTTATTGTTAAAATATTTCGTTCAACACGTGACTATTCTCGACGGATGAGTACAGTCAACACATGAACCTTTATTTTATATTGATAAAGATGTAAATTTTTTTATTAAAATATTTCGTTCAACACACGACTAATCTCAACGGATGAGTACAGTCAACACATGAACCTTTATTTTATAATATTCTTTATTTTTCAAATTGGAATGAGGCCCAATCAATCACCATATAATGTTAATTATATGGATTTTCATACATCACACGTATATAATTGCATTGAAAAATAATCAACCATCATCCAAAGTGCACTACACTGTATAAGCATCAAATATAGATATCTAACGCTTATAACAGCCTGTCAATCAATCGATCGACATATTTAATCAATCAGGATGAGTGAACTTCAAATTTCATCCTAACACCCGTGTGGGGTTTCAAACAATCAAACACAGATTTTATTTGTGCAGTTGGGCGATGTGTAAAATTTATCGTCCCAATCAATATCAGTCAAATCTGTGTACATAAACAAACCGTCCGGTTTGTAAATGAATATTTACTTATTCACATTCACTATATTCATATTCACGTTAAAAATTATATTTTTAACGATAAAACATTTTATTTTAACATATGAATTTCTATTCAGTTCATTCTTTAAATAAAATGATATTCTTATTTTTCTAACATATTTTAGAAAATTTCGGCGGCATAACGGCATGATACTAGAAACGGGACGAGGCCTAGCCTTATCCCCGGTCTAGTGAAGGCCCACGCCATTCACACATCAATCAAATCAATTCCATTTCACCAAACAATTCAATTCAAACCAAATAATCTAACCAACTACACAACCATAACTATTAAACAAACAAGTCATCCATGGTCTGTGGATGACGGGTGTCGGGTGCTACTAAACACCGTCTGCATCCTAGTATATATATATAACTAGAAAAGAAATTGAAGAGTGAGGAGTTCTCACCTATAGCTATCCTACTCCACGACACTTCATTGATAGAAATCTTCATCGTTCTCGCCTTTTTATCACCTTCGTTGCCCGTAGCCACTACATATAAAAATCACATTTTCATTCCGCTATTCAATATATAAAAATCGAATTTTTACTTCGCTATTCAATATATAAAAATCAAATTTTTACTTCGCTATTCAATATATAAACATCAAATTTTTACTTCGCGCTATATGGATAAAAATTCTATTTTTACATTGCTACTATATAGATAAAAATTATATTTTTACCTCGCTATTCTCTATAAAAAGATTTCGCCTTTTCAACTATAAAGATTTCGCCTTTTCAAATATAAAGTTTTCGCCTTTTCTAATTTAAAAATCTAATCTTTTCTATTTTAAAAAACTAATCTTTTCTATTTTAAAAATCTCGTCTTTTCACTTTTAAAAATATCGTCTTTTCACTTTTAAAAATCTAGTCTTTTCTATTTTAAAAATCTAATCTTTTCTATTTTAAAAATCAAATCCTTTTTACTCTTCATTCGTATACACAACAAAAATCCGTTCCTTTTTCCAAACTGAAATCATATTTTTCATATGTAAAAAATGTCATATTTTTCAATTTAAAAATGACATCTTTTTCAATTAAAAGATCTCTTCATTTTACTTTTATATAAATCATTCTTCTATTTCTAAACGGTTACAGATTTAAAGATCACATTTTCATAAATAAAAACACTTCTTTATGTTTAAAAAAAAAACTGATTTCCTCCAATGTATTATATAAAATAAGACCATGTTTTTTTCTTTATACAATAAAATAAAATTCAAAAATACAATAAAAAGAACTCACCTTGATTGGTGAAAACTGAATCTTGCGCTCAAGAGGGGGAGGGTTCAGGTGGGCAGCAGTCGGAGAAAGGGGGGCGCGCTGCGTCGGTGGGCTCGGGCAGGTGGTCGTGGGGCAGGCGATGGCGAACTCGAGGAGGGGAGGGGCGGTTCAGGTGGGTGCGGGGTCTTCGAGCATCGGCTGGAGGGAGAAAGAAGAGAGGGGAGGAAGAAGGAGGGCGGCGGATCCTCCCACGGCGGCGCGATGAGCGGTGGGGCGGCGCTCCGCCCCCTTCCTTTTTTTTTATTTGTGATTTTGATTTTACCGGGGGGGGGGGGGGGGCAGAAGTATAAGGGGAAGAGAGGAGAGTTTTTTTTTATTTTATTTTTTTATTTAATTATTTTATTTTTTAACCAAAAAGCAACTTTTATTTCCGACCTCAAAACGAGGCCCACCGCCTGTCGTCCATAGTTAATTACCCCCATTCCGAACACAATGGGATTTGTATCGCAAGCTGATTCGATCGTTTCGATCAGTTTCCTTTAAAATCAACATATAACTCTATATATTGAATTTGAACGCGCATTTCAATTTACCGGGGTCACATACTAACACTAAAAATTCTCGAAAAATATTTTCTAGTTTCGGATTGACGATACGGTCCTAACAAAACTAGTTTCGTCGAATTCTGAGACCATATGAAAAATGGCCAATTTCCAGTCGATTAAAATCAACTGAAACTGGTCAAACGCGTTTTCCTTTGCCACGCTCACACATTGATTCGAAAAATTATGAAATTTGAAACCTAGCAATAATTTGACACTGCGGATCCAACAAAAGTGGTTTCGTCGAAATCCGAGGTCGTTTGCAAAATTCCCATTTTTAAGGAACCGAATTCCATAGCGACTATTCGAAATTTTCAACTGGACATATCTTTTGATCCCCGCTATGAAATTTTGATTTTTCGGATTCGTTGGAAAGATATTCTCAATTAGATCCTATTATTTTTGGTTTCACTAAAATCCGGATTGTTTTGCACCCGGTACATTCAATTGAAGTTTGAAACCGAATTATTGAACTACCGCGCCATTTTCAATTCTATTTATAATTATATATAATTATTTATATTCTAACGACGACGCGTATAAATATATACGTTCGAATTATATTAAAAATAAATTTCTCGTCGATATTATTTAAATTAATTCATTTTGAAAGTTCAAAATTCGCTAAAAGTGCCAAAATAAAAAATTTAAACTGGCCCAGATTTTCTGGTTGTTACAATCTCCCCCACTTAAAACTTTTCGTCCCCGAAAAGGAACAAAGTCGAAAGTGGTTTGATTAATCAACTCTACGTTCGATCTGGCTTCCATTCTCCAACTTTTCAGTTTCTGAGAATTTCCAAATTCTTCAAAAATTTGGCTAACACCCTAAATTTTCGAAAAATTTCGCCATAACCTCCCCTGCACCGGGAGCCACGGGAAAATCCCGAAATTACCATATAGGTCTTCTGATCTCAAAAAGAAAAAGAAAAAGCCAAGCGGCTAGCCAATAGGCTCATAAAATCATCATCACCCAAACAAAACAGTAAATTATAGTAAACATGTACCTATTTGTCGGGCAAACAAATTTTATTCTCTGCTCTAGCCTCCTTGCTATGACCTGTTCAATGTAAGTATATGTATATGCAAGCAAATGCGACCAATTTTCAATACGATTCAATATTTGGTTCAATTAGGCGTAATGGTTCAAAATTATCAAACAAATAAACAAACAACATAAACATCAATCAATTAGTGGATTAACGTTTCAAATTCATACATTTGATATATAATCAAAAATCATGTTTTTGATGCCAAATCACAACAAATAAATCTAGCTATATTAGTTTTGGTTCTCACACCAGTCTAATGGAAATATATAGATATCATACCTTCGAAACACGAACATAAATACTGATGATGTCATGACAATCATCAGTACCATCTCCGGGCGACTAGAATGTGATTCTATATCTACCCAGTATATTAAAACTTCGAATATACGTTCATGACGCGTATATGCAAAACCTTTATATATTGGATTGGCCAAATTCAAATTAAATAAATATTCAAATACGTATAAAATGGTTTAAATTTCAAAACAAAATTGTTTTCATTTGAAAAATATACTCTTTACACTCGTTCTAGGATACAACTGATCCCATCTCTAACGAGTCATTCTAATTGGATATTACTAATCCAATATCTGATGAATTCTTTCGTATGGTTCTAATGTGTCTTGTTCTCGAGCTCTAAACCAAAGCTCTGATACCAAATGAAGCGACCCGAACTTCCCCGGTCTCCGAAGAGATGAGAAAGAACGAATTACCGTGAGGACAAGACAAAACAGAACGCAGACGGGAGAACATTTCATTGTATATTACAACAATTCCATCAGATACAGGAATATACAGAGTATAATTGAATAAATTACATTCGATAAATATCAGAGATTACAATAAATTACATAACAGCGGAAAATAATATAAAGTACAACTGAAGGTGATATATGGATACAGAGCTTTCCGGATATCGTTCCAGCTGTAAACCAGGATCCTGTGAATATAAATCTGCAAAACCAAAACTACTAGCTGCCCGTGCGGAAAATGAGGGCACCCAGAGTTTAGGTTAAAACAATAAACTCCAAGTCAGTCGTGTGACTGGTGTGAGAACTAAAACAGTTATTAATTCAATTTTAAAAGAAAGTAATTCAAGGGACCACGCCGTATAACACGGAACGGGTTTTCTCCCAAGAATACCAGTGCATAGGTTAAACAACGCAATGCTCTTTCGAAAAATGAAGCTATTATAAGACCCAGGTCCCATCACACAATGCAACGCAAGCCGGAGGATAGGGTTTTCCCTTATAATAGCCAAACATGCTTGGTACGTTTAAAACAAATCATTTGATACTATAATAAGTGTATAGTGTCAAAACAATTTCAATCATAAATATAAATCATAGACGGCATGAATGTCCCATACCACTATGTCGCCATACTAGTTTTACAATTAAAACCGAGATATCTCGTATTGGAAATTGGATTTCCGTCATGAGTCGAGGCAAGGGGAAAGCTCCTCTCCGCGTTCGAGACACTCTAGCAAATGTCTCAGGACTACACACTCTGGGCAATCCTGGAATCGGCTGGGCCGGTCCTCACTTACGTTAGAGGATTGGTTATGCCTGAACACACGTTTCCCGGTCCTTACAGACCTATAATCGAGGCGTCTCATTCCAACAACCACAAAGGTGAAAAGTATATAAATGTCAGGGCTGGTAAGTCATTGACACCACCAAAGCTAGAAATAAACGTCGTGCTCTCCCAGTGGTCCGTATCCCTTTTTAACTCATACCGAGGTGTGAGGCTCGCGAATTCACGTTATACACAAATCTACGCCACAAAGGCCGTGCTTTGATCATCAACCACAAGACTTTGCTTTTCAACAGAAGTCTTGATCCATGCAACTCAGTATGCCACATAGGCAATTCATGCCATGCGATTGATATCCATCGATATATAACCTCTAAGCTCGTACGTCTCAGAGAAGGGCGTTAAGCAAGAGAATAAATTCTCCACCGCCAAACAGATATATATTTAACAGAAATCAATCAACACAAAATAAAATCCAGTGTCAGACACAAAATCCATTTACAAGTTCGTTCTGGGTCTGAACGAAACCGGAGGCACTTTCCTCGCATATCCATCCATCTCCAAGTACGTCTGGACGACAACCAACTGATTCCCTCATCTCGGGTGTACAGCCCAATCAAGATCATCAGTAATCACCCAAACGATGTGAAGACTTCCGGTCTTCAACCACCGTCTTCATCTTCGACTTATCGTCGAATCGGTTATTCAGAATGGGTATAAACCCGGCCTTTCCGAACAACCCGCGTATTTTAAAACAAATGTTACACAAACACAACATACGCCTCATTCCAATTCCACATTCTTAGGGAAAGGTTCCCATTAATTTTATCCAAGATAAATTCTTTAAAATTTATTCTGGAATCTTCCTTTGGATGTCGTTTCAAACCAAATTATGGTTTTCTAAACTAGTCGAGATTAGCGAACCACACCGAAGTAATTATTTATTTTATTTCCCAGTCCCAACCTATTCAACCCATGAAGCAAAACTGGTAATACTCCATATCTAACACCGTGGTGTTATCGGTAAAATTAATTACCATTTCACGTTCAAATCTAATTAAAGATTTAACTATCGCTTTGGAGCAAAACTGGTAGTACTCCATTCTCGCTCATTTTCCAAATTTGATAATTTGAATTATCAATTCACAATTCAATCTAATTGCAGATTCAATAAAACTCCTTTTACTGGGTTAAAGAACTAGTGTCATTTAAAACACAGTTCACGACAAACCCAAATCACATTCTAATTATTATCGGGTTAAAGAACTAGTGTTATTTAAAACACCGTTCACGATAAACCCATGAATCAATTCTATTTAAACCCATTTCAAATCCAATTTATTTATTTAAAAATAAATGGGTTTTAATTTCAGTTCAAAACTAGTTCATTTCGATAAAAATCTATTTTTATCCTTTCAAATATGGAGTTTTTCATCCCAATTTTTCCCAAATCATTTCTTATGATTTTACACAAATTATTACTATTTTTAATGATTTTATCAAGGCCCGTACTGTCGATTTCCAACAATGGCTATCGAACTGCACTTACAGCGACCTTTTCCAAATTTGATTTGGACATATCTCCAAATCCAACCGTTAGATTTCAAATTTCTAATATTCGTTAGACAGCTCTTTTCGATACGAACCCAATGGTTCCGGTTTTAGGAGAATCCGACGGTCGGATCTCCCGTAATGTCCGTTTGAAATAAATGGTTGAAATTCACGAACTGCCGCGGAGCGGCGCGTTCTATTCAGGCCATTATATTATATATATATAATATATATTTCCTCGATTTCTATTTAAAACGAATCATATAAATAGTTTTTAAATTCGTTTCAAAAACAATTTCCACTTCCATTTTAATTCAAATCAAAGTTAAATTTTTCCTTATAAATTCGTTTTAAAATTCATTTCTATTCAATTCAAATTTCAATTCAATTTGAATTCATTTCAATTCGATTCGAATTCGTTTTCAATTCAATTCGAATTCGTTTTCTATTCGATTCAATTCGAATTCGTTTTCTATTCAATTCAATTCATTTTTCTTTACCTATTCAATTCAATTCAAATTGGTTTTCTATTCGATTCAATTCAAATTGGTTTTCTATTCGATTCAATTCAAATTGGTTTTCTATTCGATTCAATTCAAATTGGTTTTCTATTCGATTCAATTCAAATTGGTTTTCTATTCGATTCAATTCAAATTGGTTTTATATTCGATTCAATTCAAATTGGTTTTCTATTCGATTCAATTAAAATTGGTTTTCTATTCGATTCAATTCTAATTCGTTTTATATTCGATTCAATTCAAATTGGTTTTCTATTCGATTCAATTCAAATTGGTTTTATATTCGATTCAATTCAAATTGGTTTTCTATTCGATTCAATTCTAATTCGTTTCAAATCAAATTCATTTCCTATTTGAATCCCATTCATTTCGTTTTCTATTTGAATCAAATTCATTTCGTTTTATACTCAATTCATTTCGAAATCGTTTTATATTCAATTCATTTCGAAATCGTTTTATATTCAATTCATTTCGAAATCATTTTATATTCAATTCATTTCGAAATCGTTTTATATTCAATTCATTTCGAATTCGTTTTAAATTCAAAAACGAATATAATCGATATAAATATCGTTCACGTCAAAATGGCGTCAATCTAACCAACACGGCTTCATATATTTCTATTTTCAAATATTCTATTCAACAAATGAATATTTATTTTTGTCAACACACGACTAATCTCAACGAATGAGTACTGTCCACATGTGACTATTTTTGTTATTTAATATATTTTATAAAAATTAGGGTATCTATCGTTTGATATCAAATCAGACTCCAACCGTAAATTAGTAAGAGAACGATTCCCTAAATATTAACCCCGAAGGCCGAAACCAACATCAGATCAATATCTAGGAGACCACTCATCTTATCTATCTTCCAGTTAATTTCTGATTTCATATATGATAAAGATGTAAATTTTATTGTTAAAATATTTCGTTCAACACATGACTAATCTCAACGGATGAGTACAGTCAACACATGAACCTTTATTTTATATTGATAAAGATGTATATTTTATTATTAAAATATTTCGTTCAACACATGACTAATCTCAACGGATGAGTACAGTCAACACGTGAACCTTTATTTTATAATATTCTTTATTTTTCAAATTGGAATGAGGCCCAATCAATCACCATATAATGTTAATTATATGGATTTTCATACATCACACGTATATAATTGCATTGAAAAATAATCAACCATCAACCAAAGTGCACTACACTGAATAAGCATCAAATATAGATATCTAACGCTTATAACAGCCTGTCAATCGATCGATCGACATATTTAATCAATCAGGATGAGTGAACTTCAAATTTCATCCCAACACCCGTGTGGGGTTTCAAACAATCAAACACATATTTTATTTGTGCAGTTGGGCGATGTGTAAAATTTATTGTCCCAATCAATATCAGTCAAATCAGTGTACATAAACAAACCGTCTGGTTTGTAAATGAATATTTATTTATTCACATTCACTATATTCATATTCACATTAAAAATTATATTTTTAACGATAAAACATTTTATTTTAACATATGAATTTCTATTCAGTTCATTCTTTAAATAAAATGATATTCTTATTTTTCTAACTTATTTTAGAAAATTTCGGCGGCATAACGGCACGATACTAGAAACGGGACGAGGCCTAGCCTTATCCCCGGTCTAGTGAAGGCCCACGCCATTCACACATCAATCAAATCAATTCCATTTCACCAAACAATTCAATTCAAACCAAATAATCTAACTAACTACACAACCAAACTATTAAACAAACAAGTCATCCATGGTCTGTGGATGACGGGTGTCGGGTGCTACTAAACACCGTCTGCATCCTAGTATATATATAACTAGAAAAGAAATTGAAGAGTGAGGAGTTCTCACCTATAGCTATCCTACTCCACGACACTTCATTGATAGAAATCTTCTTCGTTCTCGCCTTTTTATCACCTTCGTTGCCCGTAGCCACTACATATAAAAATCACATTTTCATTTCGCTATTCAATATATTAAAATCGAATTTTTACTTCGCTATTCAATATATAAAAATCAAATTTTTACTTCGCTATTCAATATATAAAAATCAAATTTTTACTTCACGCTATATGGATAAAAATTCTATTTTTACATTGCTACTATATAGATAAAAATTATATTTTTACCTCGCTATTCTCTATATAAAGATTTCGCCTTTTCAAATATAAAGATTTCGCCTTTTCAAATATAAAGATCTCGCCTTTTCTAATTTAAAAATCTAATCTTTTCTATTTTAAAAAACTAATCTTTTCTATTTTAAAAATCTCGTCTTTTCACTTTTAAAAATATCGTCTTTTCACTTTTAAAAATATCGTCTTTTCACTTTTAAAAATCTTATCTTTTCTATTTTAAAAATCTAATCTTTTCTATTTTAAAAATCAAATCCTTTTTACTCTTCATTCGTATACACAACAAAAATCCGTTCCTTTTTCCAAACTGAAATCATATTTTTCATATGTAAAAATTTCATCTTTTTCAATTTAAAAATGACATCTTTTTCAATTAAAAGATCCCTTCATTTTTCTTTTATATAAATCATTCTTCTATTTCTAAACGGTTACAGATTTAAAGATCACATTTTCATAAATAAAAACACTTCTTTATGTTAAAAAAAAACTGATTTCCTCCTATGTATTATATAAAATAAAACCATGTTTTTTTCTTTATAAAATAAAATAAAATTCAAAAATACAGTAAAAAGAACTCACCTTGATTGGTGAAAACTGAATCTTGCGCTCAAGAGGGGGGGTGTTCAGGTGGGCAGCAGTCGGAGAAAGGGGGGCGCTGCGTCGGTGGGCTCGGGCAGGTGGTCGTGGGGAAGGCGATGGCGAACTCTAGGAGGGGAGGGGCGGTTCAGGTGGGTGTGGGGTCTTCGAGCGTCGGCTGGAGGGAGAAAGAAGAGAGGGGAGGAAGAAGGAGGGCGACGGCTCCTCCCACGGCGGCGTGATGAGCGGTGGGGCGGCGCTCCGCCCCCTTCCTTTTCTTCTTCTTCTTTTTTTTTATTTGTGATTTTGATTTTAACGGGGGGGGGGGGGGGGGGGCAGAAGTATAAGGGGAAAAGAGGAGAGTTTTTTTATTTTATTTTATTATTTAATTATTTTATTTTTAACCAAAAAGCAACTTTTATTTCCGACCTCAAAACGAGGCCCACCGCCTGTCATCCATAGCTAATTACCCCCATTCCGAACACAATGTGATTTGTATCGCAAGCTGATTCGATCGTTTCGATCAGTTTCCATTAAAATCAACATATAACTCTATATATTGAATTTGAACGCGCATTTCAATTTACCGGGGTCACATACTAACTCTAAAAATTCTCGAAAAATATTTTCTAGCTTCGTATTGACGATACGGTCCTAACAAAACTAGTTTCGTCGAATTCTGAGACCGTATGAAAAATGGCCAATTTCTAGTCGATTAAAATCAACTAAAACTGGTCAAACGCGTTTTCCTTTGACACGCTCACACATTGATTCGAAAAATTATGAAATTTGAAACCTAGCAATAATTTGACACTGCAGATCCAACAAAAGTGGTTTCGTCGAAATCCGAGGTCGTTTGCAAAATTCCCATTTTTAAGGGACTGAATTCCATAGCGACTATTCAGAATTTTCAACAAGGCATATCTTTTGATCCCTGCTATGAAATTTTGATTTTTCGGATTCGTTGGAAAGATATTCTCAATTAGATCCTATTATTTTTGGTTTCACTAAAATCCGGATTGTTTTGCACCTGGTACATTTAATTGAAGTTTGAAACCGAATTATCGAACTACCGCGCCATTTTCAATTCTATTTATAATTATATATAATTATTTATATTCTAACGACGATGCGTATAAATATATGCGTTCGAATTATATTAAAAATAAATTTCTCGTCGATATTATTTAAAATAATTCATTTTGAAAGTTCAAAATTCGCTAAAAGTGCCAAAATAAAAAATTTAAACTGGCCCAGATTTTCGGGTTGTTACAGGCCACAAGTGTGCTGGTTATCGGTGGTGGCACTTAGGCCAAGAGGAGGGAAGGGAGAAAGAGGAAGAAGGAGAATTTGTAATAAAAAATGAAATTTTAATATGTATAACATATATCAATAAAACTGATAAAAAGGAAAATTCAGTAGTGTGAAAATGCATAAGTGTCATAGGTATATAAATAAACCATATTAACAAATTCAATTAACATCATGTCACAATAAATTTATCATTTGGTGCATTACAAAAATATTTTTTTTAAAATTTTAAATGCCTACGTTCAAATTTTATGTATCCTTATGTGAGCTCTCTTAATTTCTTTCAAATATTCTACATTTTCATTCATATAATTGAATTGACCACGTAATCTTACTGCTAACTGGATAGTTTTAGTAATGGGGAAAATAGTCACAATGACAAACTTTGAAGAAAGATATTGATTGAATGACAACATGTTTTTTTTAAACTAAAGGACAATGCTAGTAATAATTACCATTTTGTATAGTTGAAAAAAATGCGAAAAACACGGTGTTTAAGGAAATAAATTAAACTTAGTTGAAATGAATTAAATTCAACTTGATTAAGTAAAGCTAGAAATAAAAAAATATATGATCCAACCTTAGTTACTAAACCAAAGTAAAATAATAGAAAAATCAGGTTGTAACAATCCAGTAGTTAAGTTGCATATTTCTTCTTCTTTTAAGCCTCATCCTTGTAGACTTCATGTTTTGAAGTACGAATAATATTGAATCAAACGAACTAACATGGTAAAAAAAATCAACATAAAATTTGCTTTGATTCAATATTGATTCCCCTCTTGAATTCAAAGATATGCAACTAAAGAATCAAAGATGAGACTGGGGACATTGTAGCTAGATTTGGTCCTTTTAAGAAGGTTTGATTGGTGTCGTCGAGAGGTTGAAGTTTATAATTGACGGTATATAATTTTCGACCAAATTTTTCAAAGAATTTCCCAATCTCCAAATAAAATCGGAATGTCATTTAGTTTCATCACTATGTCCGCTGTATCCAAACCAAGGTATCCGTAATTTCATATATTTCATCTGAAACATCAAACCAAGATATATGCATAAACAAAAATAATATATTTAACAAACACATCAGTCATAATTTGCTTATATCAAGAATTTATCATATTATAGTACAAAATTTATTTTAACTTCAATAACAAAATATCAGATTATATAACTGTTTCTGAACACTTCTCAATTTCAATTGTTTATGTTTATGTCCACATCTTTAAACTAATTGCATAACTTTAAATTTAACTTATTTAAAAAATTCCATTAAATCATGTTTATTTATCCATCTAACAAACCACTAACATATTTTGGTTTTAACATGCATAGTATATTCTTATTAGCAGAAATGATGAAACTATTTTATTTACCAAATATATAAGAATGTATGCACAAAAATTACATAAATTACACATAAAAAATATTGACAATTGTAATTTATCATAAATTCGGCAGTACAAACACAAAAAGCTAAATCGTGGTTGTCGCTGCCTTGGATTATTCCCTTTCTCCTTTCAATCTCCCGCCTAGTCACTTCGTCGCTCAACTGTCTCTTCCTACCTCGAACCCTCCGCCAGATCCAATTCCTCGCTCACGTTACCCTCCCCCTCCATCCTTCGCCTCCACACATGTCTCACGCTGTGCAGTTAAAGCGCTTAGCGGATCGAATGCGGCGGAGGTTCATAAAGTCATAGCGGGGATAAAGCGAGAAAACAGCAGGATATAGTGGATGACTCCAAAATAGCATATATATATATATATATAACACGTGTTTAATGTTTTTATTGAATATATAAACTATAATTAAATAAAAAAACTTACATTCAATTTAACTATAATTAGTATATTCTTAATTTTAAATAAAAACATATCAGATATCCATAAATGAACGTAGGCTACTGTTTAACTTAATTAAATTTAATAGAATGATAGAGTATTCTTGTTTACAAAAATATATGTTAAAATCAATTGTAAAGCATAATTCATGAAAAATAATAATATATAAATGTCATTTTTGTTGAAAAAGGAAAATAATAAACTTGATTTGTACTTCTAGAGTGTTTTGTATTTTATTGAGAGAGGTTTTAATGTTTCTATTATCTAGGAAAAGATAATTTTCCATATATATTTATTCCTAGAATATTGCAAATCCAGAATGGTCTATCCTATGTTATAAATAGAAGAACTCTCTCCTCATTTGTATAATGCAAAAAATAAAGGGACATAAAAGCAATAAAAAATTCCTTCTTCCTCTTTCTCCTCTGAAATTTCAACAAAGTGGAGTCTGAGCTTGAAGATCCTAAAAGAGGGCTAATAACAACGTTCTCGAACTGATTCCAATGATTACCATGACCAACTATAATAATTGAAGCTTAAGAATGATGACCCTCCTTGGAGCAAATCGTGTATGGCAGATATTTGAGAAAGGCTATACTAAAGCAGAAGATGAAGGTAGTCTATCTCAAACCCAAAAGGATGAATTGGAAAACTTGAGGACAAGAGACATGAAGGCTCTTAGTCTAATTTACCAAGCATTGGATGATGACACTTTTAAAAAGATTTCGGGAGCAATGTCAGCAAAAGAAGTATGGGAAAAGCTTTAGATATCTTACAAGGGAGCTGGTCAAGTCAAAAAGGTGCGTCTTCAAACATTAAGAGGAAAATTTGTACCTCTGCATATGAAAGAGGTGAACTTGTTTCTGATAATTTTTCAAGAGTTTTAGTTGTTACTAATAATTTGAAAAGAAATGATGAAAAATTAGATGATGTCAGAATCATGGAGAAGATTATTCGATCATTAGATCTAAAGTTTTAACATATTGTCGCTATCATTGAAGAAATAAAAAACTTGGAGACCATGGCTATAGAGGAGCTTTTATGCTCACTGCAAGTGTATGAAGAAAAGAAAATAAAGAAGGAAGAGACCGCGGAGCATGTTCTTAAGACATGAATTGATTCAAAAAAGGAAGAAGGTAATCAAAGCCAACAAAGATGGAGTTGTGGTCAAGAACGAGGAAGAGGACGCGGATATGGATATGGACGAGGTTGGAGGCCCAACTATGAAAACAACCAAAGCAACAATAATCAAAGAGGAGAAAGCTACAATTAGGGGTCGTAGGAGAGGCAATTCAAACTCAAGGAGTGTGTAACAACCCAGAAAATCAGAACCAATTTAAAATTTTTATTTTGGCAATTTTGATGAATTTTGAGTATTTAAAATGAATTATTTTGAATATTTAAAATGAATTATTTTAAATAATAACAATGAGAAATTTATTTTGAATAGAATTGGAACGTATATATTTATTCGAATCGACGTTAGAATATAAATATTTATTTTAATTATAAAAGAATTTGAAAATGGAGCGGTCGAAAATTTGATTTTAAATTTCAAATGAATGTACAGGATTCAAAATAAACCAGATTTTAGCAAAACCAAAAATATTAGAATCTTTTTTGAAAATATTATCATTTATAAATTAATGGTATGAAATATTCAATTTCGATTTGAAATTGAATATGAAGTTGAAATTGTTTTGAAAACAAATTTAAAACGATTTATAAAATACGTTTTAAATGGAAATCAATGAAATATATATTATATATTTTTTATATTTAATATAATGGCCTGAATAGAACGCGCCATGCAACGGCAGTTCCCGAATTTTGACCATTGACTTCGAATGGATATTACGGGAGATCCGCCATTGGATTCTCCTAAAACCAGAACCATTGGGTTCATATCGAAAAGAGCTTTCTAACGAATATTAGAAATTTGAAATCTAACGGTGGGATTTGGAATTATGTCCAAATCAAATTTGAAAAAGGTTGCTGTAAGTGCAGTTCGATGGCCGTTTATGGAAATCGACTGTACGGGCCTTGATAAAATTATTAAAAAATATCAATAATTATTGTAAAATCATTAATATTGATTTTTGGAAAAAATTAGGATGAAAAACTCCATATTTGAAAAGATAAAAATAGATTTTTATCGAAATGAACTAGTTTTGAACTAGAAATATAATCCATTTATTTTTAAAATAAATAAATTGGATTTGAAATGGTTTTAAAAATGACGAGAATTTCCAATATATGAATTGGGAGTTGATTTGAATCGAAATTGTTTTCGGAATATTTCGATGTTGGATTTCGTGATTATACAGATATTGTTATGGAAATTTGAAGTACATATTTATATCGTTATTTCCAATACGATATTTGTTGGTTGTAGTATTTGATATTGAATGTAAGCCGATATATTTTCTGTTAAGAGTCTTCTATTTAATATTAAATGTGATTTTGGGTTTGTCGTGAATGGTATCTTTAATAATATTGCTCTTAAACCAAATGGAGTTAAGAAAATAAAAAACTGACCGGAGATTAGTTAAGTTGAATGGTTTCCTGGTTATTGATCTGATGTTGGTTTCGTCCTTCGGGGTTAATACTTAGGGAATTATTCTCTTACTAATTTACGGTTAGAGACCGATGTGATTTTGGGTTTGTCGTGGATGGTGTCTTCATTAACACTGTTCTTGAACCCAGTTGAGAAAAGATTAAATCTTTTTATTTAGATTTAATGAAGTATACCAATTAATTGATATTTAATTGGAATTGAATTCAAATTGTTCTTTGAGTTTATTGTGAACGTGTTTTAAATAACACTTGTTCTTTAACCCGATTAACAATGGAATGAGATTTTGGGTTGTCGTGAATGGTATCTTTAATAATACTATTCTTACACCCAATGGAGTTAATAAAATCAGAAACTAACTAGAGATTAGTTAAGTTGATTGGTTTTCTGGGTATTGATCTGATGTTGGTTTCGGCCTTCACGGTTAATACTTAGGGAATTGTTCACTTGCTAATCTACAGTTAGAGGCTAATGGAATGGAATGTGATTTGGGTTTATCGTGAACTGTGTTTTAAATGACATTAGTTCTTTAACCTAGTTAAAGACATGATATGATTTCCTAAGTTAAATAATCACTGATATTGATTTTTGGGAAGATTAAAACCAAGTGGAGTTTTAATGAATCTTTAGTTAGGTTGAAATGGGAATTGATAATTTAAACTATCAAAATTGGGAAATGATCGAAATGGAGTGTCGCCAGTTTTGCTCCTAGCGATAGTTAAATCTTTAATTAGACTTGAACGGGAAATGGTAATTAAATTTTCCGAAAACACCGTGGTGTTAGTTATGGGGTAATACCAGTTTTGCTCCTTGGGATGAAAAGGTTGGGTTTGGGAAATAAAATAAATAATTACTTCGGTGTGGTTCGCTAATCCCGACTAGTTTGGAAAACCCTAAGATGGTTTGAATTGAGAATCCAAAGGAAGATTAAAGAATAAATTTAAAGAATTTATCTTTGGTAAAATTAATGGGAACCTTTCCCAAAGAATGTGAATATTTGAATAAAGAATATTTTCGATTGGAACGAGGCATATGTTGTGTTTTTATAACACCTGTTTATTATATACGCGAGTTATTCAGAAAGACCGGGTTTATCCCATTTTGAATAACTGATTCGACGATATGTCGAGGATGAAGACGGTGGTTGAAGATCGGAGGTCTTCACATCGTTTGGATGATTACTGATGTCTTGATTGGGCTGTATACACAAGACAAGGTAATAAGTGGTGATCATTCAGACGTACTTGGAATCGACCGGATATGCGAGGACCTCTCTCCTGTATTGGACATATGGGGGAGGAATAAGGTGCCTTCGGTTTCATTCAGACCCAGAACGAACTTGTAAATGGATGTGTGTCGCACATCGGATTTCATTCTGTGTGATTGATAGACATCGGTTGCGTAGCGTGAATTGCCTGTGTGGCATGCTGAGATGCAAAAGATCAAGGCTTCTGTTGAAAAGCAAAGTCCTGTGGTTGATGATCAAAGCACGACTTTGATACAGCGTAGCTTTGTGTGGCATTAATTCGTGAGCCGCACACCCTGGTGTGAACCATAAAAGGGAGAGGACTGCAGGGAGAGCATGCGTTTCCTTCTAGCTAGGAGAGGTGTCAGTGGTTTTACACGCCCTAGCATTTTACTTATGTGGATGATGGATAGCGAGGCGCCTCGGTTATATCGTTCGTTCCGGGGCCGATGGATGGTCTTTATACAGACAATATTTATGCCCCCTAGGGCGGGGAAACGCAGTGTTTAGGCATTTTAATCCACTCCGTATGGACCGGCCCTGAAGATCCAAGGGTCGATGCATTCTGATCCTGAGACATGGGATAGATTGTCTCGAAGCGGTAAGGATGATCCCTTGCCTTGGTTCATAGATAGAAGTTCAACTTCCAATACGTGAAAATTGCGGTTTTGATTGTAGGGCCTAGTATTGGCGACATCATATATGGTACCCATGCCGTTTAGGATTGATACATTTATATTTGAAGTTGTTTCTGCATTATGCACTTATAATAGTATCAAATGATTTTTTTTAAATGTACCAAGCATGTTTGGCTATTATAAGGGAAAACCCTATCCTCCGGCTTGCATTGCATTGTGTGATGGGACCTGGGTCTTATAATAGCCTCATTTTTCCAAAAAGCATTGCGCTGTTTTGTTATATGCACTGGTATTCTTGGGAGGAAACTCGTTCCTATTATATGGCATGGTCCCTTGATTTAAACCATTTCAAAGTATAGTTTTAAATAACTATTTTAGTTCTCACACCAGTCACATGACTGACCTGGAGTTTATTGTTTTAACCTAAACTCTGGGTGCCCCTATTTTCCACACGGGCAGCTAGTAGTTTTGGTTTTGTAGATTTATATTTACAGGATCCTGGTTTACAGCTGGAATATTTTCGGAGAGCTCTATATCAGTATATTCCTTTCAAATGTGTTTGTATTAGTTTTTCCGCTGCTATGTATTTAAATGTAATTTTAAATCTCTAATATTTATCAAATGTATATTATTTGTTCATGCTCTGTATATTCTTGTACTCTGATGTAAATTGTTGTACTAAGCAATGAATTGTTCTTCTGGTTATGTTCTGATTGGTCATGTTCTCAAAGCAATCCAGGCTTTCCTTCACGGGGAAGTTCGGGTCCTTACAGAGTGACAAGTCATGGATCAATTGTTATAATTGCAACAAATTTGGACACTATGCTTCTGAATGTAGAGCTCCAAGAAGCGATAAAGTTGAAGAGAAGACCAATTATGCTGACGAAAGAATTACAGAAGATGACACATTATTATTGGCTCATAAAGAAAATGAAAAATGGGAGGACAATCAATAGTACCTAGATAGTGGCACAAGCAACCATATATGCGGAAGAAAAAACATGTTCGTAAAGCTTGATGAAAGAGTAAAGGTCAATATGGCATTTGGAGACGAATCAAAGGTAGCAGTGAAAGGCAAAGGTAATGTTCTTATCTGACTGAAGAATGGAAAACATCAATTTATTTCTAATGTTTACTATGTGCCAAACATGAAAAGTAACATCTTGAGCTTAGGACAACTCTTAAAGAAAGGTTATGATATTCAATTAAAAGATAAAAGCCTTTCCATAAGAGACAGTGCAAGCAATCTCATTATTAAGGTACCAATGTCAAAAAATAGAATCATTGTGCCCAACATTCAACATGATGTCGCCCAATGTCTTAAGGCGTGCTACCAAGATGTCTCATGGCTTTGGCATCTTCGTTTTGGACATCTTAACTTCAAAGGACTAGAATTGCTCTTCAAGAAAAGATTGGTGAGAGGATTGCCTTGCATAAGTCATCCTAATCAACTGTGCGAAGGATGTCTACTTGGGAAGCAAGCCAAAATGGGTTTTCCAAAGAAGTCATACTCAAGGGCCAAGAAACCATTAGAAATCATACATACATATGTGTGCGGACCAATCAAGCCAAGCTCGCTAGGTAAAAATAATTATTTCCTTCTTTTTATTGATGATTTTGCAAGAAAAACGTGGGTATATATTTTGAAGGAGAAATCAGAGGTATTTGAGAACATCAGGAAGTTCAAAGCTCATGTTGAGAAGTAAAGTGGCCTTATGATAAAAGCCATGAGATCTTATCGTGGAGGAGAGTTCACATCAAGAGAATTTCAAAAGTATTGTGAAGATAATGGAATTCAATGCCTACAATAGTGCCTAGATCCCCTTAGCAAAACGGAGTAGCAGAAAGGAAGAAGATGACAATTCTTGAAATGGCAAGGAATATACTAAAAAGTAAGAGACAACCAAAGGAATTTTGGGCGGAAGATGTGGCATGCACTGTTTATCTATCAAATCAATCTCTAATAAGAAGTGCATAAGGGAAGACACCACAAGAAGCATAGAGCAGAAGGAAGCCTAGCATTTCTCATCTAAGAGTTTTTGGAAGCATAACTCAAGTACATGTACTAAATGAAAAGCGAATCAAACTGGATGATAAAAGTGAAAAATATATTTTTATTGGTTATGACACAAATTCTAAAAGCTATCAGCTTTATAATCCTGATATGAAGAAAATAATAATTAGCCGACATGTTGTATTCAATGAAGAAGGAGAATGGGATTCGTATGATGAGAACTACAACTTCTTTCCATATTTTGAAGAAGATGAGATACAACAACCAAGGATCGAACAATCAAGCGAAGAGCCTACTTCCCCACTAGCCTCACCAACAACAAATTTTCAAGCAGATGGGAGATCAAGTGAAACGGTTCCTCATTTTAGAGGCTTTCAAGGAATTTATGATGTAACAGAAAACCAAGAAATATCACTCTTTTTTGTCTTTTTACAGATTGTGAACCCATAAACTTTCAAGAAGCTTTGCAAAAGAAGAGTTGGAGAAATGCTATTGATGAAGAAATTAAGGCGATCAAGAAAAATGACACATGGGAGCTAGCTTCACTTTCAAAAGGACACAAGGCGATTGGTGTCAAGTGGGTGTACAAAAGTAAAGAAAAATGCCAAAGGAGAATTTGAAATATACAAGGCAAGATTGGTAGCAAAAGGCTATATTCAAAGAGATGGCATTGACTATGAAGAGGTATTTGCTCCAGTTGCTCGATTAGAAACTGTAAGATTGATAATTTCTTTAGCAACTCAAAACAATTGGAAGATACATCAAATGGATGTGAAGTCTGCCTTCCTAAATGGAGTTCTTGAAGAAGTAGTTTATATCGAGCAGCCACAAGGCTACTGTAACACCCCACGTCCATTAGTGTCACTCACAAAGGGAATGCACTAAGTTCTGTGGAGCATTTAGGGTAAAAGATGCAGATAAATTACAAGACAGACAGAAATTAAACAGCAGAAAATAAAACTTTGCTTTATTGATAAAATAGTCTGTACAATGGTTTCTTTACAATATCAGAGTATCATCTGTCTTACAAAATAAAGAAGCATAAAAACAACATTTATATTCCCCAATTTTTGCAAGAGCCAGCCATAGCATCTGAAAAGAGAATCCAAGCAAACTTCGACAAATCTTCAAGCTGGAAAGGGTGACAGTCCAACTTAACCTGAGCTAAACTATTCCCTCCTTTACTACCTTGGGGGGGAAACGGAAGAAAAGAAGACGAAAGAAACACAGAGTCAGACATAAAGCCTGAGTAAGTTCAGTAACTTCTAGCATGTGAACATGGAAAACAAAACGACATGAATTAATTGAATACAAGATAACACCATGATGATAGGGTCAGCAAGATTAGACGAGATCAACACAAGATATGCTAAGATAAGATAAACTGGATGTTCTCTAATACTTTCGCCGCTTCGCCATTTCCTTGTTATACAGATTTCTATTATCTCTGCACCACCTAACTAGTGTTCCAACTAGTATCAATAACATGATCCCAACCCCTGAAATTTCCATTGCCTTCAGGCATACATTTATTATTTATTACCTAGATCTAATCTAGGGTTTTCTATCAAGTGCTTTCTAGATTTAGCTAGAGTTTATGATGTCTGCTGAATGCTTCTCGGATTCAGGATTTATGCCACCTAGTTCAACTAGGAATTATGCTACCTGTCGAACAATGCCCCAAGTCTAGGACACACTACCTTGAGTGGTATATGTTCCTATACTTTCCCACACATGTATCGTGAATCGTTATCGCTTGTCTAGATGCACATGTCCTGTAATGTGCGGTCCGAGTCCTGTGTCAGGGCAAATCAAGGAATACAGAACTCGGTCAGGAGCTTTCAGATATCTGCCGATGCAGATGCTAAGGTCTGTTTTTATTTCAGTGGCTATGGTCCCACTTGACCCCTCCCTCAACTAATGAAAGGCACACCTTGTAAAATGAGAACTATATGCCGGCCCCCGGTGCCCCACTATCCTATGGCCATCCTCACCCATAACTAGATAGCAAGTATATGGTCTTTTGGAGTTCTCCGCCTTTCCGCTTCACGTATCTCGATTGACTGAAGATGGATGGTAGACGACGAGTCGCTATCACAGGGCTACCGTTTGCTCGCCGAATCACGCCGGTCCATCCTAGTCTTTAGGTTGCCATGTATTGCAACCAAGGCATACCCCTGGTTCTTCTACGCAGACCTTAACCTCCGTGGGCCCAGGCGGATCATCTGCAGCCTCACAGAGGGATACCAAGAGTACCCTCACGTCCCCTCGAAGCCTCGGGCTTCGTAACCCAATTCGTTGGAGCCTTCTTTCTATTCAGACGGACATTCACTCCTTCCCGTGTTATACTAAAAATTACTACTTAGTTTTACTAACTAAGATTTACCACTTAGTTTCCAGAATCGTTGTTTTCTTAACTAAGGTTTTCTACTTAGTTCCCTTTCCCGTCAAGTTGGATTGGTTAAGTGTCATTAGTCAATTCAAGCCAACTTAACCTTCTTCATTTACCCTGTTAAACTGGTTAAGTGTTGTCAGTAACTCATGTTGACTTAACCCTACCACAAACCAAGTTATATTGGTTAAGTATTTATTTCTTAACCCTACCCATTTACTCTGTGTTGGTTAAGTATTCCTTTTTAACTTAACCTGGCCCGTCTGTTTTAACTATCATGTTATTATTAATGGTTAAGTGTCAGTCTGAACCTCACCCCACCCATCAGTCTAGTTATCATGTTGAACTGGTTAAGTGTCTTAGTTAACTTAACCCTACTATTCTTGTTCTAGCTTTAACTAAATAAATTAAAGCCACTACCACTCACATTAGACAGGTATTGTTGCGAATACTGGATGTGCCGGTTGGTTCCGGGCAGGTTTACATCGCAACTCAGTCTAACCTCGGGTTAGGCATATTTGTGTTTTCTAAGTTCAAAGGGTTTCAACTTATTTTCAAATCAAGTTTTGAAAGTAACCATCCCGTTCGTCGGATCAGTTAGGGATAGCCAGGGAGAGCAGGAAACTTGTATTTTCCAAACTCAAGCCTAGACACTATCTTCTCTATCACCCTAGAACTTTTTGGTGTGTCATTAAAAGAGATGCCGTTAATAAACCTTTAATTTTGTCTAAATTTACATTTCCTCTTTTAGGACAAATTCTATAAGTAAATTAATCCTAATTTACTTATTTCCCAATTACTCTTTTAATGTAAATTGTCAACATTTATTCTTATGGCCCATTTCCCCTTCTAAATCATATTTATGCTTTTTGGTATGTGGATTTTACCAAATTAAGTGTCACTAACCATGATTTTTCTAATCCTGACAGTTATTCTCAATTATGGCCAATTTCACATTTATGCCAATATACTTATCGTGCCAAATTAGCTAATCTAATTCTGATTCAACATTCTAATTTACGTCAAACTAGACTTATTACTCTAGTTCACTATTCATGTAAATGCCAGATTTACATGTCAATACTAGATTCAAATTACACATCTTATAATTCATGTCAAATTTATCCAATTTGCATTTCTATGAACATGCCATAATACTTGTTCCCAATTTATGCCAATTTCCTAGTTTATAACTATGTTTCTAGTAAATTTCATATTTTGCCCAAACCGCATTCCCACCGTTCGTATAATCGTGATTCAGTCTAGATTATAAATAAAGCTAGGCTCGTAGAAAATAGGGAATGAACCAAAGATGCTATGCAAAAGATAGACATATTAACTGGCATAAAAAGGGTTGAATAACGACGTCGGTTCAAGAACATGGGTAGACCTAACTTAATAGGTAAATTCCCAAGGTCTAAAACCAAGAATAGACAGAATAAAGGTGTAGGTTCAAGAACATGGGTAGACCTAACTTAATAGGTAAATTCCCAAGGTCTAAAACCAAAGAACAGACAAGATAGATAACCGGGTTCACAGTCACAAAATTTTAAACACTTTCCTAGTCATGAACCATATGTGCTTAATCACAGTTGTCCCATTTATGTCATAGACAATAGTTTTGCTTCCTAATCAAAGGTATAGGCTATAGTTATGGAAATAATTCTCATGGTCACAGTCACAGTCATAGGCAATGTCCATAGTCATAGGCAATGTCCATAGTCATAGGCAATGTCCATAGTCTTAGGCAATGTTCATAGTCTTAGGCAATGTTCATAGTCAAAGAGGCATATGGTTCTAAGGTCCATAGTTTCATAGTTACAGTCTTATTTGTCCTCGAAATCATAACAGTTCTTAATTTGGTCCAAAGAAATAGGCACTGATTCAATAGAAAGAATTGGCATACTCTTTTATTCCTTTAATTTCATGTCACGAAAAGAGAAACGTTCAAATCTAGAAATAACTGACTTACAGAGATTAGATTAGAATAGAAAGATGGCATTGCTATGATTCGTAGAAAAACAGTCGTTGCAGTCGTTCAAATCTTCACTTGAATTCTAGCTTGAATCTCCTCTTTGAAAGTCTTTGAGCAGCACCTCCTCGTCTTGATTTATTTTATATATATTGTTTTATTTATTATTTGATTAAGAGGAGGAGAGGAAGCCATGTTTACTAAGAATCTTTGCAGCATAAGGGTAGAGAAGAATTGTGAATAGAGAAGAAGACCAAGGCTGTTTATATAGTTGCTCAAGACCTTATCGTACACGCAGCGCTGAGTCAGCATTGAACCTAGTTAAGAAAATAGTCCAGGTTCGCAGATGAATCTAGCCAAATCTTATCGTACATGCAGTGCTAAGTCAGCATTGGGTCCCACAAGCTGTTTTGGCGTAGAAATTTGAATTTCGAACTTTTGAATTCCTGGAATTTATTTAACTGTTTTATTCACATGAAATATTCTTATATGTATACAATTCCTTTAACGACCATTTTACGCGTATATATATACGCACAACTTTCATTTTATTTTCAAAATTCAAACGATGTTGCACCGTTATTTAATTCTTTCCATATTTCATTCTATAGCCTTATCTTAAATTTTATCTTTCGTATACATATATTTCTGCATATATATATATATTCTCATGTATATACATATATTTTCTTTATTTCCTTATATGTACGTTCTTATCCTTTCAAATTTTGAATTTGTATATGTACATATATTTGCATGTTCAGTTGGCCCTCTTTAAAACAGAGATAAAAATTATGCTGCCGCCGAGGTTCGAAACCCCGACCTCCATGTTACAAATCCAATGCCTTAACCAACTGAGCTACAAAGTCTTTTGTTAATAAGTCTTAGAACAATGATAATTATTGTTCTTTCCTTACTTCTCTTTTACATGTTAGTTACAATACTTAAATTAAACCAATGCATGAATCTTTTTCTTTTAATGTTAATGCATTATGTTTGCAAATAAGTGCATGCAACATATTTACATCGCATGCAACCAATCTTTTCTCTTTTTTTTTCATATATTAATTAATTTTCATTATACATCACCATATTAATCCTATCTGTGGATATATATACATTTTTAATTACATTAAAAATACGGGGGGTTACAGCTACGAAGTCAAGGGAGAAGAAGACAAAGTTTTAAAGCTAAAGAAGGCACTTTATGGGTTGAAACAAGCTCCAAGAGCTTGGAATGCTCGAATTGATAAGTATTTGAAAGAGAGAAACTTCATTAAATGTCCATATGAGCATGCACTCTATATTAAAATCCAAAATGGTGATACATTCATTGTATGTTTGTATGTAGATGACTTGAATTTTACAAGTAGCAATCCAAGCATGTTTAATGAATTTAAGAAAGAGATGGCGAAGGAGTTTGAGATGACTGATATTGGGGTCATGTCTTATTACCTTGGCATTGAAGTAAAACAAGAAGATGAAGGCATTCTAATCACTCAGAATGGATGACTCCAATCCAGTTTGCATGCCAATCAAATGTGGAATCAAATTATTAAGGCACGAAGAAGGAGAAAAAATAGATGCTATACTTTTCAAGAGCTTGGTTGGTAGCTTGAGATATTTAACGTGCACAAGGCCCGACATTCTATATGCGGTTGGAGTTATGAGCCGATACATGGAGAATCCAACCACAACACATTTGAAGGCAGCAAAGAGGATTCTTCGCTATGTTAAAAGGACAACAAACTTTGGTTTGTACTAATCTGTTTCTAATAATTACGATCTTGTTGGATATAGTGATAGTGATTGGAATGGAAATATAGATGACCGAAGAAGCACAAGTGGTTTCGTGTTCTACATGGGAGACATAGCTTTCACATGGATATCGAAAAAACAAACAATTGTCATGCTTTCCACATGTGAAGCGGAGTATGTAGCGGCTACTTCTTGTGTTTGCCATGCAATTTGGCTAAGGAACTTGCTAGAAGAATTAAATTTGCAACAAAAGGAGCTACCCAAGATTTTCATGGATAACAAGTCAGCAATTGCTTTGGCCAAAATCTAGTCATTCATGATCGAAGCAAGCATATTGACACATGCTATCACTATATTAGAGAGTGTGTCACAAAAAAGGAAGTGCAGCTAGAGTACGTGAAGTCCAATGATCAAATTGCTGATATTTTCACCAAACAGCTCGAGTAAGAATACTTTTTCAGATATTTTAACCAAACCGCTCAAGTAGAAGATTTTATCAGATTGAGAAATTTTCTTGGAGTCACAGATCAAGTTTAAAGGGGGTGTTGAAAAAGAAAAATAATAAACTTGATTTGTATTTCTAGAGTGTTCTTTTATTTTATTGAGAGAGGTTTTAATGTTGCTATTATCTAGGAAAAGATTATTTTCCATATATATTTATTCCTAGAATATTGCAAATCTAGAATGGTCTATTGTATGTTATAATTAGAAGAACACTCTCCTCATTTGTATCATGCAAAATCTAAAGGGAAATAAAAGCAATTTATAAAACAATAAAAAATTCCTTCTTCCTCCTCCTTCTCTAAAATTTCAACAATTTTTAGTTCATTTCTTTCATCAAAGGTATAAGATGACAAATGTAATATAGCGTAAACAATGAGATATATTGGAAATAGGAGAATATAGAAGAGATTAAAGCCAGAAGGCTTTATTGGAGGCTATTTGGGAAAAAGCGTAGCGGCAGTAATATAACCGGGTAATAGCTAGCCATAAACTGCATAGATTTCACGTTGATGTTTCTCCACCTCTGAAATGGTCTGAACTATTTAACTCAAAGCCAGGAAATGTGGATTCTTACTCAGTTCCTCCCTTTCAATTTCGATTCATGTAATTCTTAAAGTGGAAACTTGGCAAGAATGCTTGTTAGGTTTCTGATACGGATCTAAGTCTGGGAGAATAAGAAGAAGAGTAGTTGAATAGGGAAGAAGATGATTTAGAAGAAGGAGAAAATTGAAAAAAGAGAGATTCAGGCAGAGAAAATTAGCAGCAGGAGGAAGACGATTCAAGAAAGGAGAGATTTCAAATAATTTTCTTCATATCATTTTACTATCAAAGGTACATATTTATAGCCACTTGCCTTACAACTTTCCAGCAAGGCATTATTCCTATAACCACTTTTTGTGCCAAACTATTGCCATGAAAAACAGAAAATGAAACAAGAAGTAAAAAGATAGTGGGTGCTGCAATTTCTTTACTAACGTATAGAACTAACTTTCATAATGCAGCAATATGGTTAATCCCTGAACAGCTGAATCATTCTCCTTGGCCTTGCGTTAGTGTTGCCCTGTTTATGTGCTGGTGCAGTGGCACTATGCATATCAATTTCTTTCTCGACCGACATCTCTATTACGCAGTTGTAATCAATCATTTGAAGGGAATCTGGAACTTAGGGGTTCAATCAAGGTGAAATCGAATGGTATTTTTTCCCCTTTCACTTAGCTTGCACTGAAGACAGACTCAAAATAATAAAAGCAGACCCTGTATCATTAGGTGTAAGATTTTTATCACAAAACCTAGGGGTCCTGCTATTAGTAACAGTAGTATCGGAATTAAAAAAGTTCGCTCTTAGATTAAATTGATGAACATACCGTTGTATGCATGGTCTTTTATGGGGATTAGTTTGCTAGCAACTAGGATTGGTAAGTTTATGTGCATGGACGAGTCAACCGAGAAAATTAATAGAATTAAATAGTGCATGGTAGAAATCATGCTTGAAAACGACATGATTGATGAATTTCCTGTGAAACTAACTGATTGTACTAAGCAATATGTTAAGGTGGTTTATTCATCAAAACCTGAAATATATTCGCAATGTAAGGTGTTTGGGCACTTCCTAAAGAACTGCCTTGAAATTGGTAGGAAATCTAACTTAGTGAGTGAGAATACTAATGTTGTAGTTGAGGAAAAAAATAAAAGTATCACTAATGCTCCTTGCGAGATTATTCAGATCAAAGATAAAATAGGTAATGGTGTTGTTTTTCCTTGAGTAGGAAAAAGAAAGTATGGAGGAAGGTAATACAAAAGAATAGAAAAGGTGAACCACTAACTATTTGTAGGATAATGAAAGAGAAAGAGCCGAAGGAAATTTATTGTTCAGCTGATAGTGGATGTGTTGTTCAACTCCCCGAAACTTCCTATCTAGCTGGAAAGTTAGTGAATGTTATTACAGTTGTTACTGATAATGTTCAATAAGTTTGAAGCACTTTTTCAAGACATTAAGCCAAAAGATTTAGAAAACATGGAAACACAATTTAGCATCAATGAACAAGAAGAGGGTGAAATTTGTGATCATGCAGGAATGTTAAATAATGAAAGTAATTGTGCGAGTATAGATGAATCTTCTTTTGCAAGTGAAGATGTGTCTCTCAACTTCTGTTCATTGGCCCTATGCAAAATGAGGTAGTTTCCACTACATAGATTAATGTTAATGAATCCCATGTTACTGGTATTGCAAATGGTAAAAGTGTGGTGAAAGGCATTAAGATTTCCGAGGTAGCCTTGATTCTGATCAATCTCAAATTCGTACTCATGTAAATAAAGAAAGTCATGTGTCTAAAAGTTGTAAAACACTACAAACGGTATGCTAGTTGTTGGTGAATCAGTTAAACTTTCTCTCTCTGCACATCAATACAACTGACCATTGTATCAATGCTATTTCTATACCCAGTTTTGGGTTTCATGTTACTAAAGTGGTTAATCCTAACTCATCTCATATTCTACAAGAAGTCACTGCTTCCAGTTTCAGATATGGCTTTCTAAATAATCCTGGTAATAAACATGTTGTTCTTGCCTCGCCACCAAGTAAAACTAATGCCTTTGGACAATCTTCAATAAGTCCAGTCCAGTCAGTCACACGTTCCTCTTCCTGCCAGAAGGCCGAAACTAAACAACATGACACTAATCAAGACCCATATGCACATCTTATTCCCTTTGTAGATTACAGACCTCCTGTTTTTCCTATTTCTTCTGTGGTAGCTTGCATCCCAGGATACAATGATATGAAAGCTCCAGTTACTAGGAGTAAAAACAGAAATGTTAGTGAGGAATCTCGCCCGCAATGACTGAAATATGTGGTGTGTCCATCAGTGCCGGTTGTGGCACTATGCTATGAAGAAAGTGAGGTCCTAATGCCAGTTTTTTTTCATTATATCACTGCTTTCCTGTGTAACTTTGTGTGTGCAGAAATGTGTTGTGCTTGTTAGTGCTCTTGTTAAGTCGGTGCATTGTTATTTCACTCCCTGCGTGGAGTTGTTTTGTGCACCTTTATGTTACTAGTAGATGTGCATAGTGCATATCTCTTGTTTCACATGTATCATTGTTTTGATATAATAAAAGTGTTAGTCACTCTAAAAACTGGTCGATCTTACCAAAAAAACAGTTGTAATTATATTTATGTTTTATTTATTTCACCAAATCTACGTACATTGTAAAACAAAGTTCTCATTTCAACACTAGAAATATAAATGCTATATTTTATGATTGTACAATGTGTAATGCATGGGTTACACAATATGTATTAATATTTGTGTATGGGGTGATCAATCCCTTTCAGCGGAAAAACCTTAATAGGATCTTGCAATGATGTGATAGAACATGTAACACCCCGTAATTTGGTAACACTAGGATTCACAAATCAGGGCAGAATTAAAAGTTAAAATCAAAATCAAGGGAAATGGGCTGCGCCATTGCGTTCGTGTCGGAATTCTACCTGAAAACGAGTCCGAGTTTGCATAAATCGGAGTCCGTATGAGGAAGATATGGCCTCCGGAAGATTCAGCGAAGTTCAAATTTCAAAACAGGTCAAGTTCAAAATTCAAATCGGATCCAGATTGGGCTGGGCGGGAATTTTCCCGCCCAAGGCACCCAGGTCGACTGGGTAGTCGACCTGGGTCACCCAGGTCGACTGGGTATTCGACCTGGGGGTCGACCCCCCTGCTTTTTCCTGTTTTCTGCACCTGGTTCGTTCTTCTGTATTCGGACGCCATCCTGACCAGATTCGTTGACTTCTACACTATATAAACAGCCCTAGACTCCTTCTCTATTCACAATTCTTCTCTACCCTTATGCTGCAAAGATTCTTAGTGAACATGGCTTCCTCTCCACCTCTTAATTAAATAATAAATAAAATAATATATATAAAATAAATCAAGACGAGGAGGTGCTGCTCAATGACTTTCAAAGAGAAAATTCAAGCTAGAATTCAAGTGAAGATTCGAACGACTGCAACGACTGTTTTTCTACGAATCATAGCAATGCCATCTTTCTATTCTAATCTAATCCCTGTAAGTCAGTTATTTCTAGATTTGAACGTTTTTCTCTGTTCGTGACATGAAATTAAAGGAATTAAAGAATATGCCAAATCTCTCTCTCTCTATTCGAATCAGTGCCTATACTCTTGAGTCTAATTAAGAACTGTTACGATTCGAGGACAAATAAGACCGTGACTATGAAACTATGGACCTTAAAACCATTGCCTATGACTATGGACATTGCCTATGACTACGAACATTGCCTATGACTGTGACTGTGGCTATGAGGATTATTTCCTTGACTAAACCTATGCCTTTGATTAGAAAACATAAACTATTGCCTGTGACATAACAAGGACATCTGTGATTAAACACCTATGATTTATGACTAGGAAAGTGTTTCTTAAGTTCTGTGATTATGAGATTAAACCTGATTATTTATTTTGCCTGTCCTTGGTTTTCTTTGGTTTTAGACCATGGGAATTTACCTATTAAGTTAGGTTTACCCATGTTCTTGAACCTGTGTCTCTATTCTGTCTATCCTTGGTTTTAGACCTTGGGAATTTACCTATTAAGTTAGGTCTACCCATGTTCTTGAACCTGTGTCTCTATTCTGTCTATCCATGGTTTTAGACCTTGGGAATTTACCTATTAAGTTAGGTCTACCCATGTTCTTGAACCTGTGTCTCTATTCTGTCTATCCTTGGTTTTAGACCTTTGGAATTTACCTATTAAGTTAGTTCTACCCATGTTCTTGAACCTACGTCGTTGTTCAAACCTTTTATGCCAGTTATTATGTCCATCCTTTTTCGTAGCATCTTTGGTTCATTCCCTATTTTCTACGAGTCTAGATTTATCCATAATCTAGATTTAATCGGAATTATACGAACGGTGGGAATACGATTTGGGCATAATGTGAAATGTACTAAAAACATAGTTATAAACTTGGAATCTGGCATAAATTGGGAACATGAATTATGGCATGTTCATAGAAATACAAATTGGATAAATTTAACATGAATTATAGGATATGTAATTTGAATCTAGTATTGACTTGTAAATCTAGCATTTACATGAGTTATGAACTAGAATAATAAGACTAGTTTGACGTGAACTGTAATTAGAATGTTAAATCAGGATTGGATTAGCTAATTTGGCGTAATAAGTATATTGGTATAAATTTGAGATTGTCCATAATTGGGAATAACCGTCAGGTTTAGCAAAATCATGGTTAGTGACACTTAATTGGTATAGTTTACATACCAAAAGGCATAAATATGATATAGAGGGGAAAATGGGCAATAGAAATAAATGTAGACAATTTACATTAAAAGAGTAATTAGGAAATAAGTAAATTAGGATTAATTTACTTATAGAATTTGTCCTAAATGAGGAAATGTTAATTTAGACAAATTAAAGGTTTGTTAACGACATCTCTTTTAATAATAAACCAGAAAGTTCTAGGGTAACAGAGAGGATAGTGTCTAGGTTTGGGTTTGGAAAATACAAGTTTCCTGCTCTCCATGGCTATCCCTAACTGATCCGATGGACGGGATGGTTACTTTCAAAACCTGATTTGAAAACTAATCAAAACCCTTTTGTAACAACCCTGAATTTTGGGGCCAATTTAAAATTTTATTTTAAGCAATTTTAATGAGTTTTGTTATTTAAAATAATCTATTTTAAATAATAATGATAACAAATTTGGTTCAAATCGAAGTTAGAATGAATAATTTAATTTTAATTATAAAAAGAGTTAGAAATAGCGCGGTAGTTTGAAAAGTCAAACTTGAACTTTGACTGACCGTACAGGACGCAAAATTTAACGGATTTTAGTGAAACCAAAAATATTAGAATCTATTTAAAAATATCTTTCCAACGAATCCGAAAAATCGAAATTTCATAGCGGAAATCAAAAGTTATGGCCAATTCAATTTTTAGAAAGGTCGTTGAGTAATTTGCATAGGTCAAATGCTACTTTTTGCATATAAAGGAATTTCGACTCGAAACATCTTCCATTGAGTTCGAAATGATGTTTCTGCATTGAAAAACAGTAAACACTTATATGTTTCGAGTTTCAGAAAATATTTGTTTAAAAAATGTATTTTTAATATTAAATATATTCGCCTTGAAAATAGCCATTTTTCAAAAAGACTCGGAATTGAACGAAATAAATTTTGTTGGAATCGTATCGTCATAAGAAAGCCAAAAATAATTTTTCCGGATTTTTCTGACTTCGTATGTGACCCCGGTAAAATTAGATGTACGTTTGAATTAAAAATAAAGGATTTATTTTAAAAATAAAAGAAACATGCGTATAACTTCAGAATTGGACTTCGGGGATAGCGCCATCGCGTTCAGAAGACGTCAAAACATTAGGTTCGACAGTCGTTGAGCTTCGTTTGGAGATCGTATACGAAAACAGTAATTTCTAGAATTAATTAATTAATTAAATAAATAAATAAAACCCTAAAATACTGGTATAAATACGCCTGTATACGGTCCGTATACTTCTTCCTCCTCGTTCTATTTCACGCCGCCGAACCCATTATCAGCTCCAAACTTTGAACTCCAAATTCTCTTTCATTTCTTAACGATAATCAGCAAACTAGCACTCATATCGAAGCTCTTCCCGAGCTCTTCGATCTCCGACAAGTCTCGCCCCTCCCCGTTGCCTATCGAAGCCGCCCCGTCCCTCCAAACGGCCGCCAGTCGCACCGCCGTGGGCCCCACCTGAAGCCGCCGAACGCCACCCCCCTCTGGCCGATCAAAGCCCTCTCCAAGCCGGTCCTTGTCCAACAAACGGCGACCAAAACGATCGACTACAGGCTGAGAAATCCGGATTTGAAATTCTGAACAAAACTGAAAATTCAAAGGTAATTTCTATTTCAGAAATTGCGACGCTTTTAAGCGTGACTGCAGCAGTTGTTAAAAACTAGTATGTTTAAAACATTGATAACTAATGCATATGAACTTCGATTCTGAAAATTTCAGAACCATTAGAACCGTGACGACGATTAGGACCTGCTGTGATTGACTGGAACATTCTGAACATTTCTTGGATTTATTATAATTTTATACAAACAAGGTGAGAATCCTTTATTTAAAATTTATATTTAAATAAACTGTTCAGAATATGATGTGATTTAAAAATAAGGTTTAGATTTGTTTGTTTGGACTTGTTTGATGATGATTGTTCTCTGATTGAGTAGCTAGTATAGATCCATCTGATTTTCATGCTTATACTCTGTCATGTTATCACTATCACATGTTATATCGCTTTGGGTTGAAATTACATTGATTCAATTTTCAGTGTAAAGTAAAAGAGAATATAATGGTCACCATTTGTATGTTATCCCTTGTGTTAGGATTGGATTGATTTAACTTATAAATTTCAAAATGAGACATTTACATTGTATGAAAAATCAACATCATTTTTATTTAATGTAATATAATAGAAAATTGTCACCGTATGTTAGATTGACATTTTTATTTAATGTAATATAATAGAAAATTGTCACCGTATGTTAGATTGACATTTTTATATAATGTAATATAATAGAAAATTGTCACCGTATGTTAGATTGACATTTTTATTTAATGTAATATAATAGAAAATTGTCACCGTATGTTAGATTGACATTTTTATTTAATGTAATATAATAGAAAATTGTCACCGTATGTTAGATTGACATTTTTATTTAATGTAATATAATAGAAAATTATCACCGTATGTTAGATTGACATTTTTATATAATGTAATATAATAGAAAATTGTCACCGTATGTTAGATTGACATTTTTATTTAATGTAATATAATAGAAAATTGTCACCGTATGTTAGATTGACATTTTTATTTAATGTAATATAATAGAAAATTGTCACCGTATGTTAGATTGACATTTTTATTTAATGTAATATAATAGAAAATTGTCACCGTATGTTAGATTGACATTTTTATATAATGTAATATAATAGAAAATTGTCACCGTATGTTAGATTGACATTTTATATAATGTAATATAATAGAAGATTTTCATCGTACGAATAATTGGCATTTTTTTTGTTTAATGTTAAATTAGAAGATATTCATCGTATGAATAATTGGCATTTTTGTTTAATGTTAAATTAGAAGATATTCATCGTATGAATAATTGGCATTTTTTTGTTTAATGTTAAATTAGAAGATAATTCATCGTATGTTAAATTATCATTTATTTTTAATGTTAATAAATAGGAAATGCATTGTATGTAAATTTATCATTTATTTTTAATGTTAATAAATAGGAAATGCATTGTATGTAAATTTATCATTTATTTTTAATGTTAATAAAAAGGAATTCATTGTATGTAAATTTATCATTTATTTTTAATGTTACTAAAAAGGAATTGAACCGTATGTAAATTTAACATTATTTTTAATGTTAATAAAAAGGAATTGAACCGTATGTAAGATTAACATTATATATAATGTTAAACTAAAGAGAATTTACCTCGTAAGAAAAATGTACATTATTTTTAAATGTATATGAAAAGGAAAGATTGATTTACATTATTATAATGTAAATATTAAAAGAGAATGGACCATATGATTTATTAACATTATTTTAATGTTATATAAAAAGAAAAGATTGTTTAACATTATTTTTGATATTGATTAAAAAGAAGATTGCACCGTATGTATTAACACACTTTTATTAATGTATGTATAAAAAGAGAAATTTACATTGTAAGAGAAATTGGCATTAACATTTATTTATAATGTTAATATTAGAGTATTTTCACCACATGATAAGATGTACACTTTTATTTGTAAAAGTAAGTTGGCATTTTCACTTTATGATAAGATTTACTTTTTATTTGTAAAATAAGGTAGGAATTCACCGCATGACAAGGTTTACTCTTTATTTTGTAAATATAAAGTAGGAACTTGCGATGTATTAAAATATACATTTTTCATGTGTAATGTAAAGATAGAAAAATTAACATTATTTTCAATGTTAATAAAAATAGAAAATGCATGGTATGTTAAGGTAACATTATTTTCAATGTTAATAAAAAGAAAACATACCGTAGGATAAAAGTACATTATTTTTAATGTATATTAAAAGAGAATTTTTCATCGTAGGAAATGTACATTATTTATAATGTGAATAGAATGGAAATGTCATCGTAAAATAAAATTACATTTTAGGTGTAATTGAGATTGAGAATGCATTTAGAAAGGGAATGAGTATTTTTTTTTTATAATATAATTGAAAGATGAAATGGAATAAATAGAGCGATGAATTATAATTTACATTTTAATGTAAATTATAAAGATTTTAAAATAAAAATAAAATAAAAGGGAATAATTCACCGTCTAATTACAAATTACATTTTCATGTAAGATTAAGAAGTGGAAAAAAAAAGAATAAAGAAAAAGGGGACATGTATGTAAGAACGATTAATTAAACGAATTATTTATATATATATTTATATATATATTAAATTAAACGAATCGAGCGTGGTAGTTCGCGTTTTAAAATTATATCTTTAAATGACTATACAAGGAGATCCGACCGTCGGATTTTCTTGAAACTGAAACCGTTAGGACCGTGTTGGAAAAATCTTTCCAACGATATATAATACGTCAAAATCCAACGGTTAGATTTTGAGATATGTGAAAATCAAAATTGGTTGAAAACAGCGCCAAAATCGCCATTGACCTGAATCGTCGTTGATTAAAGATTTAATTATTTTTAATTAAATAAAATAGGAAATAATCGTTATAAATTAGAAATAACGATAAGGAAAAGTTTTCAATATATTTACATATATATATACGAAGATTATTTGGGAAGACCGAGTTAATCTCATTCCAAATAATCAAACGACGATGAGAATTGAAGAAGAAGACGACTAATGAAGACCGTCAATCTTCCCCTCAGGAGGACAGCGATTGAGACTTTGAATTGATTTGCTCCCAAGTCAAGGTCATGGTCGTCGTCCGAACGAACACGTTGATTGAACGGATTTGGCTTTCGCGTAGACCCAGAGCATAAGCTTATAAATGGATTGTGTGTCTGACATCGTACTCCATTATATATCATATTATTAATCTTCTGTCGAATGTATGGATGTTTGGTGGCGGAGAATTTATTCTCTTGCTTAACACCCGTTCATATATTTCGGCAAAGGGTGGGTAGTGTGATATGGAGTGATGATGTGGCATGCTAAGATGCATATGATCAAGGTTTTGTTGAAAAGCAGGCCTTGTGGGATGATCAAAGCATAACCTGTTTAGGTATAGCTTTGTGTATGACGTGACTTCACGAGCCTCACACACCGGCGGAGTCTAAAACGGGAGAAGGGAACGCAGGGAGAGCAGCACGTTTCTTTCTAGCTAGAGTGGTGTCAGTGACCTACCAGCCCTGACATTTTACTTATGTGGATGATGGAATGAGGCGCCTCGGATAGGTCCTATAGGACCGGGGAACGTGTGCTTAGGAATTGCCAATCCTCTAAGCTGTATTTGAGGACCGGCCCTGCCATTTCCAAGGGTTAACTGCGGGTAATCCTGAGGCATCAGCTAGAGTGTCTCGAATCGGTAAGGAGCTCCTCCCTAGCCTTGACTCATGATGGAAACCAATTTCCAATACGCGCCATTCGGTTTTGATTGTATTACTAGTACGGAGGCATAGCATATGGTACCTATGCTTCCTAGGATTGATACATTATGATTGTAATTGTTTTTAAAACATATACACACTAATAATAATATCAAACTCGTATTTGCCGTATTTATCATGTTTGATCACCATAAGGTAAAACTCTATCCTCTGGTGTGCGTTGCATTGTGTGATGGGACCTGAGTCTTATGGTGATTTCATTTTTCTAAAAAGCATTGCGTTGTTTTACGATTTACTTTAAGTTATGCACGGCAATCCATTAGAGTAAACCCGTTCCGCATTAGCGGCGTGGTCTTTGGATTTGCCCTATTAATAGTGACTTATTAGTTAAGAATTCTCACACCAGTCCCACGACTGACCCGTTGTTTGTTTCCACCTTTTTGCAAACTCGGGTGCCCTCTTCTCCACACGGGCAGTCGAGCAGTTTGTCTACAGGTTTACCTCTTTAGCAGGATCCTGGATTGAAGCTTAAAGCTGTGTCCAGAACATTGGAAGCCTTCCGTTGCCTTAGTTATTTTATTTCCGCTGCACTGTATTAAATTTATTGTAAAATTTTCTTCCGCTGTATTTTAAATTTCGATGCACTCTGATATATTCTGTACTCTGATGTTATATTATCATGATGTAATAAAAGTCTGCTGTTATTGTTCTGATGTGTTGTATTCTGTAACAACCCGTAAAATGCGAGCCAGTTTGAAATTTTTATTTTGGCAATTTTAGCGAATTTTGATTATTTAAAATGAATTATTTTAAATAATATCGACGAGAAATTTATTTTGAATATAATTCGAACGTATATATTTATACGCGTCGTCGTTAGAATATAAATATTTATATATAATTATAAATAGAATTGAAAATGGCGCGGTAGTTCGATAATTCGATTTCAAACTTCAATTGAATGTACCGGGTGCAAAACAATCCGGATTTTAGTGAAACCAAAAATGATAGGATCTAATTGATAATATCTTTCTATCGAATCCGACAAATCAAGATTTCATAGTGGGAATCAAAAGATATGTCCAGTTGAAAATTCTGAATAGTCGCTATGAAATTCAGGCCGTTAAAAATGGACATTTTGCAAACGACCTCGGATTCCGACGAAACCAGTTTTGTTGGGTCCGGGATGTAAAGTTATTGCTAGGTTTCAAATTTCATAATTTTTCGAATCAATATGTGAGCGTGGCAAAAGAAAACGCGTTTGACCAGTTTCAGTTGATTTTAATCGACTGGAAATTGGCCATTTTTCCAACGATCTCAGAATTCGACGAAACTAGTTTTGTTAGGACCGTATCGCCAATACGAAGCTAGAAAATATTTTTCTGGAATTTTTCTAGTTAGTATGTGACCCCGGTAATTTGAAATGTACGTTTAAAATTCAATATAGTGATTTAAATGAAAATTCAAAAGGAAACTGATTGTAACGATCGAATCAACCTACGATACATATCCCATTGTGTTCGGAATGGGGGTAAAATGCTGAGGACGTCAGGCGGTGGACCTCGTTTCGAGTTCGTATTTAAAGGTCAACCTTTTTTCGAATTAAATAATTAAATTATAAAATAAAAATTAAAAATATATATATTATCTCCTTTATATTCCCCCCCCCCGATTCATTTCAGAAACAAAAAAAAGAAAAAAAAGAAAAAAAGAAAACCGCCTCGAGGCGTTCGCCGCCGCCGGAATCGCCCAGACACCCACCCTCCTCGCGCCCCTCCTCCTCCTTCCCTTCTCCATCCGCTGACCCCGACATCCAGCCCCAAATCGCCCCTTCCATCCCTGAAATCCCCAAATCGAAGCCGTGGCTTCTTCCCTTCACCGAACCACTGCAAGTCGCCTCCGCCCCTCTTCTTCTTACCCGAGCGCCCACCCTCGAGCCACCCGAAGCCCCTCCGATGGTGGTGAACCCCCCTCCTCGAAGTCGGATCGCGACAGAGACCCTTTCCCCCCCTTCGAACTGTAAGTATTTATCTTTATTTTTTTTAAACCTGATTTTTACTTTATTTTTAAAACCTGATTTTTAATTTATTTTTAAAACGGATTTTTTTTATTTATGTTGTAAAGTGATAAAAATATAGTTTTTATATTTTTAAAGAACTAAAAATATAGTCTTTACTATATAGGAATATTAAAAATATGATTTTTATATTTTTAAAGTATTAAAAATATAATCTTTATAGGATAGAGAATATAAAGATATCATCTTTGTGTATGTAACGAAATAAAAATCTGATTTTTATTTTATATACGTTGAGATAAAGTGGTGATTTTTATAAGGAGAAAACTATATTTTTATAAAGGCGAAGTCTATATTTTTATAAAGGTGAAATCTTTATTTTAGAAAAGGGAAATCTTTATATAAAGAATAGCGTGATAAAAATATAATCTTTACTATATGAACATCGATGTGAAATTATAATTTCTATCTATATAGTAGCGGTATAAAAATTCGATTTTTATATATTGAATAGCATAGTAAAAATTCGATTTTTATATATTGAACACCGTAGTAAAAATTCGATTTTTATATATTGAACACCGTAGTAAAAATTCGATTTTTATATATTGAATAACATAGTAAAGATTCAATTTTTATATAAAGTATAACGAAGTGAAAATTCTATTTTTACAAATATGAAATAGCAATGAAAATTCTATTTTCACAATATGAAGTTAGCGATAAAAATATGATTTTTATGTAATAGAGAATATAAAAATGTGATTTTTATATATATAGTGACTACGGGCAACGAAGATGACGAAGATGCGATGACGATGAAGATTTCTATCAAAGAAGAGTGAAGATGATTGGATAGCTATATGTGAGATTTTCTCACCTTTCAATTTCTTTTCTAATTATATATTTATACTAGGATGCAGACGGTGCTTAGTAGCACCCGACACAATCGTCCACAGACCATGGACTTGTTTGTTTGGTTGCATAGATTAGTTGGATTATTTGTTTGAATTGAATTGTTTGGTGAGATGAAATTGATTTGATTGATGTGTGAATGGCGTGGGCCTTCACTAGACCGGGGATAAGGCTAGGCCTTGTCCCGTTTCTAGTATCGTGCCGTTATGCCGCCGAAATTTTCTAAAATATGTTAGAAAAATGAAAATATCATTTTATTTAAATAATGAATTGAACAGAAATTCATAGGTTGAAATAAAATGTTTTATCGTTAAAAATATAATTTTTAACGTGAAGTGAATAGAATAAAATATTCATTTACAAACCGGACGGTTTGTTTATGTACACTGATTTGACTGACATTGATTGGGTCGATAAATTTTACACATCGCCCAACTGCACGAATAAAATATTTGTTTGATTGTTTGAAACCCCACACGGGTGTTGGGATGAAATTTGAAGTTCACTCATCCTGATTGATTAAATATGTCGATCGATTGATTGACAGGCTGTTATAAGCGTTGAATATCTATATTTTATGCTTATACAGTGTAGTGCACTTTGGTCGATGGTTGATTATTTTTCAATGCTATTATATACATGTGTTGTATGGAAATCCATATATTTAACTTTATATGGTAATTGATTGGGCCTCATTCCAATTTGAAAAATAAAGAATATTATAAAATAAACGTTCATGTGTTGACAGTACTCATTCATTGAGATTGGTCATGTGTTGAACGAAATATTTTAGTAATAAAATTTACACCTTTATCAATATAAAATAAAAGTTCATGTGTTGACAGTACTCATTCATTGAGATTGGTCATGTGTTGAACGAAATATTTTAGTAATAAAATTTACACCTTTATCAATATAAAATAAAAGTTCATGTGTTGACAGTACTCATTCATTGAGATTGGTCATGTGTTGAACGAAATATTTTAGTAATAAAATTTACACCTTTATCAATATAAAATAAAAGTTCATGTGTTGACAGTACTCATTCATTGAGATTGGTCATGTGTTGAACGAAATATTTTAGTAATAAAATTTACATCTTTATCAATATAAATTAAAAGTTCATGTGTTGACAGTACTCATTCATTGAGATTGGTCATGTGTTGAACGAAATATTTTGATAATAACAACTATTTTGAAAAAGAAATATTTGAAATAGAATATTTGAAAATAGAAATTTATGAAGCCGTGTTGATTAGATTGACGCCATTTTGACGTGAACGATATTTATATCGATTTGAAAACGATTTCGAAATGAATTGAATTGAAAACGATTTCGAAATGAAATGAATTGAAAACGATTTCGAAATGAAATGAATTGAAAACGATTTCGAAATGAATTGAATTGAAAACGATTTCGAAATGAATTGAATTGAAAACGATTTCGAAATGAAATGAATTGAAAACGATTTCGAAATGAATTGAATTGAAAACGATTTCGAAATGAAATGAATTGAAAACGATTTCGAAATGAATTGAATTGAAAACGATTTCGAAATGAAATGAATTGAAAACGATTTCGAAATGAAATGAATTGAAAACGATTTCGAAATGAATTGAATTGAAAACGATTTCGAAATGAAATGAATTGAAAACGATTTCGAAATGAATTGAATTGAAAACGATTTCGAAATGAATTGAATTGAAAACGATTTCGAAATGAAATGAATTGAAAACGATTTCAAAATGAATTGAATTGAAAACGATTTCGAAATGAAATGAATTGAAAACGATTTCGAAATGAATTGAATTGAAAACGATTTCGAAATGAAATGAATTGAAAACGATTTCGAAATGAATTGAATTGAAAACGATTTCGAAATGAAATGAATTGAAAACGATTTCGAAATGAATTGAATTGAAAACGATTTCGAAATGAAATGGATTGAAAACGATTTCGAAATGAATTGAAAACGAATTCAAATTAAATTGAAAACGAGTTGAAATGAATTCAAATTGAATTGAAATTTGAATTGAATAGAAATGAATTTTAAAACGAATTTATAAAGAAGAATTCAATTTTGATTTGAATTGAAATGGAAGTTGAAGTTGCTTTTGAAACGAATTTAAAACTATTTATATAATTCGTTTTGAATAGAAATCGACGAAATTTATATTATATATATATTATATATATAATATAATGGCCTGAATAGAACGCGCCGCGCCGCGGCAGTTCGTGAATTTCGACCATTTATTTCAAACGGGCATTACGGGAGATCCGACCGTCGGATTCTCCTAAAACCGGAACCGTTGGGTTCGTATCGAAAAGAGCTTTCTAAAGAATATTAGAAATTAGAAATCTAACGGTTGGATTTGGAGATACGTCCAAATCAAATTCGAAAAAGGTCGCTGTAAGTGCAGTTCGATGGCCGTTGATGGAAATCGACTGTGCGGGCCTTGATAAAATTATTAAAAATAGTAATAATTTGTGTAAATTCATAAGAAATGGTTTAGAAAGAATTGGGATGAAAAACTCCATATTTGAAAAGATAAAAATAGTTTTTTTATCGAAATGAACTAGTTTTGAACTAGAATTATAATTCTATTTATTTTTAAATAAATTGAATTTGAAATGGTTTTGATAATAACCAGAATTTCCAATGATTGCATTGGAATGGATTTGAATCGAAATTGTCTTCGGAATGTTTCAATGTTGGATTTCGTGATTAAACAAATGTTGTTATGGAAATTTGAAAGATATAGATATATATATCGTTATTTCCAATGCGATATTTGTTAGTCGTAGAATTTGATATTGAATATAAGCCGGTATATTTTCTATTCAGAGCCTTGTATTGAATATCAAATGTGATTTGGGTTTGTCGTGAATGGTGTCTTCACTAACACTGTTCTTGAACCCAGTTGAGAAAAGATTAAATCTTTTTATTTAGATTTAATGAAGTGTACCAATTAAATAATGTTTAATTGGAATTGAATTGATATTGATTTTTGGGTTTATCGTGAACAGTGTTTTAAACAACACTCGTTCTTTAACCCGATAATTAATGAATGTGATTTTTGGGTTTATCGTGAACAGTGTTTTAAACAACACTCGTTCTTTAACCCGATAATTAATGAATGTGATTTTTGGGTTTATCGTGAACAGTGTTTTAAATAACACTTGTTCTTTAACCCGATAATTAATGTGATTTGGGTTTATCGTGAACCGTGTTTTAAATGACACTGATTCTTTAACCCAGTCGAAGATTAAAACTAAGTGGAGTTTTAATGAATCTTTAATTAGATTGAAATAATCGAAATGGAGTATCACCAGTTTTGCTCCAGGCGATAGTTAAATCTTTAATTAGATTTGAACGTGAAATGGTAATTGAATTTACCGATAACACTGTGGTGTTAGATATGAAGTATTACCAGTTTTACTTCATGGGATAAATAGGTTGGGATTGGGAAATTAAAACCAATGATTACTTCGGTAAGGTTCGTTAATCTCGACTAGTTGAATCGAAATTCAAAAGAAGAATTTATCTTGGATAAAATTAATGGGAACATTTCCCTATGAATGTGAAATTTAGAAACTAACTGTCGGTTGGCCAAGCAGAATGGTTTTCTGGATATTGATCTGATGTTGGTTTCGGCCTTCGGGGTTAATATTTGGGGAATTATTCTCTTGATTAATTTACGGTTAGTGACTGATGAATTGGAATGAGGCGTATGTTGTGTTTGTGTAACACTTTTATAAAATATACGCGAGTTATTCGGAAAGACCGGGTTTATCCCATTCTGAATAACTGATACAACGATAAGTCGAAGATGAAGACGATGGTCGAAGACCGGAAGTCTTCACGTCGTTTGGGTAATTACTGATGATCTTGATTGGGCTGTACACCCAAGAAGATGGAAACAGTTAGTGATCGTCCAGACGTACTTGGAGATCGATGGATATGCGGGGTACTAGGTGCCTCCGGTTTCGTTCAGACCCAGAACGGACTTGTAAATGGACTGTGTGTCTGACATTGGATTTTAGTCTGTGTGATTGATTTCTATTAAATATATATCTGTTTGGCGGCGGAGAATTTATTCTCTTGCTTAACGCCCTTCTCTGAGACGTACGAGCTCAGGGGTTATATATTGATGGATATCAAACGCATGGAGTGAATTGCCTGTGTGGCATGCCTAAGTGGCAATTGATCGAGGCTTCTGTTGAAAAGCAAAGTCTTGTGGTGATGATCAAAGCACGGCCTTTGTGGCGTAGCTTTGTGTAACGTTTACCTCGCGTGTTTCACACCCGGTATGAACCAAAAACGGGAGACGGACCTCAGGGAGGACTTGCGTTTCTTTCTAGCTAAAAGTGGCGTCAGTGGTTTTACACGCCCTGACGAGTTTGACTTATGTGGTTGTTGCTGTTGCGAGGCGCCTCGGATTGATCGGTCGTTCTCGAACCGATGGAGTCACTTGATGGCTCATTTGCGCCCCAAAGGGCGGGGAGACGTAGTGTTCAGGCATTTTAATCCACATCGGTGGACCGGCCCTGTCGCTCCTAGGGTCACTCGAGCTCTGATCCTGAGACATGGTAGGCTAGATTGTCTCGAATCGGTAGAGGATCTTGCCCCTAGCCTCGGTTCATAGACGGAAATCCAATTTCCAAATACGTGACATTTGCGGTTTTATTTGTAAACCTATATATGGCGACATAGTGGCATGGGACGCTCATGCCGCCTATGATTGATACTTATGATTCGAAGTTGTTTTATACACTATGCACTTATAATAGTATCAAACGATTTGTTTTAACCGTATCAAGCATTCTTTGGCTGTTATAAGGGAAAACCCTATCCCCCGGCTTGCGTTGCATTGTGTGATAGGACCTGGGTCTTATAACAGCTTCATTTTTCTTTATTTAGCATTGCGCTGTTGTTTTATGCACTGGTATTCTTGGGAGGAAACCCGTTCCGTGTTATACGGCGTGGTCCCTTGATTTACCGAACATTTAAAATAAAGATAACTGTTTTAGTTCTCACACCAGTCACATGACTGACCTGGAGTTTATTGTTTTAACCTAAACTCTGGGTGCCCCTATTTTGACACGGGCAGCTAGTAGTTTTGGTTTTGCAGATTTATATTCACAGGATCCTGGTTTACAGCTGGAACGATATCCGGAAAGCTTTGTATCCGTATATCTCTTCTAGTTGTGTATTGTATTATTTTCCGCTGCTATGTATTTAAATGTAATTTAAATCTCTGATATTTCTGTGTAATATTCATTTATACTCTGTATATTCTTGTAATCTGATGTATTGTTGTAATATACGATGAAATGTTCTTCTGTATGCGTTCTGCTGTGGTTTGTTCTCGAACGATAGGGCGTTCCGAACGGTCTGGATCGGTTTAGCGACTGGTTCGGACCGAGCGAAATTCCTTGCCGTCACAGTTGGTATCAGAGCTTTGGTTTACAAAGCTTAGAGAACAAGACACATTAGAACCGTACGAAAGAATTCATCAGATATTGGATTAGTAAAATCCAATGGGAATGACTCGTTAGAGATGGGATCAGTAGTATCCTAGAACGAGTGTGAAGAGTATATTTTTCAAAAGAAAACAAACTTGGTTTTGAAAATTTAAATCAACTATTCGTATTTGATTATTTGTTTATATTGATTTGGACAATGCAGTATATAAAGATTTTGGGTATACGTCTGATCCACGTGTATTCGAAGTTTTAATATACTGGATAGATATAGATTCACACTCTAGTCGCCCGAAGATGATTCTGATGATTGTAGCTACATCATCAGAATTAGTGTTCGAGTGTTGAAGGTGTGATTTTCTATATATTTCCATTAGGCTGGTGTGAGAACCAAAACTTATATATAGTTAGAACACATTGTTGTGAATTGGCATCAAAAACATGATTTTTTGTATATGTATCAAAATTATGAATTTGAAACGTTAATTCACTAATTGATTGATGTTTGTGTTGTTTGTTTATTTGTTCGCTAATTTTAACCATTTTGCCTAATTCAACCAAATATTGAATTGTATTGGAATTTGGTCGCATTTTCTTGCATATACATGTGCTTATATTGAACTGGTCATAGCAAGGAGGCTAGAGCCAGAGAATAAAATTTGTTTGCCCGACAAATAGGTACATGTTTACTACATAATTTACTGTTTTGTTTGGGTGATGATGATTTTATGAGCCTATTGGCTAGCCGCTTGGCTTTTTCTTTTTCTTTTTGAGATCTGAAGGATCGGGGAAGCTATTTGAAATTCCCCGATGCTCCCGGTGCAGGGGAGGTTATGGCGAAATTTTTCAAAAATTTAGGGTGTTAGCCAAATTTTTGAAATTTTGAAAATTCTCAGAAACTGAAAAGTTGGAGAAGGAAAGCCAAATCGAGCGTAGTGCTGATTAATCAAACCACTTTCGACTTTGTTCCTTTTCGGGGACGAAAAGTTTTAAGTGGGGGAGATTGTAACAACCCGTAAAATGCGAGCCAGTTTGAAATTTTTATTTTGGCAATTTTAGCGAATTTTGATTATTTAAAATGAATTATTTTAAATAATATCGACGAGAAATTTATTTTGAATATAATTCGAACGTATATATTTATACGCGTCGTCGTTAGAATATAAATATTTATATATAATTATAAATAGAATTGAAAATGGCGCGGTAGTTCGATAATTCGATTTCAAACTTCAATTGAATGTACCGGGTGCAAAACAATCCGGATTTTAGTGAAACCAAAAATGATAGGATCTAATTGATAATATCTTTCTATCGAATCCGACAAATCAAGATTTCATAGTGGGAATCAAAAGATATGTCCAGTTGAAAATTCTGAATAGTCGCTATGAAATTCAGGCCCTTAAAAATGGACATTTTGCAAATGACCTCGGATTCCGACGAAACCAGTTTTGTTGGGTCCGGGATGTAAAGTTATTGCTAGGTTTCAAATTTCATAATTTTTCGAATCAATATGTGAGCGTGGCAAAAGAAAACGCGTTTGACCAGTTTCAGTTGATTTTAATCGACTGGAAATTGGCCATTTTTCCAACGATCTCAGAATTCGACGAAACTAGTTTTGTTAGGACCGTATCGCCAATACGAAGCTAGAAAATATTTTTCTGGAATTTTTCTAGTTAGTATGTGACCCCGGTAATTTGAAATGTACGTTTAAAATTCAATATAGTGATTTAAATGAAAATTCAAAAGGAAACTGATTGTAACGATCGAATCAGCCTACGATACATATCCCATTGTGTTCGGAATGGGGGTAAAATGCTGAGGACGTCAGGCGGTGGACCTCGTTTCGAGTTCGTATTTAAAGGTCAACCTTTTTTCGAATTAAATAATTAAATTATAAAATAAAAATAAAAAATATATATATTATCTCCTTTATATTCCCCCCCCCCCCCGATTCATTTCAGAAACAAAAAAAAGAAAAAAAAGAAAAAAAGAAAACCGCCTCGAGGCGTTCGCCGCCGCCGGAATCGCCCAGACACCCACCCTCCTCGCGCCCCTCCTCCTCCTTCCCTTCTCCATCCGCTGACCCCGACATCCAGCCCCAAATCGCCCCTTCCATCCCTGAAATCCCCAAATCGAAGCCGTGGCTTCTTCCCTTCACCGAACCACTGCAAGTCGCCTCCGCCCCTCTTCTTCTTACCCGAGCGCCCACCCTCGAGCCACCCGAAGCCCCTCCGATGGTGGTGAACCCCCCCTCCTCGAAGTCGGATCGCGACAGAGACCCTTTCCCCCCCTTCGAACTGTAAGTATTTATCTTTATTTTTTTTAAACCTGATTTTTACTTTATTTTTAAAACCTGATTTTTAATTTATTTTTAAAACGGATTTTTTTTATTTATGTTGTAAAGTGATAAAAATATAGTTTTTATATTTTTAAAGAACTAAAAATATAGTCTTTACTATATAGGAATATTAAAAATATGATTTTTATATTTTTAAAGTATTAAAAATATAATCTTTATAGGATAGAGAATATAAAGATATCATCTTTGTGTATGTAACGAAATAAAAATCTGATTTTTATTTTATATACGTTGAGATAAAGTGGTGATTTTTATAAGGAGAAAACTATATTTTTATAAAGGCGAAGTCTATATTTTTATAAAGGTGAAATCTTTATTTTAGAAAAGGGAAATCTTTATATAAAGAATAGCGTGATAAAAATATAATCTTTACTATATGAACATCGATGTGAAATTATAATTTCTATCTATATAGTAGCGGTATAAAAATTCGATTTTTATATATTGAATAGCATAGTAAAAATTCGATTTTTATATATTGAACACCGTAGTAAAAATTCGATTTTTATATATTGAACACCGTAGTAAAAATTCGATTTTTATATATTGAATAACATAGTAAAGATTCAATTTTTATATAAAGTATAACGAAGTGAAAATTCTATTTTTACAAATATGAAATAGCAATGAAAATTCTATTTTCACAATATGAAGTTAGCGATAAAAATATGATTTTTATGTAATAGAGAATATAAAAATGTGATTTTTATATATATAGTGACTACGGGCAACGAAGATGACGAAGATGCGATGACGATGAAGATTTCTATCAAAGAAGAGTGAAGATGATTGGATAGCTATATGTGAGAATTTCTCACCTTTCAATTTCTTTTCTAATTATATATTTATACTAGGATGCAGACGGTGCTTAGTAGCACCCGACACAATCGTCCACAGACCATGGACTTGTTTGTTTGGTTGCATAGATTAGTTGGATTATTTGTTTGAATTGAATTGTTTGGTGAGATGAAATTGATTTGATTGATGTGTGAATGGCGTGGGCCTTCACTAGACCGGGGATAAGGCTAGGCCTTGTCCCGTTTCTAGTATCGTGCCGTTATGCCGCCGAAATTTTCTAAAATATGTTAGAAAAATGAAAATATCATTTTATTTAAATAATGAATTGAACAGAAATTCATAGGTTGAAATAAAATGTTTTATCGTTAAAAATATAATTTTTAACGTGAAGTGAATAGAATAAAATATTCATTTACAAACCGGACGGTTTGTTTATGTACACTGATTTGACTGACATTGATTGGGTCGATAAATTTTACACATCGCCCAACTGCACGAATAAAATATTTGTTTGATTGTTTGAAACCCCACACGGGTGTTGGGATGAAATTTGAAGTTCACTCATCCTGATTGATTAAATATGTCGATCGATTGATTGACAGGCTGTTATAAGCGTTGAATATCTATATTTTATGCTTATACAGTGTAGTGCACTTTGGTCGATGGTTGATTATTTTTCAATGCTATTATATACATGTGTTGTATGGAAATCCATATATTTAACTTTATATGGTAATTGATTGGGCCTCATTCCAATTTGAAAAATAAAGAATATTATAAAATAAACGTTCATGTGTTGACAGTACTCATTCATTGAGATTGGTCATGTGTTGAACGAAATATTTTAGTAATAAAATTTACACCTTTATCAATATAAAATAAAAGTTCATGTGTTGACAGTACTCATTCATTGAGATTGGTCATGTGTTGAACGAAATATTTTAGTAATAAAATTTACACCTTTATCAATATAAAATAAAAGTTCATGTGTTGACAGTACTCATTCATTGAGATTGGTCATGTGTTGAACGAAATATTTTAGTAATAAAATTTACACCTTTATCAATATAAAATAAAAGTTCATGTGTTGACAGTACTCATTCATTGAGATTGGTCATGTGTTGAACGAAATATTTTAGTAATAAAATTTACATCTTTATCAATATAAATTAAAAGTTCATGTGTTGACAGTACTCATTCATTGAGATTGGTCATGTGTTGAACGAAATATTTTGATAATAACAACTATTTTGAAAAAGAAATATTTGAAATAGAATATTTGAAAATAGAAATTTATGAAGCCGTGTTGATTAGATTGACGCCATTTTGACGTGAACGATATTTATATCGATTTGAAAACGATTTCGAAATGAATTGAATTGAAAACGATTTCGAAATGAAATGAATTGAAAACGATTTCGAAATGAAATGAATTGAAAACGATTTCGAAATGAATTGAATTGAAAACGATTTCGAAATGAATTGAATTGAAAACGATTTCGAAATGAAATGAATTGAAAACGATTTCGAAATGAATTGAATTGAAAACGATTTCGAAATGAAATGAATTGAAAACGATTTCGAAATGAATTGAATTGAAAACGATTTCGAAATGAATTGAATTGAAAACGATTTCGAAATGAAATGAATTGAAAACGATTTCGAAATGAAATGAATTGAAAACGATTTCGAAATGAATTGAATTGAAAACGATTTCGAAATGAAATGAATTGAAAACGATTTCGAAATGAATTGAATTGAAAACGATTTCGAAATGAATTGAATTGAAAACGATTTCGAAATGAAATGAATTGAAAACGATTTCAAAATGAATTGAATTGAAAACGATTTCGAAATGAAATGAATTGAAAACGATTTCGAAATGAATTGAATTGAAAACGATTTCGAAATGAAATGAATTGAAAACGATTTCGAAATGAATTGAATTGAAAACGATTTCGAAATGAAATGAATTGAAAACGATTTCGAAATGAATTGAATTGAAAACGATTTCGAAATGAAATGGATTGAAAACGATTTCGAAATGAATTGAAAACGAATTCAAATTAAATTGAAAACGAGTTGAAATGAATTCAAATTGAATTGAAATTTGAATTGAATAGAAATGAATTTTAAAACGAATTTATAAAGAAGAATTCAATTTTGATTTGAATTGAAATGGAAGTTGAAGTTGCTTTTGAAACGAATTTAAAACTATTTATATAATTCGTTTTGAATAGAAATCGACGAAATTTATATTATATATATATTATATATATAATATAATGGCCTGAATAGAACGCGCCGCGCCGCGGCAGTTCGTGAATTTCGACCATTTATTTCAAACGGGCATTACGGGAGATCCGACCGTCGGATTCTCCTAAAACCGGAACCGTTGGGTTCGTATCGAAAAGAGATTTCTAAAGAATATTAGAAATTAGAAATCTAACGGTTGGATTTGGAGATACGTCCAAATCAAATTCGAAAAAGGTCGCTGTAAGTGCAGTTCGATGGCCGTTGATGGAAATCGACTGTGCGGGCCTTGATAAAATTATTAAAAATAGTAATAATTTGTGTAAATTCATAAGAAATGGTTTAGAAAGAATTGGGATGAAAAACTCCATATTTGAAAAGATAAAAATAGTTTTTTTATCGAAATGAACTAGTTTTGAACTAGAATTATAATTCTATTTATTTTTAAATAAATTGAATTTGAAATGGTTTTGATAATAACCAGAATTTCCAATGATTGCATTGGAATGGATTTGAATCGAAATTGTCTTCGGAATGTTTCGATGTTGGATTTCGTGATTAAACAAATGTTGTTATGGAAATTTGAAAGATATAGATATATATATCGTTATTTCCAATGCGATATTTGTTAGTCGTAGAATTTGATATTGAATATAAGCCGGTATATTTTCTATTCAGAGCCTTGTATTGAATATCAAATGTGATTTGGGTTTGTCGTGAATGGTGTCTTCACTAACACTGTTCTTGAACCCAGTTGAGAAAAGATTAAATCTTTTTATTTAGATTTAATGAAGTGTACCAATTAAATAATGTTTAATTGGAATTGAATTGATATTGATTTTTGGGTTTATCGTGAACAGTGTTTTAAACAACACTCGTTCTTTAACCCGATAATTAATGAATGTGATTTTTGGGTTTATCGTGAACAGTGTTTTAAACAACACTCGTTCTTTAACCCGATAATTAATGAATGTGATTTTTGGGTTTATCGTGAACAGTGTTTTAAATAACACTTGTTCTTTAACCCGATAATTAATGTGATTTGGGTTTATCGTGAACCGTGTTTTAAATGACACTGATTCTTTAACCCAGTCGAAGATTAAAACTAAGTGGAGTTTTAATGAATCTTTAATTAGATTGAAATAATCGAAATGGAGTATCACCAGTTTTGCTCCAGGCGATAGTTAAATCTTTAATTAGATTTGAACGTGAAATGGTAATTGAATTTACCGATAACACTGTGGTGTTAGATATGAAGTATTACCAGTTTTACTTCATGGGATAAATAGGTTGGGATTGGGAAATTAAAACCAATGATTACTTCGGTAAGGTTCGTTAATCTCGACTAGTTGAATCGAAATTCAAAAGAAGAATTTATCTTGGATAAAATTAATGGGAACATTTCCCTATGAATGTGAAATTTAGAAACTAACTGTCGGTTGGCCAAGCAGAATGGTTTTCTGGATATTGATCTGATGTTGGTTTCGGCCTTCGGGGTTAATATTTAGGGAATTATTCTCTTGATTAATTTACGGTTAGTGACTGATGAATTGGAATGAGGCGTATGTTGTGTTTGTGTAACACTTTTATAAAATATACGCGAGTTATTCGGAAAGACCGGGTTTATCCCATTCTGAATAACTGATACGACGATAAGTCGAAGATGAAGACGATGGTCGAAGACCGGAAGTCTTCACGTCGTTTGGGTAATTACTGATGATCTTGATTGGGCTGTACACCCAAGAAGATGGAAACAGTTAGTGATCGTCCAGACGTACTTGGAGATCGATGGATATGCGGGGTACTAGGTGCCTCCGGTTTCGTTCAGACCCAGAACGGACTTGTAAATGGACTGTGTGTCTGACATTGGATTTTAGTCTGTGTGATTGATTTCTATTAAATATATATCTGTTTGGCGGCGGAGAATTTATTCTCTTGCTTAACGCCCTTCTCTGAGACGTACGAGCTCAGGGGTTATATATTGATGGATATCAAACGCATGGAGTGAATTGCCTGTGTGGCATGCCTAAGTGGCAATTGATCGAGGCTTCTGTTGAAAAGCAAAGTCTTGTGGTGATGATCAAAGCACGGCCTTTGTGGCGTAGCTTTGTGTAACGTTTACCTCGCGTGTTTCACACCCGGTATGAACCAAAAACGGGAGACGGACCTCAGGGAGGACTTGCGTTTCTTTCTAGCTAAAAGTGGCGTCAGTGGTTTTACATGCCCTGACGAGTTTGACTTATGTGGTTGTTGCTGTTGCGAGGCGCCTCGGATTGATCGGTCGTTCTCGAACCGATGGAGTCACTTGATGGCTCATTTGCGCCCCAAAGGGCGGGGAAACGTAGTGTTCAGGCATTTTAATCCACATCGGTGGACCGGCCCTGTCGCTCCTAGGGTCACTCGAGCTCTGATCCTGAGACATGGTAGGCTAGATTGTCTCGAATCGGTAGAGGATCTTGCCCCTAGCCTCGGTTCATAGACGGAAATCCAATTTCCAAATACGTGACATTTGCGGTTTTATTTGTAAACCTATATATGGCGACATAGTGGCATGAGACGCTCATGCCGCCTATGATTGATACTTATGATTCGAAGTTGTTTTATACACTATGCACTTATAATAGTATCAAACGATTTGTTTTAACCGTATCAAGCATTCTTTGGCTGTTATAAGGGAAAACCCTATCCCCCGGCTTGCGTTGCATTGTGTGATAGGACCTGGGTCTTATAACAGCTTCATTTTTCTTTATTTAGCATTGCGCTGTTGTTTTATGCACTGGTATTCTTGGGAGGAAACCCGTTCCGTGTTATACGGCGTGGTCCCTTGATTTACCGAACATTTAAAATAAAGATAACTGTTTTAGTTCTCACACCAGTCACATGACTGACCTGGAGTTTATTGTTTTAACCTAAACTCTGGGTGCCCCTATTTTGACACGGGCAGCTAGTAGTTTTGGTTTTGCAGATTTATATTCACAGGATCCTGGTTTACAGCTGGAACGATATCCGGAAAGCTTTGTATCCGTATATCTCTTCTAGTTGTGTATTGTATTATTTTCCGCTGCTATGTATTTAAATGTAATTTAAATCTCTGATATTTCTGTGTAATATTCATTTATACTCTGTATATTCTTGTAATCTGATGTATTGTTGTAATATACGATGAAATGTTCTTCTATATGCGTTCTGCTGTGGTTTGTTCTCGAACGATAGGGCGTTTCGAACGGTCTGGATCGGTTTAGCGACTGGTTCGGACCGAGCGAAATTCCTTGCCGTCACATATTCCCAAAGTTAACGTATGTGGATTTTGAACGGTCTTTGTCGATTTTGCGATCGATTAAGGTCGGGCGAAACTCGTGTTGTTACAGTTGGTATTAGAGCTTTGGTTAGCTCAAATCTTTGGGGTACAACTCATTAGAACTGAACAAAAGACTCATCAGAGATTGGATTAGTAACATCCAATAAGAATACTCATTAGAGATAGGATCAGCAGTATCCTAGAATGAGAAAACTCATTAGAGATAGGGTTAGTAATGCCCTAGAATGAGTTGAGAGTAGCAAGCCTATAATATACGTATTTGTGATTAATTATACTTTATTTTGGAAAATATGATTTTGAATATACAAAAAGTTATATATTTGAAAGTTAATCAACTAATGAAATTATTTAAACCAATAGAAAAAATATATATAAATTAGTTAGTTAATTAATTAACTTTTGGCTTCGTTCCTTTTCGAGGACGAAAAGTTTTTAAGTGGGGGAGACTGTAACAACCCTGAATTTTGGGGCCAATTTAAAATTTTATTTTAAGCAATTTTAATGAGTTTTGTTATTTAAAATAATCTATTTTAAATAATAATGATAACAAATTTGGTTCAAATCGAAGTTAGAATGAATAATTTAATTTTAATTATAAAAAGAGTTAGAAATAGCGCGGTAGTTTGAAAAGTCAAACTTGAACTTTAACTGACCGTACAGGACGCAAAATTTAACGGATTTTAGTGAAACCAAAAATATTAGAATCTATTTAAAAATATCTTTCCAACGAATCCGAAAAATCGAAATTTCATAGCGGAAATCAAAAGTTATGGCCAATTCAATTTTTAGAAAGGTCGCTGGGTAATTTGCATAGGTCAAATGCTACTTTTTGCATATAAAGGAATTTCGACTCGAAACCACTTCCATTGAGTTCGAAATGATGTTTCTGCATTGAAAAACAGTAAACACTTATATGTTTCGAGTTTCAGAAAATATTTGTTTAAAAAATCTATTTTTAATATTAAATATATTCGCCTTGAAAATAGCCATTTTTCAAAAAGACTCAGAATTGAACGAAATAAATTTTGTTGGAATCGTATCGTCATAAGAAAGCCAAAAATAATTTTTCCGGATTTTTCTGACTTCGTATGTGACCCCGGTAAAATTAGATGTACGTTTGAATTAAAAATAAAGGATTTATTTTAAAAATAAAAGAAACATGCGTATAACTTTAGAATTGGACTTCGGGGATAGCGCCATCGCGTTCAGAAGACGTCAAAACATTAGGTTCGACAGTCGTTGAGCTTCGTTTGGAGATCGTATATGAAAACAGTAATTTCTAGAATTAATTAATTAAATAATTAAATAAATAAAACCCTAAAATACTGGTATAAATACGCCTGTATACGGTCCGTATACTTCTTCCTCCTCGTTCTATTTCACGCCGCCGAACCCATTATCAGCTCCAAACTTTGAACTCCAAATTCTCTTTCATTTCTTAACGATAATCAGAAAACTAGCACTCATATCGAAGCTCTTCGATCTCCGACAAGTCTCGCCCCTCCCCTGTAACAACCCGTAAAATGCGAGCCAGTTTGAAATTTTTATTTTGGCAATTTTAGCGAATTTTAATTATTTAAAATGAATTATTTTAAATAATATCGGCGAGGAATTTACTTTGAATATAATTCGAACGTATATTTATATTCGTCGTCATTAGAATATAAATATTTATTTATATTTATAAAAGGAATTGAAAATGGCGCGGTAGTTCGATAATTCGATTTCAAACTTCAATTGAATGTACCGGGTGCAAAACAATCCGGATTTTAGTGAAACCAAAAATATTAGAATCTATTTGAGAATATCTTTCCAACAAATCCGAAAAATCGAGATTTCATAGCGGGAATCAAAAGATATGTCCAGTTGAAAATTCTGAATAGTCGCTATGGAATTCAGGCCCTTAAAAATGGACATTTTGCAAACGACCTCGGATTTCGACGAAACCAGTTTTGTTGGGTCCGGGATGTGAAGTTATTGCTGGATTCCAAATTTCATAATTTTTCGAATCAATATGTGAGCGTGGCAAAGGAAAACGCGTTTGACCAGTTTTAGTTGATTTTAATCGACTGGAAAATGGCCATTTTTCAAACGGTCTCAGAATTTGACGAAACTAGTTTTATTAGGACCGTATTGTCAATATGAAGCTAGAAAATATTTTTCTGGAATTTTTCTAGTTAGTATGTGACCCCGGTAATTTGAAATGTACGTTTAAAATTCAATATAGTGATTTAAATGTAAATTCAACGGAAACTGATTGTAACTATCGAATCAGCTTGCGATACATATCCCATTGTGTTCGGAATGGGGGTAAAACGTTAGGGACGACAGGCGGTGAGCCTCGTTTTGAAGTCGAAAATAAAAGTTGCTTTTTGTGGAAAATTAAATAATAAAATATATAAAAAATAATAAAAAAAAAACCTTTTCTCCCCCGTTAACCCGCTCTGGCCCCCCCTCTCTCCTTTTAATCGAAACAGAAATCAAAAAAAAAAAAAGAAAAATCCGCCGAACCCTAAGGAGCCGCACCTCCTCCAGCATCCATCGCCTCCGTCGCGCCTTCAGGTGACCGCCGCCACGCCCCTCCTCTCCTTCTCCCTTCGCATCCGTGTGTGGTCCAATCCCCAAACCCGTAACCCCCCCCCCTTCACCCCTTCGCTTCAGCACTGAAGACCCCACCACCGAAGTCGACCCCGCCTGCGCCAGTCCCACCTCCATCGAGCACCACTGCTGCCTCCGACCGCCACTCAGGCGCTAGTGCCCCCTCTCTTCAATACGCAACGTGAGTTTTTAAATCCATGTTTTATTTATTTATTTTCAGTTTTGAATGTAGGGTTTTTCTATATATAAAAAAAACTGATTTTTATTTATATCAAAACTGATTTATTTTATGTGTTATAAAAATTGATTTTTGTTTTTGTTTAACAAAAAGATTAGGATTTTGTTTATAAAATGTTTTAAATTTTGTAAAGAGTTAGGGAAAAATCGAATTTTTATACATGAGAAGAGTTAGAAAAATAATCGAATTTTTATATGTATGTAAATTTCATAAAGATCGGATTTTTATATATTGAACATCGAAGTAAAAATATGATTTTTTTTTATATTGAATAACGAAGTAAAAATGTGATTTATATATATGTAGTGGCTACGGTCAACGAAGGTGACAAAAAGGCGAAACGACGAAGACTTCTGCAAATGAAGTGCCGTGGAGCTAGGATAGCTATATGTGAGAATTTCTCACCTTTCAATTTCATTTCTATTTATATATATACTAGGGTGCAGACGGTGCTTAGTAGCACCTGACACAATCGTCCACAGACCATGGACTTGTTTGTTTGGTTGCATAGATTAGTTAGATGATTTGATTTGAAATTGAATTGTTTGGTGAAATGAATGGATTGATTGATGTGTGAATGGCGTGGGCCTTCACTAGACCGGGGACAAGGCTAGGCCTCGTCCCGTTTCTAGTATCGTGCCGTTATGCCGCCGAAATTTTCTAAAATATGTTAGAAAAATAAAAATATCATTTTATTGAATAAATGAACCGAATAGAATATTCATAGGTTGAATAAAATGTTTTATCGTTAAAAATATAATTTTTAACGTGAAGTGAATAAAATAAAATATTCATTTACAAACCGGACGGTTTGTTTATGTACACCTATTTGAATGACATTGATTGGGACGATAAATTTTACACATCGCCCAACTGCACAAATAAAATCTGTGATTGATTGTTTGAAACCCCACACGGGTGTTGGGATGAAATTTGAAGTTCACTCATCCTGATTGATTAAATATGTCGATCGATTGATTGACAGGCTGTTATAAGCGTTAGATATCTATATTTGATGCTTATACAGTGTAGTGCACTTTGGTTGATGGTTGATTATTTTTCAATGCTATTATACATGTGTTGTATGAAAATCCATATAATTAACTTTATATGGTAATTGATTGGGCCTTATTCCAATTTGAAAAATAAAGAACAATATAAAATAAAGGTTCATGTGTTGACAGTACTCATCTATTGAGATTGGTCATGTGTTGAACGAAATATTTTAGTAATAAAATTTACATCTTTATCAATATAAAATAAAGGTTCATGTGTTGAAAGTACTCATCCATTGAGATTGGTCATGTGTTGAACGAAATATTTTGATAATAACAACTATTTTGAAAAAGAAATATTTGAAATAGAATATTTGAAAATAGAAATTATGAAGCCGTGTTGATTAGATTGACGCCATTTTGACGTGAACGATATTTATATCGATTTTAAAACGATTTCGAAATGAATTGAATTGAAAACGATTTCGAAATGAATTTAATTGAAAACGATTTCGAAATGAATTGAATTGAAAACGAATTCAAATGGAATTGAAAGCGAATTGAAATGAATTCGAATTGAATTGAAATTTGAATTGAATAGAAATGAATTTTAAAACGAATTTATAAAGAAGAATTCAATTTTGATTTGAATTGAAATGGAAGTTGAAATTGCTTTTGAAACGAATTTAAAACTATTTATATAATTCGTTTTAAATAGAAATCGACGAAATATATATTATATATATTATATATATAATATAATGGCCTGAATAGAACGCGCCGCGCTGCGGCAGTTCGCGAATTTTGACCATTGATTTCAAACGAACTTTACGGGAGATCCGACCGTCGGATTCTCCTAAAACCGGAACCGTTGGGTTCGTATCGAAAAGATCTTTCTAACGAATATTAGAAATAAGAAATCTAACGGTTGGATTTGGAATTATGTTCAAATCAAATTTGAAAAAGGTCGTTGTAAGTGCAGTTCGATGGCCGTTGATGGAAATCGACTGTACGGGCCTTGATAAAATTATTAAAAATAGTAATAATTTGTGTAAAATCATAAGAAATGATTTGTGAAGATTTGGGATGAAAAACTCCATATTTGAAAAGACAAAAATAGATTTATATCGAAATGAACTAGTTTTGAACTAGAATTATAATTCTATTTATTTTTAAATAAATAAATTGAATTTGAAAAGGGTTTTAAAAATAACCAGAATTTCCAATGATTGCATTGGAGTGGATTTGGATCGAAATTGTCTTCGGAATATTTCGATGTTGGAATTCGTGATTATACGGATGTTGTTATGGAAATTTGAAAGATATATATATATATATATCGTTATTTCCAATACGACATTTGTTAATCGTAGAATTTGATATTGAATATAAGCCGATATATTTTCTATTCAGAGCCTTATATTGAATATCAAATGTGATTTGGGTTTGTCGTGAATGGTGTCTTCACTAACACTGTTCTTGAACCCAGTTGAGAAAAGATTAAATCTTTTTATTTAGATTTAATGAAGTGTACCAATTAAATGATATTTAATTGGAATTGAATTGGTATTAATTTTTGGGTTTATCGTGAACAGTGTTTTAAATAACACTTGTTCTTTAACCCGATAATTAATGGAATGATTTTTGGGTTTATCGTGAACAGTGTTTTAAATAACACTCGTTCTTTAACCCGATAATTAATGAATGTGATTTTGGGTTTATCGTGAACTGTGTTTTAAATGACACTGATTCTTTAACCCAGTTAAAGATTAAAACTAAGTGGAGTATTAATGAATCTTTAATTAGATTGAAATGATCGAAAATGGAGTATCACCAGTTTTACTCCAGGCGATAGTTAAATCTTTAATTAGATTTGAACGTGAAATGGTAATTGAATTTACCGATAACACCATGGTGTTAGATATGAAGTATAACCAGTTTTACTTCATGGGATGAATAGGTTGGGATTGGGAAATCAAAACAAATGATTACTTCGGTAAAATTCGTTAATCCCGACTAGTTTGAATTGATATTCAAAGGAGATTAAAGAATAAATTCAAGGAATTTTCCTTGGATAAAATTAATGGGAACCTTTCCCTATGAATGTGGAATTTAGAAACTAACTGTCGGTTAGCTAAGCAGAATGGTTTTCTGGATATTGATCTGATGTTGGTTTCGGCCTTCGGTGTAACACCCCACCTCCGTTAAGGTCACTCACTAAGGGAATGCCTTAACTTTGGTGGAGCATTTTAGTAAACAGAACAGAAACTTACAAGACAGATAAAACAGTACTTGAAAATTTTTAACTTTATTACAGCGGAAACAGAAATTAATATGGTTACATCCTTTCAATTTCAGAATTCAAGTACAAAATATCAGTCTTGTACAAAAGCCTTCAAAATGCATAGTTTAAAATCATAATCCCCATGGAACGGAAGCTATACAGAGCCAAGCCATACTTTAAGCACTTCAAGCAAAGAGAAATCCGGATCAAGCTAAAGTATTTCCCTCCTTGGATAACCTTGGGGGGGAAACGGAAGAAAGGAGGCGAAACAACAAGGGTCAGACAAAAAGTCTGGCGAGTCCAGTGACTTTCAGCATATGAACAGATAATAATAATATGATATGAACATAAAACTGGATGTGAGATACTATAACAGGTGTAGCAGATATAACAGAAAAACAGAATGATATAAACTATTGTTTTACACTTCTCTGCACTAATACTAGTATAGTAAAATTAGGTGTCACCCTAATGTCTAAATTGAAGCAGGAACGGGTACATAATACTTTAACAGAAACAGAATGCTAATAATGGGCCTTTACTACCCGATCAGAAACAGACAGAAGAAGAAACAGATTTATCCCTATGGAGACAGAATGTGGAATTAGGTGTACACTAGTAATGGGCCTTTACCACCCGAACAGACGGTACCACACAGAAACAGACAGGTGTTACCACCCAACAGAAACAGACGGTACCAACAGAAACAGATAGAACTAAGCGTACCCTAAAACCCTACCCATAGCGATCGGCTCCCTAATACATAAATATCCTGTGTCGGCCCCACAGTAGGGTGTATCACTCCCTAAAGTGACAACCAATTGGCACAGACCTATTTACAGATGTCACGGCGTCTTACATCCTCAGAGGCAGACCGGGGTCCATGCACGCACATGACCCGGTTGGAACGCACCATCAACACCCCTCGCCATTATCAGAGTGAACCACTTATAATTAGTTCAGTAAGCGTGCCCGGACCCTACCTACTGTTGGGTCAAAGTTTTGATACCAGAAAGGGTTACTGACTAATATGGGTCCCAAACAACAGATGACACAAGTAATTCCCCTCCTAACCTTGTGTCCCCAGACTAACAGATTTCAGATTGACTTGTTTACAAGTTCAGACATACAGAATTCAGATTTACTAATTCACAAATTAAGTTAACAAGTTTTCAGACTAATAGGTCAGATGTACAGATTTTTCAGATTTGTCTAACTTTGTATTGGGCCTACAGATTCATGGACGGGTTTTACTACATCTATTAATCCCTTTGGTTTAACCCTATTTTCCCCAATACGTTTTAGACGTCATTCTTATCTTAGATTTTGCATTAATTAATTATTAATGCACAGACCACTCACATTAGGTCGGTAGCTTGTGGCCGCTGGATATGCCGGGCGGTTCCGGGCAGACTTCTGCCACAAGCCAGACCTAACCTCGTGTCTTACGCATGTTATGACTAACTTCTCACATTAGAACCTATTGTTTGCGGCCACTGGATGTGCCGGGCGGTTCCGGGCAGATTTACGCCGCAAACTCATTCTAACCTCGAGTTAGCCATGTTTATCTTTGCGGCCAATTAATTAATAATTTACCGTTTATGCGCACGCCCAATATATATGCCAATTCAGATTATATCAATAACAGGATGATTATATCAACATAGCAGATAACAGATTTTATATGACTTAACGGATTTAACAGATTTAGCAACTTAGCAGATTTTGGTATATAACAGGTTAGGCATTTCAACCGACAAATTTAACAGATTAGGCATTTCAACCTAATTAGCAGTCTAGGCAATATAACAAAACTAGTAGTTTAGGCAACTTGACAAATTAGCAGCTTTAGCAAATTTAATATTTCTAAAAGTTCTATTTGCATGCCTTGCCCAATCATAAATTGGCCTAAATTCATATGCCTACATAATTGTCATGATTCACAACATATACTCCATGTTTGCATAAGCGCAGAATATGGACATAATTTGCCATATAACATATGTTCCAATTTTTGTTAAAATAGCATCTTACAGCAGATTCATATATAAATTATACCAAATATAACCATTAATTTCAATGCATGCCATATATCCAAAAATCCCTATTTAGGTGTAATCACAATAATAGATATCCTAATTAATGTAAATCTTTACACCTAAGTTTCCATATCTTCTTCTTTTTGAGTCATGAATCATTATGCAAACTATACCCAACAATATAAATCTTTAAATCATATCTTCTAAAAATCAGATCTTGACTTTTATATGCATTTTGTCCAAAGTCTCAAATCATATGTAATCTTACAATGGTTCCTCTTTTCTTCTATCATAGAATATGCATAGATCCAAATCTAGTTTACAACATATGCTCATTAATTACAGTTCTAAATTACAACATAACTATGCATACAACATGCATAAATTATATGTTCATAGTCAAATTTATGCATATGTCCAATATATTTTATGCCTCAGACCTAAAGTCATACATTCAATTTGTCAAATTTCGCATCATTCATTATTTATCCCAAAATTTGCGTTCATACGTTCATCTCTTATGAGATTAGGCACAGGCTCGTGGTAGCCTGGCTATAAAAACAGAAAAGAAGAAAAGGGATACAGAACAGTCACAGAAAAACAAATCTGACAGAAGAGAATATATATAAAATCTCAGATTCAGAATTAAAAACATATCAAAATTATAATTAACGTTTATAGCGGAAAATAACTGTACTTGCCTTGATTGGATTAAAGAAAGAACTTTAACTTGTTGTAGAATCTTTGCAGAAACTTTAATCTCTAGTTTGAATTGAGTTGCTTAGGCTGATGTTGATTATCTTCTAGTTTTAATTCCAGCAGAGCAGCGACGCCATTTTTATTTTTTTTATTAGAAGAAGAGAGCAATGGAGGCTAGAGAATTGTGTAAGAAACCTAGGTAGAGTCTAGGGTCATTTTTATAGAGTTTATGAACTGATTAGGACCATCGATGTTGCTTGGATTGATCGTAGCCATTCATCCTAAGGAGAGACCAATTAGAGCCTGCCACCTAGCCCTAATGACAAAGCAGACTGCAGAAAATCGACCAACATAGAATAGGCCAGCCAGGTTGGGCTGGGTTCGACCTGGCTCTGGACCAGGTCGACAGCCCTGTCGACAGCCCTGTCGACAGCCCTGTCGACCTGGCTAGACCAGGTCGACAGCCCAGTCGACCTGGGTGCCTTAGGCGGGTGTTCTTCCGCCCTGGCCCATTGGGCCCCATTTCGGAATTTAAACTTGATTTTCTGAGCTATTTTATTCTGTTTGAATTTTAAACTTAATTCAGAAACTTCCGAAGGCCATATCTTCTTCATACGGACTCCGTTTTTCGAAAACTCGGACTCTATTTCGCGTATTTTTCCGAGACGAACGCAATGGCGTATCCCGTTTCCCTTAGTTCTTTGATTTCAAATTAATTATACTTTAATTTGTTAATTCCACAGTTATAGAATACACGGGGTGTTACATTCTCCCCCACTTAAAAGGATTTCGTCCCCGAAATCTTCAAGTTAAGAAGAATGTGTCCTACCATCCAATCACCCATCTACTCAACCATCATCCACAAGCATCCATTGTCCTTAGAAAACTTCTAATGTTGTATGAACATATGCAAAAGTGTGTGTGTATGTTCCTTATCTAATGCAAAGATCAGGCGGTCTACTGATTCAGTTGACCTCCTTAATGCGAATTATGTCAGTGCCATGAGTCCAACATATATGCAATAGAATTCTGATGATATATATTATTTCTATATGAGTGCACAACCATTCACTCAAATGCAACATCCATGTGCTGAATCAACCAATTTGCATCCACAAGAATTGAAAAATGCTCACCCATCCATATGCAGTATGAGAGTGTTTTCGAGCCGATCTAGTGCCTAGTGTGTGTATATGCATCCACGGGCAACCACTAGCAACCACTTGCATCCACTTGCAACCATCAAACATAACATGTCTCAAACACATGTTTACACCCATTAGTTTCTACCTAAAGTTCAAATATTCGATCGATAGGATACAGTCGAATGATGGAAGCGAGTACAGATAGAACGAAAATTTGGTTCCCATTAGACATGGGTCCTAAGTATCGGCCCCAAAGACCGAAACCAATATCAAATTGACACCCTACGAAAACTCAGAATGTATGCGTCATACTTGACGCCTAACACAGATATCCCTCAAACCCCAGTCTCAAACAGATGATCCATAACCCTTATGGGTCTGAGTCTATAGCGGAATTCAGAAATAATACTAGCATTAAAGTGCAGAGTATCGATGACAAAATCAAAATACCAAAATCAGAAAAAGTCACAATCAGATAAAGAAATTAAACCTAATATAAAAAAATTCCTATTTCTATCCTAGCCACTAGCCTCAAGAGTGTTCGCCTGCCCTCCTTGTCCTCGTCTCTTCGGGCAGTCCCTAGTGAAGTGTCCCATCTCCCCACAGTTGAAGCAAGCGCCCTTCCTTTTTCTGCAATCCTTGTTCAGATGAGTTGAGCTCCCACAAGTAAAGCACTTTTTCCCCTTCTTATCTTCAGGCTTCTCATCCTTCTTTTGTGTTTCCTTTTTGGGCCCCGCTTTCTTATTCTGTGGTTCTTCCTTCTTTGTCTCTTTCGGGCCCTTGTCTTCCTCGTGCAGTAGTGCCATATCCACCAATTTCTCGTAAGTTGCTCCCATGGGTACATGGGTCATGGCTAGGCTGTGCAGTGGCTCATTCAATCCTTTAACAAAGCGGAGAGCCTTTTTATGCTGAGTGTTGACTAAATCCAATCCGAATCTTGCTAGTTGGTTGAACTGGTTGACGTATTCCTTGACCGTCATACTTCCTTGCTTAAGAGACAAGAACTTTTCCAATTGTAAACTTCGTTCAGCTTGCGAGAGGAATTTTGTCTCAAACCTTGTTCTGAAATCCATCCATGTCTCAACCGGCCTCTCGGCGTTAGTGACTTCCCACCAGTAGGAAGCTTCGTCTTTGAGCAGCCATACTGCCAACTGTACCTTCTGCCTATCGTCCACCTCGAAGATAACGAATAGATCCTCAGTTTCTTTGAGCCAATTCCTTGCTTCTACGAATGATTCAGTTCCTTTGAAATCCTTCCCACCCATGGCCCTAAAATCTCTACAGATCTTTGAGAAAGCAATTGCACGAGGAGGGGGTGGAGGAGGGGGATCATTTGCTGGACCTGCAGCGGCGGTCCTAGCCTCAAGATATTGACGAAACCAACCGGGTACATGAACACCCTCTGGTATCTCAGATGCTTCAGACATGCTGGAACGAAAAAGGAAAGGTTCAATACAAAAAGGACTGAAAGAAAGATATATGGCTCTTGGGGATCATGTTTTTCAAAATAAGCTTTATTTTTGAAAATACTTCCTTTCAAAACCTTTTTGAAAACAGTTTTCAAAAACTTTACCCAATCTGGTAACCTTCAGCTCTGATACCAAGTGTAACACCCCACCTCCGTTAAGGTCACTCACAAAGGGAATGCCTTAACTTTGGTGGAGCATTTTAGTAAACAGAACAGAAACTTACAAGACAGATAAAACAGTACTTGAAAATTTTTAACTTTATTACAGTGGAAACAGAAATTAATATGGTTACATCCTTTCAATTTCAGAATTCAAGTACAAAATATCAGTCTTGTACAAAAGCCTTCAAAATGCATAGTTTAAAATCATAATCCCCATGGAACGGAAGCTATACAGAGCCAAGCCATACTTTAAGCACTTCAAGCAAAGAGAAATCCGGATCAAGCTAAAGTATTTCCCTCCTTGGATAACCTGGGGGGGAAACGGAAGAAAGGAGGCGAAACAACAAGGGTCAGACAAAAAGTCTGGCGAGTCCAGTGACTTTCAGCATATGAACAGATAATAATAATATGATATGAACATAAAACTGGATGTGAGATACTATAACAGGTGTAGCAGATATAACAGAAAAACAGAATGATATAAACTATTGTTTTACACTTCTCTGCACTAATACTAGTATAGTAAAATTAGGTGTCACCCTAATGTCTAAATTGAAGCAGGAACGGGTACAGAATACTTTAACAGAAACAGAATGCTAATAATGGGCCTTTACTACCCGATCAGAAACAGACAGAAGAAGAAACAGATTTATCCCTATGGAGACAGAATGTGGAATTAGGTGTACACTAGTAATGGGCCTTTACCACCCGAACAGACGGTACCACACAGAAACAGACAGGTGTTACCACCCAACAGAAACAGACGGTACCAACAGAAACAGACAGAACTAAGCGTACCCTAAAACCCTACCCCAAGCGATCGGCTCCCTAATACATAAATATCCTGTGTCGGCCCCACAGTAGGGTGTATCACTCCCTAAAGTGACAACCAATTGGCACAGACCTATTTACAGATGTCACGGCGTCTTACATCCTCAGAGGCAGACCGGGGTCCATGCACGCACATGACCCGGTTGGAACGCACCATCAACACCCCTCGCCATTATCAGAGTGAACCACTTATAATTAGTTCAGTAAGCGTGCCCGGACCCTACCTACTGTTGGGTCAAAGTTTTGATACCAGAAAGGGTTACTGACTAATATGGGTCCCAAACAACAGATGACACAAGCAATTCCCCTCCTAACCTTGTGTCCCCAGACTAACAGATTTCAGATTGACTTGTTTACAAGTTCAGACATACAGAATTCAGATTTACTAATTCACAAATTAAGTTAACAAGTTTTCAGACTAACAGGTCAGATGTACAGATTTTTCAGATTTGTCTAACTTTGTATTGGGCCTACAGATTCATGGACGGGTTTTACTACATCTATTAATCCCTTTGGTTTAACCCTATTTTCCCCAATACGTTTTAGACGTCATTCTTATCTTAGATTTTGCATTAATTAATTATTAATGCACAGACCACTCACATTAGGTCGGTAGCTTGTGGCCGCTGGATATGCCGGGCGGTTCCGGGCAGACTTCTGCCACAAGCCAGACCTAACCTCGTGTCTTACGCATGTTATGACTAACTTCTCACATTAGAACCTATTGTTTGCGGCCACTAGATGTGCCGGGCGGTTCCGGGCAGATTTACGCCGCAAACTCATTCTAACCTCGAGTTAGCCATGTTTATCTTTGCGGCCAATTAATTAATAATTTACCGTTTATGCGCACGCCCAATATATATGCCAATTCAGATTATATCAATAACAGGATGATTATATCAACATAGCAGATAACAGATTTTATATGACTTAACGGATTTAACAGATTTAGCAACTTAGCAGATTTTGGTATATAACAGGTTAGGCATTTCAACCGACAAATTTAACAGATTAGGCATTTCAACCTAATTAGCAGTCTAGGCAATATAACAAAACTAGTAGTTTAGGAAACTTGACAAATTAGCAGATTTAGCAAATTTAATATTTCTAAAAGTTCTATTTGCATGCCTTGCCCAATCATAAATTGGCCTAAATTCATATGCCTACATAATTGTCATGATTCACAACATATACTCCATGTTTGCATAAGCGCAGAATATGGACATAATTTGCCATATAACATATGTTCCAATTTTTGTTAAAATAGCATCTTACAGCAGATTCATATATAAATTATACCAAATATAACCATTAATTTCAATGCATGCCATATATCCAAAAATCCCTATTTAGGTGTAGTCACAATAATAGATATCCTAATTAATGTAAATCTTTACACCTAAGTTTCCATATCTTCTTCTTTTTAAGTCATGAATCATTATGCAAACTATACCCAACAATATAAATCTTTAAATCATATCTTCTAAAAATCAGATCTTGACTTTTATATGCATTTTGTCCAAAGTCTCAAATCATATGTAATCTTACAATGGTTCCTCTTTTCTTCTATCATAGAATATGCATAGATCCAAATCTAGTTTACAACATATGCTCATTAATTACAGTTCTAAATTACAACATAACTATGCATACAACATGCATAAATTATATGTTCATAGTCAAATTTATGCATATGTCCAATATATTTTATGCCTCAGACCTAAAGTCATACATTCAATTTGTCAAATTTCGCATCATTCATTATTTATCCCAAAATTTGCGTTCATACGTTCATCTCTTATGAGATTAGGCACAGGCTCGTGGTAGCCTGGCTATAAAAACAGAAAAGAAGAAAAGGGATACAGAACAGTCACAGAAAAACAAATCTGACAGAAGAGAATATATATAAAATCTCAGATTCAGAATTAAAAACATATCAAAATTATAATTAACGTTTATAGCGGAAAATAACTGTACTTGCCTTGATTGGATTAAAGAAAGAACTTTAACTTGTTGTAGAATCTTTGCAGAAACTTTAATCTCTAGTTTGAATTGAGTTGCTTAGGCTGATGTTGATTATCTTCTAGTTTTAATTCCAGCAGAGCAGCGACGCCATTTTTATTTTTTTTATTAGAAGAAGAGAGCAATGGAGGCTAGAGAATTGTGTAAGAAACCTAGGTAGAGTCTAGGGTCATTTTTATAGAGTTTATGAACTGATTAGGACCATCGATGTTGCTTGGATTGATCGTAGCCATTCATCCTAAGGAGAGACCAATTAGAGCCTGCCACCTAGCCCTAATGACAAAGCAGACTGCAGAAAATCGACCAACATAGAATAGGCCAGCCAGGTTGGGCTGGGTTCGACCTGGCTCTGGACCAGGTCGACAGCCCTGTCGACCTGGCTAGACCAGGTCAACAGCCCAGTCGACCTGGGTGCCTTAGGCGGGTGTTCTTCCGCCCTGGCCCATTGGGCCCCATTTCGGAATTTAAACTTGATTTTCTGAGCTATTTTATTCTGTTTGAATTTTAAACTTAATTCAGAAACTTCCGAAGGCCATATCTTCTTCATACGGACTCCGTTTTTCGAAAACTCGGACTCTATTTCGCGTATTTTTCCGAGACGAACGCAATGGCGTATCCCGTTTCCCTTAGTTCTTTGATTTCAAATTAATTATACTTTAATTTGTTAATTCCACAGTTATAGAATACACGGGGTGTTACATTCGGGGTTAATGTTTGGGAAATTATTCTCTTGATTAATTTACGGTTAGTGACTGATGAATTGGAATGAGGCGTATGTTGTGTTTGTGTAACACTTATTTAAAATCTACGCGAGTTATTCGGGAAGACCGGGTTTATCCCATTCTGAATAACTGATACGACGATAAGTCGAAGATGAAGACGATGGTCGAGAATGAATCTTTAATTAGATTGAAATGATCGAAAATGGAGTATCACCAGTTTTACTCCAGGCGATAGTTAAATCTTTAATTAGATTTGAACGTGAAATGGTAATTGAATTTACCGATAACACCGTGGTGTTAGATATGAAGTATAACCAGTTTTACTTCATGGGATGAATAGGTTAGGATTGGGAAATCAAAACAAATGATTACTTCGGTAAAATTCGTTAATCCCGACTAGTTTGAATTGATATTCAAAGGAGATTAAAGAATAAATTCAAGGAATTTTCCTTGGATAAAATTAATGGGAACCTTTCCCTATGAATTTGGAATTTAGAAACTAACTGTCGGTTAGCTAAGCAGAATGGTTTTCTGGATATTGATCTGATGTTGGTTTCGGCCTTCGGGGTTAATGTTTGGGAAATTATTCTCTTGATTAATTTACGGTTAGTGACTGATGAATTGGAAAGAGGCGTATGTTGTGTTTGTGTAACACTTATTTAAAATCTACGCGAGTTATTCGGGAAGACCGGGTTTATCCCATTCTGAATAACTGATACGACGATAAGTCGAAGATGAAGACGATGGTCGAAGACCGGAAGTCTTCACGTCGTTTGGGTGATTACTGATGATCTTGATTGGGCTGTACACCCAAGAAGATGGAAACAGTTGGTGATCGTCCAGACGTACTTGGAGATCGATGGATATGCGGGGTACTAGGTACCTCCGGTTTCGTTCAGACCCAGAACGGACTTGTAAATGGACTGTGTGTCTGACATTGGATTTTAGTCCGTGTGATTGATCTCTATTAAATATATATCTGTTTGGCGGCGGAGAATTTATTCTCTTGCTTAACGCCCTTCTCTGAGACGTACGAGCTCAGGGGTTATATATTGATGGATATCAATCGCATGGAGTAAATTGCCTGTGTGGCATGCCTAAGTGGCAATTGATCGAGGCTTCTGTTGAAAAGCAAAGTCTTGTGGTGATGATCAAAGCACGGCCTTTGTGGCGTAGCTTTGTGTAACGTTTACTTCGCGAGTTTCACACCCGGTATGAACCAAAAACGGGAGACGGACCTCAGGGAGGGCATGCGTTTCCTTCTAGCTAAAAAGTGGCGTCAGTGGTTTTACACGCCCTGACGAGTTTGACTTATGTGGTTGTTGTTGTTGCGAGGCGCCTCGGATATATCGGTTTCGGCCGATGCATTCTGGTCGGCAGACGGACCAGACTTACGCCCCAAAGGGCGGCGAAACGCATGTTCAGGGTTTAAGTTTAATCCACTCCGTGTGGACCGGCCCTGTCGCTCCAAGGGTCGATGCGTTCTGATCCTGAGACTCGGGCTAGACAGTCTCGAATCGGTTGAGGATCTTGCCCCTAGCCTCGGTTCATAGACGGAAATCCAATTTCCAAATACGTGACTTTGCGATTTTGATTGTATAACCTATATATGGCGACATAGTGGTATGGGGCATTCATGCCGCCTATGATTGATACTTATGATTTGAAGTTGCTTTATACACTATGCACTTATAATAGTATCAAATGATTTGTTTTAAACGTATCAAGCATTCTTTGGCTGTTATAAGGGAAAACCCTATCCCCCGGCTTGCGTTGCATTGTGTGATAGGACCTGGGTCGGTTTAGCGACTGGTTCGGACCGAGCGAAATTCCTTGTCGTCACAGTTGGTATCAGAGCTTTGGTTTACAAAGCTCAGAGAACAAGACACATTAGAACCGTACGAAAGAATTCATCAGATATTGGATTAGCAATATCCAATGGGAATGACTCGTTAGAGATAGGATCAGTAGCATCCTAGAACGAGTGTGAAGAGTATATTTTTCAAATGAAAACAATTCTGTTTTGAATTTTAAATCGTTTTACACGTATTTGAATAATTTATTTGTATTAATTTTGTACTATTCAGTATATAAAGAATTTGCATATACGCCTTGCAAACGTATATTCAAAGTTTTAATATATTGGATAGATATAGCATCACACTCTAGTCGCCCGGAGATGATATTGATGATAGCGATCGCATCATCAACATTTATGTTCGAGTTTCGACGGTGTGATTTTCTATATATTTCCATTAGACTGGTGTGAGAACCAAAACTAATATAGCTAGAATACATTGTTGTGATTTGGCATCAAAAATGAGATTTTTGACTATATATCAAAGTTATGAATTTCAAATGATAATTCACTAATTGATTGATGTTTGTGTTGTTTGTTTAATTGTTTGATAATTTTGAACCATTATGCCTAACTGAATCAAATATTGAACTATATCGAAAATTGGTTGCGTTTGCTTGCATATACTTGTACTTACATTGAACAGGTCATAGCAAGGAGGTTAGAGCCGAAGAATAAAATTTGTTTGCCCGACAAATAGGTACATGTTTACTACATAATTTACTGTTTTGTTTGGGTGATGATGATTTTATGAGCCTATTGGCTAGCCGCTTGGCTTTTTCTTTTTCTTTTTGAGATCTGAAGGACCGGGGAAGCTATTTGAGATTTCCCGATGCTCCCGGTGCAAGGGAGGTTATGGCGAAATTTTTCAAAAATTTAGGGTGTTAGCCAAATTTTTGAAATTTTGAAAATTCTCAGAAACTAAAGAGTTGGAGAATGGAAGCCAGATCGAGCATAGAGTTGATTAATCAAACCACTTTCGACTTTGTTCCTTTTCGGGGACGAAAAGTTTTAAGTGGGGGAGATTGTAACAACCCGTAAAATGCGAGCCAGTTTGAAATTTTTATTTTGGCAATTTTAGCGAATTTTAATTATTTAAAATGAATTATTTTAAATAATATCGGCGAGGAATTTACTTTGAATATAATTCGAACATATATTTATAAAAAGAATTGAAAATGGCGCGGTAGTTCGATAATTCGATTTCAAACTTCAATTGAATGTACCGGGTGCAAAACAATCCGGATTTTAGTGAAACCAAAAATATTAGAATCTATTTGAGAATATCTTTCCAACAAATCCAAAAAATCGAGATTTCATAGCGGGAATCAAAAGATATGTCCAGTTGAAAATTCTGAATAGTCGCTATGGAATTCAGGCCCTTAAAAATGGACATTTTGCAAACGACCTCGGATTTCGACGAAACCAGTTTTGTTGGGTCAGGGATGTGAAGTTATTGCTGGATTCCAAATTTTATAATTTTTCGAATCAATATGTGAGTGTGGCAAAGGAAAACGCGTTTGACCAGTTTTAGTTGATTTTAATCGACTGGAAAATGGCCATTTTTCAAACGTTCTCAGAATTTGACGAAACTAGTTTTATTAGGACCGTATCGTCAATATGAAGCTAGAAAATATTTTTCTGGAATTTTTCTAGTTAGTATGTGACCCCGGTAATTTGAAATGTACGTTTAAAATTCAATATAGTGATTTAAATGTAAATTCAACGGAAACTGATTGTAACTATCGAATCAGCTTGCGATACATATCCCATTATGTTCGGAATGGGGGTAAAACGTTTGGGACGACAGGCGATGAGCCTCGTTTTGAAGTCGAAAATAAAAGTTGCTTTTTGTGGAAAATTAAATAATAAAATATATAAAAAAAACCTTTTCTCCCCCGTTAACCCGCTCTGGCCCCCCCTCTCTCCTTTTAATCGAAACAGAAATCAAAAAAAAAAAATCCGCCGAACCCTAATGAGCCGCACCTCCTCCAGCATCCATCGCCTCCGTCGCGCCTTCAGGTGACCGCCGCCACGCCCCTCCTCTCCTTCTCCCTTCGCAGCCGTGTGTGGTCCAATCCCCAAACCCGTAACCCCCCCTTCACCCCTTCGCTTCAGCACTGAAGACCCCACCACCGAAGTCGACCCCGCCTGCGCCAGTCCCACCTCCATCGAGCACCACTGCTGCCTCCGACCGCCACTCAGGCGCTAGAGCCCCCTCTCTTCGATACGCAACGTGAGTTTTTAAATCCATGTTTTATTTATTTATTTTCAGTTTTGAATGTAGGGTTTTTCTATATATAAAAAAAAACTGGTTTTTAATTATATCAAAACTGATTTATTTTATGTGTTATAAAAATTGATTTTTGTTTTTGTTTAACAAAAAGATTAGGATTTTGTTTATAAAATGTTTTAAATTTTGTAAAGAGTTATGGAAAAATCGAATTTTTATACATGAGAAGAGTTAGAAAAATAATCGAATTTTTATATGTATGTAAATTTCATAAAGATCGGATTTTTATATATTGAACATCGAAGTAAAAATATGATTTTTTTTTATATTGAATAATGAAGTAAAAATGTGATTTTTATATATGTAGTGGCTACGGTCAACGAAGGTGACAAAAAGGCGAAACGACGAAGACTTCTGCAAATGAAGTGCCGTGGAGCTAGGATAGCTATATGTGAGAATTTCTCACCTTTCAATTTCATTTCTATTTATATATATACTAGGGTGCAGACGGTGCTTAGTAGCACCCGACACAATCGTCCACAGACCATGGACTTGTTTGTTTGGTTGCATAGATTAGTTAGATGATTTGATTTGAAATTGAATTGTTTGGTGAAATGAATGATTGATGTGTGAATGGCGTGGGCCTTCACTAGACCGGGGACAAGGCTAGGCCTCGTCCCGTTTCTAGTATCGTGCCGTTATGCCGCCGAAATTTTCTAAAATATGTTAGAAAAATAAAAATATCATTTTATTGAATAAATGAACCGAATAGAATATTCATAGGTTGAATAAAATGTTTTATCGTTAAAAATATAATTTTTAACGTGAAGTGAATAAAATAAAATATTCATTTACAAACCGGACGGTTTGTTTATGTACACCTATTTGAATGACATTGATTGGGACGATAAATTTTACACATCGCCCAACTGCACAAATAAAATCTGTGATTGATTGTTTGAAACCCCACACGGGTGTTGGGATGAAATTTGAAGTTCACTCATCCTGATTGATTAAATATGTCGATCGATTGATTGACAGGCTGTTATAAGCGTTAGATATCTATATTTGATGCTTATACAGTGTAGTGCACTTTGGTTGATGGTTGATTATTTTTCAATGCTATTATACATGTGTTGTATGAAAATCCATATAATTAACTTTATATGGTAATTGATTGGGCCTCATTCCAATTTGAAAAATAAAGAACAATATAAAATAAAGGTTCATGTGTTGACAGTACTCATCTATTGAGATTGGTCATGTGTTGAACGAAATATTTTAGTAATAAAATTTACATCTTTATCAATATAAAATAAAGGTTCATGTGTTGACAGTACTCATCCATTGAGATTGGTCATGTGTTGAACGAAATATTTTGATAATAACAACTATTTTGAAAAAGAAATATTTGAAATAGAATATTTGAAAATAGAAATTATGAAGCCGTGTTGATTAGATTGACGCCATTTTGACGTGAACGATATTTATATCGATTTTAAAACGATTTCGAAATGAATTGAATTGAAAACAATTTCGAAATGAATTTAATTGAAAACGATTTCGAAATGAATTGAATTGAAAACGAATTCAAATGGAATTGAAAGCGAATTGAAATGAATTCGAATTGAATTGAAATTTGAATTGAATAGAAATGAATTTTAAAACGAATTTATAAAGAAGAATTCAATTTTGATTTGAATTGAAATGGAAGTTGAAATTGCTTTTGAAACGAATTTAAAACTATTTATATAATTCGTTTTAAATAGAAATCGACGAAATATATATTATATATATTATATATATAATATAATGGCCTGAATAGAACGCGCCGCGCCGCGGCAGTTCGCGAATTTCGACCATTGATTTCAAACGGACTTTACGGGAGATCCGACCGTCGGATTCTCCTAAAACCGGAACCGCTGGGTTCGTATCGAAAAGATCTTTCTAACGAATATTAGAAATAAGAAATCTAACGGTTGGATTTGGAATTATGTTCAAATCAAATTTGAAAAAGGTCGCTGTAAGTGCAGTTCGATGGCCGTTGATGGAAATCGACTGTACGGGCCTTGATAAAATTATTAAAAATAGTAATAATTTGTGTAAAATCATAAGAAATGATTTGTGAAGATTTGGGATGAAAAACTCCATATTTGAAAAGACAAAAATAGATTTATATCGAAATGAACTAGTTTTGAACTAGAATTATAATTCTATTTATTTTTAAATAAATAAATTGAATTTGAAAAGGGTTTTAAAAATAACCAGAATTTCCAATGATTGCATTGGAGTGGATTTGGATCGAAATTGTCTTCGGAATATTTCGATGTTGGAATTCGTGATTATACGGATGTTGTTATGGAAATTTGAAAGATATATATATATATATATATCGTTATTTCCAATACGACATTTGTTAATCGTAGAATTTGATATTGAATATAAGCCGATATATTTTCTATTCAGAGCCTTATATTGAATATCAAATGTGATTTGGGTTTGTCGTGAATGGTGTCTTCACTAACACTGTTCTTGAACCCAGTTGAGAAAAGATTAAATCTTTTTATTTAGATTTAATGAAGTGTACCAATTGAATGATATTTAATTGGAATTGAATTGGTATTAATTTTTGGGTTTATCGTGAACAGTGTTTTAAATAACACTTGTTCTTTAACCCGATAATTAATGGAATGATTTTTGGGTTTATCGTGAACAGTGTTTTAAATAACACTCGTTCTTTAACCCGATAATTAATGAATGTGATTTTGGGTTTATCGTGAACTGTGTTTTAAATGACACTGATTCTTTAACCCAGTTAAAGATTAAAACTAAGTGGAGTTTTAATGAATCTTTAATTAGATTGAAATGATCGAAAATGGAGTATCACCAGTTTTACTCCAGGCGATAGTTAAATCTTTAATTAGATTTGAACGTGAAATGGTAATTGAATTTACCGATAACACCGTGGTGTTAGATATGAAGTATAACCAGTTTTACTTCATGGGATGAATAGGTTGGGATTGGGAAATCAAAACAAATGATTACTTCGGTAAAATTCGTTAATCCCGACTAGTTTGAATTGATATTCAAAGGAGATTAAAGAATAAATTCAAGGAATTTTCCTTGGATAAAATTAATGGGAACCTTTCCCTATGAATGTGGAATTTAGAAACTAACTGTCGGTTAGCTAAGCAGAATGGTTTTCTGGATATTGATCTGATGTTGGTTTCGGCCTTCGGGGTTAATGTTTGGGAAATTATTCTCTTGATTAATTTACGGTTAGTGACTGATGAATTGGAATGAGGCGTATGTTGTGTTTGTGTAACACTTATTTAAAATCTACGCGAGTTATTCGGGAAGACCGGGTTTATCCCATTCTGAATAACTGATACGACGATAAGTCGAAGATGAAGACGATGGTCGAAGACCGGAAGTCTTCACGTCGTTTGGGTGATTACTGATGATCTTGATTGGGCTGTACACCCAAGAAGATGGAAACAGTTGGTGATCGTCCAGACGTACTTGGAGATCGATGGATATGCGGGGTACTAGGTACCTCCGGTTTCGTTCAGACCCAGAACGGACTTGTAAATGGACTGTGTGTCTGACATTGGATTTTAGTCCGTGTGATTGATCTCTATTAAATATATATCTGTTTGGCGGCGGAGAATTTATTCTCTTGCTTAACGCCCTTCTCTGAGATGTATGAGCTCAGGGGTTATATATTGATGGATATCAATCGCATGGAGTGAATTGCCTGTGTGGCATGCCTAAGTGGCAATTGATCGAGGCTTCTGTTGAAAAGCAAAGTCTTGTGGTGATGATCAAAGCACGGCCTTTGTGGCGTAGCTTTGTGTAACGTTTACTTCGCGAGTTTCACACCCGGTATGAACCAAAAACGGGAGACGGACCTCAGGGAGGGCATGCGTTTCCTTCTAGCTAAAAAGTGGCGTCAGTGGTTTTACACGCCCTGACGAGTTTGACTTATGTGGTTGTTGTTGTTGCAAGGCGCCTCGGATATATCGGTTTCGGCCGATGCATTTTGGTCGACAGACGGACCAGACTTACGCCCCAAAGGGCGGCGAAACGCATGTTCAGGGTTTAAGTTTAATCCACTCCGTGTGGACCGGCCCTTTCGCTCCAAGGGTCGATGCGTTCTGATCCTGAGACTCGGGCTAGACAGTCTCGAATCGGTTGAGGATCTTGCCCCTAGCCTCGGTTCATAGACGGAAATCCAATTTCCAAATACGTGACTTTGCGATTTTGATTGTATAACCTATATATGGCGACATAGTGGTATGGGGCATTCATGCCGCCTATGATTGATACTTATGATTTGAAGTTGCTTTATACACTATGCACTTATAATAGTATCAAATGATTTGTTTTAAACGTATCAAGCATTCTTTGGCTGTTATAAGGGAAAACCCTATCCCCCGGCTTGCGTTGCATTGTGTGATAGGACCTGGGTCGGTTTAGCGACTGGTTCGGACCGAGCAAAATTCCTTGCCGTCACATCCCCGTTGCCTATCGAAGCCGCCCCGTCCCTCCAAACGGCCGCCAGTCGCACCGCCGTGGGCCCCGCCTGAAGCCGCCGAACGCCACCCCCCTCTGGCCGATCAAAGCCCTCTCCAAGTCGGTCCTTGTCCAATAAACGGCGACCAAAACGATCGACTACAGGCTGAGAAATCCGGATTTGAAATTCTGAACAAAACTGAAAATTCAAAGGTAATTTCTATTTCAGAAATTGCGACGCTTTTAAGCGTGACTGCAGCAGTTGTTATAAACCAGTATGTTTAAAACATTGATAACTAATGCATATGAACTTCGATTCTGAAAATTTCAGAACCATTAGAACCGTGACGACGATTAGGACCTGCTGTGATTGACTGGAACATTCTGAACATTTCTTGGATTTATTATAATTTTATACAAACAAGGTGAGAATCCTTTATTTAAAATTTATATTTAAATAAACTGTTCAGTATATGATGTGATTTAATAATAAGGTTTAGATTTGTTTGTTTGGACTTGGTTGATGATGATTGTTCTCTGATTGAGTAGCTAGTATAGATCCATCTGATTTTCATGCTTATACTCTGTCATGTTATCACTATCACATGTTATATCGCTTTGGGTTGAAATTACATTGATTCAATTTTCAGTGTAAAGTAAAAGAGAATATAATAGTCACCATTTGTATGTTATCCCTTGTGTTAGGATTGGATTGATTTAACTTATAAATTTCAAAATGAGACATTTACATTGTATGAAAAATCAACATCATTTTTATTTAATGTAATATAATAGAAAATTGTCACCGTATGTTAGATTGACATTTTTATTTAATGTAATATAATAGAAAATTGTCACCGTATGTTAGATTGACATTTTTATATAATGTAATATAATAGAAAATTGTCACCGTATGTTAGATTGACATTTTTATTTAATGTAATATAATAGAAAATTGTCACCGTATGTTAGATTGACATTTTTATTTAATGTAATATAATAGAAAATTGTCACCGTATGTTAGATTGACATTTTTATTTAATGTAATATAATAGAAAATTGTCACCGTATGTTAGATTGACATTTTTATTTAATGTAATATAATAGAAAATTGTCACCGTATGTTAGATTGACATTTTTATATAATGTAATATAATAGAAAATTGTCACCGTATGTTAGATTGACATATTTATTTAATGTAATATAATAGAAAATTGTCACCGTATGTTAGATTGACATTTTTATTTAATGTAATATAATAGAAAATTGTCACCGTATGTTAGATTGACATTTTTATTTAATGTAATATAATAGAAAATTGTCACCGTATGTTAGATTGACATTTTTATATAATGTAATATAATAGAAAATTGTCACCGTATGTTAGATTGACATTTTATATAATGTAATATAATAGAAGATTTTCATCGTATGAATAATTGGCATTTTTTTTGTTTAATGTTAAATTAGAAGATATTCATCGTATGAATAATTGGCATTTTTGTTTAGTGTTAAATTAGAAGATATTCATCGTATGAATAATTGGCATTTTTTTGTTTAATGTTAAATTAGAAGATAATTCATCGTATGTTAAATTATCATTTATTTTTAATGTTAATAAATAGGAAATGCATTGTATGTAAATTTATCATTTATTTTTAATGTTAATAAATAGGAAATGCATTGTATGTAAATTTATCATTTATTTTTAATATTAATAAAAAGGAATTCATTGTATTTAAATTTATCATTTATTTTTAATGTTAATAAAAAGGAATTGAACCGTATGTAAATTTAACATTATTTTTAATGTTAATAAAAAGGAATTGAACCGTATGTAAGATTAACATTATTTATAATGTTAAACTAAAGAGAATTTACCTCGTAAGAAAAATGTACATTATTTTTAAATGTATATGAAAAGGAAAGATTGATTTACATTATTCTAATGTAAATATTAAAAGAGAATGGACCATATGATTTATTAACATTATTTTAATGTTATATAAAAAGAAAAGATTGTTTAACATTATTTTTGATATTGATTAAAACGAAGATTGCACCGTATGTATTAACACACTTTTATTAATGTATGTATAAAAAGAGAAATTTACATTGTAAGAGAAATTGGCATTAACATTTATTTATAATGTTAATATTAGAGTATTTTCACCACATGATAAGATGTACACTTTTATTTGTAAAAGTAAGTTGGCATTTTCACTTTATGATAAGATTTACTTTTAATTTGTAAAATAAGGTAGGAATTCACCGCATGACAAGGTTTACTCTTTATTTTGTAAATATAAAGTAGGAACTTGCGATGTATTAAAATATACATTTTTCATGTGTAATGTAAAGATAGAAAAATTAACATTATTTTCAATGTTAATAAAAATAGAAAATGCATGGTATGTTAAGGTAACATTATTTTCAATGTTAATAAAAAGAAAACATACCGTAGGATAAAAATACATTAATTTTAATGTATATTAAAAGAGAATTTTTCATCGTAGGAAATGTACATTATTTATAATGTGAATAGAATGGAAATGTCATCGTAAAATAAAATTACATTTTAGGTGTAATTGAGATTGAGAATGCATTTAGAAAGGGAATGAGTATTTTTTTTATAATATAATTAAAAGATGAAATGGAATAAATAGAGCAATGAATTATAATTTACATTTTAATGTAAATTATAAAGATTTTAAAATAAAAATAAAATAAAAGGGAATAATTCACCGTCTAATTATAAATTACATTTTCATGTAAGATTAAGAAGTGGAAAAAAAAGAATAAAGAAAAAGGGGAGATGTATGTAAGAACGATGAATTAAACGAATTATTTATATATATATTTATATATATATTTATATATATATTAAATTAAACGAATCGAGCGCGGTAGTTCGCGTTTTAAAATTATATCTTTAAATGACTATACAAGGAGATCCGACCGTCGGATTTTCTTGAAACTGAAACCGTTAGGACCGTGTTGGAAAAATCTTTCCAACGATATATAATACGTCAAAATCCAACGGTTAGATTTTGAGATATGTGAAAATCAAAATTGGTTGAAAACAGCGCCAAAATCGCCATTGACCTGAATCGTCGTTGATTAAAGATTTAATTATTTTTAATTAAATAAAATAGGAAATAATCGTTATAAATTAGAAATAACGATAAGGAAAAGTTTTCAATATATTTACATATATATATATACGAAGATTATTTGGGAAGACCGAGTTAATCTCATTCCAAATAATCAAACGACGATGAGAATTGAAGAAGAAGACGACTAATGAAGACCGTCAATCTTCCCCTCAGGAGGACATCGATTGAGACTTTGAATTGATTTGCTCCCAAGTCAAGGTCATGGTCGTCGTCCGAACGAACACGTTGATTGAACGGATTTGGCTTTCGCGCAGACCCAGAGCATAAGCTTATAAATGGATTGTGTGTCTGACATCTTACTCCATTATATATCATATTATTAATCTTCTGTCGAATGTATGGATGTTTGATGGCGGAGAATTTATTCTCTTGCTTAACACCCGTTCATATATTTCGGCAAAGGGTGGGTAGTGTGATATGGAGTGATGATGTGGCATGCTAAGATGCATATGATCAAGGTTTTGTTGAAAAGCAGGCCTTGTGGGATGATCAAAGCATAACCTGTTTAGGTATAGCTTTGTGTATGACGTGACTTCACGAGCCTCACACACCGGCGGAGTCTAAAACGGGAGAAGGGAACGCAGGGAGAGCAGCACGTTTCTTTCTAGCTAGAGTGGTGTCAGTGACCTACCAGCCCTGACATTTTACTTATGTGGATGATGGAATGAGGCGCCTCGGATAGGTCCTATAGGACCGGGGAACGTGTGCTTAGGAATTGCCAATCCTCTAAGCTGTATTTGAGGACCAGCCCTGCCATTTCCAAGGGTTAACTGCGGGTAATCCTGAGGCATTAGCTAGAGTGTCTCGAATCGGTAAGGAGCTCCTCCCTAGCCTTGACTCATGATGGAAACCAATTTCCAATACGCGCCATTCGGTTTTGATTGTATTACTAGTACGGAGGCATATCATATAGTACCTATGCTTCCTAGGATTGATACATTATGATTGTAATTGTTTTTAAAACATATACACACTAATAATAATATCAAACTCGTATTTGCCGTATTTATCATGTTTGATCACCATAAGGTAAAACTCTATCCTCTGGTGTGCGTTGCATTGTGTGATGGGACCTGAGTCTTATGGTGATTTCATTTTTCTAAAAAGCATTGCGTTGTTTTACGATTTACTTTAAGTTATGCACGACAATCCATTAGAGTAAACCCGTTCCGCATTAGCGGCGTGGTCTTTGGATTTGCCCTATTAATAGTGATTTATTAGTTAAGAATTCTCACACCAGTCCCACGACTGACCCGTTGTTTGTTTCCATCTTTTTGCAAACTCGGGTGCCCTCTTCTCCACACGGGCAGTCGAGCAGTTTGTCTACAGGTTTACCTCTTTAGCAGGATCCTGGATTGAAGCTTAAAGCTGTGTCCAGAACATTGGAAGCCTTCCGCTGCCTTAGTTATTTTATATCCGCTGCACTGTATTAAATTTATTGTAAAATTTTCTTCCGCTGTATTTTAAATTTCGATGCACTCTGATATATTCTGTACTCTGATGTTATATTATCATGATGTAATAAAAGTCTGCTGTTATTGTTCTGATGTGTTGTATTCCCAAAGTTAACGTATGCGGATTTTGAACGGTCTTGGTCGATTTTGCGATCGATTAAGGTCGGGTGAAACTCGTGTCGTTACACTTTGAACTTAGAAAACACGAATATGCCTAACCCGAGGTTAGACTGAGTTGCGATGTAAACCTGCCCGGAACCAACCGGCACATCCAGTACTCGCAACAATAACTGTCTAATGTGAGTGGTCGCGGCTTTAATTTATTTAGTTAAAGCTAGAACAAGAAAGGTAGGGTTAAGTTGACCAAGACACTTAACCAGTTCAACGTGATAACTAAACTGATGGGTGGGGTTAGGTTCAGACTGACACTTAACACAGTTAAGCTAGAATGGGAGGGTTAAGTCCATAGGAACACTTAACCAACTTAACACAGTTAAGATAGAATGGGAGGGCTAAGTCCATAGAGACACTTAACCAAATTCAAGGTAGCAAGATAAGATTTGTAGGGGTTAAGTAAAGTTTAATACACTTAGCCAAATTAACATGTTAACTAGACTAGAAGGTGGGGTTAAGTAAAGTTGATACACTTAGCCAAATCAATATGTTAACTAGAATAGAGGTTGGGGTTAAGTAAATACACTTAGCCAATTTGATATGTTATCTGGGCTAGACCGTAGGGTTAAGTAAACTTGAACACTTAACCATCAGATTGTGATAAAAGAATAGGGTTAAGTCTAAACATGAAGGGATAATACTTAACCATTAATAACATGTTAGTTAAGACAGACGGGCAAGGTTAAGATAAAAAGGAACACTTAACCAATACAGGGTGAAGGGGTAGGGTTAAGTAATAAGAAATATTTAACCAATATAACTTGGTTTGTGGTAGGGTTAAGTCAATGTGAATTGCTGATGACACTTAACCAGCTTAATAGGATAAATGAAGAGGGTTAAGTTAGCTTGAATTGACTAATGACACTTAACCAATCCAAATTGACGGGAAAGAGAACTAAGTAGTAAACCTTAGTTAAAAGGAGCTAAGTAGTAAGCCTTAGTTAAGAAAACAACGATTCTGGAAACTAAGCGGTAAACCTTAGTTGACAAAACTAAGTAGTAATTCTTAGTATAACACGAGGAGGAGTGAACGTCCGTCTGATTAAAAAGAAGGCTCCAACGAATTGGGTTACGAAGCCCGAGGCTTCGAGGGGACGTGAGGGTACTCTTGGTATCCCTCTGTGAGGCTGCAGATGATCCGCCTGGGACACAGAGGTTAAGATCTGCGTAGAAGAACCATGGGTATGCCTTGGTTGCGATACATGGTAACCTAAAGACCAGGATGGACCGGCGTGATTCGGTGAGCAAACGGTAGCCCTGTGATTGCGACTCGTCGTCTACCATCCATCTTGTGTCAATCGAGATACGTGAAGCGGAAAGGCGGAGAACTCCAAAAGACCATATACCTGCTATCTAGTTATGGGTGAGGATGGCCATAGGATAGAGGGGCACCGGGGGCCGGCGTATAGTTCTCATTTTACAACGTGTGCCTTTCATTAGTTGAGGGAGGGGTCAAGTGGGACCATAGCCACTGGAATAAAAACAGACCTTAGCATCTGCATCGGCAGATATCTGAAAGCTCCCGACCGAGTTCTGTATTCCTTGATTTGCCCTGTCGCAAGACTCGGACCGCACATTACAGGACATGTACATCTAGACAAGCGATAACGATTCGCGATACATGCGTGGGGAAGTATAGGAACATATACCACTCTAGGTAGTGTGTCCTATACATTGGGGCATCGTTCGACAGGTAGCGTAATCCCTAGTTGGACTAGGTGGCGTAAACCCTGAACTCGAGAAGCGTTCAATAGATAGCGTAAAACTCTAGTTAAATCCAGAAAGCACTTTATAGAAAAACCTAGATTAGATCTAGGTAGTAAATAATAAATGTATGCCTGAAGGCAATGGAAACTACAGGGGTTGGGATCACGTTATCGTTACTAGTTGGAACACTAGTTAGGTGGTGCAGAGATATAGAAACCAGTATAACAAGGAAATTGCGAAGTGGCGAAAGTATTGGAGCATATGCAGTTTATCTTATCTTAGCATATCTTGTGATTATCTTGTCTAATCTTGCTGACCCTATGGTCATGGTGTAATCTTGGATTCAGTTAATTCATGTCGTTTTGTTTTTCCATGTTCACATGCTAGAAGTTACTGAACTTACTCAGGCTTTATGTCTGACTCTGTTTTCCTTTCGTCTTCTTTTCTTCCGTTCCCCCCCCCTCCCCCAGGTAGTAAAGGAGGGAATAGTATAGCTTAGGCTAGGTTGGACTGTCACTCTTTCCCAACTTGAAGATTTGTCGAAGTTTTGCTTGGATTCTCTTTTCAGATGCTATGGTTGGCTCTTGCTAAAATTGGGGAATATAAATGTACTTTTATGCTTCTTTATTTTGTAAGACAGATGATACTCTGATATTGTAAAGAAATCATTGTACAAACTATTTTATCAATAAAGCAAAGTTTTATTTTCCGCTGTTTAATTTTTGTCTGTCTTGTAATTTATCTGCATCTTTTACCCTAAAATGCTCCACAGAACTTAGTGCATTCCCTTTGTGAGTGACACTAACGGATGTGGGGGTGTTACACGTGGTATCAGAGCTGAAGGTTACCAGATCAGATAAAGGATTTGAAAAATTGTTTTCAAAACGGTTTTTAAAGAAGCATTTTCAAGAGAAATGATTTGTTTTAAAGACATATTCCCCAAAGCCATACGCATTATCTTCTCTTCCTCTGTTTAAATTCTTGTCTCGAGTCTCTGGGGCTCCTGGCTTTCTGGGAGGTAACCTCATCGAAGGGCAAAGTAGTGCCCGGCTTTCATCCATAGCCGTAGTTGTTTCATCTACGGGCAGTTTTCTTTCAAAGCTTATAGGGTTTTCTGGACGATGGAGGCAGTTTTCGAGAGATTTGTCAACATGACTACACACGGAAGAGGATGAGGAGTTTGACTAAAGAGCATAACCCTAGGATGAGGAATACATGGATGTAGACTGAGCACACGAAGGAGGAAGAAATTATAAAACCTAAGACAAGAGGAAGTATCTTTACTAGGGTATGATAGGGCATATACTTAAGGATAAGGGCATGGACGAGGACGATATTTTCAGAAGGACAAGTACATGATTTTGCCACCAAGCGTACCTAGGAGAAAGGTAGTCCGGTTGGAAGAGTCTAGTTTTCTGTTCGTGCTATTTCCTTGGTTCTAGCGCTTCTCATTTGTTCATATCCACTTCCATAGTTGGGTCTCTGCACCATAGTACTTGTATAGTATAAAGATCCCACTAGAGTCTCAAATCCAATTGGTGGTCCGACCAGTTTATTTTTGGTTAGTAGGGATTTGAGAATAGCTATCGAGTTTGCTTATATCATCTCACGTAGATCATCTAAATTCGGGGGATATAATCCTTGGGTGCTTGTCTGATATTGGTTTAGGCCTTTGGGGCTTGTAGTTGAGGAATGTCGAGTTCGGTTTGGATGGTTTGCGGGAGAGATGAATAGTTGTGGCAGGCACTCCAAAGAGCACGCAGTATAGTTATGGCATGGCGGATAAGAGGGAAACCTCTAATCATCTTAGTACGTATACCTGGTACCGTGATTGACATCTGTTTGTTTTGGAAATGGAGGTCCGTAACTTCACAATCGTGAAGTTAAATTAGTTAAGATACAGTGGAGTAAAGCTCAAGAAGTCTAGATACTAGCATCATACCCTTTTCCTTGAGGGTGCATCCTTGATTTCTTTGTTTTAGGAGCTTTACGCATAATTGTTTCTCTCTTTCCAAAGTATATCACCTAGGTCGTATCTTCAATCCTTAGGTAGAAGCCAATGGATGTAAACATGTATTTGAAACATGTTATGGTTGATGGTTGCAAGTGGTTACTAATGGTTGCTTGTGAATGCATATGCATACGTATTAGGCACTAGATCAGTTCAGACGCTTTCATATTGCATTTACAAACATGTATTTATTTGTAAATTGAACTTGATATGTTATCATATGGGTGTTGCATATGGATGAATGGTTGTGCACACATGTAGTATTTACATGACTAGGGATGCTTGCATACATGGTTGGACGCGTGGCACAGACATGATTCGCATTAAGGAGGTCAACTGAATCAGTAGACCGCCTGATTTCACAGTAGATAAAGACATATACACACACTATGCATATGAACAAGAAAGCATTAGAAATCTTTTAAGGACAATGGATGACTGTGAGTGAATGGTTGAGTAAATGGGTGATTGGATGGTAGGACACATTTTACCTAACTTGAAGATTTCGGGGACGAAATCCTTTTAAGTGGGGGAGAATGTAACACCCCGTAATTCAGTAACACTAGGATTCACAAATCAGGGCAGAATTAAAAGTTAAAATCAAAATCAAGGGAAACAGGCTACGCCATTGCGTTCGTCTTGGAATTCTGCATGAAAACAAGTCCGAGTTTGCGTAAATCGGAGTATGTATGAGGATGATATGGCCTCCGGAAGATTCAGCGAAGTTCAAATTTCAAAACAGGTCAAGTTCAAAATTCAAATCGGACCCAGATTGGGCTAGGCGGGAATTTTCCCGCCCAAGGCACCAAGTTCGACTGGGTAGTCGACCTGGGTCACCCAGGTCGACTGGGTAGTCGACCTGGGTCACCCAGGTCGACTGGGTAGTCGACCTGGGGGTCGACCCCCCTGCTTTTTCCTGTTTTCTGCACCTGGTTCGTTCTTCTGTATTCGGACGCCATCCTGACCAGATTCGTTGACTTCTACACTATATAAACAGCCCTAGACTCCTTCTCTATTCACAATTCTTCTCTACCCTTATGCTGCAAAGATTCTTAGTGAACATGGCTTCCTCTCCTCCTCTTAATTAAATAATAAATAAAATAACATATATAAAATAAATCAAGACGAGGAGGTGCTGCTCAAAGACTTTCAAAGAGGAAATTCAAGCTAGAATTCAAGTGAAGATTCGAACGACTACAACGACTGTTTTTCTACGAATCATAGCAACGCCATCTTTCTATTCTAATCTAATCCCTGTAAGTCAGTTATTTCTAGATTTGAATGTTTTTCTCTGTTCGTGACATGAAATAAAAGGAATAAAAGAATATGCCAAATCTCTCTCTCTCTCTCTATTCGAATCAGTGCCTATACTCTTGAATCTAATTAAGAACTGTTATGATTCGAGGACAAATAAGACCGTGACTATGAAACTATGGACCTTAAAACCATTGCCTATGACTATGGACATTGCCTATGACTACGAACATTGCCTATGACTGTGACTGTGTCTATGAGGATTATTTCCTTGACTAAACCTATGCCTTTGATTAGAAAACATAAACTATTGCCTATGACATAACAAGGACATCTGTGATTAAACACCTATGATTTATGACTAGGATAGTGTTGCTTAAGTTCTGTGATTATGAGATTAAACCTGATTATTTTTTCTGCCTATCCTTGGTTTTCTTTGGTTTTAGACCATGGGAATTTACCTATTAAGTTAGGTCTACCCATGTTCTTGAACCTGTGTCTCTATTCTGTCTATCCTTGGTTTTAGACCTTGGGAATTTACCTATTAAGTTAGGTCTACCCATGTTCTTGAACCTGTGTCTCTATTCTGTCTCTCCTTGGTTTTAGACCTTGGGAATTTACCTATTAAGTTAGGTCTACCCATGTTCTTGAACCTGTGTCTCTATTCTGTCTATTCTTGGTTTTAGACCTTGGGAATTTACCTATTAAGTTAGGTCTACCCATGTTCTTGAACCTACGTCGTTGTTCAAACCTTTTATGCTAGTTATTATGTCCATCCTTTTTCGTAGCATCTTTGGTTCATTCCCTATTTTCTACGAGTCTAGATTTATCCATAATCTAGATTTAATCGCAATTATACGAACGGTGGGAATACGATTTGGGCATAATGTGAAATGTACTAAAAACATAGTTATAAACTTGGAATTTGGCATAAATTGGGAACATGAATTATGGCATGTTCATAGAAATACAAATTGGATAAATTTAACATGAATTATAGGATATGTAATTTGAATCTAGTATTAACTTGTAAATCTAGCATTTACATGAGTTATGAACTAGAATAATAAGACTAGTTTGACGTGAACTGTAATTAGAATGTTAAATCAGGATTGGATTAGCTAATTTGGCGTAATAAGTATATTGGTATAAATTTGAGATTGGCCATAATTGGGAATAACCGTTAGGTTTAGCAAAATCATGGTTAGTGATACTTAATTGGTATAGTTTACATACCAAAAGGCATAAATATGATATAGAGGGGGAAATGGGCCATAGAAATAAATGTAGACAATTTACATTAAAAGAGTAATTAGGAAATAAGTAAATTAGGATTAATTTACTTATAGAATTTGTCCTAAATGAGGAAATGTTAATTTAGACAAATTAAAGGTTTGTTAACGACATCTCTTTTAATAATAAACCAGAAAGTTCTAGGGTGACAGAGAGGATAGTGTCTAGGTTTGGGAAATCTAACTATCCTGCTCTCCCTGGCTATCCATAACTGATCCGACGGACGGGATGGTTACTTTCAAAACCTGATTTGAAAACTAATCAAAACTCTTTGAACTTAGAAAACACGAATATGCCTAACCCGAGGTTAGACTGAGTTGCGATGTAAACCTGCCCGGAACCAACCGGCACATCCAGTATTCGCAACAATATCTGTCTAATGTGAGTGGTCGAGGCTTTAATTTATTTAGTTAAAGCTAGAACATGAAAGGTAGGGTTAAGTTGACCAAGACACTTAACCAGTTCAACGTGATAACTAAACTAATGGGTGTGGTTAGGTTCAGACTGACACTTAACACAGTTAAGCTAGAATGGGAGGGTTAAGTCCATAGGAACACTTAACCAACTTAACACAGTTAAGATAGAATGGGAGGGCTAAGTCCATAGAGACACTTAACCAAATTCAAGGTAGCAAGATAAGATTTGTAGGGGTTAAGTAAAGTTTAATACACTTAGCCAAATTAACATGTTAACTAGACTAGAAGAGGGGTTAAGTAAAGTTGATACACTTAGCCAAATCAACATGTTAACTAGACTAGAGGTTGTGGTTAAGTAAATACACTTAGCCAATTTGATATGTTATCTGGGCTAGACCGTAGGGTTAAGTAAACTTGAACACTTAACCATCAGATTGTGATAAAAGAATAGGGTTAAGTCTAAACATGAAGGGATAATACTTAACCATTAATGACATGTTAGTTAAGACAGACGGGCAAGGTTAAGTTAAAAAGGAACACTTAACCAATACAGGGTGAAGGGGTAGGGTTAAGTAATAAGAAATATTTAACCAATATAACTTGGTTTGTGGTAGGGTTAAGTCAACGTGAATTGCTGATGACACTTAACCAGCTTAATAGGATAAATGAAGAGGGTTAAGTTAGCTTGAATTGACTAATGACACTTAACCAGTCCAAATTGACGGGAAAGAGAACTAAGTTGTAAACCTTAGTTAAAAGGAGCTAAGTAGTAAACCTTAGTTAAGAAAACAACGATTCGGGAAACTAAGTGGTAAACCTTAGTTGACAAAACTAAGTAGTAATTCTTAGTATAACACGAGGAGGAGTGAACGTCCGTCTGATTAAAAAGAAGGCTCCAACGAATTGGGTTACGAAGCCCGAGGCTTAGAGGGGACGTGAGGGTACTCTTGGTATCCCTCTGTGAGGCTGCAGATGATCCGCCTGGGCCCATAGAGGTTAAGGTCTGCGTAGAAGAACCAGGGGTATGCCTTGGTTGCAATACATGGTAACCTAAAGACCAGGATGGACCAGCGTGATTCGGCGAGCAAACGGTAGCCCTGTGATAGCGACTCGTCGTCTACCATCCATCTTGTGTCAATCAAGATACGTGAAGCGGAAAGGCGGAGAACTCCAAAAGACCATATACTTGCTATCTAGTTATGGGTGAGGATGGCCATAGGATAGAGGAGCACCGGGGATCAGCGTATAGTGCTCATTTTACAAGGTGTGCCTTTCATTAGTTGAGGGAGGGGTCTAGTGAGACCATAGCCACTGGAATAAAAACAGACCTTAGCATCTGCATCGGCAGATATCTGAAAGCTCCCGACCGAGTTCTGTATTCCTTGATTTGCCCTGTCGTAGGACTCGGACCGCACATTACAGGACATGTGCATCTAGACAAGCGATAACGATTCGCGATACATGCGTGGGGAAGTATAGGAACATATACCACTCTAGGTAGTGTGTCCTAGACTTGGGGGCATCGTTCGACAGGTAGCGTAATCCCTAGTTGGACTAGGTGGCATAAACCCTAAACTCGAGAAGCGTTCAACAGATAGCGTAAACTCTAGTTAAATCTAGAAAGCACTTGATAGAAAACCCTATATTAGATCTAGGTAATAAATAATAAATGTATGCCTGAAGGCAATGGAAACTACAGGGGTTGGGATCACGTTATCGTTACTAGTTGGAACACTAGTTAGGTGGTGCAGAGATATAGAAACCAGTATAACAAGGAAATAGCGAAGTGGCGAAAGTATTGGAGCATATCCAGTTTATCTTATCTCAGCATATCTTGTGATTATCTTGTCTAATTTTGCTGACCCTATGGTCATGGTGTAATCTTGGATTCAGTTAATTCATGTCGTTTTGTTTTTCCATGTTCACATGCTAGAAGTTATTGAACTTACTTAGGCTTTATGTCTGACCCTGTTTTCCTTTCGTCTTCTTTTCTTCCATTCCCCCCCAAGGTAGTAAAGGAGGGAATAGTATAGCTCAGGCTAGGTTGGACCGTCACTCTTTCCCAGGTTGAAGATTTGTCGAAGTTTTGCTTGGATTCTCTTTTCAGATGCTATGGCTGGCTCTTGCTAAAATTGGGGAATATAAATGTACTTTTATGCTTCTTTATTTTGTAAGACAGATGATACTCTGATATTGTAAAGAAATCATTGTACAAACTATTTTATCAATAAAGCAAAGTTTTATTTTCCGCTGTTTAATTTCTGTCTGTCTTGTAATTTATCTGCATCTTTTACCCTAAAATACTCCACAGAACTTAGTGCATTCCCTTTGTGAGTGATACTAACGGATGTGGGGTGTTACAGAACAAACAGCTTGAAATGATTATAAATCTCAGATCATAGAAAAATTAAGGCAACAGAGAACACACAAATTTATAGTGGTTCCACTATCGCGAGATTGTGTATGTACACTTCAATGGGGAAGAGATTTTATTAATATTCAAGAGATTACAGAGTTTTTTAAAGTAGAGCAAAAGAAATGAAGAATACAAATGTTCTCACACATTTCTTAGGAATAACATCCTCTATGCCTCTCTTTAAATAGAGAAAAGATTACTTGGGGATGACACAATTGATTTATGTAAAACAAATCAATTTATGGAAAAAACTAATGTCCCATTAATTAATTGTCATATGATTGATTGATAATTTTCGCTTTTCTCCATCAATCAATCCCTTTTCCTATTTTAATCTCTTTCCATTTCTTTTCTTCATGAAACATGGCAACTAATTAAATGATGAATATTTCCAATATCCCTATTCATTAATATTGCTTCCATTTCTATCCATTCATTCCTTGCACAAAACAGGTAACGAAATTACCATGCATATCTCCATAATTAATTACATATGGAAATATTGTATCATTAAATTCTAATAATCTCCACCTTGATACAATATCTCTTACAACCAAGAGTCTCCAATGTGAATGCTTCACAATGAGTTCCTGCAAAAGCCACCCCTCATTGCACTTTGTCAGTGAACTCCGGCAAGGCCACCGCCCACCAACAAAGTGTTGGAAGCATTCAACACTTTGTCATTAGCTTTTCTTCCTCTCTAATTGGTGGCGGCTATTCTAGGTTGCAAGGTGATGGCATGGAGGCCATGATTCTAATTTTTATTTAATTTTAGGGTTTGAGTCTACATGTGTTTTTATAGAGTTTAGGATTAATTCAGGCCTTCCGATCAACCCAGAATTAACTCCATCCATTCAGACCAGATCAGAAACCCTAATGACTCAGCATACAGTCATAAAAAGGTCATCAAACAAATCTGCCCGGGAGGGGGGGCAGGTCGACCCCCTGGTCGACCTGGTGAAGTTCGACCCCCTAGTCGACCTGGCCCTGACGGGAAATTTCCCGCCTAGCCCAATCCGACTCTAAAATTCGAAGTTTTGAAATCTGTTTATATTTTAGTGAAACTTCCGATGGCCATAACTTCTTCATACGAAGTCCAATTTACGCAAACTCAGACTCTATCTCAACCAGAATTCCGAGACGAACACAATGGCACAACCGGTTTCCCTTAGTTCTCACATTTGAGATTAGTTATTCTTTAATTAGTTACTATAGTGTTAATAGAAATACAGGGTGTTACGAAAAGGCACCTTCTTCATATAGGCCTTGTCCTTTTCTGAGATCGTAAAGCCCTTATTAGAAAGCTATATATGTAAAGGCATGGGTGTACTGATAGCCTTTACACCATCCATGCTAAACGAGCAAGCACGTTTTGAAAATATTCCTTTTGAGTAAATCTCAAAAGTCCAAGCTTTATATCTCTTTGGATTTCCATCCCGAAAATTTTCTTTGCTTCTCCAAGATCTTTCATATCGAATTCGGCTTTTAATTTCAATTTCAATGCATCAATTTCAGCTTTATCCTTGGAAGCAATCAACATATCATCCACATATAAAAGTAAATACACCCAATTATTATTCTTTAAATGCTTAGAATAGACACATACATCTTTAGTACTATGATTAAAACCATGTGAAAGCATAAAAGAATCAAACCTTTTGTACCATTGTCTAGGCAACTGTTTTAGACCATAAAGAGATTACTTCAACTTGCATACCCAATCTGACTTTCCATCTACAATAAATCCTTCTGGCTGCTTCATGTAAAGGGTTTCCTCCAAGTAACCATGCAAGAAAGCAGTCTTCACATCAAGTTGTTCTAACTCCAAATCATAAGCGGCAACTATTGCAAGTAGGGTTCGAATTGAAGTTTGTCTAACAATTGTAGCAAATGTTTCATCATACTCTAGCCCCTTTCTTTGTGAAACCCTTTTGGCTACTAATCTTGCCTTGTATCTACCATCATCTTTTACCTTGAACACCCACTTGCAACCTATGGCTCGGCTTCCTTGAGGTAGTGGTACCAAATCCCAAGTCTTGTTCTTTTGCAAGGACTGTATCTCCTCTTCCATAGGCAATTCCACTTCGAGTTGTCACTCGACTTCATGGCTTCTTCAAGGTTTAATGGTTCATCATGAATTACATGTAAAGCATACTCAAACTGATCATCAAGGCTCAAATTTGCATACTGCTAATCTCCATATCTAATTGGAGCTCTCTTTGGTCTCTGACTAGCCCGAATGACTATATCGCCTGACTCTCCTTCAGCTCCACCTTGAGCTCCACCTTGAGCTGGATCATCTCTAGCTTCATGACCATCACCAACACCACTATAGGAAACTTTTGGACTATCACGTGATGTATCTTCAACTTTTTGTCACTATTATCAATAGTGATAGCTCTACTTTGGGTTTGAAAACTGGGAATCTCTGTAACACCCCGTAATTTTAAATATTAAATTTAACAAATTTAAGAATACTTAATTGTTAGAGTGATAATTAAGGGAAACTGATTACGCCATTGCGTTCGTCTCGAAATTCTGCTTGGAACAGAGTCCAAGTTTTCAAAAATCGGACTTCGTATGAAGAAGTTATGGCCCTCAGAACTTTCAGAAATTTATATAAAACAATTCAGAAAAATAAATACCAAGGCACATCGACCTGGGGGTCGACTTACCCCAGGCTAGGTCGACCAGGGTGTCTACCTTCTTATATATAGGTCGACCTACCCCCCCACTCCCACCCACCTGGGAAGATCTGAAATGTGACGATGTTTTGACTCACTGCTGAGTCATTAGTGCTGAGGTGGTTATTCTATCTTGTCTGGATGATCATTATTTCTTCTAGGTTAATCCGATGGCTCTTAATTAATTAAAATTCTATATAAGCAACCTAACCCTCAACCTAAAATCACACTAATTCATACCAAGAGCCATCATGGTGTCAACGGTGAACCTACAATAGTCGCCATTCTCTTTCAACTCAAAAGCAAGATAGAAGCAAGAATCAAAATCAAAAATCTAAATTAGAATAATAATTAGTCTACATCAAAGGCGAGCAATTCAGTTTCAGAATACAGATCCCAGAAAAACAAAACTGTTCTTTTGTTTGTGAGTATAATTTCTTTCACAAAATAATTAATAAATTAATTATGATGGGTCATGACTTGGATTATGAGAACATGTCTGTTGAATCATGTGATGTTACTTGATTTTGTTTGTGAATATATGATTGTTTTGTTAACTTATTTTTGTAGATCTAAATCATACATGAATCTTATGTAAGTTTGGGATGTTAAATTATATACGAATCTTATGTAAGTTTGTGTAACAACCCGTATTTTTAATAACATGTTATAATGTAAATCAAGGAAGAATTAAATTGTAAAATCTGAATCAAGGGAAACGGGATGTGCCATTGCGTTCGTCTCGGAAAAATACGCGAAATAGAGTCCGAGTTTTCGAAAAATGGAGTCCGTATGACCAAGTTATGGCCCAATGAAATTTTAAGAAAATTCCAAGCCCGAAAATATTTCAAATTCGAATTCAGATTTAAATTTCAACCAAGGCAGAATGGGCGGGAATTTTCCCGCCCCAGGTAGGGTCGACACCAGTGTCGACCCCCCCCCCAATGGGTCGACACCCATGTCGACCCAGGGGTCGACCCCCCCGGTCGGACCAGTTTTTCTGGTGCACCATTTTGATAGGATAGATCTTGCTCTGGAAGATTCTGACAGGAGTTGATGGCTCAGATTCGATTTAGGGTTAATCCTATGGTCTAAATTAACCTAATCACCTATAAAAAGACCCCTAGACCTAGCCTAAACCCTCATTAATCATTCCTACAACTAAATGCTGTCCAAATATTCACCAATCATGGCCTCCATCTTCTTCATGAAAGCATGAGTGTCTCAAATCAATCTATGTCATAAAAGAGCCATCTTTCTTAAGTAAAAGAGCCTTCTTTCTTTCTCGTTGGAGTTATTACTTCTTGTTTCAAGGCGTTTAAGTGGAGCTTATTATTTTCTTTGCGGATTTTGCTTGTGGCTTCGTCTCAATCTTTATATATATTGATCTAGATCACATAACCGCTCATTGTAAGCCCTATACTACTCTTAGATTCTAACTATGAAGTTAAATGTGACATGTTGCAAGTTGAGTTTGGGCCTAAGTATGATATATGCTTTGATCATATCGTGTTATGCATAAATATATTATATGCATGTTTGTAAACCTATCACCTTGACCTTGTGGGCTAAAAGCTATAAGCTTTATGTTGAAATGTTGCATTATACAACATGAGAGCTCCCATATCCTTTATGATAACTTGCATATAATGTTACATGCGAACTTCTAGTCATCATCCTATGTCATTCATGATCATGCTTCACCTATTTGCTTAAGTTGATATTATGCATGTTTTGAGGCCTATGATGTAATATGCAAGCTTATGAATATGTTTATGCCTCATATGCCACCATGTTTAACTTGTGGCCAACCTTATTACCTTATGCCCCTTTTTGTCATGCTTTTGCCAAGTTCCCTCTTTTGATCTATGTTATTTTATGCGAAACGTACATGCGATGGGAATGCGTTGGGTTTGGGTAATATTAATGACATGAAAACATGATTTTAAAATATGACATGAACATTGACTTGTGATTATGTTTGTAAACATAATGATGGACATGACACTTAGAAAATATGAGTGTGGCGAACTCGAGGTTGGGTTGAGTTTGTAGCATAAATCTACCCGGAACCGACCGGCTTAACTAGTGGCTACAAACAATAGGGCCTAATGTGGGTAGTTGGTCATGTCGCACTTGAAACCCGAGGTTAGACCAAGTTGTGGTGTAAAGCTACCCGGACCCGCCCGGCTTAACTAGTAACCACAACAAAGTTTAATGTGAGAGTTTGGGTGCATTAAAATAATTAATGCCACATGATAGGGTTAAGTCATGGACCACTTGAATACTTAACCAATTAAACATGATGTGTTGACACGGTTAAGTCATGAACCTTGGGTACACTTAACCAACTTGATACTTGATTGGGTAGGGTTAACCACATTTAACCCGCTAGAAACCCTAGTTACGTGGTCCTTTTCACCAGTAACCCTCTTGATTGTATCATGATACCCTAGGGACTAGGCTAGGGTGGGGCACGATTACTGGGTTGACATGTAAGCGACCAAAACGACGGCGAAGTAGGTGCGCCGGTGTAGGTTCAGGCGGACTATGGTCGTGCACATGGTCCGGAGTTGAAAAAGCAGACACGGACACCCGTAGGTTTAGACTATGCGTGCTTGATCTGTGTCCGTGGTTGGCACCCTAGGGCTTGATACACCCTAGGGTGGACCTAGCACAGTTTGACTACACTTCGTGATTGGGCCGTATGACACCGATACACGACGAGTTAGGCTTATAGGGAGTCGATCGACTAGACCGAGTAGTTGGACCTCGATTTAGGTCATTTCATGATGTGGGCCAGCTTTGGGCCAAGGGATCATTTCTTGATTATACTTGACATGGATTGGAATACTAGTACACTCCTGGTGCAACTTAACCTTGTATATGCGATGCCACACTTGATCTATCTTGTTAACTTTTCACCATGCCAGTTATCACCCTACATCTCATCTCTATTTTACATGTTCAGTTAGCTTTTTTTAGTTTTTATACTAATAGTAGATAGGACTTACCAGTCTTTTTGACTGACCCGTATTCTTTCGCCTCTTTTCTTTTGTTTCCCCTCCCCCCCAAGTTTGCAGGGTGGGAATACTGTTGCCTAGCTGGATCTTTAGCCGCTTTTCTGGATAGCTCACGTATGGTTTGAGCATGCTATGGCCTTATGCTACTTTGGGGATAGTTACTTTATGTTTCTTTTTCAGTTTCCAGTTTATGTACTAGACTTTGTTTTATGGGAAAATAATGACCAAATACTTTGATGTAACTTGACTATGGTTTTGAAATGCTAGTTTTATCCACTGCTTTATTTACTCTGTTTTTACGTATATGTTCTGTCTTGTGATATCTGCATGCATGTTTACCTCGTTTAACACCCCTCCAAAGCTAATGTCCTTGCAAGAGTGACCCTGGCAGAGGTGGGGTGTTACATTTGGTATCAGAGCGAGGTTTACAAGACTTGAGCAAAAGGTTTTTAAAACTTACCTTTTGAGAAACTATTTTTCAAAACCAATTAAGTATTTTCCAAGAAAAAGTCTAGTTATTTTAAAAGGCTATTCCCCAAAAGCCATTAGCACTATCCTTCGTTTCCTTGTTCTAAATCTATCTTTTCCTTTTTCAGTATGGCCGATCTTAACCTTCCCGAGGGAGTGACCATTCCCGGATGGTTCCGGAGGTACTTGGAAGCTAGGGCCAACAATGTGGGCCCAGCAACCACCCCCACCGTAACTGAGGTTCCTCCTCCTCCTCCTCCTCAGAATCCACAAGCAGATTTCGCTAAGATTTACAAAGACTTTAAGGCGATGGGTGGCAAGAATTTCATTGGGACGGAGACTTTTGTGGAGGCACGAAATTGGTTGAAAGAAACTGAGGATCTCTTCGCTATCTTTGATGTGGAAGACCATAGAAAGGTTTTATTGGAAGCATGGTTATTAAAAGAAGAGGCTGCTTATTGGTGGGAGGTCACCAATGCTACTAGACCTATAGAGACTTGGGCCGACTTTAGGACGAGGTTTGGACTTAAGTTTCTATCATCAGCTGAGGAGAATCTGCAATTGGAGAATTTTATATCTTTGAAGCAAGGGGACATGACAGTGAGGGAGTATGTGAATAAGTTTAACCAGCTCGCACGATTCGGTTTGGACATGGTTAATACTCCCCAGAAGAAGGCTTTACGCTTTGCACGAGGGTTGAATGAGCCATTACAAGGTTTAGCCCTATCTCATATACCCATGGGGGCCACTTTTGAAGGCCTAGTAGACATGGCATTGCTTACGATAAGAATGGCAAGAAGGAAGTCAAGGCTAATGAGACTCAAGCCAAGAAGACAGACTCCAAGTGGGGAGGAAATCAGAGCAATCAGAACAACAAGGGCAACAAGGCCAAGGCAAAGGACCCAAGAAAATGCAACTTCTGTGGGATTGTTGGGCACATAGCCAAGGATTGCAGAAAGAAGAAGAGGAAGCGGGGCGAATGCTTTCATTGTGGAGAGACTGGACACTTTAGCAAGGATTGCCCCAAGAAGCAAGGACAAGGGCAAGGGCAGAATCAGCGTGCAGGACCTACTGGAGGGCAGGTGCATGCCCTCAACACTGCTCCAGTTCAGGACCGAGGTAGTATTTCTGTAGAAAGTCTTGTTTATATTTTTGATTATCCTGTTCGCACCTTATTTGATTCTGGCGCATCGCATAGTTTTATTTCTTATGACATTGTTGAAAGTTTGCACCTAAGTACTAGTCTAGTTGAGGATCCCGTTTGTGTTTCAAATCTAATTGGGGGTTCCGCCCATCTATCTATGATTTGTGTGGATTTGAAGATTTCTATCTTGACCGTGGAATTCACGTGTAATGCTTATGTTCTCGGGTTCACGGGATACGTGTTGATTTTGGGCATGGATTGGTTGTCCAGTTATGGAGCCATCCTCGATTGTGAGCATAGGGTGGTGAGGCTCATGACTCGCCTCGGTAATACCCTAGAAATTTCTTACAACCCTAGAGGTCCCGTCATGTTATGTTATCTTGAATCTCTTGACTCGTCCATCGATGATCTGCAATCTGTAAGGGTGGTCCGAGACTATCCTGATGTCTTTGAAGAAGTTAAGGGGTTACCCCCTAAACGAGAGATAGATTTCCGCATTTATCTAGTCGATAATGCCAAGCCAGTATCATTGCCCGTTAGGCACATGGCCCCACGAGAAAGAAGAGAGCTCAGTAAGCAAATCAAGGAGTTGCTTGAGAAGAATTTTATTAGGCGAAGCATTTCTGAATGGGGTGCTCCGGTGGTATTCGCTACTAAGGTGGATGGTTCGCTTCGTCTATGTGTTGATTATCGAGAATTGAACAAGTTGACAAAGAAGAATAGGCACCCGTTACCGAGGATTGATGATCTCTTTGACCAACTTGTTGGTGCTTCTGTTTTCTCTCAGCTCGATCTAGCCACCGGATTCCATCAGCTTAGAGTAGCTGAGGATAGTATCGATAAGACTGCGTTTAGGACTCCAGATGGATTCTTTGAATGGCTTGTCATGCCATTCGGTTTGACTAATGCACCCGCTTACTGCGTAGATTTGATGAGTAGGGTGTTCAGGGAGTTCCTTAACAAGTTTGTTGTTGTTTTCGTGGATGATATTCTGATCTTCTCAAAGGATGAGGAAGAACATGCCATACATCTCAAGGAAGTGATGGATATGCTTAGAGCGCATCAGTTGAAAGCCAAGTTATCCAAATGTCATTTCTGGAGAAGGGAAGTTCGGTTTCTTGGACATATAGATTCTAAGCAAGGCATAGCGGTGGATCCCGCGAAAGTGGTTGTGGTTCAAGACTGGAAGACTCCTAGGAATGCAGCCGAAGTAAGAAGCTTTCTCGGTCTGGCGGGCTACTATAGGAAGTTCATCAGGGACTTCGCTAAGATTTCGGCCCCTCTTACTAAGTTGACGAAGAAGAACTTAGTCTTTGCATGGGACTTAGAGTGTGAGCTTGCTTTTCAAAGGCTCAAGAGGGCTATTACCACGGCTCCAGTTCTGGCATTACCCGATGGCGGTAAGATGTTTACCGTGTACATCGATGCATGTGGCACGGGGTTAGGTGCTGTTCTAATGCAAGAGGGTAGAGTGATATGTTATGGGGGTAGGCAACTTAAAGTTCATGAGAAGAACTATCCCACTCATGATTTGGAGTTGGCGGCGATCGTCTTTGCACTCAAATCCTGGCGCCACTATCTTCTAGGCGAAAGGTTTGAGTTGTATACTGATCACAAGTCACTCAAGTACCTCTTCTCGCAGAAAGATCTCAATCTAAGGCAGCAAAGGTGGATGGAATTCTTGGCATCTTATGACTTCGAGATAGCTTATACCCCTGGCAAGGGTAATGTTGTGGCAGACGCACTAAGCAGAAGGAGGTTGACTTTGAGTCCCTTGTTTATTGAGATGAAGAACTTAGAGTTCTTGGCAACCTTTGATTTCACGATGGATGTTGAGTCGATGACGGGTTCATTAGCATCCCTTGAGCTTAGACCCACACTTCTTGATCAAGTTGGGGCTTCGCAGAAGGAAGATCCGCAGATAGTCGAGGTCATGGATAAGTTGATTCGTGGTGAGACGTCTAGTCACCTTGCTAGATATACTACTGATGACAAGGGTTGGCTAAGGTGTGATGGAAGGCTATGCGTTCCACAAGTAGGAGACTTGGTGCATAAAGTTCTTGAAGAAGCACATCACTCGAATATGACTATACATCCGGGAGGAGATAAGATGTATAGAGATATGAAGCGCATTTTCTTTTGGGCCGGAATGAAGAAAGATGTGGCAGAGTATGTTTCAAAGTGCATGGTGTGCCATCAAGTGAAAGCTGAGTCAAAGAAACCAGGTGGGCTATTACATCCATTGGAGGTCCCGCAATGGAAGTGGGAGAGTATTTCTATGGATTTTGTGGATGGATTGCCTAGGTCAAGAAAAGGGAACACGAGCATATGGGTCGTAGTTGATAGACTTACGAAGAGTGCTCATTTCATCCCAGTAAAGAGCAAGAGGACCGCATCATGGCTAGCATCTATTTATCTTCGAGAGATAGTGCGGTTGCATGGAGTTCCTTCTAGCATAGTTAGCGATCGTGACCAAATTTTCACTAGCCAGTTCTGGAATAGTTTGCAAGAAGCGATGGGTACGCGATTGAATCTGAGTACAGCCTATCACCCCCAGACGGATGGCCAAACCGAAAGGGTGAATAGAGTGCTAGAACATCTTTTGAGGCTTTGTGTTCTTGACTTTGGTGGTACTTGGGAAGACCACCTTCCTCTTGTAGAGTTTTCTTATAATAATAACTATCAAGCCAGCATAGGGATGGCACCATTTGAAGCGTTGTATGGGAAGCCGTGTAGGTCACCATCTTGTTGGTGGGAGACAACAGATAGGCTTATACTTGGGCCCGATATGATACGGGACACATCCAAGAAAGTTGAATTGGTGAGAAGACGGATGAAAGCGGCCCAAGATAGACAGAAATCCTATGCTGACAAGCGAAGGGCAGATTTGGAATTCGAAGTGGGAGACAGGGTTTTCGTGAAGGTTTCTCCTTTGCGTAATGTGGTACGTTTTGAAGCAATTGGGAAGCTGGCACCAAGGTTCGTAGGGCCCTTCCCTATCATAGAGAGAATTGGAAAGATGGCCTATAAGGTGGAACTGCCCGAGAAGTTAGCCGGAGTGCATAATGTCTTTCATGTCTCGCATCTCCGAAAGTGCCTGCATGAATCCGCTGAGGTGGTTGAACCAAGCATTCTAGAAGACATTGAGGTAGAGAAAGAGGCAACCTTGAGAAGAGCTCCGATTCGTATTTTGGGAACAGAGATCAAGAAGTTAAGGAATCGAGAAGTCAAATTGGTGAAAGTTCAGTGGAGTGAAGCCGATGAAGATGCAACTTGGGAAACCGAGGAGAAGATGCGTGAGCTTTATCCATTCCTTTTTAGGGTACATTCTCAATTTCCTTTCCTAAGTAGCATATCTTTCTTTTTGCTATCCGTGTTTATCCTGTTTATCTTGTTATCTCGTTAATCTTGTCATGAAAACCTTAGGTAGAAACCCTTTGGATGAAACATGTATTTGAAACATGTTATGCTTGATGGTTGCAAGTGGTTGCAAGTGTTTGCAAGTGGATACTCGTGGATGCATGATACACATTAGGCACTAAGATCGGCTCACACACCTTCATGTTGCATATGCATGAGTGCTTATACTTATTCATGGATGAAACTTGTTATGCTATCACGTGGATGTTGCATATGGATGAATGTTATGTGCACTCATGTAGAGATTATAAATTATGTTAGGAATTTGCATACATATGGACTCATTTCACTAACATGTTTTGCATTAAGGAGGCTTACTGAATCAGTAACCTCCTGATTTTCGCATTAGATAAGTACGTATACACACACCTTTGCATATGATCATACAGCATTTAGAATCCTTTAAGGACAATGACTGCACGTGGATGATGTTCTGAGTAGATGGGTGATGTATGGTAGGATACGTTCTTCCTAACTTGGAGATTTCGGGGACGAAATCCTTTAAGGAGGGGAGAATGTAACAACCCGTATTTTTAATAACATGTTATAATGTAAATCAAGGCAGAATTAAATTGTAAAATCTGAATCAAGGGAAACGGGCTGTGCCATTGCGTTCGTCTCGGAAAAATACGCGAAATAGAGTCCGAGTTTTCGAAAAATGGAGTCCGTATGACCAAGTTATGGCCCAATGAAGTTTTCAGAAAATTCCAAGCCCGAAAACAGTTCAAATTCGAATTCAGATTTAAATTTCAACCAAGGCAGAATGGGCGGGAATTTTCCCGCCCCAGGCAGGGTCGACACAGGGGTCGACACCAGTGTCGACCCCCCCAATGGGTCGACACCCATGTCGACCCATGGGTCGACACCCATGTCGACCCAGGGATCGACCCCCCCGGTCGGACCAGTTTTTCTAGTGCACCATTTTGACAGGATAGGTCTTGCTCGGAAAGTTTCTGACGGGAGTTGATGGCTCAGATTCGATTTAGGGTTAATCCTATGGTCTAAATTAACCTAATCACCTATAAAAAGACCCCTAGACCTAGCCTAAACCCTCGTTAATCATTCCTACAACTTAATGTTATCCGAATATTCACCAATCATGGCCTCCATCTTCTTCATGAAAGCATGAGTGTCTCAAATCAATCTATGTCATAAAAGAGCCATCTTTCTTAAGTAAAAGAGCCTTCTTTCTTTCTCGTTGGAGTTATTACTTCTTGTTTCAAGGCGTTTAAGTGGTGCTTATTATTTTCTTTGCGGATTTTTCTTGTGGCTTCGTCTCAATCTTTATATATATTGATCTAGATCACATAACCGCTCATTGTAAGCCCTATACTACTCTTAGATTCTAACTATGAAGTTAAATGTGACATGTTGCAAGTTGAGTTTGGGCCTAAGTATGATATATGCTTTGATCATATCATGTTATGCATAAATATATTCTATGCATGTTTGTAAACCCATCACCTTGGCCTTGTGGGCTAAAAGCTATAAGCTTTATGTTGAAATGTTGCATTATACAACATGAGAACTCTCATAACCTTAATGATAACTTGCATATAATGTTACATGCGAACTTCTAGTCATCATCCTATGTCATTCATGATCATGCTTCACCTATTTGCTTAAGTTGATATTATGCATGTTTTGAAGCCTATGATGTAATATGCAAGCTTATGAACATGTTTATGCCTCATATGCCACCATGTTTAACTTGTGGCCAACCTTATTACCTTATGCCCCTTTTTGTCATGCTTTTGCCAAGTTCCCTCTTTTGATCTATGTTATGTTATGCGAAACGTACATGCGATGGGAATGCGTTGGGTTTGGGTAATATTAATGACATGAAAACATGATTTTAAAATATGACATGAACATTGACTTGTGATTATGTTTGTAAACATAATGATGGACATGATACTTAGAAAATATAAGTGTGGACAACTCGAGGTTGGGTTGAGTTTGTAGCATAAATCTACCCGGAACCGACCGGCTTAGCTAGTGGCTACAAACAATAGGACCTAATGTGGGTAGTTGGTCATGTCGCACTTGAAACCCGAGGTTAGACCAAGTTGTGGTGTAAAGCTACCCGGACCCGCCCGGCTTAACTAGTAACCACAACAAAGTCTAATGTGAGAGGTTGGGTGCATTAAAATAATTAATGCCACATGATAGGGTTAAGTCATGGACCACTTGAATACTTAACCAATTAAACATGATGGGTTGACGCGGTTAAGTCATGAACCTTGGGTACACTTAACCAACTTGATACTTGATTGGGTAGGGTTAACCACATTTAACCCGCTAGAAACCCTAGTTACGTGGTCCTTTTCAGTAGTAACCCTCTTGATTGTATCATGATACCCTAGGGACTAGGCTAGGGTGGGGCACAATTAGTGGGTTGACATGTAAGCGACCAAAACGACGGCTGAGTAGGTGCGCCGGTGTTGGTTCAGGCGGACAATGGTCGTGCACATGGTCCGGAGTTGAAAAAGCAGACACGGGCACCCGTAGGTTTAGACTGTGCGTGCTTGATCTGTGTCCGTGGTTGGCACCCTAGGGCTTGATACACCCTAGGGTGGACCTAGCACAGTTTGACTACACTTCGTGATTGGGCTGTATGACACCGATACATGACGAGTTAGGCTTATAGGGGGCCGATCGACTAGACCGAGTAGTTGGACGTCGATTTAGGTCATTTCATGATGTGGGCCAGCTTTGGGCCAAGGGATCATTTCTTGATTATACTTGACATGGATTGGAATACTAGTACACTCATGGTGCAACTTAACCTTGTATATGCGATGCCACACTTGATCTATCTTGTTAACTTTTCACCATGCCAGTTATCACCTTACATCTCATCTCTGTTTTACATATTCAGTTAGCTTTTTTTAGTTTTTATACTAATAGTAGATAGGACTTACCAGTCTTTTTGACTGACCCATTTTCTTTCGCCTCTTTTCTTCCGTTCCCCCCCCCCAGGTTTGCAGGGTGGGAATACTATTGCCTAGCTGGATCTTTAGCCGCTTTTCTGGATAGCTCACGTATGGTTTGAGCATGCTATGGCCTTATGCTACTTTGGGGATAGTTACTTTATGTTTCTTTTTCAGTTTATGTACTAGACTTTGTTTTATGGGAAAATAATGACCAAATACTTTGATGTAACTTGACTATGGTTTTGAAATGCTAGTTTTATCCGCTGCTTTATTTACTCTGTTTTTACTTATATGTTCTGTCTTGTGATATCTGCATGCATGTTTACCTCGTTTAACGCCCCTCCAAAGCTAGTGTCCTTGCAAGAGTGACCCTCGCGGAGGTGGGGTGTTACAGTTTGGGATGTTAAAACATATGTGAATCTTATGCAAGTTTGTTTCTACATATGCTAATTTGTATATGAATCCTATGCTAGATTGGGGATGTTAAAACATATGCTAGTTTATGAATCTTATGCAAGTTTGGGATGTTAAAACATGTGTGAATCTTATGCAAGTTTAGGATATTAAAGCATATGCGAATCTTATGTAAGTTTGGGATGTTAAATTATATATGAATCTTATGCAAGTCTGTAGGTGGATTATACACAAGTTCATATATGAATCAAGTATATACATATGCTAGTTTATATGCAAAACATGTGACATTAAGTTACATATTTAGATCCATATGCAAGTTCACATTTTTATGTTTAGATCTATATTTAGATCCATATGCAAGTTCACATTTTTATGTTTAGATCTATATTTAGATCCACGGCAATACATAGTTATGCAAATTTGTGTTTTATATGCCCATGGGCCTATGCTAGTTTTGTATGTGAATCATATGCTAGTTTTGTATGTGAATCATATGCCAGTTTGTATGTTAATCATATGCTAGTTTGAATGTAAGTTTGTATCAAATTTATGTGCAAGATATAGGAAAACCATATCCATATATGCAAGTTCACGATTACATGTTTAGATCTATATTTAGATCCATGATAGTTTATGCAAATTTATGTTATATATATATATATACATATATATATATATATATCCATTGCCTATGCAAGTTCTTGGATATGCAAACTTATGTTTTGATCTATTTTATGTGTTATGCAAGTTATGATGTTGCTTTTCTTTTTATAAGTTAGACTATTTTCGAGTCCAACATATATCATATTAAAACGAACGAATAGCATGGGGACAATGGGAAAATATTAATTTTGCAAAATTGTGAATTGGCATAAAATGGCTTTAAAGGCATATAATTAAATTGAGACATTAATTGGTATAATTTATATACCTAAAAAGTATGGACATAATGTAGGTGACAATTATGGACGTGCATTAAAATTGGAAGTTATTGGCAATTTTAAATAGAGATATTAATTCAAATTGGGTTTGAATAATAATAATGCATAATAAATGCCTAAGACATGAGGTTAGACTCATTTGTGGTGTAAGACTGCCTGGACCCGCCCGGCAAATCCAGCAACCACAAACGGTAGTCTAATTTGAGAGGTCAAAGGCATAAATTAAATAAGTAATAAGGATCTAAGACACGAGGTTAGACTCGTTTGTGGTATAAGACTGCCCAGACCCGCCTTGCAAATTCAGCAACCACATACGGTAGTCTAATGTGAGAGGTCAAAGGCATAAATTAAATAATTCTTAGACACGAGTTCAAGTCTGGCTTGTGGTAGAAGTCTGCCCGGAACTGCCCGACATATCAAGCGGCCACAAGCAATCGACTTAATGTGATAGGTCTGTGCATTAATAATTAATTACTGCTGATCAAAGACGAATATGAATGACAAACAGAAGTTTGGTTGGGTAAATAATTCTCCGAGTACCCATCTGATGTTGATTTTGGTCTTCGGGATTGATACTTAGGGAGTTATTCTCTTAACCAACGTATCCATAAACTTAGATGTACTTAATCATAAATTAAGTAAAACATGATAAGTGGATAGGGTTAAGACCAGCTTAACTAATAAGTGGATAGGGTTAAGACAAGCATAACCAAAAATATGTATTGATCTGATAGGGTTAAGCTAAACTTAACCAATAATATATAGTGATTTGATAAGCGAATAGGGTTAGGACCAACTTAACTAATAATATAAGTGGACAGGGTTAAGACAAACTTAACCAATAACATAAGTGGATAGGGTTAAGACCAGCTTAACCAAATATATATATATATATATATATATTGATCTGATAAGCAGATAAGGTTAAGACAAGCTTAACCAATAACACATGTTGATTTGATAAGTGGGTAACATTGGTGACATGTGGGAAATAATTATAAACACTTAACCAAGTTGAGACATTTAAGAAGACATGAATAAGAGGGGGTTAAGTGGGAAATCCTAGTGGGGACCAAGCATAAGTGGAAAGCTTGTGTCAAGCATGGGGACCCTTTTCAATTAGTAACCCATTTAGTATCTAAGTGAGCTCGATCCAGATCGAGGACGGGATACACTTATTAGGTTTGATTGTAAGAAGTCAAAACGGGTTAGCGGTGGCAACGCAAGTCCAACGGGGTCATTGCGTGCTTGGGCTCGGGCTGGTAGGTAAGACGTTGTTGCATCGTGTAGATATAAGTCGTGCATCTTTAGTGGCATCGGGTTGTCATTTTGGAAAGTGATACACCCCATTGTGAGACCAGCACGGGTATCTACGAGTTTGGGAGCTGATCGAATGGGGAAGGTAGTGGGTACGACTAGTAGAGATAGGGGCAGCCGGCACCTATGACTGCAGCTAGGAGTACAAGAAACTACATATTATGAATAAATGTTGTAACTAAACTGGAAAGGGTAGTGGGTACAACTAGTGGAGGTAGGAGCAGGCGGCACCTACGATAGCAGCTAGGAGTACACGAAACTAATATTAATATAATTATGATTAGTAAGAGGGATCAACTTCCAGTATGGGACTAGTAATGGAGCGGTGTAATTAGCATTGGTGTAGTATAGTAATTATCCTATAGCGATTAGGAACGAGATAAACGCCAGAATATTCCTCTTATTTGTTTTGACTTGCCCACTTGTTTCACAGTCATTCCTTGTTTTACCAATTTATGCCTTATCCTAATTACTTTAATAATTATATTGTTAAAGTTATTGTACTCGCCAGACTGTATGTCTGACCCCCTTGTTTTTGCCTCTTTTCTTCCTTCCCTCCCCCTCCCCAGATTTTCAGCGTAGGACTAGTACTAGTGGAGCTTGATTTGGATCTATCTTCTCTCTCATTTGGAAATGCTTGGATTGCTGAAAGTAAAGTTTAGCTCATCTCTTTTATGGCTACTTATGTTTGGGTTGTGATTTTTACTTTATGTACTCTGAAAACAATTTGTCAAGATGGATATTAAGTGTACTTGGTTTATGAAGTTGTTGTAATCAAACTAATTCTTCGCTACAATAAAAGTTGTTTTGAATATCTCAAGTACTAATATATGTATCTGTCTTGTTATATTCTGTTCTATACACTAATAATACTCCATGAAAGTTAGTGCATTCCCTTTGAGAGTGACATTAATGGACGTGGGGTGTTACACGTGGTATCAAAGCCAGTTAACAGAACAGATAAGGGATTTTGAAAAACTATTTTTCAAAAGCGTTTTTATGAAGAAATACTTTCAAAAATATGTTTTAAGGAAAGTATTTTCAAGATAAACGTTTATTTTAAAAAACATAACCCCCAAGAGCCATATATCTTTCCTTCGGTTCTCCGTTTTGAATCTCTTCCTCTTTCCTCTTTGAATTTATTCCTCCATGTATACACGTTTTTTCTAAGATATGTAAGAACTTCCTTACGGTGGGTGGAAACCCGCTTCATGATACTGGGACATTTGTCAAAGCAAGAAGGAAGCGGAGGACTTGTTAGTACCTTTAAGTTGGACGATGGGAGGAAGGTTCAATTAGCCACTTGGTTAATGAAGGACGAAACCTCATTTTGGTAGGAGGTCACTAATGAAGAATGTGCAGGAGAGACATGGATAGTACACACGATAAGAAAGTAGATCCAAAGAAAGGCGGTAAGGCTAACAAGGGGCCAAGAGAAAAGGAAGGGCCACACTTGTGAAATATCTGACTACTTAAATAAAGACATTAGAAAGAAGAAGAGGACTAGTTGATATCGTTACGGAGAAACATGACATCTTATTAGGATCGTCCAAAGAAGCAAAAGGCAAAGGTAAGGGTAAAGTACAGGATCTTCTGGAGGACATACGCGTTCCCTCACGGTTGGCATACCTAATAGAGGAAGAAATATCTTGGTTGGAAGTTTGGTTTTTCTTTTTTTTTATCATCCTGTTCGAAAATTGTTTGAATTCTGGCATTCCACACTCGTCTGTATCTGCTTTGTCAGTTGAAAACACTGCACCTAAATACTAGTCTAGTTACGGATCCCATAGTAGTCTCAAATCCTATTGATGGTTCGGCTCGTCTTTCGATAATTTGTCGGGATTTGAGAGTGTCTATCTTGGGCGTTGCGTTTGAATGCAACGCCTTCGTTCTTGGCTTCTTGGGCTATGGCTTGATTCTAGGCATGGATTGTCTAGCCGGATACGGTGCCTTCCTAGACTGTGAAAGAAGGGTAGTTAGATTATTGATTCGTTATGGAGAGACCCTTGATATTTCTTGTGACGCTAGAGGTCCAGTGATGCTTAGCGACCTAGAATCTCTTGACGTGTCCAATGATGATTTGGAATTTGTTCCTGTGGTTCGTGAATATGGTGACGTCTTCGATGAAGTTCGGGGTTTACCCCCGAGGCACAAGGTAGACTTTCGTATATACCTAATAGATAATGCAAAGCCAGTTGCATTACCAGTACGCCACATGGCTCCAAGAGAGAGAGAGGAGAACTCAGTACCAGTGAGAGAATTGCTTGAAGGGGTTCATAAGAAGGAGCATTTCGGAATGGGGATAGCTGTGGATCCCGCAAAGGTGGTGGAAATCCAAGATTGGAAGATTCCTAAGAACGCAACAGAAGTAAGAAGCTTTTTAGGACTGGCGGGCTATTATAGGAAGTTCATTAAGGACTTCGCGAAGATATCAGCCCCACTTACTTGGTTAACGAAGAAGAACTTGACTTTTTCTTGGGATGTTGACTATGACGATGCTTTCCAACGTTTGAAGAGGGTTTTGACGACAGCTGTAACACCCCGTAATTTTATAACATTAAAATTCACAAATTAAAGTATACTTAATTTTTAGAAAAGAATTAAGTGAAATGGGTTTCACAGAGAAATATATATATATTGATATATATATATATATTAAAAATTAAATAAATAAATATGCGAAAAAGTTCAAAACAGCGAATTGGGAGGGGGAATAACCGAACCGGCCCATTTTTGAGGTCGACCCGAGCCTTGCTGGGTCGACTAGGGGTTAATCCAGGGTGTTTGGCTGTCAACCCGTGGGCCGATTCGCTCAAATGCAGATTTTGCATTTGATTGGTTCTCATGGATCAGGGTTAATCTAATGGTCCTAAATAACTTCCTACACCTATAAATACATCCTAATGCTAACCCTAAACCTAATTAAAATAGAATAGTTACCATCATACCATCGCCATGGAAATCAATGGAGCCGCAGCCAACTAAGAAAGAAGAAAAGAAAATTCAATTCTAATTCTCTCAATCCTAAAGCAAAGCAAAACTCTCTCTTTTCTTCTCTAAATTGTTAGTATGATGATCTTAACAAGATTATTATCATTTTAATTAGGTTGAGTTATGAATGGATTATGAGTAGATGATGTGAATTATCATATATGTTGTTGTAAACCCCTTTTTCTATCATGTATATTGTAAATCCAATGTTATGTGATGATGATATCTTATATGTTGTAAATCATGCTATGATGATGTTATGTATGTTGAAAGTTTCTATGCTAAGTTGTGATGAATCATACATGTTAAAAAGGCCATGATGTTACCATCTATGCTAGTTAGTTCATATTAATTAAATCATCATGTTTGGGTTATGTTGTTCTATATGACAAGTCACATGTGCAAGTTAGATTGATTAGAAAAGTTATGAACATATACCAAGACATCTATTATGACATCTAGAATTATGCCATGACATATGTGATATCCTATGCTAGTTCACACCATCATTATGTTGCCTAAAAACCCCATATGCAAGTTTATGTACAGATTTGGGCTATGATCATATCATGTAAATTGAGACATTTAACAAGTTGACACCTTTTGATCCTTAACATGTGTAGTTTATGCAAGTTTCACCCCAATTATGATTAGATTTATTTTAGTTGTCTATATGTTCTGATAATTTATCTTTGTGCTAGGTGTTAGACTATACAAGTCTAGCCTATATTATGCGTTGAATAAGAGAACGTATAAACGTGGGTTAGGGGTAATATTAAGGATTTAATATTAAAAAGTTGGGGTGCAATTGATATGATTTTGCATGCCATAAGTGGATGGCCATAATTGAGTCAATTATGGACATCATTAAAAGTTGACTTAATTAATAATTTGAATAGGGAATTATTAAAACTGGGGTAAAAGATTTTAAGTGTTAATCAATGCTTAGGACACGAGGTTGGACTCGTTTGTGACGTAAACCTGCCCGGACCCGCCCGGCAAATCCAGTGCTCACAAATGTCCGCCCAATGTGAGAGGTCCTAGGCCTAAACTAAAGCATAACGGTTGTAAAGACACGAGGTTAGACTCTTTTATGGTGTAAGACTGCCCGGACCCGCCCGGCAAATCCAGCTGCCATAAATGCCAGTCTAATGTGAGAGGTCTTTATGAGGTTATGGCCTGAATGAATTAAGAAATACTTAACCAGATAAACATGTAAGGTGGGACATGGGGGTTAAGTAGGTGCCTTGGGTGGCATGACGAATCTAGGGGGTGCCCTTAGTGGCATGTGAAATACGATTAGTAAGACTTAACCAAACACACATGTAAATGAACATGACTAAGAAGGTTAACTGGGATATACTAGTGACAAGCTTAGGTGGGTAGCTTGTGGGGGCCCATTTCGACCAGTATCCCAAACGTATCTTTGTGGGCTCGACCCAAGTCGAGGACGGGACACGCATGCTGGGTTCGACTGTAAGAGGCCAAAACGGGGAGCGGTGGAAACGCAAGTCCAACGGGTTTCGTATGCGTGTGTGGACCCGGGCTGGTAGGTAAGACGTTGTTGCATCGTGTAGGTATAAGCCGTGCATTCTCAAGTTGTATCGGGTTGCCACTTTAAGGGAGTGATACACCCCACTGTGGGGCCAACACGGGTATCTACGAGTAGGGATCCGATCGAAAGTGGGTAGTGGGGTACACCTAGTGGAGATAGGGGCAGACGGCACTTATGTAGTCAGCTAGAGGTACATAAGGCTATTTATAAAGTTTCTACGTGAAGCAAGTGGGATCAAACAATAGGGTGACTGGTGTGGTGCAGTGTAGTAATGTGCAGTGCAGTGTAGTAATCATTCGTTAGTAATTAGGTGTGCCTTTACCGTTATCTTTAACGTTATCTTAAACATTATCTTTATCTTCCTAAGAGTTCATAGACATTTACCTGTCTTCCAGCTTATGTCTTAGTCTAGTTATTTTGATAATAGTATTGTTAGAATTATCATACTCGCTAGACTTTATGTCTGACCCCCTCTATTTCTATCCTTTTTCCCATTCCAGGTCCTCAGGTTGGGCCCAGCTCTAGTGGAGTTTGATTGAATTGCTTCATCTCTCTTTGGAAAGCTTGGACCGTTGAAGTAAAGTCCAACTTGTTATCTTTTTAATGGCTATTTATGTAATGGGATTGTATGTTTTGTTTTTATGAAGATGGATATTGTACTTGGTTATGATCTATGGTTTTATGATGTAACAAACATGTTTAATTTCCACTGCAATAAAATGAAGTTTTAGATTTCCAAGTACTATTTATTAACTGTCTTGTTGTAATTTTTCTGTTCTATATTCACTTATAACCTCCATGGAAGTTAATGCATTCCCTTTGTGAGTGACATTAATGGACGTCAGGTGTTACACGTGGTATCAGAGCTTAAGGTTACCAGAACAGATAAAAATACTTTAGAAAAATATTTATTTTTGGAAAAAGTGTTTTCAAAAACATGTTTTAATGAGAAATTTAAAGAGAAAAGTTTTTAAGAAAAACATAATCCCCAATAGCCACATATCTTTATCTTTCGAATTCTCCATTTTGAATCTTTCCTTTTTCGTTTCAGCATGGCTGAAGATCTTAACCTACTTGACGGGGTAGCGATACCATGATGGTATAGGAGGTTGTTGGAGGCTAGGGTCGCTGCGGGTCCAGCCAATGTTCCTCCACCACCAGTTGCACCCGTTCCTCCTCCTCCTCCTCGCGTAGATACTCTTGCAAAGACGTGCAAGGAATTCAAGGCTATGGGTGGAAAACCATTTCAAGGGTCAGAAACGTTTCTGGAAGCTAGAGATTGGCTTAAGGAGGTGGAAGAATTGCTAGAAATCTTTGAAGTAGAAGAAGGGAGGAGAGTTCGATTAGCGGCTTGGTTGATGAAGGGAGAGGCCTTGTTTTGGTGGGAGGTCACTAATGGGGAGCGTCTTATTGACTCTTGGGCGGATTTCAGACGTAGGTTCGAGGCGAAGTTTCTCTCAAGGGCGGAAGAAAATCTATATAAGGAAAGGTTCTTGACATTGAAGCAAGGAAGCTCATCAGTGAAAGAATATGTCATAAATTTAATCAGTTAGCAAGGTTTGGCTTGGACATAGTGAACACGCCGGAGAAGAAGGCGCTGAGGTTCGTGAATGGCTTGAATGAACCATTGCAAGGGTTGGCTATGACCCACATCCCTATGGGGGCCACCTTTGAGAAGTTAGTAGAAATGGCGCTTATGCATGAGGAGAAAAGAGCTAAAGCTGATAAGGCACCCGAGAAGAAGGGGGATCAGAAGAAACCACAACAGCAAAACAAGAAGGGTGGTAAAGACAATAACGACAAGGGAAAGAAGAAGTGCTTTAACTGTGGAACCCTAGGCCATCTCAGCAAGGATTGCCGAAAGAAAAAGAAGACAGGCTGTTTTCATTGTGGCCATGCGGGACATTTAGTGAAGGACTGCCCAAAGAAGGGGCAGAGGGCAGGAGCTACCTCGGGAGGACAGGTGCAGGCTCTTATGGCACCAGGGCAGGCAAGGGGACAAGTTCAGGCTCTCGCGGTCCCACCGCTGCAAGAACGAGGTAGAACAATTTCTGTTGAAAGCTTAGTTTTTCTGTTTGATCATCCGATCCGTACCTTATTTGATTCGGGCGCATCACATTCGTTTATCTCTACATCATTAGTTGAATCACTGCACTTAAACACCAGTTTAGTAGAGGATCCCTTAGTTTTTTCGAATCCAATTGGGGGCTCAGCTTATTTGTCTATGATGTGTTTGGATTTGAAAATTTCCATACTTAGCGTTGAATTTAGATGTGATGCTTATGTGTTGGGCTTCACGGGCTATGGGCTAATTTTAGGAATGGATTGGTTATTCAGAAATGGGGCCGTTCTTGATTGTGAAAGGAGAGTAGTTAGGATCGTGACTCGCCTTGGCAACACTCTCGAAATCTTTTGTAATCCCATAAATTCGGTTATGCTAAGTTATCTAGAATCGCTTGAAGCGTCTGAGGAAAATCTACGATCTGTTAGAGTGGTCCGAGAATATTCGGATATGTTTGAGGAGGTGAAGGGCTTGCCTCCAAAGCGGGAGATAGATTTTCGAATATATGTTGTGGATAATGCGAAACCAGTATCTTTGTCAGCACGCCACATGGCTCCACGTGAAAGGAGGGAACTCGATAAGCAAGTGAAGGAGTTGCTTGAGAAGGGGTTCATAAGACGAAGTATATCGGAGTGGGGTGCTCCAGTAGTATTTGCCACGAAGGCGGATGGGTCCCTTAGACTGTGTGTGGACTATAGAGAACTTAATAAACTTACTAAGAAGAACAGACACCCACTGCCGAGGATTGACGATCTCTTTGATCAGTTAGTTGGCGCCTCAGTGTTTTCGCAGTTGGACGTAGCCACTGGGTTCCATCAGTTGAGAGTGGCTAAGGATAGCATAGACAAGACTGCCTTTAGGACTCCGGACGGTTTCTATGAATGGCTAGTGATGCCCTTCGGTTTGACAAACGCCCCAGCATATTTTGTTGATTTGATGAGTAGGGTGTTTAGGGAGTACCTTAACAAATTTGTGGTAGTCTTTGTAGTTGACATCTTGATCTTTTCTAAGGATGAAGAAGAGCATGCCCTACATCTTAGGGAAGTGTTGGAGACTCTTCGAGCGCATAAGTTAAATTTTCTAAGTGTCACTTTTGGAGGAAGGAAGTACGGTTCTTAGGACACGTGGTTTCCAAAGAACGGATAGCCGTGGATCCCGCGAAGGTGGTGACCATCCAAGATTGGAAGGTCCCTAAAAATGCCACCGAAGTAAGAAGTTTCTTGGGGTTGGTTGGCTACTATAGGAAGTTTATCAAAAACTTCGCAAAGATATCAGCTCCATTGACACGCTTGACGAAGAAGAACCTAGTTTTCACATGGGACGTAGATTGTGATGATGCGTTCCAACGTATGAAGAGAGCTTTGACTTCAGCCCCAGTCTTAGTATTGCCAGACGGGAGTAAGCCGTTTACCGTTTATACTGACGCTAGTGGGACAGGACTAGGCGCAGTCTTAATGCAAGAGGGTAGGGTAATAGCCGATGGTGGAAGGCAGTTGAGAGCGCATGAGAAAAATTATCCTACACATGACCTAGAATTGGCCGCTATTGTTTTCGCGCTTAAGTCTTGGCGTCATTATCTTCTTGGCGAGAAATTCGAATTATTCACTGACCACAAGTCTTTAAAATACCTATTCTCTCAAAAGGACTTGAACTTAAGGCAGCAAAGGTGGATGGAGTTCTTAGCATCCTACGACTTCGAAATAGCCTATACCCCTGGCAAGGGTAACGTGGTGGCAGACGCCTTAAGTAGAAAAAGATTATCCTTAAGTCCTTTGTTTGTTGAGCGGCAAAGTTTAGAATTCATTTCGATGTTTGACTTTAGACCTTCCGTTGACTTCGTACCCGGTTTGCTAGCATCCTTGGAGGTCAGACCTACGCTTTTGGGACGGATTGGCGAGGCACAGCGAGACGACCCACAGTTAGTTGAGTTAGTAGAAAATCTCAAAGGAGGGTAGTCATCAAGCTATCTCCGTAGGTATACCCTAGATGATAAGGGTTGGTTACGTAGGGACGGTAGACTTTGTGTACCAAAAGACGATGACCTAAGGAAGACTATTCTTGACGAAGCACATCGTTCGAAGATGACCATTCATCCCGGCGGGGACAAGATGTACAAAGACATGAAGAGAGTTTACTTTTGGGCCGGCATGAAGAAAGACGTGGCCGAGTATGTCGCTAGATGCTTGGTGTGCCAACAAGTAAAAGCGGAGCAAAAGAAACCCGGTGGGTTGCTTCACGCATTGGAGGTTCCACTATGGAAATGGGAAAGCATCTCGATGGATTTGTTGATGGATTACCGCGATCGAGGAAGGGTAATACGAGAATTTGGGTTATAGTAGATAGACTTACTAAGAGTGCCCATTTTATTCCCGTGAAGAGTAAGAGGACTGCTCCATGGTTAGCTTCTGTACACGTTCGAGAAATAGTTCGTTTGCACGGTGTTCCTTCTAGCATAGTGGGCGACCGCGATCCTATTTTCACTAGCGAATTTTGGAGAAGCTTACAAGAGGCGGTAGGGACTCAGTTATGTTTGGGCACCGCATATCATCCTCAGACGGACGGCCAGACCAAGAGGGTGAATCGCATTCTAGAGGATGTGTTGAGGCTATGTATCCTAGACTTTGGGGGTACGTGGGAAGAGCATCTTCCATTGGTGGAGTTCGCATATAATAATAGCTTTCAGTCCAGCATTGGTATGGCACCATTCGAAGCTTTTTATGGACGACCTTGTCGTTCACCTACATGTTGGTGGGAATCTACGGATAAGATCCTACTTGGGCCCTATATGATTAGGGAGACTTCGGAGAAGATCGACTTGATTCGAAGGAGGATGAAAGTAGCACAGGATAGGCCGAAATCTTATGCGGATAAGATGAGGACAGATCTCGTGTTTGAAGTTGGGGACATGGTCTTTGTCAAAGTGTCTCCATTACGGAACGTTTTTCGCTTTGGATCCGTTGGGAAATTAGCACCAAGGTTTGTAGGGCCGTTTCCTATTAAGGAGAAAATTGGACAGATGGCGTATAGAGTGGAGTTGCCAGAGAGACTTAGTGGTGTACACGACGTATTCCATGTGTCACATTTGAGGAAGTGCTTGCACGAGACCGCGGGGGTGGTAGAGCCGAGCTTTCTTAGAGAGGTGGAGATAGAGCGTGATGCGACAATTCGACGAGCTCCTACGCGCATTCTTGGGTCGGAGATCAAGAGGTTGAGGAATCGAGAGGTCAGACTAGTCAATGTGCAATGGGGAGATGATGAGAGCAACGCTACTTGGGAGACAAAAGAGAAGATGCGTTCACGATACCCTTTTCTTTTTGAGGGTATGTCTTTTAATTTCTCCTTTATCACTTAGCTTGTACTTATCTTTAGTATATCCTCTCGCTAGTATCTTTGACCTTTAGTTAGGATAATCCTATGGTTGAAACATGTGTTTGAGACATGTTATGTATGGTGGATGCAAAGTTGATGCAAGTGTTTTCTAGTGGTTGCTCGTGGATGCATATACACACACTATTAGGCACTAGATCGGCTCAGTCACTTCATATTGCATATTGCATATATATATGGATGAATTTAGTAAAATGGATGTATAATGGTTGTATTATCATATAGTTGCTGCATTCGGGTGGATGGTTGTGCACGCATATAGAATTAATATGTATCATTAGGAATCTTTTGCATACGTATTGGACGCATGGCACTATAATGAATTGCACTAAGGAGGTCGACTGAATCAGTTGACCGCCTAATTTTGCATTAGATATGGACATATACACACACTGTGCATAAAAACATTAAAGCAATAGAAGTCTTTTAAGGACAATGGATGCTGGTGTTTGATGGTTGAGTAGATGGACGATTAGATGGTAGGATATACATTCTTCTTGACTTGGAGATTTCGGGGACGAAATCCTTTAAGGAAGGGAGAATGTAACACCCCGTAATTTTATAACATTAAATTCACAAATTAAAGTATACTTAATTTTTAGAAAAGAATTAAGTGAAATGGGTTGCGCAGAGAAATATATATATATTGATATATATATATATATATATATAAATTAAAAATTAAATAAATAAATATGAGAAAAAGTTCAAAACAACGAATTGGGAGGGGGAATAACCGAACCGGTTCATTTTTGAGGTCGACCCGAGCCTAGCTGGGTCGACTAGGGGTTAATCCAGGGTGTTTGGCTGTCAACCCGTGGGCCGATTCGCTCAAATGCAGATTTTGCATTTGATTGGTTCTCATGGTTCAGGGTTAATCTAATGGTCCTAAATAACTTCCTACACCTATAAATACATCCTAATGCTAACCGTAAACCTAATTAAAATAGAATAGTTACCGTCATACCATCGCCATGGAAATCAATGGAGTCGCCGCCAACTAAGAAAGAAGAAAAGCAAATTCAATTCTAATTCTCTCAATCCTAAAGCAAAGCAAAACTCTCTCTTTTCTTCTCTAAATTGTGAGTATGATGATCTTAACAAGATTATTATCATTTTAATTAGGTTGAGTTATGAATGGATTATGAGTAGATGATGTGAATTATCATATACGTTGTTGTAAACCCCTTTTTCTATCATGTATATTGTAAATACAATGTTATGTGATGATAATATCTTATATGTTGTAAATCGTGCTATGATGATGTTATGTATGTTGAAAGTTTCTATGCGAAGTTGTGATGAATCATACATGTTAAAAAGGCCAGGATGTTACCATCTATGCTAGTTAGTTCATATTAATTAAATCATCATGTTTGGGTTATATTGATCTATATGACAAGTCACATATGCAAGTTAGATTGATTAGAAAAGTTATGAACATATACCAAGACATCTATTATGAATCTAGAATTATGCTATGACATATGTGATATCCTATGCTAGTTCACACCATCATTATGTTGCCTAAAAACACCATATGCAAGTTTATGTATAGATTTGGGCTATGATCATATCATGTAAATTGAGACATTTAACAAGTTGACACCTTTTGATCCTTAACATGTGTAGTTTATGCAAGTTTCACCCCTATTATGATTAGATTTATTTTAATTGTCTATATGTTTTGATAATTTATCTTTGTGCTAGGTGTTAGACTATACAAGTCTAGCCTATATTATGCGCTGAATAAGCGAACGTATAAACGTGGGGTAGGGGTAATATTAAGGATTTAATATTGAAAAGTTGGGGTGCAATTGATATGATTTTGCATGCCATAAGTGGATGGCCATAATTGAGTCAATTATGGACATCATTAAAAGTTGACTTAATTAATAATTTGAATAGGGAATTATTAAAACTGGGGTAAAAGATTTTAAGTGTTAATCAATGCTTAGGACACGAGGTTTGACTCGTTTGTGACGTAAACCTGCCCGGACCCGCCCGGCAAATCCAGTGGTCACAAATGTCAGCCCAATGTGAGAGGTCCTAGGCCTAAACTAAAGCATAACGGTTGTAAAGACACGAGGTTAGACTCTTTTATGGTGTAAGACTGCCCAGACCCGCCCGGCAAATCTAGCTGCCATAAATGCCAGTCTAATGTGAGAGGTCTTTATGAGGTTATGGCCTGAATGAATTAAGAAATACTTAACCAGATAAACATGTAAGGTGGGACATGGGAGTTAAGTAGGTGCCTTGGGTGGCATGACGAATCTAGGGGGTGCCCTTAGTGGCATGTGAAATACGATTAGTAAGACTTAACCAAACACACATGTAAATGAACATGACTAAGAAGGCTAAGTAGGATATACTAGTGACAGGCTTAGGTGGGTAGCTTGTGGGGGCCCATTTCGACCAGTATCCCAAACGTATCTTTGTGGGCTCGACCCAAGTCGAGGACGGGACACGCATGCTGGGTTCGACTGTAAGAGGCCAAAACGGGGAGCGGTGGCAACGCAAGTCCAACGGGTTTCGTATGCGTGTGTGGACCCGAGCTGGTAGGTAAGACGTTGTTGCATCGTGTAGGTATAAGCCGTGCATTCTCAAGTTGTATCGGGTTGCCACTTTAGGGGAGTGATACACCCCACTGTGGGGCCAGCACGGGTATCTACGAGTAGGGAGCCGATCGAAAGTGGGTAGTAGGGTACACCTAGTGGAGATAGGGGCAGACGGTACTTATGTAGTCAGCTAGAGGTACATAAGGCTATTTATAAAGTTTCTATGTGAAGCAAGTGGGATCAAACAATAGGGTGACTGGTGTGGTGCAGTGTAGTAATGTGCGGTGCAGTGTAGTAATCATTCGTTAGTAATTAGGTGTGCCTTTACCGTTATCTTTAACATTATCTTAAACGTTATCTTTATCTTCCTAAGAGTTCATAGACATTTACCTGTCTTCCAGCTTATGCCTTAGTCTAGTTATTTTGATAATAGTATTGTTAGAATTATCATACTCGCCAGACTTTATGTCTGACCCCCTCTATTTCTATCCTTTTTCCCATTCCAGGTCCTCAGGTTGGGCCCAGCTCTAGTGGAGTTTGATTGAATTGCTTCATCTCTCTTTGGAAAGCTTGGACCGTTGAAGTAAAGTCCAACTTGTTATCTTTTTAATGGCTATTTATGTAATGGGATTGTATGTTTTGTTTTTATGAAGATGGATATTGTACTTGGTTATGATCTATGGTTTTATGATGTAACAAACATGTTTAATTTCCGCTGCAATAAAATGAAGTTTTAGATTTCCAAGTACTATTTATTATCTGTCTTGTTGTAATTTTTCTGTTCTATATTCACTTATAACCTCCATGGAAGTTAATGCATTCCCTTTGTGAGCGACATTAATGGACATGGGGTGTTACAACAGCTCCAGTTTTAGTTTTGCCCGATGGAAGTAAGCCATTCACAGTGTATACCGGTGCTTGCGGACAGGGCTTGGATCAGTTTTCGGTGCAAGAGGAAGAGGTGATATGCAAAAGGCGGCAAGTACGAGTATCGCTTATCATCCACAGATGGATAGACGGACAGAGAGGGTGAATAGAATCCTTGATGATCTTTTGAGGTTATGTATCCTAGATTTTGGAGGGACATGAGAAGAGGCAACGATCTTAGTGATGTTCATGACATGTTTCACGTATCGTATTTGCGGAAGTGTTACAAGATACCACGGGAGCAGTGGAGCCGAGCATGCTTAAAGAAGTGGAAGTAGAGTGAGTTGCCACGATTAGACGAGCTCCTACATGCATCCTTGGGACGAAGGTATTAGAGCTACGCAATAGAGAGGTCAAGTTGGTCAAAGTGGAATGGGAAGATGATCAAAGAGATGCAACATGAGAAACGGAAGACGAGATTTTTAACTTCTCTTTTTTCTACCGCTTTGTTGATACTTGTCCTATCATTTAGTATGTCTTTGCGATCATATCTTCGATCTTTAGTTAGGAAAAACCCTATGGTTGTAAACATGTGTTTGAGACATGTTATTTTTGGTGGATGCAAATGGATGCAAGTGGTTGCTAGTGGTTGCTCGTGGATGCATGTACACACACATTAGACACTAGATCGTCTCAGTCACTTTCGTATTGCATATAAATATGTGTGCATATTTAATTAATTGATGTATAATGGTTGTGTTATCATTTGGATGCTGCAATTTGATGAACGGTTGTGCACACATGTAGAAATAATATGTATCATTAGGATTCTTTGGCATACATAATGGACGCATGGCACTATCATGATTTGCATTAAGAAGGTCAACTGAATCAGTAGACCGCCTGATTTTGCATTGGATAAGGAACATATACACACACTTTTGCATATGTTCATACAGCATTAGAAACCTTGTAAGGACAATGGATGACTGTGTTTGATGGTTTAGTAGATGGATGATTCGATGGTAGGATATACAGTCTCCTTAACTTGGAGATTTCAGGGGTGAAATCCTTTAAGGAGAGGAGAATGTAACACCCCATAATTTTAAATATTAAAATTAACAAATTTAAGAATACTTAATTGAATTAAGGGAAACGAGTTACGCCATTGCATTCGTCTCGAAATTCTTCTTGGAATAGAGTCCAAGTTTCGAAAATCGGACTTCATATGAAGAAGTTATGGCCCTCAAAACTTTTAGAAATTTATATAAAACAATTCAGAAAATTAAAAACCAGGGCACGTCGACTTGGGGGTTGACCTACCCCAGGTCAGGTCGACCAGGGGGTGGACTTCCCTATATACAGGTCGACCTGGGGGTCGACCTACCCCCCTCCCCCCCGGCAGATCTGAAATGTGACGATGTTTTGACTCACTGCTGAGTCATTAGGGCTGAGATGGTTATTCTATCTTGTTTGGATGGTCTTTATTTCTTCTAGGTTAATCTGACGGCTCTTAATTAATTAAAATTCTATATAAGCAACCTAACCCTCAACCTAAAATCACGCTAACTCATACCAAGAGCCATCATGCTGTCAATGGTGACCTAGAGTAGCCGCCATTCTCTTTCAACTCAAAAGCAAGATAGAAGCAAGAATCAAAATCTACTCTAATCTAAATTAGAATAACAATTAGTCTACATCAAAGGCGAGCAGTTCAGTTTCAGAATACAGATCCCAGAAAAACAAGATTGTTCTTTTGTTTGTGAGTATAATTTCTTTCACAAAATAATTAATAAATTATTTATGATGGGTCATGACTTGGATTATGAGAACATGTCTGTTGAATCATGTGACGTTACTTGATTTTGTTTGTGAGTATATGATTGTTTTGTTAACTTATGTTTGTAGATCTAAATCATACATGAATCTTATGTAAGTTTGGGATGTTAAATTATATACGAATCTTATGTAGGTTTGGATGTTAAAACATATGTGAATCTTATGCAAGTTTGTTTCTACATATGCTAATTTGTATATGAATCCTATGCAAGATTGGGGATGTTAGATCATGTGCTAGTTTATGAATCATATACAAGTTTGGGATGTTAAAACATATGTGAATCTTATGCAAGTTTAGGATGTTAAAGCACATGCGAATCTTATGTAATTTTGGGATGTTAAATTATATATGAATCTTATGCAAGTCTTTAGGTGGATTATTCAAAAATTCATATGTGAATTAAGTATATACATATGCTAGTTTATATGCAAAACCTGTGACATTAATTTACATGCTTAGATCCATATGCAAGTTTACATTTTTTTGTTTAGATCTATTTGTAGATCTATGGCAGTACATAGTTATGCAAATTTATGTTCTATGCGCCCATTGCCTATGCTAGTTTTGTTTGTGAATCATATGCTTGTTTTGTATGTGAATCATATGCTAGTTTTGTATGTGAATCATATGCTAGTTTGAATGTAAGTTTGTATGAAATTCATGTGCAAGCTATAGGAAAACCATATCAATATATGCAAGTTCACGATTACATGTTTAGATCTATATTTAGAACCATGATAGTTTATGCAAATTTATGTTATATATATATATATCCATTGCCTATGCTAGCTCTTGGCTATGCAAACTTATGTTATGATATATTTTATGTGTTATGCAAGTTGTGATGTTGCTTTTCTTTTTATAAGTTAGACTATTTTTGAGTTTAACATATATCGTATTAAAACGAACGTTCAGCGTGGGGTCAATGGGAAAATATTAATTTTGCAAAATTGTGAATTGGCCTAAAATGACTTTAAAGGCATATAATTAAATTGAGACATTAATTGGTATAATTTATATACCTAAAAAAAATGGACATAATTTAGGTGACAATTATGGACATGCATTAAAATTGGAAGTTATTGGCAATTTGAAATAGGGATGTTAATTCAAATTGGGGTTGAATAATAATGCATAATAAATGCCTAAGACACGAGGTTAGACTCGTTTATCTTGTAAGACTGACCGGACCCGCCCGACAAATCCAGCAACCATAAACAGTTGTCTAATGTGAGAGGTCAAAGGCATAAATTAAATGAGTAATAAAGGCCTAAGACACGAGGTTAGACTCGTTTGTGGTATAAGACTGCCTGGACCCGCCCGGCAAATCCAGCACCCACAAACGGTAGTCTAATGTGAGAGGCCAAAGGCATAAATTAAAAGATGCTTAGACACGAGGTTAAGTCTGGCTTATGGTAGAATTTTGCTCGGAACCGCCCGGCATATGCAGCGGCCACAAGCAATCAACTTAATGTGAGAGGTCTTTGCATTAATAATTAATTAATGCTGATCAAAGACGAATATGAATGACAAACAGAAGTTTGGTTGAATGAATAATTCTCTAAGTGCCAATCTTATGTTGATTTCGGTTTTCGAGGTTGATACTTAGGGAGTTATTCTCTTAACCAACGTATCCGTGAACTTAGATGTACTTAATCATAAATTAAGTAAAACATGTTAAGTGGATAGGGTTAAGACCAACTTAACCAATAAGTGGATAGGGTTAAGACAAACTTAACCAATAATACGTATTGATCTGATAGGGTTAAGACAAACTTAACCAATAATATATATTGATTTGATAAGCGGATAGGGTTAGGACCAACTTAACCAATAATATAAGTGGACAGGGTTAAGACCAACTTAACCAATAATATAAGTGGATAGGGTTGAGACCAGCTTAACCAAATATATATATATATATATATATATATATATATATATCGATCTGATAAGCAGATAAGGTTAAGACAAGCTTAACCAATAACACATGTTGATTTGATAAGTGGGTAACATGGGTGACATGTGGGAAATAATTATAAACACTTAACCAAGTTGAAACATGTAATAAGACATGAATAAGAGGGGGTTAAGTGGGAAATCCTAGTGGGGACCAAGCATAGGTGGAAAGCTTTTGTCAAGCGTGGGGACCCTTTTCAACCAGTAACCCATTTAGTAACTAAGTGAGCTCGATCTAGATCGAGGACGGGACACGCTTACTGGGTTTGATTATAAGAGGTCAAAACGGGTTAGCGGTGGCAACGCAAGTCCAACGGGGTCATGTGCGTGTGTGGGCCCGGGCTGGCAGGTAAGACGTTGTTGCATCATGTGGGTATAAGCCGTGCGTCTTTAGTGGTATCGGGTTGCCACTTTGGGATGTGATACACCCCACTTTGGGACTAGCACGGGTATCTACGAGTTAGGGAGCCGATAGAATGGGGAAGGTAGTGGGTACGACTAGCGGAGATAGGGGCAGGCGGCACATATGACAGTAGCTAGGAGTACAAGAAACTACCATATTATGAATAAATGTTGTAACTAGACTGGGGAGGGTAGTGGGTACAACTAGTGGATGTAGGAGCAGGCGGCACCTATGATAGCAGCTAGGAGTACACGAGACTACTATTATTATAATTATGATTAGTAAGAGGGATCAACTTCCAGTATAGGACTAGTAATGGAGAGGTGTAATTAGCATTGGTGCAGCATAGTAATTATCCTATAGCGATAAGGAATGAGATTAATGCCAGAATATTCCCCTTGTTTGTTTTGACTTGCTCACTTGTTTCACAGTCATTCCTTGTTTTACCAGTTTATGCCTTATCCTAATTACTTCAATAATTATATTGTTAAAGTTATTGTACTCACCAGACTTTATGTCTGACCCCCTTGTTTTCGCCTCTTTTCTTCCTCCACTCCCCCCCCCCAGTTTTCAGGGTGGGACTACTACTAGTGGAGCTTGATTTGGATCTCTCTTCTCTCTCTTTTGTAAGTGCTTGGATTGCTGAAAGTAAAGTTCATCTCATCTCTTTTAAGGCTACTTATGTTGGGGTTGTGCTTTTTACTTTATGTGTTCTGAAAACAATTTGTCAAGATGGATATTAAGTGTACTTGGTTTATGAAGTTGTTGTAATCAAACTAATTCTCCACTACAATAGAAGTTGTTTTAAATTTTTCAAGTACCAATATATGTATCTGTCTTGTTATATTCTGTTCTATACACTAATAATACTCCATGAAAGTTAATGCATTCCCTTTGAGAGTGACATTAATGGACGTGGGGTATTACAATCTCGGTCTTTTCAGGCTTCTCATCAACTGAGTCTAAACCCTCTAATAAACCTTCCAAAGGTTTGAACATTGCTGACTCATCAAAAGTCACATGTATGTAATGTATAACTTTCTTCGTAATTGGATTCCAAATTCTGTATCCTTTTATGCCATCTATATAACCAAGAAAAACACATTTAGAGGCCCTAGGCTCCAACTTGTCATGTCCTATATTGTGAACATAAATTGGACATCCGCATATATGAAAATAACTTAATAAAGTGTTTTTACCTCTCCATACCTCCTCTAGAATCTTCCCATCAATGGATGAGCACGGAATCCGATTAATAATATGTGCTGCAGTCAAAATAGCTTCAGCCCAAAAACCCTTAGACATACCCATATTCAATATCAAGCAACGAGCCTTTTCAAGTAGAGTCCTATTCATTCTCTCAGCAACCCCATCGGGTTGCATATCACCAGGTGTAGTAAAATTTCTTCTAATACCACGCCGTCTACAGTAGTCGAGGGACACTTTAGAGACATATTTTCCACCATTGTCGGAACTAAGAATCTTCAATTTCTTTCCTGTTTGGTTTTCAACAAGACCTAACCAAACCTTAAACTTCTCAAATACTTCTGACTTAGCTTTCATTACATACACCCAAACCTTGCGTGAGTAGTCATCAATGAAGGAAACAAAATAATATGCTCCACCAATAGAAGCTGTAGAGTATGGCCCCCAAAAATCTGAATGCACATAATCAAGTACCCTCTTAGAAGTATGCATGCCATCACCAAAAGAAACTCTGGATTGCTTTGCCAACGCACACTCCTTGCAAAAATCCAACTTGTTTAAGATTTCTCCCTTGATCTTTTTCTTCTTACAAAGTAACTCTAAGTTCTTCTCCAAAGTATGACCTAATCTCATATGCCAAAGCTTGGTAGCATCAAAACTTTTAGAACTATCGACTTCAACACATGATTCTCCATGGACAATAGTACCCATTAACAAATACAGATTTCGCACCATAGCACCCTTCATCAATACAAGTGCCTCTCTAGAAACTCTTAAACCATCTTTAACAATGGTTACCTTGCATCCCAATGATGCCAATTGGCGTAATGATATCAATGAATTCCGAAGACCTAGGACATAGCGAACATTTGAAAGTGTGCAAACAATCCTATCATACATGTGAATGCGAACTGAACCAACTCCCATTGACTTGCATGTAGCATCGTTCCCCATAAGGATAGAACTTCCTTCTTTGGCATCGAAGGAATAAAAATAATCCTTATTAGGAGTCATATGAAATGATGCTCCAGAATCTAGAATCCAGTGGTCTGCAACATCTTATACAACTACTGTCAACAAATCACTACCGCCTTTCTCCATTGCAATAGATGAAGAGCCATCAGTCTTCTTCTCCAAATCTGGACAGTCTCTTCTCCGGTGGCCTGGTTTCTAACAATTGTAGCACTTTCCATCTTTAGACTTACTTCGCATATTAGGCTTCCTAGAATTGGAAGGCCCCCTATTGTTCTTCATTTTCTTCTCTGTTCTTCTTCTCTCAACAAATAAGCCCGAACTACTACTTCCTCCACTACTGTCACCAACACCAAACTCTTTCATCTGATCTCTCAACTCTTCACTGAGCAAACCTGTCTTTACATCATCTAGTTTCAATGTGTCTCTACCATAGATAAGGCTGCTAGCAAAACTAGTGTATCGCTCTGGAGGCAAACACAACAGAACCATTGATTTTTGTTCTTCATCAATTTTCAACTCAACAGGCTTCATCTTCATCAACAGGTCATCAAACACACTTAGGTGTGTCTTAATTGAAGAACATTCCTTCATATTATAAGTAAAGAAAGTCTTTAATAGGATCAGACGGTTGGTTAGGGATTTCTTCAGGTAGAGGTCCTCTAACTTCTTCCAAATGCCTCTAGCTGTTGTCTCCTAACTGATTTCAGAAATTACATTCTTTCCCATAGCAAGCTGAAGAGTAGTAAAGGCCCATTCTTCCATCTCTTCTAATTCCACTGATGAAATATCAGCCGACAATGTCTCTGTATCAAATACTACACGATGAATGCGATTTCTTCTCAAAACTGCTTTCATCATCCACTGCCACTTTTCAAAACCTCCTTCACCATTCCACTTTCTATCATCAACTGTGATCCCGACGCCTCATGGGGGCCTCTGACGTATGGAGCAACTATTGGCACTGATGTATTATTTGTCTTGTTTTCATCTCCTTCTACCATTCTACCAAACACCTTCTTTGCGAATCTAGCTCTGATACCAGTTGTAAGGGGTGATCAATCCCTTTCAACGGAAAAACCTTAGTAGGATCTTGAAATGATGTGATAGAACAAACAACTTGAAATGAATATAAATCTCAGATCATAGAAAAAATTAAGGCAAAAGAGAACACACAATTTTATAGTGGTTCCACTATCGCGAGATAGTGTACGTCCACTTCAATGGGGAAGAGATTTTATTAATATTCAAGAGATTATAGAGTTTTTTAAAGTAGAGCAAAAGAAATGAAGAATACAAATGTTCTCACACATTTCATAGGAATAACATCCTCTATGCCTCTCTTTAAATAGAGAAAAGATTAATTGGGGATGAGACAATTGATTTATGTAAAATAAATCAATTTATGGAAAAAACTAATATCCCATTAATTAATTGTCATATGATTGAATGATAATTTTCCCTTTTCTCCATCAATCAATCCCTTTTCCAATTTTAATCTCTTTCCGTTTCTTTTCTTCATGAAATATGGAAACTAATTAAATGATGAATATTTCCAATATCCTTATTCATTAATATTCCTTCCATTTCTTTCCATTCATTCCTTGCACAAAACAGGAAACGAAATTACCATGCATATCTCCATAATTAATTAGATATGGAAATATTGTATCACAAATTCCAATAGTTTGTACCAAGAATCATAAGTAGTTTTTCTAAGAGGATATTTGCATGGCTGCCTTTTAAGTTAATAATCAAATGCGTCAAGTTATACCTGATCTCTAGTATTACGATGCAGCCATGTTTACTAGTTTCAAAGATGTTCTAATAAACGATGAATCTTCACTCCTTAAAGCAAAAGCAAATCAACCAATATCTATCGTGATAGATGCAGGTAGCTTTGCTTTTCAATAGTATTCAAACGAAGCTTTTACAGGAGAAAGTAGGATTTTAGTGTTAAGTTTTGGCATTTCTTTTTGGTTTCCGCACAACACTTGCACTAACGTCTGCTAAGGCTTTGTTTCATCACTTCTCAGTGTTACTATCACCAATATCAAACATATACCATATTATATGTCAAAACTTATCCGTTCAAACCCATCGTTCATATCTCGGGTTGTTAGGGAGTCGGAAGATGGGAATCAAAGCACTTTATGCTGGCAGGTTCGAATCCCGCTACAAACCACTTGAGGAGATGGAAATTAAGCATCCTTGTGCAACAACTAAACAATGCAGGTTAGGCACACGACATAGGGTTTATTTATGTGAGTATCAACGTACACTATGATCTTAAGGTTTCCCATGGTACTAAAAAAAATTATCAGTTTGATCGATGAAGCCACAATGCGAGCCATACCCAACATTCGTTTGATCGTGATGTGACCAAGGTTGGTTATGGAAAGATGGCACGAAGTTTTGTTTAGTGAAAATTTCATGGAGTTCATAGTGAGTGAGTGGATATATAATAATGGAAAGAAATGCTACAGTTTTTCTTTTATGGTCCATCGTCTGGTTGAATTTTTGTATGTTAATCTAAATGATTAAGGCATAAACCTATATTGTAACACCTCACATCCGTTAGTTTCACTCACAAAAGGAATGCACTAAGTTCTGTGGAGCATTTAAGGTAAAAGATGCAGATAAATTACAAGACAGACAAAATTAAAACAGCGGAAAATAAAACTTTACTTTATTGATAAAATAGTTTGTACAACAATTGCTTTCCAATACCAGAGTATCATCTGTCTTACGAAATAAAGAAGCATAAAATAACATTTATATTCCACAATGTAGCATTAGCCAGCCATAGCGGTGGAAGACAGAGTCCAAAGCAGCACATCAAAGAGTCTTCAAGCTTGGAAAGAGTAACAGTCCATACTAATCTGAGCTATTCCCTCCCTGACTACCTGGGGGGAATGGAAGAAAAGAAGACGAAAGAAAGGGGGTCAGACAATAAGTTTGGTAAGTCCAGTTATTACTAGCATTTAAACAGGAAGCAAAGATCATGACATGAATAACTGAAAGTAGGACAATGCTATAGTGTTAGGATATCATGAGTCAGGCCAAGACGAGATATACATCAGCACTCATTTCTATTCCTCTGCTTCGCTACTATTCTGTTATTCTGATTTCTACGTCTCTACACCGCCTAACTAGTGTCCCAACTAGTAATCTCTATTCAATGATCATATGATAACGTGATCCCAATCCCCGTAATTGTAGTAGCCTTCATGTGTATATCGATTATGAGGATTCCACCTCAATCAGCCCAATTGCCATGAATATGTTCGATGTACCCTTACTACCCTATCGATCGGCTCCCTATTTGAACGCATGTGTCACGTGTGTCATACGACCCCCGTTTGATTGTGGATACTTATGCTGGTCCCACCATGGGGTGTATCAAGTCCCATGGTGGCGTCCCGACACAATTCTAGAAATGCATAGGGTATGCTACTGATGCCCAGTGCCATGTTTGTCTGCTCCGGAGTGTGTGCACGCCCGCACTCCGTTAGAACCCACATTGTTGCACCAACCGCCGTCGCTTTGACCGCTTACAATCAGCCCAGTAATCGTGCCTCATCCTGTCTAGTTTCAGTGTACCATGATACCTAATTGGGTTACTGCTGAAATCGGTCCCCGTTACTAGGGTTTTCTACTGGTTAAGTTTGTGGGCCTATATATGCAGATATTACCCACCTGCCTGTGATGTACTTAACCCTCCAACCGATTCAAGCATGTTTATTAATGGTTAAGTCTGTGGGCCTATATTTACTGATATTACCCACCAACCCGATATGTACTTAACCCTCTTACTGATTCAAGTATGTTTATTAATGGTTAAGTTTGTGGGCCTATATTTACTGATATTACCCACTAACCCGATATGTACTTAACCCTCCTACTCGTCATGTCATGTTGGTTAAGTGTTTCCTATTAACTTAAACTTTCTCACTTATCATGTTGGATTGGTTAAGTGTGATTTATTAACTTAACCCTGTTCATTCACTATGTTATGTTGGTTAAGTGTTCATATTAACTTAACCCCACTTATTTCTCTTAACTTAGGTTAAGTGTCATTAGCCACAATTGTCCTTGTCATAGTTATAGGCAATAGTCTTATATTCACAGTCATATGCATAGGCATAGTCTTATGTTCACCGTCATAGTCATAGGCATAGGCATAGTCTTATGTTCACAGTCATAGGCATAGTCATAGTCTTATGTTCACAATCATAGGCATAGTCATAGTCTTATGTTCACTGTCATAGGCATAGTCAAAGTCTTAGGTCGTTAACAATAGTTTCAACATCGTAGGCAATATTCCCAATAGTCAAGGTCCAAGAAGAAAACAAGAATAGATATGAATCATGCATAAATCAATTCCAATTTAACATGCCCATATTAGATTTATAGTTTTTATCTAAAAGTAACTGGAACTTACAGATCGTGGTCTAAGAAATTTAGATGCAGAAGTCAAGTCTAGAAATTACTAGTTGAATTGTCGAATCGCTGAATCTTGCTTTGATTATAGAAGCAAATCCCCAATAAGAAATTCCTAGCCGTAGACTTCAAGAAATAATCTTCACGGTTTATTTTAATTTAATTTATTTTAGAGGAAGAAGAAGAAGCCATGATCATCAAGAGTTTGAGCAGCATAAGGTTAGAGAAGAATGGTGTAAAGAGAATGAGGCTAGGAGGCTGTTTATATAGGGTTTCAAACTAATTAAAGCCGTCGATGAAGCTAGAGTTAATCAATGCCATCCATCTCAAGAGAAGCCAATCAGAAAGTGACAAGTTAGCCCTAGTGACACAGCAGAGCTCAGAAATTCGACCAGAACCCGACCAGGCCAGCCAGGGCCTGACCAAGCAGGTTTCTGCTCGGCCTGGGCGCACCTGCCAAGTGCGCCAATGCAAAATTGCATGGGTGCACTTCCCAAGTGCGCCAGTGCAATTTTGTTTTGGCGCACTTCCCAAGTGCGCCAGTGCATTCTGGCCGGTTTCTGGTTTTTCTGCCTAACTTTGTTCGTCCATATCTTCTTCGTACGGTATCCGTTTTACGCAAACTCGGACTCTATTTAAAGCAGAATTGCGAGACGAACGCAATGGCATAACCTATTTCCCTTGATTCTTATTTTATAAATTAATTCTGCCTTAATTTATTGTTTTAACATGTTACTAAAATTCGGGTTGTTACATTCTTCCCTCCATAAAGGATTTCGTCCCCGAAATCTTCAAGTTAAGAAGAATGCATCCTATCATCCAATCATCCATCTACTCAAAACACCATCCACAAGCAACCATTGTTCTTAAATGATTTCTAATGCTATATGAACATATGCAGAAAGTGTGTGTATATGTTCCTTATCTAATGCAAATGATCAGGCCTGATTGATCTTCCTAATGCAAAATATGTTTAGTGTCATGAATCCAACATGTATGCAAATAGTCCTAGTCACATAAACACTATATGTGTGCACAAACATCCATCCATATGCAACATCCACATGATAACACATTCAATTTCATCCATAAATAAGTATAAACACTCATGCATATGCAATATGAAAATGTGTCTGAGCCGATCTAGTGCCTAATGTGTGTTATGCAACCACGAGAAACCACTTGCGACCACTTGCAACCATTTGCAAACATCAACCATGACATGTTTCAATCACATGTTTACATCCAATAGAGTTCTACCTAAGGTTCTCAATATATGATTGAGAAGATAAACAAGATAAAACAAAGCATCAAAGAGAAGAAGTTAAAGATGTACCTCTAGAGGGTCCTGCCTGCGGGGCTTGCCCTTGCTTCTTAGGGCAGTTCTTGCTGATATGTCCAGTTTCACCACACTGGAAACATGCTCCCATCTTCATCTTCTTTTTTCTACAATCCTGGGATATATGGCCCTCAATACCACAGAAGTGGCATTTTCTTTTCTCGCATGTCTTGTTATCATTCTTGTTGTTGTTGTTCTTGCCTCCTTTCTCAGAGTCTACCTTCTTGTTTTGAGATTCATTCGCCTTGACCTTCTTCTTGCCATTCTTGTCTTCTTCACTTAAGAGTGCCATGTCTACTAGCTTTTCATAAGTAGCCCCCATAGGTACGTGAGTCATGGCCAAGCTGTAGATGTTAATTTGAGAAATATGTTGAAAAAAAAGAATAACTTGGCATCAAGGCTGGTATATATTAGTCATTCATGCTAATTTACAATGAAGAGGATACATTAATATTGTCATTCACGTTAATTGATATTTATATATGGGTAATTAATGTATACGGTAAAGGGAAAATGTGTATATTAAATATGTATTTATGTTTGAATTGATTGACAACAAATAATAAAAAGAAAAGATATACAATAACATTAAAATAGGAAGTTTTTAATACAAATGCTGAGTCAATGCTGAGTCATTGCTGACTTGCTGCTGACTCACTAGGGCTAAAGTGGCTCCTTGGATGGTTCTAGTTGCTCTTGTGTTGATCGGACGACTTAAATTAATCCTAAACACTATAAAAACACTTGTAGACTCAAACCTAAAAACCAAACCAAAATTAAAACAATGGCCATCGTGTTGTCAGTCTGCGACCTGTAGTAGCCGCCACCAACTAGGGGAAAGCTTTACAACAATTCAATACAACTCAAATCAAATCTTAACAACTAATTTGCCCACATCAAGGGAACGCTAATAAATTACAGAATTAAGACTTCATAACTCAAGATTTCTCTGTTGTTGTAAGTGCGGTTAATACGTAGATTTAAACATAATTCTTTTTATATCGTGGCTTGTATAATTTGAATGTAGAACAATGTCTATATGTGAAATTGATTTATGTTTATATTAGTTTGTGGGTGATGAACATGCTAAACTTGATTTATGTTCACATTTATTTATTGGCAATGAACGTACTATTGTATACTTTTAATGGTAAAACTTATCATGAAATGGGTAATGAACTCATTCTAGTGTATGTTTACTTGATGGTACAATTTGGTGGATATTCGTAAGTTCAGTTACGTTTGAGATGTGAATAGAAATAGAACGTGATTTGATGTGGATTGAAAATTGGAACCACACTATGTTGTATAATGTTAACAATGTAAATTTATATATGTTGCAGTGTTTTCATTAGAATGTTTATGGATTAATTTAGTTGATGTTGGATCTATTCAAATGAAAACAACATCACATGCAAGTTGTATAGTTCATGTTATAATCTACACCTATATGTTTATGTGATTAATATAGGTTGTATGTGTTATGTCCAAGTTAAGATCTCATGTATATATTTTATGCTAAAACCTCTATGCCTACATGATTAAGTTTATATACATGTTAACGTGTTCAAACAAAAGTTGCAAGATCATAATTGGATCCATGCCAAGATCCACTTTAATACATGTTTCATATTATAATTGGACATATGATTTGATCTAGTCCACACATGTGATAAAATTATACATACTTTATGGACATGTCATATTCTTGTCACATGCTAGTTATGTTCGATGTTATGCCTAGATCTAAACATGTTTAGGCTTATGCAGTCTAAATTAAATAATTCATGTGACACCTATTTAACTAGATCCACATTTCAATGCAAGTTTACATGTTAGGTACTGAAACTAGATTAAATATTTTCATACAAGTTTGTGACATGAAATTATGCAAGTCCACCTTATTAATCTAGTTTACACCTATTTGTAAATATTAGAATCATACATGTGTTGAAATTTGACGTGCCATGATTATGTCACATGCTAGCCTATAACTACCTTTATGACAATTTACATGATTTATGTTGGTGGAATTTATATCATACATGTTTCCTCCTTTACCTCTCATTTATGGATTGGGCCTACCATTGGGCCCAATGTCTTTATACGATTAATATGAACGAACAAACCAGGGTAACGTTGGGGATAATTATTAAATTAAGACATGTTAATATGTAGGTGGGCCCAAAACCATGGAATTGGTTAAGGCCATGAATGGTGTAAATTAATACACCATTAGTTTTGAAAATAAAACATGTGGCATGAAATAATTTACATAAATAAAATGTGAAATTAGACAATACGAATATGCTCAACCCGAGGTTGGATTGAGTTGTGATGTAAACCCGCCCAGACCTGCCCGGCTGTCCAGTAATCACAACAATACCTATCCAATGTGGGAGGTTAAGGCATTGAGCCAAATAAAGACCCGAGGTTAAAGTGAGTTGTGGCGTAAGACTGCCCGGAACCGCCCAGCATACAAGAAGCCACAACAATACATGTCTAATGTGAGTGGTTGGTGCTTTAATAAGACAATTAAAGATAAGCTAGAATTGGTAGGGTTAAGTCAATTAAATAAATACTTAACCAAATTTAACATGTTAACTAGACTAGAAGGTAGGATTAAGTAAACTTAATACACTTAACCAAATTTAACATGTTAACTAGACTAGAAGGTGGGGTTAAGTAAAATTAGAATACTTAACTATTATAGCATGTTAATTAGACAAGTGGGTGAGGTTAAGTAAGTTTAGAACACTTAACCGTTATAACATGTTAGTGAAACATATGGTAGGGTTAAAGTAAACTAAGGTAACATTTAACCAAAATATATATATAACATGATTTGTGGCAGGGTTAAGTTAATATAAGAAGGCAACACTTAACCATAGTAACATGACAAGTAGATGGGTTAAGTTAACTTGAATTGACTAATGACACTTAACCAATATAACATGGTAAACGAGTGGGGTTAAGTTAATATGAACACTTAACCAACATAACATGGTGAATGAACAGGGTTAAGTTAATAAATCACAGTTAACCAATCCAACATGATAAGTGAGAAAGGTTAAGTTAATAGAAAACACTTAACCAACATGACATGACGAGTAGGAGGGTTAAGTACATATCGGGTTGGTGGGTAATATCAGTAAATATAGGCCCACAAACTTAACCATTAATAAACATACTTGAATCAGTAAGAGGGTTAAGTACATATCGGGTTGGTGGGTAATATCAGTAAATATAGGCCCATAGACTTAACCATTAATAAAATGTTTGAATCGGTGGGAGGGTTAAGTACATTACGGGCAGATGGGTAATATCTGCATATATAGGCCCACAAACTTAACTAGTAGAAAACCCTAGTAACGGGGACCCATTTCAGCAGTAACCCAATTAGGTATCATGGTACCCTGAAACTAGGCAGGGTGGGGCACAATTACTGGGCTAAGTGGAAACATGGGAAGACTTCAGGATGAGGTTTGAGATGAAATTCCTCTCCCAAGCTGAAAGAAGCCTGCAGATGGAGAAGTTCCTAACTCTTAAGCAAGGGAGTATGACGATCAGGTAGTACGTCAATCAGTTTAATCTACTGCTAGATTTGGGCTGGATTTAGTAAACACCCAACACAAAAAGGCCCTTCACTTCGTCAAAGGCCTGAATGAGCCTCTACACAGCCTTGCTATGACCCATATACCCATGGGGATGACCTATGAAAGCTTGGTGGACACGGCGCTGCTACACGAGGAAGATTGTAACAACCCGTATTTTCAATAACCTGTAATAATGAAAATCGAGGCAGAATTTAATTCTAAAATCTGAATCAAGGGAAACGGGCTATGCCATTGCGTTCGTCTTGGAAAAATACGCGAAATAGAGTCCGAGTTTTCGAAAATCGGAGTCCGTATGACCCGATTAAGGCCCAACGAGGTTTTCAGAAAATTTCAAAGTAAAAACCGATTTCAAATTCAAGTTTGAATTTGAAAAATTAGGTCAGATTGGGCTAGGCGGGAAAAATCCCGCCAGAGCACCCAAGTCGACAGCCCTGTCGACTTGGGAGTCGACTTGGTTGGACCCAAGTCGACAGCCCTGTCGACTTGGCTGTCGACTTGGTCCAGCCGGGCAGTTTTGCCTGGTGCACCATTTTGGGTTTGTGTTGAGCTTGGGGGCCAGATTCGGTTTTGAGGGCTGAGATTGGAACTAGGGTTTAATCCTAAGGTTGAAACTAGTCCTAATCTCTATAAATAAGGCCCTAACCTAACCCTAAATCATCATTATTCATTCAAGTAACTAAACTATGGCAAAATCAATTCTCTCATGGCCTCCACTCTCTTCATAAAATTCCTAAACAAATTTTTATGAGATTTTCCATGCATACAAGTGTTTTCAAGCTTGTATGAGCATCATTAGCTTGCATTCAAGTCAAGTTTCTATATTTGCATCATAAAGAAAGAGTTTTGATCATTTTGGCTTAAGGGTTTTTCTATTGAAGCTTGCATTTTTGGGTTTAATTGATTTCATAAGGGCTTTGTCATATTTTTGTGACTTCCTAAGCATAGTAAGCCCTATTCTACTTTCATACTTAAACTCTAAAGTTAAATGTATGATATGCAAGTTTGCCATGTCATGATATGCAAGTTTATCATGTTATGATATGCAAGTTTATCATGTTATGATATGCAGGTTTATATGCAAGTTTGCCATGTTATGTTATGCAAGTTTGCTATGTTATGATATGCAAGTTCGCCATGTATGTTATGCAAGTTTGGGGTGATCATTTGGTTCATGTTATCATGTTATGCAAGCTTATCTTGAGTATATGAACATAAAGCTTCAAGCTTTATGCTAAAGGTTGCATTTTGGCAACATGTAAGTTATCATGTCCCTTATGATAACTTGCATGTGAGGCTAAATGCGAACTTATGGTCATTTTTACATGTCATTTATCACCATGTATCACCAATATGCTAAGTTTGGTTTTATGCATGCTTTTAAGGCCTAATGCGAGTATATGAACATATGTACATTTCATATGCCACCATGTTGAACTTGTGGCTTCAACACTTTTATGTCATGATTATGCCAAGTTCCCTCTTTCTATCCTTTATGCGCTATTGCGATATGTAAGCGATGGGATTGCGTTTGGGGTTGGGTAAACTTAAAAGACATAAAAACATAAGCTTGGGAATTTACCTATTAAGTTAGGTCTACCCATTGGGAATTTACCTATTAAGTTAGGTCTACCCAAATGCTTGAAAACTTGTAATATGTTTTGGAAACATAATGGACATGACACTTAGAGAATATGAGAGTGGCCAACTCGAGGTTGGGTGGAGCTTGTAGCATAAACCTACCCGAAACCGACCGGCTTAACTAGTGGCTACAAGCAATAGGACCCAATGTGAGTAGTTGGTCATGTTGCACGTGAAACCCGAGGTTAGACTAAGTTGTGGTGTAAACCTACCCGGACCCGCCCGACCTAACTAGTAACCACAACAAGGTCTAATGTGAGAGGTTGGGTGCATTAAATTAATTAATGCCACATGGTAGGGTTAAGTCATGGACCGCTTGGATACTTAACCAATTAAACACGATGGGTTGGTAGGGTTAAGTCATGAACCTTGGGTACACTTAACCAACTTGGTACTTGAATGGGTTGGGTTAACCACGTTTAACCCATTAAGGAAACCCTAGTCACGTGGTCCTTTGCATCAGTAACCCTCTTAGTTGTATCATGATACCCTAGAGACTAGGCTAGGGAGGGGCACGATTACTGGGATGCCATGTAAGCGACCAAAATGACGGCTGAGTAGGTGCGCCGGTGTAGGTTCAGACGGGCCATGGTCGTGCACATGGTCCGGAGTTGAAAAAGCAGGCACGGGCACGAGTAGGTTTAGACTGTGCGTGCATTGATTTGTGTCAGTGGTTGACACCCTAGGACTTGATACACCCTAGGGTGGACCTAGCACAGTTTAGCTACACTTCGTAGTTGGGCCGTATGACACCGACACTTGACGAGTTAGGCTTATAGGGAGCCGATCGACTAGACCGTGTTAGTTGGACCTTGGTTTAGGTCATTCATGATGTTGGGCCAAAGCTTGGGCCAAGGGATCAATACAAGTTTATTCAAGTCATGTTAGTTTGCTAGTACACCTGTGGTGCAAAACCTTAAACCTGATTATGCGATGACACCTTTATCTACCTTGTTAGTTAATCATCATGCTAGTATGTTGTTATCCTTATGTTCATCCCTGCTGCTCATGCCAGTTAACTTTACCAGTTTACATTGATTGTAGTAGGGCTTACTCAGTCTTTTTGACTGACCTGTTTTCTTTTGCCTCTTTTCTTCCGTTCCCCCCCCCCCAGGTTCTCAGGGAGGGAACGTTGGAGCTTAGCTTGGATTCCTGATCGCTTGCTTGTGGGATTTAGCTCGTGTACGGTCTTGACATGAAGCTAGCTATGGTTATCACTTATTTTGGGGATAGTACTTATGTATTTCAGTTTTTCAGTAATGTTGTTTTTATCTAGACTTGTGTATTTGGAAAGTTGACATTATGTTGTACCAGACTTGTTTTTGAAATAGTTTGAAATCTTCCCCTGTTTTATCTATGTTATTTACTCTGTTTACATATATACATATGTTCTTGTTCTGCCTTGATATATCATTATGCATGTTTACCTGATTCAAACGCCCCTCCAAAGTCAGAGTGCTTGCAAGAGCCACCCTGGCGGAGGTGGGGTGTTACATTTGGTATCAGAGCATATGGTTTACGAGAAGGAACAAAAAGGTTTTTAAAACTTTTGGAAAACTATTTTCAAAACCAAGTATAAAGTATTTTCCAAAGAAAAATCTAGTTATTTTAAAAAAAAAGCTATTCCCCAAAAGCCATAGCACTATCCTTCGTTTCTCCATTCTGAATCTATCTTTTTCTTCGTTTTCAGTATGGCCAATAACTTTGCCATTCCGGAGGGAGTACACGTACCTGTTTGGTATAGGAGACTTTTGGAGGCTAGGGCGACCGAAACCGGCCCCGCAGATGTTCCTCCTCCTCCTCCAATAGTTAATATTCCTCCTCCTCCTGTCGCTAATGTTCCTCCTCCTGTCGCTGAGGTTCCTCTTCCTCCTCCCCCTCAGCATCCTCAAGCTGACTTTGCAAAGACTTGCAAAGATTTCAAAGCAATGGTTGGCAAGAATTTTCAAGGCACTGAGACTTTTGTAGAGGCCAGAAATTGGTTGAAAGAGACCGAGGATTTATTTGCTATCTTTGGGTTAGACGATCAGAGGAAGATCTTGTTGGCGGTTTAGCTTATGAAGGATGAGGCCGCTTATTGGTGGGAAGTCACCAATGGTACTAGGCCTGTTGAGACTTGGGCCGATTTCAGGGCAAGGTTCGTGCTTAAGTTTCTATCTTCCGCTGAGGAGAATCTGCAAATGGAGAGGTTCATAACTTTGAAACAAGGAGATATGTCTGTCAAAGAATATGTGAACAAGTTCAATCAGTTAGCTCGTTTTGGCTTGGATATGGTGAATACTCCTCAGAAGAAGGCTCTTCGTTTTGCTAGAGGATTAAATGAGCCATTGCAGGGATTGGCTATGTCACATATTCCCCATGGGGCCACGTTTGAGAGCTTGGTTGATATGGCGTTACTTCAGGGAGATGTCAAGAAAGAGATCAAGGTGAATGATACTCAAGCCAAGAAGACTGATTCCCAGGGGAAGGGAAATCAGAGTAATCAGAACAACAAGAACAACAAGAACGACAAGGGCAACAAGAACAAGGGAAAGGAAACAAGAAAGTGCAACTTCTGTGGGATTGTTGGGCACATAGTCAAGGACTGTAGGAAGAAGAGAAGGAAATTGGGTGGGTGCTTTCACTGTGGAGAGACTGGACATTTCAGTAAGGATTGCCCGAAGAAGCAAGGGCAAGGCCAGGGTCAGACTCAGCGTGCTGGGCCTTTAGGAGGGCAAGTTCATGCTCTCAATGCCGCTCCAGTTCCCGATCGAGGTAGTATTTCTGTTGAGAGCCTTGTACATATTTCTGATTTTCCAGTTCGTACCTTGTTTGATTCTGGTGCATCGCATAGCTTTATCTCATCTGATCTTGTTGATAGTTTGCACCTAAGTACTAGTCTAGTTTATGATCCCGTGTGTGTTTCAAATCCAATTGGGGTTTACGCCCATTTGTCTATTATCTACGTGGATTTGAAAATCTCTATCTTGAGTGTAGAGTTCTCGTGTGATGCTTATATTCTCGGTTTCATGGGGTAGGGGTTGATTTTGGACTTGGATTGGTTGTCCAGTTTTGGAGCCATTCTTGACTGTGAGCATAGGGTTCAGAGGCTCATGACTCGCCTCGGTAATACCCTAAAAATTTCTAGTAACCCTATGGGTCCCGTCATGTTGTGTTATCTTGAATCCCTCAACTCGTCTATCGATAGTTTGCAATCGGTGAGGGTGGTCCGAGAATATCCTGATATCTTGGGTGAAGTGAAGGGGGTTACCCCTAAGCGAGAGATTGATTTCCGCATTTATCTGGTTGATAATGCCAAGCCAGTTACGTGGCCGGTTAGGCACATGGTCCCGCGAGATGAGAGTTAAGAAAGCAAGTCAAGGAGTTGCTTGAGAAGAACTTCATACGATGAAGCATTTCCGAAGAGGGTGCTCTAGTAGTATGCGCTACTAATGTGGATAGTTCGCTTCGCCCGTGTATTGATTATCGTGAGTTGAACAAGAAGAATAGACAACCATTACCAAGGATCGATGATTTGTTCAGCTTGTAGGAACATCTGTTTTCTCTTGATCTTGCTACTGGATTCCATCAGCTCAGAGTAGCTGAGGATAGTATAGACAAAGCTGCATTCAGAACTCCAGATGGATTCTTAGAATGGCTGGTCATGCCATTCGGTTTGGCTAATGCACCCGCCTACTTCGTGGACTTGATAAGTAGGGTGCCTAGGGAGTTCCTGAACAAGTTTATGGTAGTCTTTGTAGAAGATATCCTGACTTTCTTAAAGAACGAGGAAGAACATGCTAGACATCTCAAGGAGGTGATGGATACGCTTAGAGCGCATCAGTTGAAAGCCAAGTCCTCCAAATGTCATTTTGGAGAAAAAGGAGTTAGATTTCTTGGGCACATAGTTTCTAAGCAAGGCTTAGTGGTGGATCCTGCTAAAGTGGTCGCAGTTCAAAACCGAAAAGCTCCGACGAGGACAATTGAAGTAAGAAGTTCTCTCAGTTTAATTAGTTAGTTAGCGTCCCTTGAGCTTAGACCTACCCTTCTGGATCAAGTAGGGACTTCACAGAAAGAAGACCCGCAGTTAGTCGAGATCATGGACAAGTTGATTTAAGGCGAGATGTTAAGACACCTCGCTATTGATAACAAGGGATGGCTAAGACGCGATGAGAGAAAGAAGGTTCTTGAAGATGCACATCACTCAAGGAGGTGGCCGAGTTTGTCCCAAGGTGCATGTTGTGCCAACAGGTTAAAGGCCGAGTCATAGAAGCCCGGTGGGCTATTACATCCATTGGACGTCCCCGCAATGGAAGTAGTAAAGCGTCACGAAGGATTTCGTGGATGGACTGCCTAGATCAAAGAAAAAGAATACGAGCATGTGGATCATATTAGGTAGAATCACGAAGAGTGCTCATTTCACTCCAATAAAGAGCGAAAGGACTGCATCATAGCTAGCGGCAGTTTACTTTCAAGAAATAAAGCGGTTGCACGGGGTTCCCTAAAGTATAGTTAGTAACCATGACTCAATCTTCACTAGCCAGTTTTGGGATAGTCTACGGGAAGTCATGGGCGAGCAACTGAATCTAAGCACGGCCTATCATTCGCAGGCGGATGGTTCATTTCGTTCAAGCATGAGTTATAGAAAATCAAGTTGGTAAGAGCAATTGGCAACGTGGATTGGTATTTTCAAGAAAAATGCTGCTGCGTGGAATACTTTATAGTAAGTAAACGAGATCCAGGATTCACTGGTGAATTTTGGAGAGCTTGCATGAAACCATGAGGTCATAGTTATGTTTAAGCCAAGGATGATAGAAGAGTAAGTGAAAAAGGAAGACGAGAGGCGACAATGAGATGGGTTCCAACTCATATTTGGAAATAAGAGTTAAGAAACTAAGAAATCATGAAGTAAAAGACGGTCAAAGCACAGTGGAGTTAAACTCAAAGAAACGTGGCTTAGAAGACTGAAGGCTAGATACGCGCATCATATCTCTTTCTAAGAGTATATCCTTGATCCTTGTTTTCCGGTGGAACTTACTTGCATGTTATCTTTTACATATATCCTCTCGGTCCCATTCTCGGTCCTATTTCTGTCGGGAGGTACGACTTATTGGCTAGTAATACATGTCAGGGTTAGGAAGGGATTTCTTGTAATCCAAAAGGAGTATATCTTGCTTATCCTCCCGATCTCTTTGTAGCATATCTTTTGCTATCCATGTTTGTCTTGATTATCTAGTTTATCATGTTAATCTTGTCATGAGAACCTTAGGTAGAAACCCTTTGGATGAAACATGTGTTTGAAACATGTTATGCTTGATGGTTGCAAGTGGTTGCAAGTGTTCGCAAGTGGTTACTCGTGGATGCATTATACACATTAGGCACTAGATCGGCTCACACACTCCTCATATTGCATATACATGAGTGTTTATGCTTATTCATGGATGAAAATTTTTGTGTTATCACATGGATGTTGCATATGGATGTATGTTATGTGCACACATATAGATGTTATACATTATGTTAGGAATTGCATACATATGGATTCATTTCACTAACATAATTTGCATTGATGATATTTGCATTAGATAAGTACATATACACAGACCTTTGCATATGTTCATACAACATTTAGAATCTTGTAAGGACAATGATTGCTCGTGGATGATGTTTTGAGTAGATGGATGTTGGATGGTAGGATACGTTCTTCCTAACTTGAAGATTTCGGGGACGAAATCCTTTAAGGAGGGGAGAATGTAACAACCCGTATTTTCAATAACCTGTAATAATGAAAATCAAGGCAGAATTTAATTCTAAAATCTGAATCAAGGGAAACGGGCTATGCCATTGCGTTCGTCTCGGAAGAATATGCGAAATAGAGTCCGAGTTTTCGAAAATCGGAGTCCGTATGACCCGATTAAGGCCCAACGAAGTTTTCAGAAAATTCAAAGTAAAAACAGATTTCAAATTCAAGTTTGAATTTGAAAAATTAGGTCAGATTGGGCTAGGCGGGAAAAATCCCGCCAGAGCACCCAAGTCGACAGCCCTGTCGACTTGGGAGTCGACTTGGTTGGACCCAAGTCGACAGCCCTGTCGACTTGGCTGTCGACTTGGTCCAGCCGGGCAGTTTTGCCTGGTGCACCATTTTGGGTTTGTGTTGAGCTTGGGGGCCAGATTCGGTTTTGAGGGCTGAGATTGGAACTAGGGTTTAATCCTAAGGTTGAAACTAGTCCTAATCTCTATAAATAAAGCCCTAACCTAACCCTAAATCATCATTATTCATTCAAGTAACTAAACTATGGCAAAATCAATTCTCTCATGGCCTCCACTCTCTTCATAAAATTCCTAAACAAATTTTTATGAGATTTTCCATGCATACAAGTGTTTTCAAGCTTGTATGAGCATCATTAGCTTGCATTCAAGTCAAGTTTCTATATTTGCATCATAAAGAAAGAGTTTTGATCATTTTGGCTTAAGGGTTTTTCTATTGAAGCTTGCATTTTTGGGTTTAATTGATTTCATAAGGGCTTTATCATATTTTTGTGACTTCCTAAGCATAGTAAGCCCTATTCTACTTTCATACTTAAACTCTAAAGTTAAATGTATGATATGCAAGTTTGCCATGTCATGATATGCAAGTTTATCATGTTATGATATGCAAGTTTATCATGTTATGATATGCAGGTTTATATGCAAGTTTGCCATGTTATGTTATGCAAGTTTGCTATGTTATGATATGCAAGTTCGCCATGTATGTTATGCAAGTTTGGGGTGATCATTTGGTTCATGTTATCATGTTATGCAAGCTTATCTTGAGTATATGAACATAAAGCTTCAAGCTTTATGCTAAAGGTTGCATTTTGGCAACATGTAAGTTATCATGTCCCTTATGATAACTTGCATGTGAGGCTAAATGCGAACTTATGGTCATTTTTACATGTCATTTATCACCATGTATCACCAATATGCTAAGTTTGGTTTTATGCATGCTTTTGAGGCCTAATGCGAGTATATGAACATATGTACATTTCATATGCCACCATGTTGAACTTGTGGCTTCAACACTTTTATGTCTTGATTATGCCAAGTTCCCTCTTTCTATCCTTTATGCGCTATTGCGATATGTAAGCGACGGGATTGCGTTTGGGGTTGGGTAAACTTAAATGACATAAAAACATAAGCTTGGGAATTTACCTATTAAGTTAGGTCTACCCATTGGGAATTTACCTATTAAGTTAGGTCTACCCAAATGCTTGAAAACTTGTAATATGTTTTGGAAACATAATGGACATGACACTTAGAGAATATGAGAGTGGCCAACTCGAGGTTGGGTTGAGCTTGTAGCATAAACCTACCCGGAACCGACCGGCTTAACTAGTGGCTACAAGCAATAGGACCCAATGTGAGTAGTTGGTCATGTTGCGCGTGAAACCCGAGGTTAGACTAAGTTGTGGTGTAAACCTACCCGGACCCGCCCGGCCTAACTAGTAACCACAACAAGGTCTAATGTGAGAGGTTGGGTGCATTAAATTAATTAATGCCACATGGTAGGGTTAAGTCATGGACCGCTTGGATACTTAACCAATTAAACACGATGGGTTGGTAGGGTTAAGTCATGAACCTTGGGTACACTTAACCAACTTGGTACTTGAATGGGTTGGGTTAACCACGTTTAACCCATTAAGGAAACCCTAGTCACGTGGTCCTTTGCATCAATAACCCTCTTAGTTGTATCATGATACCCTAGAGACTAGGCTAGGGAGGTGCACGATTACTGGGATGTCATGTAAGCGGCCAAAACGACGGCTGAGTAGGTGCGCCGGTGTAGGTTCAGACGGGCCATGGTCGTGCACATGGTCCGGAGTTGAAAAAGCAGGCACGGGCACGAGTAGGTTTAGACTGTGCGTGCATTGATTTGTGTCAGTGGTTGACACCCTAGGACTTGATACACCCTAGGGTGGACCTAGCACAGTTTAGCTACACTTCGTAGTTGGGCCGTATGACACCGACACTTGACAAGTTAGGCTTATAGGGAGCCGATCGACTAGACCGTGTTAGTTGGACCTTGGTTTAGGTCATTCATGATGTTGGGCCAAAGCTTGGGCCAAGGGATCAATACAAGTTTATTCAAGTCATGTTAGTTTGCCAGTACACCTGTGGTGCAAAACCTTAAACCTGATTATGCGACGACACCTTTATCTACCTTGTTAGTTAATCATCATGCTAGTATGTTGTTATCCTTATGTTCATCCCTGCTGCTCATGCCAGTTAACTTTACCAGTTTACATTGATTGTAGTAGGGCTTACTCAGTCTTTTTGACTGACCTGTTTTCTTTCGCCTCTTTTCTTCCGTTCCCCCCCCCCCCCAGGTTCTCAGGGAGGGAACGTTGGAGCTTAGCTTGGATTCCTGATCGCTTGCTTGTGGGATTTAGCTCATGTACGGTCTTGACATGAAGCTAGCTATGGTTATCACTTATTTTGGGGATAGTACTTATGTATTTCAGTTTTTCAGTAATGTTGTTTTTATCTAGACTTGTGTATTTGGAAAGTTGACATTATGTTGTACCAGACTTGTTTTTGAAATAGTTTGAAATCTTCCGTTGTTTTATCTATGTTATTTACTCTGTTTACATATATACATATGTTCTTGTTCTGCCTTGATATATCATTATGCATGTTTACCTGATTCAAACGCCCCTCCAAAGTCAGAGTGCTTGCAAGAGCCACCCTGGCGGAGGTGGGGTGTTACAAAGATAAAGGCAAGAAAGAGGCAAAGGCGGAAGTGTCTCAAGATAAGAAGGAGGGTATACAGGCTAAGAAAACAGACTTCAAGAAAGGCGGGAAGAACAACAAATCCCGTGAAAATAGAAAGTGCAATTTCTGTGGCATTGTGGGACATATAGCAAAAGACTGCAGAAAGAAGAAGGCAAAGATGAATGGTAGTTGCTTTAGTTGTGGTGATACTGGACACTTGGCTAAGGACTGCCTTAAGAAGCGGGGGCAGGGACAGAGGACTGGATCCACCTCAGACGAACAAGTTCACGTGCTGGTGGCACCTCCATAGGAACGAGGTAGAAATATTTCTGTAGAAAGCTTAATATATCTTTATGATCATCCAGTTCGCACTCTCTTTGATTCTGGTGCATCACACTCCTTTATTTCATCTGCTTTAGTAGAATCTCTGCACCTAGACACTAGTATGGTAGAAGATCCCTTGGTTGTTCCAAATCCAATTGGGGGCTCGGCTTATTTGTCGATGGTTTGCTTGGATTTTAAAATCTCTATTCTAAGTGTTGAATTTAGATGTAGTGCCTTTGTTTTGGGCTTCTCAGGATATGGGCTGATCTTAGGCATGGACTGGTTATCCAGTAATGGTGCCATTCTTGATTGTGAGAAAAAAGTGATTAGGCTCTTGACTCGGCTCGGAAACACTCTAGAAATTTCTTGTAATCCCATGAATGCTGTAATTCTTAGTTACCTAGAGTCGCTTGACGCTTTTGTTGAGAATTTGCACTTGGTTAGAGTAGTCCGGGAATATCCGGATGTCTTTGAAGAAGTGAAAGGCTTACCTCCGAAGTGGGAAATAGACTTCCGCGTATATCTTGTTGATAATGCAAAGCCCGTAGCTCTGCCCGTTAGGCATATTGCTCCAAAGGAGAGAAAGGAGCTCAGTGAGCAAGTTAAGGAGCTTCTCGAGAAGGGGTATATAAGGCGGAGTATCTCGGAATGGGGTGCTCCAGTGGTGTTCGCCACCAAAGCAAATGGTTCACAACGTCTTTGTGTGGACTATAGGGAGCTAAACAAGCTGACTAAAAAGAATAGACACCCGCTTCCCAGAATAGACGATCTTTTTGATCAGCTTGTAGGTGCGTCGGTCTTCTCCCAACCTGATCTAGCCACTGGGTTCCATCAGCTAAGGGTAACTGAAGATAGTATTGATAAAACGGCGTTTAGAACCCAAGATGGTCTCTTCGAGTGGCTTTTCAAGCCTTTCGGCTTGACAAACGCACCGGCTTATTTCATAGACCTAATGAGCAGGGTGTTCAGAGAATTCTTTAATAAGTTTGTGGTGGTCTTCATAGACGATATTTTGATCTTCTCAAAGAATGCGGAAGAACATGCTCAGCATCTGAAAGAGATCATGGATACTCTCCGTTCACATCAGCTAAAAGCCAAATTCTCCAAGTGCCACTTTTGAAGAGAAGAAGTAAGATTTCTGGGGCATATAGTGTCCAAAGAGGGGTTGGCTGTGGACCCCGCGAAAGTGGTGGCAGTGCAAGATTGGAAGACACCAAGAAATGCAAACGAAGTCCGACGCTTTCTCGGGTTAGCAGGTTTTACCGAAAGTTCATTAGGGATTTCGCGAAAATCTCAGCTCCACTCACAAGGCTAACAAAGAAGAATCTAGCATTCGCTTGGGATTTGGACTGTGATATGGCTTTCCAACGCTTAAAAGGGGCTCTCACAACAGCCCTAGTTCTGACTTTGCCGGATGGAAGCAAAATGTTCAAAGTATATACAGATGCTTGTGGTATGGGGCTAGGCTCTGTTCTGATGCAAGAAGGGAGGGTAGTAGCCTATGGTGGAAGACAATTGAAAGTGCATGAAAAGAACTACCCAACCCACGATCTTGAGTTGGCCGCCATCGTCTTTGCGCTTAATTCTTGGCGCCATTATCTCCTAGGTGAGAAGTTCAAATTATATACTGACCATAAATCGTTGAAGTATCTTTTCTCGCAGAAAGATCTTAACTTGAGGCAGCAAAGGTGGATGGAGTTCCTTGCCTCGTATGATTTTGAAATTTCCTATATTCCTGGCAAAGGCAACGTAGTAGCAGATGCATTGAGCAAAAAGAAGCTGAACCTAAGCCCTCTCTTTGTAGAAAGGCAAAGCTTGGAGTATATAGCCAGTTTTGACTTTAGGCCCTCCTCTGATTTTGTACCTGGTTTATTAGCATCCCTAGAAGTACAGTCCACTCTTTTAGACTCAATAAGGGCTGCACAACGAGAAGACCCTCAGCTTGGATGTGATTGATAAGATAATTAGGGGTGAAACTTCCAGTCACCTCAATAGGTACTCCATCGATGATAAGGGTTGGCTAAGACGAGATGGAAGACTGTGCGTCCCACAAATCAGGGATTTGGTAAAGATGGTTCTCGAGGAAGCACATCATTCCAAGACGACAATACACCCAGGAGGAGACAAGATGTACAAGGACATAAAGAGAGTTTTATATTAGAGCGGCATGAAGAAGGACATGGCAGATTTCGTTTCTAAGTGAGTGACATGCCAATAGGTCAAGGCGGAACAAAAGAAGCATGGAGGACTGCTTCATCCTCTAGAAGTCCAGCAATGGAAGTGGGATAGCATTTTGATGGACTTCATTGACGGGTTGCCTAGGTCAAGAAAAGGAAATACTAGCATTTGGATAATAGTGGACAGGCTTATTAAACGCGCCCACTTTATACCTATCAAGAGTAGAAGAACTGCCTCATCTCTAGCTTCTCTTTATCTCAAGGAAATAGTTTGACTCCATGGAATACCCTCCAGCATAGTGAGTGACAGAGATCCCATCTTTACGAGCGAATTTTGGTGGAGTCTGCAAGAAGCTGTAGGAACACAGTTATGCTTAAGCACGGCCTATCACCCCCAAAATGATGGCCAGACAGAAAGGGTGAATAGAGTATTGGAAGATCTTTTGAGACTATGCGTTCTTGACTTCGGAGGGACTTGGGAGGATCATCTTCCTTTAGTGGAATTCGCCTACAATAACAGCTACCAAGCCACCATCAGTATGGCGCCCTTCGAAGCTCTATATGGAAGACCGTGCCGATCACCAACTTGTTGGTGGGAATCTACTGACAAGATTAGACTTGGGCCAAACATGATTAGAGAGACTTCAGAAAAAGTGGACTTGATACGAAGGAGAATGAAGACTGCCCAAGACAGACAGAAATCCTACGCCGACAAGAGAAGGACCGACCTTGAGTTTGAGGCTGGGGACAGGGTTTTCCTTAAGGTAACTCCCTTAAGGAACATCGTTCGCTTTGGATCCGCAAGAAAGCTAGCACCAAGATTTGTAGGACCGTTCCCTATCATCGAGAAGATTGGGAAGATGGCTTATAGAGTAGACCTGCCTGAAAGGTTGGCTGGAATTCACAACGTCATTCATGTTTCTCATCTCCGAAAATGTCTACATGAATCTGCGGAAGTGGTGGAGCCAACCATTCTAGAAGAAGCTGAAGTGGAACGCAAAGAAACTGTGAGGAGAGTTCCAACTCGAATCGTAGGAACTGAAATCAAAAAGCTACGCAACCGCAAAGTAAAGCTCGTTAAAGTTCAGTGAAGCGACGCCGAGGAAGACACGACTTGGGAAACAAAGGACAGAATACGCGCGGTCTACCCTTTCTTTTTGAGGGTATATCTTTGATCTCTCTTTTTCCTTAGGTTGCGCTTGTATCTATCTTTTTAGGTATATCTCCTCGATATTATCCTTTATCCTTAGGTAGAAACCCCTTTGGATGTAAACATGTATTTGAAACATGTTATGGTTGATGGCTGCAAGTGGTTACAAGTGGTTGCTAGTGGTTGCTCGTGGATGCATATACACACACAACCTAGGTTTTAGATCGGCTCAGTCACTTCATATTGCATATGCATATATGTATTCATATTTGTATGTGGTTGAAACTTGATATGTCGCCATATGGATGTTGCAATTGTATAAATGGTTGCACACTCATGTAAAATTATGAGTAAGGACAAGTTTGCATACATAATGGATTCATGCCACTTACATGATTTGCATTAAGGAGGTCAACTGGATTAGTAAACCGCTTGATTTTTCATTAGTTAAGGACATATACACACACTGTGCAAATAATCATAAAGCATTAGAAGTCTTTTAAGGACAATGGATGCCTGTGTTTGTTGGTTGAGTAGATGGATGATTGGATGTTAGGACTTACGTTCTCCTAGACTTGAAGATTTCGGGGATGAAATCCTTTAAGGAGGGGAGAATGTAACACCCCGAATTTTCTGTTAACTATAACTTAACAAATTAAAGTATAATTAATTCTAAATGATGGAAATAAGAGAAAGAGTTACGCCATTGCATTCATCTCGGAATTTTGCTTGAGATAGAGTCCGAGTTTGCGTAAAATGGATGCCGTATGAAGAAGATATGGACGAACGAAGTTAGGCAGAAAAACCAGAAACGGACCAGAATGCACTGGCGCACTTGGGAAGTGCGCCAGAACAAAATTGCACTGGCGCACTTGGGAAGTGCGCCAGTACAAATTTGCACTGGCGCACCTACCAAGTGCGCCCAGGCCAAGCAGAAACCTGCTTGGTCAGGCCTTGGCTGGCCTGGTCGGGTTCTGGTCGATTTCTGAGGCTTGGCTCTATCACTAGGGCTTACATGTCGCTTTCTAATTGGTTTCTCTTGAGATGGATGGTTTGGATTTACTCTAGCTTCATCGATGGCTCTTGTAACACCCCATATCTGTTAAGGTCACTCACAAAGGGAATGCCTTAACTTCAATGGAGTATTATGGGTACTGGAACAGAAATATTACAAGACAGACATATATAAAATAGCAGAAAATAAAGTGGAAGTACTTCAAATCATTTATTAAATATAAATGTTTACAAGAAAAGCCCATCAACTTCCAATACCCAATTTCATAGTTAAAATATCTGTCTTGCTCAAAAACAAAGAAGCATAAAAACAAAGTGCAGTATTCCCCAATAAAGCAAAGCAAGCCATAGCCAAGAGAAATCCAAGCCATGCAAGAAAGAGCCTTGGAGCTTGGTAAGATCCGAACTAAGCTGTATTCCCACCCTGTGAACCTGGGGGGGGGAACGGAAGAAAAAGAGGCGAAACAAAATGGGTCAGTCATAAAGACTGAGTAAGTCCTAGTGACTTTCAGCATAAAAATAGGTAAAGATAACATGGCATGAATAAACTAAAAGTAAACATAAGCATGATAATAAGGTAGGCAAGATAAACTAAGATATCAAGATAAACTATGATAATAAGATAAACTAAGGTAACAAGATAAACTTCGGGCATGATGAAACAAGTATAACATCCCATAATTCCTATCAAGTATCCCACCACATGGTTTCTATCAAGAATAACATCGCAAGATTTCTAAGCTTTACCATTAAAACGATATCTATTTGCTCTGCACCACCTAACTAGCATCCTTATAAGTGTCCTACATTGAATGATCCGTATTCCTACTAGTGTCCCAACTAGTGTCCTGTGTAAAAAGGATCCGTACCCCTACTAGTGTTCCAACTAGTAGCCTGTGTTATATAATAATTACAACGTGATCCCAACCCCCGCAATTATGGTAGCCTTCAGGTGTACATCGATTATGAGGATTCCACCTCGATCACCCCAATGGCCATGAATATATTCGATGCACCCTTACTACCTTATCGATCGGCTCCCTACTTGACCTAATTCTTGTTTGTGTTACGCGGCCCCTACTTGTAGATACCTATGTTGGTCCCACCATGGGGTGTATCAAGTCCCATGGTGGCAACCCTGACACAATCAAGATGCACAGCTTTATACCTACTGATGCCTAGTGGCTAAATTTTCTGCGCCGAAGTGTGTGCACGCCCGCACTCCGTTAGAATCTGCACTGCTGCACCAACCGCTGCTAATTTGACCTCTTATAATCAACCCAGTAATCGTGCCCCACCCTGCCTAGCTCAGGGTTCCGTTGATACCTAATGTGGGTTACTGCTGAAATGGGTCCCCGTTACTAGGTTTTTCTAATGGTTAAGTCTGTGGGCCTATACTCTCTGATATTACTCACCAACCCTGATGTGTACTTAACCCCGCTACTGATTCAAGCATGTGTTTTTAATGGTTAAGTGTATGTGGGCCTATATTTACTAATATTACCCACCAACCCGATATGTACTTAACCCTTCTACTCGTTATGTTACCATGGTTAAGAGTTTATCTTAGTTAACTTAACCTTTCTTTCTTATTATGTTTGATTGGTTAAGTGTGGTTTATTAACTTAACCCCGTTCGTCTATCTGGTTACATTGGTTAAGAATTTTCTTGTTAACTTAACCCCGTGTGTTACTTAACCCTACCACGCATCACATCAGATTGGTTAAGTGCATGTTAACTTAACCCCATCCACTAGTCATATTATAATGGTTAAGTGTTATCAACTTATTCAAGTTAACTTAACCCACCCGCTTGTCCTGTTATGTTGGTTAAGTGTTACTACTTAACCGCAACCACTTGTCTAATTAACCCATTGAATTAGTTAAGTGTTCTCATTAACTTAACCTCGCTCTCTAGTCCAGTTTAATCATGTTATAGTGGTTAAACATTTGCTTAACCTTACCCACTCCCGTAGTCAACATATTAAGTTGGTTAAGTGTCCAGATTAACCTAATCATATTACTTAACCCACCCATTTATATCATATTGGTTAAGTGTTCTTATTTACTTAACCCTACCCACTGGTCTAATTACCACGTTACGTTGGTAAGTATTACTATTCGTATTTCCACATGTCACCCACTTAACCCCCATGTCCCACCACATGTTTATCTGGTTAAGTATTTCTTAATTCATTAAGGCCGTAACCTTATAAAGACCTCTCACATTAGACTGACATTTATGGCAGCTGGATTTGCCGGGCGGGTCCGGGAAGTCTTACACCATAAAAGAGTCTAACCTCGTGTCTTTACAACTGTTACGTTTTTAATTTGGGCCTAGGACCTCTCACATTGGGCTGACATTTGTGACTACTGGATTCGTCGGGCGGTTCCGGGCAGGTTTACGTCACAAATGAGTCCAACCTCGTGTCCTAAGAATTGATTATTACTTATAATCTTTTACCATAATTTGAATTTATTTCCCCTATTCAAATTATCAATTTATTCCTAATTTAAAGATGTCCATAATTGACTCAATTATGTCCATCAATTAATGGTATGCAAAATCATACCAATTTTACCACAATTTATCTTAGGCCATTAAAGGCAACTTATCTCAATTTATATTTATCCCTCCTTTAAGGCTATTACATGCCAACTACCCAAAACCTATTTAGGCGTGTTCATATTAGCCCCTTTTCAAGACATAAATTATCATATGTGTTTCAACTACAAATTTGACCTATTTAACATATGCCCAAGTTCTAGATTACATGTCCGTTTTACATATGCCTAATTCATACCAAATTTACATATGTTCAATTCATGCTTGTTTACATGTATGCCAAATTTATATATGCCTAATCTTAGACAATTTTACATATATACCAAGTTTCCTGCCTTTTTATACATATATCAAGATTCATAGTTTACATGTTTACAAAGCTATGCCCAATTCACATAGATCAATTTTTAGCCAAATATATGTATCAATATTCTTGCCATATTTTACATAGGTCAAGTTTCATACCAACAACATGTATTTCATGTTTACCCCAATTTACCCAAGCCAGCAAAACTTTAATTATAACGATAATACCCAAATTCAAATTTCGTGTTAATGGCAATAATACCCAAGTATCCAGTTTTCATATTATGCCTTTGATTCTACCAAACACATATATCCAACAAGGAAATATCCCAATATTTCCCCCGTATTCAATCGCACGCAAATCGCAGTTTAGGCCTAGGTCCGAAATTGACCAAGGTTCATCAAAAGAAAACAAATAGGGGAAAGGTAGAATTTTGCATAATAAATAGATTAGAGAGAAAAACAACATCATGATAGGCATAAAGATTAGAACTTGATGATAACATCATTACGAATCAAGAAAACTGCTGAATAAATCACAAACTTGTCATGAGAATAAAGGTAGACAAGTCTCAAAACTAAAGATTCAAAAAGCAACAGGAATAGATCTGAATCGATAAACATACTTAATCCAATTCCACTTTAATTCATGGCCACATTATAATTAAATATTTAAATCGGAAAGCAACTAGAAACTTACAGAGAACGGCTAATGAATTAGGGGGTGAATTTGTCGTAGAAAGTTGCAGTGTCATTGATCTATTCTCTTGAATTTGTTGTAGAAGCATTGATCTTTGATTTGATTTGGGTTTGAACGCTTAAGCTTTAATTTGGAGACGGTGGACATGGCTTAAGAGAGATTCTAGCAGCATTTAGGTGTAAGAATGATTTGTTATGAATTAGGTTGGGTCTAGGTGTTATTTTATAGGTGTAGGAAACTCATTTAGGCCATTAGATCAACCCTAGAGTCAATCCGGACAATCAAAACTCATCTCGGGCCTCAAAAATGGGTTCTGGGTAACCCCAGGCTGACCAGGTCGACCTGTACAGAGGGGGGTCGACACTATAGTCGACCTGGGGGGGGGGGCAGGTCGACTATAGTGTCGACACTATGGTCGACCTGGGTCAGTCTGCCAGAAAGTCTGCTGAAATCTTGTTTTGGCCATATCTTGGTCATACGGACTCCGATTTTCGAAAACTCGGACTCTATTTCGCGTATTTTTCCGAGAGGAACGCAATGGTGATGTCCATTTTACCTAATTCCTGATTCTTGAATTAGTTATCCTTATTTTACTATCTTTTCTGTTACATACATCGTTAGCGAACTAATTTTTCTTCTCTTCCATGTATTAATTAATTCTTCTTATGCATCACCATTATTTACCCATCATAAGCATATTTTTATATATTTCATTTTTCACATATGAAAAAAAAATACGGGGTGTTACATTCTCCCCTACTTAAAGGATTTCGTCCCCGAAATCTTCAAGTTAAGAAGAATGTGTCCTACCATCCATCATCCATCTACTCAATCATCAATCACAGGCATTCATTGTCCTTAAGAGATTTCTAATGCTGTATGAATATATGCAAGAAGTGTGTGTATATGTTCCTTGTCTAATGCAAATGATCAGGCCTGATTGATCTTCTAAATGTAAAATATGTTTAGTTCCATGAGTCCAACATGTATGCAAATAGTCCTAGTCACATAAAGACTATATGTGTGCACAAACATCCATCCATATGCAACATCCACATGATAACACATTCAACTTCATCCACAAACAAGTGTAAACACTCGTGCATATGCAATATGAAAGGTGATTGAGCCGATCTAGTGCCTAATGTGTGTAAATGCATCCACGAGCAACCACTAGCAACCACTTGCAGCCACTTGCAACCATCAATCATAACATGTCTCAAACACATGTTTACACCCAATTGTTCCTATCTAAAGGTATAGTCGAATGATAGAAGCAAGTAAAAACTTTTGTGCCCATTAGGCAATGTCAAAACTGGAAATCTATGCCACATATATATTGATTAGGAGAAGAACTCTCTAAGCATCAGCCACGAAGACCGAAATCAACATCAGTCTGACACCCAAAGAATTACTCATCCCAACCAATATATATGATTCTAGGAAACTAAGCATGATGGAGTCCTATTAGGTCACGAGGAAATCCCTTTCTAAGACCAACCCGTATCCTATAAAACCCAAAAAATTTAGTCAACCCAACGAACACCCTCAAGCCCCAACATGTGTTACTAACAGATGAGCCATACTCCCTATGGGGTTTGCAACAGAAATTAGATTGAGGATAGGACCGAGAGGATATACACAAAAGATTGAATGTGAGTAAGCTCTATAGGAAAAGAGAGATCATGGATATACTCCTAAAAAGAGATATGATGCGCGAATCTAGTCTTCAATCTTCTAAGTCGCATTTCCTTGAGCTTAACTCCATTGTACTTTGACCGTCTTTAACTACACAATTTCATAGCTTCTTAATTCTTGTTTCCAAAATATGGGTTGGAATCCATTTCACTTTTGCCTCTCGTTCCACTTTCACTTATTCTCCTCCTAGTATACTCGGCTCAAACATAACTGTGTACTCATGGTTTCATGCAAGCTCTCCAAAATTCACTAGTGAATCTTGGATCTCGTCCACTTACTATCAGGTATTCCACGTAGAAGAACTATCTCTTGGAAATAAATGCCAACCATGTTGCCAAATGTACTTACTAAGGTGATTCTCTACAACTCATGCATGAGCGAAATGACCCATCCGCCTTAGTGGCGAACACTACTCGATCGGATTACAAATTACCAATAAATGTGTCAAGAGATTCTAGGAAACAAATCATGATAGAACCCTAAAGGTTACCTGCGACTTCGAGGGTATTACCGAGGCAAGTCAAGAGTCTAACTACCCTCTTTTCAAAACCGAGAAGGTCACCCTTACTGGATAACCACTCCATCGCTAGAATCAACCCATAGCCCAAAACATAAACATTACTTCTAGACTCAAAACTTAGCATAGACATTCTCAAATCCAAACAAGTCATGAATAAATGAGCCAATTTCCACAACAGGATTTGAGAAAAGAAAAAAAAAATGGGATCCTCTACCATGCTAGTACTAAGGTGCAGAGACTCAACTTTCGAAGCCGAATTAAAAGGATGTGATGTACAAAAACAAAGTTCTAGTGGGATGATAGAAAAGAAAAGCTAAACCTTTAACAGAAATGTTACCACCCTCTTAGGTACGCTGGTGGTGAGAGCATTCAATTGCCCTCTCGACGATCTTGTCCCTTGCCCTTGTCCTATAATACTTAACTACATGTCCCTTCTCACTAAAGATACTCTCTCTTGTCATGGGTTTTACTATTCTTTCAATTTGGCCTCTTTCCTCTCACCTTTTTCCTCCTTCGTGGATTAAGCTATAACAACTAGTTTCTTGTTCTTACTGTCCTTGTATAGTTTGTTAACAAGTCTCTCGAAGCTACCCCCAACGCACGACACTCTACCCAACTTGAAATAAGATTAGACGTAGATGGGACTACCACAGCTACAAACGGAGGTTGGGCACTCCTTTGCCCTCCGACCTGTGTTGGATGCCTACGAAACTATGGCGAAAAGAGAGAGAAGAGATTTCAAGAGAGAATCAAAAGATAGTGCATATGGCTTTGGGGAATATGCCTTTTAATCAAAACAAAATTTTCTTGAAAATTTGCTTCTTTGTAAATGTTTTCAAGATAATTTCAGAAGGTTTTTGAAAACTTTTGCCCAGTCTGGTAACCTTCTGCTCTGATACCAAATGTAACACCCCACATCTGTTAAGGTCACTCACAAAGGGAATGCCTTAACTTCAATGGAGTAATATGGGTACTGGAACAGAAATATTACAAGACAGACATATATAAAACAGCGGAAAATAAAGTGGAAGTACTTCAAATCATTTATTAAAAATAAATGTTTACAAGAAAAGCCCATCAACTTCCAATACCCAATTTCATAGTTAAAATATCTGTCTTGCTCAAAAACAAAGAAGCATAAAAACAAACTGCAGTATTCCCCAATAAAGCAAAGCAAGCCATAGCCAAGAGAAATCCAAGCCATGCATGAAAGAGCCTTGGAGCTTGGTAAGATCCGAACTAAGCTGTATTCCCACCCTGTGAACCTTGGGGGGGGGGAAACGGAAGAAAAAGAGGCGAAACAAAACGGGTCTGTCATAAAGACTGAGTAAGTCCTAGTGACTTTCAGCATGAAAATAGGTAAACATAACATGGCATGAATAAACTGAAAGTAAACATAAGCATGATAACAAGGTAGGCAAGATAAACTAAGATATCAAGATAAACTATGATAACAAGATAAACTAAGGTAACAAGATAAACTTCGGGCACGATGAAACAAGTATAACATCCCATAATTCCTATCAAGTATCCTACCGCATGGTTTCTATCAAGAATAACATCGCAAGATTTCTAAGCTTTACCATTAAAACGATATCTATTTGCTCTGCACCACCTAACTAGCATCCTCATAAGTGTCTTACATTGAATGATCTGTATTCCTACTAGTGTCCCAACTAGTGTCCTGTGTAACAAGGATCCATACCCCCTACTAGTGTCCCAACAAGTAGCCCATGTTATATAATAATTACAACGTGATCCCAACCCCTGCAATTATGGTAGCCTTCAGGTGTACATCGATTATGAGGATTCCACCTCGATCACCCCAATGGCCATGAATATATTCGATGCACCCTTACTACCTTATCGATCGGCTCCCTACTTGACCTAGTTCTCGTTTGTGTTACACGGACCCCTACTTGTAGATACCTGTGCTGGTCCCACCATGGGGTGTATCAAGTCCCATGGTGGCAACCCTGACACAATCAAGATGCACAGCTTTATACCTACTGATGCCCAGTGGCTAAATTTTCTGCGTCGAAGTGTGTGCACGCCCGCACTCCATTAGAACCTGCACTGCTGCACCAACCGCCGCTAATTTGACCTCTTATAATCAGCCCAGTAATCTTGCCCCACCCTGCCTAGCTCAGGGTTCCGTTGATACCTAATGTGGATTACTGCTGAAATGGGTCCCCGTTACTAGGTTTTTCTTATGGTTAAGTCTGTGGGCCTATACTCTCTGATATTACCCACAAACCCTGATGTGTACTTAATCCCGCTACTGATTCAAGTATGTGTATTTAATGGTTAAGTGTATGTGGGCCTATATTTACTAATATTACCCACCAACCCGATATGTACTTAACCCTTCTACTCGTTATGTTACCATGGTTAAGAGTTTATCTTACTTAACTTAACCTTTCTCGCTTATTATGTTTGATTGGTTAAGTGTGGTTTATTAACTTAACCCCGTTCGTCTATCTGGTTACATTGGTTAAGAATTTTCTTGTTAACTTAACCCCGTGTGTTACTTAACCCTACCACACATCACATCAGATTGGTTAAGTGCATGTTAACTTAACCCCATCCACTAGTCATATTATAATGGTTAAGTGTTATCAACTTATTCAAGTTAACTTAACCCACCCGCTTGTCCTGTTATGTTGGTTAAGTGTTACTACTTAACCGCAACCACTTGTCTAATTAACCCATTGAATTAGTTAAGTGTTCTCATTAACTTAACCTCACTCTCTAGTCCAGTTTAATCATGTTATAGTGGTTAAACATTTGCTTAACCTTACCCACTCCCGTAGTCAACATATTAAGTTGGTTAAGTGTCCAGATTAACCTAATCATATTACTTAACCCACCCATTTATATCATATTGGTTAAGTGTTCTTATTTACTTAACCCTACCCACTGGTCTAATTACCACGTTACGTTGGTAATTATTACTGTTCGTATTTCCACATGTCACCCACATGTTACCCACTTAACCCCCATGTCCCACCACAAGTTTATCTGGTTAAGTATTTCTTAATTCATTAAGGCCGTAACCTTATAAAGACCTCTCACATTAGACTGACATTTATGGCAGCTGGATTTGCCGGCCGGGTCCGGGCAGTCTTACACCATAAAAGAGTCTAACCTCGTTTCTTTACAACTATTACGCTTTTAATTTGGGCCTAGGACCTCTCACATTGGGCTGACATTTGTGACTACTGGATTCGCCGGGCGGTTCCGGGCAGGTTTACGTCACAAATGAGTCCAACCTCGTGTCCTAAGCATTGATTATTACTTATAATCTTTTACCCCAATTTGAATTTATTTCCCCTATTCAAATTATCAATTTATTCCTAATTTAACGATGTCCATAATTGACTCAATTATGTCCATCAATTAATGGTATGCAAAATCATACCAATTTTACCACAATTTATCTTAGGCCATTAAAGGCAACTTATCTCAATTTATATTTATCCCTCCTTTAAGGCTATTACATGCCAACTACCCAAAACCTATTTAGGTGTGTTCATATTAGCCCCTTTTCAAGACATAAATTATCATATGTGTTTCAACTACAAATTTGACCTATTTAACATATGCCCAAGTTCTAGATTAAATGTCCATTTTACATATGCCAAATTCATACCAAATTTACATATGTTCAATTCATGCTTGTTTACATGTATGCCAAATTTATATATGCCTAATCTTAGACAATTTCACATATATACCAAGTTTCCTGCCTTTTTATACATATATCAAGATTCATAGTTTACATGTTTATAAAGCTATGCCCAATTCACATAGATCAATTTTTAGCCAAATATATGTATCAATATTCTTGCCATATTTTACATAGGTCAAGTTTCATACCAACTACATGTATTTCATGTTTACCCCAATTTACCCAAGCTAGCAAAACTTTAATTATAACGATAATACCCAAATTCAAATTTCGTGTTAATGGCAATAATACCCAAGTATCCAGTTTTCATATTATGCCTTCGATTCTACCAAACACATATATTCAACAAGGCAATATCCCAATATTTCGCCCATATTCAATCGCGCGCAAATCGTAGTTTAGGCCTAGGTTCGTAATTGACCAAGGTTCATCAAAAGAAAACAAATAGGGGAAAGGTAGAATTTTGCATAATAAATAGATCAGAGAGAAAAACAACATCATGATAGGCATACAGATTAGAACTTGATGATAACATCATTAAGAATCAAGAAAACTGCTGAATAAATCACAAACTTGTCATGAGAATAAAGGTAGACAAGTCTCAAAACTAAAGATTCAAAAAGCAACAGGAATAGATCTGAATCGATAAACATACTTAATCCAATTCCACTTTAATTTATGGCCACATTATAATTAAATATTTAAATCGGAAAGCAACTAGAACTTATAGAGAACGGCTAATGAATTAGGGAGTGAATTTGTCGTAGAAAGTTGCAGTGTCATTGATCTATCCTCTTGAATTTGTTGTAGAAGCATTGATCTTTGATTTGATTTGGGTTTGAACGCTTAAGCTTTAATTTGGAGACGACGGCCATGGCTCAAGAGAGGTTCCAGCAGCATTTAGGTGTAAGAATGATTTGTTATGAATTAGGTTGGGTCTAGGTGTTATTTTATAGGTGTAGGAAACTCATTTAGGCCATTAGATCAACCCTAGAGTCAACCCGGACCATCAAAACTCATCCCGGGCCTCAAAAATGGGTTCTGGGTCACCCCAGGTCGACCTGTACAGAGGGGTGGGGGTCGACACTATAGTCGACCTGGGGGGGGCAGGTCGACTATAGTGTCGACACTATGGTCGACCTGGGTCAGTCTGCCAGAAAGTCTGCTAAAATCTTGTTTTGGCCATATCTTGGTCATACGGACTCCGATTTTCGAAAACTCGGACTCTATTTCGCGTATTTTTCCGAGAGGAACACAATGGTGATGTCCCTTTTACCTAATTCCTGATTCTTGAATAAGTTATCCTTATTTTACTATCTTTTCCGTTACATACATCGTTAGCGAACTAATTTTTCTTCTCTTCCATGTATTAATTAATTCTTCTTATGCATCACCATTATTTACCCATCATAAGCATATTTTTATATATTTTATTTCATTTTTGACATATGAAAAAAAATACGGGGTGTTACAGCTCTAATCAGTTTAAAATTCTATAAATACAACTCAAGTCTAAACCTAAATTCACACAAAAAATGTAGTACTAGAGTCGTCATACTGCTGGGAAGAAACTAGGAGTGGACGTCAGTTAGAAAGCTTAGAGACAAGCCAATACTAAAGTAAAACACGAATCAAAACAACATTAGTCTACCCAAAAGAAAGCATTTCGAATTCAGAACTCAGAATCTAGAATTCAAGTTCGTTGTTTGTTGTAAGTATAGTGATTTTTCCGATGAGAATAAAACTAAGACTTGATTCGACGTAAATTGGAAGTGGAATTGTGCTATTATGTAACGATGATGTTAATTCATATCTATGTATTGAAATGATTGTGTTGTGAATGGAATTGGGATGTTTGTGGTATAATTAAGATTGATGTTGATCCTATTGTACTTTTAGAATGAAAACAACATCACAAGTAAGTTGTATAGTTCATGTTTATGTGATTATATAGAGTGTTTGTAATTAGAACCTCATGTATATACTTTATGCTAGAAACTTTATGCCTAAATGGTTATGTTCATATACATGCTCCTATGTTTATATAAAAGTTTCAAGTTCCTAATTGGATCGATGTCAAGATCCACTTTAGTACATGTTTCATGTTGTATTTAGATATGCGATTGGATCTAGTTCACAACCTTGTCATAAAGTTATACATACTTATGAAAATGTCATATTCTTGTCATATGCTAGTGATGTTCGATGCTATGCCTAAATCCAAAACATGTTTAGGCTTGTGTTGTCTAAATCATATGCTAATTCATGTGACACCTGTTTGGTTAGACCCTTATTTCAATGCAAATTCACATATATGTAAGTTGATTTAGGCTATGTTGCAAATTCACACATATGTATATTGACTATTTTGTAAGTTCACATCTATGACATTCATGTTGGCTATTTTGCAAGTTCACATCTATGATGTTCATATTGATTATGCCAAAAATGCCAAGTTTACACCTATGTCATGTTTATGTTAATGAACTTTTTATGCCAATTTTGTGTACGCTAAATTAGGGTAAGTTTTTAGCCTAATATTATATGTTGAAAATCATGCGAACGTAAAATTAGGCTAAGATTGTTAGCCTAATATTTAGATGGGGTAACGTTGGGAAAATTTAAAAATATATGAAACTGGCATGTTCCTTACATGCCAAAATTGGTGGCATTTAAATGGTATAAATTCTTATACCAAAAATGTTAAACTTGGAATATGGGCCATAACATTTACTTGTTGACAAATTTACATATAACAAGTAATAAAGACAAATATGTAAATTTAGAAAATACGAGTATGCTTAACATGAGGTTGGATTGAGTTGTGATGTAAACCTGCCCGGACCCGCCCGGCTGTCCAGTAGTCACAACAATACCTATCCAATGTAGGTGGTTAAGCATGGAGCCCAATAAGGACCCAAGGTTAGACAGAGTTATGGTGTAAATCTGCCCGGAACCGACCGACACATCCAGTAACCGTAACAATATATGTCTAATGTGAATGGTCGGTGCTTTAAAAAGCTAAGGACAGACAAGTCAGGATGGTAGGGTTAAGTTAACTAAAACACTTAACCAATTCAACATGTTAATTAAACTGATGGGTGGGGTTAGGTAAATACAGACACTTAACCACTTAATATGTTTGACAAGAAAACCCTTGTAACGGGGACCCATTTCAGCAGTAACCCAATTAGGTAACATGGTACCCTGAAACTAGGCAGGGTGGGGCACGATTACTGGGCTGATTGTAAGCGGTCAAAGCGACGGCGGTGGGTGCAACAGTGTGGGTTCTAACGAAGTGCGGGCGTGCATACATTTCGGAGCAGACAACAGGGCACTGGGGGCACCAGTAGTATACCCTATGCATTCTTGGATTGTGTCGGGCCGCCACCATGGGACTCGATACACCCCATGGTGGGACCAACATAGGTATCTACAATCTTTGGGGGCCGTAAGACACATGTGATTATGCGAGTACGAGACGATCTTTAGAAAAAGGGGATCATTTCACCTCCTGCATGGGGTGCCAGTTAAGACAGTACAAATAGGTGCAAAGTTATAGTGTGGAGTGCGATAGTATATTCGTTTCAAAACTACTTTATCTTAGTTTATGATACTTTCCTGTTTCCATTTTGTACCTATTATGCCCTTATTCTTATTCTCATACTGAAGAGTCACTAGACTTAGCAGGCTTTATGTCTGACCCTATTTTCTTTCGTCTTCTTTTCTTCGGTTTCACCCCCCTCCCCACCAAGTGAAACACCCAACATCCGTTATTGTCACTCACAAAGGGAATGCACTAAGTTCTGTGGAGTATTTAAGGTAAAAGATGCAGATAAATTACAGGATAGACAAAATTAAAACAGCAGAAAATAAAACTTTACTTTATTGATAAAATAGTTTGTACAACAATTGCTTTCCAATACCAGAGTATTATCTGTCTTACAAAATAAAGAAGCATAAAATAACATTTATATTCCATAATGTAGCATTAGCCAGCCATAGCGGTGGAAAAGAGAGTCCAAAGCAGCACATCAAAGAGTCTTCAAGCTTGGAAAGAGTAACAGTCCATACTAATCTGGGTTATTCCCTCCATGACTATCTAGGGGGGAACGGAAGAAAATAAGACGAAAGAGAGTGGGTCAGACAATAAGTATGGTAAGTCCAGTTATTACTAGCATTTAAACAGGAAGAAAAGATCATGACATGAGTAACTGAAAGTAGGACAATGCTACAGTGTCAGGATATCAGGATTCAGGCCAAGGCGAGATATACAACAACACTCATTTCTATTCCTCTGCTTCGCTACTATTCTGTTATTCCGATTTCTATGTCTCTGCACCACCTAACTAGTGTCCCAACTAGTAATCTGTATACAATGATCATATGATAACGTGATCCCAATCCCCGTAATTGTGGAAGCCTTCAGGTGTACATCGATTATGAGGATTCCACCTCAATCAGCCCAATTGCCATGAATATGTTCGATGTACCCTTACTACCCTATCGATCGGCTCCCTATTTGCATGCATGTGTCACGTGTGTCATACGGCCCCCATTTGATTGTAGATACCCATGCTAGTCCCACCATGGGGTGTATCAAGTCCCATGGTGGCGGCCCGACACAATTGTAGAAATGCACAGGGTATACTACTGATGCCCAGTGTTATGTTTGTCTGCTCCAAAGTGTGTGCATGCCCGCACTCCATTAGAACCCACACTGCTGCACCAACCGTCGACGCTTTGACCGCTTACAATCAGCCCAGTAATCGTGCCCCACCCTGCCTAGTTTCAGGGTACCATGATACCTAATTGGGTTACTGCTGAAATGGGTCCCCATTACTAGGGTTTTCTACTGGTTAATTTTGTGGGCCTATATACGCAGATATTACCCACCTGCCCGTGATGTACTTAACCCTCCCACCGATTCAAGCATGTTTATTAATGGTTAAGTCTGTGGGCCTATATTTACTGATATTACCCACCAACCCGATATGTACTTAACCCTCTTACCGATTCAAGTATGTTTATTAATGGTTAAGTTTGTGGGCCAATATTTACTGATATTACCCACCAACCCAATATGTACTTAACCCTCCTACTCGTCATGTCATGTTGGTTAAGTGTTTCCTATTAACTTAACCTTTCTCTCTTATCATGTTGGATTGGTTAAGTATGATTTATTAACTTAACCCTGTTCATTCACCATGTTATGTTGGTTAAGTGTTCATATTAACTTAACCCCACTCGTTTACCATGTTATATTGGTTAAGTGTCATAAGTCAATTCAAGTTAACTTAACCCATCTACTTGTCATGTTAACTTGAATTGACTAATGACAAGTAGATGGGTTAAGTTAACTTGAATTGACTAATGACACTTAACCAACATAACATGGTAAAAGAGTGGGGTTAAGTTAATATGAACACTTAACCAACATAACATGGTGAATGAACAGGGTTAAGTTAATAAATCACACTTAACCAATCCAACATGATAAGTGAGAAAGGTTAAGTTAATAGGAAACACTTAACCAACATGACATGACGAGGAGGAGGATTAAGTACATATTGGGTTGGTGGGTAATATCAGTAAATATAGGCCCACAAACTTAACCATTAATAAACATACTTGAATCAGTAAGAGGGTTAAGTACATATCGGGTTGGTGGGTAATATCAGTAAATATAGGCCCACATACTTAACCAGTAATAAACATGCTTGAATCGGTGGGAGGATTAAGTACATCACGGGCAGGTGGGTAATATCTGCATATATAGGCCCACAAACTTAACCAGTAGAAAACCCTAGTAACGGGGACCCATTTTTGCAGTAACCCAATTAGGTATCATGGTACCCTAAAACTAATAAGGATGGGGCACGATTAATGGGTTGGTTGTAAGCGGTCAAAGCGATGGCGGTTGGTGCAGCAGTGTGGGTTCTAACGGAGTGTGGGCGTGCATACACTCCGGAGCAGACAAACAGGGCACTGGGCATCAGTAATATACCCTATGCATTTCTAGAATTGTGTCGGGCCGCCACCATGGGACCTGATACACCCCATCGTGGGACCAACATAGGTATCTACATTCAAACGGGGGCCGTATGACACACGTGACACATGCGTGCAAATAGGAAGCCGATCGATAGGGTAGTAAGGGTACATCGAACATATTCATGGCAATTGGGATGATTGAGGCGGAATCCTCATAATCGATGTACACCTGAAGGCTACCACAATCACCAGGATTGGGATCACGTTATCATATGATCATTGTATACAGATTACTAGTTGGGACACTAGTTAGGCAGTGCAGAGACGTAGAAATCAGAATAACAGAATAGTAGCGAAGCAGAGGAATAGAAATGAGTGCGGTTGTATATCTCGCCTTGTCATGACTCATGATATCCTGACACTGTAGCATTGTCCTACTTTCAGTTATTCATGTCATGATCTTTGCTTCCTGTTTAAATGATAGTAATAACTGGACTTGCCAGACTTATTGTCTGACCCACTTTATTTCGTCTTCTTTTCTTCCGTTCCCCCCAGGTAGTCAGGGAGGGAATAGCTCAGATTAGTATGGACTGTTACTCTATTCAAACTTGAAGACTCTTTGTTGTGCTGCTTTGGACCCTCTTTTCCACCGCTATGGCTGGCTAATGCTACATTGTGGAATGTAAATGTTATTTTATGCTTCTTTATTTTGTAAGACAGATGATACTCTGGTATTGGAAAGCAATTGTTATACAAATTATTTTATCAATAAAGTAAAGTTTTATTTTCCGCTATTTTAATTTTGTCTGTCTTGTAATTTATCTGCATCTTTTACCTTAAATGCTCCACAGAACTTAGTGCATTCCCTTTGTGAGTGACACTAACAGATGTGGGGTGTTACACTAGGTATCAGACCTGAAGGTTACCGGATCAGATAAAAGATTTGAAAACTATTTTCAAAACGGTTTTAAAAGAAGCATTTTCAGAAGAAAAGCTTTGTTTAAAGGGCATATTCCCCAAAACGCACTATCTTTTGATCCTCTATTTGAATCCTTATTTCCTTCTTTCCTGAGTCTCCGGGGCTCCTGGCTTTCTGGGAGGTAACCTCATCGCAGCATGGTTTCGTAGGCTTTGAGAGACTACGACACCGGTCAAAGGGCGAAGAAATGCCCAACCTCCATCTATATTTTTTTTAGGTATATCCTCTAGGTCATATCTTCGATCCTTAGGTAGAGGTCAATGGATGTAAACATGTATTTGAAACATGTTATGATTAATAGTTGCAAGTGGTTGCGAGTGGTTACTAGTGGTTGCTCGTTGATGCATTTACACACATTAGGCACTAGATCGGCTCAGTCACCTTTTCATATTGCATATGGGTCCAAGTGCATATGTTTGTATATGTATTGAAATTTGATATGTTATCATATGGATGTTGCATATGAATGAATGATTGTGCACTCATGTAGAAACTATAAGGTTATTAGGAATGATTGCATACACGTTTGACTCATATCACTAACATATTTCGCATTAAGGGGGTCAACTGAATCAGTAGACCTCCTGATTTTGCATTAGACAAGGACATATACACACACTATGCATATGAACCTGAAATCATTAGAAATCTTTTTAAGAACAATGAGTTCCTGTGATTAAATGGTTGAGTAGATGGATGATTGGATGGTAGGACACATTCTTCCTAACTTGAAGATTTCGAGGACGAAATCCTTTTAAGAGGGAGAGAATGTAACACCCCGTAATTCTGTAACATTAAATTTCACAAATTAAAGTATAATTAAATTTTAAAAGAATAATTAGGTGAAACTAGTTGCGCCATTGCGTTCGTCTCAGAATTCTTCTTAAAATAGAGTCCGAGTTTACGTAAATTGGACTCCGTATGAAAAAGATATCCTTAAATTAAGTATTGCAGCAAAACATGAAAAAAGAGGAATGAGAAAAGAATAATGTTCAACATTGTTCTAACTTTTTGTAAGCAAAAGACTTAGTAGCTCATTTGGTTGGAACATGTGACTTGCATACAAGAGGTACAGAGTTCGATCCCCGCCAGCACCTTATTTTCGTTTTAGGGCAATGGCTTAAAAATAGCTTAGTGTAAACACAGTTCTAAAAGTGGTTTAGTGTGAAAGTGGGTAATTGGGAAGAAAATAAAAAGAAAAAGAAAATAAATGTATATATATAGAAAATATATATATACACACACACACACACACATATATATATATATATGATGTGTACGCATCATGTGACGTACGTTGCGTTTTTTTGTTGTTGTCAAGGATTGTTTCTTACGTAACCTTCTCTGATTGGATTTATGACAAATTAAAGGTAAGAAAGATTTAACATATTAGTACATATGTGCATTTATGTCATAAACATACAAATTTAATAAAAATGTGTGGATGCATGCAGTGAAAAGAAAGATTTATGCATAGATATTTGTATACAGTAAATGGGGATTTTTTAAAGAGGAAGATTATGAATAGGTTAAACTTAATTTTCTATTAATAGGAATGTCATTTATAAACCTGCAATTGGCATCAATGTGTCATTGAATAAGAAGAATATGGTATGTGACATTGTTTGGTGAACATAACATGCAAGCATATTAATATGGCATGAATTTGGTGAACGCAGAATTGACATTAATTTGTAACCATATTAATATGATGAACATTTATCTGACATTTAATTTGAAGATATGTCAATAGGGCATTGATTTGAAAACATGCAATTAACATTAATCTGTACATGTTAATTTGAGAAATTTGTTGAGAAAAAAAAGAATAACTTGGCATCAAGGCTGGTATATATTAGTCATTCATGCTAATTTACAATGAAGAGGATACATTAATATTGTCATTCACGTTAATTGATATTTATATATGGGTAATTAATGTATACGGTAAAGGGAAAATGTGTATATTAAATATGTATTTATGTTTGAATTGATTCACAACAAATAATAAAAAGAAAAGATATACATTAACATTAAAATAGGAAGTTTTTAATACAAATGCTGAGTCAATGCTGAGTCATTGCTGACCTGCTGCTGACTCACTAGGGCTAAGGTGGCTCCTTGGATGGTTCTGGTTGCTCTTGTGTTGATCAAACGGCTTAAATTAATCCTAAACTCTATAAAAACACTTGTAGACTCAAACCTAAAATCCAAATCAAAATTAAAACAATGGTTGTCATGCTGTCAGTCTGCAACCTGGAGTAGCCGCCACCAACTAGGGGAAAGCTTTACAACAATTCAAAAAACTCAAATCAAATCTTAACAACTAATTTGTCTACATCAAGGGAAAGCTAATCAATTACAGAATTCAGACTTCAGAACTCAAGACTTCTCTGTTGTTGTAAGTGCGGTTAATACATAGATTTAAACATAATTCTTTTTATATCATGGCTTGTATAATTTGAACGTAGAACGATGTCTATATGTGAAATTGATTTATGTTTATATTAGTTTGTGGGTGATGAACATGCTAAAATTGATTTATGTTCACATTTATTTACAGGCAATGAACGTACTATTGTATACTTTTAATGGTAAAACTTATCATGAAATGGGTAATGAACTCATTCTAGTGTATGTTAACTTGAGGGTATAATTTGGTGGTTATTCGTAAGTTTAGTTACGTTTGAGATGTGAATAGAAATAGAACGTGATTTGATGTGGACTGAAAATTGGAACCACACTATGTTGTATAATGTTAACAATGCAAATTTATATATGTTGCGGTGATTTCATTAGAAGGTTTGTGGATTAATTTAGTTGATGTTGGATCTATTCAAATGAAAACAACATTACATGCAAGTTGTATAGTTCATGTTATAATCTACACCTATATGTTTATGTGATTAATATAGGTTGTATGTGTTATGTCCAAATTAAGATCTCATGTATATATTTTATGCTAAAACCTCTATGCTTACATGATTAAGTTTATATACATGTTCACATGTTCACACAAAAGTTGCAAGATCATAATTGGATCCATGCCAAGATCCACTTTAATACATGTTTCTTGTTATAATTGGACATATGATTTGATCTAGTTCACACATGTGATAAAATTATACATACTTTATGGACATGTCATATTCTTGTCACATGCTAGTTATGTTCGATGTTATGCCTAGATCTAAACATGTTTAGGCTTATGCAGTCTAAATTAAATAATTCATGTGACACCTATTTAACTAGATCCACATTTCAAAGCTAGTTTACATGTTAGGTACTGAAACTAGATTAAATATTTACATACAAGTTTGTGACATGAAATTATGCAAGTCCACCTTATTAATCTAGTTTACACCTATTTGTAAATATTAGAATCATACATGTGTTGAAATTCGACGTGCCATGATAATGTCAAATGCTATCCTATAACTACCTTTATGACAATTTACATGATTTATGTTGGTGGAATTTATGTCACACATGTTTCCTCCTTTACCTCTCGTTTATGGATTGGGCCTACTAGTGGGCCCAATGTCTTTATACAATTAATATGAACGAACAAACAGGGGCAATGCTGGGGATAATTATTAAATTAAGACATATTAATATGTAGGTGGGCCCAAAACCATGGAATTGGTTAAGGCCATGAATGGTGTAAATTAATACACCATTAGTTTTGAAAATAAAACATGTGGCATGAAACAATTTACATAAATAAAATGTGAATTTAGACAATACGAATATGCTTAACCCGAGGTTGGATTGAGTTGTGATGTAAACCTGCCCGGACCCGCCTGGCTGTCCAGTAATCACAACAATACCTATCCAAAAAGTTAAGGCATTGAGCCCAATAATGACCCGAGGTTAGACTGAGTTGTGGCGTAAGACTGCCCGGAACCGCCCGACATACAGGCAGCCACAACAATACCTGTCTAATGTGAGTGGTTGGTGCTTTAATAAGACAATTAAAGATAAGCTAGAATTGGTAAGGTTAAGTCAATTAAATAAATACTTAACCAAATTTAACATGTTAACTAGACTAGTAGGTAGGGTTAAGTAAAATTAGAATACTTAACTATTATAACATGTTAATTAGACATGTGGGTGAGGTTAAGTAGGTTTAGAATACTTAACCGTTATAACATGTTAGTGAAACAGATGGTAGGGTTAAAGTTAACTAAGGTGTAACACCCAACATCCGTTTGTGTCATTCACAAAGGGAATGCACTAAGTTCTGTGGAGCATTTTAGGTAAAAGATGCAGATAAATTATAAGACAGACAAAATTAAAACAGCGGAAAATAAAACTTTACTTTATTGATAAAGTAGTTTGTACAACAATTGCTTTCCAATACCAGAGTATCATCTGTCTTACAAAATAAAGAAGCATAAAATAACATTTATATTCCACAATGTAGCATTAGCCAGCCATAGCGGTGGGAAAGGGAGTCCAAAGCAGCACATAAAGAGTCTTCAAGCTTGGAAAGAGTAACAGTCCATACTAATCTGAGCTATTCCCTCCCTGACTATCTAGGGGGAACGGAAGAAAAGAAGATGAAAGAAAGTGGGTCAGACAATAAGTCCGGTATGTAATGACCCGCATTTGCAGAGGTATTATAATTAATTTATTTAATTATATAAATAGTGATATAGTGAATTAAATGGTCGTGAAATTAAATAATAATGAATATTTAATTAAAATAATAAATTAAATAATATCTTTAATTCTGAAATAATCAGAATGGGCTGAAATGGCGATATGGTGTGAACTAGATCATCTATGATATTTAATTCAGTTTAAAATTGAATTAGAATAACGAATATATTATTTGAACGACAGTTTGAACGTATAAATATAATATAATTAAAATCAAGCTCGAAATGGCGCTGCAGTTCGTAAAATGGCGATTCGAACTTCAACTGAACGTACACGATTCGTTTTAAGCCGGATTTCTGTGAAACAAGAAACGTGTGGAGCTGGTGGATTATATCTTTCTAGTGGAAGAGAAAAATCTGGATTTCGTCGGGTAGATTTTGATTTATGTCCAAATCAAATTTCAGAAAAGTCGTTGTGGAATTCATTTATAATTTATAAAGGAATTATTTATATTTTGAAAAAGGAATTTCATTTTAAATCAAATATCGATTTAATCGGGGTTTGAAATATCAAGTTATAAATCCTAGTAGAGTTGTATGCTATTCCACTGTGAGTATATACGATAATATAAATTTATTTGTATTTAATTTAATTATATTTAAAAATATTTAAATGGGTCATTCAGAGCTTTAAAAATAGCCAGTTTTGCAAACGAAGTCGGAACTCGACGAAACTAATTTTGTTGGATCCACAACATCAAATTATTGTTAGATTCCAAGTTCCGTGATTTTTAGGGTCACTATTTGGCCGTATGGATTTTTAGAGTGAAAAACAGTCAGTATTTTGATGGTTAAAAATACGCTGTGTGAGCATACAAAGTCAGAATTCGACGAAACTAGTTTCATTGGGACCGTAATGTCAAACTGTAGTTGCATGCCAGTTTTCGTGATTTTTGGGTATCGCGTGTGATCACACGGATTTTTAGAAGGCAAATACAGTATAACGAATCAATAAAATATTTATATAAAATATCCTAAATTTTCTATGATCCTAAACTTGGCCACCCACACATCATCCCAGCCACACAAATAGTTGAATCCCATTATAAAACCTCCAGGAGCCGCCGAGTTCTTTTTTTTTCAGCAAAACAAAATTTTGGCAACTTCAAAATTCAATCAAAAATCAAAGTAAACCTTATAAAATCAAAGACTTATATATTCAAGATCCTCATTACTTGCTCTTTCTTTTCCATCCATTTTTGTGGCCTGCGATTCAGTTTTGGGTTTGCTATTTACTAACAGCGTCCGTTCTAAGACCTAGGGTTCATGAATCGCAAAGATTTAAGCATCGATTGTTGATGTGGATATCGTATTTGAGGTCGAAAGGTAAAGTGGCACCTTGCGTGGAGGTTTGTGGAGATTCTGGGCATATTGACATCGCACATGTTTTGGTCGCAGAGTAGGGGTAAAGGTCGGGATTTGAGGGTGGCATGCGAGTTAAGTGCTTCTGGTATGGAGGTGTAGAGGACTCGAAAAGAAAAGGACCGGTGGTGTCGATGTGTTGAACGATGGTCTGGAGAGGGAGATACGGGAGGAGGAAGGAGCAATAATGGCTGTGGTATTCCTAGTGTACACGTCGGGGAAGAAGGAATGTGTGGAGCGGTTGTGTTGTTCTGTTGGGCCAGAGTGAATGGGTAACGGCCCATTTGAACTTAAATTCATGTTTTAATTTAATTTAAATATACGTAACTTCTAAAGGTTATAACTTTGTCATACGGTAACGAAATTCAGCGAAACTGGCGCATTGGGATTGTATGGACGGGAGAAACACAATGAGATTGACTGGGAGTGGATTGGAGCTCGTTTGAATATATAGCGAAATAAATTGTTTGATTCAAACCAAATAAACAGTTTATCGTTCTTTAATGATGAACTGCAAATGTGAGTAAATCTCACTAACTGTGAACAATTTATAATTTCATGTTGTATTTGTAGAACTGTTAAATATTAGTTGATTGACTGTGTGTTGACTGTTTGATTGAACTGCTAGTCAATTAGTTGAATTTCTATATTGATTCTGTTTTACAGAATATATCATATGGAACTGAAAGTGATGTTATCTATATTGTTTAACATCTGTGATGCAGGGAAACAGGTTGGAGGAATCCAACTGGATTCCTCAACATTTATTTTACTATGATTCATATATTGTGATATATGATGTGATATATAATGTCTTGTTGATTATGTGTGTTTGGATGATATTTATCGTTGTTATATGGTATGTTAAATACCATAAGAAATACTGGATGTGGGAAAGGGAATTTTCAAAGTGTATTTTGAAAATGAATTATTTATATAAAATCGATGGATTTTATATAGAAAAGGAAAAGGGTTTTTATAAAGAAAATAATTATAAAATCGAAGGTTAAGTTATAATAAAGGAGATATTTATTTGTTAAATAAATAGAATCGAAAAGGAAATATTTGTAAGTCATGTACAAATAGAATTGAAAGGAAATATTTATAGGAAATTATATGTTAAAAATAGAATTGAAAAGGGAATAGTTATTTGTTAAGTAAACAAATAGAAAAGGAATAAATTAAAGGAGTTAATTCAAAATAGTTTAATCGAAAGGAGTTATCGAAATAATTATTCGAAAGGAGTTAAGTAAGGAGTTAAGTAAAAAGAGTTAATCAGTTAAGAGTTAATCGATAATGTTAAATCGAACTAGAGTTATTTAAATAGAGTTATCAAATATTAGTTTATTCGAATAGAGTTAAAGGGAAGGAGTTATCGATTATGGTTTAATTGAAAAGAGTTATCGATTAGTTTAATCGAAGTGAGTAATCGAATATAGTTTATTCGAAAGGAATTATCGAATTTGGTTATTCGAAGGAGTTAACGAATTTAGTTATTCGATGGAGTTAATCGATTAGAGTTAAAGCAAATGAGTTAATCGAATATAGTTTATTCGAATAGAAAGTAAAAGGAGTTAATCGAATATAGTTTATTTTAATAGAATCAATTGAGTTAATCGAATATTGTTTATTCAAATAGAGTTAAATGAGTTATCGAATATAGTTTATTCGAAAGGAGTTAAGTGAAACGAGTAAATCAATAGAGTTAGTCCGATAGAGTTAATCTAATAGCGTTAGTCCAATGGAGTTAATTGATAAGGGTTGATCGAATAGAGTAAATTGAATAGAGTTATCGAATATACCTTATTAGAAGGAAAGAATTATCGAATAAGAGATAATTCGAAGGAGAGTTACGTAAGGAAGTTGTTAAAGAATAAAAAGGGTGAACTTTGTCCATTTCAAGGTTAGAAACGTTGTACAGTTAAGGTCTGAGAGGTAATTATACCCCAACTTGATTGACTCCATTTTTAACTAAGGAATGGTTAAGGTTCGATAGTGAAGGTTTGTTAAAGGAATTTAGTAAATAAGCGTAATGGGTTGAGTTGGCATCGCGATAGTTTGTTTAAACATCTGTCTAAGTCCAATGAAGGAGTTTTGGAAATGTTTTCCAAATAAGAACCAGAAATGTTTTATGATATAGAAAACAAGAAATGGAAATGTTTTCCAATAGTAATAACATATATTTTCTAAATTTAGAAAATAAGAAACGTTGAATATAGGGAAACAAGAGATGAAAAATGAACTAAGGAGATGAATGTTAAATGATGTTTGATCGATATAATTTCCCTTTGGAAATAATATCATTGTTTGCACACTTGTTTTTCTTTGATAGTTAAATCGCAGACTGTCGAAGTTTTTGACAATTTTAACGTTGTTAATATGGAGAGACCGGTTGGATTATTATCCAAAGAACCACTCTGTATTGGCATAAGCGTTACGAATCATATATGCCAAAGATAATTGAAGACGGAGTAAAGTGCAATGGCTATTGTATAAGTCTTAGATAACAGTGCCTAAGATGAACGTATTGAATAGTGCCTTCGGTTCATCCTGTCCTGGATGACTGGTATGGAAATGTCTGACAGAGTATTTCCAGAAAGGTCACGTATATTGATTTCTTCAATCGTACCAAGAGTGGAAGCGGAGAAGGAAACTTCTTTTAGCTAACACATAATGTACTGTTGTAGACATCAATTAGTGATTTTCTATGGATCTGACAATGTGGCATTCAAAGTGAATCTGATGTGATGATAAAGCGTAGCTTCTAGCCTCATCATCCGGTAAATGACAGAAATTGGGCAGGCAGCATGGCTAAGTCGGTCGCTTCGAGGTAGGGTGTATAATCACCTGATCTAGAGTTTCATTTATTTTTAAAAATCTATTGTCGATACTGTCCCATTCGGGAAATGGTTGCTGATCCCAACCGTTGGTGATATACATTCGATACACTCAAGCGAAATGAGTGGTCAGTCATGTGTGGCTGGGTTGTAAGATGTTCTTGTTGAACCCAGTGTATTCCTCTCTAGAGGTACACTAGTGAAAGGTGGTTCCATATCTTGTCATTGTTGGAAATCCATTACCCAATACGTGCTTGCGGTTTTGATTGTATACTATATATGTAGAACGTGAGATGAAAGCGTTTCTGCTAGATGATTATTATATTGTGCTTGATAGACATTATTAAAATATCAAAAGGTTTTTGATATAAAGATATTTTGGATTCTCATAAGGGAAAAACCCGTTCCGTTATACGGCGTGGTCTTATGAGATACCATTTACCTGCTTAAACTGTTTTAAACTATTTTACTCATACCAGTCCCATGACTGACCCGGAGTTTATTTTGTTTTGTTTTCCCTAAACTCTTGGGTGCCCAATTTTGTACGTGCAGTCAAGTAGTCAGGATTTACAGATACTTGAAGAGCTGGAGAAGGAGGCTTCAGGATCATATAGCTATAGTTTATTTCCGTTGTGTTGTAAGTGTTGTACTTGAAAATGATATATATATTCAAGTATAGATTTATATTTCAAAGATATGTTATCTATTATATGTTATTCGTACCGCTGTGAGGTTCGTGTTACTCGGATGTTGTGTTCTTCTTCTTCTTCTATTCTAAGTTTCTGTCTTATCTTTCCTCACCCTCTAATTTCTTTCATTAATCATCTGGTATTTTTCGATGTTTGGTTAGTCATCATTGAGTTTATGGCAATAACCAAAGTCAACAAAAACCTGGGTAATTACACTGGTAAGTCCAGTTATTACTAGCATTTAAATAGGAAGCAAAGATCATGACATGAGTAACTAAAAGTAAGACAATGCTACAGTGTCAGGATATCATGAGTCAGGCCAAGGCGAGATATACAACAGCACTCATTTCTATTCCTCTGCTTCGCTACTATTCTGTTATTCTGATTTCTACGTCTCTGCACTGCCTAACTAGTGTCCCAACTAGTAATCTGTATACAATGATCATATGATAACGTGATCCCAATCCCCGTAATTGTGGTAGCCTTCAGGTGTACATCGATTATGAGGATTCCTGTAACGTCCCGGAAAATCTGAACCAATTTAAAAAAATTTAATTGGCTAAAATAATGGATCTTAAATATTTAAAATTAATATTTTAAATAATAGCAATGAAAAGTGAGTTTGAATCGACGTTTGAAAACGAATATAATCAATTCTAATTATAAACAAGGCCTGAAATGGCAGTGCAGTTTCAAAATTTGAATTCAAACTTTGTCAGACAGTACCGGGTGCAAAACAAAACGGATTTGAGTGAAACCAAAAATATTTAAATCTGTTAGTGATTACCTTTCTAACGAATCTGAAAAATCGAAGTTTCATAGCGGAAGGCAAAAGTTATGGCCAAATGAATTTTCAGAAAGGTCGCTATGGAATTTATATAGCCCGTGAAATTGGCCATTTTGCATACGACCTCGTAATTCGACGAAACCACTTTTGTTGGATCCGGGATGTGAAGTTATTGCTAGGTTTCAAATTTCATAATTTTTGAAGCTAGTATGTGAGCGTGGCAAAGGAAAATGTGTTTTGGTCAATAGTTAAATGGGATCGACCAGAAATGGGCCATTTTTCAAACGGTCTCAGAATTCGACGAAACTAGTTTTATTGGGACTGTATCATCAAAACATAGCTAGATTTATTTTTCTGGAATTTTTCGAATCAGTATGTGGCCCCGGCAAATTGAAATGTACGTTCAAATTAAATATTGAATGTTTTATATTTTAATTTGAATGAAAACTGACTGAAACAGTCAAATGGGCCTTCGAAACATATCCCATTGTGTTCGAAATGGGGGTAAAACGCTAGGGACGACAGTCGTTGGGTTTGGATTGGAGGTCATGTCAGGAAACCCTTTTTAAAACCCCTCGGCCAATCAAATTATTTCTTCATAATTTAAATAAAATCAAAAAAACCCTGTAGCCATCGCTATCGACGACGCCTGGCTTTCCTCCCTTCCCTTCCATTTTTTGGCGAATCCGTTCACCTTTAGCCCCCATTCCAGTTAAGGTTTTTGTAGTACTCCTCAAGGCCTTCAAATCCATACCACCCTCGACCTCCACAGTGCGCTATGCCTCGAGAATCGAGCCAAGGAAGATGACGACTTCCGCCGCCGTTTGCTCCGCCTAGCAGAGCTCGAGTTGGCCGCGACTGGCATCCCCTGGCGCGCCCTCTGGAGCACTTCAACGTGGTGATGGCCGATTAACATCTCGAGCTTCGGATTGAAAGATAAAATCAAACCTAGTTTTGAACATTTTATTGAAGGTACGGCTTTGGTTTATTTTCAATAGTTTTAACACGTTTAAACCATTGCAAACTTTGAAAAATCATATCTTTTTCGTTTCTTTTCGAAATTTAGTGAAACAAGAGACAGTGGACTCGTGTGGACGTCTTCTACATTCTAGAAGAGACCGCATATTTTTCTGAGCCTTCTGCTATTTTTGGTGGAGTGGAACCCAATGTGAGATTTCTAATTTATTAACGATGTGGAAAACGACGATGTATAAATTATATTGTCGATGTATTAGTTATATAAGCATTGTACACCCCTTGTATAAGCGTTGTATAAGTTGTACGTTCGATGTATAAGTTGTATATGCATTGTAAAAATTATATATGTGTTGAAATAGAAGTGAAATGCTATATATATATATATATACCCCCCTCGTCCAGAAACCATGGACGATATTTATTGGTTGTGATTGGTGTGAAAATTGATTGATAGCGAATGGTTGATTGGAATTGTTTGTGGTTGATATTGATTGATTGTGGTTGAAAAATACCCGTTTGTGGTTGAGAAATTTTTGGTTGAAACCACATAGGATTAGTTTGTGGAAATAAAATAAAAATATACATGCCGCCTGCGTGCGAACTGGATGCATGATTCCCCATTGCCTAAAACCACGAGGTTTTAAGGTAGAGCGAGGAGCCGTACTAGGGACGGTCCCGGTTTTAACTACCCTGCCGTTATGCTACCGAAATTTTGTATAATATTCGTGTGTTCGAATTATTTTCATTTGTTGAAACTATATTTATTCGTTGAATAGAAAGCCTTCATGTGTTGAGTCGATATTCATTCGTTGGATAGAAATTCATGTGTTGAATGGTATTCGTGTTTTAAATATAAAAATCACATTTTTATCTACATATATAAACTATAGAAAACCTTCATGTGTTGAATCGATATTCATTCGTTGGATTGAAATTCATGTGTTGAATGGTATTCGTGTTTTAAATATATAAATCACATTTTTATCTACATATATAAAATATAGAAAACCTTTATGTGTTGAATCGATATTCATTCGTTGAATTGAAATTCATGTGTTGAACGGTATTCGTGTTTTAAATATAAAAATCACATTTTTATCTATATATATAAACTATAGAAAACCTTCATGTGTTAAATCGAAATTCATTCGTTGAATTGAAATTCATGTGTTGAATGGTATTCATATTTTGAAAGAAATTGTTTTATAATAAAAATCCAATTTTTATCATCAATACGAACTATATAAAATAATCTTGTTTTGAAATAAATTGTTTTATAATAAAAATCCTATTTTTATCACCTATATTAACTATATAAAATAGTCGAGTTTTGAAATAAATTGTTTTACATTAAAAATCACATTTTCATTATATGCATGAATCGTTAAAAATGGTGAAATGTTGAAATAGAAGACAGTTTGATTAAAATATCATTTTTATCAAAAGTATGAAAATCATATAGTTTGAAATCGAAGAATCGATATATATATATATATAAATAGAATTGAAATATATTGAATAACGACGCTGCAGTTTGTATTTTGAAACCGTGATTTCAAACAATTAGAACGGGAGATCCAACCATCGGATTTTCCTGAAATCGCAACCGTTGGGTTCGCTTTGGAAATATCTTTCCAATGGCACCAACTTTGTAAAAATCCAACGGTTGGATTGTCTGGAACGTTTAATTCAAATCTGAAGAAAAACAGCGCCAGAATCGATTATATATATATATATATATAATTATATTTAATCGAATAACGACGCTGCAGTTCGTATTTTGAAATGGAAACTTCAAACGATTATACCGGGAGATCCGACCGTCGGATTTTCCCGAAACTGGAACCATTGGATTCGTTTTGAAATAATCTTTCTAATGATGTAAATTTTGAGATGATCCAACGGCTAGATTTTCAGATATGTGTAAATCAAATCTGAAGAAAAACAGCGCCACGGCCGCGTTATGGCCCGAAGCATCGTTTTAAATAAATTGGCTATTTTAAAATAAATAAAAATAGTGATAAATCGTTATAAAATATTATAAATGATATGGATGTGAAATTTAGAAACTAACTGAAGGTTGGCTAAGTCGAATGGTTTCTTGGGTATTGATCTGATGTTGGTTTCGGCCTTCGGGGTTAATATTTGGGAAATCGTTCTCTTACTGATTGACGGTTAGTGACTAATGAATTGTAATGATGCGTAGTAGTGTTTGTGTAGCACTTGTTTATTATATATGCGAGTTGCTCAGAAAGACCGGGTTTATCCCATTCTGAATAACTGAATCGACGATAAGAAATCGAAGATGAAGATGGTGGTCGAAGACCGGAGATCTTCACCTCGTTTGGATGGTAACCGAGGTCCTGATTGGGAGGCATCCCGAAATATGGATAATGAGTGGTGATCGTCCAGACGTACGTGGTGATCGATGGGTTTGTGAGGTATAAAGTGCCTCCGGTTTCGTTCAGACCCAGAACGGACTTGCAAATGGACAGTGTGTCTGACATTGGAATTTATCCTCCGTGATTGATAGCCATCAGTTCCACGGTGTGAATTGCCTGTGTGGCATGCTAAGATGTAGTGATCAGGGCTTCTATTGAAAAGCAAAATCTTGTGGTGATGATCAAAGCACCGCCTGCGTGGCGTAGCTTTGTGTATAACGTGAAATCGTGAACCTCACACCCCGGTATGAACCAGAAATGGGAGAGGACATCAGGGAGGGCCTGCGTTTCCTTCTAGTTAGAAGTGGCGTCAGTGGTTTTACATGCCCTGACGAGTTTGACTTATGTGGTTGTTGCTGTTGCGAGGCGCCTCAGTTAGATTGGACGATCTGGGTCTGATGGAGTCATTCGTTGGCTCGTTGACGCCCCAAAGGGCGGGGAAACGTAATGTTCAGGTATAATAATCCACTTCGGTGGACTGGCCCTGATGATCCAAGGGGCAGTTGCGGCTGTTCCTGAGACACGGGCTAGAGTGTCTCGAATTCGGTGAGGACTATCTTTTGCCTTGGTTCATGACGAAAAACCAATTTCCAAATACGTGACCGTGCGGTTTTGATTGTATACCTATGTATGGCGACATTGTGGTACGGGGCATTAATGCCATCTATGATTGATACTTATGATTTGAAACTGTTTTTGAAATATATAAACACTAGTAATAATATCAAATGCTTTTGTTTTATTCGTATCAAGCATATCTTGGCCATTATAAGGTAAAAACTCTATCCTCCGGTTTGCGTTGCATTGTGTGATGGGAACTGAGTCTTATAATGGCTTCATTTTTATAAAAAGCATTGCGATGTTTAAAAGAAAATTTTGTTTTTAAATCACTGGCAATCCAATGGAGTAATCCCGTTCCACGAAAGTGGCGTGGTCCTGTGATTGGCCATATTATAAATGTGTTGAGTAGATTTCTCATACCAGTCCCATGACTGACTCGTAGTTTGTTTCACTTTCAAACTCGGGTGCCCCTCTTTCTACACAGGCAGCCTTGTATTCAGGTTTTAGCTGGCTCTTTCTGGATAGCTGGAGCTGAAGATGGATTCTATTATTTATCTCTTTTTATGCTGTTCAGCTCCTATTGTACATATTTTGTTTGTTTCCGCTGTAGACATTTATGTATAGCTGAACTATATTTGTACTAAGTATGATCCTGTATACTGTGTAACTCTAATGATTATGTTTATCCAGTGTATTCTATTGTACATTATCTGGTGTATTTATTTAATTCTGTTCTGCTGTTATATGTTCCTGTGTTATACTCCAAAGATTACCCTTGTCTCCGTCTGTACGGGAAATGGGGTCGTCACAACGTGGTATCAGAGCTTTGGTTAAGCTTATTCTAGAATATAACATGTTAACGAACTCGTCAGAAATAGAACCAGTATTGTTCTAGGACGAGTAACTCATTACAAATAGGATCAGTAATGTCCTATTATGAGTAGCAGAATGAAATAGCATTACATTCAAGTATTTGTCTCTATATTTTGAAATATCTTTTCTGTGACTTGACACTTGATCTGCTGTTTGTAGAAGTACTAGAAAATGAGTGCCAAAAACAGAAGAAGTAATACTGACATGGATATAGAAGCTCTATTTATGAAATATAGAAATCTGGGTGGAAAACCCTTCTCGGGTGAAGAATCAATTATGAAAACACAAGCCTGGATTCGTTCGGCTGAGAAAATCTTTGAAGGATTAAAGCTGAGGGATGACCAGAGACGATTACTGGCCTCCTGGGCACTCAAAGATGAAGCTTTGTTCTGGTGGGATTCAGTTATTAAGGATAATCCAGAAGGTGATATCACCTGGGATAGATTCAAAGTGATTTTCCTGGAAAGATTTACTCCTCCTGAAGCAATTGAATGGCTATGTGATGAATTTTCTTATCTGATACAAGGAGATATGACCATTCCTGAATATCATAAGAAATTCAATGAACTTTCTCACTTTGCCCCTCATCTAATTGAAAATCCGAAGAGGAAGAATTTGAGATTTATCAACGGGCTTCAAAGATAATATCAGAACAGTCTAATGAGGAATGTGAAGCTTCCTTTCTCTGAATTGATATACATGGCTTATCAGTACGAAGATCTAGACAAGAGAGGTATGTTACGCTATGAAGAGGAGGTCAGCTCTAGTAATAAAGTCGAATCAGAAACTGATCGTCCTGAGGCCAGTACAATGTCTGAGATCAGTAAGAAGCCCAGTGCTAAGAGAAAAAGGGCTAAATCTGAGAAGGAACCAGTAAAGACCGCCACTTGCTCTAACTGCCATCTGAAAGGGCATTTGTCGATAAACTACGGACCCTTAAAGAAGCGATTAAAAGGTGGACTTCATTCCAAAGAAGGATTTCAAGAGAATAGAATATGCAATCTCTGCCATCAGGCTGGTCACATAAAGCAAGATTGCTGGCAGTTGAAAAAGACTGAAATAGTTCAAGTGAATGAAGTAGCAGAAACTTCTGATCCCTCAGCTAGTCAGGGAAGACCAGATGTTTTGGAAGGCACGCTTAATGTCAAAAACATTCCAGTTAAAGTGCTGTTTGATACAGGTGCGTCACGAAGCTTCACTGCCAAGAATGCAGTTAAGAAGTTGGATTTGAATGTGAAGAAGCTCAAAGAACCAATGACTGTCCAAAATCCGGTTGGGGGTTCCATCGATCTCAGTTGGATTTGTGCAGTACCTGTCTCTTTTTCGTGCTATAAATTCCCTACTATCTCTATCGTCATGAATTTTAATGAATTCGATCTTATTCTGGGATTGGATTCGCTAAACAAATATGAAGCTGAGGTTAGATGCGCCGAGAGAGTTGTTAGGGCTAAGATTAAATCAGGGAATTATATAACCATACCGTGTGAAGGTCAGAAATCTAATAGAAAAGACTTCTAGGTAGCTCTCGATGTTTCTCCAGCCCAAATAGAAGATATCCTTGAAGTTACAGAGAATATTCCTGACCTTATAAAAGATATTCCTGTCATCCAGAACTATGCAGATGTGTTTGAAGAAGTTGTTCGCTTACCTCCGCAGAGAGAAATTGATTTCAAAATTACTTTAATTCCGAATGCAAGGCCGGTAGTTCATGTTATTCGAAGAATGTCCTTGAAAGAGAAAGAGGAATTAGAAAATCAAACATGACCGCTCATATGGAAGGGTCTGATCAGGCCTAGTTTCTCTGATTGGGGAGCAGCAGTGGTATTTGTCTCAAAATCTGACGGTACTCTACGGTTATGTGTGGATTATCGGGATTTGAACAAGCAGACAATAAAGAACAAATATCCATTGCCGCGAATCGATGATTTATTGGATCGTCTGAATGGAGCACAAGTATTCTCAAGGACGGACCTAGCTACAGGCTTCCATCAACTTCGAATTGCCGAAGAGTGTGTTCCAACGACAGCGTTCAGAGGTCCCGGCTTATTCTACGAGTGGTTAATAATGTCGTTCGGCTATGTAACGCTCCAGCATACTTCGTCGATTTGATGAATAGAGTGTTCAGAGGAGTTTTGAATAAATTTCATCTGGTTTTTATTGATGATATTCTAATCTTCTCTAAAACAAAGGCCGAACATGAAAAGCATTTGGAACAGGTTCTAGAAATTCTGAGAAGGAATGTATTGAAAGCCAAGCTGTCCAAATGTATATTCTGGCAAGAGGAAGTGAAATTTCTGGGCCATGTCGTATCAAAAGAAGGAATTGCTGTGGATCCAAGTAAAATCACAGCTATTCAGAATTGGAAACAGCCCAGTCCTCCTACAGAAGTCCGCAGTTTTCTCGGATTGGCTAGTTATTACCGGAAGTTCGTTAAAAACTTTTCGAAGATATCTGATCACTTAACGAAGCTTACAAAGAAGCACTCTAAATTCAAATGGACTCCAGAAAGTGAGGAGGCTTTTGAAGAGATAAAGTTAAGATTAAGGACTACTCCAGTGTTAACCATTATTGATGGCAATCAAGATTTGAAAGTCTGGACAGATGCTTCTAGAGAAGGCCTTGGCGCAGTGTTAATGCAAAGAGGTCAAGTGATTGCGTATGCTAGCCGTCAACTGAAGCCACACGAGAAAAATTACGTCACTCATGACTTTGAGTTATTGGCTATAGTATTCGCTTTGAAAATCTGGAGACATTATCTTCTGGGTGAGAGATTCAAACTGTTTATAGATCACCAGTCGTTGAAGTATCTGTTCACCCAGAAAGACTTGAATCTGAGGCAGTAGCGTTGGCTGGAGTTTCTTGTAGCATATGACTTTGAGATTATATACACTCCAGGGAAAGCCAATGTCGTGGCCGATGCGTTAAGCCGAAAGAATGTAATGATCGCCAGCTTTATTATCACGACTTCCTTGATTGACAAAATATCTATTCTTCAGAAGGGGGATAACGTAATTAAGGATATGATTAAAAGGATTCAGAAAGGCGAACCCTCGTGTTTTCAAATAGATAACGACGGAATCCTGAGATTGAAAGGAAGGATTTGTGTTCCTGGCATCCCCGAGCTAAAAAGGGAAGTGTTAAACGAGTGTCACAAGTCCAAGCTGAGTATCCATCCTGGTGTGGCCAAAATGTACAACGATCTCAAGCGAACATTCTGGTGGAAGGCTATGAAAAGAGACGTTTCAATATATGTTAGCCGATGCCCTACTTGCCAGCTAGTCAAGAGCGACCAAGAGAAACTGGCTGGATTGTTACAACCACTAGACGTTCCTGGTTGGAAGTGGGAACATATTTCCATGGACTTCATTGATGGTTTGCCCAGAACCAGAAAAGGAAATGACAGTATTCGGGTGATCGTAGATCGCTTCACGAAGACCGCCCATTTCATACTTGTCAGATCAAACAGAACTACACAGAGTCTGGCGCAGATATATTTCAAGGAAATAGTTAGACTACATGGAGTGCCGCTCAGTATAGTCAGTGATAGAGATACGATATTTACTAGTAAATTCTGGGAGGCGTTTCAAGTAGAGCTGGGAACAAAGCTGAAACTAAGCACCGCCTATCATCCTCAGACAGATGGTCAAACTAAGAGGGTAAATCGTATACTAGAAGATCTATTGCGGGCTTGTGTTCTAGATTTCGGTGTATCATGGGAAGGCCATCTGCATTTGGTTGAATTCTCATATAATAACAGCTACCAGGCGAGCCTAACAATGTCGCCTTTCGAAGCATTATATGGTAGACCGTGTCGATCTCCTGCTTGTTGGGTCGAACCCGGTAATAGACTTGTATTGGGGCCAGACATGATCCGAGAAGCGGCCGAAAAAGTCTATTTTATTAAGAAACGATTACTGACCGCTCAAAGCCAACAAAAGAGCTATGTCGATAGAAGAAGAAGAGATATATCGTTTGCTGTTGGCGACTACGTATATTTGAAAGTATCGCCGATGAGAGGAGTAGTCCGGTTCGGTAAAACTGGGAAGTGGGCGCCCAAATTCATTGGTCCGTTTCCTATTCTTGAACGGATCAGAACGCTCGCTTATAGAGTTAAATTGCCTGATTGGTTGCCTAGAGTGCATGATGTATTTCATATATCTCAACTTCGAAAGCACGTTCATGATCCAGACTTGATCGTGGAAGAAGCAGCTCAACAGGATATTTAAATTACTCTAGAACTACCTGTAAGAAGAGAGCCGCTCAAGATTATCGGCAAAGAAACCAAAGAGCTGAGGAACAAGAAGGTTCACTTAGTCAAAGTGTAATGGAGTGGAGATCCGCGAGATTGTACTTGTGAAACGGAGGAGAGCATTTAGAAAGCCTATCCTAAGTGTCGAGTAGACATCTCTGATTGACTCCAGTGCAAGGTACATTTACCGTACTTTGCATTACCAATTAGTTCTCTACTCTGTTGTTATTTTCTTTTCATGGATGTACTCTTTCAATTCTATAGTCTGAATGATTTTAAAAGAGTATAGGAATTGATTAGTATATTTTTGAAAAGTTAAAAACAATTTGATTGTTGTTTGTGTTGTGCGATTGTAGAGTTGATTAATTGAATTATTAAAACGATAGTTAATTTAATCAATAAGGGGAAAATGGTAGAATTTACTCATTTATATTACGCATTGAACTGATTAGAAAATAGATAGAAAAATATACATGTGCATTATATATGTTTGAACAGGTAAATGGATAGCTGTTGAGTAAAGATTTTATTTGCGTGCCCGACAAATAGGTAAACCTTAATGAGTTGGATGCGAAATATTATTATATCAACTCCTGTGAATGCCATCGGATGCGGAGTGCTGGTTACTCTATGTGTAATAATAAACGTCGCCATAGGATAGTAACAATTAATTTTGAACTACATTACATGACATACTTCTTGAAGATAGGCATACTTCATCATATACCACATAAGCATTTGGAGCTTGTGTGACGAGGTGGAAGATTTACCATACGAGCGAGAGGCTTGTATGGCGATGACTATATTTTACAGGTTGAACTGATGACTGATATGGACTATTTAAATTGTAACGCTAAAATTTCCAGATTAATAAAAACCCCACACGGGTCTGGAGTTGACAATAATCACGTCTCTCTAGTTAGTAGATATGGCACATGGACTATTTATTTCCCACACTGGACGAGGTGACGGGGATTTATCCTCTGGAGCATTTAAAATACACACTCCCTCAGGCTTTAACAGGGTGACGAGAATTTATTCTTTGGAGTTATTATCAATACACGCTCCCCTGTAAACACCAGAATATATCACTATAAATATGTGTATGCTTATTAGGATTTATTGTGTACCTAATGCGGCCCAATAAATTTTCAAACCTCTCCCCGTACAAAGGAGGTTATGGCGAAATTGTTCGAAAATTCCGGGTGTCAGCCAAATTTTTGAAGAATTTGAAAATTCTCAGAAACTTAACAGTTGGAGAATGGAAGCCAGATTGAACGTAGAGTTGATTAATCAAACCCCTTTCGACTTTGTTCCTTTTCGGGGACGAAAAGTTTTAAGTGGGGAAGATTGTAACGACCCGGAAAATCTGAACCAATTTAAAATTTTTAAATTGGCTAAAATATTAGATCTTAAATATTTAAAATAAATATTTTAAATAATAGCAATGAAAAGTGAGTTTGAATCGACGTTTGAAAACGAATATAATTAATTCTAATTATAAACAAGGCCTGAAATGGCGCTGCAGTTTCAAAAATTGAATTCAAACTTTGTCGTACTGTACAGGGTGCAAAACAAAACGGATTTGAGTGAAACCAAAAATATTTAAATCTGTTAGTGAAGACCTTTCTAACGAATCTGAAAAATCGAAGTTTCATAGCGGAAAGCAAAAGTTATGGCCAAATGAATTTTCAGAAAGGTCACTATGGAATTTATATAGCCCGTGAAATTGGCCATTTTGCATACGACCTCGGAATTCGACGAATACACTTTTGTTGGATCTGGGATGTGAAGTTATTGCTAGGTTTCAAATTTCATAACTTTTGAAGCTAGTATGTGAGCGTGGCAAAGGAAAATGTGTTTTGGTCAATTACTGTTAAATGGGATCGACCAGAAATGGGCCATTTTTCAAACGGTCTCAGAATTCGATGAAACTAGTTTTGTTGAGACCGTATCGTCAAAACATAGCTCGATTTATTTTTCTAAAAATTTTTGAATCAGTATGTGGCCCCGGCAAATTGAAATGTACGTTCAAATTAAATATTGAATGTTTTATATTTTAATTTGAATGAAAACTGACTGAAACAGTCGAATGGGCCTTCAAACCATATCCCATTGTGTTCGGAATGGGGGTAAAATGCTAGGGACGACAGTCGTTGGGTTTGGTGGTCGTGTCAGAAAACCCTTTTTAAAACCCCTCGGCCAATCAAATTATTTCTTCATAATTTAAATAAAATCAAAAAATCAAAAAAACCCTGTAGCCATCGCGATCGACGACTGGCTTTCCTCCCTTCCCTTCCATTTTCTGGCGAATCCCTTCACCTTTAGCCCCCACTCCAGTTAAGGTTTTTGTAGTACTCCTCAAGGCCTTCAAATCCAAACCACCCTCGACCTCCACCGTGCGCTGTGCCTCGAGAATCAAGCCAAGGAAGATGACGACTTCCGCCGCCGTTTGCTCCGCCTAGCCGAGCTCGAGTTGGCCGCGACTGGCATCCCCTGGCACGCCCTCTGGAGCACTTCAACGTGGTGATGGCCGATTAACATCTCGAGCTTCGGATTGAAAGATAAAATCAAACCTAGTTTTGAACGTTTTATTAAAGGTACGACTTTGGTTTATTTTCAATAGTTTTAACACCCTTAAACCGTTGCAGACTTTGAAAAATCATATCTTTTTCGTTTCTTGTCGAAATTCAGTGAAACAAGAGACAATGGACTCGTGTGGACGTCTTCTACATTGTAGAAGAGACCGCATATTTTTCTGAGCCTTCTGCTATTTTTGGTGAAGTGGAACCCAATGTGAGATTTCTAATTTATAAACGATATGGAAAACGACGATGTATAAATTATATAGTCAATGGTTGAGTTATATAAGCGTTGTACACCCCTTGTATAAGCGTTGTATAAGTTGTATGTTCGATGTATAAGTTGTATATGCGTTGTAAAAATTATATATGTGTTGAAATAGAAGTGAAATGCTATATATATATATATATATATATATATATATATACACACACACGCCCCTCGTCCACAAACCACGGACGATATTTATTGGTTGTGATTGGTGTGAAAATTGATTGATAGCGAATGGTTGATTGGAATTGTTTGTGGTTGATATTGATTGATTGTGGTTGAAAAATACCCGTTTGTGGTTGAGAAATATTTGGTTGAAACCACATAGGATTAGTTTGTGGAAATGAAATAAATATATACATGCCGCCTGCGTGCGAACTAGATGCATGATTCCCCATTGTCAAAAACCACGAGGTTTTGAGGTAGAGCGAGGAGCCGTACAAGGGACGGTCTCGGTTTTAACTACCCTGCCGTTACGTTGCCGAAATTTTGAATAATATTCGTGTGTTTGAATTATTTTCATTTGTTGAAACTATATTTATTCGTTGAATAGAAAGCCTTCATGTGTTGAGTCGATATTCATTCGTTGGACAGAAATTCATGTGTTGAATGGTATTCGTGTTTTAAATATAAAAATCACATTTTTATCTACATATATAAACTATAGAAAACCTTCATGTGTTGAATCGATATTCATTCGTTGGATTGAAATTCATATGTTGAATGGTATTCGTGTTTTAAATATAAAAATCACATTTTTATCTACATATATAAACTATAGAAAACCTTCATGTGTTGAATCGATATTCATTCGTTGAATTGAAAACAGTATTCGTGTTTTAAATATAAAAATCACATTTTTATCTATATATATAAACTATAGAAAACCTTCATGTGTTGAATCGAAATTCATTCGTTGAATTGAAATTCATGTGTTGAATGGTATTCATATTTTGAAAGAAATTGTTTTATAATAAAAATCCAATTTTTATCATCGATATGAACTATATAAAATAATCTTGTTTTGAAATAAATTGTTTTATAATAAAAATCCTATTTTTATCACCTATATTAACTATATAAAATAGTCGAGTTTTGAAATAAATTGTTTTACATTAAAAATCACATTTTTATTATATACATGAATCGTTAAAAATGGTGAAGTGTTGAAATAGAAGACAGTTTGATAAAAATATCATTTTTATCAAAAGTATGAAAATCATATAGTTTGAAATCGAAGAATCGATATATATATATAAATAGAATTGAAATATATCGAATAACGACACTGCAGTTCGTATTTTGAAACCGTGATTTCAAACGATTAGAACGGGAGATCCGACCATCGGATTTTCCTGAAATCGCAACCGCTGGGTTCGCTTTGGAAATATCTTTCCAACGGCACCAACTTTGTAAAAATCCAATGGTTGGATTGTCTGGAATGTTTAATTCAAATCTGAAGAAAAACAACGCTAGAATCGATTATATTTATATACATATAAATATAATTATATTTAATCAAATAACGACGCTGCAGTTCGTATTTTGAAATCGAAACTTCAAACGATTATACCAGGAGATCCGACCGTCGGATTTTCCTGAAACTCGAACCGTTGGATTCGTTTTGAAAAGATCTTTCTAATGTGTAAATTTTGTGAAGATCCAACGGTTAGATTTTTAGATATGTGTAAATCAAATCTGAAGAAAAACAGCGCCACAGCCGCGTTATGGCCCGAAGCGACGTTTTGAATAAATTGGCTATTTTAAAATAAAAATAGCGATAAATCAATATAAAATATTATAAACAATATGGATGTGAAATTTAGAAACTAACTGAAGGTTAGCTAAGTCGAATGGTTTATTGGGTAATGATTTGATGTTGGTTTCGGCCTTCGGGGTTAAAATTAGGGAAATCGTTCTCTTACTGATTGACGGTTAGTGACTAATGAATTGAAATGATGCGTAGTAGTGTTTGTGTAGCACTTATTTATTATATACGAGAGTTGCTTAGAAAGACCGGGTTTATCCCATTCTGAATAACTGAATCGATGAAAAGAAATCGAAGATGAAGACGGTGGTCGAAGACCGGATATCTTCACCTCGTTTGGATGGTAACCGAGGTCCTGATTGGGAGGCATCCCGAAATATGGATGAGTGGTGATCGTCCAGACGTGCGTGGTGATCGATGGGTTTGCGAGGTATATAGTGCCTCCGATTTCGTTCAGACCCAGAACGGACTTGCAAATGGACAGTGTGTCTGACATTGGAATTTATCCTGTGTGATTGATAGCCATCAGTTGCACGGTGTGAATTGCCTGTGTGGCATGCTAAGATGCAGTGATCAGGGCTTCTGTTGGAAAGCAAAGTCTTGTGGTGATGATCAAAGCACCGCCTGCGTGGCGTAGCTTTGTGTATAACGTGAAATCGCGAACCTCACGCCCCGGTATGAACAAGAAACGGGAGAGGACATCAGGGAGGGCCTGCGTTTCCTTCTAGTTAGAAGTGGCGTCAATGGTTTTACACGCCCTGACGAGTTTGACTTATGTGGTTGTTGCTGTTGTGAGGTGCCTCGGTTAGGTCGGACGATCCGGGTCCGATGGAGTCATTCGTTGGCTCGTTGATGCCCCAAAGGGCGGGGAAACGTAGTGTTCAGGTATAATAATCCACTTCGGTGGACCGGCCCTGACGATCCAAGGGGCAGTTGCGGCTGTTCCAGAGATACGGGATAGAGCGTCTCGAATTCGGTAAAGACTATCTTTTGCCTTGGTTCATGACGGAAAACCAATTTCCAAATACGTGACGTTGCGATTTTGATTGTATACCTATATATGGCGACATAGTGGTATGGGGCATTAATGCTGTCTATGATTGATACTTATGATTTGAAACTATTTTTGAAATATATAAACACTAGTAATAATATCAAATGCTTTTGTTTTATTCGTATCAAGCATATCTTGGCCATTATAAGGTAAAAACTCTATCCTCCGGTTTGCGTTACATTGTGTGATGGGAACTGAGTCTTATAATGGCTTCATTTTTATAAAAAGCATTGCGATGTTTAAAAGAAAGATTTGTTTTTAAAGCACTAGCAATCCAATGGAGTAAACCCGTTCCACGAAAGTGGCGTGGTCCTGTGATTGGCCATATTATAAATGTGTTGAGTAGATTTTTCATACCAGTCCCACGACGGACTCGTAGTTTGTTTCACTTTCAAACTCGGGTGCCCCTCTTTCTACACGGGCAGCCTTGTATTCAGGTTTTAGCTGGCTCTTTCTGGATAGCTGGAGCTGAATATGGATTCTATTATTTATCTCTTTTTATGCTGCTCAGCTCCTATTGTACATATTTTGTTTGTTTCCGCTGTAGACATTTATGTATAGCTGAACTGTTTTTGTACTAAGTATGATCCTGTATACTGTGTAACTCTGATGATTACGTTTATCCAGTGTATTCTATTGTACATTATCTGGTGTATTTATTTGATTCTGTTCTGCTATTATCTGTTCATGTGTTATATTCCAAAGATTACCCTTGTCTCCGTCTGTACGGGAAATGGGGTCGTCACAGTTCCACCTCAATCAGCCTAATTGCCATGAATATGTTCGATGTACCCTTACTACCCTATCGATCGGCTCCCTATTTGCACGCATGTGTCACGTGTGTCATACGGCCCCATTTGATTGTAGGTACTTATGCTGGTCCTACCATGGGGTGTATCTAGTCCAAGGGTGGCGGCCCGACACAATTCTAGAAATGCATAGGATATACTACTGATGCCCAGTGCCCTGTTTGTCTACTCCGGAGTGTGCACGCCCGCACTCCATTAGAACCCACACTGCTGCACCAACCACCGTCGCTCTGACCGCTTACAATCAGCCTAGTAATCGTGCCCCACCCTTCCTAGTTTCAGGGTACCATGACACCAAATTAGATTACTGCTGAAATGGGTCCCCGTTACTAGGGTTTTCTACTGGTTAAGTTTGTGGGCCTATATATGCAGATATTACCCACCTACCCATGATGTACTTAACGCTCCCACCGATTCAAGCATGTTTATTAATGGTTAAGTCTGTGGGCCTATATTTACTGATATTACCCACCAACCCGATATGTACTTAACCCTCTTATTGATTCAAGTATGTTTATTAATGGTTAAGTTTATGGGCCTATATTTACTAATATTACCCACCAATCCGATATGTACTTAACCCTCCTATTCGTCATGTCATGTTGGTTAAGTGTTTCCTATTAACTTAACCTTTCTCACTTATCATGTTGGATTGATTAAGTGTGATTTATTAACTTAACCCTGTTCATTCACCATGTTATGTTGGTTAAGTGTTCATATTAACTTAACCCCACTCGTTTACCATGTTATATTGGTTAAGTGTCATTAGTCAATTCAAGTTAACTTACCCCATCTACTTGTCATGTTACTATGGTTAAGTACTGCCCTCTTGTATTAACTTAACCCTGCCACAAATCATGATATATATATATATATATATTGGTTAAGTGTTACCTTAGTTAACTTTAATCCTACCATTTGTTTCACTAACATGTTATAGTGGTTAAGTGTTCTAAACTTACTTAACCTCACCCACTTGCCTAATTAACATGTTATAATAGTTAAGTATTTTAATTTTACTTAACCCCACCTTCTAGTCTAGCTAGTTAACATGTTAAATTTGGTTAAGTGTATTAAGTTTTCTTAACCTCACCTTCTAGTCTAGTTAACATGTTAAATTTGGTTAAGTATTTATTTAATTGACTTAACCCTACCAATTCTGTAACACCCCACGTCCGCTAAGGTCACTCATACCAGGGGAATGCCTTAGTTTCGGTGAAGTATTTTGAGTGAATATAGAACAGTAAAATTACAGCAAGACAGATATAAGTAATACTTGAAAATTTAAATCATCATTTCATTGCAACGGAAAGTAATACATGTTTGGTTACATCACAAAACCATAAACCAGAGTCAAGTACATAATATCCATCTTGATAAAATAGAAGTACATAATCCCACTACATAACTAATAGCCATAAAAGGAAAGATAAGCTCGGCTTCACTTCAGAGGTCCAAGCTCCATAGGATAGATACAGCAATCAGATCAAAGCCCACTAGCACCAGGCCCACTCTAATAACCTGGGGTTGGGGGAAAAAGATAAAAACAACGGGGTCAGACATAAGTCTGAGTGAGTCCTATAACCCTAACAATACAATCATTAAAATAACCAGAGAAGACATAAGTTGATATACGGTAACGACTGGGGATGAATGGCTACACTAAGCAGCTTGGTAAACTTAGGATAAACTAAGATCACCGTAAAGACGCATTTACCCACCCAAGGATAATTACTAAATTACACCGCCCCAGACCTACTCAAAGATAATTCCTACACTGCACCACACCAGTTTTACCTACCTAAGATTAATTCCTACTTAAAGGTTGATCCCACTAAATGTACTTAGTAATTTTTACCCAGTAGTTTCTAGTACCCCTACATAGGTGCCGTCTGCCCCTATCATTACTAGGTGTACCCACTACTCCCAAGCGATCGGCTCCCTAACGTAGATACCCGTGCCGGTCCCACAATGGGGTGTATCATTTCCCCAAAGTGGCAACCTGATAATATCAACGGTGCACGGCTTTATATCTACACGATGTAACAACGATTTACTAACCAGCCCGGGTCCACACACGCATATGAAACCCGTTGGTCCTACGTTGCCACCGCTAACCCGTTTTTGGCCTCTTATAGTCAAGCCCAATATGCGTGTCCCGTCACTCGACTTGGGTCGAGCCCACAAAGATACGTTTGGGATATTGGTTGAGATGGGCCCCCACAAGCTACCACTTAAGCTTGTTATTTTGTCTAGTGTATCCCACTTAACCGCTTTAACCATGTTCACTTACATGTTATAAATACTTTGGTTAAGTCATTAATCATATTTTAATTACCACTCAAGGCACCCACTAGATTTCCACATGACACCCAAGTCCTTTACTTAATTCCCACATGCCACCCGAGGCACTTACTTAACCCCTTAATCATGTTTAATTACATGTTCCACTTTGGTTAAGTATTCTAATCGTGTTTTCTATTGCCACCCAAGGCAACCCACTAGTTTTCTCATGCCACCCAAGGCACCCACTTAACCCTCATGCCCCACTACATGCTTATATGGTTAAGTGTTTCTTAATTAATTAAGACCGTGATCCTCATAAAGACCTCTCACATTAGACTATCTTTTATGACCGCTGGTTAAGCCGGTTGGGTCCGGGCAGCCTTATGTCATAACCGAGTCTAACCTCGTGTCTTTACATTAATCACGTATTTAGTTTGTGCCTAAGACCTCTCACATTGGGCTAACATTTGTAGCAACTGGTTAAGCCGGTTGGGTCCGGGCAGTTTTACGCTACAACTGAGTCCAACCTCGTGTCTTAGTCAATTAATTACACCTAATTAATCACCCTCATAATTTAAATTAATTATCCCTAATTAATATTAAGCTTTTCATAACATGGGTAGACCTAACTCAATAGGTAAATTCCCATGGGGTAGACCTAACTCAATAGGTAAATTCCCAACACATAGTATGGGTACACCTAACTTAATAGGCAAATTCCCATACTATGTTCCTTTATTTTATGTTATGCATAATCATATTAATTTCACACAATCTTATTAACTTATGCATTTAATTAACCCCATCGTTCCCACGTAATTTCGTTCTCATGACATAATACATATAAAAGGTGCCAACTTGCATATGAATGAACATGTTTCAAAGGTGCCATCTTGCATATTAACAAACACATAACTTGCATATGAACTTGCATAATATGTCACATAACTTGCATATAATCTTGTATAACATGTCACATAACTTGCATATAATATGTCACATAACTTACATATTCACTTGCATAATATACTTGCATATTAACCCATAGACTTGCATAATGTGTCATCATGAACTTGCATATTAACAAACATGTAACTTGCATAGCATATCTTGCATATTAACATACATGTAACTTGCATATTAACAAACATGTAACTTGCATAGCATATCTTGCATATTAACATACATGTAACTTGCATATTAACAAACATGTAACTTGCATAGCATATCTTGCATATTAACATACATGTAACTTGCATAGCATATCTTGCATATTAACATACATGTAACTTGCATATTAACAAACATGTAACTTGCATATTAACAAACATGTAACTTGCATATTTAGCATCATGCAAATATAACATACATCATATTAAACTTGCATAAACTTACATACTCAACATGCATAAACATAAGATTAATGCTAACATCATATCATATGATTCAAGACTCATTAATCCACATACAAAACCATAAATCTCATCATATCTCATCTACTTAGTTTAACAAAAGATCATCAAAGTGATAGAAACTCACAACTAGCAACTTTGAACACCAAATGAAGAAGATTAAGATGCTAAGAAGGGATTAGAAGTTGATTAGAGAGTGATTAGTATGCAACCCTCTTCATAAAATTAGTGGAGGCCATGAGAGCTAGCATTTTGCCATAGTTTAGTCACTAGGTTTAATTATGAATGAATTAGGGTAGGTTAGGGTCTTATTTATAGATTAGGCAAGTGTTTTAGGCCATAGGATTAACCCTAGATTCAATCCAAGCCATCAAAGCATGTCTTGGGGAAGAAGTCAAGTGTAGGAACCATCTAGGGCCTTTAGATTAAAGATGGACCATGAGAACCATTCAAATGCAAAATCTGCACTTGAGCGAATCGGCCCACGGGTTGACAGCCAAACACCCTGGATTAACCCCTAGTCGACCCAGCGGGCTCGGGTCGACTTCAAAAATCGGCCGGTTCGGTTATTCCCCTCTCCCAATTCGCTGTTTTGAGCATTTTTGCATATTTATTTATTAAATTTTCAATTATATATATATATATATATATATCAATATATATATATATATATATATCTACACAACCCATTTCACTTAATTAAGTATACTTTAATTTGGGAATTTTCGTGAAACTTCGCGAGGCCATATCTTGGTCATACGGACTCCGATTTTCGAAAACTCGGACTCTATTTCGCGTATTTTTCCGAGACGAACGCAATGGCATAGCCCGTTTCCCTTGATTCCCATTTTAGAATTAAATTCTGCCTCGATTTATGTTATTACAGGTTATTGAAAATACGGGTTGTTACATTCTCCCCTCCTTAAAGGATTTCGTCCCCGAAATCTTCAAGTTAGGAAGAACGTATCCTACCATCCAATCATCCATCTACTCAAAGCATCATCCACGAGCAATCATTGTCCTTACAAGATTCTAAATGCTGGATGGATATATGCAAAAGTGTGTGTATATGTACTTACCTAATGCGAAAATCAGGCGGTTACTGATACAGTAAACCTCCTTAATGCAAACCATGATAGTGCCATGCATCCAATATGTATGCGAAACCCTATTGACACATACAAATTTCTACATGCGTGCACAACCATACACAAAAATGCATCATCCATATGATAACACAGCCATGATACATCCATCAATCTAACTACCACATCCATTTATGCGATATGCAACATGAAGTGACTGAGCCGATCTAGTGCCTAATGTGTGTATATATGCATCCACGAGCAACCACTAGCAAACACTTGCATCCACTTGCATCCATCAACCATAACATGTCTCAAACACATGTTTCAACCATAGGTTTTCCCTATCTAAAGGTCAAACAGGACTAACGAGAGGACCTACTAAAGATAAGATAAGTACTAGGCAAGCGATAAAGGAGAAGTTAAAAGACATACTCTCCAAAAGAAATGGATACAAAGAACGCATCTTCGCTTCCGTCTCCCAAGTAGCATTCTAACTAGCTGAACTTCTCTGTTCCTCAACTTCCTAGTCTCTGGCCCAATGATGCGAGTAGGAGCTCGTCGAATCGTCTCATCGTGCTCTAACTCTACTTCTTTAAGCAAACTCGGCTCTACCACCTCAGCGGTCTCATGTAAGCACTTCCTCAAATGGGACACATGAAATACATCCGGTACACCACTAAGTCTGTCAGGCAACTCCACTCTATATGCCATCCCTCCAATTCTTTCCTTAATGGGAAATGGCCCTACAAACCTTGGTACTTACTTCCTAACAGATCCAAAGTGAACCACATTCCGTAACGGAGACACCTTGATAAAAAGCATGTCCTAATATCAAACTCAAGCTCTGTTCTCCTCTTGTCCGCATAAGATTCCGCCGCTTTCATCCTTCTTCGAATCCAACCCATCTTCTCTGAAGTCTCTTTAACCATATCTGGCCCAAGCAAGATCTTATCCGTAGATTCCCACCAACATGTAGGAGATCGACAAGGCCTTCCATAAAGAGCTTTGAAATGAGCCATACCAATACTGGACTGAAAGCTGCTATTATATGCGAACTCCACCAACGGAAGATGCTCTTCCCATGTACCTCCAAAATCCAAAATACATAACCTCAAAAGATGTTCTAGATACGGTTCACCCTCTTGGTCTGACCGTCCGTCTGAGGATGAGATGCGGTGCTCAAACACAACTGAGTCCCTACCGCCCTCTTGCAAAATCTTCCAAAACTCACTAGTGAAGATAGGATCTTGATCACTCACAATGCTGGAAGGTACACCATGAAATCTAATAATCCCTTGAAGGTAAACTGAAGCTAGACATGGAATAGTCCTCTTGCTCTTCACGGGTATGAAATGGGCACACTTAGTAAGTCTATCTACCATAAGCCCAATCCCCGTATTACCCTTCCTTGATTTCGGTTATCCAACGAGGCACTATCCTACTTCCTATTTCGGAACTTCCAACGGGTGAAGCAACCCTCCGGGTTTCTTCTGTTCCACTTTCACTTGTTAGCATACCAAGCATCTAGCGACATACTTGGCCGCATCTTTCTTCAGATTGGCAAAAAGGAAAACTCGCTTTATGTCTTGGTACATCTTGTCCCTACCGGGATGAATGGTCATCTTCGACCGATGTGTATCATCAAGTATAGCCTTCCTCAAACCCTCGTCTTGCGGTACACAAAGTCTACCGTCTCTACGCAACCACCCCTTACTATCTAGGGTGTACCTACTCAAATGGCTGGACGACTCCTCCCCCTTATGAGCTTCTCTCATAGCTCAACCAACTGTGGGTCGTCTTGCTGTGCCTCGCCACCCCGTCCCAAAAGAGTAGGCCTAACCTCCAAGGAGGCTAGCAAACCGGGTACAAAGTCAACGGAAGGTCTAAAGTCAAACATAGAAATAAACCCTAAGCTCCGTCGTTTAATCGATCAATGAACTCAAGGACAACCTTTTTCTTCTTAAGGCGTCTGCTACCATGCTTCCCTTGTTAGGGGTATACGCTATCTCAACTCATAAGATGCTAAGAATCCTATCCAAAATCGTCACAACTGTCCATCTCTCACGCAGACCACCCTAGTCGAATTCGACATCCCCCAAATGCAAGCCCCAAAGGCCGAAACCAATATCAGACAAACACCCAAGGGATATCTCCTTCGAGTTCAGGCAACCTACGTGAGATGATACTAAAAATAATAATAATAATGGCTAAACAATTAAGCCTTTGACCAACTTTGGATGTCCTTGCCAGTCTCGCTCCAAAACCACTGTTTTATCCCATAACTGGCTTTGCTCAACCTATTGAGCACATATGAAAACTTATTTCGCTCCTAGAAAAGACCAAGATGTCATCCACAAAGACCATCACAAACTTATTTAGGTACTCTCTGAACACCCTTCTCTTCCAATCAACAAAGTATGCGGGGGCGTTCGTCAAACCAAATAGCATCACCAGCCACTCATAAAACCATCCGGAGTCCTAAAGGCAATCTTCTCTATACTATCGTCAGCCACTCTCAACTGACGAAACCATGTGGCTTAGTCCAACTGCGAAAATACTGAGGCGCCAACCAACTGATCAAAGAGATCATCAATCTTTGGCAATGGGTGTCTATTCTTCTTTGTGAGTTTATTTAGTTCTCTTTAGCCTAAACAAAGTCTGAGGGACCCATCCGCCTTCATGGCAAAAACTAATGGAGCGCCCCACTCCGATATACTTCTTCTTATGAACCCCTTCTCAAGCAATCGCCTACTTACTTATGGAGTTCCCTCCTCTCACGAGGAGCCTTGTGGCACACTGGCCAAGTCACTGGTTTGGCATTGTTTACCAGATATATTCGGAAGTCAATCTCCCGCTCCGGAGGTAAGCCCTTCACCTTCTCAAACACATCCGAGTATTCCCGGACCACTTCTAACAGATCGCAAACTCTCGACCGACGTGTCCAGCGATTCTAGATAACTTAGCATAACAGTCTCTATGGGATTACAAGAGATCTCGAGAGTGTTACCCAAGCGGGTCATAAGCCTAACAACTCTCTTTTCAAAATCAAGAATGGCATCCCTACTGGATAACCAGTCCATGCCCAAACTAACCCATAGCTCGTGAAGCCCAACAAGCATCACATCCAAACTCAATGCTAAGTATAGAAACTTTCAAACCCAAACACATCATGGAGCCCAATTGGGTTTGAAACAACTAAGGGATCATCTACTAAACTGGTGTCTAAGTGCAGTGACTCACTAACAATGATGAGATAAACGAACTTAATGCATCCAAATCAAATAAAGTTCGAATCGGATAATAAAGAAATCCAAATTCCAACCTAGACGGTCTTATCCCCATACGGCACCCTAGTCGTGAGGGAATACAACTACCCTCCAGAAGATTCCATACCTTGTCCTTGCTTCTTTGGTCAATCCTAATAAGGTGTCCTATTCCTCCCAAAAGGATAACTACTAGCCTTCTCCTTCCCATTCTCCACTCGTAACCTCCCATCAATGAGGCTTCGTCCTTTATTAACCAAACAACTATTAGAGCCTTCCTCCCATCGTCCATCCAATAAGTACTTACAAGTCCTCCTCCTTCTTGAACCAACTTCTAATCTGATTTACGTCTAATTCCCTTGAAGCGGTTTTCCATTCTTATCTATCTTAGAAAGATCATCTACACACGGAGGGGAAACTCAAAACGAGAGAGAAAGAGATTCAAACGGAGAATTCGAAAGATAAAGATATGGCTATCGGGGATTATGCTTTTCTCAAAAACTTTTCTCTTAAAAGACATGTTTTTGAAAACATTCCTTCAAAAATTTTCTTAGAAAAATAGTTTTTCTAAAAAATTTATCTGTTCTGGTAACCTTAAGCTCTGATACCACGTGTAACACCCCACGTCCGCTAAGGTCACTCATACCAGGGGAATGCCTTAGTTTCGGTGAAGTATTTTGAGTGAATATAGAACAGTAAAATTACAGCAAGACAGATATAAGTAATACTTGAAAATTTAAATCATCATTTCATTGCAACGGAAAGTAATACATGTTTGGTTACATCACAAAACCATAAACCAGAGTCAAGTACATAATATCCATCTTGATAAAATAGAAGTACATAATCCCACTACATAACTAATAGCCATAAAAGGAAAGATAAGCTCGGCTTCACTTCAGAGGTCCAAGCTCCATAGGATAGATACAGCAATCAGATCAAAGCCCACTAGCACCAGGCCCACTCTAATAACCTGGGGTTGGGGGAAAAAGATAAAAACAACGGGGTCAGACATAAGTCTGAGTGAGTCCTATAACCCTAACAATACAATCATTAAAATAACCAGAGAAGACATAAGTTGATATACGGTAACGACTGGGGATGAATGGCTACACTAAGCAGCTTGGTAAACTTAGGATAAACTAAGATCACCGTAAAGACGCATTTACCCACCCAAGGATAATTACTAAATTACACCGCCCCAGACCTACTCAAAGATAATTCCTACACTGCACCACACCAGTTTTACCTACCTAAGATTAATTCCTACTTAAAGGTTGATCCCACTAAATGTACTTAGTAATTTTTACCCAGTAGTTTCTAGTACCCCTACATAGGTGCCGTCTGCCCCTATCATTACTAGGTGTACCCACTACTCCCAAGCGATCGGCTCCCTAACGTAGATACCCGTGCCGGTCCCACAATGGGGTGTATCATTTCCCCAAAGTGGCAACCTGATAATATCAACGGTGCACGGCTTTATATCTACACGATGTAACAACGATTTACTAACCAGCCCGGGTCCACACACGCATATGAAACCCGTTGGTCCTACGTTGCCACCGCTAACCCGTTTTTGGCCTCTTATAGTCAAGCCCAATATGCGTGTCCCGTCACTCGACTTGGGTCGAGCCCACAAAGATACGTTTGGGATATTGGTTGAGATGGGCCCCCACAAGCTACCACTTAAGCTTGTTATTTTGTCTAGTGTATCCCACTTAACCGCTTTAACCATGTTCACTTACATGTTATAAATACTTTGGTTAAGTCATTAATCATATTTTAATTACCACTCAAGGCACCCACTAGATTTCCACATGACACCCAAGTCCTTTACTTAATTCCCACATGCCACCCGAGGCACTTACTTAACCCCTTAATCATGTTTAATTACATGTTCCACTTTGGTTAAGTATTCTAATCGTGTTTTCTATTGCCACCCAAGGCAACCCACTAGTTTTCTCATGCCACCCAAGGCACCCACTTAACCCTCATGCCCCACTACATGCTTATATGGTTAAGTGTTTCTTAATTAATTAAGACCGTGATCCTCATAAAGACCTCTCACATTAGACTATCTTTTATGACCGCTGGTTAAGCCGGTTGGGTCCGGGCAGCCTTATGTCATAACCGAGTCTAACCTCGTGTCTTTACATTAATCACGTATTTAGTTTGTGCCTAAGACCTCTCACATTGGGCTAACATTTGTAGCAACTGGTTAAGCCGGTTGGGTCCGGGCAGTTTTACGCTACAACTGAGTCCAACCTCGTGTCTTAGTCAATTAATTACACCTAATTAATCACCCTCATAATTTAAATTAATTATCCCTAATTAATATTAAGCTTTTCATAACATGGGTAGACCTAACTCAATAGGTAAATTCCCATGGGGTAGACCTAACTCAATAGGTAAATTCCCAACACATAGTATGGGTACACCTAACTTAATAGGCAAATTCCCATACTATGTTCCTTTATTTTATGTTATGCATAATCATATTAATTTCACACAATCTTATTAACTTATGCATTTAATTAACCCCATCGTTCCCACGTAATTTCGTTCTCATGACATAATACATATAAAAGGTGCCAACTTGCATATGAATGAACATGTTTCAAAGGTGCCATCTTGCATATTAACAAACACATAACTTGCATATGAACTTGCATAATATGTCACATAACTTGCATATAATCTTGTATAACATGTCACATAACTTGCATATAATATGTCACATAACTTACATATTCACTTGCATAATATACTTGCATATTAACCCATAGACTTGCATAATGTGTCATCATGAACTTGCATATTAACAAACATGTAACTTGCATAGCATATCTTGCATATTAACATACATGTAACTTGCATATTAACAAACATGTAACTTGCATAGCATATCTTGCATATTAACATACATGTAACTTGCATATTAACAAACATGTAACTTGCATAGCATATCTTGCATATTAACATACATGTAACTTGCATAGCATATCTTGCATATTAACATACATGTAACTTGCATATTAACAAACATGTAACTTGCATATTAACAAACATGTAACTTGCATATTTAGCATCATGCAAATATAACATACATCATATTAAACTTGCATAAACTTACATACTCAACATGCATAAACATAAGATTAATGCTAACATCATATCATATGATTCAAGACTCATTAATCCACATACAAAACCATAAATCTCATCATATCTCATCTACTTAGTTTAACAAAAGATCATCAAAGTGATAGAAACTCACAACTAGCAACTTTGAACACCAAATGAAGAAGATTAAGATGCTAAGAAGGGATTAGAAGTTGATTAGAGAGTGATTAGTATGCAACCCTCTTCATAAAATTAGTGGAGGCCATGAGAGCTAGCATTTTGCCATAGTTTAGTCACTAGGTTTAATTATGAATGAATTAGGGTAGGTTAGGGTCTTATTTATAGATTAGGCAAGTGTTTTAGGCCATAGGATTAACCCTAGATTCAATCCAAGCCATCAAAGCATGTCTTGGGGAAGAAGTCAAGTGTAGGAACCATCTAGGGCCTTTAGATTAAAGATGGACCATGAGAACCATTCAAATGCAAAATCTGCACTTGAGCGAATCGGCCCACGGGTTGACAGCCAAACACCCTGGATTAACCCCTAGTCGACCCAGCGGGCTCGGGTCGACTTCAAAAATCGGCCGGTTCGGTTATTCCCCTCTCCCAATTCGCTGTTTTGAGCATTTTTGCATATTTATTTATTAAATTTTCAATTATATATATATATATATATATATCAATATATATATATATATATCTACACAACCCATTTCACTTAATTAAGTATACTTTAATTTGGGAATTTTCGTGAAACTTCGCGAGGCCATATCTTGGTCATACGGACTCCGATTTTCGAAAACTCGGACTCTATTTCGCGTATTTTTCCGAGACGAACGCAATGGCATAGCCCGTTTCCCTTGATTCCCATTTTAGAATTAAATTCTGCCTCGATTTATGTTATTACAGGTTATTGAAAATACGGGTTGTTACAAATTCTAGTTTATCTTTAATTGTCTTATTAAAGCACCAACCACTCACATTAGACAGGCATTGTTGTTGCAGCTTGTATGCTGGGCAGTTCCGGGCAGTCTTACGCCACAACTCACTCTAACCTCGGGTCTTTATAGGGCTCAATGCCTTAACCTCCCACATTGAATAGGTATTGTTGTGATTACTGGACAGCCGGGCGGGTCCGGGCAGGTTTACATCACAACTCAATCCAACCTTGGGTTAAGCATATTCGTATTGTCTAAATTCACATTTTATTTATGTAAATTATTTCATGCCACATGTTTTATTTTCAAAACTAATGGTGTATTAATTTACACCATTCATGGTCTTAACCAATTCCACAGTTTTGGGCCCACCTACATATTAACATGTCTTAATTTAATAATTATCCTCAACGTTACCCCCGTTTGTTCGTTCATATTAATCGTATAAAGACATTGGGCCAACTAGTAGGCCCAATCCATAAACGAGAGGTAAAGGAGGAAACATATATGACATAAATTCCACCAACATAAATCATGTAAATTGTCATAAAGGTAGTTAAAGGCTAGCATGTGACATAATCATGGCACGTCAAATTTCAACACATGTATGATTCTAATATTTACAAATAGGTGTAAACTAGATTAATAAGGTGGACTTGCATAATTTCATGTCACAAACTTGTATGTAAATATTTAATCTAGTTTCAGTACCTAACATGTAAACTTGCATTGAAATGTGGATCTAGTTAAATAGGTGTCACATGAATTATTTAATTTAGACTGCATAAGCCTAAACATGTTTTGATCTAGGCATAACATCGAACATAACTAGCATGTGACAAGAATATGACATGTCCATAAAGTATGTATAATTTTATCACATGTGTGAACTAGATCAAATCATATGTCCAATTATAACATGAAACATGTATTAAATTGGATCTTGGCATGGATCCAATTATGAACTTGCAACTTTTGTGTGAACATGTGAACATGTATATAAACTTAATCATGTAGGCATAGAGGTTTTAGCATAAAATATATGCATGAGATCTTAACTTGGACATAACACATACAACCTATATTAATCACATAAACATATAGGTGTAGATTAAAACATGAACTATACAACTTGCATGTGATGTTGTTTTCATTTGAATATATCCAACATCAACTAAATTAATCCACAAACATTCTAATGAAATCACCGCAACATATATAAATTTACATTGTTAACATTATACAACATGGTGTGGTTCCAATTTTCAATCCACATCAAATCACGTTCTATTTCTATTCACATCTCAAACGTAACTAAACTTAAGAATAACCACCAAATTATACCATCAAGTTAACATACACTAGAATGAGTTCATTACCCATTTCATGATAAGTTTTACCATTAAAAGTATACAATAGTACGTTCATTGCCAATAAGTAAATGTGAACATAAATCAAGTTTAGCATGTTCATCACCCACAAACTAATATAAATATAAATCAATTTCACATATAGACATCGTTCTACGTTCAAATTATACAAGCCATGATATAAAAAGAACTATGTTTAAATCTACGTATTAACCGCACTTACAACAACAGAGAAGTCTTGAGTTCTGAAGTCTGAATTCTATAATTGATTAGTGTTCTCTTGATGTAGGAAAATTAGTTGTTAAGATTTGATTTGAGTTGTATTGAATTGTTGTAAAGCTTTCCCCTAGTTGGTGGTGGATACTCCAGGTTGCAGACTGACAACATGATGGCCATTGTTTAAATTTTGATTTGGTTTGTAGGTTTGAGTCTACAAGTGTTTTATAGAGTTTAGGATTAATGTAAGCCGTCCGATCAACATAAGAGCAAACAGAACCATCCAAGGAGCCACCTTAGCCCTAGTGAGTCAGCAGCAGGTCAGCAATGACTCAGCATTTGTATTAAAAACTTCCTATTTTAATGTTAATGTATATCTTTTCTTTTTATTATTTGTTGTCAATCAATTCAAACATAAATACATATTTAATATATACATTTTCCCTTTACCGTATACATTAATTACCCATATATAAATATCAATTAACGTGAATGACAATATTAATGTATCCTCTTCATTGTAAATTAGCATGAATGACTAATATATACCAGCCTTGATGCCAAGTTATTCTTTTTTTTTTCAACGTATTTCTCAAATTAACATGTACAGATTAATTTTAATTGCATGTTTTCAAATCAATGCCCTATTGACATATCTTCAAATTAAATATCATATAAATGTTCGTCATATTAATATGCTTACAAATTAATGTCAATTCTGCGTTCACCAAATTCATGCCATATTAATATGCTTGCATGTTATGTTCACAAAACAATGTCACATACCACATTCTTCTTATTCAGTGCCACATTGATGTCAATTTCAGGTTTATAAATGACATTCCTATTAATAGAAAATTAAGTTTAACCTATTCATATTCTTCCTCTTTAAAAAATCCCCATTTACTGTGTACAAATATCTATGCATAAATCTTTCTTTTCACTGCATGCATCTACACATTTTTATTAAATTTGTATGTTTATGACATAAATGCACATATGTACTAATATGTTAAATCATTCTTACCTTTAATTTATCATAAATCCAATTAGAGAAGATTACGTAAGAAAACAGTCCTTGACAACAACAAAAAAGGCAACGTACGCCACATGATGCGTACACGTCATATATATATATATACATTAATTTTCTTTTTCTTCTTATCTGTCTTCCCAATTACCCACTTTCACACTAAACCACTTTTTGAACTACATTCACGCTAAGCTATTTTTAAGCCATTCCCCTGAAACAAAAATAGGGCGCTAGCGGAGATCGAACTCTGTACCTCTTGTATGCAAGTCACATATTCCAACCAAATAAGCTACTAAGACTTTTGCTTACAAAAAGATAGAACAATGTTGAACATTATTCTTTTCGCATTCCTCTTCTTTCATGTTTTGTTGCAATATTTAATTTAAGGATATCTTTTTCATACGGAGTCCAATTTACGCAAACTCGGACTCTATCTTAAGCAGAATTCCGAGATGAACACAATGGCGCAACCCGTTTCACCTAATTCTTTGTTTAAAATTTAATTATACTTTAATTTGTGAAATTTAATGTTACAGAATTACAGGGTGTTACATATATTTAGTATCTTTCCAAACTATTATTGAGAATTCAGTGTTGCCTATATGAATAAAAAATGCAAATATCTAAGTAGTGATGAAACTAATATGCGATGGCTAAACTTCTTGACAACGGAAAAAATAATAATTTTATGAAAATTTTTGGTTTTGAACATTAATGGAACTATGTACTTGGAGAATACGAAGAAACTACTCCTATTTCCATTAGATAAAATAGTTCAATCATGCAGTTCAAGATGAAAATTATAATCCTAGTTGCTTGAAGAAAAGCAACCAACTCAAAGCCATTCTACCTTAATTTTCTATTCATATTACTACACACACCTTAAAATAATATGCAATACATAATTGTGCATGCGTAGTTGTAATCCAACTCTATATGTGATCAACCTGATCATTACAAAGTAGTGAAAATTCGATCATATTAGTTTATAGTTCAGTTTACATCAAGGCTTTCTTTTTTTTGAGGGAACTTTTGACTCATGACCCTCTCTTTAAAAATTTAGGCACATATCCCTTTATGCTTTGTTGAAATACAAATTATATCACCGAATTATTTACCGTCTTAACCACTCATTTGCAGAGACAATTATATGAAGTTAAATTGTAATATTAAAAATGCGAAATATTTCTATTAACGTACATATGTCATATGTTTTGATATTTAATTTACAAGTACTATTATTTTTCCCATACCAAACAAGAAATTTCCTAACAAATATTGGTCCTACATGCAAAAAAAATTCCTTAATTAAACCGCTCACTTTCCTTCACAAATGAATTTGAAATCAAAAACGCCCAAGTTCTCCAACCCATGTACGGAAACAATCATCCATAGGCATTCTCTTTGCGAACGATGAACCGTTAGATTTTTATTTGGCTTTACTAAAAAATCCTCAACTTTTATAACTTTAATAAAATTACTTCGCAAAGTATGGATGCTTGCTTGTGATGTATGAAATCGACAACGAGATTGAAAACTATAATAAGCGTCTGACTATCTCGGCCTCTTGTCTTCCTTCGACAAGATCGCATTGATTTGCGAGAGCTGTAACGACCCAGAAAATCTGAACCAATTTAAAAAAATTTAAATTGGTTAAATAGTGGATTTTAAATATTTAAAACAAATATTTTAAATAATAAAGATGAAAACTGAGTTTGAATCGACAATTGAAAAGGAATATAATTAATTCAAATTATAAACAAGGCCTGAAATGGCGCGGTAGTTTCAAAATTTGAATTCAAACTTTGGCTGACTGTACCGGGTGAAAAGCAAAACGGATTTGAGTGAAACCAAAAATGTTTAAATCTGTTAGTGAATACCTTTCTAACGAATCTGAAAAATCGAAGTTTCATAGCGGAAAGCATAAGTTATGGCTAAATGAATTTTCAGAAAGGTCGCTATGGAATTTATATAGCCCGTGAAATTGGCCATTTTGTAAACGACCTCGGAATTCGAAGAAACCACTTTTGTTGGATCCGGGATGTGAAGTTATTACTAGGTTTCAAATTTCATAATTTTTGAAGCAAGTATGTGAGCGTGGCAAAGGAAAACGTGTTTTGGTCAATTACAGTTAAATTGGATCGACCAGAAATGGGCCTTTTTGCAAACGGTCTCAGAATTCGACAAAACTAGTTTTGTTGCGACCGTATCATCAAAACATAGCTAGATTCATTTTTCTGGAAATTTTCGAATCAGTTTGTGGCCCTGGCAAAATGAAATGTACGTTCAAATCAAATATTGAATGTTTTATATTTTAATTTGAAGGAAAACTGACTGAAACAGTTGAATGGGCCTACGAAACATATCCCATTGTGTTCGGAATGGGGGTAAAATGCTAGGGACGACAGCCGTTGGGTTTGGATTGGAGGTCGTGTCAGAAAACCCCTTTTAAAACCTCTCGGCCAATCAGATTTTTTATAAAAAAAGGAAAATCTCTTTCTCTTTCCCCGACGTCAACGGCGGAGCCCCTCAAAACCTTCCCAGCCATTTTCCGATCAATCCACGCACCATTAGACCTCGACCTAGTTGAGGATTTTATAGCCCTCGTCGAGCTCTTCAAATCCATACCTGGAGCATCCCCTATCGCTGCGCCATCGCCGAGTTTCGAGCTTCCAAAGCCGCCGTCTTTCGAGCGCCGCCATGACTCAGATCCGCCACCGAACGCCATCGCACCACCTTGGAAAGGAGCGCCTCTCCAAGCTCTTCGACACCGTATCACCTGATCTAGATGAGATACAACGGATTTGCATAGAAATCTAAACCTAGTTTTGAACAGGTATGGAAACATACGGCTTTAGTTTTATTTAATCTGTTTTTAACGTTTAAAAGCGTAGCGAACTTCTAAAAGTCATATCTTTTTCGTTTCTTGACGAAATTCAGTGAAACAAGAGACAGTGGACTCGTGTGGACGTCTTCTACATTCTAGAAGAGACCACATATTTTTCGGAGCCTTCTGCTATTTTTGGTGGAGTGGAACCCAATGTGAGATTTCTAATTTATAAACGATATGGAAAACGACGATGTATAAATTATATAGTCGATGTATGAGTTATATAAGCGTTGTACACCTCTTGTATAAGCATTGTATAAGTTGTACGTTCGATGTATAAGTTATATATGCGTTGTAAAAATTATATATGTGTTGAAATAGGAGTGAAATGCTATATAAATATATATATATATATATATATATACATATACGCCCCTCGTCCATAAACCATGGACGATATTTATTGGTTGTGATTGGTGTGAAAATTGATTAATAGCAAATGGTTAATTGAAATTGTTTGTGTTTGGAATTGGTTGATTGTGGTTGAAAAATACCCGTTTGTGGTTGTAAAATATTTGGTTGAAACCACATAGGATTAGTTTGTGGAAATGAAAAAAATATACATGCCGCCTGCGTGCGAACTAGATGCATGATTCCCCAATGTCAGAAGCTGAGAGGCTTTAAGGTAGAGCGAGGAGCCGTGCTAGGGACGGTCCCGGTTTTAACTACCCTGCTGTTATGCTGCCGAAATTTTGAATAATATTCATGTGTTAGAATTATTTTCCTGTGTTGAAATTATATTCGTCTGTTGAATAGAAAACCTTCATGTGTTGAATTGAAATTCATTCGTTGAGTAGAAATTCATGTGTTGAATGGTATTCGTGTTTTAAATATAAAAATCACCTTTTTATCTATATATACAAACTACAGAAAACCTTCATGTGTTGAATTGAAATTCATTCGTTGAATAGAAATTCATGTGTTGAATGGTATTCGTGTTTTAAATATAAAAATCACCTTTTTATCTATATATACAAACTATAGAAAACCTTCATGTGTTGAATTGAAATTCATTCGTTGAATAGAAATTCATGTGTTGAATGGTATTCGTGTTTTAAATATAAAAATCACATTTTTACTCTATATATACAAACTATAGAAAACCTTCATGTGTTGAATTGAAATTCATTCGTTGAATAGAAATTCATGTGTTGAATGGTATTCGTGTTTTAAATATAAAAATCACATTTTTATTTATATATATAAACTATAGAAAACCTTCATGTGTTGTATCGATATTCATTCGTTGAATTGAAATTCATGTGTTGAATGGTATTCATATTTTGAAAGAAATTGTTTTTTAATAAAAATCCCATTTTTAACATCGATATGAAATATACAAAATAATCTTGTTTAGATATAAATTGTTTTATAATAAAAATCATATTTTTATCATCTATATGAACTATATAAAATAGTCGTGTTTTGAAATAAATTGTTTTACATTAAAAATCACATTTTTATTATATACATGAATTGTTAAAAATAGTGAAGTGTTGAAATAGAAGACAGTTAGATAAAAATATAATTTTGTTCAAATGTATGAAAATCATATAGTTTTGAAATCGAAGAATCGATATATATATATATAGGATTGAAATATATCAAATAACGAAGCTGCAGTTCATATTTTGAAACCGTGATTTCAAACGATTAGTGCGGGAGATCCGACCATTGGATTTTCCTGAAACCACAACCGTTGGGTTCGCCTTGGAAATATCTTTCCAATGGCACCAACTTTGTAAAAATCCAACGGTTTGATTGTCTGGAATGCTTAATTTAAATCTGAAGAAAAACAGCGCCAGAATCGATCATATATATATATATATAATTATATTTAATTGAATAACGACGCTGTAGTTCGTATTTTGAAATCAAAACTTCAAACGATTGTACCGGGAGATCCGACCGTCGGATTTTCCCGAAACTGGAACCGTTGGATTCGTTTTGAAAAGAACTTTCTAATGATGTAAATTTTGTGGGGATCCAACAGCTAGATTTACAGATATGTGTAAATCAAATCTGAAGAAAAACAGCGCCACGGCCGCGTTATGGCCCGAAGCGTCGTTTTGAATAAATTGGCTATTTTAAAATAAATAAAAATAGCGATAAATCGTTATAAAATATTATAAACGATATGTATGTGAAATTTAGAAACTAACTGAAGGTTGGCTAAGTCGAATGGTTTCCTGGGTGTTGATCTGATGTTGGTTTCGGCCTTCGGGGTTAATATTTGGGAAATCGTTCTCTTATTGATTTACGGTTAGCGACTAATGAATTGAAATGATGCGTATGTGTGTTTGTATTGCACTTGTTTATCATATACGCGAATTGCTCAGAAAGACCGGGTTTATCCCATTCTGAATAACTGAATCGACGATAAGAAATCGAAGATGAAGACGATGGTCGAAGACCGATCTTCACCTCGTTTGGATGGTAACTGCTGTCCTAATTGGGAGGCATCCCGAAATATGGATAATGAGTGGTGATCGTCTAGATATACGTGTGGATCGATGAATATGCGAGGTATTTAGTGCCTCCGGTTTCGTTCAGACCCAGAACAGACTTGCAAATGGACTGTGTGTCTGACATTGGAATTCATTCTGTGCAATTGATAACCATCAGTTGCGTGGTGTGAATTGCCTTTGTGGCATGCTAAGATGCAGTGATCAGGGCTTCTGTTGAAAAGCAAAGTCTTGTGGTGATGATCAAAGCACCGCCTGTGTGGCGTAGCTTTGTGTATAACGTGAATTCGCGAGCCTCACACCCCGGTATGAACCAGAAACGGGATAAGGACCTCAGGGAGGGCATGCGTTTCCTTCTAGCTAGGAGTTGTGTCAGTGTTTTTACACGGCCTGACATTTTACTTATGTGGATGATGGATAGCGAGGCACCTCGGATATATCGGTCGATCCGGGACCGATGGAGTCATTCGTTGGCTCATTTACGCCCCATAGGGCGGGGAAACGTAGTGTTCAGGAATTTTAATCCACATCGGTGGACTGGCCCTGATGATCCAAGGGTCAATGCGCTCAGACCCAGAGACATGGGCTAGACTGTCTCGAAGTTGGTAAGGACTATCTTTTTCCTTGGTTCATGACGGAAATCCAATTTCCAAATATGACATCGTGCGGTTTTGATTGTATATATATGGCGGAATGATATATAGTACCCATGTCGTCTATGATTGATAGTTATGATTGAAATTGTTTTTGAAACATATAAACACTAGTAATAATATCAAATGCTTTTGTTTTATTCGTATCAAGCATATTTTGGCCATTATAAGGTAAAACTCTATCCACCGGTTTGCGTTGCATTGTGTGATGGGAAATGAGTCTTATAATGGCTTCATTTTTATAAAAAGCATTGCGATGTTTCAAAGAATGATTTGTTTTAAAGCACTGGCGATCCGATGGAGTAAAACCGTTCCACAAAAGTGGCGTGGTCCTGTGATTAGCCATATTTTAAATGTGTTGAGTAGATTTCTCATACCAGTCCCATGACTGACTAGTAGTTTGTTTCACTTTCAAACTCGGGTGCCCATTTTTCTACATGGGCAGCCTTGTATTCAGGTTTAGCTGGCTCTTTCTGGATAGCTGGAGCTGAAGATGGATTGTATCATTTATCTCTTTTTATGCTGTTCTGCTCCTATTGTACATATTATGTTTATTTCCGCTGTAGATATTTATGTATAGCTGAACTGTATTTGTACTATGTATGATCTTGTATACTGTGTAACTCTGATGATTATGTTGATCCAGTATATTCTATTGTGCATTATCTGGTGTATTTATTTATTTCCGTTCTGCTATTATCTGTTTCTGTGTTATATTCCAAGGATTACACTTGCCGCCGTCAGTACGGGGTTTGGGGTCATCTCATTTGGTATCAGAGCTTTGGTTAAGCTTAGTTCTGGAATATAACATATTAACGAACTCGTCAGAAGTAGAACCAGTAGTGTTCTAGGACGAGTTACTCATTACAGATAGGATCAGTAATATCATGGTATGAGTAAAGCAGAATGAAATACACCCCAATAGACACATTTACATTTGAAGTATATGTTTCTATGTTTTAAAATATCTTTTCTGTGACCTGACACTTGATCTGCTATTTGCAGAAGTACTAGAAAATGAGTGTCAGAAACAGAAGGAATGCAGAACCGGATATTGAGGCCCTATTAATCAAGTATCGAAATATGGGTGGAATACAGTTCTCTGGTGAAGAATCTATTATGAAGACACAGGCTTGGATTCGTTCTACTGAGAAAATCTTTGAGGGTTTAAAGTTGAGGGATGACCAGTAAAGATTACTAGCCTCCTGGGCACTCAAAGACGAAGCTTTGTTCTGGTGAGATTCGGTTATTAAGGATAATCCAGATGGTGATATCACCTGGGACAGATTCAAAGTGATTTTCCTGGAAAGATTTACTCCTCCTGAAGCGACTGAGCGATTATGTGATGAATTTTCTTATCCGATACAAGGAGATATGACCATTCCATAATATCTTAAGAAATTCAATGAACTTTCTCACTTTGCTCCCCGTATAATTCAAAATACGAAGAGAAAGAATCTGAGATTTATTAACGGGCTTCATAGGAAATACCAGAATAAAGTAATAGGGCATGTGAACCTTCCTTTTTCAGAAATGGTTTATATGGCTTATCAGTATGAAGATCTCCATAAGAAAGGCATGTTGCGCGACGAAGAGGAAGTTAGTTCTAGTAATAAAGTTGAGTCTGATACTAATCGTCCTGAGGCCAGTACGATGTCTAAGGTGAGCAAGAAGCCCAAGGACAATCGGAAAAGGGCCAGATCTGAGAAAGAGCCAGTAACAACTGCCATATGCAATAACTGCCATAAGCAAGGTCATTTGCAAGGAAAATGCAAATCTTTAAAGAAGCAAAGAAAGGAAGGATCTAAATCTAATAAGAGGGTTCATGAGGGCAGAGGATGCCATAAGTGCCACCAGACCGGTCATATTGCGAAAAATTGCCTGCTGTTCGTAAAACCTGAAGCAGTACATGTAAATGAAGTGGCAGAAGTGCCTACATCTTCGTCTGCTCAGGAAAGGTCTGATGTTTTAGAAGGCACGCTCAATGTCAAGAACATTCCAGTTAAAGTACTGTTTGATACAGGCGCGTCGCGAAGCTTTATTGCAAAGAGTGCAGTCAAGAAGTTGGAATTGAAACTGAAGAAGCTCAAAGAACCAATGACTGTCCAAAATCCAGTTGGGTGTTCCATCGATCTCAGTTGGGTTTGTGCGGTACCTGTCTCTTTTCCCTGCTATAAATTCCCTACCATCTCCATCGTCATGAATTTTAAGGAGTTTGATCTTATATTGGGGTTGGATTGGCTAACCAAATATGAAGCTGAGGTTAGATGCGCCGAGAGAGTTGTTAAGGCGAAGGCCCAATCAGGGAATTATATAACCATACCATGTAAAGGCCCGAATTCAAATAGGAAAGACTTCTGGGCAGCTCTCGATGTTTCTCCTGTCCGAATAGAAAATATCCCTGAAGTCACAGAGAATAATCCCAACCTAGTGAAAGATATTCCTGTCGTCAAAAATTATGCGGATGTGTTTGAAGTAGTTGTTCGCTTACCTCCGCAGAGAGAAATAGATTTCAAGATTGCTTTAATTCCGAACGCAAGGCCGGTAGTTCACGCTATTCGAAGAATGTCCTTGAAAGAGAAAGAAGAATTAGACAATCAAACACGACAGCTCGTATGGAAGGGTCTGATCAGGCCTAGTTTCTCTAATTGGGGAGCAGCAGCGGTATTTGTCCCAAAATCTGACGGTACTCTGCGACTATGTGTGGATTATCGCGATTTGAACAAGCAGACAATAAAGAAAAAATATCCATTGCCGCGAATCAATTATTTATTGGATCGTCTGAATGGAGCACAAGTGTTTTCAAGGATGGACCTAGCTATAGGCTTCCATCAGCTTCGATTCGCCGAAGAGTGTGTTCCAATGACAGCATTCAGAGGTCCAGACTTATTCTACGAGTGGTTAGTAATGCCGTTCGGCTTATGTAACGTTCCAGCATACTTCGTTGATTTGATGAATAGAGTGTTCAGAGGGGTTCTGAATAAGTTTGTTCTAGTTTTTATTGACGATATTCTAATCTTCTCTAAATCAAAGGCCGAACATGAAAAGCATTTGGAACAGGTTCTGGAAATCCTCAGAAGGAATGTATTAAAAGCCAAGCTATCCAAATGTATATTCTGGCAAGATGAAGTGAAATTTCTGGGCCATGTCATATCAAAAGAAGGAATTGATGTGGATCCAAGTAAAATCACAGCTATTCAAAATTGGAAACAGCCCAGTACTCCTACAAAGTCCGCAGTTTTCTCGGGTTGGCTAGTTATTACCGGAAGTTCGTTAAAAACTTTTCGAAGATATCTGGTCACTTCACGAAGCTTACAAAGAAGCACTCTAAATTCAAATGGACTCCAGAAAGTGAAGAGACTTTTGAAGAGCTAAAGTTAAGATTAATGACAGCTCCAGTGTTAACCATCATCGATGGCAATTAGGATTTGAAAGTCTGGACAGATGCTTCTAGAGAAGGCCTTGGCGCAGTGTTAATGCAAAGAGGTCAACTAATTGCTTATGCTAGCCGTCAGTTGAAGCCGCACGAGAAAAACTACGTCACTCATGATCTTGAGTTATTGGCTATTGTGTTCGCTTTGAAAATCTGGAGACATTATCTTCTGGGTGAGAGATTTGAACTGTTTACAGATCACCATTCACTAAAGTATCTGTTCACCCAGAAGGACATGAATCTGAGGCAGTAACGTTGGCTCGAGTTCCTTGCAGCATACGATTTTGAGATTATATACACTCCAGGGAAAGTCAATGTCGTGGCCGATGCGTTAAGCAGAAAGAATGAAATGATCGCCGGTTTTATTATCACGACTTCATTGATAGATAAAATATCTGCTCTTCCGAAGGATGATCACTTCATTCAGAAGATCAGGGAGATAATTCAAAAGGGCAAACCTAAGGCTGAAAGGTCGAATTTGTGTTCCTAACTTTCCTGAGCTCCGAATGGAAGTACTAGATGAATGCCACAAGTCAAAACTTAGTATCCATCCGGGTGTGAGTAAAATGTATAACGATATCAAGCAAACATTCTGGTGGAAGTCGTTAAAAAGAGACATCTCGATATATGTTAGTCGATGCCCTACTTGCCAGCTAGTCAAAAGCGACCAACAAAAACTTACTGGATTATTGCAACCGCTGGACGTTCCTGGTTGGAAGTGGGAACATATTTCCATGGACTTCATAGATGGTTTGCCCAGAACCAGAAAAGGAAATGACAGTATATGGGTGATCGTAGATCGCTTCACGAAGACCGCCCATTTCATACCTGTCAGATCAAACAGAACTGCTCAGAGTCTGGCGCAGATATACTTCAATGAAATTGTTAGACTACATGGAGTGTCGCTCAGTATAGTCAGTGATAGAGACCCGATATTTACTAGTAAATTCTGGGAGGCATTTCAAGTAGAACTGGGAACAAAGCTGAATCTAAGCACCGCTTATCATCCTCAGATAGATGGTCAGACTAAGAGGGTGAATCTTATTTTAGAAGATCTATTGTGGGCTTGTGTTCTAGATTTCGGTGGATCCTGGGAAGACCATCTGCATTTGGCTGAATTCACTTATAACAACAGCTACCAAGCGAGCCTAACAATGTCACCATTCGAAGCATTGTATGGTAGACCGTGCCGATCTCTTGCTTGTTGGGTCGAACCCAATAATATACTTGTGTTGGGGCCAGATATCATCCATGAAGCTGCCGACAAAGTCGATTTCATTAAGAAACGGTTACTCGCCGCTCAAAGCTGACAAAAAGAGCTATGCCAATAGGAGAAGAAGAGATATATCATTTGCTGTTGGCGATTACGTATATTTGAAAGTATCACCGATGAGAGGAGTTATCCGGTTCGGTAAAACTGGGAAGTTGGCGCCCAAATTCATTGGTCCGCTTCCTATTCTTGAACGGATCGGAACTCTCGCTTATAGGGTTAAATTGACAGATTGGTTGCCTGGAGTGCATGATGTATTTCACATATCTCAACTTCGAAAGCACGTTCATGATCCAGACTTGATCGTGGAAGAAGCAGCTCAGCAGGATATTGAAATTACTCCAGAATTAGATGTGAGAAGAGAGCCCCTCAAGATCATCGACAAAGAAACCAAAGAGCTAAGGAACAAGAAAGTTCACTTGGTCAAAGTGCAATGGAGTGGAGATCCGCGAGATTGTACTTGGGAAACTGAGGAGAGCAGTTAGAAAGCCTATCCTAGATGCCGAGTGGTTATCTCTGATTGACTCCGGTGCAAGGTACATTTACCATACTTTGCATTACCATTTAGTTCTCTACTCTGTTGTTATTTTGTTTCCATGGATGTGCACATTTAATTCTATAGTCTGAATGATTTTAAAAGAGTATAGAAATTGATTAGTATATTTTTGAAAAGTTAAAAACAAATTGATTGATGTTTGTGTTGTGTGATAGTAGATTTGATTAATTATTAAAACGATAGTTAATTTAATCAATAATAGAATGAATGGTAGAATTTATTCGATTATATCACACATTGAACTGATTAGAAAATAGATAGAAATATATACATGTGAATTATATATGTTTGAACAGGTAAATGGATAGCTGTTGAGTAAAGATTTTATTTGCGTCCCCGACAAATAGGTAAACCTTAATGAGTTGGATGCGAAATATTACTATATCAACTCCTGTGAATGCCATTGGATGCGGAGTGCTGGTTATTCTGTGTGTAATAATAAACATCGCCATAGGATAGTAACAATTAATTTTGAACTACACTGCATGGCATACTTCTGAAGATAGGCATACTTCATCATATACCACATAAGCATTTGGAGCTTGTGTGACGAGGTGGAAGATTTACCGTACGAGCAAGAGGCTTGTATGGCGATGACTATATTTTACAGGTTGAACTGATGACTGATATGGACTATTTAAATTGTAACGATAAAATTGCCAGATTAATAAAAACCCCGCACGGGTCTGGAGTTGACAATAATCACGTCTCTCTAGTCATTAGATACGACACATGGATTATTTATTTCCCACACGGGACGAGGTGACGAGAATTTATCCTCTGGAGCAATTAAAATACACACTCCTTCAGGCTATGACAAGGTGATGAGAATTTATTCTCTGGAGTTATTATCTATACACGCTCCACTGTAAACACCAGAATATATCACTATAAATACGTGTATGCTTATTAGGATTTATTGGGTACCTAATACGGCCCAAAAAATTTCCAAACCTCTCCCCGTACAAGGGAGGTTATGGCAAAAAAATTCGAAAATTCCGGGTGTTAGCCAATTTTTTGAAGAATTTGAAAATTCTCAAAAACTGAAAAGTTGGAGAATGGAAGCCAGATTGAACGTAGAGTTGATTAATCAAACCACTTTCGACTTTGTTCCTCTTCGGGGACGAAAAGTTTTATGTGGGGGAGATTGTAACGACCCGGAAAATCTGAACCAATTTAAATTTTTTTAAATAGGCTAAAATAGTGGATTTTAAATATTTAAAATAAATATTTTAAATAATAAAGATGAAAACTGAGTTTGAATCGACAATTGAAAAGGAATATAATTAATTCTAATTATAAATAAGGCCTGAAATGGCGCGGTAGTTTCAAAATTTGAATTCAAACTTTGGCTGAATGTACCGGGTGCAAAACAAAACGGATTTGAGTGAAATCAAAAATATTTAAATCTGTTAGTGAATACCTTTCTCACGAATCTGAAAAATCGAAGTTTCATCGCGGAAAGCAAAAGTTATGGCCAAATGAATTTTCAGAAAGGTCGCTATGGAATTTATATAGCCCGTGAAATTGGCCATTTTGCAAACGACCTCGGAATTCGACGAAACCACTTTTGTTGGATCCGAGATGTGAATTTATTGCTAGGTTTCAAATTTCATAATTTTTGAAGCTAGTATGTGAGCGTGGCAAAGGAAAACGTGTTTTGGTCAATTATAGTTAAATTGGATCGACCAGAAATGGGCCTTTTTGCAAACGGTCTCAGAATTCGACGAAACTAGTTTTGTTGCGACCGTATCGTCAAAACATAGCTAGATTTATCTTTCTGGAATTTTTCGAATCAGTTTGTGGCCCTGGCAAATTGAAATGTACGTTCAAATCAAATATTGAATGTTTTATATTTTAATTTGAAGGAAAACTGACTGAAACAGTCGAATGGGCCTACGAAACATATCCCATTGTGTTCGTAATGGGGGTAAAATGCTAGGGACGACAGTCGTTGGGTTTGGATTGGAGGTCGTGTCAGAAAACCCCTTTTAAAACCTCTTGGCCAATCAGATTTTTTATAAAAAAAAGGAAAATCTCTTTCTCTTTCCCCGACGTCAACGGCGGAGCCCCTCAAAACCTTCCCAGCCATTTTCCGATCAATCCACGCACCATTAGACCTCGACCTAGTTAAGGATTTTGTAGCCCTCGTCGAGCTCTTCAAATCCATACCTGGAGCATACCCTATCGCTGCGCCATCGCCGAGTTTCGAGATTCCAAAGCCGCCATCTTTCGAGCGCCGCCACGACTCAGATCCGCCACCGAACGCCATTGCACCACCGTGGAAAGGAGCGCCTCTCCAAGCTCTTCGACACCGTATCACCTGATCTAGACGAAGTACAACTGATTTGCATAGAAATCTAAACCTAGTTTTGAACAGGTATGGAAACATACGGCTTTGGTTTTATTTAATCTGGTTTTAACATTTAAAAGCGTAGCGAACTTCTAAAAATCATATATTTTTCGTTTCTTGACGAAATTCAGTGATACAAGAGACAGTGGACTCATGTGGACGTCTTCTACATTCTAGAAGAGACCGCATACATTTCGGAGCCTTCTGCTATTTTTGGTGGAGTGGAACCCAATGTGAGATTTCTAATTTATAAACGATATGGAAAACGACGATGTATAAATTATATAGTCGATGTATGAGTTATATAAGTGTTGTACACATATTGTATAAGCATTGTATAAGTTGTACGTTCGATGTATAAGTTATATATGTGTTGTAAAAAATATATATGTGTTGAAATAGAAGTGAAATGCTATGTAAATATATATATATATGCCCCTCGTCCACAAACCATGGACGATATTTTTTGGTTGTGATTGGTGTGAAAACTGATTGATAGCGAATGGTTGATTGAAATTGTTTTTGGTTGGAATTGATTGATTGTGGTTGAAAAATACCTGTTTGTGGTTGTGAAATATTTGGTTGAAACCACATAGGATTAGTTTGTGGAAATGAAAAAATGTACATGCCGCCTACGTGCGAACTAGATGCATGATTCCCCATTGTCAAAAGCTGCGAGGCTTTAAGGTAGAGCGAGGAGCCGCACTAGGGACGGTCCCGGTTTTAACTACACTGCCGTTATGCTGCCGAAATTTTGAATAATATTCATGTGTTATAATTATTTTCCCGTGTTGAAATTATATTCGTCTGTTGAATAGAAAACCTTCATGTGTTGAATTGAAATTCATTCGTTGAATAGAAATTCATGTGTTGAATGGTATTCGTGTTTTAAATATAAAAATCATCTTTTTATCTATATATACAAACTATAGAAAACCTTCATGTGTTGAATTGAAATTCATTCGTTGAATTGAAATTCATGTGTTGAATGGTATTCGTGTTTTAAATATAAAAATCACCTTTTTATCTATATATACAAACTATAGAAAACCTTCATGTGTTGAATTGAAATTCATTCATTGAATAGAAATTCATGTGTTGAATGGTACTCGTGTTTTAAATATAAAAATCACCTTTTTATCAATATATACAAACTATAGAAAACCTTTATGTGTTGAATTGAAATTCATTCGTTGAATAGAAATTCATGTGTTGAATGGTATTCGTGTTTTTAATATAAAAATCATATTTTTACTCTATATATATACAAACTATAGAAAACCTTCATGTGATGAGTTGAAATTCATTCGTTGAATAGAAATTCAAGTGTTGAATGGTATTCGTGTTTTAAATATAAAAATCACCTTTTTATCTATATATATATAAACTATAGAAAACCTTCATGTGTTGAATCGATATTCATTTGTTGAATTGAAATTCATGTGTTGAATGGTATTCATATTTTGAAAGAAATTGTTTTGTAATAAAAATCCCATTTTTAACATCGATATGAAATAGACAAAATAATCTTGTTTTGAAATAAATTATTTTATAATAAAAATCATATTTTTATCATCTACATGAACTATATAAAATAGTCGTGTTTTGAAATAAATTGTTTTACATTAAAAATCACATTTTTATTATATACATGAATTGTTAAAAATAGTGAAGTGTTGAAATAGAAGACAGTTAGATAAAAATATCATTTTTATCAAATGTATGAAAATCATATAGTTTTGAAATCGGAGAATCAATATATATATATATATAGGATTGAAATATATCGAATAACGATGCTGCAGTTCGTATTTTGAAACCGTGATTTCAAACGATTAGTGCAGGAGATCCGACCATCGGATTTTCCCGAAATCGCAACCGTTGGGTTCGCCTTGGAAATATCTTTCCAACGGCACCAACTTTGTAAAAATCCAACGGTTGGATTGTCTGGAATGTTTAATTCAAATCTGAAGAAAAACATCGCCAGAATCAATTATATATTTATATATATAAATATAATTATATTTAATCGAATAACGATGCTGCAGTTCGTATTTTGAAATCGAAACTTCAAACGATTGTACCGGGAGATCCGACCGTCGGATTTTCCCGAAACTAGAACCGTTGGATTAGTTTTGAAAAGATCTTTCTAATGATGCAAATTTTGTGGAGATCCAATGGCTAGATTTTCAGATATGTGTAAATCAAATCTGAAGAAAAACAGTGCCACGGCCGCGTTATGGCCCAAAGCGTCGCTTTGAATAAATTGGCTATTTTAAAATAAATAAAAATAGCGATAAATCATTATAAAATATTATAAATGATATGGATGTGAAATTTAGAAACTAACTGAAGGTTGGCTAAGTCGAATGGTTTCCTAGGTGTTGATCTGATGTTGGTTTCGGCCTTTGGGGTTAATATTTGGGAAATCGTTCTCTTACGGATTTACGGTTAGCGACTAATGAATTGAAATGATGCGTATGTGTGTTTGTGTTGCACTTGTTTATAATATACGCGAGTTGCTCAGAAAGACCGGGTTTATCCCATTCTGAATAACTGAATCGACGATAAGAAATCGAAGATGAAGACGATGGTCGAAGACCGATCTTCGCCTCGTTTGGATGGTAACTGATGTCCTGATTGGGAGGCATCCCAAAATATGGATAATGACTGGTGATCATCCAGACGTACGAGGGGATCGATGAATATGTCAGGTATTTAGTGCCTCCGGTTTCGTTCTGATCCAGAACGGACTTGCAAATGGACCGTGTGTCTGACATTGGAATTCATTCTGTGCAATTGATAACCATCAGTTGCGTGGTCTGAATTGCCTTTGTGGCATGCTAAGATGCAGTGATCAGGGCTTCTGTTGAAAAGCAAAGTCTTGTGGTGATGATCAAAGCACCGCCTGTGTGGCGTAGCCTTGTGTATAACGTGAATTCGCGAGCCTCACACCCCAATATGAACCAGAAACGGGATAAAGACCTCAGGGAGGGCATGCGTTTCCTTCTAGCTAGGAGTTGTGTTGGTGTTTTTACACGGCCTGACATTTTACTTATGTGGATGATGGATAGCGAGGCGCCTCGGATATATCGGTCGATCCTGGAACGATGGAGTCATTCGTTGGCTCATTTACGCCCCATAGGGCGGGGAAACGTAGTGTTCAGGAATTTTAATCTACACCGGTGGACCGGCCCTGACGATCCAAGGGTCGATGTGCTCTGACCCTGAGACATGGGCTAGATTGTCTCGAAGTCGGTAAGGACTATCTTTTGCCTTGGTTCATGACGGAAATCCAATTTCCAAATACGACATCGTGCGGTTTTGATTGTGTGTGTATATATATATATATATATATATATATATATATATATATATATATATAGCGGCATGATATATGGTACCCATGCCGTCTATGTTTGACAGTTATGATTGAAATTGTTTTTGAAACATATAAACACTAGTAATAATATCAAATGCTTTTGTTTTATTCGTATCAAGCATATTTTGGCCATTATAATGTAAAACTCTATCCTCCGGTTTGCGTTGCATTATGTGATGGGAACTGAGTCTTATAATGACTTCATTTTTATAAAAAGCATTGTGATGTTTCAAAGAACGATTTGTTTTAAAGCACTGGCGATCTGATGGAGTAAACCCGTTCCACGAAAGTGGCGTGGTCCTGTGATTAGCCATATTTTAAATGTGTTGAGTAGATTTCACATACCAGTTCCATGACTGACTCGTAGTTTGTTTCACTTTCATACTCGGGTGCCCCTTTTTCTACACGGGCAGCCTTGTATTCAGGTTTAGCTGGCTCTTTATGGATAGCTGGAGCTGAAGATGGATTTTATCATTTATCTCTTTTTATGATGTTCAGCTCCTATTGTACATATTATGTTTATTACCGCTGTAGACATTTATGTATAGCTGAACTGTATTTGTACTTAGTATGATCCTGTATACTGTGTAACTCTGATGATTATGTTGATCCAGTATATTCTATTGTGCATTATCTGGTGTATTTATTTATTTATGTTCTGCTATTATCTGTTTCTGTGTTATATTCCAAGGATTACCCTTGCCGCCGTCAGTACGGGGTTTGGGGTCGTCTCAAGAGCTTTGGATCTTCTGCGTCTGGTCGGCGAATCCTGCTCGTTTGGCTTTGAGTCGTCCTGTTGAGATGACTCACCTTGATACTGCATTACATCGGGTGAACTTGTCAGTGACGTGGCAAGATTATCCATTGTGGCTATCATGGCCGCTTGTCCTACTTCGACAAGATTGCCTTGAATTGTGGCAAGCCTCCAGTCTTATGCATCTGGTCGGTGGATCCTACTCATTTGGATTATTGGGTTACCCTCACAACATGATTCATATGGATGTATGGCTATATGATTATTGGCAATTTTGGATTTACATAGTTCAGGTTTATCCTGACTTCCTGGCTATGGTTTTTCTAGTTATTTAAGTTAACGCATCCCTACAGTCCTTTGGTTATTCTGACTATTTTGGTTACCCCTAAATGATCTGTAGCGATTATCAGCCTTCATCGGGTTTTATGCTTTCTAATTTTCTAGTTAATGGATAATACGATCCAACACGATCACGGCTCTTCAGTTTTCAGGTTGACAAAATTCACCTCGGACATCTCTTGGCTTTGATTTCTAGTTTTCTCACAAAAAACACCTTCCTTGAGTCAAGAAAGACATGTTTTAGAAGGGTAAATTTTGACACGCTTTTTGTCAAAGTTGTCACATGTTAGGATTATGGTTAGCAATGCACTCAAGCATTGAGAACATTGTTAGAAAACATAAAGCAATTTGGTTGAAATCGCGACGTGTTCAAAAAAAGATTATGTAACACCCCATATTTCTGTTAACACTAAAGTAACAATTAAAGAATATTTAATTTTTGAATGTGAGAATTAAGGGAAACAGATTGCGCCATTGTGTTCGTCTCGGAATTCTGGTTGAGATAGAGTCCGAGTTTGCGTGAATTGGACTTCGTATGAAGAAGTTATGGCAATCAGAATTTTCAAAAAAAATCAAATAGATTTCAAAAAATTCAAATTCAGACTCAGATTGGGCTAGACGGGAAAATTTCCGCCAGGGGCTAGATCGACCAGGGGGTCGACCTGGGGGTCGACCTACCCATATAGGTCGACCAGGTGGTCGACCTGCCACCCACCCCCCAGGTAGATTTGAAAGATGCCGATTTTCTGACTCTTGGCAGAGTCATTAGGGCTGACTTGTCACCCTATCTTGACTGAATGGCTGCGGTTTATTCTAGGTTGATCAGATGGCCTAAATTAATCCTAAATTCTATATAAACACATGTAGAATCAAACCCTAAAATCAAATAAAAATTTAGAACCATGGCCGCCATGCTGTCACCTTGCAACCTAGAGTAGCCGCCACCACTTAGGAGAAAGAAAAGCTAATAAACTCAATTCTATTCAACTCAAATCTAAACAACAACGAATTTGTCTTCTTCAAAGGAAAGCTAAATCAATTTTAGAACTCAGATTTCAGAACGCAAGACCTTCTTTGAGTTGTGAGTTTGATTTCTGTAATAAGTAATTAACAATTTAATTAGGTTGAGTTATGATTTGGGTTATATGGTTATGTTGTGAATCATTGACCGTTATGTTATTATCTATGTTTTAAATTTATGATGTTATTATCTAAAGCTGTGATGTTATTATCTATGTTGAAAATCTATGTTAATTGTTGGCTTATGTACAATCAATTCATAATGATGCTTCATATGCTAGTTTGGTTACGTTTGTTGGGACTAATTCATATGTTAAATCATATGTAAGTTTAATTTGATAATTCTGTATGCAAGTTTGGATGTTAATTTAGATATGAATCATATGCAAGTTAATGAGAATCACGTACCACCTTACAAGTTTCATGACATCTATTTTATGTGTAAGCTTGGATATAAAGTTTAGGCTAAGACATGTGTGAGTTATATGCTAGTATACAAAATTTTATATGCTAGTTTACATGTAGATCTTAATTTACATGTTTAGATGCAAGTTCACACCATAGTTTATGTTGCATAAATCACATATGCAAGTGTGTGTGTGTGTATATATATACACACACATTGGAGTATGAATCATGTAATGTAAGTATGTGACTATTGCCTATGCAAGTTTACACCTTATGATTAGATCTATGACATCCATAGTTTATGCAAGTTTGTGACTTTGGCCAATGCAAGTTTTAGAAAAACCTTAGTCACACATGCAAGTTCACCCCTTATGTTTAGATCTAGTTTTTATTCTATGCATGTTGTGATGTTTTCTCTTTATTCCATAAGCTAGACTATTCGATTCTAACGTATATTTCACGTTAAATGAACGAACGTACAACGTGGGGCAATAGGATAATATTAAAAGATTTAATATTGAGAATTGGCATAAATGCCTTAAATGTGATGTTAATTAGTATAATTTTATATACCATTAATATATGGACATAATTAAGTTGTTAATTATGGACATAGTTAAATTTGTAATTGATTGACAATTTGAATAGGGAAATTAATTCAAATTGGGGACAATTAATTTATGTAATTAATCGCCTATGACACGAGGGTAGACTCTTTTGTGGTGTAAGACTGCCCGGACCCGCCCGACAAATTCAGCAGCCACAAATGCCAGTCTAATGTGGGAGGTCTTAGGCATAAATTAAATGTGTAACAGTTGTAAAGACACGAGGTTAGGCTCGTTTGTTGTGACGGCCCGCCCCGCACCAGCCTGCATTTCCTCCGAAAGTGCGCTGTACACATGCCCGACTAGCACGGGGCGGTCGTCAGGAGAAAGGAAAGAAGGGAACGAACTGATCAAGAACCTGTAAAATGTCTCACATAGCTTGGAGTAAAATATAATAATAATAACATACTTGACATAAAACAGGTGAGACAGTGCATAAGCTGATAACTAAAATCAACATCAACATCAGAGCAGTGGAAATCCAAATACAGCTTATTACAACTTTCCAAATTTACTGTCTCTAAACAAAAGAAAGCTAAAGTAGAAGATGCACCACCAATGCCCAAGCAGTGATCTTCAACAACACAGGGAGAATACTTTATATATATATTACGTGGAAGCCTCCTGCTCGTCTCCGGATCATCTACCCGTGCATCACCAGCTAACCTGTCTCTAGTCTGCTCGTGTGAGCACCCAGAGTAATAAGAAGAGACATAAAACTCTGGGTCAGACATAAAGCCTGGTATGAGCGATAAGCATCTAAACAGAACAATAATAGGTATAATAAACCATACCTGAACCTGGACCTGCAACCAAAGAGTTAGTACCACATACCGTATAGTACTCTAAGGTGCCATAATAAATAGTGTAAAGAATACGGGGGTGGGGTGTGCATGTCATAATGATAGCAAACAAATCATCCATAGCAACCATCCTCACATCTCTCACTCAGTGCGTAAAGCATACGATGTCTACCACTGTCAATCACTAGACCCATCGAAGTAGTGACGGAGTTCAACTTGTACAACTACTGCTACTACCAAGCTTACCACATGAAGTCATGACCAAATCTTTACAAATGACCCCATTTCATTGGTTTATAGCCCTTTAGTCGTACCTAGGCCATTTCAGCCCTGAATCCATTCACGTACTTTCCATACATAGTGATCCAAAGTCATAAACATCGACTGCCCCTTGGCACACGTCCCACAGCAAAGCCCAATCATGAAGTGAACTCATCGGTTCCCAACTGGATCCTGAGCTCTAACTTCCCATATTGGACTACCTTTGCATCTCGGGTTATTGGTCAATACTGGGTCGGGTCGGGTTCCCCTCCTAGCCATCGGTTCGGGTCGGGCCCTCTACTTTGAATTGGCTCTGTTCGTAGTCTTCCCCTGTAACGGTTTGGTTTGGGTCCACAGCGTTGCATCGGTTCGGGTCGGACGTCTCACTTTGGGTCGGGTCGGGTGTCCTCCTCCGGGTCAGGTCGGGTGCCATCTCCCTTCCAGTTCGTGCTTCCGCTCCGATCCGCTCCCTCGTTCTTCACGTGCTCCGATCCGATCCTTCCTTCTTCATCTGATCCGATCCTATTTCAATTAGCATGACCTTCCCTCTTGCCAGTTCTCCCAAGTGTCAAGTTCCGATCAGAGCCCTTTGTCCCTAAGTCGATCCGATCCCCAGCTTAACCAACTTGGCCTTCCTTTTTGCCAAGCCTCTTTTGTGCCAGACTCCAGTTCAGGTCGGGTTCCTTGCCCAGGTCTCCTATCCGATCCGAGCCCATATCTGATCCGATCCGAAACCCTGCACAACTTTCTGCAACTTTTTCCAGCAACTTGTTTACGCCATTCGACGACGTTTTCGACAAATCTAACTATACTAATCAATCACAAATCATGTCAAACAGTCATAGCAACATAGAAAACTAACCACAACCAAAACAATGAATTCATATGTCAAAATGGACCAAATATACCCAAAACTCCATAATTTCCCTTAAACATGTTTAAGCAAAACTAATCATAGGGTTAACAAAACTTAATCAAATTAAACCAAATTTCTACCAGAGGCATAAAATATTATTTTCGAATTTATAGACATTTTTCCAGAATCTATTAGTGTATAAATTCGCTAATCTTTACTAATTACCCTTAATTAACTGTAATTAGTGTCAAAACAATGCTAATCACTCACCTTGGCCACAAACGAAATTCTCAGAACTGAAACCTTCCTGATTTCGGCGAATACTGATGTCTAACAGCAGCTCTAGCCTTGCTTTCGTGTTTCCTCTCTTTAATTTGATGTAGATTAAGCCAAAACTTGATTAGAAAGTGGTTAGAAGGTGATTTGGGTGTTGGAGGCCATTGCTAGGGTTGCAAGAAAGAAAGTGGCGGCTGGGAAATGAGGATAAAATCGTTCTCTAACTGATTTCAGCCTCCTCCTTACCCTAGTGCCGAAATCCCCCATTGGGCCTAGCTGTTAATCACCCGGTTAAGCCCAATTAAGCTGTTTTTTACCATCTGAAACTTGTTTCAGCCATATCTCCCAAACGGTGAGTATGTTTGGCTAATGTGACCACTCTACGGAATTGTAAACCATCATTCGGAGCCAATGGAAGTGGTTTCAGGTCAAAATTCCTTTCCAGTCAAAAGTTATGGCCAAAACAGTTCCAACTAGGGGTAAAATGGTCATTTAAAAATCGACAAAAATCATGAACATGGGAAATGACCCCAATAGTCGTCTCCCAAATTTACATGACCATGCGACTTCGTATGTGAAAGAAATAAATATTATACGATCCTATGATGCGTAGAATACGGGTCGTTACATTTGTGGTGTAAGACTGCCCGGATCCGCCCGGCAAATCCAGCTGCCACAAATGCTAGTCTAATGTGCGAGGTCTTTACAAGGTTACGGTCTTAATGAATTAAGAAACACTTAACCAGATAAACATGTAGTGGGACATGAGGGGGTTAAGTGGGTGCCTTGGGTGGCATGTGGAATTTAGTGGCTGCCTTGGTTGGCATATGAAATACGATTAGATGCACTTAACCAAGATTGAAACATGTAAGAAGACATGAATAAGAATGGGGTTAAGTGGGAAAAACCTTAGAGGGGACCAAGCATAGGTGGAAAGCTTGTGTCATGCATGGGGGCCCTTTACAAACCAGTAACCCATTAAGTATCTTTGTGGGCTCGATCCAAGTCGAGGACGGGACACGCGTACTGGATTTGATTGTAAGAGGTCAAAACGGGTCGGTGGTGGCAACGCAAGTCCAACGGGTTCATATGCGTGTGTGGGCCCGGGCTGGTAGGTAAGACATTGCATCGTGTAGATATAAGCCGTGCATTTTTTGTTGTATCGGGTTGCCACTTTGGGGAGTGATACACCCCACTGTGGAGCCATCACGGGTATCTACGAGTTAGGGAGCCGATCGAATGGGGGTAGTGGGTACACCTAGTGGAGATAGGGGCAGACGACACCTGTGGAGGTAGCTAGGGGTACACGAAACTACCATTAGCAGTATTAAGTTCTGTAGGCCGGATCAACCTTTAGGGTGACTAGTAGCGGTGCAGTATAGTAAATATCTTATAGTGATTAGGGGCGCCTTTAACGTTATCTTTGTTCGTCTTATTTCCCTGTCATACCCAATTGTTCACAGTCATTTCCTTATTTTCCAGCTTATGCCGTAGCCTATTTATTTTGATAATTATATTGTTAAAGTTATCGCACTCGCTAGACATTACGTCTGACCCCCTTTTCTTTCCACCTCTTTTCTTCCTTTCCCCCCTTCAGGTTTGCAAGGAGGGAATACTACAGCTTAGTGCCGATTTCTTTCAGTTACTTGAAGAGAGTAGATGTATCGCTTGGGACTCTCTCATCTTTATGGCTTTGCTTATGCTCAGTGGGGATTTATGCATTTATGCTATTTAAGTATTTGCTTCTTTATGTACTTTGAAGTTTCTAGAAAAGACTATTGATCCTAATGTAATGGTTTTGGAGACTACTTATGCAAACTCGTTTTGAGTTATGATGCTATGAAATAAGTTTTAGCTTCCGCTGTGTTGTTTCATTTATTTATTCTTGTAAATTTTCAGTTTTATACAACAATAACGCTTCATGGATATTGATGCATTCCCTTTGTGAGTGACATTAATGGACATGGGGTGTTACAGATTAGAAATGACGTCAATTTGTAAAATCATCGTCGATGGACTCGTAAAAGTTGGCGTAGTAAAAATACGTGATCAACACATTCCGATTAGCTCAAAACGGTTGAGCGCATCAGTTCGATCACATGACACAACTCATCGTGCAAAAATATATGGATTTGGTGAAAAACAATGTCGCACACTCAAAAGCAGCTGATCGACATGCGTCAATCACGAAAAATGACTTGCGCGACTCACGGCATCAAAAATCTAGCAAAAGTGGCAATATCAGGTTTGGCACGATGAAAAACAGGCAAAAAATCACGTTCGATCACTCAAAAAAATTGTTAGCAACCTTGGCTGATCACGCGAGAAAAATGGTCGATCTTCTCTTTTGGCATGTTGAAAATCGCCTGATCACCTTAACCTGATCACCATTTTCCACGTATGCACATCGAGACTCAGGAATTTGGCACTTTGGCTTGGAAGGTTTGCCACTTTGCATCGCATCATGGATCGAATCAATTTCTTCCTTGACCCGCATGGCAAAGAGGCAGCTAACACGATCTTGCATTGCATCAATTAGGATGCGATTTGGTATGGCGACTTTAGATCTGCCACTTTTGTGATACAATGTGCATCGGGGATTTCTGGAGTTGGCATGTGTAACGAACCGGGATTTTCGACTCCGAAAATCAACATCAAACTACCGTGTTGACCATTCAGACATCGAACATTCCAGATCATTAATAGAAAGAAGTTAGAGGGTGAGAATAGATAAGATAGAAATATTAGAATAGAAGAAGAAGAAGAAACACCACAACACAGTCTCACATCGCAGCGGAACAAAATATAATACAGAAATTAATCTTTATTGAAAAACTTTTAAAATACTTACAATATCAGAGTACACATCTGGACAGTGATAATAATCTGTCCTCATATCACACACAGCGGAATAGTAATATCATACGTCTGGACTCTTCCAGCTCGTCTCTTTACAGCAGTCGATAACCTGGACCTGTACAACCCGGCCTAACCCGAGCATTTACAAAACACCGGGTCAGTCTAGTGAACCAGAGTGAGATAAACTCGCACAGTAATAAGGGTGAACCATCCAATCTTGATTTTAAAGTTCAAAATCTTTTCAAAAGAAAAGGATAATCGTAAGACCAAATCCACACATAAACACGGACGGTTTTTACCTTACGATAACCCAAAACAGTTTTGAAACCAATATCTTGTCTGATATTATAATAATGTCTAAATACAAGTAAATAACAATCTAGAGGAACGCTTGCATCTCACGCTCCCCATATATAATATACAATCAAAAACCGCGGGTGCTTATTGGGAATTGGATTCCGACTCGACAAGGTATGGGTCCACCTTCCGATAGTGTATCTCTAGAGACGAATACACTGGGTTCAACAAGAACTTCTTGCAACCCGGCCCTCACATGACCGACCCCTCATTTCGCTTGAGTGTATCGAATGTATATCACCGACGGTTGGGATCAGCAACCGTCTCCCGAAAAGGGACAGCATCGAAACATAGATTTACGAAACAAATAGGACTTCCTCTAGATAGGTGATTATACACCCTAATGGGAGCGACCCACATAGCCATGCTGCCTGCCCGATTTTTGTCATCTCCCGGTTGTTGAGGCTTGAGGCTAGAATTACTCTTGATCATCTGGTCGTCATTCACTTTGAATGCCACATCGTCAGATCCGTCAGATATCACTAATTGACGTCCACAAAAATACTCTAGCTGAAAGCTAGAGAATGGCAATTCCCCGCCAACAACTATCGTACGTTTGAAGAAATCAACGTACGTGACACTTTGGAAATACTCTGTCAGACACTCGTCCATACACGTCATCCAGGAACAGGATGAACTGAAGGCACTCTCCTACTGCATCCATATAGGAATCACCCCATGGATCAGTAGCGAGAAGTCCTTGCAACCCGTAGATTCCAACTACGACAGAATCACAGCTTACCTCTGCTTGCCAGGCAGAGAATATTAGTGGTTCTTCCGTTTATGAAGATCCACGGTCTTCAATGCTCCATCTCGATCATCTTCTGATCTCTTCACGTATTTGTTGGTCGGAATGGTTTTCGAATATAAATTCGATCCCGGTCTTTCCATACCAACAATCGTATTGGTCAGATTTGATAGTCGGTGTTTTAACTATCAAAATATACAGTGTTTCAATCATGACACTCCGATGAGTTCACTGGTTCAGCATTCAACATCATTTGACCTTTAACAAACTGATTTGCTTTTGTTAAATTAAAACTTCTAACTCTTTTAAATATTCAAAAATACGATATTTGAATAACTCTAATTGATTAATAAACATTCGTCTTAACTCCATTCGCTTGACTCTAGATCACAGCGATCACAATGGTTACGCCTGATTCCCTCAGGAAACATCCGACCGCCGTAGGCTATCTGCAGCCCTGCGAATTACGCTAGCAGTCGTATGAAATGGCACTTAGCCGAATAATTATGTTTGGCTAATTCTATCTCGAATAACTATATTCAATTTTCCACTTTGAAATCTCATTTAAAATTCTCCTTTTTACTAGATCTCGTTTTCAAAAAACGTTAATGTAAAATTAACGTCTTAACACTTTAAATCTCACTTAAAGCCTCTGGTTTATAATAAACCCTTTTTATCGTAATCTCCTTTCACTTAATCCATATAATTGAGTACGTTTATTTCCTTTCACCATTCAATTGGCTTGCATCTCACATTCGGTAGCTTTTTAAATGAATTCCCATTTAAAAATATATTCCTAAATTTATCATTAATTAAAATAATAACTTATTTCAAACATTAACTACTTTAGTAGTTAATCCCTTTATTAACTAAATTAAATATTAAATCCCTTTTAAATCCTTATTTAAATTCAAACAATATTCATTTAACTATTTAGTCAAAACACATTAACTTGATAAACAATTCTAATTCCAAATGGTCGATTTAATTAACTCAAAAACTTGATTACCTCATTAACCGATTTCTACAATCCTCGCTTTATATTAATTCAAAATATAATTAATTTAGATAGATTCTAATTATTTGTTTTCTTTACAAAACAATTTTCCAAGGTTTAATCATTTAATTCATTTCTTATTCTTCAACTGGTAAATCTGATTAACATCAACATTTGCTTTGCAAAATAAATTCATAACAAATCAAAGTCTTAAACAAATAAAATACTTATTTATTTCTCTTAAATGACTTTTATTCAAATAATATAATTCAAATCTAACTCTGGTTATAAAATAAATTTCATAACCTCAACTCTATCGATTCACCTGACGGTGAATCAATATCTATAAGCCGATTGATTTTTTTAAAGGCCATACTCTGCCAAACACTTAACCAATATCGCCCATTGGTTTAAACCAAACAGATGTTGAATATCCAGTCAATAATCAACCATCAAATCAATCAACCCTAACAGGACAGTTCATATATGGTAATATGAAAATAAATAATATATTTGAGGGATCCGGTTGGGTCCCTCCAACCTGTTCTTCCCTGTATTCAAATGGTTATCTCAAATCAGACTGTTCAGTTTTGTTTAACTGATAAACTAAATAACAACCATTTAACATCAACCACAAGTAATTCAAACAATGCAATCATTTTAAACACGTTTATAAATAAACGTGACCAACCAAGGTGAGTCACCTTTATTGGAACCAATCGTTAAAAATAACGATTTTGTATTTCACTGAAATTAAACACAGTTTAATTCCATCGGTTAAATCAATAGATAAATAACTAGCAAAACAGTCAACCATTGGCAAGCAGGGCACACAAAATAAAAACACCCAATTTATATAAAATATAAAAAGGGTAACTGAGTGAGTTTAACTCACCTTAATTTCCGTTTGTCGAGAAAACGACTGCTTCGATTGAATTAAACATGCGTTTAATTAAATTGAAAATAACATCTGCATCTAACTGCGTCCAAGTCTGTTTCAGGGTGAGGCGCTTGATTCCAACGTTCCGTCTCTTTCTTGGATTCTGTTAACATTCGTACGCATTATCATAAAAATCCATGTTTAATTAAATAAAACTTTAATTAAATATACCAAATTATTATTTACGCTTAACCCAAACCTATCCATGTTAACGATTGAATAGACACCGCACCTAAAAATACTAATTTGGTTTTAATATAATGGGCCACTACTTAAATATATGATTAATCACATTATTTTAAATATAATAACTAATCATATAATATGCCGTATAAAGTCTGCTGCCATTTTATTTCGGCCACATCATGTAAAGGTAATTAAGCATTAGAGTTTTAATTAGGCACTTATATAATACGTTGATTTAACTAAAAACGCAGGCAAGTATATAACTTACTGTTCATGTTCTTGTTTGAAAAAGATCCATACTTCCCCAAGTCTGCTGTTTCCATACGGCCTTCCCATGCATGAAGCTTCCCACGTCCCTGACACCAGTTCATGTATTCACCTCCATACTGCAAAGACCATCTCGGCCCTTTCACCAACCATTTGCTGTCACTCCCATTTGAAAGTAGCCCCCCCCCCCACACGTTACTACCTTCTTTCCCTAACCCTCTCCATACAGGCGCTACTTCATGATTCCCCCCCTAACGTGCCCCTTTTTCTTTCGGTTCCCCTTTCCTTTTTTTTTCTGATGGGAAACAATCGGTTTTGCCATTTACAGAAGGCAATGCAAAAAGAAACAAAGGAAAAGAAGGAGCGAGAGACATTTTATATGAAGAAGACAGCGTGGGTGCCAAGTCTTAGGGGAATAGGGTTACAGTGACTATACAGGGTAGCTGATAAAAGCTTGTACTTGGCTGAGCAACTCAATACCTTGGTCGGCACGGTGTCTGTGTAATGGTAGACAAAGAAAAGAAATGTTTGGGTGGCACATTCCTTGGACAACACGGATGGATAGTTTTATTCATATTATAAGGTACGAAACTCCGTCGTGGAGAAACCGTGTTAAAAATCACTACAGACGATTCTCGTTTACTGACAAAAAAGCTAATCTTGGTGTAAAAAGATATTCCGGACCCAATGGGACAAGTTTCGTCGAAATCCGAGGTCGTATGGAAAAATTTCCTTTATGAAACCAGAAATGAACACACATTTAATTTTTCCACGGTCCCCAGATAAATCAAATCAACTCGAAACTGCGAAGTCTGACAATAACTTTTCGATACGAACCCAATGGCACTAGTTTCGTCGCATTCTGAGACTGTTTGTCCAATAGGCTGTTTTTACCCTGAACCGCCCTACCCTTTTTAACGCCAAATTTCTCGATCTCTAAAAATAACAAACTATATACATATCTTGACTCTAATCGACGATACGAACTCAACGGAACTGGTTTCGTGGCTTAATTCGATCGTCTGCTCCAGTTACACTTAAATGTCCCTTTATTTATTTGAATGCGCGCTATAGAATTTGAACGGGCGTTTATGGTTGCTGTGGTCACATACGACTTCTGTTTGCCACGCCGTTTAACTTTCTGACAATAATTTACCGATACGGTTCTAATGAAACTGATTTCATCGAAAACAGAGTCCGTTTGCAAAACGGCTACTTTAACGGCCTATAATTTAATAACGATTTTCCATAGCGACTATTTCAAAATTTGATTTGGCCATAACTATCAAACTATAACACGAAATCTAGATTTTCCTCTTTCATATGAAAGTTATTGCTAATACGGCTCCAACGTGTCTTGTTTCACAGAAATCCGACTTATATCGAATCCTGTATTCTCAGTTGAAGTTCAAAACTTCATTTCACGAACTGCACGCCATTTTCAAGCTCGATTTTATATTATATAAATTATATAACGTTCAACTTCGTTTTTAATAACGAATTAAATATTAAATTCCATTAATATTCCCAATATACTATTTAAAACTAATTTGAATATTCATATTCAAATGGTCGAAAAACACGGGTCGTTACATTCTTCCCCCCTTAAAATAATTTCGTCCTCGAAATTGCTAAGGTAAGAAAGAATGTTATAAATTCATTAAATTTCAAATCCAATTTTATATTAAATTAAAAACCAATTCCATACAGTAAATAAATATTTTCAAAAATAACGAAAATTTTCTAACACTTTAAATTTCCGAAAATTTCGCCAGCACCTCCTCTGTACGGCCCAACCGGTACAACTCCAACTCGCCTCTCTGGGCCTTCTCCAATTCAAAAGAAAATAAAATAGCCAAGCGGCTTGCCAAATCGGCTCACAAATCTCCAAACCCATATAAAAATAAACGTGTACCTTTTTGTCGGGCATATCATTATATCCTTTCCATCTGCTACCCTGTCAGCATATACAAATGCATTTCCAAAAAAAATTCCAATTTCATCCTTCGAATTAAATTCTTCACGTGTCCAAGCCAAATTTCATTCTTGACTCAATTTCCATCCATCATCAATTTCAACTCTTAACTTATCAATCCAATACCATTTCATATTCCTGTCTCCCAATTCCAAATCTGATTCCACTTGACATATTATATCTCGATTCAATTTTCCTTTAATTGGTTTCAATTCAATTTATATACAATTTCTATTTCATTTTGTTTTTGGTTCAAACAATTTCCCTGGGAGTTTTAAACAGTTCAGCTCTTTCCAAAAATCAAATTATTCATTTGGAATATTAAAACAACCTGTTTCTCAAAACAATTCAAAAACAAAAATTTTGGTAGTAATCCGTCACTTGCAAACTCGAAAATGAACACCGATGATGTCCGGATCATCATCGGAATCTATTTTCCAGCTATCGAAGTGAGTTCAATACTATGTCACTTTCAAAACCAGTTCTAAACACTTCCATTTTGAAATCCATTTCAAAATATCCTTTTCAAGGCTTGTAAAGCAATTTAAAACCTCCCAGGATTTTAAAATTCTCATATATTAAGTCCAATTCCATTTGCAATCATCTTTCCCACTTTAAGGAATTTTAATTCCAATTCTGATTTAGATTCCAGATTTAATTCATCTGATTCCATATTATACGAATTCTAATTGGTTATTTATATAACCATTTCAATTATAATCAACCAACACATCTAATATACTCTAATACTTCAATATATATATCTTCTTTATATCAAAATATAATTTGGGTAAAATTAGTTCATTTACCCTCTTTTCAAAACATATCGTGACGACCCATCGTATTCGAGTGTTTATAAACCCCTATCGATACAGTGGATCAAACTGATCGATCAGAACTCATAAACAACTCAACCGATAAATCTCCACAATATAAAACAATTTTTTTTTTATATCAAATCTACAAATACGTTCACTCGTATATATACACTCAAACTCAATCTAGGGTATTGCTAACCCCATCTCTACTGAGTCACGCCACAGAGCCAAGGTAATCACTTAACCTTAAGCTCTGATACCACTGTAACGAACCGGGATTTTCGACTCCGAAAATCAACATCAAACTACCGTGTTGACCATTCAGACATCGAACATTCCAGATCATTAATAGAAAGAAGTTAGAGGGTGAGAATAGATAAGATAGAAATATTAGAATAGAAGAAGAAGAAGAAACACCACAACACAGTCTCACATCGCAGCGGAACAAAATATAATACAGAAATAAATCTTTATTGAAAAACTTTTAAAATACTTACAATATCAGAGTACACATCTGGACAGTGATAATAATCTGTCCTCATATCACACACAGCGGAATAGTAATATCATACATCTGGACTCTTCCAGCTCGTCTCTTTACAGCAGTCGATAACCTGGACCTGTACAACCCGGCCTAACCCGAGCATTTACAAAACACCGGGTCAGTCTGGTGAACCAGAGTGAGATAAACTCGCACAGTAATAAGGGTGAACCATCCAATCTTGATTTTAAAGTTCAAAATCTTTTCAAAAGAAAAGGATAATCGTAAGACCAAATCCACACATAAACACGGACGGTTTTTACCTTACGATAACCCAAAACAGTTTTGAAACCAATATCTTGTATGATATTATAATAATGTCTAAATACAAGTAAATAACAATCTAGAGGAACGCTTGCATCTCACGCTCCCCATATATAATATACAATCAAAAACCGCGGGTGCTTATTGGGAATTGGATTCCGACTCGACAAGGTATGGGTCCACCTTCGGATAGTGTATCTCTAGAGACGAATACACTGGGTTCAACAAGAACTTCTTGCAACCCGGCCCTCACATGACCGACCCCTCATTTCGCTTGAGTGTATCGAATGTATATCACCGACGGTTGGGATCAGCAACCGTCTCCCGAAAAGGGACAGCATCGAAACATAGATTTACGAAACAAATAGGACTTCCTCTAGATAGGTGATTATACACCCTAATGGGAGCGACCCACATAGCCATGCTGCCTGCCCGATTTTTGTCATCTCCCGGTTGTTGAGGCTTGAGGCTAGAATTACTCTTGATCATCTGGTCGTCATTCACTTTGAATGCCACATCGTCAGATCCGTCAGATATCACTAATTGACGTCCACAAAAATACTCTAGCTGAAAGCTAGAGAATGGCAATTCCCCGCCAACAACTATCGTACGTTTGAAGAAATCAACGTACGTGACACTTTGGAAATACTCTATCAGACACTCGTCCATACACGTCATCCAGGAACAGGATGAACCGAAGGCACTCTCCTACTGCATCCATATAGGAATCACCCCATGGATCAGTAGCGAGAAGTCCTTGCAACCCGTAGATTCCAACTACGACAGAATCACAGCTTACCTCTGCTTGCCCGGCAGAGAATATTAGTGGTTCTTCCGTTTATGAAGATCCACGGTCTTCAATGCTCCATCTCGATCATCTTCTGATCTCTTCACGTATTTGTTGGTCGGAATGGTTTTCGAATATAAATTCGATCCCGGTCTTTCCATACCAACAATCGTATTGGTCAGATTTGATAGTCGGTGTTTTAACTATCAAAATATACAGTGTTTCAATCATGACACTCCGATGAGTTCACTGGTTCAGCATTCAGCATCATTTGGCCTTTAACAAACTGATTTGCTTTTGTTAAATTAAAACTTCTAACTCTTTTAAATATTCAAAAATACGATATTCGAATAACTCTAATTGATTAATAAACATTCGTCTTAACTCCATTCGCTTGACTCTAGATCACAGCGATCACAATGGTTACGCCTGATTCCCTCAGGAAACATCCGACCGCCGTAGGCTATCTGCAGCCCTGCGAATTACGCTAGCAGTCGTAAGAAATGGCACTTAGCCGAATAATTATGTTTGGCTAATTCTATCTCGAATAACTATATTCAATTTTCCACTTTGAAATCTCATTTAAAATTCTCCTTTTTACTAGATCTCGTTTTCAAAAAACGTTAATGTAAAATTAACGTCTTAACACTTTAAATCTCACTTAAAGCCTCTGGTTTATAATAAACCCTTTTTATCGTAATCTCCTTTCACTTAATCCATATAATTGAGTACGTTTATTTCCTTTCACCATTCAATTGGCTTGCATCTCACATTCGGTAGCTTTTTAAATGAATTCCCATTTAAAAATATATTCCTAAATTTATCATTAATTAAAATAATAACTTATTTCAAACATTAACTACTTTAGTAGTTAATCCCTTTATTAACTAAATTAAATATTAAATCCCTTTTAAATCCTTATTTAAATTCAAACAATATTCATTTAACTATTTAGTCAAAACACATTAACTTGATAAACAATTCTAATTCCAAATGGTCGATTTAATTAACTCAAAAACTTGATTACCTCATTAACCGATTTCTACAATCCTCGCTTTAAATTAATTCAAAATATAATTAATTTAGATTGATTCTAATTATTTGTTTTCTTTACAAAACAATTTTCCAAGGTTTAATCATTTAATTCATTTCTTATTCTTCAACTGGTAAATCTGATTAACATCAACATTTGCTTTGCAAAATAAATTCATAACAAATCAAAGTCTTAAACAAATAAAATACTTATTTATTTCTCTTAAATGACTTTTATTCAAATAATATAATTCAAATCTAACTCTGGTTATAAAATAAATTTCATAACCTCAACTCTATCGATTCACCTGACGGTGAATCAATATCTATAAGCCGATTGATTTTTTTAAAGGCCATACTCTGCCAAACACTTAACCAATATCGCCCATTGGTTTAAACCAAACAGATGTTGAATATCCAGTCAATAATCAACCATCAAATCAATCAACCCTAACAGGACAGTTCATATATGGTAATATGAAAATAAATAATATATTTGAGGGATCCGGTTGGGTCCCTCCAACCTGTTCTTCCCTGTATTCAAATGGTTATCTCAAATCAGACTGTTCAGTTTTGTTTAACTGATAAACTAAATAACAACCATTTAACATCAACCACAAGTAATTCAAACAATGCAATCATTTTAAACACGTTTATAAATAAACGTGACCAACCAAGGTGAGTCACCTTTATTGGAACCAATCGTTAAAAATAACGATTTTGTATTTCACTGAAATTAAACACAGTTTAATTCCATCGGTTAAATCAATAGATAAATAACTAGCAAAACAGTCAACCATTGGCAAGCAGGGCACACAAAATAAAAACACCCAATTTATATAAAATATAAAAAGGGTAACTGAGCGAGTTTAACTCACCTTAATTTCCGTTTGTCGAGAAAACGAATGCTTCGATTGAATTAAACATGCGTTTAATTAAATTGAAAATAACATCTGCATCTAACTGCGTCCAAGTCTGTTTCAGGGTGAGGCGCTTGATTCCAACGTTCCGTCTCTTTCTTGGATTCTGTTAACATTCGTACGCATTATCATAAAAATCCATGTTTAATTAAATAAAACTTTAATTAAATATACCAAATTATTATTTACGCTTAACCCAAACCTATCCATGTTAACGATTGAATAGACACCGCACCTAAAAATACTAATTTGGTTTTAATATAATGGGCCACTACTTAAATATATGATTAATCACATTATTTTAAATATAATAACTAATCATATAATATGCCGTATAAAGTCTGCTGCCATTTTATTTCGGCCACATCATGTAAAGGTAATTAAGCATTAGAGTTTTAATTAGGCACTTATATAATACGTTGATTTAACTAAAAACGCAGGCAAGTATATAACTTACTGTTCATGTTCTTGTTTGAAAAAGATCCATACTTCCCCAAGTCTGCTGTTTCCATACGGCCTTCCCATGCATGAAGCTTCCCACGTCCCTGACACCAGTTCATGTATTCACCTCCATACTGCAAAGACCATCTCGGCCCTTTCACCAACCATTTGCTGTCACTCCCATTTGAAAGTAGCCCCCCCCCCCCCACACGTTACTACCTTCTTTCCCTAACCCTCTCCATACAGGCGCTACTTCATGATTCCCCCCCTAACGTGCCCCTTTTTCTTTCGGTTCCCTTTTCCTTTTTTTTTTTGTTTTTGATGGGAAACAATCGGTTTTGCCATTTACAGAAGGCAATGCAAAAAGAAACAAAGGAAAAGAAGGAGCGAGAGACATTTTATATGAAGAAGACAGCGTGGGTGCCAAGTCTTAGGGGAATAGGGTTACAGTGACTATACAGGGTAGCTGATAAAAGCTTGTACTTGGCTGAGCAACTCAATACCTTGGTCGGCACGGTGTCTGTGTAATGGTAGACAAAGAAAAGAAATGTTTGGGTGGCACATTCCTTGGACAACACGGATGGATAGTTTTATTCATATTATAAGGTACGAAACTCCGTCGTGGAGAAACCATGTTAAAAATCACTACAGACGATTTTCGTTTACTGACAAAAAAGCTAATCTTGGTGTAAAAAGATATTCCGGACCCAATGGGACAAGTTTCGTCGAAATCCGAGGTCGTATGGAAAAATTTCCTTTATGAAACCAGAAATGAACACACATTTAATTTTTCCACGGTCCCCAGATAAATCAAATCAACTCGAAACTGCGAAGTCTGACAATAACTTTTTGATACGAACCCAATGGCACTAGTTTCGTCGCATTCTGAGACTGTTTGTCCAATAGGCTGTTTTTACCCTGAACCGCCCTACCCTTTTTAACGCCAAATTTCTCGATCTCTAAAAATAACAAACTATATACATATCTTGACTCTAATCGACGATACGAACTCAACGGAACTGGTTTCGTGGCTTAATTCGATCGTCTGCTCCAGTTACACTTAAATGTCCCTTTATTTATTTGAATGCGCGCTATAGAATTTGAACGGGCGTTTATGGTTGCTGTGGTCACATACGACTTCTGTTTGCCACGCCGTTTAACTTTCTGACAATAATTTACCGATACGGTTCTAATGAAACTGATTTCATCGAAAACAGAGTCCGTTTGCAAAACGGCTACTTTAACGGCCTATAATTTAATAACGATTTTCCATAGCGACTATTTCAAAATTTGATTTGGCCATAACTATCAAACTATAACACGAAATCTAGATTTTCCTCTTTCATATGAAAGCTATTGCTAATACGGCTCCAACGTGTCTTGTTTCACAGAAATCCGACTTATATCGAATCCTGTATTCTCAGTTGAAGTTCAAAACTTCATTTCACGAACTGCACGCCATTTTCAAGCTCGATTTTATATTATATAAATTATATAACGTTCAACTTCGTTTTTAATAACGAATTAAATATTAAATTCCATTAATATTCCCAATATACTATTTAAAACTAATTTGAATATTCATATTCAAATGGTCGAAAAACACGGGTCGTTACAGCATGGCTCCGCATCGCATCTAACATGATGTGATATTCTTGATCTGACGTGGATATGATGCGATAATACCAAGGATCGCATCACGAAAATTTGGGTTTGGCACGATGCTCACCCAGTTGATCCGATGCGAATTTTTGTATGTGAGATGAGATCTCGCATCGTGCCATATCATTTGGCAAGACCTAGGAATCGTGCGGATCATAAAAAACCACTGATCCGTAAATGGTTTTCATTGATTTCCATGATGCGATCTGGCACATGGCCAGGATGCGATTTTTTTACTCCGAGCAGGCTGTGATGCGATTTTTCGTGTGTGGGCTTTGTAGTATGCGGTTTTTTGGCAGTGGGACCCTAATATTACCTACTAATACCTAACTGACTCACCTATAAATACCCACAGGCTTGGCCTTCGTTTGGTTCTTTTTTCCCTTGGATATTTGGTCTTCTTGGAGCTCTCAAACGTCATTAATGGCAGTCATCTTCTTCTCCATGACCATTGGACATGGCATGGACCACTAAAGCATTGCACAAATGTTTCTCATCAAGTTTGTGACAGCTACTAGCATAATTACACTGCTTTGGATAGAATTGGGCATTTTTGGATTTCTCGGACGTTGAAGCTATTTTTGGACATCATTGACTAAGTCAACTCAATTTTCACCCAATGAAAAAGGACATATTAGTCAAATTTTCAAATTAACGATTGTTTTATTATTCAATTGTTATGCTTTGTACTTAAATATTGTCCGAACTTGTACAACATTGTAATCAAATATTATATGATGAAGGATTACTATGAAGTGGACGTAGGCGTTAGTGCCAAACCACTATAAAAAGCTGTGATCTCCCGCATTATTTTATTTTGAATTTGGATTAAGGTGTTCACACTACACAATCATTCGAGAGTTGGCGTGTGTTGAATCCACGACAATTCCCCACGTCAACAATAACAAAAACCTATAAACTAGAGGAAAATACATTTTTTAAAAAAGAAATGCATTTGAAACATAACCAAATTTCATAAAGGGTAAACCTAACCTAGTGACGTTGATTGTATCAATGTGTAATTATAGTGTTTGCCAAACTATCTTCTATACTTTCTCACATTACGTATCATATTTTTCTAGTTGTTGCATTTGTTATGAAGTGTATAATCATTGAATTCACTTGTTAATGAAGATTTAAAGTTGTTGTAGAGGTGTGTCTATATCAGAATATACACATACACGCTTGTACCACAATATTATATAATGTAACAATATTTTATGTAAACTTTTAATTACTTAATTTTAAATAGTTCATAACTCGTGTGTCTAATTTTGTGTTTAATTTTGTATTCCAACAGATACAAAAATTGTGACACACGCTTAGAAACAATCTCAACCACTAGATTTTCCTCTTGAATTTTACATTTTACATAAAAACAAATGAATCCAATAGTTCACAATTCATATATATAATTTTGTATTTAATTTATTTGTCCCAGTAGCTACTTCATTTGTATATATATGTACGGTTCTAACTTCTGGCCAACACAAGTCTAGGATATTATGTACCGGACCTAAATAAGCATGAAATCTCGTTTTTGGAATCTATTGCAAAGAAGGAAGAAAAGAATGGTTCTAATTGAAGCCGAAAAATGAAAGAGAGAAATAAGCGACTTAACATTCATCGATGACCCAAAATGAAGATAATCTTGAATAGTTTTCGACGATGAATCTAGGTAGAAACCGAAATTTGAAAGAAAGCAATGAACGATATAACATTCATTGGTGACCTAGTAGATGATATCCTAGAATCAAGAAAATCCAAAAGAACTATTTTCTTCCAAATCCATCATTGTTAAATTCTAAAAGAATAAAGAGCTTTTTCTTTGGGGCTTTGGATATTTGAAGGGAGGTTTAAATTTGGTCAATAGTGATAGTTAATTTACATTATGGTTTTAGGAACTAGAGTGTAGCATACGGGTTGTTCTGTGACACCATACATCCGTTAATGTCACTCATAAGAGAATGCATTAAGTTTCATGAAGCACAATAGGTAAACAATACAGAAATTCACAAGACAAATATAAAACAAACAGTGAAAAATTTCAACTTCATTATTAAAAAAGACAAACAGGTTACATCAAAACCAATTACATCAAATCTTTCTCATAAAATATCTTATAAAACAAAACATCAGAGTGCAGTAACATAAAATCGTATCCCTCGCCACAAGCCATAATGGAATAGAGAACAAGTCAAAATGGTGTATCTCAGGAAATCCAAGTCCAAGCTATAAGAGAAAGTTCTAGTCACTGGTGAGTGCTTCCACTCTTAGGACTGGGGGATGGAGGGGAGGAAGAAAGAAGAGAAAACAAAAGGGTAAGACATAAAGTATGGCGAGTTCCTATGATTTTCAAATATGCATAAAATAGAAATGCCTCGACAGATAAGTAAGATTGGATGAGCAAGGTACAGTTGCAAATAAGGTAATTAATAAACTAAATAGAACAGTAGGATAGACAGGAATGAACTATGATCAAGTAATGCTTCGCATTTATATCCTTATCCTAAAACAGGTATGTCTACACCAATATTAGTATAGCAGGACTAATAAGATTAGGTATTTAACCTAATTACACAACAACAGAATGAACAACAGGATTAGGCGTACCCTAATTACATAATAGGATTAGGTGTTACCCTAATTACATAACAGCATGATTAGGTGTACCATAATTACTACCCACGCCATCCTCTCCCAACCACGTAAATACCCTGTGTCGTCCTGGCGTTAGGGTGTATCACTCTCTAACCCAACAACTATATAACGCAAAACTATTTACTGGTGTTACAACGGATTAGTTTACCTAATCGGACTCGTGCACGCTTATGACTCCACCAGAATGCACCCGTACACACCTTCCGTAGGTGAACCTCTTACTATCCAGTTTAGTAAAGCGTGCCCTGACCCCTACCTAGTGAGAGGCCCCTTAACAAAATACCGACAGAGATACTGAGTGACATGGGTTCCAAACAATAGATTGACACAAGCCAAACCCCCTAAGCTGTGCCCCCAAATAACTAGGATTTAAGAGTCCCCAAAACTCGATACAACAACAGAACAAGGGACCTCTTAGCTTATTAATAATCATGTTTAACCTAGCAAATTTAGGTTTACTAATAAGCGTGGTTGTAATATTGCATGTCGTTATGTGTGTACAACCCTTCCCCAAAACACCTGGCCAAAAGTATTCAATTTCCACAACGTTTCAGTTTATTAACCAACGTCTAGAACTTACAATATTCCAACTTATCATTTACTTAATGTCCTTATTAAGTCAAATCTAACATGTTTAATATATATGCATGTTATTCATCAAACTATGTTCTCAAATTACAGCATGTGCAGGTTTATGCATATTATCCATTTTTATCAATTTGCCACAAGTATATGCACATTACCCTTTTTTATCAACTTACATCAAGTCTAAACATGTGCATATTATCCCTTTCCCAAATTATAGTTAAACAGTCCTCCATTTAACAACATGCCTAAATTCCTCTTTTTATATCATTCATTATTACCCTAATTATGCACACACTCTAATCGGATATAGCCTAGGCTTTCAAAGGCCTAGGCTTAGGGTAAATAAAAAGGGAAAACAGAGGAAGGAGTGTAGAATCAAATCACATGGCATATAAGCAAGACAGGAAATGAACTAAAACATAGAAACAGGGAAAGGAAGATATATACATATAACTTATTAATTGTCCAACAATAAAGGAACATGTTTTACTTATCACGATGGCATAGGTGATTAACAGTGAAAAACATGTGTAACAATTATTTTATAAACACTATATATCCTAGCCCAATTTTATCTAACTGTCAAGTCATAGTCTAAGAAATCAGAATGTTGTCTCGTATATCTCGGCTTCAGCAGCTTTCCCCCATTGCATATATGTATTTAGAATAGGTTCATAGAGGCAGAAGATAAAAAGAAATTATGTGTATAGGAATGGGAGAAGCCACCTATTTATAGATTCACAGAGTCAACCTCAACCTTAAGATTCTTGGGTTTTAATATAAACCGTACATGTAGCGTTGAGTCAGCACGAATCTAGTCATAAAACAATCCAAATTCAGAACTCAGAATCTTCCCAGGATCTGGATTGGTCGACACAGCCATGCTTGGATCACCTATAAATCGACCCAGGCTAGAAGTGGGTTATCCCACAATGGCCTTGTTTCCCGCTCATTTTCCCACTTCATCTCGTTTGAAAATTCTGAACATTTTTTAATTATATATTTATATATGAGCACCTTATATGTATACAAAATTCTAATTCCCATAACTTCTTCATATATCATCCGTTTAACGCAAATTTAGGGTTTATATGAACTAGGATTCCGAGATGAACGCTAGAGTAAAGCCGGTTTCAGTTAATTCTAAATATTTTAATTAAGTTATTCCCAATTTATTATCTTTATGTATGGTTATAGTGTATTAATTATGGGGTGCTACATTCTCCTCTACTTAAAGTATTTCGTTCCTGAAATCTCCTAAGTTGAGAAGAATATCATTATCCTAACAACCACCTACAACCATATACTCATCCATCATGCACAGACATCCATTGTCCTTTAGAATTCTAAAGCTTGTATGAGCATATGCAAAGGTGTTGTGTGTATATGTCCCTGCACTAATGCAAAAATCAGGCGGTCGACGAATTCAGTTGACCTCCTTAATTTAATATATGTTTTATGCCATGTATATAAAATGTATGCAAATAATCCAAGTATAACATACAAACTCTATATGTGTGCACAATCATTCATCAAAATGCAACATCCATATGATGATTCACCCATTTCCATCCATAAAAAATTTAAAATGCATACATATCCATATGCAATATATAAGTGATTGAGTCGATCTAGTGCCTAGTGTGTGTATATGCATCCATGAGAAACCACTAGCAAACACTTGCATACACTTATAACCATTAATCATAAAATGTTTCAAGCACATGTTTCCAACCATTGGATTCTACCTAAGGATCGAAGGTTTGAACGAAAATATGCTCGAATGATAGAAGCAAATGCAAAGTAAAAGCTTGGAAAGAAGTCAAGAACGTACTTTTAGAAAGAAAAGGATAAGAAGCGTGAATCATATCTTCAAGTTCCCATGTCACATCTTAGCGGTCTTCTTCCCATTGTACTTTCATCAATTTCATTTTTCTTATTGCGTAGCTTATTGATTTATGATCCAAGGATATGAGTAGGAACTCTTCTCACTGATGCTTCCTTCTCAACTTCCACGCCTTCAAGAGTACCCGGTTCCACTATCTCTGTCGTATCATGTAGACATTTTGTAACATCCCGGAAAATCTGAACCAATTTAAAATTTTTATTTTGGAAATTTTAATGAATTTTGAATATTTAAAATGATTTATTTTAAATAATAACGACGAGAAATTTATTTTGAATAGAATTAGAACTTATATATTTATTTGAATCGACGTTAGAATATAAATATTTATTTTAATTATAAAATAAATTGAAAATGGCGCGGTAGTTTGAAAATTCGATTTCAAATTTCAAATGAATGTACAGGATTCAAAATAAACCGGATTTTAGCGAAACCAAAAATATTGGAATCTATTTGAAAATATCTTTCCAACGAATCTGAAAAATCAAAATTTCATAGCGGGAATAAAAAGTTATGTCCAGTTGAAAATTCAGAATAGTCGCTATAGAAAATATAGCCCTTAAAAATAACCATTTTGCAAACGACCTACATTTTCGACAAAACCACTTTTGTTCGATCCGGGATGTCAACTTATTGCTAGATTCCAAAATTTATAATTTTTCGAATCAATATGTCAGCGTGGCACAAGAAAACGTGTTTTGTTTGTCTTAGTCAATTTGGATCGACCAGAAAATGGCCATTTTTCAAACGATCTTCAAATTTGACGAAATTAGTTTTGTTAGAACCGTATCGTTAATTCGAAGAAAGAAATAATTTTTCTGGAATTTTTAGAATCAGTATACGGCCCTAGTAAATTAAAAGGTGCGTTTGAATTTAAAATATAATGATTTATATTTTAAATTTAACGGAAAGTAATCGAAACAGCCGAATTGACTTACGATACAAATCCCATTGTGCTCGGAATGGGGGTAATTAGCTATGGATAGCAGTCGTTGGGTCATATTCAGACATAAAAGGAAAAATCACATTTAAACAAATTAAAATAATTAAAATACATATTATATATAAGGTCAAAATAAGTCAAACCCTATTCCATCTCGTCTGTGGTCAAACCATTATCAAATGCGCCCCCCGTCCTCTTCTTATCAACGAATGGAATGGCTCAAATTTTATTCTCCAAATAAAAATCAAAATACCAAGAATTAAACGATGGTTTATATATGAAAATTGAGGCGTCTTCTACGATCTTTAAGGCCATACAGGTGAGATCGAATGTCGCGCTGAAATTCATGGGATATCGCACCTCAACGATCACGAGTTTGAGCGCCATTTCGCGGCGCAAGGAGCCGTCGAGCTCCAGGTGGTTCACGGGGTTGAAGGGTGGCGTGGAGGTCTTTCGTGTGGAGGTAGCAGATCAATCTCTAGCACCTTGATCTTTATGCAAACTGGAACCCTAGAAGAGGGGCGTGGGTTCGACTGTGTTACAGCAAAAACGAGAAGAACGTGAGAGTGTTATTTAATATAAATGCCTTATAAAAATCTATTTTTGTTAAATACAATTACATTGGTAAAAATCAGATTTTCAAAAACAAATAGCAAAGTTTAAAACTGAAATTTTTATATATGAAGCATAGGAAAAAATCAAATCGGATTGGTTCTAAAAATCTTATAGAATTGATTTTAAAAGGATTGGTTTTAAAAATCGTATAAGATTGGTTTTAAAAATCTTATAGGATTGGTTTTAAAAATCATATAGCATTGCTTTTAAAATCGTATAGAATGGGTTTTAAAAATTATATGGAATTGATTTTAAAAAATACAAATAGAATTGATTATTAAAATCCTGAATAGCCTTGATTTTTGAAAAGGTGAAAATTGCATGATGTTTTAAAGATATAAGTAAAATGGTTTATAAAATATATACATTGTTTTAAAAAGGAAAAATATACATTGTTTTAAAATGAAATTAGCACATTGTTTTTAAAATGAAATTAGCGTATGATTTTAGAAATAAAAATCAGATTTTTATAAATATGATTTTTAAATATATGAAATAGCGATGATTTAAAAATGTGATTTTTAAATAAATAGCACTGTATTAAAAATACAATTTCTAATATAAACCGCTTGAAAACAGGTTGCAATGGAACCGACTGAAAGCGAACAGAATTCAAACCGTTCAGAAATTCAGAAATAAAACTGGAGGAGTGGAAACCCAAGGTGAGAACTTCTCACAAAAATTATTTTTATACAGTTATTTATTTCATGATTGCATATATGAACTGTTCCCCATCGTCCACAGACCATGGACGAATTGTTTGTTAGATTATGTGTTTGGATTGATTTGTTGTGAAATTGATTATGTGATGGGGAGTAGAATAAAATATACATGTAGTGAATAAAATAATGTATCGTTAAAAATATAATTTTTAACGTGTATATAAATAAAATAAATATTCATAAACAAATCAGATGATTTGTTTGTGTACACACATTTGACTGATATTGATTGAGATGATATATTTTACACATTGCCGAACTGCACAAATGAATATGTGTTTGTTGTTTGAAAACCCCACTCGGGCATTGGGATGGTATTTGGCGTACACTAATCCCAATTATTTAGCTGTATGTCGATTGATTGATTGGTAGACTGTTGTAAGCGTTAAATATTTATATTTAATGCTTATAAAGTGTAGAATTGCACTCTAGATGATGGTTGATTGTATTTCATTGTTGTTGTATACGTGTGTTGTATGAAATCCATATAAATCAAATTATATGGTAATTGACTGTGTGTGATTCCAGTTCAGAAATAATGAATATTTTAAAATAATATTTAGTGAATAATGAAATGTGAAGCAGTGTTAAGTAGTTAAACGCCATTTTAACACGAACGGGACTTTTGTCGATTTTATTCATTTTATAATGAATATCGAAAGGTGATTTCAAAATCTGATGTTTGGAAAATATTATCATATTATATTGAAATGGTATATAATATTCAATTTTGATTTGAATTTGAAAATAAAATTGAATGGAATTGAAATCAATTTAAAATTGAAATCGATTTGAAATGAATTTAAAACAAATTTATAATGGAATATTCAATTTTGATTTGAAATTGAAATAGAAGTGGAAATCGTTTTTAAAACGATTTATAAAATTCGTTTTAAATGTAAATAAACAATATATATATATAATGGCCTGAATAGAACGCGCAGCTCAACGGCAGTTCGCGAATTTGGACCATTGACTTCGAATGGACATTGCGGGAGATCCGACCGTCGGATTCTCCTAAAACCGGAACCGCTGAGTTCGTATCGAAAAGAGCTTTCCATAGAATATTAGAGATTTGAAATCTAACGTTTGTATTTGGAATTATGTCCAAATCAAATTTGGAAAAGGTCACCGTAAGTGCAGTTCGATGGTCGTTTAATGAAATCGACTGTACGGGCCTTGATAAAATTATTAAAAATATCAATAATTAGTGTAAAATCATAAGAAATGATTTGGAAAGAATTGGGATGAAAAACTCCAAATTTAAAAAAATAAAAAAATATTTTTATCGAAATGAACTAGTTATGAACTAGAATTATAATCCAATATTTTTAAATAAATAAATTGGAATTGAAATGGTTTTAAAAATAACCAGGATTTCCAACATATGAATTAGAATGGATTTAAATCGAAATTATCTTCGAATTTTGATACTGGATTCCGTGATTATACAGATATTGTGGAGGAATTTGGAAGATATATATATATATATCGTTATTCCAATACGTTATTTGTTGATTCCATAATTTGATATTGAATACAAGCCGATATATTTTCTATTCAGAGCTTTGTATTTAGTATCAAATGTGATTTTGGGTTTGTCGTGAATGATGTCTTCATTAACATTGTTCTTGGACCCAGTTGAGAAAAGAATAAATCTTTTTATTTATATTTAATGAAGTATACCAATTAATTAATATATAATTGGAATTGAATTGAAGTTGGTCTTTGGGTTTATCGTGAACGATGCTTTAAATAACATTTGTTCTTTAACCCGATTAACAATGGAATGAGATTTTGGGTTGTCGTGAATGGTATTATTAATAATATTGTTCTTAGACTCAACGGAGTTAAGAAAATTAGAAACTAACTAGAGATTAGTTAAGTTGAATGGTTTCCTAGGTATTGATCTGATGTTGGTTTTGGCCTCCGGGGTTAATACTTAGGGAATTGTTCACTTGCTAATTTTCGTTTAAAGGCTGATGGAATGGAAGGTGATTTTGGGTTTATAGAGAATCGTGTTTTAAATGGCATTTGTTCTTTAACCCAGTTAAAGACAGGATATGATTTCCCAAGTTAAACAATCATTAATATTGATTTTTTTGGAAGATTAAAACCAAGTGGAGTTTTAATGAATCTTTAATTAGATTGAAATGATCGAGAATGGAGTATCACCAGTTTTGCTCCAGGCGATAGTTAAATCTTCAATTAGATTTGAACGTGAAATGGTATTTGAATTTACCGATAACACTGTGGTGTTAGATATGAAGTATTACCAGTTCTGCTTCATGGGATGAATAGGTTGGGATTGGGAAATTAAACAAATGATTACTTCGGTTAGGTTCGCTAATCCCGACTAGTTTGGATAAACCAGAATTTGGTTTGAATTAATATCCAAAGAAAGATTAAAGAATAAATTTAATGAATTTATCTTTGATAAAATTAATGGGAACCTTTCCCAAAGTATATGAATATTTGGATAAAGAAATATTATGGATAGGAATGAGGCGTATGTTGTGTTTTTATAGCACTTGTTTATTATATATGCGAGTAATTCAGAAAGACCGAGTTTAACCCATTCTGAATAACTGATTCGACGATGTGCCGAGGATGAAGACGGTGGTTGAAGGCCGGAGGTCTTCACATCGTTTGGATGACTACTGGTGTCTTGATTATGCTTACCTAAGACTAGGTAATAAGTGGTGATCGTCCAGACGTACTTGAAGATCGACCGGATAAGCGGGGGCCTCTCTCCTATATTGGACATACGGGATGAGGAATAAGGTGCCTCTGGTTTCGTTCAGACCCAGAACGAACATGTAAATTGATGTATGTCTGACATCGGATTTCATTCTATGTGATTGATAGACATCGGTTACATAGCATGAATTGCCTGTATGGCATTCTGAGATGCAAAGGATCAAGGCTTCTATTGAAAAGCAAAGTCTTGTGATTGATGATCAAAGCATGGATTTGATATAACATAGCTTTGTGTAGCGTTGATTCGCGAGCCTCACACCCCGGTGTGAACCAGAAACAGGAGAGGACATCAGGGAGGGCAGGCATTTCCTTCTAGCTAGGAGTAGTGTCAGCGTTTTGCAAGCCCTGATGTTTTACTTATGTGGATGATGGATAGCGATGCGCCTCGGTTATATCGGTCGTCCCGGGGCCAATGGTTTGGTCAGGATATTACCAGCTTACGCCCCATAGGGCGGGGAAATGCAGTGTTCAGGCATTTTAATCCAATCCTGTGGACTGACCCTGACGATCCAAGGGCCCACCTGTGTCTGGGTCCTGAGACATGGGCTAGATTGTCTCGAAGCGGTAAGGTCGATCCATTGCCTTGGTTCACAGACGGAAATCCAACTTCTAATACGTGGCAATTGCTGTTTTGATTGTAGAGCCTAGTATCGGCGACATGATATATGGTACCCATGCCGTCTAGGATTGATAAACTTATATTTGAAGTTGTTTTTCTTTAGACTATAAAAGTATCCAAATGATTTGTTTTAAACGTACCAAGCATGTTTGGCTATTATAAGGGAAAACCCTATAATCCGGCTTGCGTTGCATTGTGTGATGGGACCTGGATCTTATAATAGCTTCATTTTTCGAAAAAGCATTGCGTTGTTTTGTTATATGCACTGGTATTCTTGGGAGGAAACCCGTTCCATGTTATACGGCGTGGTCCCTTGATATATCCAATTTAAAATAAAGTTTTAAATAACTGTTTAAGTTCTCACACAGTCACATGACTGACCTGGAGTTTATTGTTTTAACCTAAACTCTGGGTGCCCCTATTTTCCACACTGGCAGCTAGTAGTTTTGGTTTTGCAGATTTATATTCACAGGATCCTGGTTTACAGCAGGAATGATATTCAGAAAGCTCTATATCCATATATTCCTTTCAGTTGTGTTTTGTATTATTTTTCGCTGCATTGTAAAATGTAAATCTATGATATTTAGTAAATGTGTAATATTTATTCATACTCTATATATTCTTATATTCTGAGGTACATTGTTGTAATAAGCAATGAAATGTTCTTCTATTTGTGTACCGATTCGTCTTGTCCTCAATACAATCCGTGCTTTCCTACACAGGGAGGTTCGGGTCGTTATAGTTTTGTATCAGAGCTTTGGTTTACAGAGCTCGAGAACAAGACATGTTAGAACCAAACGAAAGAATTCATCAGAGATTGGATTAGTAATATCCAATGGGAATGGCTCGTTAGAGATGGGATCAGCAGTATCCAAGGATGAGTCCGAAGAGTGTTTTTTTTTAAATAAAATTGAAAACAAATTTTGTTTTGAAAATTTAAACTTTATTCAATGTATTTGAATACTTATTTGTATTGAATTTGGACAATCTAGTATATAGAGATTTTCATATACGTTTGATCCACGTTTATTAAAGTCTCAAATATACCGGATGGACGTAGAATCAAGCTCTAGTCGCCTAGGTCTGATTCTGATGATGGCGCGCCATCATCAGTGTTTATATTAGAGTGTAGAAAGTGAGATATCTATATATTTCCAATTGACTGGTGTGAGAACCAAAATATAGTTAGAATATATTGTTGTGACTTGGCATCAAAAACATGATCTTCTGTATATATGTCAAAATTATGAATTTGAAACGTTATTTCACTAATTGATTGATGGTTGTATTGTATGATTATTTGTTATCTAATAAAACCATTATGTGAAAGAATGGTATAACAAAATTGCATCAAATATTGAACTGAATTGGAAATTGATTGAAATTGCATGCATATACATGTATATACATTGAATAGGTCATAGCAAGGAGGCTAGAAAAGTGGAATAAAATTATATGCCCGATAAATAGGTACAATTTTACTAATTTCTTGGGTGATGATGATTTTATGAGCCGCTTGGCTGTTTCTTTTTCTTTTTGATTGGAGAGGCCTATGTGGCGGTTTGGGGATTTTCTCTATGCTCCCGTACAAAGGAGGTTATTACGAAATTTTTCAAAAATTTAGGGTGTTAGCCAAATTTTTGAAGAATTGAACAATTCTTAGAAATTGAAAAGTTGAAGAACTTAAGCCATAATTAAAATAATGAAAGTTTAGTTGACTAGTAAAAAAAAACTTTCCGCTTCGTTCCTTTTTTAGGATGAAAAGATTTTAAGTGGGGGAGAATGTAACAACCAGAAAATTTGAACCAATTTAAAAATTATATTTTGGCAATTTTAATGAATTTTGAATATTTAAAATGATTTATTTTAAATAATAATGATGGGAAATTTATTTTGAATAGAATTAGAACGTATATATTTATTTGAATCGACGTTAGAATATAAATATTTTTTTTAATTATAAAATAAATTGAAAATGGCGCGGTTGTTTGAAAATTCGATATCAAATTTAAAATTTCAAATGAATGTACAGGATTCAAAATAAACCGGATTTTAGCGAAACCAAAACTATTACAATCTGTTCAAAAATATCTTTTGAACGAATCTAAAAAATAAAAATTTCATAGCGGTAATAAAAAGTTATGTCCAGTTGAAAATTCAGAATAGTCGCTATGGAAAATATAGCCTTTAAAATAGCCATTTTGCAAACGGCCTCCGTTTTCGACAAAACCACTTTTGTTGGATCTATGATGTCAAGTTATTGCTAGATTGCAAAATTCATAATGTTTGGAATCAATATGTGAACATGGCACAAGAAAACGTGTTTTCTCAGTTTCAGTCAATTTGGATTGACCAGAAAATGGCCATTTTTCAAACGGTCTTCAAATTTGATGAAATTAGTTTTGTTAGGACCGCATCGTCAATACAAAGCCAGAAATAATTTTTTTGGAATTTTTAGAATCAGTATATGGCCCCGGTAAATTAAAAGGTGCATTTGAATTTAAAATATAATGATTTATATTTTAAATTTAAAGAAACTAATCGAAACATCCGTATTGACTTACGATACATATCCCATTGTGTTCGGAATGGGGGTAATTAGCTGCAGATAGCAGTCGTTAGGTCAGATTCAGACATCAAAGGAAAAATCACATTTAAACAAATTAAAATAATTAAAATACATATTATATATAAGGTCAAAATAAGTCAAACCCCATTCCATCTCGTCTGTGGTCAAACCATTATCAAATGCGCCCCCCGTCCTCTTCTTATCAACGAACGGAATCGCTCAAATTTTAGTCTCTAAATAAAAATCAAAATACTAAGAAATAAACAATGGTTTATATATGAAAATCGAAGCGCCTTCTACGATCTATAAGGCCATACAGGTGAGATCGAATGTCGCGCTGAAATTCATGGGATATCGCACCTCAACGGTCACGAGTTTGAGCGCCATTTCAAGGTGCAAGGAGCCGTCAAGCTCCAGGTGGTTTACGGCATTGAAGGGTGGCATGGAGGGCTTTCGTGCGGAGGTAGCAGATCAATCTCTGGTGTTTTGATCTTCGTGTAAACTGGAACCTTAGAAGTACAACAAAAATGAGAAGAAGGTAAGAGTGTTATTTAATATAAATGCCTTATAAAAATCCGTTTTTGTTAAATACAATTACATTGGTAAAAATCAGATTTTCAAAAACAAATAGCAGAATATAAAACTGAAATTTTTGTATATAAAGCATAGGAAAAAAAATCAAACAGGATTGGTTTTAAAAATCGTATAGAATTGGTTTTAAAAATCATATAGGATTGGTTTTAAAAATTGTATAGGATTGGTTTTAAAAATCGTATAGAATTGGTTTTAAAAATCGTATAGCATTGCTTTAAAAATCGTATAGAATGGGTTTTAAAAATTATATGGAATTGATTTTAAAAAAAATACAAATAGAATTGATTTTTAAAATCCTAAATAGCCTTGATTTTTTAAAAGGTAAAAATAACATGATGTTTTAAAGATATAAGTAACATGGTTTTTAAAATATATACATTGTTTTAAAAAGGAAAAATATACATTGTTTTAAAATAAAATTAGTCACGTTGTTTTTAAAATGAAATTAGCATATGATTTTTAGAAATAAAAATCAGATTTTTATAAATATGATTTTTAAATATATAAAATAGCGATGATTTAAAAATGTGATTTTTAAATAAATAGCACTATATTAAAAATGTGATTTTTATTATAAACCTCTTGAAAACAGATTGCGATGGAACCGACTGGAAGCGAACAAAATTCAAACCGTTCAGAAATTCAGAAATAAAACTGGCGGAGTGGAAACCCATGGTGAGAACTTCTCACCAAAATTATTTTTATACAGTTATTTATTTCTTGACTTCATATATGAACTGTTCCACATCGTCTACAGACCATGGACAACTTGTTTGTTAGATTATGTGTTTGGATTGATTTGTTTGTGTGAAATTGATTGTGTGATGTGAAGTGGAATAAAATATACATGTATTGAATAAAATAATGTGTCGTTAAAAATATAATTTTTAACATGTATATGAATAAAATAAATATTCATACACAAATCAGGCGATTTGTTTGTGTACACATATTTGACTGATATTGATTAGGACGATATATTTTACACATCGCCAAACTGCACAAATAAATATGTGTTTGTTGTTTGAAAATCCCACGTGGGTATTGGGATGGTATTTGGCGTACACTAATCCCAATCATTTAGTTGTATGTCGATCGATTGATTGAAAGACTATTGTAAGCATTAAATATTTATATTTAATGCTTATACACTGTAGAATTGCACTCTGGATGATGGTTGACTGTATTTGATTGTTGCTGTACACGTGTGTTATATTAAATCCATATAAATCAAATTATATGGTAATTGACTGTGTCTGATTCCAGTTCAGAAATAATGAATATTTCAAAATAATATTCAGTGAATATTGAAATGTGAAGCTTTGTTAAGTAGTTAAACGCCATTTTAACACGAACGGGAATTTTTTTGATTTTATTCATTTTATAATGAATATCGAAAGGTGATTTCAAAATCTGATGTTTTGAAAATATTATCAAATTATATTGAAATAATATAGAATATTCAATTTTGACTTGAATTTGAAAATAGAATTGAAATGTAATTGAAATCGATTTAAAATTGAAATCGATTTGAAATGAATTTTGAAACAAATTTATAATGGAATATTCAATTTTGATTTGAAATTGAAACGGAAGTGGAAATCGTTTTTAAAACGAATTTAAAATGATTTATAAAATTCATTTCAAATGGAAATCAATGAATTATATAATATATATATATAATATAATGGCCTGAATAGAACGCACCGGGTAGCGGCAGTTCGCGAATTTCAATCATTGATTTCAAATGGACACTACGGGAGATCCGACCGTCAGATTCTCCTAAAACCGGAACCATTGGGTTCGTATCGAAAAGAGCTTTCCAAAGAACATTATAGATTTGAAATCTAATGAATGTATTTGGAATTATATCCAAATCAAATTTGGAAAAGGTCACCGTAAGTGTAGTTCGATGGTCGTTCATGGAAATCGACTGTACTGGCCTTGATAAAATTACTAAAAATATCAATATTTAGGGTAAAATCATAAGAAATGATTTGGAAAGAAGTGGGATGAAAAACTCTGGGATGAAAAACTCTGTTTTTGGAAAGATAAAAATATATTTTTATCGAAATGAACTAGCTATGAACTAGAATTATAATCCAATATTTTTAAATAAATAAATTGGATTTGAAATGGTTCTAAAAATAACCAGAATTTCCAATATATGAATTAGAATGGATTTAAATTGAAATTATCTTCGTAATATTTGGATACTGGATTCCGTGATCGTACGGATATTGTGGAAGAATTTGGAAGATATATATATATATATATATATATCGTTATTCTAATACGGTATTTGTTGATTCCAGAATTTGATATTGAATATAAGCTGATATATTTTCTATTCCGAGCCTTGTATTTAATATCAAATGTGATTTTGGGTTTGTCGTGAATGGTGTCTTCATTAACATTGTTCTTGGACCCAGTTAAGAAAAGATTAGATCTTTTTATTTAGATTTAATGAAGTATACCAATTAATTAATATATAATTGGAATTGAATTGAAGTTGGTCTTTGAGTTTATCGTGAGCGGTATTTTAAATAACTCTTGTTCTTTAACCCGATTAACAATGGAATGAGATTTTGGGTTTTCATGAATGGTATCTTTAATAATACTGTTCTAAGACCCAACAGATTTAAGAAAATCAGAAACAAACTGGAGACTAGTTAAGTTGAATGGTTTCCTGGGTATTAATCTGATGTTGGTTTCAGCCTTCAGGGTTAATTCTTAGAGAATTGTTCACTTGCTAATTTACGGTTAAAGGCTGATGGAATGGAATGTGATTTTGGGTTTATAGTGAACCATGTTGTAAATGACATTGGTTCTTTAACCCAGTTAAAGAAAAGATATGATTTTCGAAGTTAAAACAATCATTAATATTGATTTTTGGGAAGATTAAAACCAAGTGGAGTTTTAACGAATCTTTAATTACATTGAAATGATCGAGAATGGAGTATCACTAGTTTTGCTCTTGGCGATAGTTAAATCTTTAATTAGATTTGAACGTGAAATGGTATTTGAATTTACCGATAACATTGTGATGTTAGATATGAAGTATTACCAGTGTTGCTTCATGGGTCGAATAGGTTGGGATTGGGAAATTAAACAAATGATTACTTTGGTTAGGTTCGTTAATCCCGACTAGTTTAGATAAACCATAATTTGGTTTGAATTAATATCCGAAGGAAGATTAAAGAATAAATTTAAAGAATTTATCTTTGATAAAATTAATGGGAACCTTTCCCAAAGTATATGAATATTTGGATAAAGAAATATTCTGGATTGGAATGAGGCGTATGTTGTGTTTTTATAGCACTTGTTTATTATATACGCGAGTTATTCAGAAAGAGCAGGTTTAACCCATTCTGAATAATGATTCAACGATGTATCGAGGATGAAGACGGTGGTTGAAGACCAGAGGTCTTCACATCGTTTGGATGATTACTGATGTCTTGATTGGGCTGTACACCCAAGACAAGGTAATAAGTGGTGATCGTCCAGACATACCTAGAGATCTATCGGATATGCGAGGGCCTCTTTCCTATAGTGGACATACGGGACGAGGAATAAGGTGCCTTCGGTTTTGTTCAGACCTAGAACGAACTTGTAAATGGATGTGTGTTTGACGTCGGATTTCATTCTGTGTGATTGATAGACATCGGTTGCATAGCTGAATTACCTGTGTGGCATGCTGAGATGCAAAGGATTAAGGCTTCTGTTGAAAAGCAGAGTCTTGTGGTTGATGATCAAAGCATGGTTTTGATATAGCATAGCTTTGTGTAGCATTGATTCGCGAGCCTTACACCCCGTGTGAACCAAAAATGGGAGATGACATCAGGGAGGGCATGCGTTTTCCTCTAGCTAGGAGTAGTGTCAGCGTTTTGCAAGCCCTGACATTTTACTTATATGGATGATGGATAGCGAGGCACCTTGGTTATATCGGTCGTTCCGAGGCTGATGGTTTGGTCGGAATATGACCAATTTACGCCCCATAGGGCGGGGAAACGCGGTGTTCAGGCATTTTAATCCACTCCGTGTGGACTGGCCCTGACAATCCAAGGGCCGACCTGTGTCCGGGTCCTGAGACATGGGTTAGATTATCTCGACGTGGTAAGGACGATCCCTTGCCTTGGTACATAGACGGAAATCCAACTTCCAATACGTGACAGTTGCGGTTTTGATTGTAGAGCCTAGTATCGGCGACATGATATATGGTACCCATGTCGTCTAGTATTGATACATTTATATTTGAAGTTGTTTTATACACTTTACACTATAATAGTATCCAAATGATTTGTTTTAAACATACCAAGCATGTTTGGCTATTATAAGGGAAAACCCTATCCTTCGGCTTACGTTGCATTGTGTGATGGGACTTGGGTCTTATAATTGCTTCATTTTTCCAAAAAGCGTTGTACTTTTTTGTTATATGCATTGGTATTCTTGGGTGGAAACTCGTTCCGTATTATACGGCGTGGTCCCTTGATATATTCGATTTAAAGTAAAGTTTTAAATAACTGTTTTAGTTCTCACACCGGTCACATGACTGACCTGGAGTTTATTGTTTTAACCTAAACTCTGGGTGCCCCTATTTTCCACATGGGCAGCTAGTAGTTTTGGTTTTGCAGATTTATATTCACTGGATCCTGGTTTACAGCTGGAATGATATTTGGAAAGCTCTGTATCCGTATATTCCTTTCAGTTGTGTTTTGTATTATTTTCCACTGCATTGTAACTTGTAAATCTCTGATATTTAGTAAATGTGTAATATTTATTCATACTCTATATATTCTTGTATTCTGATGTAAATTGTTGTAATAAGCAATGAAATGTTCTTCTGTTTGTGTACTGATTCGTCTTGTCCTAAATACAATCCGGGCATTCCTTCACGGGGAGGTTCAGGTCGGTATACATTTCCTCAAATGGGAAACATGAAGCACATCGTGTATTCCCCCGAGTCAATTCGGTAGCCTAATCCTATAGGCCATATGACCTATCCTCTTCACTATAGGGAACAACCTTATAAATTTTGGCGCCAACTTCCCTAGTGAGCCAAAGAGAATTACATTCCTTAGTGATGATACATTAATGAATACCATATCTCCTACTTCGAATTCCAAATCTTCCTCCTTTTTTCAGCATATGATTTCTGTAAATCTTGAGTTGCTTCGATTCTTCGGCGGATAAGATAAATCTTCTTGGAAGTGTCTTGAATCATCTCGGCTCCAAGTAGAAGTCTATCCATAGACTCCGACCAATAATTCGGCGATCTACAAGGTCATCCATATAATGCTTTGAAGGTTGCCATGCCTATGCTCGATTAGTAACTGTTTTTGTAGGAGAACTCAACATATGGATGTGCTCCACCCAAGTCCCTCCAAAGTCTACGATGCACAGTCTTTGGAGATCCTCAAGAACTTTTTTCACCCTCTCAGTCTGTTCATTTTTATAAGGGTGGTACATGTTTCTCAAACATAGCTATGTACCTAACGCCTCTTGTAAATCATCCAAAACTCGCTAGTAAAGACGAGGTCACGGTAGCTTACTATGTTAGAAGGTACCCCATGCAATCGAACTATCTCTCGAAGATATACTGATGCAAGCCAAGATGTCATCCCCTCACTTTTGAGAGGAACAAAATGAGCGCTCTTTTTAAGTCTATCCACTATCACCCAAATGCTCAAAACGCCCTTCCTTGACTGGGTAATTCGTCGACGAAATCCTTAGAGATGCTCTCTCACTTCCACTGTGGGACATCTAAGGGCTAAAGCAATCTGCAAGGTTTCTTTTGTTCATCCTTTACATGTTGGCAAGTCAAGCGTCGAGCTACAAATTCTGCCATATCCTTCTTCATTCCAGTCCACAAGAAAACCGATACATTTTGTCGCCGCCTGGATGGATAGTCATCCGACAATGATGGGCTTCTTCAAGTACTGCCTTTAGCAATTCCCCAATCGTAGGGACATATAGCCTTCCATCTCGTCTTAACCACCCTTTCTCGTCCATGGTATATCTAGCTAGGTGACTAGAAGTATCTCCTCTACCAAGCCTATCCAAGACGATTGATGTTTGTGGGTCCTCCTGCTGCATAGATCCGATATGCTTCAATAGAGTAAGTCACACCTCCAATGATGCTAACAATCCCAATGTGAATTCCGTAGATAGCTTAAAATCAAAGGTCGAGATGTACTCAAGCTCCACCTATCCACGAATAGAGGACTCAAAGTAATCCTCTTCCTACTCTATGCGTCCGCCACTACATTACCCTTGCTCGGGGTATAAGCTAATCTCAAAATCGTAGGAAGCTTGGAACTCCATCCACCGTTGCTGCCTTAGGTTAAGGTCCTTCTGTGAGAACAAGTATTTGAGCAATTTATGATACGTGTATAGCTCAAATCTCTCTCCAAGTAGATAGTGTTGCCCAAACTTCAATGCGAACACTATTGCAGCCAACTGTAGATCATAGGTAGGGTAGTTCTTCTCATAAACCCTCAATTATCTACTACCATAGCTTACTACCCTTCCTTCTTGCATCTAAACGATACTAAGCCCGATGTCACAAGAACCTATGTAAACCATGAACATCTTGCTTCCATTTGGGAGAGTCATAATTGGGGCTATTATACGTGCCCTTTTCAATATGTGAAATACATCCTCACAATCAATGCTCCACGAAAAAGCCAAGTTCTTCTTCATCAATTGGGTAAGCGGGGCCGATAGTCTTGCAAGTATTTGATAAACTTCCTATAATAGCCCGTCAACCCTACAAGTCTTCTCACCTCCACCGCACTCTTCGGAGCCCTCCAATCTTGAACGGTGACGACTTTAGCGAGTTCCACTACTATCTCGTCCTTGGAGACTACATGCCCTAGGAACCTTACTTCTTTTCTCCAAAAGTGACACTTGATTTTTTTTGCCTTGAGCTGATGCGATCTGAGAATGCATAGAACCTCTCTTAAGTGTTGGGCATGCTCCTCCTTATTCTTTGAGAAGATCAAAATGTTATCCACAAAGACTACAACAAACTTGTTCATAAACACCCTATACATAAAGTCCACAAAATATGTGGGTGCACTGGTTAGCCCAAAAGGCATAACCAACCACCCAAATAAACTGTCTGGAGTTATGAATGTAGTCCTATCAATTCTATCCTCTGCCACCCTCAGCTGATAAAACCCTATGGCCAAATCCATCTGCGAGAAAACTGATGCGCCTACTAGCTGATCAAACAGGTCTTAATTCTCGGTAGTTGTTGCCTATTCTTCTCGGTGAGCTTATTCAGCTCCCTATAGTACACACATAGACAAATTGAGCCATCATCCTTAGTTGCAAAGACGAATAGAGCTCCCTACTTTGATATACTTCGCCTAATAAAACCTTTCTTGAATAGCTCCCCTACTTGCTTGCTAAGCACTCTCCTCTCTCTTAGAGCCGTGTGGCGCACTGGTAGAGCTATTGGCTTCGCATTCTCTACCAAGTAAATCTGGAACTCTATCTCACACCTCGGAGGTAGTACCTTAACCTCCTCAAACACATTTGGATAATCTTTAACTATGGGTATAGATTGCAAATCGTCAACAGAAGTATCAAGTGATTCTAGAAAACTAGCATCACTTACCTTCGTGGGTCACATGAAATTTCGAGAAGTCTATCATGATAAGTAAGAAGTCTAACTACTCTCTTTTCACAATCAAGAATTCACCATACATGGCTAGCCAATTCATTTCTAGTATCAAACCAAATCCCATAAAGCCCAACACGTATGAGTCGCATTCAAACTCGACTCCCAAGTAGAAATTATCAAATCCTTACACATCATGGATAAATAAGCCGATCCTCCTACGGGGTTTGAGACTACTACAAGATTAGAAATTATGCTAGTATTAAGGTGCAGACTATCTACTATAAAACTGGATATAAACAAATGTGAAGCACCAGAATCAAACAGGGTTCTAACAGGATAGTCAAAATGGGAAATCAAACCTTCAACTGTGACTTTCCTACCTTGATCAGGCCCACTAGCCTCTAAAGCATGCACTTGTCCTGATGTTCCTGCCCCTTGTCCTTTCTTACTAGGGCATTCCTTACTGAAGTGTCCCACTTGTCCATAATTATAGCATGCTTTCTCTGTCTTTCAACAGTCATTCACAAAATGACCCATAGCTCTGCAACCATGACACTTGATATCTTTCTTGATCTAAGCTTGTCAGGCTTTCCTCCTTTCTTTTACTTTCCTTTCTTGAGACACCATTTCTGTTTCTCACCCTTAGCCGGTGTCTCTTCAGTCTTATTGTCTTTCTTCTCATCCTTGCCATCTTCATGCATAAGAGCCATGTCAACTAATCTTTAAAACATCGCCCCTATCGGTATATGAGATAATGCAAGTCTTTATAGAGGTTGATTCAACCCTCTTGTAAATCTAAGCGCCTTCTTGTAGGACATATTCACTAAGTCCAGTCCAAATCATGCCAGTTGTTTGGACTTATTCACATAATCTTTAACTAACATGTCCCCTTGTTTCAAAGCCAAGAATCTCTCCATCTGTAATCCCTCTTCTGCTTGAGAAAAAACTTCATCTTGAATATCTGTCAGAAATCATCCCAAGTAGCTACTAGTTTTCCTACCTACATTACTTCCCACCAGTAAAAAGGTTTATCCTTTGCTGCCGTGCAGCCAATTGTATCTTCATTCTGTCATCAATCCCAAAAAGACCAAACATGTTCTCCGTCTCTCATAGCCAATTTTGTCCTTTGACAAAGCTCTTGGTACCACGTAATGGTTTTCCTCCCATAGCGCAGAAATCTTTGCATAACTTAGAAAATTTATCTACTTGTGGAGGTGGAGCTAAAGCGGCTGCAGCTGGGGGTGGGGAATCTCCTTGACCACCGGCAGGTGTCGTAGCCTCAAGATACCTACGAAACCATGTCGGTAGGGAAATGCCCTGTAACACCCCGTAATTTTAACAAACTAAAGAGGAAAAATTAAAGAATATTTAATTTAATATTTAGAATTAATGGAAACGGACTACGCCATTGCGTTCATCTCAGAATTTTGGTCAAAATAGACACCTGGTTTGCGTAAAACGGACACCGTATGAAGAAGTTACGAAGGTTTGAAGTTTGTATATGCGCATAACTATATATATATGGGTCCAGAAATTCAAAATTAGGTCCATAAACTCAAAATCGCGAAGTTTGGGGTAAGCCGGAAAAATCCCGCCCAGGGGTGTCGACCCCCCTGCGGTAGATCTAGGTAGATTCGATTTTATGAATTTGGACTCCTTTCTTGACCTAGTTCGTTGGCTCTAGGCTATAAATAAGACCCCATGTCTCTTGTTTCTCCACACCTAAATCAATGGAGAACTAGATGCTGCCTCTGCCCGGATTGAATCAAGTCTTTTCTTCTTCAGCAAACAATTAGAGTTTAGATCTGTGATTCAACATCTACTACTCTCCTTCTATTTTTCTAGATCCAAAAACTATGAGTTTAAGTTACTTTTAGATTTAAATAATTAAAATGTAAAACATGATACGACTATAATTTGGATCTATGCATGTGGCTGCTTGAACCATATCAGATCTGTTATAACTTGTGTACCTATGATATTCTGACATGACTATGATTTTGATCTTAACCATTATCATGTCAGATCTACCTTTGTTTATAGATCTATTTCACTATTTAGATCACTTTATACCTATTCTATTATATTTATGGCCAAATTAGATCTATTATTAGTTGGACATCTAAATCATTGATTAGATCATATCATACCTGTTCCTATTATGTTAGAATCAGTTCTATTATCACATGTTCATCAGATATGTTCCTATATACCACTCTTGTCATTATGCCATTATATGTTTTATGCCTGCTTTTGCCATTATATGTTCGTTATGTTAGTATGATCATCTTTGTTCTATTCCCTCTACCTTTTCCCTTTTATTTTTATAGCCAGGCTACCTTCGAGCCTAGACATGTCGTTGAAGTATGTGAATGCATTAGATTGGGAACGAGGGGAAAACGTTAATATTGGGCATAATTTATAAGGCATAACTTGAATAAATTGTAATAATATGAATTTGGGGCATATAGTTCATTATGAACATAAATTGGGATAAGGGGAATGAAAAGCTTTGACGACATAGGTATAATTGATTAATAGTGGAAATGCCTAGGATTACAGTAATTAGAAACTATAACCACGCCTAGAAACGAGGTTAGATTACACTTGTGGTAGAAGTCTGCCCGGAACCACCTGGCATAACCAGCAACCACAAATGGTGAGTCTTATGTGAGTGGTCTAAGTTCATAAACACGAGACATACTATGACACAAGGTTAAACCCGACTTGTGGAAGAAGTCTGCCCAGAGCTGCCTGGCATAACCAGCATCCGCAAGTTGTAGGTTTAATGTGGGTGGTCTAGTACATTGTAATCATAACTGAATATGGTAATAAACTTGAATACTTAACCTAGTTGAATCCATAAGGATTATGTGAATATGTCAATTTGAATAGGGGTTAACTAAACTTAGTTGAAACAGTGGGAGGGTTAAGTATATCTGGGTTGGGTAGGTAATATTTATATTTATATGTCCCCAAACTTAACTGGTTGGGGTTATGTAATTAAAGACACCGTTAGGTAAGCATAACCTATGGAAATCCTAGTGGGGATGCAATACAAAGGGGAGAGCTTGCGTCATCTTGTGTGTGGGACCCATTTCAATTAGTAACCCATATATAGATATCAAACGAGTACTCCGAGCTAGGTCGGAGTCGGGGCACGCTTACTAGGTTGATTGTAAGATATCCAAATGTGGAGGATGGTGTGGGCGGTGCAAACCGACTGGTGTCATGTGTGTGCATAGTCCAGGCAGAGGGTGATAAGATGACCATGACACCTACATATATGGTTGTCCACATCAACGAAGAGTTGCCACTTTAGGAAGTGATACATCCTACCGTGGGGCCGACACAGGGTATCTACGGAGTAGGGAGACGATCGATTAGGGTAGTATTTATGGTACATTTAGACTCTGGTAAGTTTAGGAGCCCATTATGGGATTGCCTGTTGATTGTATGGGGTTAAAATCTCTCAACAGAAGTACGCCTAAGTCTACCATCTTATACATGTTAGGGATAATCTCATCCTGGTTATACTAGTATCGGTGCAGAGTAATCATTAGAGAAGCGTATACACTCTATCATGTTTATCTTGTCATACCTGCCTTCTGTGATATTATCTTTCTTATCCACTTTATATGCCTGTCATGATAATTTTACCTATTTACTTGCTAAAAGCAACTGGGACTCGCCAGACTTTATGTATGACCCTTTTTGTTTCCTCTTCTTTCTTCCGTTTCCCTCCTAAGTTCTCAGTGTGGGAATACTCAACCTTGATCAGGATTCTGCTATCATTTTGCTGGAGCTGCTTAGATGTATTGCTCAAGCTCCTATCTTTGCTATTATGGCTATGTTTTTATTTGGGGATTAAGCTTCTTTTATTTTTTCTACTCCGATGTTTTAAGTATAAGATAGAAATTTTAGTGATGTACTGAGTTTGTGTATTTTCAGACATATGATGTTTTGAACCACGATGCTTTATGATTAATAAAGTTTTTTTTTTGGCTGATATTTTATATCTGTCTTGTAAAGTTTCTGTTTCTATTTACCTAAAACACTTCGTGAAACTTAATGCACTTTCTTAATGAGTGACATTAACGAACGTGGGGTGTCACACTTGGTATCAGAGATGAAGGTTACCAGATTACATAAAAGTTTTTAAAAAATATTTTCAAAAAGGTTTTAAAAGAAAGCATTTTCATAAGAAAAAGTCTGTTGGAAAAACATATTCCCCAAAGCCATATGTAATATCTTTACATCCTTCGCCTGAATCTCTTTCCTTTCCTTTTCAGCATATCTGGGGAACCTAATGTTCCAGAGGGCGTTACGATACCAGGCTGGTTCCATAGGTATCTAGAAGCCACGGTGCCTACCGATGGTCAAGTTGACGTCCCTCACCCAGCTTCACCCCGTCGTTCCTCCTCCACCTCCGCGTGCAGACAACTTCTCTAAGGCCTGCAAAGATTTCTGTGCTATAGGAGGAAAGTCATTCCATGGAACCGAGACGTTTGTAGAGGCAAGGAATTGGCTCAAGAAAATGGAGGATCTGTTTGGAATTTTTGTAGTGGACGATTATAGGAAGATTCAGCTAGCCACCTGGCTACTAAAGGATGAAGCTTCATTCTGGTGGGAAGTAACCCAAGCGGGGCATCCGGTGGAAATTTGGGATGATTTTAGATAGTGGTTTAAAATGAATTTTTTTTATCAAGCTGAGAAAAGCATGCAAATAGAGAGGTTCTTGGTTCTCAAACAAGCAAACATGACTGTTTAAGAATATGTGAACAAATTCAACCAACTACAAGGTTTGGATTGGAACTGGTAGATACTTCGCATAAGAAATCTTTGTGGTTTGATAAAGAGCTGAATGAACCCCTTCATGGGTTAGTTATGTCCCATATTCCAATGGGAGCAACTTTTGAAAGGCTTGTTGATATGGTCTTGATGCATGAGGAAGACAAAAGCCACAATAAGGAAGTTAAAGTTGAGGAATCACAAAACAAGAAAGTATAACCCAAGAAAGGACAACAACAACAACAGAAGAAGAAGAAGGTCGAAAAGAATGACAAGGCTAAGGATAAGAGGAAGTTCCATGGTTGCGGACGAGAGGGTCACTAGGTAGAAGACTGCAAAAGAAGGAAGAATACTTGCTTCAATTGTGCAGAGGTCGGACACTTTGCTAAGGAGTGCCCGAAGAAAAAGGGACAAGGTCAAAGGGCAGGAGCTTCTGGAGGGCAAGTGCATGCTCTCGCAACCAGTGCTCTAGATAGAGGTAGGAAAGTTTCTGTGGAAGGTTTGATTTCTCTTTCCAGTCATCTATTAGAACTCTTTTTGATTCTGGTGCTTCACATTCATTTATATCTAGTTCTATGGTTGAGTCTATACACCTAAATACTAGTATGGTAGTGGATCTCGTAGTTGTCTGAAACCCCATTAGTGGTTCAACTCATTTGTCCATGATTTGTCGGGGTTTGAGAATATCTATGTTAGGCATCAAATTTGAGTGTGACACATATATGCTTGGTTTTATGGGCTTTGCTTTGATTATAGCGATGGATTGGCTAACCATGAATGGTACCATTCTGGATTGTGAGAAGAGGGTCGTTAGACTTTTGACTAGCCATGGGAGGACCCTCGAGATTTCTTGTGACCCGCAAGGGTCTATCATGCTTAGTTTCCTAGAGTCTCTAGATACATCTATCGATGATCTGCAACCTGTGTCAGTAGTCCAAGGTTATCCTGATGTTTTTGATGAGGAACGTGGCTTACCTCTGAGGCATGAAATCGATTTTCGTATATATTTGGTGGATAATGCAAAGCTAGTTGCATTACATGTGCGCCATATGGCTCCAAGGGAAAGGAGGGAGCTTAGCAAGCAAGTAGGAGAGCTACTTGAGAAAGGGTTCATTAGGCGAAGCATATCAGAATGGGGTGCTCCAATGGAATTCACAACTAAGGCGGATGGTTTGCTTCACTTGTTTGTAGACTATCGGGAGTTGAACAAACTCACTAAGAAAAGGCACTCACTTCCGAGGATAGATGACTTGTTTGACCAGCTTGTTGGTGCATCGGTATTCTCTCAGTTAGACTTGGCCATGAGGTTTCATCAGTTGAGGGTGGCCTAGGACAGTATAGATAAGACCACTTTTAGGACTCCATATGATTTCTTTGAATGGATAGTTATGCCTTTTAGGTTGAGAATGCACCTGCCTATTTTGTTGATCTAATGAGTATGGTGTTTCGGGAGTTTCTAAATAAATTTTTTGTGGTCTTTGTTGATGATATCTTGATCTTCTCAAAGAGTAAAGAAGAACATGCCCAACATTTGAGATAAGTTTTGAAAACTCTTCGTGTGCATCAACTTAAGGCAAAATTATCAAAATGCCATTTTTGGAGAAAAGAGGTGAGATTTCTAGGGCATGTGGTTTCTAAAGATGGGATAGCAGTAGATCCCGCAATGGTAGTTGCAATTCAAGATTGGCGAATTCCGAAGAATGCAACGGAAGTGAGAAATTTTCTTGGACTGGCAAGCTATTATCGGAAGTTCATTAAGGACTTCGCAAAGATATCAGCCCTACTCACCAAGCCAATGAAGAAGAATCTGACATTTTAATGGGATATAGATTATGATGTTGCTTTCCAACGATTGAAGAGGGCTCTGACAACAGCTCCAGTCTTGACATTGCCCAATGGGAACAAAGTATTTACAGTATACACTGATGCATGTGGTACAAGGCTTGTTGCGGTTCTGATGCAAGAGGGAAAGGTAGTACGTTATGGGGGTAGAAAGCTAAGGGTTTATGAGAAGAACTACACTACCCATGATTTGGAGCTTACTGCCATAGTATTCACGCTTAAGTCATGGCATCATTATTTGCTTGGAGAGAAGTTCCAGTTGTACACCAATCCTGAATCTCTCAAGTACTTGTTCTCGCAGAAGGATCTTAATTTAAGGCAACAAAGATAGATGGAGTTACTAGCATCATATGACTTCGAGATCACTTATACCCCTGGCAAGGGTAATGTGGTTGCAGACGCACTGAGTAGGCAGAGGATGACCTTAAGTCCTTTGTTTGTTGAAAGGAAAAGCTTGGAGTTTATATCAACTTTTGACTTTAGACCCTCCACCGAGTTTTTGCCCAGTTTGTTTGCATCGCTAGAGATAAGAACTACTTTTATGGATCAGATAGGAGCTTCACAACGAGGTGATCCATAAATTTCAAACATCTTGGATGGGCTCAGTAAAGGGGAGACTTCTAGTCACCTCAATAGATTTTCCATAGACGATAAAGGGTGGTTGCGATGAGACGGAAGGCTTTGTGTTCCCTAAACTGGAAGTTTGTTAAAGACAGTCATAGAAGAAGCCCATCATTCTAAGATGACTATTCATCAAGGCGGTGATAAGATGTATAGGGACATGAAGAGGGTTTTCTTTTGGGTTGGGATAAAGAAAGATGTGTAGAGTTTGTTTCTCAATGCTTGGTTTGTCAGCAAGTCAAAGCTGAGCAAAAGAAGCCCAGTGATTTACTTTATCCTTTGGAGGTTCCATAGTGGAAGTGGGAGAGCGTCTCTATAGATTTCATAGACGGTTTGCCTAAATCAAAGAAAGGAAACACCAGTATTTGGATTATGGTGGATAAACTTACTAAGAGCTCTCATTTCATTCTAGTTAAGAGTAAGAGGATGGCAGCATGGTAGGCAGCGATTTATGTTCGGGAGATAGTCCGTCTTCATGTACCTTCTAGTATCGTAAGTGATCGTGACCCAGTCTTCACTAGTGAAATTTGGAGGAGCTTGCAAGAAGCATTAGGTACATAGTTGTGTTTGAGCACCGCTAATCACCCATAGACAGATGGACAAACGGAGAGGGTGAACAGAGTTCTTGAGGGTCTTTCAAGGCTGTTTATCCTAGACTTCGGAGGGACTTGGGAAGAGCATCTTCCTTTAGTAGATTTCGTCTACAACAACAGTTTTCAAGTTATCACTGGCATGGCACCCTTCGAAACATTGTACGGACGACCCTGTAAGTCACCAACATGTTGGTGGGAATCTATAGAAAGGCTATTACTTAGGACCATATATGGTTAGGGAAACGTCCGATAAGATTGGTCTTATTAGACGAAGAATGAAGGCCGCTCATGATAGGAAGAAATCCTACGCTGAAAAGAGAAGGACTGACATTGAATTTGAAGCAGCAGATATGTTTTTCATTAAGGTGTCACCTCTGAGGAATGTGCTTCGCTTCGGATCTTTATGGAAATTGGCGCCAAGATTTGTAGGGCCATTTCCCATAACAGAAAGGATTAGCCAAATGGCCTATAGAATAAAGCTACTAGAGAGGTTATCCGGCGTTCATGATGTTTTCCACATTTCTCATTTGCGGAAGTGCTTGCATGATACAGCGGAAGTAGTTGAGGTGAGTATATTGGAGGATATAGAGGTGGAACAGAAGGCGACAGTCAGACGAGTTCCTTCCTTCCCATTTCTTGGATTAGAAGTTAAGAAGCTATGCAATAGAGAAGTCAAGTTGATGAAAGTTCAGTGGGGAGATAACCCAGAGAATGCGACTTGGGAGACCGAAGACAAGAATCATGCTTTGTACCCTTTTCTTTTCGAGGGTATGTTCTTAACTTCCTTTCTAAAGCTTTTATTATGCTTGTTTATATCATTAAGTATGTCCTATTGATCGAATCTTCGACCTTTAGGTAGGAATGCCACGGATGTAAACATGTGTTTGAGACATGTTATGTTTGATGGATGCAAATGTTTGCTAGTGGTTGCTCGTAGATGCATATACACACACATTAGGCACTAGATCGGCTCAATCACTCTTATACTGCATATGGATATATGTGCATTTTTCTTCTTTTAATGAATGGAAATGGGTGTATCATCATATGGATGATGCATTTGGACAGATGATTGTGCACACATATAGAACTTACATGTTATAATAGGATTGTTGCATACATGTTGGATTCATGGCACTAACATACATTGCATTAAGGAGGTCGACTGAATTAGTAAACCGCCTGATCCTTGCATTAGAATAGGGACATATACACACGCATTTGCATATGTTCATATAAGCATTAGAAGGTTTTTAAGGGCAACGGATGCCTGTGATTGGTGGATGGGTAGATGGGTGATGGGCGGTATGATATACATTCTTCGTAACTTAGAGATTTCGGACACGAAATCCTTTGGTAGGGGAGAATGTAACACCTCGTAATTTTAACAACACTAAAGAGGACAAATTAAAGAATATTTAATTTAATATTCATAATTAAGGGAAACGAAGTGTGCCATTAAGTTTGTCTCGGAATTCTGGTCAAAATAAACACCCAGTTTGCGTAAAACGAACACTGTATGAAGAAGTTATGAAGGTTTGAAGTTTGTATACATGCAAGAACAATATATATATATATATATATAGGGTCCAAAAATTCAAAATTAGGTCCAGAAATTCAAAATTGCGAAGTTTGGGGTGAGCAGAAAAAATCCCGCCTATGGGTGCCGACCCCTGGGTCGACCCCTCAAGTGGGAGTCGACCCCCCTAAGGGGGGTCGACCCCCCTACGGTGGATCTGGGAAGATTCGATTTTCTGAATTTGGACTCCTCTCTTGACCTAGTTCGTTGACTGTAAAGACCCGTAAATCCCCGCCCCTTTGAATCGTCCATAAACCAGACAGCTCTGATACCAATTATAAAGACCCGTAAATCCCCGCCCTTTTGAATCGACCATAAACCACACAGGTCTGATCCAAAAGTTGGAAATCCTTTAATACTTTAACTTTGGGAATACAACACATCAGAACAAATTACAGAAGACTTTTATAAACATTATAATAATGTTACATCAGAGTATAAAATATTAGAGTACATCGAATTATATTACAGCGGAAGATTAAATTACAATAATTTAACACATTGCAGTGGAAATAAATAAACTGATATAGCAGAAGTCTATCAATGCTCTGGACATAGCTTTAAGCTTCAATCCAGAATCTTGCTCAATATATCTACAAAATAAGCTACTCGACTGTCCGTGTGGAAAATATGGGCACCCGAGTTTGCAAAGTGAAACAAACTACGGGTCTGTCATGGGACTGGTATGAAAAATCTTTACTTAACTTCTCTAATAAGGCTAATCATAGGACCACACCGCTAATGCGGAACGGGTTTACTCCGTTGGATTGCCTGTGCATGAAATAAAGTAAATCGTTAAACAACGCAATGCTTTTTAGAAAAATTAAATCATTATAAGACTCAAGTCCCATCACACAATGCAACACAAACCGAAGGATAGAGTTTTACCTTATAATGGTCAAAAATGCTTGATACGATAAAACGAATTTGATATTATTATTAGTGTATATATGTTTTAAAAAAAATTAATCGTAATATCAATCATAGACAGCTTAGCTACCATATACTATGTCGCCGTACTAGTTATACAATCAAAACAGCATGAGTCATATTGGAAGTTGGATTTCCATCATGAACCAAGGCAAGAGATAGTCCTTACCAAATTCGAGACACTCTAGCCCGTGCTTCAGGATCGGCCGCAACTGACCCTTGGATCATCAGGGTCAGTCCACCAAAGTGCAATGGTTGGATTAGTTATGCCCGAACAATACGTTTCCCCGCAACTATGAGGCGTAAATAGAGCCACTAGGGACTCAAATAACCGAGGCGCCTCATTCCATCATCCACATAAGTAAAAAATGTCAGGCCTGGTAAAAATCATGACACCACTTCTAGCTAGAAAGAAACGTATATCCTCCGTGCAGTCCTTATTCCCGTTTTTAGTTTATAATGGGGAGTGAGGCTCGCGAAGTAACGCTATACACAAAGCTATGCTATTTAAAGCTGTGCTTTGATCATCAACCATAAGGCTCTTCTTTTCAACAAAAGCCTTGATCACTTGCATCTTGGCATGCCACATTGTCAATCCATACCATACAATTGATTTTGGCCATTATATAACCTCTATGCTCGTACATCTCAAAGAAGGGTGTTAAGCAAGAGAATAAGTTCTCTGCCACCACAGATATATATTTAGCAGAGATCAACAAATACAGCATAAAGGAATACAACGTTAGACATACATCCATTTACAAGTTCATTCTGGGTCTGAACGAAAGCGGAGACACCATATCCCAATACAGGAGAGAGGTCCTCGCATATCCATCGATCTCCAAGTACGTCTGGATGATCGCCACTTATTACCTTGGATTGGGTAGCCGCCCAATCAAGACATCAGTAACCATCCAAACGATGTGAAGACCTCCGGTCTTTAACCACCATCTACATCTTCGACTCTTTATCGTCGTATTAATTATTCAGAATGGGTTGAACCCGGTCTTTCTGAATAACTCGCGTATTTTATAATCAATAATAAAATACTATAAAAGCACGTCAAACGCCTCATTCCAATTTAGAATATTCCTTTAAATAAATATTCACATTATTTGGGAAAAATTCCCATTAATTTTATCAAAGATAAATTCTTTAATTTATTCTTTAATCCTCTTTTTAAAGATTCATTAAAACTTCAGTTTGGTTTTAATATTAAAAATCATTGTTTAATGATTATTTAACTTCAAGAACTAAATTTGTCTTTGAACTTGGTTAAAGAACCAATGTCATTTAAAACACAGTTCACGATAAACCCAAAATCATCTTCCATTAACTATGGAATTTTCACAGAAATCAAATCAATATATAATCGATATAAATTTCCGTATCAGATCAATAATATAAATGAAATAACGGCAAAGCCTTTTAAATTTCATATATAGTAACGGCCTTCTTTTACTAAATCTCATCTCGATTATTATTAAATCGAATTCCATTCAATTCCAATTTAATATATTAAATTGGAAAATTTCACTTTGGAGAATTTCCAATAAAATCTTAATAAAGGATTTATAAATTCCAAATTATATTTTGGCTGTAAATTAAGTTAAAGATCAAATGTCATTTAAAAACACAGTTCACAATAAACCCAATTTACATTTCATTTTATTCCAATTATTAATTATAATAAAAAAACCTCTAAAATCTTAATTAAAAGATTTATTCCTATATTCAATTCTGATTAAATATTAATTAATTAGAAAACTTAACTAAATCTTAATTAAAAGATTTATTCTTTTCATACGGGGTATAAGAACAGTGTTATTTAAGACACTAATCATGACAAACCCAAATCCCATTTATTTAATTTAATTCTAATTTGTTCATTTAATTCCAATTTATTTAATTAATTGGAAAACTTTAATAATCTTAATTTAAAAGATAAATTCTAGTTAATAACTACCTCATATCAATAAAAAAATATTTTTATCTTTTCAAATATTGAATTTTTCATCCAAAATATTTTCAAACTATTAATTATGATTTTACATAATTTTTCTATATTTTTATTAATTTTATTAAGGCTCATACAGTCGGTTTCTAATAACGACCACCGAACTGCACTTACAGCGACCTTTCCAGAAATTGATTTGGACATAATTCCAAATCTAACCGTTAGATTTCAAAACTCTTATATTCAATGGAAAGCTCTTTTTGATTCGAACCCAACTGTTCCGGTTTTAGGATAATCCGATGGTCGGATCTCTCGTTACGCCCATTTGAAGTTAATGGTCGAAATTCGTGAATGGTCGCTGCACGGCGCATTCTATTCAGGCCATTAAATAAATACAATATATATATCGTCGATTTCTATTTAAATCGTATTTTATAAATTGTTTATAAATTCATTTTAAAACGGTTTAAACTTCATTTTCGATTTTAAAGTAAAATTGAATATTCTATATTTTATTATATTAAAATAATAATATTTTCAAAATATTATTTTAAATCACTTCTTTTAGATTTATTTTAAAGATGGAATAAATAGATCGATAAACCCGTTCGGGTTAAAATAGCGTCCCTACATAACACGGCTTCGTATTTTATATTCTTGTGTCCATTCTAAGACAGACATGAAGTCCATTCTAAGACAGACATGAAAATCCAACTTTATTCTTTCCTAAATTTATTTTAAAATATTCTTTATTTTAAAATATTCATTATATTAAAATATTCTTTATATTAAAATATTCTTTGTTCTAAGGTGTTCCTTCCCTAAATGTTCCTTTTTCTTTTACATTAAAATGATCTTTTCATTCTTCTACATAAAAATGTATTTTTACATTAAAATGACCATTTCATTAAAATAATTCTAATTTGGAATGCGGCTCAATCAATTACCATATAATTACAGTTATATGGCTTTCATACATTGCAAATATCCAACGATAATGATAAACAATCATCAAACAATACATTCACATCCAAAGTGAGATATATAACTGTGTGAGCATTAAAATAAATAAATAAGTAATGCTGAACATAGAATGTGCAATAACCCGGAAATCTGAGCCAATTTAAAAATTTTATTTTGGCAATTTGGATGAATTTTGAATATTTAAAATGAATTATTTTAAATAATAACGACGAGAAATTTATTTTGAATAGAATTAGAAGTATATATTTATATAAATCGTCATTAGAATATAAATATTTATTTTAAATTATAAAAGGAATCGAAAATGGCGCGATAGTTCGAAAATTCGATTTCAAATTTCAAATGAAGGTACATGATTAAAAATAAATTGGATTTTAGCGAAACCAAAATTATTTGAATCTAATTGAGAATATCTTTCCAACAAATCCAAAAATTGAAATTTCATAGTGGGAATCAAGAGACATGCCCAGTTGAAATTTCAGAATAGTCAAGTTGAAATTTCAGAATAGTCACTTTGGAATTATGGCCCTTAAATTTTACAACCGACCTCGGTTTTCGACGAAACCACTTTTGTTGGATCCGTGATGTCATATTATGGCTAGGTTTCAAAATTCTTAATTTTCTGAATTAATATGTGGTCATGGCGAAGTTATACGTGTTTTGACCATTTCAGTCAATTTTAATCGTCTGGAAAATGGCCATTTTTCAAACGGTCTCAGAATTTGACGAAATTAGTTTTGTTAGGACCGTATCGTCAATAAGAAGCTAGAAAATATTTTTTCGGGAATTTTTAGAGTCCGTGTGTGGCCCTGGTAAATTGAAATGCGCATTCAAATTCAATATATAGAGTTATATTTTGATTTTGACGAAAACTGATTGAAACGATCGAATCAGCTGATGAAACATATCCCATTGTGTTCAGAATGGGGGTAATTAGTAAGGGACGACAGTCGGTGGGTTCGATTTTGAGTACGAAATAAAATGTTACTTTTTGAAATTAAATAATAATAAAATATATATAATTATATACTCCTCTCTACACTCTCTCCCTCCTCTAAGTCAAACCCGCCAATAAAAAAAATAAAAAAAATGGCCGACGCTCATTGCCCCTCCCCGTTGAGCGCCATTGAGCGCGACCCCCCTCGCCTCAGGCGATCTCCGCAGCGCCCCCCTCTCTTGATTCTCCCTCCTCTCTCCTAGCTCCTTCCCCCTTCTATGCAACGCCAACTCCCCTTTGGCCCCGTGAAACCCGACGCCGACCATCCACCTCCTCCTTGACCTCAGACGCAGCACAACATGCCCCCCGCCCCCCCGGCCTCCACCCCGACGCCAAACACCTTCCTCCGATAGTGAAAGTAAGTATTTTCTGATTTTAATTTTTTTTATATATAAATTAAAAACAGTGTATGAAAAAGATTATATTTTTATAGAATAAAAAGACATGATCTTTATATATAAAGATATGATTTTTATATTATAGAAAGTATAAAGATATGATTTTTATATTATAGAAAGTATAAAGATATGATTATTATATTATAGAAAGAATAAAAATACGATTTTTTATATTATATAGATAGTAAAAATATAGTCTTTATTAGAACAAGAGCGATATAAAAATATAATTTTTATTATGAAGTTAGTGTGGTAAAAATATGATCTTTATTATATGAACACCGTTATAAAAGTAGAATTTTTATCTATATAGTAGCGGTATAAAATTGTGATTTTTATCCATATAGAGTGATTATGAAAATGTGATTTTTATATACATAGCAACAATATAAAGATGCGACTTTTATATATGTAGTGGATACGGACAACAAAAGTGACAGAAGGCGAGGATGACAAAGATTTACTACATACGAAGAGTTGCGACATTTGATTTAGCTCTAGGTGAGAACTCCTCACTTTTATTTTGATTTCTAGTTGAAATATATACTAGGATGCAGACGGTGCTTAGTAGCACCCGACACCCGTCTTCCGTAGACCATGGACGACTTGTATGCTTGTGTGATTGTTTGTGTTGTGAAATAAAATATATATTCATGGGTTGAAATAAAATATATATTCATGTGTTGAAATAAAATATATATTCATGGGTTGAAATAATATATATATATTCATGTGTTGAACTAAAATATATATTCATGTGTTGAAGTAAAATATATATTCATGTGTTGAAGTAAAATATATATTCATGTGTTGATATAAAATATATATTCATGTGTTGAAATAAAATATATATTCATGGGTTGAAATAAAATATATATTCATGTGTTGAAATAAAATATATATTCATGTGTTGAAGTAAAATATATATTCATGTGTTGAAGTAAAATAAATATTAATTTACAAATTGAACGATTTGTTTATATACACCGATTTGACTGATATTGATTGGGACGATAAATTTTACACATCGCCCAACTGCACAAATAAAAATCTGTGTTTGTTGATATGAAACCCCACACGTTTATTAGGATGATATTTGACGTACACTAATCCTGATTGTTTAGTTGTATGTCAATCGATGGGTTGACATACTGTGTAAGCGTTAATTATTTATATTTAATGCTTATGAAGTTGTGTGGTGCACTCTGGATGATGGTTGATGATTTATCAATGCTATTATATACATGTGTTGTAGGAAATCCATATAATTAACCTTATGTGGTAATTGATTGGGCCTCATTCCGATTTGGAAAATAAGGAATATTATAAAAATAAATTAATGTATTGAATAGATTAAATATTCATGTGTTGAATAGAAAATAAATTCATGTGTTGAATAGAAATAAATTCATGGGTTGAATAGAAATAAATTCATGTGTTGAATTGAATAAAAATTCATGTGTTGAATAGAATAAATTCGTGTGTTGAATAGAATAAAATTCATGTGTTGAATAGAATAAAAATTCATGTGTTGAATAGAATAAAAATTCATGTGTTGAATAATATAAATTCATGTGTTGAATAGAATAAATATTCTTGTGTTGAATAGAATAAATATTCATGTGTTGAATAAAATAAACATTCATGTGTTGAATAAAAGCTGTATTGATTAGTTTGACGCCATTTTGACATAAACCATATTTATATCGATTTTATTCATTTTTATAATGAATATAAGAAAGAAAGTGATTTCAAAATATAACGTTTTGAAAATATTATCATTTGTATATCGATGATGTGGAATATTCAATTTTGATTCGAAATTGAATATGAAGTTGAAATCATTTCAAAAACGAATTTAAAACGATTTATAAAATACGTTTTAAAAGGAAATCTATGAAATATATATATTATATATATTAAATGGCCTGAAAAGAACGCGTTGCGCTGTGGCAGTTCGCAAATTTCGACCATTGGCTTCGAATGGATATTACGGGAGATCCGACCGTCGGATTCTCCTAAAACTAGAACCGTTGGGTTCGTATCGAAAAGAGATTTCTAACGAATATTAAAAATTAGAAATCTAACGGTTAGATTTGGAATTCCGTTCAAATCAAATTTGGAAAAGGTCGCTGTAAGTGCAGTTCAATGGTCATTGATGGAATTCGACTATACAGGCCTTGATAAAATTATTAAAAATAGTAATAATTTGTGTAAAATCATAAGAAATGATTTGTGAAGAATTGAGATGAAAAATTCCAAATTTGAAAAGACAAAAATAGATTTTTATCGAAATGAACTAGTTTTGAACTAGAATAATAATTTATTTATTTTTAAATAAATAAATTGGATTTGAAAGGGTTTTAAAAGTAACCAGAAGTTTCAATAATTGAATTGGAATGGAATGTGATTTTGGATATATAGTGAAACGTGTTTTAAATGACATTTGTTCTTTAACCCTATTAAAGACAGGATATGATTTCCCAAGTTAAATAATCATTGAATGTGATTATTGGGAAAGATTAAAAACAAGTGGAGTTTTAATGAATCTTTAATTAGATTGAAATGATCGAGAATGGAGTATCACCAGTTTTGCTCCAGGCGATAGTTAAATCTTTAATTATATTTGAACGTGAAATGGTAATTGAATTTACCGATAACACCGTGGTGTTAGATATGAAGTATTACCAGTTTTACTTCATGGGATGAATAGGTTGGGATTGGGAAATAAAATAAATGATTACTTCGGTGTGGTTCGCTAATCCCGACTAGTTTGAATTGATATTCAAAAGAAGATTAAAGAATAAATTTAAAGAATTAATCTTTGATAAAATTAATGGGAACATTTCCCAAAGTATAAGAATATTTGAATAAAAGAATATTCTGAATAGGAATGAGGTGTATGTTGTGTTTGTGTAACACTTTTTTATTATATACGCGAGTTATTCAGAAAGACCGGGTTTATCCCATTCTGAATAACTGATTCGACGTGGTGTCGAGGATGAAGACGGTGGTCGAAGACCGGAGGTCTTCACATCGTTTGGGTGATTACTGATGATCTTGATTGGGTTGTACACCCAAGAGGAGGGAATCAGTTGGTGATCGTCCAGACGTACTTGGAGATCGATGGATATGCGAGGTACAAGGTGCCTCCGGTTTCGTTCAGACCCAGAACGAACTTGTAAATGGACTGTGTGTCTGACATTGGATTTTATTCTGTTTGATTGATTTCTATTAAATATATATCTGTTTGGCGGCGGAGAATTTATTCTCTTGCTTAACGCCCTTCTCTGAGACGTATGAGCTTAGGGGTTATATATTAATGGATATCAATCGCATGGAGTGAATTGCCTGTGTGGCATGTCTAAGTGGCAAATGATCAAGGCTTTTGTTGAAAAGCAGTGTCTTGTGGTTGATGATCAAAGAACGGCCTGTGTGGCATAGCTTTGTGTAGTGTTGATTCGCGAGCCTCATACCCCGGTTGTGAACCAGAAACGGGAGAGGACATCAGGGAAGGCATGTGTTTCCTTCTAGCTAGGGTTGTGTCAGTGAACTACCAGCCCTGGCATTTATATTATTTTCAACTGTGTGGTTGTTGCTGTAGCGAGGCGCCTCAGATATATCGGTGACTGTGTGGAGCCGATGGAGTCATTTGGCTCATTTACGCCCCAAAGGGCGGGGAAACGTAGTGTTCAGGCATAATAATCCACATCGTTGGACCGGCCCTGACGATCCATGGGGCAGTTGCAGCTGTTCATGAGGCTCGGGCTAGACAGTCTCGAATCGGTGAGGACAATCCCTTGCCCCGGTTCATAGATGGAATCTCAATTTCCAATACGTGACATTTGCAATTCTGATTGTAGAGCCTAGTATGGTGACATGATATATGGTACCCATGTCGTCTATGATTTATATTTATGATTGAAATTGTTTTGGCACTATACACTTATAATAGCATCAAATGATTTGTTTATAATGTACCAAGCATGTTTGGCTATTATAAGGGGAAAACCCTATCCTCCGGCTTGCGTTGCATTGTGTGATGGGACCTGGGTCTTATAATAGCTTCATTTTTTCAAAAAGCATTGCGCTATTTTGTTATATGCACTGGTATTCTTGGGAGGAAACTCATTCCGTGTTATACGGCATGGTCCCTTGATTTACTTTATTTTAAAGTAAAGTTTTAAATAACTGTTTTAGTTCTCACACCAGTCACATGACTGGCCTGGAGTTTATTGTTTTAACCTAAACTCTGGGTACCCTTATTTTTGACACAGGCAGCTAGTAGTTTTGGTGTTGCAGATTTATATTCACAGGATCCTGATTTACAGCTTGAACGATACTAGGAAAGCTCTGTATCCGTGTATTACTTCAAGTTGGGTTTTGTATTATTTTCCGCTGCGATGTATTTAAATGTAATTTAAATCTCTGATATTTTCTGTGTAATATTTATTTATACTCTGTATATTCTTGTATTCTGATGGAATTGTTGTAATATACAATGAAATGTTCTTCTGTTTGCGTCCTGATTCGTCTTGTCCTCAAAGTATCCGCTCTTTCCTTCACGGGGAAGTTACGGGTGACTACAGTGGTATCAGAGCTTTGGTTTACAAAGCTCAGAGAACAAGACACATTAGAACCATACAAAAGAATTCATCAGAGATTGGATTAGTAATATCCAATGAGATTGATTCATTAGAGATTGGATCAGTAGTATCCTAAAACAAGTGTAAAGAGTGATATTTTGAAAATAAAATTGAAAACAAATTTTGTTTTGAAAATTTAAATCACTTATTCGTATTTGATTATTTATTTATATTGAATTTGGACAATCCAGTATATAAAGATTTTGCATATACGCCTTGCAAACCTGTATTCGAAGTTTTAATATACTGGATAGATATAGAATCACACTCTTACCGCCCGTGGATGTTCTGGTGGTGGTTTGAAACATCATCAGAATTTACGTTCGAGTGACGAAAGTGGGATTTCTATATATTTCCAATTGACTGGTGTGAGAACCAAAATTAGATAGGTCCTATTGTTGTGATTTGGGACCAAAAATGTGATTTTTGACTATATATCAAAGTTATGTGATTGAAAAGATAATCAACTAATTGATTGCTGATTGTGTTGTTTGATTAGTGGTTGATTAATTAAAATTTGAACCCTTAACCAAATTGAACCAAATATTGAGTTGTGTTGAAAATTAGTCGCATTTGCAGGCATATACATGTACTTACAATGAACAGGTCATAGCAAGGAGGCTAAAGCAGAAGAATAAAATTGTTTGCGCGACAAATAGGTACATGTTTACTAATTTCTTGGGTTTTGATGATTTTATGAGCCGATTGGCTAGCCACATGGCTGTTTCTTTTCCTTTTTGGATTAGTGAGGGCCACAGGATGCTATTTGAAATATCCCGAAGCTCCCGGTGCAGGGGAGGTTATGGCGAAATTTTTCAAAAATTTAGGGTGTTAACAAAAATTTTGAAAAATTTGAAAAGTTCTTAGAAACTGAAAAGTTGAAGAACTTAAGCCGTAATGAAAATAGTGAAAGTTGAGTTGATTAGTTAAACAAATTTTGGCTTCGTTCCTTTTCAGGGACGAAAATTTTAAGTGGGGGAGATTGTAATAACCCGGAAATCTGAGCCAATTTAAAAAAATTATTTTGGCAATTTTGGTGAATTTTGAATATTTAAAATGAATTATTTTAAATAATAACGACGAGAAATTTATTTTGAATAGAATTAGAAGTATATATTTATACAGATCGTCGTTAGAATATAAATATTTATTTTAAATTATAAAAGGAATTGAAAATCGCGCGGTAGTTCGAAAATTCGATTTCAAATTTCAAATTTCAAATGAAGGTACAGGATTCAAAATAAATCGTATTTTAGAGAAACCAAAATTATTTGAATCTAATTGAGAATATCTTTCCAACGAATCCGAAAAATTGAAATTTCGAGCGGGAATCAAGACATATGCCCAGTTGAAATTTCAGAATAGTCGCTATGGAATTCTGGCCCTTAAAAATGGAAATTTTGCAAACGACCACGGTTTTCGACGAAACCACTTTTGTTGGATCCGTGATGTCATATTATGGCTATATTTCAAAATTCATATTTTTCTGAATTAATATGTGGGCATGGCGATGTTAAACGTATTTTGACCATTTCAGTGAATTTTAATCGACTGGAAAATGGCCATTTTTCAAACGGTCTCAAAATTTTACGAAATTAGTTTTGTTAGGATTGTGTCGTCAATACGAAGCTAGAAAACATTTTTCGGGAATTTTTAGAGTCAGTGTGTAGCCCCGGTAAATTGAAATGCGCGTTCAAATTCAATATATATATAGTTATATTTTTATTTTGACGAAAACTGATAGAAACGATCGAATCAGGTGATGAAACATATCCCATTGTGTTCAGAATGTGGGTAATTAGCTAGGGACGATAGTCGGTGGGTTCGATTTCGAGTTCGAAATAAAAAGTTACTTTTTGAAATTAAATAATTATAAAATATATATAATTATATACTCCTCTCTACACTCTCTCCCTCCTCTAACTCAAACCCGCCAGTAAAAAAAAAAAAGGGCAACGCTGATCGCTCCCTCTCCCGTTGAGCACCGTTGACCGTGACCCCCCTCGCCTCAGGCGATCTCCGCAGCGCCCCCCCTCCTCTCTCGATTGTCCCTCCTCTCTCCTGGCTTCTTCCCCCTTCTATGCGACGCGAGCTCCCCTCCGCCCCCTGAAACCCGACACTGACCATCCACCTCCCCCTTAACCTCAAACGCAGCACAACAGGCCCCCCGGCCTCCACTCCACCCCGATGCCAAACCCCTTCCTCCGATAGAAAAAGTAAGTATTTTCTGATTTTAATTTCGTTTTTTTATATATAAATTAAAAACAGTGTATGAAAAAGATTATATTTTTATAGAATAAAAAGAGATGATTTTTATATACAAAGATATGATTTTTATATTATATAAAGTATAAAGATATGATTTTTATATTATAGAAAGTATAAAGATATGATTTTTATATTATAGAAAGAATAAAAATATGATTTTTTATATTATATAGATAGTAAAAATATAATTTTTATTAGAAGAAGAGCGATATAAAAATATAATTTTTATTATGAAGTTAGCGTGGTAAAAATATGATCTTTATTATATGAACACCGTTATAAAAATAGAATTTTTATCAATATAGTAGCGGTATAAAAATGGGATTTTTATCTATATAGAGTGATTATAAAAATGTGATTTTTATATACATAGCAACAATATAAAGATGCGATTTTTATATATGAAGTCGATACGGACAACGAAAGTGACAGAAGGCGAGGACGATGAAGATTTCCTACATACAAAGAGTCGCGGCGTTTGGTTTAGCTCTAGGTGATTTCTAGTTGAAATATATACTAGGATGCAGACGGTGCTTAGTAGCACCCGACACCCGTCGTCCACAGACCATGGACGACTTGTATGCTTGTGTGATTGTTTGTGTTGTGAAATAAAATATATATTCATCCGTTGAAATAAAATATATATTCATGTGTTGAAGTAAAATATATATTCATGTGTTGAAATGAAATATATATTCATGTGTTGAAATAAAATACATATTCATGGGTTGATATATGAAATAAAATATATATTCATGTGTTGAAGTAAAATATATATTCATGTGTTGAAATAAAATATATATTCATGTGTAGAAGTAAAATATATATTCATGAGTTGAAATAAAATATATATTCATGTGTTGAAATAAAATATATATTCATGGGCTGAAATAAAATATATATTCATGTGTTGAAATAAAATATATATTCATGTGTTGAAGTAAAATATATATTCTTGTGTTGAAATAAAATATTTATTCATGTGTTGAAGTAAAATATATATTCATGTGTTGAAGTAAAATAAATATTCATTTACAAATCGAATGATTTGTTTATGTACATCGATTTGACTGATATTGATTGGGACGATAAATTTTACACATAGCCCAACTGCACAAATAAAAATCTGTGTTTGTTGATATGAAACCCAACACGGGTATTGGGATGATATTTGATGTACACTAATCCCGATTATTTAGTTGTATGTCAATCGATGGGTTGACAGACTGTGTAAGCGTTAATTATTTATATTTAATGCTTATGCAGTTGTGTGGTGCACTCTGGATGATGGTTGATGATTTATCGTTGCTATTATATACATGTGTTGTAGAAAATCCATATAATTAACCTTATATGGTAATTGATTGAGCCTCATTCTGATTTGGAAAATAAGGAATATTATAAAAATAAATTCATGTGTTGAATAGAGTAAATATTCATGTGTTGAATAGAAAATAAATTCGTGTGTTGAATAGAAATTGAATAGAAATAAATTCATGTGTTGAATAGAATAAAAATTCATGTGTTGAATAGAATAAATTCATGTGTTGAATAGAATAAAAATTCATGTGTTGAATAGAATAAAAATTCATGTGTTGAATAATATAAATTCATGTGTTGAATAGAATAAATATTCATGTGTTGAATAGAATAAACATTCATGTGTTTAATAAAAGCCGATTTGACTAGATTGACGCCATTTTGACGTGAATGATATTTATATCGATTTTATTCATTTTTATAATGAATATAAGAAAGAAAGTGGTTTCAAAATATAACGTTTTGAAAATATTATCATTTGTATATCGATGATGTGGAATATTCAATTTAGATTCGAAATTGAATATGAAGTTGAAATCGTTTCGAAAACGAATTTAAAACGATTTATAAAATACGTTTTAAAAGGAAATCGATGAAATATATATAATATATATATTATATATATTAAATGGCCTGAATAGAACGCACCGCGGCAATTCTCGAATTTCGACCATTGTCTTTGAATGGATATTACGGGAGGTCCAACCATCGTATTCTCCTAAAAATGGAACCGTTGGGTTCGTATCGAAAAGAGCTTTCTAATGAATATTAGAAATTAGAAATCTAATGGTGGGATTTGTAATTATGTCCAAATCAAATTTGGAAAAGGTCGCTGTAAGTGTAGTTCGATGGCCGTAGATGGAATTCGACTGTATGGGCTTGATAAAATTATTAAAAATAGTAATAATTTGTGTTAAATCATAAGAAATGATTTGTGTAGAAGTGAGATGAAAAATTCCAAATTTGAAAAGCCAAAAATAGATTTTTATCGAAATGAACTAGTTTTGAACTAGAATAATAATTTATTCATTTTTAAATAAGTAAATTGGATTTGAATTGGTTTTAAAAGTAACCAGAAGTTTCAATAATTGAATTGGAATGGAATGTGATTTTGGGTTTATAGTGAACCGTGTTTTAAATGACATTGGTTCTTTAACCCAGTTAAAGACATGATATGATTTCCCAAGTTAAATAATCATTGGTAGTGATTATTGGGAAGATTAAAACCAAGTGGAGTTTTAATGAATCTATAATTATATTGAAATGATCGAGAATGGAGTGTCACCAGTTTTGCTCTAGGCGATAGTTAAATCTTTAATTAGATTTGAACGTGAAATGGTAATTGAATTTACTGATAACACCATGGTGTTAGATATGAAGTATTACTAGTTTTACTTCATGGGATGAATAGGTTGGGATTGGGAAATAAAATAAATGATTACTTCGGTGTGGTTTGCTAATCCTGACTAGTTTGAATTGATATTCAAAAGAAGATTAAAGAGTAAATTTAAAGAACTTATCTTTGATAAAATTAATGGGAACCTTTCCCAAAGTATAAGAATATTTGAATAAAAGAATATTCTAAATAGGAATGAGGCGTATGTTGTGTTTGTGTAACACTTGTTTACTATATACGCGAGTTATTCAGAAAGACCGGGTTTATCCCATTCTGAATAACTGATTCGGCGTGGTGTCGAGGATGAAGATGGTGGTCGAAGACCGGAGGTCTTCACATCATTTGGGTGATTACTGATGATCTTGACTGGGCTGTACACCCAAGAGGAGGGAATCAGTTGGTGATCGTCCAGATGTACTTGGAGATCGATGGATATGCGAGGTACAAGGTGCCTCTGGTTTCGTTCAGACCCTGAACGAACTTGTAAATGGACCGTGCGACTGACATTGGATTTATTCTGTGTGATTGATTTCTATTAAATATATATCTGTTTGGCGGCGGAGAATTTATTCTCTTGCTTAACGCCCTTCTCTGAGACGTACAAGCTCAGGTGTTATATATTGATGGATATCAATCGCAGGGAGTGAATTGCCTATGTGGCATGCCTAAGTGGCAAATGATCAAGGCTTTTGTTGAAAAGCAGAGTCTTCTGGTTGATGATCAAAGCACGACCTATTGGCATAGCTTTGTGTAGCGTTGATTCGTGAACCTCACACCCCAATTGTGAACCAAAAACGGGAGTGGACATCAGGGAGGGAATGCATTTCCTTCTAGTTAGGGTGGTGTCAGTGACCTACCAGCCCTGACATTTATATTATTTTCATCTGTGTGGTTGTTGTTGTTGCGAGGCGCCTTGGATATATCGGTGACTGTATGGGGTCGATGGAGTCATTTGGCTCATTTACTCCCCAAAGGACGAGGAAACGTAGTGTTCAGGCATAATAATCCACATCGGTGGACCGCCCCTGACGATCCATGGGCCAGTTGCGGCTGTTCCTAAGACTCGGGCTAGACAGTCTCGAATCGGTGAGGACGATCTCTTGCCTTGGTTCACAGATGGAAACCCAACTGACATTTGTGGTTTTGATTGTAGAGCCTAGTATGGTGACATGATATATGGTACCCATGCTGTCTATGATTGATATTTATGATTGAAATTGTTTGGGCACTAAACACTTATAATAGTATCAAAAGATTTATTTTTAACGTACCAAGCATGTTTGGCTATTATAAGGGAAAACCCTATCCTCCGGCTTGCGTTGCATTGTGTGATGGGACCTGGGTCTTATAATAGCTTCATTTTTCCAAAAAGCATTGGGCTGTTTTGTTATATGCACTGGTATTCTTGGGAGGAAACCCGTTCCGTGTTATACGGCGTGGTCCCTTGATTTACTTTATTTTAAAGTAAAGTTTTAAAAAACTGCTTTAGTTCTCACACCAGTCACTTGACTGACCTGGAGTTTATTTTTTTAACCTAAACTCTAAGTGCCCTTATTTTTGACATGGGCAGCCAGTAGTTTTGGTTTTGCAGATTTATCTTCACAGGATCCTGAGTTACAGCTTGAATGATACTCGGAAAGCTCTGTATCCGTGTATTACTTCTAGTTGTGTTTTGTATTATTTTCCGCTGCTATGTATTTAAATATAATTTAAATCTCTAATATTTTCTATGTAATATTTATTTATACTCTGTATATTCTTGTATTCTTATGGAATTGTTGTAATATACAATGAAATGTTCTTCTGTTTGCGTCCTGATTCGTCTTGTCCTCAAAGTATCCGCTCTTTCCTTCACGGGGAGGTTACGGGTGAGTACAGAATGTCAATCCATCGATTGACAATTAATTAAATATTGGGCTAGTGTATATCAAATGTCATCCCAATACTTGTGTGGGGTTTCAACCAACAAACAATAATAGATTATTTGTGCACTCGGGCGATGTGTGAAAAATTATCGTCCCAATCACATAGACAAGTCAGACAACTTGTAAATGGAAGTGTAACATTTCAACATCACAAACATATATTTCAAGGCATCACTTCATTATATTTTCAACGCATGAATGTTTTCATATAATCTCTTTTTACAATAAAAATGTGCACCTTTTTATAGTTAAACATTTTAATTCAACAATGAATCATTTTCAGCAAAAATATAGGTTCTCATTTTAACATATTTTATCAAAAACAATGAATCTTTTCTACTGATTCATTTACATTAAAAATGTAAATTCTGATGTTGACTCATTTACAATGAAATGTAATATTTTTATATTGCATAAAAATGATATCCTTATTACATTGTAAAAAAATGTAATCATTATATTACATAAGAAAATATAATCCTTTTTGCATTACAAAAAGTGACATAAAAAATGTACCCGTAATCCTACTATTTTTTTCGTCTCGAAAGTGGCAATAAAAATGTACATTAAATTCTATTCTTTTTTATTGTCTCAAAATGACAATAAGAATATTACTTTTAGTCCTATTATTTTTATTACAGCTAAAATGTAAATAAAAATGTAACTTTTTATTTTAATGTTTTCTCTGCATCTAAAATTTGCAAATAAAATGTAACTTTACAAATCATGTTAATGATTTGTATCTAAATTACAAATAAAATATAACCTTTTTAAAACTATGGCTTATTTGCATCAAGAAATGCAAATAAAAATTTAACTTCCAATTTCAACATTTTATCTGTATCAAAGAACGCAAATGAAAATATAACTTTTTATTTCAATATATATTTGCATCAAAGAATGCAAATAAAGGAACAACTTTTTAATTCATCGTATACTGGCATCAAGGAATGCAAATAAAAGATTAACTTTTTATTTCAATGTATATTTGCATCAAAGAATGCAAACAAAGGAATAACTTTTTAATTCATCGTATATTTGCATCGAGGAATTCAAATAAAAGATTAACTTTTTATTTCAATGTATATTTACATCAAAGAATGCAAATAAAGGAATAACTTTTTAATTCATCGTATATTTGCATCAAGGAATGCAAATAAAATATTAACTTTTTATTTCAATGTATATTTGCATCAGAGAATGCAAATAAAGGACTAACTTTTTAATTCATCGTATATTTGCATCAAGGAATGCAAATAAAAATTAACTTTTTAATTCATCGTTTATCTGCATCAAGGAATGCAAATAAAAGATTAACTTTTTAATTCAATGTTTATTTGCATCAAAGAATGCAAATAAAAGAATAACTTTTTGATTCTTTGTTTATTTGCATCCAAGAATGCAAATAAAAGAATAACTTTTTAATTCAATGCAATTATAAATTTCAAAATGATATATTTCCAATTGTATTGACAATTCTATTAAATGACAAAATAATATTTTAGTTTGAATATACAATACTATTTCAATTCAATAAAAATGATAAAATAATGTTTCACATTGAGTTGAAAATTCTATCAAAATAATCCAAATAATATTTTTATGTTAAATTTACGATCTAATTCAATTCAACAACAATAATCAAGATAATGTTTTAAATGTTGATTTGACAATTCTATTTCAATTCAACACTATAACAAAATGATTTATTTTCGTTGAAATGGAAATTCTAATCCAAATCAACAATATAGCAAAAATGATTAATTTTTTTATTTTACACATACAAACCTATGTTTATACATCACCATCAAACAGATAAATCATTCACAATTTCATCACATAGAAGATCTCAGTCATACACATACAATCATTCCATAGCAATTAAATTAAATAAATAAAGTAATTATAAAAAAAAGAAATATCACAGTCGGGTTGCAGATTTGGTCAAAATTCAAATAGCTCGGAATCGCTCCTTTTCAGTCTAGAGTTGTAGATCTCGTCTCTACGATTGCAACACTTCGAAAATCGTATTATCCTGAGTTCAACTAAATAAGATACGATTGCAACAATTTAAATAAGTTAAATTTAAAAGTTAACAATCTTAGTTAAATCGTATCTTATTCATTTGAACTCAGAATAACACGATTTTTGAAGCGTTGCAATCGCAGAGATGAGATCTACAACTCTAGACTGAGAAGGAGCGATTCCGAGTTGTTTGAATTTTGACTAAATTTGCAACCCGACTGTGAGATTTCTTTTTTTTATAATTACTTTATTTATTTAATTTAATTGCTATGGAATGATTGTATGTATATGACTGAGATCTACTATGTGATGATATTTTGAATGATTTATCTGTTTGATGGTGATGTATAAACACAGGTTTGTATGTGTTAAACAAAAAAATTAATCATTTTTTCTATATTATTTATTTGGATTAGAATTTCCATTTCAACAAAAATAAATCATTTTGTCATAGTGTTGAATTGAAATAGAATTGTCAAATCAACATTTAAAACATTATCTTGATTATTGTTGTTGAATTGAATTAGATCGTCAATTCAACATAAAAACATTATTTGGATTATTTTGATAGAATTTTCAACTCAGTGTGAAACATTATTTTATCATTTTTATTGAATTGTAATAGTATTTAATGAAAAAGGTCATTTTAATGTAAAAATACATTTTTATGTAGAAGAATGAAAAGATCATTTTAATGTAAAAATACATTTTAATGTAAAAGAAAAAGGAACATTGTAACGACCCGTGTTTTTCGACCATTTGAATCTGAATATTTAAATTGGTTTTAAATATTTTATTTTAAATATAAATGGATTTTAATATTTAAATCGCTATTTGAAACGAAGTTGAACGATATATATTTCATATATAATGTAAATCGAGCTTGAAAATGGCGTGCAGTTCGTAATTTGGAATTTTGAACTTCAAATGGATATATAGAGTCCGATATAAGTTGGATTTCTATGAAACAAGAAACGTTGGAACCGTGTGGATGATAATTTTCATATGAAAGAGGAAAATCCAGATTTTATGTTACAGATTTGAAGTTATAGCCAAATCAAATTTTAAAATAGTCGCTGTGGAAAATCGTTATTTAAATATCGGCCTTTAAAATGGCCATTTTGCAAATGGTCTCTGTTTTCGACGAAATCAGTTTCATTAGAACCGTATCATTAAATTATTGTACGGTGTTAAATGGAATGGCAGACCAATGTCGTATGTGGCAACGGTAGCCACAAACGCCTGTTTAATTTCTTTAGCGCGTAATTAATTCAATATAGAGATATTTGAGTGTAACTTGAACATACGATCGAATTAAGCCACGAAACCAGTCCCGTTGAGTTCGTATCGTCGATTAGAGTCAGGATAGGTATATAGTTTGTTATTTTTACAGACCGACAAATTTGGCGTTAAAAATGGCACCGCGGTGCGCATAAAAACAACTTACCCGGGAAACAGTCTCAGAATGCGACGAAGCTAGTGCCGTTGAGTTCGTATTGAAGAATTATTTTAGGATATCAAGGTTTCGAGTTGATTTGATTTGTCTGGTGATCGTGGAAAAATTAAACGCGTGTTTATTTCTGGTTTTACAAAGGAATTTTTTTCAGACAAGATCGGAATTCGACGAAACTTATCCCATTGGGTCCGGAATACCTTTTTACACTAAGATTAGCTTTATTATCAGTAAACGAAAGTCATTTGTGGTGGTTTCTGCGTGTTACTTCACCGTGAAGTTTCGTAAATAATATTTTAATTAAACATCCTCACTATAAATAACAATATAAGGTCAACAACCCTAACATTTCTCGTTTGCGATCAACTGTAATTCGAGCCGCCACCCATGGAATAAACGAACCTTATACACTAATCCTTCCCTACAAAAATCAGAAATTCATTCATTTGTTTCAGTTATTTCCTATTGGCACTTTGTTGTGCTCGTCAAGCCCTTCCGCTTGAACAGTGAGGATTGGCTATGGGGCAGTAGGGTAGCCGGAATCGGGCCCTAAAGATTCTATAGTTAGGTGGGTTTTGGAGCAAATAACTTCACCGACCGACAGGTGGCTTTGGGGGAAGGTGTAACAACCCGAAAATCTGGGCCAGTTTAAAATTTTTATTTTGGCAATTTTAGCGAATTTTGATTATTCAAAATGAATTATTTTAAATAATATCGACGAGAAATTTATTTTGAATATAATTAGAACGTATATGTTATATACGTCGTCGTTAGAATATAAATAATTATTTATAATTATAAAATAGAATTGAAAATGGCGCGGTAGTTCGATAATTCGATTTCAAACTTCAATTGAATGTACCGGGTGCAAAACAATCCGGATTTTAGTGAGACCAAAAATAATGGGATCTATTTGATGATATCTTTCCAGCGAATCCGACTAATCGAAATTTCATATCGGGAATCAAAAGATATGTCCAGTTGAAAATTCTGAATAGTCGCTATGGAATTCAGGCCCTTAAAAATGGACATTTTGTAAATGACCTCGGATTTCGACGAAACCAGTTTTGTTGGGTCCGTGGTGTCAAGTTATTGCTAGGTTTCAAATTTCATAATTTTTCGATTCAATATGTGAGCGTGGCAAAGGAAAACGCGTTTGACCAGTTTCAGTTGATTTTAATCGACTGGAAAATGGCCATTTTTCAAACGGTCTCAGAATTCGACGAAACTAGTTTTGTTAGGACCGTATCGTCAATACGAAGCTAGAAAATATTATTCTGGAATTTTCCGTGTTAGTATGTGACCCCGGTAATTTGAAATGTACGTTTAAAATTCAATATAGTGATTTAAATGTAAATTTAACGGAAACTGATTGTAACAGCCGAATCAGCCTACGATACATATCCCATTGTGTTCGGAATGGGGGTAAAACGCTATAGACGACAGGAGGTGGGCCTCGTTTAGAGGTCGAAAATAAAAGTTGCTTTTTGGGGGAAAATAAAATAATTAAAAATAAAAAAAACCCTCCCTTCTCTCCTTTATTATCTCTGCCCCCCCCCCCCCGGTCTAAAAATTGATTCAGCAAAAAATGAAAAAAAAAAGAAAGAAAAAAATGAAAACAAACGTCGATCCCGCCCGCCTCCAGCCACCACGACCCCCGATGGTCGGAACCCCCGTCGCCGCCTCAGCCAGGGCCTCCCACCTTCGACGACGACCTCGTCTGACCACGCGAGCCTCCGCAGTCTCCCCTTCTCCCTCCTTCGCGGATCCCCGAGCCAACCCCTCCTCCGCCTGCAACCGCCGACCACCTGGAGCACCCCACCACATCAGCGAACCTCGACCACCTGATTCCCCTCCTCCTTTGCTGACCGACGCGCACAGATTCCCTCCCCCTTTTCTTTCTAACTAACTGTAAGTTTTTAAATTATTTATTTCTTTTATTTAATTATTCAAGGATTTTCGGTAGAAAAAATATATTTTATTTTAGTTAGAAAATGATGATTGACAAAAATAGAAAGCTGTGATTTTTTATAAATAGAAAACTATGATTTTTATTTAGTTCAAGATTTGATTTTTAAATTAGAAAAGATTTGATTTTTAAAGTGTAAAAAGGCGAAATCTTTATATAGAGAATAGCGTTGTAAAAATAGAATTTTTATCCATATATTAGCGGTATGGAAATGCGATTTTTATCCATATGGATTTAAAATAAAAAGATATTATTTTTATATATTGAACATCGAAGAAAAGATATGACTTTTATATATTGAACATCGAAGTAAAAATGTGATTTTTATTTATATATTGAACATCGAAGTAAAAATTCGATTTTTATATATTGAACAACGAATTAAAAATTCGATTTTTATATATTGAACATCGAAGTAAAAATGTGATTTTTATTTATATATTGAACATCGAAGTAAAAATTCGATTTTTATATATTGAACAACGAAGTAAAAATTCGATTTTTATATATTGAACAACGAAGTAAAAATGTGATTTTTATATATTGAACATCGAAGTAAAAATGTGATTTTTATATATTGAACATCGAAGTAAAAATTTGATTTTTATATATTGAATAGCGAAGTAAAAGTTCTATTTTTATATATATAGTGACTAGCGGGCAATGAAAGCGACAAAGGGCGAGAACGATGAAGATTTCTAAAAATGAAGAGCCGTGAAGTTGGATAGCTATCTGTGAGAATTTCTCACTCTTCAATTTATTTTCTAGTTATATATATATATACTAGGATGCAGACGGTGTTTAGTAGCACCCGACACAATCGTCCACAGACCATGGACTTGTTTGTTTGATTGCAAAAATTAGCTAGATTATTTGATTGAAATTTGAGTTGTTTGGTGAAATGGAATGGATTGATTGATGTGTGAATGGCGTGGGCCTTCACTATACCGGGGATAAGGCTAGGCCTTGTCCCGTTTCTAGTATCGTGCTGTTATGCCGCCAAAATTTTCTAAAAATAAGTTAGAAAAATAAAGATAACATTTTATTTAATAAATGAACCGAATAGAATATTCATAGGTTGAATAAAATAGTTTGATCGTTAAAAATATAATTTTTAACGTGAATGTGAATAAATAAATATTCATTTACAAACCGGACGGTTTGTTTATGTACACCTATTTGAAGGACATTGATTGGGACGATAAATTTTACACATCGCCCAACTACACAAATAAAACTTGTGTTTGATTGTTTGAAACCCCACACGGGTATTGGGATGATATTTGACGTACACTAATCCCGATTGTTTAGTTGTATGTCAATCGATTGATTGACAGACTGTTATAAGCGTTGAATATTTATATTTGATGCTTATACAGTGTAGAATGCACTTGGGATGATGGTTGATTATTCATCATTGTTGATATATACATGTGTTGTAGAAAATCCATATAATTAACATTATATGGTAATTGATTGGGCCTCATTCCAGTTTCGAAATAGAAATATTTGAAATAAAAATATTTGAAATAGAAATATTTGAATAGAAATATTTGAAATAGAAATATTTGAAATAGAAATATTTGAAGTAGAATATTTGAAAATAGGAATATATGAAGCCGTATTGATTAGATTGACGCCATTTTGACGTGAACGATATTTATATCCATTTTATTCATTTTATAATGAATATCGAAAGTGATTTCAAAATCTGATATTTTGAAAAGAATTGAATATAAATAGATTCGAATTGAAATTGAATATAAATGAATTCGAATTGAAATGGAATAGAAATGAATTCGAATTGAAATTGAATTGAATTGAAAATGAACTGAAATTGAATTAGAAATCAATTTGAATTGAAATCAATTTGAAAAGAATTTAAAACGAATTTATATTGGAATATTCAATTTTGATTTGAAATTGAATATGAAGTTAAAACCGTTTTGAAAATGAATTTAAAACGATTTATAAAGCACGTTTTGAATTGAAATCAACGAAGTATATATTATATATATTATATACATATATAATATAATGGCCTGAATAGAACGCGCCGCGGCAGTTCGTGAATTTCGACCATTGACTTCGAACGGATATTACGGGAGATCCGACCGTCGGATTCTCCTAAAACCGGAACCGTTGGGTTCGTATCGAAAAGAGCTTTCTAACGAATATTAGAAATTTGAAATCTAACGGTTGGATTTGGAATTATGTCCAAATCAAATTTGAAAAAGGTCGCTGTAAGTGCAGTTCGATGGCCGTTGATGGAAATCGACTGTACGGGCCTTGATAAAATTATTAAAAATAGTAATAATTTATGTAAAATCATAAGAAATGATTTAGAAAGAATTGGGATGAAAAACTCCATATTTGAAAAGATAAAAATAGATTTTTATCGAAATAAGCTAGTTTTGAACTAGAATTATAATTCTATTTATTTTTAAGTAAATAAATTGAATTTGAAAAGGGTTTTAAAAATAACCAAAATTTCCAATGATTGCATTGGAATGGATTTGAATCGAAATTGTCTTCGGAATATTTCGATGTTAGATTTCGTGATTATACAGATGTTGTTATGGAAATTTGAAAGATATATATATATTTATATCGTTATTTCCAATACGATATTTGTTAGTCGTAGAATTTGATATTGAACATAAACCGGTATATTTTCTATTCAGAGCCTTGTGTTTAATATCAAATGTGATTTGGGTTTGTCGTGAATGGTGTCTTCATTAACGCTGTTCTTGAACCCAGTTGAGAAAAGATTAAATCTTTTTATTTAGATTTAATGAAGTGTACCAATTAAATAATATTTAATTGGAATTGAATGGATATTGATTTTTGGGTTTATCGTGGACAGTGTTTTTAAATAACACTCGTTCTTTAACCCGATAATTAATGGAATGTGATTTTGGGTTTATCGTGAACTGTGTTTTAAATGACACTGATTCTTTAACCCAGTTAAAGATTAAAACTAAGTGGAGTTTTAATGAATCTTTAAATAGATTGAAAAGATCGAGAATGGAGTATCACCAGTTTTACTCCAAGCGATAGTTAAATCTTTAATTAGATTTGAACGTGAAATGGTAATTGAATTTACCGATAACACCGTGGCGTTAGATATGAAGTATTACCAGTTTTACTTCATGGGATGAATAGGTTGGGATTGGGAAATTAAAACCAATGATTACTTCGGTAAGGTTCGCTAATTCCGACTAGTTGAATCGAAATTCAAAAGAAGATTAGAGAATAAATTCAAGGAATTTATCTTGGATAAAATTAATGGGAACCTTTCCCTATGAATGTGAAATTTAGAAACTAACTGTCGGTTAGCTAAGCAGAATGGTTTTCTGGATATTGATCTGATGTTGGTTTCAGCCTTCGGGGTTAATATTTGGGAAATTATTCTCTTGATTAATTTACGGTTAGTGACTGATGAATTGGAATGAGGCGTATGTTGTGTTTGTGCAACACTTATTTAAAATATACGCGAGTTATTCGGAAAGACCGGGTTTATCCCATTCTGAATAACTGATACGACGATAAGTCGAGGATGAAGATGGTGGTTGAAGACCGGAAGTCTTCACGTCGTTTGGGTGATTACTGGTGATCTTGATTGGGCTGTACACCCAAGAAGATGGAAACAGTTGGTGATCGTCCAGACGTACTTGGAGATCGATGGATATGCGGGGTACTAGGTGCCTCCGGTTTCGTTCAGAATCAGAACGGACTTGTAAATGGACTGTGTGTCTGACATTGGATTTTAGTCCGTGTGATTGATCTCTATTAAATATATATCTGTTTGGCGGTGGAGAATTTATTCTCTTGCTTAACGCCCTTCTCTGAGACGTACGAGCTCAGGGGTTATATATTGATGGATATCAAACGCATGAAGTGAATTGCCTGTGTGGCATGCCTAAGTGGCAATTGATCGAGGCTTCTGTTGAAAAGCAAAGTCTTGGGGTGATGACCAAAGCACAGCCTGTGTGGCACAGCTTTGTGTAACGTGAATTCGTGAGCCTCGCACCCCGGTTGTGAACCAAAAACGGGAGAAGGACCTCAGGGAGGACATGCGTTTCTTTCTAGCTAGGGTGGTGTCAGTGACCTACCAGCCCTGACATTTATATACTTTTCACCTGTGTGGTTGTTGCTGTTGCGAGGTGCCTCGGTTTGATCAGACGATCCGGGTCTGATGGAGTCATTCGTTGGCTCATTTACGCCCCAAAGGGCGGGGAAACGCAGTGTTCAGGCATTTTAATCCACATCGGTAGACCGGCCCTGTCGCTCCAAGGGCCCACCTGAGTCTGGGTCCTGTGGCTCGGGCTAGAGAGTCACGAAATCTGTTGAGGACTATCTTTTGCCTCGGTTCATAGATGGAAATCCAATTTCCAAATACGTGACATTTGTGGTTTTAATTGTAGAACTAGTATGGCGACATGATATATGGTACCCATGCCGCCTATGATTGATACTTATGATTTGAAGTTGTTTTATACACTATGCACTTATAATAGTATCAAATGATTTGTTTTAAAACGTATCGAGCATTCTTGGCTATTATAAGGTAAAAACCCTATCCCCCGGCTTGCGTTGCATTGTGTGATAGGACCTGGGTCTTATAATAGCTTCATTTTTCTTTATTTAGCATTGCGCTGTTGTTTTATGCACTGGTATTCTTGGGAGGAAACCCGTTCCGTGTTATACGGCGTGGTCCCTTGATTTACCTAACTTTAAAATAAAGATTTATAACTGTTTTAGTTCTCACACCAGTCACATGACTGACCTGGAGTTTATTGTTTTGACCTAAACTCTGGGTGCCCTTATTTTGACACGGGCAGCTAGTAGTTTTGGTTTTGCAGGTTTATATTCACAGGATCCTGGTTTACAGCTGGAACGATATCCGGAAAGCTTTGTATCCGTATATCTCCTTCTAGTTGTGTATTGTATTATTTTCCGCTGCGATGTATTTAAATGTAATTTAAATCTCTGATATTTCTGTGTAATATTCATTTATACTCTGTATATTCTTGTAATCTGATGCAATGGTTGTAATATACATGAAACGTTCTTCCGTCTGCGTTCTGATTTGTCGAGTTCTCAAACGATAGGGCGTTTCGAACGGTCTGGGTCGGTTTAGAGACTGGTTCGGACCGAGCGAAATCCCTGCTCGTCACAGTTGGTATCAGAGCTTTGGTTTACAAAGCTCAGAGAACAAGACACATTAGAACCATACGAAAGAATTCATCAGAGATTGGATTAGTAATATCCAACAAGAATGACTCGTTCGAGATGGGATCAGTAGTATCCTAGAACGAGTGTGAAGAGTAAATTTTTAAAGTGAAAACAAGTTTTGTTTTGAAAATTTAAATCAATTATTCGTATTTGATTATCTATTTATATTGAGTTGGACAGTCCAGTATATAAAGATTTTGCGTATACGTCTGATCCACGTGTATTTGAAATTTTAATATACTGGATAGATATAGAATTACACTCTAATCGCCCGGAGATGATTTTGATGATGGAGCTCCATCATTAGAATTTATGTTCGAGTGACGAAAGTGAGATTTCTATATATTTCCATTAGACTGGTGTGAGAACTAAAATTGGATAGGGCCTATTGTTGTGATTTGGCATCAAAAATCTGATTTTTGACTATGTATCAAAATTATGAATTTGAAACTCTAATCCACTAACTGATTGATGTTTGTGTTGTTTGTTTATTTGTTTCATAATTTTGAACCATTTCGCCTAATTGAAACAAATATTGAATTGTATTGAAAATTGGTCGCATTTGCTTGCATATACATATACTTACATTGAACAGGTCATAGCAAGGAGGCTAGAGCAGAGAATAAAATTTGTTTGCCCGACAAATAGGTACATGTTTATCATAATTTACTGTTTTGTTTGGGTGATGATGATTTTATGAGCCTATTGGCTAGCCGCTTGGGTTCTTCTTTTTCTTTTTGAGATCTGAAGGACCGGGGAAGCTATTTGAGATTTCCCGATGCTCCCATTGCAGGGGAGGTTATGGCGAAATTTTTCGAAAATTTAGGGTGTTAGCCAAATTTTTGAAGAATTTGAAAATTCTCAGAAACTGAAAAGTTGGAGAATAGAAGCCAGATCGAACGCAGAGTTGATTAATCGAACCACTTTCGACTTTGTTCCTTTTCGGGGACGAAAAGTTTTAAGTGGGGGAGATTGTAACAACCCGAAAATCCGGGCCAGTTTAAAATTTTTATTTTGGCAATTTTAGCGAATTTTGATTATTTAAAATGAATTATTTTAAATAATATCGACGAGAAATTTATTTTGAATATAATTAGAACGTATATGTTATATACGTCGTCGTTAGAATATAAATAATTATTTATAATTATAAAATAGAATTGAAAATGGCGCGGTAGTTCGATAATTCGATTTCAAACTTCAATTGAATGTACCGGGTGTAAAACAATCCGGATTTTAGTGAGACCAAAAATAATGGGATCTATTTGATGATATCTTTCCAGCGAATCCGACTAATCGAAATTTCATAGCGGGAATCAAAAGATATGTCCAGTTGAAAATTCTGAATAGTCGCTATGGAATTCAGGCCCTTAAAAATGGACATTTTGCAAATGACCTCGGATTTCGACGAAACCAGTTTTGTTGGGTCCGTGGTGTCAAGTTATTGCTAGGTTTCAAATTTCATAATTTTTCGATTCAATATGTGAGTGTGGCAAAGGAAAACGCGTTTGACCAGTTTCAGTTGATTTTAATAGACTGGAAAATGGCCATTTTTCAAACGGTCTCAGAATTCGACGAAACTAGTTTTGTTAGGACCGTATCGTCAATACGAAGCTAGAAAATATTATTCTGGAATTTTCCGTGTTAGTATGTGACCTCGGTAATTTGAAATGTACGTTTAAAATTCAATATAGTGATTTAAATGTAAATTTAATGGAAACTGATTGTAACAGCCGAATCAGCCTACAATACATATCCCATTGTGTTCGGAATGGGGGTAAAACGCTATAGACGACAGGCGGTGGGCCTCGTTTAGAGGTCGAAAATAAAAGTTGCTTTTTGGGGGAAAATAAAATAATTAAAAATAAAAAAAACCCTCCCTTCTCTCCTTTATTATCTCTGCCCCCCCCCCCCCGGTCTAAAAATTGATTCAGCAAAAAATGAAAAAAGAAAGAAAAAAATGAAAACGAACGTCGATCCCGCCCGCCTCCAGCCACCACGACCCCCGATGGTCGGAACCCCCGTCGCCGCCTCAGCCAGGGCCTCCCACCTTCGACGACGACCTCGTCTGACCACGCGAGCCTCCGCAGTCTCCCCTTCTCCCTCCTTCGCGGATCCCCGAGCCAACCCCTCCTCCGCCTGCAACCGCCGACCACCTGGAGCACCCCACCACATCAGCGAACCTCGACCACCTGATTCCCCTCCTCCTTTGCTGACCGACGCGCACAGATTCCCTCCCCCTTTTCTTTCTAATTAACTGTAAGTTTTTAAATTATTTATTTCTTTTATTTAATTATTCAAGGATTTTCGGTAGAAAAAATATATTTTATTTTAGTTAGAAAATGATGATTGACAAAAATAGAAAGTTGTGATTTTTTATAAATAGAAAACTATGATTTTTATTTAGTTCAAGATTTGATTTTTAAATTAGAAAAGATTTGATTTTTAAAGTGTAAAAAGGCGAAATCTTTATATAGAGAATAGCGTTGTAAAAATAGAATTTTTATCCATATATTAGCGGTATGGAAATGCGATTTTTATCCATATGGATTTAAAATAAAAAGATATTATTTTTATATATTGAACATCGAAGAAAAGATATGATTTTTATATATTGAACATCGAAGTAAAAATGTGATTTTTATTTATATATTGAACATCGAAGTAAAAATTCGATTTTTATATATTGAACAACGAAGTAAAAATTCGATTTTTATATATCGAACATCGAAGTAAAAATGTGATTTTTATTTATATATTGAACATCGAAGTAAAAATTCGATTTTTATATATTGAACAACGAAGTAAAAATTCGATTTTTATATATTTAACAACGAAGTAAAAATGTGATTTTTATATATTGAACATCGAAGTAAAAATGTGATATTGAACATCGAAGTAAAATTTTGATTTTTATATATTGAATAGCGAAGTAATAGTTCGATTTTTATATATATAGTGACTAGCGGGCAATGAAAGCGACAAAGGACGAGAACGATGAAGATTTCTAAAAATGAAGAGCCGTGAAGTTGGATAGCAATCTGTGAGAATTTCTCACTCTTCAATTTATTTTCTAGTTATATATATATATATACTAGGATGCAGACGGTGTTTAGTAGCACCCGACACAATCGTCCACAGACCATGGACTTGTTTGTTTGATTGCAAAAATTAGCTAGATTATTTGATTGAAATTTGAGTTGTTTGGTGAAATGGAATGGATTGATTGATGTGTGAATGGCGTGGGCCTTCACTAGACCGGGGATAAGGCTAGGCCTTGTCCCGTTTCTAGTATCGTGCTGTTATGCCGCCAAAATTTTCTAAAAATAAGTTAGAAAAATAAAAATAACATTTTATTTAATAAATGAACCGAATAGAATATTCATAGGTTGAATAAAATAGTTTGATCGTTAAAAATATAATTTTTAACGTGAATGTGAATAAATAAATATTCATTTACAAACCGGACGATTTGTTTATGTACACCTATTTGAAGGACATTGATTGGGACGATAAATTTTACACATCGCCCAACTACACAAATAAAACCTGTGTTTGATTGTTTGAAACCCCACACGGGTATTGGGATGATATTTGACGTACACTAATCCCGATTGTTTAGTTGTATGTCGATCAATTGATTGACAGACTGTTATAAGCGTTGAATATTTATATTTGATGCTTATACAGTGTAGAATGCACTTTGGATGATGGTTGATTATTCATCGTTGTTGATATATACATGTGTTGTAGAAAATCCATATAATTAACATTATATGGTAATTGATTGGGCCTCATTCCAGTTTCGAAATAGAAATATTTGAAATAAAAATATTTGAAATAGAAATATTTGAATAGAAATATTTGAAATAGAAATATTTGAAATAGAAATATTTGAAGTAGAATATTTGAAAATAGGAATATATGAAGCCGTATTGATTAGATTGACGCCATTTTGACGTGAACGATATTTATATCGATTTTATTCATTTTATAATGAATATCGAAAGTGATTTCAAAATCTGATATTTTGAAAAGAATTGAATATAAATAGATTCGAATTGAAATTGAATATAAATGAATTCGAATTGAAATGGAATAGAAATGAATTCGAATTGAAATTGAATTGAATTGAAAACGAACTGAAATTGAATTAGAAATCAATTTGAATTGAAATCAATTTGAAAAGAATTTAAAACGAATTTATATTGGAATATTCAATTTTGATTTGAAATTGAATATGAAGTTAAAACCGTTTTGAAAATGAATTTAAAACGATTTATAAAGCACGTTTTGAATTGAAATCGACGAAGTATATATTATATATATTATATATATAATATAATGGCCTGAATAGAACGCGCCGCGGCAGTTCGCGAATTTCGACCATTGACTTCGAACGGATATTACGGGAGATCCGACCGTCGAATTCTCCTAAAACCGGAACCGTTGGGTTCGTATCGAAAAGAGCTTTCTAACGAATATTAGAAATTTGAAATCTAACGGTTGGATTTGGAATTATGTCCAAATCAAATTTGAAAAAGGTCGCTGTAAGTGCAGTTCGATGGCCGTTGATGGAAATCGACTGTACGGGCCTTAATAAAATTATTAAAAATAGTAATAATTTATGTAAAATCATAAGAAATGATTTAGAAAGAATTGGGATGAAAAACTCCATATTTGAAAAGATAAAAATAGATTTTTATCGAAATAAGCTAGTTTTGAACTAGAATTATAATTCTATTTATTTTTAAGTAAATAAATTGAATTTGAAAAGGGTTTTAAAAATAACCAAAATTTCCAATGATTGCATTGGAATGGATTTGAATCGAAATTGTCTTTGGAATATTTCGATGTTGGATTTCGTGATTATACAGATGTTGTTATGGAAATTTGAAAGATATATATATATTTATATCGTTATTTCCAATACGATATTTGTTAGTCGTAGAATTTGATATTGAACATAAGCCGGTATATTTTCTATTCAGAGCCTTGTGTTTAATATCAAATGTGATTTGGGTTTGTCGTGAATGGTGTCTTCATTAACGCTGTTCTTGAACCCAGTTGAGAAAAGATTAAATCTTTTTATTTAGATTTAATGAAGTGTACCAATTAAATAATATTTAATTTGAATTGAATGGATATTGATTTTTGGGTTTATCGTGGACAGTGTTTTTAAATAACACTCGTTCTTTAACCCGATAATTAATGGAATGTGATTTTGGGTTTATCGTGAACTGTGTTTTAAATGACACTGATTCTTTAACCCAGTTAAAGATTAAAACTAAGTGGAGTTTTAATGAATCTTTAAATAGATTGAAAAGATCGAGAATGGAGTATCACCAGTTTTACTCCAAGCGATAGTTAAATCTTTAATTAGATTTGAACGTGAAATGATAATTGAATTTACCGATAACACCGAGGCGTTAGATATGAAGTATTACCAGTTTTACTTCATGGGATGAATAGGTTGGGATTGGGAAATTAAAACCAATGATTACTTCGGTAAGGTTCGCTAATTCCGACTAGTTGAATCGAAATTCAAAAGAAGATTAGAGAATAAATTCAAGGAATTTAGCTTGGATAAAATTAATGGGAACCTTTCCCTATGAATGTGAAATTTAGAAACTAACTGTCGGTTAGCTAAGCAGAATGGTTTTCTGGATATTGATCTGATGTTGGTTTCGGCCTTCGGGGTTAATATTTGGGAAATTATTCTCTTGATTAATTTACGGTTAGTGACTGATGAATTGGAATGAGGCGTATGTTGTGTTTGTGTAACACTTATTTAAAATATACGCGAGTTATTCGGAAAGACCGGGTTTATCCCATTCTGAATAACTGATACGACGATAAGTCGAGGATGAAGATGGTGGATGAAGACCGGAAGTCTTCACGTCGTTTGGGTGATTACTGATGATCTTGATTGGGCTGTACACCCAAGAAGATGGAAACAGTTGGTGATCGTCCAGACGTACTTGGAGATCGATGGATATGCGGGGTACTAGGTGCCTCCGGTTTCGTTCAGACCCAGAACGGACTTGTAAATGGACTGTGTGTCTGACATTGGATTTTAGTCCGTGTGATTGATCTCTATTAAATATATATCTGTTTGGCGGCGGAGAATTTATTCTCTTGCTTAACGCCCTTCTCTGAGACGTACGAGCTCAGGGGTTATATATTGATGTATATCAAACGCATGGAGTGAATTGCCTGTGTGGCATGCCTAAGTGGCAATTGATCGAGGCTTCTGTTGAAAAGCAAAGTCTTGTGGTGATGATCAAAGAACAGCCTGTGTGGCACAGCTTTGTGTAACGTGAATTCGTGAGCCTCGTACCCCGGTTGTGAACCAAAAACGGGAGAAGGACCTCAGGGAGGACATGCATTTCTTTCTAGCTAGGGTGGTGTCAGTGACCTACCAGCCCTGACATTTATATACTTTTCACCTGTGTGGTTGTTGCTGTTGCGAGGCGCCTCGGTTTGATCGGACGATCCGGGTCCGATGGAGTCATTCGTTGGCTCATTTACGCCCCAAAGGGCGGGGAAACGCAGTGTTCAGGCATTTTAATCCACATCGGTGGACCGGCCCTGTCGCTCCAAGGGCCCACCTGAGTCTGGGTCCTGTGGCTCGGGCTAGAGAGTCACGAAATCGGTTGAGGACTATCTTTTGCCTCGGTTCATAGATGGAAATCCAATTTCCAAATACGTGGCATTTGCGGTTTTAATTGTAGAACTAGTATGGCGACATGATATATGGTACCCATGCCGCCTATGATTGATACTTATGATTTGAAGTTGTTTTATACACTATGCACTTATAATAGTATCAAATGATTTGTTTTAAAACGTATCAAGCATTCTTGGCTATTATAAGGTAAAAACCCTATCCCCCGGCTTGCGTTGCATTGTGTGATAGGACCTGGGTCTTATAATAGCTTCATTTTTCTTTATTTAGCATTGCGCTGTTGTTTTATGCACTGGTATTCTTGGGAGGAAACCCGTTCCGTGTTATACGGCGTGGTCCCTTGATTTACCTAACTTTAAAATAAAGATTTATAACTGTTTTAGTTCTCACACCAGTCACATGACTGACCTGGAGTTTATTGTTTTGACCTAAACTCTGGGTGCCCTTATTTTGACACGGGCAGCTAGTAGTTTTGGTTTTGCAGGTTTATATTCACAGGATCCTGGTTTACAGCTGGAACGATATCCGGAAAGCTTTGTATCCGTATATCTCCTTCTAGTTGTGTATTGTATTATTTTCCACTGCGATGTATTTAAATGTAATTTAAATCTCTGATATTTCTGTGTAATATTCATTTATACTCTGTATATTCTTGTAATCTGATGCAATTGTTGTAATATACATGAAACGTTCTTCCGTCTGCGTTCTGATTTGTCGTGTTCTCAAACGATAGGGCGTTTCGAACGGTCTGGGTCGGTTTAGCGACTGGTTCGGACCGAGCGAAATCCCTGCTCGTCACAGTTGGTCGAGCAAGCAAAGGAAGTCAAGATGGCATTTTCCGATGAGTGTCAGAAAGGCGGAGGGTTTGTGCGATAGGTGGAGTATTTAAGGTGCAGTCCGTGGTTTGGGTTTTGAAGCTCGAACAGAGCTGATGACGCTAGGAGTCTCGGGATTGGGAGTGATCGGAGAGGAGGTTCTGGCAAGTATTTGTGTGGCCGTCGATGATGCCTGGTGGTTAGACTTCAGCGTGTCACTGGTCTGAAGGGCGCAGTGCATTGAACGGTAGTATGTGTGTTGGTTTCCTCTTGGGAGAGACGTGAAGATGCCTGATGATCATTACCTAAAGTAACTACCGATTATAATACATTATATAATTAATCAAATGATGTTGCTTTATTTAAAATGGTTTAACTCGTTACAAATGGGAACGAGACAGTTCGAAGTGGAGCAGGAAGAAGGTATAGCTGTTGGCTATTTGTTTTACATAATCCGGCCACTGGTTTAAATAGAGTAATTTCCGGTTTAAAACAATAATTGGTTTGTTAAATAAGAATTTAAATACTTAATCACATAATAAGTTAAAATGTAAATTAATTGGTTAATGAATAATGTTTAGGCCACATTTCTCTTTGTACAGTATTGCAAGACATGGAGCAGAAAAGGAGCGAGATGTGGTGTTAGAAGCCCAGGTTAAGCAACCATGAATAAATCAGTTTTAATAGTGAAGGATGGGACTTGAGATAACGATAACGATTTTCCTGTATTTTGGATAATCCTAAGTAATTAAATTAACAGTTTGATTAAGGAACTAATTATTATTAACATATGCTTATGGTATTATAACGTGTACATAGGAGAACGAAACAGCAAGGTGAAGTTGGTTCTTTTTAGCAGCTTGAGGACGTTCAGAACAAAGCCGTGAAGGGGTTGTTTAGGTCCGTTACCGTATAACTTTAATAATAATTAAATCAGTAATTGGTTAAGGAAATAATATTTAGTTAAATCACATACGCTGAAAATTTTATAACCCTTGCCTATATTATCAGAACTGGACCAAACAAACTACGTTGGAATCATGGGATTGAACTCCACAGTCTGGAACTATTGAGGAGGACTAGAAGCAGATGGAAATTCTGTTTAAATTTAACGCTGTTTAAATTTAACGGTGAACCGTATTGTCGAATGGAATAAGGTGAGTTAAACTCACTCAGTTTTCCCCATTTATATTTTATATAAATTGGGTTTTTACTATGTGTGCTCTGGTTGCTAATATTTGACTGTTTGCTATTCATGGATTTATTTGTTGATTTAATCGATGAAATTAAAACGTCGTTTAATTTCAGTGAAATGCCAAATCGCTATTATAACAATTGGTCCCAATAAATGTAACTTACCTTGTTGGTCACGTTTATAAAATAAACGTGTTTAATTGGTTGAATTGTTTGAATTGCTTGTGATTGGATTAAATGGTTGTTATTCATTTTTATCAATTAAATAATTGAACGATCTGTTTGGAGATAACCATTTGTATACAGGGAAGGACAGGTTGGAGGGATCCAACCGGATTCCTCAAATATATTATTTATTTTCATATTATCGTATATGAAACTGTCATGATTGGGTAATTGATTTTGGTAGTGACCATTGACTGAAAAGTCAACCTGTGTTGTGTTTTGACTAATGAGCAGTATTGGTTCAGTAATCGGTAGTAAATGGCCTAAAAGTAATTTGTTTTATTTATATCAATTCACCATCAGATAAGTTGATAAAATTGAAGTTATAAAATTTATTTTATAGCTAAAGATAGATTTGAATATATATATACACACACACACTCTGAATGAAGGTTTGTTAAAAGGAAATAGATAATTATTATTAATTATTTAAGCTTATAAATTAATCGATTTAATAAAGCAAATTCTGATACTAATCAGAATTATAAACGAGTGATTTGAGATTGACTTGACGATTTAAATTTGGGTAATTACCTGGTTAAGAATAATTAAATGGAATTATTTTAAATTAATTATATTATTAATTAATTTAGAAGGGAAACAAATTGAAATCGATTAACGAGATAACCGTGTTTAGAGTGGACTAAATTGACCATTTTTAACTGGAATTATCATTATTTCAGTTTATTTGGATTAATCTAATAAAATTGTTTAAAAGAATATTTGTTTAGATTTAATGAAGTTTTAAAAAGGGATTTACTATTTATTTCAATAAATAAAGAGATTAACTACTTTTACAGTAGTTAATGATTAAAGTAAATGATTATCCTGATTAATAGTGATTTGGGAAATTAGTTTTAACTGAATAAATAATCAAGGGTGAAATGAAATCAAATTGAAAGGTGAAAGAAGTCTATGAACGGTTTTAATATTTCAAAAACCGAATTTGTATAACATTTAAGTGACCATGATAGCTTAAATTAGATTGTTTCAATATTTGAATCAAGTAAAAAGGGAATTGTGAACAGAAAGGGTTTAGACAAAACCAGAATGGATTTTAACAAGGTTTATAAATGATGAGGTGCTATATTGTTAATTCCAAATTAACATTATTTAATAATGTGGTCAAGGAAAGGTGGGGAATTGAAATAAGACATTCAAAGCGGGAAATGGCTGAAAGGATTTGGAAAGGAATTCATGAAACTAAATTGGTAAAGGAAGTAGGATATTGTAAGCAAAATCCAAATGTAGAAATGAAATTGTTTTAAAAAGGGTAAAGGTTAAAGGGGTGTTTATAAGGAATTACTTAATTATTAAATTAAGGAGAATGTTATATTCGAGAAAGGGATTTTCAAAGAGTAAGAAGGTCGTATGAAATCGTATTTTGTATAAAATAGTTTAATGGTATTTGAATTTGATATTGGAAGGTTGAATCAGGTTTTGAATTATGACTTGTGTCAATCTCCAGATATGAACGTTGTTGATCAAGGTCTGAGAGGTAATTAAAATACCCCAACTTGAACGACTTCAGAATTATCTGAGAATGGTATAAGTTGTAATGGTAAAAGAGATTGGTAAAGTTATCATTTCATTAGAGAAATAATAACGCAACATTTGTGATGAAGGTTTGCGGATTTCAAAGTAAAAGGGAAATGAAAGGAGTTGCCGAAAATATAACGATATTTTCGAATCAGAAGGAAATGTAAAGGATGGGTTTTATTCTATTAGAATAAGCATTGGTATTGTTTCAAGTAATGAAATAAAATGAGATTTCGTAACATCGTTTGATGAGTAATAAGTTAAAGTGGTTTTATCATATAATAATAACATGGCTAATGTTTGAAAGTGAGAATATGATATAAGATTTTCCTAAGTGTTAAAGTGAATTTGTTTATAGAATAATCTTATGTTAAATAAGAAGCGATAAGCTATATTATAATATCGAATTATTTAAGAGTTTCAAATCTACATTTGTTTTAATAAAAAGGCCAAGCAATGCTGAATATTGAACCAATGAACTCGTTGGATTGTCATGATTGAAACACTATTTATTTTGATAGTTAAATCACCGGCTATCAAATCTGACACATACGATTGTTGGTAAGGAAAAACTGGGATCGAAATTAGGTTCGAAAACCATTCCGACTATCAAATACGTGAAAATATCAGAAGACGGTCGAGATGGAGCATTGAAGACCGTGGATCTTCATAAGCGGAAGGATTACTTATAATCTCTGGCTTAGCGGCCCGAGATACATTGTGATTCTATCGTGGTTGGAATCTATGGGTTGCAAGGACTTCTCGCTACTGATCCGTGGGGTGATCCCTATAGTAGATGTAGTAGGAGAGTACCTTCAGTTCATCCTATTCCTGGATGACTGTATGGACGAGTGTCTGACAAAGTATTTCCAAAGGGATTACGTGTATTGACTCTCTACAAACATATTTCTGTTGGTGGCAGAGAAGACTGGACACCTTCTTTAGCTTAACGCTCAGACTACTTTTGTGGAAATCAATATTCAGTGATACCTGGTGGATCTGACGATGTGCCATTCAATATGAATAGAGATGCGCTATCCTGAAGGATAAGCTAAACCTCTAGCCTCATCAATCGGGAAATGACAAAAATCGGCCAGGCAGCATGGCTATGTGGGTCGCTCCCATTAGGGTGTATAATCACCTACCTAGAGAAATTCCTTTTGATTATTTAATCTATTTCGATACTACCCCTATTCGGGAAACGGTGTTTTGAGCCCAACCGTTGGTGATATACATTCGATACACTCAAGCGTAATGAGTGGTCAGTTTTGTGAGGGCCGGGTTGCAAGACATTCTTGTTGAACCCAGTGTATTCGCCTCTAGAGATACACTATCGGCAGGTGGTCCCATACCTTGTCAAGGTCGGAATCCAATCTCTAATAAGCGCCTGCGGTTTTGATTGTATACTATATATGTGGAGCGTGAGATTCAAGCATTCCACTAGATTGCTATTTAGTTGTATTTAGACATTATTATAATATCAGAAAGGATATTGATTTCAAAAATGGTTTGGGTTATCGTAAGGTAAAAACCGTCCGTGTTTATGTGTGGATTTGGTCTTACAATTATCCTTTTCTTTTGGAAAGATTTTTGAACTTTAAAAATCATGTTGGATGATTACCCTTAATATTGTGCAAGTTTTTCTCACTCTGGTTCACCAGACTGACCCGGTGTTTTGTAAATGCTCGGGTTAGCCCGGGGTATACAGGTTCAGGTTATCGAATGCTATGAAGTCCAGAGACGAGCTGGAGAAGTCCAGACGTGTGATATTATATAGCTACTATTCCGCTGTGTGTTGTATATGGGAACAGGTTATTATAACTGTCCCGTTGTGTGATGTACTCTGATATTGTAAGTATTTTTAAAGCTCTCAATAAAGTTTTTATTTCTGTATTATATTTTGTTCCACTGCGATGTGAGACTCTGTGTTGCGTTGTTTCTTCTTCTTATTCTTCTTCTTCTATTCTAATATTTCTTTCTTCCTTATCTCACCCTCTAAATTCTTTCTAATAACGTCCAGTGTTTTCGGTGTTTGAAGGATCGGCATGAGTTACGGTAAAGGTATTTATGTCGATTTTCAGGGCCGAAAACCCCTGTTTGTTACAAACATTTTAGGGAAGGAACATCTTAGAACAAAGAATATTTTAATATAATGAATATTTTATTATAATGAATATTTCAAAATAAAGAATATTTTAAAATAAACTTAGGAAAGAATATAGTATGATTTTTATGTCCATCTTAGAATGGACACAAGAATATAAAATACGAAGCCGTGTTATGTAGGGACGCTATTTTTAACCCGAACGGGTTTATCGATCGATTTATTCCATCTTTAAAATAAATCTAAAAGAAGTGATTTAAAATATAATATTTTGAAAATATTATTATTTTAATATAATAAAATATAGAATATTCAATTTTACTTTAAAATTGAAAATGAAATTTGAATCGTTTTAAAATGAATTTACAAATGATTTATAAAATACGATTTAAATAGAAATCGACGATATATTGTAACAACCCGTAAAATGCGAGCCAGTTTGAAATTTTTATTTTGGCGATTTTAGCGAATTTTGATTATTTAAAATAGATTATTTTAAATAATATCGATGAGAAATTTATTTTGAATAGAAGTCGACGTATATATTTTATACGCGTCGTCGTTAGAATATAAATAATTATATATAATTATAAATAGAATTGAAAATGGCGCGGTAGTTCGATAATTCGATTTCAAACTTCAATTGAATGTACCGGATGCAAAACAATCCGGATTTTAGTGAAACTAAAAACATTAGGATCTAATTGATAATATCTTTCGAACGAATCCGACCAATCAAAATTTCATAGCGGGAATCAAAAGATATGTCCAGTTGAAATTTCTGAATAGTCGCTATGGAATTCAGGCCCTTAAAAATGGACATTTTGCAAATGACCTCGGATCTCGACGAAACCAGTTTTGTTGGGTCCGTGATGTCGAGTTATTGCTAGGTTTCAAATTTCATAATTTTTCAAATCAATATGTGAGCGTGGCAAAGGAAAACGCGTTTGACCAGTTTCAGTTGATTTTAATCGACTGGAAAATGGCCATTTTTCCAACGGTCTCAGAATTCGTCGAAACTAGTTTTATTAGGACTGTATCGTCAATACGAAGTTAGAAAATATTTTTCGAGAATTTTTCGAGTTAGTATGTGACCCCGGTAATTTGAAATGTACGTTTAAAATTCAATATAGTGATTTAAATGTAAATTCGACGGAAACTGATCTTAACGTTCGAATCAACCTACGAAACATATCCCATTGTGTTCAGAATGGGGGTAGTACGCTATGGACGACAGGCGGTGGGCCTCGTTTTGAGGTCGAAAATAAAAGTTACTTTTTAGTGATAAATTAAATAAATAAAAAATATAATTCTCCTTTTATCAGCCGACCCCCCCCCCCTAAATTCGTTCGTTAAACAAAAAAAAAGAGAGAGAGAGAGAAGGAAGGGGGAGGAGCCGCCGCTCCTCCCACCGTCGCGCCCACCCAAGGTGGCTCTGGCCACCGCAGCCCCCCGATCCCTCCTCTCCTCTACCTTCTACCGATACTCAGATTGACGCACCCCCCCCCCCTTTTCAGCCCAGAAACCCGAGACCCAACCACCCACCCGCCGCTGAGCCACTAGGCTGCCGACCGCCAGCAGGACCTCCCCCCTCAGACGCCCTCTCCTCCGACCAAGAACTCCTCAACCGCGGTGAAGACCCCCCCCCCCTTTCCGCAACTTCGATTTTGGCAAAGTAAGTTTTATAATTTTTAATTTTCATTTTAAAACTAATTTTTCTGCTTATTAAAAAAAACTGATTTTCTTTGCTTGCTAAAAACTGATATTTTTTATAGTTATTAAGACTGATTTTATACTTTAAAAGAGTTGATTTTTATCTTAAGAAAAGAACCAATTTTTATAACGAGGAAGGATTGATTTTTATAGAAGAAAGAATTGATTTTTTAAAGATGAAAAGGCGAGATTTTTAATATGGAAAAGATTAGATCTTTAATTTAGAAAAGAGTATATTTAAAAAAAAAAAAAAGGTTTGGTTTTTGGTAGATAAAGAAATGATTTTTAGTCATAGTTATAGATGATAAAAATATAATTTTTATATTACAGAAAGGCTAAAAATATAATTTTTATTCGAGTGGTAAGTTAGAAATATAATTTTTATATAAGTATGAATATAAAAATACGATTTTTATATGTGTTGTAGCGAAATAAAAATTCTATCTTTGAATATAGGAGGTAGCGATAAAAATTATATTTTTACACTATAGAAGCGATAGTAAAAAAATATGGTTTTTATATATTGAACATCGAAATAAAAATATGATTTTTATATATTGAGCATCGAAGTAAAAAATATGGTTTTTATATATTGAACATCGAAGTAAAAAATTCGATTTTTGCATAGGTAGTGAAAGCGGACAACGACGGTGACAAAAAGGCGGGAACGAAGAAGATTTATATCAAAGAAGAGTCAAGATGTTTGGATAGCTGAAAGTGAGAATTTCTCACCTTTCAATTTCTTTTTCTAGTTATATATATATACTAGGATGCAGACGGTGCTTAGTAGCACCCGACACAATCGTCCACAGACCATGGACTTGTTTGTTTGGTTGCATAGATTAGTTGGATTATTTGATTGAAATTGAATTGTTTGGTGAAATGAATGGATTTGATTGATGTGTGATGGCGTGGGCCTTCACTAGACCGGGGATAAGGCTAGGCCTCGTCCCGTTTCTAGTATCGTGCCGTTATGCCGCCGGAATTTTCTAAAATATGTTAGAAAATAAAAATATCATTTTATTGTGTAAATGAATAATAGAAATTCATATGTTGGAATAAAATGTTTTATCGTTAAAAATATAATTTTTAACGTGAATATGAATATAGTGAAAGTGAATAAAATAAAATATTCATTTACAAACCGGACGGTTTGTTTATGTACACCTATTTGAAGGACATTGATTGGGTCGATAAATTTTACACATCGCCCAACTGCACAAATAAAATCGGTGTTTGTTGATTTGAAACCCCACACGGGTGTTGGGATGAAATATGAAGTTCACTCATCCTGATTGATTAAATATGTCGATCGATCGATTGACAGGCTGTTATAAGCGTTAGATATTTATATTTGATGCTTATACTGTGTAGTGCACTTTGGTTGATGGTTGATTATTTTTCAATGCTATTATATACATGTGTTGTATGGAATCCATATAATTAACTTTATATGGTAATTGATTGGGCCTCGTTCCAGTTTCGAAATAAAATATTTGAATAGAATATTTGAATAGAAATATTTGAATAGAAATATTTGAAGAGAAATATTTGAAATAGAATATTTGAAAATAGAAATTTATGAAGCCGTGTTGATTGGATTGACGCCATTTTGACGTGAACGATATTTATATCGAATTGAAAACGATTTCGAAATGAATTGAATTGAAAACGATTTCGAAATGAATTGAATTGAAAACGATTTCGAAGTGAATTGAGTTGAAAATGAATTCAAATTGAATTGAAATTTGAATTGAATAGAAATGAATTTTGAAACGAATTTATAAAGAAGAATTCAATTTTGATTTGAATTTGAAACGGAAGTTGAAATTGCTTTTGAAACGAATTTAAAACTATTTATATAATTCGTTTTAAATAGAAATCGACGAAGTATATATTATATATATTATATATATAATATAATGGCCTGAATAGAACGCGCCGCGCCGCGGCAGTTCGTGAATTTCGACCATTTATTTCAAACGGACATTACGGGAGATCCGACCGTCGGATTCTCCTAAAACCGGAACCGTTGGGTTCGTATCGAAAAGAGCTTTCTAACGAATATTAGAAATTTGAAATCTAACGGTTGGATTTGGAATTATGTCCAAATCAAATTTGAAAAAGGTTACTGTAAGTGCAGTTCGATGGCCGTTGATGGAAATCGACTGTACGGGCCTTGATAAAATTATTAAAAATAGTAATAATTTGTGTAAAATCATAAGAAATGATTTGTGAAGATTTGGGATGAAAAACTCCATATTTGAAAAGATAAAAATAGATTTTTATCGAAATGAACTAGTTTTGAACTAGAAATATAATTCTATTTATTTTTGAATAAATAAATTGAATTTGAAAAGGGTTTTAAAAATAACTAGAATTTCCAATGATTGCATTGGAGTGGATTTGAAGCGAAATTGTCTTCGGAATATTTCGATGTTGGAATTCGTGATTATACAGGTGTTGTTATGGAAATTTGAAAGATATATATTTATATCGTTATTTCCAATACGACATTTGTTAGTCGTAGAATTTGATATTGAATATAAGCCGATATATTTTCTATTCAGAGCCTTGTATGGAATATCGAATGTGATTTGGGTTTGTCGTGAATGGTGTCTTCACTAACACTGTTCTTGAACCCAGTTGAGAAAAGATTAAATCTTTTTATTTAGATTTAATGAAGTGTACCAATTAAATGATATTTAATTGGAATTGAATTGGTATTGATTTTTGGGTTTATCGTGAACAGTGTTTTAAACAACACTCGTTCTTTAACCCGATAATTAATGAATGTGATTTTGGGTTTATCGTGAACTGTGTTTTAAATGACACTGATTCTTTAACCCAGTTAACGATTAAAACTAAGTGGAGTTTTAATGAATCTTTAATTAGATTGAAAAGATCGAGAATGGAGTATCACCAGTTTTACTCCAGGCGATAGTTAAATCTTTAATTAGATTTGAACGTGAAAGGGTAATTGAATTTACCGATAACACCGTGGTGTTAGATATGAAGTATAACCAGTTTTACTTCATGGGATGAATAGGTTGGGATTGGGAAATAAAATAAATGATTACTTCGGTGTGGTTCGCTAATCCCGACTAGTTTGAATTGATATTCAAAGGAGATTAAAGAATAAATTTAAAGAATTTATCTTGGATAAAATTAATGGGAACTTTTTCCCAAAGTATAGGAATATTTGGATAAAAGAATATTCTGAATTGGAATGAGGCGTATGTTGTGTTTGTGTAACACTTTTATAATGTATACGCGAGTTATTCAGAAAGACCGGGTTTATCCCATTCTGAATAACTGATTCGACGTGGTGTCGAAGATGAAGACGGTGGTCGAAGACCAGAAGTCTTCACGTCGTTTGGGTGATTACTGATGATCTTGATTGGGTTGTACACCCAAGAAGATGGAAACAGTTGGTGATCGTCCAGACGTACTTGGAGATCGATGGATATGCGAGGTACAAGGTGCCTCCGGTTTCGTTCAGACCCAGAACGGACTTGTAAATGGACTGTGTGTCTGACATTGGATTTTAGTCCGTGTGATTGATCTCTATTAAATATATATCTGTTTGGCGGCGGAGAATTTATTCTCTTGCTTAACGCCCTTCTCTGAGACGTACGAGCTCAGGGGTTATATATTGATGGATATCAAACGCATGGAGTGAATTGCCTGTGTGGCATGCCTAAGTGGCAATTGATCGAGGCTTCTGTTGAAAAGCAAAGTCTTGTGGTGATGATCAAAGCATAGCCTGTGTGGCACAGCTTTGTGTAACGTGAATTCGCGAGCCTCACACCCCGGTTGTGAACCAAAAACGGGAGAGGACCTCAAGGAGGGCATGCGTTTCTTTCTAGCTAGGGTGGTGTCAGTGACCTACCAGCCCTGACATTTATATACTTTTCACCTGTGTGGTTGTTGCTGTTGCGAGGCGCCTCGGTTTGATCAGACGATCCGGGTCCGATGGAGTCATTCGTTGGCTCATTTACGCCCCAAAGGGCGGAGATACGTAGTGTTCAGGCATAATAATCCACATCGGTGGACCGGCCCTGTCGCTCCATGGGGCAGTTGCGGCTGTTCCTGAGACATGGGCTAGATTGTCTCGAATCGGTAGAGGACGATCCCTGGCCTCAGTTCGCAGATGGAAATCCAATTTCCGAATACGTGACATTTGCGGTTTTAATTGTAGAACTAGTATGGCGACATGATATATGGTACCCATGCCGCCTATGATTGATACTTATGATTTGAAGTTGTTTTATACACTATGCACTTATAATAGTATCAAATGATTTGTTTTAAACGTATCAAGCATTCTTTGGCTGTTATAAGGGAAAACCCTATCCCCCGGCTTGCGTTGCATTGTGTGATAGGACCTGGGTCTTATAACAGCTTCATTTTTCTTTATTTAGCATTGCGCTGTTGTTTTATGCACTGGTATTCTTGGGAGGAAACCCGTTCCGTGTTATACGGCGTGGTCCCTTGATTTACCGAATTTTAAAATAAAGATTAATAACTGTTTTAGTTCTCACACCAGTCACATGACTGACCTGGAGTTTATTGTTTTAACCTAAACTCCGGGTGCCCTTATTTTGACACGGGCAGCTAGTAGTTTTGGTTTTGCAGATTTATATTCACAGGATCCTGGTTTACAGCTGGAATGATATCCGGAAAGCTTTGTATCCGTATATCTCTTCTAGTTGTGTATTGTATTATTTTCCGCTGCAATTTATTTAAATGTAATTTAAATCTCTGATATATTTCTGTGTAATATTCATTTTTACTCTGTATATTCTTGTAATCTGATGCATTGTTGTAATATGCAATGAAATGTTCTTCTGGATGTGTTCATATTTGTCCTGTTCTCAAACGATAGGGCGTTTCGAACGGCCTGGATCGGTTTAGCGACTGGTTCGGACCGAGCGAAATTCCTTCTCGTCACATATATATATTATATTTATTAAATGGCCTGAATAGAACACGTCGCACAGCGATTGTTCGCGAATTTCGACCATTAACTTCAAATGGGCGTAACAGGAGATCCGACCGTCGGATTATTCTAAAACCAGAACCGTTGGGTTCGTATCGAAAAGAGCTTTCCATTGAATATAAGTGTTTTGAAATATAACGGTTAGTTTTGGAATTATGTCCAAATCAATTTCAGAAAAGGTCGCTGTAAGTGCAGTTCGGTGGCAGTTATTTGAAACCGACTGTACGAACCTTAATAAAATTAATAAAAATATGGAAAATTCATGTAAAATCATAATAAATGGTTTGAAAAGATTTTGGATGAAAAATTCCATATTTGAAAATATAAAAAAATATTTTTTATTGATATGAGCTAGTTATTAACTAGAATTAATCTTTTAAATTAAGAATATTGAAGTTTTCCAATTAAATAAATAAATTGGAATTAAATGAACAAATTAGAGTTAAATTGAATAAATGGGATCTGGGTTTGTCGTTAGTAGTGTCTTAAATAACACTGTTCTTATACCACGTATGAAAAGAATAAACCTTTCAATTAAAATTTAGTTATGTTTTCTATTTAATTAATATTTATTTAGAATTGAATATAGGAATAAATCTTTTAATTAAGATTTTAGATTTTTTTTATTATATTTCATAATTGGAATAAAATGAAATGTAAATTGGGTTTATTATGGACTGTGTTTTTAAATGACATTTGTTCTTTAACTCAATTTACAGTGAAAATATAATTTGGAATTTATAAATCATTTATTAAGATTTAATTGGAAATTCTCCAAAGTGAAATTTTCCAATTTAATATATTAAATTGGAATTGAATGGAATTTGATTTAATAAAAATCGAGATGAGATTCTGTAAAAGAAGGCCGTTACTATATATGGAATTTAACAGGCTTTGTCGTTATTCCATTTATATTATTGATCTGATACAAAAATTTATATCGATTATATATTGATTTGATTTCTGTGAAAATTCCAAAGTTAATGGAAGGTGATTTTGGGTTTATCGTGAACTGTGTTTTGAATGACATTGGTTCTTTAACTCAGTTCAAAGACAAGATTTATTTCTTGAAGTTGAATAATCATTAGACAATGATTTTTAATGTTAAAACCAAATTGGAGTTTTAATGAACCTTTAAAAAAAGGATTAAAGAATAAATTAAAGAATTTATCTTTGATAAAATTAATGGGAATTTTTCCCTAATATTGCGAATATTTATTTAAAGGAATATTCTGAATTGGAATGAGACGTTTGACGTGCTTTTATAGTATTTTATTATTGATTATAAAATACGTGAGTTATTCAGAAAGACCTGGTTCAACCCATTCTGAATAATTAATACGACGATAAAGAGTCGAAGCTGTAGATGGTGGTTGAAGACCGGAGGTCTTCATATCGTTTGGATGATTACTGATGTCTTGATTGGGCAGCTACCCAATCTAAGGTAATAAGTGGCGATCATCTAGACGTACTTGGAGATCGATGGATATGCGAGGACCTCTCTCCTGTATTGGGATATGGTGTCTCCGCTTTCGTTCAGACCCAGAATGGACTTGTAAATGGATGTATGTCTAACGTTGTATTCCTTTATGCTGTATTTGTTGATCTCTGCTAAATATATATCTGTGGTGGCAGAGAACTTATTCTCTTGCTTAACACCCTTCTCTGAGATGTACGAGCTTTGAGGTTATATAATGGAGAAAATCAATGGTATGGTATGGATTGACAATGTGGCATGCCAAGATGCAAGTGATCAAGGCTTTTGTTGAAAAGAAGAGTCTTGTGGTTGATGATCAAAGCACTGCTTTAAATAGCATAGCTTTGTGTATAGCGTTACTTCGCGAGCCTAACATCCCGGTATGAACCAAAAACGGGAACAAGGACTGCACGGAGGATATACGTTTCTTTCTAGATAGAAGTGGTGTCATGATTTTTACCAGGCCTGACATTTTTTACTTATGTGGATGATGGAATGAGGCGTCTCGGTTATTTGAGTCCCTAGTGGCTCTATTTACGCCTCATAGTTGCGGGGAAACGTATTGTTCAGGCATAACTAATCCAACCATTGCACTTTGGTGGACCGACCCTGAAGATCCAAGGGTCAGTTGCGGCTGATCCTGAAGCACGGGCTAGAGTGTCTCGAATTTGGTAAGGACTATCTCTTTCCTTGGTTCATGATGGAAATCCAACTTCCAATATGACCCATGCTGTTTTGATTGTATAACTAGTACGGCGACATAGTATATGGTAGCTAAGATGTCTATGATTAATATTATGATTGAATTTTTTTTAAAACATATATACACTAATAATAATATCAAATCCATTTTATCGTATCAAGCATTTTTGACCATTATAAGGTAAAACTCTATTCTTCGGTTTGTGTTGCGTTGTGTGATGGGACTTGAGTCTTATAATGGTTTCATTTTTCTAAAAAGCATTGCGTTGTTTAACGATTTACTTTATTTCATGCACAGGCAATCCAATGGAGTAAACCCGTTCCGCATTAGCGGCGTGGTCCTGTGATTAGCCTTATTATTAGATAAGTTAAGTAAAGATTTTTCATACCAGTCCCATGACAGACCCATAGTTTGTTTCACTTTGCAAACTCGAGTGCCCATATTTTCCACACGGGCAGTCGAGTAGCTTATTTTGCAGATATATTGAGCTGGATTCTGGATCGAAGCTTAAAGCTGTGTACAGAGCATTGATCTACTTCCGCTGTATTAGTTTATTTATTTCCGCGCAGTGTGTTAAATTATTTTAATTTAATCTTCCGCTGTAATATAATTCGATGTACTCTGATATTCTGTACTCTGATGTAACATTATTATAATGTTTATAAAAGTCATCTGTTATTTGTTCTGATGTGTTGTACCCCCAAAGTTAAAGTATTCGTGGATTTCCAACTTTTGGATCAGACCTGTGTAGTTTATGGTCGATTCAAAAGGGCGAGGATTTATGGGTCTTTAGAGTGACTCTAGGTTATAAATAAGGCCCCATTTCTCTTGTTTATCCACACCTAAATAAATGGAGAACTAGATGTTGCCTCTGCCCAGATTGAATCAAGTCTTTTCTTCTTCAGCATTCAATTAGAGTTTAAATCTGTGATTCAACATCTGCTACTCTCCTTCTATTTTTCTAGATCCAAACACTGTGAGTTTAAGTTACTTTTAGATTTAAATAATTAAAAAGTAAAACATGATATAACTATAATTTGGATCTATGCCTGTGGCTGCTTGAATCATATCAGATCTGTTATAACTTGTGTATCTATGATATTCTGATATGACTATGACTTAGATCTTAACCTTTATCATGTCAGATCTACCTTTGATTATAGATCTAATTCACTGTTTAGATCACTTTATACCTGTTCTATTATGTTTACGGCCGAATTAGATCTGTTATTAGTTGGACATCTAGATCATTGATTAGATCATATCATACGTGTCCCTATTATGTTAGAATCAATTCTATTATCACATGTTCATTAGATCTAACTCCCCGCATGCGTTAACATCACTCATTAGAGAATGCATTAAGTTTCGTGAAGTGCAATAGGTAAAAAGTGCAGAAATTCACAAGACGTATATAAAATAAGCAGCGGAAAATTTCAACTTCATTATTAAAAATAAAATGTAGTCTTTAATAGGTTACATCAAAAGTAATTACATCAAATCTGTCTCATAAAATATCTCACAAAACAAAACATCAGAGTGCAATAACATAAAATCATATCCCTTGCCACAAGCTATAATGAAATAGAGAACAAGTCAAAATGGCACATCTCAGGAAATCCAATTCCAACTATAAGAGAAAGTCCTAGTCACTAGTGAAGGCTTCCACTCTTAGGACAGGGGGGCAAGGAAGAAGCGAAAACAAAAGGTCAGACATAAAGTCTGGCATGTTCCAGCGATTTTCAAATATGCATAAAATATAAATGCCAAGACAGGTAAATAAGACTAGGTGAGCAAGGTACAATGTCATATAAGGTAACTGATAAACTAAACAGAACAACAGGATAGACAAGAATAACAGGAATAAACTATGATCAAGTAGTGCTTCACATTTATATCCTGAAACAGGTATGTTTGTACCAATACTAGTATAACAGGACTAACAAGATTAGGTGTTTAACCTAATTACACAACAACGAAATTAACATCAGGATTAAGAGCAGGATTAGGCGTATCCTAATTACATAACAGGATTAGGTGTTACCCTAATTACATCACAACAGGATTAGGTGTACCCTAATTACTACCCATGCGATCGGCTCCCTACTACGTAAATACCCTGTGTCAGCCCCAACAGTTAGGTGTATCACTCCTTAACCCAAAAACTATATAACACGGACCTATTTATCGGTGTTACAGCGGCTTAGTTTCCCTACTCGGACTCCTGCATGCACATGACCCTGCTATAACGTGCCCGTACACACCTTACCCATGTGAACCTCTTACTATCCAGTTTAGTAAAGCATGTCCATGCCCCCACCTAGTGCGAGGCCCTCTAACAAAATACCAAAAGGGATACTAACTGATATGGGTTCCAAACAGCAGACTGACATAAGCCAAACCCCCTAAGCTTTTGCCCCCAAATAACTAGGAATTAAGAGTCCCCAAAACCCGATATAACAACAGAACGAGGGAACTTTTAGCTTATTAATAATCATGTTTAACCTAGCAGGTTTAGGTTTATTAATAAGCGTGGTTGTAATATTACATGTCATTATGTGTGTACAACCCTTCCCAAAACACCTGCCCAAAAGTATACAATTTGTATAGCGTTTCTGTTTATTAACCTACATCTGGTAGTTACAATATTCTAACATGTCATTTACTTAATGTCTGTATTAAGTCAAATCTAACATGTTTAATACGTATGCATGTTATTCATCAAACTATGTTCCCAAATTACAACAGGTACAGGTTTATGCATATTATCCATTTATATCAATTTACAGCAATATATGCACATTACCCTTTTTATCAATTTACAGCAAGTCTAAACAGGTGCATATTATCCCTTTCCTAAATTATAGTTATACAGTCCTTAATTTAACAACATGCCTAAATTTCTCTTTTTATGTCATTCATTATTACCCCAATTATATGCACACTCTAATCGGGTATAGCTTAGGCTTCCAAAGGCCTAGGCTTAATGTAAATAAAAAGGGAAAACAGAGGAAGGAGAATAGAATCAAATCACATAGGCATATAGGCAAGAATGGAAATAAACTAAAACATAGAAATAGGGAAAAAGAAGATAGATATGTATAACTTATTAGTTTTCCAACAGTAAAGGCATATGTTTTACTTATCACTACGGCATGGGTGATTAACTGTGAAAAACATGTATAACAATTATCTTATAAACACTATATAACCTAACCCAATTTTATCTAACTGTCATGTTATAGTCCAAGAAATTAGATCTGGAAATGACAGGGAACTCACAGTGGGTCTTGGTGAAGAAGAGATTAAATCTCTTATATATATAACTATATGCCATAGAAAAGTCCAATCTAATCCCTTTTTGTTGTTGTATGTACGTAAGTCCTGAATATTGTCTTTGTAGATCTAGGCTTTAGCAGCATTCCCCCATTGCATATTTATATATAGAATAAGTTCATAGAGGCAGAAGATATGAAGAAATAGTGTGTATTGGAATGAAAGAAGCCACTTATTTATAGATCCACACAGTCAACCTCAACCTTAAGATTCTTGGGTTTTAATCTAAACCGTATATGTAGCGCTGAGTCAGCATGAATCTAGCCACAAAACAATCCAAATTTCATAACTCGGAATCTTCCCGGATCTGGGTGGGTCGAACCACCGACTCTATGGGTCGACCCATAGGTCGACTTAGGACGGAAGTGGGTCATCCCACAATGGTCTGGTTTCCTTCTTGTTTTCCCGCTTCGTCTCGTTAGAAAATTCTGAACAATTTTGAATTATATATTTATATATAATCCCCTTATATGTATACAAAATTCTAATGCTGATAACTTCTTCATACGTTATCCGTTTTACACAAACTTGGGGCTTATCTGAGCTAGAATTCTGAGATGAACGCAATAGTAAAGCCAGTTTCAATTAATTATGAATGTTTTAATTAAATTATTCCCAATTTATTATCTTAAAGTATGGTGATAGTGTGTCAAATTTTGGGGTGTTACATGTTCTGGCAAGTAGGCTAAGATATTACTGAAAAATACAGTGATAAAATAATGGAATAAAGCTTTACAAGGGGAAATGAATTATTTTTTACTGGGCTATTTTTTATTTTTTTATCATATTTTTATCAATATATGTTTTATAGTACTTCATTTCACTCTTTTTTTCTAATGGACTGAGTTCTAATAAAATTTTTTATTTATAAAAAATATTTTTAAAGATAGAATTTAATATTTGAGAATGAGTTTATATATTTGAGAATGAGTTTATATATTTGAGAATGAGTTTATATATAAACAGTACCCGAAATTTACGGAATTTGCAAACCGAAATTGAAGCGAAATTTAGAAATATCCGAAATTGGAACTCCAAAGGTTTATGAAAATCGAAACAGAAATGGAAAGCATAGGCACCATTTGGTTTCATTTTTAGGTTTTAGTTAGTTTTTGAAGTTTATTTTCACTTTTGCATTTTTATTGTTTATAATATTTAGAAAAATATATTTAGTTATAATATTTTGAAAAATAAATTAAAATTGAAAATAAAAAATGATATATAAAAATTAAAATGATAGTTTCACATCTATGTAGAACTTGAATGTAAATGAATAAAAAACATACTAATAATATATGCATTTAATAACAAACGTAGAAGCATATGCTTAGATTTGGTCAACTGAAATTACATATGAACCTCAGTTAGGTATAGCAATACATCCCAAAATATAGTTACAAATATGATAAGTCAATTAGGAATTTAAAATAGGGTGAATTGCACATTTTTTTCTATTCTAAATGCATATCACGAATTACATAAGAGAATGTTGGATATGTATTGAAGAACCTAATAAGAAACTGAAAGCCATTAAATTTAGTCTCATCCATATAGAAAATACAACACATGAAACATGTCTGATACATAGAATAATGCACAAGGGATAGAACATTCTGAATGTTGCAAAAAATGTCACATGCAAAGTTTGTCAAGAAGCTTTCATCGGCAAAATTTTCTTAGGAGAAAACATATGAAAATAATAATCGACCTTTCAAGTAGTAGGGTTATACACGTTAAACGAACAAAATGTACAAGAATATATAGAAGATTATACGTGACTTCGTGCATATCAGTTGTAAGTCATACGAAAAGATTTGACGGTAAACAAATAAGATATCTTTTCCTAGTCTTTAAAACAAGGCTCAACGGTGTATGTTTATGAGTGGAATCAATCAGTAATCATAAAAATAATATGCACTTATATCTCTAGAACAATAATGCATATGTTTCTGCCATTTTTGTCAGAAACTCATAATACAGTTGCCTTCATTTCCGTAATAAAAGAAATCCAGTGGTATTGTCTTGTTTGAAATATATATCATGTAATAAAAATAAATTCATGATACAAAATATCCAATAATATTATTATCATATATCATAATGACCACATTTGTTGAACAATTTCCCAATATAAAGTGCAATTTCACCAATTTTCTTCTCAGCGGTCTGAAGCATCGGCACATCTCTCATGGTAGAAATTAAGAAATGGTTGAAAATGTATAGCTAACTACTGCGCTATCCACATGTTATCAGCGATGACCACATCACAATATCAACACCAAATGTTATAAATCAAGGTAATTAAAAATAGCAGTGAAACATAAACCTATCAACACATTAAACAAATAAAATATACAAGGGCATGCATCATAACTACCTAAGCACACATAAAAGAAAACGAGGGAAACTTGACGTGTATGAGTATACTTGGTATACAATCAAATTCCTGGAGATCTCAAGTATAAGAACATATGGAAATCGGGCATGATCAAGATTAAAACTAATATACATATTTTAAATGTCATGAAGTCATGGTACTTAAGCTAACAGAGGAGAGTTTCATTTATTGACCTGACTTATAACACACCCAATTATAAATAATTACATACAAGTATCCAGAGGTTTTCAAACATTCACTTATATTGCAATTTATAAAATATGAAAACAAAAGAAAATATACTCAGAAATGAACAAAATCAAAATAAAACAACAACAATGTGAAGCACTTTGAAGTTTCAACTAAGAATTAGATGGAACATAGTAGCAATGAAAATAGTGAAATGTTAAAGAGAGAAAAATGCCCAAATAAATGTGCAACTGTAAAATTACACAAATGAAATGTGAAAGGTGTTGGGAATATTTAAAGTTGGAGCTGATGAGATCGAAATAAAATGCCAAGACAAAATAAACAACTTGAAATAGCAACTCTATACATAATGTACCACAAAATGCCAGGGGTGACAAATGATCAACAAAATACCACTACTACAAGATGCTTTGAAAAATGCAACGAGCGATAGCAATGGCTTACGACGGCTAATAAAGCGGCTATTGCAAACCATTGCATGGTCTACTGATACAAATAGCAGTCGTTACTCCATTCCCCTATATATTTACCCTCCTCCCTTGCTGCAGCGATTCCAGCCCTCCAAACTCGCTTCCAATTTTGTGTCGGTATATCTTCTAACCCTATTTTATGTTTAATAAGGATTAATTAGGGGGTTTACTTGCATGGTTATATGGGTTCGAAAATTGATTGTTTACAGATATGAAATTGGTTGTCATGTGGGATGCTTATGATGATGATTGTGTTGTAGGTTGATTTGGGAATAAATGTAATTGATTTCGAGGTTGAAAACGATGATTATCACATTGTTGTTGCCATTTATATTATTGTATTAGCTAAAGAAGAATTTTTGATTGGTTGGGTGATTTGAAAATTAGTGTGTACTATTTATTAACATGTTTATTGATAAGTTGATGTGAATATTTGTTAAAAATCTTTGTTGTTGTTCAGGCAAAAATATGTGTATTATTGAGTATGTTGGTTGTATATATTAGTATAAGTTAAAATAATTAGAATTTAACTTATTAAAAGTGCTAGCTTATATTATTTTTTATAAAAAATCATAATTTAAAATTGGTCATAGTTGGCTAAATTTTTAATTATGTGTTAGTATTTCAAATTTAAAGCTTTTGAATGCCAGTTCAAGTACGTTTTAAAATTGAAACTGTAGTGAACAAATATTTATTGAACGTATAAAAAATATTATGTAGACGTTAAAATACAAATTATATAATGTGTTTTACTTATATGAAACCCTTAGAGATTTTTGGCCCCGTCCGGCAAATGCTGTATACGATCGTTATATGAATATTTGTTTTTTCACAGAACAAAAATCTATATTTATTTGATACAATATTCGTTGGATTTGTCCCAGTATTGGACAAGTTACAAATATAATAATCAAGCATATTTTATAATCTTTTCAGTTTAAATTGTTAACAAAATTTCAATGGCAATTCCTTTCTGTTCCCTGTGTACACACATATGTTTACGATACAGGGACCAAAGGGAAGTGCTGCCGAAATTTTGTTAAACCGTTTAACTTGAAATGATTTATAAAATATGCTTGTTATATATGTAATGGAAAGTAGATTGACCGATCGTTAAAGTTAACAGAAATAAACTAATAAACCAGAAAAATGAAGTAGTTATAAATGAATTTTACAAGACTTTATTTAATATAAAGTGTTTGATCGAATTTTTTAACATATTTGTTGCAAATCAGGAAAATGTTCAATTATTTTCTTGATCACAGTTGGATGTACGAACCCCGAACTAGTATGAAAGGGTCAATAAAGAAACATTTTTGTAATGGTATCCAAGAATTTATTAGATTTTCTAAATCTAATAATCGAAGTAACGTAGACAATCATTGTCCGTGTAGTAAGTGCAAACATTTGAAGCCAGATGTAGTAGAAGTACATCTGTATAAATTTGATTTTGTGTCGAATTATTACTTATGGGATCGTCATAGAGAACTTGTTCAACCTATGTCTAATCTTGTAGTAGTAGAGGACGGTAATACAATGATGAACGATAATACAATGATGAATCCAATAGAAAATATGGTGCAAGATGCAGCACGATCAGTGTTTCCTACCATTGACCAAGGCGATGATGAGAACGAAAATGTTGAAGAACCAATGGCAGAAGCTGACTTTTTTATGATTTATTAAATTATGCTTAGAGGCCATTGCAGGATGAGTGTACAAGCGGAACCGAATTATCTATAACCGCTGAGTACATCACTTTGAAATCAAAATTCAATCTTATTGAAGCTGCATTTATAGCAGTTGTACAAACTGCAAAACAACAAATGCCTCCCAATAATTTGATGTGCGATTGGCATTATAAAGAGAAAAAACTTATGTCTGCTTTTGGACTACCGTATCAAAAAAAAGATACATGTGTAAAAGGTTGCATGTTGTATTGGAAAGAAGACGCTCACCTTAGAAAACGAAATTTTGCAACACAGATAGATATAAACAAAGAAAAAAGCCTCATTCCAATTCAGAATATTCTTTTGTTCAAATATTCTTATACTTTGGGATAAGTTCCCATTCATTTGATCAAAGATAAATTCTTTAAATTTATTCTTTAATCTTCTTTGAATATCAATTATCCAATATACTTCGTCAATGGATTTAAATTCAGCACCAACGATTACGAAGCTGAAAAATTAATATATAACAGCGGTGTATTTTTCAAAGGTAGTGATAATTCAGAGGAGCATATAAAAGATTTTTACGGTGTCTTAACGCAAGTTTTAGAGTTGAAATATTATGTTCAACCTGCAGAGAAAGTTTGCCTATTTAAATTCAACTGGTTTAGCAATGTTCCTGGTTCTAGAATTAATGTGTACAAAGATATAAGCTAATTGAAATAAGGAATACATCGCATTATTATAAGTATGATCCTTTCATGTTAGCTAAGCAAGCATTACGAGTATATTTTGCTTCACATCTGTTCTTAAAAAAGATATAGCAGATTGGTGGGCTGTTTTTAAAACAAGGGCAAGATTTACATTTGATGGAAATAATATTCCAGATAAAGCAGTGTATCAAGCGGATCTTGAGACAAATACTGAAATAATAATAACTGATGATATTGATGTCGGGTCATTTAATAATGAAGAGAATTTATTAGTATATGCATTTGTAAGTAATGAAGAAAACGATATTGAGTATGAGACTGAGTCTGGATCAAAAGATGATGAAGATTGATCAAAGATGATAACTACTTATGAATTTACTTATGTTATGTACTATTTTGAGCTATGTAATAATGATGATGATGACTGCTCTTAGCTATGAATTTACTTACGTTCTTTACTATTCTAATTTATGTAGTGGTAATGATGACTATATATGTTATATATTATAAGAGTTATGCATTGTTCTTTTCATGTACGATTATGTGCCTATTACTTTAGGGTATGATTATGTGATGCTTATGTGCTCATTATTATTTTGTATGCATTATATGATTAATGTGACAGATATATCTGGTAGAAGACAATCTAGGAGTATGTCTCGGCCGTCTCCTTTACCATCTCCTGTAGCTGGAGCAGGCCCTGTAACACCCCGTGAATTCTATAACCGTGAAATTCACATATTAAAGTATAATTAATTTCAAATCAAAGAATTAAGGGAAACGGGATACGCCATTGTGTTCGTCTCGGAAAAATACGCGAAATAGAGTTCGAGTTTTCGAAAAACGGAGTCCGTATGAAGAAGATATGGCCTCCGGAAGTTTCAGAATTCAGTTTAAAATTCAAACAAAAGAAAACAGCTCAGAAAAACAAGTTTAAAATTCAAAATCGGGCCCAATTGGCCAGGGCGGGAAAACTCCCGCCTAAGGCACCCAGGTCAACTGGGCTGTCGACCTGGCTATCCAGGTCGACAGGGCTGTCGACAGGGCTGTCGACTGGGCTGTCGACCTGGCCCCAGAGCCAGGTCGAACCCAGCCCACCCTGGCTGGCCTGGTCTATGTTTGGTCGATTTTCTGAGCCTTGCCTTGTCACTAGGGCTAGGTGTCAGCACCGGATTGGCCTCTCCTTCAAACGTACGGCTACTGTTGAATCAAGATCCATCGACGGTCTAAAACAACTCACAAACATTATAAAAAGGACCTAAGACCTAGCCTAAATCATACTATTTCATTTTAGCCTCAGGCCGCCGCCATTAAACCTAGAGCTTTAAATTAAAAATACAAAGAATAAGATTTTAGAAGATGAAGGATGATTCTTGAAGGCTACAACTAGAAGATACAACAACTACGACGCTTTAGACAACGAATTTGGGACTAATTGATTTGGGATTTTTATTTGGGTTATTTGCTTCATATTGTAAGTTCTATGTTACTTTTTAGGCAAAAACGCTAAAACAATATGGACATGCCATGAATTGAAACCGGATTTAGGAACTATTGTTAATCCATTGTTTATATTGTTTATCTTTGAATTATAATTTGGATATTGCTATGGCAACGTTGCAAGTTAAGCTTGTCATGATTTTGAGGTTATTATGAATCACTTGGGTTTAATTATTTGGCATGTTGGACTAATACATGTCCATGGAATCACTATGTTTATTGAAATCTTTATGTTGATTAAACCATGCCTATGGTGTTAATTAAACCATGGCTATGAATATTGATGGAATTATGCCTGTGGTGTTATTATACCCATCATGATTAATGGAAAATAGGGTATTGCTAAGTTGGAATTATTATGTTTATAATGTTAGATATGTTAAAACGCTAAATTGGAATCATTATGTCTATCATGTTAATTATGTTAAAAATGCTAAATTGGAATCATTATGTCTATCATGTTAATTATGTTAAAAATGCTAAGTTAGAACAATTATGTTTATAATGTTAGATGAGAATCATTATAAATTGGAATTATTGTGTCTATGAGAATTATTATGTTAAAATGCTAAATTGGAATCCACTATGTCTATTAGGATTACTATGCCTTTAATGTTTCATGTTTATAATAAAATTATTATTATGCCGCAATGATTATTATGCCTATGATGCAAAGTTGAAATCATCATTAAGTGGGAATCACTACTATGCCAAGTTATCATCATACTAGTATTGAAACCATGTGATATGTTATAACCTGTTTATTATGCAAGTAATGTTGGAATTGTCACATATGCCTATCACATGTTTGGTGTTATTCCCCTTTATCTCTTGAATTGTTTATGCTTGTGAACGAAGTACGTTTATATAAGTTGGGGATACGATTGGGTAGAATAGGCAAAACTTGAATTAATTATATTCATAAACGGTGAAATTTGGCATAAGTAGAACATGAAATATGGCACGAAAACTTGACTTGAACATGCCATAATTTGACTTTAAAACGTGCCTTATTTGGGCACGAAGTTGACATATGAACATGATGTGGAAATAGCAAAATCTGATAAGAACATGGGCATGACTTTAGAAAACAAGAAAGTGGCCAACTCGAGGTTGGGTTGAGTTTGTAGTGTAAATCTGCCCGGAACCGCCCGGCAAATCCAGTTGCTACAAACAATAGGATCCAATGTGGGTAGTTGGTCACATCGCGCTTGAAACCCGAGGTTGGGTTGAGTTCGTAGCGTAAACCTGCCCGGAACCGCCCGGCAAATCCAGTGGCTACGAACAATAGGATCCAATGTGAGTGGTTCGGTGCATTAACGAATCAATTAATGCCAATTAGGGTTAAGTCATGAACATGAAAAGACAACTTAACCAACTTGAACACGATTTGTAGGGCTAAGTCATGAACTTGAAAACGACAACACTTAGCCAACTTGACATGACACGTAGGCGGGTTAAGTCGTGAACTGAAATGACATACTTAACCATCTTGACATGACTAGACTAGAAAAGGATTAAGTCACGAATTACATGACTTAATCTGTTAGGCAGGTTAGGTCACGAATTACATGACCTAATCTATTAGGCGAAACCCTAGACACGACCCCTTTCAGCAGTAACCCTCTAGAAGTATCAAGGTACCCTGGGGCTAGGCTGGGTGGGGCACGATTACTGGGCTGATTGTAAGAGGTGAACGACGGCAGTAGGGTACGCCAGTGTAGGTTCGGCGGACTACGATCGTGCACGTATCCGGGGCAGACACTGGGTATCCGTAGATTTATCTGTGCATCTTGAATCGTGTCAGGGGTTGACACCCTAGGGCTGATACACCCGAAGGTGGACCCAGCACAGGTGACTACATTCGTGATTAGCCGTATGACACGGACACTTGACGAGCTAGAACTTGTAGGGAGCCGATCGACTAGAAAATCGCTCCGTAGGACCCCGTACTTGGGTCAGACCCCGTTTCAGGGTCATTTCATGATATTGGGCCGTGGGATTTATTTCGTGACTAATTTGTGATATGGGCTTAGTATACTAGTACAGTCGATGCAACGAATCCCGAACATGTGATGCTTTACTTGACTTGTCTTGACTTATCCTGATCACCTTAATCTATCTTGTTCACCTTGATACCATTCTTAAGTTTAGTTCCAGTTTATACATGACAGGTTGTTTTAACCGTTTCTACACTGAAAGTCACTAGAACTTACTCAGTCTTTATGACTGACCCTTTTCCTTTCGCCTCTTTTTCTTTCGTTTCCCCCCCCCCCCCCCAGGTTTTCAGGGAGGGAATACCGCAGCTTGATCAGTTTCCACATCCAGCTTGAAGAGAAAGAATGTATTGCTTGGATCTTTTCCATTTTGGACTATGGCTTTGGACAGCAATTAGGGGACTTTTGCAGTTTATTTATGTTTTCTTCATGCTTCTTTAAATAATGTAATCAAGACAGTTATGATTTTGGGAAGTATTATGGCATGGTTTGTGTAACACGTGTTTTGAAGAAATAAAAGTTGTTGTTTTCCGCTGTTCAAAAATATGTGTTATTATATCTGTCTTGTATATCTGTGACTTATACTTATAAACCTCCACCAAAATTAGGGCATTCCCTTTTGTGAGTGACCCTAACGGAGGTGGGGTGTTTCACTTGGTATCAGAGCATAGGTTTACCAGATAAGATAAAAAGTTTTGAAAATTTATTTTCAAAAGAAAATTTAAAGAAGCATTTTTAAAAGATAAAATATTATTTTATTTTAAAAAGGAAAAGTCCCCCAAAGCCATAGGTACTATCTCTTATCCTTCGTTTTGAATCTATCCTTCTTGTTTCAGCATGTCCGAAGAACTTAACTTGCCAGAGGGTGTACCAATACCTGGTTGGTTTAGACGATTCTTAGAAGCAAGGGCCACCCAGCCAGGTCCTACCATTCCTCCTCCCCCAGCTGCAGGAAATCATCCAACTGCAACAGCACCTCTTCCTCCACCTCCTCCACGGGGAAACACTTTTGCTAAGATATGTAAAGATTTTAAGGCTATGGGAGGAAAGGACTTTCATGGAACTGAGTCCTTCGTGGCAGCTAGGAATTGGTTAAAGGAAACCGAGGACTTATTCGTCATCTTTGAGGTAGAAGATAGGCAGAAGGTACAACTGGCAGTGTGGCTACTAAAAGGTGAGGCTTCCTACTGGTGGGAAGTCACTAATGCAGAAAGACCAGTGGAAACATGGGAGGACTTTAGGGCAAGGTTTGAGGCTAAATTTCTCTCAGAAGCCGAAAGGAGTTTGCAGTTGGAGAAATTTTTATTTCTTAAGCAAGGAAATATGACAGTCAAAGAGTACGTTAATCAGTTCGACGAGCTGGCTAGGTTCGGACTAGACCTAGTCAACACCCCGCACAAAAAGGCTCTCCGCTTTGTCAAAGGGTTGAATGAGCCATTAAACAGTTTGGCCATGACCCATATACCCATGGGAGCTACGTACGAAAGGTTGGTGCAGATGGCATTGCTGAACGAGGAAGATAAGGGCAAGAAGGAGACAGAGGAAGAAAACTCTCAAGGGAAGAAAGAGGTCAAGCCTAACAATTCTAAGAATAAGAAGGTAGACTCCGAGAAGGGAGGCAAGAACAACAACTCACGCGATAAAAGGAAATGCAATTACTGTGGTACGGAAGGGCACATAGCCAAGGATTGCAGAAAGAGGAAGAGAAAGCGAGGTGAATGTTTTCATTGTGGGAAGGCTGGACACATCAGCAAAGACTGCCCTGAGAAGCAGACCGGACCTTCTGGCGGTACATCGTTAACCTATTCTAGATGCTTTGTTTTATCTTATTTCTCTCCTCGATCCTATCTTGAGAACCATAGTTAGAATCTTTTTGGATGTAAACATGTAATTGAAACATGTTATGATTGCGAAATGGTTGCAAGTGGTCGCAAGTGGTTGCTCGTGGATGCATGAATACACATTAGGCACTAGATCGGCTCAGACACATTTTCATGTTGCATATGCATGAGTGTTTATTTTGGAAACTTGGTTGTGCTATCATTTGGTTGTTGCATATGATTGAATGTTTGAGCACTCATGTAGAAATTATGAATTATAGTAGGAAAAATTTGCATACATATTGGATTCATTTCACTAAACATATTTTGCATTTAGAAGATCAATCAGGCCTGATCATTAGCATTAGCTAAGGAACATATACACACACTTCGCATATGATCATAAAGCATTAGAAGTCTTTTAAGGACAGTGGATACTCGTGTTTGATGGATGAGTAGATGGATGTTTGGATGTTAGGATATACATTCCTCCTAACTTGAAGATTTCGGGGACGAAATCCTTTTAAGTGGGGGAGAATGTAACACCCCGTGAATTCTATAACCGTGAAATTCACATATTAAAGTATAATTAATTTCAAATCAAAGAATTAAGGGAAACGGGATACGCCATTGTGTTCATCTCGGAAAAATACGCGAAATAGAGTCCGAGTTTTCGAAAAACGGAGTCCGTATGAAGAAGATATGGCCTCCGGAAGTTTCAGAATTCAGTTTAAAATTCAAACAAAAGAAAACAGCTCAGAAAAACAAGTTTAAAATTCAAAATCGGGCCCAATTGGCCAGGGCGGGAAAACTCCCGCCTAAGGCACCCAGGTCGACTGGGCTGTCGACCTGGCTAGCCAGGTCGACAGGGCTGTCGACTGGGCTGTCGACCTGGCCCCAGAGCCAGGTCGAACCCAGCCCACCCTGGCTGGCCTGGTCTATGTTTGGTCGATTTTCTGAGCCTTGCCTTGTCACTAGGGCTAGGTGTCAGCACCGGATTGGCCTCTCCTTCAAACGTACGGCTATTGTTGAATCAAGCTCCATCGACGGTCTAAAACAACTCACAAACATTATATAAAGGACCTAAGACCTAGCCTAAATCATACTATTTCATTTTAGCCTCAGGCCGCCGCCATTAAACCTAGAGCTTTAAATTAAAAATACAAAGAATAAGATTTTAGAAGATGAAGGATGATTCTTGAAGGCTACAACTAGAAGCTACAACAACTACGACGCTTTAGACAACGAATTTGGGACTAATTGATTTGGGATTTTTATTTGGGTTATTTGCTTCATATTGTAAGTTCTATGTTACTTTTTAGGCAAAAACGCTAAAACAATATGGACATGCCATGAATTGAAACCGGATTTAGGAACTATTGTTAATCCATTGTTTATATTGTTTATCTTTGAATTATAATTTGGATATTGCTATGGCAACGTTGCAAGTTAAACTTGTCATGATTTTGAGGTTATTATGAATCACTTGGGTTTAATTATTTGGCATGTTGGACTAATACATGTCCATGGATCACTATGTTTATTGAAATCTTTATGTTGATTAAACCATGCCTATGGTGTTAATTAAACCATGGCTATGAATATTGATGGAATTATGCCTGTGGTGTTATTATACCCATCATGATTAATGGAAAATAGGGTATTGCTAAGTTGGAATTATTATGTTTATAATGTTAGATATGTTAAAACGCTAAATTGGAATCATTATGTCTATCATGTTAATTATGTTAAAAATGCTAAATTGGAATCATTATGTCTATCATGTTAATTATGTTAAAAATGCTAAGTTAGAACAATTATGTTTATAATGTTAGATGAGAATCATTATAAATTGGAATTATTGTGTCTATGAGAATTATTATGTTAAAATGCTAAATTGGAATCCACTATGTCTATTAGGATTACTATGCCTTTAATGTTTCATGTTTATAATAAAATTATTATTATGCCGCAATGATTATTATGCCTATGATGCAAAGTTGAAATCATCATTAAGTGGGAATCACTACTATGCCAAGTTATCATCATACTAGTATTGAAACCATGTAATATGTTATAGCCTGTTTATTATGCAAGTAATGTTGGAATTGTCACATATGCCTATCACATGTTTGGTGTTATTCCCCTTTATCTCTTGAATTGTTTATGCTTGTGAACGAAGTACGTTTATATACGTTGGGGATACGATTGGGTAGAATAGGCAAAACTTGAATTAATTATATTCATAAACGGTGAAATTTGGCATAAGTAGAACATGAAATATGGCACGAAAACTTGACTTGAACATGCCATAATTTGACTTTAAAACGTGCCTTATTTGGGCACGAAGTTGACATATGAACATGATGTGGAAATAGCAAAATCTGATAAGAACATGGGCATGACTTTAGAAAACAAGAAAGTGGCCAACTCGAGGTTGGGTTGAGTTTGTAGTATAAATCTGCCCGGAACCGCCCGGCAAATCCAGTTGCTACAAACAATAGGATCCAATGTGGGTAGTTGGTCACATCGCGCTTGAAACCCGAGGTTGGGTTGAGTTCGTAGCGTAAAACTGCCCGGAACCGCCCGGCAAATCCAGTGGCTACGAACAATAGGATCCAATGTGAGTGGTTCGGTGCATTAACGAATCAATTAATGCCAATTAGGGTTAAGTCATGAACATGAAAAGACAACTTAACCAACTTGAACACGATTTGTAGGGCTAAGTCATGAACTTGAAAACGACAACACTTAGCCAACTTGACATGACACGTAGGCGGGTTAAGTCGTGAACTGAAATGACATACTTAACCATCTTGACATGACTGGACTAGAAAAGGATTAAGTCACGAATTACATGACTTAATCTGTTAGGCAGGTTAGGTCACGAATTACATGACCTAATCTATTAGGCGAAACCCTAGACACGACCCCTTTCAGCAGTAACCCTCTAGAAGTATCAAGGTACCCTGGGGCTAGGCCGGGTGGGGCACGATTACTGGGCTGATTGTAAGAGGTGAACAACGGCAGTAGGGTACGCCAGTGTAGGTTCGGCGGACTACGATCGTGCACGTATCCGGGGCAGACACTGGGTATCCGTAGATTTATCTGTGCATCTTGAATCGTGTCAGGGGTTGACACCCTAGGGCTGATACACCCGAAGGTGGACCCAGCACAGGTGACTACATTCGTGATTAGCCGTATGACACGGACACTTGACGAGCTAGAACTTGTAGGGAGCCGATCGACTAGAAAATCGCTCCGTAGGACCCTGTACTTGGGTCAGACCCCGTTTCAGGGTCATTTCATGATATTGAGCCGTGGGATTTATTTCGTGACTAATTTGTGATATGGGCTTAGTATACTAGTACCGTCGATGCAACGAATCCCGAACATGTGATGCTTTACTTGACTTGTCTTGACTTATCCTGATCACCTTAATCTATCTTGTTCACCTTGACACCATTCTTAAGTTTAGTTCCAGTTCATACATGACAGGTTGTTTTAACCGTTTCTACACTGAAAGTCACTAGAACTTACTCAGTCTTTATGACTGACCCTTTTCCTTTCGCCTCTTTTTCTTTCGTTTCCCCCCCCCCCCAGGTTTTCAGGGAGGGAATACCGCAGCTTGATCAGTTTCCACATCCAGCTTGAAGAGAAAGAATGTATTGCTTGGATCTTTTCCGTTTTGGACTATGGCTTTGGACAGCAATTAGGGGACTTTTGCAGTTTATTTATGTTTTCTTCATGCTTCTTTAAATAATGTAATCAAGACAGTTATGATTTTGGGAAGTATTATGGCATGGTTTGTGTAACACGTATTTTGAAGAAATAAAAGTTGTTGTTTTCCGCTGTTCAAAAATATGTGTTATTATATCTGTCTTGTATATCTGTGACTTATACTTATAAACCTCCACCAAAATTAGGGCATTCCCTTTTGTGAGTGACCCTAACGGAGGTGGGGTGTTTCAGGCCCGAATAGCTCGGATCCAGATTTATGCCGAGTTGTAGAGATTGTTCCCAAGAGTGCCAGGTAAATATTAAATTTATTTCAATTTAGATTATTTAAAATATATGAAATATCTATGTCAACATGTATACAGGGATTTCAAGGTCAAGCCAGCACATTTTATTCTAGAAGTATCAAAGGAATCATACAGGAGTAAAATGTCTAGGGCTTGGCCGCATTAGGATAGTATCCCACCCCATATCAAAAACGCTATTCTAGCTGATTTGATGGTAAGTATATATTTATATTATTATTGAAAATTAATATACTACACATAATTCAAAATAAATTCAATATGCATGTTGTTGTACGTATGGAGTCACAGGATATGGAAGTTTTTATGTCTAACTGGAATATAAAGATGCGGAAAAATTATAAGGAGGCAATTTCGTGGGGAAAGAACTCTCGTAAAAGGCCAAATTGGATAAGTGATGATGTTTGGGATGGATTTCTAAGATATTGGGATACCAAGCAGCCAAAGTAAGTTATAATGAAAATATTCACATTTATGTTGATTGCATTATTTTAATTAATCGTGTATCAAATTTAATAGGAAGTAGCAGTAAAAAATAATGCAAATAGAAATAAGAATCCAGCTTTACACCACGGTGTGTCAAACTATTTCCAAAAGCGTAGGAGAGAATTGGTATAAATTTTAAATATTTTTAGCATATGTTCACGTATATTTTTAGTGTTTATCATTCGTTCTTATTGTCAATTATTTTATTGCTGTATATATACTCAGTTCTCAAAGTTAGGAAGGGAGCCTTCGATGGCATACACATGAGGTGGAGTAGACTAATGAAGAAGAGAACATTACATATGATTGGGCGGACCACACGGCCGCGGGTGTTGTAACGACCCAGATTTATGGTCAATTAATTTTAAATATTTAATATCATTTTAGTTATTGAGTTGATAATAAATGAATTTTTATACTTAAGTTATCAATATAAAAATCGATTTTGATTTAATATCGAATATATTAAATTATCATAGTACGAAATATAATCGAAATCGAAATTAAAAACTGAATCAAAATAGTTCAAATAATCAATTAAAAATTCTGTTTTTATTAGAATAATAATATTAATTTACTTTCGAGGAATTTATTTGTTTTAAACTTAATTTATATCAGTTTAAATTAATATCTTCTTAAGATGGTCAAATGAGGCTTTGAAACCGGTCTCAGTGTGTTTAGAATAGCGATTTAACCCTAGGAAGATTTGTTGTTGTGTTCAAATAGGATTTCAAAATCAGTAGGATAATTTAATTAATTAAATCGTATCAGTGAAGTTAAAAACTAAAATAAACAAGTAAAAAAAGGGGGTTTCCTTCTCCCCTAAGTAAATTAATATATAGTACAACGTTAAATCAGACAGACCATATCTCTTAACGCCTAAGTAACCATCCTTTATAAATTCGCAAGCATCTCCTCTTTTATCCTTTCATTTTCCATTTCCTCAGATCCATTTTAGAAGAGAACAGGCCTTTCCTCCTCTCTGTAATCAAAACAGATTTCAACAAACCAATTCGAGTCTTCCTTCCCCTTTTTCCAGTCAACCAGACAAATCAAAATCCTCAAAACTAAAAATCGCGTCCCTCCTCTGTTGGTTACAAATCGAATGAACTTTAGCTGTAACCTGGAGTAGCCAATTCTTGTGCGAATCTGGTTTTGGGGGGGTCGAGCGGTCGAAGATCAAGAGAGTGACAGGTTGGGTTCAAGTGTATGGATTACGATGGGGTTCAATGCGGAAAATGGTTCGATGAAGGTCAGTGATTGGATTTGGGTAAATCGCGAGCTATCTGAAGCTCGATATCACCATTTAGAGCATTTGCAAAATCTAAAAGGGGACTGTGATTTGAAATCGCCAAACCTCTGAAGCCCAAAACAATATGAGAAGCATTTGTGGTTTGCAGGAAAGAGTTAATTCGTTATCATCGTTGTTTGGCTATTGCGGAAAAGGACTTCGAGTGTGAGTTAGCGATGTTCTATGGGAAGAACTCGCGATGAACGTAGGGAAAAAACAGAAGTGGGTTTGACCTTGTTTTGGAAATGCTAAATCGAGATTTGAGAAATGAGTTGCACTGGTTATTAGTAGCAATGGTACATGAGATAAGGACTCAGCAGATCAGGAAATTACGGTGTTGTTTAATGGTGGACTAGGAGTTGGAGTTTGATTTCTTGATGAGGGAAGTACTTTATTTTGTGAAGTGTTTAGGGAAATCATGTTAGATTGGTTCGCACTGTTTACCAAGGCCAGGGAACTCGCGGCTTCAAGAATGGTTCGAGCCTGGAGAGACGGTGCTAGGTGGATAAAGTGAGTGAAACTATTCAGGAAGGAGAAGGATTAGTGGTTTATCAAGGTAATTGTTTGTTATAAAAATAATTAGAAAATTTTGTTATGTTATATGCCTTAGTTAATAACACTAAAATGGTAGTAAGTTAGAAGAATAAGTATAGATAAGAAATTAAGGAGCTAATTAGGTTATTTAAATTTGATTAAGGAAAATGTTAATTTGATAATGTGTTAAGAAAATAATAAATATATAGGAAATTTATTTGTTCGTTTAAATAGTTAATTTAAATAAATTAATTTATCATAGGTGCGAATTCATTCGAGAAGATTCGTAGCCAATGATTTGGAAATAAATAGGATATTCGACAACTGCAAATTCGGTGAGTAAACCTCACTCAATTTATTATTTAGAATTTATTTTTAGTCGGTAAAAATAATTGATGGTTGCTTGATTGCATTAAAATATTACTGTGGAACTTATTTATATTAGTTATTTAGGATTGGTTGTTGTGGTTATTATATATATAATGGTGGTTGGATTCCCGTTGTACCACTAGCGAATGCCCGCAGTATCATTAGCGGATGACCCTACATGCCCCACGCTATGATAGTGGATGACCTTCTATACTGCAATATCCTGCCTCGAAGCAGGATGGTTATTATTTATGTTGGCTAACGTCTGTGGATGTAGGGAAACAGGTTGGAGGAATCCAAATGGATTCCTCAAAAGTATTGTTATTCGTTTGTTTTCATATATATTATCATTGTATGAAGTGTTATAAATCCCGTGATCTGAGAATTGAGTGTTTTTGGATGTTTAAATATCACTAGGCTAAAATGTTGATATGTAAAAAGCGATATTTGAGATTTAAAGGGAAAAATCTATTTATCTAAAATAGAATTTGAATTTAGAATGGGCTATAAATATATTAACTTTTTTTAATAAATAAAAGAAGTATTGAATTTATGAACGATGTTTATAAATTAAATAATACTGGAAATTAAAGTATGGAATTTATAAACAATGTTTATAAATTAAATAATACATGAAATTGAGGTAAATTTATAAACGGTATTTTTAAATAAAATGGAATGATTTTCATTGGATAATCAGGGAATTGATATGAATTTATATATAAAGTAGAAAAATTATCATTTGATAATTTGAATATTTAAATTCAAATGTGAATTTAAAGATAGAAATGGGGAATCATTTTAAAGAAGTAAACGATGAAATTTATTCTGATGTTCAGAATATACATTGAATTAAAAATAAATCCGTATGGATTTATGAATTGAATCGATTAGATCGAATTTGTTTAAATATAGTATTTCCAGAAAAGAATATTTAAATCGTATTGGATATAAACTAAAATTAAGTATGCAAATAGATTCTATATATATATATATATATATAAGTTATAAGAGATAGAATATTCCAAAACAAGATTTTGGTTTTAAATAGATTTCGAAATGGACTTGTTTAAATGTAAAGCAAGTAAATTTATAAACAATGTTATACATATGGTGAATTAATTATCAAGAGATAATTGGTAACTATAAATTCAAGTCTGAATTTAAAAATAAAATTTGAAATCATTTAGAAAAGAGAATGACAACTTTTATTTCGGAATTCGGAATATAAAATGAATTGGGTTTCAAATGGATTTGAAATGGAAATTTGTTTTAATATATATATAAAACAAAGAAGTTGAATTTATGAATGATATTTATAAATATGGTGAAAATAAATTATCATGAGATAATGTAGCAGTTTAAATTCAAATATGAATTTAAAAATGAATTGGAAAGAGTTTTGAAATGGGATGATTGATTATATTTCGGAATCCAAAATATGAATTTGAATTGAGAAAAATCCAATGGATTTATAAATTAAATTCGATTTATATGGATTTTATAAAATAATTAGTTAGAGGGATTTGGAATCGAAATTGGCTTTGATAAGTGAATTGGGTTAGTAAATTCATATTAGAAATCAAATATGAAATTGGAGTGAAATGGAATTCAGTTGGTTCATAAGCAAATTAAAATCATGTATGAACATGATATGTTTAATTAAAAAGTGAAATAGGCTAAGAGCTAATTTAAAGAATAAATTAGTGAATTGAATTAAAATAATTGGATTGAGTTAGAATAAATTGGGAATGGACGTATATAGTTTAAGCAGGTTTGGAATGAAGTATATGAAGATTATAATTTGTGTGCCCAACAAAAAGGTAAACGTTTAAATTCCATATGAGATTTTATGCGCCGAATTGGCACGCCACTTGGCTTTTTTATTTTATTTTTAAATGGAAAGGGTTTAGAGAGACGAGTTGAGGTTTGAACTATCGACCGATACAAAGGAGGTTATGGTGAAATTTTCCAGAAATTTAAGGAGTCAGAATATTTTTAAGATAATTTGATAATTAGAAATCTATATATCAATATATATAGAATCCGGTAAGGAAACGAACTTAAAAATAGAATATTATAAACAAAAAGGAAATCAAAAATATTGTAATAGAAAGAGATATATATATACATATATATATATATATATGTATGTTTTAAAGATGAATAAGTGGTTTTTAGGGTGTTGATGATTTGAGATAAGTGGTCTTGTCTGTTTTGAAGTTAAAGATGTTATTCAGTCAAGGTCTGAAAGGTAATTATACCCCAACTTGATTGATTTCACTACTAACTGATAAACAGCAAGATTCAGTCTCAAAGAGAGATGTTTAAAGAGTTTAGTTGAATGCAGTATTTTGGGTTGTTGTAACGATGTTTTATACAACATTTGTTTTAACCCAAGTAAGCGGAATTTTGGAAATATAATAAATAAATATTTCCTAAGTGTAGAAATAAATGGTCATGAAAGAGATAAGTAATTGGAATGTTTTCCAATTGCAAAGAGAATATATTTTCTAAGTATAGGAAATAAATGAAGGCGAGATATGGAAATGTTTTTCCGAATAGCGGAAGAGGCCAAGATGATTACTGAAAATATTTGCGATAACAAATATTGATCAGGAAATGAAGAAGTGATTTAATTAATGAAATGTTAATTAAAGGGCCCAGTGATTGTTTGATGCTTTGAATAAATGCTTTTTCTTCGATAGCTAAATAACCGACTATCGAAGTGTTTGCCAATATCATTGTCAATATGGAGAGACCGGTTGGATTATTATCCGAGAACCACTTTGTATTTGCAGTAGCGTTGCGAATCAGATTATATGAAGATAATCAAAGACGGGTTAAGTGCAAGGACTTTTTCTATTAATAGACATGGTGCCTTCGGTTTCGTTCAATCCCAGAACGAACGTAAATGGACAAATGTCTGATAGAGTAGTTCCAATGATTGCATATGTTGGTCTGTATAAATATATATGGTGGCGGAGAATTTATTCTCTTAGCATAATATCCAGAATATATTTATGCAAACCAATTAATGATTGACGGATGACAATGTGGCATTCATTGTGATTGTGTTATAAATAAATTGCAAGTAATCGAAGCCTCAGGCCTCAACAACCGGGAAATGACAAAAATCGGGCAGGCAGCATGGCTATGTGGGTAGCTTCCATTAGGGTGTATTATCACCTATCTAGAGAAATTCATTTAATTCCTTATTCTATTGGATGCTATCCCATTCGGAAAACGGTTGCTGATCTCAACCGTTGGTGATATACATTTGATACAATCAAGCGAAATGAGTGGTCTATCATGTGTGGCCGGGTTACAAGATGTTCTTCTTGAATCCAGTGTATACTCCTCTAGAGATACACTATCGGAAGGTGGTTCCATACCATGTCATAGCTGGAAATGCATTACCCAATAAGTGCCCGCGGTTTTGATTGTATATTATGTATGTGGAGTGTGAGATGAAAGCGTTCCACTAGATTTCTATTTATTTGATTTAGACACCATTATAATATCAAAAGAGTTTTGATATAAAGAATATCGTTTTCTTTCAAAATGATTTGAAAGTTAAATATCAAGTGATTTGGATTCTCATAAGGGAAAAATCCGTTCCGTGTTATACGGCGTGGTTTTATGAGATATCGTTTATTTTCTCAAACTGTTTTAAATCGTTTACTCATACCAGTCCTATGACTGACCCAGAGTTTATTTTGTTTGTTTTCCCCAAACTCTTGTGTGCCCAAATTTGTATGGGCAGTCAAGTAGTCGGGATTTTACAGATTCACTTGAGGAGTTTGAAGCGGGAGGCTTCACCAGTTAGCTATAGACTATCATATATTCCGCTATGTACCATGTTTGTATCTGGAAACAGGTGTTTATAACTGTTCCAGAAATAGCCGTTGTGCTCTGATGATGGTACGTATATAAAGTTACCAAATTGTATTTCAAAGTTTATGTTACCTAATATATTTTATTCGTACCGATGTGAGTTTGTGATCTTCGTTTTCTTCTATTCTAATATTTCTTTCTTTCTATTTCCCATCCTCTAACTTCTTTCTAATGATGATTCGTATTTTTGTGAAATTTGGGTTGGACGTGTGGTGTTATTAGTCAACTCAGATAGTACAGATTTGCGGGCCATTACAGGTGTAATGGTAAATATGCTTATTTGTAATTAAAATGTTCCATATTCGTTTATATCACAGTTTATAAGTAAATTATATAGCAATTGTGCTAAAAATTATTTTAGTACTATAGGAGAGATATTATGCAGAGTCGGCTAAGGTGACATAGGCTTGTGGACGAGAGGAGCTTACGGTTGCAGAGTTCGATAGTATATGGGATTCTATTATTGATCCGCCTACTCGAAATAGGCGATATGAATTTGGAAATCAGGAGGTAAACCATATTTATTTGTATCATACATCATAAATATAACTCGAATTATTAACTTTAATGTGAACTTTAATTATATCGTAGGCTATTACTTTTCAACGAGGTTATAGGAGGTCCATGGAGGAAGAGACTATAGCTTGGATGTAGCAGCAGTTGGATGAGATGAATGATTGACGAAGAAGCCTGCTGGCCCAGCAAATAGACGAGCACATTGCAGCGTACTATCAGGAGCATGGGTCGATGCATAGGGAGGGAGATGCTGCTGTTAACGAAGATGGCGAAAGCGAAGAAGAAGACGAGGAGGAGGAGGATGTGTAGTTTGATTGTTCTTATGCTTGCGTATGAACATATTCTACTAGTAACATACTTAGTTTTTTATATGCTTGATGCACGATGATATATTATGATTGTGGTACGGACTTAGTTTTGTTTTTGATATATTACGATGGTGGTATGGACTTAATTGTGTTTTCGATATATTACGATGGTATGTTATGATGGTGTTATAGATTTAGTAATGTTTTGGATATGTTACGATGTTATGTTATGGAATTGGTAAATATTATGATTTGGTAGAGTTATACTGGATTTGTTGTATGTTATGATGGAATGATAGTGAGTATTGGTGAATTGATTATATTGTTGTGGATTGAGGAAAAGGATGGCTGAGCAGTGCAACAATGTTCTAGATTTGCGATGATTAGCGATGACTTACAGGTCCAAAATTTCAATGGGTAGCGACGACTTATTTGCAATGACTTGCAACACCTTATAAGAGCTCTCCGGGAAACAAACTATCTGCCACGTTTGATGCCACATAGACAAGTTGTTGTTGCAAGTCTTTGCTAAATACGCGACAGATCCGTCGTTTTTCCTATTGGCGACGATTTAAATTGAAACAGCAGTATGCGACGGTCACCAATGTTTTTTTGCCATCGCAAATTGTTATATTCTTTGTAGTGCACACTAAGAAATGAACCAATAGAAACTATTTAAAATAGTTAAGTGACTAGAACAAAATGCAAAGGAAGCGCATAAGAACAACATAGATAAGAAGCTGTCTGTCTTAGCATTTAACCATTTTTAGAGCAAAAAATAGGAAGATTACAAGTGAACAAAGAAAAAATGACACAAATGAATGAAACAAATGAACCAAATAAGGAATGCAACAACTGTATACATTTTTTTAAAAAGAACTACTAAAAGATAAAAGAAAAAAATTAATTCGAAGAGTAAAATTATTTCCAAAATCCTAGTTTATTCAATGATTAGAAATAATGCATCAAACTTTCCTCCAATGACCCTAATATAAAAGGCTTGACTTTAAAATTATGAGGCACTTTGAACCTAATATAACTTCCAACAAATTGATGCTAATAATGTACAAGAAATGGTTAAAATTATGCAATGAAGAACCACTTTTAAACAAATAACAGGATTCGAATTTCTGCACTTGCCTTCCAAGAATTTTGCATGTATCTGGGAAGCTATACTATTTTTATTAAATGTGTTTCTTTTCCTCCGAAATTCAATACATTTTCTATCACATTTTTCTCTCTGTCAATTACTGTCTTTGTAAATTAGGAAAACCTCTTTCAACTCAATGCCTGCCACAATACGGTAACTTGTATATTCATATTTGTTTAAGAGGCCTCCCTTCTAGTAAAATAATATTTTTTTTGTTTTTTTAAAGTGTGTGTGTGTGTGTGTGTGTATAAAGGAACAAAAATTCCACAAAAGTGCCAACATGCCTGGCAGGTAACCAAGTATATAATCTACTCGGAGAAAGACTATATGTATGTATATAAAGAAAAATAGATGAGCTCCGGATAAACCACCGCCCATCTTACTTCAAAATCGAGTTCCAGCAAGGCTACCACTCGAAAGTGAAGTATATCTACTCCCACGCAGTACAATAGTCTCTCTCAAGAATATAAAGACAACAAGAACAGAACATCTCAATGAAAAAAGGACTATCCAGATCTGCACATGAATAACACTCCACATGAAAATCAAGAACCAGAGCCCCCGACGACGAGGAGTGATGGCTGGAAAAGCAAGCAGCCTCTCCACCGTCGGGACCGAAAACCTGTAAGGCCGATCCCAGTCCATCCCAGAGCTTCATAAGCAAAAGGAAGCTATCTCTGATCCACGGAATCCATAGTCCAACGATCCCGGGATCCTATAAATACAAATCCCAGCATCTCTCAATAAGTAAAGGAACAACATTCAGCAGCACGTGAACCGCACCAGAGATCCGACCTATTGAGGAGAACAGAAAGCATATCCTTCCACCAAACAGACATATCCCAACAACCTGTATTCCATGACCTGAACAACTAGCAAACGATATCAGTACATGGGGGTAGCAGTACTGACCGGGAAAAGCCCAGCTGCAACTCAAAAGACCCGAGAAGCTCTCGAAACACAGAAAAACAAGGAATCAATCAATACCTTGTCTTGGGGTGGCTGTTAGCCTTGAAACATCAAAGGCAACAGCCAACCTCCACGACAGGGTACCGATCACGCCCCTGAACGGCCTACCCCGAAAAGCTAGGAATACATCACTCCTAATTTTCCAGATAATGGTCGAAGGGTCCATAGCCACTTCGTCAAAGATTACCTTGTTCCGCGAGCACCAGATGTGCCAGTAGATCAGACAAGGAATCAGATGAAAGTGGCTCGCGTAAATACTTTTTCCTATGATGCCAGACCACCAGAATCTCAGGAAGTCTTCAAACATCGACAACCTAATAGATTCCCCAAGTAATTCCAAATAGATCTGGAACAAGCCCTATATATCAACAAATGAAAGGAGGATTCAGTGCTGCCAGCACTGCAGCACCTGCACCTTGAAACGAGCGGAAAACCGATTCTTTGAAGGTTCTCATCTATTGGCAAAACCATTATGCAAGGGTTTCCAAATAAATAGAGAGACCTTCGGGGAATACAGACATTCCAAATGAAGGAGAAGAGAGGCTGCTGAGGCGTAGGATTCCACACAGAATTCCATGCAGTTGAAAGCGAGAAGGTATTGTCGTGCCAAGAGGAACCCCCCATGAGCATCAGATAAGGCGTTCATATATTATGTGTTATTATAATGTTAGCTCTATGTTGTTATAGTTTAAAAACAAGAAACTAATCGCAATGTAAACCTGGAGTTATAGAAAACATTGTCTAAATATTTAAGGGGACTTCCGCAGCATATAATTTAGCAGGGATCATATATTATGAAACAAAAGAAACAAAATCTTTATTTACAAGCACTGTATTTTTTTCGTGAACACGAAATAAAAGAAACAGCAGCAACAAGATTTCCTCAGTTAAACCTAGATTTCAACAAAGGCGTTGCCTTAGTGCTAAGGCAAATGTCTATACATATGGAAGAAGATACAAGTTCTAACTACTTATTAACCATTAGTACCCATCAGGAAACTCTTTAAAATTCGATATATTGCAATAATTTACAAGTTCTAAGTAGTATACTAACATGCCACATGTAGTAATCACATCATGCGACAATTTACAGGTACCGAGTATATTATCTAGCAAAGTAAAAGTTCAAACACAGCAAAGTATAGTAAAGAATTTGAAAACAATGTTATCTAGCCTAAACTAAATTATCCCACCCTATTCAAATCACTAATCAGGTAAACAATATTATCTAGCAAAGCACATGAAAATAACACGCTAAATGTAATGCAATTTTTGCAATGCGGTTCAATGTAGAAGAAGGCGATTAAAAATTGGGCCTTCAAGACCTAAGAAGGAAAATTTATAGGTCAAAAAACAGAAGTAGGGTTTAATATTTGCAATTTTTTATTCATATACAAAACCAAAATCAAACTTAATATGCAAATTTTAATTTTTTTGCATTAGTAGATATACAAAATAATATGGAAATTATCTGATTTTAGTATAAAATCAGAAGAAACTGTGATTTGTCTTTCACTGCTAATTCAAAATTTGCGGTCGTTAAATAGAAGTAGGGTTTGTAAAGGGGTTTGAATGCGTTTGTTATTGAGTTGAGTTTTAGGTTTTCATTGAACCGAAATTTTCACAACAAAAGAAAAGTTTTTACTTCTCTTGGTTGAGTTTTGGGGTTTCACTGAACCGAAAATTTTCACTATGTCTGAAAACTCTGTTTCAATATGTGTATCATATGTATATATGTGTGTACCTGCGCGTGCAGCTTAATATAGTGTGCATGGTATGACATGACCATGTATAAAATCTATAGATGATGGGATTTACAATGCTACAAATATGTTAGCTCTATAGTATTCTATGTTCTATCTAAATTAATATACATGTACTCTGTGTGTGTAAATGATTTATATAAATTATTTAATATGCAAAATACAAGCATATAAATTATTTTAGATGTCGTACACACACAGAGATTTACATTTACAAAATACAACCACATATTCATATATCGTATACGGAGATTATAACTGTATTGATATATGTGTATATATATGTGTGTGTGTGTGTGTATTATAAGCTGCAAAATGACTTTCTTTAATATATATATATATATATATATATATATATATATATATATATATATAATTTAAGATGCAAAATGCTAATGAATAAGACAAAAACTGTATTAAAAATAAATCAAGGAGTGAGATACCCAAATTGATGTAGGCACTAATCAACTTGTAGCTCCAGATTAATACCTTTTAGTTTCTCCGTAATTTCTGGCAAGATCTTGATGACAACTTAAAATGATTTTGTGGATATAAAAGAAACACTTGATGAAGTGGGGATCAAAGTAAAATAAACGAATTAAGATGGAAAAAGTTAAACTCGGATAGAATCTAAAAAATAGATACTATGAGTGACGATGCTTTAATGCACCATCAGTTTCAATGCATTGGTCTTCAGCCATAATAGAGTGATTAGAAAGTGGAAATGTGAAAGGGAGCAGAGAAGTGAAGCGGTTTTCAATGGAGAAAGAAAGGGGAAGAAAATGAGTGATGTGACCAAAATGTGGGAATGTGTGTAGGAAAACGTGGATGAGCTGGTGCGAGGAAGATAGAAGTACACGCATACCCTTTTTATTTTTGTTCCATGTAGCTTTCTTTAGTTACTGCGAATGAGCACTTTCAGAAGCTTAAAAAAGCTTCATCACACTAAAGCATTGGTATTATTTGTAAAGATATATATATATATATATATGTATGTATGTATGTGTGTATATATATATTATATGTGTGTGTGTGTGTTTGAGAGAGCAGCGATCCGAGGCACCTCTGTTTTGCAGCACCCCTACCCTACCTTGAGCTAAACTAATCCAAATTCAACGAGATTTCGTATATGTTCAGCTCACATATATATTATCAGCTATCCAACATTTGAGTTTGTCCTAATATATATATATATATATATATATAAAATAAGAAAGTCTATTTGTACACAATTGCTGACAAACTGAATTTACATCATTGGATCGTTCCATGAATTCCACTCTTCCATATAAAGACAAAATAATGTAACGGTTAAGATTGTGTGTCCACTCATTTGAGTATAATTTTAGGCCCAGTGTCACTCTTGCAGTTGCTAGATGTATCGAACCATTGCAGTCTTGTTGAGACACATTAGATGTCTTACGACCACTCAGAATCAATATCAGACGGCTGCGCTGAGTGTTACATCAAAAACCTCAATCCAAATCTCAACAATGTTTTGTCTTCCTAAACCAAGACCAATTGATCTAAACCCCGGGTTTTATGAAGCATGTAGCTGCGTTGAAGTTATGCCATTCAACTTTTCATTTGGAGGTAGTATATATCTTTTTGGATGGAAAAATTAGTTTCAGAATTAGTTATATGCGTAAATTTGCTTTATATTATCCCATTCATATATATAGTTCCAGTTTTCAATTCTGCAGAAAACACAGAATACAGGAAACAATAACACAATACAATATGTATTTTCATATATAAACGGGGAACACTCTAAGATTATAGTATTATATGATGTAGTTAGAAGACAATATTTTATAGGAGGAAGAATTACTTTTTATTTCTTACTTCCAATACATCAAATGATCTCATATATATAGGATTACATAGACAACTTTTCATAGAACAGACATGTCACTTCGTCTAATGGACATGACAATTCATTAATAGACATGACACTTAATTTAAGAAACATGACATTCTATTTAATAGACATCAGAGTAATTAATGATTTTGGTTTACTCCAACATTGCCTCCCCTAAACCAAAATTCCTTCGAATGCCTAATGCAGCAACATTTTTTGAGAAAGCAGTCCCTTCAAGTAGCTTTGTGAAGATATCAGCAATTTGTTCTTCACTTAGACAATACTCAAGACTCACTTCTCCTTCACGAACGAGCTCTCGTAGGAAATGGAAATGCAGACAAATATGCTTTGTTCTTCCACGCAAAATAGGATCCTTGGAGACAGAGATAGTGGAACAATTGTCGTAACAAATGATCGTAGGCTCTTCTTGCTTGAAGCTCAGATTTTCAAGAATTCCTCTTAGCCACAAAGTTTGACATCCTGCTAGAGATGCTGCGATGTATTCATCTTCAGTGGTAGAAAGAGCCACAATTGGTTGTTTTTTCGAACACCAAGAAATAATTCCACTTCCAAGGTTAAATGAATAACTCGAAGTACTCCTTGAATCGTCGATACTTCCACCTAGATCGCTGTCCTTATATCCAATAAGCTTCACGGGCACATGAGCTTCATAGAAAATGCCATGGTCGATAGTTCCTTTAACTTATCGCAAAATTCTTTTCGTAGCTTCCCAATGGTTTGAGTAAGGCTTCTCCATAAATCTCCTAATCAAATTTACTGCGTACATGTTACCGGGTCTTGTAGCAGAGAGATACATCAAATTTCCAACTAGGCTTCGAAACAAAGTTGGATCAACGCACTTTCCTTCACCATTTTTGAACAATTTTAGACCTGTAACACAAGGAGTTGAAACTGGATTTGCATTCATCATGTTGAACTTCTCCAACACTTGAGCAACATATTTTTCTTATGAGATAAAAATCCCACATTTTGATTGCTGAACAACTATCCCCAGAAAATGATGCATTTCTCCCAAATCCGTCATCTCGAACTCTTTCATCATTGAATTTTTGAATTCAGATAACATCTCCAGTAAAAATTAGATCGTCCACATATAGACTCACGATCATGGGACCTCCTTTTTAATTCTTCTTCATGTAAAGAGTATGCTCAAAAGGACACCTTTCAAAGCCATTTCTAAGAAAAAATTATTAATTCGATCATACCATGCATGAGGGGATTGCTTCAGCCCATACAATGCTTTATGCAGTTTATACACATTCTCTTCATTGCCTTTCTTCACAAAACCCGGAGGTTGTCAAATGTAAATATCATCTTGAAGAAATCCGTTTAAGAAAGCCGATTTCACATCCATTTGCAACATCTTCCAACCATTTTGAGCTGCAAGAGAAATTAATAATCGAACATTATCAAGTTGAGAGATAGGAGCGAATACCTCATTGAAATCATTGCCTTCCTTTTGCTTGTACCCCTTCGTAACTAGTCGTGCTTTGTACTTGTTGATGGAACCATCAAGATTTGTTTTGGTTTCGAACACCCATTTCACATCAATGGCTGATTTGTGTGAAGGCAACATAGTAAGCCACCACGTACCATTTTTCTCAATAGACTTGATTTTTTCCTTCATTGCATCCACCCATTTTTTTTCTTTTGATGCTTCTTCATAAGTGACTGGATCTTCCCCTGAAAAGAATGCAAAATATACATGATCAGTAGTGTCAACTTCTTCGGCTGCATCATAAATTTCTCTCAAGGATCGCGTCCTTCTTTCCGCCGTTGATGGTGAATTTTTCTCCTGCTCAGCTTCATTATTTTCATGCTGTGATTCTTCAATACCAGCATCAACACCTTGTTCCAAAGAAGTTTCATCTTCAAGATTTAGAGTTTGCCATCCTGGTAATTCTACAATATCTGAAAAATTATAGCAGCCATTTTCATCAAAGCGAACATCTCTACTGATAACCATCTTCTTCGTCCTTGGATTGTTAAGTTTGTAAGCTTTAGTCTTTTGGCTATAACCAATGAAAATGCATTTTTCAGATTTGTCATCGAGCTTCGATCTCAAAGCGTTAGGAATATGAGAGCATGCAAGACAACCAAAAGTTTTTAGGTGAACAACATTTGGTTTCTTGCCATACCATACTTCATTTGGAGTAGAATCGTTCAAGCTCTTCGTTGGCGATTGGTTGATTAAGTAAACGGCACAAGAGACCACTTCAGCCAAAAAACACGCAGGCAAGTTCTTCTTCTTCAGCATGCATCTGACCATATTCATGATAGTCCCGTTCTTGCGTTCTTCAACTCCGTTTTGTTGAGGCGTGTAATTTACTGTAAATTCATGGAGAATGCCATTGTTTCGACGGAATTCTTCAAATGAAGAAGACATATATTCTCCAGCATGATCACTCCTCAGATTTTTTATTTGAAGACCAGAATTTTTCCCAACTTGTGTTTTAAAATCTTTAAAACATGAGAAAACTTACGATTTCTCTTTCACACAATAAACCCATATTTTTCTTGTGTAATCGTCAACAAACAACAAGAAATACCTGTTACCTCCAAGGATGGCACTTGCATTGGTCCATAAAGGTCGGTGTGAATTAGCTCCAAAGGTGATTTAGAAATCCACTTTGATTTGGATGGGAAAGATTCATGATGTTTGTAAAAACCCGCAACTTCCCCGTAAAGGAAAGCGGCGGATAATTCGAGAACAAGCCACAACAGAACGCAGACGGAAGAACATTTCATTGTATATTACAACAATACATCAGATTACAAGAATATACAGAGTATAAATGAATATTACACAGAAATATCAGAGATTTAAATTACATTTAAATACATAGCAGCGGAAAATAATACAATACACAACTAGAAGAGATATACGGATACAAAGCTTTCCGGATATCGTTCCAGCTGTAAACCAGGATCCTGTGAATATAAATCTGCAAAACCAAAACTACTAGCTGCCCGTGTCAAAATAGGGGCACCCAGAGTTTAGGTCAAAACAATAAACTCCAGGTCAGTCATGTGACTGGTGTGAGAACTAAAACAGTTATTAATCTTTATTTTAAAGTTAGGTAAATCAAGGGACCACGCCGTATAACACGGAACGGGTTTCCTCCCAAGAATACCAGTGCATAAAACAAACAACGCAATGCTAAATAAAGAAAAATGAAGCTGTTATAAGACCCAGGTCCTATCACACAATGCAACGCAAGCCGGGGGATAGGGTTTTCCCTTATAACAGCCAAAGAATGCTTGATACGTTTAAAACAAATTATTTGATACTATTATAAGTGCATAGTGTATAAAACAACTTCAAATCATAAGTATTAATCATAGGCGGCATGGGTACCATATATCATGTCGCCATACTAGTTCTACAATTAAAACCGCAAATGTCGTATTGGAAGTTGGGTTATCATTTATGGTCTGAACCGAGGCTAGGGGCAAGATCCTCACCGATTCGAGACGCTCTAGTCCGTGTCTCAGGCAAGTACTCAGTCAAGCCTTTGGATCGTCAGGGCCGGTCCACCGATGTGGATTAAAATGCCTGAACACTGCGTTTCCCCGCCCTTTGGGGCGTAAATCTGGCCCGTCAGCCGACCAGAAGCATCGGCCAAAACCGATATCACGAGGCGCCTCGCTTTTCAGCAAGTAATAATAAGCAACATCCACATTAGTCAAACTCGTCAGCCAGTTCAAGCACTGACGCCACTCCTAACTAGAAAGAAACGCATGCCCTCCCTGAGGTCCGTCTCCCGTTTTTGATTCATACCGGGTGTGATACTCGCGAATCAACGTTACACAAAGCTACGCCACAAAGGCTGTGCTTCGATCATCAACCACAAGACTTTGCTTTTCAACAGAAGCCTTGATCCTTTGCATCTTAGCATGCCACACAGGCAATTCACTCCATGCGATTGATATCCATCAATATATAACCCCTGAGCTCGTACGTCTCAGAGAAGGGCGTTAAGCGAGAGAATAAATTCTCCGCCGCCAAACAGATATATATTTAATAGAGATCAATCACACGGACTAAAATCCAATGTCAGACACACCGTCCATTTACAAGTCCGTTCTGGGTCTGAACGAAACCGGAGGCACCTAGTACCCCGCATATCCATCGATCTCCAAGTACGTCTGGACGATCACCAACTGTTTCCATCTTCTTAGGTGTACAGCCCAATCAAGATCATCAGTAATCACCCAAACGACGTGAAGACCTCTGGTCTTCGACCATCGTCTTCATCTTCGACTTATCGTCGTATCAGTTATTCAGAATGGGATAAACCCGGTCTTCCCGAATAACTCGCGTATACTTTAAATAAGTGTTACACAAACACAACATACGCCTCATTCCAATTCATCAGTCACTAACCGTAAATTAATCAAGAGAATAATTCCCCAAATATTAACCCCGAAGGTCGAAACCAACATCAGATCAATATCCAGAAAACCATTTTGCTTGGCTAACCGACAGTTAGTTTCTAAATTTCATATTCATAGGGAAAGGTTCCCATTAATTTTATCAAAGATAAATCATTAAAATTTATTCTTTAATCTACTTTTGAATATCAATTCAAACTAGTCGGGATTAACGAACTTTACCGAAGTAATTATTTATTTTAATTTCCCAATCCCAACCTATTCATCCCATGAAGTAAAACTGGTAATACTTCATATCTAACACCACAGTGTTGTCGGTAAATTCAATTACCATTTCACGTTCAAATCAAATTAAAGATTTAACTATCGCCTGGAGCAAAACTGGTGATACTCCATTTTCGATCATTTCAATCTAATTAAAGATTCATTAAAACTCCACTTTGTTTTAATCTTCGACTGGGTTAAAGAATCAGTGTCATTTAAAACACGGTTCACGATAAACCCAAAATCACATTCTATTAATTATCGGGTTAAAGAACAAGTGTTATTTAAAACACTGTTCACGATAAACCCAAAAACCATTCCATTAATTATCGGGTTAAAGAACAAGTGTTATTTAAAACACTGTTCACGATAAACCCAAAAATCAATACCAATTTAATTCCAATTAAATATCATTTAATTGGTACACTTCATTAAATCTAAATAAAAAGATTTAATCTTTTCTCAACTGGGTTCAAGAACAGTGTTAGTGAAGACACCATTCACGACAAACCCAAATCACATTTGATATTCAATATAAGGCTCTGAATAGAAAATATATCGGCTTATATTCAATATCAAATTCTACGATTAACAAATGTCGTATTGGAAATAACGATATATAGGGCTGTAAATTTTGTTCGAATGTCCGACGTCCGTTCGTGTCCGTGACCGAAATACGTCCGTCCGAGTCCGTCCGATTTTCATTTAGGACACGAGTTAGGACAACAAGATTTGTACGAGAAAAAATCATGTCCGGTCCGGGCTCGTCCGAATTCGTCCGAATTATTTGAAATTCGTCGTATAGTAGAGAGAAAACCTAGTAAAATGTACAAAATGTGATATAAATAGCCATGTCCGACCGAGTCCGACTAGTCCGATCGTGTCCGTGTCCGACCGATTTTATTTAGGACACGAATTAGGACAACGAAATTTGTCCGAGAAAAAATTTGGTCCGGTCCGTGTTCGGTCCGATTTTTTTTAGGACAGAAACTGAACATACCTCCGTCCGGTCCGGTCCGACCGATTTACACCCCTAACGATATAAATATATATCTTTCAAATTTCCATAACAACATCTGTATAATCACGAATTCCAACATCGAAATATTCCGAAGACAATTTCGATTCAAATCCACTCCAATGCAATCATTGGAAATTCTGGTTATTTTTAAAACCCTTTTCAAATTCAATTTATTTATTTAAAAATAAATAGAATTATATTTCTAGTTCAAAACTAGTTCATTTCGATAAAAATCTATTTTTATCTTTTCAAATATGGAGTTTTTCATCCCAATCTTTTCTAAATCATTTCTTATGATTTTACACAAATTATTACTATTTTTAATAATTTTATCAAAGCCCGTACAGTCGATTTCCATCAACGGCCATCGAACTGCACTTACAGCGACCTTTTTCAAATTTGATTTGGACATAATTCCAAATCCAACCGTTAGATTTCAAATTTCAAATATCCATTAGAAAGCTCTTTTCGATACGAACCCAACGGTTCCGGTTTTAGGAGAATCCGACGGTCGGATCTCCCGTAATGTCCGTTTGAAATAAATGGTCGAAATTCACGAACTGCCGCGGCGCGGCGCGTTCTATTCAGGCCATTATATTATATATATAATATATATTTCGTCGATTTCTATTCAAAACGAATTATATAAATAGTTTTTAAATTCGTTTCAAAATCCGTTTCAACTTCCATTTCAATTCAAAGCAAAATTGAATTCTTCTTTATAAATTCGTTTTAAAATTCATTTCTATTCAATTCAAATCTCAATTCAATTTGAATTCATTTCAATTTGTTTTCAATTCAATTTGAATTCGTTTTCAATTCAATTCATTTCGAAATCGTTTTCAATTCATTTCATTTCGAAATCGTTAAAATCGATATAAACATCGTTCACGTCAAAATGGCGTCAATCTAATCAACACGGCTTCATAAATTTCTATTTTCAAATATTCTATTTCAAATATTTCTTTTTCAAAATAGTTGTTATTATCAAAATATTTCGTTCAACACATGATCAATCTCAATGGATGAGTACTGTCAACACATGAACCTTTATTTTATATTGATAAAGATGTAAATTTTATTACTAAAATATTTCGTGCAACACATGACCAATCTCAATGGATGAGTACTGTCAACACATGAACCTTTATTTTATATTATTCTTTATTTTTCAAATTGGAATGAGGCCCAATCAATTACCATATAAAGTTAATTATATGGATTTTCATACATCACACGTATATAATAGCATTGAAAGATAATCAACCATCAACCAAAGTGCACTACACTGTATAAGCATCAAATATAGATATCTAACGCTTATAACAGCCTGTCAATCAATCGATCGACATGTTTAATCAATCAGGATGAGTGAACTTCAAATTTCATCCCAACACCCGTGTGGGGTTTCAAATCATCAAACACAGATTTTATTGGTGCAGTTGGGCGATGTGTAAAATTTATCGACCCAATCAATCATTCAAATTAGTGTATATAAACAAATCGGCCGATTTGTTTATAAATATTCATTTATTCATATTCACGTTAAAATTATATTTTTAACGATAAAACATTTTATTCCAACACATGAATTTCTATTATTCATTTACACAATAAAATGATATTTTTATTTTCTAACATATTTTAGAAAATTTCGGCGGCATAACGGCACGATACTAGAAACGGGACGAGGCCTAGCCTTATCCCCGATCTAGTGAAGGCCCACGCCATTCACACATCAATCAAATCCAATCCATTTCACCAAACAATTCAATTTCATTAAATGATCTAACTAATTTTTGAAATCAAACAAACAAGTCCATGGTCTGTGGACGATTGTGTCGGGTGCTACTAAACACCGTCTGCATCCTAGTATATATATATAACTAGAAAAAGAAAGTGAAAGGTGAGAAATTCTCACATATAGCTATCCAACTTCACGACACTTCTTAAGTAGAAATCTTCGTCGTTCTCTTCTCTTATCACCTTCTTCGCCCGTAGCCACTACATATATAAAAATCGAATTTTTACTTCGATGTTCAATATATAAAAATCACATTTTTACTTCGATGTTCAATATGTAAAAATCACAACTTCGACGTTCAATATATAAAAATCATATTTTTACTTCGATGTTCAATATGTAAAAATCATATTTTTACTTCGATGTTCAATATGTAAAAATCATATTTTTACTTCGATGTTCAATATGTAAAAATCATATTTTTACTTCGATGTTCAATATGTAAAAATCATATTTTTACTTCTCTACACATGTAAAGATGCTATCTTTAATATTCCTATCATGTAAAAATTATATTTTTAATTCTCTACATAAACAAGAATCATATTTTTACATCTCTTATATAGTAAAGATTATATTTTTAATACTTTAAAAATATAAAAATCATATTTTTATTACTTTAAAAATATAAAAATTATATCTTACATCTTCTACTCAATAAAAATTCCGTCTTTTCTATTCTAAAAATCTGATCTTTTCTATTAAAGTTCAAATCTTTTCCTATATTAAAAATATGATCTTTTCGTTTTTTTAAAACTAAGTATATTTTCATTTTTGAAAAACAATCCTATGTATTTACAAAATTTATTACTGTAGAATATAAAAACTAAATGAACTAGATTTGAAATTACCCTTTATCCTCTTTTATTTGTCTTCCTCTTCGTATAACTTCTGGAAGTCATCGTCTTCATAAACTTCGGGTCTTCACGTCACCACAGCCATCACCAGAGGGGGTCGGAGGGCGGCGGAACTGCTGGGGGCGGAGGCTAGCGCAGGGGGAAGAGGGTGGCGTACGAGGTGGCGTAGGTGGGGGAATCGGCGGTTCTGAGGTGGGGCGTTGCGGTTTGGGTTCGGTTTTGGGGAGGTTTGGGCTACGGTTGACGTCAGATGAGGGGGAGAAGAGAAGCGGCAGGGAGGGGCGAGGCTGGAGAGGTTTGCGGCGCCAGGGTGGCGGCGTTGGCGATGGCGCGACGGCCAGGGGGGTGGCGCGATCGTGCGCCCCCTTTTCCTCTTTTTTTTTATTTTGATTCGGGTTGAAATGAAACTGGGGGGGGGGCTGAGAGAGAGAGTATAGAGATATAGGGTTTTATTTTATTTTATTATTTAATTATTTCTAAAAAGTAACTTTTTATTCCGACCTCGAAACGAGGCCCACCGCCTATCGTCCATAGCTAATTACCCCCATTCCGAACACAATGGGATATGCATCGTAAGCTGATTCGACCGTTTCGATCCGTTTCCGCTAAAATCAACATATAACTCTATATATTGAATTTGAACGCGCATTTCAATTTACCGGGGTCGCATACTAACTCGAAAAATTCCAGAAAAATATTTTCTAGCTTCGTATTGACGATACGGTCCTAACAAAACTAGTTTCGTCGAATTCCGAGACCGTTAGAAAAATGGTCAATTCCAGTCGATTAAAATCAACTGAAACTGGTCAAACGCGTTTTCCTTTGCCACGCTCACATATTGATTCAGAAAATTATGAAATTTGGAACCTAGCCATAATTTGACATCACGGACTCAACAAAACTGGTTTCGTCGAAATCCGAGGTCGTTTGCAAAATGTCCATTTTTAAGGGCCTGAATTCCATAGCGACTATTCAGATTTTTCAACTGGACATATCTTTTGAATCCTGCTATGAAATTTCGATCTTTCGGATTTGCTGGAAAGATATTATCAATTAGATCCTATCATTTTTGGTTTCACTAAAATCCGGATTGTTTTGCACCCGGTACATTCAATTGAAGTTTGAAATCGAATTATCGAACTACCGCGCCATTTTCAATTCTATTTATAATTATATATAATCATTTATATTCTAACGATGGCGTAGATAATATATACGTTCGAATTATTTTCAAAATAAATTTCTCGTCGATTTTATTTAAAATAATCTATTTTAAATATTCAAAATTCACAAAAATTGCCAAAATAAAAATTTTAAACTGGCCCAGATTTTCGGGTTGTTACAATCTCCCCCACTTAAAACTTTTCGTCCCCGAAAAGGAACAAAGTCGAAAGTGGTTTGATTAATCAACTCTTCATTCGATCTGGCTTCCATTCTCCAACTTTTCAGTTTCTGAGAATTTTCAAATTTTCAAAAATTTGGCTAACACCCTAAATTTTCGAAAAATTTCGCCATAACCTCCCCTACACCGGGAGCATCGGGGAATTTCAAATAGCTTCCCCGGTCCTTCAGATCTCAAAAAGAAAAAGAAAAAGCCAAGCGGCTAGCCAATAGGCTCATAAAATCATCATCACCCAAACAAAACAGTAAATTATGTATTAAACATGTACCTATTTGTCGGGCAAACAAATTTTATTCTCTGCTCTAGCCTCCTTGCTATGACCTGTTCAATGTAAGTGCAAGTATATGCAAGCAAATGCGACCAAATTTCAATACAATTCATTATTTGATCAAATTAGGCATAATGGTTCAAAATTATCAAACAATTAAACAAACAACACAAACATCAATCAATTAGTTGATTAGCTTTTCAAATTCATAATTTTGATTCATATACAAAAATCAAATTTTTGATGCCAAATCACAACAATAAGCCCTATCTAATTTTGGTTCTCACACCAGTCTAATGGAAATATATAGCTATCACACCTTCGTAACACGAACATAAATATTGATGATGCGATCGCTATCATCAATATCATCTCCGGGCGACTAGAGTGTAACCCTATATCTATCCAATATATTAAAACTTCGAATATACGTTCATGACGCGTATATGCAAAATCTTTATATATTGGATTGCCCATATTCAATATAAATAAATAATCGAATACGTTTAAAACGATTTGAATTTTCAAAACAAAATTGTTTTCATTTGAAAAATATACTCTTCGCACTCGTTCTAGGATACTACTGATCCTATCTCTAACGAGTCATTCTAATTGGATATTACTAATCCAATATCTGATTAATTCTTTCGTAAGATTCTAATGTGTCTTGTTCTTTGAGCTTTGTAAACCAAAGCTCTGATACCAACAGTAAAAACCCGCAACTTCCCCGTAAAGGAAAGCGGCGGATAATTCGAGAACAAGCCACAACAGAACGCAGACGGAAGAACATTTCATTGTATATTACAACAATACATCAGATTACAAGAATATACAGAGTATAAATGAATATTACACAGAAATATCAGAGATTTAAATTACATTTAAATACATAGCAGCGGAAAATAATACAATACACAACTAGAAGAGATATACGGATACAAAGCTTTCCGGATATCGTTCCAGCTGTAAACCAGGATCCTGTGAATATAAATCTGCAAAACCAAAACTACTAGCTGCCCGTGTCAAAATAGGGGCACCCAGAGTTTAGGTCAAAACAATAAACTCCAGGTCAGTCATGTGACTGGTGTGAGAACTAAAACAGTTATTAATCTTTATTTTAAAGTTAGGTAAATCAAGGGACCACGCCGTATAACACGGAACGGGTTTCCTCCCAAGAATACCAGTGCATAAAACAAACAACGCAATGCTAAATAAAGAAAAATGAAGCTGTTATAAGACCCAGGTCCTATCACACAATGCAACGCAAGCCGGGGGATAGGGTTTTCCCTTATAACAGCCAAAGAATGCTTGATACGTTTAAAACAAATTATTTGATACTATTATAAGTGCATAGTGTATAAAACAACTTCAAATCATAAGTATTAATCATAGGCGGCATGGGTACCATATATCATGTCGCCATACTAGTTCTACAATTAAAACCGCAAATGTCGTATTGGAAGTTGGGTTATCATTTATGGTCTGAACCGAGGCTAGGGGCAAGATCCTCACCGATTCGAGACGCTCTAGTCCGTGTCTCAGGCAAGTACTCAGTCAAGCCTTTGGATCGTCAGGGCCGGTCCACCGATGTGGATTAAAATGCCTGAACACTGCGTTTCCCCGCCCTTTGGGGCGTAAATCTGGCCCGTCAGCCGACCAGAAGCATCGGCCAAAACCAATATCACGAGGCGCCTCGCTTTTCAGCAAGTAATAATAAGCAACATCCACATGAGTCAAACTCGTCAGCCAGTTCAAGCACTGACGCCACTCCTAACTAGAAAGAAACGCATGCCCTCCCTGAGGTCCGTCTCCCGTTTTTGATTCATACCGGGTGTGATACTCGCGAATCAACGTTACACAAAGCTACGCCACAAAGGCCGTGCTTCGATCATCAACCACAAGACTTTGCTTTTCAACAGAAGCCTTGATCCTTTGCATCTTAGCATGCCACACAGGCAATTCACTCCATGCGATTGATATCCATCAATATATAACCCCTGAGCTCGTACGTCTCAGAGAAGGGCGTTAAGCGAGAGAATAAATTCTCCGCCGCCAAACAGATATATATTTAATAGAGATCAATCACACAGACTAAAATCCAATGTCAGACAAACCGTCCATTTACAAGTCCGTTCTGGGTCTAAACGAAACCGGAGGCACCTAGTACCCCGCATATCCATCGATCTCCAAGTACGTCTGGACGATCACCAACAGTTTCCATCTTCTTGGGTGTACAACCCAATCAAGATCATCAGTAATCACCCAAACGACGTGAAGACCTCTGGTCTTCGACCATCGTCTTCATCTTCGACTTATCGTCGTATCAGTTATTCAGAATGGGATAAACCCGGTCTTCCCGAATAACTCGCGTATACTTTAAATAAGTGTTACACAAACACAACATACGCCTCATTCCAATTCATCAGTCACTAACCGTAAATTAATCAAGAGAATAATTCCCCAAATATTAACCCCGAAGGTCGAAACCAACATCAGATCAATATCCAGAAAACCATTCTGCTTGGCTAACCGACAGTTAGTTTCTAAATTTCATATTCATAGGGAAAGGTTCCCATTAATTTTATCAAAGATAAATCATTAAAATTTATTCTTTAATCTACTTTTGAATATCAATTCAAACTAGTCGGGATTAACGAACTTTACCGAAGTAATTATTTGTTTTAATTTCCCAATCCCAACCTATTCATCCCATGAAGTAAAACTGGTAATACTTCATATCTAACACCACAGTGTTGTCGGTAAATTCAATTACCATTTCACGTTCAAATCAAATTAAAGATTTAACTATCGCCTGGAGCAAAACTGGTGATACTCCATTTTCGATCATTTCAATCTAATTAAAGATTCATTAAAACTCCACTTAGTTTTAATCTTCGACTGGGTTAAAGAATCAGTGTCATTTAAAACACGGTTCACGATAAACCCAAAATCACATTCTATTAATTATCGGGTTAAAGAACAAGTGTTATTTAAAACACTGTTCATGATAAACCCAAAAACCATTCCATTAATTATCGGGTTAAAGAACAAGTGTTATTTAAAACACTGTTCACGATAAACCCAAAAATCAATACCAATTTAATTCCGATTAAATATCATTTAATTGGTACACTTCATTAAATCTAAATAAAAAGATTTAATCTTTTCTCAACTGGGTTCAAGAACAGTGTTAGTGAAGACACCATTCACGACAAACCCAAATCACATTTGATATTCAATATAAGGCTCTGAATAGAAAATATATCGGCTTATATTCAATATCAAATTCTACGATTAACAAATGTCGTATTGTAAATAACGATATAAATATATATCTTTCAAATTTCCATAACAACATCTGTATAATCACGAATTCCAACATCGAAATATTCCGAAGACAATTTCGATTCAAATCCACTCCAATGCAATCATTGGAAATTCTGGTTATTTTTAAAACCCTTTTCAAATTCAATTTATTTATTTAAAAATAAATAGAATTATATTTCTAGTTCAAAACTAGTTCATTTCGATAAAAATCTATTTTTATCTTTTCAAATATGGAGTTTTTCATCCCAATCTTTTCTAAATCATTTCTTATGATTTTACACAAATTATTACTATTTTTAATAATTTTATCAAAGCCCGTACAGTCGATTTCCATCAACGGCCATCGAACTGCACTTACAGCGACCTTTTTCAAATTTGATTTGGACATAATTCCAAATCCAACCGTTAGATTTCAAATTTCAAATATCCATTAGAAAGCTCTTTTCGATACGAACCCAACGGTTCCGGTTTTAGGAGAATCCGACGGTCGGATCTCCCGTAATGTCCGTTTGAAATAAATGGTCGAAATTCACGAACTGCCGCGGCGCGTTCTATTCAGGCCATTATATTATATATATAATATATATTTCGTCGATTTCTATTCAAAATGAATTATATAAATAGTTTTTAAATTCGTTTCAAAATCCGTTTCAACTTCCATTTCAATTCAAAGCAAAATTGAATTCTTCTTTATAAATTCGTTTTAAAATTCGTTTCTATTCAATTCAAATCTCAATTCAATTTGAATTCATTTCAATTTATTTTCAATTCAATTTGAATTCGTTTTCAATTCAATTCATTTCGAAATTGTTTTCAATTCATTTCATTTCGAAATCGTTAAAATCGATATAAATATCGTTCACGTCAAAATGGCGTCAATCTAATCAACACGGCTTCATAAATTTCTATTTTCAAATATTCTATTTCAAATATTTCTTTTTCAAAATAGTTGTTATTATCAAAATATTTCGTTCAACACATGACCAATCTCAATGGATGAGTACTGTCAACACATGAACCTTTATTTTATATTATTCTTTATTTTTCAAATTGGAATGAGGCCCAATCAATTACCATATAAAGTTAATTATATGGATTTTCATACATCACACGTATATAATAGCATTGAAAGATAATCAACCATCAACCAAAGTGCACTACACTGTATAAGCATCAAATATAGATATCTAACGCTTATAACAGCCTGTCAATCAATCGATCGACATGTTTAATCAATCAGGATGAGTGAACTTCAAATTTCATCCCAACACCCGTGTGGGGTTTCAAATCATCAAACACAGATTTTATTGGTGCAGTTGGGCGATGTGTAAAATTTATCGACCCAATCAATCATTCAAATTAGTGTATATAAACAAATCGGCCGATTTGTTTATAAATATTCATTTATTCATATTCACGTTAAAATTATATTTTTAACGATAAAACATTTTATTCCAACACATGAATTTCTATTATTCATTTACACAATAAAATGATATTTTTATTTTCTAACATATTTTAGAAAATTTCGGCGGCATAACGGCACGATACTAGAAACGGGACGAGGCCTAGCCTTATCCCCGGTCTAGTGAAGGCCCACGCCATTCACACATCAATCAAATCCAATCCATTTCACCAAACAATTCAATTTCATCAAATGATCTAACTAATTTTTGAAATCAAACAAACAAGTCCATGGTCTGTGGACGATTGTGTCGGGTGCTACTAAACACAGTCTGCATCCTAGTATATATATATAACTAGAAAAAGAAAGTGAAAGGTGAGAAATTCTCACATATAGCTATCCAACTTCACGACACTTCTTAAGTAGAAATCTTCGTCGTTCTCTTCTCTTATCACCTTCTTCGCCCGTAGCCACTACATATATAAAAATCGAATTTTTACTTCGATGTTCAATATATAAAAATCACATTTTTACTTCGATGTTCAATATGTAAAAATCACATTTTTACTTCGATGTTCAATATGTAAAAATCATATTTTTACTTCGATGTTCAATATGTAAAAATCATATTTTTACTTCGATGTTCAATATGTAAAAATCATATTTTTACTTCGATGTTCAATATATAAAAATCATATTTTTACTTCGATGTTCAATATGTAAAAATCATATTTTTACTTCGATGTTCAATATGTAAAAATCATATTTTTACTTCGATGTTCAATATGTAAAAATCATATTTTTACTTCTCTACACATGTAAAGATGCTATCTTTAATATTCCTATCATGTAAAAATTATAATTTTAATTCTCTACATAAACAAGAATCATATTTTTACATCTCTTATATAGTAAAGATTATATTTTTAATACTTTAAAAATATAAAAATCATATTTTTATTACTTTAAAAATATAAAAATTATATCTTACATCTTCTACTCAATAAAAATTCCGTCTTTTCTATTCTAAAAATCTGATCTTTTCTATTAAAGTTCAAATCTTTTCCTATATTAAAAATATGATCTTTTCGTTTTTTTAAAACTAAGTATATTTTCATTTTTGAAAAACAATCCTATGTATTTACAAAATTTATTACTGTAGAATATAAAAACTAAATGAACTAGATTTGAAATTACCCTTTATCCTCTTTTATTTGTCTTCCTCTTCGTATAACTTCTGGAAGTCATCGTCTTCATAAACTTCGGGTCTTCACGTCACCACAGCCATCACCAGAGGGGGTCGGAGGGCGGCGGAACTGCTGGGGGCGGAGGCTAGCGCAGGGGGAAGGGGGTGGCGTACGAGGTGGCGTAGGTGGGGGAATCGGCGGTTCTGAGGTGGGGCGTTGCGGTTTGGGTTCGGTTTTGGGGAGGTTTGGGCTACGGTTGACATCAGATGAGGGGGAGAAGAGAAGCGGCAGGGAGGGGCGAGGTTGGAGAGGGTTGCGGCGCCAGGGTGGCGGCGCTGGCGATGGCGCGACGGCCAGGGGGGTGGCGCGATCGTGCGCCCCCTTTTCCTCTTTTTTTTATTATTTTGATTCGGGTTGAAATGAAACTGGGGGGGGCTGAGAGAGAGAGAGAGAGTATAGAGATATAGGGTTTTATTTTATTTTATTTTATTATTTAATTATTTCTAAAAAGTAACTTTTTATTCCGACCTCGAAACGAGGCCCACCGCCTGTCGTCCATAGCTAATTACCCCCATTCCGAACACAATGAGATATGCATCGTAAGCTGATTCGACCGTTTCGATCCGTTTCCGCTAAAATCAACATATAACTCTATATATTGAATTTGAACGCGTATTTCAATTTACCGGGGTCGCATACTAACTCGAAAAATTCCAGAAAAATATTTTCTAGCTTCGTATTGACGATACGGTCCTAACAAAACTAGTTTCATCGAATTCCGAGACCGTTAGAAAAATGGTCAATTCCAGTCGATTAAAATCAACTGAAACTGGTCAAACGCGTTTTCCTTTGCCACGCTCACATATTGATTCAGAAAATTATGAAATTTGGAACCTAGCCATAATTTGACATCACGGACTCAACAAAACTGGTTTCGTCGAAATCCGAGGTCGTTTGCAAAATGTCCATTTTTAAGGGCCTGAATTCCATAGCGACTATTCAGAATTTTCAACTGGACATATCTTTTGAATCCCGCTATGAAATTTCGATCTTTCGGATTCGCTGGAAAGATATTATCAATTAGATCCTATCATTTTTGGTTTCACTAAAATCCGGATTGTTTTGCACCCGGTACATTCAATTGATGTTTGAAATCGAATTATCGAACTACTGCGCCATTTTCAATTCTATTTATAATTATATATAATCATTTATATTCTAACGACGGCGTAGATAATATATACGTTCGAATTATTTTCAAAATAAATTTCTCGTCGATTTTATTTAAAATAATCTATTTTAAATATTCAAAATACACAAAAATTGCCAAAATAAAAATTTTAAACTGGCCCAGATTTTCGGGTTGTTACAATGTTGTTTTGCCAATTGGCATTCCTCGCATACTTCATTTATTGCCATAATTTTGGGGAGTTCTTGGACTATTTCTTTGGTAGACATCTCTTTCAAGATCTGAAAGTTTAGATGCCTGAACCTTTCATGCCATAACTTGGAAACTTCATTATTAGAATCAGCAAGCATGCACTTATTGCTCACGATGTCTAGTTTGATCGGAAATAATTTGTTGGATCCCATCACAATATTCGCCACTTGTTGGTCGTTCTTCTTCATGCTGCATTGATCTCCAACGAATTGAAAATCAGATCCCTTCTTCAGCAAGTGACCGACGCTAAGAAGGTTACTGCATATGCCTGGAACATAAAGGACCTCCGATATTTTTTCAACTTTTCCAGCCTTGGTTTTGAAAGAGATTTCACCCACACCTTCAATTTTGTATGATTTAGCATCTCCGATAGTAACCTGAGCATCGTTATCTTCTACAAGGCTCGAAAACAAATTTTATTTCTAGTTATATACCTACTTGCACCACTATCGAAGTACCATATGTTTTCAATATTTCCATTCGAAGCAATCAACAAAGATTCGGAATTTTCTGCTTCATTGTGCTTAAAGCTAGCAATTGGTTTCTTTTCAGGATGTTTCTCCCAACAATCATTTTCTTTATGACCAGACTTGTGTGGCAAAAATTGCATTCAAAAAATGATTTTTTTTTACCTATGTATTTGCCTCCGCTTTGTTATTTTTGGATGATGGTTTCTTCGCCTTTGATTCTTCACGTTTTCCACCATTCCCTCTATAATTTTTGCCACGGGATGGACCTTGATCTTTTGTGTATGTGAATTGATATTTTAAGGGTTGATCTTGAGAAAAATTTGTTTGTTTACTTCTCTTCAAGATCTTAGCCTCATGAGCATCCAGCTTCCCTTGCAAGCTTCCAAGAGAAAGTGAAGCAATGTCACTTGATTCCTCTATTGCAACCACAATATGATCAAACTTCATTGGTAGGCTCCGTAGAATTTTTTTGATGGCTTTTTGGGTCTCCACGACTTCTCCGTTTGAAGCCATCTGATTGATGATGGAAGTAAGACGAATAAAGTATTCTGAGATTTTCTCATCATCCTTCATTTCGAGCTTTTCGAATTCAGCTCGCAGTGACTGCAGGCGAACCTTTTTTACTTGATCTTGGTCAGAATACGTTGTATTCAATATTCTGCAAGCCTCCTGAGTATTTGAAACTTTTCTAATTCTATCATAAACTTGAGTTTCAAGTGTCTGATAGATTTGGTAGAGAGCTTTCCGATCTTTTAGCTTTTTGCTTTTCAGAATTTCTCTTTGGACGGGTGTGAGTTGCGTCTCATCTTCTGGTGCTCCTACACCTTCTTCGACCACACTCCACAGATCTTGCGATTCAAGACAACTTCATTAGATCGCACCAATGGTCAATTCTCTCACCATAGAAACGAGGAACTTGAGCAGCGGGATTATTTGTTATGTTGAGATTATTTGACATATTGATATTTTTGTTCTGATACCAGTTTGATGTAGTTAGAAGAAAATATTTTATAGGAGGAAGAATTACTTTTTATTTCTTACTTCTAATACATCAAATGATCTTATATATATATGATTACATAGACTACTTTTCATAGAACAGACATGTCACTTCGTCAAATGGACATGACAATTCATTAATAGACATGATGTTACTTAATTTAAGAAACATGACCTTTTATTTAATAGACAGTAGAGTAATTAATGATTTTGGTTTGCTTCAACATTATACACATTTAATATTTCTTTATATTATCCCATCCATATGCAAGTAACATCGATCAGTTTTCTACCAATTCAAAAGGAAAGGCGAATCAAAACAGCAAGGAAAAGGCTGGGTTTGACGACACGATACTTGAGGAGGAGGTGAACAGCTTATTGCAAGCTCAGGCTAGCAGTTCGAGTTCGTTTATTGATTCAATATTGGATCAAGGGACTAACATGATGGAATTTTCAGAGTTTTTAAATGATCACTACGGTCTCATATAGAGTTGGGTTATAATTTCTGATAACTGGGGTTATATATTCGTAGTTAACCATTTAGTAGTAAAATGAATAAAGTAGGTTTAATTTGAGTTAGTTGTTTTGTTTCAAACTGTGATTTTCTCTTGTTCTTAAACTGGGTAACTTCATTGTTTTCTGTTTATTATGCAAAAAATCATAGTTGTTCCTCAGTATTCTACAAATTCATATAATTTTCCTTGTCCCAATAGAAGTACACGCCAACACAGTAGAGAGAAACCTGCATGTGTAGTAAGATTTAGTTTTTCTGCTGAGTGAAATTGCATCACAAACCTCAATCTAGATCTCAACAATGTTTTGTCTTGCTAAACCAGGACCAATTCTAAAACGCAGGGTTTTATGAAGCGTGTAGCTGTGTTTAAGTTATACCATTCACCTTTTCATTTGGAGGTAGTATATATCTTTTTGGATGGAAAAATTAGTTTCAGAGTTAGTTATATGCGTAAATTAGCTTTATATTATCCCACTCATATATAGTTCCAGTTTTAAATTCTGCAGAAAACACAGTATACAAGAAACACTAACAAAATACAATATGTAATTTTGTTGGGGTTTTGTGCGCAGCGGATGTTTTGACAAAACACCAAAAAACAAAATGAATCTTTTTCACCCAATCACTTGAAGATGAATGTGATTGAATAACAAACAACAACACAAAAAAATATCGGAAATATAAACACACGATATTCCACCCAACCACCCTCTTTATTGATTCACCAAAATATTGTTTACAACCGATCTCAACTATCGTTAAACAAACACAACTTGAATCAATAACCTTATTAAGAAATAGGTAGAGAATATCTAATGGCTAAACAATTTGAGGAGAAAGATAATGAAGAACAATGACAAATTTTTCCACCACATAATGAAGATATCATGTAGGCCTTTTATAGAGTAACTTGTCACCCAAATTATCCTCATATATCTCAAATATATCCTCATATATCTCAAATATATCTATTTGGATAAGCACCAAATAATCCTTGCCTTCATTTTCAAATATTCCACAAAAGTAGCAACAAATATCTCCACCAAAAATGGATCCATATAGAAAATTTGTTGTCTACAATTTTGTGATTTGCGTATCACAAATCTCAACAGTCCACCTTGATACCAAATCACAACATCTCCTCCACTCAACACTAGCCAACTTAGCTCTCACTTTCAACCTTCTTTTCTCAATTAACATCATTACAAACCTCCACCATCGCCCACAAATGGTGCACCTCCCTCATCGTGCACCACGCCAATAGCGATTTTCAAAAGCGTTTGTAATACCACAAAGACCTCCATCTTGTCTTTGTGGATTTCACAACTCGACATTCGTCTTCCGCTTGACATGATCTCTTCATCTCCGGGATCCCTCGAGCATCATCAACATCTAGACCCTTGTCGATACCATGATCCTCCACCTTAGGACCATCAGCAGTGACCATATTAACCTCTCCACCTTGCTGTGGACTAGGTTCTTCAACCGTCACCCGCCTTCCACTGTTGACCACTGAACCGACCAAACTATATAGGTTCCCCTCCTCCAAAACTCCTCGCATCATCACACGACCACCCTTCTTCACTCTCAAAACTCCACCTCGAGTCTCATAAGTGCAACCGCGGCGATCTAACTGACCGAGAGATATGAGGTTATGCGAACAAGTGGGTATGTGCCTCACACCGGCAACTTCTCTCTCCACTCCATCATGCATCCGAAACCTAACAGCTCCAACTCCACAAATTGGTAGCTCTACTCCATTGGCCGTCTTTATCATGCCAACACTCTTCTCATACGAAGAAAAACTTTTCACATCTCGACATATGTGAAAACTGGCTCCTGAATCCATCTTCCAAGGCTCCACAATACTAAGTAGGACATCACATGAAGAATTGCCTTCGGTACCTTTAGCAAAGCCTGCATGTGCCTCATCACTATTATTATCACCTTGCGCCTTCTTCTTCTTTATATCTCGTATATATGAATAGCAATCATTGCGCTTGTGGCCTTTCTTACCACAATAATGACAAAAGATAGCACCTTTCTTCTTCCTGTATCTTTACCTGAGTCCCTTGCTACCATCGCCTCAGTTTGAATCGATTTCAACTCCGACCCTTTTCTCCTTAGCTCCTCATTCAAAAGACTGCTTCGAACCGTTTCCAAAGAGATAGTTCCATTAGCATTGGAATTACTCAATGAAACAACCAAAGTCTCCCAGCTTTCCGAAAGAGAACTCATCAACAAAAGAGCCTGCAACTCATCATCAAAATTGACCTTCATGTTCGCCAATTGATTGATGACATCTTGAAACTCGTTCAAATGCTCTGCAACAGACTTCTCCTCATCCAATCGAAGTTGCACCAACTTTCGAACCAGAAAAGCTTTGCTTGTAGCACTCTTTGACTCATATAGCGATACTAATTTATCCCACAACGCCTTCGCGGATTCACAACTAGCCACATGGTGGAATACAGAATCATCCAAATATTGGCGAATCAACGCAATCGCCTTTTTGTCCATTTTCTTCCACTTTCCCTCATCCATATTCGAGGGCTTCTCCCTATTTCCATCAATGGGATCATGCAAAAATGGACAAGCTAGGATTCGAACTTGAGATCTTCCACTACAAAGTGCCATGCACAACCACTAGACCATTAAATGCTTTGATCAACTTTCATGAAGCTAAGCTATATATAAAGAAAATATATAAAGGCTGAGGCCCCTGATGCTCGGAGGCCCTAGGCGACCGCCTCGGTCGCCTTGGGTCAGGGCCGGCCCTGTACGAGCTCTTGCTCCGAGAGGGAGACGAGCTTACCTGTGCTTAGCTTGTTCACTCCTTCTGTTGCTGCTACTGCTGAGAATGCCCAACAACATCCTGTAGTTTACATATATAGTTCATCGTGTTATATATGTCTGTAACTTATAATAAGCTGTATATATTATAACACATGCATTAATTATTAATGTCTTTAAATACCATCTAATTAAATGTTTAATTTGTTGTTCACTTACAAAATTGACCTTGGTCCTTAACAGGGGTAACCCGCCTTTCTTTCTCCAGTCCATGCTTGCGGGTGCTGCGGTATAGTTTTCGTACCTAAAGCTTGTGATCATCTTTGTTCCCGACGATTTAAAGCCATTGCGAGCTCTAAATTCCTCATTGGTAAGATCCACAAATTTGTTAGCGCCTAGCTTGAACTTGTGATTTCCAGCATTATTGAAGGACTCTATGAGCTCTACATTGGACTTGAATATCATGAAGCGTTGTGCCTTCTCTGCTACATCTTTGTAAATTCTCCCATGCGTTGCCATCCATTGCTCGTGTCTCTGCTCCATTGACATTTTGCTTAAATTAATACGAACTTCCGAGACTGATGTAGCCCAAATTGTTAAAACAATCAAGGCTAATGCTAGAAAACTGAGTTTCGAAGTGGCCATTTTAATTGTAGTTTATATCTGTATGTTGTTAATAGATGATTCTAAAGAGGAAGCCAGATGAGTTGTATATTTTGTTAACAGTCATTACTGCTTTATATATATGTAGGCTGGTATGAGAGCTTATAAATTAACAGTATGTATGCGTGCCGTAATTAGAGCTTTATGTTGATTAGGACATAGTATTCATCATATTGTAATATTTTCTTTATAACTGCGTGTACTCTATATATGTTGTATTTGTATCTAGTGTAGGCAGTAGGCATAATTAAGCTGATGGCGCTGATATATAGGCTGAGTTCGATTTGCATTTTGTCTTACCGCATGTTTTGTTCTTTTATCAAAGATGAACGCTTTGATTTAGTGCATTTTCCTAATGTGCATCTGCATTTAACGCTAGGGAATCCATATCTTTTTTTTTTCCTCCTAAACGAATACAAGCCTTAATACGAGGGGTCCCTATTTAGAGCCATGTTAGCCCATCTGTAATTTCCTTTGAACGAATGCTTGCTTGGATTTTGCAGTTATCGTGCATGATCAAGGCTGGTTAGACTAGGATGATCAAATGCTTGGAATGGATCGATGATCTATGCCAACTTGTGAAGCTAGAATACAGGAATAGATCAATAAAAATGGAGAAATAAGACATTAAAAATGGTAAAAGTCTGCAATGAAATACAATTAATTAAAAATAAAAACTAATGCAAAAACTTCGGTGATCACAGCACTTTCATTTTAAGCAAACTGATAGTGAGATTCCGTTGGTGGTGCGGGTTCGAAACCCGGATTGGCATGCTAAGAGCTTACCATGTGCACATGCTAAGATCAGCCACTTATGTGGTGCTCGCGGACCGGGCTAGGTGCACTAGGGAGGGTTTTACGACCTCGGTCGGTTTCCCTCCTGAACAAATTCAAAAAAAAAAAAAAAAAAAAAAAAATCCTATTAATCGACATGAGATATTTTCAAATTTTCAAAAAAGCACCATTGAATATTTTTTTTGTAAGTTTATTATTGATTTTTAACAATATTTTGGTTCAAACGCATTAATTGTTGTGATAGGCTTTTCTTATTCAAATCCAAATCATATTAGTTTGAAATGTTGCAGATAAAAAGGCTAAATTATATTATTTTAGAATGATGCATGTGTAGTTGTAGACGATTTAAATGACTTATGTTTACTGTAATACATGGACTTGTTTATTTGGAGGTATTACGGTGTATTGCCACTAATTAACTTTGAGTCACACACCACCTCGAAGGCATGTTTGAAATTAATTTCTATGTCAATTTTATTAGGTTTATACTCAAGCCCTTTGTCTTGGTAAATTGAGCTGACGGACCCAGGATATCGTCCTTTATACTCTCCCGTCTAAATTAGGATTACAGTTATTGGATGTTAAGTCATTGTTTTTATACTCTTCTACCTTCGCTCAGGTTAAAGTTGTAGGTTAAGTGGTCTTAAGTTTTGAATCACCGTTCACACTTACCTATTAATTTATACTCCCTTCCAAGTCATTGAGAGCTAGAGTTAGTTACATGAATGATTGTTTCACATTCGCTTTGACTTCGTTTATCCACTTTCATTCTTAGGTGAGAATCGCCATTCGAACGCCCAGGTCATGCTCGAGTTCAATTAACTCTTTTCCCGTCCAGTTGCGTGACTGAGTGTAAGTTGTCTTTGGGATAGCCAGTTAGTATACTTGTTCGTTGAATCATGCAGGGAAACATTTAGTCCATGCAATTATAAAAAGTCATTGAGCATGGAACAAGACCAAGAGCTTTTATTAAGTGTAAAAGAGGGAATCAACGAGTAGTGTCGTATTACATTATTTGAAAGCAAATTGCTATTTACAAGACTAACTGGAAATAAAAGCTAAATGAAATGATGTTGGAGATGCTTTGCAATTTAGTGTTCTTAGTGGTCAGTCGCCGTCAACAGTTGTTAACCCGAAAGCTCTGTTTTTAAGTTTCAAGAATCCTGTGTAAATCTAGTTTACTTGCTTAGTTTAAAAATTCCCTTTAGAATCCCATTTAAGTCTGAATGTAATTGTTTATAAATGTCTACTTAGACCTATATTTCAAATTCATAAGGTCAAATTTATATTATAAGAAGAGGAAAGCCTGACAAAGTCACAAAAAATACATATCACCAACTAGATTTTCCCGTTAGAGCAACCCCAATATGGGGCGGTTGCTTTTCAACCGACCCCCAACACTGGGGTCAAAGAGGAGGCCAATGTTGCCGTGGCAACACTGGGGAGTGTTGGAGCAACCGAATGGTTGCTCCAAGAACCATGCTTAGCCGGCTTTGTCAAAGCCGGCTAAGCATAGCCGACTTTAACAAAGCCGGCTAAGGGGGGAATTAATTTCTCCCCCCTTAGCCGACTTTGTTAAAGTCGGCTAAGGGGTTAAAGCCTTAGCCGGTTTTGTACAAGCCAGCTTAGTCTCCTCTAACACCCCCCGTTGAGGGGTTGCTCGTGTCAACCCATAGAGAATTGACATGGAGAAACTCCCATGGTTGGGATGCTCTTATGTTTCCTTGCTTCAGAATTTGTATTCTAATAGATATAAATGTATATCCCTCCTTGCTATATTACCAATACTACAAATTTCCTATAAATTCATTAAGATTTGAGGTAAGTAGCGATCGTCATTTGATTATTCTTAGGTAAAGAGGAAACATAGGTGAATAATTTTTATATTTTTTTCCCATTTCATTTGCAAACTTTACCCTTTTAAGTCGTGTTTCTCCATTTTCTGTTGATCCTATTCCTGTATCAACTTATACATTTTTTCATTAATTAAGCTAACAACCATTCACAAGTAGGCATAGATCCATGTCCAAATATTTGATCAACATGTTTTAACTAGCCTTGATAATACTACCTACAAAATCATAAACATTCCAAGGAAAAGGAAGGTATGAGAAAACATAGTTCTAAGTATGGACACCTCGTATTTAGGCTTATATTTCTTTTGAAAAAAAGATGTGGATTTTTAGCGTTTCAGATAAACATTACAAAAATGCACTAAAACAAAGTGCTTGTACTATATATATATACAGCATGCAATATGATAAAAAAAATTGCATATAAGACTTAGCCTATGTCAACATCAACTTATGCCTATGGTGCTGCAAGTGTATAACATAGAGTACGAGCAGTTATAAAGCCCTAATTATGGCACACGCACATACTGTTATATGCTCTCAAATCGTCCTTTATATAAAGCGGTGCTCAATATTAACAAAAATAACTTATCTTGTCCTCTTTAATTCAAATAACAAACTTGAAACGACCCTTTCAAATCTTAGGCTCTGTTTGATTTTTAGATTTTAATTTTTTTACCAAGACCAACCAGTTTTTATAGTGATCTGTAACACTTTTTCATTAAAACAACTAATGTAAACAACAAAAAACTACAAGAAAAGGGGTTACCTACAATTGCAAATCATAGTGTTTTCTTCTCCATGTTGTAAAAACCAAACATTAGTACGTTGTTTTTAGGTTAAAACGGTAAGATAAACTAAAGACGGAATTATTTTTCACTTCCCTCCACTCCTACTAAATTTGGCCGCGTATCCAAAAAAATTCCCCAAAATTTTAAAATGTCAAATACTGATTTTCCATCACAATTTCGTCGTCGGCCTGGTCTCCATCTCTTTTTCCAATCTCCGTTCAATTCGCACTGTTGCTCTGGTCTATCGGTTGCCATAAAGGAAGCCAATCAGTTACAGTGGAGGAATTTCCATTCCAATGGAGGTCGCACCCGTAGATTCTATTCAAGTTTCGTCATCCTCAAGTTAACGTAAGCGTCGCCTTGATTATTTTATCTTTTTCATTGATTAGCCAATCTTCAGTTTTTTTTAACATATGTTATGCCTGCTGAAAATGTTGACTGTGTTATTAGCATTTATATGTTGTTGTGTCTCATTTGGTATCACTATTTTATTTAAGTGGTTATGTTAATTTGCTTGTACACAACAATCGACAATTACTTTAAATTTTAGAAAGTTGCTTGCTTATGTATTAGATGATGATGGATAAAAATTGGGTGCATTTACACAGGTAACTACATAATTCTCAACATAAATGTAATTTGCAAATCAAATCATATATTTTAACAAAAGCTAAATGATTTTTTCTTCAAAGAACTAGTAGTGAGTATCAGCAAGATGCTCAAAAGTTTGTGCATACCGCTATGAAAAATTTTGGAAATATAGAAAAAAATTCTATGTCCTTGCTTAGATTGTCGAAATCTTAGTCATCAATATGAGAAGGTGGTAGTTGAGCATCTGATTATAAGAGAAATGGATCGTGTAAATAAGATAAGTAGGTGGTATTGTCACGGTGAGCACATAAATATAAGCACAGATATTAAGTTCGATGACATATATGATTTAGGCTAAGTGACAATAACAAATTATTTATGCTAACTCATATTTTTCTGTAGCTATAACTGTACTTCTACTTTTTAAATCTCCTAAACTGCCGTTATTTGCTGTGACAAGCAATGATGTTTTCCTGTAAATGACATATTAAGGTGTAACATATTCAAGATGGCTTAGCGCACAAGTGTTTGGATTGTATAGTTCTGCTATATATTTTATGTTTTCCTCATGTTTTAGTAACAGGAAATAAGGCCAATAACGCGGCAACAGAAAAGAAGCAAAGGAGCCAAAAATATATTGAACAAGACTAATAAATGGAAGAAGCATACTGAAGAGAACAACGTTCAAAGCGAGGGCAAACCACAAGTAGTAGTAGAAGATAATCCACAACTAGTAGTAGATAATCGAGCACAAGCAGTAGAAAATAATCCACAAGTAATAGAAGATAATCGAGCATAAGCATTATAAAATAATGCACAAGGAGTAGAAGATAATCCTAGTGCATTTGAGAACCGTACAATGCAAAACGAACAACACGTGGAAGCCGATGGACCAACTGAAAATGCAAATGCCAGTCGGCCAAAGAAAATAAAGAATAGAGGTCCTACGACAATGAAGAGACTTCCTTCAAACTTCACAAATCATGTTGAAGTTGAATTTAATGAGAATGTTGAACCAATAGGTTGAGGATTAGTCCATTTATCGTCTTTTTTAGGACCACATGCAGAGAGCATATTCCAGTCACACTTAGCAATTGGAGACACCTTGACACTGGTCTGAAAGCCATTTTATGGGATTGCATTCAGGTATATTTTGTAATTTTTATCTAGTTGTGTCTATTTAACTCACTGTTTTATGCTAAATAAAAAATCCAGACGTCTGGATTTAATATAAGACTTCTGTATTCTTTTACAGATATAATCCTCTAGTCCAAGAAATCTATCAGACGTCTGGCTAAATTAACTAGATGGATGAATATTTATTCAGGCATATTACTTTAGAACAAAAAAAATCCAGACGTCTAGATAAAATCTCAGACATTTGAATTCTTGTACAAATATTTTTTTTTTAGATAGAGAACACTATCAGACATCTGGATAAAATATCCAGACATCTGAAAACATCTACAGGCATTTTACTTTAGGCCGGAGAAAAATCCAGATGTTTGGGTAAATTTTCAAATGTCTGATCGATATTCCGATTTCTTTCTTTTTCTACTCTCAAACATCTGGAAAAATATCCAGAAGACACACATGTTTCACCTGTGCATGTCTTCCTTGTTGTCGAGCTATAGCCATATATAATTAAAGTTCCATATCTATTCTCCATCCACAATAACATACCCAACTTACATAACAATAGCATATCCGAATTACATAACAATAACATACCCAAATATCATAACGAACATAGCAACAACATGTCCGAATTGCATATTGAACAAAACATATCCAAGCTGAAGGTTTTAACTTAGTTTCTGGTTAAGAATTTACACGGTGATTCACTAGGTGGATGCGTTTTAGCACACGGACCTAACCGGGATTTCATGCTTATTAACTTTATTTAAGTGACAAATGTTGCTTCACTTAACGTAATGAAAATTGCAGCTCCTTGCAGTTCAGCAATTTATTTTGAAGCAACCTTTACTATATTTGAAGCAATCTGTGTAGTGGAAGTAATATACATTTGTGTTGCTGTACACGAGAAATGTTTTCATGGGGTTATCTGTTTTTCCATTGCAACAAAAGAAAAAGAGATAACCTCAGGAAAACGCGTCCCTACATCAACACAAATGTATATTACCTACACTACACAGTTTGCTTCAAAGATAGTAAAAGTTGCTTCAAAATAAATTGTTGAACTGCAAGTATTTGCAAACTTCATTACGTCAAGTGAAGCAAAATTTGTCCCTTGAATAAAGCTATTAAAGCATGAAAGCCGGATTGGGTCCGTGAGCTAAAATGCATCCACATATTGGATCACCGAGTAAATTCTTCAGCTTGGTCACGCTTCGTCTGCTTCTTAGTTTTTAGTAGTTAAGATACATCATTAGTACAACAATTAATCAACAAATACACAACTAAATATGGATAACTTGAACTTTAATCACAAGCTTAATTTTAAACATACACATACAAGCTTTATACAACAAAGTTAGGCAAACTTACTAGTAGGAGGCGGTTGACAATAAGAGGATGCCATTGAAGTTAATTTCAGAGGAAAATTTTGATTTCTGGCCTTTGAAGTTAATTTTAGGAGGCCACTGAAGTTTATACCCAAATGAAGCCTAAACCAGTAATTTATATCCGTTATAAGTTCTCAGATGAGGGCTAAATGCAAATTTTCCTTTTTTTAATTACAGGCTAGATTTGTGTTGAATGAGGAATGGCAAAAGGTCTCCATATTTCGGCAAATAGGGTGTATTTTTAGGTGTTCAAAATGCATGTTAGTTAATAAATTGGTCAAAGCAAAGTCCAAGGAGGAAAGACTTCAAATGAAACCGGATAATATCAAAACTATGACAAAGTGGAACGATTTTATCAACTTGAAAACTAGTCCCAAGTTTAAGATAAATTATGTATAAATGGCCATCTTCGTATATGTGAATTAACTAGTCAGTATATTTTAATTTTTTATTTCAGCAACAAAGTGAAAAATTTAAAGCCATCAGATGCAGACAGATGCTACATACATGCAGCCATAAAGGAATGGCACGCTTAGCTGCTGATTTGGTCAGAAATAATTTTAATGTTGTGATCTAGTCATGCCATTTATAGAGTTATGATAAATTATTTTATTTCATATTTTATTACCGTAGAAAAACTAGAGTCCAGATCCCTCTTCTGTCAGTCGATTTGATGTTTGGATTAAATCTCACACTCGAAAAAACGGTGAGCCGATGAGTTCGGTTGTTGAAGAAACTATTGTATGTGATTTAATTTTAAATTGACATATTACAAATGATTTTAGAATGTGATAAATTTGAAAGTTATAATGTATGTTGTCCTTTACAGGAGAAGATTAAAAAAATTAATGCTGAATCACAAGCTACCTCGACAACTTCTATGAGAGGCAATGCTCTTTCAGCAGTGCTGGGAAACGATAAACCAGGAAGATTAAGAGGAATGGGAAGAGATATGACCCACACCAAGTTTGTTTTGTTACAAGCTAATCAAAAACAAACAATGCAACTACAAAACAGAGTTGCTGATTTAGAGAAGATGATTCAAATGTTAGTATCACAAAACCAGGTATTTCTAAAACGAATGACAATAAGTTATAACTAGTACGTAGCAATTAGTTATTTGCATTATGTGAGTTTAGAATCATAGTAAACCATTGAATAAACTCTTTGTTGAGTAATGACAACATAAATAATTCATAATAAAATTCATGTTTTCATATAAACCCAAAGATAAAATAAAGACTGAGTACATGCAGCAGTTTCATACTTCACTTTTCGCAAAACCAAAAGATGAATCTAGAGATTGAATAAATTCAAGTTGGACACTGCTGCATGTACAGACTTGACACTGTTGCATGTACACATGGTTTCTATGTTGTGGTATGCTCTAAAGGTGAATCAATGAATCATTGCTATATGCCAAAACATAAAAAGTTGGACCCTGTTCATAAAAGATGACTCAATATGTGTATATACACGTATCTCCTCATCTAGAACTTATCAGAATGAGCTGCATGTACACGTTGTTCCTTATCAGAAATGAGCTGGCTCTTTCGTCCCTGTCTGAAACTTATTAGTAGAGTTACTTCTTGTCTTCACCATACTTCAAAATATTATGATAGACCACACTCATAGTAACTTAAAGATACAGTCCTACTGTCTTTAAGTTACTTCTTTCCTCTTATACAAGCCTTATTACCATGTCAGTCATGAAGCAGTGATGTCATGCTCGCATCTATTGGGAGCAAGCCATGCCGCCTTGGTTAATTAAAGCCATGATGGCTTGGTTAACGTTGGTACTGTCATGAAGTTATTTTCAGATCCATGTGGAGGTGTATTCAGTACCTTAAAGATACTGAATACCTCATCTACGTCATTCTGAAAATAAACTTTGTGGCAACACTACTTAACATTTTGAGGGGCTACACTGCTATCATATATCGCTGTGTCCAATATATTGTTTGTTTCGATATTTGATCAAGTTGTCCAATGTATCGCACTGTTCTAAATATATATCAATTTGTCCAATATATCGTTGTGTTCTACATGTATATCAATTTGTCCAATATATCGCTGTGTTCTACATGTATATCAATTTGTCCAATATATCAATGTGTTCGTTATGATATTCATTTCTTCTGGAGACATTATTTTAGGCTGAGAAATTATCCAGACGTCTGGATAAAATATACAGACGTCTGAATGATTCTTCAGGCATAATATTTTAGGCCGAGATGTAATACAGACGTCTGATTGCTGCTTCATTCACAATTTTTTAGGCCGAGAGAAATTTCAGACATCTAGATAAAAATTCCAAACATTTGAATACTTCTTCAGGGATAATATTTTAGACAGAGATAAAATCCAGACGTTTGGGTAAAATATTAGACGTCTGATTATCATTCAGATGGTTTTCTGGTTTTGATATCAGACGTTTAGCAATATATCCAGACGTCTGACAAATCAAAATTAGCTGTGCATGTCACAAAATCATTACATTCGGATATCTATCCGTATCCGAAAATTAAGAGGATACGGATATTCGATATATGAAAATTAAGCAGATTATTCGCTATCCGAAAATAATTCTGGATATGGATACGGATATGACACTATCATCAAGTTATCACAAGCTAACATATGTCAAATTCATAATCAAAGAACAACCATCAAAGTCAATCAAAACATAACAAACTAACATCATATAGTTATCACAAGCATAACATACATTAAAGTCACAATCAAAACACAACCTTGTCACAAAATAAAGTTAATACATAGATAATTTTTCATGAATTGTAAATTAAGCGCCGGCATCTTTAAGTTTGACTCTTGCTTTTTTTGAGTCGCTATCCCCCTCTTTATCTACCCCTATGTCCGCCTTGTCATCAGATTTCTTTGAATCTTCTTTTTCCTCAGGTTCGATGCTCGCTTCTTTTGGGTCGCCTTCCCCCTCTTTTTCTTCCTCTCTCTCTCTCCTCCTTGTCATCGGATATCTTTGGATCTTGTTTTTCTTTAGGTTAGATGATCGCTTCTTTTGGGTCGCCTTCCCCCTCTTTTTCTTTCCTCTATCTCCTCCTTATCATCAGATTTCATTGGTTCGATGCTCGCTTCTTTTGGGTCACCATTCACCTCTTTTTCTTCCACTTTCTCCTCCATGTCACTAGATTTATTTGAATCTTCTTTTTCTTCAGAATTATGTACTGTAAAGGTTAGAGATGGTGGATATGGCGGGGACTTTGGTCGAGCACGTCGTAAAATTTCAGTGAGAGACCATGCTGTTGCACTCATTGTATTCTCAATAGTTGCGAGACGAGCCGCTAGTGTAAGTTCCATATACGCAATACGATTCCCTAAGGCAACTTGATTTTGATACAATATTAGTTGATTATGAATGACGACTTGACGAAATGATTCGTTTGGAAGAATTTGTGCCTTGCGAGAAGTCATACTTTCAAAAGCTCGATATTTTACAAGCTTGTTCGGAGGAAGATTCTGGCATATCATGTATATGCTCTTGATGATGCTCTTGCGGAGCCGATTTTTTACCTTAACGTTTTCCATTCGTCCAGAGTGTAAAATGTTGGTGGTTCTTCCGGGAGATGCATCAAGGAGAAGAATTTTTTACCTGCTTTCTTAACCGGAATTTCCTCAAACATTGATAAATAAGTCGGAACTTTTTTTCCTTTAATAATCTCATAATAAACGGAGCATAGATAATTGTTTGTCGAGACCTACTCCAAAATTCCTTTAGTTCATCAAAGATAAATTGAGCCCAATTTACTTGAATACCACCAAATATAGCATATAAGGCCCTATGCTCTAAATCGAGTATTTTTTTTTCATGGCTTCCAAGCTGAGGAAACACTGTATTTATAAGAACTCGGGTAAGAAATCTCGCTTTTGGTCTTAAATATTTAGTAGAAAACTGACGCATTTCATCTTCCCAAATTTGACGAATAATGTTATCAAAAAGCATATCGAGAATATCATTGAACATTGCAATAAATCTCCTATGTCTTTAGCTATGAATCTAACAGTAACCCCGCTAACACTTGAACAAATCCAATCTTTTTCAACTTGAGGATTCCAAAAACCTGTACTATCTAAGTTCGCATAGAATAGAAATATGGATAGCTGATCAATGTGAAAGTGATTAGAAGGGAATGAGACCAGTGTTACAAGAACATCATCCTGGCATAAACTATGTAAATGATATATCGGAAAATCAATGAGACTGTAGAATGGACCAGTATGTAAGATTTTATTCTACATTAACCCTATCAATTTTCAAACTTCTCATTTATTGATCCAGACGTCTGGTTTTTAATTTTTTGTGAGACATCCCCCTAATTTGCATAATTGTTATCATAATTGCATCACGATCACCACCAATTAATAGATACTTGCATAATTATTTATCAGGTTAAAGGAAGCAGTAGGGATGAGAGTCCATCTCAAGTGGTACAAACGATTTATATTATTGTTGCCATAACAATGGAAATTATTTTGATTTAATATATAATATAAATGATTTTAACTAAATGTAGAGTAAGTATGACCAACCGAATGTCAGATGTAATTTGTTGGATTGGACTAGGATGGACGAAATAGTAGCTGAAGGAAGCGTTCTTTCGAATGACCCTAAAGAGATTTTTTTTCAATATTCCACTTGGACCTAATGCCAGGAAAATTTTGATAGAAATCCCAAAGAATTTGGATGCTTATTTATGGAGGTTTACTCTTAGGATGATCTCACATATTGGAGAAGCAAAGGATGTGATAGTATCATGGCCATCTAACATAGTTGTACTCCACACTACATAGTCTCTGAAAATTATGGAAATGCGGTATACGTAATTCTTTATGCACTCATTAGCTCTAATATGTAATATAAGAACCTGATAATATTTTTTTAATAGAGTAAAACTGCATCAACAAATAAGAAATGAAAGTTGTATGATTGGGTTGGAAGCAAAGAATTAGTTGTCGAAGGGTGGTTGTACTCTATTGATCCTAATTAGCTTGTGGATAATATTCCACTTGGACAGTCTGCTGTGCTTGTTTTGATTGATGCGCCAAAAAAATCAGATGCATTTTTATGGAGAGCACCATTTGGTATGACATATGTTGGAGAAGCTATTGAGTGCAAAGTAGCTTGGGCGTAAAAAATTGTAGTTCTTGAGGATATTAATGCTACGAAATCTGCTGATACACCAAATATAGTATAACATTCAGCAACAATTTGTAGTTTATGTATTTAATTTATAAAAACATGCATATAACTTGATATTGTTTTATTATTATAATCACTTTTGTTTTGTAGAAAACATATTTAAACTGTTTCAAATATTGCATGACAGACCACTAATTTCAAGTCAAACACTAAATGCATGTTAACTAGTGTTCATGGAGAGAAAGAAGTTGTCGCTGAAGGACACGTGTCTTCGACTGTCCCAAATGCGATGGTCCATTTTGCTCGTTTGGGAGAAGGTGCCGTTAAAGTTTGGGTTGATATTGTCAAAGTTCCAAAGGCACCTTTATGGAGACCTACATCTGAGTTTGAGTTTATTAAAAATGCAATTGGTTCTAGTATAGCTTGGCCTTCTGCACATGTCGCCGTAGAATTGTCTTCAAGTAAGAATGACTTATACTTCTCTTTACTTATCGTCAGTATGAATGATGGAAATACTCCTTATTATGATTGTTTTGGTAGAATTTTACTTCAAGTATGATTTCCCTTTTCACCTCCTAAAATTGAATTATTATTTAAATTTCGTTTAGGTAGATAAACTGGAAAAAATAGAAAATACGGTGACCTTGATGTGCTCAAACATTTTGATCTTATACAAATTTTCTTTCTTACAATTTGGTTGTACTAAGCCGTATGCATATTTGTTGACACAAGAAATGTTGCGAAGTTTAGGATGCTGGTTGGAAAAAAATATATTGCATGTGCATGGAACTGAACCATGCCAACGCTGTCAAGTAGTTTAAGCACCACGATCAGTCAAACAAGCCAATATTAGAAATGTTGTATTTATACCGAATCCAACAACAAGATGACTTAATCACAGTTGACCTCATTTTTTTCTTCACATTGCAATGTATAGCCGTACTTTTTGGTTCAGTTTGTTAGTAGTTTCTCAATGCCATACACATACAACGAAAGTAGTTATGTATTTTCTTGTTGCCAAATCAGGTGTTGATGTTTGATGCATGACGGAAATTCAACTTTGGATCACACAAGCTTGGACTTTGAACAGTTTATATTTTTCTTTTTTGTCAGTAAGCATCTTTTGTAAAAACAAGTTAGATGGGAGCATCGATTACAAAATGTTATGTCCAACTATTGTATATTTGGCATATGGAACTATTATAACTTATGTGATATAGTTTTATAATTATAATTCTTTTGTGTTGTTTGAATTTCGTGATGATTTTGAACTGCATTGTGTAAAAATGATAAATTCTGATAGAAGTACCTCAACAACATTACAGAAATGCTGTGGCCTGTGGGAAAGAACAACATTTGCAGATGATAAAAAACGCTGTGATATATATGGTAAAACATTGTGACATGTAGAGTAATAACTTTTCTAACCAGAAATAAATAATGTAATATATGTTGGAAAACGCTGTGCTATATGGACGGTCATAACATTTCTGAACTTTATAAAATGTTGTTACATATGTTGAAAACGCTATAATATATGGACGATGACAATGGTTATAGTTGTTTTCAAATGCTGTTTATATTCATAAAAATACTGTGGTATGAAGACGATAACAATGTTTCTAATCCATATAAAACGCTGTTATATATGTGATGAAGAAGGAATAATTTGTGTTAGCTATGCAAACACAACACCACAAAATGTTGTATAAACATAATGACAATGCCAATTAAAACGCTGTACAAAACATAACAACAACACCAACTAAAACGCTGTAGTATGTCCTTTTTCTACAACGTTTTCAAATTATTGTGATATTCCTATGACCTATAACAACGAGTCGTTAGACAACGTTCTTCAAAACGCTGTAAAATTATATAACAGCGTTTTTTCAATGCTATCAATGAACATATTTGTTGTAGTGAAATACAAAAGATTGATAGACCGCCAATCTACTACAAATATTTTATAGTGCTAAGTCACAACATAAACTAACTAGAAAGAAAATTCCAGTGCTTACCAAGAATAGCTCACTTAAATTACACTTGACGGTAGGTGTTGACACCCATAACCGGTCGCCAATGCTTAAGAGTTCCAAAATTTTGAAACTAATTGTCCAAAGCGGAAAAGTAATGCGAGATGCGATGTAATGTGCACGAAAGTAAAGAACACGGTATTTTATAGTGGTTAGCTTCAGACTGAACCTATGTTCACTTTGAAGGTTTCACCGATTTTATTCACTATCAAGAGAGTACAATGGTAGGCATCATTACAAGTAGTTACAATGATTAACTAATTTCTACTAATCCTTGTTGTTGAGATTTGAGTAGTTATGGCAGTATCAGGAGGTTACGATGTCTAGGAAGTGTTGGGATGTTCCGAGGTCCAAGCTATGTCAGGAGGTATTAAGGTCCAGGCAGTGTCGGGAGGTTCCGAGGTCCGTGCTATGTTGGGAGGTTCCACGGTTCGAGCGGTTCGGAAAGTTTCGAGGTCCGGGCTGTGTCTGTAGTTTCCGAGGTATTTGGAAAAAGTTAGTTCTTTCTTTTCCAATGCCCAAGGAGCCATTAATGGTGTCTAAGGTCCTCTCAAGTTCTCAAGTCAAGAAAATGCCAACTCCTTTCATATATGAGGTCAAGGGGTATTTACAGGTAGTGGAGTAGGTGAGAAATGGGGACCACAGGACAAATTTCATATCCCGATGGGATACGAAATATGACTCCCGGAGGGATGCGAAATGTGACTCCCAATGGGATATGAAATACGAATTGTGACTCCCGGAGGGATACGAAGTGTGACTTCCAGAGGGATACAAAGTGTGGCTCCTGGAGGGATATGAAATGAGACAACTGGAGCGATACGAAATATGACTCCAAGAGGGATACAAAATGTGACTCCCATAGGGATACGAAATGTGACTTCCAAAGGAATATGAAATATGACTTCTGAACGGATACAAAATACGAGGAATTGCCAGCGAAAGATTCTAAAGGTGATCGAGCCGTGGTGCGCATGCTTTGGAAAGAGATCTGGTGGAGCCGGGTCATGTTTTCTGAAGTGATCCGCCCGATACAATCATGTATTTTGAGGTTATCAATGCATGTCAGGTGAGTAATCTTCGATGTTGATGAATTTCACGTCCGAGGGATGCGAAATTCTGCCATTGGCCCGACTTGAGTCTTCTAGTGCCGGAACCATGATTTGCCTGATACGATCACACAGCTCTAGGCGCGTACACTCGATTCATGACTTGCATTGTTCGAGAGCGGTTTGATGAGATGTAACAACTGTTCTCGCGCAACGCCATCTTGACTTGATTCATAAGGATGTTGGTAACACTTCTAGGCCATTGAACCACATGATAGGTCGACTCATATGGGCCTGAACTACTTCTGGTGACTGGACCAAAATGTCGGTTAACACTTTCCCTCAAAAGTATGTCTTGAGTCATGGGACATGCTTTCAAATGAGACAAGTCTGGTGGTGGTCGGAAAGATCTCCATGATGTGCTCAATGATTGATCATGACCTTTCCGTTGAGTAGTGCTCCAGGGAGTGCACTTCTTTGAAGCAGTTGAGATACATTGTTGAAGCCTATTGGTATGAGTTTGAGATTGCAGCGTTGTTGCGATTTTTGACTCGCTTGAATCTTACTGCTCAGACTGGAACCTGTTTAAGGCATTTAATCTTCTGAAGATTTCGTCAAGCTTCCTTGTCTCTTTGATTTCGAGCTCGAGCTAGCAAACTTGAATGGTTCCATGATGTCACGTGATAGGATCGGGATTGGCGTGATATAGCCTTGAGGCATGACACTAGAGGAATGGACTTGCTTGAACTGGCGACCCGGATGTGGACATATAGTTGAGTCGTCAGTTTCAAGATCCGATCCTTAACCCTATCACGACGTAGTCGCATCTGGACCCAAGCATTGCACCGGTGGTCGGCAATGGCCATGACGTTAGCTGTTGTGACTAAAGGTTATCATCGCATTCTGAAGTGTTCACTTTTGTGGAGTCTCGACGCTGATGGAATGTTGGTAATTTCCAGGGCCTAGGCTTTCATTTTGGATTGTCTTCTGCGCGAGTTGGACGTTCTTTCAAGATGATTTCACCAATTTCTGCGGTGAAGATGATTCCAATGCGGAAACTGGTGAGGATCTGCCTCAGGTCCTGTAATGGCCATGCAGGTGCAAGAATAGGTAGAGGGTTACCCCTGGGCCTGCATACTTGCTGAATTCTCTTCAATCTCGAGACTGAATTAGCAATTTCAGATCGTTACAGACATTGCGTGATTGGATTGGAATTTAAGTCGAACGCAATGCAACTGATTGGCGTAACGTTCGAGAAATGAACCTGTTCGGACTAACCATTCTTATTTACGCATAAGATGTGGATACATGGTTGAGTTGCCAATTCCGCGATTTGATTCTGAATCCAATCACGTCGTAATGGCAATCCAATCCTGCTGTTACACCGATGGTCGGCGATGATGATGGTTTTAGTTATAAAACTAAAGGTTTTCATCGCATTTTGAGACGCTTATACATAGGAAACCTAAGCATCGGGGGATGTCGTAGACGACTTTCGTGGTTCCAAGGCTTCGGTTTTGGACCATCTTCTCCATGTAGTGGAGTTGCTCCAAAAGGTCGCTCCACAGTCGCAGAGAAGATGGCGGTAGTGAGAGTGCAGGAACTGGTGGAGGATTGGTGCTCTCGGGCATTCCCTCAGTGATAGTGCCTCCAGTAGTGCTTCCCGACATGCCCCCAACTGACTGGAAGGTGGGTGGAGCATCAGATGAGGGCAAATAGCTATGGTATAGCAAAGATGAGGTGTCTTTTAGAGAAGAGGGCTCGCTTGCTGTCCATTTTCATTTCAGTTCTGATGAAGGGAGGCAAAGGTGGTAATGAGTCACGAGTCAGTATCTTCGATGATGACCTCAAAGACCACTGCATCCTAGGGGATGGTTGCAAGACAGGTGCCCCTGGGCCTACCTTCGAATGTTCCCCCAGTACTGCTTCCCAACGTACCCCAAACTATGAAAAGGGTAGTCGGAGCATCAGTGGTTGAGAAGGGCCATATCATAGCGAAGAGGAGGTGTTCTTTGGAGAAGAGGGCTTGCTTTCCATTCCTTTTTTGCCTCCGACAGGTGAGGAAAAACTAGGAATGCATTGCAAACTGGTATCTCTAATGACAACCTCAGAGTCCACTACGCCATGGAAGTTGTGGACCTACGTGATCGAGCATCATGACTGGACGTTGCACTCAGGGTTGAATTGGTCAAAACTCCACTCTCGAGAGACTCGAGTCGGCATAGTTCAAGTGGTGGAACTTCGATCTCGATTAGCTCGAGGCCTGCGAAGTTCGGGTGGAACGGTGCCAATAGACTGACTCCAGAATACGAATAAACATAGATTGGTCGTCTAAATCTATTGAATTTATAGTTGTGGCACCAACATACCACCGCTAGAGTACGCCTAAGCATAGGTAGGCGAGCCTAAGTCCACTGGGCTTAGTGTATTTGCGGTAGTGGCGCTTTGGCAATTCACATATGAATCTCGAATGCTGAGGCTAATGTTTCTAAACTTCATAAGAATTATAGCTAAGCTGAATAAAAGTCAATCACAAGCTATTGGTATGGTTTCAACACTTGGAATGAAATTACTTTGAAAATGGAGACAACGAAATTGGTGCAAAAGGCGACTCAAGCAAGAGGAGTTGTAAGGCGCATCGTCGATGCTTGGGCTGCCCATTGTTGCTGGAGTCTTGCCGAGTTGGGAGGAAGGTCTTGAGGAATCTAATTGTTAGACGAGCTCCAGGTTTATTGGAATTCTCGATTAGAGTCGGACGACCCAAAAATCCCATGCAACAGACCCTGCTGGTATTTCTCAAGCTTTACTTTGTGGACAAGTTTCTCAATAATGTCCTATAAGTGGCGATATTTGTTTGTGTTGTGCACGCAGATGCTGTGGAATGAACAACACACCGTAAAGTCACTTGGCACGTTCGATGGGCCTTTTGTCTTTGGTTTCTCATATGGAAGGACATTATAGGTCTCAGGATAGATGTTCTCGTGGGTATCATTAGGTGGAGTGTAGTTGTGGAATGATGGAAGACGGAGACGGTTCCTATTATTGTTGCAACCACCTCTAAAATTGCTAGTTTGAGCGGGATTGCGCGGAGCATTAGGGTTGGAGTCATTGGAGTTCTGGGCTTTGTTTTGAAGCGAGAAGCTCAATTCCTTGATGTTGGTCCTTGGCGTAGGAAATGGCTGGTTTTCTCGTAGAAGACCTCTAGAGTCCTAGGCTACGCCAAATTAACCCATGCACCGAATTCAGAATAAATAAGTACGCCCTCAATGAGTTGGTCCAGGATATCCTGACTACTTAAGCTTTTGACACCCTCCAAAGCATTGTTGAACCTCTCAAGCTAACCTGTTAGAGTTTCGTCGGGTCCTTGATGGATGTGTCTGCCGAACTGATTGATTAAACCCCTGATAGCTAGAGAAAAAGTCGAAATAGTTCTTGGTGTAAGACGAGTGAACCATAGAAGAGGAACACCTTCTAGGAAGATGAGGAAATATTTGGACTTCCCAATGTCTGTGGCATGAGCAAAATTCATGCGAGACTTGCAGCGGTGTATGAATTCCCGAGGGTTTGAATCCCCTAAATAAGCTTCTATCTGTGGCATATTGAAAAGTGGGGGCCATTCGACGCTAAGCAAGTCTTTGGTAAAAGGATCACGTCTCGTATTGGTTTCCTAATTGTTGGTGACGTGACCCCTAGAATCTTTCATGATGATGCGAAGGAGGTTTACGAGAATGGGAGCTTGAATCTCCGCCGGATTGCAGCAGTCGTGATTCGACTCAGGAATGAGCAACCTTGGACGTCTTCTAGGATGAACATCGTCTTTATCCAAAGAGTCTGCGACCTCGGTTGTCTGACTTTGTTGAGGTCGATGAGTGAGAACTTGGGCCTGGTTTCCAATGCATAGCATAGTCAGCAAGTTTTGAGTCGAGGCCAATCGATCTTGCATGAAAGTTGGTTGAGCACCAACCCATTGGTCGGGGTTAGGCCGAAGGCGAGAACGTTCAATGTGAAGGTTATCACGGAAAGGAGTAGGGGCGAAACTCGATGAGACATAGTTCGATGGGGGCCGAATGCCTAAGTTTTCTTGAAAGCAAAGGAAGTCTCATTGGGCATACTGTTGACACTGTTGTGTTAATCCGATGATCCAGTGGATTTGGTCAACAAGGCTTCCTTGAGTCTTACCCAACATTCCGGAAGTTTCATCGAGCTGGGCTCGATCAACGAGTGCATTAAGGTGCATTAGAAGTATTCAGGTTTGTCAGAGCTTCAGTGTGTCGAGGCCGAGAAGAAAATTCCAAATCAGCATCAATAGTGGAAGGTCTGACCATGAGGCTCTTTTCTTTATTCACCGTTGTCATTAGGCTTGGTTGGTAAGTCTAAGAAAACTTAAGTAGCGTCCTAAGTCTCAGTGTTTGCGTAGAAGGAAAGGAGAGGTTTCGATTCCTCAATAGAAGTAACAGAAAGTCAACCATGCGCGTTCTCCTTTTTCCCCTTCCTAACATGCCAAAATGTTAATGCCTAAAAGTGGTCACCAACGCTCGAGAGTTCCAAAATTTTAAAAGTAATTGTCCTTAGTGGAAAAGTAATGAGATATGTGATGTAATATGCAGAAAAGTAAGGAACATAGTATTTTATAGTGGTTCGGTTCGGATTGAACCTACGTCCACTTTGAAGGCTTTACTGATTTTATTAACTATCAAGATGGTACAATGTATACATCATTGCAAGTAGTTACGATGATTAACTAAGTTCTACTAATTCCAGTTGTTGAGATTTGAGTAGTTAGGGCGGTCGGGAGGTTCGAAGGTCCGGGCAGTGTCGGGAAGTTCCAAGGTCCGGGCTGTGTTAGGTGGTTCCAATGTCCGGGCTGTGTCGGGAGGTTTCGAGGTTTGGGTGGTGTTGGGAGGTTTCGAGGTCCGGGCGGTCCCTGCAGTTTCCATGGTATTGAAAAATGTTAATTCTCTTCCCCGAATCCCAAAAAGCCATTAATTGTGTCCAAGGTCTTAAGTCAAGCAAATGACAACCCATTTTATGTATGAGATCAATGGGTATTTATAGGTAGTGGAGTAGTGGGAGTTGGTGAGAAATGGGGACCATAGGACAAATTTCGAATCCTATGGAATATGAAACATGACTCCCAGAGGGATGCGAAATGTGACTCCCGGAGGGATACGAAATGTGACTCCTACAGGAATACGAAATGTGACTCCCGGAGGGATACAAAATGTGACAATCGGAGGGATACAAAATGAGACACCTAACAGGGTACAAAATGTGATTCCTGGAGGGATACAAAATGTGACTACTAGATGGATACGAAATATGACTCCTGGAGGGATACGAAATGTGACTCCCAAAGGGATACGAAATGTGATGTGACTCCCGGAGGATTCAGAATCTTATTGCTGGAGGGATACAAAATGTGACTTCCGGAGGGATAAGGAAAGTGACTCCAGGAGGGATACAAAACGTGACTCCTAGAGGAATACAAAATGTGACTCCGGAAGGTTACAAAATTTGATTCTCGGAGGGATACAAAATGTGACACCCGAAGGGATACAAAACATGACTCCTGGAAGGATACAAAACGTGATTCCTGGAGGGATACAAAATATGAGGAATTGCCAAGGCAAGATTTTGAAGGTCATCATCTCGTGGTGCGCAGGCTTTGGGGAAGAGGTCTAGTGGAGCAGGGTCAAGTTTTCTAAAGTGATCCGCTCGGGACGATCACGTATTTTGAGGTGATCGACGCGTGTCTGGTGAGTAATCTTCGCTGTTGATGAATTTCGCATCCGAGGGATGTGAAATTGTACTAGTGGTTCGACATTAGTCTTCTAGTGTCTGAACCATGATTTTCCCGATACGATCACACAGTTCTAAGCGCATACACTTGATTTGTGACTTGTTTTGCTCGAGAGCAGTTTGATGAGCCGTGACGATTGTTCTCGCTCGACCCCATATTGGCTTGACTCCTAAGGATATTGGAAACACTTCTGGGTCATTGAACCACACGGTGGGTCGAGTCATGTAAGCTTGGGCTGCTACTGGTAACCGAACCAAAATGTCGGTTAATAGCATGAATCTCCACACTGCGTCAACTTACATGCTCATCCCCAAGCAGATAATTCCTTCCAACTCAATGATGCACAACCAAAAAATCTATACAACACTAAATGTCACAACATCCAGCCAAGAAACACGACATAAGTTACAAATCAGCACCACGGAACATTGAAAACTAAAGCCATAAACTAGAACACAGATACATTCCGAATATTAAGCTACCACCGCACTAGATATGGCCTCTGTTGCAAGCAATCGCCGAAGCCAAAAATTAATGATATGGGGAATGCAAGGGACATAACACAAGTACATCCGTTATTGTCACTCTTTATAAGAATGCATTAAGTTTTGTGAAGCGTTACAGGTAAATAGGAACAGAAACATTACAAGACATATATAAAATAACAGCGGAATTAAAACTTTATTTAATAGAAAAGCTTCGTGGTTCAAACCTAATTACATAATCTATTACTTATACTGGAAAGTAGAAACCAAATCATTTGGATTTTGACATCTGTCCCTGTTTTGCTCACGCGTTTCTTTCTTCTGCTCACGCACTTCCTTTTCTGTTCGGTTACCATTTTCTTCATCCCATCCTTCGATCAAACCGCTATACTATCTTCCCACACATTTCTTGCTCAATCGACAGGGCTGCCTCAGCAAAGCGTCTTTATTGCTATTACCAGCCCTAATTACCCCTCATGCCATCACCCTCCTTCCTGATGATCTGTTAATCAGCCAATCCGATCTTTCCCGATAACTCCTTCTCCCTACAAGCCGTTGACTACCCACATCTGTTAGCAACGCAACTGTTCGACCGCGAATCGTCATTCCTCCTTACACCTTTCTACACCTTTCGATTGTACGCTTCTACCAGGCCGACTACTTACTTTTCTTATCACCATGGTAGGGCACTGTACCAGATAGACTACCTCCCTCTTAATCGACGGTCGTTCAGTCAATTCAAGGTGATAATTTTGTTCTCTCATTTTCCCCCATTTCTCAATTTCATAGTTATTATCTTCTGCAGCGGATACCTGATTTTTACTTATGCGTGGTCATCTTTCAATCAAGACAGAAAGTACTATTTTTCTGGCGTACTTATACGTTGAGCGACTGATTTGAGTTTGTCTCTATTTTTGGTTTTATCATTTTTCTAACCAAACTTTATCTTATGTGCTTAAGTTGCTTTATTGTATGTTAAGTTGATTTATTGTTGATCAATTTTGTATGCAAATCATATCTGCATGACAGATTTTTTTGTTTATATCAGTTTAGATCAAACGAATCACATAATTTTGTACGCAATTCATTTGGTTGCTTATAGATATCACGAGCACAATTAGTTCAAAAACTGCATTTACTGTTTACCAGTTCGATAGTTGTTAGCCTACTTTGTGAACTAGGCAACACAAAGTCAAGAAACCAACCATTGAAGAGTATTTTAAGTTATAAGACTTCGGTTCGGATCGGAAGAAAACACCACAATTCAGATTGATAGCAGCATATTGGTTCGGATCGGACAGAGTTCCCCGTTCGGATCGGACAGAGTTCCCCGTTCGGATCGGATAGTTCCTACTCGGTAATTTGGCAAAGCTTATCTGATCGGATCGGAAGGCGAATAAATCTTAAAAGGATCGGAAAGCCATCAGCTTGCCATGACGCTGGAGCGGAGCGGAGTATGATTAGAGAAGGAGAGACGCCCAAGCTACTCCGGTTCGGATCGGGTATTCCGATCCGAGCCCCCAACCTGCACGACTCCGACCCGCACCCATGATCCAGGAAAATCTCCTATAAAATCGTCTGGAGAACCGGACCGGATATGACTAATTCCTACCCCTAACGTCCGTCTCTTTGATGTGTTGTCAGCTTGATAGTCCATCCGAACCCGAAGAGAGTGCGATGGAGGACACGTGTTCCGACCCGGATTGAATCTCAGGCAAACTCACACCTATAAATACCCCATCTAGAGACAGAGAGAAGGATCTTTTTCAGCACTTTTGAGAGTCAAAATACCTTCATCATCCGAACACCATTACTCCCGGAAAATCCAAATCACCTTTCATTTTCTTGTTTTAATCATTTGAGTGAACAAAAGTGAGTTGTGAGTGAATCTTCCATTGCATTTGTAACTGAATTACTGAATATAGTGAAAACTAAGTGGACGTAGGCATTTCTTCGCCGAACCACTATAAATCTTGTGTGTTCATTTTTATTTCTGTTTTATTTAATCTTGTTTCTAATCAGTTTGGGTGTTAGAACCACATTTGGGTCTAACATTCTGGTGCTTTCACTGAGAATCCTCATCTAAATTCTTTATTTTCCGGGATCTCTTTCTACTTTTTGGACCGTTGAGTTCAAAGAAGTGAATCCTTAAGTTTCTCCGTTTTTTTTACATTCATTGAAGTGATTGTTGAAGACTCATGGCCAAAGGAAAAGGCAAAGAAATTCAGTCTGTTCAAGGAAATGGAGCTGGCGAAGATCAGCAACATGCTGTTGTAACAAGGTCTCGGGGGCAGAGTTCAGCAGCAGGGAGAATCAATGCAGGAAATCCGAACCGACAGCAAGGGGAGAGCTCCGATCCGATCCGGGTAGGGGACTCCGAAGCAGTGCCCTCCCCCAGTCTGAACCGACCCGACTTGCTCGCTGCACACCGATCCGACCAGGCACCCCAGCTCCGATCCGACCCAACTTCCTACCTCCGATCCGACCCGATGCTTGGTGAAGCTGGAACATCTACTCGAGTCCCCGCGAATGCTCCAATTCCAGCTGCCAGGGTTGGAGACCAGGTCAATCCATCTGCTCCCATCACTCAAGGAGATTTCTCGCGCTTGCTTGATATGCTTGAGAGCACGAGGGAAGCCATGAGAGTTCATGAGCGCACTAATCTCATGATGCAGGAAAATATGAGGCTCATGAGTCGGGAGATCAATGAGCTCCGCCGGCAGAGAACTCCATCACCGGTTCGTCACACACCCGTAGATCAATCTTCATCTTCCGAGGAAGAGAGGCCCCGTGAGCGAAGGCCACTCGAACGACCTCAGAACGTGGAGCAGCTAACGTTTGGATCTTTGGGATCTCGCGAGGATATCGCACGAGCATTAGGAAACGATAGCCCCGCTCGGGGGCAGAGACTCCAGTCCCCTCTTCCCGAGATCGACCGGGAACACAGGGAAAGGAATCGGGTAGAGGCAGCTCGAAGAAGAAGGGCATCTCCTGAGCATGAGCCCAGAAGGAACTCGGACACTAGGGCCAGGGAACCTGAGCAGCCCCTAACTAGTGCCGATGTACAGGCAATGGTTCGCCGAATTATGTCCGAGAGCAGGAATTATACAAATGAAGACTATGGCATCGAGCGAAGCCATACTCCGTTCACTGACGATATCCTAGACTTCCAGTTTCCCCGACGCTTTAACTTGCCGCAGATGGACAAGTATAACGGAAGGACTGATCCGGGACAGCATTTGATGCGGTATTCGTGGCTTATGAACGCCGCTGCTGCCCCTGATGAAGTAAAGTGCAAAGCATTCCCAATCTACCTGGAAGATGTGGCATTGTTCTGGTTTACCCGGCTTCCTCCTCGTTCAATTTCTAATTACAAAGAACTAAGCGAGCGTTTCATGAACCAGTTCCGATTACATGCCCGAAAGTCCAAGAGTGTTATCGAATTGTCGAGAATCAAACAGGCGCCGGGAGAGACTTTAAGGGCATATTTAGATCGTTTTAATCAAGCTGTAACTGAGGTCAGTGACCCGCATGAGCCCACTATTCTGATGGCATTGAAGGAAGGAGTCGATCCTGAATCGGAGTTTGGAGACTACCTTTCTGGGAAGACACCCCCCACAAGGGCGATATTCTACGAAAAAGCCGATATTTACCTAAGACGAGAGGAGGCCCGGGCAAACCGGAAAAGAAAGTCTGAGACAGCTTCAAAGGAGAATGTGCAGAGTAATATTGCCGTGAAGCAGTCTGGGGAAAGTTCTGGCAAGGTTGAAGTAAATGTAGGAAATAAGGGTGGAAACAGCAATACTGGAAATGGGGGAAACAACAACAACCGTAATTCGAACGGTAACAGGAGAAACAGAAATAGGGGAAGCGACCCTAACAAAAGGCCCCGATTCCAGAATTACGAGGACTATACACCATTGAATGACACCCTGGAAAATATTTACCTGGATACGTACAATGTGTTGCAGTACAAAAGACCGCCACCTCGTGATTCGACCGAGAAAGAAATGGCGACAGGGAAATTTTGCTTGTTTCATGGAACACATGGACATTCGACCAATGAGTGTCGGCATTTGAGGGATGTAATTGAAAAGTTGCTGCGTGAAGGAAAGTTGGATGAGTACAAGGTTGCCCCGAGGGACAGGGGGCAAGGAGAGCAGGCTCCAAAACAGATCCTCCCTGCTCCTAAGCCTACCGCGCAGCAGAAAGGTAAAGGGATTGTCATCAACTCCATAGTAGGCGGACCACACCCGGCAATCCGAAGTTTTAGGTCAATGGACCAATATGTGAATGCTGCCAAGCATCAAGATGTGAATGAAGGTGACGATTTGGAAGATGTCACCCCTATAAAACAACAAAAAACCATGTTCGATGACGTGGTGTTTCGCAGCCGAGACAACACGGGGATACAGTCTCCCACCAATGATCCGTTGGTTATTACTACCACCATTGGGCCGGCCTTGGTCCATAAGGTATTAGTAGACAACGGAAGTTCCGTTAATATTTTGTTCAAGAAGTCATTTGATCAGATGAAGCTTGAGCCCGAAGATCTGAAACCTTGTGAAGGATGGATTAGAGGCTTCAACGGAGCGACGACAGCTCCCATGGGATATATAGAATTGCCCGTGACCCTAGGGCAAGGAGAACGTAGAAGAGTGCGAATGCTTCAGTTCGTGGTATTGGACGTAGATTCGCCATACAACGCATTTTTAGGGAGACCTGCCCTCGCTGAATTTAGAGTTTGTATCGCCCCTTGGTGCTTGTTACTAAAGTTCCCAACCGAAGCCGGGACTGGAGTAATAAGAGGGGATCAGGTTTCTGGACGGGCCTGCTACGTGGCCGAACTGAAGATGTTGATGAAAGGAGTTAATGCAGAGAGTAAGGATGCCCCGTCTCCCTCAAAGGGGGACTCGGCATAGCAATTAGAGAAATTGACCCCAAAGGAGTTGCCCAAAGGAACACCTGAAGACCTGGATCCTAGAAAAGACGAGGAACCAGAGGTTAGGAATGCAACTCCTAACGAAACGACAGTGGAAATTCCTGTTGATAAAGCTGATCCGACGAAAGTCTTGAAGATCGGTTCCCAATTGGATCCACGTCGTGCTGAAGAGCTGACGGACTTCTTGAAGGCAAACTTAGATGTGTTCGCCTGGACCCATGCTGACATGTGTGGGATATCGCCTTCCATTATCAGTCACAAATTGAATGTAAATCCGAAGCATCCGCCTGTGAAGCAAAAGAGACGCACGCTGGGCCCAGAGAGGTCGGCTGCCCTCAAAGAGGAAGTAGAGAAATTGAAGCAAAATGGATTTATTCGAGATTCGACCTATCCCGACTGGATATCGAATCCCGTCCTGGTAAAGAAGCCAAACGGAAAGTGGCGAACTTGTATTGACTTTTCAGATTTAAATAAAGCTTGCCCAAAAGATAGTTTCCCACTTCCCAGGATTGACCAGCTTGTAGACTCGACAGCAGGTCATGAACTTCTCTCTTTCATGGATGCATACTCTGGATACAATCAAATTCCTATGCATGTACCAGATCAAGAGCATACAAGTTTCATCACGAATTTGGGGTTATATTGTTATGTTGTAATGCCATTCGGGTTAAAAAACGCTGGAGCTACTTATCAGCGGTTGGTAAATAGAATGTTTTACGATCAAATAGGAAAAACTATGGAAGTTTATGTGGATGATATGCTTGTTAAATCAAAGCAGTCCTCCAGTCATACGCAAGACTTAGCAGAAATGTTTGGTATCTTGCGAAAATACCGTATGAAATTGAATCCTTTAAAATGTTCATTTGGAGTGGCGTCGGGAAAGTTCCTTGGCTTCATTGTGAGTTCCCGAGGAATTGAGATCAACCCTAGCCAGATAGCGGCGATTAGAAACATCAGAGAACCAAGGAGAATTAAAGACGTCCAAAGTCTGGCAGGGAAGGTAGCGGCGCTGAGTAGATTCATCTCCAAAGCCACTGATAAATGTGTTCCATTTTTTGATTTGATAAAAAGGGGAAAGAAGAACTTCCAGTGGACTCCCGATTGTGTCGAGGCTTTCCAAAATCTGTTGGAGCTGTTAGAGAAACCGCCAATCTTATCAAAGCCCGTAGATCACGAAGAACTATTTGTTTATCTAGCAGTCTCGGCTCACGCTGTCAGCACAGCCCTGGTTCGAGAAGAAGACAAAGTACAAAGGCCAGTATACTACGTGAGTAAGAAATTAGCAGCGGCAGAGCGCAACTATCCAAAGATCGAGAAGCTTGCTTACAGCCTCCTGATTGCATCCCGAAAACTTCGTCACTACTTCCAAGCCCATCCAATAACCATATACACCGATCAGCCGTTAAGACAGGTGTTGCAGAGACCCGAAGCGTCGGGAAGGTTGATAAAATGGAACATAGAACTAAGCCAGTTTGATTTGAATTTTCAACCACGAAAGTCAATCAGGGGGCAAGCTCTAGCGGACTTTATTGCGGAGTTCACCATTCCAGATGAAGAAATAATCAATGACCGAGTGGTCAAATCCGAGGATAAGCTAGAGATGAATCCGTGGAAATTATATACAGATGGAGCTAAAAATGACCGAAGATCCGGAGTTGGAATTGTCTTAGTCACTCCGGAGGGACGGTCGTTATATTACGCCCTACGGTTAGAATTTTCGGCAACTAACAACGACTCTGAGTATGAAGCCCTGATTGCCGGGCTGAAACTTGCTAAAGACCTCGGAGTAAAAATGATGGACATATTTTGTGATTCCAAGATTGTTGTTTGTCAAGTGCGAGGGGAATTCGCGGCTCGAGGACCTCGACTTATCGCCTACCTCAAGAAAGTGAAAGAGCTATTGAATAGCCTAGATCGGTACAGCATAACACATATTCCCAGAATTGAAAACCAGAAAGCGGATAGACTGGCAAAACTGGCTAGTTCTGACAATCCAGAAGGGACTGAGGTAATTCCAATTGAAACATTGGAATCGCCAAGCTTTGAGTCAATGGAAATTGAATTCGTTCTTGAAGCGGAACCAGAGAAGGAGTCATGGATGACTCCAATCAAGAGTTTTCTTAGGAATGGGACACTCCCATCGAAGAAAAGTGAGAAAAGAGCTGTAGTTCGCAAAGCTGCCAGATATGTTATGCAAGACGATACCCTCTATAGACAAGGATTTTCTATGCCCCTGTTACGATGTATCGCACACGACGACATCAAGCGTGTACTGAGAGAAGTGCACGAAGGTGAGTGTGGAGATCATACAGGAGGTCGAACTTTAGCAAAGAAAATATTGCGGTACGGATACTTCTGGCCTACGATCAACAAGGATGCAGCTGATTATTCACGACGCTGCGATAAGTGCCAGAGATTCGCCAAAATCCCCAGGGCACCGTCAACCCAGCTTAAATCGATGGTGAGTCCTTGGCCGTTTGCCACATGGGGAATCGATATCATTGGAGTTTTACCAATTGCTAAAGGAGGGGCTAAGTATGCCATAGTAGCCGTGGATTATTTCACGAAATGGGTGGAAGCTGAGCACTTGACCAAGATCACAGCAAGAAAAGTGATAAGTTTTGTGGTCAGAAATATTATATGCCGGTTCGGGATCCTAAGAACGATTATAACTGACAACGGAACCCAGTTTGATAGCTCTGAGTTCAGAAATTTTTGCCAGAAATATAAGATAGACAAGCGATATACTGCAGTCGCCTACCCACAATCGAATGGGCAAGTAGAAGCGGTAAACAAAGTTATAAAATCCATCCTCAAGAAACGGTTGGAGCGTGCAAAGGCAAAATGGGTTGATGAATTGCCCCTAGCTTTGTGGGCATATCGAACAACGTTTAAAACAGCTACCGGTCATACCCCTTTCTCTCTCTCCTTTGGCTCAGAAGCAGTAATTCCAATTGAACTGGAAGTTCCTTCCCACAGGGTTACGTATTATGACCCGATGACGAATCGGGCACTTCTACTTGAGTCTCTTGATGAGATCGAAGAGAAAAGGGACGAAGCAGACTTGCGTGCAGCAAGACATCGGCGTCAGATGGCACGCTATTATGACAAAAAAGTTCGCCTCAGAACTTTTGAACCAGGGGATTTGGTGCTAAAGAGAGTTTTTCCATCTCTTCCTCACCTCGGCCCAAAATGGGAAGGACCCTTTGTCATCCAACGGAAACTTGATAAAGGAACATTCAAGTTAACGACCGTAGATGGCGAAGAAGTCCCTCGAGCATGGAATGCCCAACACTTAATGCGATATTTGGATTAGAAATGCTATACTTTTTGTTGTTTTTCCTATAAACTCTGTAACAAGGCACGACTTGCCTTGGGAAAATCTGATGATATGAATAGAGGTCTATAAAGTGGATGTAGGCTATGACTTAGCTGAACCACTATAAAAATATTGTGTGTTATTTACTTTTATGCATTTACATTCGTTAGTTGTTCTGTTGTGATTATAAAATACAGGATAACTTAGAGCCTAAAAAAGGTTGAAACAGTTTGGACATAAAAAGAAGCACAATGATTATTTGTGCAATAGGACATAAAAGAATGAGAAAACGACATTCTTAACTCTAACTCTCCAGAGAAAGAGAGAGAGTATAAAAGCGTCTCAGACTGAGCGCTGAAAAAGAAATTCTATTCTTAACTCTAACTCTCCAGAGAAAGAGAGAGAGTATAAAAGCGTCCCCGACTGAGCGCTGAGAAAGAGGTTCAACTCCGAACTCTAACTTTCCAGAGAGAAAGAGAGTATAAAGGCGTCTCCGACCGAGCGCCGAGAAAGAAATCTTTTCCCGTTGAATGACCGGGGAATAAACAAATAACTGAACTCGAACTCTAACTCTCAAGAGAATGAGAAAGAGTATAAAAGAAATGCCAGGAAATGCTATCCCGTTAGAGAATCGGGAGCGTTCGGATTGCATGGTTAAGCACTGAATAACCTATGGAGATTGACTGGGGACACAAATATATATACATATCTCCCCTCTCCACAACTTTGTTTCATAACTATAGATATGCATTTTTACATAAGTGCAGAACTGCTAACAAATAAACATTGCAAAAAGTGAATTATTTTTATTTACAAATGAATAAATTTGTACAGGGAAATAACTAAAGAAGAAAGTGCAGAAGCCGCTTTTGCAGCAGCATTTATTGGGTTACAAAGATACTAAAAGGAATACAGGGGAATCCGTTACTTAGGTTTGGAATGAGCCTTAGATTTCTTGACGGCTTTCTCCGCATCCTTTGCTTCCTTCTCGGCTTCAGTCAAGATTCGTTTTGTTTTCTTTTTCCCTGAAGATGCGGTGCTGGAGCCAGTAGACTTCTTCCCGGAGGGCGGGACACTGGAATCAAGAGAAGATTTTTTAGCAAGTTCTTCAGTGATAGATCTAGTTGAGAGCTTAACAACTAACCTTGAACCTGCATCCACAACTGCGAGGGGCTTGAGAACCTCAGGATCTAATTCTTCAGCCTTTAATTGCAAACGCTTGTCTTGATCAGCCTTCATGGCCGCCAGGGTAACGTCGTCAGCACTTTTTGAATCCCCGGTTATTGTAACCTCCGGTTCCTCATCGTGCCCCTCGTCTCCTCCATCGCCTTTTAAAGCTGCAATCATTTCTTCATCATAGGGAGTAGTGACCTTAATTGGCTCACTTCCTTCCCCCAGGTCTGTTGAAGCAGCCTTGTCTTCCCCTTCTTCGACCCTATCGGCAGGTTGTGTCCCAGCGGTAGCTCCTTGAGCTACATCTGTCTTCGTGGATGATTCAACGCCTACAAAATGAGAAACATTGGTTATCAACTCAGGCGAGAGCAAAGGATTTCTCATCGAACGTTCGATTATGTAGCCAAAGGTAGTAGTAGCCTTGACAAATTGAGGAAAAAAGATAGGGATACCTTCTGAAGACTTTTCAGCGGGGGTAACTACTACCTCTGGAGTTATTTCAGGAATAGGAGATAGCAGAGTGGTTCGGGAAATTCCCGGGTTTTCGGGATCATACCCCTCTACTTCGGGAGTTACAGGAGCAGAAGAAGAAGAACCAGCTTCAGGGACGGTTTTCTGTTTAGACTTCCGCCTCTCTTCTTCCATGGCCTCGGCAATTAGACGGCGCCCTTCAGCTAGGCGCTCCGGTTCGTCATCTCTCAAATATTTTTCCATCAATTTATCTTCATCAAGAGAATCGACCTTGAGTTCTTCCTTTTCCCACTCGACAATTTGATTCCATACCTGAACTAGAGTGGACGGATAGTCTTCGATCCAGGAAATGTTTCGACGACGAATAATATGCGCGAAGAATTCAATCATTAGCTCGCCGAAACCCTGAATTTCAGCCTCCGCATCAGATAATTGCTTGCGGGTTTCCTCCGCAGATTTAATAGCGCATTCTACATTGCCCTCGGCTAAAGCAGCCCTGTTTTCTGCCTCCAGCAACTTCGAAGCCAAATCAGCATTCTTCTTTTCTAACTCAGCGCTCCTTTTCGCTAACTCGGCATTTTTCTGCTCAAGCTCAGCATAAGCAAGACGTGTCTTAGCAGCCTCTGATTTGGCCTCGTCAGCTTGTTTCTTCAACTCAGAACGCTCCTGAGTGTGGGATTCAAGCAAATCATGATAGCGCTTCTGCATGTCCTCAAACTGTTGTTTGAAGTTGGAAGCGTTCTTCTGAGCGATAGCTAGTTGAGCTTGAGTATCTTCTAAATTTTTTCCTAAAGTTTTTAGGGCCTTAGCATCCTCCTCTGCAGTCTTTTGCATTGAGTTAGCATTTGTCGTTAGAGTGCGGATGATTCTCGAAAGAGTGCGGGAATACTTGAACATCTCGGTATATTGTTTTTCCACCAAATCAATCTTTGCTCTGGCCTCCTCTGCCCAATTAGAAGAAATAGGTTCAAGGGAAGGTAGAAAGGTCAGAGTCTCGAAGTAGTGCTCGGGAAATTGCTCCTTTAAATATGCCAGCCTTACTGCGGTTCCCGCATCTGGTGGAGGAGGGGCGAGGATTGTTAGTTCAGTGTCCCTTCCTGAAGAAGATTCTGTAGAACCCTTGTCTGTCCGAGGTCGCTTGGTGGCAGGGACTTTTTGCTTACTTCTAGACCCAGTTTCCTTTGGAGGCGTTTTCTCTCTACTCCGCTTTTCATGGGAGGAAGTGGAATCCCTAGATTGTGGTCTATCCTCCTCCCTACGACCTTGATAGCTTTTGTATTTTTCTTGTTCCGGTCGAACTGGTGAGCGGGAACGTGAGGATCGAGATCGATAAGGATCATAGGGTCTTCTTTCTTCCCTACCACGGTCATCCCGGCGATCATACTCAACATCTTAAGGAGGATTGGACATGCTGCGGCGAAGCTTTCTTATGTCATAAGAGGATCGAGACATTGTACCTGCACGATAAGTTAAACCAAGTTTAGAATCGATGAATCCATGGAGAAAGAAGTGCAATGAATGCTAGTGCTACGGTGTAAAGTGCATCCTATGTGGTGTGTGTGTGTCCCCCCAACCAACCCGAGTCTGAAGCTAGACTGATGCGGGCAGGCTCTTTGGCCTTAGCAGGAGTAGTCTCTTCAGAAGAAGTGAAGACTAAAGGGTCCTTTCTGAAATCTTCTGAAGTATATAGAGTCTCGGGTAAGGGGAGATCCCCCAAACCCTGAAATATGTGCTCGTCGGTGCTAGGAACATCCCCTTCGGAAGCGTGAAGTGGCGACCCTTGGGGAGATTTTGATTTGTCTACCGAGGTAGTTTCCTCGGGGGCAATATACCCTTCACGATGTCTTTTGGCCAGATTAGCCAGTTCATCGTCTTGAGTGGAAGAGGGAGAGGGTGAAGGTTGAAGAGAAGCTGCAGGAATTCCCGAGCCTTCTCCTATTTCTGGGACTGTTTCCACTGGAGGAATGTACGCGTATGGAACCGTCCCATGTCCAATGCTGCGAAAAACAGATAGCAGCCCATGAAAGTGAAGGTATTCATCTTTAAGGACCTCGTCAATGGTAAGGAATTTTTGGTCGCCGTTGAGGAGACGGTGCATTCGATCAAAGAACGCTTGGTCTGATACCTGTTTGGGATTATCGACTGCAAATAAAAAGGAAAACAGGTCAGGGTGATGATTCAAGTGTATAGAGCCCGGGTTCGGGAGATCAGTGCTTTACTTGATTTTGTCCATCTTCTGGCGCATCCAGACTGTTGCTTTATATAGAACCACTCTAGTCTGGAATCTCCAGCTTTGCTGCTAAACGGCGTAGAGATTATCTTCCTCTTTGGGACCGACTCAAAGTAACAGAAAGAAGGGGTTTCTCTAGTCCGATGTTTGAAATTATAAAAGAAATGAACATCGTCAAACGTAAGCTCCACGCCTAGAATTTCACGATATGCTATGAATAAGGTATGCAGATAGGCATATGAATTGGGATGCAACTGCATGGGGGCAATCCGCATTTGTCTTAAGAAGTCGACGATGAAAGGCGAGAATGGAGGAATGGCGCCAACCATGCACATCAGACGAGTGACCGTCATATATCCTTCTGGAGGGTTATGGGGACGGTCAGAGCGTGAGGGCACTAAGGTGTCTCTCTTCATTATTCCATACTTCAAGCAAATTCTCACGAGTCGGTCATTGTCAATTGTTGATTCTACAGAATCTGGAGGTGATTCCAATATAATGGCTGAGTCAAATTCATCGGGTGCTCGATTGTCACCAATCCCCCCTTCCTCCTCAAAGCCTAGGGAAACTTCATTTTCTGAAGACATTTCATCGCTTTCCCGATGACCAACTCCGTAATCCGGACCCTCGCTGTCCCATTCTGGGTCAGATGAAGAAGATATATCCTTGAGAGTGGTTTTGTTGGAAGTTTCTGGAGCTTCTTTCCTCTCAGCTAAACGAGAAGAGCGTCTGGGCCTCATTGTCATGGAACTATTGAAGAAGCAATAGCACGGATTAGAGTGAATTATCCCGTGTTCCCTTTTTGTGTATATGTGTGAACTAAAGTGTGTGCAACAAATGTGGGAAATACAAAATAGAAGTACAGCAATGTAAGACGAAGCTTTAAAGAGAAAGTAATGGTCAGAGTTGTCCTTGATTCTCGTTTATGTTCGCAAGGCACTATCCTAACTGTTCGCGAAGCATATTCGTCTAGAGTAAGCGTTAGTTGAATTGATTGGGTAGTCTTTATGTGCCAAGTTTGATATATTCGGTTCGGTTCGGAATTACGTATGATGGCTGGCTCAATACAAACACAGATAGTAATCGGTTCGGATGCGTCATTAAAGCAGGGCCAGTTCAAGACAAGGGAAGCAATGGGTTCGGAAGCAGGACTGATCTGATCGGATCGGATGGCCCGATCCGAACCGAAATAGCACCACTCAGCCGATCCATTTACTTCAGCCTTCACTTCTCCGACCCGAACCGGCGTTTTCTTTCCTCCCATCTCCACTTCCACGCTTCTTTACCCGAACCGGTTCCCCATAATCTTCTTCTTCCTCCTCCTTAACATCGAACCCACTTCCGTGCTAGGAGCCCCAATTGAAATTAAGTGCTCGTGTGTTCAAATATTCAACGAGTGCTCGTGTGTTCAAATATTCGACGAAGGACCCTAACACTCTCCGTCGCTGCCTTGAGATGACGATTGATGCCATTAACGACGACGGTGGTGGGTGGAAGGCGCCGCGATGTAAGAATTACGCAAATACCATGCTCATATCGTTCGATTTAACTACAAGTCCAAACTGAAAACAACTATAGCAAAGCGATTCGAGATTATAAAACTACCTATGTGCTTGAATTGAGAAATCTACAAGAAATGATTTCGGAATTTTAGAGTTTTTAAAGTTTGCAATGCTATGGTTGGGAGCGGCAATCGAAAAGAAGAAGGAAGGAATGAAGGCAGTAGCGGGTTTATAAAGGGAATGGTGTTGACTCCTCGTCTTCCTGTTTTGTCTCACCCGCTCGGACCGGAACGAAGGCCCAGAAGCATAACTCTCTCTGAAGGCCCAACGTCCAAGGACCTAACCCACGAAAACGCTTCGGATCGGAGTCCGAACCGAATAGAGATTTCACACGATTGATTTAGCATCCGATTCGAATTGAAGAGAAGGAGAGTAAAGGAGGAGCATACCTGCAAGAAGCATTACATGGCGAGAAGAGTTCCCAAATTTGCTCAGAAATGAAGAAAAGGTACTCGGATCGGACACCGAACCGAATAGAAATCTGCGCCTTACTCCTGACAATTCTGATTAAACGACGTCAAAGCACGCTTTATACAACAGAAGCATCCTTTGAGGGGGCAAAATGTTAGCCTACTTTGTGAACTAGGCAACACAAAGTCAAGAAACCAACCATTGAAGAGTATTTTAAGTTATAAGACTTCGGTTCGGATCGGAAGAAAACACCACAATTCAGATTGATAGCAGCATATTGGTTCGGATCGGACAGAGTTCCCCGTTCGGATCGGACAGAGTTCCCCGTTCGGATCGGATAGTTCCTACTCGGTAATTTGGCAAAGCTTATCTGATCGGATCGGAAGGCGAATAAATCTTAAAAGGATCGGAAAGCCATCAGCTTGCCATGACGCTGGAGCGGAGCGGAGTATGATTAGAGAAGGAGAGACGCCCAAGCTACTCCGGTTCGGATCGGGTATTCCGATCCGAGCCCCCAACCTGCACGACTCCGACCCGCACCCATGATCCAGGAAAATCTCCTATAAAATCGCCTGGAGAACCGAACCGGATATGACTAATTCCTACCCCTAACGTCCGTCTCTTTGATGTGTTGTCAGCTTGATAGTCCATCCGAACCCGAAGAGAGTGCGATGGAGGACACGTGTTCCGACCCGGATTGAATCTCAGGCAAACTCACACCTATAAATACCCCATCTAGAGACAGAGAGAAGGATCTTTTTCAGCACTTTTGAGAGTCAAAATACCTTCATCATCCGAACACCATTACTCCCGGAAAATCCAAATCACCTTTCATTTTCTTGTTTTAATCATTTGAGTGAACAAAAGTGAGTTGTGAGTGAATCTTCCATTGCATTTGTAACTGAATTACTGAATATAGTGAAAACTAAGTGGACGTAGGCATTTCTTCGCCGAACCACTATAAATCTTGTGTGTTCATTTTTATTTCTGTTTTATTTAATCTTGTTTCTAATCAGTTTGGGTGTTAGAACCACATTTGGGTCTAACAATAGTAATCACAAATTTTGCGTATTGTGACTAACTTGCTCTTTGCCCTTGCAACTTAACCACCTTCTGTTTGAGCTTCAAAATGTTTGTAGTGGCACACACACACACATAAACACACACGAGCTGCTTAATATCTTCCTGTTTTTTGAACAAAATTTGAGATAATATGTAAAAATAAGACTATTGTTCAGCATTTAAATATAAGACCATTGTACTAAATTTACTTGAAACTAATTAAATGTTTGTATCATTAAAATTGATGTACCATTTATGTAACAATGAATATCCCTTATGCGGAATCTTTAACATAACACTTTTTTTATTATAATAGATTGATTGAGAGCAACAAAAAACCTTATGGGCAGAATTCCTCTAAGATTAGCATATGACGTCAATGCTGTCAGTAACAAAAGCATTTTTATGAGGAAATTTTGATTTATAGATTTCAGTTGTTTCTTTTTATGGAATCAATGATTCTTATCTGTGTTGTTTTGAATTCTGTGTGAAGTAGATGATGATTCGCACGTTAATTCAACCCATATTGCCTAACCAGTCAAGTTCCTCGCTATTATTGCGCTTACTTGGAGTAAAAGAATCGAGCCTTATTTCAAATAATGAAGAATGATGGGGTCAAATGCAGATAAACCTATAAAGCTTGCAATATTCTGATCTATGGTACGATTTTTGCTTCTCATATTTAATTGTCTAATTGATTATATTATATGCAGGAATCATTTTTTTTACTTTCTGTCTGGCATGTTAAACAAACATTTTGGGAAACTAATATAATGCGATAAACTGTTATGTTAGCAACAAGAAATTATACTAGAATCTCCATATTTTGATTGTATGTCAAGAGATTTTATTCAGTTTATTATATTGTCATTTTAGGAGTAGCGATAATTGTAGGGGAGGGCATCGATATAGACTCAGGTGCTGTACATAAGGATGCTAGCGAATCGGTTGCATGTACTACACTTAGAGTTCAATCCTACACTCATGATTCATGTCTTGAAGATTCTTGGATTAGCAGCGACAAAATAGGGTACTCATGTGCATGCGGTTATGCATATGCTTTAAATAAGTTTCCCACAGTTCAGCACGACTCATTTTTGTGGTATATACTTTTATATACTTATTGTTTTAATCATTTTGACTTTTGTTATCTTAAGTTTAGATTGTTCACTAACAATTATAATTCATTTCATAAACTGTCATTGCACTAATGATTCAATTTCAAGCGAGTAAAATGATATCTAAATATCAACAACGAATTTCTAATTATATAAAATACAGTTGAACTGATAAACATGCTCTGCTTTGTTGCTACATTTCACCCTTTGCTAACTGAAACATCTAATTTCATTCTGCAAATTGCTTTCCAAAATTGGCTGCAATAGGGACTGGAAATTCGTTTCCTGTAGAAAATATGATGATGAGGCTGAATACAAAAAAACCAAAGATATTGCTTAACTCTGTTCAAACAGAGTTGCTTGAATCACCCAATTTGGAAACTGAGTATCTTAACTTAGTCCAAACTGAGTTGCAGCGACTCAGTCAACTGAATTGTTGAAGCAACTTAGTTTCTTAGACAACTGTGTCCAAACTGGGTTGCGCAAGCAATGTAGTCCACATTGAGTTGCAAATTATGATATTGTTAATAACAATATAATTGCATGAAGTTTGTATGTTGCATATTACACTCCACTTCGATCACCGTTTGATCATAAATATACCTGCATATGCAACCTTACATTTGCTTCAAGTTATCAGTTTTAGCAATATTCAATTTTTTCCCTTCCTATTTGAACACTATGTTATCAGTGAAGAGATGATAATCCACCAGGTACTTCAGTGGCCGAAGCCATGCAGCATACTCAGTCTTTGTTGCCTAAGGAAAATGCTTTAGCGTGTCATGCAAAAGTCGCACCGTCTTCAGTTACTTTGCCATGAATGAAGGTGAATGATTACGTTTTAGTTGAATATAGAAATTAATTAAATAGCTTTATCAGTATAAAAAGAAACCCATTAGATTCTCTAATCTAATTTGTTTGTTTAAGAATGAGTTATGACCACTTTTCAGGTATTAGGTACAACAGCTTTAAACTACTGTTTTTACATTAAGAAGGTACTGTATTTCACTAAATTTTTTTTAATAACTTCATTGCAACTGTCCTTTAGTCAGCAGCCCTTAAACTACTGTTTTTACATTGAGAAAATCATTTACAGTTGATGCTAATTTCATGATCCTAGCAGAAAGTACGAAGAATATGGAAAGTTATGAATCAAAGATGTGAATTTATTTAATATTAATAATATTTACTAATGATTATTAATTATAATTATTGTAATAATGAATCAGTATTATTTATTAATGACCCTCTTTCTATTTCAAATTAAGCTTTAGACCTGCATTTATTTAATATTAATAATATTTGGCTCTAACTTAAATTTCAACGTTTGAAAATTGAAAAGGTAGAAGCAGCTGAAGAATAAAAAAAGTAGAGATACGTAAAAGTGGTTGGAATAACGTCCGTCTGTGGGTTATTACTGACAACCTCTGTAAGTTGATGTACATTATTTTTCTACTATCTTCGATCCACTGTTATTTCCATTTAAGCATTTAAGATTGTCAAGCGGCTGAAACCCTATATGTTACCGTTCATGTTTTGAAATGGAACAACCAGCTTCAGAATCATAAAAGCACGGACCTGTTAAAAGACGCTTAGTTAAGTGCAGCCAAATTTCGATTTTGGCTCAGGTACAAGTTAAGTTCATTTTTCATTGTCGTTGCTAATTATTAATGATTTGCTTTGTACTCGTTGTGAAGCCATTATTTTTTTCACACTTTCACTCTCTGACATGAAGTAGTTAAGGTGCTAAGGCGCAAAAAGGCGCAAGCATTGAGCCTGGGGCTTTTTTAAGCCTTAAGCTTTTTTGTGTGCCTTTTATATGAGCTTGATCTGCTATTTTTCTAACTACAAATTAATTTTTAAACCATATTTTATAATTCATTCAATTATTTACATATTTTATTAATAAGATTTAAATTTTAAACCATATTTTATAATTTGTTGAACAATCAATTTTTTTATTTAACTATTTATAAACAAAATTCTGAATTTAACCAAAAAAAGTGCCTCAGACTGCAAAAAGGTGCAAGCCTTGAGCCTTAGGCTTTTTTGCGCTTAGGCGCACCTAAGCGCGCGCCTAAACGCACGCCTTGATAACTATAGTTTCTGTTTATCATAGAGAACTCTACGGTATAAGATTATGATTTTGCTTGATTAAATTTTTTATTTTAGTACAAAGACAAAAAAGTTAGAAGAAGAATGAATTTACTTTACATCTACAGTTATACTATTAAATGACACAGGATACTCAAGCTTCTACATGCATTAGGTAAATGCCTTTCAATATTGTTTAATTACATTAAGAGAAATATGTCATATCCAAAAATGTATGGCAAGAGGGGCAGATTGTTGTATCCCATTAATTATGATTAAAAAAAAAACAGGATAACGTTAGTAGATTTCATTATCGATCAACGTAGTATTCACAGTGGTTCAAGAGTTAGGCTATAATCTCATGTTTTTCTATGGACTTTATTTGGTATAACATTTATGTTTATAATTTTTTCATTCAACATACACAACTGATCAGTTATCCATAGCAAAGGAATTTACTATATGTACATAAATGAAGAATTGCTTGCTATTCTAGAATGCCTAAGGGTGCAGCAAACTAGGAGAAATCAAGCAGGCTCTTTCCAACAATAAATGTCGCCTTCTTTTCAAGTAAGTGGTATAATCGATAAACAGTTGTGCATGTGATTTGTGGATATTAATGTCTAAGTTCAAAGGTCAATTAACAATATATTTTCTGCAGCATGGGAGAAGGTTGGAAGTTAGTTAAATTATCCTTTTCATGTTATGTGTCTACTAGCATCAGTTTTATTGTTTTTGATGCTAGATACTTTTAAAAAAAATTGTAATCTTTGATTTTTGTTGGGTATTCCAGCCCATATTTGGCATAATTTTATGCAGGCATATTTGACATAATTTTATATAGGCATATTTGGCATAATATTATGCAGACATATTTGGCATATCTTTTTATGCAGGCCATGCTTAATTTGTGGGAGAGATTTATTTGTTTTGTCTTTTTCTCATATTTGTTGTGCAAGCATGCCTTTTGTGCAACAATTTCTTTTCTTTTCAGGAAAGACATTTTGGGAGATTACTCACATTTTTAGTATGCACATTAAAAGAAAAGAGGGCCAGATCTGGTCACATAAGGCAGTAGCAGTTTTTGGTCATTTATCATCTTCTTCAAGGTGTTTTGGTCTTCAAGATTGAGCTTTATTCTTGCTCGATTCACCGCTGGCCTGAAGTGCACATATAGGGTGTTCTCTTACACCTTTTTCATCTCTTATTGTTTTTGGATTCCGGTGATTAGAAGCGAATCTTTTGTAAACATTTTGGGGCTGTTTTCCCTTTTTTGGTTTATCAATAAGAGATGAGGGTAGACTCCTTAAGAGGTCTCGTGGTTTTTACTCTTCACATCGAAGAGGTTTTCCACGTATAAAATCTTGTGTCTTGCTATTTTACTTTCATCGTATCTTTTTTATTTTTGAATGGTGTGTTGATTGATTGTTTTGTGTGATATATTGTGGGTGTAGCTTGAAGTAACCCCTAATCGATCCTATCAAATTGGTATCAGAGCTTGAGGTAGGTTATTTATCACACTATGGAGTCGAGCAGTCATAGCTCAATGATTAAGTTGACATCAACCAACTATTCTATTTGGAGACCTACGATGGAAGACTTGTTATATTGCAAGGATTTACATGACCCAATTGAAACCGTCACTAGTTCAAGTGGTATTATCTCTAAACCTTCTAAACCCGATAAAATGGAAGAGAATGAATGGATAAAGTTGAAAAGGAAAACTTTAGGAACCATTAGACAATGGGTTGACATTAGCATTTTTAACCATGTGTCACAAGAGACCGATCCATATGATTTGTGGAAGAAATTAGAAGGTTTGTATGAGAGGAAAACCACCCATAACAAAGCTTCATTGATTAAAAGGCTTGTTAATCTAAAGTTGAAAGGTGGAAAGTCAGTTTCTGAGCATCTTAGTGATTTCCAAGACATTTTTAACAAGTTGACAACTATGAAGATCACTTTTGGTGATGAATTGCAAGCTTTGTTCTTATTGAGTTCTTTGCCAGATAGTTGGGAAACTTTAGTTGTGACCATTAGTAATTCAGCTCCAGATGGTGTGCTATCTTTGGATGTGATCAAAGAAAGCATGTTTAATGAAGAAATTAGAAGAAAGGAGATTGGAGTTGACAATTCACAAGCTCTTGTTGTGGAGAATAGAGGAAGAAGCAAGAGCAAAGGACCCAAAGGACGTGATAACTCAAAAGGAAGATCCAAGTCTAGTGATGGAAAGAATCACTTCATATGCAACTATTGCAAGAAGCCTGGACATATTAAAAAGTATTGCTTTCGTTGGAAAAGAGAACATGGGAAGAAGAATGATTTTCAGAAAGAAGGCGATGATAAAAATGTTGCAGCAGTAGCCTCTAAAAGTGATGATGATGTCACTTTAATTTGCGCAACTAGTGAATGTCATCATGTTAGCAGTACAGATTCTGAGTGGGTGGTTGATGCAGGTGCTTCATATCATTGTGTTCCTAAGAGAGAGTATTTTTTGAATTATCAAGCAAGTGATTTTGGCAGTGTCAAAATGGGTAACCAGAGTTCAGCAAGCATAGTTGGGATTGGTGATATTCGTGTGAAGACTAATGTTGGATGCATGCTTACATTGAAAGGTGTACGTCATATTCCGGATTTGCGTCTTAATTTGCTTTAAGCTCATATTCTTGATCAAGAAGGCTTTCGTCACACATTTGAGAGTAGCAAGTGGAAATTATCCAAGGGATCCATGACAATTGCAAGAGGCGAGTTGTGTTGTTCTTTGTACAAGACATATTTGACTGTATATTTTGGTGAGCTCAATGCGGTGGAAGAAAAAGATTCTTGTGGCATCGAAGATTGGGACACATGAGTGAAAAGGGCTTGAAATGTTTAGCAGGTAAATCTCTTATTCCTATCAATACTACAATTTCTCTTACCCCTTGTGATCATTGCTTAGCAGGAAATTAACATAGAGCTTCTTTTGCTAGAAAGTCTACAAGAAAGCAGGCTAAGTTGGAGCTTGTACATTCGGATGTATGTGGTCCTATTGAGGTTGAATCCAATGGTGGCAACAAATATTTTGTCACTTTTATTGATGATGCTACTAGAAAGACATGGATTTACATTTTGAAGACCAAAAGCCAAGTGTTTGAAACTTTTCAGAAGTTTCATGTTATAGTGGAAAGGGAGATAGAAAGCAAGTTGAAGTGCCTTCGTACAGACAATGGTGGAGAGTATACCTCACATGAGTTCAAGAATTATTGTGTGCAATATGGTATTCGACATGTGAAGACAGTTCCAGGCACTCCCCAATACAATGGTGTAGCTGAGAGGATGAATAGAACCATTGTGGAGAAGGTGCGATGCATGTTGAAGATGTCCGATCTACCAAAGTCATTTTGGGCTGAAGCAGTGAATACAGCAGTTTATCTGATAAACCGTTCTCCATCTATTCCATTGGGGCTTGACATTTCAGAGAGAGCATGGAAGGAATGTGATCCTGTATATACACATCTTAGAGTATTTGGATGCAAGGCATACATGCATGTGCCAAAAGACCAAAGGTCAAAGCTGGATTCCAAGACTAATCCATGTGTTTTTGTTGGCTATGGTGATGAAGAGTGTAGGTTCAGACTATATGATCCAGAAAAAGGAAAGGTAGTAAGAAGCAGAGATGTAGTGTTCTTTGAGCATGAAAAAGGTGCAGAACTTTTGAGTGCAAGGTATCATACTAGCTCAGATTTTTTTTATTGATAGTACTGATGTTTCTTTGTCCCCTACTCGTGGTTTTGTTGAACAGCCGATACAGGCTGATCTTGATGCAACACATGAAGGTGTTGATGATGCACAGCTTGATGATGCACAGCTTGATGATGTTCATGATGAAGCTCAACCAAATGGAGAAGTGACTTGTGAGTAGGGGGAGCAAATTGCCCCACAAGTGGCGGATGCTCAAGTTAGAAGGTCAACCAGAGAACATAAACCATCTACAAGATATCCAAGCACAGATTATATCTTAGTTACAGCTGATGGTGAGCCCGAGAGCTTCCAAGAAGTGTTGTCTAGTCGAGACAAGAATCTTTGGCTTGAGGCTATGAAAGAGGAGATGGATTCTTTGATGAAGAATAAGACTTTTGAGCTAGTGAAACTTCCAAAAGGCAAGAAAGTTTTGAAAAACAAATGGGTTTTCAAGAACAAGAAAGATGGTGAGAAGATAGTAAAGCGCAAAGCTAGATTGGTAGTCAAAGGATGCAATCAGAAAAAAGGCATTGATTTTGATGAGATTTTTTCACCAGTTGTCAAGATGACTTCTATCAGAACCATTTTGGGTTTAGCAGCAAGTTGTGACCTTGAGTTGGAACAACTTGATGTAAAAACCGCATTTTTACATGGTGATTTGCAGGAAGAAATCTACATGGAACAACCTGAAGGATTTGAAGAAAAGGGAAAAGAAAAACTTGTTTGCAAGTTGAAGAAGAGTCTTTATGGACTTAAGCAAGCACCAAGGCAGTGGTATCACAAATTTGATTCATTTATGACAAGCAGTGGTTACAAGAGGACTGTTGTAGATCCTTGTGTGTATTTTAGAAAGTTTCCTGGCGATATCTTCATTATTCTTCTTTTATACGTGGATGACATGTTGGTAGTTGGACAAAACTTAGAATTGATTAGCAACTTGAAGAAAGATTTGTCCAAGTCTTTTGACATGAAGGACATGGGTCCTGCAAAGCAAATCTTAGTCATGGAGATTGTTCGTGACAGAAAAGCTAGGAAGTTGTGGCTATCTCAAGAAAAATATATTGAACGTGTGCTTGAAAGGTTCAATATGAAGCATGCTAAGCCCGTTTGTACACCACTCGCATCACATTTTAAGCTAAGCAAGAGGGATTGTCCAACAACGGAGAAGGAAAAAGAAAGTATGTCTTCTATTCCTTATTCATCTGCAGTTGGTTCATTGATGTATGCTATGGTGTGCACTAGGCCAGATATTGCACATTCTGTTGGTTTGGTGAGTAGATACTTATCTAATCCTGGTAAAGTTCACTGGGATGCAGTAAAGTGGATTTTTAGATATTTGCGTGGTACTTCTAGATTTTGCTTATGTTTTGGAGGTAGCAAACATGTTCTTGAGGGGTGTACAGATGCAGACATGGCTGGTGATATTGATAGTAGAAAATCTACCTCAGGTTATGTGTTCACATTATCAGCGGGAGCCATTTCTTGGCAATCCAAGTTACAAAAGTGTGTGGCTTTATCTACAACCGAGGCAGAGTATATAACAGTTGTGGAAGCAAGTAAAGAGATGCTTTGGTTGAATAGGTTCCTTCAAGAGTTGGGTTTGCAACAAGAAGAGTATATAGTATTCTGTGACAGTCAGAGTGCTATGGATTTGAGAAAGAATTCCATGTATCATGCACGCACTAAACATATTGATGTTCGGTATCATTGGTTAAGAAATGTGATTGAAGAAAATATGCTCAAGTTAAAGAAAATTCATACAAACAAGAATGGTGCAGATATGTTGAATAAAGTAGTTCCAGGAAACAAGCTTGATGTTTGTAGCAAGCTTGTGGGAATGAGTTTCAAATGATGATTGAAGCATGCACATCTTCCCCAAGTTAGGCTGGAGGGGGAGATTGTTGGGTATTCCATCCCATATTTAGCATAATTTTATGCAGGCATATTTGGCATAATTTTATGTAAGCATATTTGGCATAATTTTATGCAGGCATATTTGGCATATCTTTTTATGCATGCCATGCTTAATTTGTGGGAGAGATTTATTGGTTTTGTCTTTTTCTCAGATTTGTTGTGCAAGCATGCCTTTTGTGCAACAATATCTCTTCTTTTCAGGAAAGACATTTTGAGAGATTACTCACATTTTTGGTATGCACATTAAAAGAAAAGAGGGTTAATATAACCAAATCTGGTCACATAAGGCAGTAGCAGTTTTTGGTCATTTATCATCTTCTTTAAGGTGTTTTGGTCTTCAAGATTGAGCTTTATTCTTGCTCGATTCACCGCTGGCCTGAAGTGCACACATAGGGTGTTCTCTTACACCTTTTTCATCTCTTATTGTTTTTGGATTCCGGTGATTAGAAGCGAATCTTTTGTAAACATTTTGGGGTTGTTTTCCCTTTTTTGGTTTATCAATAAGAGAAGAGGGTAGACTTCTTAAGAGGTCTCGTGGTTTTTACTCTTCACATCGAAGAGGTTTTCCACGTATAAAATCTTGTGTCTTGCTATTTTACTTTCATCGTTTCTTTTTTATTTTTGAATGGTGTGTTGATTGATTGTCTTGTGTGTGATATTGTGGGTGTAGCTTGAAGTAACCCCTAATCGATCCTATCAAATTGTGAAAAGAAAAGATATTGTTTTCGATGCTAGATACTTTAAAAAAAATTGTAATCATTGATTTTATCACCCTCCATCAGGTGATCAATCCTTATGGAAGGAGATTTCTGTTTTGTACGTTATGTAGTACTTTTTTTTTTGCGGCTAAGTTGATTTTATACGTTAATGTTTTACAGATATATTTTTATGGAAATACATCATTATTTCGAATTTGATTTTTCATCAAAATTATTCCTTGCTAAATTTGTCATAGATCTGTACATACATTGACCTTCCATAAATAGATAGACAATTAGATTCTTAGTTGTCTTCATTGTATAAAATTGATTGTTAAATGACACGAACCATTTTTGATTATGATATCAAATGATATATTAACCATGCCCTTTTAAGTATAAATTTTACATCTTGCAGTCAATTAAGAATTTAATTGTCGTTTTAGGTTACGTTGAGGTTGAATAATTTGAAAGATGAGATTTTTCAACATGGAAGCAACGCTTTTTTTCATTGTCGTTGCCTTTTTTCCATTTGAATTATTACTTACTATCTTTGTTACTGAATCACCCATTTGGTAAGGTTCATATTATTGTGGCATTCTGTAAATGGATTGACAATCAAATTCTTAATTGCCTTGAGTGTATAAAACTAACTCTAAACTGACATGCACCATCGTTGATTTTAAATTGACTGAAATATTTTTCATGCCATAGACTATCAATTTTAGTCGATGAAGGCAATTAAGAATTTAATTGTCTGTCCATTTTATATTATGTAAGGCTTGAATAATCTGAAAAATGTGATTTTTCGACGTAAAAGCCACCTTTCCTTTTGTGATCATAATTGTTTCAAAAAGGAAAGCTGATTTATTTTTTGGTGCTATTTTTTGTTAGTCATTAATTCCCTGTTAACTTTGAAATTTCAAATGCAACCTTCTCAGTTTATTACTTACCAATCTACCTATCACTTAAATAGGAGTGGAGAAACCAAAACACTGTGGTTATGACATCTTCCCACTTTGACAAAACACCGAGATGATGACATCTGTCCATTCTGAAGTTAGCTTACAGAAGATATGACTCAGAAAAATTGGTTAGCATTCCTGCATCGGTTACATAATTCCTGCTTATTTCTCGCGTTTTATTTTTCATATTTCCAGTTTCATCTGTTCGGCCATTCTTCCATAACTACTCTGTTTCCTACTTCTCTATTATTTATTTCCTCATCTGCTAATTAAAATTTGCAGGTTTCAATCAACTAATTCAATAAATCTATGCAATGGCTAGGGCAATTCGGTTTTGTCCCCATCTTCAAAAACTAAATAGTTGGAATCTTGGGTACGATTTTATCGAATTCTTTGAAGCCTTATTCTATGGTGAGACTTTTTTAATCTGACTAGATCCATAAATTGAATCAATTTTGATCATATTTTCTTTGTATTGTACTAATTCCAGCATTAGGCAAAATGAAGGAGATGGGGTTATGGTGTGCAGGAAAATGGTTTCATTCATTTTGATAAATTCCAGTAAGGTAACGAAATTACTTTTAGTATTCTCCTGTTTATATTGATCTTAACATTTTTTGTCATATATGATTTTTTGGCAATTTACACTCTCTGTGGCATGTAGTATAATAATGTTTTGCGAATGGAATACAGTACAAAAAACAATCAACTTTACATAATGATTCAACAAATATTATATAGGCAGGTTGTTTAAAAATGAGAGATGGTGGATAGATGAGCTAACCTGGAAGCATAGAATGCAACCTTTTCATACCAACATGGTATGAAGCACAATAAGGAGATTCGAAATGAATCATAGATATTTTTCAAAAATCTGAATTCTCTATTACATAATAGAAGCTTAGCGGGGATACTTGGTCAACATGTATTATACTTCCAAGTTTTTTTGGGCAAATGACAGTTCGATAAAATAGAAACTAAATAATATTCTTTTCAATAAGCAGTTATCCTCTACTCCATAAATGAAGGCATTGCTGGATGTGTGACATGGAAATTTTACTAAACACTTGTTGATGTACTAATTTCATTGATTTATTTTTAGCTGTTAATTATTATTTCTTATTTGCCTTTTTTGTCCTAGCATCTAAGAGATACTGGAGATCCCTTATAAACCAATCATTATTTTTATTTTTATTGTTATTTCCAATTAAGCTAATTTCTTAGTAAGATGACAAAACTATTCAAACTGAATTTTGTCCATTGATCACTAAAATGGTTGCCTAATTAAATTGAATCAAATCTTGGTGGATATGTATAGACCGATACGGTAATCTTTAATAGGAACTTAGTTGTGGATATTCTCCGAGTTAAACAAGTTAGTTATTTACCATGTTATGGTTTATCATTGGTTGGACATTAAATCCGTTAAGTAAGTTTTGGAACTCTCCACGTGTCATCACTTTTAATTTTTATTGAAAACATAATCTCTGGTTGTAACGGCACATCACACTCCCACTCCAATTTTTTAAACGGCTTTTCGTTCAATCACTGCACGTTCTTCTGCCATCTTCACTACACTATGCTCCACGTTTTTCTAACAAAACCGATTAATTATGACTTCTGTATTCCTCAGATTTAACTTTTTTTTTCATGATAAACATAAAAAATTCTGAAGATTTTTGGGATGAGGTGATGGTTATCGTTTCATGGGCACTTCACAACCATTATAGAGTCAGCGTGTCTCCTTCTGCTTCACGTCAACTTACCTCACCAGAGCCTAGACCCATCGCCCGTATCCCCAAATCCTTCTCCACCACTAGCAGTCTTCCAGATCTCATCCAATCTTATCATCGTGTCAATTGATACAACAACCCGCCCTGATGTCCCCTAAGTTCATGCCCAGATCCAGAAATTGTCGTAGCCACACATTCGAAACCCAAACCATCCCAGAAGGTGCTCCATCTTCTCCGTTGACTGCTTCTCCCAGTCGTCGAAATAAAATTGTTGCTCCTCCTTTTCAAAGGTATCTTTTTCGTTTTTTAACTTAATTTATACAGATTAGGTAATATGTTTTATGCAAAGGTTGCTGTAACTTGATTTAAACTAATGTAGTTGTAATATTCATAAAACTTAATTTTGATTCATTTGGGATACTAAGCATAAACCCATCGAATCTTTTTTACGTTTGTTATTAATCGGTAGTGTTAAAATTACGGATTGTTGCCTTTTAAATGAACTTTCTAGGGTTCCAATTGTGATTTTTCTTGCGATTAACATATCAATTCATAATTGCATTTAAATTCTTTGGATGAAGCTAATTACTGACTGAACTGTTATAAAAAAAATCAAATATCTCCATAAGAAATTTGATTGAACAAACTACTTAAACTCAAATATTTACTGAACTTCTAAGGAAAAAGTTAATCTTATTCAATTCTGCATATGCTTCCATGCTAAAATGTAACGTTATGTGCTTTCTTCATACTGCCAAACAGTATGTATTTATGTTTGCACTGATGTTACCGATATTTTGAATATATTTTCTTTCCTAATTATTTAACTTCTTCCTAGTAAAATTTGGTTAGAAAATGTCTTCTATATTCAAAGGCCCAATTTGTTTTCATCAATTACAAACTAAGTATGATAACTGGGTTTAATGTCATTTAATTTTCAAACCGATACTTACACTAATCTGGGGTTTTGTTGTTGTTGTTGTTGTTGTTGTTGTTGAAGATTTTGGAAACGATAGCTGTGAGCTTATTATAACCTTGCATATTTTCAACTGAATTTTGAATTAGATTATTTAACACTTTTTTACTCAAAATTTGGAAACAAAATTGGCAAGTAGTCGAACACTGTAGTGACTCTACGGTGAGAGTATCTATATGCATGACATTTGAGCTTTGTCACATAGAATTGGTAAGTCATATATATTATGAATTGTCATTCATGCTATAGTATAATAGTTTTGGGCCGATGTCTTAATGTAATATATTTCTTATTGCTACTATTATCTATGATCGTTGGTCAATGTTGACAAAAAAAAAATCCATTCGATCAACCTGTCTATTTCGTTTTATGTGCAATTCGGCGAGCTTAACTATTTGCTAGCGACTGATTAATTCCATGAAGATATATGAAATAAAATATTTGATGTTTTAGTTTTACTTATTTTATCCCTTTATATCAATTACCGGATTATTTATTCGTAAACAACTTTTATTTTCATGACACAGAAGTTACTAAAATGGTTCTCGGGTTAAGTTATTTTAATTCAATCAAGTTATAAGGCATCATGGTCTAAAATTGTGTCATGACAGCTATATATCTCTTTTCTTGATATGCTTTGAAAAAAACACGATGAAGTCGGAAATAGGTGAACTATGAAGGGATATTGTGAATCTGGTCTATATGGGAAAGTAATTTGGGTATGAGAACATTTACTTATCTTAATACAGAAAAAAATGTTTAGGTCTGTGTAAATGATCAGAGTTAGGATCTGATAGTTACACAAGCATAGTATTACTAGATGGCAATAACATTTTCTTATACCTTTTTGTCCACACTTTGTAATGACTATGTTGGAGAGTTTCAACTTTTAATTACAAACTGATCTGAAAATAATTTGGCTTCTTGATCTAAAAATTGCATCAACTTACAAGCGTAGACCAAAATCATCAGTTTGTGGTGGTCACAAGCCTAGATCTAAGCATGTGTGATGGCTTAGGTTCGTATTCAGACCAAAAGTTAGTGAATGAATCATGAAATGTTGTTTTTGTTTGGAGAAATGATGTTGTAAATGGTTGCAGTGGAGTCAGTGAGAATGGTTCTGAATGGAAGTGAGTGTAAGAAGACTAGGCTACTTTTGATTAGTTCTCCTACTATAATAGTACACTATAATACAAACCGTGCATAATTTCTTTTAGCTGTTTTAGTAGTATAATTTTTTGATTTACTTAATATGTTTACAAACATTTGTTTGATATGCATCTTTGTGACAGACTTATGCAATCTATCAAGTCGATTAAACCAATACTTTTGATTAGTTCTCCTACTATAATAATACACACACGAGCGCTTGCACGCACTCACACATGTATCATTGAATGCACACAGTAATATGCATACTTATAGTGAATTGTTATAAATAATTAACATGGAATCTTCAGCATCCTTTTAAAGTTTTATCAATGAATGCAACAATATGATAAATGTTGATTTTCAGAGATGTACATGGTAAATTAATTTTTATAGTGACAGTTACAAATGTAGTAGCATGTCCGTTAAATCTATATAAACAAAAAGGAAAAAACATAGCTTTATTTTTATTGTGAGAGCATAGTAAAACTAATTTACCTTTTTCAGGTTGATGAGTATTATGATTCTCACCACTGTCTTCTTCTATTTGTTAACAAGTATTTATTTCATTGTCCTATTTCTGTTATACCCCTGTTTCCGAGCCCAGTCCTATATTATGTTTCCTATCGTCTACAAGTCGATTATTTTATTCCTAGCCCTTTGTTATATGATACAGAAGTGGCTCAACTCATTTTCTAGAGGATATTGCTGGCTAAGAGTAATATAAATGCTTGAGGAGGTTTTTGAAGAATAAAACAAAGGGAGGAGAGAGATAATTGATGGGGTTTGCAAGTATTTGTATATGATGAGCACCATTGCTCAATCCAACATATACAAGGAGCAACAAGGTTCTGCCTCAATTCGTGTATGTCTTGATTTTTTTTTTGAATCTTTAAAGCTAATGAAGGATCAATTATTTAACATAATTTTGGTTTGTGTATTTCTACTATTACAAGATGAATTGCATGAGAAGTTAGTATAATAATAGTAGTTATATTAGAATCTTGCAAAGGTTTACTGCTTTTTCTTAAAATGGTGTACAGTTACGTTCATCAGTTAGGGACGACCAACAAAGGCTCAAATATGCCATACGGGTATTTTGCATGGCTTTCGGTGGATGATAGTGGCCTTTTATAGTCTTATTCTTATTCAGCGTTCCTGACTAATTTATATGTGCTTACAATTACAAGTCTTCAAATTCATGAAATATACATGTTAATCATCCACAACCAGCGGTACCTGATGCCATAATAAATATGTGATGACAGATAATGAACTTTTTTCTGAAGAAAATGATTCGGCTGTTGCATGATCAAACACATGTAATTAAAATTTTCATGATATGTGTAAATATGGCTTTAGCATTGTATCAGCAATTCCAATTAATGTCGAGCGTCCGATCGGTTTGGTTGGTTTTAAGGTAATAAAAACTCAAATCAAGATGAAACCGATTTTTTTTTTCAAATCGAACCGAACCAAATTAATTTCGGTTAATTCGGTTGTTAACCGATTTAACCGAACTTAAAGGATACGCTATTATATAAATGATAAATTCACTCAAATTAAAACATAAATTTATATTTGTAGAAATTTGATATAGTAAATTTTATGTTTATAATGAAATTTGATCTGTTTGCAACACATTTCTTTATATTTTATCACTAAATTAGTTATTTAACGTGCTACATTATTGTAAAATTAGATAATAAATTAAAAGTTCGGTTAAACCAATAACAAAAAAAAAATTATTTTACAAATCGAATTCAATCCGATTTAGTTTTAAAACCAGACTAAAACGACAAAAAAGAACCGGTTTGTTCGGTTAATTTGGTTTGAACCGAATATTGCTCCAATATTGCAGATCGCTCACCTATCGTCTTCAACCTAGACACTCTTATTTGACAGGCCCACCAATAATTCTAGTGCAGGAGAATATATTAGTTATAGTTCTTTTAGTTACATTTTTTTTGCCAGTGACAGTTTTTATGCAATTACTGGATAATAGTCCTTAAATTGTCATTTACATAATATTTCTACAGGTAGTTCCCCGACCGCAAGGAGTAGTTTTTGATTTAGGTAGACGTAGTTTTGATTTACGTAGATAGTCGATTGAACCTCGATCAATGGCTATAAATGATTCAAATTATGTCAATTTTCTCAATTTCAGTAAAAAAATTCTTCAAATCAAATCTAAACATTACTAGCACTTTTTAATAATCAAAGCATATTTTTTAAGTTTTTCTTGAATTAATGCAAACATTAATGGATCTCTCCATTCTCTACAAATAATTACAGCTCAGAAACTTTAAATATTTACAAACTTTCCATAAACATTTGTGTCATTTTATTCACATATTTGCGGACTTGAAAAATTAATAATGTGAGTTTTTTTTTCAAAATTTTGCTCTTTAGATTAGTTGCTCTTCATTTTAAAACTTATAGAGGATGTTTTTAAGGGAGTTCCGTTTGAACAATATACAAATTCGTAGATATTAGTTATATTAATTATTATAAGAAATCTTTAATTTAAAAAATATATGAAGGATTTGATATAGGTTATTCACAATTAGATAATAATGAATTATTACATATATTTTTAGAATAATCAATAAAACGTAACATGATAAAACAATTCTTGAAGCAGTCATTATGCGGTATAAAAAAACGTTATAGGTATACAATAAGAGGTATAAAAAATGACTTCTAATATTGTTCAACGTTATGAGTCACGTGCAATAGAAATCAATATGGTAAGGTTTATCCTATACCAACTTTAGTACGAGCAAATTACCATTCGCAGTTAACGTTATAATGTATGACTGAAACTATTACGTAAATGTGTTAAATATACCTTCAATTTAGTACCTTAGTTCATTAATTTTGACAACCAACTTTAATATTGTATATGTTTTGGGTACTTCATTAATTTTGTCCATTTGTAATCACATAACACAATATTATTTTATCAATTCTATTGATGTTAAATTATGTTAAAAAAATATTCCCAGTCCAAAAAAGGCAGTAGTCTCATTTAATTTTCACATAAGATGGCATCTATGAGAAGATTAATGACTAACTGGCTTCCAAACAATGAAAAATTATTGATTTCATATTAAACATATGTTTTCATAGGTGTCATTCAACTGCTTTTAGCGAATTTGTATCCTTTCATATTTACTTCCGGTCAAACGATATAAATTGCAAGTGGAAGTGATAAGTACTTTTGAACTATTACATCTTATAATCTCATGTCCAACGAAACAACTATAATTCAATCAACTACGTTTTAGTTTTCTCACCAAGAACAATAAAATAAACATAACATGTAAGGGGTCCATCCTCCAGCCTAGACCTACAAGTTTGATGTTGGATTGAATAGTCAAGATGAAAAAGTTTATTGTTGGTAACTGTGATGTAGTCCACTGCATGTCATTACATAATTGTACATAAATATATAAATAAAATACAATCTCATTTAACCTAATAGTAATATGAATACATTTTTCTAACCCTTCCCCCTCTTCACCCCCCGCCACCGCCGCCAAAAATAAAAATAAAAATAAAAGAAGAACCTAATGCAATCATCTGAATTAACAAGTTGAAGGTGTAATATTGAAATAACATAGGTAGGTTTACTCCTTAGAAAAAGTTAATATAAGATAGAAAAAAAACTAAACATAATAAATAGAGCACAAACTACACAACGTCCTGTGTGCGTACCACGGACCACACACTAACGTTCCATGTAGTTTAACCTGGGCTGGTTTCGGTTCTTGAGCAAAGGAAGAACCACAAAGTAAAAAGACCTTGATCCACTTGAGCATTATGGTCATCTGAAAGTATATGCAAGGATAAATGTGCATATAGTGCATAAGGAGGATGGACAACTGCATTGGCCAGAGCCTTTGTCGACAAAAGCTTAAACATGATCCACTATAGTGAGATATCATTCCATTGGTAGTGGGTTCGGGAGCATCACGATGAACGATGGAGCAAGATCAGACAAGAGCGGAATCTTGATCAACCGCATTACGGTAGCTAATGGAGGTAGAAAAATCTCTATTAGGCCACAATCCTTTTATGAGAAATCCCACTTTTGGTTTATGGGTGATGATGGCATTGATTTACCATATGATAATATTCATCTAGATGTCGTCAATCTACAATTGACCATCTGTTTCTTTATTTTGCATCTCTTCAACTAATAACAACATTATCAGGTACTAAGCATGGGTGTTATACAACGTGTCACAAAGAATGGGTGTTATATAATGTGCGACCAGGCTTTATCATTCAAGCACTAAAATAATAATCATTTCCATATAAGAATTCAAATCATGTAACTAATAGTTTATTTTTTGTTTACATTAATGAGTTGTACTTGACACAGACGTCGACTGCACGGGTTTTAGAATTCATATTCGTGTACACTAGACATGCAACCAATTCTTCTGTCTGTATTCACAAGATAATAAATTATAATATTTTCACAAAACAATATACGTATTAGCACTCCACCAAGTGGTACCCATCCAACAACTCATTGGTAATTATTGTGTTACATACGTAATTCAACAATCTATATCTTTGTAACTAAGAGCTTAGTCGATCAAGACTGCTGCAATGTTACGAAGCATTTTTGTCAACAAAGAATGCAAATAAACGTGTTCATATGTAGTAATATATTTTACATTATCCAATATAAAATAAGATGATAGACATCTCAAGTAATGCAATTAACACAAGATATATTGTATGCATTTGAGAACGCCGTAAACTAAAATTTTAAGACAATTGCTGTAACACCCCACGTCCATTAATGTCACTCACGAAGGGAATGCATTAACTTCCATGGAGGTTATAAGTGAATATAGAACAGAAAAATTACAACAAGACAGATAGTAAATAGTACTTGGAAATCTAAAACTTCATTTTATTGCAGCGGAAATTAAACATGTTTGTTACATCATAAAACCATAGATCATAACCAAGTACAATATCCATCTTCATAAAAACAAAATACATAATCCCATTACATAAATAGCCATTAAAAAGATAACAAGCTGGACTTTACTTCAACGGTCCAAGCTTTCCAAAGAGAGATGAAGCAATTCAATCAAACTCCACTAGAGCTGGGCCCAATCTGAGGACCTGGAGGGGGAAAAAGGATAGAAATAGAGGGGGTCAGACATAAAGTCTGGCGAGTATGATAATTCTAACAATACTATTATCAAAATAACTAGACTAAGGTATAAGCTGGAAGACAAGTAAATGTCTATGAACTCTTAGGAAGATAAAGATAGCGTTTAAGATAACGTTAAAGATAACGGTAAATGCACACCTAATTACTAATGAATAATTACTACACTGCACCGCACATCACTACACTGCACCACACATTACTACACTGCACCACACCAGTCACCCTATTGTTTGATCCCACTTGCTTCACATAGAAACTTTATAAATAGCCTTACGTACCCCTAGCTGACTACATAGGTGCCGTCTGCCCCTATCTCCACTAGGTGTACCCCACTACCCACTTTCGATCGGCTCCCTACTCGTAGATACCCGTGCTGGCCCAACAGTGGGGTGTATCACTCCCCTAAAGTGGCAACCCGATATAACTTGAGAATGCTCGGCTTATACCTACACGATGCAACAACGTCTTACCTACCAGCCTGGGTCCACACACACATATGAAACCCGTTGGACTTGCGTTGCCACCGCTCCCCGTTTCTGCCTCTTACAGTCAAACCCAGCATGCGTGTCCCGTCTTCGACTTGGGACGAGCCCACAAAGATACGTTTGGGATACTGGTCGAAATGGGCCCCCACAAGCTACCCACCTAAGCTTGTCACTAGTATATCCCACTTAACCCTCTTAGTCATGTTCATTTACATGTGTGTTTGGTTAAGTCCTACTAATCGTATTTCACATGCCACTAAGGGCACCCCCTAGATTCCTCATGCCACCCAAGGCACCTACTTAACATCAATGTCCCACCTTACATGTTTATCTAGTTAAGTATTTCTTAATTCATTCAGGCCATAACCTCATAAAGACCTCTCACATTAGATTGGCATTTATGGCAGCTGGATTTGCCGGGCGGGTCCGGGCAGTCTTACACCATAAAAGAGTCTAACCTCGTGTCTTTACAACCGTTATGCTTTAGTTTAGGCCTAGGACCTCTCACATTGGGCTGACATTTGTGACCACTGGATTTGCCGGGCGGGTCCGGGCTGGTTTACGTCACAAACGAGTCCAACCTTGTGTCCTAAGCATTGATTAACACTTAAAATCTTTTACCCCAGTTTTAATAATTCCCTATTCAAATTATTAATTAAGTCAACTTTTAATGATGTCCATAATTGACTCAATTATGGCCATCCACTTATGGCATGCAAAATCATATCAATTGCACCCCAACTTTTTAATATTAAATCCTTAATATTACCCCTACCCCACGTTTATACGTTCACTTATTCAACGCATAATATAGGCTAGACTTGTATAGTCTAACACCTAGCACAAAGATAAATTATCACAACATATAGACAATTAAAATAAATCTAATCATAATAGGGGTGAAACTTGCATAAACTACACATGTTAAGGATCAAAAGGTGTCAACTTGTTAAATGTCTCAATTTATATGATATGATCATAGCCCAAATCTACACATCAACTTGCATATGGGGTTTTTAGGCAACATAATGATGGTGTGAACTAGCATAGGATATCACATATGTCATAGCATAATTCTAGATGTCATAATAGATGATTGGTATATGTTCATAACTTTTCTAATCAATCTAACTTGCATATGTGACTTGTCATATAGATCAACATAACCCAAACATGATGATTTAATTAATATGAACTAACTAGCATAGATGGTAACATCATGGCCTTTTTAACATGTATGATTCATCACAACTTAGCATAGAAACTTTCAACATACATAACATCATCATAGCATGATTTACAACATATAAGATATCATCATCACATAACATTGGATTAACAATATACGTGATAGCAAAAGGGGTTTACAACAACATATATGATAATTCACATCATCTACTCATAATCCATTCATAACTCAACCTAATTAAAATGATAATAATCTTGTTAAGATCATCATACTCACAATTTAGAGAAGAAAAGAGAGAGTTTTGCTTTGCTTTAGGGTTGAGAGAATTAGAATTGAATTTACTTTTCTTCTTTCTTAGTTGGCGGCGGCTCCATTGATTTCCATGGCGATGGTATGACGGTAACTATTCTATTTTAATTAGGTTTAGGTTTAGCATTAGGATGTATTTATAGGTGTAGGAAGTTATTTAGGACCATTAGATTAACTCTGAACCATGAGAACCAATCAAATGCAAAATCTGCATTTGAGCGAATCGGCCCATGGGTTGACAGCCAAACTCCCTGGATTAACCCCTAGTCGACCCAGCGAGGCTTGGGTCGACCTAAAAAATGGGCCGGTTCGGTTATTCCCCCTCCCAATTCGCTGTTTTGATCTTTTTCGCATATTTATTTATTTAATTTTTAATATATATATATATATATATCAATATATATATATATATATATATATATATATATATATATATATTTCTCTGCGCAACCCATTTCACTTAATTCTTTTCTAAAAATTAAGTATACTTTAATTTGTGAATTTTAATGTTATAAAATTACGGGGTGTTACATTCTCCCCTCCTTAAAGGATTTCGTCCCCGAAATCTCCAAGTCAAGAAGAATGTATATCCTACCATCTAATCGTCCATCTACTCAACCATCAAACACCAGCATCCATTATCCTTAAAAGACTTCTAATGCTTTAATGTTTATATGCACGGTGTGTGTATATGTCCATATCTAATGCAAAATTAGGCGGTCTACTGATTCAGTCGACCTCCTTAGTGCAATTCATGATAGTGCCATGCGTCCAATATGTATGCAAAATATTCCTAATGATACATATTAATTCTATTTGCGTGCACAACCATCCACCCGAATGCAGCAACTATATGATAATACAACCATTATACATCCATTTTACTAAATACATCCATATATATGCAATATGCAATATGAAGTGACTGAGCCGATCTGGTGCCTAATAGTGTGTGTATATGCATCCACGAGCAACCACTAGCAAACACTTGCATCCACTTTGCATCCACCATACATAACATGTCTCAAACACATGTTTCAACCATAGGATTATCCTAACTAAAGGTCAAAGATACTAGCGAGAGGATATACTAAAGATAAGATAAGTACAAGCTAAGCGATAAAGGAGAAATTAAAAGACATACCCTCAAAAAGAAAAGGGTATCGTGAACGCATCTTCTCTTCCGTCTCCCAAGTAGCTTTGCTCTCATCATCTCCCCATTGCACTTTGACTAGTCTGACCTATCGATTATCAACCTCTTGATCTTCGACCCAAGAATGCGCGTAGGAGCTCGTCGAATTGTCGCATCACGCTCTATCTCCAGCTCTCTAAGCAAGCTCGGCTCTACCACTTCCGCGGTCTCGTGCAAGAACTTCATCAAATGTTACACATGGAATACGTCGTGTACACCACTAAGTCTCTCGGGCAACTCCACTCTATACGCCATCTGTCCAATTTTCTCCTTACTAGGAAACGACCCTACAAACCTTGGTGCTAATTTCCCAACGGACCCAAAGCGAAAAAAGTTTCGTAATGGAGACACTTTGACAAAGACCATATCCCCAACTTCAAACTCGAGATCTGTCCTCCTCTTATCCGCATAAGATTTCTGCCTATCCTGTGCTGATTTCATCCTCCTTCGAATAAAGTCGATCTTCTCCGAAGTCTCCCTAATCATATCGGGCCCAAGTAAGATCTTATCCGTAGATTCCCACCAACATGTAGGTGAACGACAAGGTCGTCCATAAAGAGCTTCGAATGGTGCCATACCAATGCTGGACTGAAAGCTGTTATTATATGTGAACTCCACCAATGGAAGATGCTCTTCCCACGTACCCCCAAAGTCTAGGATACATAGCCTCAACAGATCCTCTAGAATGCGATTCACCATCTCAGTCTGGTCGTCCGTTTGAGGATGATATGCGGTGCTCAAACATAACTGAGTCCCTACCGCCTCTTGTAAGCTTCTCTAAAATTCGCTAGTGAAAATAGGATCGCGGTCGCTCACTATGCTAGAAGGAACACCGTGCAAACGAACTATTTCTCGAATGTATACGGATGCTAACCATGGAGCAGTCCTCTTACTCTTTACGGGAATGAAATGGGAGCTTTTAGTAAGTCTATCTACTATAACCCAAATTCCTGTATTACCCTTCCTTGATCGCGGTAACCCATCCACAAAATCCATCGAGATGCTTTCCCATTTCCATAGTGGAACCTCCAATGGGTGAAGCAACCCACCGGGTTTCTTTTGCTCCACTTTTACTTGTTGGCACACCAAGAATCTAGCGACATACTCGGCCACGTCTTTCTTCATGCCGGCCCAAAAGTAAACTCTCTTCGTGTCTTTGTACATCTTGTCCCCGCCGGGATGAATGGTCATCTTCGAACGATGTGCTTCGTCAAGAATAGTCTTCCTTAGGTCATCGTCTTTTGGTACACAAAGTCTACCGTCCCTACGTAACCAACCCTTATCGTCAAGGGTATACCTACGGAGATAGCTTGATGACTCCCCTCCTTTGAGCTTTTCTACTAACTCAACTAACTGTGGGTCGTCTCGCTGTGCCTCGCCAATCCGTCCCAAAAGCGTAGGTCTGACCTCCAAGGATGCTAGCAAACCGGGTACGAAGTCAACGGAAGGTCTAAAGTCAAACATCGTAATGAATTCTAAACTTTGCCGCTCAACAAACAAAGGACTTAAGGATAATCTTTTTCTACTTAAGGCGTCTGCCACCACGTTACCCTTGCCAGGGGTATAGGCTATTTCGAAGTCGTAGGACGCTAAGAACTCCATCCACCTTTGCTGCCTTAAGTTCAAGTCCTTTTGAGAGAATAGATATTTTAAAGACTTGTGGTCAGTGAATAATTCGAATTTCTCGCCAAGAAGATAATGACGCCAAGACTTAAGCGCGAAAGCGATAACGGCCAACTCTAGGTCATGCGTGGGGTAATTCTTTTCATGCGCTCTTAACTGCCTTCCACCATAGGCTATTACCCTGCCCTCTTGCATTAAGACTGCGCCTAGTCCTGTCCCACAAGCGTCAGTATAAACGGTAAACGGCTTACTCCCGTCTGACAATACTAAGACTGGGGCAGAAGTCAAAGCTCTCTTCAAACGTTGGAACGCATCATCACAATCTACGTCCCATGTGAAAACTAGGTTCTTCTTCGTCAAGCGTGTCAATGGAGCTGATATCTTTGCGAAGTCTTTGTTAAACTTCCTATAGTAGCCAGCCAACCTCAAGAAACTTCTCACTTCGGTAGCATTTTTAGGGACCTTCCAATCTTGGATGGCCACCACCTTCGCGGGATCCACGGCTATCCCTTCTTTGGAAACCACGTGCCCCAAGAACCGTACTTCCTTCCTCCAGAAGTGACACTTAGAAAATTTAGCCTTAAGGCTGTGCACTCGTAGGGTCTCCAAAACTTCCCTAAGATGTAGGGCATGCTCTTCTTCATCCTTAGAAAAGATCAAGATGTCATCTACAAAGACTACCACGAATTTGTTAAGGTACTCCCTAAAAACCCTACTCATCAAATCAACAAAATATGCTGGGGCGTTTGTCAAACCGAAGGGCATCACTAGCCATTCATAGAAACCGTCCGGAGTCCTAAAGGCAGTCTTGTCTATGCTATCCTCAGTCACTCTCAACTGATGGAACCCAGTGGCTAAGTCCAACTGCGAAAACACCGAGGCACCAACTAACTGATCGAAGAGATCGTCAATCCTCGGCAGTGGGTGTCTGTTCTTCTTGGTAAGCTTATTAAGTTCTCTATAGTCCACATAAAGTCTAAGGGACCCATCCGCCTTCGTGGCAAATACTACTGGAGCACCCCACTTCGATATACTTCGTCTTATGAACCCCTTCTTAAGCAACTCCTTCACTTGCTTATCGAGTTCCCTCCTTTCACGTGGAGCCATGTGGCGTACTGGCAAAGATACTGGTTTCGCATTATCCACAAGATATATTCGAAAATCTATCTCCCGCTTCGGAGGCAAGCCCTTCACCTCCTCAAACACATCCGAATATTCTTGGACCACTCTAACAGATCGTAGATTTTTCTCAGACGCGTCAAGCGATTCTAGATAACTTAGCATAACCGAATTTATGGGATTACAAAAGATTTCGAGAGTATTGCCAAGGCGAGTCACGAGCCTAACTACTCTCCTTTCACAATCAAGAACGACCCCATTTCTGGATAACCAATCCATTCCTAAAATTAGCCCATAGCCCGTGAAGCCCAACACATAAGAATTACATCTAAATTCAACGCTAAGTATGGAAATTTTCAAATCCAACCACATCATAGACAAATAAGCTGAGCCCCCTATTGGATTCAAAACAACTAAGGGATCCTCTACTAAACTGGTGTTTAAGTGCAGTGATTCAACTAATGATGTAGAGATAAACGAATGTGATGCGCCCGAATTGAATAAGGTACGGATATGATGATCAAACAGAAAAACTAAGCTTTCAACATAAATGGTTCTACCTCGTTCTTGCAGCAGTGGGACCGCGAGAGCCTGAACTTGTCCCCTAGCATGCCCTGATGCTATAAGAGCCTGCACCTGTCCTCCCGAGGTAGCTCCTGCCCGCTGCCCCTTCTTTGGGCAGTCCTTCACTAAATGTCCCGCATTGCCACAATGAAAACAGCCTGTCTTCTTTTTCTTTCGGCAATCCTTGCTGAGATGGCCTGGTGTCCCACAGTTAAAACATTTCTTCTTTCCCTTGCCGTTATTGTCTTTACCACCCTTCTTGTTTTGTTGTTGTGGTTTCTTCTGATCCCCCTTCTTCTCGGGTGCCTTATCAGCTTTAGCACTTTTCTCCTCATGCATAAGCGCCATTTCTACTAACTTCTCAAAGGTGGCCACCATAGGGATGTGGGTCATAGTCAACCCTTGCAATGGTTCATTCAAGCCATTCACGAACCTCAGCGCCTTCTTCTCCGGCGTGTTCACAAAGTCCAAGCCAAACCTTGCTAAATGATTAAATTTATTGACATATTCTTTCACTGATGAGCTTCCTTGCTTCAATGTCATGAACCTTTCCATATATAGATTTTCTTTCGCCCTTGAGAGAAACTTCGCCTCGAACCTACGTCTGAAATCCGCCCAAGAGTCAACAGGACGCTCCCCATTAGTGACCTCCCACCAAAACGATCCCTCTCCCTTCATCAACCAAGCTGCTAAACAAACTCTCCTCCCTTCTTCTACTTCAAAGATTTTTAGCAATTCTTCCACCTCCTTAAGCCAATCTCTAGCTTCCACAAACGTTTCTGACCCTTGAAATGGTTTTCTACCCATAGCCTTGAATTCCTTGCATGTCTTTGCAAAAGTATCTACGCGAGGAGGAGGAGGAACGGGTGCAACTGGTGGTGGAGGAACATTGGCTGGACCTGCAGCGGCCCTAGCCTCCAATAGCCTCCTATACCATATCGTTACACCGTTGGGTAGATTAAGATCTTCAGCCATGCTGAAACGAAAAAGGAAAGATTCAAAATGGAGAATTCGAAAGATAAAGATATGGGCTATTGGGGATTATGTTTTTTTTTCTTAAAAACTTTTCTCTTTAAATTTCTCATTAAAACATGTTTTTGAAAGCACTTCTTCCAAAAATAACTATTTTTCTGAAGTATTTTTATCTGTTCTGGTAACCTTAAGCTCTGATACCACGTGTAACACCCCACATCCCTTAATGTCACTCATGAAGGGAATGCATTAACTTCCATGGAGGTTATAAGTGAATATAGAACAGAAAAATTACAACAAGACAGATAGTAAATAGTAGTTGGAAATCTAAAACTTCATTTTATTGCAACGGAAATTAAACATGTTTGTTACATCATAAAACCATAGTTCATAACCAAGTACAATATCCATCTTCATAAAAACAAAATACATAATCCCATTACATAAATAGCCATTAAAAAGATAACAAGCTGGACTTTACTTCAACGGTCCAAGCTTTCATAAGAGAGATGAAGCAATTCAATCAAACTCCACTAGAGCTGGGCCCAACCTAAGGACCTGGAGGGTGAAAAAGGATAGAAATAGAGGGGGTCAGACATAAAGTCTGGCGAGTATGATAATTCTAACAATACTATTATCAAAATAACTAGACTAAGGCATAAGCTAGAAGACAAGTAAATGTCTATGAACTCTTAGGAAGATAAAGATAGCGTTTAAGATAACGTTAAAGATAACGGTAAAGGCAAACCTAATTACTAACGAATAATTACTACACAGCACCGCACATCACTACACTGCACCATACATTACTACACTGCACCACACCAGTCACCCTATTGTTTGATCCCACTTGCTTCACACAGAAACTTTATAAATAGCCTTACGTACCCCTAGCTTACTACATAGGTGTCGTCTGCCCCTATCTCCGCTAGGTGTACCCCACTACCCACTTTCGATCGTGTAACGACCCGGAAAAATGCGATCTTGGTTATCCGATATACAACACCTATCGAACATCCAAGGATCGAAAATAACCGAACAATTAATGAAAGAAATTAGAAGGTGAGAATAGATAAGATAGAAACTTAGAATAGAAGAAGAAGAACATAACATCAGAGTAACATGAACCTCACCGCGGAACGAGTAACATATAATAGATAACATAACTTTGAAATATAACAGTTATGTATACAATAGCACTTATCAGAGTACAACACTTACAACACAGCGGAAATAACTATAGCTATATGATGTTGAAGCCTCTTGCTCCAAGCTCTTCCAGTATATCTGTAAAACCCGACTACTTGACTGCCCGTACAAATTTAGGCACCTAAGAGTTTAGGGAAAACAACAAATAAACTCCGGGTCAGTCATGTGACTGGTGTGAATAAACTCAAATCATTTAAAACAGGTATATGATATCTCATAAGACCACGCCGTGAATACGGAACGGGTTTTTCCCTTATGAGAATCCAAACATTTTTGCAAAGCAATATCATTCTGATATTATAATAATGTCTAAGTACAAATAAATATCAGTCTAGTAGAAACGCTTGCATCTCACGTTCTACATATATAGTATACAATCAAAACCGCAAGCACGTATTGGGTAATGGATTTCCAACTATGACAAGGTATGGAACCACCTTCCGATCAGTGTACTCTAGGAACGATACACTGAAGTTCAACAAGAACATCTTGCAACTCAGCCACACATGACCGACCACTCATTTCGCTTGAGTGTATCGAATGTACATCACCAACGGTTGGGATCAGCAACCGTTCCCGCATATATATATGGGACAGCATTGATAGATTAAAGAAGCAAATGAATATTCTCTAGATAGGTGATAATACACCCTACTTCGGTGCGACCGACTTAGCCATGCTGCCTGCCCGATTTTTGTCATTTACCGGATGTGAGGCTAGAAGCTACGCTTATATTTTCACATACCACATCTTCATTCACTTAGAAATGTCACATCGTCATACCCGCCAAATCACAAATTGACTTATCCAAAAATAACACGGGTATACAGCTAAGAGAAACGAATTCCTCCGCCACCAAACGTGAATACGTTTGAACAGATCAACTTACGCGATCTATTGGATATACTCTGTCAGACCTTCGTCCATACAAGTTGTCCTGGGACTGGACAAACCGAAGGCACTATTCTGTAAACAGGATAGCCCTTGCATTTTACTCCGTCTTCAATTATCTTTGGCATATATGATTCGCAACGCTTATGCCAATACAGAGTGGTTCTATGGATAATAATCCAACCGGTCTCTCCATATTAACAACGTTAAAATGGTCAAAAACTTCGATAGTCTGTGAGTTAACTATCGAAGAAAAACAAGTGTGCAAACAACGATCTAAATTCCAAATGGAATGTCAATCGATCAATCATCATGTATATCTATACATATTTCCTTATTTTCTATATTTAGAAAATATTTGTTATCAACGTTGGAAAACATTTCCATTGTTTATTTACGTATCACTATCCTTCCACAACTATCAGACTCTAACTATAAACTAACAAGAGACCAACTTCCTAAGTATAAACCCCGAAGGCCGAAACCAACATCAGATCGATACCCAGGAAACCATTCAACTTATTAATCTCTAGTCAAATTCTAATTTTGCTTAACTCTATATTCTTTAACTCCATTCGCTCAACTCTAGATCGCAGCGATCACAATGGTTACGCCTGATTCCCTCAGGAAACATCCGACCGCCGTAGGCTATTTACAGCCCTACGAATTACGCTAGCAGTCGTGCTAAATGGCAACTCATCCTGAATAACTATGTTTGTTTTAACTCTAACTGTTTAACTCTAACTCGTTAACTCTAACTGTTTAACTCTAACTGTTTAACTCTAACTGTTTAACTCTAACTGGTTAACTTGACCAATTCATTTCGAATAACTTAACCTGGTAACACACTTGGATTAACTTAACTCGACTTGGCTAATCTAACTTATTAACTTGACCAATTCGTTTCGAATAACTTAACCTGGTAACACACTTGGATTAACTTAACTCGACTTAGCTAATTTAACTTATTAATTTGACCAATTCATTTCGAATAACTTAACCTGGTAACACACTTGGATTAACTCCTATCGAATAACTAATATTCGATTAACTCACTTTCGAATACCATATTCGATTAACTCCTTTTTAACAACGTTTTATTCATTTGAAAAGATTTACTTTTAAATAACGGTTCTACATTTTAAAAATGATTTCCTTTTTATAGTGTTCCCTTTCCAATTCTATTTGTAAATGGTTTATAAATATTCCTTTTTCAAATTTATTCTTGAAATATTCTAACTCCTTAAATTCTCTGAAAAATTCGCCATAACCTCCTTTGTATCGGGAGCATCGGGAAAATCCCCAAACCCGCTACACAGGCCTTTCCATTCAAAAAGAAATGTTTTGAAATTATTTCCTTTTCGAATATCTCCTATTTATAAATATTTAAATTTATAAACATTTCTTATTTATAAATATTCCACTTTATAAATATTCTATTTTCAATATCACTTTGAAAATCCTCCTTTATCTACATTTCGGTATGTTATGGTATTCAATCATATCAAATCACGATGTCTAATCTCGTCCATACACACACAATCAACAACAGGTTTTAATTCACATCATATATTAAAATATATGAAAAACAATAAAATAACTGTTGAGGAATCCAGTCGGATTCCTCCAACCTGTTTCCCTGCATCACAGATGTTAGACAATATAGATAACATCACTTTCGGTTCCATATGAAATATTCTGTTAAACAGAATCAATATAGAAATTTAACTAACTGACTAGCAGTTCAATCAAACAATCAACACACAGTCAAACAGACAATTTTAACAGTTCTAACAATACAACATGAAATTATAAACTGTTCAGAGTTAGTGAGATTTACTCACAGTTGCGCGTTAACCGTTGAATAACGGTTTGCGTTATTCGACTCAGTCGGACAATTTATTTCGCCATAAATTGTAACGAGCTCGGATTCACTCCTGGTCAGTCTCATTGTGTATTGTCCGTCCATACGATCCCAACGCAACTTACGGTTCGTCAATCTGATATTGTATGACCAAGATATTGCTTTACGAAGATCATAGACTTTCAAATGAAAATTAAACTAAAGTTTTCCTTTTAAATCTAATTGGGCTTTACCTAAATATCGGCCCATCAAATGAATAAACCCGAACCCGTTCCTTAGCCTTCTTCCCCAAACGATGAAAGACGCGGTCCTTCTGTAATTACACAGCCATTTCGATTTGCTTCCTCCCCCATTAACCCGTCCTCCTTTTTACTAAAAATCCAGCAACTATACCCAAAATTCTCCTCTTCCGACAAGCTCCATCCTCATACCAAGAAACCCCAATTCGATCTCCTTCATCGCAGTGCGTCGATGGCACTTTTCGCGGTCTACAGGAGGACTCACGACTTCGAACACCCCTGAAACCACTCAAAAATCACTACGAGGTGCTAGACAACCTCACGAATCCCAAACCAAGCTCGAAATTGTACATTGATGCCTAAAATTCATGAAACCATGGACCCTAGTTTTGTTGCGTTCCATTTGAAGACCGGAAAAGCCACACCGAGATGAACAATTTCAATACCAGTGCAAAGCTACACTCTCAAGGATTTCAGAATTGCTTGAGTTGTGATTTACTGAAATTTATTTGAGTTTCTTTTTGATTTTCTTTTACTGCAGTGTTTGTGGTGAATGAAAATTTCTGTTCGTGTATTATAAATGTGAAGCTGTGGATGAGAAAAGTGGTGGACGTGGCTTTGTTTAGTTCACCAATCAATTAGGATATTTTTGTTTTAATTATTTTATTCATTTTTAATCGTACGTTATGTGTATTTACCTTCTAAAAATCGATACGATCAAATAAGGTACCTAAAAATCACGAAACTGAACAAGCAGCTACAATTCGACATTACGGTCCCAATGAAACTGGTTTCGTCGAATTCCGACTTCGTATGCTCACACAGCGTATTTTTAACTGTCCAAATACTGACTGTTTTACACTCTAAAAATCCGTACGGCCACACGGTGACTCTAAAAATCACGAAACTGGAAACCTAACAACTATTTGATATTGCGGATCCAACAAAACTGGTTTCGTCGAATTCCGACTTCGTTTGCAAAAGTGGCTATTTTTAACGCTCTAAATAGCCTATTTAAATATATAAATATATTTAAATATAATTAAATTAAATATTAAAAATTAAATATTATCGTCTATCTTCACATATGATATCGTACAGCTCCAGCATATCATATCAGAATTTACAGTTTGATATTTCAGATTTTAGATTTTATCGATATTCAGTTTATATCGAAAACCCTATTATAACGTATATAAAGCGTTGCAAATTATAAAGGAATTCTACAACGACTTTTTCTGAATTTTGATTTGGACGTAAATCAAAATCTACACAACGAAATCCTGATTTTTCTCTTCCATTAGAAAGATATACTCCACCAGCTCCACACGTTTCTTGTTTCACATAAATCCGGCTTAAAACGAATCCTGTACATTCAGTTGAAGTTCGAATCGCCAATTTACGAACTGCAGCGCCATTTCAAGCTCTATTATAAGTATATTATAATTATACGTTCAAACCGTCGTCGATTGAATATATTCGTTATTATATTTCGAATCGAAACTCCACAAAATCTCGTATGCTATTCAATTCACATGATATTGTGAATTTCACTATTTCCGACTATTTCGACATTATAATATATTATTATATTATAATTATTAATTAAATATTCAATATTATTTAATTAAACGATCATTAACTTCTCTAAATCACCAATTATATAATTAAATAAATTAATTATAATACCCTAAAAATGCGGATCATTACAGATCGGCTCCCTACTCGTAGATACCCGTGCTGGCCCCACAGTGGGGTGTATCACTCCCCTAAAGTGGCAACCCGATACAACTTGAGAATGCACGGCTTATACCTACACGATGCAACGTCTTACCTACCAGCCCGGGTCCACACACGCATATGAAACCCGTTGGACTTGCGTTGCCACCGCTCCCCGTTTTGGCCTCTTACAGTCAAACCCAGCATGCGTGTCCCGTCCTCGACTTGGGTCGAGCCCACAAAGATACGTTTGGGATACTGGTCAAAATGGGCCCCCACAAGCTACCCACCTAAGCTTGTCACTAGTATATCCCACTTAACCCTCTTAGTCATGTTCATTTACATGTTTGTTTGGTTAAGTCTTACTAATCGTATTTCACATGCCACTAAGGGCACCCCCTAGATTCCTCATTCCACCCAAGGCACCTACTTAACCCCCATGTCCTACCTTACATGTTTACCTGGTTAAGTATTTCTTAATTCATTCAGGCCATAACCTCATAAAGACCTCTCACATTAGACTGGCATTTATGGCAACTGGATTTGCCGGACGGGTCCGTGCAGTCTTACACCATAAAAGAGTCTAACCTCGTGTCTTTACAACCGTTATGCTTTAGTTTAGGCCTAGGACCTCTCACATTGGGCTGACATTTGTGACCACTAGATTTGTCGGGCGGGTCTGGGAAGGTATACGTCACAAACGAGTCCAACCTCGTGTCCTAAGCATTGATTAACACTTAAAATCTTTTACCCAGTTTTAATAATTCCCTATTCAAATTATTAATTAAGTCAACTTTTAATGATGTCCATAATTGACTCAATTATGGCCATCCACTTATGGCATGCAAAATCATATCAATTACACCCAAACTTTTTAATATTAAATCCTTAATATTACCCCTACCCCACGTTTATACGTTCGCTTATTCAACGCATAATATAGGCTAGACTTGTATAGTCTAACACCTAGCACAAATATAAATTATCACAACATATAGACAATTAAAATAAATCTAATCATAATAGGGGTGAAACTTGCATAAACTACACATGTTAAGGATCAAAAAGTGTTAACTTGTTAAATGTCTCAATTTATATGATATGATCATAGCCCAAATCTATACATAAACTTGCATATGGGGTTTTTAGGCAACATAATGATGGTGTGAACTAGCATAGGATATCACATATGTCATAGCATAATTCTAGATGTCATAATAAATGTCTTGGTATATGTTCCTAACTTTTCTAATCAATCTAACTTGCATATGTGACTTGTCATATAGATCAACATAACCCAAACATGATGATTTAATTAATATGAACTAACTAGCATAGATGGTAACATCATGGTCTTTTTAACATGTTTGATTCATCACAACTTAGCATAGAAACTTTCAACATACATAACATCATCATAGCATGATTTACAACATATAAGATATCATCATCACATAACATTGGATTTACAATATACATGATAGCAAAAGGGGTTTACAACAACATATATGATAATTCACATCATCTACTCATAATCCATTCATAACTCAACCTAATTAAAATGATAATATTCTTGTTAAGATCATCATTGTAACACCACACCTCCGTTAAGGTCACTCACAAAGGGAATGCCTTAACTTTGGTGGAGCATTTTAGTAAACAGAACAGAAACTTACAAGACAGATAAAACAGTACTTGAAATTTTTTAACTTTATTACAGCGGAAACAGAAATTTATATGGTTACATCCTTTCAATTTCAGAATTCAAGTACAAAATATCAGTCTTGTACAAAAGCCTTCGAAATGCATAGTTTAAAAATCATAATCCCCATGGAACGGAAGCTATACAGAGCCAAGCCATACTTTAAGCACTTCAAGCAAAGAGAAATCCGGATCAAGCTAAAGTATTTCCCTCCTTGGATAACCTGGGGGGGGGGGGAACGGAAGAAAGGAGGTGAAACAACAAGGGTCAGACAAAAAGTCTGGCAAGTCCAGTGACTTTCAGCATATGAACAGATAATAATAATATGATATGAACATAAAACTAGATGTGAGATAACTATAACAGGTGTAGCAGATATAACAGAAAAACAGAATGATATAAACTATTGTTTTACACTTCTCTGCACTAATACTAGTATAACAGAATTAGGGGTCACCCTAATGTCTAAATTGAAGCAGGAACGGGTACAGAATATTTTAACAGAAACAGAATGCTAATAATGGGCCTTTACTACCCGATCAGAAACAGACAGAAGCAGAAACAGATTAATCCCTACGGAAACAGAATGTAGAATTAGGTGTACACTAGTAATGGGCCTTTACCACCCGAACAGACGGTACCACACAGAAACGGACGGGTGTTACCACCCAACAGAAACAGACGGTACCAACAGAAACAGACAGAACTAAGTGTACCCTAAAACCCTACCCCAAGCGATCGGCTCCCTAATACATAAATATCCTGTGTCGCCCCCACAGTAGGGTGTATCACTCCCTAAAGTGACAACCAATTGGCACAGACCTATTTACAGATGTCACAGCGTCTTACATCCTCAGAGGTAGACCGGGATCCATGCACGCACATGACCCGGTTGGAACGCACCATCAACACCCCTCGCCATTATCAGAATGAACCACTTATAATTAGTTCAGTAAGCGTGCCCGGACCCTACCTACTGTTGGGTCAAAGTTTTGATACCAGAAAGGGTTACTGACTAATATGGGTCCCAAACAACAGATGACACAAGTAATTCCCCTCCTATCCTTGTGTCCCCAGACTAACAGATTTCAGATTTATTTGTTTACAAGTTCAGACATACAGAATTCAGATTTACTAGTTCACAAATTAAGTTAACAAGTTTTCAGACTAACGGATCAGATGTACAGATTTTTCAGATTTGTCTAACTTTGTATTGGGCCTACAGATTCATGGACGGGTTTTCTACACCTATTAATCCATTTGATTTAACCCTATTTTCCCCCAATACGTTTTAGACGTCATTCTTATCTTAGATTTGCATTAATTAATTATTAATGCCCAGACCTCTCACATTAGGTCGCTAGCTTGTGGCCGCTGGATGTGCCGGGCGGTTCCGGGCAGACTTCTGCCACAAGCCAGACCTAACCTCGTGTCTTAAGCAGGTTATGACTAACTTCTCACATTAGAATCTATTGTTTGCGGCCACTGGATGTGCCGGGCGGTTCCGGGCAGATTTACGTCGCAAACTCATTCTAACCTCGAGTTAGCCATATTCATCTTTGCGGCCAATTAATTAATTATTTACCGTTTATGCGCACGCCCAATATATATGCCAATTCAGATTATATCAATAACAGAATGATCACATCAACTCAACTGATATAGCAGATAACAGATTTTAGCAGATTGGGTGACTTAACAGATTTAACCGATTTAGCACTTAGCAGATTTTGGCATATAACAGATTAGGCGTCTCAACAGACAAATTTAACAGATTTGGCATTTCAATCTAATTAGCAGTCTAGGCAATATAACAAAACTAGCAGTTTAGGCAACTTAGCAAATTAGCAGATTTAGCAAATCTAATATTCTAAAGGTTCTATTTACATGCCTTGCCCAATCATAAATTGGCCTAAATCCATATGCTTACATAATTGTCATGATTCACAACATATACTCCATGTTTGCATAAGCGCAGAATATGGACATAATTTGCCATATAACATATGTTCCAATTTTTGTTAAACTAGCATTTTACAGCAGATTCACATATAAATTATACCAAATATAACCATTAATTTTAATGCATGTCATATATCCAAAAACCCCTATTTAGGTGTAATCACAATAATAGATATCCTAATTAATGTAAATCCTAAGCTTCCATATCTTCTTCTTTTTGAGTCATGAATCATTATGCAAACTATACCCAATAATATAAATCTTTAAATCATATCTTCTAAAAATCAGATCATGCCTTTTATATGCATTTTGTCCAAAGTCTCAAATCATATGTAATCTTACAATGGTTCCTCTTTTCTTCTATCATAGAATATGCATAGATCCAAATCTAGTTTACAATATATGCTCATTAATTACAGTTCTAAATTACAACATAACTATGCATACAACATGCATAAATTATATGTTCATAGTCAAATTTATGCATATGTCCAATATATTTTATGCCTCCTACCTAAAGTCATACATTCAATTTAGTCGCATCATTCATTATTTATCCCAAAATTTGCGTTCATACGTTCATCTCTTATGAGATTAGGCACAGGCTCGTGGTAGCCTGGCTATAAAAACAGAAAAGAAGAAAAGGGATACAGAAGAACAGATCTGACAGAAGAGAATATATATACAATCTCAGATTCAGAATCAAAAACATATCAAAATTATTATTAACGTTTATAGCGGAAAATAACTGTACTTGCCTTGATTGGATTAAAGAAAGAACTTTAACTTGTTGTAGAATCTTTGCAGAACTTTAATCTCTAGTTTGAATTGAGTTGCTTAGGCTGATGTTGATTATCTTCTAGTTTTAATTCCAGCAGAGCAGAGACGCCATTTTTATTTTTATTAGAAGAAGAGAGCAATGGAGGCTAGAGAATTGTGTAAGAAACCTAGGTAGAGTCTAGGGTCATTTTTATAGAGGTTAGGAACTGATTAGGACCATCGATGTTGCTTGGATTGATCGTAGCCATCCATTCGCAAGAGGGACCAATTAGAGCCTGCCACCTAGCCCTAATGACAAAGCAGACCACAGAAAATCGACCAACATAGAATAGGCCAGCCAGGTTGGACTGGGTTCGACCTGGGTCTGGACCAGGTCGACATGCCTGTCGACAGCCCTGTCGACAGCCCTGTCGACCTGGCTAGACCAGGTCGACAGCCCAGTCGACCTGGGTGTCTTAGGCGGGAGTTTTCCCGCCTTGGCCAATTGGGCCCGGTTTTAATTTTTAAACTGTTTTATTCTGTTCGAATTTTAAACTTAATTCAGAAACTTCCGAAGGCTATATCTTCTTCATACGGACTCCGTTTTTCGAAAACTCGGACTCTATTTCGCGTATTTTTCCGAGACGAACGCAATGGCGTATCCCGTTTCCCTTAGTTCTTTGATTTCAAATTAATTATACTTTAATTTATGACTTTTACGGTTATAGAATACACGGGGTGTTACATTCTCCCCCACTTAAAAGGATTTCGTCCCCGAAATCTTCAAGTTAAGAAGAATGTGTCCTACCATCCAATCATCCATCTACTCAATCATCAACCACAGGCATCCATTGTCCTTATAGACTTCTAATGCTTTCATGTTTAAATGCACAATGTGTGTTCATGTCCGTATCTAATGCAAAATCAGGCGGCCCACTGATTCAGTCGACCTCCTTAATGCAAATCATGTTAGTGCCATGAGTCCAATATGTATGCAAATTTTCCTATTTGAGACATATCATTTCTATATGAGTGCACAACTGCTCATTCATATGCAACATCCATATGCTGATTCAACCATTTTGCATCCATAAAAATTTAAAAATGCTCACACATCCATATGCAGTATGAGAGTGCTTTCGAGCCGATCTAGTGCCTAGTGTGTGTATATGCATCCACGAGCAACCACTAGCAACCACTTGCATCCACTTGCAACCATCAAACATAACATGTCTCAAACACATGTTTACACCCATTAGTTTCTACCTAAAGTTCAAATATTCGATCGATAGGATACAGTCGAATGATGGAAGTGAGTACAGATAGAACGAAAATTTGGTTCCCATTAGACATGGGTCCTAAGTATCGGCCCCAAAGACCGAAACCAACATCAAATTGACACCTAGAGGATTACCTTCTTTAGACAATGTCAAAACTGGAAATCCTATCAAAAGTATTTAGATATTTACAGACTACTGGTACAGATCAGGTTCCCTAATAATTCTTAGGAAGCTAAGCATGATAAAATCATACCCCATGAAAACTCAGAATGTATGCGTCATACTTGACTTCTAACACAGATATCCCTCAAACCCCAATCTCAAACAGATGATCCATAACCCTTATGGGTCTGAGTCTATAGCGGAATTCAGAAATAATACTAGTATTAAAGTGCAGAGTACCGATTACAAAACCAAAATACCAGAATCAGAAAAAGTCTTAACTCCATAATCAGATAAAGAAATTAAACCTACTATAGAAATTTTTCCCTATTCCTATCCTAGCCACTAGCTTCAAGAGTGTTCGCCTGCCCTCCTTGTCCTCGTCTCTTCGGGCAGTCCCTAGTGAAGTGTCCCATCTCCCCACAGTTGAAGCAAGCACCCTCCCCTTCCTCTTTCGGTAATCCTTATTCAGATGAGTCGAGCTTCCATAAGTAAAACACTTTCCTCCTCCTTATCTTCAATCTTTCCTTCCTTCTTTTGTGTTTCCCTTTTTCCTCCATTGTGAACTAAGTCTATATGAGTTTCTCACCTTTTGGGTTGTGCTCCTCATCATTCTCATCTTTACTATCCTTGTGTAACATGTTGACCAATCCCTCGAAAGCTGCCTCCATCGCCCGGAAAAATCCTTCAAAGCCCTAAAGAAAACTAGCCGCAGGTGAAACTACTACAGCTATCGATGGAAGTCGGGCACTACTTTGCCCTTTGATGAGGTTACCTCCCAGAAAACCGGGAGCCCCAGAGACTCAAGAAAGAAGGAAACAAGGATTCAAGCAGAGGATCAAAAGGTAGATATATGGCTTAGGGGACTATGTTTTTCAAAATAAGCTTTACTTTTGAAAATACTTCCTTTTCAAAACCTTTTTGAAAATAGTTTTCAAAAATTCTTTATCAAATCCGGTAACCTTCAGCTCTGATACCAAGTGTAACACCACACCTCCGTTAAGGTCACTCACAAAGGGAATGCCTTAACTTTGGTGGAGCATTTTAGTAAACAGAACAGAAACTTACAAGACAGATAAAACAGTACTTGAAATTTTTTAACTTTATTACAGCGGAAACAGAAATTTATATGGTTACATCCTTTCAATTTCAGAATTCAAGTACAAAATATCAGTCTTGTACAAAAGCCTTCGAAATGCATAGTTTAAAAATCATAATCCCCATGGAACGGAAGCTATACAGAGCCAAGCCATACTTTAAGCACTTCAAGCAAAGAGAAATCCGGATCAAGCTAAAGTATTTCCCTCCTTGGATAACCTGGGGGGGGGGGGGGAACGGAAGAAAGGAGGCGAAACAACAAGGGTCAGACAAAAAGTCTGGCAAGTCCAGTGACTTTCAGCATATGAACAGATAATAATAATATGATATGAACATAAAACTGGATGTGAGATAACTATAACAGGTGTAGCAGATATAACAGAAAAACAGAATGATATAAACTATTGTTTTACACTTCTCTGCACTAATACTAGTATAACAGAATTAGGGGTCACCCTAATGTCTAAATTGAAGCAGGAACGGGTACAGAATATTTTAACAGAAACAGAATGCTAATAATGGGCCTTTACTACCCGATCAGAAACAGACAGAAGCAGAAACAGATTAATCCCTACGGAAACAGAATGTAGAATTAGGTGTACACTAGTAATGGGCCTTTACCACCCGAACAGACGGTACCACACAGAAACGGACGGGTGTTACCACCCAACAGAAACAGACGGTACCAACAGAAACAGACAGAACTAAGTGTACCCTAAAACCCTACCCCAAGCGATCGACTCCCTAATACATAAATATCCTGTGTCGGCCCCACAGTAGGGTGTATCACTCCCTAAAGTGACAACCAATTGGCACAGACCTATTTACAGATGTCACAGCGTCTTACATCCTCAGAGGCAGACCGGGATCCATGCACGCACATGACCCGGTTGGAACGCACCATCAACACCCCTCACCATTATCAGAATGAACCACTTATAATTAGTTCAGTAAGCGTGCCCGGACCCTACCTACTGTTGGGTCAAAGTTTTGATACCAGAAAGGGTTACTGACTAATATGGGTCCCAAACAACAGATGACACAAGTAATTCCCCTCCTATCCTTGTGTCCCCAGACTAACAGATTTCAGATTTATTTGTTTACAAGTTCAGACATACAGAATTCAGATTTACTAGTTCACAAATTAAGTTAACAAGTTTTCAGACTAACGGATCAGATGTACAGATTTTTCAGATTTGTCTAACTTTGTATTGGGCCTACAGATTCATGGACGGGTTTTCTACACCTATTAATCCATTTGATTTAACCCTATTTTCCCCCAATACGTTTTAGACGTCATTCTTATCTTAGATTTGCATTAATTAATTATTAATGCCCAGACCTCTCACATTAGGTCGCTAGCTTGTGGCCGCTGGATGTGCCGGGCGGTTCCGGGCAGACTTCTGCCACAAGCCAGACCTAACCTCGTGTCTTAAGCAGGTTATGACTAACTTCTCACATTAGAACCTATTGTTTGCGGCCACTGGATGTGCCGGGCGGTTCCGGGCAGATTTACGTCGCAAACTCATTCTAACCTCGAGTTAGCCATATTCATCTTTGCGGCCAATTAATTAATTATTTACCGTTTATGCGCACGCCCAATATATATGCCAATTCAGATTATATCAATAACAGAATGATCACATCAACTCAACTGATATAGCAGATAACAGATTTTAGCAGATTGGGTGACTTAACAGATTTAACCGATTTAGCACTTAGCAGATTTTGGCATATAACAGATTAGGCATCTCAACAGACAAATTTAACAGATTTGGCATTTCAATCTAATTAGCAGTCTAGGCAATATAACAAAACTAGCAGTTTAGGCAACTTAGCAAATTAGCAGATTTAGCAAATCTAATATTCTAAAGGTTCTATTTACATGCCTTGCCCAATCATAAATTGGCCTAAATCCATATGCTTACATAATTGTCATGATTCACAACATATACTCCATGTTTGCATAAGCGCAGAATATGGACATAATTTGCCATATAACATATGTTCCAATTTTTGTTAAACTAGCATTTTACAGCAGATTCACATATAAATTATACCAAATATAACCATTAATTTTAATGCATGTCATATATCCAAAAACCCCTATTTAGGTGTAATCACAATAATAGATATCCTAATTAATGTAAATCCTAAGCTTCCATATCTTCTTCTTTTTGAGTCATGAATCATTATGCAAACTATACCCAATAATATAAATCTTTAAATCATATCTTCTAAAAATCAGATCATGCCTTTTATATGCATTTTGTCCAAAGTCTCAAATCATATGTAATCTTACAATGGTTCCTCTTTTCTTCTATCATAGAATATGCATAGATCCAAATCTAGTTTACAATATATGCTCATTAATTACAGTTCTAAATTACAACATAACTATGCATACAACATGCATAAATTATATGTTCATAGTCAAATTTATGCATATGTCCAATATATTTTATGCCTCCTACCTAAAGTCATACATTCAATTTAGTCGCATCATTCATTATTTATCCCAAAATTTGCGTTCATACGTTCATCTCTTATGAGATTAGGCACAGGCTCGTGGTAGCCTGGCTATAAAAACAAAAAAGAAGAAAAGGGATACAGAAGAACAGATCTGACAGAAGAGAATATATATACAATCTCAGATTCAGAATCAAAAACATATCAAAATTATTATTAACGTTTATAGCGGAAAATAACTGTACTTGCCTTGATTGGATTAAAGAAAGAACTTTAACTTGTTGTAGAATCTTTGCAGAACTTTAATCTCTAGTTTGAATTGAGTTGCTTAGGCTGATGTTGATTATCTTCTAGTTTTAATTCCAGCAGAGCAGAGACGCCATTTTTATTTTTATTAGAAGAAGAGAGCAATGGAGGCTAGAGAATTGTGTAAGAAACCTAGGTAGAGTCTAGGGTCATTTTTATAGAGGTTAGGAACTGATTAGGACCATCGATGTTGCTTGGATTGATCGTAGCCATCCATTCGCAAGAGGGACCAATTAGAGCCTGCCACCTAGCCCTAATGACAAAGCAGACCACAGAAAATCGACCAACATAGAATAGGCCAGCCAGGTTGGACTGGGTTCGACCTGGGTCTGGACCCAGGTCGACATGCCTGTCGACAGCCCTGTCGACAGCCCTGTCGACCTGGGTGTCTTAGGCGGGAGTTTTCCCGCCTTGGCCAATTGGGCCCGGTTTTAATTTTTAAACTGTTTTATTCTGTTCGAATTTTAAACTTAATTCAGAAACTTCCGAAGGCTATATCTTCTTCATACGGACTCCGTTTTTCGAAAACTCGGACTCTATTTCGCGTATTTTTCCGAGACGAACGCAATGGCGTATCCCGTTTCCCTTAGTTCTTTGATTTCAAATTAATTATACTTTAATTTATGACTTTTACGGTTATAGAATACACGGGGTGTTACAATCATACTCACAATTTAGAGAAGAAAAGAGAGAGTTTTGCTTTGCTTTAGGATTGAGAGAATTAGAATTGAATTTGCTTTTCTTCTTTCTTAGTTGGCGGCGGCTCCATTGATTTCCATGGCGATGGTATGACGGTAACTATTCTATTTTAATTAGGTTTAGGGATAGCATTAGGATGTATTTATAGGTGTAGGAAGTTATTTACGACCATTAGATTAACCCTGAACCATGAGAACCAATCAAATGCAAAATCTGCATTTGAGCGAATCGGCCCACGGGTTGACAGCCAAACACCCTGGATTAACCCCTAGTCGACCCAGCAGGGCTTGGGTCGACCTAAAAAATGGGCCGATTCGGTTATTCCCCCTCCCAATTCGCTGTTTTGAACTTTTTCGCATATTTATTTATTTAATTTTTAATTTATATATATATATATATATCAATATATATATATATATATATATATATATATTTCTCTGCGCAACCCATTTCACCTAATTCTTTTCTAAAAATTAAGTATACTTTAATTTGTGAATTTTAATGTTATAAAATTACGGGGTGTTACAATTGCAATGGTACTTTTTCATACTTCCGCTTTTACTAAATAAAAATCAAATCTTACCTATAATTAGATATCCAATATGATAAGTACTTCATATTCCAAATACTGCCCGTATGCGTAGCACGGGCCACACACTAGTGGGTCTAGAATACTGAAAACATAAAACTTCTACCTTGTACAAAATCATCATCAGAGTACAATAATACATAAAAAGAGAATAATCCCTAAAACATAGCCATAGTAGAGCAAAAGCGAAAAATACAAGCAGCTCGAAGAGGAAAAGAAGAACCTTGGTCAAGCTTGAGTATTCCCACCCTGAGAACATGGGGGGGGGGGGGGGGTGGGGAAATAAAAGAGAAAGAAGAAAAAAAACAAAGTGGGTCAGACATAAAGTTTGGCAAGTCCAATTACTTTTAGCATATAAATAAGTAAAAGCATCATGACAGGCATATAAATTGGATAGGAGAGATAACAGTATGAGGCAGGTATGACAAGGTAAGCAGGATAAACAGAATAGAACACGCATTGTGCTTCTGTAATACTTTACTCTTTGCACCAATACTAGTATAACTGAAACAAGGTGATCCTAACAAGTACAAGATGGTAGACTTAGGTGTACTTCTACTGAGAGATTTTACCCCATACAATAACAGGTAGCCCAACAAAACTGACGGGTGTTACCCCAACGATAATAACAAGCTCCTAAACAGGCGAGACTTGATGTACGCTAATTATTACCCCAATCTATCGGCTCCCTATCCCTCGTGGATACCCTGTGATGGCCGCACTCTTAGGGTGTATGTGACGATCCCAAAACCCAGTGACACGGTGTTAAGGATAATCATTGGAATATAACACATTAATCATCATTAGCAGATCACATATAATAGCATAAACAGAAAATAGAATAATTTACACACATATGACAGCGGAATCATATAGATATCATCACATTAGAGTGGCACAGCGGAAGCGTGGTGGGCCCATAACCCACAGGACTTTCAAATAAACATGGTCAATAGCAAATGTCAAATCTCTTCTTCTAGAATCTGCATAACATTTCTGTTGGCTTAGTGCGGTTCTCAAACGCTTTTTGATGAAGTCGACCTTATCAGATGCTTCTCTAATCATATCGGGTCCTAACACAAGTCTGTTGCTAGGTTCTACCTAACATGCTGGAGATCTGCAGGGTCTGCCATATAATGCTTCAAATGGCGACATTCCCAAACTTGCTTGATAGCTATTGTTATATGAGAATTCTGCCAAATGCAAGTGATCTTCCCATGACCCACCAAAATCAATTATACAAGCCCGCAATAAATCTTCGAGAATTCTATTCACCCGCTCAGTTTGGCCATCTGTTTGAGGGTGATAAGCGGTGCTCATATTCATTTTCGTTCCCAATTCTGTCTGGAAAGCCTCCCAGAATTTGCTAGCAAATATCGGGTCTCTATCACTGACTATGCTGATGGGAATTCCATGCAGCTTAACAATTTCTTTGAAATGTATCTGTGCTAGACTTTGAGCGATTCTATTGGATCTGACAGGTATAAAATGGGCAGTCTTCGTGAAGCGATCTACGATTACCCAAATGTTGTCATTACCTTTCCTGGTTCGCGGCAAACCATCTGTGAAATCCATGGAAATCAGTTCCCATTTCAAACCTGGGACTTCCAACGGTTGCAACAGTCCGGCTAGCTTATGTTGGTCGCTCTTGACCAATTGACAAGTAGGGCATCTGCTAACATACAAAGAAATATCCCTTTTCATTGCCTTCCACCAGAAAGTACGTTTGATATCGTTGTACATTTTACTCACACCAGGATGGATGCAAAATTTGGATTTATGGCATTCATCCAGCACCTCTCTTTTGAGCTCAGGAATGTCGGGAACACATATTCTTTTATTCAACCTCAGAACTCCTCACTATCCACCTGGACACTGGAGCCTTCGCCCCTTTGAATCCTTCTTATCGTCTCTTTCGCAAAATTGTCGCATTTCTGAAGAACAGATATTTTATCAATCAATCCTGGCGTAATTATAAGATTGGCAATGATTGCGGTTTTCCTACTAAGCGCATCCGCTACTACGTTAGCCTTCCCCGGCGTATGCAGGATATCAAGATCATACGCTGCAAGAAATTCTAGCCAACGCTGCTGTCTCAAATTCAGATCTTTCTGGGTGTATAAATACTTCAATGATAGATGATATGTGTACAGTATAAATTTCTCGCCTAATAAATAATGCCTCCAGATTTTCAAAGCAAAAACGATAGCTAGCAACTCAAGATCATGAGTCACATAATTCTTCTCATGCGGTTTAAGTTGGCGGCTTGCATAAGCGACTACTTGGCCTCTTTGCATTAACACTGCACCAAGACCTCTAATAGAAGCATATGTCCAAACCGTTAAATCCTGATTGCCATCAATAATGGTTAACACTGGAGCAGTTGTCAGTTTTGATTTCAATTCCTGGAAAGCTTCTTCACAGTCGGAAGTCCACTTAAACTTCTTATGCTTCTTTGTGAGCTTCGTTAACGGACCGGATATCTTCGAAAAATCCTTAACGAACTTTCGATAATAACTAGCCAACCCCATAAAACTTCTAACTTTTGTGGGAGTAGTGGGTTGTTTCCAGTCTTGAATCGCTGTTATTTTGCTTGGGTCAACAGAAATCCCTTTCTCTGACACGACATGGCCAAGAAACTTCACTTCTTCTTGCCAGAAGACACATTTAGAGAATTTGGCTTTGAAGACATTCTTCCTCAGAATCTCCAATACTTGTTCTAAGTGTTTTTCATGCTCGGGTTTTGATTTGGAGTAGATTAAAATATCATCGATGAATACGAGGACAAATTTATTCAGAACTCCCCTGAACACTCTATTCATTAGATCGACAAAGTATGCTGGAGCATTGCACAGGCCAAACGACATTACTAACCATTCATAAAATATGTCTGGACCTCTGAAAGCTGTCAAAGGAACACACTCTTCTGCTATCCTCAATTGATGAAAACCTGTAGCTAGGTCCATTCGGGAAAATACTTTCGCCCCATTCAATTGGTCTAGCAAATCATCTATGCGGGGTAATGGATACTTGTTTTTAGCGTCTGTTTGTTGAGGTCTCGGTAATCAACGCATAGTCGAAGAGTACCATCTGACTTTGGGACAAACACAACAGCTGCACCCAATTAGAAAAACTAGGTCTGATTAGACCCTTCCACAACAGCTGACGAGTTTGATCGCCCAACTCTTCGTTTTCTTTCGGAGTCATTCTGTGAATTGGATGTACCACTGGTCTGGCATTAGGAATTAGATCGATTCGGAATTCTATTTCTCTTTGCGAAGGTAAGTTGTCAACTTCTTCAAACACATCCGCATAGTTTCTAACAATCGGAATCTTTTCTATGGAAGTGGGGATAAGTTCTAATGCCGACCAAAATTCTTCTCTATTTGGATTTGAACCATGACAGGGTACCGTAATATATCCAAGCTTTGTTCGAATTTTAACGATTCTTTTTGCACAATTCACTTCGGCTTCGTACTTCGTTAGCCAATCTAGCCCGAGAATGATATCGAATTCGGGAAAATCCATAATAATTAAATCAAAGGGAAACTTGTAGGAAGAATAAGAGACTGGCACTCTACAATATGAACCGAGAGTAATATGACCCCCTATCGTGTTATGAACTTCCACTGATTCTTTAAGCTTTCTCTGTTTTAACTTTAATTTGTGCATTGTGTTATTAGCAATAAAACTACGCGACGCACCTATGTCAAATAATACAGAAACAGGAATATTTTTAATGGTAAGGGTACCTCCCAAAACATCGGGTTAACCTGCTCCATCGGAAGCAGCTGGCGGGCTCGACCCGTCATACACGTGAGCTACTATGGCCTTCTTCAGCAAAGGACAGTCTTTGACTAGATGATCGGTCTTGCGGTAATTAAAGCAGGAGCGAGGGTTCTGAGAACCCTGGCTTGAACCTTGTGAATTTGTCTTCTGTCTCTTCGGGGCTGTGCATACATTAGAGTAGTGCCCCGCTTTGCCATAGTTAATGCAATTTCCTCTCGGCGGCTTGCCAGTCTGAGGGTTTGAAGATGATGCTTGGCTTGACTCAGCTTGATTCGCAGCAGGCTTGCGTTTGTTCCCGGCTTGGCTTTTAGCGCGATCCTGCTCCAGATGCCTATGGTCAAGGTCTTCGTAGTTGCATGTCATTTCCACCAGTTCGTTGAATTCCAGCTTGACATGGGCCATGGCTCTATCATGATACTGTCGCCTTAGCCCAAGGATAAACCTCTTATTTTTGGACTTTGTAGTGGCGACGAGCTCCGGAGCATAGGGCGACAACAATGTAAATTTATTCAGATAATCCTGCACGGAAAGATCCCCCTGCTGGAGGTTGGCGAAGTCATCGTGCATTCGCTCCAGGGCTTGTTCTGGGACATATTTCTCCTTGAAGAGTTCTTTGAATCCATCCCATGTTCTTCCAGCTTCTCTATTCCCGGCGGTGAGAGATTCCCACCATAGTTCGTCTTGTTCCTGCATAAGCCAGGCGCCCATAATAGCTTTATCTTCGTCTCCAAGCCTTAGGCCTTCAAGAATTTTCTCGCATGTTTTGAGCCATGCAAGGGCCTCTATTACTGTGCCCGTTCCCGAGAAGGTCTTGCCTCCTAAATTTTTATATCTCTTAGCTACACGGTCTAGCTCGAAGTATTGAGCGGCCGGAGGTTGTATCAAAGGTCCTTCTTGAACTGGGGCTTCTCCCCGTCCTCGGCCTCGGCCGGCACAGCCTCCTCTAGCGGTGGCTGCTCTGGTAGCCATTTGTCAAATTCTGTATAAGCAAGGAAAGAGTCAGCTAACAGAAATGATAGTTTATTGCATAGTTAAGCAGAAAATTTACGGAAAGATAACGATGGACTGATGAATTTGTTTTTGCTATACTGCTCGGCTCATTCTAGGACTTTACTAGTCCTATCTCTAATGAGCGACTCGCCGTAGAATACTACTGATTCTATTTTGACGAAGTGTTTAATGTGTTAGACTCCAGAACTAAGGTTAACCAAAGCTCTGATACCAGCTGTGACGATCCCAAATCCCCGTGACACGGTGGTAAGGATAATCATTGGAATATAACACATTAATCATCATTAGTAGATCACAGATAATAGCATAAATAGAAAATAGAATAATTTACACACATATGATAGTGGAATCATATAAATATCATCACATCAGAGAAGCACAATACATGATACAACTTAGTGCATAATGATACATAGTCAGTCACCATCGCCTGAGGCGGAATCATACATAAAGAGAACAAAAAATAAATATCAGTCTACATCGCCAATGGCGGAATCATAATATATATACAATAATGGCGGAGAAAATCCAAGTCAGCACGGTGTAGTCAAGCCTCGCCATGAGCCAAAAGTGCGTCAGAAACCTGTAACTAGGCTGCCCATGTGAAAATGAGGGCACACGAGTTTGCAAGGTGAAACAAACTACGAGTCAGTCATGGGACTGGTATGAGAAATCTACTTAACTTATTAACAACAATAATAAGGCAAATCAAAGGACCACGCCACTTTCGCGGAACGAGTTTACTCCAATGAGTGCTAGTGCATGAAATAAAGTAAATGATTAAATCATCGCAATGCTTTTTATAAAATGAAGCCATTATAAGACTCAGGTCCCATCACACAATGCAACGCAAGCCGGAGGATAGAGTTTTTACCTTATAATGGCCAAAAATGCTTCATACGGATTAAACAAAAGTGTTTGATATTATTACTAGTGCATATATATTTCAAAAGCGATTTCAATCATAAATATCAGTCATAGGCGGCATAAATGACCCATACCACTATGTCGCCATACTAGTAATACAATCACGTCCGCATATTTCGTATTGGAAATTGGGTTCCTTCATGAGTCGAGGCAAGGGGCAAGCTCCTCTCCGATTCGAGACACTCTAGCAAATGTCCCAGGACCCCACTATGATCCTTGGATCTTCAGGGGCCGGTCCACTCTTACTTTTGAGGATTGGCAATTCCTGAACACACGTTTCCCGGTCCTTACAGACGTATATCGAGGCGCCTCGCATTCCAACAACCACACAAGTGAAAAGTATATATAATGTCAGGGCTGGTAGGTCACTGACACCACCTTAGCTAGAAAGAAACGTCGTGCTCTCCCTGTAGTCACTGTCCCGTTTTTGACTCATACCGAGGTGTGAGGCTCGCGAATTCACGTTATACACAAAGCTACATCACACAGACCATGCTTTGATCATCAACCACAAGACTTTGCTTTGCAACAGAAGCCTTGATCATATGCCACTCAGGCGTGCCACACAGGCAATCCACTCCATGCGACTGATTTCTATCAATACATAACCTCTGAGCTCGTACGTCTCAGAGAAGAGCGTTAAGCAAGAGAATAAATTCTCCGCCGCCAAACAGATATATATTTAACAGAGATCAATTAGCACAGAACAAAATCCAATGTCAGAAACACTGTCCATTTACAAGTCCGTTCTGGGTCTGAACGAAACCGGAGGCACCAATTCCTCGCATATTCGTACAATCAACAGTATGTTTGGACGGCTACTACTTCAGTTCCTTCATGGTAGCTACTCCAATCACGAGCATCAGTAGCGCCCATCCATCCAATGTGAAGATTGTCGGTCTTCAACGGTCTTCGACTCTTCGACTTCTCAACGTCGATCGATTATTTGAAGTGAGATGAACTCGGCCTTTTCAAATAACCCACGTATTTTTAGATTTTCAAATCCATTAATCACATGGTTGGATTATTCAACATTCACATTTCAGTTCTTTAGTTATAATTCTCATGTTAAATACATTCAACCATCACATATCAAGCAAACACAATGAAATTGGTTTATTTCCACTCTATATCGTCTATAGTATTTTATAACGATATATTGCCATTTTTATTTAATTTAAAACGGCCATATTTAATTAAACGACATTTCAGGTCGTGTCGATGCACAGGCGCTGCTTTTCACTAATTTTGTTTTACACATATCTGAAAATTTAACTGTTGGATCTTCACAAATTTTATATCATTAGGAAGGTCATTTCAAAATGAATCCAACGGTTTTAGTTTTGGGAAAATCCGACGGTCGGATCTTCCACACTAGCCATTTGAAGTTACGATTTCAATTTTCGAACTGCAGCGTCGTTATTCGATTTAATTTAATTATATTTATATATATATAAATATAATCGTTTCTGGCGCTGTTTTTCTTCAGATTTGAATTAAACATTCCAGACAATCCAACCGTCGGCTCTTCACAAAGTTGGTGCCGTTGGAAAGATATTTCCAAGGCGAACCCAACGGTTGCGGTTTCGGGAAAATCCAACGGTCGGATTTCCCGCACTAGTCGTTTGAAATCACGGTTTCAAAACACGAACTGCACGGCCACGTTTCATTTTAATTTTATTTATATTTATATATTTATATAAATATAGTTCATTCAAGAATTCCTATATCGTTTTCACTTCAATTATTTCACTAACGCCTTTAAATTTTGGAAAATTTCGCCATAACCTCATTTGTACGGGAGGGGCTGGGAAAATTCCCAAATAGCCACACGGGCGTCTCATGTCAAAAAGAAAAAGAAAAAGCCAAGCGGCTAGCCAACAGGCTCATAAAATCATCACCCAAACAAAACAGTAAATGTGTACCTATTTGTCGGGCACAAAATTTTATTCCTCTTCTCTAGCCCTTTTGCTATGACTTGTTCAATAAATATGCATGTACATATATACAATTTTTACCACTTATCATTTTCCATTCACTTCATATTTGATTTACTTTGGTTTAAAAACACCATTCATTCTAATGTTGCATGCATAGGCTAGAATCACATCATTAGCTAATTAATGTATAATTCAACTCATGCATATTTTATTTGAACAAGTGGCTATTTTTAACACTTCACATTTCAAGGATGATAATTTCGGTGAACTAAAATAGATTTCAACACATGACTATTTTATTTAGTTCCTATGCATGTTAAAAATAATATTTCTTCACAAATATTTATTTCAACGTCCGCATATCTTTAGCATATCACATATATGATAAAAATGATATTTTTATCATTTAAAATATTTATTCGACAAATGGATGTTTTCAACACTTCATAGTTTCAATAAAAATGTAATTTTTATTGTTCGATCTTTTTATTCAACACATGAACTTTTCCACTACACACATTTCTCAACACATGAGCATTTCCACACATGGATATTTTACTTATGTTGTTCATATTAGAAAGATGGAATTTTTATTGTTGAAACTATTTATATAAGGCGAATATTTTTCATACTTCATATATATTATGAAAATGTGATTTTTATTGTTTAAACACTTCATTCTTTCACGAATGAATTTAATTTTCACACAACACTTTTCAACACATGAACATTTCCACACATGGATTTAGTTTCAACATATGGCTATAATTTCAACGCATGAAAATAATTTCAACATATGAAAATTATTCTAACACATAAAGATTATTCAAAATTTCGGCAGCATAACGGCAGGGTAGTTAAAACCGGCACTGTCCCTAGTACGGCTCCTCGCTCTACCTTAAAACCTCGCGGTTTTTGACAATGGGGATTCATGCATCTAATTCGCACGCAGGCGGCATGTTTTATTTTTATTTCCACAAATATTTCCAATTCATTTCAATCACCAATGGGTATTTTTCAACCACAACCAAACAATATCAATCACAAACAATTATTCAACCATTCGTATTTTTCATCCAATATTTCACACCAATTCACAACAATAAATATCGTCCATGGTTTGTGGACGAGGGGAGTATATATATATATATATATATTTGCTATATTTCACTTGCATTTCAACACATATATCAATTATTCTATGCATGTATAATTCGTACTTCGCTTATATAGCTTACACTACGCATGTACATGAGGTATACAACACGTGTGTAATTTATATTTCGCTTGTATAATTTATACACGACATTTTCCATTCAAATTCTTTTAATTTAAATTTCTCTCATTGGTTTGCGGAGTGCTAAAAATCGTAGGTGACTCAGAAAAATCCGCGGCTTCTTCTATGTGGTAGAGAGCTTCCTTGCGGTCCCGATGTTTCCTGTTTCATTGAATTTCGTCAACACACTAAAAAGATATGATTTTTCAAAGTGCAAACATAAAAAAGAACTCACCTTTCACGATGGTTCAAAACTAGGTTTGCGGTTTTCGCGAGAACCGAGGCACGAGGGGATGATCGGCGGGTTGGACGTGGAAGAGGGAGGAGAGGGCTATAGGCGCGCGGCGGTTGGAGGCGACTCGGTGGGGCCCAGAACTCGCGGCGGCGGTTGGAAGGTTGGGACTTTGGAGGGAGATATCTCGATGTAGGAGCAACGTTAGGGGGAGCTCCTTATATGGATTTGAAGAGGGGAAGGAGAACTACAAAAAGTTGAACTGGGGGAGGGGCTGATTCGGGCTGTGGAGATCAGAAATCGCCAGGGAAGGGGAGGAAGCGTTCCGTCGTCGATGTCGGGGTGGGGGGGGGCATCGGGGGGTTTTCTGATGTTTTTTTAAATTTATGAATGGAGAAATATGATTGGTCGATGGTTTTATTAAATTTTTAAATAGTATTTTCTCAAACGAACTCCTTTTCAAACCCAACGACTGTGGCCTCTAGCTAAATACCCCCATCCTGGACACAATGGGATATGTTTCGTTGGCCAATTTGACTGTTACAGTCAGTTATTTTTCAAATTAAAGTATAAAACATTTAATTTTTAACTTTGAACGTACATTTCAATTTGCCAGGGCCACAAACTGATTCGAAAAATTCCAGAAAAATAAATCTAGCTATGTTTTGATGGTACGGTCCCAACAAAACTAGTTTCGTCGAATTCTGAGATCGTTTGAAAAATGGCCATTTTCTGGTCGATCCAATTTAACAGAAATTGACCAAACACATTTTCTTTTGCCACGCTCACATACTAGCTTCAAAAATTATGAAATTTGAAACCTAGCAATAGTTTGACATCCCGGACCCAACAAAAGTGGTTTCGTCGAATTCCGAGGTCGTATGCAAAATATCAATTTTCCAGGGCTATATATTCTATATAGCGACCATTCTGAAAATTCATTCGGCCATAACTTTTGATTCCCTCTATAAAACTTCGATTTTTCAGATTCGTTAGAAAGGTATTGATTAACAGATTTAGATATTTTTGGTTACGCTAAAATCCGTTATATTTTCCACCCTGCACAGTCAGTCAAAGTTTGAATTCAAATTTTCAAATTGACTCACTATTTCTAATTCACTACTTTATTGAAATATTCTATTTCAATTGTTCAAATTCCTTTGAAATCACCAATTTAAAATTTTTAAATTGGCCCGTATTTTTCGGGTTATTACATTGTATGATTACTTAAAGTGGCAACCTAGATACAAACAAGATGCACAACCATATCTACAAATGTCCCAACGTCTTATTTTCCTGAGCAAGCGGACCCATACACGCACATGACCCTGATGGAACGCGCCAACTAAACACCTTTCTCAAGTGACCTCTTACAACCAGCTTAGTAAGTGTGCCCTGACTCCAACCTAGTTCGGGGTTTCCCATTTGATACAAATATAGGTTATTAACTGATATGGGTCCCACATTCCATATGATACAAGCTTCCCCTTAGGCTTGCATCCCCACTACTAGGATTTCCACAGTTTATGCCTACTGATTTAAGAAGATTGCATAGCCCTAATAGGTTAAGTTTGTCGGGTTCATATGTATAACCCATCCCAACATACATAACAAGATTAACTTAACCCTTTCGCTGATTCAAGAAAGTTTATTTAACCCGTACTCAAGTTAAACAGGTTCGTGTAATCCCTATAGATTCAAATAGGTTAAGTATTTACAAGTTGATCACCATTCATTCATTTATGGTTACACTATGCTAGACCTCTCACATTATGTCTACCACTTATGGATGTTGGATATGCTGGTTGGGTCAGGGAAGACTTCTTCCACAAGTCGGACTTAACCTCATGCCATTGCACCGTCACATGTTTATGCATTTAGACCCCTCACATTAGATTTACCCCTTGTGGACGCTGGATATGCCGAGAGGTACCGGGCAGACTTCTAAAACAAGTGCAATCCAACCTCGTGTCTAAGCGCAGTTAGAGTTTCTAATTATTGTAAATCTAGGCATTTTCGTTACTAACCAATTTCCATGTTTATTATGCCCCAAATCCCTGTCCTATTTGCGATACAAGTTATGCCCTAGTTTAAGATTTAGATCAAGATATAGACTATGCCCCCAAATCCCAAGTTTTGGCCAAATATACAAATTATGCCCAAATTTCCCAATCATGCTTACAATATGAACTATGCCCAAATCATTCCCAATCGTTCCCAAATTTGTGCGTTCTCGTATTTCAGCGATATGCCTAAGCTCAAAGGTAGCCTAGCTATAAAAATAAAAAGGGAAAAAGGGAGAGAAAACAACAAGAACAGACATAGTAAATAAAACTGGCATATGATGACATAATTAACATAATAGGCATAAGGTGACATGATTAGGCAAACTAACATAATAGGCATAAGGTGACATGATTAGGCAAACTAACAGAATAGGGATGTCATAAATAGGCATAAATCATTAGATTAGGTGTACAAGAAATGGCAGATCTGTTATGATTCAGGTTACTAATAGACATAGGCTTAGATCCGAACTTATAAACATGTCAAGGTTACAATTTAGGTGTTTATATCTAAAAATAACATAGGCTCATTGTGATTGGATCTAAAGAACAGAGAATTAATCATAGACGATGAAGCACAAATCTCTGAATTGTATAACTTGTTGAAGAATAGGTTAGATCAAATTGAGTTGGGGAAACACCTCGTTGTCTCGATTAGTTTTGATGAATAAAAATAACAAGAATGAGGTCCTATTTATAGCCTAAGTTCAACGAATTTGGTCAGACAACAAGTCCACTTATGCAGAACTGAATATGCCTCGAATCTGGGGGTGTCAACACGGGTGTCGACACCCTTATTGTGGTGTCGACCCTTGGGTCGTACCCCTAGGGTGGAGTCGACCCATAACGATCCAAACTTCCACCCTGTCCCGCATATCAGATTTTTCATTATTTTGAACTGTTTTAAATTGTTTACTATATATATAATTCCCTTGTGCATATACAAACTTCTAACCTTAATAACTTCTTCATATGATGTCCGATTTACGCAAATCTGTTGTCTATCTTAAGTAGAATTTCGAGATGAACACAATGGCACACTCCATTTTACTTAATTCCCAAAATTTAATAAAGTATTCCTTAGTTTATCATTATTGTGTTATTTAGAATTGCGGGTTGTTAAATTCTCCCCTACTTAAAAGGATTTCGTCCCCGGAATCTCTAAGTTAAGAAGAACGCATATCGTAACATCCATCAACAATCTACTCATCCATCAAACATAGGCATCCATTGTCCTTAAAGATATCTAGTGCTTATATGAACACATGCAAAGGTGTGTGTATATGTCCCTATACTAATGCGAAAGATCAGTTGTCTACTGATTCAGTTGACCTCCTCAATGCAATGTATGTCGGTGCCATGAATCCAATATGTATGCAAATAACCCTATTATAACATGTAAGTTCTATATGTGTGCGAAATCATTCATCCAAATGCAACATCCATTTGATGATACACCCACTTTCATCCATAAAAAGAAGAAAAATGCAAACGCATTCATATCAATATGAGAGTGACTGAGCCAAACTAATGCCTAATGCGTGTGTATATGCATCCACGAGCAATCACTAGCAAACACTTGCATCCATCAAACACAACATGTCTCAAACACATGTTTACATCCATAGGTTTCCTATCTAAAGGTCAAAGATTCGATTGATAGGATATACTTAAATGATGGAAACAAGCATGAATAAAAGATTTAGATAAAGAAGTTAAGAACACGCCCTTGAAGAGAAAAGGGTAAGAAGCACGAATCTTGTCTTCAGTCTCCCAAGTTACATCCTCTTGGTCATTTCCCCACTGAACTTTTATCAACTTGACCTCTCGGTTGCGTAGCTTCTTAACCTCTGCTTCAAGAATACGGGTAGGAACTCGCCTAACTGTTGCCTCCCATTCCACCTCTACTTCTTCAAGCATACTCGGCTCAACTACTTCTGCGGTATCATGCAAGCACTTTTATGTAAATGAGAAACATGGAAAACATCAAGAACGTCGGACAGTCTCTCTGGTAGTTTTACTCTGTAGGCCATTTAGCCAATCTTTCTGTTATGGGAAATGATCCTACAAACCTTGGTGCCAATTTCCCTATAGATCCAAAACGAACTACATCCCTCAAAGGTGATACCTTGATGAAAACCATGTCCCCCACCTCAAACTTAATGTCAATCCTCAAAGGTGATCAACCGTATGTTAACCGTTGTTTAACGATCAACGAATAAGGTGAATGAACTCACTAGTTTTGTCCCATTTTATAATTTTATAAACGTATTTAGTATTGACAAAAATTATTGAATGCTGTGTGTGATGGTTATTTAGATGATTTGCTAATTAATTGGTTGAAGTTATAAATACCGTTATATATATAAGTTGTTAGCTGAATGCTGATTCTATTTATTTTAATATTTCATGTTAATATAAAATTGATATTATTACATTGATTAACGTTTGTGGATGCAGGGAAACAGGTTGGAGGGATCCAACTGGATTCCTCAACAATTATATTGTTGTTTTTAATATATTACATTATTTGATGTGACCAATAATCGGTGATTGATTATTGAGTGTTTTGGGTTGTTTGAAAAACATTGACCTGAAATAATTTGTATTTAAATATCGTAAAATATACTCGAATATATTAGAAAAAAATTTTGGGGTTTTAAAAAGGAATTTCTATTTTAAAATAGAAATTGAATCTTCTAATGGACTGGAATATAATAACTTGTTTTAATTAAATTAAAACAAGTAGTTGACTTATAAACAATGTTAAAAATATATCGGAATAATTATTATTATATAACTTGAAAATATAAGAATGAATAAACAAAGGGAAAGGGAGATCATTTTAAAAGAAAAAGATGAAATTTATTATGATGATCGAAATGGGAATAGAATTGAAATAAAACTATAAGGAATGTAATTAAAATTCGACGATGTCAAATGTTATAAAAATAATTTATTTTTAGAAATTATATATTATATAATTTAGAATTTGAAAGGATAGTTAATATTTGATTTGAGACAAATAATTTAAATTGATTATTTAATTGAAATGAAGTTATAAACTTGACAAAATTATGAAGAAGTTGTGAATGAAGAGTATGGAGTGGAATACGATTATGAAATTATAAAATAACTCGATGAATTGATTTTAACCTGTAATAATATTCTCAAATATAAATCAAGATTTATTGATAAAACAAGTCTAAGTTTTAGTATAGAAATGGTACTCACATTTTAAAGTGAATAACGGCTTAAAAGCAAACGTTTTGCAAATTGGAATGGGGATAAAAGGAAATTGGTAAATGTGGGAAGTGATAATTTCACAAATGAATTTAGAAATTGGGTTGACCTGAAATGGTGAGTTTATTCTGAAGAAAGAACTTAATCGAATATAGATTATTTGAAAGGGGGTTATAAGTTGAAAATCGATTATATCAAATTCAGGAAGATACCATTTACTTTCCGTTTTAATCTAGGTTAACTAATTAATAAATTAAATTATTATTTGTTTATTCGAAGTAAAGAATCAAAGTTATATTTAAAGTTGAATATTTTGGAAACGGGGATTATAATGCTATCATTATAATCGAGGTTTTCCGTAAAAGACGTGAATTCGTAAACTAGATCCGAGAGGTGCGTAAGAAAGGATTTGACAAGAAATTAAGAAATGTGATTAAGGAAATTAGAAATTGACTATAAATTAGTTAAGTCGAATAGCTTTCTGAGTACCGATCTGATGTTGGTTTCGGCCTTCGGGGTTGATACTAAGGGAGTTGTTCTCTTACTAGTTTACGGTTAGGGACTGATGGACATGAAAGAATATATGAATAAATAAGATATGGATATGTTTTCCAATGTTAATAACATATATTTTTGGAATACAGGAAATAAGGAGTTGTGAGTATATGGAAATGTTTTTTCCAAGAAATCGTGAGAGGTTAAGCGAGCGGGAAAAATATTTGGGAAATTGGGAAATGAAATGATTATTGATAAATCTATAAAAAGGGGGCTCAGTGTTGATTGATGATTGATCGGTAAGATTTCCATTTGGAAATACGACCGTTGTTCGTTTGTATGTTTTCCTTTGATAGATAAATAACCGACTATCAAAGGTTTTGAGCATTTTTCCGTTGGCAATATGGAGAGATCGGGATCAGTTTTATTATCTGAAAACTACTCCATATGTGCATTAGCGTTGCGAATTAAATATGGTGAATTTAATTTAAGATGGAGTTTATGCAAGGGCTATTTTAGAAATCCTAGGTAGAAATTGCCGAAGATGGATTCACAGAATAATGCCTTCGGTTTGTCCCGTCTTAGGACAACTTGTATGGGCGTATGTCTGACAGAGTAAATCTAATAGACCGCGTAAGTTGATCTCTTCAAACGTATTCACATTTGGTGGTAGAGGAATTCGTTTCTCTTAGCTTTATACCCGTGGTATTTTTTTTGGGAAATCAATTTGTGATTTAGCGGATATGAAGATGTGGCATTCAAAGTAGACTATGGTGTAATCAGTCAAAGTATAGTTTATGTCCTCAAGCCTCACCAACCGATAAATGACAAAAATCGGGAGGGCAGCATGGCTAAGTGTGTCGCACCCAATTCAGATATATTTTCGCCATCAAGAGAATATTCATATTTCTTACTTCTTTAAATTCTAAATCTCCCGCGACCATAAGGTAAAAATATATTCGGAATATTGAAGCGAAATGAATGGCCGGTCGCGAAATGAAAGGTGTTTGTGGATGAAATTTGAATGAAAATATGAAAAATTTAAATCCTGTGGGGATTTGGAAATGTTTTCCAAGTATTTTAAGGAATATTTTGAAGTAATTTCAAAATGGAAATTTTTTAAAAATGAGTCTTGAAGTGATGTAGTATTGAACTCACTTCGATAGCCAGAAAATAATTCTGACGATGATGGCCGCACCATCAGTGTTGTTTTCGAGATTCTAAGTGACGGAATACTACTAAAGATTTGTTTTGAATTGTTTTGAGAAAACAACCGGTTTTGAATCCTTAAAAGGGATGTCTGGTTTATTGAAAGGCTAAGTTATTTGAAATTGTTAAAATCCAAACTAGACCACAACACTAAAGGTGCAAAAATTGCACTTCACCAATCGGTAAGAAGAGAGGCCACAATCACAACAAAAGTAAAGAGACAAATTTTATAGTGGTTCGATCTTAAGAAAGATCTACGTCCACTTTAATAGCGATTTCCATTATCAATTCAAGAGTTACAAATCCAGGATCACTCAAAAGTACATTCATTCTAGTCATTACACGATAACATCACTTTAGTTGACAAAATCAGCAGAGAAATAAGTGAATTCCACAATATGCAAGGAGAATGGTGGTGAATCTTTGATCTGTAAGACGCTTGATTTCTTTTGGTTGATTTCATGATGACCTTCATGTTTGATCTTCAATTGGAGCTGTTAAGAGAGACGGAAATCAATTAGAAATGCTTAGGAATTAATTGGATAGCCCTTCGGGGTCATAAAATTCGGTCCTCCTACATGAAGGAATGAGGGGGTATTTATAGGTGAGAATCAGGCCAGGTAGCAGTTCTGTAAGTATGTAGCACCTCCTTTAGCCCGATGGGCGACCTAAGAGTTCCAAAGCAGTGTCTTGCAACCCAAATCCATCCTGAAAAAGGCAGAACAGGCTAAAGCCAGTGTGTGAAGTAACGGCGTGATCCATCGATTGGCGGGTTAGGCTAAAGATCTCCTGCAGGCTAAAGAGCGGAACGAGCTAAGAGGCATAATGACCCAGGGAAGCTTAGTGACCCAAGGCGTACGAATGAGCTAAATTTTTGTGACAATCTGAATTTTTTTAGCGGGCTAAAGTATATGACGAACTAAGGCTTCCTTCCTTATTGTAACACCTAGACAAGCCAAGGGGCTCAACGGGCTATAAAACTTGAGGACCCAAGTCTGTTGAGAGACCTAAAGCTGGGACGACTTAAAATGCCTTAAAGCACCAAAACGAGCCAGAGTAGGGATAAACCTAAATAACTTGCTCCTTTTTAATTCTCTAAAGGCCTACGACCTATTGCCTGCACAAGAACGACCCAAACATGTTTGTCACTTTTGAGCCATATTTTATGGGTTAACATTTACCGCTCAAAGTCTGTATTTATCAAAAATAATACAAACTTTGACTTTGACATCTTTAATACGTGTTAGATCGTTCGTTCTTATAATGATAGGTCGTGTTGATCCTTAGATCATTATGGACTTCAGACCGTTCTAGGAGCTAGGTCATACGAACCTTTGGATCTCTTTGGTCCCTAACATCTTGGCTTAGCTAGCTATTCATTTTAGATCATTGGTGGGTTTTAGATCTGAACTCGGCCCGCTTGAGTTACTTCCTTTTATATCCTGACCTTAGGTCGCCAATTCCTTCTACTTTTCCTTCATGCTAGAAGAACACATTAATGGTGGATTGCTCTTGAAAATCAACCAATTCTCGAGCCGACATCTTGGATTCAAAGTACCATCGCACTTTCTTGGTTTATTATCATCATCCATCGACTCCCATCCAACTGACTCTTGCAATGAATTCAATCCCAATTTGAATATTGAGCTGACGACCAAGTTGTACGAATCTGAAGCTTTCTGCCATTAGAGATCATATTCGATTTCAATTTTTGATTCTTGAATTTGAACTCGATTCAAGGATCCTTAATTATGTAAATCGTTTTGCATTGAATTTGATGCTGTTGGAACTTGTAAAATTGCATGTTTTTTGTGTATTGTACATGTGTTTGATGATCATACTGGGATGATATTTTCATTTCTAACCTTGATCCTTTATAGCTCGTATGCGATTTTGAATCTGATAGATGATGATGTCTTGTTAACTCGGACCATATTGTAGCTTTGATAACTTTAGTTAGAAACCTTCACGGGTTCACCTTTATGTGGTTGAATGCTTTTAAACTTTTAAGTCGCTACAGATAATATTGCTTTGGGCCGCGATAATAACTTCTCGTTTTAGATCATGAAATTGTTGGATGTTAGGTCCTGGTCGTGACCTACAAGCTAGCATTTGGATCGCCAGATCAATCTAGATTTTAGGATGCTAGTACGACCCAAATCTTTAGGCAGTTAAAGCGGCTTAAGATTCGGGGGTTTCTGATCGCTTGCAACATAATTTTTTAGGTTGTTGAACCCATTGGGGGAACTAAGTCGTGTTGTAACGACGCGACTTTCGATGACCTCGGAAGTCGTGTCATTATTAAAGAAATAGAAATAGATAGAGAAAAGAACTAACAAGAACATCAGAATCTCACAGCGGAATTTTGACAAAATATAATATTACATAACATATTACATATCAGAGTCTATTACATCACAGAGCACTTCATTATAATACATCATACATGGTTACGACCCAATACAATGTACAAACTTGATACTTAAATATTGATATAACTAGTAAGCTGATTCCATGATTTCCGGTCCAAAATACTCCAACAAATTTCCATTGACTACCTGGATCACTTGTCCACTCATAACAATTGTTATGAGTACCCAAGAGTTTAGGAAAACACAGAAATAAACTTTGGGTTAGTCGGGGGATTAGTGTGAGTAAATAATTTTAAAATAGTTTGAAAGTAAGAAATATGGAACGAGGTTTTTCTCTTATGAGAACAGATTGATTTAACTTTAGAAAACCGTTCAAAAGAAAAAATAATAGTAAAACTAGCCCACACATAAACATGGACGGTTTTTACCTTACTATAACCCAAAACATTTATGATATCAAAACCATATGATATTATGATAGTTTTTATTAAATAAATAACCATCTAGCAGAACGCTTGCATCTCACGCTCCACATATATAATATAAAATCAAAAACCATAGGCGCTTATTGGAGATTGGATTCCAACTATGACAAGGTATGGGACCACCTGCCGATCAGTGTACTCTAGAGTGGATACACTGGGATTCAACAAGAACGTCTTGCAACCCAACCACACATGACTGCCCACTCATTTAGCATGAGTGTAGTGAATATATTATCACCTCCACAGTTGGGAGCGACCCACCATTTCCGAAAGCTGCAGCAGCGAAAAGAGATTAAGAAACAAATAAGAATTTCTCTAGATGGTGATAATACACCCTGCTTGGGAATGACCTACCTAGCCATGCTGCCTGCCCAATTTTTGTCATTTCCTGGTTGTGAGGCTTGAGGCCGCGTTTATCTTCCAGGGAATCTGGCTGCCATCTACTTTGAATGCCACATTGTCAAACCCATCAATCACTAGTTGATCTTCCCAAAAATATTATGGGTATAAAAGCTAAGAGAAACGAATTTTTCCACCATTAGACGAATATCTTGAAAAGATCGTCTTATGTGATATATTAGGAATACTCTGTCAGACATTCATCCATACAAGTTGTCCTAGGACTGGACAAACTGAAGGCACTATTCTGTAGACAAAATAGCCCTTGCATATCCCCGTCCTCAATTATCTTAAATAATCTCTGGCATGCGTCGTATAAATCAAATCGAAGTGGAATATTAATTCCGGACTCTTCGAAATGATTAACGTAATGTCTTTTCTGATTAGGCAATACTTAAGGAAACTGATTTCAATAATTTATCTTTAAATATTTCTTGTTTCAAAGGAAATAGTTATCAACTCACAATGATTGAATTCGATATACTTCAAGGCTCAACAGAAATGAATTACTCCAGTAGTCGATAATAAATGTCAACTATATTTTAATTAATTCATTTCGTAACTCTTTTAATTTATAAGTTTTGTTCAAACAGGATAGCATATTAAAATCCAGATATTTGACTGTCTGTTATAGATGAATAAGTAAAGCACGTGCTTCGCACATGGTAGTTTATACAATAATGTTCGTCTGTTTATTTTGATAATTATTTGAAATTAACAACTTTGTAAATTATCATTTTATCTCTAACAAACATTAATAAATGAATTTATATAAATTTTCTATTTTCTTCTTTTTGATTTGCTTTTAACTCGTCAAGTTCTTTTAAAAGCATAGCTACTAAACCCATCTCCCTTCTCCTATTTTCCTTCGAAGGCCTAAGATGTTTGGCCCATCTCTACTTATTTATTTATATTATATTTTTTCTTTTATTTTATATTTCCATTTCCATTTTAAAACTTGTCTTATTAAAAAGGCCGACCCAAATGCTTTTGGCCCAATCCCCCTTTCTTCTTTTATTCTGCCAGATCCAGATTTTCTTTGCCTGATCACTTGAATTTACTTGCTAGATCACTTCATTTCCTTTGCCAAATACCAAGTACCACTTTTTCCAAGTACCAAGTACCTCTTCTTCCTTTGCCAACTACCGAGTACCACTTTGCCACTCCAAAACTTGATGCCACTCACGTTGACCCACACGAAAAACCCATGCTCGATCCCTTTCTTCTTCTTTATCCCATTGCTTTCCATTACCAGTGCACAACCTGTGCATGGTACATGTGCATAGACACCTGGCCACCCATACACCCATCACGACCACTTGCCCAAGTCACCCATCACCTCCTGAACCTTTCTACACCTTCACCTCCAACTCCTGTCACCCCAGCCCCAATATGGGTATTCCAACTGCAACACACAGTAAAACACACATCCACAAAATGCCTCGCCACGCCATCACCTTGCGCCGACCAACATCAAACTTCACCGGAGGAAAGCTCATATATGCCTCGACCTATTGACCAAACCTGGTCCCACTCAAAGCTCCCGTCATCGTGCAGTTCACCCATGAAAATCACCTAACAAAAACAGTATACGAAAACCCAAATCCAATTCAATCTCCTAAATTAGGCTATGAAAAAATTATCTTGTATTTGTGACGGCCCGCCCCGCGCCAGTCTGCATTTCCTTCATAAGTGCGCTGTACACATGCTCGACTAGCACAAGACGGTCGTCATAAGAAAGGAAAGAAGGGAATGAACTGATCAAAGAACCTGTAGAATGTCTCACAGCGCATGGAATAAAATATAATAATAATAATGTACTTGACATAAAACAGGCGAGACAGTGCATAGCTGATAACTAAAACCAACATCAATCTCAAAGCAGCGGAAATCCAAATACAGCTTATTACAACTTTTCAAAATCTACTGTCTCTGAACAACAGAAAGCCAAAATAGAAGATACACCACCAATGCCCAAGCAGTGATCTTCAACAACACAGGGAGAATACTATATATATATATGTGTATTACGTGGAAGCCTCCTGCTCGTCTCCGGATCATCTACCCGTGCATCACCAGCTAACCTGTCTCTAGTCTGCTCGTGTGAGCACCCAGAGTAATAAGAAGAGACATAAAACTCTGGGTCAGACATAAAGCCTGGTGTGAGCGATAAGCATCTGAACAGAATAATAGGTATACTAAACCATACCTGAACCCGGACCTGCAACCAAAGAGTTAGTACCACATACCGTACAATACTCCAAGGTGCCATAATAAATAGTGTAAGAATACGGGGGTGGGGTGTGCATGTCGTAATGATAGCAAGCAAATCATCCATAGCAACCATCCTCACATCTCTCACTCAGTGCGTAAAGCGTACGACATCTACCACTTTGGAACACTAGACAAACTGAGGTAACGACGAATCCCGACTTGTAGAAACCCTGCTGTGACCAAGCCAAACACTTGGAGTCATGACCAAACATTTCAATGACCCACTTCATTGGTCGTAGCCCTTAGTTCTACCGATGCCATAATGGCCCTGAATCCGCCTTCGCACCTCCTACCATAGTGGTCCAAAGCTATAGACGTCGATAACTCCTTAACACGCGTCCCGCAGCAAAGCCCAACCACGAAGCGAACTCGTTGATTCCCATCTGAATCTTGAGCTCTAACTTCTCATTTGGACTTCCTTTGCATCTCGGGTTCTCAGTCATCACCCTCCGGATCGGTCTTCGTTCTGTTCGTAACTTCCTGGTTCGGTTCGCAATCACCAGCTCGTAGCCATCAACCTCGGATCGGTTCGGATCGTCCTTCACGCTCGGTTCGGATCGTGGAAGCCTTCCTGGTTCGGTTCGCCAGCGTCGGATCGTGCCGCACCATATGGATCGCACCTCGTCAACTCGTAGCGCCTTGTAGGGTCGGTTCGGGCTTATCAGTTCGTGGCAATCCACCGGTTCGGGTCGGGCTACCCATCTGGATCGTGGCGCCTCATCAGCTCGTGGTGCTTCCTCTCCAAGTTGGATCGTGATCTTCCCTTCGTGGCTCCGAGCTCTGGCACGCGGCGCGGTTCGAGAAGGCGGGTCGGTTCGTGGGCATGGGGGCGATCCGATCCGGATAAATTCCTGCACTTCGTTCCAGCGACAGTTTCTCGCCATTCGACGGCGTTTTTGACCAAACTAACACTTCTGAGCAATCACAAAACATACCATAGAGTCATAGCGACATGTACTAGCAACCACAACAGCAAACAATCACTCAAATGAATCAAAATGGATCAAAAAGTGGCCAAAGCTCCTTATTTTCCCTTAAGCATGTTTAAGTAAAACTGATCATAGGGTTAACAAAACTTAATTAAATCGAACCAAATTTCTAACAGAGGCATAAAATATTATTTTCGAATTTCTAAACATTTTTCCAGAATCTATTAGTGTATAAATTCGCTAATCTTCACTAATTACCCTTAATTACCGTAATTAGTGCAAAAACTATGCAAATCACTCACCTTTGCCACAATAAAACTTTCAGATCTGAAGTGAACCTCTGATTTGCACGAATTCCAATAGATAACAGCAGCTTTACCTCGGTCCTTGTGCTAATCCTCCTTGATTTGATGCCTTTAAGCCTTAATCCTTGATTAGGAAGTGATTTTGGGTGTTTTAGAGAGATTTAGAGAGTGGAGGCCATGGCTAGGTCAAGAGAAATGAAAGTGGCGGCTGGAAAATGTCTAAAGAAATGTTTTCTAACCCTAATCAGCCTCCATATACCCCTAAACCCGAAATTCCCCTTGGGCCTAGCTGCTAATCACCCGGTTAAGCCCAATTAAGCTGTTTTTCACCATCTGAAACTTGTTTCAGCCATATCTCCCAAACGGTAAGTCCGTTTGGCTATTATGACCACCCTACGGAAAGAGAAACCATCATCCGAAGCCAATGGAAGTGGTTTCAGGTCAAAATTCTTTTTTAGTCAAAAGTTATGGCCAAAACAGTGCCAACTAGGGGTAAAATGGTCATTTAAAAATCGGGAAAAATCATGAACATGGGAAATGACCACAATAGTCGTCTCCCAAAGTTACATGACCATACGACTTCGTATGTGAAAGAAATAAATATTCTACGATCCTATGATGCGTAGAATGCGGGTCGTTACACTCTCCCCCCCTTAAGAAATTTCGTCCCCGAAATTCCTTAACCCAAAACATACACAGGATCCCGCATGCCTAACACCCACATACAACAATCAAACATGCAAAGCAAGCAAACAAGTCTATCCTAGCATGCGGAAAACTAAATCGCTAATAAAATCTTACCAGATAAAGAGTTCTGGATACTTCTTCCTTATGTCCTCCTCTGTTTCCCAAGTACAATCATTCTCGTCTTCGCTCCACTGTACCTTGACTAGCTTCACCGACTTCCTTCGAAGTTGCTTCATGTCGTGTGCGACAATACGGGCCGGCTTGCGGTTTCCAACCGCCTCGGGTTCTACTTCGAAGTCCTCCAACTGATCAGGTGAGATAGTCATATCTGAGTCGTGAACGAACTTCCTTAGTTGGGAAACATGAAATACGTTGTGAACTCCCGCCATCTTCTCCGGTAAGTCAATTCTATATGCCAAATTCCCGACTAGTTCAAGAACAGGGAATGGGCCAACAAATCTTGGTGCCAACTTGCCTCTCCTGCCAAATCGTATTACGCTCTTCAACGGAGAAATCTTGACAAATACCAAGTCACCAACTGAGAATTTTAAGTCTCTTCTTCTCTTATCAGCATAACTTTTCTGCCTATCTTGGGCTGCCTTCATACGTTGTTGAATGGTCTTGATTTTATCTGAAGTTTCCCTCACCACATCTGGTCCAAGCATAAACTTCTCGCCAGTCTCTATCCAACATGATGGTGAGTTGCACGGTCTTCCATACAAAGCTTCAAACGGAGCCATACCGATACTGGATTGGTAACTATTATTATATGCAAACTCTACTAGATGCAAATGGTCATCCCATGATCCACCAAAATCCAATATACATGCTCTCAAGAGATCTTCTAAAATACGATTCACCCTTTCCGTCTGACCGTCGGTCTGAGGATGATATGCGGTACTGAGATGTAACTCTGACCCTAGCGCCTCTTGCAAGCTCCTCCAAAACCCACTAGTGAACAACGGGTCTCGGTCGCTCACAATGCTTTTAGGTACCCCATGAAATCTCACTACCCACTTCATATACAATTCTGCTAACTTAGCTGCCGTTCTAGTCGATTTGATTGGTATAAACCTTGCACTTTTAGTCAGTCGATCTACAATTACCCAAATGCTGTCATATCCCGATCTAGTCCTTGGTAACCCATCGATGAAATCCATCGAGACTTGCTCCCATTTCCATTCGGGAATTTCTAATGGTTGCAACAACCCACTAGGCTTCTTTTGCTCGGCTTTAACTAGCTGGCAATTCATGCACTTGGATATAAACTTCCCAACGTCTCTTTTCATCCCTTCCCAGTAGTAGGTCTGCTTCATATCTCGATACATCTTATTACCACCGGGGTGTATGGTTAGTTTTGAGTGATGACATTCTCTAAGCACCTCATCCCTCAATCCATTGACATTGGGTACAACAAGCTTTCCATCCTTTCTAAGCCATCTATCTCGATCAAGCCCATACTTGTTCATCTCCTCATCGACTCCCATCTCTAACTTGGAGATGATCTCCAATAGGTTAGGATCGTCCCTCTGACTAGAGCCGATCCGTTCAATCAAAGTGGGTCTGATCGTCAAACTTGCTAACATTTCTGGATCCAATTCGCACTTTGGTCTGAAATCAAACCCCGCGATAAACTCCAGTTGCTTCCATTCAAGGAACATAGCCCCTAAGCTGGCATGTCTTCTACTCAATGCATCAGCCACCGCATTGCCCTTTCCCGGTGTGTATGCGATGTCAAAATCATAGGAAGCTAAGAACTCTAACCATCTCTGCTGACGGAGATTTAAATCCTTCTGGGAGAACAGATACTTCAACGACTTATGATCTGTAAACAGCTCAAATCTGTCTCCCAAGAGATAGTGTCTCCACATCTTTAACGCGAACACGATTGCTGCCAACTCTAAATCATGGGTAGGGTATCTTCTCTCGTGCGGTTTCAATTGCCGACTTGCATAAGCTACAACCCTACCGCCTTGCATCAATACAGCACCCAGTCCGGTACCACAGGCATCCGTGTATACCGTCATCTCTTCATCCCCCTTAGGGATGACTAACACTGGTGCGCTTGTCAACTTGTCCTTTAGATTCTTGAATGCATTCTCGCACCTTTCATCCCAGATAAAAGCTTGATTCTTCTTGGTCAACTGGGTCAATGGTGCTGCTAACTCGGAGAAACCTTGGATAAACTTACGATAATATCCAGCTAACCCCAAGAAACTCCTTACATCTGTTGCATTCTTGGGCGTAGGCCAATCCTGTACCGTAGCCACCTTCGCCGGGTCCACGGCAATACCATTCTCTGATACAACATGGCCCAAGAACCTCACTTCCCTCTTCCAGAAGTGACACTTAGAAAACTTTGCTTTCAATTGGTGTTTTCTCAACACCTCCATCGCTACTCTTAAATGTTCCTTGTGTTCTTCCTCTGTCCTCGAATAGACCAAAATATCATCAACGAACACAAGGACAGACTTATTCAACTGATCTCTGAATACCCTATTCATAAGATCCACAAAATATGCCGGGGCATTAGTCAGCCCAAATGGCATAACCAACCATTCATAAAATCCAGACGGCGTTCGAAATGCCGTTTTAGCTATACTCTCAGCTTCCACTCTAAGCTGATGAAAACCTGTCGCGAGATCCAACTGAGAAAATATTCTCGCGCCACACAACTGATCGAACAAATCATCTATCCGCGGTAGAGGATACTTATTCTTCCTCGTCACTTTATTCAACTCGCGGTAGTCTACACACAAACGAAGGGAACCATCCGCCTTGGTAGCAAACACAACTGGTGCTCCCCATTCAGAAACACTCCTTCTGATAAATCCCTTCTTCAAAAGATCGCTGACTTGCACCTCGAGCTCTCGCTGCTCCCTTGGTGCCATACGACGAAGTGGCATCACTATAGGTCTGGCATCTTTTACCAAATCAATACGAAACTCAATCTCTCGGTGTGGTGGAAGTCCGGCCACTTCTTCGAAAACATCCGGATACTGGCCAACCACGGGCAAACCTGACAACTCACTATGCGGAATGTCGAGGGAGTTTAGAAAACTAGCCAATACCCCCTTACTGGGTAGACCACCAAACACTATCCTCCGCCCATCATCCGCTCTAGCTGTCACCAACAAGCCCTCACAGTCTACCACCACCCCGTATCTTTGGAGCCAATCTACTCCCAAAATAATGCCAAACCCAGTAAAGCCCAAAACAAAGCAATCACAAACAAACATGCATCCATGACTCGATAAGACCACATTACGACAAATCATGCTAAGGCTAGTCGAACCACCAATCGGGTTCGTCACTACTAAAGGTCTATCGACAATCTCGGGCTCCAATCCCAACCTATCTACCAGGTCACTAGATATGAAAGAACTGGAAGCTCCGGTATCAAACAAAACTCTAACAGGAACATCATAAACAGAAAGCATACCTTGAATGACGACATTCTTTCCCTTCTCGGCCGCAGTTGGGGCATTCGACGAAGAAGGAATAGCATTGAGAGCATATGCTTTCACCATTTGCTTTTCTTTAGGGGGTTGCGGACACTTGTCCTTGTGATGTCCCAATTGGCCACAATTGAAGCACTTCCTATCCGCTGGCTTGGCCCGACAATTACTAGCATAATGGCCCTTCTTACCACAGCTGAAGCACTCCACATCTTGCTTATTCTTTTTCCTCTGGCCATCCTTAGCTTGGTTCTGCTTTCTCTTATTCTGGGAACCACCCTTGCCTCCACCACTTGCTTGTGGCTTGGGTTCTTCTGCAGATGCAACCTCAGTCTTCGACTTAGGGTAGAGACTTTCTGATCTTAATGCTTTCCCCACAATCGACTCAAACGTCTCATCGACGTGGTTAATAAGCTTTTCCCCTAAGTACTGATCCAAACCAGTTATGAATTTCTCATTCTTTTTCTCGGCAGTATCAATAAGAGATAACCCGTACTTTGACAAAGTGTCAAATTCAGCAATATACTCCGAGACAGCTCTGCCATTCTGCTTGAGCTCCAAGAATTTCTTAAACAGCATTGACTTCTGAGCAGCTGGAATGAACTTGTCACTGAAGCGAGCTTTAAACTGCTCCCAAGTAATCTGATCTTCGGGAGTAGCTGCCTTTATAGCATTCCACCAATTCATTGCCCGCCCTTGCAGCTGACGGGACGCTAGCTTTCTCTTCATCGCATCCTCGATACCCAAATCCTCGAAGATACGTTCGCAGCTATCCAACCAATCTTGAACATCCGTAGCCGACTCCGTTCCGTGGAACGGCTTCCCACCAAGGCTAGTATAATCCTTATTCAGCTTGGCGAAGTCGACTCTTGGCGCCTGCACCATTGGACCACCACCATTTCCACCATTGGGAGCTGCCCTCTGTACCTCTCTAAGCATCTCTCTCATGAGGTCAGTAAACATCCTCCTCATGTCAGCAGCACTCCCATTATTGGCTCCCCTACCAGCACCTCTAGTATATCGGCTCATCGTCAATCTGAAAAAGAAAACGATTAACGACTCCATAGTGGTGCTAGTGCAGTACGACTTCATCCTTATACTTCTAATAGTATATATATGTATAGCTTTTAAAACCAAAGTAATCACAAATACGCTCTCTCGTATACGTGTATTATCTCTCCCTGATAACTTCCCTAGGTTAACTACGCAACCTAGAGCTCTGATACCAAGTGTGACGGCCCGCCCCGCGCCAGTCTGCATTTCCTTCATAAGTGCGCTGTACACATGCTCGACTAGCACAAGACGGTCGTCATAAGAAAGGAAAGAAGGGAATGAACTGATCAAAGAACCTGTAGAATGTCTCACAGCGCATGGAATAAAATATAATAATAATAATGTACTTGACATAAAACAGGCGAGACAGTGCATAGCTGATAACTAAAACCAACATCAATCTCAAAGCAGCGGAAATCCAAATACAGCTTATTACAACTTTTCAAAATCTACTGTCTCTGAACAACAGAAAGCCAAAATAGAAGATACACCACCAATGCCCAAGCAGTGATCTTCAACAACACAGGGAGAATACTATATATATATATATATGTGTATTACGTGGAAGCCTCCTGCTCGTCTCCGGATCATCTACCCGTGCATCACCAGCTAACCTGTCTCTAGTCTGCTCGTGTGAGCACCCAGAGTAATAAGAAGAGACATAAAACTCTGGGTCAGACATAAAGCCTGGTGTGAGCGATAAGCATCTGAACAGAATAATAACAGGTATACTAAACCATACCTGAACCTGGACCTGCAACCAAAGAGTTAGTACCACATACCGTACAATACTCCAAGGTGCCATAATAAATAGTGTAAGAATACGGGGGTGGGGTGTGCATGTCGTAATGATAGCAAGCAAATCATCCATAGCAACCATCCTCACATCTCTCACTCAGTGCGTAAAGCGTACGACATCTACCACTTTGGAACACTAGACAAACTGAGGTAACGACGAATCCCGACTTGTAGAAACCCTGCTGTGACCAAGCCAAACACTTGGAGTCATGACCAAACATTTCAATGACCCACTTCATTGGTCGTAGCCCTTAGTTCTACCGATGCCATAATGGCCCTGAATCCGCCTTCGCACCTCCTACCATAGTGGTCCAAAGTTATAGACGTCGATAACTCCTTAACACGCGTCCCGCAGCAAAGCCCAACCACGAAGCGAACTCGTTGATTCCCATCTGAATCTTGAGCTCTAACTTCTCATTTGGACTTCCTTTGCATCTCGGGTTCTCAGTCATCACCCTCCGGATCGGTCTTCGTTCTGTTCGTAACTTCCTAGTTCGGTTCGCAATCACCAGCTCGTAGCCATCAACCTCGGATCGGTTCGGATCGTCCTTCACGCTCGGTTCGGATCGTGGAAGCCTTCCTGGTTCGGTTCGCCAGCGTCGGATCGTGCCGCACCATACGGATCGCACCTCGTCAACTCGTAGCGCCTTGTAGGGTCGGTTCGGGCTTATCAGTTCGTGGCAATCCACCGGTTCGGGTCGGGCTACCCATCTGGATCGTGGCGCCTCATCAGCTCGTGGTGCTTCCTCTCCAAGTTGGATCGTGATCTTCCCTTCGTGGCTCCGAGCTCTGGCACGCGGCGCGGTTCGAGAAGGCGGGTCGGTTCGTGGGCATGGGGGCGATCCGATCCGGATAAATTCCTGCACTTCGTTCCAGCGACAGTTTCTCGCCATTCGACGGCTTTTTGACCAAACTAACACTTCTGAGCAATCACAAAACATACCATAGAGTCATAGCGACATGTACTAGCAACCACAACAGCAAACAATCACTCAAATGAATCAAAATGGATCAAAAAGTGGCCAAAGCTCCTTATTTTCCCTTAAGCATGTTTAAGTAAAACTGATCATAGGGTTAACAAAACTTAATTAAATCGAACCAAATTTCTAACAGAGGCATAAAATATTATTTTCGAATTTCTAAACATTTTTCCAGAATCTATTAGTGTATAAATTCGCTAATCTTCACTAATTACCCTTAATTACCGTAATTAGTGCAAAAACTATGCAAATCACTCACCTTTGCCACAATAAAACTTTCAGATCTGAAGTGAACCTCTGATTTGCACGAATTCCAATAGATAACAGCAGCTTTACCTCAGTCCTTGTGCTAATCCTCCTTGATTTGGTGCCTTTAAGCCTTAATCCTTGATTAGGAAGTGATTTTGGGTGTTTTAGAGAGATTTAGAGAGTGGAGGCCATGGCTAGGTCAAGAGAAATGAAAGTGGCGGCTGGAAAATGTCTAAAGAAATGTTTTCTAACCCTAATCAGCCTCCATATACCCCTAAACCCGAAATTCCCCTTGGGCCTAGCTGCTAATCACCCGGTTAAGCCCAATTAAGCTGTTTTTCACCATCTGAAACTTGTTTCAGCCATATCTCCCAAACGGTAAGTCCGTTTGGCTATTATGACCACCCTACGGAAAGAGAAACCATCATCCGAAGCCAATGGAAGTGGTTTCAGGGCAAAATTCTTTTTCAGTCAAAAGTTATGGCCAAAACAGTGCCAACTAGGGGTAAAATTGTCATTTAAAAATCGGGAAAAATCATGAACATGGGAAATGACCACAATAGTCGTCTCCCGAAGTTACATGACCATACGACTTCGTATGTGAAAGAAATAAATATTCTACGATCCTATGATGCGTAGAATGCGGGTCGTTACAGTATTTTTCCCACATTCCTGGATTGCTAAAGCCTCTCCAGTCCCATCCCCATGGCCTCTCATCCACGACTTCACTAGAAGTTGAAAGAAATCCCATTTTCGATCACCTATGAAATTCTCAACCTATACGATGTTGGAAATTATGAATTTTATACCAAAATTCATGTCTTATGTATACGAATACATCAATATACCTGAAACACGGTAATATGATGTTTGGGAATCCATGATTTTTAGCCTCTTCACTGTCAGTCAATTATTTCTAAACATATAGGTTATATTTTAAATTGAAACTATTTTTACTATACATTAGTGGCAAAATAAAACATTTTTCCTATTGAAGTCAAACCTTAAAACAGATTTGAATTCAAGTGATTGAATTTTTCATTAAAGAGATGAGTTTTTACTTTCTAGTTTGAAGCATACAAATGGATTTTAAACCAGATCAATGCTTCCAGATACTACTGGTATTCCATTAATACACATATATATATACCATATGCACAAATATATGTAACTGAATAACTATGATCATTCAACATCATAAAAATCAAGATCTAACAGAGGATAAAATGTGTTTACTTACAGTAGTTCATCACTTTTGTACTAGTTTTTGAACTTAGTATATGATACAGTCATAATTCTAAAACTTACACGAATACTGGCATTACCTGATAAATAGAAACAGCAATTCTAAATAAAGATTTAGTTTACTTACTAGTTTTCTCTCCTCTGTTTTTTAGACTTTCCTGCTATGTTTTTATTTCTCATGTTCAATTTGTTTGTTAGAGGGAAAGTGTGGGTTTAGCCTGTATTTATAGTCAAATCTTAACATTAAACAATTTATTACATTAAATGCTTGTATGTTGTTTACCCTACAGATGATATTTATGATAGCACAATTCATTTAAGCTCCAGATTTATCCCTGTTTTCCAGTTCGATTTGTTTCCAGAAGTCACATGCTAATTTGGATATAAATATACCCCACCTTGTATTATTGCTTACATTTTTAGAAACACTATAGCTTTTCTTTGGCCAAATCAAGTAAGTGAGTATTGCCGACATGTTTGCAGGCATGTTTGTTTCTGTTGTAATTATGTTTATTAGCTGCAGCACTTAGGCATATTTAGGTTAGGCTAGTTTAGCAAAGTCTGAAAAGAGATTACATACAACACATCTCATTAAAATTTATTCTCTTCATGTTTAGGAATTGGCATACACATGTGCGGCCAAAATATTTGATTTGCTGCAGTTTCAAGAGTTAAATTAATGTTTTTAATTCTTTTTGTTTGTTTTTTATATACATTTCCTTTGTTATTTTCACTGAGTCATTTTACCAAACATGTCGTGTGCAATATTCTTTTATATGTTCCATGTATAGTTGTTTTGGCCGAAATAATTCCTGCATATGCTTACTTTACTGTCCATATTTGTTTCAAGGTTCCTTTACATTTTTAAAGAAATAGAATACCCCTTTCATATGTAAATTTTGTTATCATTTTTATGTGAATAGTTAAAGTTTTTAGTTGCAAGGTTTTACTTTGAATTCAGTTTAAAACATAACTAAATATACATTCATTTATATATTTTTTTTATAATTAAAATTGGGTTTTGTTTGTTTATTAGTCAAATTTTACCTTAATTATCCCGTTATAATCAATTTTAATATCAACAAAAGTTGGCTAAAAACCATTACATTACACGTGTCCATGATCTTATGCCTTAGGTCGTTTTAACGGTCCAAGTCCTTGGTCATTTTTTCTTTTCTGAAGCTTTGGGTCGGGATTACGAACTAAAGTTATAGATCACTAACCGGTCTAGGCTTGGATGATTTAAATCTTTAGGCCGCTGAGATGATTTTCAGAACAACCCAAAGCATTTAACCCAAAACGACCTAAAGCTTATCGAGATCCAAAAGCTTTAAGTTATTGGAGTGATCTTGGACATTTGGAAATATTAAGCTTTATCGTTTGGACTGTGGAATTTATTGACTTGAAGCACCACACACTTTTATGATTTGAATCTTCAGGAATACTAATCTTTGACCCTGCTTTCTTGTGATTCATTTATAAACAAGGCTGTTTTTGTAGAATGACCACTTAGCAAAAAACACGTGCTCATACAGAAGGGACATCATCTGCTCCAATTGATACTTCTATGGCAGTTGCAACCCCTTAACTTTTTCCAAATCCTATTCCACTTAGTAGCTCGCCGACTAAAAGACACTCTATTACTCTCGATCAGGAACACTTTGAAAAGTTGTGCATCCAATTTGACATTTCTATTACATATGCTATTTTACCGAACGAGGGCGTATTTGTGGATCAACCCCTATCGAGATATGTAAGCGTGAATCATTACATGTTAGTAGGCGGTGGTGTTCCCCCTTTTAACCCTTTCATAGAAACAATGCTGAACTATCTAGCCATCGCTCCTTTTCAACTTCATCTGAATGGTTATACTATCTTACTAGGGCCTTATATCCTTTTTATGCAAATTAAGTAGCGTGAACCATTCCAGAGATTTGCTATCTTTTCTTGTTTAGGAAAAGGAAAGACACCTCGTATATCATACATGTTGAGGGTGCAAGGAATCGCATACTTATAACCTTTCTACCAGAAAGTGTTTCAGGGTATTTAACTCAAATTTTCTTCGTCCGTTGTCCTGAAACCTTTCGCGGGAATTGGATAGAAGGAGGTAAACACACTCTGTCGGTAGTTTTATGTCTCTTTATTTAAATAACAGTTCCTTTTAACTTTTCCCTTTAACTTCAGTTGTCCAGCTCCAATTAAGGATAACAAGGCATCTGCCCCACTCAAGGCCGTATTTGAAACCTTGAAAGCAGTCGATGAGGCTAGGAAAAGTAGGAAAGTTTTAGTTACTGAAGCAACTCTTCGTCAATATGAATTACTCCATCCTTTGAGGAAGTTTCCTTCTAAAGCTAGGCCTCTGACTCCTAAAACTAATCCTGCAGAACCGGACACCGGTACTTCCGGTGGTGATAAGGAGACTCAAGACCAAATTGCTTATCCTACTCTGAAAAAATGCTTTGAACCTTTTGGCATTAATATATCTCCATCAAAAATGGCCTCCAATGAAGATGAAACTCTCATCCAATGTAAAGGTAAGGGTCCTTTAACCTCTATTGACCCGGTCGAGAAAGAAGGCACCATTCCTAATCCTGTATAAGATACTGAGCAGGCTGGGAGAGATGGAAAAGAAGGTGGCACCCCAGGTTCTGCTCATGAAACTGGGCATGTTGGGGAAGGTGAATCCATACAGGAGGTGAACCTGGATACTGAAACCATGACTGTGTATCCTTTTATTGAGAATGTAATAGAGGAGGGTTCTCTAGGTACATTTGACAACTTAGGCGATCTCAACTCTGTTAAGTACCTTAGCCAGGGGAATATTATTTCCCAGCCTCTTGATCCTCAAACCATAGAAACCGGAATAAAGGATGCTACCACTACTCGGCCAGGAAAATATCTCATATCTCTAGCAATATCCTTAGATCCAAATTAAAGGATTGGTTCGTCAAGTAGTAATGCTTTAGAAAACATGTCTAATACACATATGCTTTAAAACACCTTTACACCTTTTACGATTATCCCTAGTACTTTACAATTCAAGTACTGAAATTTTGCTTCTATCTTTTTCCAGGTTCAGATATGCAGCGGAAACGTTCATCAAATTTTAGTAGGAAAAGCAAAGCAATCAATCCAAAGTATGTGTTACAGTCTGATCCTATGCGACCATCGCATCATTTTAAACAACCTCACCCTCCTCTTCCGAAGTCCTCTCATAAGCCTTCACATGCTTCAGAACCGAATTTGACTAATGAACAAAGGCGTAAATACGCGAGGAAAAGGATGAAGAAAGAATAAGACATGCTTGGCTCAAGGAAGATATCCTTGATGAAGAGGGCCATGGGGAGAAGCGAGGAAAGGATGATCAAGAGAAAGGTGGCTCATACAAACGTCCTCGATTGGAGAAGCTTCCTATTATACCCCGATCGCTTCCATATTCTTGTTCCCCTGGTCATCCTGCTGAAATTCATTTGATCTTTCATAAGCCTCTTTACGAACCTGAACTAGCAAATGTTCCTCTCTCCAAACGATTCCCGGATTGGAATTTGAAAGGGCTTATGTTTGATAGTTGTGTAAATCCGACTGATGCTGATGACATAGAGAATGAAGTAGATGTCATAATAAGACAAATGCATACCCAGCTTGACAATACTAAGAGCCAACTTGACACGAAGCTGCGTATGGTCAGGGGAAGTGCTAGGTAGAAGTTGCGTAGATGGAACAAATTTAGTGACGATCTTCAGAAGTGCAATGATATTAATCATGGTAGGATTTCAGCTTCGGAGAGTGATAAAGCTAAGTGGGCGGAAGTCTTGGATTCTCATGATGCCACTATTGCATCACCCATTAAAAGAGTTGCATAGTTAGAAGTACTAGGCAGTGAGAACAAGAAGCTCCGGGAAGAACTTGAAACTGCAAACCAGAAAGCAAAAGAAGCCTTAACCACCAAACATAATGTTGAGGTTACATTATCTATGGAAAAGCATTTCTCTAAAGAATATGGGGACGAAGTTGCTCAAATCAGGGAAACTATCAATTCCCTGAAAGCTTCTAATCACATATTAATGGGTAAGGTTGAGACTTTGGATAAGGATAAAGAAGCCGCTAAGGAAACTCATAAGAAGGTTATGGACGAAGCCGATGCCAAAATATTCCGGTTTTATCTTTATAGTGTCATGAGTCACGGAAGTTTGCACTACTTGGGAGACACCTTTCCAACCATATTAGCACTTGTTTAGGAACAAGTACTTGAGATCAACAGTGGCGATCGTAGCGAGGATGATCTTACTAATGAACTTTTAGATGATAGGTCCAAGAAGGCTCTGGTTGATGGAAAAGCCAAGTTGGCGAGCAACAGAAATGGTACTTCTAGAGACAATGTTCAAAGTCAAACCAACATCGAGGCTCCCGTCAATGCCGCAACTATTGAAGCTTCTAGTTCACAGTTCATGTGAACGCTCCTGTTGCTTTAACAGATAAAGACGTAAACACTGGAGGACACATTGTTATAGAGAATATCACAGAGGAACATGATGGGGATTGTAACACCCCGTATTTCTGTTAACACTAAAGTAACGAATTAAAGAATATTTAATTTTAAATGTGAGAACTAAGGGAAACGGGTTACACCATTGTGTTCGTCTTGGAATTCTGGTTGAGATAGAGTCTGAGTTTGCGTGAATTGGACTTCGTATTAAGAAGTTATGGAGATCGGAAATTTCAGAAAAATTCAAGCAGATTTCAAAAAATTCAAATTCAGACTCAGATTGGGCTAGGCGGGAAAATTCCCGCCAGAGGCCAGGTCGACCAGGGGGTCGATCTACCCATACAGGTCAACCAAGGGGTCGACCTACCCCCCCCCCCCAGGCAGATTTGAAAGATGATGATTTTCTGACTCTTGGCTGAGTATTTAGGGCTGACTTGTTGCCCAATCTTGACTGAATGGCTTTGATTTATTCTAGGTTGATCGGATGGCCTAAATTAATCCTAAATTCTATATAAACACATGTAGACTCAAACCCTAAAATTAAATAAAAATTTAGAACCATGGCCGCCATGCTGTCACCTTGCAACCTAGAGTAGCCACCACCATTTAGGAGAAAGAAAAGCTAATCAACTCAATTTTATTCAACTCAAATCTAAATAACAACAAATTTGTCTTCTTCAAAGGAAAGCTAAATCAATTTCAGAACTCAGATTTCAGAACGCAAGACCTTCTTTGAGTTGTGAGTTCGATTTCTTTAATAAGATAATTAACAATTTAATTAGGTTGAGTTATGATTTGGGTTATATGGTTATGTTGTGAATCATTGACTGTTATGTTATTATCTATGTTGTAAATCTATGATGTTATTATCTATGTTGTAAAGGTGTGATGTTATTATCTATGTTGAAAATCTATGTTAATTGTTGGCTTATGTACAATCAATTCATAATGATGCTTCATATGCTAGTTTGGTTATGTTTATTGGGACTAACTCATATGTTAAATAATATGTACATTTAACTTGATAATTCTATATGCAGGTTTGGATGTTAATTTAGGTATGAATCGTATGCAAGTTAATGAGAATCACATACCACCTTACATGTTTCATGACATCTATTTTATGTGTAAGCTTGGATCTAAAGTTTAGGCTATGACATGTGTGAGTTATATACTAGTATACAAAATTCTATATGCTAGTTTACATGTAGAACTTAATTTACATGTTTAGATGCAAGTTTACGCCATAGTTTATGTTGCATAAATCACATATGCAAGTATATACATATATATACATATATACATATATATATATATATACATATATATATACATATATATATATACACATATATATATATACATATATATATATATATATTGGAGTATGAATCATGTAATGTAAGTTTGTGATTATTGCCTATTCAAGTTTACATCTTATGATTTGATCTATGACATCCATAGTTTATGGAAGTTTGTAACTTTGGCCTGTGCAAGTTTTAGATGAAAACCTTATTCACACATGCAAGTTCACCCCTTATGTTTAGATCTAGTTTTTATTCTATGCATGTTTTGCTGTTTTCTCTTTATTCCCTAAGTTAGACTATTCGAGTCTAACGTATATTTCACGTTAAACGAACGAATGTACAACGTGGGGCAATGGGATATTATTAAAAGATTTAATATTGAGAATTGGCATAAATGCCTTAAATGTGATGTTAATTGGTATAACTTTATATACCATAAATAGATGGACATAACTAAGGTGTTAATTATGGACATGGTTAAATTTGTAATTGATTGACAATTTGAATAAGGAAATTAATTCAAATTGGGGATAATTAATTATGTAATTAATCGCCTAAGATACGAGGTTATACTCTTTTATGGTGTAAGACTACCCGGACCCGCTGGCAAATCTAGCAGCCACAAATGCCAGTCTAATGTTGGAGGTCTTAGGCATAAATTAAATGCGTAACAGTTGTAAAGACACAAGGTTAGGCTCGTTTGTTGTGTAAGACTGCCCGGACCGCCCCCGACAAATCCAGCTACCACAAATGCCAGTCTGATGTGGGAGGTCTTTACAAGGTTACGGTCTTCATGAATTAAGAAACACTTAACCAAATAAACATGTAGTGGGACATGAGGGGATTAAGTGGGTGCCTTGGGTGGCATGTGGAATTTAGTGGGTGCCTTAAGTGGCATATGAAATACGATAAGATGCACTTAACCAAGATTGAAACATGTAAGAAGACATGAATAAGAATGGGGTTAAGTGGGAAAAACCTTAGAGGGGACCAAGCATAGGTGGAAAGCTTGTGTCATGCATGAGGGCCCTTTTCAAACCAGTAACCCATTGAGTATCTTTGGGGGCTTGACCCAAGTCGAGAAAGGGACACGCGTACTGGATTTGATTGTAAGAGGTCAAAACGGGTCACCGGTGGCAACGCATGTCCAACGGGTTCATATGTGTGTATGGGCACGGGCTGGTAGGTAAGACGTTGTTGCATCGTGTAGATATAAGCCGTGCATTTTTTATTGTATCGGGTTGCCATTTTGGGGAGTGATACACCCCATTATGGGGCCAGCACGAGTATCTACGAGTTAAGGAGCCGATCGAATGAGGGTAGTGGGTACACCTAGTGGAGATAGGGGCAGACAACACCTATGGAGGTAGCTAGGGGTACATGAAACTACAATTAGCAGTATTAAGTTCTGTAGGAGGGATCAACCTTTAGGGTGACTAGTAGTGGTGCAGGATAGTATTTATCTTATAGTGATTAGGGGCGCCTTTAACGTTATCTTTATTCGTCTTATTTCCCTATCATACCCAATTGTTCATAATCATTTCCTTATTTTCCAGCTTTTGCCTTAGCCTAGTTATTTTGATAATTATATTGTTAAAGTTATCGCACTCGCCAGACTTTATGTCTGACCCCCTTTTCTTTCCACCTCTTTTCTTCCTTCCGCGCTCCCCTCTAGTTTGTAAGGAGGGAATACTATAGCTTAGTGCCGATTTCTTTCAGTTGCTTGAAGAGAGTAGATGTATTGCTTGGGACTCTCTCATCTTTATGGCTTTGCTTATGCTCAGTAGGGATTTATGCATTTATGTTATTTAAGTATTTGCTTTTTTATGTACTTTGAAGTTTTAGAAATGACTATTGATCATGATGCAATGGTTTTGGAGACTACTTATGTAAACTCTTTTTGAGTTATGATGCTATGAAATAAGTTTTTAACTTCTGCTGTGTTGTTTTATTTATTTATTCTTGTAATTTATCTGTTTTATACAACAATAACGCTTCATGGATATTGATGCTTTCCCTTTGTGAGTGACAATAATGGACATGGGGTGTTACACGTGGTATTAGAGCCATGGTTACAAGAACAGATAAAAAGTTTTGAAAAGTGTTTTCAAAAGTATTATTTTCCTAGAAAGTATTTTCAAAAACTTGTTTTAAAGAAGCTATTTTCAAGGAAAGTTTACTTTAAAGAGCATAATCCCCACAAGCCATACATCTCTCTTTCGCTTCCCTTGTTTTAAAACTCTTTCTTTTTCTTTTCAGCATGTTTGGAGCATCTGAGATACCAGAGTGTGTTCATGTACCCGGTTGGTTTCGTCAATATCTCGAGGCTACGGCCGCTACCGCGGGACCAGCCAATGTTCCTCCTCCTCCCCCAGCTCCAGTCATTCCTCCGCGTGGAGATACTTTCTCCAAGATATGTAAAGACTTTCGTTCAATGGGTGGAAAATCTTTTAGTGGGTTTGAAACGTTCATTGAAGCTTGAAATTGGTTGAAAGAAGTGGAGGATCTGTTTGGCATTTTCGATTTGGACGATTGTAAGAAGGTCCAATTGGCTGCTTGGTTGGTGAAGGACGAAGCTTCGTTTTGGTAGGAGGTCACTAATGGAGAGCGTCCAGTTGATACATGAATGGATTTCAGACGTAGGTTTGAGGCAAAGTTTCTCTCACGGGCTAAAGAGAATTTATATATGGAAAGATTTTTGGCGTTGAAGCAAGGGAATCAATCAGTGAAAGAATACGTCAACAAGTACAATCAGTTGGCGAGATTTGGCTTGGACTTGGTGAATACATCCGAGAAGAAGGCCCTGAGATTTGTTAAGGGTTTGAACGAGCCACTACATGGGTTAGCTATGACTCACATCCCTATGGGGGCCACCTTAGATAGGCTAGTTGATATGGCGCTTATGCATGAAGAGGAGAAAGGCACTAATGCTAATAAGGCACCTGAGAAGAAAGGAGATCAAAAGAAACCACAATAACAAAACAAGAAGGGCATGAAGAACAATAATGGCAAAGGAAAGAAGAAGTGCTTTAATTGTGGGACACCAAGCCATCTGAGTAAAGACTGTAGGAAAAAGAAGAAGACTGGCTGTTTCCACTGCGGAGAGGCAGGTCATCTAGTTAAGGACTGCCCAAGGAAAAAGGGGCAAGGGCAAAGAACTTCTGGAGGGTAGCTTCAGGCTCTCGTGGCACCGGGGCAGGCAAGGGAGCAGGTCCAGACTCTCGCGGTCCCACCGTTGCAAGAAAGAGATAGAAACATTTCCGTTGATAGTTTAGTTTTTCTGTTTGCTCATCCTATCCGTACTTTATTCGATTCTGGCACATCACATTCGTTTATCTCTACATCATTAGTTGAAACACTACACTTAAATACTAGTCTTGTTGTGGATCCCATTGTAGTCTCAAATCCTATTGGTGGGTTGGCTCATTTATCCATGGTCTGTAGGGATTTGAGATTGTCGATCTAAGGCATTGGTTTTGAATGTAATGCTTTTGTGCTTGGTTTCATGGGCTATGGGTTGATTCTAGGGATGGATTGGCTAGCCAGATATGGAGCCATCCTAGATTGTGAACGAAGGGTAGTAAAATTATTGATTTGTAGTGGAAAGACCCTTGATATTTCTTGTGACCCTAGAGGATCAGTGATGCTTAGTTATCTTAAGTCACTTGACGCACCCAATGATGGTTTACATTCTGTTCGTACAGTCCGTGAATATGTTGATTTCTTCGATGACGTAAGGGGTCTACCCCCAAAACATGAGATAGACTTTTGTGTTTATCTTGTAGATAATGCAAAACCAGTATCTCAGCCAGTACGCCACATGGCTCCTCGTGAGAGGAGGGAGCTCAATAAGCAAGTAGGGGAGTTGCTTGAGAAGGGATTCATAAGACGTAGTATATCGGAGTGTGGTGCTCCAGTAGTATTTGCCACGAAGTCGGATGGGTCCCTTAGACTTTGTGTGGACTATAGAGAACTTAATAAACTTACTAAGAAGAATAGGCACCCACTACCGAGGATTGATGATCTCTTCGATCAGTTAGTTGGCGCCTCAGTGTTTTCGCAGTTGGACTTAGCCACTGGTCTCCATCAGTTGAGAGTGGCTGAGGATAACATAGACAAGACTGCCTTTAGGACCCCGGACGGTTTCTATGAGTGGCTTGTAATGCCCTTTAGTTTAATAAACGCCCGCACATACTTTGTTGACTTGGTGAGCAGAGTGTTTAGGAGTACCTTAATAAATTCGTGGTGGTCTTTGTGGATGACATCTTGATCTTTTCTAAGAGCGAGGAAGAGCATGCCCTACACCTTAGGGAAGTTTTGGAGTCCCTTCGAGCGCATAACCTTAATGCTAAATTTTCTAAATGTCACTTTTGGAGGAAGGAAGTGTGATTCTTAGGTCACGTGGTTTCCAAAAATGGGATAGCTGTGGATCCCGAAAAGGTGGTGGCCATCCAAGATTGGAAGGCCCATAAAAATGCTACTGAGGTGAGGAGTTTTTTGGGGTTGGCTGGCTACTATAGGAAGTTTATCAAGGACTTCGCAAAAATATCAGCCCCATTGACATGCTTGACGAAGAAGAACCTGGTTTTCACGTAGGAGGTAGATTGTGATGATGCGTTCCAACGTTTAAAGAGAGCTTTGACCACATCCCCAGTCTTAGTGTTGCCAGATGGGAGTAAGCCATTTACCGTTTATACCGATGCTTGAGGGAAGGGACTAGGCACAGTCTTAATGCAAGAGGGGAGGGTAATATCCTATGGAGGAAGGCAGTTGAGAGTGCATGAGAAAAATTACACTACACATGACCTAGAATTGGCCGCAATTGTTTTCGCGCTTAAGTATTGGCGCCATTATCTTCTTGGCGAGAAATTTGAATTGTTCACAGACCGCAAATCGCTAAAATACTTGTTCTCTCAGAAGGACTTGAACTTAAGGCAGCAAAGGTGAATGGAATTCTTGGCGTCCTACGATTTCGAAAAAGCATATACCCTGGCAAGGCTAACGTGGTGGAAGACGCCTTAAGTAGGAAAAGGTTGTCCTTGAGTCCATTGTTTGTTGAGCGACAAAGCTTAGAGTTCATCTCTACGTTTGACTTTAGACCTACCATTGACTTTGTACCCTGTTTGCTAGCATCCTTAGAGGACAGACCTACGCTTTTGGGATGGATTGGTGAGGCACAGAAAGCTGACCCATAGTTGGTTGAGTTGGTAGAGAAGCTCATAAGGGGGGAGTCATCGAGCCATCTCAGTAGGTATACCCTAGATGATAAGGGTTGGTTACGTACGGACGGTAGACTTTGTGTACCACGAAACGAGAACTTGGGGAAGACCATTCTTGATGATGCACATCGTTCGAAGATGACCATTCATCCCAGAGGGGACAAGATGTACATGGACATGAGACGAGTTTACTTTTGGCCCGGTATGTAGAGGGATGTGGCCGAGTTTGTCGCTAGATGCTTGGTGTGCCAACAAGTAAAAGCAGAGCAAAAGAAGCCTGCGGGTTGCTTCACCCATTGGAAATCCCACAATGTAAGTGGGAGAGTGTCTTGATGGACTTTGTTGACGGGTTACCGAAATCGAGGAAGGGTAATACGGGGATTTGGGTCATGGTAGACAGACTTACTAAGAGCGCCCATTTCATTCCCGTGAAGAGTAAGAGGACTGCTCCGTGGTTAGCCTCCGTATACATTCGAGAAATAGTTCGTTTGCACGGTGTTCCTTTTAGCATAGTGAGCGATCGCGATCCTATCTTTACTAGCGAATTTTGGAAGAGCTTGCAAGAGGCGGTAGTGACTCAGTTATGTTTGAGCACCGCATATCATCTTCAGACAGACGGCCAGACCGAGAGGGTGAATCGTATTCTAGAGGACCTTTTGAGGCTATGTGTTTTAGACTTCGGAGGTACATGGGAGGATCATCTTCTTTTGGTGGAGTCCACGTATAATAATAGTTTTCAGTCTAGCATTGGCATGGCACCTTTCGAGGCTCTTTATGGAAGGCCTTGTCGTTCACCTACATGTTGGTGGGAATCTACGGATAAGATCTTACTTGGGCCCGATATGATTAGAGAGACTTCAGAAAAGATCGATTTGATTCGAAGGAGGATGAAGACAGCACAAGATAGGCAGAAATCGTATGCGGACAAGAGGAGGACAGATCTTGAATTTGATATTGGGGACATGGTCTTTATCAAGGTGTCTCCGTTACAGAATGTTGTTCGCTTTGGGTCTGTTGGGAAGTTAGTACCAAGGTTCGTAGGGCCGTTTCCTATTAAGTAAAGGATTGGATAGATGGCGTATAGAGTGGAGTTTCCCGAGAGACTTAGTGGTGTACACGACGTTTTCCATGTATCACATTTGAGGAAATGCTTGCACGAGACCGCGGAAGTGGTAGAGCCGAGCTTGCTTAGAGAGGTGGAGATAGAGTGTGATGCGACGATTCGACGAGCTCCTACATGCATTCTTTGGTCGGAGATTAAGAAGTTGAGGAATCGAGAGGTCAAGTTAGTCAAAGTGCAAAGGGGAGATGATGAGAGCAACGCTACTTGGGAGACGGAAGAGAAGATGCGTTCATTGTACCCTTTTCTTTTCGAGGGTATATCTTTTAGTTTCTCCTTTATCGCTTAGCTTGTACTCGTTTTATCCTTAGTATGCCCTCTCGCTAGTATCTTTGACCTTTAGATAGGGTAGTCCTATGGTTGAAACATGTGTTTGAGACATGTTATGTACGGTGGATGCATGTGGATGCAAGTGTTTGCTAGTGGTTGCTCGTGGATGCATATACACACAATTTAGGCACTAGATCGGCTCAGTCACTTTCATATTGCATATTGCATAAAAATGGATGTATTTAGTAAAATGAATGTACATTGAATGTGTGTATCATATGGATGTTGCATTTAAATGGATGGTTGTGCACACATGTAGTAATGATATGTATAGGATTCTTTGCATACATGATGGATACATGGCACTGTCATCATTTGCATTAAGGTGGTCGACTGAATCAGTGGACCACATGATTTTGCATTAGTATATGAACATATACACACACTATGTATATGTACATGAAAAGCATTAGAAATCTTGTAAGGACCATGGTTGCTAGTGGTTGATGGTTGAGTAGATGGACGATTGGATGGTAGGATACATTCTTCTTGACTTAAAGATTTCGAGGACGAATTACTTTAAGTAGGGGAGAATGTAACACCTCGTATTTCTGTTAACACTAAAGTAACGAATTAAAGAATATTTAATTTTAAATATGAGAATTAAGGGAAATGGGTTATGCCTTTGTGTTCGCCTCGGAATTCTGGTTGAGATAGAGTCTGAGTTTGCGTGAATTGGACTTCGTATGAAGAAGTTATGGCGATCGGAAGTTTCAGAAAAATTCAAACAAATTTCAAAAAATTCAAATTCAAACTCAGATTTGGCTCGGCGGGAAAATTCCTGCCAGTTGCCAGGTCGGCCTGGGGGTCGATCTACCCATATAGGTCGACCAGGGGGTCGACCTTCCCCCTCCCCCCCGGGTAGATTTAAAAGATGACGATTTTCTGACTCTTGGCTGAGTCATTAGGGCTGACTTATCACCCTATCTTGACTGAATGGCTGTGGTTTATTCTAGGTTTATCGGATGGCCTAAATTAATCCTAAATTCTATATAAACACATGTAGACTCAAACCCTAAAATCAAATAAAAATTTAGAACCAGGGCCGCCATGCTGTCACCTTGCAACCTAGAGTAGCCGCCACCATTTAGGAGAAAGAAAAGCTAATCAACTCAATTCTATTCAACTCAAATCTAAACAACAACAAATTTGTCTTCTTCAAAGGAAAGCTAAATAAATTTTAGAACTCATATTTCAGAATGCAAGACCTTATTTGAGTTGTGAGTTCGATTTCTTTAATAAGATAATTAACAATTTAATTAGGTTGAGTTATGATTTGGGTTATATGGTTATGTTGTGAATCATTGACCGTTATGTTATTATCTATGTTGTAAATCTATGATGTTATTATCTATGTTGTAAAGCTGTGATGTTATTATTTATGTTGAAAATGTATGTTAATTGTTGGCTTATGTACAATCAATTCAGAATGATGCTTCATATGCATTTTGGTTATGTTTGTTGGGACTAATTCATATGTTAAATCATATGTAAGTTTAACATGATAATTCTATATGCAAGTTTAGATGTTAATTTAGGTATGAATCATATGCAAATTAATGAGAATCACATACCACCTTACGTATTTCGTGTCATCTATTTTATGTGCTTGGATCTAAAGTTTAGGCTAAGACATGTGTGAGTTATACGCTAGTATGCAAAATTTTATATGCCAGTTTACATGTAGATCTTAATTTACATGTTTAAATGCAAGTTTACACCATAGTTTATGTTGCATAAATCACATATGCAAGTATATATATATATATATATATATATATATATATATATATATATATATATATATATATATATATATTGGAGTATGAATCATGTAACGCAAGTTTGTTACTATTGCCTATGCAAGTTTGCACCTTATGATTAGATCTATGACACCCATAGTTTATGCAAGTTTGTGACTTTGGCCTATGCAAGTTTTAGATGAAAAACCTTATTCACACATGCAAGTTCACCCCTTATGCTTAGATCTGGTTTTTATTCAATGCATGTTGTGATGTTTTCTTTTTATTCCATAAGTTAGACTATTCGAGTCTAACGTATATTTCACGTTAAACGAACGAACGTACAACATGGGGCAATGGGATAATATTAAAAGATTTAATATTGAGAATTGGCATAAATGCCTTAAATGTGATGTTAATTGGTATAATTTTATATACCATAAATAGATGGACATAATTAAGGTGTTAATTATGGACATAGTTAAATTTGTAATTGATTGACAATTTGAATAGGGAAATTAATTCAAATTGGGGATAACTAATTATGTAATTAATCGCCTAAGACACGAGTTTAGACTCTTTTGTGGTGTAAGACTGCCCGGACCCGCCCGACAAATCCAGCAGCCACAAATGCCAGTCTAATGTGGGAGGTCTTAGGCATAAATTAAATGCGTAACAGTTGTAAAAACACGAGGTTAGGCTCATTTGTGGGATAAGACTGCCCGGAGCCGCCCGACAAATCCAACTGCCACAAATGTCAGTCTAATGTGGGAGGTCTTTACAAGGTTACGGTCTTAATGAATTAAGAAACACTTAACCAGATAAAAATGTAGTGGGACATTAGGGGATTAAGTGGGTGCCTTGGGTGGCATGTGGAATTTAGTGGGTGCCTTGTGTGGCATATGAAACACGATTAGATGCACTTAACCAAGATTGAAACATGTAAGAAGACATGAATAAGAATTGGGTTAAATGGGAAAAACCTTAGAGGGGACCAAGCATAGGTGGAAAGCTTGTGTCATGCATGAGGGCCCTTTTCAAGCCAGTAACCCATTAAGTATCTTTGGGGGCTCGACCCAAGTCGAGGACAGGACACACGTACTGGATTTGATTGTAAGAGGTCAAAACGGGTCAGCGGTGGCAACGCAAGTCCAATGGGTTCGAATGTGTATGTCGGCCCAGGCTGGTAGGTAAGACGTTGTTGCATCGTGTAGATATAAGCCGTGCATTTTTGGTTGTATCGGGTTGCCAACTTTGGGGAGTGATACTCCCCACTATTGGGCCAGCACGGGTATCTACGAGTTAGGGAGCCGATCGAATGGGGGTAGTGGGTACACCTAGTGGAGATAGGGGCAGACGACACCTATGGAGGTAGCTAGGGGTACACGAAACTACCATTACCAGTATTAAGTTCTGTAGGCGGGATCAACCTTTAGGGTGATTAGTAGTGGTGCAGTATAGTAATTATCTTATAGTGATTAGGGGCGCCTTTAATGTTATCTTTGTTCATCTCATTTCCCTGTCATACCCAATTGTTCACAGTCATTTCCTTATTTTCCAGCTTATGCCTTAGCCTAGTTATTTTGATAATTATATTGTTAAAGTTATCGCACTCGCCAGACTTTATGTCTGACCCCCTTTTCTTTCCACCTCTTTTCTTCCTTCCCCCTCCCCTTTGGTTTGCAAGGAGGGAATACTACAGCTTAGTGCCGATTTCTTTCAGTTGCTTGAAGAGAGTAGATGTATCGCTTTGGACTCTCTCATCTTTATGGCTTTGCTTATGCTCAGTGGGGATTTATGCATTTATGTTATTTAAGTATTTTCTTCTTTATGTCCTTTAAAGTTTTTAGAAAAGACTATTGATCCTGATGTAATGGTTTTGGTGACTAGTTATGTAAACTCGTTTTTAGTTATGATGCTATGAAATAAGTTTTTAACTCCCGCTGTGTTGTTTTATTTATTTATTGTTGTAATTTATCTGTTCTATACAACAATAACGCTTCATGGATATTGATGCATTCCCTTTGTGAGTGACATTAATGGACATGGGGTGTTACAGGGATGATGAAGGTGATGATGAAAACGTAGACAACTAGAGGACTGAGCAGAGAGATGTCCAGGAAAATCTTCTAGATGTAGGTAAAATCAAAATTGACTATACCGTGTCATACTTAGAATTGCTTTTTGATTCGCCTGGGTCTCTTGCCTCTTATGCTCATTGCTTACATAATCTAGGTTTAAATTCACCGCTATCTTCTCCCCCTATAGGCAAGGCAACGACCCTTGAAGCCGCTATAATTGACTTACCGCTGATGACTATTCCCCTTGCTTCCATTATCACTCCTCCTCCCCTAGTGATACATCCTTACTTGTCATTACAGTTCCTGGATCACAAGATGCTAAAATCAGTGCGCTCTCCAACTTAAAAGATGACGATTACATTCTCAGTGGTGATCCTGAAGCCACAAGAACAGATGAATGCCCGAAAGATGTTGCTGAGGGCAAAGGAAAGAAAGCTGCCAAGTCCTCATCATCTAAGAAGCACAAGAAGAAGAAGTATACGGAATCTATCACTTTATCCTCTCAAGGAAATCCGAGTGACGTGGTAGAGATACCTCCTCCTCCCATCATGCCCGCTCTAAGGTTAGGTGCATGAAGAAGTAGTACTGCTCAGTACCAGCTTATTTTGCTTCTCGACTATTCTCTTTTGTATGCTATGTTCAGACTGGTTGTATATGCGGGTGCCAGCCCCTGCTTAGTGCTTTATGTTACTATATATCTGAAACTTATATAGTAGATTCATGATTCTACGACTTGACTTGTGATTTTACAATTTGGTCTTGTGTTGCTGTGATGAAAATGCGTTCTGCTTGTTGTACTTTAAGCTTTTACTTTAGCTTTGTCGTACTTTATTGTTTTGCATTTCACACCTACTTTCTTTTCATGCTCAAAACACAGAATTTTATGCTACAAGTCATTTGTTAATGTAACTTGGTTTTTTAGTTGTAACTACAAATCATTACTGGCTGGCTGTATTCGACCAATTTTGTTAAATTTCCTTGGTTTTGACTGGGGCAATACCCAAGACTTCTTTCTTGAGACTAACTACTTTTGTGTTTATCATAGCATCGAAGTTTCTGAGTTTGCCTTAGCCATTTCAAGATTCAACTCTATTAGTCAAAATAACCTTTGTAGGTACCAAACTTTCAATGTAAAGTTATGACGAGCTTATGGTATGCTTAAGTAAGCATTATTGATTTTCCTTTAATATGGTGGTAATGCCCCATACCAAAATTCGTCACGAGCTTTTGAAGGTTAGGTATGATACTTGCAATCGATTATGTTTTGAATCTACTGACTTGCATATGAGGTGAAAGGATTTCTGGTTTAATCGAGCAAGCTCATGGTTTTAGTGAAGAAGAATCCTTATCACTAGGCCCCTACCTGAGAGGTCTTATATTTTAGTTTATTCAATCATATTTCTCACTAACCTGGTAATCCAGGTCCTTCATAGATTAGATTTGATCATATGCCCCCGGAGAGGTCTTGCTTTTCGTACCTTCGCAGAGGTGCTTTGTAGACCCGTTATTCATTATGGTCTTTGGGTCCATCACTAACCGAGTTTGGAAGATTTGGCTTATGATCGAATGCCTCAAAAGGGGTCTTTAGAATCTATTAGTAACTGGATTTTGGAAGACCCAACATCATTAGTTGGATTTGGAAGATCCAACATCTGATCGGATGCCCCCAAAGAGGACTTTTGAAACCAAGGGTTTGTCATAATCGGACCATGTAATAACGACATTGACGATCAACTGGGTTCCCCTCGGAGAGGTCTTTGGTTTAAAGGCCCAGTGTGTGTCGCAATCAGACCATGTATTGATTGTACCAACGATGAACTAGGTGCCCCTTGAGGAGGTCTTTGGTTTAAGGCTATGTAATTTCACGTGGCAACGCTAATTTATTCATCGGGTTTTACTACGATTGGTCAAAACTAGGGTCCTGGACCTTGCAACTAAGAAGGTGCCCCTTCGGTGAAAGTCACAACCTCGTTCGTTGTTTGAACGTCACTGTGTTTGACCATTTAGTTTCTAGTGTCCCTTATCTTGCGATGTTGTGCTTCACACCTTCGTATTTATTGCAAATGAGCAACAAGCAATTAAGTCGTCCCAATCGGGATGTGTTTTAATAGTTACCAGGCTTTATTTGGTCATTGACATGCCAACGTTCTTTTTAGGGGACCTGCAATAAAAATCGAATTTGAGCAATTTGTAAACAAGAATTTGCAAATATACGATTTAGGAAAGTAAAAATTCCTTTCATTAATATGTACAAAACTTGTAACAATGTTGCACGGTACTTACAATGCATGATGTTTACAATTTACAAAATGAAAGGACAATCAAACGAAGTAATGACGAAGATGTATGCTATTCCATGCTCTTGGAATTTGGATCCCATCCATCGTTTTCAACTCGAACGTGCCATCTGAGAATTTTTGGCTTATCATGTACGACCCTTCCCAGTTGGGTCTGAATATACCAGTTCCCATCATGATTCTCTTCACAATAAGGTCCGTAACTTGGAAGGTTCTCCCTTTCACTTTGGCATTAAAATGACGAGCTATCCTTCTATGATGTGCAATGACTTTGAGTTCTGCTTCTTTCCTTTTTTCCTCAATTAAGTCGAGTGCATCGAGTTGCAGCTTCTCATTTTCCTTTTGATTGAAGTGGATTCTTTGGTGAGTGTGTAATGGGTCGCAGATCCGTACTATCTGAGTTGACTAATAACACCATACATCTAACCCAAATTGCACAGAAATACGAATCATTATTAGAAAGAAGTTAGAGGATGAGAAATAGAAAGAAAGAAATATTAGAAGAGAAGAAAACAAAGAAGACAAATCTCACAGCGGAATGAATAAAATATATTATATAACATAACTTTTGAAATACAAATCAGTAACTGTATATACATACCATTATCAGAGCACAACAGTTATTCCTGGAACAGTTATAAACACCAGTTTCCAGGTACCACATAGTACACAGCGGAATATATGATAGTCTACAGCTAACTGGTGATGCCTCCCGCTTCAAACTCCTCCAAGTGAATCTGAAAAATCCCGACTACTTGACTACCTGTACAAATTTGGGCAACCAAGAGTTTAGGGAAATCAAATAAAATAAACTCTGGGTCAGTCATGGGACTGGTGTGAGTAAACTCCAATCATTTGTCTAACTTTAAAAATCCTTTCGAAAGAAAAGTTAATAGTAAGACCAGCCCACACATAAACATGGATGGTTTTTATCTTACTATAGCCCAAAACACTTTGATATCAAATCCAGTGATATTATAATAATGTCTACATTAAATAAATAGAATCTAGCGGAACGCTTGCATCTCACGCTCCATATATAATATAAAATCAAAAATCGCATGGTGCTTATTGGAGATTGGATTTCCAACATGACAAGGTATGAAACCACCTTCCAATAGTGTATCTCTAGAGAGGAATACACTAGGTTCAACAAGAACATCTTGCAACCCTGCCCACATATGACCGACCACTCATTTCGCTTGAGTGTATCGAATGTATATCACCAACGGTTAGGATCAATAACCATTTCCCGAAAAGGGATGTGACGAAAAGGAATTTTGCTCGGTCCGAACCAGTCGCTAAACCGACCCAGACCGTTCGAAACGCCCTATCGTTTGAGAACACGACAAAATAGAACGCAGACAAAAGAACATTTCATTGTATATTACAACAATGCATCAGATTACAAGAATATACAGAGTATAAATGAATATTACACAGAAATATCAGAGATTTAAATTACATTTAAATTCATAGCAGCGGAAAATAATACAATACACAATTAGAGGAGATATACGGATACAAAGCTTTCCGGATATCGTTCCAGCTGTAAACCAGGATCCTGTGAATATAAATCTGCAAAACCAAAACTACTAGCTGCCCGTGTCAAAATAGGGGCACCCAGAGTTTAGGTTAAAACAATAAACTCCAGGTCAGTCATGTGACTGGTGTGAGAACTAAAACAGTTATTAATCTTTATTTTTATAGTTAGGCAAATCAAGGGACCACGCCGTATAACACGAAACGGGTTTCCTCCCAAGAATACCAGTGCATAAAACAAACAGCGCAATGCTAAATAAAGAAAAATGAAGCTGTTATAAGACCCAGGTCCTATCACACAATGCAACGCAAGCCGGGGGATAGGGTTTTTCCCTTATAACAGCCAAAGAATGCTTGATACGTTTAAAACAGATAATTTGATACTATTATAAGTGCATAGTGTATAAAACAACTTCAAATCATAAGTATCAATCATAGACGGCATGAATGACCCATACCACTATGTCGCCATATATAAGTTTACAATCAAAACCGCAATGTCGTATTGGAAGTTGGGTTATCATTTATGGTATGAACCGAGGCTAGGGGCAAGATCCTCACCGATTCGAGACTCTCTAGTCCGAGCCTCAGGACCCAGACTCAGGTGGGCCCTTGGATCGTCAGGGCCGGTCCACCGATGTGGATTAAAATTCCCGAACACTGCGTTTCCCCGCCCTTTGGGACGTAAGCCTGGCCCGTCAGCCGACCAGAAGCATCGGCCGAAACCGATATCACGAGGCGCCTCGCTTTTCAGCAAGTAATAATAAGCAACATCCACATGAGTCAAACTCGTCAGCCAGTTCAAGCACTGACGCCACTCCTAACTAGAAAGAAACGCATGCCCTCCCTGAGGTCCGTCTCCCGTTTTTGGTTCATACCGGGTGTGAAACTCGCGAAGTAAACGTTACACAAAGCTACGCCACAAAGGCCGTGCTTCGATCATCAACCACAAGACTTTGCTTTTCAACAGAAGCCTTGATCATTTGCATCTTAGCATGCCACACAGGCAATTCACTCCATGCGATTGATATCCATCAGTATATAACCCCTGAGCTCGTACGTCTCAGAGAAGGGCGTTAAGCAAGAGAATAAATTCTCCACCGCCAAATAGATATATATTTAATAGAGATCAATCACACGGACTAAAATCCAATGTCAGACACACAGTCCATTCGCAAGTCCGTTCTGGGTCTGAACGAAACCGGAGGCACCTAGTACCCCGCATATCCATCGATCTCCAAGTACGTCTGGACGATCACCAACTGTTTCCATCTTCTTGGGTGTACAGCCCAATCAAGATCATCAGTAATCACCCAAACGACGTGAAGACTTCCGGTCTTCGACCACCGTCTTCATCTTCGACTTATCGTCGTATCAGTTATTCAGAATGGGATAAACCCGGTCTTTCCGAATAACTCGCGTATATTTTGAATAAGTGTTACACAAACACAACATACGCCTCATTCCAATTCATCAGTCACTAACCGTAAATTAATTAAGAGAATAATTCCCCAAATATTAACCCCGAAGGCCGAAACCAACATCAGATCAATATCCAGAAAACCATTCTGCTTAGCTAACCGACAGTTAGTTTCTAAATTTCACATTCATAGGGAAAGGTTCCCATTAATTTTATAAAAGATAAATTCTTTAAATTTATTCTTTAATCTATCCTTTTGAATTTCGATTCAACTAGTCGGGATTAACGAACCTTACCGAAGTAATCATTTGTTTTAATTTCCCAATCCCAACCTATTCATCCCATGAAGTAAAACTGGTTATACTTCATATCTAATACCACGGTGTTATCGGTAAATTCAATTACCATTTCACGTTCAAATCTAATTAAAGATTTAACTATCGCCTGGAGTAAAACTAGTGATACTCCATTCTCGATCTTTTCAATCTAATTAAAGATTCATTAAAACTCCACTTAGTTTTAATCGTTAACTAGGTTAAAGAATCCGTGTCATTTAAAACACGGTTCACGATAAACCCAAAGTCACATTCATTAATTATCGGGTTAAAGAACGAGTGTTATTTAAAACACCGTCCACGATAAACCCAAAAATCAATATCGATTCAATTCCAATTAAATATCATTCAATTGGTACACTTCATTAAATCTAAATAAAAAGATTTAATCTTTTTTCAACTGGGTTCAAGAACAGTGTTAGTGAAGACACCATTCACGACAAACCCAAATCACATTTGATATTCAATACAAGGCTCTGAATAGAAAATATACCGGCTTATATTCAATATCAAATTCCACAAATAACAAATATCGTATTGGAAATAACGATATAAATATATCTTTCAAATTTCCGTAACAACATCCGTATAATCACGAATTCCAACATCGAAATATTCCGAAGACAATTTCGATTCAAATCCACTCCAATGCAATCATTGGGAATTCTGGTTATTTTTAAAACCCTTTTTAAATTCAATTTATTTATTTAAAAATAAATAGAATTATAATTCTAGTTCAAAACTAGTTCATTTCGATAAAAATCTATTTTTATCTTTTCAAATATGGAGTTTTTCATCCCAATTCTTTCTAAATCATTTCTTATGATTTTACACAAATTATTATTATTTTTAATAATTTTATCAAGGCCTGTACAGTCGATTTCCATCAATGGCCATCGAACTGCACTTACAGCGACCTTTTTCAAATTTGATTTGGACATAATTCCAAATCCAACCGTTAGATTTCAAATTTCTAACATTCATTAGAAAGCTCTTTTCGATACGAACCTAACGGTTCCGGTTTCAGGAGAATCCGACGGTCGGATCTCCCGTAATGTCCGTTTGAAATAAATGGTCGAAATTCGCGAACTGCCGCGGCGCGGCGCGTTCTATTCAGGCCATTATATTATATATATAATATATATTTCGTCGATTTCTATTTAAAACGAATTATATAAATAGTTTTAAATTCGTTTCAAAAGCAATTTCAACTTCCTTTTCAATTCAAATCAAAATTGAATTCTTCTTTATAAATTCGTTTTAAAATTCATTTCTATTCAATTCAAATTTCAATTCAATTTGAATTCGTTTTCAATTCAATTCATTTCGAAATCGTTTTCAATTCAATTCATTTCTAAATCGTTTTCAATTCAATTCATTTCAAAATGAATAAAATCGATATAAATATCGTTCACGTCAAAATTGCGTCAATCTAATCAACACGGCTTCATAAATTTCTATTTTCAAATATTCTATTTCAAATATTTCTTTTTCAAAATAGTTGTTATTATCAAAATATTTCGTTCAACACATGACCAATCTCGATGGATGAGTACTGTCAACACATGAACCTTTATTTTATATTGATAAAGATGTAAATTTTATTACTAAAATATTTCGTTCAACACATGACCAATCTCAATGGATGAGTACTGTCAACACATGAACCTTTATTTTATATTGATAAAGATGTAAATTTTATTACTAAAATATTTCGTTCAACACATGACCAATCTCAATGGATGAGTACTGTCAACACATGAACCTTTATTTTATATTATCCTTTATTTTTCAAATTGGAATGAGGCCCAATCAATTACCATATAAAATTAATTATATGGATTCCATACAACACATGTATATAATAGCATTGAAAAATAATCAACCATCAACCAAGGTGCACTACACTGTATAAGCATCAAATATAGATATCTAACGCTTATAACAGCCTGTCAATCAATCGATCGACATATTTAATCAATCAGGATGAGTGAACTTCAAATTTCATCCCAACACCCGTGTGGGGTTTCAAACAATCAAACACAGATTTTATTTGTGCAGTTGGGCGATGTGTAAAATTTATCGACCCAATCAATATCAGTCAAATCAGTGTACATAAACAAACCGTCCGGTTTGTAAATGAATATCTATTTATTCACATTCTCGTTAAAAATTATATTTTTAACGATCAAACTATTTTATTCAACCTATGAATATTCTATTCAGTTCATTCATTCAATAAAATGCTATTTTTATTTTTCTAACATATTTTAGAAAATTTCGGCGGCATAACGGCACGATACTAGAAATGGGACAAGGCCTAGCCTTATCCCCGGTCTAGTGAAGGCCCACGCCATTCACACATCAATCAAATCAATTCATTTCACCAAACAATTCAATTCAAACCAAATCATCTAACTAATTTATGCAATCAAACAAACAAGTCCATGGTCTGTGGACGATTGTGTCGGGTGCTACTAAACACCGTCTGCATCCTAGTATATATATATATAACTAGAAAAGAAATTGAAAGGTGAAAAATTCTCACCGATAGCTATCCAATATCACGACTCTTCAAATGCAGGAAATCTTCATCGTTATCGCATCTTCGTCATCTTCGTTGCCCGTAGCCACTACATATATAAAAATCATATTTTTACTTCGATGTTCAATATATAAAAATCATATTTTTACTTCGATGTTCAATATATAAAAATCATATTTTTACTTCGATGTTCAATATATAAAAATCATATTTTTACTTCGATGTTAAATAGATAAAAATTCTATTTTTATCACGTTATTCTATACATAAAGATTTTGCCTTTTCAAATATAAAGATTTCAACTTTTCAAAAATATAGATTTCAACTTTTCAAAAAAATAGATTTCAACTTTTCATTCAAAACATTATATTTTCAAATTTAAGTTCTATTTTATTTTATATTTATATTTTCTGTTCAAAACAATGATATATTTTCATTTTTCAAACAATGTATATATTTATTTACTAAAACCATGTATATTTTATTTTTAAAACTATACAACATTTTTCATAAATGAAACTGAGTAAAACAATGCTTCTTATGAGTAAAAAAAAAAATCACCTTCCTTCATCGTTTCATTCTGGACAGTGTTCGACTGTAGCCCGCAACATAGGGTTGCATTTTTCGCCGCCATCGTCAACCTTGACGCCAATCTGACCTCACCACGCGACGGAGCTTTGAGCGGCTCACCCCTGGGTCCCACTTCCATCAGACTCGGTGGCGGTTGGTGGTTTTAAAACGGAGGCGTGCGGCGTCGCTTTAAGGGCTCGATTCGAGCTGGGCGCGCCACCAACGGCGATCTTGGCCGTTGAGTTCATCGAGCTCGAGGAGCTCTATCGATCTGTGGAGGAAGCTTCGAATTTTGTTGAGCAAGGAGGGAGATCGAATCTGAATTATTCTGGAGCATTTCCGCCTTTCGATCGGTGAAGAGCGGCACTTCAGGCTTTGACTTTGAATGGGGGGGAGGGTATTGACTAGGGTTAGAGTATATTATTTATATATATATATATATATTATTTTAACTTCAAATATACATGTTTATTAATCCGAACACCAATTCTAATTCAACGACTGTCGCCCCTAGCTAAATACCCTCATTCTGAACACAATGAGATATGTTTCATAAGCCAGTTCGGCTGTTTCGATCAGTTTCCGCCAAATTTAAAATATAAATCTATATATTCAATTTTAAACGTACATTTCAAATTACCGAGGCCACGTACTAACTCTAAAAATTGCAGAAAAAATATTTCTAGCTTCGTATTGACGATACGGTCCTAACAAAACTAATTTTGTCGAATTCTGAGACCGTTAGAAAAATGGCCAATTTCCAGTCGATTAAAATCAACTGGAACTGGTCAAATGCGTTTCCCTTTACCACGCTCACATACTGATTCGAAAAATTATGAAAATTGGAACCTAGCAATAATTTGACACTGCGGACCCAACAAAACTGGTTTCGTCGAAATCCGAGGTCGTTTGCAAAATGTCCATTTTTAAGGGCCTGAATTCCGTAGCGACTATTCAGAATTTTCAACTGGACATATCTTTTGATTCCCGCTATGAAATTCTGATTTTTCGGATTCGTTGGAAATATATTATCAATTAGATTCCATTATTTTTGGTTTCACTATAATCCGGATTGTTTTGCACCCGGTACATCCAATTGAAGTTTGAAATCGAATTATCGAACTACCGCGCCATTTTCAATTCTATTTATAATTATATATAAATATTTATATTCTAACGACGACGCGTATAAATATATACGTTTGAATTCTCTTCAAAATAAATTTCTCGTCGATATTATTTAAAATAATTCATTTTAAATAATCAAAATTCGCTAAAATTGCCAAAATAAAATTTTTAAACTGGCCCAGATTTTCGGGTTGTTACAAGGGACAGCATCAATAGATTAAAGAAGCAAAAGGCATTTCTCTAGATAGGTGATTATACACCCTAATGGGAGCGACCCACATAGCCATGCTGCTTGCCCGATTTTTATCATTTCCCGGTTGTTGAGGCCTGAGGCTACGATTACTTTCCATTCATTGATAGCACAATCACTTTGAATGCCACATTGTCAGATCCGTTAATCACTAATTGATTTGCACAAATATATTCTGGATGTTATGCTAAAAGAATAAATTCTCGGCCATCATATATATATCTATATAGACCAACATATATGATCATTGGAAATACTCTGTCAGACATTCATCCTTATACATTCGTTCTGGGATTGAACGAAACCGAAGGCACAATTTCCATTAATAGAAAAACCCTTGCACTTTACTTCGTCTTCGATTATCTTTATATAATCTGATTCACAACACTCCGGTCTCTCCATTTTGACAACGATATTGGCAAATACTTCGATAGTCTGTTATTTAACTATCGAAGAATAATAAACAACATTCCAACCATAAAACAAATCATGGGGCCTCTTAATTAATATTCATTAATTAAATCACCCTTTCCATTTCCTTATCAATATTTGTTAAACAAATATTTTCAATTAACATCTTGGCCTTTTACGCTATTTGGAAAACATTTCCATATATCGCCTTCTATTATTTTCTGTACTTAGAAAATATCCTTTACTTATAATTGGAAACATTCCAATTATTTATCTCTTCCACGACCGTTCATTTCTACACTTAGGAAATATTATGTTTCCAAAATTTCACTTATTTGGTTAAAACAAATGTTATATATGCAACATCGTTACAACAACCCAAAATACTGCATTTAATTAATCTTATTCAAACATTTATCTTCGAGACTGGATCCTGCTATTTGTTGGTTAAAAATGAAATCAAACAAGTTGGGTTATAATTACCTCTCAAACCTTGACTTAAAACATCCTTAACTTCAAAACAGACAAGACCACTTACCTCGAATAATCAACATCATAAAACCAATTAATCATTTTTAAACCCGCATACGTTTTTCTTTCTAATTTTATTAGATTTAATTTATAGATTTCCCCTTTTGTTTATAACATTCTATTTTAATTTCGTATCCTTATCGAATTCTATATATATTGATATATAGGTTTGTAATTATCAAATTATCTTAAAAATATTCTAACTCCTTAAATTTCTGGAAAATTTCGCCATATCCTCCTTTGTACCGCCAAATAGTTCAAACCTCAACTCGCCTCTTTATGCCCTTTCCATTCAAAAAGAAAATCAAAAAGCCAAGTGGCTTGCCAATTCGGCGCATAAAATCTCATATGGAATTTAAACGTGTACCTTTTTGTCGGGCACACAAATTATAACCTTCACTTCATTTCCATACCTGCTTAACACATCCAAATATTCCCATTTAGTTTCACTCAATCCATTCGTACTAACCCAATTCGCTAATTTTATTTTCTAGTTAGCTATCTTGCCTATTTCACTTCTTTGTTTGAACACAACATGTTCAAATAAAATATTTACTTTCTTATGAACGAATTGAATTCCATTTTCAAACTCAAGTTTTCTTTTCAATTCCGAATAAAATTTCTCAAATCACCTTTACTTATTCAAAGCCCAATTTTGTATCAAATTTCAATTAACTAACTATTATTCAAATTAGTCAATTCTATTCAATAACAAAATTCTGATTTTTGTTTCAAAAATCATTTCACTTACTTCACTGAATTTCATATTATTTTATATCTCCAGTCTGGATTTTTCTAATGGTAATTCGGATTTTATTTACTTAAAATTCTTTTATTTATTTAAATAAATTTTTATGGTTTTATAATGCTCCTAGCGCTGTTTTTCTGAAAGTTCGAAAAACTCAAAATCTATACGACGAAATCCAGATTTTTCTTTTCCATTAGAAAATTATTATCTAATTGGTCCTGACAGTTCTTGTTTCAAAGAATTCCGACTTAAATTGAGTTATATATACTCAATTGAAGTTCGAAACGCCAATTTACGAACTACAGCACTGCGGCGAGTTCGTTTTAATTATATTTATATATATAAACGTTTAAACTTCTTTTATAAATAAATTCTAACTCCATTATAATATATTTTTAGTACATATCAAATCAGTTTCCCAATTCAACCTAATATTGTCGATTATCTATAATTGTCGATTTTTCCTTACTCGGTAATATATTTATTTATACTTCGATATTCTATATTTAACTTAAATTCCTTTTTATTAATAAATTATTTTGCTAGATTTATAACATCGTTTGCAAATCCATCTTTCTTTTTTTATATATTAAAACAAGATGTCCATTTCAAATTCCATTTGAAATCCAATTCCTTTTATATTTTGAAATTCCAGAATAAAAACTGCTATTTCCTTTTCAAAATGATTTCAAATCTCTATTTTAAATTCAAACTTGATTTTAAAACTTCAATTATCTAATAAAAATTATCTCCCCTTGTTTATAAACATCGTTTATAATTTCCTTTCCCTGTTTTATAAATACTAAAACAAGTTCTCATTTCAAAACCCTTTTGAAATTCTATTCCTATTGGAATATCTTATTTTTACAACTTGTAAATAAAATTGCAGAATCCATTTTCATATTTAATTATAGTTTCTATTTAACAAATTTAATACCCTTTCTGGAATTTATTTATTTTCAATGAATCCAACAGTCGAATTCATATCATAAATCTGTATGGATTTATTTTAAATTCAATTTACATTCCGAACATCAGAATAGCTTTCATCCTTTTCTATTTAAAATGGTTTCCAAATCCTATTTTTAAATTCACATTTGAATTTAACTTTTCCAATTATCCAATGACAATTATCCACTTTATTTATATACACCATTTATAAATTCATTTATAAATTCACTTCCTCTCCCTGATTATCCAATAAAAATCATTCTCGTTTATTAATAAACACCGTTTATAAATTTACTTCAATTTCCTGTATTATTTAATTTATAAACATCGTTTTTGAATTCAACACTTGTTTATATTTTCCAAAACAAGTAAACATTTGTTAGCCCATTCGAAATAATCCTATTTTAGAATAATAGAATTTTCCTTTTAAATCTCAAAATCCCTTTTCCTCAAAATTTTTATAAATTACCATTTAGGCCCAGTGATATTTCAACCAATCATAATCCACCAAATTATTTATCACCGGTTTTCAAACACATTATATATGACAATATATATGGAAACAAACAAACGATAATATTTTTGAGGAATCCGGTTGGATCCCTCCAACCTGTTTTCCCGCATCCACAGACATTAGTCAACATAAATAATACCATCCTGCTTCGTGGCAAGATATCATGGTATAGAAAGTCATCCACTATCATAGCGTGGGGTGTATAAGGTCATCCGCTAATGATACTGCGGGCATCCGCTAATGATACTGCAGGAATCCAACCACCATATATATATATATATATATATAGCCACAAACACCAATCCTAAATAACTAATATATATTTAATAATTGCCACAGTATTATTTTAACGCAACCAAACAACCATCAATTATTTTTAATAAGTAAAAATAATTCTAAATAAATAAATTGAGTGAGATTTACTCACCGTGTATTTTTCCTTTGCTGAACTTCCAATTTAATTCCATATCATTAGCAATGTATTTATCAAGCACCTTGATTTCTTGTCACTAACTTGATCAGCACTAAAATTCCATAGCGTAGCCTCATGAATACGAATCCATCCCATTGGTTTTCATTTCAATCTGACATCGTACGATATAAACGCATACATTATAACTTGATATAATTTCAATATTTATTAACTTGTTAAGGTAAAACTAATAAATTTAATTTACCTTAATCTCCTATTTAAAACATGGTGCCCCGAACATAAACGCAGCAACTCAAATCCCCCAACAGCACCCTCTTTCCACCTTTTTGATCACCACAAATTCTAAACTTGCACTCAATCTCCCAAATCTTATGTTCAATCAACCCAGTTCAACATACCACATCTTTAATTCATCCTTCAAAAATTCGAACTCATCACTTTCCACCGTTAGTCCATGCATTTCCTCTCCAGGTCATCGTAAAAACATATTCGAAGCCATCCAGCCATTTCTGAACTCCGCCCACCCTGCGATACTTCCAAAGTTCTTCTCGTTGCTATATATCGGAACCCCAAACCCACGCCTTCAAAAAAAACCTTAATCGAACTCACAGCCATCGCTGGCCTCTCATGTTTTCAAACCAAACATCAAATAAATCCATCGCGACTTGCTTCCCTGGCTTTCCAAATCGCCATCGCACCATTTATTTCCCCAAAATCACACTTTCAAACTATGGTAGAAACAATCGCGCCCAAATCGAGATAGCGATTTAAACATTCGATTATCCAAATCCCAATCTTGACCCCCGCCATTCAATTGCATATGTCCTCGTTCTGTTGCCTTCAAGAAGATGTCACGATGCTCCTTGCTTGCCGTCGACTTCAGAAATTTACCCAGAGTCCATCACGATTTGATCCCCTTTTTTTAAATACGAACTGATTTTACTTTGAGGCAATAGAAGGGAAAATTTGTTGATTTACTTAATTGGTTTTCGAATGAGTATGTGGCGAGATATTTTAAAGCCAATTCAACTGATTATTTTTCCTTCAGAATGAATTCATTTTGAACAGAATCAGCCATTTTTCTTTCAATTTACGGTGGTAAAATAAAGGAGGAACTGCGTATGAATTTATAGATGAAAATTACTTAGGCATTAAGGAAATAAGTTTTGCATAAGGTACACTATATTAAATTGTGATTTGATTTAAAGAGATTTTGTTTCTTTTTAAATAGATACTGAATTGATTTCGAACATATCCACAATCAAATATCTCGGGGCCCATTAATTTAAACCAAGAACCGCTATTTTAACGTAACCACTATTGTTTCAACAGTGTAACAATATACTGAACTAACTGGATATTTTTTGATATTTAATTTGAACGTAAATATAAATAACAAAAATAAATTAATACAATATAATTTAAATTCAAAAACAAGCAAATTCTTCGATAATAAATTATTATTTATTGTCGTATATATTCCAAACAGAATTTATGTTGACTATCTGAATTATTCTGACTCAATTCTAATTCAAAATTAAATTATACTATTTTCGTATATATACTTGTAATTTTATTATCGATTATTAAATTAATAACTAAGTAAATAAAATTCATTTATATTATCAATAAAATATATAAAAATCATATTAAACATTTAAAATAAATCGATCCAAAAATCCGGGTCGTTACATTCTTCCCGCCTTAAAAGAATTTCGTCCCCGAAATTACTAAGGTAGGAAAAGTGCTACTAACCCGTTACTTTTCAAACTCCATTTATGTTGAAACTCTACAGTTCATACTTTAACGAATTTTAATTTCACCAAAACTTCTAGTTTCCATTCATTTAATCTGAATGATTAACAATCAGTATATTCACATTCAATTCATATTCAATCATATGCATTCAATTTCATTCAAGTTGATTCTGATCAACTTATTTTCTTCGATCCATTTAACTTGCTTAAGTTAAATTTAATTTTAGAGTTCAAATTCCTCAGTTTTCATTTTAAATCTCTTTTGAAATCGCATAAATATATACATATAATTATTTCGATCCCAAATTCAAAACATTTGAATTTCCCAAAACAACCTGTTTTCTTTGAAACAAATTTCCATCAAAAACTTTTTTAAGGTAGCAATCCATCACTTAGAAACTTGAAAATGAACACTGATGAAGATGCATTCCTCATCAAAATTATTTTCCCGACACTGAAGTGAGTTCAGTGCTTAAACAATTTCAAAACCCATTCAAAATCCTTTTAAAACAAAGCTATATTATTCTAATATACTTCAAAAAATATTTTTCCAAAACCCAGGATTTTAAATTCTTAATTCAAATTTTGAATCCAATCCAGTTCATCTTGTTTGTATATTTCATTCATATATAAATTTTATTTGGTTTTAAATAACCATTTCAATTTTATATCTCGTTTGATTATAGTATTAACATTTAACACATCCATATACTATAATGATTCTAGAAAATTATTCCTTTTCTATCAATGTAGAATTTTGGGTAAAATTATTTCATTTACCCACTTGAAAACAATATCGTGTTCAATCTTCTGTTCAAGTATTTACAAACTCTTATCGATGTCGTGGCATCCCACGATTCGACCATAATTCATAAACCACCCAACAGACTAGCCAACACAAAATAAAATAGTTTTTATATCAATTAACAAATACGCACTCTCATATATATACGCTCAACTCATTCTAGGGTACTACTGACCGTATCTCTAGTGAACACATGCCACACAAGCCTAGGTATTCGCCAAACCTAAGCTCTGATATCAACTGTAATGGGTCGCATGTCTGTAACGACCCGCATTCTATGCATCGGAGGATCGTAGAATATTTATTTCTTTCCCATATGAAGTCGTATGGTCATGTAACTTTGGGAAACATCTATTAGAGTCATTTCCCATGTTCATGATTTTTATCGATTTTTAAATGACCGTTTTGCCCCTAGCTGATCTTGTTTTGGCCATAACTTTTGATTGGAAAGGAATTTTGACCTGAAACCACTTCCATTCGATTCGTTTGATGGTTTTCCTTTCCGTACAGTGTCATAATAGCCAAACGGACTTACCGTTTGGGAGATATGGCAGAAATAAGGTTTGGAAGGTGAAAAACTGCTTAACCAGGCCAAATATGGTGATTAGTGAATAGGTCCATAACCCATTTCGGGATTAGGGTTATGGGGAGGCTGAAATGAGTTAGAGAATCATTCCATTTCAGTTTTCTAGCCTCCACTTATCTCCAAGAAACCCTAAAAATGGCCTCCAACCTCTAAATCACCTCCAAATCATCTTTTGATCAAGGATTAAACTTAGCAACATCAAATCGTGGAAGATCTACACCAAATCAACATTGGAGCTGCTGTTTAGCATTGGGATTTGCATCAAATCAGAGATTTATTTTAGATCTTAGTTTATTTGTGGCTAAGGTGAGTGATTTGCATAGTTCCTCACTAATTATAGCTAACTAAGGGTAATTAGTGTTAATTAGCGAATTTAAACATGATAAAATTCTGGAAAAATGTTCATAAATTCTTAAATGATGTTTTAGACCTCTGATATGAACTTGGGTTAATTTGGTTAAGTTTTGCTAATCCTATCATTAGTTTCATCTAAACATGCTTAAGGGGAAATATGGGGTTTTTGGGTATGTTTGATCCATTTTAACCTATCATATTGATGTTTTGTTGTTTGTGGTTGATTATGTATGTTGCTATGACTGTATGATATGCTTTGTGATTGATTTCAATGGTTAGGATGGTCGAAAACATCGTCGAATGGCGTAAAACACTTGCTGGAAAAGTTTCAGGAAACAGTGCTGGTTTTCGGATCGGATCGGATATGGGGACTCGGATCGGATAAGTTGAACTGGGTAAGGGATTCGATCGGATCGGAACTTGACACTTGAGAAATCTGACAAAAAGGAAGGCCATGCTAATTGAACTGGGATTGGATCGGCTAAAAGAGGGGGATCGGAGCGTATGAAGAACGAGGGAGCTGATCGGAGCGGGAGCACGAACTGGATGGGAGATGGCAACCCGACCCGACCCAAAGTGGGACACCCGACCCGAACCGACGCAATGTAGTGAACCCGAACCGAACCGTTACCAGAGGAAGACCATGAACCGACGCAACGTAGTGGACCCGACCCGAACCGATAACTTGAAGGTGAACCCGACCCGACCCAGTATTTACCAATAACCCGAGATGCAAAAGTAGTCCAATATGGGAAGTTAGAGCTCAGGATCCAGTTGGGAACCGATGAGTTCACTTCATGGTTGGGCTTTGCTGCAGGACGTGTGCTAAGGAGTTGTCGACGTTAATAACTTCGATTCATCACTAAAAATGGATGATGGGCTACTTATCAGTGCAGTAGAGTCATTATGACTCAAGGGGCAAGGTGATGGTAGCAAGACTACGTTATCAGTGCAGTAGAGTCATTATGACATGAGGGGCAAAGTGATGCGTAGTAAGACTATGAGCCAACGCAGATGGGGTGAATAACTCCATGGGGCAAGTGGACATAGTAAAGGATTGGTAAGGCTATGAGCCAGCGCAGATGGGGTGAATAACTCCATGGTGCAAGTGGACATAGCGAAGGATTAGTGGCTACGTTATCAGTGCAGTGAAGCCATTTATGCCTTCATGGGGCAAAGTGATCATAGCAAGGTATGTTGGGTGATCGAAGTGGTGAATATCGTATGCTTTACGCACTGAGTGAGAGATGTGAGGATGGATATTGTGTTTGATTGTTTTCCATCACTATGACATGCACACCCCCACCTCCGTATCTTTACACCTTTGATATGGCACCTTAGAGTGTTGTACAGTATGTAGTGCTAACTCGTTGGTTGCAGGTCCAGGTTCAGGTATGTTTTAGTCTACCTGTTATTGTTCTGTTTAGATTCTTATCGCTCATACCAGGCTTTATGTCTAACCCAGAGTTTTATGTCTCCTCTTATTACTCTGGGTGCTCACACGAGTAGACTAGAGACAGGTTAGCTGGTGATGCGCGAGTAGCTGATTCGGAGGCGGGAAGGAGGCTTCCACGTATGATATATAGATATTCTCCCTCTGTCGTTGGTGGTCACTACTTGGGCATTAGTAGTGTACCTCCCTTATCTTGCTTTTGCTTTTGAGACAGTTTGAAAAGTTGTAATAATGTTTAACTTTGGATCATAAGCTGTACTTGGATTTTCCGCTGCTATGTTAGTTGTTTCAGCTTATGCACTGTCTCACCTGTTTTATGTCAAGTATGTTATTATTATATTTTATCCTATGCGCTGTGAGACATTCTACAGGTTCCTTGTTAGTTCATTTCCTTCTTCCCTTTCCTTCTGATGACCCGTTCCGTGCTAACTGGACATGTGTACAGCGCACCTTTGGAGTAAATGTCGGTTGGTGCGGGGCGGGCCATCACATTTGGTATCAGAGCTCTAGGTTGCGTAGTTAACCTAGGGAAAGAGGGAGAGATAGTACGTATAAGAGAGCATGTATTTGTGATTACTTTGGTTTGCAAAAGCTATATATGTATATACTATTGGTAGTATAAGAATGAAGTCGTACTGCACTAGCACCACTATGGGGTCGTTAATCGTTTCCTTTTACAGATTGACGATAAGCCGATATGCTAGAGGTGTTGATAGGGGAGCCAATAATGGGAATGCTGCTGACATGAGGGCAATGTTTACTGACCTCATGAGTGACATGCTTAGAGAAGTGCAAGGGGCAGTTCCCAATCCCGAAATTGGTGGTGGTCCAGTAGTGCAGGCGCCTAGGGTCGATTTCGCCAAGTTGTGCAAGGATTACACTAACCTTGGTGGGAAGCCGTTCCACGGGACGGAGTCAGCCACAGATATTCAGGACTGGATGGATAGCTGTGATCGTATCTTCGATGACTTGGGTCATGAGGACGCGATGAAGAGAAGGCTAGCGTCTCGTCAGCTGCAAGGGCGAGCGATGAATTGGTGGAATGCCATTAGAACAACTACTCCAGAAGATCAGGTTACTTGGGATCAGTTCAAAGCTCGCTTTAGCAAGAAGTTCATTCCACCTGCCCAGAAGTCAGTGTTGTTTAAGAGATTCTTGGAACTCAAGCAGAGTGGTAGGGCAGTCTCTGACTATATTGCTGAGTTCGACACTTTGTCGAAGTATGGACTATCTCTTATCGATACTCCTGAGGAGAAGAATGAGAAGTTCATTACTGGTTTGGATGGATACTTAGGGGAAAGGCTTGTCAACCACATTGATGAGACTTTTGAATCGATTGTGGGGAAAGCTTTGAGATCAGAGAGTCTTTACCCTCAGTCAAAGATTGAGGCTGCATCTGCGGAAGGGCTGAAGCCGCAAGCAGGCGGTGGAGGCAAGAATAACTCTCAGAATAAGAGGAAGCAGAGCCAATCTAAGGATGGCCAGAAAAAGAGAAAGAAAGATGTTGAGTGCTTCAGCTGTGGTAAGAAGGGCCATTATGCTAAAGAATGTCGGGCCAAGCCAGGGGAAAGGAAGTGTTATAACTGTGGTCAAGTGGGACATCATAAGGATATGTGTCCGCAACCTCTTAAGGAGAAGCAGATTGTGAAAGCATATGCTATTGATGTTGTTCCTTCTTCGTCGAATGCCCCAACTGCGGCGGAGAAAGGAAAAAATGTTGTTATTCAAGGTATGCTTTCTATTTATGATGTACCAGTTCGAGTTTTGTTTGATACTGGGGCTACCCGTTCCTTCATATCTAGTGACCTGGTAGATAGGTTGGGACTGGAACCCGAGATAGTCGATAGACCATTGGTTGTGACAAACCCGATTGGTGGTTCAACTAACCTTAGTATGATTTTCCGAAATTTGGTTTTATCGAGTCATGGATGTATGTTTGTGATTGCTTTGTTTTGGGCTTTACTGGGTATGGCATTATATTGGGAGTTGATTGGCTCCAAAGATACGGGGTGGTGGTAGACTGTGAGGGCTTTTTGGTGACAGTTAGGGCGGATGATGGGCGGAGGGTAGTGTTTGGTAGTCTACCTAGTGATGGGGTTATGGCTAGTTTTGTAAATTCCCTCGACATCCCGCAGGATGAACTGTCAGATGTGCCCGTGGTTGGCCAGTATCCGGACGTCTTCGAGGAGGTGACCGGGCTTCCACCACACCGAGAGATTGAGTTTCGTATTGATTTAGTGAAAGATGCCAGACCTATAGTGATGCCACTTCGTCGTATGGCACCAAGGGAGCAGCGAGATCTCGGGGTGCAAGTCAGCAATCTTGTAGAAGGGATTTATTAGAAGAAGTGTCTCCGAGTGGGGAACACCAGTTGTGTTTGCCACTAAGGCAGATGGTTCCCTTCATTTGTGTGTGGACTATCGTGAGTTGAATAAGGTAACGAGGAAGAATAAGTATCCTCTACCGCGGATAGATGATTTGTTTGATCAACTGGAAGGAGCAAGAGTGTTCTCCCAATTGGACCTCGCGACAGGATTTCATCAGCTCTGAGTAGCGGATGAGAGTGTTCCGAAAATGGCATTTAGGACGCCGTCTGGATTTTTTGAGTGGTTGGTCATGCCATTTGGGTTGACCAATGCACCAGCCTACTTTGTGGATCTTATGAATCGAGTATTCAGAGATCAGTTGAATAAGTTTGTTCTTGTGTTCGTAGATGATATCCTTGTTTACTCAAGGGCAGAGGAGGAACACAAGGGACACTTGAGGATAGTGATGGAGGTGTTGAGGAAACACCAATTGAAAGCGAATTTCTCTAAGTGTCACTTTTGGAGAAGGGAAGTGATATTCTTGGGCCATGTTGTTTCAAAGAGTGGTATTGCCGTGGACCCTGCGAAGGTGGCCACGGTACAGGATTGGCCTACGCCCCAGAATGCAACAGATGTAAGAAGTTTCTTGGGATTAGCTGGATATTATCGTAAGTTTATCCAGGACTTCTCCAAGATAGCAGCACCGTTGACTCAGTTGACTAAGAAGAATCAGTCCTTCGTCTGGGACGGAGTGTGTGAGAATGCATTCAAGAGTCTAAAAGAAAAGTTGACGCGTGCGCCAGTGCTAGTCATTCCTAAAGGGAATGAAGAGATGACGGTATACCCGGATGCTTGTGGTACCGGACTAGGGGCTGTATTGATGCAAGGAGGTAAGGTTGTAGCTTATGCTAGTCGGCAGCTAAAGCCGCATGAGAAGAAGTATCCTACCCATGATTTGGAATTAGCAGCGATTGTGTTTGCGTTGAACATGTGGAGACACTATCTCTTGGGAAAAAGATTTGAGTTGTTCACCGATCATAAATCGTTAAAGTATGTCTTCTCCCAGAAGGATCTGAATCTCCGTCAGCAGAGATGGTTAGAGTTCTTGGCTTCGTATGATTTTGATATCGCATACACACCTGGGAAAGGTAATGCAGTAGCCGATGCCTTGAGTAGGAGACTTGCCAGTTTAGGGGCTATGTTTCTTGAATGGAAGCAACTGGAGTATATCGCGGGATTTGATTTCAGACCAAAGTGCGAATTGGATCCAGTCATGCTAGTTAGTTTGGCGATCAGACCCACTTTGATAGAGCGGATTGGTACCAGCCAGAGGGACGATCCTAATCTATTAGAAATCATCTCCAAGTTAGAGATGAACATCGAAGGTGAGGAGATGAATTTGTATGGTCTTGATCGAGATAGATGGCTTAGAAAGAATGGAATACTAGTTGTGCCCAATGTGAATGGTTTGAGAGATGAATTGCTTAGAGAATGTCATCACTCAAAACTGACTATACATCCCGGTGGTAATAAGATGTATCGAGACATGAGACAGACTTACTACTGGGAAGGGATGAAAAGAGATGTTGGGAAGTTTATATCCAAATGCATGAATTGCCAGCTAGTTAAAGCCGAGCAAAAGAATCCTAAAGGGTTGTTGCAACCATTAGAAATTCCCGAATGGAAGTGAGAGAAAGTCTCGATGGATTTCATCGATGGTTTACCAAGGACTAGATCGAGATATGATAGAATTTGGGTAATTGTGGATCGGTTGACTAAGAGTGCAAGATTTATACCACTCAAATCGACCAAAACGGCGGCTAAGTTGGCAGAATTGTATATGAAGTGGGTAGTGAGATTTCATGGAGTACCTAAAAGCATTGTGAGTGACCGAGACCCGTTGTTCACTAGTGGGTTTTGGAAGAGCTTACAAGAGGCTCTAGGGTCAGGATTACATCTCAGTACCGCATATCATCCTCAGACCGACGGTCAGACGGAGAGGGTGAATCGTATATTGGAAGATCTCTTGAGAGCTTGTATATTGGATTTTGGTGGATCATGGGATGACCATTTGCATCTAGTAGAGTTTGCATATAATAATAGCTACCAATCCAGTATCGGTATGGCTCCATATGAAGCTTTTTACGGAAGACCGTGCAACTCACCATCATGTTGGACAGAGACTGGCGAGAAGTTTATGCTTGGACCTGATGTGGTGAGGGAAACTTCAGATAAGATTAAGATCATTCAACAATGAATGAAAGCTGCCCAAGATAGGCAGAAGAGTTATGATGATAAGAGGAGAAGAGACTTAAAATTCTTCGTCGGTGACTTGGTGTTTGTCAAGATTTCTACGTTGAAGAGCGTGATACGATTTGGCAGGAGAGGCAAATTAGCACCAAGATTTGTAGGCCCATTCCCTGTTCCTGAACTAGTCGGGAATTTGGCATATAGAGTTGGCTTACCAGAGAAGATGGCGGGAGTTCACAATGTATTTCATGTTTCCCAACTAAGGAAGTTCGTTCGCGACCCAGATATGACTATTTCACCTGATCAGTTAAAGGACTTCGAAGTAAAACCCAGGCGGTTGGGAACCGTAAGCCGATTCGTATTGTGGGGAACGATACGAAGCAATTTCGAAGGAAGGCGATGAAGCTAGTCAAGGCTCAGTGGGGCGAGAACGAGAATGACTGTACTTGGGAGACAGAGGAGAGCATTAGAAAGACTTATCCAGAACTCTTTGTCTGGTAAGATTTACTTCGTAATTTAGTTATTCCGCATGCTAGGATAGACTTGGTTTGCTTGTTTTGCATGTTTGATTGTTGTTTTATGATTGATAGGCATGCGGGACCCTTTTGTGTGTTTTGGTTAGGGAATTTCGGGGGCGAAATTTCTTAAGGAGGGGGTGGGGGGAGAATGTAATGACCCGCATTCTACGCATTGGAGGATCGTAGAATATTTATTTCTTTCCCATATTAAGTCGTATGGTCATGTAACTTTGGGAAACATCTATTAGAGTCATTTCCCATGTTCATGATTTTTGTCGATTTTTAAATGACCGTTTAGCCCCTAGCTAATCTTGTTTTGGCCATAACTTTTGATTGGAAAGGAATTTTGACCTGAAACCACTTCCATTCGATTCGTTCAATGGTTTACCTTTCCGTAGAGTGGTCATAATAGCCAAACGGACTTACCGTTTGGGAGATATGGCTGAAATAAGGTTTAGAAGGTGAAAAACTGCTTAATCAGGCCAAATAGGGTGATTAGTGAATAGGCCCATAACCCATTTTGGGATTAGGGTTATGGGGAGGCTGAAATGAGTTAGAGAATCATTCCATTTCAGTTTTCTAGCCTCCACTTATCTCCAAGTAACCCTAAAAATGGCCTCCAACCTCTAAATCACCTCCAAATCATCTTTTGATCAAGGATTAAGCTTAGCAACATCAAATCGAGGAAGATCTACACCAAATCAACATTGGAGCTGCTTTTTAGCATTGGGATTTGCATCAAATCAGAGATTTATTTCAGATCTTAGTTTATTTGTGGCTAAGGTGAGTGATTTGCATAGTTCCTCACTAATTCTAGCTAATTAAGGGTAATTAGTGTTAATTAGCGAATTTAAACATGATAAAATTCTGGAAAAATGTTCATAAATTCTTAAATGATGTTTTAGACCTCTGATATGAACTTGGGTTAATTTGGTTAAGTTTTGCTAATCCTATCATTAGTTTCACCTAAACATGCTTAAGGGGAAATATGGGGTTTTTGGGTATGTTTGATCCATTTTAACCTATCATATTGATGTTTTGTTGTTTGTGGTTGATTATGTATGTTGCTATGACCGTATGATATGCTTTGTGATTGATTTCAATGGTTAGGATGGTCGAAAACGTCGTCGAATGGTGTAAAACACTTGCTGGAAAAGTTTCAGGAAACAGTGCGGGTTTTCGGATTGGATCGGATATGAGGACTCGGATCGGATAAGTTGAACTGGGTAAGGGATTCGATCGCATCGGAACTTGACACTTGAGAAACCTGGCAAAAAGGAAGGCCATGCTAATTGAACTGGGATCGGATCGGCTAAAAGAGGGGGATCGGATCGGAGCATATGAATAACGAGGGAGCTGATCGGAGCGGGAGCACGAACTGGATGGGAGATTGAAACCCGACCCAACCCGAAGTGGAACACCCGACCCGATCCGACGCAATGTAGTGAACCCGAACCGAACTGTTACCAGAGGAAGACCATGAACCGACGCAACGTAGTGGACCCGACCCTAACCGATAGCTTGAAGGTGAACCCGACCCGACCCAGTATTGACCAATAACCCGAGATGCAAAGGTAGTCCAATATGGGAAGTTAGAGCTCAGGATCCAGTTGGGAACCGATGAGTTCACTTCATGGTTGGGCTTTGCTGCGGGACGTGTGCTAAGGAGTTGTCGACGTTCATAACTTCGATTCACGACTAAAAATGGATGATGGGCTACTTATCAGTGCAGTAGAGTCATTATGACTTGAGGGGCAAGGTGATGGTAGCAAGACTACGTTATCAGTGCAGTAGAGTCATTAAGACTTGAGGGGCAAAGTGATGTGTAGTAAGACTATGAGCCAGCGCAGATGGGGTGAATAACTCCATGGGGCAAGTGGACATAGTAAAGGATTGGTAAGGCTATGAGCCAGCGCAGATGGGGCGAATAACTCCATGGGGCAAGTGGACATAGCGAAGGATTAGTGGCTACGTTATCAGTGCAGTGATGCCATTTATGACTTCATGGGGGCAAAGTGATCGTAGCAAGGTATGTTGCGTGATCGAAGTGGTGAATATCGTATGCTTTACGCACTGAGTGAGAGATGTGAGGATGGATACTGTGTTTGATTGTTTGTCATCACTATGACATGCACACCCCCACCTCCGTATCTTTACACCGTTTGATATGGCACCTTAGAGTGTTGTACAGTATGTAGTGCTAACTCTTTGGTTGCAGGTCCAGGTTCAGGTATGTTTTAGTCTACCTGTTATTGTTCTGTTTAGATGCTTATCGGTCATACCAGGCTTTATGTCTGACCCAGAGTTTTATGTCTCCTCTTATTACTCTTGGTGCTCACACGAGCAGACTAGAGACAGGTTAGCTGGTGATGCACGAGTAGCTGATTCGGAGGCGGGTAGGAGGATTCCACGTATGATATATAGATATTCTCCCTGTGTCGTTGGTGGTCGCTACTTGGGCATTAGTAGTGTTCCTCCTTTATCTTGCTTTTGCTTTTGAGACAGTTAGAAAAGTTGTAATAATGTTTAACTTTGGATCATAAGCTGTACTTGGATTTTCCGCTGCTATGTTAGTTGTTTCAGCTTATGCACTGTCTCACCTGTTTTATGTCAAATATGTTATTATTATATTTTATCCTATGCGCTGTGAGACATTCTACAGGTTCCTTGTTAGTTCATTTCCTTCTTCCCTTTCCTTCTGACGACCTGTTCCGTGCTAACTGGACATGTGTACAGCGCACCTTTGGAGTTAATGTCGGTTGGTGCGGGGTGGGCCGTCACAATATCCGTACTATCTGAGTTGACTAATAACACCACACATCCAACCCAAATTGCACAGAAATACGAATCATTATTAGAAGCTGCCACCAAACGCGAAGCGAGAACCATCTACCATGCGTACCAAGCTCACACAGCTAGCAACGAGTTGGGGTATTATTACCTCTTAGACCTTGACTGAAAACATCCTTAACTTCAAAATGGACAGGACCACTTACCTCAAATAATCAACATCATAAAACCAATTATTCATTTTTAAACCTGCATACGTTTTTCTTTCTGATTTTATCAGATTTAATTTATAGATTTCCCCTTTTGTTTATAGCATTCTATTTTAATTTCGTTTCCTTATCGAATTCTATAAATATATTGATATATAGGTTTCTAATTATCAAATTATCTTAAAAATATTCTAACTCCTTAAATTTTCGGAAAATTTCGCCATAACCTCCTTTGTACCGGCAAATAGTTCAAACCACAACTTGCCTCTCTAGGCCCTTTCCATTCAAAAAGAAAATCAAAAAGCCAAGTGGCTTGCCGATTCAGTGCATAAAATCTCGTATGGAATTTAAACATGCACCTTTTTGTCGGGCACACAAATTATAACCTTCATACACTTCATTTACATACCTGCTTAACACATCCAAATATTCCCATTTAGTTTCACTCAATCCATTCGTCTTAACCTAATTCGCTAATTTTATTTTCTAATTAGCTATCTTGCCTATTTGACTTCTTTGTTTGAGCATAACATGTTCAAATAAAATATTTACTTTCTTATGAACGAATTGAATTCCATTTTCGAACTCATGTTTCCTTTTAGATTTTGAATAAAATTTCTCAAATCACCTTTACTTATTCAAAGCCCAATTTCATATCAACTTTCATTTAACTAACTATTATTCAAATCAGTCAGCACTATTCAATAACAAAAATCTGATTTTTGTTTCAAAAATCATTTCATTACTTCACTAAAGTTCATATTATTTTATATCTCCAATCTGCATTTTTCTAATGGTAATTCGTATTTTATTTACTTAAAATCCTTTTATTTATTTAAATAAATCGTTATGGTTTTATAATGGTCCTGGCGCTGTTTTTATGAAAATTCGATTTTGATATTACTCAAAATCTATACGACGAAACCTAGATTTTTCTCTTCCATTTGAAAACTATTATCTAATTGGTCCTGATGGTTCTTGTTTCAAAGAATTCCGACTTAAATTGAGTTTTATATACTCAATTGATGTTCGAAACGCAAATTTACGAACTGCAGCGCTGCGGTGAGTTCGTTTTAATTATATATATATATATATATATAAACGTTTAAACATCTTTTATAAATAAATTCTAACTCCATTCTAATATATTTTTAATACATATCAAATCAGTTTCCCAATTCAACCTAATATTGTCGATTATCTATAATTGTCGATTTTTCCTTGGTAATATATTTATTTATACTTCGATATTCTATATTTAACTCAAATTCCCTTTTATAAATAAATTATTTTGCTAGATTTATAACATCGTTTGCAAATCCATCTTTTTTGTTTTATATATTAAAGCAAGATTTCCTTTTCAAATTCCCTTTGAAATCCAATTCCTTTTATATTTTGAAATTCCAGAATAAAAATTGCTATTTCCTTTTCAAAATGATTTCAAATCTCTATTTTAAATTCAAACTTGAATTTAAAACTTCAATTATCTAATGACAATTATCTCCCTTTATTTATTAACATCGTTTATAATTTCCTTTCCATATTTTATATATAATAAAACAAGTTCTCATTTCAAAACCCTTTTGAAATTCTACTTCTATTGGAATATCTTATTTTTACAACTTGTAAATAAAATTGTAGAATCTATTTTCATATTTAATTATAGTTTCTATTTAACACATTTAATACCCTTTCTGGAATTTATTTATTTTCAATAAATCCAATAGTCAAATTCATATCATAAATCTATATGGATTTATTTTAAATTCAATTTACATTCCAAACATCAGAATAGCTTTCATCGTTTTCTATTTAAAACGATTTCCAAATCCTATTTTTAAGTTCACATTTGAATTTAACTTTTCCAATTATCCAATGATAATTATCCATTTTATTTATATACACCATTTATAAATTCATTTATAAATTCACTTCCATTCCCTGATTATCCAATGAAAATCATTCCCGTTTATTTATAAACACCGTTTATAAATTTACATCAATTTCCTGTATTATTTAATTTATAAACACCGTTTATAAATTCTACACTTGTTTATATTTTCCAAAACAAGTAAACATTTCTTAGCCCATCCGAAATTCAAATTCTATTTTAGAATAATAGAATTTTCTTTTTAAATCTCAAAATCCCTTTTCCATAATATTTTTATAAATTACCATTTAGGCACAGTGATATTTCAACCAATCAAAATCAACCAAATTATTTATCATCGGTTTTCAAACACATTATATATGACAATATATATGAAAACAAAAAAACGATAATATTTTTGAAGAACCCGGTTGGATCCCTCCAACCTGTTTCCCTGCATCATAGACGTTAGTCAACATAAATAATACCCATCCTGCTTCATGGCAAGATATATATATATATATATATATATATATATAGCCACAAACAACAATCCTAAATAACTAATACATATTTAGTAATAGCCACAGTATTATTTTAATCAACCAAACAACTATCAATTATTTTTAACGATTAAAAATAATTCTAAATAAATAAATTGAGTGAGATTTACTCACCGTGTATTTTCCCTTTGCTAAACATCCAATTTAATTCCATATCGTTAGGAATGTATTTATCAAGCACCTTGATGTCTTGTCACTAACTTGATCAGCACTAAAATTCCATAGCGTAGCCTCACGAATACGAATCCATCCCATTGGTGTTTATTTCAATCTGACACCATACGATATATACGCATACATTATAACTTGATAAATTTCAATGTTTATTAACTTGTTAAGGTAAAACCAATAAATTTAATTTACCTTTATCTCCTATTTAAAACAGGGTGCTCCGAACATAAACGCAGCAACTCAAATCCCCCAACAACACCCTCTTTCCCCCTTTGCGATCACCTCAAATTCTAAACTTGCACTCACTCTCCCAAAGCCTATGTTCAATCAACCCAGTTCGACATACCCCATTCGAACTGCTTTAATTCATCCTTCAAAAATTCGAACTCCTCACTTTCCACTGTCAGTCCATGCATTTCCTCTCCATGTCATCGTGAAAACATACTCGAAGCTATCCAGGCATTTCTGAACTCTGCCCACCCTGCGATACTTCCCTAGTTCTTCTCATTGCTATAGGTCGGAACCCCAAACCCACGCCTTCAAAAAAACCTTAATCGAACTCACAGCCATCGCTGACCTCTCATGTTTTCAAACCAAACTTCAAATCAATCCATCGCGGCTTGCTTCCCTGGCCTCCCAAATCACCATCGCATCATTTATTTCCCCAAACTCACACTTTCGAACTACGGTAGAAACAATTGCGCCCAAATCTAGACTGCGATTTAAACATTCGATTCCTCAAATTCCGATCTTGACCCCCTCCTTTCAATTGCATATGTCCTCGTTCTGTTACCTTCAAGAAGATTTCGTGATGCTCCTTGCTCGCCGTCGGCTTCAGAAATTTACCTAGAGTCCATCGCGATTTGATCCCCTTTTTTTAATTATGAACTGATTTTACTTTGAGGCAACAGAAGGGAAAATTTGTTGATTTACTGAGTTGGTTTCCGAACAAGTATGTGGCGAGATATTTTAAAGCCAATTCAACTGATTATTTTTCCTTCAGAACGAATTCATTTTGAACAGAATCGGACATTTTTGTTTTGATTTACAGAGGTAGAATAAAGGAGGAACTGCGTATGAATTTATAGACGAAAATTACTTAGGCATTAAGGAAGTATGTTTGCATAAGGTACACTATATTAAATTGTGATTTTATTCAAAGAGGTTTTGTTTCTTTTTAAATAGATACTGATTTGATTTCGAACCTATCCACAGTCAAATATCTCGGGGTCCATTAATTTAAACCACGAACCGCTATTTTAACGTAACCACTGATGTTTCAATAGTGTAACACTATTCTGAACTAACTGAATATATTTTGATATTTAATTTGATCGTAAATATAAATAACCAAAATAAATTATTACAATATAATTTAAATTCAAAAACAAATAAATTCTTCGATAATAATTTATTATTTATTATCGTATATATTCCAAACAGAATTTATGTTGATTATCTAAAATAATCTGACTCAATTCTAATTCAAAATTAAATTATACTATTTTCATATTATGATATTCAATATACTTGAAATTTTATAATCGATTATTAAACTAATAACTTAGTAAAAAATCATTTATATTATCAATAAAATATTTAAAAATCATATTAAATATTTAAAATAAATTGATCTAAAAATCTGGGTCGTTACAGAGTGGGAACTTCTAGTTCCACTGGTATCATAGCCTCAGATCCAAATCCTTCTGAACAAACAGTGAAAATATTTGTGATAGAAATCGGACTATGTTATTATTCAGAATTAGTGATAACTAAAAATTTTCAATGATCCTGGCACAGTCGAGCATATTTCATAATATAATTAATTTAGAAATTTATTTCACAGATGATTACTGTACCTACCGCATTTCTATCATCCATCTTTGGTTTTATATACCGAGGAGTTTTTCTTTTGAAACTGAAAATGATAAATATATAATTAATATATAAGTGTGTCTCTAACCTCACTTAAAAATCCAAGCTCTGGTCATGCATGATTATGTGACAACTTATAATTTAAGTTGCGACTGACCTCATTTAAAAATCCAAGCTCTGGTTATGCGTGGCCAGTGTGCTCTTATATAAAAGAAAACGAAAAAGGAAATAATGCGATATAAATTAAAATTAATATGAAATTCTCCTTGGTGTTTAAAAACTAGCCTATCAACCCATCTTTCTAATCTGTGAAGTGTGTTAATATTTTATGACGTATTATGATTTGTTGTTTGATAGCTATTGGGATTTGAGAGTATTTGATCTTGTCACTTAAATTGAATTATTAGTTATAGTCCAAAATCCATCACTGTTTTTTTATCCTCATTTTTATAAAAATTCTTTGGAAAATAATTGGAACTCATTTTCTATAACTCTTCTCATTTTATATAAAATTCATCGTAAATCCATCATTCTCTACAATGTGAAATATGCCACCTATTTTCAGAATATTATGTTTTTTGTTTGACTGATTGTGATTTATGATGACTGTTCTTCCTCTTAAGATGAAATTATATTTTTTGTCATTTTTCATCTATATTTTCAAATTATGTATCCTTTTGATGATAACAAAAGGGGGAGAATCGGTTGAGACTTTGACTTATGAGTAAATATTTTATAATTTAATTTTTGAAAATTCCATTTTTATTTTTTAACACTTTATTCACTCATGCACAGTTATAGGGGGAGTCTCTGTTGTAAGGAGAGCTTTCAAATAGGGGGAGTTATGTTCTTCTCTGTCAAACACATTTATTGTATTCAAAATCTTAATATTGTTTGTCATCATCAAAAGGCGGGAGATTGTTGTATATAACAGTGTTGTATACACAATTATATGATATTTGTTTGATGATAAAAACCAAATATATATTATTTTATATGTGTTTGTTGTTGTACTGTTTCATATATTTATCACGGACTGGAATATAATATTTATATTTAAATAGAATACGACTGTATAGAAATTCAAATATTCACACAATATTTTATTCAAATATAATATTTTATTTCAATATTTAACAGTACAGGTTTACAACTCCACTATTTGCTTAACATTGTAATTCACTGAAATAAAATCCTTTCATATACAATTTCTTTTATTACATAGCTCATCAATACAACACTCAGGCTATACAGCTCATATATATATATATATACATATATATATATATACACACACAAAATCACTTAGTACATTTTCGTATATACATTTGTTCACTGTTATACACACTGACACCGCAATATACTTGCCTTCTGTCTTTTATCTTCTGTCCTCACTGCTTACAAGTCAGTCCAGTCTTCATACCTGTCATACAAATGAACACACACACAATACACTACAATAGAAATAATACTGAACACATGCAAATATAATTTTTAATTTTAAAATTTTTATTTTCCTCAGTTTTCTGGTGTTTTTATCATTTTTCATGACTTGATCTAATCTGTGTCTATCTAGTTTGTATATGAAAAAGGACAGAAAATATTGTCTGATGGCTTCATATACACACGTGTATATTTATACATGTGTGCACTGCCTCACCAATCAGCGTGCAACTGAGAAGTAGCCACGTGGACCTGCTCGACTTAGTGCAACAAGGAGCAACCCAAATAATACACAATAATACAAAGTACAGCGCGACTCAAGTGAATAATGCAAACTGGTCATGACAGCAAATGTTCAAAACTAAGCATATCTACATGGTGGCATGGTTCGGCATCTATCAAGCATGTCTACAAATGGATGCAAACAACACTGGTTAAATGGCATGTACATATGGAAACAAGTCAGCATGGTCAAATGGTGTTGACACAACATTGCATTTTTACCAATTCAGTATTTATTCAAGTGCAAGGGTCAATGAATACATGTGATGCAACACTATCGTGAAAATGGAAGTGAAATGAAGTAACTAAGTAAGGCAACATGGAAAAAAGTAGTGTACACAAATTCAAGCCAGCTTGGTAAAGCCAACAAAGAACTGGATGAAGCTTGTAGCAATAAAGTGTCAACACAGCATGGTGCTCATCAGAATACCAAAATCTCCTACAACAAAATGTACAGCATGCATAGGGGATGTGGCGTAAGCAAGAACACCATTTAAAAATGGTTCAAGGGCAGTTTCAAGGGAGCCTCATATATATGGTGATGTACATAAGTGTACAACATGTTACAAGCAGCATTATACATAGTGCCAAGTAAACATACACAAACATGGACAATGATGATGGCAACAGTTTGGTTCAGTGTCAAGAAGGTAGGATGGTTCATGGAACTAGCAGCCAACATGAGATGCATACATGGTGAATGTGCACAAGTTCAAGAAGGTTAAAGTGCCACTATAGCATGCACAAAAGTGCATGCAAGAATGAGAAAGTAAGACAGTTTCAATTTCAAGTAGATAATCACATAGCAGCAACAATACTGATGAATACAAGGCACAACACAAATGCATGAGGGAGGATCAATCATAAGCCAGGTCAATATGAAATGCCACAGAAGTGCACATATGCATTTCAGCAGCATTCATAAGGTCAGAGCATAACATACATGAATAGAGAATACATAAAGAGGATACAAGTGAATAGAATGGTGCAAGCATGGTTTCAATACATGTTTCATGTGCATATATAAACAAGGATAAGCATGAAATGTTTCACATGCTCAAGGTATGACAAAATTACACAAATGTTTTTTTAAACTGTTTCCAGAAATGGTTCTTGGCATGTATATCAAAAGAATTCAGAAAATTCAAGTTTCTCGACAAGTAATAAGAGTTTCCAGAAATGACAGAGTTAGGCATGATCCACAAGCTTAAACATATAGCAATTATATGATGTGAAAATGTGCAAGGATCAAGGGAAAATAAATTCACAAATTATACATATGTTTCCAGGAATCACCTTCATATTTATGGCAAGAGTTTACCCGGTTTCAAAATGCAGAAACTCATTTTTAGCAGGCAATAAATATTTTCTGAAAATGGTATAACCACTCAACAGTTTCTGACATGAATTTATTGTGACAAACGGGTTTATATCATCCCGGTATCAGTTCAAAGAAATCATAGTACAAGAATGGTAAAAGTGGAAAATCTGTTTTTGGCAACAGATAGCTTGGAAAGTGTTTAAATCACTTTCAGAAATTACACAATCCATTTCAAGGCAACATTATTCTCTGCAATGGCAAATGGATGAAACAAATATTTTGTTTCCTGTTTTAATTCAAGGCAACAAAATCCAGCAATCACAAAGTGAAATTGAATTAAACAAATTCAAAAGTGGCAAGGTATTTTTTTTAGAGAAAATCAATCAAAGCCGAGAATTCAAAAAGGGGAAGCTAACGCAAATCAGTCAAGCCATCACGTGAAATCAGAGTGTCGATTTAGGGTTTCCTAAATCCTATTATATACACACACTGTTCATCACAGGAAAAAAAACCCGCAAGCAATCAAAGCAATATTGATCGAAAACCAACACAACAATTCAAACAGAAAATCGATGGAATCAAATCAGTAAAACTCACAATTTTATCCTATGTGTTTTTTTGATCAAATCGCCAGAGAGAGAGAGGCAGATAATCGACCAATGGAGAAGCAACCAAGCATTCGAGCCTACAGAGAAAATTCCAAAGCACATTTCACCTTATCGCGATCGAGGCTTGGATTTCCAGAGAAACCCTAGCCTTTGAAGCCAACCGCCATTTTTTCAACAAAGCAAAGGATCGGGCAAAAGAAATAATGATGGGCCGGCCTACTCTATGTTTTGGCCAAGTGTTTCAAGAGATAAAGGGGATTATCCCAATTTTTAAATCCTAGGGTTTTTCTATTTTTTATTTTATATTTGTTTTGTTTTTTTAATTTCTGTTGAAAAAAAACGAGTGAACAATTTCTAGAATTTTATAAAAATCTAGGGGAAACCAGTTAGGTGTTTAACTGGCAGTTGACAGAGTCTGTAAAATCTGGGTTACTAGTTACTGGGTCGTAATCAGGGGAAATCTGATCGAGGGGATATCGATCAGTCTAGGGTTTTGAGCGTAGGGTTAGAACAGGAGCAGGGTTTGCGAGTGTACATGGTCTTATATGCGGGATCTGTTATATCACCTAGTAGAAACCTTTGGAATGTAGCAGTAGGCAGGGTTTTGCTGAAGTTGGGTATATATGTGTGTGATTTATTTTCTTCATTTCTGTTTCTGCTATATTCTGTGATCGGTTTATTATTATACATCCCGTTAGATTTTAATTCAGTTAAAAATTGTGATAAACCCTATTCACCCCCCTCTAGGGTTAATCTAGATCCAACAGTACCTTCCTTCGCTTTTTTGGTTCTTCGGGGAATATTCCGTTGAGGATGTATTCCTTGATTGGAGTCATCCAGGACATGGGTTCTTCTATAGTTTCCATAATCCAGTCAACATCTGCTTCTGTGATGGCGGGGGTTGAAAGGACTTCGACAGGAATTAAACCTAGCAATTTTGCATTTGAGGAACTGGCATACTTGGCAAGAGAGTCTGCCTTTGAATTTTCCTCCCTTGAAATATGAGACATAGTGTAGTGATCGAGGTCATTGAGTAGTTCCATGGCTTTGATAAGATAAGCATGAAGATTTCCAAGTTTGGTCTATAATTCCTTCAGGACTTGACATACCACTAGCTGTGAGTCACAGAAAATTTGTAGAGTTCTCAGATTTAATTCTCTTGCCAATTTTAGACCTGCGATTAAAGCATCATACTCAACCTCATTTTTGGTCGATGAAAATTCCAATCTTAAGGCGTAGCATAGAGAATGGCCATATGGAGTTTCTACGATGATTCCTGCCCCTGAACAATGATCATTTCGGGATCCATCAAAGTATAACTTCCAACTAGCCACGGTCTCTGTTGGTTCCTCTGTTTCCTCTCCTTTATCCATGAACTCAGGCGATGAAATCCGCTAAGGCTTGCCCATTAATGGCCCTTTGATGTTGATAAGTGATATCATATAGATTGAGTTCTATATTCCACTTTAATAACCTTCCAGAAGTTTCTGGGCGAAAGGGAACCTGTCTTAGCGGTTGATCAATGAGAATTTTCATAGGATGGGATTGAAAACACGGCCTTATCTTTTTGAGGCGATAAGCATCCAATACGCAAGTTTCTCTAACTTTGGGTTGTTTAACTCTGCCCCATCGAGCCTCTTGCTGATGTAATAAACTGGCCATTGGACCTTGGCATCCTCCCGGACAAGCGCGGTGCTTACGGCATGTGATGAGACAACCAAATATAGGAACAGATCTTCTCCATCTTTGGATTTAGAGAGTATCGGTGGTGACTCCATTTTCTTAATCAACTTTTCAAAGCCTATTTGGCATACTGGAGTCCATCGGAACTCTTTCCTTTCTTCAAGGCATCAAAAAGTGGAATGCACCTATCTGTCGCCTTAAAGATGAATCAGTTAAGTGTCACTACTTTCCCATTTAGGCTTTGAAGTTATTTCTTTGTCCTCGGAGCACACATTTCTCGTAAGTAGGTGATTTGAGAGGGATTCACCTTAATGCCCCTAGCATTGACCATGAACCCGAGAAACTTTTCGGATGAGACCCCAAATGAGCATTTAAGAGGATTTAGTTTCATGCCATATTTTTAGATTATACGAAACATCTCAGCTAGATTCTCCAGATGATTGTCAGCTTTCTTGGATTTTACCAGCATATCACCTACATAGACCTCCATAGTCTTACCGATTTGGGATTTGAACATGGAATTCACAAGGCGCTGGTATGTTGCTCCCACATTTTTTACTCCAAACAACATAACTTTATAGCAGTACGAGCCTTTGTCTGTTATGAAACTTGTGCTCTCTTCATCTGACATATGCATCATAACCTGATTATACCTGGATGCATCCATAAAGGATAACAGTTCGTGCCCTACAGTTGCATTGACAAGTTGCTCAATTCTAGGTAAATGGAAACTGTCTTTAGGACATGCCTTATTGAGGTATGAATAGTCTATACACGCACTCCATTTACCGTTGGACTTCTTAACATGGAACGGATTGGAAACCCAATTAGGATCTAGATTCTCTTCTAAAATTATTTTTAAACAACCTATCTACTTCTTCTTTTAATGCCACAGATCTTTCAGGTCCTTGAATTCGTCTTTTTTGTTTTACAGGAGTCAAACTAGGATTAATATTCAATTTATGAACAATTACATCAGGTGATATTCCGCACATGTCGGAATGTGTCCAAGAGAAAACATCTAAATTTGCTTTCAAAAACAATATCGAATCCTTTTGCAACTTTTGGCCCAGCTGAGAACCTATTTTTAAGACTGAGTCGACATCTTTATCGTGCACTGGAATAGAGATGTTGTCTTCAGCTGGTGCCGCTCTATTTTCCCTCACACCGACTTTCCTTGGATATGTTTCCTTCTGAGCTCCGCTATGCTCACCAATATGAGGGCCCTGCCCTAATTTCTATAAGGGGGAGTCATGCATGCAGAGCGGAGACTCCACATCCTTCTTCACATACTTCTTCCTTGCCTCAGCAAGCTCAGCCAGATAACACTCTCTTATTGCCTGTTGGTCGCCTTTTACTACGCCAACTCCGTTTTCGTTAGGAAATTTCATCGTCAGACACCATGGGGCTATTGTTATTCTAAATGTCGTGATGGTTGGTCTTCAAAGGAAATCATTATAAGAAGACAGCTCATCGATTATGACAAAATCTTGTCTTAATGCAGCCTTTTGATTCTCTTCTTCGAGCTTAACAAGAAAGTTGATGACGCCAATTGGTTGACCGGCTTGCCCAGTAAACACATGGATTTTGTTGTGGAAAGCTTTCACATTGTCCATGGAATTCAATCTTATTAAATGCATTGATGAAAAGGACATTGACGGATGCCCCACTCTCAACCAAGACTCTTCTGACAATGGTCGGACCTAAGCCAATGGTTATTACAATTGGATCTACCGTTGGCATTAATAGTCCATCCGAGTCTCGATCTTTGAATATAATATCATCCCATGGAGTCTTTTGCATGTTTGCCGAATAGGCTTCATTCATGATCATGAGTTCTTCTTCTTCCGGAAGGCTCTTCATCTCGTTAGTGTACTTCACAATGTCTCCCCAGCTTCTTCCGGCTAGGTGAGGACCAACAGATATGGTATTGATGATCAGCCTTGGAATGATAGCGACCTAAGCATTCTCATTCTGCTTAAGTTGCCCCATAGATGTTCCCTATCCCTGAGCAGCTTGAGTGTTCCACGAGTTCTTCGCATACTGCTGAAGTCTGTTCTTCCTTATCTGTTTTTGAATTAAGTTTATCAGGTGTCGGCATTCATTTGTGTTGTGACCTAGATAGTTAATAAATCGGCAGAACCCCTCTGATTTAATAGCAGCATCATTGACCTTTACTTGCTTCGGTGTTGGGTATTCCTCGGTATCCATAGTTGCCATGAAGATGTTCTCCACGGTGTCGTTCAAAGGAGTCCATTCTGAATTTCTAAACAAACGAAATTTTTTGGTGGCATAATTATCTTTTCCATCATTCCCCCATTTCTGACTATCGAGATTTTCTGGCGACCTTCTGCATCATTATTTTTCTTCTCAGGCTATACGCTGCTTTCAGGAACATCCATGGCATAGGCTGGATCATCATCCACACCTATATACTTCTCAGCTTTGTCAAACAGTTCCTCAAGTGTACTTGGTTTCTTCTTTTTAATCCATCGTCCAAGCTTAGTTTTCTTGTTTATGGCTCTTTTCGAAGCCATTAAAGCCAAACGAGGCTCGTAATTTCCAACTTTCGTTGTGACAGTGTTGAAGCGGGTTCGAAAAGCTCTAATGGACTCTCCTAGCCTTTGCTCAAGTTCTTTTAACTCTATGGCATCCTGCACTTTCGTAGCTTGGAGTCTGAATTGCTCTTTGAATAGCTTGGCCAAGGTAGCAAAATCATCTACATACTGGGATGGTAATTTGATAAACCAAAGTGAGGCCACCCCTTCAAGGTAAGTTGGAAAGTACAAGCATTTCAACATGTCTGTGGCACGCACCCCATCCATATGTTGATCATATTTGAACAGAAATACATTGGGATTACTAGTCCCATTGTAAGCTTGCACCGTCGGAGGTTTAAACTTATTTGGGTATGGAACCATCTTAATCCTTCCATGAGTGGGGTTTTGGTAGAAGCAAACCCCCACTCCGTCTCATCGTCCTGCTTTCTCAAGCTCTTTTCCATGATTTTGAGGACCATTTACGATATGCGCTCCTCTTCATCGAGCTGATCCACGGGGTGGATGCTGTTATCCTTTCCGGATGTTTGCATAAGAAAACATTCTCGGTTCAGATTCCGGGGCCCTGGGCCTCCCGCTTGGGGAGGTGCCCCTTTGTTGGTTCCAAGCGCTTGTTGAGAGGTCGCTTTATCGGAGTGGTTGCGCATAGGTGGTTTAGCTACTTTATGTTTAGGATCATTCGGATTTGCATCCTCTTAGACAGAATTTCCTCGACTTGGACTTAAGGAGGAAGAACCCGCATTTTCCATATAATTTGTTTGAGCAGATTTAATACAAGCATCATCCATGGTAACTTCTGTAGTAGTGGCCTACATGGCGAACATGGACTCAAGCTTCTTTATTATGGCATTATTTGCAATGTCTATTTGGCTTGTTAAACCCGCAACAACTTCATCCAACTCTCTTCTCGTTATGGCCGTTCCAACCTTAAAAGTTTCTCCAACTTCGAATTGGTTGGTGGGCAGAGTATTTTCATTGTTAGCGGCGTTGTCGATCACTTCTTCAACAATTTTACTAGCAGTCTTCTATGATGGTCCACCATGATTTCAGACAAGGACTTCAATTTGAAAGTAAGTTCGTCGATTGGCCTAGATCGTAGTCGTAGGATCTATGACAAAAGTTGACTTAGAACCTCAATGCAAGACCTTCGACCTTATAAGAGAGTGTGAGAGTAGGTGAGAGAAAAGGAAGATCGAATGCGGCCCCACGGTAGGCGCCAAATGTTAAAATCCATACTAGATATCAACATCAAAGTTGCGAAAATTGCGCTTCACCAATCGGTAAGAAGAGAGGCCCCAAATTTTATAGTGGTTCGATCTTAAGAAAGATCTACGTCAACTTTAATACGATTTCCATTATCAGTTCAAGAGTTACAAATCTAGGATCACTCAAAAGTACATTCATATTGCTCATTACACAATAACATCACTTTAATTAGCACTAATCAGCAGAGAAATAAGTGAATTCCACAATATACAAGGAGAATGGTGGTGAATCTTTGATCTCTAAGATGCTTGATCACTTTTGGTTGATTTCATGACGAACTTCATGTTTGATCTTCAATTGGAGATGTTAAGAGAGATGTAAATCACTTAGAAATGCTTAGGAATTAATTGGACAGCCCTTCGGGGTCATAAAGTTTGGTCCTCCCACATGAAGGAATGAGGGGGGTATTTATAGGTGAGAATCAGGCCAGGTGACAGTTCTGTAATTATCTAGCACCACCTTTAGCCTGTCGGGCGACTTTAGAGTGCCAAAGCAATGTCTTGCGACCCAAATCCATCCGGTAAAAGGCGGAACAGGCTAAAGCCAGTGTGTGAAGTAGCGACGCGATCCATATATTGGCGGGATGAGCTAAAGATCTCGTGCGGGCTAAAGAGCAAAACGAGCTAAGGGACATGTTGACCTAGGGAGGCTTAGCGACCCAAGCCTTACGAACGAGCTAATTGTTGTGACGATATAAATGTTTTTAGTGGGCTAAAGTGTAGGACAAACTAAGGCTGCCTGCCTTATTATAACACCTGGACGAGCCAAGGGGCTCAATGGGCTATAGAACTTGAGGATCGAAGTCTGTTGAGCGACCTAAAGCTGGGACGACTTAAAGTGCCTTAAAGCACCAAAATGAGCCAAAGTAGGGATGAACCTAAATACCTTGCTCCCTTTTAACGATCTAAAGGCCTACGACCTACTATTGCTTGCATAAGAACGACCCAAACATGTTTGTCACTTTTGAGCCATATTTTATGGGTTAACAGAAACTCTAGGAAGATATTGTATTGAATTAAAACAAGTATACAAAATGAGTTTTTAAATTATGGAATAAAATTTAACTTAAGAAAGTTAAATAAATTTTTTTGATAACAATTGAAATTTTACTAGGGTAAGTTAAGAAAAAATTAGAATTGGATTGGAGATAACCTAGAATGGAATTGGATTTTTGAGTAAGAAATTGGAAATGAGAACAAAACTAGAGTTTGAAATGGAATACAGCTAAGGTGTAAGAGAATGATTTGGATTTGAATATGAATTGATTGGAGATCAATTGGGAATGCGCTGATATATGCTAAAGTGATAACAAAAAGAAGAGATAGAGTTGAATGACCGACAAAAAAGTACAAGTTTGTATTTTATACGAGTATGAGGTTTATCAGCCTATTTGGCAAGCCACTTGGCTGTTTTATTTTCTTTTGGATAGGATAAGGCCTAGAGAGGCGAGTTGTAGTTGTATTAATTGAACCATGCAAAGAAGATGTCGATGAAATTGTTCGGGAATTTAATATGCTAGAAAATTTCAGAGTTTTTGTAAATTTTCATTAGTAAGAAATAAATTAATATTTTGATTGGAATTAAATTGGTTCGTTAGAAAATGAAATTGAGAAGTGAGATAAAATATTTCTAACCTAGTTGTAATATGGTCTGTAGCATTTTTCTTACCTTAGTAGTTTCGAGGACGAAATTCTTTTAGGGGGAAGGAATGTACCGTCCTGGAATTTTAGTGATTTAATAATTTATTAATTTAATTATTTTAATATAATAGTTTAATATTTTAAATGGTTTGAATTCGAATATTTTGAATAGTTGAAAAATATAAATAATGAGATTGTAACGATCCAGAATTTTTAACCAATTTAAAATTTGAATTTTTATTACTTAATTTGAATTTAAATTTGAATTTGACGTAAATATATATGGTTTAGAATATTTAATAATTTGATAAATTATATGATAGATTTTACTTGAATTATATATGAGAATGAATATTAGTAAGTTTAGATTTATAAACTCTATTTGTCATTCGATCGGATTGTCAAACCATAACGTGAATTAGTAACGTTAGAATTAATTGTTACCCTTTGTTTTCATAGCATTTAAGGGAAAATGCTATCAAAAGTTCACCTTCTCTTCTTAAGACAAGTGTATGGACACTTGTAATTTTGCATGGATGCTTTCATGCATGGTTTCCATTTGTCCCCTTATGTGTCTTTACCTCCTTACTCCTCCTTTCCTATAAAAGGAGCTCTTTACTTCACTTTTTATCATCCATTTTCATTTTTCCTATCTTCCTCCTTCTTCTTAAGCTTATGGCCATGGTTTCCATGGCATAAGTCTTCCTCTTTTCCACCACCACCTTGCCAAAGTTTGTCATCCTCCTCCTGCTCCTCCTCTTATGATAGAGAGAGATTAGTATATATATTTTGGTGAAGAAGACGTTGCACCGAAATACTGTCCGACGGTTCGCTCAGCTAGGATCGCCTACCAGGAAATTTGGAAAGCTATTTAGTGAGAATTCTTTAACCACAGTTTATATATTTAATTAATGGTTAGACTAATTTAAATATAGTGATGAATTATTAGTGGTTAATGATGATTGATGTTTGTTGTGATGGATGAGGATGCATAGTACCACACACAATTAAGCGTTAGTGTTATAACGCTTGTGCACTGTTACGATTTACTTAATTATGTTGATGATGGTTGCTATGGATGTTTAAACGGTTGTTGGCGTTGTTTTGCACACACTATGACACAACAATTATGGTTCACATTGGTGATCGACAAATCTCCTTCGTAATAAGAAGCAATATCATTATTGAATTTAAAGGTTAATAATTTGGAAAGACCATATGTATGAATTCATATATATTGATAAGGTCCTTTAAATGAATAAATAAATAGTGGAACATTTTAGGATAACAGAGAGAATATTGTCTAGGCTTGAGTTTGGAAATAAAGTTTCCTGCTCTCCCTGGTTATCCCTAGCTTATCCAAGGAATGGGATGGCTAATTTGAAGTTACTTGAATTTAGGAATGAATTGGAATTTGATTTATTAAGTAAAAAAAAAGTTGAATTTTAGATCCAAAATAATTTGGAAAGTAAATTTAAATGATTTTAAAAGGGTTATATAAGGATATAATGGTTTTCTAAGATATTTTGAAATATCGTAGAATAATGGTTATTATGGTAAAAATAGAGCTGTCGCATAACGACAATTTACGTATTTTAGATGTTAACTTTAAATGCTTATAACTTTTGCAATCTAAATTAGATTTCCATAAAATGAAAAACGTTTGATTTCCATTAACAAGAACTTCCAAATGAGTGAAAGCAGATTTTAAATTCGAGTTATAATTTTCAAGTTTGTTTGAAACCATTTTGGAAAAGGTCGACGTAAGAACAATTGTTGACCATAACTATAAACAGCTTTTTTTAAATGTTTTAAAAATATGGAAAAAATTTGTAAAATCATTACAAACTGTGAAAAGGTGTTTTTAATGTAAAGTTTAAGTTTTGGCTAAGATAAACGATATTTTGATCAAAATAGTTAAGATAACTGTTTTGTAACGCTTTTGTAATAATTTTGAAATATTATTGTAATGCTTCCTTCGAAAACAATATATTTTGAAGTTTAAACCATAAACTATTTTCCGAACTATAAGTAATGATTCGTGGATTGTTTTCAAAGTTTTAGAAGTATTAGAAATATTTATATGGAATTTGAATTGATATTAATACGGGTTTTCAATTTTAAATAATTGAATATGGTTGGAGATAAATCTTCGGATGTTTGATATTAATTCGGTAGATGATGACTCATACTATTTGAGGAATTTAAAAGGTAGTTTACTATTATTCCGCTTATAGTGTGAGTTGGATACAGAGATTAATATTGAGGATAAGTTGATGGTATTTCTATCCAGATCTAATGTCAAAAAGAGTTGGATACATATTTTAAGTAAGATATGGGTTTCCCAATTTGATTAGGATAAGTTGGACAGAAATAATCTTCGGATATTTGATATGAAATTCTTCGGTGTAAACGTATGCTATTTGATGAATTTGGAAGATATTATTATTATATCGTTATTCCACATAAAGTATTCGTTGATTATGAGAATTGATATCGAATATAAGTAGAAACAATTTCTATATAACTTACGTTCTGTAATAACCCGGAAATCTGGGCTAATTTAAAATTTTTATTTTGGCAATTTTAGCGAATTTTGAATATTTAAAATGAATTATTTCAAATAATAATGACGAGAAATTTATTTTGAATAGAATTCGAACGTATATATTATATAGATCGTCGTTAGAATATAAATATTTACTTTAAATTATAAAAGGAATTGAAAATGGCGCGGTAGTTCGATAATTCGATTTCAAACTTCAAATGAATGTACCGGGTGCAAAATAAACCAGATTTTAGTGAAACCAAAAGTATTTGAATCTAATTGATAATATCTTTCCAACGAATCCGAAAAATCAAAATTCCATAGCGGGAATCAAAAGTTATGTCCAGTTGAAAATTCTGAATAGTCGCTATGGAATCCAGGCCCTTAAAAATGAGAATTTTGCAAACAACCTCGGATTTCGACGAAACCACTTTTGTTGGATCCGTGATGTCATATTATCGCTAGGTTCCAAATTTCATAATTTTTCGAATCAATATGTGAGCGTGGCAAAAGAAAACGCGTTTGACCAGTTTTAGTTGATTTTAATCGACTGGAAATTGGCCATTTTTCAAACGGACCGTATCGTCAATACGAAGCTAGAAAATATTTATCTGGAATTTTTCGAGTTAGTATGTGACCCCAGTAAATTGAAATGCGCGTTCAAATTCAATATATAGAGTAATATGTTGATTTTAACGGAAACTGATCGAAACAACTGAATCAGCCTACGATACATATCCCATTGTGTTCGGAATGGGGGTAATTAGCTCGGGACGATAGGCGGTGGGTCTCGTTTCGACTTCGAATGAAAAAGTTACTTTTTAAAATTAAAATAAATTAAACAATATAATTTTCACTTAACCCCCCCCTTTTCTTTCTTCTCTTTCCCCCGACCATTTCATTTTCAGATAAAAAAAAGAGATAAAAACTCCCAGCCGCCCGCCGTCGCCCTCACGCCGCCGCCCTCTCCGATTCACCTCCCCACCGACCTCCTCCTTCTTCCCCGACTTCCTCCTTCTACCGCGACCGCCCCACCTCCCTTCTGCGAAACCGAAACCCCCCCCCAATCGCGAAACCTAACCGCCTGCGCCCCTAGCCTGACGCGCCACCACCCCCTCAAACCCCCTTCTGCTCCTCCTCCACCCGCCACTTGCCACCCTCCTCCGCTGCAATGACCGACGTGAACCCCCCTTCGACGGTGAAAGGTAATTTTAAATATATATATATATATATATAATAAGTTTTTGATTAGTAAATTCAATATATACAATCAGTTTTTGATCTACATAAATTAGAGAATAAAAATTTGATCTTTACTGTGAAGTGAACAATATAAAAATATGATTTTTAATGCGATAAAAATTCGATTTTTATATATTGAATAGCGAAGTAAAAATTCGATTTTTATATATTGAATAGCGAAGTAAAAATTCGATTTTTATATATTGAATAGCGAAGTAAAAATTCGATTTTTATATATTGAATAGCGAAGTAAAAATTCGATTTTTATATATTGAATAGCAAAGTAAAAATTCGATCTTTATATATTGAATAGCGAAGTAAAAATTCGATTTTTTATATTGAATAGCGAAGTAAAAATTCGATTTTTATATATTGAATAGCAAAGTAAAAAATTCGATTTTTATATATTGAATGGCGAAGTAAAAATTCGATTTTTATATATTGAATGGCGAAGTAAAAATTCGATTTTTATATATTGAATGGCGAAGTAAAAATTCGATTTTTATATATTGAATGGCGAAGTAAAAATTCGATTTTTATATATTGAATAGCGAAGTAAAAATTTTATTTTTATATATTAAATGGCAAAGAAAAAATTCGATTTTTATATATTGAATAGCGAAGTAAAAATTCGATTTTTATACATTGAATAGCGAAGTAAAAATTCGATTTTTATATATTGAATGGCGAAGTAAAAATTCTATTTTTATATATTGAATAGTGAAGTAAAAATTCGATTTTTATATATTGAATAGCAAAGTAAAAATTCGATTATTATATATTGAATAGCAAAGTAAAAATTTAATTTTTATATATGTAGAGAATACGGGCAATGAATATTAACAAGAGGCAAGAACGGCGAAGATTTCTACATTTGAAGAGTCGTGATATTAGATTAGCTAATCTGTTAGAATTTCTCACTCTTTAATTTAATTTTTTAGTTATATATATATACTAGGATGTAGACGGTGTTTACTAGCACCCGACACCCGTCGTCCACAGACCATGGACGGCTTGTATGCTTGTTTGTTTGATTTTGATGTGTGGTTGATTGTGTGATGTGATGTGAAATGAAATAAAATATTTATATAGTTAAAAATATTTTATAGTTAAAAATATAATTTTTAACGTGTATATGAAATGAAATAAAAATAAACAAATCAGACGATTTGTTTATATACACACATTTGACTGATATTGATTGGGACGATAAATTTTACACATCGCCCAACTGCACAAATAAAATCTGTGTTTGATTGTTTGAAACCCCACACGGGTATTGGGATGATATTTGACGTACACTAATCCCGATTGTTTAGTTGTATGTTGATCGATTGATTGACAGGCTGTTATAAGCGTTGAATATTTATATTTGATGCTTATACAGTGTAGAATGCACTTTGGATGCTGGTTGATTATTCATCGTTGTTATTGTATACATGTGTTGTAGAAAATCCATATAATTAACATTATATGGTAATTGATTGGGCTTCATTCCAGTTTTGAATAGAAATATTTGAAAAAGAAATATTTGAAAAGAAATATTTGAAATAGAAATATTTGAAATAGAAATATTTGAAATAGAAATATTTGAAATAGAAACATTTGAAAAAGAAATATTTGAAAAAGAAATATTTGAAATAGAATATTTGAAAATAGAAATATATGAAGCCATGTTGATTAGATTGACGCCATTTTGACGTAAACGATATTTATATCGATTTTATTCATTTTTCAATGAATATTGAAATAGAATTGAAATTCGAATTAAATTGAAATAGAATTGAAATTCGAATTAAATTGAATAGATTTGAAATCGAATAGATTTAAAATTCGAATAGAATTGAATTTTGAATTGAATTGAATAGAATTGAATCCGAATTGAAATCGAAGGGAATTGAATTCAAATTGAAAATAAATTCGAATTAAATTGAAATTTAATTGAAATCGATTTTAAATGAATTTAAAACGAAATTATATTGGAATATTCGATTTTGATTTGAAATTGAATATGAAGTTGAAAACGTTTTGAAAACAAATTTAAAACGATTTATATAGAATGTTTTGAATTGAAATCGACGAAGAATATATTATATATATATAATATATTGGCCTGAATAGAACGCGCCGCGCCGCGGCATTTCGCGAATTTCGACCATTGACTTCGAACGGATATTGCGGGAGATCCGACCGTCGGATTCTCCTAAAACCGGAACCGTTGGGTTCGTATCGAAAAGAGCTTTCTAGAGAATGTGAGAAATTAGAAATCTAACGGTTGGATTTGGAATTATGTCCAAATCAAATTTGAAAAAGGCCGCAGTAAGTGCAGTTCGATGGCCGTTGATGGAAATCGACTGTACGGACGTTGATAAAATTATTAAAAATAGTAATAATTTGTGTAAAATCATAAGAAATGATTTGTGAAGAATTGGGATGAAAAAACTCCATATTTGAAAAGATAAAAATAGATTTTTATCGAAATGAACTAGTTTTGAACTAGAATAGTAATTTATTTATTTTTAAAATAAATACAGTGAGTTTGAAATGGTTTTGAAATATAACCAGAATTTCCAATACTTGAATTGGAACGGATTTGAATCGAAATTGTCTTTGGAATATTTCGATGTTGGATTTCGTGATTATACAGATGTGGTTATGGAAATTTGAAAGATATAGATATATATATATATCGTTATTTCCAATACGTTATCTGTTGGTCGTAGAATTTGATATTGAATATAAGCCGATATATTTTCTATTCAGAGCCTTGTATTTAATATCAAATGTGATTTGGGTTTGTCGTGAATGGTGTCTTGACTAACACTGTTCTTAAGCCCAGTTGAGAAAAGATTAAATCTTTTTATTTAGATTTAATGAAGTGTACCAATTAAGTAATATTTAATTGGATTTGAATTGGTATTGATTTTTGGGTTTATCGTGAACAGTGTTTTAAATAATACTTGTTCTTTAACCCGATAATTAATGGAATGTAATTTTGGGTTTATCGTGAACCGTGTTTTAAATGACACTGATTCTTTAACCCAGTTAAAGATTAGAACTAAGTGGAGTTTTAATGAATCTTTAATTAGATTAAAAAGGTGTTAGAATGGAGTATCACCAGTTTTGCTCCAGGCAATAGTTAAATCTTTAATTAGATCTGAACATGAAATGGTAATTGAATTTACCGATAACACCGTGGTATTAGATATGAAGTATGACCAGTTTTACTTCATGGGACGAATAGGTTGGGATTGGGAAATAAAATAAATGATTACTTCGGTGTGGTTCGCTAATCCCGACTAGTTTGAATTGATATTCAAAGAAGATTAAAGAATAAATTTAAAGAATTTATCTTTGATAAAATTAATGGGAACCTTTCCCAAAGTATAAGAATATTTGAATAAAAGAATATTCTGAATTGGAATGAGGCGTATGTTGTGTTTGTGTAACACGTGTTTATTATATATATACGCGAGTTGTTCAGAAAGACAGGGTTTATCCCATTCTGAATAACTAATTCGACGTGGTGTCGAAGACGAAGACGGTGGTTGAAGACCGGAGGTCCTCACGTCGTTTGGGTGATTACTGATGATCTTGATTGGGCTATACACCCAAGAGGAGGGAATCAGTTAGTGATCGTCCCGACGTATTTGGAGATCGATGGATATGCGGGGTACTAGGTGCCTCCGGTTTCGTTCAGACCCATAACGAACTTGTAAATGGACTGTGTGTCTGACATTGGATTTTAGTCTGTGTGATTGATTTCTATTAAATATATATCTATTTGGCGGCGGAGAATTTATTCTCTTTCTTAACGCCCTTCTCTGAGACAAACGAGCTCAGGGGTTATATATTGATGGATATCAATCGCATGGAGTGAATTGCCTGTGTGGCATGCCTAAGTGGCAATTGATCAAGGCTTCGGTTGAAAGGCAAAGTCTTGTGGATGATGATCAAAGCAAGGCCTTTGTGGCATAGGTTTGTGTAGCGTTGATTCGCGAGCCTCACACCCCGGTTGTGAACTAAAAACGGGAGAAGGATCCAGGGATGGCATGCGTTTCTTTCTAGCTAGGGTGGTGTCAGTGACCTACCAACCCTGACATTTATATTATTTTCACCTGTGTGGTTGTTGCTGTTGCGAGGTGCCTCGGTTATATCGGTCGATCCGGGACCGATAGACTCATTGGACTCATTTACTCCCCAAAGGGCGGGGAAACGCAGTGTTCAGGCATTTTAATCCACATCGGTGGACCGGCCCTGTGACTCCTAAGGGTCGATGCGTTCTGTCCCTGAGACATGGGCTAGATTGTCTCGGATTCGGTAGAGGACTATCTTTTGCCTCGGTTCACAGATGGAAATCCAACTTCCAAATACGTGACATTTGCGGTTTTGATTGTAGAGCCTAGTATGGCAACATGATATATGGTACCCATGCCGTCTATGATTGATATTTATGATTGAAATTGTTTTAAACACTGTACACTTATTATAGTATCAAATGACTTGTTTTAAACGTATCAAGCATGCTTTGGCTCTTATAAGGAAAAACCCTATCCTCCAGTTTGTGTTGCATTGTGTGATGGGACCTGGGTCTTATAATGGCTTCATTTTTCTTTATTTAGCATTGCGCTGTTTGTTTTATGCACTGGTATTCTTGGGAGGAAACCCGTTCCGTGTTATACGGCGTGGTCCCTTGATTTACCTAACTTTAAAAATAAAGATTAATAACTGTTTTAGTTCTCACACCAGTCCCATGACTGACCTGGAGTTTATTGTTTTAACCTAAACTCTGGGTGCGCTTATTTTGACACGGGTAGCTTGTAGTTTTGGTTTTGCAGATTTATATTCACAGGATCCTGGTTTACAGCTGGAACGATATCCGGAAAGCTTTGTATCCATATATCTCCTTCAGTTGTATTTTGTATTATTTTCCGCTGCTATGTATTTAAATGTAATTTAAATCTCTGATATTTCTATGTAATATTTGTTTATACTCTGTATATTCTCGTAATCTGATGCATTGTTGTTATATACAATGAAATGTTCTTCCGTCTGCGTTCTATTTTGTTGTGTTCTCAAAACAATTCGCTCTTTCTCTTCTCTTCGGAGACCAGGGAAGTTCGGGTCGTTTCATCGTGGTATCAGAGCTTTGGTTTACAAAGCTCAGAGAACAAGACACATTAGAACCATACGAAATAATTCATCAGATATTGGATTAGTAATATCCAATGAGAATGACTCGTTAGAGATGAGATCAGTAGTATCCTAGAACGAGTGTGAAGAGTATATTTTTAAAACGTAAAAACAAGTTTTGTTTTGAAATTTAAATCACTTATTCGTATTTGATCATTTATTATAAATTGATTTGGACAATCCATTATATAAAGATTTTGCATATGCGTCTTGCAAACATGTATTCGAAGTTTTAATATACTGGATAGTTATAGAATCATACTCTAGTGCCCGGGGATAATTCTGGTGACGGGGCACCATCGCCAGTATTTATTTTCGAGTTTTGAAAGTGAGATTTCTATATATTTCCAATTGATTGGTGTGAGAACCAAAACTAGATAGGGCTTATTGTTGTGATTTGGCATCAAAAATGTGATTTTTGACTATATATCAAAGTTATGAATTTGAAAAGCTAATCAACTAATTGATTGACGCTTGTGTTGTTGATTATTGGTTGATTAATTAAAATTTGAACCATATAGCCAATTTGAACCAAATAGTGAATTGTATTGAAATTTGGTCGCATTTGCTTGCATATACATGTACTTACATTAAACAGGTCATAGCAAGGAGGCTAGAGCAGAGAATAAAATTTGTTTGCCCGACAAATAGGTACATGTTTACTATAATTTACTGTTTTGTTTGGGTGATGATGATTTTATGAGCCGATTGGCTAGCCGCTTGGCTTTTTCTTTTTCTTTTTGAGATCAGAGGGCCTGTATGGCAATTTCGGGATTTTCCCGTGCTCCCGGTGCAGGGGTGGTTATGGCGAAATTTTTCGAAAATTTAGGGTGTTAGCCAAATTTTTGAAAAATTTGAAAAGATCTTAGAAACTGAAAAGTTGAAGAACTTAAGCCGTAGTCAAAATAATGAAAGTTGAGTTGATTAGTTAAACAACTTTCGGCTTCGTTCCTTTTCGGGGATGAAAAGTTTTAAGTGGGGGAGATTGTAATAACCCGAAAATCTGGGCCAATTTAAAATTTTTATTTTGGCAATTTTAGCAAATTTTGAATATTTAAAATGAATTATTTCAAATAATAACGACGAGAAATTTATTTTGAATAGAATTCGAACGTATATATCATATAGATCGTCGTTAGAATATAAATATTTATTTTAAATTATAAAAGGAATTGAAAATGGCGCGGTAGTTCGATAATTCGATTTCAAACTTCAAATGAATGTACCGGGTGAAAAATAAACCAGATTTTAGTGAAACCAAAAATATTTGAATCGAATTGATAATATCTTTCCAACGAATCCGAAAAATCGAAATTTCATAGTGGGAATCAAAAGTTATGTCCAGTTGAAAATTCTGAATAGTCGTTATGGAATTCAGGCCCTTAAATATGAGAATTTTGCAAACGACCTCGGATTTCGACGAAATCACTTTTGTTGGATCCGTGATGTCATATTATTGCTAGGTTCCAAATTTCATAATTTTTCAAATCAATATGTGAGCTTGGCAAAAGAAAACGCGTTTGACCAGTTTCAGTTGATTTTAATCGACTGGAAATTGGCCATTTTTCAAACGGTCTCAGAATTTGACGAAATTTGTTTTGTTAGGATTGTATCGTCAATAGAAGCTAGAAAATATTTATCTAGAATTTTTCGAGTTAGTATGTGACCCCAGTAAATTGAAATGCGCGTTCAAATTCAATATATAAAGTTACATGTTGATTTTAACGGAAACTGATCGAAATAGCTGAATCAGCCTACGATACCTATCCCATTGTGTTCGGAATGGGGGTAATTAGCTTGGGACGACAGGCGGTGGGCCTCGTTTCGAGTTCGAATGAAAAAGTTACTTTTTAAAATTAAAATAAATTAAATAATATAATTTTCACTTAACCCCCCTCCCTTTTCTTTCTTCTCTTTTCCCCGACCATTTCATTTTCAGATTAAAAAAAAAGAGAAAAACACCCAGCCGCCGCCCTCTCCGATTCACCTCCCCACCGACATCCTCCTTCTTCCCCGACTTCCTCCTTCAACCGCGACCCCCCTCCCTTCTGCGAAACCGAAACCCCCCCTCCCACCATCGCGAACCCTAACCGCCTGCGCCCCTAGCCCGACGCGCCACCACCCCCTCAAACCCCCTTCTGCTCCTCCTCCAGCCGCCACTTGCCACCCTCCTCCGCTGCAATGACCGACGTGAACCCCCCTTCGACGGTGAAAGGTAATTTTAAATATATATATATATATAATAAGTTTTTGATTAGTAAATTCAATATATACAATCAGTTTTTGATCTATATAAATTAGAGAGTAAAAATTTGATCTTTATTGTGAAGTGAACAATATAAAAATATGATTTTTAATGCGATAAAAATTCGATTTTTATATATTGAATAGCGAAGTAAAAATTCGATTTTTATATATTGAATAGCGAAGTAAAAATTCGATTTTTATATATTGAATGGCAAAGTAAAAAATCGATTTTTATATATTGAATAGCGAAGTAAAAATTCGATTTTTATATATTGAATGGCGAAGTAAAAATTCGATTTTTATATATTGAATAGCGAAGTAAAAATTCGATTTTTATATATTGAATAGCGAAGTAAAAATTCGATTTTTATATATTGAATGGCGAAGTAAAAATTCGATTTTTATATATTGGATAGCGAAGTAAAAATTCGATTTTTATATATTGAATAGCGAAGTAAAAATTCGATTTTTATATATTGAATAGCAAAGTAAAAATTCGATTTTTATATATTGAATAGCAAAGTAAAATTTTGATTTTTATATATGTAGAGAATACGGGCAATGAATATTGACAAGAGGCAAGAACGTCGAAGATTTCTACATTTGAAGAGTCGTGATATTGGATTAGCTAATCTGTGAGAATTTCTCACTCTTTAATTTAATTTTCTAGTTATATATATATATACTAAGATGCAGACCGTGTTTAGTAGCACCCGACACCCATCGTCCACAGACCATGGACGACTTGTATGCTTGTTTGTTTGATTTTGATGTGTGGTTAATTGTGTGATGTGATGTGAAATGAAATAAAATATTTATATAGTTAAAAATATTTTATAGTTAAAAATAGAATTTTTAACGTGTATATGAAATGAAATAAAAATAAACAAATCGGACGATTTGTTTATATACACACATTTGACTGATATTGATTGGGACGTTAATTTTACACATCGCCCAACTGAACAAATAAAATCTGTGTTTGATTGTTTGAAACCCCACACGGTTATTGGGATGATATTTGACGTACACTAATCCCGATTGTTTAGTTGTTTGTTGATCGATTGATTGACAGGCTGTTATAAGCATTGAATATTTATATTTGATGCTTATACAGTGTAGAATGCACTTTGGATGCTGGTTGATTATTCATCGTTGTTATTGTATACATGTGTTGTAGAAAATCCATATAATTAACATTATATGGTAATTGATTGGGCTTCATTCCAGTTTTGAATAGAAATATTTGAAAAAGAAATATTTGAAATAGAAATATACAAAATAGAAATATTTGAAATAGAAATATTTGAAATAGAAATATTTGAAATAGAAACATTTGAAAAAGAAATATTTGAAAAATAAATATTTGAAATAGAATATTTGAAAATAGAAATATATGAAGCCGTGTTGATTAGACTGACGCCATTTTGACGTGAACGATATTTGTATCGATTTTATTCATTTTTCAATGAATATTGAAATAGAATTGAAATTCGAATTAAATTGAAATAGAATTGAAATTCGAATTAAATTGAATAGATTTGAAATCGAATAGATTTGAAATTCGAATAGAATTGAAATTCGAATTGAATTGAATAGAATTGAATCCGAATTGAAATCGAAGGGAGTTGAATTCAAATTGAAAAGAAATTCGAATTCAATTGAAATTTAATTGAAATCGATTTGAAATGAATTTAAAACTAAATTATATTGGAATATTCAATTTTGATTTGAAATTGAATATGAAGTTGAAAACGTTTTGAAAACAAATTTAAAATGATTTATATAGCACGTTTTGAATTGAAATCGATGAAGAATATATTATATATATTATATATAAATATAATGGTCTGAATAGAACGCGCCGCGCCGCGGCAGTTCGCGAATTTCGACCATTGATTCGAACGGACATTGCCGGAGATCCGACCGTCGGATTCTCCTAAAACCGGAACCGTTGGGTTCGTATTGAAAAGAACTTTCTAACGAATGTGAGAAATTAGAAATCTAACGGTTGGATTTGGAATTATGTCCAAATCAAATTTGAAAAAGGTCGTTGTAAGTGCAGTTCGATGGCCGTTGATGGAAATCGACTGTACAGGCCTTGGTAAAATTATTAAAAATAGTAATAATTTGTGTAAAATCATAAGAAATGATTTGTGAAGAATTGGGATGAAAAAACTCCATATATGAAATGATAAAAATAGATTTTAATTGAAATGAACTAGTTTTGAACTAGAATAGTAATTTATTTATTTTTAAAATAAATAAAGTGAGTTTGAAATGGTTATGGAATATAACCAGAATTTCCAATAATTGAATTGGAACGGATTTGAATCGAAATTGTCTTTGGAATATTTCGATGTTGGATTTCGTGATTATACAGATGTGGTTATGGAAATTTGAAAGATATAGATATATATATCGTTATTTCCAATACGATATCTGTTGGTCGTAGAGTTTGATATTGAATATAAGCCGATATATTTTCTATTCAGAGCCTTGTATTTAATATCAAATGTGATTTGGGTTTGTCGTGAATGGTGTCTTGACTAACACTGTTCTTAAGCCCAGTTGAGAAAAGATTAAATCTTTTTATTTAGATTTAATGAAGTGTACCAATTAAGTAATATTTAATTGGAATTGAATTGGTATTGATTTTTGGGTTTATTGTGAACAGTGTTTTAAATAACACTTGTTCTTTAACCCGATAATTAATGGAATGTGATTTTGGGTTTATCGTGAACCGTGTTTTAAATGACACCGATTCTTTAACCCAGTTAAAGATTAGAACTAAGTGGAGTTTTAATGAATCTTTAATTAGATTGAAAAGGTGTTAGAATGGAGTATCACCAATTTTGCTCCAGGCGATAGTTAAATCTTTAATTAGATTTGAACGTGAAATGGTATTTGAATTTACCGATAACACCATGGTGTTAGTAATGAAGTATGACCAGTTTTACTTCATGGGACGAATAGGTTTGGATTGGGAAATAAAATAAATGATTACTTCGGTGTGGTTCGCTAATCCTGACTAGTTTGAATTGATATTCAAAGAAGATTAAAGAATAAATTTAAAGAATTTATCTTTGATAAAATTAATGGGAACCTTTCCCAAAGTATAAGAATATTTGAATAAAAGAATATTCTGAATTGGAATGAGGCGTATGTTGTGTTTGTGTAACACGTGTTTATTATATATATACGCGAGTTGTTCAGAAAGACCGGGTTTATCCCATTTTGAATAACTAACTCGACGTGGTGTCGAAGACAAACGGTGGTTGAAGACCGGTGGTCTTCACGTCGTTTGGGAGATTATTGATGATCTTGATTGGGCTGTACACCCAAGAGGAGGGAATCAGTTAATGATCGTCCCGACGTATTTGGAGATTGATGGATATGTGGGGTACTAGGTGCCTCCGGTTTCGTTCAGACCCAGAACGAACTTGTAAATGGACCGTGTGTCTGACATTGGATTTTAGTCTGTGTGATTGATTTCTATTAAATATATATCTGTTTGGCGGTGGAGAATTTATTCTCTTGCTTAACACCCTTCTCTGAGACGTACGAGCTCAGGGGTTATATATTGATGGATATCAATCGCATGGAGTGAATTGCCTGTGTGGCATGCCTAAGTGGCAATTGATCAAGGCTTCTGTTGAAAGGCAAAGTCTTGTGGATGATGATCAAAGCAAGGCCTGTGTGGCATAGCTTTGTGTAACGTTGATTCGCGAGCCTCACACCCCAGTTGTGAACTAAAAACGGGAGAAGGATCCAGGGAGGGCATGCGTTTCTTTCTAGCTAGGGTGGTGTCAGTGACCTACCAGCCCTGACATTTATATTATTTTCACCTTTGTGGTTGTTGCTGTTGCGAGACGCCTCGGTTATATCGGTCGATCCGGGACCGACCGAGTCATTGGACTCATTTACGCCCCAAAGGGCGGGGAAACGCAGTGTTCAGTCATTTTAATCCACATCGGTGGACCGGCCCTGTGGCTCCTAAGGGTCGATGCGTTCTATCCCTGAGACATGGGCTAGATTGTCTCGAATTCGGTAGAGGACTATCTTTTGCCTCGGTTCACAGATGGAAATCCAACTTCCAAATACGTGACATTTGCGGTTTTGATTGTAGAGCCTAGTATGGCAACATGATATATGGTACCCATGCCGTCTATGATTGATATTTATGATTGAAATTGTTTTAAACACTGTACACTTATTATAGTATCAAATGACTTGTTTTAAACGTATCAAGCATGCTTTGGCTCTTATAAGGAAAAACCCTATCCTCCGGTTTGTGTTGCATTGTGTGATGGGACCTGGGTCTTATAATGGCTTCATTTTTCTTTATTTAGCATTGCGCTGTTTGTTTTATGCACTGGTATTCTTGGGAGGAAACCCGTTCCGTGTTATATGTCGTGGTCCCTTGATTTACCTAACTTTAAAAATAAAGATTAATAACTGTTTTAGTTCTCACACCAGTCCCATGACTGACCTGGAGTTTATTGTTTTAACCTAAACTCTGGGTGCCCTTATTTTGACACGGGCAGCTGGTAGTTTTGGTTTTGCAGATTTATATTCACAGGATCCTGGTTTACAGCTGGAACGATATCCGGAAAGCTTTGTATCCGTATATCTCCTTCAGTTGTATTTTGTACTATTTTCCGCTGCTATGTATTTAAATGTAATTTAAATCTCTGATATTTCTGTGTAATATTTGTTTATACTCTGTATATTCTTGTAATCTGATGCATTGTTGTTATATACAATGAATTGTTCTTCCGTCTGCGTTCTATTTTGTCGTGTTCTCAAAACAATTCGTTCTTTCTCTTCTCTTCGGAGACCGGGGAAGTTCGGGTCGTTTCATGTTCAATAGCGATTGATTTGGGTTTTGTCGTGAGTCATATCTTCAACAATGTCATTCTTGAAGCCCAATGATATTGAGTTGTGGATACTCATATCGTAAATTAGGATTTAATCAAACCTTTGATATGATAAAATTAAAAATAAGAAATTGGGAGCCAAGTATAATCTTTTAGTTAAGATAAACGAATTGAATGTTGGAAAATCAATTTAGTTGGAAACTATGGTTGAAATATGGATTAAAGGATTTTCAAAGGAAACTGTGTTTTGATAACGAGTTATCAAACAGAAAATTAATTATGGCTTTGGGGCTAGAATATCTTTGATTTAAGGATGCGTTTTAAAGAAGAAGGATTAAATATGGATTTATTTAAAGATAATTTGAGAATGGGTTAAAGAAATTTAATTTAACAAAATCTAAGATGGAAGGAGATTTGTTTGAAAGCCTGTGCGTTCCATAATTGTGTTTTAAAAATTACGATTATTATTTGGGAAGACCGGGATCGGATGTATGTCCAAAAACCATTCCAAGTAATAATACGATGTTGTGGAGCAATTGAAGACATTGAAGACAGTACTGAAGACCGGGACCCTTCATATCGTAAGGACGACTTGCTGAATGTCTCAAATGGGTAGCTCCCATTTGCAGATGGATTGTATATTAGCTAAGTAGTAAGAAGCCCAAACGTATGTGAATGAATTTCGGATTGTTGTTTCGTTCAGACCCAGAACGGACATTTATGGATTGTGTGTCTAACATTGTAATTGACTACATTGCACTGATCTCTGCTAAATATATATCTATTTGGTGGCGGAGAATTTATTCTCTTGCTTAACACCCTTCCCTAAGACGTATGAGCTTAGAGGTTATACATCGATAGAAATCAGTGATGCGTTATGAATGGACAATGTGGCATACTTAAGTTACGTGGTGAGCTTTGGATGATCAAAGCATGGCTTATTTAAGCGTAGCTTTGTGTATATCGGGACCTCGGCAAGCCTCACACCCCGGTAAATGGCCAAAACATGAAGAAATGCAGTAGGGTTATAGAGTGTTGTCTCCTTCTAGATAAAAGATGCACTATGGTATGGAGCCCAGGTATTAACCTATGTGGTAAAAGCATATACTTTTGTGGTTTTTGTTGGCGCGCACTCGGAAAGATCGGTAACGACTGAGAGATGACATACTCAGGCGTACTCTAAGTTACCCAGTTAAGGGGGTAACCCGGCCTTGTGTTGGCATGAGAAGCATCATTGTTGATCCTCGGACATCCCTCTAGAGGTGTTCAAAATTCGGTTCGGAAGGAAGTTCCTTTGCCTGGTCATTATTGGAAACCCAATCTCCGCTCCGAGCTCATATGCTTTCGATTGTATACCATACGTCACTATAGTATATGGTACCTATGATGGCTAGGATTAATACATTTACTTTCGAAATTGTTTTCGCACTATATTAAAGTATTGAAAGAGGTTATTCACGTATCAAGCATTTTTGACTACATTAGGAGAAACCTAGCCCATGTGTGTGTTTGCATTGTGTCTGTGCCGCGAGACCTTATGTTAGTTTCATTTTTCAAAAAATCATTGTGAATTTCTATACACTGGTATTCACATGGAGTAAACCTGTTCCGCATTAGCGGCATGGTCCGGTGAATTACATACTTTAAAATAAACCATAAAAACAACTATTTTGAGTTCTCATACCGGTCCCATGACTGCCCTGGAGTTTATTGTTCCCACACCTTAACTCTGGGTGCTCATAATCTCTACATGGGCAGCCTAGTAGTTTGGTTCGCATATTTATCCTTGGAGTTAGTTTCAGCAAGATTCTGGTTTTAGCTAGAGCTATTATGTCTTGGAGCATTTGCATTCTTCCGCTGAGTTTAGTATCTTTTCCATTGTGTAACCGATGTACTCTGATGTACCTCTTGTTACTCTGATGTAATATTATTTTAATGAAATGGAAAAGTTCTTTTTATTTTGTGCAAATCTGTAAGTGCCCCTAACAATCTGTCTTTATGAACGGTTTAAGTTAGTTTAATTACCGGTGAAAACCGGGTCGTTACAGAGATAATATAATTTATTTTTGAAATAGTCGAAAATAGTTAAATTTGCAATGTTGTGCGAATTGGATAATATAAGATATTTATTTGAGTTTATATTCGAATTGTAATAATGAATATATTATTTTAAACAACAGTTGAACGTATTAATTATAATATAATTACAAACGAGCTTGTAACGTCGCGGTAGTTCGTAATACTGAGTTTTGAACTTTAAACGAACATAAAGTATTCGTTATAAGTCGGATTTTTTCGAAACAAGAAACGTTCGAATCTAGTTAACTGTATTTTCCTAATAGAAGTGAAAGATCGAGATTTTGGCTTACAGATTGCAAGTTATGTCCAAACCAAATTTTCAAATAGTCGCTATGGAGTCGTTTATAAACCATAATGATTATTTAATTGTAATAAATTATTTAATTTTAATTTGGACAAGATATTTAAGTTGTATCCTTAATTTAATTTATAGAATTTTTCTGTAATTTTTACTTTGGAAAATAAGCAACTTTTCCGTTTAATGTATTTTGCACCCTAAATCAGCATCTTTGGGATTTCACAGAATAAGTTAACCCATCTATTTTATTATATTTTTGGGATCGTGACACATCGCTCATCACAACATTATTTTTATTTTTGTCGATAGCAGTGCATAAATGAACGAAATCCTATGCAACGGGGTACCCTTAATAATTATAAAATATCATACTAAGTTACTAAGCTTTGTACCCCCTTCCTTTCAAAAACACGACCTATATTTCGAACTGAAGCTACCTAAAACATAATCATGCAAGCCATGTGTTCCTTTCACTTATGCAAAATTTTAGACTATGAGTAGCTATGACTATGGGTAGCTACCACTTATACTTAATGCCAAAGCAACAACTAATTGATAACCTGCTGTAACGACCCAGAAAATCTGAACCAATTTAAAAATTTTAAATTGGCTAAAATAATGGATTTTAAATATTTAAAATAAATATTTTAAATAATGGCAATTAAAAGTGAGTTAGAATCGACAATTGAAAGCGAATATAATTAATTATAATTATAAACAAGGCCTGAAATGGCACTGTAGTTTCAAAAAAAATTGAATTCAAACTTTGTCGGACAGTACCGGGTGCAAAACAAAACGGATTTTAGCAAAACCAAAAATATTTAAATCTGTTAGTGAATACCTTTCTAACGAATCTGAAAAATCAAATTTTCATAGCGGAAAGCAAAAGTTATGGCCGAATGAATTTTCAGAAAGGTCGCTATGGAATTTATATAGCCCGTGAAATTAGCCATTTTGCATACGACCTCGGAATTCGACAAAACCACTTTTGTTGGATCCGGGATGGGAAGTTATCGCTAGGTTTCAAATTTCATAATTTTTGAAGCTAGTATGTGAGCGTGGCAAAGGAAAATGTGTTTTGGTCAATTACAGTTAAATTGGATCGACCAAAAATGGGCCTTTTTGCAAACGGTCTCAGAATTCGACGAAACTAGTTTTGTTGGGACCGTACCGTCAAAACGTAGCTAGATTTATTTTTCTGAAATTTTTCGAATCAGTTTGTGACCCTGGCAAATTAAAATGTTCGTTCAAATTAAATATTGAATATTTTATATTTTAATTTGAATGGAAACTGACTGAAACAGTCAAATGGGCCTTCGAAACATATCCCATTGTGTTTGGAATGGGGGTAGAATGCTAGGGACGACAGTCGTTGGGTTTAGATTGGTGGTCGCGTCAGAAAACCCCTTATAAAATCTATGGACCAATCAGAATTTAATAAAAAAAATATCGTTTTCTCTCTCCCCGATTAGCAGCGATCGACGGCGGAACACTTTCTCGCCATTCCCATCCAATTTCCGACCAAACCAGGCAGAATTAGCCCCTCCTCCAGTTGAAGATTTTGAAGAGCTCAAGAAGATCATCAAATCCATATGTAGTTTGTATTTTTTTCGTGCATCATTCGAAGAGATATCAAGCTCGAAAGTTCCGAGCTTCCAATTGCCGCCGCCATCACCAGAAGCCACCGAAGTGGGCCCCCTTCCTGGCGCACGTGCGCCTCACGTAGCTCTTCGACCCTGCGCAACCCGATCGTGGAACCATTGCACGGATTGATCGAAAAATTCAAACCTAGTTTTGAAGATTTTTGAAAGGTATCGGCTGTTAATTATTTAACTGATTTCGACAGTTTAAAACCGTTGCAAACTTCGAAAAATCATCTTTTTGCTATGTTAACGAAATTCGATGAAACAGGAAACATCGTGACCGTGTGGACGCCTTCTACATTTTAGAAGAGACCGCATATTTTTCTGAGCCTTCTGCTATTTTTTGGTGGAGTGGAACCCAAAGTGAGATTTCTGATTTAAAAACAATATGGAAAACGACGATGTATAAATTATATAGTCGATGTATGAGTTATATAAGCGTTGTACACTTCTTGTATAAGCGTTGTATAAGTTGTACGTTCGATGTATAAGTGGTATGCATTGTAAAAATATTATATATGTGTTGAAATAAAAGTGAATTGCTATATATATATATATATATATATATATATATATATATATATACACACGCCCCTCGTCCACAAACCATGGACGATATTTATTGGTTGTGATTGGTGTGAAAATTGATTGATAGCGAATGGATGTTTGGGATTGTTTGTTGTTGATATTGATTGATTGTGGTTGAAAAATACCCATTTGTGATTGAGAAATATTTGGTTGAAACCACATAGGATTAGTTTGTGGAAATGAAATAAATATATACATGACGCCTGCGTGCGAACTAGATGCATGATCCCCATTGTCAAAAACCGCGAGGTTTTAAGGTAGAGCGAGGAGCCGTACTAGGGACGGTCCCGGTTTTAACTACCCTGCCGTTATGCTGCCGAAATTTTCTGAAATATACATGTGTTAGAATAATTTTCATTCGTTGAAATAAATTACATATGTTGAAACAAATATACATGTGTTAGAATAATTTTCATTCATTGAAATAAATTACATATGTTGAAACAAATATACATGTGTTAGAATAATTTTCATTCGTTGAAATAAATTACATATGTTGAAAGAATATTCATGTGTTGAGTTGCAATTCATTCGTTGAGTTGAAATTCATGTGTTGAATATTATTTGAATTTAAACAAATAGTTTTAGCGATAAAAATCACATTTTTATATATATACAAACTATAGAGAATATTCATGTGTTGAATTGAAATTCGTTCGTCGAGTTGAAATTCATGTGTTGAATGTTATCGTATTTTAAAATAAAATGAACAGACAATAAAAACTACATTTTTATTGTGAATATGAAGTGTTAAAAACATTCACGTGTTGAATAAATATTTTTGATGATAAAAATATTTCTTTTATCATGTATACGCTTTGATTAAAATACACACGTGTTGAAATAAATAATAGTTTGCTAGAAATATTATTATTGGCTTTGTTCTGCATATATATACATGTGTTGAACAGGAAAAATGGATTAGCTGTAGAGTAAAGAAATTATTTGCGTGCCCGACAAATAGGTAAGCCATGATGAGTTGGCTGCGCAATTTTATTTTTATATCAACTCCTGTGAATGCCATTGGATGCGGAGTGCTGGTTATTCTGTGTGAAATAATAAATATCGCCATAGGATAATAACAATTAAATTTGAACTACGCTACATGGCATACTTCTTGACGATAGGCATACTTCATCATATTCCACATAAGCAATCGGAGCTTGTGTGACGAGGTGGAAGATTTACCAGGTTGAACTGATGACTGATATGGACTCCATAAAATATAACGATAAATTGCCAGATTAATAAAAACCCCACACGGGTCTGGAGTTGAAAATAATCACGTCTCTCTAGTTATTAGATACGGCACATGGACTATTTATTTCCACATGGAAACGGGGGTGACGAGAATTTATTCTCTGAAGTGATTATCTATACATGCTCCCCCGTAAACACCAGAATATATCACTATAAATATGTGAATGCTTTTTAGGATTTATTGGATACCTAACACGGCCCAATAAATTTCCAAACCCCTCCCTGTACAAAGGAGGTTATGGCGAAATTTTTCGAAATATTAAGGCGTTAGTGAAATATTTGAAGTGAAAACGAAGTTGAAAATATAGAATGAACTATAGTTGGAATCATAGAATGAACTATATTTATATATATATAAATATAATTATAATTAAAAGGAATCGAAGCCGTGCAGTTCGCTTTTCGGAATCGTAATTTGAAACGATTAGTACGAGAAATCCGACCATCAGATTTTCCCGAAACCGCAACCGCTGGGTTCGCTTTGGAGAAATCTTTCCACCGGCACCAACTTTGTAAAAATCCAACGGTTGGATTGTCTGGAATGTTTAATTCAAATCTGAAGAAAAACAGCGCCAGAAACGATTATATTTATATATATATATATATATAATTATATTCAATCGAATAACGACGCTGCAGTTCATATTTTGAAATCGAAACTTCAAACGATTGTACCGGGAGATCCGACCGTCGGATTTTCCCGAAACTAGAACCGTTGGATTCGTTTTGAAAAGACCTTTCTAATGATGTAAATTGTGTGAAGATCCAACAGTTAGATTTTCAGATATGTGTAAATCAAATCTAAAGAAAAACAGCGCCACGGCCGCGTTATGGCCGAAGCGTCGTTTTGAATATATTGGCTATTTTAAAAATAAATAAAAATAACGATAAATCGTTATAAAATATTATAAACAATATGGATGTGATTTAGAAATTAACTGAAGGTTGGCTAAGTCGAATAATTTCCTGGGTATTGATCTGATGTTGGTTTCGGCCTTCGGGGTTAATATTTGGGAAATCGTTCTCTTACTGATTGACGGTTAGTGACTAATGAATCGAAATGATGCGTGTACATGTTAGTGTTGCACTTGTTTATTATATACGCGAGTTGCTCAGAAAGACCGGGTTTTTCCCATTCTGAATAACTAAATCGACGATAGCAAATCGAAGATGAAGACGATGGTCGATGACCGAAGATCTTTACCTCGTTTGGATGGTAACCGAGGTCCTGATTGGGAGGCATCCCGAAATATGGATAATGAGTGGTGATCGTCCAGACGTACGTGGTGATCGATGGGTTTGCGAGGTATTTAGTGCCTCCGGTTTCGTTCAGACCCAGAACGGACTAGTAAATGGACAGTGTGTTTGACATTGGAATTTATTCTGTGTGATTGATAGCCATCAGTTGCACGGTGTGAATTGCCTGTGTGGCATGCTAAGATGCAGTGATCAGGGCTTCTGTTGAAAAGCAAAGTCTTGTGGTGATGATCAAAGCACCGCCTGAGTGGCGTGGCTTTGTGTATAATGTGAAATCGCGAGCCTCACACCCGGGTATGAACCAGAAACGGGAGCAGGACCTCAGGGGGGACGTGCGCTTTCTTTCTAGCTAGGGTGGTGTCAGTGACTACCAGCCCTGACATTTATATACTTTTCACCTATGTGGTTGTTGCTGTTGCGAGGCGCCTCGGTTTGATCGGACGATCCGGTCAGATGGAGTCATTCGTTGGCTCATTTACACCCCAAACGGTGGAGAAACGCATTGTTCAGGCATTATAATCCACTTCGTGTGGACCGGCCCTGACGATCCAAGGTACGGTTGCGGCTGTGCCTGAGGGGCGGGCTAGAGCGTCTCGAATTCGGTAAGGACTATCTTTTGCCTTGGTTCATGACGGAAATCCAATTTCCAAATACGTGACTGTGCGGTTTTGATTGTATACCTATATATGGCTACATAGTGGTATGGGGCATTAATGCCGTCTATGATTGATAGTTATGATTTGAAATTGTTTTCAAAACATGTAAACACTAGCAATAATATCAAATGCCTTTGTTTTATTCGTATCAAGCATATTTTGGCCGTTATAAGGAAAAAACTCTATCCTCCAGTTTGCATTGCATTGTGTGATGGGAACTGAGTCTTATAACGGCTTCATTTTTATAAAATGCATTGCGTTGTATAAAAGAATGATTTGTTTAAAGCACTGGCAATCCAATGGAGTAAACACGTTCCACGAAAGTGGCGTGGTCCTGTGATTAGCCATATTATATATGTGTTGAATAGATTTCTCATACCAGTCCCATGACTGACTCGTAGTTTGTTTCACTTTCAAACTCGGGTGCCCCTTTTTCTACACGGGAAGCCTTGTATTCAAGTTTAGCTGGTTCTTTCTGGATAGCGGGAGCTGAAGATGGATTCTATCATTTATCTCTTTTTATGCTGTTCAGCTCCTATTGTACATACTATGTTTGTTTTCCGCTGTAGACATTTATGTATAGCTGAACTGTATTTATGCTAAGTAAGATCCTGTATACTGTGTAAGTCTGATGATTACTTTTATCCAGTATATTCTATTGTTCATTATCTGGTGTATTTATTTAATTCTGTTCTGCTATTATCTGTTTCTGTGTTATATTCCACGGATTACCCTTGCCACCGTCAGTACGGGGTTTGGGGTCGTCTCAACGTGGTATCAGAGCTTTGGTTAAGCTTATTTCTGGGATATAACATTTGAACGAACTCGTCAGAAATAGAACCAGTAGTGTTCTAGGACGGGTAACTCAATACAGATAGGATCAGTAATATCCTAGTATAAGTAAAGCAGAATGGAATACACCCCAGTGGACACATTTACATTGAAGTATTTGTCTCTATATTTTGAAATATCTTTTCTGGTGACCTGACACTTTGTCTGCTAATTGCAGACGCACTAGAAAATGAGTGACAGGAACAAAAGAAATAATCGTATGGCTCGACCAGCTAATGAGCCAGTTGTGCTCCCGCCGCCAGAATCCGATATAGAAGTTCTATTCAAGAGATTTCGAAATCTGGGTGGATCGCCATTCTTAGGCAAGGAGTCCATTATGGAAACACAAGCTTGGATTCGTTCTACAGAGAAAATCTTTGAGGGTTTGAAGCTGAGAGATGATCAGAAAAGATTACTGGCGTCTTGGGCACTCAAAGGAGAAGCTTTGTTTTGGTGGGATTCAGTTATTAAAGATAATCCAGAAGGTGATATCACCTGGGACAGATTCAAAGTGATGTTCATAGAAAGATTTACTCCTCCCGAGGCAACCGAGAGATTATGTGATGAATTTTCTTATTTGATACAAGGTGATATGACCATCCCAGAATGTCATAAGAAATTCAACGAACTTGCTCACTTTGCCCCTCATCTGATTCAAGATCCAAAGAGGAAAAATCTGAGATTTATTCATGGCCTGCAGAGGAGATATCAGAATAGTGTACTGAGGAATGTGAAGCTTCCTATTTCTGAAATGATTTATATGGCTTATCAGTATGAAGATCTTCATAAGAAAGGAATGTTGCGCGACGAAGAAGAAGTTTGTTGTGGTGACAAAGAAGAGTCGGAAACTGATATTCCTGAAGCCAGTACGAGGTCTGAGGTCAATAAGAAGCCCAGTGCCAAGAGAAAAAGGGCCGAATCTGGGAACGAACGAATCACGACCGCCACGCGCTCAAGCTGCAATAGAAAAGGACATTTGGCGATAAGTTGCAAATCTTGGAACGAACGAAGAAAGAGTGAATCTAAATCCAAGAAGGATTTTCAAGGAAAGAAAAGGTGCAATCAATGTCATCGGTTTGGTCATGTAAAACAAGAGTGCCGGCTGTTAAAAACAACCAAAGAAGCTCAGGTAAATGAAGTAGCAGAAACTTCTGTGCCCTCAGCTATTCAAGAAAGGGCCGATGTTTTAGAAGGAACGCTTACGGTCAAAAACATTCCAGTCAAAGTACTGTTTGACACAGGCGCGTCACGAAGTTTCATTGCCAAAGATGCAGCTAAGAAATTGGATTTGAATTTGAAGAAGCTCAAGGAACCAATGACTGTCCAGAATCCGGTTGGGGGTTCCATTGATCTCAGTTGGGTTTTGTGGAGTGCCGGTTTCTTTCTCTCATTATCGGTTTCCTACCATCGCAGTCGTCATGAATTTTAAAGAGTTTGATCTTATCTTGGGGTTAGACTGGTTGACCAAATATGAAGCCGAAGTTAAATGCGCCGACAGAGTCGTAAAGGCGAAGATTAAATCAGGTGATTATATAACCATTCCCTGTGAAGGTCAGAATGCTAATAGAAAAGACTACTGGGCAGCTTTGAATGTTTCTCCAGCCCAAATAGAAAATATCCCTGAAGTTGCAGAGAATATTCCTGACCTCATCAAAGACATTCCTGTCGTCAAGAACTATGCGGATGTTTTCGAAGAAGTTGTTCGCTTACCTCCGCAAAGAGAGATAGATTTCAAGATTGCTTTGATTCCGAATGCAAGGCCGGTAGTTCATGCTATTCGACGAATGTCCTTGAAAGAGAAAGAGGAATTAGACAATCAAACACGACAGCTAGTATGGAAGGGTCTGATTAGGCCTAGTTTCTCGGATTGGGGTGCAGTAGTGGTGTTTGTCCCAAAATCTGACGGTACTCTACGGTTATGTGTGGATTATCGTGATTTGAACAAACAGACAATAAAGAACAAATATCCATTGTCGCGGATCGATGATTTGTTGGATCGATTAAATGGAGCACAAGTATTTTCACGAATGGACCTAGCTACAGGCTTCCATCAACTTCGAATTGCCGAAGAATGTGTTCCAATGATAGCATTCAGAGGTCCCGACCTATTCTACGAATGGTTAGTAATGCCATTCGGCTTATGTAACGCTCCAGCTTACTTCGTCGATCTGATGAACAGAGTATTCAGAGGAGTATTGAATAAATTTGTTCTGGTTTTTATTGACGATATTCTAATCTTCTCTAAATCAAAGGCCGAACATGAAAAGCATTTGGAACAGGTTCTAGAAATTTTGAGAAGGAATGTATTGAAAGCAAAGTTTTCCAAATGTATATTCTGGCAAGATGAAGTAAAATTTCCAGGCCACGTTGTATCGAAGGAAGGAATTGCTGTGGATCCAAGCAAAATCAAAGCTATTCAGAATTGGAAACAGCCCAGTACCCCCACTGAAGTCCGCAGTTTTCTCGGATTGGCTAGCTATTACCGGAAGTTCGTTAAATACTTTTCGAAGATATCTGGCCACTTAACGAAGCTTACAAAGAAGCACTCTTAATTCAAATGGACTCCAGAGAGCGAAGAGGCTTTTGAAGAGCTAAAGTTGAGATTAATGACTGCTCCAGTGTTAACCATCATTGTAACACCCCGTATTTTAGTTAATGCTAAAATTCACTAATTGCAGAATAAATAATCTCAAATGTGAGAATTGGGGGAAACGGGCTGCGTCATTGCGTTCGTCTCGGAAAAATACGCAGAATAGAGTCCGAAATTTTGTAAATCGGAGTCCGTATGACCCATTTAAGGCCCAATGAAGATTTCAGAAAAATTCAAATTCGAAAACAGTTTTCAAAAAACTAGATCTGGGAGCAGTTGGGCCCAGGCGGGAAATTTCCCGCCAAGGCCATGTCGACAGGGCTGTCGACAGGCCTGTCGACTTGGGCCCAGACCAAGTCGACTGCCCTGTCGACTTGCCTGTCGACTGGGTGGCAGACTGGCTGGTTGAGCCAGTTTGGCTTGGGTGCACGAATTTGGGGTTTGGGCTGTGTTTTCTGGAAGCTTCCAAGATCTGACGAACCTAAACTAATTTAGGGTTAATCTAAGGGTCTAAAATGCAACCTAATCCTATAAAAACACCCTGAGACTTCCCTAATCCATACTAAAAATAGATCCTATGTCATCATGCCGCCAAAATCAAACTTAGAAGGAGCCTCCACTAATTTATGAAGAGAGTTGCAAGCTAATCAACCCCTAATCATCATTTTCTTCATATATAGCAACTAGTTCTACTTCATAAGTTTGTTAATATTGGTTTTGGTGAGTTTCTATCACTTTGATGATCAATTGCTAAACTAAGTAGATGAGATGTTATGAGATCTATGGTCTTGTATGCGGATTAATGAGTCTTGAATCATATGATATGATGTTAACATTAATCCTATGTTTATGCATGTTGAGTATGTAAGTTTATGCAAGTTTAGTATGATGTATGTTATGTTTGCAAGATGCTAAATATGCAAGTTGTGGGCTATGTGATCATATGCATGTTATGCAAGTTCATGATGATATGCTATGCAAGTTACATGTATGTTAATATGCAAGTTCATGATAATATGCTATGCAAGTTACATGTATGTTAATATGCAAGTTCATGATGATATACTATGCAAGTTACATGTTTGTTAATATGCAAGTTACATGTTTGTTAATATGCAAGTTACATGTATGTTAATATGCAAGTTCATGATGATATGCTATGCAAGTTACATGTATGTTAATATGCAAGTTCATGATGATATACTATGCAAGTTACATGTTTGTTAATATGCAAGTTACATGTATGTTAATATGCAAGTTCATGATGATATGCTATGCAAGTTACATGTATGTTAATATGCAAGTTCATGATGACACATTATGCAAGTTGGCACCTTCATGTGATGTTCATAAATATGCAAGTTGACACTTTTATGACATATGCTATTATAGTGGATCTTTCCTTATGTATATGTCATGAGAACGAACTTCGTGGGAACGTTGGGGTTAATCATATGAATGTGGCTAATAAAATGGTGTGAAATAAGTATGATTATGCATAACATAAATATGATTATGACATAGTTGGGAATTTGCCTATTGAGTTAGGTGTACCCACATTATGTTTGGGAATTTTCCTATTAGGTTAGGTGTACCCAACTATGGAATTGGGAATTTGCCTATTGAGTTAGGTGTACCCACATTCTTGAAAATTGGTAATTAATTAGGGATAATTAATACAAATTATGGGGTGATTAATTAAGAGTAATTAATCGGTTAAGACACGAGGTTAGACGTAGTTGTGGTGTAAATCTTCCTAGGTAACCACAACAAAAGTCTAATGTGAGAGGTCTTAATCATAAACTAAATACGTAACAAGGGTAATAGACATGAGGTTAGACCTAGTTGTGGTGTAAATCTTCCCAGGTAACCACAACAAGGGTCTAATGTGGGAGGTCTTTACACGGTTACGGTGTTAATGAATTAAGAAACACTTAACCAAATAACCATGTAGTGGGACATGAGGGGTTAAGTGGGTGCCTTGGGTGGCATGTGGAAAATATCTAGTGATCGCCTTGTGTGGCAATAGAAAATACGATTAGAGGACTTAACCAAGAACAAACATGTAATTAAAACATGATTAAAGGGTTAAGTGGGATACACTAGAAAAAGGGACAAGCTTAGGTGGGTAGCTTGTGGGAGGCCCATTTCAACCAGTAACCCATACGTATCTTTGTGGGCTCGACCCATGTCGAGGACGGGACACGCATACTGGGCTTGACTGTAAGAGGCAAACGGGTTAGCGGTGGCAACGCAAGTCCAACGGGCTTCATATGCGTGTGTGGGCCCGGGCTGGTAGGTAAGCCGTTGTTGCATCGTGTAGGTATAAGCCGTGCACCGTTGATAGTAACGGGTTGCCACTTTGGGGAATGATACACCCCACTGGGGGGCCCAGCACGGGTATCTACGATAGGGAGCCGATCGCTTGGGGAAGTAGTGGGTACACCTAGTGGAGATAGGGGCAGACGGCACCTATGTAGTCAGCTAGGAGTACACGAAACTACTATTAAATTTACTAAGTATTCTTAGTGGGATCAACCTTTAATTAGGAATGACTGGTGTGGTGCAGTTTAGTAATTACCCTGGGGTGGATAGATGCGTCTTCACGGTTATCTTAGTTTATCCTAAGTCTACCAAGCTGCTTAGTGTAGCCGTTCATCCCCATTCGTTACCGTATATCAACTTATGTCTTCTCTGGTTACTTTAATGATTGTATTATTAAAGTTATAGGACTCGCTCAGACTTATGTCTGACCCGTTGTTTTTATCTTTTTCCCAACCCCAGGTTCTCAGGCAGGACCTAGTAGTAGCGGAGTTTGATCAGATTTCTGTTTCAGTCTTTGGGAGCTTGGACTTTGGATGTAAAGCTCCAGTTATCTTTTCTTTTGTTGATGGCTATTATCATGAGTGGGATTATGTATTTTTTTTTACCATGATGGATATTGTACTTGACTTTTATTATGGTTTATGATGTAACCAGACATGTTTACTTTCCGCTGTTATGAGATGATGTTTTAAATTTCAAGTACTATTTATATCTGTCTTGTGTAATTTTACTGTTCTATATTCACTTAAAATACTCCACCGAAACTAAGGCATTCCCTTAGTGAGTGACCTTAGCGGACGTGGCGTGTTACACGTGGTATCAGAGCAAAGGTTACCGGAACAGATAAAATTTTTAGAAAACTATTTTTCTAAAAACATTTTTGGAAGAGATATTTTCAAAAACATGTCTTTAAAGAGAAAAGTTTTTGAAAGAAAAGCATAATCCCCAATAGCCATATCTTTATCCTTCGAATTCTCCGTTTTGAATCTTTCCTTTTTCGTTTCAGCATGGCCGAGGATCTTAACTTTCCGGAGGGTGTGACGATACCAGTATGGTACAGGAGATTGATGGAGGCTAGGGCCACCACTGCGGGTCCAGCAAATGTTCCTCCACCAACCGTGGCACCCGATCTTCCTCCTCCCCCTCCTCCTCGCACGGATACTTTTGCTAAGACTTGTAAGGAATTCAAAGCTATGGGAGGAAAACCTTTTCAAGGATCTGAAACTTTTGTGGAGGCTAGAGATTGGCTCAAGGAGGTGGAAGAGTTGATAGATATCTTTGAGATGGAAGAAGGAAAGAAAGTCAAGTTAGCTGCTTGGTTAATGAAGGGAGAGGCCTCATTCTGGTGGGATGTCACTAATGGAGAACGCCCCGTTGACTCTTGGGCGGATTTTAGGCAAAGATTTGTGGCAAAGTTTCTCTCAAGGGCGGAGGAAAACTTGTATATGGAAAGATTCTTGACTCTAAAGCAAGGAAATCTCTCAGTGAAGGAATATGTCAACAAGTTTAATCAATTGGCAAGGTTTGGCCTAGACATGGTGAATACACCGGAGAAGAAGGCTTTGAGGTTCGTGAAAGGCTTGAATGAACCGATGCATGGGTTGGCTATGACTCATATCCCTATGGGGGCCACCTTTGAGAAGCTAGTTGACATGGCACTCATGCATGAAGAAGAGAAGGGTCCCAATGCTAATAAGGCACCCGAGAAGAAGGGAGATCAAAAGAGACCTCAGCAACAACAGCAAAACAAAGGTGGGAAAGGCAACGGTGGCAAGGGGAAGAAGAAGTGTTTCAATTGTGGGACACCAGGCCATATAAGCAAAGACTGTAGGAAGAAGAAGAAGACTGGTTGCTTTCACTGTGGCGAAGCAGGGCATATAGAGAAGAATTGCCCTAAGAAGGGGCAAAGGACGGGATCTACCTCAGGAGGACAGGTGCAAGCTCTTGTGGCACCGGGTCAGGCTAGGGGGCAAGTACAGGCTCTCGCGGTTCCATCGATTCAGGAAAGAGGTAGAACTATTTCCGTTGAAAGTCTGGTTTTTCTATTTGATCATCCTATCCGTACATTGTTTGATTCTGGCGCATCGCATTCGTTTATCTCATCATCATTAGTTGAGTCACTGCACTTAGACACCAGTCTTGTAGATGATCCCTTGGTTGTTTCAAACCCAATTGGGGGCTCCACTTATTTGTCCATGATATGTTTGGGTTTGAAGATTTCTATACTTAGCATTGAGTTTAGATGTGATGCTTTTGTTTTGGGCTTCACGGGCTATGGGTTAATTTTGGGCATGGACTGGTTATCCAGTAATGGTGCTGTTCTTGATTGCGAAAGGAGAGTTGTTAGGCTCATGACCCGCTTGGGTAACACTCTCGAGATCTCTTGCAATCCCATGGATTCGGTTATGCTAAGTTATCTTCAATCGCTTGACGCTTCGGTCGAGAGTTTGCAATCTGTTAGAGTGGTCCGGGAATACTCGGATGTGTTTGAGGAGGTGAAGGGCTTACCTCCGAGGCAGGAGATTGACTTCCGAATATATCTGGTGGATAATGCTAAACCTGTATCTTTACCAGTGCGCCACATGGCTCCTCGTGAGAGGAGGGAACTCCATAAGCAAGTAGGGGAGTTGCTTGAGAAGGGGTTCATAAGACGAAGTATATCGGAGTGGGGTGCTCCAGTAGTTTTTGCTACGAAGGCGGATGGGTCCCTCAGACTTTGTGTAGACTATAGAGAGCTCAACAAGCTCACAAAGAAGAATAGACACCCATTGCCGAGGATTGATGATCTTTTCGACCAGTTGGTTGGCGCTTCAGTATTTTCTCAGTTGGACTTAGCCACGGGGTTTCATCAGTTGAGGGTGGCTGAGGATAGCATAGACAAGACTGCCTTTAGAACTCCGGATGGTTTCTATGAGTGGCTGGTGATGCCATTTGGGTTGACGAACGCCCCTGCATACTTTGTTGATTTGATGAGTAGGGTGTTCAGGGAGTTCCTTAATAAGTTCGTGGTGGTCTTTGTGGATGATATCTTAGTATTTTCTAAGAGTGAAGAAGAGCATGCCCTACATCTTGGGGAGGTGTTGAAGACTCTTCGGGCACATAGCCTTAAGGCTAAATTCTCTAAATGCCACTTCTGGAAGAAGGAAGTGCGGTTCTTGGGGCACGTGGTCTCCAAGGAAGGGATAGCTGTGGATCCCGCGAAGGTAGTATCAATTCAGGATTGGAAGGTTCCGAAGAATGCTACCGAAGTAAGAAGTTTCTTAGTGTAACGACCCGGATTTTCGGCGACTTTGTTTATCGATATAAGCACGATGTCGATAACCAAAACGTCGAGAAATCCTGGTAATTAGTGAAAAAAATTAGAGGGTGAGGAAAGATAAGATAGAAAATTAGAATAGAAGAAGAAGAAGAACACAACATCAGAGTAACACGAATCTCACAGCGGAACGAATAAATATATTTCATAACATAACTTTGAAATACAACTTGGTACTTGAATATACATATCATTATCAAAGTACAGCACTTACAACCCAGCGGAAATAAACTATATATATGATCCTGAAGCCTCCTGCTCCAGCTCTTCAAGTGTATCTGTAAAATCCCGACTACTTGACTGCCCATACAAATTTAGGCACCCAAGAGTTTAGGGAAAACAACAAAGTAAACTCCGGGTCAGTCATGGGACTGGTATGAGTAAAACAGTTTAAAAACAGTTGAACAAGTAAATGATATCTCATAAGACCACGCCGCATAACGGAACGGGTTTTTCCCTTATGAAAATCCAAAATATCTTTATATCAAAAACCTTTTGATATTATAATAATGTCTATCAACCACAGTATATATATAATCATCTAGCAGAAACGCTTTCATCTCACGTTCTACATATATAGTATACAATCAAAACCGCAAGCACGTATTGGGAAATGGATTTCCAACTATGACAAGGTATGGAAACACCTTTCGCTCGTGTACCTCTAGAGAGGAATACACTGGGTTCAACAAGAACATCTTGCAACCCGGCCACACATGACCGACCACTCATTTCGCTTGAGTGTATCGAATGTATATCACCAACAGTTGGGATCAGCAACCGTTTCCCGAATGGGACAGCATCAACAATAGATTTTTAGAAGTAAATGAAACTCTAGATCAGGTGATTATACACCCTACTTCGGTGCGACCGACTTAGCCATGCTGCCTGCCCGATTTCTGTCATTTACCGGATGTGAGGCTAGAAGCTACGCTTTATCATCACACCAGATTTACTTTGAATGTCACATCATCAAATCCATCAAATCACCGATTGACGTCTACAACAATACATTATGTGTTAGCTAAAAGAAGTTTCCTCCTCCGCTTCCACTCTTGGTACGGTTGGAGAAATCAATATACGTGATCGTCTGGAAATACTCTGTCAGACATCCGTCCATACAAGTCATCCAGGAACAGGATGAACCGAAGGCACTATTCTGTAAACAGGATAGCCCTTGCATAACTCCGTCTTCAATTATCTTTGGCATATATGATTCGCAACGCTTATGCCAATACAGAGTGGTTCTTTGGATATTAATCCAACCGGTCTCTCCATATTAACAACGTTAAAATGGTCAAAACTTCGATAGTCTGTGATTTAACTATCGAATAAAAACAAGTGTGCAAACAACGATAATATTTCCAAATGGAAATTATATCGATCAAACATCATTCAACATTTATCTCTTTATTTCATTAATTTACTTATCTCCTGTTTCCCTATGTTCAATATTCCTTATTTTCTAAATTGGGAAAATATACGTTATTAACAATGGAAAAACATTTCCATTTCTTGTTTTCTTTATTAGAAAACATTTCTGGTTTCTTATTTGGAAAACATTTCCAAAGCTTCTTCATTGGACTTAGACAGATGTTTAAACAAACCATCGCGATGCCAACTCAAACCATTTCCTTTACTGTCGAACCTTAACTATTCCTTAGTTAAAAACGAAGCCAATCAAGTTGGGGTAGAACTACCTCTCAGACCTTAACTGAACAACATTTCTAACTTTGAAATAGACAAAGTTCACTTATATCGCTTTACTAACTTCCTTACTTAACCCTCCTTCGAATAGCTATATTTGATTGACTCTTTTTACTTAACTCTATTCGATTAACCCTTTTGATTTACTCATTTCACTTAACTCCTTTCGAATAAACTATATTCGATAACTCCTTTTACTTCTTCGAATAAATATGTTCGATTAACTCATTTGACTAACGCTATTGATTTACTCATTTTCTTTAACTCTAATCGATTAAACTAACATCGATTAACTCCTTTGCTTTAAATCTAATCGATTAAACTAACATTGATTAGCTCCTTTTACTTTAACTCTAATCGATTAAACTAACATCGATTAACTTCTTTTAACTTTAACTCTAATCGATTAACTAACATCGATTAACTTCTTTTTAACTTTAACTCTCTAATCGATTAACTAACATCGATTAACTCCCTTTTAACTTTATCTCTAATCGATTAACTAACATCGATTAACTTCTTTTGATAAACTATGTTTTCCGTTACAACTACTTCCTTTTTATAACGTTTACTTACCGTTACAAATATATCCTATTTATAACTTCTATTTACCGTTACAAATATTTCCTATTTATAACTTCTATTTACCGTTACAAATATTTCCTATTTATAACGTTTACTTACCGTTACAAATATATCTTATTTATAACTTCTATTTATTTTCTAAATAAATATTCCTTTTCTAAAACCGTGTTCGTTTTATAAATAATTTCTTTTATAAAATCCTGTGATTTTATAAAATTCCTTTATTTCAATATACATTGAAATACTTCTTTTTACATCCTAGGGTCTTTTATGATATTTACAATATCGAATAACAATGATCAACATCATTCCAACACACATAATCCATAACAGATTATATAACCCATCATATATCACAATATATGAAAACAGTAAAATAAATGTTGAGGAATCCAGTCGGATTCCTCCAACCTGTTTCCCTGCATCACAGATGTTAAACAATATAGATAACATCACTTTTCAGTTCCATATGATATATTCTGTTAAACAGAATCAATATAGAAATTTAACTAACTGACTAGCAGTTCAATCAAACAGCCAACACACAGTCAATCAGCCAATATCTAACAGTTCTAAAAATACAGCATGAATTTATAAACTGTTCAGAGTTAGTGAGATTTACTCACTTTGGCGCATTAACCGTTAAATAACGGTTTGCGTTATTTGATTGCGACGGACAATTTATTTCTCCATAAATTGTAACGAGCTCGGATTCGCTCCCAGTCAGCTCCATTGGGTAGCGTCCGTCCATACGATCCCAACGCAACTTGTTTCGTCCAATTCTGACATCGTATGAAATAGATATACATTTTTAAAGTTGACACACTATTTGATTTTAAATTAAAGCCAAACTCTATTTAAATTGGGCCTCACCCTTACCAATCAGCCAAAGCCCATACCGTACACCCGTATACCGCTTTGCTCCATACTTCTTCTTCCAGATCGAGAACCCGCTGCTCCTCATCATTTCCACGGCCGACACTCTCAAGCACCCATCTTCTTCTCGGATCCATGGTTTAACAAACTAACCACATCAAATCCTTTCTCTTCAACCACTCTTCCTCATCATGTACCCAGTATACAACTCGCAACTCCCCTGATGACCGCGACAGTCGCCGCTCCAGCTCAAGACATCGACCCAAAGGATCACCGAATTCGCTCAACTCTTGTAGGTAGGTGCGGTTTTTGTCCCCTCATGCCAATTCGAACCCTCAAAACCCCCAACGATGCTTCCATTTGCTGAAATCGAGGAACCCTAGGACGTGGTGCTTATTTGCAGCGACCAGAACGGGTTTCGAACCTCACAAAAGTCATACTGAAATGTAGAGTATACTCTCATGAACCCAAATATATATATAACCTGATTTTCTGATTTTTCCTTACATTGATGTGGATTTTTGTTTGAGTTTTTGAGTTCACGATTTTATTTCCTGAATAGAAAAGTGCGGCGGATTGTTGATGAATCAATGAAGTGTTTTAGTTTAGGCAAAGACTTACTTATAGGAAATTCCTTGATCCGATTTCTGTGTGTGGCTGAGAATAAAAGTGAACGTGGCCCCTTTTTGATCCAAGCAACACGGTGGAGATATTTTAGGGTATGAATGTTCATACCTTGCTATGTATTATTATACCATGTACGAGCGTTGTAGACTGTAATAAATATACCGTTGTAATCAGTGATGTGTCAGGATTCCAAAAATATAATAATACCGGTAGTTTGACTTATTCTGTGAAATCTCAAAAATACTGATTTAGGGTGCACCATACTCCAAATAAAAAGTTGCTTATTTAATTGATTAAAAATTACGATAAAATTCTAAAAATTAAATTATCACTATGTCCCAAAAGAACCTTGTCTAAATTCAATCCCGATATCTAGTTATATCGAATAAACCGATACGGTCGATAAACGATTCCATAGCGACTATTTTAGAATTTGATTTGAAGATAAATCAAAATCTACACGACGAAATCCTGATTTTTCTCTTCCATTAGAAAGATATACTCCACCAGCTTCACACGTTTCTTGTTTCACAGAAATCCGATTTAAAACGAATCATGTACATTCAGTTGAAGTTTAAGTCGCCAAACTACGAACTGCAGCGTCATTTCGAGCTCGTTTATAACTATTTTATAAACTATATGTTCAACTGTCGACGATTGAATATATTCGTTATTCAAATTCAAATTCCAAACTGAATTACATATCACAGATGATCCGGTTCACACCATATCGTCATTTCAGCCAATTCTGATTATTTCAGAATTAAATATATTATTTAATTAAATATTCATCATTATTTAATTCCACGACCATTAAATTTACTAACCTACCATTTATACAACTAAATAAATTAATCATAATACCCCTGCCAATGCGGGTCATTACAATCTTCCCCACTTAAAATAATTTCGTCCTCGAAATTGCTAAAAGTAGAGGACGACCCTATCGACTGGTTAGAACATATTCGTTCACTCCTTAACTTCATTTTCAACTGAACCAATTTAATTTCAATTAAACTATTAATTAATTCTTATCGACGAAAATTTTCAAAAATCCTGAAAATTTCCTAACTCCTTAACTCTTCGAAAAATTTCGCCAGCACCTCCTTTGTACTGGTCAATACGTCAAACTCCAACTCGCCTCTCTCTGGGCTATCTCCAACCCAAAAGAAAAAAAACAAACAGCCAAGCGGCTTGCTAATTCGGCTTATCAACATCTCAAACCCATATGTAATATAAACTGGTACCTTTTTGTCGGGCATATCAATATCCTTTCCACCTGTTATCAATTCAGCGAATACAAGGATCATTCCAATCAAATTCCCATCTGCTTTTATCCACGACACAATCATTCGCTTATATCCTAAGTCGAATTTTATTACAAATTCGAGTTCCATTCTCGATTTCAAACTCTTAACTTCCCAATCCAATTTTCATTTCAGATTCTTATCTCGACAATCCAATTTTATCCAAGAATAAATTTTTCTGATATCGTTCTATTTCCATTCAGTTTTCACTTAACTGTTTCAATTCAATTTCAGCTTACTTTCGCAAACTTCTATTTAAATTTGTTCTTAATTCAAACAGTCTCTTCCTGGGAATTTTAAACGGTTTACTTTTTTCAAAAATCAAATTTTCCTTTTTGGAATCCAACTGAGCCCTTAATCAATATTCCATTAGTTAAATCACTTCTCTATTCCTTTGTCAATATTTGTTAACCAAATATTTTCAATAACCATATTGGCCTTTTATGTTATTGGGAAAACATTTCTGAATATCGCCTTCCTTTATTTTCTAAACTTTAGAAAATATATGCTATTTATAACTGGAAAATATTCCAATTACTTATCTCTTTTCCGATCTCGTTTATTTCTATACTTAGGAAATATTCTTCATTATATTTTCAAGATTACACTTATTTGGGTTAAAACGGATGTTGTGTAAAACATCGTTACGACAACCCAAATACTATATTCACTAACTCTTATCCAACATTGATCTTCGAGCCTGAAATCTTACTATTTATTTGTTAATAATGAAATCAATCAAGTTGGGGTATAACTACCTCTCAGACCTTGACTGAATAACATTTATAACGTCAAAACAGATATGACTACTTACTCGAATAATCAATATCATACAACTACTTATCCACCAATAAACACGTATACGCTTCCTCTTTCTATCCTGACTAGATTTTATTCTTATACTTCCTTTTTGATTTTACTATTCTATTTTTAAGTTCGCTTCCTTATTGACTTCCATATATATATATATATATATATATATATATATATATCGATACATTGATTTCTAACTATCAAATTTTCTTAAAAATATTCTATCTCCTTAAATTCCCGGAAAAATTCGCCATAACCTCCTTTGTACCAGGAGCATCGGGAAAATCCCCAAACTGCCACACAGGCCTTCTCCAATCAAAAGAAAAAGAAAAGCCAAGAGGCTAGCCGATACGGCACATAAAATCTCATATATGAATTAAATACATACCTTTTTGTCGAGCATTCTATTTATATACCTTCATACCTTTTCCATACCTATCTCATGTATATCTATACATTTCTAATTCATTTCAACTTAATCCAATCGTTTTAACTTATTTCGTTAAGTGATTTTCAAATTACTGGTTTTCCCATTTCACCTTCATATTTAAGTATACATGTTCAAATATAGGTTTAACTTGTTTATAAACAAATTGAATTCCATTTCAATTTTATTTGAATTTCCTATATTCAAATTCCATTTCGATTCTCTTATTCAAATTCTATATTTGAATTTCATTTCAAATCTCTTATTCAAATTCCATATTTGAATTTCATTATCCAAATCTATTTTCAAACTCCATTTGAATTTCCATATTCAAATCTATTTGAATTCTCTTTATTCAAATTCTATATTTGAATTTTCTATATTCAAATTCTATGTTTGAACTTCCTTTCTTCAAATTCCTTTTCAAACTTTCTTTATTCATTCTTTACATAAGTCTCGATTAAATTCCTTTTGAAATCGATATTTCTACCCTTGGAAGATAGATTTCCCTTTCAATTTCACACTTGTATTTTATTTCTGAATTATCCAATGATAATTCTCTTCACTTCATTTATAAACTTCATTTATAAAAGAACTATTCATAAACTTCGTTTATAAAGGAACTTCTCGTTTTATTTCTTTTAAAACAAGTTAATATTTCAAATCTATTTCAAAATTCAAATTCTATACTTGAATTTTCATTTCAATCTCTTATTAATATTTTATATTATAAATCCCATTTTTGACATTCAACCCAACTTGTCTTTTCCAAAACAAATTCAAAACAGTATCTCTGGTAGTAATTCGTCACTTACAACTCGAAAATGAATACTGATAATGCAGCTGTCATCATCAGAATCTATTTTCCAGCGATCGAAGTGAGTTCAATACTATAAAACCATTTCTAAACATTTCCACTTTGAAATTCATTTCAAAATATAATTCACACTGCTTGTAAAACAATTTAAAATCTCCCAGGATCTTAAATTTTCCTTACTTTCAATCCAAATCCATTTACAAACACTTATCCAATTCTCCAGAGTTTTAACTTCAATTCTGGTTTAAATTTCAGATTTAACTCATCTGATTTCACGTATTTCACTTATATGAATTCTGATTGGTTATTTACATAACCATTTAATTTATAATCTTACTCGATTATAATAACAACCAATATATCCAATATATTCAAAATATACTTTGGGTAAACTATTTCGTTTACCCTCTTTCAAAACATACCATGATGGTTCATCGTATTCAAGTGTTTAGTAACTCCTACCGATACAGTGGATCAAACTGATCGACCAGAACTCATAAACGACTCAACCCATGAATCTCCACAATATAAAACAAATTTTTATATCAAATACAAATACGTTCACTCATATATATACACTCAATCTCAGTCTAGGGTATTACTAACCCTATCTCTACCGAGTCACGCCACAGAGCCAAGTAATTCTTAACTTAAGCTCTGATACCAACTGTAACGACCCGGATTTTCGGCGACTTTGTTTATCGATATAAGCACGATGTCGATAACCAAAACGTCGAGAAATCCTGGTAATTAGTGAAAGAAATTAGAGGGTGAGGAAAGATAAGATAGAAAATTAGAATAGAAGAAGAAGAAGAACACAACATCAGAGTAACACGAATCTCACAGCGGAACGAATAAATATATTTCATAACATAACTTTGAAATACAACTTGGTACTTGAATATACATATCATTATCAAAGTACAACACTTACAACCCAGCGGAAATAAACTATATATATGATCCTGAAGCCTCCTGCTCCAGCTCTTCAAGTGTATCTGTAAAATCCCGACTACTTGACTGCCCATACAAATTTAGGCACCCAAGAGTTTAGGGAAAACAACAAAGTAAACTCCGGGTCAGTCATGGGACTGGTATGAGTAAAACAGTTTAAAAACAGTTGAACAAGTAAATGATATCTCATAAGACCACGCCGCATAACGGAACGGGTTTTTCCCTTATGAAAATCCAAAATATCTTTATATCAAAAACCTTTTGATATTATAATAATGTCTATCAACCACAGTATATATATAATCATCTAGCAGAAACGCTTTCATCTCACGTTCTACATATATAGTATACAATCAAAACCGCAAGCACGTATTGGGAAATGGATTTCCAACTATGACAAGGTATGGAAACACCTTTCGCTCGTGTACCTCTAGAGAGGAATACACTGGGTTCAACAAGAACATCTTGCAACCCGGCCACACATGACCGACCACTCATTTCGCTTGAGTGTATCGAATGTATATCACCAACAGTTGGGATCAGCAACCGTTTCCCGAATGGGACAGCATCAACAATAGATTTTTAGAAGTAAATGAAACTCTAGATCAGGTGATTATACACCCTACTTCGGTGCGACCGACTTAGCCATGCTGCCTGCCCGATTTCTGTCATTTACCGGATGTGAGGCTAGAAGCTACGCTTTATCATCACACCAGATTTACTTTGAATGTCACATCATCAAATCCATCAAATCACCGATTGACGTCTACAACAATACATTATGTGTTAGCTAAAAGAAGTTTCCTCCTCCGCTTCCACTCTTGGTACGGTTGGAGAAATCAATATACGTGATCGTCTGGAAATACTCTGTCAGACATCCGTCCATACAAGTCATCCAGGAACAGGATGAACCGAAGGCACTATTCTGTAAACAGGATAGCCCTTGCATAACTCCGTCTTCAATTATCTTTGGCATATATGATTCGCAACGCTTATGCCAATACAGAGTGGTTCTTTGGATATTAATCCAACCGGTCTCTCCATATTAACAACGTTAAAATGGTCAAAACTTCGATAGTCTGTGATTTAACTATCGAATAAAAACAAGTGTGCAAACAACGATAATATTTCCAAATGGAAATTATATCGATCAAACATCATTCAACATTTATCTCTTTATTTCATTAATTTACTTATCTCCTATTTCCCTATGTTCAATATTCCTTATTTTCTAAATTGGGAAAATATACGTTATTAACAATGGAAAAACATTTCCATTTCTTGTTTTCTTTATTAGAAAACATTTCTGGTTTCTTATTTGGAAAACATTTCCAAAGCTTCTTCATTGGACTTAGACAGATGTTTAAACAAACCATCGCGATGCCAACTCAAACCATTTCCTTTACTGTCGAACCTTAACTATTCCTTAGTTAAAAACGAAGCCAATCAAGTTGGGGTAGAACTACCTCTCAGACCTTAACTGAACAACATTTCTAACTTTGAAATAGACAAAGTTCACTTATATCGCTTTACTAACTTCCTTACTTAACCCTCCTTCGAATAGCTATATTTGATTGACTCTTTTTACTTAACTCTATTCGATTAACCCTTTTGATTTACTCATTTCACTTAACTCCTTTCGAATAAACTATATTCGATAACTCCTTTTACTTCTTCGAATAAATATGTTCGATTAACTCATTTGACTAACGCTATTGATTTACTCATTTTCTTTAACTCTAATCGATTAAACTAACATCGATTAACTCCTTTGCTTTAAATCTAATCGATTAAACTAACATTGATTAGCTCCTTTTACTTTAACTCTAATCGATTAAACTAACATCGATTAACTTCTTTTAACTTTAACTCTAATCGATTAACTAACATCGATTAACTTCTTTTTAACTTTAACTCTCTAATCGATTAACTAACATCGATTAACTCCCTTTTAACTTTATCTCTAATCGATTAACTAACATCGATTAACTTCTTTTGATAAACTATGTTTTCCGTTACAACTACTTCCTTTTTATAACGTTTACTTACCGTTACAAATATATCCTATTTATAACTTCTATTTACCGTTACAAATATTTCCTATTTATAACTTCTATTTACCGTTACAAATATTTCCTATTTATAACGTTTACTTACCGTTACAAATATATCTTATTTATAACTTCTATTTATTTTCTAAATAAATATTCCTTTTCTAAAACCGTGTTCGTTTTATAAATAATTTCTTTTATAAAATCCTGTGATTTTATAAAATTCCTTTATTTCAATATACATTGAAATACTTCTTTTTACATCCTAGGGTCTTTTATGATATTTACAATATCGAATAACAATGATCAACATCATTCCAACACACATAATCCATAACAGATTATATAACCCATCATATATCACAATATATGAAAACAGTAAAATAAATGTTGAGGAATCCAGTCGGATTCCTCCAACCTGTTTCCCTGCATCACAGATGTTAAACAATATAGATAACATCACTTTTCAGTTCCATATGATATATTCTGTTAAACAGAATCAATATAGAAATTTAACTAACTGACTAGCAGTTCAATCAAACAGCCAACACACAGTCAATCAGCCAATATCTAACAGTTCTAAAAATACAGCATGAATTTATAAACTGTTCAGAGTTAGTGAGATTTACTCACTTTGGCGCGTTAACCGTTAAATAACGGTTTGCGTTATTTGATTGCGACGGACAATTTATTTCTCCATAAATTGTAACGAGCTCGGATTCGCTCCCAGTCAGCTCCATTGGGTAGCGTCCGTCCATACGATCCCAACGCAACTTGTTTCGTCCAATTCTGACATCGTATGAAATAGATATACATTTTTAAAGTTGACACACTATTTGATTTTAAATTAAAGCCAAACTCTATTTAAATTGGGCCTCACCCTTACCAATCAGCCAAAGCCCATACCGTACACCCGTATACCGCTTTGCTCCATACTTCTTCTTCCAGATCGAGAACCCGCTGCTCCTCATCATTTCCACGGCCGACACTCTCAAGCACCCATCTTCTTCTCGGATCCATGGTTTAACAAACTAACCACATCAAATCCTTTCTCTTCAACCACTCTTCCTCATCATGTACCCAGTATACAACTCGCAACTCCCCTGATGACCGCGACAGTCGCCGCTCCAGCTCAAGACATCGACCCAAAGGATCACCGAATTCGCTCAACTCTTGTAGGTAGGTGCGGTTTTTGTCCCCTCATGCCAATTCGAACCCTCAAAACCCCCAACGATGCTTCCATTTGCTGAAATCGAGGAACCCTAGGACGTGGTGCTTATTTGCAGCGACCAGAACGGGTTTCGAACCTCACAAAAGTCATACTGAAATGTAGAGTATACTCTCATGAACCCAAATATATATATAACCTGATTTTCTGATTTTTCCTTACATTGATGTGGATTTTTGTTTGAGTTTTTGAGTTCACGATTTTATTTCCTGAATAGAAAAGTGCGGCGGATTGTTGATGAATCAATGAAGTGTTTTAGTTTAGGCAAAGACTTACTTATAGGAAATTCCTTGATCCGATTTCTGTGTGTGGCTGAGAATAAAAGTGAACGTGGCCCCTTTTTGATCCAAGCAACACGGTGGAGATATTTTAGGGTATGAATGTTCATACCTTGCTATGTATTATTATACCATGTACGAGCGTTGTAGACTGTAATAAATATACCGTTGTAATCAGTGATGTGTCAGGATTCCAAAAATATAATAATACCGGTAGTTTGACTTATTCTGTGAAATCTCAAAAATACTGATTTAGGGTGCACCATACTCCAAATAAAAAGTTGCTTATTTAATTGATTAAAAATTACGATAAAATTCTAAAAATTAAATTATCACTATGTCCCAAAAGAACCTTGTCTAAATTCAATCCCGATATCTAGTTATATCGAATAAACCGATACGGTCGATAAACGATTCCATAGCGACTATTTTAGAATTTGATTTGAAGATAAATCAAAATCTACACGACGAAATCCTGATTTTTCTCTTCCATTAGAAAGATATACTCCACCAGCTTCACACGTTTCTTGTTTCACAGAAATCCGATTTAAAACGAATCATGTACATTCAGTTGAAGTTTAAGTCGCCAAACTACGAACTGCAGCGTCATTTCGAGCTCGTTTATAACTATTTTATAAACTATATGTTCAACTGTCGACGATTGAATATATTCGTTATTCAAATTCAAATTCCAAACTGAATTACATATCACAGATGATCCGGTTCACACCATATCGTCATTTCAGCCAATTCTGATTATTTCAGAATTAAATATATTATTTAATTAAATATTCATCATTATTTAATTCCACGACCATTAAATTTACTAACCTACCATTTATACAACTAAATAAATTAATCATAATACCCCTGCCAATGCGGGTCATTACACTTAGGGTTGGCGGGTTACTATAGGAAGTTTATCAAAGACTTCGCGAAGATATCAGCCCCATTAACCCGCTTAACGAAGAAGAATCTTGTTTTCACATGGGACGTAGATTGTGATGATGCCTTCCGACGGTTAAAGAGAGCTTTAACCACTGCTCCAGTTTTAGTGTTGTCGGATGGGAGTAAGCCATTTGTTGTCTATACCGATGCTTGTGGGACAGGACTAGGCGCAGTCTTAATGCAAGAGGGAAGGGTAATAGCCTATGGTGGAAGGCAGCTGAGAGTGCATGAGAAAAATTACCCTACCCATGTTTTAGAATTGGCCGCTATTGTTTTTGCGCTTAAGATTTGGCGCCATTATCTTCTTGGTGAGAGATTCGAATTGTTCACTGACCACAAATCATTGAAGTACTTGTTTTCTCAGAAGGATTTGAATTTGAGACAGCAAAGGTGGATGGAGTTCTTAACATCCTATGATTTCGAGATAGCATATACCCCTAGCAAGGGTAACGTGGTGGCGGACGCCTTGAGCAGAAAAAGGTTGTCCTTGAGTCCATTGTTCGTGGAACAGCGAAGCTTGGAATTTATCTCGATGTTTGATTTCAGACCTTCCATTGATTATGTACCCGGTTTGCTAGCATCCTTGGAGGTCAGACCTACTCTTTTGGGACGGATTGGAGAAGCGCAGAGGGACGACCCACAGTTGGTTGAGTTGGTAGAAAAGCTCATAAGGGGGGAGTCGTCCAGCCATTTGAGTAGGTACACCCTAGACGATAAGGGGTGCTTGCGTAGAGACGGTAGACTTTGTGTACCGCAAGACGAGGGTTTGAGGAAGGCTATTCTTGATGATGCACACCGTTCTAGGATGACTATTCATCCCGGTGGGGACAAAATGTACCAAGACATGAAGCGGGTTTTCTTCTGGGTCGGTATGAAGAAAGATGTGGCCGAGTATGTCGCTCGATGCTTGGTGTGCCAACAGGTGAAAGCGGAGCAAAAGAAACCAGGTGGGTTGCTTCACCCATTGGAAGTTCCGCAATGGAAGTGGGATAGCGTCTCAATGGATTTTATTGACGGGTTACCCAGATCAAGAAAGGGTAATACGGGAATTTGGGTGGTGGTAGATAGACTTACTAAGAGCGCCCATTTCATACCTGTGAAGAGCAAGAGGACGGCTCCATGGCTAGCTTCAGTATATCTTCGAGAGATAGTTCGATTGCATGGGGTACCCTCTAGCATAGTGAGTGATCGAGATCCTTTCTTCACTAGCGAGTTCTGGAGAAGTTTGCAAGAAGCAGTGGGGACTCAATTATGTCTGAGCACCGCCTATCACCCTCAGACAGACGGCCAGACTGAGAGGGTGAATCGTGTTCTAGAAGACCTTTTGAGGCTTTGTATCTTAGATTTTGGAGGTACATGAGAAGAGCATCTTCCATTGGTGGAGTTCGCATATAATAACAGCTTTCAGTCCAGTATTGGTATGGCTCCTTTCGAAGCTCTCTATGGAAGGCCTTGTCGATCACCTACATGTTGGTGGGAATCTACGGACAAGATCTTGCTTGGGCCTGATATGGTTAGGGAGACTTCTGAGAAGATTGACTTGATTCGAAGAAGGATGAAAGCAGCGCAGGATAGGCAAAAATCTTATGCGGACAAGAGGAGGACGGACCTTGAGTTTGAAGTTGGGGACATGGTCTTTGTCAAAGTGTCTCCGTTACGAAATGTGGTTCGCTTCGGATCTGTTGGAAAGTTAGCACCAAGGTTCGTAGGGCCGTTTCCTATTAAGGAAAGGATTGGACGGATGGCATATAGAGTGGAGTTGCCCGACAGACTTAGTGGTGTACATGATGTATTCCATGTGTCACATTTGAGGAAGTGCTTACATGAGACCGCAGAGGTTGTAGAGCCAAGCTTGCTTAGAGAAGTGGAAGTAGAGCGTGATGCGACTATTCGACGAGCTCCTACTCGCATCCTTGGGTCAGAGACTAGGAAATTGAGGAATCGAGAGGTTCAACTAGTCAAAGTACAATGGGGAGAAGATGAGGGCAACGCTACTTGGGAGACGGAAGCGAAGATGCGTTCATTGTACCCATTCCTTTTTGAGGGTATGTCTTGTAACCTCTCCTTTATCGTTTGTCTAGTACTTATCTTATCTTTAGTATGTCCTCTCATTCGTACCTTTGACCTTTAGATAGGGTAAACCTATGGTTGAAACATGTGTTTGAGACATGTTATGTTTGATGGATGCATGTGGATGCAAGTGGTTGCTAGTGGTTGCTCGTGGATGCATATATACACACTCTAGGCACTAGATCGGCTCAATCACTTCATATTGCATATTGCATAAAATTGTGTGTAGAAAGCTATATTTATGGATGTATAATGATTGTGTTATCATATGGATGATGCATTTTGGTGAATGATTGTGCACTCATGTAGATATTGTATGTGTCGATAGGGTTCTCTCGCATACATAATGGATGCATGGCACTATCATGGTTTGCATATGTTCATACATTAGATAGGGAACATATACACACACTTTTTGCATATGCTCATACATCATTAGAAATTGTTTTAAGGACAATGGATGCCCGTGGTTGATGGATTGAGTAGATGGTTGTTTGGATGGTAGGATATGCATTCTTCTTAGCTTAGGGATTTCGGGGACGAAATCCTTTAAGGAGGGGAGAATGTAACACCCCGTATTTTAGTTAATGCTAAAATTCACTAATTGCAGAATAAATAATCTCAAATGTGAGAATTGTGGGAAACGGGCTGCGTCATTGCGTTCGTCTCGGAAAAATACGCAGAATAGAGTCCGAAATTTGGTAAATCGGAGTCCGTATGACCCATTTAAGGCCCAAAGAAGATTTCAGAAAAATTCAAATTCGAAAACAGTTTTCAAAAACTAGATCTGGGAGCAGTTGGGCCCAGGCGGGAAATTTCCCGCCAAGGCCATGTCGACAGGGCTGTCGACAGGCCTGTCGACTTGGGCCCAGACCAAGTCGACTGCCCTGTCGACTTGCCTGTCGACTGGGTGGCAGACTGGCTGGTTGAGCCAGTTTGGCTTGGGTGCACGAATTTGGGGTTTGGGCTGTGTTTTCTGGAAGCTTCCAAGATCTGACGAACCTAAACTAATTTAGGGTTAATCTAAGGGTCTAAAATGCAACCTAATCCTATAAAAACACCCTAAGACTACCCTAATCCATACTAAAAATAGATCCTATGCCATCATGCCGCCAAAATCAAACTTAGAAGGAGCCTCCACTAATTTATGAAGAGAGTTGCAAGCTAATCAACCCCTAATCATCATCTTCTTCATATATAGCAACTAGTTCTACTTCATAAGTTTGTTAATATTGGTTTTGGTGAGTTTCTATCACTTTGATGATCAATTGCTAAACTAAGTAGATGAGATGTGATGAGATCTATGGTCTTGTATGCGGATTAATGAGTCTTGAATCATATGATATGATGTTAACATTAATCCTATGTTTATGCATGTTGAGTATGTAAGTTTATGCAAGTTTAGTATGATGTATGTTATGTTTGCAAGATGCTAAATATGCAAGTTGTGGGCTATGTGATCATATGCATGTTATGCAAGTTCATGATGATATGCTATGCAAGTTACATGTATGTTAATATGCAAGTTCATGATAATATGCTATGCAAGTTACATGTATGTTAATATGCAAGTTCATGATGATATACTATGCAAGTTACATGTTTGTTAATATGCAAGTTACATGTTTGTTAATATGCAAGTTACATGTATGTTAATATGCAAGTTCATGATGATATGCTATGCAAGTTACATGTATGTTAATATGCAAGTTCATGATGATATACTATGCAAGTTACATGTTTGTTAATATGCAAGTTACATGTATGTTAATATGCAAGTTCATGATGATATGCTATGCAAGTTACATGTATGTTAATATGCAAGTTCATGATGACACATTATGCAAGTTGGCACCTTCATGTGATGTTCATAAATATGCAAGTTGACACTTTTATGACATATGCTATTATAGTGGATCTTTCCTTATGTATATGTCATGAGAACGAACTTCGTGGGAACGTTGGGGTTAATCATATGAATGTGGCTAATAAAATGGTGTGAAATAAGTATGATTATGCATAACATAAATATGATTATGACATAGTTGGGAATTTGCCTATTGAGTTAGGTGTACCCACATTATGTTTGGGAATTTTCCTATTAGGTTAGGTGTACCCAACTATGGAATTGGGAATTTGCCTATTGAGTTAGGTGTACCCACATTCTTGAAAATTGGTAATTAATTAGGGATAATTAATACAAATTATGGGGTGATTAATTAAGAGTAATTAATCGGTTAAGACACGAGGTTAGACGTAGTTGTGGTGTAAATCTTCCCAGGTAACCACAACAAAAGTCTAATGTGAGAGGTCTTAATCATAAACTAAATACGTAACAAGGGTAATAGACACGAGGTTAGACCTAGTTGTGGTGTAAATCTTCCCAGGTAACCACAACAAGGGTCTAATGTGGGAGGTCTTTACACGGTTACGGTGTTAATGAATTAAGAAACACTTAACCAAATAACCATGTAGTGGGACATGAGGGGTTAAGTGGGTGCCTTGGGTGGCATGTGGAAAATATCTAGTGATCGCCTTGTGTGGCAATAGAAAATACGATTAGAGGACTTAACCAAGAACAAACATGTAATTAAAACATGATTAAAGGGTTAAGTGGGATACACTAGAAAAAGGGACAAGCTTAGGTGGGTAGCTTGTGGGAGGCCCATTTCAACCAGTAACCCATACGTATCTTTGTGGGCTCGACCCATGTCGAGGACGGGACACGCATACTGGGCTTGACTGTAAGAGGCAAACGGGTTAGCGGTGGCAACGCAAGTCCAACGGGCTTCATATGCGTGTGTGGGCCCGGGCTGGTAGGTAAGCCGTTGTTGCATCGTGTAGGTATAAGCCGTGCACCGTTGATAGTAACGGGTTGCCACTTTGGGGAATGATACACCCCACTGGGGGGCCCAGCACGGGTATCTACGATAGGGAGCCGATCGCTTGGGGAAGTAGTGGGTACACCTAGTGGAGATAGGGGCAGACGGCACCTATGTAGTCAGCTAGGAGTACACGAAACTACTATTAAATTTACTAAGTATTCTTAGTGGGATCAACCTTTAATTAGGAATGACTGGTGTGGTGCAGTTTAGTAATTACCCTGGGGTGGATAGATGCGTCTTCACGGTTATCTTAGTTTATCCTAAGTCTACCAAGCTGCTTAGTGTAGCCGTTCATCCCCATTCGTTACCGTATATCAACTTATGTCTTCTCTGGTTACTTTAATGATTGTATTATTAAAGTTATAGGACTCGCTCAGACTTATGTCTGACCCGTTGTTTTTATCTTTTTCCCAACCCCAGGTTCTCAGGCAGGACCTAGCAGTAGCGGAGTTTGATCAGATTTCTGTTTCAGTCTTTGGGAGCTTGGACTTTGGATGTAAAGCTCCAGTTATCTTTTCTTTTGTTGATGGCTATTATCATGAGTGGGATTATGTATTTTTTTTTACCATGATGGATATTGTACTTGACTTTTATTATGGTTTATGATGTAACCAGGCATGTTTACTTTCCGCTGTTATGAGATGATGTTTTAAATTTCAAGTACTATTTATATCTGTCTTGTGTAATTTTACCGTTCTATATTCACTTAAAATACTCCACCGAAACTAAGGCATTCCCTTAGTGAGTGACCTTAGCGGACGTGGCGTGTTACAATCATCGATGGCAACCAGGATTTGAAAGTCTGGACTGATGCTTCTAGAGAAGGCCTTGGCGCAGTGTTAATGCAAAGGGGCCAAGTGATTGCTTATGCTAGCCGTTAGTTGAAGCCACATGAAAAGAACTATGTCACTCATGATCTTGAGTTATTGGTGATAGTATTCGCTTTGAAAATCTGGAGACACTATCTTCTGGGTGAGAGATTTGAACTGTTTACAGATCACCAGTCGTTAAAGTAACTGTTCACCCAGAAAGACCTGAATCTGAGGCAGCAACGTTGGTTGGAGTTTCTTGCAGCATATGACTTTGAAATTATATACACTCCAGGGAAAGCCAATGTCGTGGCCGATGCGCTGAGCCGAAAGATTGTAATGATCGCCAGCTTTATTATCACGACTTCCTTGATTGACAAAATATCTATTCTCCAGAAGGAGGATAACTTTATTAAAGATATGATCAAAAGGATTCAGAAAGGCGAACCCTCGTGTTTTCAAATAGATAACGACGAGACCTTGAGGTTGAAAGGAAGGATTTGTGTTCCTGATATCCCAGAGCTCAAAAGGGAAGTGTTAGACGAGTGTCACAAGTCCAAGCTGAGTATCCATCCTGGTGTGGCCAAAATGTATAACGATCTCAAACGAACATTCTGGTGGAAGGCTATGAAAAGAGACGTTTCAATATACGTTAGCCGATGCCCTACTTGCCAACTAGTCAAAAGCGACCAACAAAAACTGGCTGGATTGTTACCGCTAGAAGTTCCGGGTTGGAAGTGGGAACATATTTCAATGGATTTCATTGATGGTCTGCCCAGAACCATAAAAGGGAATGATAGTATTTGGGTGATCGTAGATCGCTTCACGAAGACCGCCCATTTCATACCTGTCTGATCAAACAGAACCGCTCAGAGCCTGGCGTAGATATACTTCAAGGAAATAGTTAGACTACATGGTGTGCCGCTCAGTATAGTCAGTGATAGAGATACAATATTTACTAGTAAATTCTGGGAGGCATTTCAAGTCAAGCTAGGAACGAAGTTGAACTTAAGCACCGCTTATCATCCTCAAACAGACGGTCAGACTGAGAGGGTGAATCGTATTTTAGAAGATCTATTGCGGGCGTGTATTCTAGATTTCGGTGGGTCATGGGAAGACCATCTACATTTGGCTGAATTCGCTTATAACAACAGCTACCAGGCGAGCCTGACAATGTCGCCATTCGAAGCATTGTATGGTAGACCATGCCGATCTCCTGCTTGTTGTGTCGAACCCGGAAAAGACTTGTGTTGGGTCCTGATATGATCCGGGAAGCTGCCGACAACGTCGATTTTATTAAGAAGCGATTACTTGTCGCTCAAAGCCGACAAAAGAGCTATGCCGATAGAAGAAGGAGAGATATATCCTTTGCTGTTGGCGACTATGTATATTTGAAGGTGTCGCCGATGAGAGGGGTTATCCGGTTCGGTAAAACTGGAAAGTTGGCGCCCAAATTCATTGGTCCGTTTCCTATTCTGGAACGGATCGGAACTCTCGCTTATAGGGTCAAATTGCCAGATTGGTTGCCTAGAATTCATGATGTATTTCATATATCTCAACTTCGAAAGCACGTTCATGATCCAGACTTGATCGTGGAAGAAGCAGCTCAACAGAATATTGAAATTACTCCAGAATTAGCTGTGAGAAGAGAGCCGCTAAAGATTATCGGCAAAGAAACCAAAGAGCTGAGGAACAAGAAGGTTCACTTAGTCAAAGTGCAATGGAGTGGAGATCCGCGAGATTGTACTTGGGAAACTGAGGAAAGCATTCAGAAGGCTTATCCTAGATGCTGAGTGGATATCTCTGATTGACTCCGGTGCAAGGTACATTTGCCATACTTTGCATTACCATTTAATTCTCTATTCTATTGTTATTCTCTTTCCATGGATATGCACTTTTAACTCTATAGTCTGGATGATTTTAAAAAGAGAATAGAAGTTGATCCGTATATTTTTGAAAGGTTAAAACGATTTGATTGTTGGTTGTGTAATTGAAGATTTATCAAACCACTTTCGACTTTGTTCCTTTTCGGGGACGAAAAGTTTTAAGTGAGGGAGATTGTAACGACCCAGAAAATCTGAACCAATTTAAATTTTTTAAATTGGCTAAAATAATGGATTTTAAATATTTAAAATAAATATTTTAAATAATGGAAATTAAAAGTGAGTTTGAATCGACAATTGAAAGCGAATATAATTAATTATAATTATAAACAAGGCCTGAAATGGCGCTGCAGTTTCAAAAAAAATTGAATCCAAACTTTGTCAGACAGTACCGGGTGCAAAACAAAACGGATTTTAGCAAAACCAAAAATATTTAAATCTGTTAGTGAATACCTTTCTAACAAATCTGAAAAATCGAATTTTCATAGCGGAAAGCAAAAGTTATGGCTGAATGAATTTTCAGAAAGGTCGCTATGGAATTTATATAGCCCGTGAAATTGGCCATTTTGCATACGACCACGGAATTCGACAAAACCACTTTTGCGGGATCCGGGATGGGAAGTTATCGCTAGGTTTCAAATTTCATAATTTTTGAAGCTAGTATGTGAGCGTGGCAAAGGAAAATGTGTTTTGGTCAATTACAGTTAAATTGGATCGACCAAAAATGGGCCTTTTTGCAAACGGTCTCAGAATTCGATGAAACTAGTTTTGTTGGGACCGTATCGTCAAAACATAGCTAGATTTATTTTTCTGAAATTTTTCGAATCAGTTTGTGACCCTGGCAAATTAAAATGTTCGTTCAAATTAAATATTGAATATTTTATATTTTAATTTGAATGGAAACTGACTGAAACAGTCAAATGGGCCTTCGAAACATATCCCATTGTGATCGGAATGGGGGTAGAACGCTAGGGATGACGTCGTTGGGTTTAGATTGGTGGTCGCGTCAGAAAACCCCTTATAAAATCTATGGACCAATCAGAATTTAATAAAAAAAATATCGTTTTCTCTCTCCCCGATTAGCAGCGATCGACGGCGGAACCCTTTCTCGCCGTTCCCATCCAATTTCCGACCAAACCAGGCAGAATTAGCCCCTCCTCCAGTTGAAGATTTTGAAGAGCTCAAGAAGATCATCAAATCCATATGTAGTTTGTATTTTTTCGTGCATCATTCGAAGAGATATCAAGCTCGAAAGTTCCGAGCTTCCAATTGCCGCCGCCGTCACCAGAAGCCACCGAAGTGGGCCCCCTTCCTGGCGCACGTGCGCCTCACGTAGCTCTTCGACCCTGCGCAACCCGATCGTGGAACCATTGCACGGATTGATCGAAAAATTCAAACCTAGTTTTGAAGATTTTTGAAAGGTATCGGCTGTTAATTATTTAACTGATTTCGACAGTTTAAAACCGTTGCAAACTTCGAAAAATCATATCTTTTTGCTATGTTAACGAAATTCGATGAAACAGGAAACATCGTGATCGTGTGGACGCCTTCTACATTTTAGAAGAGACCGCATATTTTTCTGAGCCTTCTGCTATTTTTTGGTGGAGTGGAACCCAAAGTGAGATTTCTGATTTAAAAACAATATGGAAAACGACGATGTATAAATTATATAGTCGATGTATGAGTTATATAAGCGTTGTACACCTCTTGTATAAGCGTTGTATAAGTTGTACGTTCGATGTATAAGTTATATATGCGTAGTAAAAATATTATATATGTGTTGAAATAAAAGTGAATTGCTATATATATATATATATATATATATATATACGCCCCTCGTCCACAAACCATGGACGATATTTATTGGTTGTGATTGGTGTGAAAATTGATTGATAGCGAATGGATGTTTGGGATTGTTTGTGGTTGATATTGATTGATTGTGGTTGAAAAATACCCATTTGTGATTGAGAAATATTTGGTTGAAACCACATAGGATTAGTTTGTGGAAATGAAATAAATATATACATGACGCCTGCGTGCGAACTAGATGCATGATCCCCATTGTCAAAAACCGCGAGGTTTTAAGGTAGAGCGAGGAGCCGTACTAGGGACGGTCCCGGTTTAACTACCCTGCCGTTATGCTGCCGAAATTTTCTGAAATATACATGTGTTAGAATAATTTTCATTCGTTGAAATAAATTACATATGTTGAAACAAATATACATGTGTTAGAATAATTTTCATTCGTTGAAATAAATTACATATGTTGAAACAAATATACATGTGTTAGAATAATTTTCATTCGTTGAAATAAATTACATATGTTGAAAGAATATTCATGTGTTGAGTTGCAATTCATTCGTTGAGTTGAAATTCATGTGTTGAATATTATTTGAATTTAAACAAATAGTTTTAGCGATAAAAATCACATTTTTATATATATACAAATTATAGAGAATATTCATGTGTTGAATTGAAATTCGTTCGTCGAGTTGAAATTCATGGGTTGAATGTTATCGTATTTTAAAATAAAATGAATAGACAATAAAAACTACATTTTTATTGTGAATATGAAGTGTTAAAAACATTCACGTGTTGAATAAATATTTTTGATGATAAAAATATTTCTTTTATCATGTATACGCTTTGATAAAAATACACACGTGTTGAAATAAATAATAGTTTGCTAGAAATATTATTATTGGCTTTGTTCTGCATATATATACATGTGTTGAACAGGAAAAATGGATTAGCTGTAGAGTAAAGAAATTATTTGCGTGCCCGACAAATAGGTAAGCCTTGATGAGTTGGCTGCGCAATTTTATTTTTATATCAACTCCTGTGAATGCCATTGGATGCGGAGTGCTGGTTATTCTATGTGAAATAATAAATATCGCCATAGGATAGTAACAATTAAATTTGAACTACGCTACATGGCATACTTCTTGACGATAGGCATACTTCATCATATTCCACATAAGCAATCGGAGCTTGTGTGACGAGGTGGAAGATTTACCATACGAGCGAGAGGCTTGTATGGCGATGATTATATACTACAGGTTGAACTGATGACTGATATGGACTCTATAAAATATAACGATAAATTGCCAGATTAATAAAAACCCCACACGGGTCTGGAGTTGACAATAATCACGTCTCTCTAGTTATTAGATACGGCACATGGACTATTTATTTCCACACGGAAACGGGGGTGACGAGAATTTATTCTCTGGAGTGATTATCTATACATGCTCCACCGTAAACACCAGAATATATCACTACAAATATGTGAATGCTTTTTAGGATTTATTGGGTACCTAACACGGCCCAATAAATTTCCAAACCCCTCCCCGTACAAAGGAGGTTATGGCGAAATTTTTCGAAATATTAAGGCGTTAGTGAAATATTTGAAGTGAAAACGAAGTTGAAAATATAGAATGAACTATAGTTGGAATTATTGAATGAATTATATTTATATATATAAATATAAATATTATTAAAAGGAATCGAAGCCGTGCAGTTCGCTTTTCGGAATCGTAATTTGAAACGATTAGTATGAGAAATCCGACCATCGGATTTTCCCGAAACTTCAACCGCTGGGTTAGCTTTGGAGAAATCTTTCCACCGGCACCAACTTTGTAAAAATCCAACGGTTGGATTGTCTGGAATGTTTAATTCAAATCTGAAGAAAAACAGCGCCAGAAACGATTATATTTATATATATATATATATAAAAATATAATTATATTCAATCGAATAACGACGCTGCAGTTCGTATTTTGAAATCGAAACTTCAAACGATTGTACCGGGAGATCCGACCGTCGGATTTTCCCGAATCTGGAACCGTTGGATTCGTTTTGAAAAGACCTTTCTAATGATGTAAATTGTGTGAAGATCCAACGGTTAGATTTTCAGATATGTGTAAATCAAATCTGAAGAAAAACAGCGCCACGGCCGCGTTATGGCCGAAGCGTTGTTTTGAATATATTGGCTATTTTAAAAATAAATAAGAATAGCGATAAATCGTTATAAAATATTATAAACAATATGGATGTGATTTAGAAATTAACTGAAGGTTGGCTAAGTCGAATAATTTCCTGGGTATTGATCTGATGTTGGTTTCGGCCTTCGGGGTTAATATTTGGGAAATCGTTCTCTTACTGATTGATGGTTAGTGACTAATGAATCGAAATGATGCGTGTACATGTTAGTGTTGCACATGTTTATTATATACGCGAGTTGCTCAGAAAGACCGGGTTTTTCCCATTCTGAATAACTGAATCGACGATAGCAAATCGAAGATGAAGACGATGGTCGAAGACCGGAGATCTTCACCTCGTTTGGATGGTAACCGAGGTCCTGATTGGGAGGCATCCTGAAATATGGATAATGAGTGGTGATCGTCCAGACGTACGTGGTGATCGATGGGTTTGCGAGGTATTTAGTGCCTCCGGTTTCGTTCAGACCCAGAACGGACTAGTAAATGGACAGTGTGTTTGACATTGGATTTTATTCTGTGTGATTGATAGCCATCAGTTGCACGGTGTGAATTGCCTGTGTGGCATGCTAAGATGCAGTGATCAGGGCTTCTGTTGAAAAGCAAAGTCTTGTCGTGATGATCAAAGCACCGCCTGAGTGGCATGGCTTTGTGTATAACATGAAATCGCGAGCCTCACACCCCGGTATAAACCAGAAACGGGAGCAGGACCTCAGGGGGGACGTGCGTTTTCTTTCTAGCTAGGGTGGTGTCAGTGACCTACCAGCCCTGACATTTATATACTTTTCACCTATGTGGTTGTTACTGTTGCGAGGCGCCTCGGTTTGATCGGACGATCCGGTCCGATGGAGTCATTCGTTGGCTCATTTACACCCCAAAAGGTGGAGAAACGCATTGTTCAGGCATTATAATCCACTTCGTGTGGACCGGCCCTGACGATCCAAGGTACGGTTGCGGCTGTGCCTGAGGGGCGGGCTAGAGCGTCTCGAATTCGGTAAGGACTATCTTTTGCCTTGGTTCATGACGGAAATCCAATTTCCAAATACGTGACTCTGCGGTTTTGATTGTATACCTATATATGGCGACATAGTGGTATGGGGCATTAATGCCGTCTATGATTGATAGTTATGATTTGAAATTGTTTCAAAACATGTAAACACTAGCAATAATATCAAATGCCTTTGTTTTATTCGTATCAAGCATATTTTGGCCGTTATAAGGAAAAAACTCTATCCTCCGGTTTGCGTTGCATTGTGTGATGGGAACTGAGTCTTATAACGGCTTCATTTTTATAAAATGCATTGCGTTGTATAAAAGAATGATTTGTTTAAAGCACTGGCAATCCAATGGAGTAAACCCGTTCCACGAAAGTGGCGTGGTCCTGTGATTAGCCATATTATATATGTGTTGAATAGATTTCTCATACCAGTCCCATGACTGACTCGTAGTTTGTTTCACTTTCAAACTCGGGTGCCCCTTTTTCTACATGGGCAGCCTTGTATTCAGGTTTAGCTGGTTCTTTCTGGATAGCGGGAGCTGAAGATGGATTCTATCATTTATCTCTTTTTATGCTGTTCAGCTCCTATTGTACATATTATGTTTGTTTTCCGCTGTAGACATTTATGTATAGCTGAACTGTATTTATGCTAAGTAAGATCCTGTATACTGTGTAACTCTGATGATTACTTTTATCCAGTATATTCTATTGTTCATTATCTGGTGTATATATTTAATTCTGTTCTGCTATTATCTGTTTCTGTGTTATATTCCACGGATTACCCTTGCCACCGTCAGTACGGGGTTTGGGGTCGTCTCACCTGCCTGTATATTCAAATCGTACAAGCTATTTGACCCTAGGACTCATACAACACATGGAATTTAATTAAACACAGTCCTACCCCATGTTTTATAGCTGCTCTATTTTGAGCTACTACTTGCTTACAAAGGAACTGTGATCTATAAATGAACGAGCAGCTACCTCTTCCATTAGTCTTACTTCAGTGAAAACCTAACCAAACTGTTCAATGAATTTGGGATATAAAAATTTAAAATTACGCTCCTCAAAAAATTCCAAAACCAGAACCATTAGTCTTCTTTAAACAAGCACTTCCTGTTATACCCATTTAAATGGGATCGAACATTTTTGTCGATCTTCTATTCATGTCATAGCCTAGGTTAAGGGTCCAGTTGGTTGATATATAATGACGAGTGTGGCCAAGGGGAGCAGGTTGTGTCAAGTGTGAGAAACGGTGAGCATTGATGCGAGTTAGAAGGTAGCACATGGAGGCTGGAGCCTTCATGAAAAGGAGGGTGTATCATTGCATCTACAAGGAAAAGGGGCATGGATGTTGATGTGAAAGGGTGAAGGAGATTTAGCACGCGACAATACTGGGTTCGAGTTCAACGGGGTTTCGGGTGTACGGTGATGAAGTTGAAGCGGTTATAATGGTTGTTTCAGACAGTGCTCAGATGGCCAGAAGGAGGTGCGGAGACAAGGGAGAAAAGGGGGCGTGCTGGTGTTATACGGCGGAGAGGGAGGCGGTTTGTGTTTTGATTTTAATGAACGGTGGAAGGAGTTGTAGGAGCTCAAAATATTCACAAATGAAGGAATACGCGAGTTTTAGTTCGAGAGGATGAATATATGGTAGTGGGTTAGTTTCTAAATGGCCATAAACTATGAAGAGCAGGTCGTTATTTTGTATAGGAAGAGAACATACTGTGGATCGGTCCATATGGAGATGGGATAGTTTTTCAAAGGCAAGGCCTACATAATAAATAATAAAAAAATACAAAAGAAAAATAAGAATTCTAACATGAAGAATGGAGGAGCAAAATGAATCACTGGACTATGCATTATGGTAGGGATGGAAAAGCTTTCCAGGCGGGTTTGAGTTTCTCAGTATGAAGGATGGGCTGAGCTATTTTGGGTGAAGCCCAGTTTTGTATAAAGGAGTGTATATATATATAGAGGGAGAGAGATATGTATTTTGTAACTATCTTGTTTAAGAGGTGGAGCAGGATAAAAATTTGAGGAGAAGCACTGTAGAGTATATTGTGACGGGTTTAAATTGGAACATGGGCTGTAAAACTAAAATAAAAATGGTAAGCCCAATTTAGAAATTAATTAATTTTAAATCCAAATAAATAATAGAGTAACTTTAAATAATCGTATCTTGTTCATATATTAATGAAATTTAACAAAACAGGATCCTTTAGGATCATATGGACGTAGGATACTGTAACAACCCGGAAAATCAAAACCAATTTAATTTTTTTCATTTGGCTATTTTAATGAACTAAGAATATTTAAAATGATTTATTTTAAATGATAACGACTAAATATTTATTTAAATCGAATTTAGAACGAATAAATTTATTTTAGTTATATAACGAGCCTGAAATGGCGTGACAGTTTGAAAATTGACTTTGAACTTTGACTAAATGTATAGTATACAAAATAAACCAGATTTTAGTAAAACCAAATATATCTGAATCCATTGGAAAATATCTTTCTAACGAATCCGAAAAATTGAAATTTCATAGCGAGAATAAAAAGTTATGGCCGGTTGAATATTCAGAATAATCGCTATGAAATTTAATATAAATATAGCCTATGAAGATAGATATTTTGCAAACAACCTCCATTTTCAAAAAAATCACTTTGGTTGGATCTGGAATGTCATATTATTGCTAGGTTTCAAATTCCTTAATTTTTGGGAATAATATGTGAGTGTGGCAAAGGAAAACGAGTTTGGTAATTTCAATTTGAATTGGATCGACCAGAAAAGTCCATTTTTCAAACGGTCTCCAAATTCAACGAAATTAACTTTGTTGGGACCATATCGTCCCAACATAGCTAGATTTATTTTTTAGGAATTTTTGGAATCAATATATGGCCCTGGCAATTAAAATGTACGTTCAAATATAAATTTGAATGTTTTATATTTTAATTCGTAGAATAACTGACTGTAATAGTCGAATGGGCTTATGAAACATATTCCGTTGTGACAGGAATGGGGGTATTTAGCTAGGGGCGACACTCGTTGGGTTTAATTTGGAGTCTGGTTTAGAAAACCTTAATTTTGAATTAATATAATTATGGACCAATGAGGATTTTCCTGTCATTAAATAATTTTCTATAAAAAATTAAAACCCTAGTAATTCCTACTGTAACAACCCGGAATTTTGGGGCTAATTTAAAATTTTTATTTTATGAATTTTAAAGGAAACTGGATATTTAAAATAATTTATTTTTAATAATAACGACTAAAAATTTATTTTAATCATAGTTAAAACGAATAAATTCAATTTAAGGGTAATAGGAGTTAGAACAACGCTGAAGTTTGAAAATTTGAAATTTACATTTAATTGCAATCAGTTATCAAATTCTATTAAGTAAAGCAGTTGTTAAGCTATTGGACAGTAACTGGCATTTTGTTATTAACAAATTTTGTAAATTTTTACAAATATATTATAATTAAATGAGAAGCAGAATAATCAATGCATAGGATATATATATGAATTAATGTGTATTTTACATTGTGTTGTAATGTATATATTTGGAAATTTTGTTTGTATAAATTGTAAGACAAAGGATAACATTAATTATGAATGGTAATTAAAGAAATACATTGAATGTTAACTAGTTTTAAAATAACGATTGCAATAGATTAATGGACTAGTGTGGGAACCCAATTGCTATTTAATTCATTGGTGATGAATTGGAAATAAGTTACAATTAATACACAAAATTTATTATCATATTGCCATGCACGTATGTAACATACTTTGTGTATACGTGTGAGACCAAACAAATGGATAGAAAGGCAACAGGTGAATAGAAATTTCTGAATGCATGTATGTTCGTGTTAAAAGAAATTTATTGTCATAATATATTATTATTATTATTATTTTTCTCCTTTAATGCTGCTGAGCGTTTCATGATATATATTTATTTATATGTAAGATGAAAGATGGCAATGTTCAAAACCCGCGTATTAAAGATGGCAATGATATTAATGTTTCCTGTGCATGAAAAATAAATAAATAAAATTTGGAATTATAATCAATGGAAATTAGAGGCGTGTCATTCATTGCAAAAAAAAAAAAAAAAGAAGGAAAAAGAATAATGAAAATGAGAATAATAATGGTCGCATGCATTTCATTTATTTCTCCTATGTTCTCTCTCTCTTCCTCTCATTTGCATATATGTCATATTTTATCCCTTTTATGAATTCAAGGAAGAAATAAATAAATAAGATAAACACCTATTAAATTAAATATTATTTAATATACATATAACCTAATATATATACGGTCAAAACTAAACCCTAATTCTTATTCCAAGCCGTCGTCATGTTCTTTATCAATGGCCCTAACACTCCTAAATTCCTTTCCCCTTTACTTTGAACCCATTCAGTAAAATTCGAAATTTCCAAAGCAAAAAATGAAAGAGGGTCTCGAGAGACCACCGAACTGGTGGTGGTTGCGAGCGACGGTGGCACACAATAGGGGCTCTAACGTGGTGAAGACAAATGCAATCTGAACTCCTGTAGTGGCGGCGTGACGTGAATGTTTAATGGAAAGCTTTCGGTGAGATTCCATGTTTAATTTGATTTTTTTTCTTTCGTTGTATGAAAATCATTGTATGATGTGAATGAATATGAATCTGTGACGTATGCTTGAATATGGATGTTGTTGCTTGTACTGTGATTGTCAGTTGATGTTGCATATGTGGTTGATACTATTGGGTTGAGTCGAAATGGAACCTTTAATTTTGTTAAAACAAATGAAGCACAAATATTTTGTTTAGTGAAACAAGAATGAAACTTTTACTTTTGTTTGTTGTAACAAAAATAGATCTTTTTATATTTTTGGTTTATTGGAGATAAATGAAACATTTTTATATTTTATTTTGTTGAAAAACAAAAATGAAACATTTTAATATTTTATTTTGTTGAAAAACAAAAATGAAACATTCTTATATTTTATTTTGTTGAAGAACAAAATGAAACTTTTCTTTTTGTTTGTTGAAACATAGAATGCAACTTTATTTTTGATTTTGTTTTGTTAAAAACATAATGAAACTTTATCTTTATTTTTTTTTGATTTTGTTTTGAAATTAAGATAGTGTTTGACTTTTTTTTAATAAAAGATTAGAATAAAGATTATTTCTTTATTTAAAAAAAAAGGATTAAAAGGTAAAAGTTTATTTCTTTATTTTAAAGAAACTAAGATGTATAAGTTTTATCCTTTATTATAAAAAGGACTTTAATGAACAAAGTTTTGTTCTTTATTTTAATAAAGGACTTAAATGAAGAAAAAAAAAGTTTTATTTCTTTATTTTAAAATGAATAAAATTTGTTCTTTATTTAGGAACGGATTTAAAAAGGAAATAGTTTGTATATGGGCTGTTTACATTAAATGAAATGGTATAAAGTGAATATGTTTATTGTAAATTTATTTCATTTAAAAGGGATGAAATTGGAACCGTCATACCTATTATGTGAACATCGTTAATTGGGTATGTTATTTATGTTGTTATTTAATGCACTTGTATACACTGACATTTACAAGCGACCTTGGCTTGTTTATGTGATTGGACGATCAATTTTAACACATTGTCCAGAAGCACCGTTTATTTTATAATATTTGAATTGTGTTGGTTGAAACCCAACACGGGTCATGGGTTGGCATTTGAATACACGTCACCCTTGGATTTAATTAGAAAATGCACTTTGGTTGTTGATGTTTGAAATTTGCTATGTAATAAATGTACAATTTCCGTATAATCGAATTATATGGAAATGAATGGTGTGGGTCTCATTCCAATTTTGAGTCAAACAAATAAATATGCAATTAATACAATAAATTGGAAATTGGATTAAGGAGTTATGTATTTTACTATTTAAAAAGGATAAAATAGAAGTTTGGAATGAAAGAAATAAATTCCATTGATTACTCAATTAATAGAATTAATGGACGCTTAAATTAAGGAGGACATATCCTTGTTTATTTGGAAAGTTATAAAACAAATTTCTAGAATTGGTAAATTACATTCCAACTATAAGGAGAATTTGAAACTGAAAGATTCTGTTTTATGTTAACATTAAATTTGGAAGATGGATTTCAAAACTTGACATAAATGATTGATTTAATGTTGAATGGTAGGTTTTTAATATAACAATTAAAACCATTTTTGAAGTGATTATTATTATAGTATTATAATAATGGGGAAAAATTAATGTGTATTGAAATGGAAAGATAAGAATTTATATAAAGAGTATTTCAAGGAATGAATGATATTTTAGAGGTTTTAAAATATGAAATGTTTTTAAAATAAGATTTTTAAGAAACAATTATAATTATAAATTATAAATTGTTCTTGGACACGAGGTTAGGTCACGTTTATGGCGGAAGTCTGCCCGGAACCAACTGGCATATCCAGCAGCCATAAATGTTGGGCCTAATGTGAGAGGTCCAAGTACACGAATACAATTTGGGTTTTGGCTCGAGGTTAAGCCCAACTGTGGAATAAGTCTGCCCGGACCCAACCGGCATATCCAGCATCCACAAGTTGTAGGCCTAATGTGAGAAGTCTGGCCCATTATAAAACATAAATGGATTATATAACGAATTGGATTATTTAATCCATTTTAAATAGAAACATCATTTTAACCTGAATAAGTTTATTAACTTATATTATCCATTTTATAATGAATATTAAAAGAGTTAATTTCAAAATTAATATTTTGAAAATAATGTTTTAATATGAGAAATGATATTTTGATCAGAATAAATGGTTTATTTATTTTAAAATAAATAAAAGGAATTAAAAATGGTTTTATTATAACTTCGGATTTACAATGAAATTTGAATTTGGGTTTATCGTGAATTATGTTTTAAATAACATTTATTCTTTAACCCGGATTAATGAGGGGATTAATTTCCTAATTTTTGATTAATTATTTAATAATGACTTTGGAAGGTTAAAACGAAATAAGGTTTTAATTAAAACTTTAATTGGATTGGAGAGGAATTAAGTAAATAAATAAGAACAAGAAATTAAAACTCTTTATTTACGAATAGTGTAAATAAGGAAGAAAAAGAAGATGAAACCATTTATTTATATTTAGGTAAATAAATAACAAAAGGATAAGAATATATTTATTTACACTTAGGTAAATAAATAGGAAAAATAAAATAAAAACATTTATTTACAAATAGTGTAAATAAATAAGAAAAAGAAATTAGACATATTTATTTACAATTAATGTAAATAAATATAGAAAAGTGGAAGTAAACATTTATTTACATTTAGGTAAATAAATAAGATAAAAGAATAGTAAAAACATTTATTTACAAATAGTGTAAATAAATAAGGAAAAAGAAATTGAAAACATTTAATTACATTTAGGTAAATAAATAAGGAAAGGAGAAATATTTATTTACACTTAGGTAAATAAATAAGGAAAAGAATAGAAAACGTTTATTTACAATTAGGTAAATAAATAGGAAAAAGAATACAATTTATTTACACTTAGTGTAAATAAAATGAAAGGATATATAAATTATAATTTATTTACAGTTAGTGTAAATAAAACAAAAAAGTAGTAAAATAAAACAAGTGATATTTTATCGTCATTTTAGATGCGATAAAAAGAATAAATTTTTTATAATTAAAATCGCCAAACGATTTATATTTATATGTATATATATAAATATAAATTATAAATTAAACAAAACGCGCGCGACAGTTCGCGTATCGACAATCGTAACTTTAAATAGTTATACAGAAAGATCCGACCATCGGATTTTCCCAAAACTGGAACCGTTAGGACCGCTTTGGGAAGATCTTTCCAACGATATAAACTTCATCAAAATCCAACGGTTAGTTTTCGAGATAAGTGTAAATCAAATTTGGTTGAAAACAGCGTCAGGGTCGCCCATTGACCCGAAGCGTCGTTATATTAATTTAAGCTATTTTTATTTAAATAAAAATAGAAATAGGCCGTTATTAAATACCAATAACGATATGAAATGATTTCAAGTTATATATATATGCAAGAATTATTTGAAAAGTCCGAGTTCAAATCTCATTTCAAATGATTATACGACGATCTAAGTCGAAGAGTTGAAGACGGTGATTGAAGACCGACGATCTTCACATCGAATGGATGTGTTGCTACTGAGACCCATGAGAGGAGTAGCTACCTTGAAAGGGGTTCGGTGGTGGCCATTCGGACGTAGTGTTGATTTGTACGGATTTGACTTTCGCTCAGACCCAGAGCATAAGTTTATAAATGGAATGTATGTCTGACGTTGTAGTCCTTTATACTATATTCGTTGATCTCTGTTAATATATATCTGTTTGGTGGTTAACGCCCTTCTCTGAGACGTACGAGCTTAGAGGTTATATATTGGTAGAAATCAATGGTGTGGTATGGATTGACAATGTGGCATGCCAAGATGCATGAATTAAGGCTTTAGTTGAAAAGCAGGCCTTGTGGTCGATGATCAAAGCACGGTCTGTTTAGGCGTAGCTTTGTGTATAGCGTAACTTCGCGAGCCTCACACCCCGGTATGAGTCAAAAACGGGATACAGACTGCAGGGAGTGCACACGTTTCTTTCTAGCTAGAGTGATGTCAGGGACCTACCAGCGCTGACATTTTACTTATGTGGATGATGGATTTTGAGGTACCTCGTGTTTTATAGGCCGTTGGTGGTCATACTATAGGTTCAAAGGAACCGGGAAGCGTGTGTTCAGGCATAACTAATCCACTGCCGATAGGCGGGGACCGGCCCTGAAGATCCAAGGGTTCACTGCGGGGAATCCTGAGGCATTTGCTAGAGTGTCTCGAATCGGAGAGGATCTTGCCCCTAGCCTCGACTCATGATGGAATCCAAATTTCCAATACGCCCTTGCGGTTTTGATTGTAGAACTAGTATTGGCGACATGCTATATGGTAACCATGCCGTCTAGGATTGATACTTATGATTCAAATATTTTTATTAAAACATGTATACACTAATAATAATATCAAATCCGTTTTATACGTATCAAGCATCTTTTGACCATTATAAGGTAAAACCCTATCCTCTGGTGTGCGTTGCATTGTGTGATGGGACCTGGGTCTTATAATGGTTTCATTTTTCCAAAAAGACATTGCGTTATTTCTCGATTTACTTTGGTTTATGCACTGGCAATCCATAGGAGTAAACCCGTTCCGCGAAAGTGGCGTGGTCCTTGGATTTGTCTTATTAGTTATATTAGTTTAGAATTCTCACACCAGTCCCATGACTGACTCGTAGTTTGTTTCACTTTGCAAACTCGGTTGCCCTCTTTTCTACACGGGCAGTCGAGTAGCTTTTTGCAGATATGTATCTCTTTAGCAGGATTCTGGATCGAAGCCTAAAGCTGTGTCCAGAGCATAGAAGTCTTCCGCTGTTTAATGTATTTAAATCTGTTGTAATTTATCTTCCGCTGTAGTTTACTTTATTTGTACTCTGATATTCTGTACTCTGATGTAACATTATTGTAATGTAATAAAAGTCTGCTGTTATTGTTCTAATGTTTTGTATTCCCAAAGTTAACGTATGCGAGTCTTGAACGGTCTTGGTCGATTTTGCGATCGATTAAGGTCGGGCAAAATCCGTGTCGTTACACCTGCTATCGACGGCGGAAGGTGTTCATCCTTTCAGACCAGATTCCGGCGATTCTACACCATAAAACCCTTCGACCCAGTTGAATTATTTGAAGGCCTCCCTCTCCTCTTCAAAGCAATACCGATTACACCCCCTCTCACTTCGTATCCGTCGAGATCTGCTCTCTCAAATTTCACGACTTCAGCTCGCCGCCGCCGTTCATAGACACCGTCGATCAACACCAAACCGCCAAGCACGAGGATCCCTCTCGGAGCTCTACGAGGTGGTCAACTCCAATCTTGATCATGTGCAACGGATTTGGCATCAAATCGAAAACCTAGTTTGAATCAATTTGAAAGGTAAACGACAGTGCAGTTTTTAACTATTTATAACACTTTTAAGTGTTGCAAATCATGATTTTAGTATGAAAATCATATCTTTAACATATTTTGTCGAAATCTTGTGAAACCAGAGACATTGGACTCGTAGCGACGACATCTACATTCTTGAAGAGACTAGAACACATTTGGAGCTTCCTACAATTTTTGAAGGAGTGGAAACCCAACGTAAGACTTGTAAATTCAAACTAGAATGGAAATACGTTGTATAAATTATATAAGTGAAGTATAAATTATATTCGAGTTGTATACCTCATGAATGGGCGTTGTATAAGTTATATGAGCGATGTATAAATTATAGATGCATTGTATAAATCATACATGTGTTGAAAAAGAGTTTAAATGGAAATGAAATATATTTATATATGTATGTATATATATATACACACACACACACCCCCCCTCGTCCACAAACTATGGACGAAATGAATTGATTGTGATTGGCGTGAAAATTTGTTGATATTGCTAATGGTTGCTTGTAGTTGAAACAAAATTGGATTAGTTTGTGGAAAAATTCATTATGATATGAAAAATGGTCGAAATGTTTAGATCATTGGAATAAGCCCCTTAGGGAACGCCGTGAGGCCTAAGGTAGTGCGAGGAGCCCTACTCGGGACTGTGCCGATTTTAAACCCCCAACCGTTATGCTGTCGAAATTTTCTGAAATATTCTTGTGTTTGAATTATATTCATATGTTGAAATATATTCATGCGTTGATAATTTATTCATGATTGAAATAAATTGCTTAGATAATAAAAATCACATTTTTATTGTGCATATGATGTTTATGAAATATTCATGATTGCCATAAGTTGTTTACATAATAAAAATCATATTTTTATTATATATATGAAGTTCTAAAAATATTCACGTGTTGAATAAATGGATTGAATGATAAAATTAACATTTTTATCATGTATATGAAGTTTTAAAATATTCATGTATTGAATAAATGGATTGAACAAATAAAATTAACATTTTTATTGTGTATATGAAGTTCTTAAAATATTCATAAATGGATTGAACAATAAAATTAACATTTTTATTATGTATATGAAGTTCTTAAAGTATTCATATGCTGAGTAAATGGATTGAACAATAAAATTAACATTTTTATTGTGTATATGAAGTGCTAAAAACCTTTATGTGTTGAATAAATATTTTGAACGATAAAAATATCATTTTTGTCAAGTATACGACTCGCTAAAAGTAACCATGTATGGAAATAATTATTTGTTCGTTATAAGTATCATTTTTAACATGTTTATGAACCAAAAAAAATAGTCATGAGTTGAAATATATTTTTGTTTGCCAAAAAATATCAATTTTATATGACGTATGAAGTGTTAAAATAACCACGTGCTGAAATAAATATATTTTTTAGTTGGAATTATTATTTTTGACATGTCTAGGAAGTGTTAAAAATAAGCATGTATGGAAATAAATATTTGTTCGCTAAAAATATTATTTTTAGCTTAGATATGCATCAATATACACATTGTTGAACAGGTTATGGATTAGCTGTTGAGTAAAGAATTTATTTGCGTACCCGACAAACAGGTACGTTTTTATGAGCCTAAGGCAGGTCGCTTGGCAATTTTCTTTTCTTTAAATGATTTATGAGCCTAAGGCTGGCCGCTTGGCAATTTTCTTTTCATTAAATGATTTATGACCCTAAGGCTGATCGCTTGGCAATTTTCTTTTTTTTAATGATTTAGAGGCCTAAAGCTGGCCGCATGGCACTTTCTGTTCTTTTAGATGGATGAGAGCCCTGTGAGGCGAGTTACGGATTTCGAAACCCTTCTCCGTACAAAGGAGTCTATGGTGAAATTTTCCAAAATTTCAACGCGTTAGCCATATTTGTGAAGTAGAAACGATTTGGAAATCGTCGAATGAATTATATTTATATATAAAAATATAAATTAAATAAAATGAATAACGATGGTGTAGTTCGCATTTTTGAATCATAATTTTAAATGATTATACTGAGAAATCCGACCATCGGATTTCCCCGAAACTGAAACCGTCGGGTTCGTTTTGAAAATATTTTTCCAATGATATAAAATTTGTTGAGATCCAACGGTTAGATTGTGTGAAATGTTTAAATCAAATATGAGGAAAAACAACGCCAGAATGAATTATATATATATATATATATATTAAAACAAAACGAATTGCACCGCTGCAGTTCGTGTTTTGAAATCGTAATTTTAAACGATTATATCGAGAGATCCAACCGTCAGATTCTGCTGAAACAGGAATAGTTGGGTTCGCTTTGGAAAGATCTTTCCAACGGTATTAACTTTTTTAAGATCTAACGGTTAGATTCTGAGAAATGTGTAAATCAAATTTGGAGAAAAACAGCGCTAGGGCCACGCTATGGCCTGAAGCATCATTTATTTAAAACGAGCTATTTTTAAATTAGTAAAAATAGCGATAAATCGTTATAAAATCTATATAGCGATATGGAATGGAAATAAACCGACTTTACTCGGTTTATCAAATATTTTGATGGTTGGATGTGTTTGACATGAAAATTATATTAATGAAATGAAATATGGATGTCAATTAATTTAACCATAGAAAGAATTGATTTGACTTCTATATAAACGTGAATTATATGAAAAGGCCGAGTTGATTCTCATTTCAAATAATTGATTGACGATGAAAAGTCGAAGATATGAAGACGGTGCAAGATTTGTGATCTTCACATCGTATGAATTGCTACTGATGCCTTAGATATGGGTAGCTCCCTTGACGAGGTTACAGTGGTAGTGGTCTGGATGTACTTGTTGATCGTCTAGATGTGCGAGGGCCTCTCTTCCATATTGGACAAATGGAACGAGGAATAAGGTGCCTTCGGTTTCGTTTAGACCCAGAACGGACTCGTAAATGGATGTGTGTTTAACGTGTATTCTATGTTGTATTTGTTGATCTCTACTAAATATACATTTGTTTGGCGGCGGAGAATTTATTTTCTTGCTTAACGCCCTTCTCTGAGACGTATGAGCTCAGAGGTTGTATATCGATAGACATCAATCGTATGGTGTGGATTGACAGCGTGGCATACAATGATGCAAATGATCAAAGCTTTTGTTGAAAAGCAAAGTCTTGTGGTTGATGATCAAAGCACAACTTTAATATAGCATAGCTTTGTGTATAGCGTGGATTCGCGAGCCTCACACCTTGATATGAGTTAAAAACGGAATAAGGGAACCCAAGGAGGACATGACGTTTCTTTCTAGCTATGAGTGGTGTCGGGGTTTTGCAAGCCCAGGCATTTATATTATTTTTACCTTTGTGGTTGTTGGAATGCGAGGCGCCTCGATTATATCGGTCTTTACGGAGCCGATGGATAGGTCCGATAGGACAGGGAAACGTGTGTTCAGGAATTGTCAATCCTCAAACGCATGGGAGGACCGGCCTTAGAGGATCCAAGGGTTCTTTACGGGGAATCCTGAGGCATTTGCTATAGTGTCTCAAAACCGGCAAGGAATACATCCCTTGCCTCGACTCATGACGGAAATCCAATTTCCAATACGACATTGCGGTTTTGATTGTAAACCTATATATGGCGGCATAGTGGCATGGAATGCTCATGTCGTCTATGATTGATACATTATGATTGAAATTGCTTTTGAAACATATATGCACTGGCGATAATATCAAATGATTTTGTTTTATACGTATCAAGCATATTTTGGCCATTATAAGGTAAAACTCTATCCTCCGGTTTGCGTTGCATTGTGTGATGGGACTTGAGTCTTATAATGGCTTCGTTTTTATAAAAAGCATTGCATTGTTTAAAAGAATTACTTTATTTCATGCATTAGCAATCACTGGAGGAAATCCGTTCCGCTAGAAATCACTGGAGGAAACCCATTCCTCGTTAGCGATGTGGTCCTATGATTTTCCTTATTATTGTTGTTGTTTAACCAGTTAAGTAGATTTCTCATACCATTCCCATGACTGACTCGTAGTTCGTTTCACTTGCAAACTCGGGTGCCCCTATTTTTACATGGACAGCCCAGTGACAGGTTACAGGTGATATTTTGGCTTAGCACTTTAGCATGGAGTGCATTTTTGGTAGATGGCGAAGACTGACTTTCTATGTATTTTGGCTATTGACATTTCCGCCAATGTTATATTATGTATATGTACCGCTGATCGCGATGTAGATTAATTTATCTTTATTTTGTATTATCTGATGTTTATGTCCCAGTGATCTTGATGTAGACTGGTCATTTCCTTTATGCACTAAGTTGTATCCTATGACTGTGCTGCTCTGATATTTATTACATTTTATGATTCTACTGTCATACTGATGTAAATTATTCTATTTCATATTTAAGTATTATCTGTAATCTGCTGATTTTGATTAATGTGCTATATTCCAAATGATTATCCTGAATTCCATGACACGGGGTTTCGGGTTATTTCAGCTGGTATCAAAGCTTTGGTTAATCTTAGTTCTGTATTAAACACCTCGTCAAAAATAGAATCAGTAGTGTTCTAAGGCGAGTAGCTCATTAGGGATAGGATTAGTAATGTCATAGAATGAGCACAACATAATAGAATAATAATTTGATCACTACATCATATCGTTTTTCCTTATGTTCTTCTGCTGTTACCGTTCCTTAAAATTATCATTTCTATGGGCCTGACTCTTTTCTTTCTTATACAGAACAAACAGAGATGGCTACGAGAGCTGCTAGAGGTAGACACCGAGGAGGCCGAGGCCAAAGACGGGAGAATATTCTTGTTGCTGAGGAGCCGATGATTAAGCCTGATGTTGAAGCTGTAGTACCACCACCACCGCCCCCGCAACCATTTTATCTTGGCCGAGTGGCTATGAAATACAAGAATCTTGGAGGCTTGCCATTCTCTGGCATTGGTACGGTAACTGAAGCCCTAGCTTGGTTAAAGACATGCGAGAAAATCTTCGCAGGCTTAGGACTTGAGGATCACAGGAAAAGATTCATGGCAGCTTGGTTACTGAAAGACGAAGCACAATTATGGTGAGAAGCTGTCACCTTAGATGAGCAAGAGATTGAGATGTCATGGGCGCAATTCAAATTGTTGTTCAAGGAGAAGTTCATTCCTGAGCAGGAGATGGAGCGTCTACACGACGAGTTTGCCAATCTCCAACAAGGAGATCGCACCATTCAGGAATATCTCAACAAGTTCACTCAACTGTCCCGTTATGCGCCCGAGCTTGTTCAGAATGCTAAGTAGAAGAACAAGAGATTCATTCATGGATTTCAACGTAAGTACCAAAGCAGAAAAAGGGGAACATTAAGCTTCCATTCGTCGATATGGTAGAAATGGCGTGCAACAATGAAATCTTGGATAAGAGAAATTTTGAAGAAGACCAAGCAAAGAATCAAACTACCAACAAGCGCAATTCTTCATGAGAGCACTCAGAGGCAAGCAACACTGTAACTACAAAGCCTCATGCAGACAAAAAGCCAAGGAGCAAATGCTTCAACTGTGACCAGTACAGACATTGGACAAACGAGTGCAATGCTCCGAAACGGCAGAAGAAAAGTCAGTCTGGTCCTAACCGCCCGGACAACAGAGAGTACTTTAACTATCACAAGAAGGGGCAGTCCATTGCTCAAGAACTTTCAAGTGGCACATGTATATGGCGAAGCGGATCCGCCAGCTTCTACTCTAGGGGCAGGTAAACCTGATGTTTCGGGTGGTAACCTTACTGTTAAAAATATTCCTGTTTCAGTACTGTTTGACACTGGTGCATCACAAAGTTTTATTACAAGTAACACTGTTAAAAAGTTAAAGTTAAAACTAAGAAATCTTAAAGAATCGGTTAGAGTCCATAATCCGATAGGAGGTTCTCTTGTTCTCAGTTTATATTGTAGAGTGCCCGTCTTATATTCTTATTTCCGGGTTTCTTTTGATTTGATCGTTATGGATTTTTCTGAGTTCGATATCATTATTGGATTGGATTGGTTAACGAGATATGAAGTTGAGGTTAGATGTGCCGAAGGGGTAGTTAAAATTAAGACATGATTTCAAGATATTATTTCTATACCATGCCACGGCTCGGATATAGATAGAAAAGAATTTTGGTCTGCTCTGGAAGTTACTCCTACTTCTCTTGAAAATATTCCTGTCGTTAAACATTATGCGGATGTGTTCGAAGAAGTTGATAGTTTACCGCCGCGAAGAGAAATCATCTTCAAAATCAAGCTAAATCCAAATGCAAGACCAGTAGTGCATTCAATTGGAAGAATGACCTGGAAGGAAAAAGAGGAATTGGGCGATCAAACTCGACAATTGTTGTGGAAGGGTCTGATCAAACCGAGCTTCTGTAATTGGGGAGCAGCGGTAGAATTTGTTCCTAAGTCAGACGGTACTCTCCGACTATGTGTTAATTACCGAGACCTCAAAAAGCAAACGCTTAAGAATAAATATCCATTCCCCACGTCGATGATTTGTTGGATCAATTGAATGGAGCGCAAGTATTTTCCAGAATGGACCTAGCTACAGGTCTCCATCAACTACGTATTGCCGAAGAATGTGTTCCTTTGACAGCTTTCAGGGGTCCAGACATATTTTATGAGTGGTTAGTAATGACGTTCGGCTTATGTAACGCTCCAGCTTACTTTGTCGATTTAATGAATAGAGTATTCAGAGGAGTCTTGAATAAATTCATGCTGGTTTTCATTGATGATATTCTAATTTTCTCTAAGTCAACTAGTGAGCACGAGGAGCATTTAGAACAAGTGTTGGAAATTATGAGAAAGAACGTCTTAAAAGCTAAATTTTCCAATATTTTGGCAAGATGAAATGAAGTTCCTTGGTCACGTCATATCAAAGAAAGGAATTTCTATGGATCCCAGCAAAATTACAGCAATTCAAGATTGGAAGCAGCCTACTACACCCACAGAAGTCCAAAGTTTTTTGGGATTAGCTAGTTATTATCGGAAATTCGTTAAGGATTTTTCGAAGATATCCGGTTCGTTAACAAAGCTTACAAAGAAGCAAGAAAGATTTAATTGGACTCCGGAATGTGAGGCGGCTTTCCAAGAGCTGAAAGTAAGATTGACCACTACTCCAGTATTAACAATTATCAATGGCAATCAAGATTTGACTGTCTACATAGATTCTTTTATTGATGGTATTGGTGCGGTATTAATGCAAAGAGGTCACGTAGTTGCTTATGCTAGCCGTCAGTTGAAACCGCATGAGAAGAGATATGCAACTCATGATCTTGAGTTGTTAGCCATCGTGTTTGCTTTGAAAATCTAGAGACACTATTTATTGGGTGAGAAGTTCGAATTATTTACAGGTCATCAGTCATTGAAGTATTTATTCACCTAGAAAGGCTTGAATTTGAGACAGCAGCATTGGCTATAATTTCTTGCAGCGTATGATCTAGACATATTGTACACTCCAGGGAAAGCCAATGTTGTAGCTGATGCGCTTAGCAAAAGGAACCTAATCATCGCTAGCTTATTATTACGCCTTCATTGATAGATAAAATATCTGCTCTTCATAAGGATGATCACTTCATTCAATGGATCAGAGAGAGAATTCTGAAAGCCAAAACTTCATATTTCAGTCTTGATAAGAAAGGGATTCTGAGATTACAAGGGTGAATTTGTGATCCAGAAGTTCCTGAGCTCAGAAGAGAAGTACTGGATGAATGTCACAAGCCCGAATTTAGTATCAATCTAGGAGTGACCAAAATGTTTAACAATCAAAAGTGCACATTCTGGTGGAAGTCGATGTAAAGAGACATTTCCTTGTACGTTATTTGGTGTTCCACTTGCCAACAAGTCAAAACCGACCAATAGAAGCTCGCTGGATTGTTACAACCATTGGACATTCCGAACTTGAAGTGGGAGCAAATTTCCATGGACTTCATAGACGGTTTGTCCTGAACTAGGATAGGTAATGACAATATATGGGTGATTGTAGATCGTTTCACAAAGACCGCCCGTTTTATACATGTACTAGAACGGCTCAGAGTCTGGCGCAGATTTATTTCAAAGAAATCGTTAGACTACATGGAGTGTCGATCAGTAGTGTCAGTGATAGAGATCCAATTTTTTCTGGTAAATTCTAGGAAGCATTTCAGGAAAAGCTGGGGACAAAGTTAAATCTCAGCACCGCATATCATCCTCAAACATATGTCCAAACTGAGAGGGTGAATCGAATACTTAAAGGTTTACTGCAGACTTGTGTAATTGATTTTGGCGGATCATGGGAAGACCACTTGCAATTGGCTGAGTTCTCATACAACAACAACTATCAAGTGAGCTTCAAAATGGCACTATTCGAAGCACTGTATGGTAGACCTTGTATGTCTCCCGTATGTTGGGTAGAACCTAGCAATCGACTAGTATTGGGGCCTGATATGATTTGTGAAGCTTCAGACAAAGTCAATTTCATTAAGAAACGATTACAGACCGCTCAAAGCTGAAAGAAGAGTTATGCAGACTCTAGAAGAAGAGATTTAGCCTTCGTTGTTGGTGATTATGTGTACTTGAGAGTTTCTCCGATGAGGGGAGTAGTCAGATTCGGTAAAACGGGGAAGTTGGTACCTAGATTCATTGGCCCATTTCCTATACTTGAATGGATTAGAACTCTTGCTTATAGGGTACAATTACCTGACTGGTTGTCTGGGGTGCATAATGTATTTCACGTGTCTCAACTTCGAAAGCATGTGCATGATCTAGATCTAGTTATAGAAGAAGCAGCATGGCAGGATTTGGATATTACTCCAGAATCAGCCGTTAGAAGAGAGCCGATAAAGATTATTGGAAAAGAAACTAAAGAGCTAAGGAACAAGAAAGTTCATTTAGTTAAAGTGCAGCGGAGGTCCTAGAGACTATACTTGGGAAACCAAAGAGTGCATTAAGCAAGCTTATCCCAATTGCAGAGTGGACATCTCTAATTAGCTCTAGTGCAAGGTACATTTACAATACTTTGCGTTTCCGTTTTGTTTCCTACTTTACTATTGTTTCCTTTTCGGGGATGAAAAGTTTTAAGTGGGGGAGAGTGTAACAACCCGGAAAATCAGAACCAAATTTTTGGCTATTTTAATGAATTTGGAATATTTAGAATGATTTATTTTAAATGATAACAACTAAAAATTTATTTAAATCGAAGTTAGAACGAATAAATTCATTTTAATTATATAACGAGCCTGAAATGGCGCGACAGTTTGAAATTAACTTTGAACTTTGACTAAATGTACAGGATTCAAAATAAACCAGATTTTAGTAAAACAAAAAATATCTAAATCTGTTTGAAAATATCTTTCTAACGAATCTGAAAAATTGAAATTTCATGGCGGGAATAAAAAGTTATGGCTAGTTGAATATTCAGAATAATCGCTATGAAATTTAATATAAATATAACCTATGAAAGTAGACATTTTGCAAACGACCTCCGTTTTCGACGAAACCACTTTGGTTGGATCCGGAATGTCAAATTATTACTAGGTTTAAATTTCATAAATTTTGGAATTAATATGTGAGTGTGGCAAAGGAAAACGCGTTTGGTAATTTTAGTTTGAATTGGATCGACCAAAAAAGTCCATTTTCCAAACGATATCTAAATTCAACGAAATTAATTTTGTTGGGATCGTATCATCCCAACATAGCTAGATTTATTTTTTGGGGAATTTTTGGAATTAGTATGTGGCCTCGGCAAATAAAAATGTACATTCAAATCCAAATTTGAATGTTTTATATTTTAATTTGAAGAATAACTTACTGTAACAGTCGAATGGGCTTACGAAACTTGTTCCATTATGATCGGAATAGGAGTATTAGCTAGGTGCAACACTCATTGGGTTTAATTTGGAGTCCAGATTAGAAAAACCTATTTTCAAATTAATATAAATATGAACTAATGAGGATTTTCCTATCATTAAATAATTTTCTATAAAAAAAATTAAAAGCCCTAGTAACTCCTGCTATCGACGGCAGAAGGTGTTCATCCTTTCCTGACCAGATTCCGGCGATTCTACGCCATAAAACCCTTCGACCCAGTTGAAGTTTTTGAAGACCTCCCTCTCCTCTTCAAATTAATACCGATTATACCCTCCCCCCTATCGCTTCGTATCCGTCGAGATCTGCTCCGTCAAAGTTCACGACTTCAGCTCGCCACCGCCGTTCATAGGCACCGTCGATCAGCACCAAACCGCCAGGCACGAAGAGCCCTCTCAGAGCTCTACAACGTGGTCAACTCCGATATCGACCACGTGCAACGGATTTGGCATAAACTGAAACCCTAGTTTGAATCAATTTGATAGGTAAACGACAGTGAAGTTTTTAACTGTTTATAACACTTTTAAGTGTTTCAAATCATGATTTTAGTACAAAAATCATATCTTTTACATATGTTTTCGAAATCCAATGAAAACAGAGACATTGGACTCTTAGCGATGACATCTACATTCTGTAAGAGACTAGAACGCATTTGGAGCTTCCTACAATTTTTGAAGGAGTGGAAACCCAATGTGTGATTTCTAAATTCAAATTGGAATGGAAATGCATTGTATAAATTATATGAGCGAAGTATAAAATACATACGCATTGTATACGTCATGTATGGGCATTGTATAAGTTATGTAAGCAATTAACAAATTATACATGCGTTGTATAAATCATATATGCATTGAAAAGTAGTTGAAATAGAAATGAAATATATTTATATACATACATACATATATATATATATACACACACACACTCCCCTCGTCCACAAGCGTGAAAATTGATTAATATTGTGATTGCTTGATAAAAGGTTGTTTGTGGTTGAAACAAAATTGGATTAGTTTATGGAAAAATTCATATGATATGAAAAATGGTCGAAATGTTTAGATCATTGGAATAAGCCCCTTAGGGAGCATCGCGAGGCCTAAGATAGTGCGACGAGCCATACTCGGGACGGTGCCGGTTTTAAACACCCTATCGTTATGCTGCCAAAATTTTCTGAAATATTCTTGTGTTTGAATTATATTCATATGTTGAAATATATTCATGCGTTGATAATTTATTCATGATTGAAATAAATTGCTTAGATAATAAAAATCACATTTTAATTGTGCATATGATATTTATAAAATATTCATGATTGCCATAAGTGTTTACATAATAAAAATCACACTTTTATTATATATAGAAGTTCTAAAAATATTCATGTGTTGAATAAATGGATTAAACGATAAAATTGACATTTTTGTTATGTATATGAAGTTCTAAAATATTCATATGTTGAATAAATGGATTGAACAATAAAATTAACATTTTTATTGTGTATATGAAGTTCTTAAAATACTCATATGTTGAGTAAATGGATTGAACAATAAAATTAACATTTTTATTGTGTATATGAAGTTCTTAAAATATTCATATGTTGAATAAACGGATTGAACAATAAAATTAACATTTGTATTGTGTATATGAAGTGCTAAAAACCTTTATGTGTTGAATAAATATTTTAAACGATAAAAATATCATTTTTATCAAGTATACGACTCGCTAAAAATAACCATTCATGGAAATAAATATTTGTTCGCTATAAATGTCTTTTTTGCATGTTTATGAACTAAATAAAAAAGCCATGAGTTGAAATCTATTTTTGTTCACCAAAAATATCATTTTTATACGATGTATGAAGTGTTAAAAATAACCACGTGCTGAAATAAATATTGTTTAGTTGGAATTATTATTTTTAACATGTATAGGAAGTGTTAAAAATAACCATGTATGGAAATAAATATTTTTTTCACTAAAAATATTATTTTTTGCTTAGATATGCATCTATATATACATTGTTGAGCATGTTATGGATTAGCTGTTGAACAAAGAATTTATTTGCATGCCCGACAAATAGGTACGTTTTTATGAGCCTAAGGCTGGACGCTTTGCAATTTTCTTTTCTTTAAATGATTTAAGAGCCTAAGGCTGGCGGCTTGGCAATTTTCTTTTCGTTAAATGATTTATGATCCTAAGGCTGGCCACTTGGCAATTTTCTTTTCTTTAAATGATTTATGAGCCTAAGGCTAGCCGCTTGGCACTTTCTTTTCTTTTAGATGGATGAGAGCCCAATGAGGCGAGTTACGAATTTCCAAACCCCTCTCCGTACAAAGGAGGGTATGGCGAAATTTTCCAAAATTTCAATGCGTTATCCATATTTGTGAAGTAGAAACGATTTGGAAATCATTGAATGAATTATATTTATATATATAAATATAAATTAAATAAAACGAATAACGATGCTGTAGTTCGCGTTTTGGAATCATAATTTTAAAAGATTATGCTGAGAAATCCGACCATCGGATTTCCCCGAAACTTAAACCTTCGAGTTCGTTTTGAAAATATCTTTCCAACGATATAATTTTTTTGAGATCCAGCGGTTAGATTGTGTGAAATGTTTAAATAAAATATGAGGAAAAACCAGCACCAGAATGAATTATATATATATATATAATAAAACGAATCGTGCCACTGCAGCTCATGTTTTGAAATCGTAATTTTAAACGATTATATCGAGAGATCCGACCGTTGGATTCTCCTGAAACAGGAACCTTTGGGTTCGCTTTGGAAAGATCTTTCCAACGGTATTAACTTTGTTTAGATTCAATGGTTAGATTTTGAGAAACGTGTAAATCAAATTTGGAGAAAAATAGTGCCAGGGCCATGCTATGGCCTGAAGCATCGTTTATTTAAAATGAGCTATTTTTAAATAAGTAAAAATATCGATAAATCATTATAAAAAATATATAGTGATATGGAATGAAAATAAACCGACTATGCTCGGTTTATCAGATATTTTGATGGTTAGATGTGTCTGACATGAAAATCATATTAATGAACTGAAATGTGAATGTTAAATAATTTAACCGTTGAAAGGATTTATTTGAATTTTATATATACGTGAATTATTTGAAAAGGCCGAGTTAATTCTCATTTCAAATAATTGATCGACGATTAAATGTCGAAGATATGAAGATGGTGCAAGACAGATGTTCTTCACATCGTATGGATTGCTACTGATGGCTTAGATATGGGTAGTTCCCTTGACGAGGTTACAGTGGTAGTGGTCTGGACGTATTTGTTGATCGTTCTGATGTGCGAGGGCCTCTCTTCCGTATTGGACATGTAATACCCCACATCTGTTAATGTCACTCACAAAGGGAATGCATTAAGTTTCGTGCAGCGTTATAAGTAAACAGAATGGAATATTACAAGACGGATAAAGTAGTACTTGAAAAATTTATAACTTTATTGCAGCGGAAACATAAATAGGTTTGGTTACACCTTCAGAACAACAAAACCAAGTACATAATATCAATCATGTGCAAAAGCCTTCAGAGTACAAAATTTTAAAGCCATAATCCCCAACAGAAAATGCCATAAGAAGAGTCAAAGCCAGGCAATACATCTTTCAAGTTCAAGCTGGAAGAAAGAGATATCTGAACTAAGCTTGAGTATTTCCTCCCTGAGAACCTGGGGGGAAACGGAAGAAAAGAGGCGAAACAAACTATGTCAGACATTAGTCTAGTGAGTCCATTAACTTTAACAATTTAATTATTAAATTAACATGACAAGAATATAAACTGGAAAGTAAGAAATGAATGACATAAGCATGCATGAAAAGGTAGGAAAGTTGAACAAGACAAACGTTGATTGCGCTTCTCATCACTATAGGATAATTTCTATACTGCAAAAATGCTAGATATGTCGCACCCTTACTAGTCCCATACCGAAAGTTGATCCCCATCTCGTAATTGGTAGTCCTCAGGCGTAACATCTAGTAAGATATATCCACCCCATACAATCCTTGACAGCAAACTTGCCTATAACAGATACCAGATGTCCCCATACTACCCCTAATCGATCGGCTCCCTAACTCGCATGTATTTATTACTTGTGTCATTCGGCCCCGCTTGTTTGTGGATACATGTGCTGGTCCCACCATGGGGGGTATCAATCCCTATGATGGAAACCCGACACAATTCAAGATGCACAGTGTATAACTACTGATGCCCAGTGCCTGCTTTTTCCACTTTGGAGCATGTGCATGCCCGTACTCCGTCGGAACCTACACTGACGCACCACCAGCTGCTATTTTGACCGCTTATAATTAGCCCAGTAATCGTTCCCCACCCTGCCTAGTTCAGGGTACCGTGATGCATCTATGTGGGTTACTGTTGAAATGCGTCCCCATTACTAGGGTTTCCTAATCAACATGTTGTAACAATTAAGTTTTCTCAATATAACCTAACCCCATCCATTTGTTTTAATTAACATGTTGTATTGGTTAAGTGCCGCCTATTCATATGTTACTTAACCTTTCCATTGATTCATGCATGTTTATTTAACGGTTAGGTTTGTGGGCCTTTATATACTAATATTACCCACCTATCCAAGATTTACTTAACCCTTCCATTTATCAAGTCCATATGTATTATTGGTTAAGCTTGCCTTAACCCTATCTACTTTGTTCATGTAATATTGGTTAAGTTGTCTTCTTACCCATGTTAACTTAACCCCACCCACCTAACTCGTTTAGGTATCATATTCATCTTTGTTTAGCATTAATTAGTTATTAATGCACAGACCTCTCACATTAAGTCGATCACTTGTGGCCGCTGGATATGCCGGGCGGTTCCGGGCAGACTTCCACCACAAGCTAGACTTAACCTCATGTCTAAGCATTTAATTTATGCCTTTGACCTCTCAAATTAGATAGTTGTTTGTGGTTGTTGGATACGTCGGCCGGTTCCGGGCAGTCTTATACCGCAAACCAAGTCTAACCTTGTGTCTTAGGCGTTCATCTTTTAGCTAATTTACATATTTACTGTCCAAGTCTAGGTTTATATGTAAATTATCCATAAGTGTGGACAATTAAAGTTATGCCACATTTACTTGTTATACCCAGAATTACTTAATTAAGTTATACCAATTCCCCCATTTCAATCGCACGTACAATAAGGTCCAAAAATAAAATGGAGAGGGATAGAGGAGAAACACAAGAACTAACATAAGGAACAAAATAGGCATGTAAAGGTGTACCTAACTCAAGAATCATGTTTCCGATAGACATGTTGTACATTAACAATATGTATGGCTAAACTGAGCAAGTTACACATAGGCATAAAGATTCGATAGAATTGAACATAAAAGAATCACCAATTTGGTGTACAACATGATAGGTTCCATTGTATCAATCACAACAGTCTCATAGGCATAGGTAATTCAGATTTGACAAAAGGATAAGCATAAATCAGAATTGATTATCTTAAAATTAGGTATAGTTCTAGATTCGATTCATTGCAAGTCATGATTTCTATTACATGTTCCAAATCTGAGAAATAACTGAACTTACCAAATTATCACAAGTTTACACCCAAATCCTTTTACGTCAAGTCTCATGTTTGCTTATTATATACAATTTTTCCCAAAACATAGCCATCATCAATTATGGCTTTTTACAAATCACATGTTATTCAACATTTCCCAAACTTTTTCCCCATTATTCCAGCGTTATACGTGCGTGAATTTCGCATAATATGTTAGGCTCGAAGTTAGCCTAACTCATAAAAAGAAAAAGGAAAAATGAAGAGGGAAGCGAATCATCATATCAAAATAGGAATAAATATATAAGCATGAATAGGCATGAACTTATAGAATTGATCAGAAAAGCATAGGTTATGAATCAAAAAAGATGACAACTTGAAAATTTGATAAGATCCATTACATGCATAATCATATGATCCCAATTTACAATTTATCATAATTACTTTAGTTTAATTACCTTGTGAAAGCTACATGAACTCACAGAGATTAAGAAAGAAGATAAGTTCTGGAATCTGATTTCTGAAGTTGATAAGCTAATCCGTTGATATAGGCTTTGATCTTTCTCTTTTATCTTGAATTTGATTTCTAGTTTGGAGAAGATGGAGGCTAGGCTAGCTTAGAGATGGACATCATGACGGCTTCATAGAATAGGGTTATGAGGTTTAGGGTTAAGGTTTGAGGTGATTGTATAGAAGTATAGGATTAATTTGAGCCTTTAGGTCAACCTAGGATCCATCCAAACCATCCAGTCCAAGAAAATGTGTCATCAGGCCAATCAGTAGTCGCCACGTAGCCCTTCGACTCAGAAAATCGTCACTGTCCAGAACAGTCAGCAGGGGTCGACCCCTACAAGGGGGGTCGACATCCATGTCGACACCCCTGAGCGGAGATTTCCCGCTCAGCTGCTTTCCTAAATTTTGAATTTCGAATCTGTTTTCATTATTTAATTATTATTTTAATTTAATTTTTTCTTACACTTGGAATCTTCTAACCTCCATAACTTCTTCATGCGGAGTCCGATTTACGCAAACTCGGACTCTATCTCAAGCAGAATTCTGAAACGAACGCAATAGCGTAACCTGTTTCACCTAATTCTTCTTATAAAAACTAAGTGTTCTTAAATTTATTAATTTTAATGTTTTAACATTACGGGGTGTTACATTCTCCTTAAAGGATTTCGTCCCCGAAATTTCCAGGTCAAGAAGAATGTATATCCTTCCATCCAACATCCATCTATTCAACCATTCAATCATAGGAATCCATCGTCCTTAAAAAGGTTTCTAATGCTTTTCATGAACATAAGCAAAGTGTGTGTGTGTATGTCCTTATCTAATGAAAAATTAGGCGGTCTACCGATTCAGTTGACCTTCTTAATGCAAATCATGATAGTGCCATGCGTCCATTATGTATGCTAAAAGAACCCTATTGATACATATCATTTCTATATGTGTGCACAACCGTACATTCCTACAAATGCAACATCCATATGATAACACATCAAGTTTCAATACATATACAAATACATATATACATATGCAATATGAAAGTGACTGAGCCGATCTAATGCCTAATGTGTGTGTAAATGCATCCACGAGCAACCACTAGCAAACACTTACATCCACTTGCATCCACCAAACATAACATGTCTCAAACACATGTTTACAACCATAGGATTTTCCTATCTAAAGATCGAGGATGTAAACGAGAGGACATACTAAACGATAGAACAAGTATAAACAATGTGGTAGAAAAGGGAGAAGTTAAGAGCATATCCTCACAAAAGGATAGGGTACAACGCACATATCATGTCTTCCGTCTCCCAAGTCACGTCTCCTTGATCATCTACCCACTGGATTTTAACCGACTTGACCTTTCTGTTGCGTAACTTCTTGAACTCCGATCCAAGGATGCATGTAGGAGCTCGTCTAATCGTGGCATCTCACTCCACTTCCACTTCTCTAAGCATGCTCCGCTCCACTACTTCCGCGGTATCGTGTAAACACTTCCGCAAATACAACATGTGAAACACGTCACGAACACTACTAAGCTTCTCCGGCAACTTCACTCTGTACGCCATCTGTTCAATCCTCTTTGTAATGGGAAAGGGTCATATAAACCTTAGTGCTAATTTACCTGCAGCTCCAAAGCAAACTACATTCCTCAACGGTGACACTATAATAAAAAACCATGTTTCCAACATCGAACTCAAGATCGGTCCATCTCTTTTCATCATATGACTTTTGCCGGTCCTGTGTCGTCTTCATTCACCTTCGAATCAAGTCCATCTTTTTCGAAGTTTCTCTCTAATAAGCTCGGGTCCAAGCAAAATCTTATCCGTAGACTCCCACCAATAAGTTGGTGATCGACACAGTCTTCCATAAAAACCCTAATACTAGCTTAATAACTGTTGTTATAAGAGAACTCCACAAATGGAAGGTTCTCTTCTCATGTCCCTCCAAAACCTAGGATACATAACCTCAAAAAGATCTTCAAGGATTCTATTCACCCTTTCTGTCCGTCCATCCATCTGTGGACGATACGCGATGCTCAAACAAAACTACGTACCTACCGCCTTTTACATGTCACCTTTTCCTCTTGCATCGAAAACTACTCCAAGCCTTGTCCCGCAAGCACTAGTATATAATGTGAATAGTTTGCTCTCATCTAGAAAAGTCAAAAATAGGGCTGATATATTTGCAAAGTCCTTAACGAGCTTCCTATATTAGCCCGCCAACCCTAGAAAACTTCTTACTTCCGTTGCTTTTAGGAACCGTCCAATCTTGGATTGCCACCTCCTTCTCAGGGTCCACTGCTATCCCTTCCTTAGAGACCACGTGTCCTTAGAACCTCACTTCTTTCCTCCAAATATGACATTTGGAGAACTTAGATTTGAGTTGATGCGCTCGTAGGTTCTCTAAGACTTACCTAGATGTAGGGCATGCTCTTCCTCGCTTCTAGAGAAAATAAAAATACCATCCACAAAGACTACTACAAACTTGTTCAGAAACCCCCTAAACACCCTACTCATCAAGTCTACGAAATATGCGGGTGCATTTCCAAAAGGCATGAAGAGCCATTCGAAGAAACCATCGGGAGTCCTAAATGCAGTCTTATCTATGCTATCCTCAGCCACCCTTAGCTGATGAAATTCTGTAGCTAAATCCAACTGCGAGTAAACTGAAGCTCAAACCAACTGATCGAACAAGTCATCTATCCTCGGCAATGGGTGTCTATTCTTATTCGTGAGCTTGTTCAGCTCCCTATAGTCCACACACAATCTAAGCGAACCATCTACCTTTGTAGCAAAAACAACTGGAGCACTCCATTCCGAAATACTTCTTCTTATGAACCCTTCCTCAAGTAGCTCCCCTACTTGCTTACTGAGTTCCCTCCTTTCTCTCGGAGCCATGTGTCGCACTGGTAATGCAACTAGCTTTGCATTATCTACTAAGTATATACGGAGTTTTATCTCGTTCCTTGGGGTTAAACCCCAAACCTCATCAAAGATGTCACCATACTCACGGACTATACGAAGATATTTCAAATCATCGATGAATGCGTCAAGAGATTCTAGGTAGCTAAGCATCATGAACCCCTAGGGTCACAAGAAATATAAAGGGTCTTTCCACAATGAGTCAACAGTCCAACTACCATCTTTTCGCAGTCTAGGATGGCACCATGCCTAGCTAGCCAATCCATCCCTAGAATCAAGTTATAGCCCGTGAAACTAAGAACGAAGGCGTTGCATTCAAACCCAACACCCAAGATAGATACTCTCAAATCCCGACAAAACATAGGTAAGTGAGCCAAAACACCAATAGGATTTGAGACTACAATGGAATCCATAACTAGGCTAGTATTTAGGTGCAGTGTTTCAACTAACAAAGCAGATACAAACGATTACGAAGCGCAAGAGTCAAACAAAGGTCGAACAGGGTGATCAAAAAGGAAAATCAAACTTCCAACAAAAATGTTTCTATTTCTCTCATGTCCTGGTGCTATGAGAGCATGAACCTATCCTCCGGAGGTAGGTCATGTCCTCTGCCCTTTCCCTTGTCCTTGTCCTTGCTTCCTCAGGCAGTCTTTAATCAGATGTCCTGCCTCATCGCAATGAAAACAACTAGGCTTTTTCTTCTTCCTACAGTCCTTAATTACATGGCCCGTTATACCACAGTAACGACACCTTCTTTTGTCATGGGGTTAATTTCCCACTTTTCTCCTTTACCTTCTTCGTGGATTAGAGCCATATCAACAAATTCCTCATCCTTAGTTTGTGCTCCTTAGCCTAAACTCCCTCACTGACCAAGCAGCTAGCTGAACCTTCCTTCCATCGTCTATCTCAAAGATACCAAATGAGTCCTCCCCTTTCCCGAGCCAGTTCTAGCTTCGACAAACGTCTCAGTCCTATGAAACGGTTTTCCGCCCATCACATGAAAGTCCTTACATATCTTAGAAAAAGCATCTCCATGTTGGGAAAGAGACTTAAGAAGGAAAAAGGAAGAGATTCAAAACAAAGAATCGAAAGAAAGATATATGGCTTTTGGGGATTACGTTTTTCATAATAAACCTTTCTCTTGAAAACCCCTTTTTTAAAACATGCTTTTTAAAATATTTCTTTATAAAAATGCTTTTGAAAATGGTTTTTCAAAATCTCTTATTGGTTCTAGTAACCTTCAGCTCTGATACCAAGTGTAACACCCCATGTCCGTTAATGTCACTCACAAAGGGAATGCATTAAGTTTCATGGAGCGTTATAAGTAAATAGAACGGAATATTACAAGATGGATAAAGTAGTACTTGAAAATTTTATAACTTTATTGCAGCGGAAACAAAAATAGGTTTGGTTACACCTTCAAAACAACAAAACTAAGTACATAATACCAATCTTGTACAAAAGCCTTTAGAGTACAAAATTTTAAAGCCATAATCCCCAACAGAAAATGGCATAAGCAGAGTCAAAGCCAGGCAATACATCTTTTAACTTCAAGCTGGAAGAAAGAGATCTTAACTAAGCTTGAGTATTTCCTCCATGAGAACCTGGGGAGAAACGGAGGAAAGGAGGCGAAATAAACAAGGTCAGACATTAGTCTGGTGAGTCCAGTAACTTTAACAACATAATAATTAAAGTAACAGGATAAGAATATAAACTGAAAAGTAAGAAATGACTGTACATAAGCATGCATGACAAGGTAGGCAAGATGAATGAGATAAAAGTTGATTGTACTTCTAATCACTATAGGATAATCACTACACTGCACCAATTCTAGTTACGTCACACCCTTATTAGTTCCATACCAAAAATTGATCCCCATCTTTTAATTGGTAGTCCTCGGGCGTAACATCTAGTAAGAGGTATCCACCCCACACAATCCTTGACAGCCTACTTGCCCATGATAGATACCAGATGTCCTCATACGACCCTTAATCGATTGGCTCCCTAACTCGCATGTATTTATTACTTATGTCATTCGGCCCCGCGTTTTTGTAGATACCTGTGCTGGTCCCACCATGGGGTGTATCAATCCCTATGATGGCAACCCGACACAATTCAAGATGCACAGTGTATGACTACTGATGCCAAGTGCCCGCTTTCTCCACTTCGGAGCACGTGCATGCCCGTACTCCGTTGGAACCTACACTGACGCACCACCCACCGCTATTTTGACCGCTTATAATCAGCCCAGTAATCGTTCTCCACCCTACCTAGTTCAGGGTACCGTGATACATCTATGTGGGTTACTGATGAAATAGGTCCCCGTTACTAGGGTTTCCTAATCAACATGTTATAACAGTTAAGTGTTCTCAATATAACCTAACCCCATCCATCTATTTTAATTAACATGTTGTATTGGTTGAGTGTCGCTTATTCATATGTTACTTAACCTTTCCATTAATTCCTACATGTTTATTAAACGGTTAAGTTTGTGGGCCTATATATACTAATATTACCCACCTACCCAAGATTTATTTAACCCTTCTACTTATTAAGTCCATATGTATAATTGGTTAAGCTTGCCTTAACCCTATCCACTTTGTTCATGTAATATTGGTTAAGTTGTCTTCTTACCCATCTTAACTTAACCCCACCCACCTAACTCGTTTAAGTATCATATTCATCTTTGATCAGCATTAATTAGTTATTAATTCACAGACTCTCAAATTAAGTCGATCACTTGTGGCCGGTGGATATGCTGGGCGGTTCCGGGCAGACTTCCACCACAAGCCAGACTTAACCTTGTGTCTAAGCATCTAATTTATGCCTTTGACCTGTCACATTTGACTATCATTTGCGGTTGCTGGATATGCCGGCGGTTCCGGGTAGTCTTATACCGCAAACCAAGTCTAACCTTGTGTCTTAGGCGTTCATCTCTTAGCCAATTTACATATTTACTGTCCAAGTCTAGATCTATATGTAAATTATCCATAAGTGTGGTCAACTCAAGTTATGCCACATTTAATTGTTATACCCAAAATTACTTAATTAAGTTATACCCAATTCCCCGCGTTTCTATCGCACGTACACCAAGGTCCAAAAATAAAACAGAGAGGGATAGCAGAGAAACACAAGAATTGACATAAGGAATAAAATAGGCATGTAAAGATGTACCCATCTTAAGAATCATGTTTCCAATATACATGTTGTACATTAACAATAAGTATGGCTAAACTGGGCAAGTTACATCATAGGCATAAAGATTCGATAGAATTGAACATAAAAGAATCACCAATTTGGTGTACAACATGATAGGTTCCATTGTATCAATCACAACAGTCTCATAGGCGTAGGTGATTCAAATTTGACAAAAGGATAAGCACGAATCAGAATTGATTATCTTACAATTAGGTATAGTTCTAGATTCGATTCATTACAATTCATGATTCCTATTACATGTTCCAAATCTGAGAAATAACTGAACTTACCAAATTATCACAAGTTTACACCCAAACCCGTTTACATCAAGTCTCATATTTGCTTATTATATACAATTTTTCCCAAACTGTAGCCATCATAAATTTATGCCTTTTTACAAATCACATGTTATTCAACATTTCCCAAACTTTTTCACCATCATTCAAGCATTATACGTGCGCGAATTTCACATAGTATGTTAGGCTCGAAGTTAGCCTAATTTAAAAAAGGAAAAAGGAAGAGGGAAGAGAATCATGGTATTAAAATAGGCATAAATATACGAGCATGAACAGGAATGAACTGATAGAATTGATCAGAAAAGCATAGGTTATGAATCAAAAAAGATGACAACTTGCAAATTTGATAAGACCCATTACAAGCATAATCATATGATCCCAATTTACAACTTATCATAATTAATTTAGTTTAATTACCTTGTGAAAGCTACATGAACTCAAAGAGATTAAGAAAGAAGAGAAGGTCTGGAATCTGATTTCTGAAGTTGATATGCTAATCCGTTGATGTAGTCTATGATCTTTCTCTTTTATCTTGAATTTGATTTCTAGTTTGGAGAAGATGGAGGCTAGGCTAGCTTAGAGATGGACAGCGTGATGGCTTCATAGAATAGGGTTATGAGGTTTAGGGTTAAGGTTTGAGGTGATTATATAGAAGTATAGGATTAATTTGAGCCTTCAGATCAACCTAGGATCCATCCAAACCATCCAGTCCAAGAAAATGCATCATCAGGCCAATCAGAAGTCGCCACGTAGCCCTACGACTCAGAAAATTGTAACTGTCCAGAACAGTAAGCAGGGGTTGACCCCTACAAGGGGGGTCGACACCTATGTCTACACCCCTATAGGGGGGGTCAACACCAGTATCGACACCCCTGTGCATGAGATTTACCGCTCAGTTGCTTTCCTGAATTTTAAATTTCAAATCTGTTTTGATTATTTAATTATTATTTTAATTTAATTTCTACTTACACTTAGAATCTTCTAACCTCCATAACTTCTTCATATGGAGTCTGATTTACGCGAATTCGAAATCTATCTCAAGCAAAATTCCGAGACGAACGCAATGGAGTAACCCGTTTCACCTAATTCTTCTTATAAAAATTAAGTGTTCTTAAATTTGTAAATTTTAATGTTTTAAAATTACGGGGTGTTACAGGACATATGGGATGAGGAATAAGGTGCCTCCGATTTTGTTTAGACCCAAAACGGACTTGTAAATGGATGTGTGTCTTACGTGTATTCTGTGTTGTATTCGTTGATCTCTACTAATATACATCTGTTTGGGGGTGGATAATTTATTCTCCTACTTAACGTCCTTCTCCGAGACTTACGAGCTCAGAGGTTGTATATCGGTAGACATCAATGGTATGGTGTGCATTGATAGCGTGGCATACAAAGATGCAAATGATCAAGGCTTTTGTTGAAAAGCAAAGTCTTGTGGTTTATGATCAAAGCACATCTTTAATATATCATAGCTTTGTGTATAGGGTGGATTCGCGAGCCTCACACCTCGGTATAAATTAAAAACAGGATAAGGGAGCCCAAGGAGGACATGACGTTTCTTTCTAGCAATGGGTGGTGTCGGGGTTTTGCAAGCCCAAGGATTTATATTATTTTTACCTTTGTGATTGTTGGAATGCGAAGCGACTCGATTATATCAGTCTCTACGGAGCCGATTAATAGGTCCGATAGGACCAGGAAATGTAATAACCCGGAAATCTGAGCCAATTTAAAATTTTTATTTTGGCAATTTTAATGAATTTTGAATATTTAAAATGAATTATTTTAAATAATAACAACGAAAAATTTATTTTGTATAGAATTAGAATGTATATATTTATTTGAATCATCGTTAGAATATAAATATTTATTTTAAATTATAAAAGGAATTGAAAATGGCGCGGTAGTTCGAAAATTCGATTTCAAAGTTCAAACGAATGTACAGGATTCAAAATAAACCGGATTTGAGTGAAACCAAAAATATTTGAATCTATTTGAGAATATCTTTCCAATGAATTAGAAAAATCAAAAATTCATAGCGGGGATAAAAAGTTATGCCCAGTTGAAAATTCAGAATAGTCGCTCTGGAATTCTGGCCCTTAAAAATGGAAATTTTGCAAACGACCTCGGTTTTCGACGAAACCACTTTTGTTGGATCCGGAATGTCAAATTATTGCTAGGTTTCAAAATTCATAATTTTCTGAATCAATATGTGGGCGTGGCAAAGTTAAACGTGTTTTAACAGTTTCAGTCAATTTTGATAGGCCAGAAAATGGCCATTTTTCAAACGGTCTAAGAATTTGATGAAATTAGTTTTTTTAGGACCATACCATCAATATGAAGCTAAAAAATATTTTTCGGGAATTTTTAGAGACTGTATGTGGGCCCTGTAGATTGAAATGTGTGTTCAAATTCAATATATAGATTTATATTTTGATTTTAACGAAAACTGATCGAAACGATCGAATCCGCCTACGATACATATCCCAATGTCTTCGGAATGGGGGTAATTAGCTATGGGCGACAAGCGGTGGGTTTCATTTCGAGTTCTAAGCAAAAGTTACTTTTTGATGGAAAATAAAGTAATAAAATAACATAATTTACGCCCCTTATACACTTCTCTTTCGAAGTCAACCCACCACCTGTATTCCTCTCCCCCCCCAAATTAGGTTCGCAGAAAAAAAAGAGCTCGACGATGAAACGCTGCCCCCCCCTCGATTCAGCGTCGCCGCCCAAATGGGCCACCGCACCCCCCTCTTCACGCCCTCCTCCTCCCCTTCTCTCCTCCTCGTTCTAAAAACCCCGAACCTCGCGCCACAGCCAAAAACCGCCACACCCTGGCCTGCGCCGCCCCCTACCACCAACTGACGCTTGCCCCGACCCTCCACCTACCACCTCAGTCTGTCGTGAGCCCCCTCCTCTCTGTGAAAGCGTCAGCCCCCCTAATCTCGACAAACAACGCTGTGTACCGCGGGGAGAATAATTAAGGTAATCAACTAACTAAATTACATAGTTTATTTATTTGCTTAGTTCAATTAAGAAGGTTTAGATATGATTTGAAAATATATGATTCTTGTTCATATGAGAAATATGATTTTTAATTCATAGAAAAAAAATTGTGATCTTTAGTCATGAAAAGCTATGATTTTTTACTATATGAAAGATTAGATTTTTAAACATCAAAAGATTTGATTTTTATGGAATAAAAAGGTTGGATTTTTATATATGAATTAACGGCATAAAAATTCGATTTTTATTGATATGAATAACATGAAAAGTCTATATTTTTATATAGGAAAGGTTTATATTTTTAATTATAGAAAGGCAATATTTTTATATATAGATCCGAATTTTAGGCGTATAAAAATATGATTTTTATAAAGTATAGATAATAAAAATATGAATTTTATATAGTAGAGATTATAAAAATACGATTATTATATTATGTAGATAGTAAAAATTTGATCTTTATTATATATATGTTGAAATAAAAATGGGATTTTTATAGCGATGATATAAAAATTCGATCTTTATATTAGAAGTAGATATAAAAATATAATTTTTATATAGGAAGGAGCGTTATAAAAATATATTCTTTATTAGAAGAAGAGCGAAATAAAAATATAATTTTTATATAGAGAATAGTGTGATAAAAATATAATCTTTATTATATGAACACCGTTGTAAAAATAGAATTTTTATCCATATAGAGCGATTATAAAAATGTGATTTTTATATATATAGCAATAATATAAAAATATGATTTTTATATATGTAGTGGCTACGGACAATGAAAGTGACAAAGGGCGAGCACGACGAAGATTCCTACATATGAAGAGACGTGGTATTGGATTAGCTAGTCGGTGAGAACTCCTCACTTTTAAATTTATTTCTAGTTGAATTATATACTAGGATGCAGACGGTGCTTAGCAGCACCCGACACCCGTCGTCCACAGATCATGGATGACTTGTTTGTTTGATTGCTGTGTTGTGAAATTTGATTGTGTGATGTGGAATGAAATAAAATATTTTATAGTGGAAAAAATTTTATAGTTAAAAATACAATTTTTAACGTGTATATAAAATAAATATTTATAAACAAATCGTACGATTTGTTTTTATATACTGATTTGACTAATATTGATTGGGACGATAAATTTTACACATCGCCCAACTGCACAAATAAAATATGTGTTTGTTGTTTTGAAACCCCACACGGGTATTGGGATGATATTTGACGTACACTAACCCTGATTGTTTAGTTGTATGTCAATCGATGGGTTGACAGAATGTGTAAGCGTTAATTATTTATACTTAATGCTTATGAAGTTGTGTGGTGCACTCTGGATGATGGTTGGTTATTTATCGTTGCTATTATATACATGTATTGTAGAAAATCCATATAATTAACATTATGTGGTAATTGATTGGGCCTCATTCCAATATAGAATATAAATTCATGTGTTGAATAGAAAATAATTTCATTTGTTGAAATAAAATAAATTCATATGTTGAATGGAAAATAATTTCATGTGTTGAAATAAAATAAATTCATGTGTTGAATTGGAAATAATTTCATGTGTCGAAATAAAATAAATTCATGTGTTGAATTGAAAATAAATTCATGTGTTGAATTGAAAATAATTTCATGTGTTGAAATAAAATAATTTCATGTGCTGAATAAAAGCCGTGTTGATTAGATTGATGCCATTTTGACATGAACGATATTTATATCAATTTTATTCATTTTTATAATGAATATAGAAAAGAAAGTGATTTCAAAATATAACGTTTTGAAAATATTATCATTTGTATATTGATGATGTGGAATATTCAATTTTGATTTGAAATTGAATATGAAGTTGAAATCGTTTTGAAAACGAATTTAAAACGATTTATATAATACGTTTTAAAGGGAAATCGACGAAATATATATAATATATATAGAATGGCCTGAATAGAACGCGTCGCGCCGTGGCCGTTCGCGAATTTCGACCATTGACTTCGAATGGATATTACGGGAGATCCGACCGTCGGATTCTCCGAAAACCAGAACCATTGGGTTCGTATCGAAAAGAGCTTTCTAATGAATATCAGAAATAAGAAATCTAATGGTTGGATTTGGAATTATGTCCAAATCTAATTTGGAAAAGGTCATTGTAAGTGCAGTTCGATGGCCGTTGAGGGAAATCGGCTGTATGTGCCTAGATAAAATTATTAAAAATTGTACTAATTTGTGTAAAATCATGAGAGATGATTTGGGAAGAATTAGGATGAAAAACTCCATATTTGAAAAGATAAAAAAAGATTTTTATCGAAATGAACTACTTTTGAACTAGAATTAAAATCAATTTATTTTGGAAATAAATAAATTGGATTTGAAATGGTTTTGAAAATAATTTTTTTTTCCAATAATTGAATTGGAATGGGTTTGAATCGAAATTATCTTTGGAGTATTTCGATGTTGGATTTCGTGATTATACAGATATTGTTATGGAAATTTGAAAGATATATTTATATCGTTATTTCCAATACGATATTTGTTGGTCGTAAAATTTGATATTGAATATAAGCTGATATATTTTCTATTCAGAGCCTTGTATTTAAATATCAAATGTGATTTGGGTTTGTCGTGAATGGTGTCTTCATTAGCACTGTTCTTAAACCCAATGGAGAAAAAGATTAATTCTTTCTATTTAGATTTAATGAAGTGTACCAATTAAATGGACTTTAATTTGGAATTGAATTTGGGATTGGTTTTTGGGTTTATCATGAACGGTGTTTTAAACAACACTGTTTCTTTAACCCGATAATTAATGGAATGTGATTGTGCGTTTATCGTGAACCGTGTTTTAAATGACATTGGTTCTTAGACCCAGTTAAAGGCAGGATATGATTTACCCAGTTAAACAATCACTAATGTGGATTTTTGGGAAGATTAAAACCAAATGGAGTTTTAATGAATCTTTAATTAGATTTAAAAGATCGAGAATGGAGTATCACCAGTTTTGCTCCAGGCGATAGTTAAATCTTTAATTAGATTTGAACATGAAATGGTTATTGAATTTACCGATAACACCGTGGTGTTAGATATGAAGTATGAACAGTTTTACTTCATGGGATGAATAGGTTGGGATTGGGAAATAAAATAAATGATTACTTCGGTGTGGTTCGCTAATCCCGACTAGTTTGAATTGATATTCAAAGAAGCTCAAAGAATAAATTTAAAGAATTTATCTTCGATAAAATTAATGGGAACCTTTCCAAAAGTATAAGAATATTTGAATAAAGGAATATTCTTGATTGGAATGAGGCATATGTTGTGTTTGTGTAACACTTGTTTATTATATACGCGAGTTATTCAAAAAGAATGGGTTTATCCCATTCTGAATAATTGATTTGACGTGATGTCGAGGATGAAGACGGTGGTCGAAGACCGGAGGTCTTCACATCGTTTGGGTGATTACTGATGACCTTGACTGGGCTGTACACCCAAAAAGAGGGAATCAGTTGGTGATCGTACAGACGTACTTGGAGATCGATGGATATGCGAGGTACAAGGTGCCTCCGGTTTCGTTCAGACCCAGAACGAACTTGTAAACGGACTGTGTGTCTGATATTGGATTTTATTATGTGTGATTGATTTCTATTAAATATACATCTGTTTGGCAGCGGAGAATTTATTCTCTTGCTTAACGCCCTTCTCTGAGACGCACAAGCTCAGGGGTTATATATCGATGGATATCAATCGCATGGAGTGAATTTCCTATGTGGCATGCCTAAGTGGAAAATGATCAAGGCTTTTGTTGAAAAGCAGAGTCTTGTGGTTGATGATCAAAGCACAGCCTGTGTGGCATAGCTTTATGTAGCGTTGATTCGCGAGCCTCACACCCCGGTTGTGAACCAGAAATAGGAGAAGGATCCAGGGAGGGCATGCGTTTCTTTCTAGCTAGTGGTAGTGTCAGTGCTTAAACTGGCTGACATTTGTATACTTTTCACCTGTGTGGTTATTGCTGTTGCGAGGCGCCTCAGATATATCGGTCGATCCGGGACCGATGGAGTCATTGGACTCATTTACGCCCCAAAGGGCGGGGAAACGTAGTGTTCAGGCCTTTTAATCCACATCGATGGGCCAGCCCTGTGGCTCCTTAGGCTTGAGAGAGTACTTGCCTGAGACATGGTAGGCTAGATTGTCTCGAATCAGTAGAGGACGATCCCTGGCCTCGGTTCACAAATGGAAATCCAATTTCCAAGTACGTGACTTTGCGGTTTTATTTGTAGAGCCTAGTATGGCGACATAGTGGTATGGGGCACTTATGCCGTCTATGATTGATACTTATGATTTGAAATTGTTTTGACACTATACACTTATAGTAATAATAAAACATGAAATTTAGTGTATCAAGCATGCTTTGGCTATTATAATGTAAAACCCTATCCTCCAGCTTGTGTTGCATTGTGTGATGGGACATGGGTGTTATAATAGCTTCATTATTCTTTATTTAGCATTGCGCTGTTGTTTTATGTACTGGTATTCTTGGAAGGAAACCCGTTCCGTGTTATACGGCGTGGTCTCTTGATTTACCGAACTTTAAAATAAAGATTAATAACTGTTTTAGTTCTCGCACCAGTCCCATGACTGACCTGGAGTTTATTGTATTAACCTTAAACTCTGGGTTCCCTTATTTTGACACGTGCAGCTAGTAGTTTTGGTTTTGCAGATTTATATTCATAGGATCTTGATTTACAGCTGGAATGATATCCGGAAAGCTCTGTATCTGTATATCTTCTTCTAGTTGTGTTTTGTATTGTTTTTCCGCTGCTATGTAATTTGTTGTAATCTCTGATATTTTCTGTTTTATAATATTGGTTTATACTCTATATATTCTTGTATTCTGATGAATTGTTGTAATTAACAATGAAATGTTCTTCTGTTTGTGTTTTGATCTGTCTTGTCCTCAAAGCAATCCGGGCTTTCCTTAACGGGGAAGTTACGGGTCTTTACATCGTGGTATCAGAGCTTTGGTTTACAGAGCTCGGAGAATAAGACACATTGGAACGAAACGAAAGAATTCATCAGAAATTGGATTAGTAATATCCAATGGGAATGACTTGTTAGAGATAGGATCAGTAGTATCCTAGAACGAGTGTGAAGAGTGTATTTTTAAAATGAAAACAATTTTTGTTTTGAAATTTAAATCGTTGTATACGTATTTGAATATTTAATTTAAATTAATTTGGACAATCCAATATATAAAGATTTTGCATATACGCCTTGCAAACGTGTATTCGAAGTTTTAATGTACTGGATAGTTATAGAATCACAGTCTAGTTGCCCGGGATTAATTATGGTGACGGGGCACCATCACCAGTATTTATATTCGAGTGACGAATGTGAGATTTTTATATATTTCCAATTGACTGGTGTGAGAACCGAAACTAGATAGGGCTTATTGTTGTGAATTGGCACCAAAAATGTGATTTTTGACTTTATATCAAAATTATGAGATTGAAACATTAATCCACTAATTGATTGCTGATTGTATTGTTTAATTATTGGTTGATTAATTAAATGTTGAACCTTTAGTCAAATTGAACCAAATAGTGAGTTGTATTGAAAATTTATCGCATATGCATGCATGTACATGTACTTACATTGAACAGGTCATAGCAAGGAGGCTAGAGCAGAAGAATAAAATTGTTTGCCCGACAAATAGGTACATGTTTACTAATTTATTGGGTTTGGATGATTTTATGAGCTGATTGGCTAGCAGCTTGGCTGTTTCTTTTTCTTTTTGGATTGATGAGGGCCATGGGAGGCTATTTGAAATATCCTGAAGTCCCCTGTGCATGGGAGGTTATGGTGAAATTTTTTGAAAATTTAGGATGTTAGCCAAATTTTTGAAAATTTTGAAAAGTTCTTAGAAACTGAAAAGTTAAAGAACTTAAGTCGTAATGAAAATAATGAAAGTTGAGTTGATTTGTGAAACAACTTTCGGCTTCGTCCCTTTTTGGGGACGAAAAGTTTTAAGTGTGGGAGATTGTAATAACCCAGAAATCCGAGCCAATTTAAAATTTTTATTTTGGCAATTTTAATGAATTTTGAATATTTAAAATGAATTATTTTAAATAATAATGACGAAAAAATTATTTTGAATAGAATTAGAACGTATATATTTATTTGAATCGTCGTTAGAATATAAATATTTATTTTAAATTATAAAAGGAATTGAAAATGGCGTGGTAGTTCGAAAATTCGATTTCAAAGTTCAAATGAATGTACATGATTCAAAATAAACCGGATTTGAGTGAAACCAAAAATATTTGAATCTATTTGAGATAATCTTTCCAACGAATCAGAAAAATCAAAATTTCATAGCGGGAATAAAAAGTTACGCCCAGTTGAAAATTCAGAATAGTCGCTATGGAATTCTGGCCCTTAAAAATGGAAATTTTGCAAACGACATCGGTTTAGAACGAAACCACTTTTGTTGGATCCGAGATGTCAAATTATTGCTAGGTCTCAAAATTCATAATTTTCTGAATCAATATATGGGTGTGGCGAAGTTAAACGTGTTTTAACAGTTTCAGTCAATTTAGATCGACCAGAAAATGGCCATTTTTCAAACGGTCTCAGAACTTGACGAAATTAGTTTTTTTAGGACCGTATCATCAATAGAAGCTAGAAAATATTTTTCGGGATTTTTTTAAAGACTGTATGTGGGCTCGGTAAATTGAAATGTACATTCAAATTCAATATATAGATTTATATTTTGATTTTGACGAAAACTGATCGATCGGATCAGCCAACGATACATATCCCATTGTGTTCGGAATGGGGGTAGTTAGCTATGGGCGATGGGCGGTGGGTTTCGTTTCGAGTTCTAAGCAAAAAGTTACTTTTTGGTGGAAAATAAAATAAAAAAATAATATAATTTACTCCTCCCTATACACTTCTCTTACGAAGTCAACCCACCACCTTTATTCCTCTTCCCCACCTCTAAATCGGGTTTACAGAAAAAAAGAGCTCAACGATGAACCGCCGCCCCCCCTTCGATTCAGCGCCGCCGCCCAGGTGGGCCACCGCACCCCCCCTCTTCACGCCCTCCTCCTCCTCTTCTCTCCTCCTCCGTTCTGAAACCCCGTACCTCGCGCCACAGCCAAAAACAGCCACGCCCTGGCCTGCGTCGCCCCTACCACCACCTGACGCTTGCCCCGATCCTCCACCGACCACCTCAGTCCGTCGTTGGCCCCCTCCTCTCTGTGAAAGCGTCAGCGCCCCCCCCCCCCCAAACTTGACAAACAACGCTATGTACCACGGGGAGAAAAATTAAGGTAATCAAGTAACTAAATTACATAGTTTATTTATTTGTTTAGTTTAATTAATAAGGTTTAGATCTGATTTGAAAATATATGATTCTTATTCAAATGAGAAATATGATTTTTAATTCATAGAAAAAAAATTGTGATCTTTAGTGACGAAAAGCTATAAGTTTTACTACATGAAAGATTAGATTTTTAAACATTAAAAGAATTGATTTTTATGGAATAAAAAGGTTGGATTTTTATATATGAATTAACAGCATAAAAATTCGATTTTTATTGATATGAATAACATGAAAAGTCTATATTTTTATATAGGAAAGGTTTATATTTTTAATTATAGAAAGGCGATATTTTTATATATAGATCCGATTTTTAGGAGTATAAAAATATGATTTTTATAAAGTAGAGATAATAAAAATAGTATTTTTATATAGTAGAGATTATAAAAATACGATTTTTACATTATGTAGATAGTAAAAATTTGATCTTTATACATGTAGCGAAATAAAAATCTAATTTTTGTTATATATATGTTGAAATAAAAATGGAATTTTTATAGCGATGATATAAAAATTCGATCTTTATATTAGAAGTAGATATAAAAATATAATTTTTATATAGGAAGGAGCGTTATAAAAATACATTCTTTATTGGAAGAAGAGAGATATAAAAATATAATTTTTATATAGAGAATAGTGTGATAAAAATATAATTTTTGTTATATGAACACCATTGTAAAAATAGAATTTTTATCCGTATAGAGTGATTATAAAAATGTGATTTTTATATACATAGCAATAATATAAAAATATGATTTTTATATATGTAGTGGCTACGGACAACGAAAGTGACAAAGGGCGAGCACGACGAAGATTCCTACATATGAAGAGTCATGGTATTGGATTAGCTAGTCGGTGAGAACTCCTCACTTTTAAATTTATTTCTAGTTGAATTATATACTAGGATGCAGACGGTGCTTAGCAGCAACCGACACCCATCGCCAACAGACCATGGATGACTTGTTTTTTTGATTGCTGTTTTGTGAAATTTGATTGTGTGATGTGGAATGAAATAAAATATTTTGTAGTGGAAAATATTTTATAGTTAAAAATATAATTTTTAACGTGTATATAAAATAAATATTTATAAACAAATCGTACGATTTGTTTATATACACTGATTTGAATGATATTGATTGGGACGATAAATTTTACACATCGCCCAACTGCACAAATAAAATATGTGTTTGTTGTTTTGAAAACCCACACGGGTATTGGGATGATATTTGATGTACACTAATTCCGATTGTTTAGTTGTATGTCAATCGATGGGTTGACAGACTATGTAATATATTTAATGCTTATTGTAACACCCCGTATGTTGAATAACTAGTTATAATATAAATCAGGGAAGAATTAAATTTTAAGATCTAAATCAGGGGAAACGGGCAATGCCATTGCGTTCGTCTCGGAAAAATACGCGAAATAGAGTCCGAGTTTTTGAAAATCGGAGTCCGTATGACCCAGTTAAGGCCCGAAGAAGTTTTCAGAAAATTCAAATTTTGAAAAATAGATTTCAAATGCAGAAATGGGGGTAGGTGGTAAAATTCCCGCCAGCACCAGGTCGACCCCCGTGTCGACTGGGGAGTCGACACACAGGGGGGTGTGTCGACAGTAGTGTCGACACCCATGTCGACACAGGGTGCAACCTGGCTTGCTCGGCCAGTTTGGCCTGGGTGCAGCATGAAGGAGTTTGGGCTGTGTTTTGGGGCATGTGACGAGATCTGATGGCTCTAAACTATCCTAGGGTTAATCCTATGGCCTAAAACACTTAACTAATCTATAAATACACCCTAAGACTACCCTAATTCATACTAAAATTGGATACAATGTCATCATGCCGTCAAAATGCAACTTAGAAGGAGCCTCCACAAATTAAAGAGGAAGATAGCTTCTCAAATCAACTCTGGCAACTTAATCTTCTTCATAGGAGTGCTAATCAACAAGTTGTGAGTTTCTATGCCTTTAGCAAGCAATTGCTAAATTAATTATGATAGGATATAATGAGGTTATGGTTATGTATGTGGATCAATGCAAGTTTATGTTATCATATGCAAGTTTTATGCTATATGTTCATGATGCTAGTTATGCAAGTTTTATGCTATATGTTCATGATGCTAGTTATGCAAGTTTGGTGAAACTTATGCTATGTGTTCATGATGCTAGTTATGAAAAACCACTATGATAAACATTGATCTATTATGACACCATGTTATGCGAGTTTGGTGTTTGATTATATGCAAGTTAACATATGACATGTTATGCAAGTTTGGTGTTTGATTATATGCAAGTTCATATGCAACATGTTATGCAAGTTTGGTGTTTGATTATATGCAAGTTCATATATGACATGTTATGCAAGTTTGGTGTTTGATTATATGCAAGTAACATGTGCAAGTTTACACCTTTGTATGATATGCATACATATGCAAGTTAACCCCTTTATATGTCATACATACATATGCAAGTTTACCCCTTTGTATGACATAAGTAACTTATGCAAGTTACCCTCTTTATGACATATGTGATTCATGCAAGTTTGGGTTGATTATTTATGCTAGTTGGGTTTGATGCTATATATGCATGTTGACACCTTTAAAACCCATGTTGATGCTAATGATATGCAAGTTGAACCCATTGTGTTTGTGATGAATCTTCCCTTTTAAGTATGTCATGTCAACGTATTACATGGGGAACGATGGGGTTAATATTCATGTTAATAAAATGGTGTGAAGTTGGTATGATTATGCATACCATAAAGTGGATGGACATAATTGAGTCAATTATGTACATCGTTAAATTTGTAATTAATTAGGGATAATTAATACAAATTATGGGGGTGATTAATTAGGTGTAATTAATCGACTAAGACACGAGGTTGGACCCTTTTGTAGCATAAGACTGCCCGGAACCGACCGGCAAATCCAGCGGCTACAAATGATTGGCCCAATGTGAGAGGTCTTAGGCATAAACTAAATACGTGACAAGTGTAAAAACACGAGGTTAGACTCTGTTATGGCGTAAGGCTGCCCGGAACCGATCGGCAAATCCAGCTGCCAAAAAAGACAGTCTAATGTGAGAGGTCTTTACAAGGTTACGTCCTTAATCAATTAAGAAACACTTAACCAGATAAGCATGTGGTGGGGCATGAGGGGTTAAGTGGGTGCCTTGGGTGGCATGTGGAGATTAAGTAAGTGCCTTGGGTGGCATGTGGAGATCTAGTGGGTTGCCTTGGGTGGCAATAGAAAATACGATTAGAATACTTAACCAAGTGGAAACATGTAATTAAACATGATTAAAGGGTTAAGTGGGATGCACTAGAAAAGGGACAAGCTTAGGTGGGTAGCTTGTGGGGGCCCATTTCAACCAGTAACCCATATGTATCTTTGTGGGCTCGACCCATGTCGAGGACGGGACACGCGTACTGGGCTTGACTATAAGAGGCCAAAACGGGTTAGCGGTGGCAACGCAAGTCCAATGGGTTTCATATGCGTGTGTGGACCCGGGCTGGTAGGTAATACGTTGTTGCATTGTGTAGATATAAGCCGTGCACCATTGATAGTATCGGGTTGCCACTTTAGGGGAGTGATACACCCCACTGTGGGGCCAGCACGGGTATCTACGTTAGGGAGCCGATCGCTTGGGGAGTAGTGGGCACACCTAGTGGAGATAGGGGCATACGGCACCTATGTGGTCAGCTAGGGGTACACGAAACTACTAGTTATATTTTCTAAGTCCTTGGGTGGGATCAACCTTTAAGTTAGGAATAACTGGTGTGGTGCAATTAGTAATTACCCTTGGGTGGGTCGATGCGTCTTTACCGTTATCTTAGTTCTTCCTGTGTCTAGTTGGCTGCTTAGTGTAGTCATTTATCCCCAGTCATTACCGTACCAAGTTTATATCATACCCTAATTACTTTAATGATTGTATTGTTAAAGTTATAGGGCTCACTCAGACTTATGTCTGACCCCGTTGTTTTTATCTTTTCCCCCGCAGGTCCTCAGGTTGGGCCTAGTTCTAGTGGAGTTTGATTCAGACTACTTTATCTATCTTGGAGCTTGGACTCTTGAAGTAAAGCTCGGTTATCTTTTCTTTTATGGCTATTAGTAATGTAGTGGGATTATGTACTTATGTTTTTATCAGGATGGATATTTAGTACTTGACTCTTGTTTTATGGTTTTGTAACCAAACATGTTTACCTTCTGCTGCAATGAAATGATGTTTTAGTTAACAAGTATTATTTATATCTGTCTTGTTGTAATTTTTCTGTTCTATATTCACTTAAAATACTCCACCGAAGTTAAGGCATTCCCATAATGAGTGATCTTAGCGGGTGTGGGGTGTTACACGTAGTATCAGAGCTGAAGGTTACCAGAACAGATCAAACTTTTAGAAAACCTATTTTTCTAAAAACATTTTCGAAGGAGTATTTTCAAAAACATGTCTTTTAAGAGAAAAGTTTTTGAAAGAAAAGTATAATCCCCAATAGCCATATCTTTATCTTTCGAATTCTCCGTTTTGAATCTTTCCTTGTTCGTTTCAGCATGGCTGAGGATCTTAACTTTCCGGAGGGTGTAGCGGTACCAGTATGGTATAGGAGATTGATGGAGGCTAGGGCCGCCACTGCGGGTCCAGCAGATGTTCCTCCACCACCAGTTGCACCAGATCTTCCTCCCCCTCCTCCTCCTCGAGCGGATACTTTTGCTAAGACTTGCAAGAAATTTAAGGCTATGGGAGGGAAACCTTTTCAAGGATCAGAAACTTTTGTGGAAGCTAGGGATTGGCTTAAGGAGGTGGAAGAGTTGATAGATATCTTTGAGATGGAAGAAGGAAAGAAAGTCAAGTTAGCTACTTGGTTAATGAAGGGAGAGGCCTCGTTCTGGTGGGAGGTCACTAATGGAGAACGCCTAGTTGAATCTTGGGCGGATTTCAGACAAAGGTTTGTGGCAAAGTTTCTCTCAAGGGCAGAAGAAAACCTGTATATGGAAAGATTCTTGACACTAAAGCAAGGAAACCTATCAGTGAAGGAATATGTCAACAAGTTTAATCAGTTGGTAAGGTTTGGCATAAACATGGTGAATACACCGGAGAAGAAGGCTTTGAGGTTCGTTAAAGTCTTGAATGAACCGATGCATGGATTGGTTATGACTCACATCCCTATGGGGGCCACCTTTGAGAAGCTAGTAGATATGGCACTCATGCATGAGGAAGAGAAGGGTCCCAATGCTAATAAGGCACCCGAGAAGAAAGCAGATCAGAAGAGACCTCAACAGCAACAGCAAAACAAGGGTGGGAAAGGCAACGGTGGCAAGGGAAAGAAGAAGTGCTTCAATTGTAGGACATCAGGCCACCTAAGCAAAGATTGTCGGAAGAAGAAGAAGACTGGCTGCTTCCACTGTGGCGAAGCAGGGCATCTAGTGAAGGACTGCCCTAAGAAGGGGCAAAGGACGGGATCTACCTCAGGAGGATAGGTGCAAGCTCTTATGGCACCAGGTCAGGCAAGGGGGCAAGTTCAGGCTCTCGCGGTTCCACCGATTCAGGAAAGTGGTAGAACTATTTCCGTTGAAAGTCTGGTTTTTCTGTTTGATCATCCTGTCCGTACTTTATTCGACTCTGGCGCATCGCATTCATTTATCTCATCATCATTAGTTGAGTCACTGCACTTAGACACCAGTCTAGTAGATGATCCCTTGGTTGTTTCAAACCCAATTGGGGGCTCCACTTATTTGTCCATGATATGTTTGGGTTTGAAGATTTCTATACTTAGCGTTGAGTTTAGATGTGATGCTTTTGTTTTGGGCTTCACGGGCTATGGGTTAATTTTGGGCATGGACTGGTTATCCAGTAATGGTGCCATTCTTGATTGCGAAAGGAGAGTTGTTAGGCTCATGACCCGCTTGGGTAACACTCTCGAGATCTCTTGTAATCCCATGGATTCTGTTATGCTAAGTTATCTTGAATCACTTGACGCTTCGGTCGAGAGTTTGCGATCTGTTAGAGTTGTCCGGGAATACTCGGATGTGTTTGAGGAGGTGAAGGGCTTACCTCTGAAGCAGGAGATAGACTTCCGAATATATCTGGTGGACAATGCTAAGCCAGTATCTTTGCCAGTGCGCCACATGGCTCCTCGTGAGAGGAGGGAACTCCATAAGCAAGTAGGGGAGTTGCTTGAGAAGGGGTTCATAAGACGAAGTATATCGGAGTGGGGTGCTCCGGTAGTTTTTTCCACGAAGGCGGATGGGTCCCTCAGACTTTGTGTAGACTATAGATAACTCAACAAACTTACAAAGAAGAATAGACACCCATTGCCGAGGATTGATGATCTCTTTGATCAGTTGGTTGGCGCCTCAGTGTTTTCGCAGTTGGACTTAGTCACGGGGTTTCATCAGTTGAGAGTGGCTGAGGATAGCATAGACAAGACTGCCTTTAGGACTCCGGACGGTTTTTATGAGTGGCTTGTGATGCCATTTGGTTTGACGAACGCCCCTGCATACTTTGTTGATTTGATGAGTAGGGTGTTCAGGGAGTAGCTTAATAAGTTCGTGGTGGTCTTTGTGGATGACATCTTAGTCTTTTCTAAGAGTGAAGAAGAGCATGCCCTACATCTTAGGGAGGTGTTGGAAACTCTTCGAGCGCATAACCTTAAAGCTAAATTCTCTACATGTCACTTTTGGAGGAAGGAAGTGCGGTTCTTAGGGCAAGTGGTCTCTAAGGAAGGGATAGCATTTGATCCCGCGAAGGTAGTGTCCATCCAAGATTGGAAGGTTCCGAAGAATGCTACCGAGGTGAGGAGTTTCTTGGGGTTGGCTGGCTACTATAGGAAGTTTATCAAGGACTTCGCGAAGATATCAGCCCCATTAACTCGCTTGACGAAGAAGAATCTATTCTTCACATGGGACGTAGATTGTGATGATGCATTCCAATGGTTAAAGAGAGCTTTAACCACAGCTCCAGTCTTAGTATTGCCAGATGGGAGTAAGCCATTTGTTGTTTACACTGATGCTTGTGGAACAGGACTAGGCGCAGTCTTAATGCAAGAGGGAAGGGTAATAGCCTATGGTGGAAGGCAGTTGAGAGCGCATGAGAAAAATTACCCTACACATGATCTAGAGTTGGCCGCTATTGTTTTTGCGCTTAAGACTTGGCGCCATTATCTTCTTGGCGAGAGGTTCGAATTGTTCACTGACCACAAATCATTGAAGTACTTGTTTTCTCAAAAGGATTTGAACTTAAGGCAACAAAGGTGGATGGAGTTCTTAGCATCCTATGATTTCGAGATAGCAAATAACCCTGGCAAGGGTAACGTGGTAGCGGACGCCTTAAGCAGAAAAAGGTTGTCCTTGAGTCCATTGTTCGTGGAACGACGAAGCTTGGAATTTATCTCGATGTTTGATTTTAGACCTTCCGTTGACTTTGTACCCGGTTTGCTAGCAACCTTAGAGGTCAGACCTACTCTTTTGGGACGGATTGGCGAGGCACAGCGGAACGACCCACAGTTGGTTGAGTTAGAAGAAAAGCTCATAAGGGGGGAGACGTCCAGCCATTTGAGTAGGTACACCCTAGATGATAAGGGGTGGTTGCGTAGAGACGGTAGACTTTGTGTATCGCAAGATGGGGGTTTGAGGAAGGCTATACTAGATGATGCACATCGTTCGAAGATGACCATTCATCCCGGTGGGGACAAGATGTACCAAGACATGAAGCGAGTTTTCTTTTAGGCCGGTATGAAGAAAGATGTGGCCGAGTATGTCGCTAGATGCTTGGTGTGCCAACAAGTGAAAGCGGAGCAAAAGAAACCCGGTGGGTTGCTTCACCCACTGGAAGTTCCGCAATGGAAGTGGGATAGCGTCTCGATGGATTTTATTGATGGCTTACCGAGATCGAGGAAGGGTAATACGGGAATTTGGGTTGTAGTAGATAGACTTACTAAGAGCGCCCATTTTATACCCGTGAAGAGTAAGAGGACTGCTCCATGGCTAGCTTCAGTCTACATTCGAGAGATAGTTCGGTTACATGGTGTACCTTCTAGCATAGTGAGCGATCGAGATCCTATCATCACTTGCGAGTTTTGGAAGAGTTTGCAAGAGGCGGTAGGGACTCAGTTATGTTTGAGCACCGCATATCATCCTCAGACGGACGGCCAGACCGAGAGGGTGAACCGTATTCTAGAAGACCTTTTGAGGCTATGTATCTTAGATTTTGGAGGTACATGGGAAGAGCATCTTCCATTGGTGGAGTTCGCGTGTAATAACAGCTTTCAGTCTAGTATTGGTATGGCTCCTTTTGAAGCTCTGTATGGAAGGCCTTGTCGATCACCTACATGTTGGTGGGAATCTACGGATAAGATCTTGCTTGGGCCTGATATGGTTAGAGAGACTTCGGAAAAGATTGATTTGATTCGAAGAAGGATGAAAGCGGCGCAAGACAGACAAAAATCTTATGCGGATAAGAGGAGAACGGATCTTGAGTTTGATGTTGGGGACATGGTCTTTGTTAAAGTATCTCCATTACGGAATGTTGTTCGCTTTGGGTCCGTTGGGAAGTTAGCACCAAGGTTTGTAGGACCGTTTCCTATTAAGGAAAGGATTGGACAGATGGCATATAGGGTGGATTTGCCCGAGAGACTTAGTGGTGTACATGACGTATTCCATGCGTCACATTTGAGGAAGTGCCTACATGAGACCGCAGAGGTGGTAGAGCCGAGCTTGCTTAGAGAAGTGGAGGTAGAGCGTGATGCGACTATTCGACGAGCTCCTACCCGCATCCTTGGGTCAGAGATTAGGAAGTTGAGAAACAGAGAGGTCCAAATAGTCAAAGTACAATGGGGAGATGATGAGAGCAACGCTACTTGGGAGACAGAAGCGAAGATGCGTTCACTGTACCCATTCCTTTTTGAGGGTATGTCTTTTAACTTCTCCTTTATCGTTTGTCTAGTACTTATCTTATCTTTAGTATGTCCTCTCATTAGTATCTTTGACCTTTAGATAGGGTAAACCTATGGTTGAAACATGTGTTTGAGACATGTTATGATTGATGGATGCGTGTGGATGCAAGTGTTTGCTAGTGGTTGCTCGTGGATGCATATACACACACTTTAGACACTAGATCGGCTCAGTCACTTCATATTGCATATTGCATATAATTGTGTGTAAGTAGCTATATTAATGGATGTATAATGGTTGTGTTATCACATGGATGATGCATTTTGGTGTATGGTTGTGCACACATGTAGAAATAGTATGTGTCGATAGGGTTCTTTCGCATACATATTGGATTCATGGCACTATCATGGTTTGCATTAAGGAGGTCAACTGAATCAGTAGACCGCCTGATTTTGCATTAGACAGGGAACATATACACACACTTTTTGCATATGTTCATACAGCATTAGAAATTTTAAGGACAATGGATGCCAGTGTTTGATGGTTTAGTAGATGGTTTTTTGGTTGGTAGGATACGTTCTTCTTGACTTAGAGATTTCGGGGACAAAATCCTTTAAGTAGGGGAGAATGTAACACCCCGTATGTTGAATAACTTGTTATAATATAAATCATGGCAGAATTAAATTTTAAGATCTAAATCAGGGGAAACGGGCTATGCCATTGCGTTCATCTCGGAAAAATACGCGAAATAGAGTCCGAGTTTTCGAAAATCGGAGTCCGTATGACCCAGTTAAGGCCCGAAGAAGTTTTCAGAAAATTCAAATTTTGAAAAACAGATTTCAAATGCAGAAATGGGGGTAGGCGGGAAAATTCCCGCCAGCACCAGGTCGACCCCCGTGTCGACTGGGGAGTCGACACACGGGGGGTGTGTCGACTGTAGTGTCGACACCCCTGTCGACACAGGGTGCAACCTGGCTTGCTCGGCCAGTTTGGCCTGGGTGCAGCCTGAAGGAGTTTGGGCTGTGTTTTGGGGCTTGTGACGAGATCTGATGGCTCTAAACTATCCTAGAGTTAATCTTATGGCCTAAAACACTTAACTAATCTATAAATACACCCTAAGACTACCCTAATTCATACTAAAATTGGATACAATGCCATCATGCCGTCAAAATGCAACTTAGAAGGAGCCTCCACAAATTAAAGAGGAAGATAGCTTCTCAAATCAACTTCTAATCAACTCTAGCAACTTAATCTTCTTCATAGGAGTGCTAATCAACAAGTTGTGAGTTTCTATGCCTTTAGCAAGCAATTGCTAAATTAATTATGATAGGATATAATGAGGTTATGGTTATGTATGTGGATCAATGCAAGTTTATGTTATCATATGCAAGTTTTATGCTATATGTTCATGATGCTAGTTATGCAAGTTTTATGCTATATGTTCATGATGCTAGTTATGCAAGTTTTATGCTATATGTTCATGATGCTAGTTATGCAAGTTTGGTGAAACTTATGCTATGTGTTCATGATGCTAGTTATGCAAAACCACTATGATAAACATTGATCCATTATGACACCATGTTATGCAAGTTTGGTGTTTGATTATATGCAAGTTAACATATGACATGTTATGCAAGTTCGGTGTTTGATTATATGCAAGTTCATATGCAACATGTTATGCAAGTTTGGTGTTTGATTATATGCAAGTTCATATATGACATGTTATGCAAGTTTGGTGTTTGATTATATGCAAGTAACATGTGCAAGTTTACACCTTTGTATGATATGCATACATATGCAAGTTAACCCCTTTATATGTCATACATACATATGCAAGTTTACCCCTTTGTACGACATAAGTAACTTATGCAAGTTACCCTCTTTATGACATATGTGATTCATGCAAGTTTGGGTTGATTATTTATGCTAGTTGGGTTTGATGCTATATATGCATGTTGACACCTTTAAAACCCATGTTGATGCTAATGATATGCAAGTTGAACCCATTGTGTTTGTGATGAATCTTCCCTTTTAAGTATGTCATGTCAACGTATTACGTGGGGAACGATGGGGTTAATATTCATGTTAATAAAATGGTGTGAAGTTTGTATGATTATGCATACCATAAAGTGGATGGACATAATTGAGTCTATTATGTACATCGTTAAATGTGTAATTAATTAGGGATAATTAATACAAATTATGGGGGTGATTAATTAGGTGTAAGTAATCGACTAAGACACGAGGTTGGACCCTTTTGTAGCATAAGACTGCCCGGAACCGACCGGCAAATCCAGCGGCTACAAATGATTGGCCCAATGTGAGAGGTCTTAGGCATAAACTAAATATGTGACAAGTGTAAAGACACGAGGTTAGACTCCGTTATGGCGTAAGGCTGCTCGGAACCGACCGACAAATCCAGCTGCCATAAAAGACAGTCTAATGTGAGAGGTCTTTACAAGGTTACGTCCTTAATCAATTAAGAAACACGTAACCAGATAAGCAAGTGGTGGGGCATGAGGGGTTAAGTGGGTGCCTTGGGTGGCATGTGGAGATTAAGTAAGTGCCTTGGGTGGCATGTGGAGATCTAGTGGGTTGCCTTGGGTGGCAATAGAAAATACGATTAGAATACTTAACCAAGTGGAAACGTGTAATTAAACATGATTAAAGGGTTAAGTGGGATGCACTAGAAAAGGGACAAGCTTACGTGGGTAGCTTGTGGGGGCCCATTTCAACCAGTAACCCATATGTATCTTTGTGGGCTCGACCCATGTCGAGGACGGGACACGCGTACTGGGCTTGACTATAAGAGGCCAAAACGGGTTAGCGGTGGCAACGCAAGTCCAACGGGTTTCATATGCATGTGTGGACCCGGGCTGGTAGGTAAGACGTTGTTGCATCGTGTAGATATAAGCCGTGCACCATTGATAGTATCGGGTTGCCACTTTAGGGGAGTGATACACCCCACTGTGGGGCCAGCACGGGTATCTACGTTAGGGAGCCGATCGCTTGGGGAGTAGTGGGTACACCTAGTGGAGATAGGGGCAGACGACACCTATGTGGTCAGCTAGGGGTACACGAAACTACTAGTTATATTTTCTAAGTCCTTGGGTGGGATCAACCTTTAAGTTAGGAATGACTGGTGTGGTGCAGTTAGTAATTACCCTTGGGTGGGTCGATGCGTCTTTACCGTTATCTTAGTTCTTCATGTGTCTAGTTGGCTGCTTAGTGTAGTCATTTATCCCCAGTCATTACCGTACCAAGTTTATATCATACCCTGATTACTTTAATGATTGTATTGTTAAAGTTATAGGGCTCACTCAGACTTATGTCTGACCCCGTTGTTTTTATCTTTTTCCCCCTCAGGTCCTCAGGTTGGGCCTCGTTCTAGTGGAGTTTGATTCAGACTGCTTTATCTATCTTGGAGCTTGGACTCTTGAAGTAAAGCTCGGTTATCTTTTCTTTTATGGCTATTAGTTATGTAGTGGGATTATGTACTTATGTTTTTATCAGGATGGATATTTAGTACTTGACTCTTGTTTTATGGTTTTGTAACCAAACATGTTTACCTTCTGCTGCAATGAAATGATGTTTTAGTTAACAAGTATTATTTATATCTGTCTTGTTGTAATTTTTCTGTTCTATATTCACTTAAAATACTCCACCGAAGTTAAGGCATTCCCATAATGAGTGACCTTAGCGGGTGTGGGGTGTTACACTTATGCAGCTGTGTGGTGAACTTTGGATGATGGTTGGTTATTTATCGTTGCTATTATATACATGTGTTGTATAAAATCCATATAATTAACATTATATGGTAATTGATTGGGCCTCATTCCAACATAGAAAATAAATTCAGGTGTTGAATAGAAAATAATTTCATGTGTTGAAATAAAATTAATTCATGTGTTGAATAGAAAATAATTTCATGTGTTGAAATAAAATAAATTCATGAGTTGAATTGAAAATAATTTCATGTGTTGAAATAAAATAAATTCATGTGTTGAATTGAAAATAAATTCATGTGTTGAATTGAAAATAATTTCATGTGTTGAAATAAAATAATTTCATGTGTTGAATAAAAGCCGTGTTGGTTAGATTGATGCCATTTTGACGTAAACGATGTTTATATCGATTTTATTCATTTTTATAATGAATATAGAAAAGAAAGCGATTTCAAAATATAACGTTTTGAAAATATTATCATTTGCATATCGATGATGTGGAATATTCAATTTTGATTTGAAATTAAATATGAAGTTGAAATCATTTTGAAAACGAATTTAAAATGATTTATATAATACGTTTTAAAGGGAAATCAACGAAATATATATAATACATATATTATATATATAATGGCCTGAATAGAACGCGCCGCGCCGCGGCCGTTTGCGAATTTCGACCATTGACTTCGAATGGATATTACGGGTGATACGACCGTCGGATTCTCCTAAAACCGGAACCGTTGGGTTCGTATCAAAAAGAGCTTTCTAACGAATATTAGAAATTAGAAATCTAACGGTTGGATTTGGAATTATGTCCAAATCAAATTTGGAAAAGGTCGTTGTAAGTGCAATTTGATGGCCGTTGATGGAAATCGACTGTACGGGCCTTGATAAAATTATTAAAAATAGTAATAATTTGAATAAAATCATAAGAAATGATTTGGGAAGAATTGGGATTCAAAACTCCATATTTGAAAAGATAAAAATAGATTTTTATCGAAATGAACTAGTTTTGAACTAGAATTAAAATCAATTTATTTTTGAAATAAATAAATTGGATTTGAAATGGTTTTGAAAATAAACAAAATTTCCAATAATTGAATTGGAATGGGTTTGAATCAAAATTATCTTTGGAGTAATTCGATGTTGGATTTCGTGATTATACAAATATTGTTATTGAAATTTGAAAGATATATTTATATCGTTATTTCCAATACGATATTTGTTGGTCGTAGAATTTGATATTGAATATAAGCCAATATGTTTTCTATTCAGAGCCTTGTATTTAAATATCAAATGTGATTTGGGTTTGTCGTGAATGGTGTCTTCATTAGCACTGTTCTTAAACCCCGTGGAGAAAAAGATTAAATCTTTCTATTTAGATTTAATGAAGTGTACCAAATAAATGGAATTTAATATGGAATTGAATTGGGATTGGTTTTTGGGTTTATCGTGAATGGTGTTTTAAATAACACTATTTCTTTAACCCGCTAATTAATGGAATGTGATTTTGGGTTTATCGTGAACCGTGTTTTAAATGACATTGGTTCTTTAACCCAGTTAAAGGCAGGATATGATTTCCCAAGTTAAACAATCATTAATATTGATTTTTGGGAAGATTAAAACCAAGTGGAGTTTTAATGAATCTTTAATTAGATTGAAAAGATCGAGAATGGAGTATCACCAGTTTTGCTCCAGGCGATAGTTAAATCCTTAATTAGATTTGAACGTGAAATAGTAATTGAATTTACCGATAACACCGTGGTGTTAGATATGATGTATGACCAGTTTTACATCATGGGATGAATAGGTTGGGATTGGGAAATAAAATAAATGATTACTTTGGTGTGGTTCGCTAATCCCGACTAGTTTGAATTGATATTCATAAAACTTAAAGAATAAATTTAAAGAATTTATCTTTGATAAAATTAATGGGAATCTTTCCCAAAGTATAAGAATATTTGAATAAAAGAATATTCTGAATTGGAATGAGGCGTATGTTGTGTTTGTGTAACACTTGTTTATTATATACGCGAGTTATTCAGAAAGATCGGGTTTATCCCATTCTGAATAACTTATTCGACGTGATGTCGAGGATGAAGACGTTGGTCGAAGACCGGAGGTCCTCACATCATTTGGGTGATTACTGATGACCTTGATTGGGATGTACACCCAAGGGGAGGGAATCAGTTGGTGATCGTCCAAACATACTTGGAGATCGATGGATATGCGAGGTACAAGGTGCCTCCGGTTCGTTCAGACCCAGAATGAACTTGTAAATGGAATGTGTGTCTGACATTGGATTTTAGTCTGTGTGATTGATTTCTATTAAATATACATCTGTTTGGCGGGGGATAATTTATTCTCTTGCTTAACGCCCATCTCTGAGACGTACGAGCTCAGGGGTTAAATATTGATGGATATCAATCGCATGGAGTGAATTGCCTGTGTGGCATGCCTAAGTGGAAAATGATCAAGGCTTTTGTTGGAAAGCAGAGTCTTATGGTTGATGATCAAAGCATGGCCTGTGTGGCATAGCTTTGTGTAGCGTTGATTCGCGAGCCTCACACCCCAGTTATGAACCAGAAACGGAAGAAGGATCCAGGGAGGGCAAGCGTTTCTTTCTAGCTAGTGGTGGTGTCTGTGCTTAAACTGGCTGACATTTATATACTTTTCACCTGTGTGGTTGTTGCTGTTGCGAGGCGCCTCGGATATATCGGTCGATCCGGGACCGATGGAGTCATTGGACTCATTTGCGCCCCAAAGGGCGGCGAAATGCAGTGTTCAGGCATTTTAATCCACATCGGTGGACCGATGCTGTGGCTCCTAAGGCTTGACAGAGTACTTGCCTGAGACATAGTAGGCTAGATTGTCTCGAATAGGTAGAGGACGATCCCTGGCCTCGGTTCACAGATGGAAATCCAATTTCCAAATACGTGACTTTACGGTTTTATTTGTAGAGCCTAGTATGGCGACATAGTGGTATGGGGCACTAATGCCATCTATGATTGGTACTTATGATTTGAAATTGTTTTGACACTATGCACCTATAGTAATAATAAAACATGAAATTTAGCGTATCAAGCATGCTTTGGCTATTATAAGGTAAAACCCTATCCTCTGGCTTGTGTTGCATTGTGTGATGGGACATGGGTCTTATAATAGCTTCATTATTTTTTATTTAGTATTGCGCTGTTGTTTTATGCACTGGTATTCTTGGGAGGAAACCCGTTCCGTGTTATACGGCGTGGTCCCTTGATTTACCAAACTTCAAAATAAAGATTAATAACTGTTTTAGTTCTCACACCAGTCCCATGACTGACATGGATTTATTGTTTTAACCTAAACTTTGGGTGCCCTTATCTTGACACGGGCAGCTAGTAGTTTTGGTTTTGCAGATTTATATTCAAAGGATCCTGATTTACAGCTGGAATGATATTCGGAAAGCTCTGTATCTGTATATCTTCTTCTAGTTGTATTTTGTATTGTTTTTCCGCTGCTATGTAATTTGTTGTAATCTCTGATAATTTCTGTTGTATAATATTGGTTTATACTCTGTATATTCTTGCATTCTGATGAATTGTTGTAATTAATAATGAAATGTTATTTTGTTTGCGTTCTGATCTGTCTTGTCCTCAAAGCAATTCGGGCTTTCCTTAACGGGGAAGTTACGGGTCTTTACGGGAAACATGTGTTCAGGAATTGCCAATCCTCAAACGTAAAGGAGGACCGGCCTTGGAGGATCCAAGGGTTCTCTACGGGGAATCCTGAGGCATTTGCTAGAGTGTCTCGAAGCCGACGTTGAGTACATCCCTTGCCTCGACTCATGAAGGAAATCTAATTTCCAATACGACATTGCGGTTTTGATTGTAAACCTATATATGGTGGCATAGTGGCATGGGACGCTCATGTCGTCTATGATTGATACATTGTGATTGAAATTTATTTCAAATCATATATGCACTAATGATAATATCAAATGATTTTGTTTTATACGTATCAAGCATATTTTGTCCATTATAAGGTAAAACTCTATCCTCCGGTTTGGGTTGCATTGTGTGATGGGACTTGAGTCTTATAATGGCTTCATTTTTATAAAAAGCATTGCGTTGTTCAAAAGATTTACTTTATTTCATGCACTGGAAATCATTGGAGGAAACCCTTTCCGTGTTAGCGGCGTGGTCCTATGATTTGCCTTATTGTTATTGTTGTTTAACTAGTTAAGTAGATTTCTCATACCAGTCCCATGACTCACTCATAGTTTTTTTCACTTGCAAACTTGGGTGCCCTTATTTTTAACGGGCAGCCCAGTGACAGTTTACAGGTGATATTTTGTCTTAGCATTTCAGCATGGAGTGCGTTTTTAGCAGATGGCGAAGACTGACTTTTTATGTATTTTGGCTACTGACATTTCCACCGGTATTATATTATGTATATGTACTGCTGATCGCGATGTAGACTGATTTATCTCTATTATGTATTATCTGATGTATATGTCCCAGTGATCTTGATGTAGACTGATCATTTTCTTTATGCACTAAGTTGTATCCATGACTGTCCTACTCTGATGTTTATTACATTTTATGATTCCGCTGTCATACTGATGTAAATTATTCTATTTCATTTTTATGCTATTATCTGTAATCTGCTAATGTTGATTAATGTGTTATATTTCGAATGATTATCCTTAATTCCCTGACACAAGGTTTCATGTTATTTCAGATACACAATGGTACTAGTCTAGAGAGATTTGGAGATCATTAGAATTTATGGAGGAATTAAACGCTTGATATGATCAACCGAGTGTTAACCGTTATTTAACGATTAACGAACAAGGTGAGTAGACTCACTAACTCTATGCTGTTTTATACTTTTATAAACGTATTTAATATTGATAAAAATGATTGAATGATGCGTGTGATGGTTATTTAGATGATTTGCTAATTAATTGGTTGAAGATATAAAAACCGTTATATATATAAGTCTTTAGCTGAATGCTGATTCTATTTATTTTAATATTTCATATTAATATAAAATTGATATTATTATATTGATTAACGTTTGTGAATGCAGGGAAACAGGTTGGAGGGATCCAACTGGATTCCTCAACAATTATATTGTTATATTTAATATATTGCATTATGTGATGTGACCAATAATCGGTGATTGATTATTAAGTGTTTTTGGATGTTTAAAAAACATTAACCTGAAAAAATTGGTATTTAAATACGTAAAATATATTCGAATATATTGGAAAAGAATTTGGGGTTTTAGAAAGGAATTTCTATTTGTAAAATAGAAATTGAATCATCTAATGGACTTTAATATTATAACTTATTTTAATTAAATTAAAACAAGTAGTTGATTTATAAACAATGTTAAAAATATATTGGAATAATTATTATTATGTAACTTGAAAATATAAGAATGAATAATACAAAGGGAAAGGGAGATCATTTTAAAAGAAAAGATGAAATTTATTACGATGTTCGAAATGGGAATAGAATTGAAATAAAACTATAAGGATTTTAATTAAAATTTGACGATGTCAATGTTATAAGAATAATTTATTTTTAGAAATTATATATTATATAATTTAGAATTTGAAAGGATAGTTAATATTTGATTTAAAACAAATAATTTAAATTGATTATGTAATCGAAATGAAGTTATAAACTTGGTAAAATTATCAAGAAGTTTACTCGTGAATGAAGAGTATGGAGTGGTATATGATTATCAAATTATAAAACAACTCGATGAATGGATTCTAACCTGTAATGATATTTTCAAATACAAATCAAGATTGATTGATAAAACAAGTCTAAGTTTTAGTATAGAAATAATACTCACATTTTAACGTGAATAAGGGCTTAAAAGCAAACGTTTTGCAAATTGGAATGAGGATAAAAGGAAATTGGTAAATGCTGGAAGTGATAGCTTCAAAAAATGAATTTAGAAATTGGGTTGACCTGAAATGGTGAGTTTATTCCAAAGAAGGAACACTAATCGAATATAGATTATTCGAAAGGGAGTTATAAGTTGAAATTCGATTATATCAAATTTAGGAAGGTACCATTTACTTTACGTTTTAATATAGGTTAACTAATTAATTAATTAAATTATTACTTATTTATTCAAAGTAAAGAATCAAAGTTATATTTAAAGTTGAATATTTTGGAAACGGGGATTATAATGCTATCATTATAATCAAGATTTTCCGTAAAATACGTGAATTCGTAAATTGAATATGAAAGTTGTGTAAGAAAGGATTTGATAAGGTATTAAGAAATGGGATTAAGGAAATTTGAAATTGACAACAAATTAGTTAAGTTGAATAGCTTTATGAATATCGATCTGATGTCGGTTTCGGCCTTCGGGGTTGATACTAATGGAGTTGTTCTCTTACTAGTTTACGGTTAAGGACTGATGGACGTGAAAGAATATATGAGTAAATAAGATATGGAAATGTTTTCCAATGTTAATAACTTATATTTTCGGAATACAGGAAATAAGGAGTTGTGAGTATATGGAAAATATCCAAGAAATCGTGAGAGGTTAAGCGAGTGGAAAAAATATTTGGGATATTAGGAAATGAAACGATGATTGATAAATCTATAAACAGGGGGCTTAGTGTTGATTGATGATTGATCGGTAAGATTTCCATTTGGAAATACGACCTTTGTTTGTATGTATGTTTTCCTTTGATAGTTAAATAACCAAATATCAAAGGATTTAACCATTTTTCCGTTGTCAATATGGAGAGACCGGGATCAGTTTTATTATCTGAAAACCGCTCCATATGTGCATTAGCATTGCGAATTAAATATGATGAAGTTAATCGAAGATGGAGTTTATGCAAGAGCTGTTCTGGCAATCCTAGGTAGAAATTGCCGAAGATGGATTTACAGAATAATGCCTTCGATTTGTCCCGCCTCAAGACAAATTGTATGGACGTATGTCTGACAGAGTATATCTAATCGACCGTGTAAGTTGATCTCTTCAAATGTATTCACATTTGGTGGTGGAAGAATTCGTTTCTCTTAGCTTTATACCCATGGTATTTTTGGGGAAATCAATTTGTGATTTGGCAGATATGACGATGTGGCATCCAAAGTAGACGATGGTGTAATATGTCAAAGTATAGTTTATGACCTCAAGCCTCATCAATCGAAAAATGACAGAAATTGGGCAGGCAGCATGGCTAAGTGCGTCGTACCTAATTAGGACATATTTTCGCCATCTAGAGAATATTCATATTTGTTACTTCTTTAAATTCTATATCTCCCGTGAATGGTTATGTTGGTATTCCAACCATAAGGTGACAATATATTTGGAACATTCAAGCAAAATGAATGACCGATCGTATGTGGCTGAGTTACAAGATGTTCTTGTTGAACTCCAGTGTATCTCCTCTAGAGTACACTGATCGGAAGGTGGGTCCATACCTTTTCATAGTTGGAAATCCATTACCTAATAAGAGCCCACGGTTTTGATTGTATATTATATATATAGAGAAGGCCGATCGGTTGCGGACTCCGCTAACGCGCCGGTCAAGGCGAATGGATGTGGTGAAGTTACCATTTACTACTTAAGTTAAGATATTGTGTTAGCAAGAAAGACGTGACTTCTCGCTGATGATGTTTAGTCAGGTGCGAAGCGTGCTCTCTCTCTATGAAAATAGTCGTCTGTCTCACTTCCGGAAAGCACTCCTTCTCCGTTCTTCTGCGATAATCATGTTCCGCTGATATGTATAGCCGTAGTGGTTCTTCCGGGCATTAGCACAGGTGCCTCAGAGAGGTCATCCTTGATTCGTCTAAAGGCTAGGGGCATGGCTCTCGTCCTATACAAAAAGATAGGCTGGTCGTTGTTTATCTTGAGGCGTCTGAGACTTAATCGCGCTTTCAAAGAGCTGTGAATGAAGTTGTTCATTTGAGACTTTTGATATTTGAATTTTCTAAGACACGGTTGTAATTGTCATTGGTCCAATAGCCCTGATTGGAAGCATATAGCAGACATCCATCCTCGGCATCCATTTTGTGAGTTTTATCTAATTGACTTGATCAAAAATGGTAGTAATAGATATGCTTCCTGTTATCTATGTCAATCACTATTTGTTCGCAAGGATGCTGATAAGAAACTGATGCAGGAGTGTCGTATCTCAAAGGATACACATCCCCCAAGTGATAGGTTAATCAGGGTTTATTCATCCAGTGATGAGTGTAATAGGCCAGTCTTGTTCAGATCAAGTAATCTGTCACTACCTGAGCCTTATTGTATGAGTTGTCTTAGTTATGGCCTGGAATGGGTGAAATTTGGAACCCTCCATTCCAGTTTCAATTTTGCAAGAGAATATGGAGATGATAATAGTGGGTGGTTTTTCTGAAGACATGAATTTCTGTGATTGCTGTGGTGCATTGTATGTTTCATCCTCAAAAGCTTATCAAAGTCAAATGCTGGCGGCCGGTGATTCATCATCAGAAGAGGATGGTGGTGTTTGTAATCACTCATCAGATGACTCATCGAATCAATCACTATCTTATGGTCCGTGAGAGAAAATTAGCACCAGCTAGAAAGTCTTCTACCCCTAAACATAATAGATCTTATAGTAGTCATGCTTATGCTTATTCGTCTTCTTCCTCTGATGAGCAGTCATCATCTAATGATTCAATACCAATCATTCAATCATCCCCGTGAGATGAAAGCGTTCTGCTAGATTGTTATTTACTTGATTTAGACATTATTATAATATTAGAAAAGTATTGTTTTAAAAGAAATGTTTTGGGTTATCATAAGGTAAAATCCATCAGTGTTTATGTATGGATCGGTCTTACAATTATTCTTTCTTTTGAAATGGATTTTTGGAAGTTAAACCAAATTGTTGGAGTTTACTCACACCAGTCCCATGACTGACATAGAGTTTATTTTGTTATGTTTTACCCTAAACTCTTAGGTGCCCATATTTGTACGGACAATCAAGTAGTCGGGATTTTTCAGACATACTGGGAGGAGCTTGGAGCAGGCGGCTTCAACGTTAGATATATGTTGAGTTATTTCCACTGTGATGTTATATGTAGTACTATGATAATGGTATGTATTACAAGATACAGTTTTGTATTTCAAAAGATGTTATATAATATATTTTATTCGTTTCGCTGTGAGAATCGTGTTTATTCTGATTTTGTTCTGTTATGATCTTCTTCTTCTTCAATTATAATTTTCTTTCTTTTTATTCCTCACCCTCTAACTTCGTTTTATTAGTGACCTAGTATTTTCGATGCTTCAATAGTCAACATGGGTTTTGTGTTGATTTTCAGGGTCGAAAGTCCTTGTTCTTTACTGAAGGCCTAGAGATCAAGTTTGGGTAGTGCCATACGATGAGGATTACTTTAGCTCAATAAAGTAGTGCTCGAGAACTTTTCCATTGAGGGATCGACAAAACCAATATGGAGGGATCAATACAACTCCAAGACGAACCAATAGATTAACACTACTCCAACAATTAAATGTTCATAAACCACAAACTACAAGTACAAACAACACCAAACTTCAATAAGCAACTCAAGATGTCAAAGGGGATCCTTATGAGGAGTCAAGAGTCCACATCCTCAATATGAGGCATCAATACCGATCCCTCCCTTAGCCTATTATGGGTTTGGGCTTTTAGACTCCTTCCATAACTGTCCTCTGATTCTTTTAACCTAACTGCATTTACAAGTACCTGTCGTGTAGACAAAAAGTGGATAATTTTAACATTTGTTTACTTTGCATCATATAATTCGAAGTACCAACCTCAGCACTTGTAAACTTGAATTTTAGCAATAAAATGAGCTTATAAAGTGGACATAGGCCAATTAATGTCGAATCACTATAAATATTTCTGTCTGTTTTCCATTGCAATTTCGATTCTTTTGTTCCACATTTTCCCTTTATTTAGTTTAACTACTCGACGAACTCATGAGAGATTACAACAATTTCAGTATTAACATTCTAAGCTTTCATTGACATAAAAGTTCATTTTTCCCCTACCTTCCTGCCATTCAAGTTTTCTAAATCTCCCCTGACCTCTGTAAGATCTACCTATGAAGCTTGAAACCAAGGTAAAGAAGAAAATCTCTCAAGCTATTGGACGATTAATCGTGATCATCAAGAGGTATCAATCCATCAACAATGTTCTAATAATGTTGATCTTAATGCTCTAGAGGAAACTCAAAGCTAGCTTAACTTACAACTAAAGAAGAACCTCAAGCTGATGTTGCAGCTGCAACGATTCGCTCGAAGTGATATTAGTCGCCTCGAGGTAAGTTTGAGCGCTTGAGCTAATAATAACTATGTTTTTGAAAGTTCTTCATATAACTCCCACCATAGCAACTGAAGCCAATAGAGAAAGATATCTCAAGATTGCACGAAAATTGTATCCATAGAGGGGGAGAATCAACTTGATCATTCCTGGTTTAGGACTGATCTTACTTATGGATCTAGAACCGAACCCCCTTGTAGGTTGCCTCATGCTACCACAATCCAAAAGTTTTTCTTTGGACTTCCACCTGCTATTTAGAACCAAGTAGATTTTACACAGCCTTTATGGAACCAGCCTAACAATGTTGTTCAACTTGAAGTTGATGATTATCCTCTAAGGAGCCGACATACCCCAGAGTTAGATGATGACCACCGGAATCTGGTAGAGATACCAACTTTAGATCTCATCACCATAAAATGTAGGATCATGAGTTGAGTCACAAGGCTACAACAACGATGATAGAAAGCCAGTATAAGGCATAACCCTTTTGTTGATTTGTTGTGCTCTGAATGTCAGATGGCCTCGACAGTTCAACATTGCATAACTCGCTGCTTACTTAGGAAGAATCAATCCTCGACAATCCCTTGATAAATACAAGTTGCATATGGAGTCGGCTCATGCCAATGATGCAATAAAATGCAAATGTGTTCCCATATTCCTCGAATGCTTGTCCCTCTTACGGTTCTCTTGACTTTCGCTGAGAACCATATCTTCTTTTGACCAATTGGCCAAATAACTAGTGAAGTAATTCAGGATGACCACTAGACTGAAGGATACTTTGACTATATTAATAATATTCCAGGGAGTTGGAGAATCATTGAAGAGCTTTCTAGAGTTTAACAACGCTTTTGCACAAGTTGACGATCTGGAATCGAACATTGCTCTCCTACAACTTGTGAAGGGCATTCATCCTGAAACTGGATTTACAAATTGGCTCGAACCAAAATCTTCAAAAACTTTGGATCAATTTTATGAAAAGGCCAACCAATACCTTTGTCAGGAAGAAGCGCATAAAAATATGTTCACATAGGGCTATCCCCATAAATGCGTCAGAATAATGTGAAAAGCAACGTCGCTGTTAAATAATCTAGAGAGTGTTCCAAAAAGGACAACAGGAATGATCCAACCAAGGCCAAAATAGGTGACAATAATTCTAAAGGCCGCTACAAGAAGAACTAGTCAAAGAAATGAATATATTTCATTTATACAATAACTACACTTCATTGAATTCTCAATCAAAGATGATAAATCTGGATACCTACAACACTATCCACTATAAGAAGCCAATCCAAGGTGGTCTATAAAGAGAGAGAATCAGTTAGGCAGGTACAACATATTCGTTGAGATGCATAGTCATAACAATAATGAATGCCTTTTACCACATAGATGCTATAGAGAAGCTCATACATGAGAAGCATCTTGAGAAATGTGTCCAACCTCAAGCTCTAAAGGATGGAGGAGTCGATCCTTTAGCAGCCGTTCAGCCTCAGACGATGCTAAGGCCATCTATTTCCAGACCTGATCAGCAATTTTTCGTCATCAACACCAATTGTGTTGGGACTCATTTCACAAACCAAAGCTTTAGATGTATAGAGGAATATATCAATTCTAAAAAAAGCGAAAGAAGAAGAGTTCTTTGTTACGGACGAAGATGTCCTAGCTGAATTTCAAAAGAGGATAAGGTATGATACTATCTTTCATGAAAGGGAGTCAGCACGAGTGAAAGCCCCAATCATATACCTCTTCATCATTCGACCTATATCGGTCTCGCTTATGTTCGAAAATTCCTCATTGATTTGGGGAATTCCGTTAACATCGTCTTAAAAAAGGCTTATGATTGGATAAAACTTGAGGCTAAAGACCTAAAGCCATGACTCATAGTTTCGATGACAATGTTAATGCTAATGAGTTAGTTAGAATATTGACCTACTAGTGCAACTAGGTGAAGGAGATCACAATCGCATCAAAATCTTCTCCTTTGTCATTATTGAACATACTTTCCCAACAACGCCTTCTTAGGGCATCCTACCTTATCCAAATTTCGAATCTGTATGGCGTCTCGGTGCATTCTATTGATATTTCCAACTGAAAATGGAATCGAATTTCTACATGGAGATCAGATAATAAGGAAAGCATTATTTCCAGTGGAATGAAAAGATGCCATTTACAGTAAAACAGGGAAGGGTGTAGAGACTTTAGTCTACACCAAGAACTTTAATGCCTAGTAATCAACATTCAAGGCCTCGCTGGGACAACAGAACCATTTTTACCAAGAACTTGATCTAAGGAAAGATAAAGAGCCAAAATATGAAAGGTAAACCCCATCCGAGAAAATCATTGATGTTTCAATCAGCCATGATGACCCATCTCATGTCTTGAAGATTGGATCACAGCCCAGTCCTGCTATGAAGAAGGAATTATCTTTTTTTTTTATCGACCAATCTTCTTTGGATCTATTACTATATGTAGCATTGCTTTAGGAATTGCAAGCCACACACTTAACATTGATCAAAAGTTACTTCCAATGAAACAGAAACGCCATATCTCCATCTATCCTGAATGAATCTTCGGACTTGTGCTCGTAAAGAGATCCAAGGGTAAATGTCGGATATGTGTCAATGATTCTGATTTGAATAATTATGCCCTAAAGAAATCTTTCCACTACCGGAGATGGATCAACTTGTCGACTCAATCGTAAGGAATCAACTTGTGTCATTCAAGAATGCATACTCAGGCTACAAGCAAATCCTGATGCACATTCATAACCAAGAACATACAAGCTTTATCCCTGATCCGGGGCTGTATTGCTCTGTTGTTATCACCTTTGGATTGAAAAATGATTAGGATACATATCAATTACTTGTCAGTCGTACGTTCAAAGACCAGATTGGGAGTACCATGGAGTTGTATATGGACAACATGATTGTGAAGTCATGGCAGTCACTACATTGAAAAGCTCATAGAGATGTTCAAAGTTTCCTACAAATATTTCATAAATCTTAATCCCTTGAAATACACTTTTGGCATTGTATAGGGAAAATTCTTGTGTTTCATTGTCAACTCATGAGAAATTGAAACCAATCCCTAAATAATTGAAGCAATCCAAGGAATTAAAGTTCCAGAAAATGTTAGAGACATTCTGAGTCTAAACAGGAAGGTCGCCGTCCTAAGTAGTTCACCGTCAAAACCATATATAGATATATTCCCTTTTCAACTTGATCAAAAGTGGGAAAAGTAACTTTTCTTTGACACTAGAATGTGTTGTTGCATTCCAAGACTTGCTGAATCACTTGGAAGACCACCTAACCTGCCAAATCCTATGGATCATGAGTATTTATTCATTTGTTTAGCTATTTCTTTGCATACTATTAGTTCTAGATTTGTGCGCAAGGAGAATTGTATCCAAAGGCCAATGTACTATTTAGATAAGAGATTAATAAGAGATTAAAGAAACAACCCAAAACTTGGACAAATTTCATACTTCCTATTGATCTCTTCTCAGATGCTCTACCGCTATATTCAGTCTCATCTAATAAAAGTCTATGCTGGCCAGCTTCTATAATAGGTCCTTTAGTGGCCTAAGGACTTTGGGACACTCTTGAAATGTAACATCAAACTTATTCAGTTAGACCTGTAACAACCCGCATTCTATGCATCGGAGGATTGTAGAATATTTATTTCGTTATTATAGGAGGTTGTATGGTCATGTTACTTTGGGGAACGACTATTAGGGTCATTTCCCATGTTCACGATTTTTGCCGGTTTTTAAATGACTGTTTTACCCCTGTCGAATCTTGTTTCGCCTATAACTTTTGATAGGTAAGGAGTTTTGACCTGAAACCGCTTCCATTGGATTCAGATGATGGTTTAGAGTGGTTACATTAGTCAAACGGACTTACTGTTTGGGAGATATGGCTGAAATAAGGTTTGGAAGGTGAAAAACAACTTAACTGGGCCGAATTAGGGTGATTAGCAACTAGGCCCATAATCCATTTCGGGATTTGGGCTATGGGGAGGCTGAAATCAGTTAGGAAATGATTTGTTTTTCACTTTCTCAACCGCCACTTACCTCTCTTCAACCCTAACAATGGCCTCCATCCGCTAAATCACTCTTAAATCACCTTCTAATCACTAATTAAGGAGATCTACATCAAATCAAGGCAAATCAACACCAAATCAGAGTTGGAGCGGTTGGGTTGCATAGGAGTCAAAAAGGTAGAGTTTCAGATCTAAAGTTTAATTTGTGGCTAAGGTGAGTGATTTGCATTGTTTTTCACTAATTACGGGTAATTAGGGGTGAATAGTAATAATTAGTGAAATTATGGCTCAGAGAATTCTGGAAAAATTTGTAAAATTCTAAAATATTATTTTAGAGCTCTGATAAAAATTTGGGTTAATTTGGATATGTTTTGCTAATCGTACGGTTAAATCATGATTAAGGGGATTAAGGGGAAAAACATGAGTTTTGGGTATGTTTGATTCATTTTAACATGTTAGATTGTTGTTTTGGTGTTTGTGGTTGATTGTCCATGTTGCTATTACTGTTTGGAATGCTTTGAAATTGTATAGTCTAGTTAGGTTGGTCGAAAATGTCAGCGTATGGCGTGAATAGCTTGCTGGAAAAAGTTGCAAGAATTGGTCATGGACCTGTTCATGAAGCACATATGGCGACCCGACCCACTAGTGGGGTAACCCCCACCCATGAACCGCTCCACTTCGAGGACCAAGATCCACTCCAGCACCACCATCAAGGGATCACGAACCAAGAGGAGTCCACGAGTAGGTCATGAGCTGAGGCATCATCATGAACCACCCAACACGAGTGCAGCCTAGGACCTAGGTTAGGACTCACGAGCCACGACGGAGCACCATGAGTCGAAACAGGAAGTCACGAACAGACCTGGTGGGCACGAGACATCATGAACCAGGAGCCATCACGAGCCAATGTCAGGAGGGGCAAACCGCGAGTCAACACAAAGGGGATCACGATCCGGTCTTTGAGTCTGAACAACAAATGAAATGAATGGAACTGAAGTGCGAATGGGATAATGACCAAAACCCGAGATGCAAAGATAGTCCAAATAGGAAGTAGAACTCAGGATCCAGATGGGAACCAATGAGTTAACATCATGAGTCGGACTTTGTCGCGGGACCTGTGCAAAGGGGTTATCGATGTCTATAGCTTTGACTCACAACTGAAAGACGGGTACTGGCTACGGATCAGTGCAGTGGGGTTGCTATGACTCCATGGGGCCAAGTGATCATAGCAGGGCTATGAGCCAGTGCAGTGGAGTTGTCATGACTCCATGGGGCAGAGTGGACATAGGAAAGTATTCGTGGTTACAGATCAGTGCAGTGGAGCCGTCATGACCCCATAAGGCAGAGTGATCATAACAAAGAATTGGGTGTTCAAAGTGGTGGATATCGTATACTTTACGAAATGAGTGAGAGATGTGAGGATGATTGCTATGTTTGATGTTTGCTATCACCATGACATGCACACCCTTCCACGTTATTTTCACACCATGTGTTAGAGTCACCTCAGAGTATTGTACATCCTGTTGTGCTAACTCTTTTGTTGCAGGTTCAGGTATAGTTATGTATACCTGTTATTGTTCTGTTTTGCTGCTTATTGCTCATACCAGTCTTTTGTCTAACCCAGAGTTTTGTGTCTCTTCTTATTACTCTGGGTGCTCTTAAACGGGCAGACTAGAGACAAGTTAGGTGATATGCACTAGTAGCTGTACCTGCGACGAGCAGGAGGCTTCCACGTATGTTATATAGATATATTCTCCCTATGTAGTTGCAGGTCACTACTCTGGGAATTAGTAGTGTACCTTCCTATTTTTCTTTACAGAGAGTTTTAAAAGTTTAATAATGATGGTTTAAGATCATAAGATGTATTTTGAATCTTTCTGCTGCTATGATGGTTTAGTTTTCAGCTTATGCATTGTCTAACTTGTTTTATATCTAGTTATTTTATTATTATGTTTTGTTCCATGCAGTGTGAGATATACTACAGGTTCTTCGTTGGTTCACCATTCAAATCCCTTCCTTTTTCCTTTCAATTGACGACCATCCCATGCTAGTTGGACATCGGCACAACGCGTTTCATTGGAAATGTCGGCTGGTGCGGGGTGGGCCGTCACACTTGGTATCAGAGCTCTAGGTTGCGTAGTTAACCTGGGGAAAGACACCAGGAAGAGATAGTATACGTATATGAGAGCACGTATTTGTGATATTTTGGTTTATAAAAGCTATATACATACTATTAGTTTATCTAGGGATGAAGTCGCACTACACTGGCACCACTTAAGGGATGGTTAATTGTTTTCTCCTTACATATTGAACGATGAGCAGATATACAAGGAATACTGGTTCAGAAGCCAACAATAGGAATGCTCCTGATATGAGGACGATGTTCACTGACTTCATGAGAGTGATGCTTAGGGATGTTCAGAGGGCAGCTCCTAATGCTGCAAATGGTGGTGGTGCAGCGGTGCAGGCGCCTAGGGCCGATTTCGCCAAGCTCTGTAAGGACTACACTAGTCTTGGTGGGAAGACGTTCCATGGAATAGAATCGGCTACAGAATTTCAGGATTGGCTTGATTGTTGTGAGTGCATCTTCGAGGACTTAGGGATCGATGATGCAATGAAGCAAAAGCTAGCATCCCGTTAGCTGCAAGGACGGGCAATGAATTGGTGGAACGCTATTAAGGCAGCTACCCATGAGGGTCAAGTTACTTGGGATCAGTTCAAGGCCCGATTCTATGATAAAATTATCCCAACTGCCCAGAAGTCAAAGTTGTTTAGGAATTTCTTGGAGCTTGAGTAGAACGGTAGGGCAGTCTCGAAGTATATTGTCGAGTTTGATACCTTATCGAAGTATGGGTTCTCTTATCGATACTCCTGAGAAGAAGAATGAGAAGTTCATCACAGACTTAGATCAGTACTTGGGAGAAAGGCTTATAAGCTATGTTGATGAGACTTTTGAATAGATTGTTGGGAAAGCATTGAGATCAAAGAGACTTTATCCTAAGCCCAAGACTGAGGTCGTTGTTGTATTGGCAGAGGGGCCAAAGCCACAGGCAAGCGTTGGAGGCAAGAATGATTCTCAGAATAAAAGGAAGCAGAATCAGACTAAGGATGATCAGATAAATAATAAGAAAGATGTTGAGTGCTTTAGCTATGGCAAGATGGGCCACTATGCTAAAGAATGTTGAGCAATACCAGCGACAGAAAGTGCTTCAGCTGCAGCCAAGTGGGACATCACAAAGATAAATGTCCGCAACCCCCTAAAAAAAGCAGATTATGAAAGAATATGCTATTAATGTCGTTCCTTCTTCGTCAAATGTCCAGATTGCGGTGGAGAAAGGAAAGAATGTCGTCATTCAAGGTATACTTTCTGTTTATGATGTTCATGTTTGAGTATTGTTTGATACCGGGGATTCCCGTTCCTTCATATTTAGTGACCTAGTAGATAGTTTGGGATTGGAACCCGAGTTGGTCAGTAGACCTTTGGTGGTGACGAACCCGATTGGTGGTTCGACTAGCCTTAGCATGATTTGTCGAAATTTGGTCATCTCAAGTCATGGATGTATGTTTGCTTGAGATCGCTTTGTTTTGGGCTTTACTGGGTTTGGCATTATTTTGGGAGTCGATTGGCTCCAAAGATATGGGGTGGTGGTAGATTGTGAGGGATTTTCGGTGACTATTAGGGCGGATGATGGGCGGAGGGTAGTGTTTAGTGGCCTACCTACTGATGAGGTGATGGCTAGTTTTCTAAATTCCCTCGACATCCTATAGAATGAGTTATCAGGGGTTCCCATTGCTGGCCAGTATCCGGATATCTTCGAGGAAGTGACCGGACTTCCACCACACCGAGAGATTGAGTTCCATATTTATTTAGTGAAAGATGCCAGATCTATAGTGATGCCATTTCGTCGTATGGCACCAAGAGAACAGCGAAAGCTCGGGGTGCAACTAAGCGATCTGTTGAAGAAGGGATTTATCCGAAGGAGTGTTTTCGAGTAGGGAGCACTAGTTGTATTTGCTACCAAGGCAGATGTTTCCCTTCGTTTATGTGTGGACTATCGTGAGTTGAATAAAGTGACTAGGAAGAATAAGTATCCTCTTCCATGGATAGATGATTTGTTTGATCGAATAAAAGGAGCAAGAGTGTTCTCCCAGTTGGACCTCGCGACCGGATTTCATCAGCTCCGAGTAGCAGCTGAGAGTATTCCCAAAACGGTATTTTGGACGCCGTCTGGATTCTATGAGTGGTTGGTCATGCTATTCGGGTTAACCAATGCACCATCATATTTTTTGGATCATATGAATAGGGTATTCAGGGATCATTGAATAAGTTTGTTCTTGTGTTTGTGTACGATATAGTTGTTTATTCGAGGATAGAGGAATAACACAAGGAACATTTGAAAGTAGTGATGGAGGTGTTGAGAAAACACCAATTGAAGGCGAATTTTTCTAAGTGTCACTTCTGGAGGAGGGAAGTGAGATTCTTGGGCCATGTTGTTTCAGAGAATGGTATTGTCGTGGATCCTGCGAAGGTGGCTACGGTACAAGCTTGCTCTACGCCCAAGTATGCAATGGACGTAAGAAGTTTCTTGGGATTGGCTGGATATTATCGTAAGTTTATCCAGGACTTCTCCAAGATAGTGGCACCGTTAACACAGTTGACCAAGAAGAATCAAGCTTTCGTCTGGGACAGAATGTGTGAAAATGCATTCAAGAGTCTAAAGGAAAAGTTGACACATGCGCCAGTGTTAGTTATTCCTAAAGAGAATGAAGAGATGACGGTATACGCGGATGCATGTGGTACCGGACTAGGTGCTATATTGATGCAAGGAGGTAGGTTGTATCTGATGCTAGTCGGCAACTAAAACCGCATGAGAAAAGATACCCTACCCATGATTTGGAGTTAGCAGCGATCATGTTCGCATTGAAGATGAGGAGACACTACCTCTTGGGAGAAAGATTCGAGTTTTTACCTATCATAAGTCATTAAAGTATCTTTTTTCTTAGAAGGATCTAAATCTCCGACAGCAAAGACGATTACAATTCTTGGCTTCTTATGATTTTGATATCGCACATACACCAGGAAAGGCAATGCGGTAGACGATGCATTGAGTAGGAGACAAGCTTGTTTAGGAGCTATGTTTCTTGAATGAAAGCAACTGGAGTATATCGCTAGGTATGATTTCATACAAAAGTGCAAGTTGGATCCAGAAATGTTAGTGAGTTTGACGATCAGACCCGCTTTGATTGTGCGGATTGGGTCAAGCTAGAGGGACGATCCTAATCTATTAGAAATCATCTCCAAGTTAGAAATGGTAATCGATGAGGAGATGAACAAGTATGGGCTTGATCGAGATGGATGGCTTAGAAAGAATGGGAGATTAGTTGTACCCAATGTCAATGGATTAAGAGATGAAGTGCTTGGAGAATGTCATCACTCAAATCTAACTATACATCCCAGTGGTAACAAAATGTATCAAGACATGTAGCAGACCTACCACTGGGAAGGGATGGAAAGAGTCTTTGGGAAGTTTATATCCAAGTGCATGAATTTCCAGCTAGTTAAAGCTGAGCAAAATAAGCCTAGTGGTTTGCTACAACCATTGGAAATTCCAGAATGGAAATGGGAACAAGCCCCAGTGGATTTCATTACCAAGAACTAGGTCAGCCCATGAAAGCATTTGGGTGATTATGGACCGATTGACCAAGAGTGCAAGGTTTATACCTGTCAAGTCGAATGGAATAGCAACTAAGTTAGCAGAACTGTATATGAAGTGGGTAGTGAGATTTCATGGAGTAACCAAAGGCATTGTGAGAGGCCGAGATCCATTGTTTACTAGTGGTTTTTGGAAAAGATTACAAGAGGATTTAGGGTCAGAATTACATCTCTCTACCGCGTACCATCCTCAAACCGACGATCAGACAGAAAGGGTGAATGATATATTGGAGGATCTCTTGAGAGCTTGTATATTGGATTTTGGAGGGTCATGGGATGACCATTAGCATCTGGTTGAGTTCGCATATAATAATAGTTATTAGTCCAGTATTGGAATGGCTCCATTTGAAGCTTTGTACGGAAGACCGTGCAACTCACCATCATGTTGGTTAGAAACCGATTAGAAATTTGTGCTTGGGCCAGATGTGATAAGAGAAACCTCAGACAAGATCAAGGTTATTCAGCTACGAATGAAGGCTGCCCAAGATAGGCAGAAGAGTTATGCTGATAAAAGACGTAGAGATTTGAAATTCTCCATTGGCGACTTGGTATTCATCAAAATTTCTCTGTTAAAGCATGTAATTCGATTTGGTAGGAGAGGCAAGTTAGCATCAAGATTTGTTGGTCCATTCCCAGTTCTCGAGAATGTTGGAAATTTGGCATATAAAGTTCAGTTACCTGACAAAATGGCAGGAGTTCACAACGTATTTCATGTTACCCAGTTAAGGAAGTTCATGCACGACCCCGATATGACTATTTCACCGAATCAGTTGGATGACATCGAAGTAGAATCCGAGGCGGTTGGGAACCGCAAGCCATTTTGTATTGTCGAGTATGACATGAAGCAACTTCGAAGAAAGGCGGTGAAACTGGTCAAGGTTCAGTGGGGCAAGAATGAGAATGACTATACTTGGGAAACAGAGGAGAGCATAAGGAAGGCATATCCCGAACTCTTTGCCTGGTAACATTTTAACGACCATTTAGTTATCCTCTTGTTAGTAAACCACATGCTAGGATAGGCTTGTTATGTTGCTCTGTTTGTTTGGTTGTTTGTAAATGGTTGATAAGCATGCGGGACCCATTGTTGTTTCTTAGTTAAGGAATTTCAGGAGCGAAATTTCTTAAGGGGGGAGAATGTGTAACAACCCGAAAATCTGGGCCAGTTTAAAATTTTTATTTTGGCAATTTTAGCGAATTTTGATTATTTAAAATGAATTATTTTAAATAATAACGACGAGAAATTTATTTTGAATATAATTCGAACGTGTATATTTATACGCGTCGTCGTTAGAATATAAATATTTATATATAATTATAAATAGAATTGAAAATGGCGCGGTAGTTCGATAATTCGATTTCAAACTTCAATTGAATGTACCGGGTGCAAAACAATCCGGATTTTAGTGAAACCAAAAATAATGGAATCTAATTGATAATATCTTTCCAACGAATCCAAAAAATCAAAATTTCATAGCGGGAATCAAAAGATATGTCCAGTTGAAAATTCTGAATAGTCGCTATGGAATTCAGGCCCTTAAAAATAGACATTTTGCAAACGACCTCGGATTTCGACGAAACCAGTTTTGTTGGGCCCGTGATGTAAAGTTATTGCTAGGTTTCAATTTTCATAATTTTTCGATTCAATATGTGAGCATGGCAAAGGAAAACGCGTTTGACCAGTTTCAGTTGATTTTAATCGACTGGAAATTGGCCATTTTTCCAACGGTCTCAGAATTCGACAAAACTAGTTTTATTAGGACCGTATCGTCAATACGAAGCTAGAAAATATTTTTCTGCAATTTATAGAGTTAGTATGTGACCCCGGTGATTTGAAATGTACGTTTAAAATTCAATATAGCGATTTAAATGTAAATTCAACGGAAACTGTTCGAAACGATCGAATCAGCCTACGATACATATCCCATTGTGTTCGGAATGGGGGTAAAACGCTATGGACGTCAGGCAGTGGGCTCAATTTTGAGTTCGAATTTTAAAGTTACTTTTTGAAATTAAATTAAATAATTAAATAAATTAACATATAAGGGTCAAACCCTTGTCTCCCTAGCCAGAAGTCAAACCCGCCCCCAAATGGAAAAAAAACCCGATACCCCCATCCTAGATCCATCGTCGCCGCCCACCTCTCGCTGGCGCCACCGGAGCTGCGCCAGGCCTCACCACCAGCCGCCACTCGCGCCTGGCACCCCCCCTCTCGCCGGATCCGTCGCAGGAACCTCCCCCTTCCCCTGCTCGTGAACCGCGAGCCCTAGACCCCCCTCCAGCACTGCCCCGCCCCCGTTCAACACCCCTACGCCCTCCGCCTGGCTCGCCACCAGCCACCGCCACTCCCCTGAGACCACCAGACCCCACGCCGACGATTCCAACCACCAACGCCTTCCCCCACTTCCCTTTCTTCGATTTAAACCCCCCCTTCACTGCTCAAGAGAGCCGTCTCCAGCCTCGCCACCGCCTGAGCAACCTCCGACCGCGACAGCCCATCTCCCCCCTTCCAATTAAACTGTAAGTTTTAATTTCAATTTAGTTAATTAATTATTTTGTTAATTTTCAGTAATTACTCTTTAAAAAAAAAGTCAGTTTATATGAGAGTAGCATAGTTAGAAGACAGAATTTTTATAGAATAAAAAGGATGGAATTTTTTTTATAAGCCAAAAGATTATATATATATATTATGATTTTTCTATAGAAAGGTTATATCTTTAACGTGAAAAAGATTACATCTTTATATTTAAAAAAAGATTAGATTTTTATATATTGAACATCGAAGAAAAGATTAGATTTTTATATATTGAACATCGAAGAAAAGATTAGATTTTTATATATTGAACATCGAAGTAAAGATTAGATTTTTATATATTGAACATCGAAGTAAAGATTAGATTTTTATATATTGAACATCGAAGTAAAGATTAGATTTTTATAAATTGAACATCGAAGTAAAGATTAGATTTTTATATATTGAACATCGAAGTAAAAATATGATTTTTATATATTGAACATCTAAGTAAAAATATGATTTTTATATATTGAACATCAAAGTAAAAATGTGATTTTTATATATTGAATAGCGAAGTAAAAATTCGATTTTTACATATGTAGTGGCTACAGCAACGAAGATGACAAAAATGCGATAACAATGAAGATTTCTATCAAAGAAGAGGCGTGGAGTTGGATAGCTTTCGGTGAGAATTTCTCACCTTTCAATTTCATTTTCTAGTTATATATATATACTAGGATGCAGACGGTGCTTAGTAGCACCCGACACAATCGTCCACAGACCATGGACTTGTTTGTTTGATTGCAAAAATTAGTTAGATCATTTGATTGAAATTGAATTGTTTGGTGAAATGGATTGGATTTGATTGATGTGTGAATGGCGTGGGCCTTCACTAGACCGGGGATAAGGCTAGGCCTCGTCCCGTTTCTAGTATCGTGCCGTTATGCCGCCGAAATTTTCTAAAATCAATTAGAAATATAAAAATATCATTTTATTTAAAGAATGAACTGAATAGAAATTCATAAGTTAAAATAAAATGTTTTGTCGTTAAAAATATAATTTTTAACGTGAAGTGAACAAAATAAAATATTCATTTACAAACCAGACGGTTTGTTTATGTACACCTATTTGAATGACATTGATTGGGACGATAAATTTTACACATCGCCCAACTGCACAAATAAAATCTGTGTTTGATTGTTTGAAACCCCACACGGGTGTTGCGATGAAATTTGAAGTTCACTCATCCTGATTGATTAAATATGTCGATCGATTGATTGACAGGCTGTTATAAGCATTAGATATCTATATTTGATGCTTATACAGTGTAGTGCACTTTGGTTGATGGTTGATTATTTTTCAATGCTATTATGTACGTGTGATGTGTGAAAATCCATATGATTAACTTTATATGGTAATTGATTGGGCCTCATTCCAATTTAAAAAAATAAAGAATATTATAAAATAAAGGTTCATGTGTTGACAGTACTCATCCATTGAGATTGGTCATGTGTTGAACGAAATATTTTAGTAATAAAATTTACATCTTTATCAATATAAAATAAAGGTTCATGTGTTGACAGTACTCATCCATTGAGATTGGTCATGTGTTGAACGAAATATTTTGATAATAACAACTATTTTGAAAAAGAAATATTTGAAATAGAATATTTGAAAATAGAAATTTATGAAGCCGTGTTGATTAGATTGACGCCATTTTGACGTGAACGATATTTATATCGATTTTATTCATTTCGAAATTAATTGAATTGAAAACGATTTCGAAATGAATTGAATTGAAAACGATTTCGAAATGAATTGAATTGAAAACGATTTCGAAATGAATTGAATTGAAAACGAATTCAAATTGAATTGAAAGCGAATTGAAATGAATTCAAATAGAATTGAAATTTGAATTGAATAGAAATGAATTTTAAAACGAATTTATAAAGAAGAGTTCAATTTTGATTTGAATTGAAAAGGAAGTTGAAATTGCTTTTGAAACGAATTTAAAACGATTTATAAATTTCATTTTAAATAGAAATCGACGAAGTATATATTATATATATTATATATATAATATAATGGCCTGAATAGAACGCGCCGCGCCGCGGCAGTTCGTGAATTTCGACCATTTCTTTCAAACGGACATTACGGGAGATCCGACCGTCGGATTCTCCTGAAACCAGAACCGTTGGGTTCGTATCGAAAAGAGCTTTCTAAAGAATATTAGAAATTAGAAATCTAACGGTTGGATTTGGAGTTACGTCCAAATCAAATTTGAAAAAGGTCGCTGTAAGTGCAGTTCGATGGCCATTGATGGAAATCGACTGTACGGGCCTTGATAAAATTATTAAAAATAGTAATAATTTGTGTAAAATCATAAGAAATGATTTGTGAAAGTTTGGGATGAAAACTCCATATTTGAAAAGATAAAAATAGATTTTTATCGAAATGAACTAGTTTTGAACTAGAATTATAATTCTATTTATTTTTAAATAAATAAATTGAATTTGAAAAGGGTTTTAAAAATAACCAGAATTTCCAATGATTGCATTGGAGTGGATTTGAATCGAAATTGTCTTCGGAATATTTCGATGTTGGAATTCGTGATTATACAGATGTTGTTATGGAAATTTGAAAGATATATATTTATATCGTTATTTCCAATACGACATTTGTTAATCGTAGAATTTGATATTGAATATAAGCCGATATATTTTCTATTCAGAGCCTTGTATTGAATATCAAATGTGATTTGGGTTTGTCGTGAATGGTGTCTTCACTAACACTGTTCTTGAACCCAGTTGAGAAAAGATTAAATCTTTTTATTTAGATTTAATGAAGTGTACCAATTAAATGTTATTTAATTGGAATTGAATTGATATTGATTTTTGGGTTTATCGTGGACAGTGTTTTAAATAACACTCGTTCTTTAATCCGATAATTAATGGAATGTGACTTTGGGTTTATCGTGAACCGTGTTTTAAATGACACGGATTCTTTAACCCAGTTAACGATTAAAACTAAGTGGAGTTTTAATGAATCTTTAATTAGATTGAAATAATCGAGAATGGAGTATCACCAGTTTTGCTCCAGGCGATAGTTAAATCTTTAATTAGATTTGAACGTGAAATGGTAATTGAATTTACCGATAACACCGTGGTGTTAGATATGAAGTATAACCAGTTTTACTTCATGGGATGAATAGGTTGGGATTGGGAAATTAAAACAAATGATTACTTCGGTAAGGTTCGCTAATCCCGACTAGTTTGAATTGATATTCAAAAATAGATTAAAGAATAAATTCAAGAAATTTATCTTGGATAAAATTAATGGGAACCTTTCCCTATGAATGTGAAATTTAGAAACTAACTGTCGGTTAGCCAAGCAGAATGGTTTTCTGGATATTGATCTGATGTTGGTTTCGGCCTTCGGGGTTAATATTTGGGGAATTATTCTCTTGATTAATTTACGGTTAGTGACTGATGAATTGGAATGAGGCGTATGTTGTGTTTGTGTAACACTTATTTAAAATATACGCGAGTTATTCGGAAAGACCGGGTTTATCCCATTCTGAATAACTGATACGACGATAAGTCGAAGATGAAGACGGTGGTCGAAGACCGGAAGTCTTCACGTCGTTTGGGTGATTACTGATGATCTTGATTGGGCTGTACACCCAAGAAGATGGAAACAGTTGGTGATCGTCCAGACGTACGTGGAGATCAATAGATATGCGGGGTACTAGGTGCCTCCGGTTTCGTTCAGACCCAGAACGGACTTGTAAATGGACTGTGTGTCTGACATTGGATTTTAGTCCGTGTGATTGATCTCTATTAAATATATATCTGTTTGGCGGCGGAGAATTTATTCTCTTGCTTAACGCCCTTCTCTGAGACGTACGAGCTCAGGGGTTATATATTGATGGATATCAATCGCATGGAGTGAATTGCCTGTGTGGCATGCCTAAGTGGCAAATGATCAAGGCTTCTGTTGAAAATCAAAGTCTTGTGGTGATGATCAAAGCACGGCCTTGTGTGGCGTAGCTTTGTGTAACGTTGATTCGCAAGTATCACACCCGGTATGAACCAAAAACGCGAGACGGACATCAGGGAGGACATGCGTTTCTTTCTAGTTAGGAGTGGCGTCAGTGCTTGAACTGGATGACGAGTTTGACTCATGTGGATGTTGCTTATTATTACTTGCTGAAAAGCGAGGCGCCTCGTGATATCGGTTTCGGCCGATGCTTCTGGTCGGCTGACGGGCCAGGCTTACGCCCCAAAGGGCGGAGAAACGTAGTGTTCAGGCATAATAATCCACATCGGTGGACCGGCCCTGACGATCCAAGGCTTGTCTGCGCGCTTGCCTGAGACTCGGACTAGACAGTCTCAAATCGGTGAGGATCTCGCCCCTAGCCTCGGTTCATACCATAAATGATAACCCAACTTCCAATACGACATTTGCGGTTTTAATTGTAGAACTAGTATGGCGACATGATATATGGTACCCATGCCGCCTATGATTGATACTTATGATTTGAAGTTGTTTTATACACTATGCACTTATTATAGTATCAAATGATTTGTTTCAAACGTATCAAGCATTCTTTGGCTGTTATAAGGGAAAACCCTATCCCCCGGCTTGCGTTGCATTGTGTGATAGGACCTGGGTCTTATAACAGCTTCATTTTTCTTTATTTAGCATTGCGCTGTTTGTTTTATGCACCAGTATTCTTGGGAGGAAACCCATTCCGTGTTATACGACATGGTCCCTTGATTTACCTATCATTAAAAATAAAGATCAACTGTTTTAGTTCTCACACCAGTCACATGACTGACCTGAAGTTTATTGTTTTAACCTAAACTCTGGGTGCCCCTATTTTGACACGGGCAGCTAGTAGTTTTGGTTTTGCAGATTTATATTCACAGGATCCTGGTTTACAGCTGGAACGATATCCGGAAAGCTTTGTATCCGTATATCTACTTCTAGTTGTGTATTGTATTATTTTCCGCTGCTATGTAATTTATTGTAATCTCTGATAATTTGTGTTGTGTAATATTCATTTATACTCTGTATATTCTTGTAATCTGATGCATTGTTGTAATATACGATGAAATGTTCTTTTGTCTGCGTTTTGATTTGTCGTGTTCTCAAACGATAGGGCGTTTCGAACGGTCTGGGTCGGTTTAGCGAATGGTTCGGATCGAGCGAAATTCCCGTTCGTCACATGTGGTATCAGAGCTTTGGTTTACAAAGCAGAGAACAAGGCACATTAGAACTATACGAAAGAATTCATTAGATATTGGATTAGTAATATCCAATTAGAATGACTCGTTAGAGATGGGATCAGTAGTATCCTAGAACGGGTGTGAAGAGTATATTTTTAAAGTGAAAACAAATCTAGTTTTGAAAATATAATCAAATATTCGTATTTGATTATTTATTTGTATTGATTTGGACAGTCCAGTATATAAAGAATTTGCATATACGCCTTGCAAACGTATATTCGAAGTTTTAATATACTGGATAGATATAGAGTCACATTCTAGACACCCGGGGATAATTCTGATGATGTGGCCACATCATCAGTATTTATATTCGTGTTTCGAAGGTGTGATTTCTATATATTTCCATTAGACTGGTGTGAGAACCAAAATATAGCTAGAATACATTGTGGTGAATTGGCATCAAAAACATAATTTTTGTATATGTATCAAAATTATGAATTTGAAACTCTAATTCACTAATTGATTGATGTTTGTGTTGTTTGTTTATTTGTTTGATAATTTTGAACCATTTAGCCTAATTGAACCAAATATTGAATTATATTGAAAATTGGTTGCGTTTGCTTGCATATACTTGTACTTACCTTGAACAGGTCATAGCAAGGAGGCTAGAGCAGAGAATAAAATTTGTTTGCCCGACAAATAGGTACATGTTTACTACATAATTTACTGTTTTGTTTGGGTGATGATGATTTTATGAGCCTATTGGCTTTTTCTTTTTCTTTTTGAGATTAGAAGGACCGGGGAAGCTATTTGAAATTCCCCGATGCTCCCGGTGCAGGGGAGGTTATGGCGAAATTTTTCAAAAATTTAGGGTGTTAGCCAAATTTTTGAAATTTTGAAAATTCTCAGAAACTGAAAAGTTGGAGAATGGAAGCCAGATCGAACGTAGAGTTGATTAATCAAACCACTTTCGACTTTGTTCCTTTTCGGGGACGAAAAGTTTTAAGTAGGGGAGATTGTAACAACCCGAAAATCTGGGCCAGTTTAAAATTTTTATTTTGGCAATTTTAGCGAATTTTGATTATTTAAAATGAATTATTTTAAATAATAACGACGAGAAATTTATTTTGAATATAATTCGAACGTGTATATTTATACGCGTCGTCGTTAGAATATAAATATTTATATATAATTATAAATAGAATTGAAAATGGCGCGGTAGTTCGATAATTCGATTTCAAACTTCAATTGAATGTACCGGGTGCAAAACAATCCGGATTTTAGTGAAACCAAAAATAATGGAATCTAATTGATAATATCTTTCCAACGAATCCAAAAAATCAAAATTTCATAGCGGGAATCAAAAGATATGTCCAGTTGAAAATTCTGAATAGTCGCTATGGAATTCAGCCCTTAAAAATTGACATTTTGCAAACGACCTCGGATTTCGACGAAACCAGTTTTGTTGGGCCCGTGATGTAAAGTTATTGCTAGGTTTCAATTTTCATAATTTTTCGATTCAATATGTGAGCATGGCAAAGGAAAACGCGTTTGACCAGTTTTAGTTGATTTTAATCGACTGGAAATTGGCCATTTTTCCAACGGTCTCAGAATTCGACGAAACTAGTTTTATTAGGACCGTATCGTCAATACGAAGCTAGAAAATATTTTTCTGCAATTTATAGAGTTAGTATGTGACCCCGGTGATTTGAAATGTATGTTTAAAATTCAATATAGCGATTTAAATGTAAATTCAACGGAAACTATTCGAAACGATCGAATCAGCCTACGATACATATCCCATTGTGTTCGGAATGGGGGTAAAACGCTATGGACGTCAGGCAGTGGGCTCAATTTTGAGTTCGAATTTTAAAGTTACTTTTTGAAATTAAATTAAATAATTAAATAAATTAACATATAAGGGTCAAACCCTTGTCTCCCTAGCCAGAAGTCAAACCCGCCCCCAAATGGGAAAAAAAACCCGATACCCCCATCCTAGATCCATCGTCGCCACCCCCCTCTCGCTGGCGCCACCGGAGCTGCGCCAGGCCTCACCACCAGCCGCCACTCGCGCCTGGCACCCCCCTCTCGACGGATCCGTCGCAGGAACCTCCCCCTTCCCCTGCTCGTGAACCGCGAGCCCTAGACCCCCCTCCAGCACTGCCCCGCCCCCGTTCAACACCCCTACGCCCTCCGCCTGGCTCGCCACCAGCCACCGCCCCTCCCCTGAGACCACCAGACCCCACGCCGACGATTCCAACCACCAACGCCTTCCCCCACTTCCCTTTCTTCGATTTAAACCCCCCCTTCACTGCTCAAGACAGCCGTTTCCAGCCTCGCCACCGCCTGAGCAACCTCCGACCGCGACAGCCCATCTCCCCCTTCCAATTAAACTGTAAGTTTTAATTTCAATTTAGTTAATTATTTATTTTGTTAATTTTCAGTAATTACTCTTTAAAAAAAAAGTCAGTTTATATGAGAGTAGCATAGTTAGAAGACAGAATTTTTATAGAATAAAAAGGATGGAATTTTTTTTTATAAGCCAAAAGATTATATATATATTATGATTTTTCTATAGAAAGGTTGTATCTTTAACGTGAAAAAGATTACATCTTTATATTTAAAAAAGATTAGATTTTTATATATTGAACATCGAAGAAAAGATTAGATTTTTATATATTGAACATCGAAGAAAAGATTAGATTTTTATATATTGAACATCGAAGTAAAGATTAGATTTTTATATATTGAACATCGAAGTAAAGATTAGATTTTTATATATTGAACATCGAAGTAAAGATTAGATTTTTATATATTGAACATCGAAGTAAAATTATGATTTTTATATATTGAACATCTAAGTAAAAATATGATTTTTATATATTGAACATCAAAGTAAAAATGTGATTTTAATATATTGAATAGCGAAGTAAAAATTCGATTTTTACATATGTAGTGGCTATAGCAACGAAGATGACAAAAATGCAATAACGATGAAGATTTCTATCAAAGAAGAGGCGTGGAGTTGGATAGCTTTCGGTGAGAATTTCTCACCTTTCAATTTCATTTTCTAGTTATATATATATATATATATATACTAGGATGCAGACGGTGCTTAGTAGCACCCGACACAATCGTCCACAGACCATGGACTTGTTTGTTTGATTGCAAAAATTAGTTAGATCATTTGATTGAAATTGAATTGTTTGGTGAAATGGATTGGATTTGATTGATGTGTGAATGGCGTGGGCCTTCACTAGACCGGGATAAGGCTAGGCCTCGTCCTGTTTCTAGTATCGTGCCGTTATGCCGCCGAAATTTTCTAAAATCAATTAGAAATAAAAAAATATCATTTTATTTAAAGAATGAACTGAATAGAAATTCATAAGTTAAAATAAAATGTTTTGTCGTTAAAAATATAATTTTTAACGTGAAGTGAACAAAATAAAATATTCATTTACAAACAAGACGGTTTGTTTATGTACACCTATTTGAATGACATTGATTGGGACGATAAATTTTACACATCGCCCAACTGCACAAATAAAATCTGTGTTTGATTGTTTGAAACCCCACACGGGTGTTGGGATGAAATTTGAAGTTCACTCATCCTGATTGATTAAATATGTCGATCGATTGATTGACAGGCTGTTATAAGCATTAGATATCTATATTTGATGCTTATACAGTGTAGTGCACTTTAGTTGATGGTTGATTATTTTTCAATGCTATTATGTACGTGTGATGTGTGAAAATCCATATGATTAACTTTATATGGTAATTGATTGGGCCTCATTCCAATTTTAAAATATAAAGAATATTATAAAATAAAGGTTCATGTGTTGACAGTACTCATCCATTGAGATTGGTCATGTGTTGAACGAAATATTTTAGTAATAAAATTTACATCTTTATCAATATAAAATAAAGGTTCATGTGTTGACAGTACTCATCCATTGAGATTGGTCATGTGTTGAACGAAATATTTTGATAATAACAACTATTTTGAAAAAGAAATATTTGAAATAGAATATTTGAAAATAGAAATTTATGAAGCCGTGTTGATTAGATTGACGCCATTTTGACGTGAACGATATTTATATCGATTTTATTCATTTCGAAATTAATTGAATTGAAAACGATTTCGAAATGAATTGAATTGAAAACGATTTCGAAATGAATTGAATTGAAAACGATTTCGAAATGAATTGAATTGAAAACGAATTCAAATTGAATTGAAAGCGAATTGAAATGAATTCAAATAGAATTGAAATTTGAATTGAATAGAAATGAATTTTAAAACGAATTTATAAAGAAGAATTCAATTTTGATTTGAATTGAAAAGGAAGTTGAAATTGCTTTTGAAACGAATTTAAAACGATTTATAAATCTCATTTTAAATAGAAATCGACGAAGTATATATTATATATATTATATATATAATATAATGGCCTGAATAGAACGCGCCGCGCCGCGGTAGTTCGTGAATTTCGACCATTTCTTTCAAACGGACATTACGGGAGATCCGACCGTCGGATTCTCCTGAAACCGGAACCGTTGGGTTCGTATCGAAAAGAGCTTTCTAAAGAATATTAGAAATTAGAAATCTAACGGTTGGATTTGGAGTTACGTCCAAATCAAATTTGAAAAAGGTCGCTGTAAGTGCAGTTCGATGGCCATTGATGGAAATCGACTGTACGGGCCTTGATAAAATTATTAAAAATAGTAATAATTTGTGTAAAATCATAAGAAATGATTTGTGAAAGTTTGGGATGAAAAACTCCATATTTGAAAAGATAAAAATAGATTTTTATCGAAATGAACTAGTTTTGAACTAGAATTAGAATTCTATTTATTTTTAAATAAATAAATTGAATTTGAAAAGGGTTTTAAAAATAACCAGAATTTCCAATGATTGCATTGGAGTGGATTTGAATCGAAATTGTCTTCGGAATATTTCGATGTTGGAATTCGTGATTATACGGATGTTGTTATGGAAATTTGAAAGATATATATTTATATCGTTATTTCCAATACGACATTTGTTAATCGTAGAATTTGATATTGAATATAAGCCGATATATTTTCTATTCAGAGCCTTGTATTGAATATCAAATGTGATTTGGGTTTGTCGTGAATGGTGTCTTCACTAACACTGTTCTTGAACCCAGTTGAGAAAAGATTAAATCTTTTTATTTAGATTTAATTAAGTGTACCAATTAAATGATATTTAATTGGAATTGAATTGATATTGATTTTTGGGTTTATCGTGGACAGTGTTTTAAATAACACTCGTTCTTTAATCCGATAATTAATGGAATGTGACTTTGGGTTTATCGTGAACCGTGTTTTAAATGACACGGATTCTTTAACCCAGTTAACGATTAAAACTAAGTGGAGTTTTAATGAATCTTTAATTAGATTGAAATAATCGAGAATGGAGTATCACCAGTTTTGCTCCAGGCGATAGTTAAATCTTTAATTAGATTTGAACGTGAAATGGTAATTGAATTTACCGATAACACCGTTGTGTTAGATATGAAGTATAACCAGTTTTACTTCATGGGATGAATAGGTTGGGATTGGGAAATTAAAACAAATGATTACTTCGGTAAGGTTCGCTAATCCCGACTAGTTTGAATTGATATTCAAAAATAGATTAAAGAATAAATTCAAGAAATTTATCTTGGATAAAATTAATGGGAACCTTTCCCTATGAATGTGAAATTTAGAAACTAACTGTCGGTTAGCCAAGCAGAATGGTTTTCTGGATATTGATCTGATGTTGGTTTCGGCCTTCGGGGTTAATATTTGGGGAATTATTCTCTTGATTAATTTAAGGTTAGTGACTGATGAATTGGAATGAGGCATATGTTGTGTTTGTGTAACACTTATTTAAAATATACGCGAGTTATTCGGAAAGACCGGGTTTATCCCATTCTGAATAACTGATACGACGATAAGTCGAAGATGAAGACGGTGGTCGAAGACCGGAAGTCTTCACGTCGTTTGGGTGATTACTGATGATCTTGATTGGGCTGTACACCCAAGAAGATGGAAACAGTTGGTGATCGTCCAGACGTACGTGGAGATCAATGGATATGCGGGGTACTAGGTGCCTCCGGTTTCGTTCAGACCCAGAACGGACTTGTAAATGGAATGTGTGTCTGACATTGGATTTTAGTCCGTGTGATTGATCTCTATTAAATATATATCTGTTTGGCGGCGGAGAATTTATTCTCTTGCTTAACGCCCTTCTCTGAGACGTACGAGCTCAGGGGTTATATATTGATGGATATCAATCGCATGGAGTGAATTGCCTGTGTGGCATGCCTAAGTGGCAAATGATCAAGGCTTCTGTTGAAAAGCAAAGTCTTGTGGTGATGATTAAAGCACGGCCTTGTGTGGCGTAGCTTTGTGTAACGTTGATTCGCGAGTATCACACCCGGTATGAACCAAAAACGGGAGACGGACATCAGGGAGGACATGCGTTTCTTTCTAGTTAGGAGTGGCATCAGTGCTTGAACTGGCTGACGAGTTTGACTCATGTGGATGTTGCTTATTATTACTTGCTGAAAAGCGAGGCGCCTCGTGATATCGGTTTCGGCCGATGCTTCTGGTCGGCTGACGGGCCAGGCTTACGCCCCAAAGGGCGGAGAAACGTAGTGTTCAGGCATAATAATCCACATCGGTGGACCGGCCCTGACGATCCAAGGCTTGTCTGCGCGCTTGCCTGAGACTCGGACTAGACAGTCTCGAATCGGTGAGGATCTTTCCCCTAGCCTCGGTTCATACCATAAATGATAACCCAACTTCCAATACGACATTTGCGGTTTTAATTGTAGAACTAGTATGGCGACATGATATATGGTACCCATGCCGCCTATGATTGATACTTATGATTTGAAGTTGTTTTATACACTATGCACTTATTATAGTATCAAATGATTTGTTTCAAACGTATCAAGCATTCTTTGGCTGTTATAAGGGAAAACCCTATCCCCCGGCTTGCGTTGCATTGTGTGATAGGACCTGGGTCTTATATCAGCTTCATTTTTCTTTATTTAGCATTGCGCTGTTTGTTTTATGCACCGGTATTCTTGGGAGGAAACCCGTTCCGTGTTATACGGCGTGGTCCCTTGATTTACCTAACATTAAAAATAAAGATCAATTGTTTTAGTTCTCACACCAGTCACATGACTGACCTGGAGTTTATTGTTTTAACCTAAACTCTGGGTGCCCCTATTTTGACACGGGCAGCTAGTAGTTTTGGTTTTGCAGATTTATATTCACAGGATCCTGGTTTACAGCTGGAATGATATCCGGAAAGCTTTGTATCCGTATATCTACTTCTAGTTGTGTATTGTATTATTTTCCGCTGCTATGTAATTTATTGTAATCTCTGATAATTTGTGTTGTGTAATATTCATTTATACTCTGTATATTCTTGTAATCTGATGCATTGTTGTAATATACGATGAAATGTTCTTTTGTCTGCGTTCTGATTTGTCGTGTTCTCAAACGATAGGGCGTTTCGAACGGTCTGGGTCGGTTTAGCGACTTGTTCGGATCGAGCGAAATTCCCGTTCGTCACAGAATGTAACGACCTGCATTCTACGCATCGGAGGATCACAAAATATTTATTTCATTATTATAGGAGGTCGTATGGTCATGTAACTTTGGGGAACGACTATTAGGGCCATTTCCCATGTTCACGATTTTTGCCGGTTTTTAAATGAACGTTTTACGCCTGGTGAATCTTGTTTCGCCTATAACTTTTGATTGGTAAGGAGTTTTGACCTGAAACTACTTCCATTGAATTTAGATGATGGTTTATCTCTCCGTAGAGTGGTCACATTAGTCAAATGGACTTACCGTTTGGGAAATATGGCTGAAATAAGGTTTGTAAGGTGAAAAATAGCTTAACCGGGCCTAATTAGGGTGATTAGCAGCTAGGCCCATAACCCATTTCGGGATTAGGGTTATGGGGAGTCTAAAATCAGTTAGGAAATGATTTATTTTTCACTTTCTCAGCCGCCACTTACCTCTCTTCATCCCTAACAATGGCCTCCGTCCTCTAAATCACTCCCAAATCACCTTCTAATCATTAATTAAGGAGATCTACATCAAATCAACACCAAATCAGAGTTGGAGCGGCTGGGTTGCATAAGAATTCAACTCGAAATAGTACAGTTTCAAATCTAAAGTTTTATTTGTGGCTAAGGTGAGTGATTTGCATTGTTTTTCACTAATTACGGCTAATTAGGGGTGATTAGTGATAATTAGCGAAGTTATGGCTCAGAAAAATCTGGAAAAATTTGTAAAATTCTAAAATATTATTTTAGGGCTCTGATAAAAATTTGGCTTAATTTGGATATGTTTAGCTAATCGTACGGCTAAATCATGATTAAGGGGATTAAGGGGGAAAACATGAGTTTTGGGTATGTTTGATTCATCTTAACATATTAGAGTGTTGTTTTGGTGTTTGTGGTTGATTGTCCATGTTGTTATTACTGTTTGGAATTCTTTGAAATTGTATAGTCTAGTTAGGTTGGTCGAAAACACCGTCGTATGGCTTAAATAGCTTGCTAGAAAAAGTTGCAGGAATTGGTCATGGACCCGTTCGTGAAGCACATATGGCGACTCGACCCACTCGTGGGGTAACCCCACCCACGAACCGCTCTACTACGAGGACCATGAGCCACTCCAGAACCCCTATCAGGGGATCACGAACCAAAAGGAGTCCACGAGAAGCTCACGAGCGGAGGCATCATCGCGAACTACTCACCACGGGTGCACCTTAGGACCTAGGTTAGGACTCACGAGTCACGATGAAGCACCACGAGATGGAGCAGGAAGTCACGAACTAGCCTAGTGGCCACGAGATACCACGAACCAGTAGCCATCATGAGCCAATGTCAAGAGGGGTGAACAGCGAGTCGACACAAAGGCGATCACGATCCAGTCTTTGAGTCTGGACAGCAAACGAACTGAATGGAACTGAAGTGCGAACGGGATAATGACTAAAACCCGAGATGCAAAGGTAGTCCAAATAGGAAGTAGAACTTAGGATTTAGATGGGAACCAATGAGTTAACTTCATGAGTCGGACTTTGCAGCAGGACGTGTGCAAAGGGGTTATCGATGTCTATAGCTTTGACTCACCACTAAGAGACGGGTATTGGCTATGGATCAGTGCAGTGGGGTTGTTATGACTCCATGGGGGCAATGTGATCATAGCAAGGCTATGAGCCATTGCAGTTGAGTTGTCATGACTCCATAGGGCAGAGTGGACATAGCAAAGTGTTAGTGGTTACAGATCAGTGCAATGGACCCGTCATGACTCCATGGGGCAGAGTGATCGTAACAAAGAATTGGGTAATCAAAGTGGTGGATATCGTATACTATGCGCACTGAGTGAGAGATGTGAGGATTATTGTTATGTTTGATGTTTACTATCCCCATGACATGCACATCCCATAACCGTTATTTTCACACTATGTGTTAGAGTTAACTTAGAGTATTGTACATCCTGTTGTGCTAACTCTTTGGTTGCAGGTCCAGGTTCAGGTATGGTTATGTATACCTGTTATTGTTCTGTTTTGCTGCTTATCACTCATACCAGAATTTTGTCTGATCTAGAGTTTTATGTCTTTTCTTATTACTCTGGGTGCTCTTAAACCGGCAGACTAGAGACAGGTTAGGTGATATGCATGAGTAGCTGTACCGGAGACGAGCAGGAGGCTTCCGCATATGTTATATAGATATATTCTCCATGCGTGGCTGCAGGTCATTACTCTATGCATTAGTAGTGTACCTTCCTATTTTGATTTAGAGAGAGTTTTAAAAGTTGTAATAATGATGGTTTATGATCATAAGTTGTATTTTGAATCTTTCTGCTGCTATGATGTTTTAGTTTTCAGCATATGCAATGTCTCATCTGTTTTATATCAAGTTATGTTATTATATTTTGTTCCATGCGATGTTAGATATATTATGATTCTTTGTTGGTTCACTGTTCAAATCCCTTCCTTTTTCCTTTCAATTGATGACCGTCCTGTGCTGGTTGGACGTCGTCACAACGCGTTTCATTGGAAATGTCGTATGGTGCGGGGCGGGCATTAACAAGACCTCACATTTATCTCTCGGAGATCTATCCAAGGACAAGCGTTGACGAACATCATTGTTGAATTCACTACTCCTGATGATCCATCGAAAATTACTGAATCACCTAACATATAATGGAGACTGTATATGGATGAATCTTCTAACAATCGGTCTTTTGGCATCAGAATTATACTTGTTTTTCTTGACGAATACTCGATTTATTATGATTTAACTGCTGACTTAAAATTGCCAAACAGTTGGGCAACAAACCTATTTGAATCTTCTCAGACTCTCAACTTATTATATGCTAATTATAGAGAGAATTCCAAAATAAAGGAGCATGACAAGCTGTTTCTCTCGCTCGGATTAAAGGATTACTCTGTGGTTTCAGACACTATACTATTACATATATTCCTCAGGATCGAAACGAAAAAGAAAATCCATTAGCATAGCTAGCTAGTTCGAGGATGTAAAAATCATAATAATTTTCATGGTCTATGTACTCAAATCTCCAAGTATCAATAAAAAGGAGACTAATTGGATATTAATGATGGAGCTTGAACCCAATTCAGAGTTTTGAACGACTACAATTATGAATACTTGCAACAGGTAATCCTTCCTGAAAATTGCAATAAGAAACATTGACTTCTTCGAAAAGCTTTTAGCTATATCATTCAAGAAGGAATACTATATCGAAGAGGCTTCTCCATTCCATCACTCTGGTGTATAGACCGCAATGATGCCAAATGAGTGTTACATTATGTACAAGAAGGACCACACCGAGGAGGAAAAATGTTGTAAAGAAAATTTTGTGCTACATCTATTTTTGAAAAATTGTTGATCAGCATGCAGGCTGACTACACTCGAAAATGTGATAAGTGTTTGATATTCTCTGCGATTATAAGAGTCCCACCTACTAAATTTACTCAAATGGCTAGTCCATAATAATACAAAATTTGCAGAATCAATATTTATTGGAACCTTGCTCATGTCTAAAGGTGAGGCTCGGTATGCTGTTGTCGTAGTTGATTACCTCATCAATTGGGATGAAACTGGGCCTCTCACGACAATCACTACAAAAATAGCAATCAAATTTGTTGTTCACAACATGATGTCATTTTGGTGTTCCCAAAGCTATCATTTTTGATAATTGAACCCAATTTGATGGCTTTGAGTTAAAGTAATTTTCCCTACTCCATCGTACCGAAAAGTGATTTTCAACTGTTTCTCATCTTAAGAAAATAGACAAGTTAAAGCAGTCAATAAAATCATCAATTCCATACTCAAGAAAAATTTGGAAAAGGCTAGAGGCAAGTGGGTAGATGAAATTCCATAAGCCCTTTTTGACATACCAAACTACCCATAACTCAATGACCTGCCATACTCCATTCCCTCTTTCCTATGGCTCTTAAGCCATAATTCATATTGAAATCTCATCGTATTACATATTATGATCCACGAACTAATAGAGATCACCTTTTGTAATCTCTTTACGTATTATATGAGAAAGGAGAAGAAGTTGAACTCAGAGCAGCTGCACACTACCAATAGATCGCGCTATACTTCAATACCAAAAGTGAGTCCAAAGCACTTAGGAATCGGCTAACTCATCGTGAAAAGGATTTCCCCACATCGATCAGTTTCGGTCCTCGATAGGAAGGTCCTTCTGTCACCAAATGTAGCCCTGGAGATGGAACTTCAAGCTAATGATCGTTGATGGCGTCGAGCTACCAAGAGCATGGAACAACAAACATCTTCGTCGCTACTTTACTTACCCTTTATTTATCACATTTGTATTTCCATTCTACTAGTAATTGGTTTCCAAGTTATGTAATAAGGTAGATGTTACCCCTATTTTTATTAGTTTTTAAATAAAGGATCTTAGTGCCTCATGTTCTTTTTGTTTTTCCATTATGATTTGTATGTTAGTTGTAATACAACCGACTTGCATACATGAGCGCACTACAACGGATGTGATGTGTCAAAGCTTGGCATCGGTTCACCACTTTGAGTCCATCATTGGATTCCAACATTAGAAGTGTGAAATGCCCACATACTAATTAACTTGAGCGTCAAACAAACAACAATGAAAATTACAAAAAAAACTTATAACACTCACAACTTGAGTGTCCAACCATTAACCCTTAGTATTCAGACTTGGAGGAAATCACTATGACTTAAGTGAATGTGAAATCGACCATTCAGTTAGACAACTTTGATCCTCAAAGACTGGGTTTGAGTATAAACTATGGAACAAACCGCACCACAACTCTAAAATGAATGAAATAACGAGAATTTTTAAAAGATAAATCAATGATATTCGATGATATATGAGTATAAACGACTGATTATGACATCTAACTATAAGCTTCTTTCGAGTTGGGACCAACACTTAAAGGAGGTTCCAAGAGAGGAGCTCCCAACTCCAAGTTCATCGTGAATCGAGTTCAATGATCGAAAGGCATCAGGAGTGGAATTGACAACTTTTAAACTCACACAACTTGAGTTCACTAACGAAATCAGATCATGAGAGAGAAATCTCGAACGATCAATCCAAATTTTAAGTATAATGATGAGTTATGTTGCACAAGTACACTTAATGGAAAGCACACAAAAGCTCGAACACTTAGACAAAAATTGCATTAAAATAAGAGGAAACAAACTTTTATTAAAAAACAACAGACGACAATATGAATATTATCATAAGGTATCCAAAAGCGAGGGTCGTAGTTGCACAATACTTATCTAGAAATATGGAAACGTATTTACGACAAGAAAAATCTATACCAAGCAATGATCCTACTTATTTCCTTCGGGTTTAGTTTTTAACATTAGTGATTTTCTTTTCTTGTATCATCTATTCCTTTTTTTTCGAGTGTCTTCACTGGAGCTTTGACCATCCCTTTAGTTGGAGTCGATTTGGAATGGCGCTGCATTTCAAATTTCTTTGCCCAATATGATCTGATAATTACTCAGCATCATCTGGTATTTCCGAAACCATACTCGAAGGAAGAAGCAGTTTCAGAGGCATATGATCAAGTATAACTTTTTTTGTTTCACTTGCGCCTTCATAGCTTCTACCTCTCCCTTCCTCTCCATATCAACCCTCTTCTCTTTGCTGTCATCTTTCAAATCATCTAAAAGTTTCAACACTTTCTCTAGACTGCCTCGTTCACTGGGAATTAGCTCCCCTTGCACTAGATCTTACTCTATATTCTTTAACAATCCTATATCTTCAAGCTTTATGTTCATTAGATCCTCATAAGAATCTTTATCCCGGGTAATATGCTTTTTCCATGCTTCAACCGAGGGAGTAGATGGTATGAAAATCAAAATAAGTGGACTAGTAGCAGGGATTTATATTCCAAGATTACCTATAGCACCAAAACGACGCAGGATTAGCCACCTTTTGTTCTCGAGTGACTTGGCAGGAAGCCAAATGGCTTCTTCGCTAACCTTAATCATCATCTAAAAGTTAGAGTGAGAGTAAATAAACCTTCAACTTTATGTTTTATGCTTTCCATAGAACTTGTAACTTCTTGGATCGAAGATAAGAAAAATCACTACGTCATAAATGGCCTAACGCAACGGAAAAAAAATGTTAGCATAGGCCCAAAAAATGTTGGCATAGGTCTTTGGCAATGTTTTTAGGGTAATACAATTTTCACCGTTGTTGCAAACCTCAAAGGCAACATTTTGACTATCTAAGGCAACATAACAAATATTGTTGCAATTGAACCCTATTTGGGTCTATAGCAACGTCCTTAGGTGTCTGTAGCAACATTCCAAAAAAGTTGCTATAGATATTTATATTAATTTTTTAATATATATATATAATATAACAAAAATGATAATTAAATGCTACTACACAGAATTAAAAATTCAAACAGTATTTTTATTCAAATAAATATTTTATTTCAACATTTGAAATAGTACATATTTCTAACTCCACCGTTTACAATTCACTATTAATAACATAGTCAATCACATATACAGATATTCCTCACTACATCACTCAATTCACTCATTACATATGCAATTTCAATTTATACAGACACTAGCACTGGCAAATATATGCCGAGCCAAAAGTGAGCTGAGGGTCAAGGCCGAAGGCGAGCCATCAACAGGTCGGGGCGCAGCACCGGTGGGGGTCCCCATGCCTATTCGTCCGATTTCAGAGTACCAAGCCTTTTTAAGACACTCCACACTAAGTCCATCATCACCCTAAAGCCGTAAACAACAAAAACAACAACGAACATTAAACTTCAAAATTTCCACTTTTTTAACAAACTTACATCCTCTCCGACCACAAATAACTTGTGTCCCCTTGCCTGCACTTATCCTCCTTTAGCACCTCCTCAAAACATCATCATTCAACCAACCACCTCAAAACTACTTGCCACCGACTATCCATTAAAAAGAAATATGTTTAACAAATCGCAAATACTTTGATTATTTGGCAACAATGGTATGATAATTGTAATGTTATGAACAACTCTCTAACTATAGCAGAAACATGATTCAGATAAGATAATCAAATTATCCTTTGAACTGACATATTTCATCATTACTGTTGTATTCGATCGTTCCAACAATACATCTACAAATAGTTGAAGAAAGCAGCATAAAATCCAAATGAATTTGAATAGAAAAAGTAGCAGACTTTGATCGGTTTTGAAGCATGCAACAAGTGTTAGAAGTTTTGAGGCAGCATTAGTGCAAACACTTTGAGGGCGTGTTTCACAATCAAAATTTATCGATCCTAAAACACAAACAGATGCATGAAAACTGAAAAAATAAAAATACCAAAGAAGTTAAAGATGCATTTGGCATATACATTACACAAACTCCATCACATCAGCCACATCTAGTGCCTTGCCGACATAAACCTTGCTCTAAGAACCCACGACAACACCACTGCGCCTTCCTCTACCTCCGATAGTCACTAAAACTCAACCACACAACTCCTCTTTCGAGCCTATCCATCAACGTCTGAAGCAACCGAACACTATTTGAACACTGCAGAGATGATGAGATGGCATATACTTGGAAAATTTTAGCCTAAAGATCCAAGATTTTGTATTTATGTAGATCAGATTCCTTTTTTAAGAGTGGCTTTGGGATGAGCACATTTGAGAAGTTGAAGACGATGAGAAGTTGAAAACGAACAGATCTGACAAGTTGACAAAAGAGGAACAGAATGGCTTAGGGAAGTTAATTTCCTATTAGTGGTGTGGGATTTAAACGGTAACGGATAGATATACATGTTTGTATAGGTGCAGATTGATGACGTGGAAATTGTTTATTATTAAGGAACTACTTTATCAAAATGTTGCATAATGTTACACTTGTTTAGCTAGAGCAAACATTTTTATGGCTAAGCTAACATAAAAAAATAAAACGTTATAGTAGGACCAAAATATTATAGCTATCGTCATATTGTGGCTAACAGCACCTTGCAAATTCATTACATTAGGTCGTTTATGGTGTAGTGACTCCAGTGCCCAAGCCAGGATTTTTGGATTCATCCACCAATTTAGTGATGGTTAGTAAAGAAGGGACACTTAAAGTTGTAGGAGGAACAACTTGGGGCTGGGAGATGCTCACATGACTCAATGATTGATCCACCGAACCAGGAGTGTGAGCCATAATAAAGCTATTAATCATGAATAATTTTCTTTTCCTTGGAGTTGCTACAACAGCGGCCTCTGCCTCTGCTTCCTCTTTCAATTAACATCATCGCTCTTCGTGAATTTGAGACTTATCTCCCCTAGAATACTTAGTGATCACTAATGCTTTTTCATCTGCTTCCTCAACATCCGTGGCAGTGATTTCAATATCTAGGAACTACTCCCATGTTAAAGAAAAATCTTTTTATGATTACTTATCCATGAGAGATTGCGATAGCGGATAACTGGAGTTGAGTCCTAGGATCACTAAGTCAAGTTTTTATTTACTTTTTCTTCCGTCCTCTTAATCTCGGGTTTTAAGTTCATCAAGCTAGGCTTCAAAGACTTTCCTAACACCATCAACTTTCTTATGCATGACCTTACTTAACTTCCCTGCCACCGCTTTGGCTTTCTGTACTACTTTCAATTCGGCCTTGTCAGCCATTCTATTAATATCCTAGGTATTGATTTCGATGACAACAACCATATAAACATTATTACTAACATATCCTCCATTTGTGCAATTACATCATATATATTATCCAGATATTTAAACTAGAATACAAAATAAGTGTAACAAAAGAATTTTAATCAGAGAAATAGAGGAAGGATAATAAAAACAATTGAAGATCAAAGCCTGTTAGAGAAGAATGCTAAAGAATAGAGGTTTTTGCAAGTAATGAGGAGTTGGTTGAACCTTAGAATATCTTGCTAAAGATCCCATGGAAAATTGTACTTGAAGACAATTAGCCATTCACCTCAACCGAATCATAAAAATCCAGAAATATAAGGTAATTAGAATGTAAGTGTTGTTATTCATATTTTGTAACGATTACATGTCGACATATATGTTTTGGTATGTCAACATATAACGGTTTTTCAAATTTTCAACTTTCAAATGAAGAGTTATTTCCCTCCATCCTTCACCAAAAGGCACATTTCTCCAACCACTATTTAACGGCTTCTGGAAATGAATTTTGACATCAAGTTTTCTTACTTTCTCCTGCTCCTTCTCTATACATTTACACTACAAATTCATTGAATACTATCCAATTATCCATGCAAATCCACTCTTTCTCTCCAATTCTTTATTGATTGGCAAGCCACACAATATTAGAGAGTTGTACTTGATTTCACATCATTCTCTTTTTGATTTCATCCTATTTCCACAAAGAATTCAATGATATATTGCTATTGGGGGTCTATAGGATCATTATACCAAATCTGCTAGACTGTGTATTGAGAGTACGACTAATTGCCATAGTTTAATGGTGTTGATAAAAATAAGGTATATCTTTTATCCCGTGAAATCAAGATTGTAATGGTGTTACAATGAGATTATGCATGGTAAAGTGTAGGATTAGATGTAGGATTGGTTAATCTGAACCAGTATAAAAATCCTATCGTTATTCACTTTACTACTTTTTATTTTATTACTTATTTGTAATAACCCGGAAATCTGAGCCAATTTAAAATTTTTATTTTGGCAATTTTACTGAATTTTGAATATTTAAAATGAATTATTTTAAATAATAACAACGGAAAATATATTTTCGATGAAGTTAAAACGAATAAATTTATTTTAATTATATAACGAAACTGAAATGGCGCTGCAGTTCGAAAATTCGATTTCGAATTTCAAATGAATATACAGGATTCAATATAAATCAGAATTGAACGAAACAAGAAATATTTGAATCTGTTTGATCATATCTTTCTAATGAAGTTAAGAAACTGAGATTTCACTTTATAGAGTGTAAGATATGTCCAGTTTAAAATTCAGAAAAGTCGCTGTGGAATTTTTATATATATATTTTAATATATATAAAGGCCTTGAAAATGGAAATTTTGCAAACGACCATCGTTTTCGACGAAACCACTTTTGTTGGATCTGGGATGTCAAATTATTGCTAGGTTTCAAAATTCATAATTTTCTGAATCAATATGTGAGCGTGGCACAGTTAAATGTATTTTGACATTTTTAGTCAATTTCGATCGACCAGAAAATGGCCATTTTTCAAACGGCCTTAGAATTTGACGAAATTAGTTTTGTTAGGACCGTATCATCAATACGAAGCAAGAAATAATTTTTCTGGAATTTTTGGGGTCCGTATGTGACCCCGGTAATTTGAAATGTGTGTTTAAATTGAATATATAGTGATTTATATTTTAATTTGAAGAAAAACCTATCGAAATAGTCGAATTGGCTTATGAAACCTATCCCATTGTGTTCGGACTGGGGGTATTTAGCTAGGTGCGATAGTCGTTGGGTTTGATTTGGGGGTAGAAAGCGAAACTCACTTTATAGAAATAAATATAATAAAATAATATTAGAAATAACATATATAATTAACCGTTATTTCTCAGAACCCTAAAGCCCTCATCGTTTTCGCCGCCAGGCAATTTTAGATGATCAAAATGCTCCGAATAAAAATCCCCAAATCGCTCCTATATAAATCAAATTAATGAATGATCTCAACACAAAAATCAAAGAACTTTCGAGGGCTTCCGATCTGTATAAGTATGAGCACCGGTCGTTGTGTATGTTGGAAGGAATCGAGGCTCAAAGAGCCGCCGCCTCGACTGGATTTTCCACCGCCTGAGCACATCGTGCTCCATCTCGTTCATGGCGGTGGTAGCTTGCTCCAAGGTGCACGCGGTGATACCCTTTGATCGACTTCCGACGACGCCAGGAAGGAGCAGTGGCCAGTCAACGGTTTGAAGCGATGGTCCAAATGGGTTTGAAAGGGAGGATATTTAAAGGGAATGGTAATGGTTATAAACCGTCGCAAAATTTAATTATTTACCTATTTAATTATCAAAGGTGTTTATGACCATATTTTTACCATATGAGGTCAAAATCGCGTGAATCTGGATCCGTTGCGATCATGGGGACGAGAGCTTCGCAACAAAACTGACCGAGTCAAATTCCAATCAGGTTGGAAATTTAGACAAATTCAAACCCGGACAGTTCAGAATTCAGATAATACTGACGGAGTGGATCCCAATGTGAGAACTCCTTACTTTTAAATTTTTTTCTAGTTGAATTATATACTAGGATGTAGACGGTGTTTAGTAGCACCCGACACCCGTCGTCCACAGACCATGGATGACTTGTTTGTTGGATTGTTGTGTTGTGAAATTTGATTGTGTGATGTGAAATGAAATAAAATATTTTATAGTGGAAAATATTTTATAGTTAAAAATATGATTTTTATTGTGTATACAAAATAAATAATTATAAACAAATCGGCCGATTTGTTTATATAGACTGATTTGACTGATATTGATTGGGACGATAAATTTTACACATCGCCCAACTGCACAAATAAAATCTGTGTTTGTTGATTTGAAACCCCACACAGGTATTGGGATGAGATTGGACGTACACTAATCCCGATTATTTAGTTGTATGTCAGTCGATGGATTGACAGACCGTGTAAGCGTTAATTATTTATATTTAATGCTTATGCAGTTGTATGGTGCATTCTGGATGATGGTTGATTATTTACCATTGCTATTGTATACATGTGTTGTAGAAAATCCATATAATTAACCTTATATGGTAATTGATTGGGCCTCATTCCAATTTAGAAAATAATTTCATGTGTTGAAATAAAATAAATTCATTTGTTGAATAGAAAATAATTTCATGTGTTAAAATAAAATAAATTCATGTGTTGAATAGAAAATAATTCCATGTGTTGAAATAAAATAATTTCATGTGTTGAATAAAAGCCATGTTGATTAGATTGACGCCATTTTGACGTGAACGATATTTATATCGATTTTATTCATTTTATAATGAATATCGAAAGTGATTTCAAAATTTGATATTTTGAAATGAATTGAAATTCGAATTAAACTGAAATGAATTGAAATTCGAATTAAACTGAAATGAATTGAAATTTGAATTAAACTGAAATGAATTGAAATTCGAATTAAACTGAAATGAATTGAAATTCGAATTAAACTGAAGTGAATTGAAATTCGAATTATATTGAAATGAATTGAAATTCGAATTAAACTGAAGTGAATTGAAATTCGAATTAAATTGAAATCAATTGAAATTCGAATTAAACTGAAATGAATTGAAATTCGAAATAAATTGAAAGGAATTGAAATTCGAATTAACCTGAAATGAATTGAAATTCTAATTAAACTGAAATGAATTGAAATTCGAACTAAATTGAAATAAATTGAAATTCGAATTAAATTGAAAAGAATTGAAATTCGAATTAAATAGAAAAGAATTGAAATTCGAATTAGATTGAAATAGAATTGAAATCGTTTTGAAAACGAATTTAAAACAATTTATAAAATATGGTTTAAAAGGAAATCGATGAAATATATATATTATACATATAGAATGGCCTGAACAGAACGCGCCGCGGCAGTTCATGAATTTCGACCATTGACTTCGAATGGATATTATGGAAGATCCGACCATCGGATTCTCCTAAAACCGGAACCGTTGGGTTCATATCGAAAAGAGCTTTCTAATGAATATTAGAAATTTAAAATCTAATGGTTGGATTTGGAATTATGTCCAAATCAAATTTGGAAAAGGTCGCGGTAAATGCAGTTCGATGGCCGTTGATGGAAATCGACTGTATGGGACTTGATAAAATTATTAAAAGTAATAATAATTTGTGTAAAATCATAAGAAATGATTTGTGAAGAATTGGGAGGAAAATTTCCATATTTGAAAAGATAAAATAGATTTTTAGCGAAATGAACTAGTTTTGAACTAGAATAATAATTAATTTTTTTAAAAATAAATTAATTGAACTGGAAAGGGTTATAAAAGTAATCAGGATTTCCAATAATTGAATTGGAATGGATTTGAATCGAAATTGTCTTTGGAATATTTCGATGTTGGATTTCGTGATTATACAGATATTGTTATGGAAATTTGAAAGATATATTTATATCGTTATTTCCAATACGATATTTGTTGGTCATAGAATTTGATATTGAATATAAGACGATATATTTTCTATTCAGAGCCTTGTATTTAATATCAAATGTGATTTGGGTTTGCCGTGAATGGTGTCTTCGTTAACATTGTTTTTAAGCCCAGGTGAGAAAAAGATTAAACCTTTTTATTTAGATTTAATGAAGTGCACCAATTAAATAATATTTAATTGGAATTGAATTGGTATTGATTTTTGGGTTTATCATGAACAGTGTTTTAAATAACACTTGTTCTTCAACCCGATAATTAATGGAATGTGATTTTGGGTTGTCGTGAACGGTATCTTCAATAATACTGTTCTTAGACCCAACAGAGTTAAGAAAATCAGAAACTAACTGGAGATTAGTTAAGTTGAATGGTTTCTTGGGTATTGATCTGATGTTGGTTTCGGCCTTCGGGGTTAATACTTAGGGGATTGGTCACTTGCTAATTTACGGTCAGGGACTGATTGCAATGTGATGTGATTTTGGGTTTATCATGAACTGTGTTTTAAATGACATTGATTCTTTAACCCAGTTAAAGATTAAAACTAAGTGGAATTTTAATGAATCTTTAATTAGATTGAAAAGATCGAGAATGGAGTATCACCAGTTTTGCTCAAGGAGATAGTTAAATCTTTAATTAGATTTGGACGTGAAATGGTAATTGAATTTACCGATAACACCGTGGTGTTAGATATGAAGTATTACCAGTTTTACTTCATGGGATGAATAGGTTGGGAAATAAAATAAATGATTACTTCGGTGTGGTTCGCTTATCCCGGCTAGTTTGAAGTGATATTCAAAGGAAGATTAAAGAATAAATTTAAAAGAATTTGTCTTTGATAAAATTAATGGGAACCTATCCCTAAGAATGCGAAATTTAGAAACTAACTGTAGGTTGGCTAAGAAGACTGGTTTCTTGGGTATTGATCTGATGTTGGTTTACACCTTCGGGATTAATATTTGGGGAATTATTCTCTTGCTAATTTACAGTTAGTAACTGATGAATTGGAATGAGGCGTATGCTGTGTTTGTGTAACACTTGTTTATTATATACGCGAGTTATTCAGAAAGACCAGGTTTATCCCATTCTGAATAACTGATACGACGATAAGTCGAAGGTGAAGACGGTGGTTGAAGACCTGAGGTCTTCACGTTGTTTGGGTGATTACTGATGATCTTGATTGGGATGTACACCCAAGAGGAGGGAATCAGTTGGTGATCGTCCAGACGTATTTGGAGGTCGATGGATATGCGAGGAATAAGGTTCCTCCGGTTTCGTTCAGACCCAGAACGGACTTGTAAATGGATGTGTGTCTGACATCGGATTTCATTCTCTGTGATTGATATCGGTTGCATAGCGTGAATTGCCTATGTGGCATGCAAAGATGCAAATGATCAAGGCTTCTGTTGAAAAGCAGAGTCTTGTGGTTGATGATCAAAGCACAGCCTGTGTGGCATAGCTTTGTGTAGCGTTGATTCGCGAGCCTCACACCCCGGTAGTGGACCAGAAACGGGAGAGGACATCAGGGAGGACATGCGTTTTCTTCTATCTAGAAGTGGCGTCAGTGGTTTGAAACGCCCTGACAAGTTTGACTTATGTGGTTGTTGCTGTTGCGAGGCACCTCAGATATATCGGTGACTATGTGAAGCCGATGGAGTCATTTGTTGGCTCATTGACGACCCAAAGGGCGGGGAAACGTAGTGTTCAGGCATAATAATCCACATCGGTGGACCGGCCCTGACGATCCAAAGGTCACTCAAGCTCTGACCTGAGACACGGGCTAGAGCGTCTCGAATCGGTATAGGACTATCTTTTACCTTGGTTCACAGATGGAAATCCAACTTCCAAATACGTGACTTTGCGGTTTTGATTGTAGAGCCTAGTATGGCGACATGATATATGGTACCCATGCCGTCTATGATTGATATTTATGATTGTATATAAAATCAGATACTAACTGAAAACGAGCTAAGATGGGTGGTTTCCTGGGTATTGGTATGATGTTGGTTTCGGCCTTCGGGGTTAATACTTAGGGAATCGTTCTCTTACTAATTTACGGTTGGAGTCTGATTAAGAATTAAAACATGAAATTTAGCGTATGAAGCATTCTTTGGCTATTGTAAGGTAAAAACCCTATCCTACGGCTTGCGTTGCATTGTGTGATGGGACCTTGGTCTTATAATAGCTTCATTGTTCTTTATTTAGCATTGCGCTGTTTGTTTTATGCAATGTTGTTCTTGGGAGGAAACCCGTTCCGTGTTATACGGCGTGGTCCCTTGATTTAACTAACTTTAAAATAAAGATAAATAACTGTTTTAGTTCTCACACCTGTCACTTGACTGACCTGGAGTTTATTGTTTTAACCTAAACTCTGGGTGCCCTTATTTTGACACGGGCAGCTAGTAGTTTTGGTTTTGCAGATTTATATTCACTGGATCCTGGTTTACAGCTAGAATGATATCTGGAAAGCTCTGTATCCGTATATCTCTTCTAGTTGTGTATTGTATTATTTTCCGCTGCTGTGTAATGTATTGTAATCTCTGATATTTTAGAATGTATTTTGTTTGTTTATACTCTGTATATTCTTGTATTCTGATGAATTATTGTAATTAACAATGAAATTTTCTTCTGTTAGCGTTCTTTTGTGTCTTGTCCTCAAAGTAACTCATTCTTTCTCTTCTCTTCGGAGACCGGGGATGTACGGGTCGCTTCATTTGGTATCAGAGCTTTGGTTTACAGAGCTCGGAGAACAAGGCATATTAGAACCAAACGAACGAATTAATCAGAAATTGGATTAGTAATATCCAATAGGAATGACTCGTTAGAGATCGAATCAGTAGTATCCTAGAACGAGTGTAAAGAGTATATTTTTGAAATATAAAAAGAAAAACAAATTTTGTTTTGAAATTTAAATCGTATGATACGTATTTAAATAATTTATTTTGAATTGATTTGGACAATCTAGTATATGAAGATTTTTGCATATACGCCTAGCTAGCGTGTATACGAAGTCCCAAATATACTGGATAGATATAGAATCACACTCTAGTCACCCGGAGATGGTTTGGATGATTACAATACTGTAGATGTGCCATGATCTGCCATGATCTGCCATGATCTGTCCATTGAGCATGCTTGACATTTGTACCTATTCACCTAAAAAATAACTATATACAAGTACAAAAATAGTTTTCTATTTAAATCAGCTGTCCACTATACATTGTGTCATGGCTGGTCAAGTTCATCATACCACAAATGTGAGTTGAGGCTGGTCTTAATCAACAGACCACTGTAGTTATGTTGCGGATGATCTGCGGGAACTAGTATTCACTCTACCTTGTCGAATTTACAGTGAATCATTGTGAATATCACAAGTAGTCTGGACTCAAATAAATGTATGTACATATCAGACAATGTATAAAAATGTGATGAGAAACACACCAAAATTCTGAAGCAAAATAAATTTAAAATAAATTTATATCTATATGCAATTAACTCAATTTTATTCAAGTTTACTGTGTGTATTTCTGTGATAGGTATGTAGGTGACTAGGATGGATATCGGAACAGTCTGAAGACTCAGTGTGTGTTAGTGTATGAGAGTATATGAGAATGTATGAATAACCGAGTGAAATGAGTGTTGTTTTGAGGGATCAATGTAAATCTGAATTTGTACAGTTGTGTTATATAACGGTGAAATGTACAATTATGGAGTCAGAAGTTTGTACTTTTAACACCCTATATTTAAATTCATAGTAATCATAGTAATAAAATCAGTATTTCTTAATAACATATTCATAATTAGGTAAAACAGACTTTACTGCTGCGTTCGATACGAAATTTTGGTTCAGAAAGACTTTAGTTTTCATAAATTGGATTTAATATGAAGAAGTTATGGACTTAAAAAGATGGCACAAACATGTATATATATATATATTATATATATAAAAATGTATATAAAAAAATAAACAACGTTCAGAAGCAACGATTGCTGGGCAACCCATAAGTGGACCCATGTCTAAGGCGGGTCGACCTGGGAGTCGACACGGGGGGTCAATCCACCTGTGTACAAGGACAAGTTATATGGTCAGTTTTTGGACTGATTTCTTAACCACATTCATTCGATGACTCAACATTGGGTATAAGGTTGGATTTGAAAACCTGAAATCTAATGGTAAGGGATTATCCTAGGTAATAAATATAAAGGCTAGCAACCTTATTCTTTTCTATACACAAATCTATTTTTCATTCTTCTTCCTCCAAACCTTTTCTGAATTAAACTAATGAAGATGTTGAGGTGCTACCCAAACATAGATTAGAGACGACAATTCTTATTCTTCTACAACAAATCTAAAGAGGTCTTTCTTTAACAACAACATATAAAAAAATTCTTAACATCAATCCAACCGCTGTGAGTACACTTATTTTCATATTTAATAATTAAGTAGCATTATGATAGTAAATTGAATATGAATATGAGATTTTACATGTGTATATGTTACTAATTTTATTATCACGTATCTATTCATTTTCAGTTGTTTTACAGTTACATGCATATCCTATTATCTGTGATGACCCCAAACCTCCACGGAATGAAAGTAAGGAGTAATCATTTGGAACACAACATAAATATAATAATACATATCACAGATACAAAATAGCATAAGAAATTCATAGAGTAACAACATCATAGCAGCGGAAATATAATGTCATCAATCCGCAGAAAATCCACAATCACAGAATTCTACATTATTACATCAAATTCGCAGAAAAGAAATAAGTTCCAACTCCAACTCAAACATGTGGAATAAACCAAGTTTTAAGTCTGAAATAAAAAGAAAGAGAAAAATGCAAGAGCAGCGAATGATAAGTATTCAAACTCCTAGTCATCACCTCTCCACAAGCAAGTCCAAGAGAAATAATAAGCAGCTCCAAGGAAAGGCTCCAAGCGAAAGATAAACCTGTTTACTTGGCTGCCCGTGTAGAAAAGAGGGCACCTGAGTTTGCAAAAAGGTGGAAACAAACAACGGGTCAGTCGTGGGACTGGTGTGAGAATTCTTATCTAATTAATCACTATTAATAGGGAAAATCCAAAGACCACGCCGCTAATGTGGAACAGGTTTACTCTAATGGATTGCCGTGCATAAAAGTGTCAGAATAAATGATAAGTAAATCGTACAACAACGCTATGCTTTTTAGAAAAATGGAATCACCATAAGACCCAGGTCCCATCACACAGTGCAACACACACCAGAGGATAGGGTTTTACCTTATTAAACATGATAAATACGGCAAATACGAGTTTAATATTATTATTAATATATTAAAACATTTCAAAGTAAATGTAGTAATCCTAGGAAGAATAGTATCCCATACTACTATGCCTCCATACTAGTAATACAATCAAATTCGTAGGGTCGTATTTGTATTTTGGTTTCCATCATGAGTCAAGGCTAGGGAGGAGCTCCTACCGATTCGAGACACTCTAGCTAATTTCTCAGGATCCCCCGCAGTGAACCCTTGGAAAGCTGCAGGGCCGGTTCGCCATACGAGTTGCGGATTAGTTATTCCTGAACACACGTTTCCCAGTCCTATAGGACCTATCATCTGAGGCGCCTCATTCCATCATCCACATAAGTAAAATGTTGGGCCGTGTTAAAACCCAATCACCAATTCTAGCTAGAAAGAAACGTGCTGCTCTCCCTGCGTTCCCTTCTCCCGTTTTAGACTCCGCCGGTGTGTGAGGCTCGCGAAGTCACGTTGTACACAAAGCTATGCCTAAACAGGCTATGCTTTGATCATCCCACAAGGCCTGCTTTTCAACAAAACCATGATCATATGCATCTTAGCATGCCACATCATCACCCCATACCGTACTACCAACCCTTTGCCGAAATATATGAACGGGTGTTAAGCAAGAGAATAAATTCCCCGCCACCAAACATCCATACCTTCGACAAAAGATCAATAACGTGATATTTGATAGAGTATGATGTCAGACACACAATCCATTTAATAGCTTGTGCTCTGGGTCTGAGCGAAAGCCAAACCCGTGAAATCAACACGTACGTTTGGGGAATGACAATGACCTTTGAATTGGGAGCAAGTCAAGTCAAGGCCTCGATCGTTGTCCATTCGAGGGAAGATTTACGGTCTTCATTCACCATCTTTATACTTCAAGTAACGTCGTTTGATTATTTAGAATGAGAGAACTCAGTCTTTCCAAATAATCCTCGTATATATATATATATATATATATATATATATATATATATATATATATATTGAAATCCTTCTTATACATTAATAATTATTATTGACGATTCATTCCCATATTAATTATTTAAAATGATTAAATTTTAATATAACGACGCCTTAAGTTCATAGGCGACCATGGCGCTGCATTCCAACAATTTTGATTTTTACATTTCTCAGAATCTAACCGTTGGATCTTAACGTAATATATATCGTTGGAAAGATTTTTCCAAGACGGTCCTAACAGTTTCAGTTTCAAGAAAATCCGACGGTCGGATCTTCTTATATAGTCGTTTAAAAGTACGATTTCAAAACGCGAACTACCACGCCATATTCGTTTAATTTTAATTATATTTATATACATATAATCATTGAATCGCAATAACGTCGTTTGATTAAAACAACGCCCTACACAACTACCGACACTCTCCAAATTTTTAATTCATTTGAAAAAAATGAAAATAATATCACCGCATCCTAAATTCATTTTTTTCTTACATTGAAAATGTAAATTTTGATACACTCAAAATCTTTAAATTACATATAAAAATATAATTTCTAATGACAATGCAAACTCTACTCTTAATTCACATTGTGAAAACATGATTTGTAATTACAATGCAAACACTACATCTAATTTACATTGTAAAAATATAATTTTTAATTACAATGCAAACACTACATCTAATTTACATTGTAATAATATAATTTTTAATTACAATGCAAACACTATATCTAATTTACATTGTAAAAATATAGAAAAATGTAATTTTTAACATACAATATCATTTCACTTTATAGTTTACATATAAAAATGTAAAATTTGACATACGAGGAAATTCACCTTTTAATTACAAAGAAAAATGTAATTTTTAATATTCAACGTTGATTCACTTTATAATTTACATATAAAAATGTAAATTTTGACAAACGATGAATTTCACCTTTTAATTACAAAGAAAAATGTAATTTTTAATATTCAACGTTGATTCACTTTATAATTTACATATAAAAATGTAAATTTTACATACGGTGAAAATTCCCTTTTAATTTACATAAATAAAAAAAATGTAAACTTTACATACGGTGAAAATTCCTTTATTAACATTAATAAAAATATAAATTTTTCCTACGGTGTAAATTCTTATTTTTTTACATCAATAAAAATTGTAAATTTTCCATACGGTGAAAATTTCTCTTATTCACATTAATTAGAATGTAAAATTTCCTATGGTGAATATTCTATGTATTTACATTGGCCAAAAATGTAAAATTTCCATGCAGTGAATATTTCTTTTAATTTATATTAATAAAAAGTAAACTTTGTCATACGGTGAAATTCTATACATTTACATTAAGAAAAATGTGAACTTTGTCATACGGTGAAATTCTATACATTTACATTAAGAAAAATGTGAACTTTGTCATACGGTGAAATTCTATACATTTACATTAAGAAAAATATAAGTTTTATTTCATGTCAAATTCCTTACTTGTTATTACATTATAAAAATGTAAATCTTAATTTCATGAGACCTTTATTTTGTATTTACATTATAAATCCTACTTTAATTTTCCATATAAAATCCTACTTAATAATTTAATGAAAAATCTATTCTTTAATGATTCATTGAAAAATTCATTCTTTAATAATTCATTGCAAAAAAATTCATTCCTTAATAATTCATTGCAAAGATTCATTCTTTAATAATTCATTGCAAAAAATTCATTCTTTAATAATTCATTGCAAAAATTCAATATATAAAAGTTAGTATTTCTATTTACATTGTAAAGATTAAGCCTTTACCATTTACCACATCGTATTTCATGTCACATCCAATCAACAACAACATTCAAATAAACCAACATGACTAAATCTAACAATTCACATCAAGGTAATATACAGGGTGACGTTTATATTGGCATATGACATATCAACGAGGCATGATTCAATAAAATTAACAAATAATTAATTCTAATTAATCAATAAATTCAGATCTAATATTTAGATTTGCAGATCTAACGTTATGCGGTATAAACAATTCAGATCCATATTTAAAATATCACGACATAGCAGATCTATCAATAAATATTTTTAATAACTAAGAATTAATAATTAAATAAATTTAAATAAATTAAAATAAATAAAAAATAAATTCTCACCTAGGCCGAATCTGAAATGAATTGTCAACTTTGATCAGATCTTGTGTTTGAATTCAAAACGATTTCGGATCTGAAAGATTTCGAATTCAAGTTCATATGAATAATTAAAAATCAACTTTTAACAACTGGCGCAGCGACGTTTAAAAGTGTTGCAAAATTGAAATCAGAAATTACCTTGAAACCCTATATTGTCCAAATTTTTGATTCCAGTTTTCAGGAACTATAGTTGATGGATCGACTAACCGATTGCTGGAGGTTAAAGGGGGAGGAGAGGGCTATCGGCGCCGGGAAGTGGGGGGGGGGGGTGCGCACGCTGCTGGTGGGCCCGGTTCACCACGGACGGTGGCGGGTTTAGGGTGGTAGGGCGGCGGCTACAGTCCTTGAGACGGGGAGAAATGGGTATGGAATCGAAGAGCTCTGAAATCTCTTCGAAACATGACAAACGACGAAGGTTTTCGTTGAGAAACGAAGGAGGAATTGGTGTTTGAAATTTTGAAGGCTTATGGGTTTGTGGCGGCTGAAGTAACGTGGAAGAAGAACGATGAATAGTGTTTTTATATTATAATATTAGGTTTAACTAATTAATTATTTAATTAGCCCAATAAAGGTCCGTTTGGCTAGTAACTCAGAATTCGGCCTGCTTACTGTCGTTCTTAAGGTTTTGACGCCTTCTAAACGCAATGGGACAGGTCTCGTGGCCCAATTCCGAAATCTGTAAATATTTCATTTAAATTTACATTAAAAATTAATTAATTAAATATTTACCGTTCATTTAAATACGCCGGGGCCACATACTAACTCAGAAAAATCCAAAAAAATTATTTTTGGCTTCGTGACGACGATACGATCCTACCAAAATTAATTTCGTCGAATTCTGAGACTGTCTGAAAAATGGCTATTTTCTAGTCGATCCAATTTAACTGAAATTGACCAAAACACATTTTCCTTTGCCACACTCACATATTAACTTCAAAAATCATGAAATTTGAAACCTAGCAATAATTTTACATCCCGGATCCAACAAAAGTGGTTTCGTCGAATTCCGAGGTCGTATGCAAAATGTCTATTTTCAAGGGCGATATATTCTCTATTGCGACCTTTCTAAAAATTCATTTGGCCATAACTTTTAATTCCCGCTATGAAACTTCAATTTTTCAAATTCGTTAAAAAGCTATTTATTAACAGATTTAGATATTTTTCGTTTCATCAAAATCCGGTTTATTCTGCACCCTGGGTAGTTAGTCAAAGTTCAAGTTTGACTTTTCAAACTACCATCCTATTTCTAATTCTTTTTGTAATTTATTTGAATATTTTTGCGTTAACTTTGCTCGAAGTAAATTGCCATTCATAATTATTTGAAATAATTTATTTTAAATATTTAAACACCCCTAAAATCTCTAAAATGAAAATTTTAAATTGGCCCCAAATTCCGGGTTGTTACATTATCCCTCTTCTATTTTAGATCTATTTGCAGTCTTTTGCCTATTTTTTTAGTTTATGTGTTTCTGGATCAAATCTACATTCTTCTCCTTTTTATTTATGTTTGCGTTACATCTAGGCTATCTAATGCCTAGGCTATTCACGTTAGAATAAAGTAAATTGAGTACGTAAAACTTGGAATATCTTAAAATGACAGTAAAAATGAGAGTTAGGCATATTGAACATATAATCCAATGACTGTAAAATTTGGGATAATATGCAAGACATGTTGGGATAAGCTTAATTTAATAACTAAGTAAAACATGTTGGTGGTAACAGATGTAATTAAGTAAAATAGGTAACGTAAGATATACATACATCTAGGCATGTACTCGTTTGGAGAAGAGGGTTGTATATAGAATAACACTTATACGAAATGTCATTTACAACCATGCTCATTGATAAACTTAAACCTGCAATTGTTGATTAATAAGCTAAGGGGTCCCACAGTCTTATTGTTGGTATCTGGTTTGGGGACTTTTAAAATACTAAAGTGGGGGCACAAGCCTATGAGGTGGCTTGTGTCAATTTTGTATGGAACCCATATCAGTTAGTATCCTTTTAGTATCTTAGAGAGGGGCCTTGCACTATGTTAGGGTCAGGACACTCTTTACTGATCTGGATTGTAAGAGGTTCGAGTGGAAGGTGTGTATGGGTGCGTTCCGGCTAATTCCTGAGCGTGCATGGGTCCGAATAGGGGAAACTAAACTGCTGTAACACAATCAAATATGTGTGTGTCCTATAAGTAGTCAGTTAGGGAGTGATACACCCTACTGCCAGGCTGACACGTGATATTTGCGTAGTTGGGAGTCGATTGCATGGGTAGTAAATAGGTTAACACCTAATCTTGTTAATTCTTATAACTGGTGTAGTAACTTATACTTGGGATATGAATGAGAAGCGTATATGATCCTTACCTTTATTATGTCATCTTGTTATCTTATTATCTCGATATCATGTTATCTTGTACTTTTTTTATTTTTAACGTAGTTTCATGTTCAACATTATTTACCTGTCTTGATACTTTCTATCTTATACTATTGTAGAAAATCACTGGATCTCACCAGACTTTATGTCTAAACTATTCTGTTTCCTTTCTCTCTCTTCCTTTCCCCCGCTCAAGTTCTCAAAGTGGGAATGGACAGCAGTTGTGACCGTGATTTCATTCTTGAACTTGGACTTCTTCTGATTCATGTATTGCTTTAATTATTGCTCTATCTTGTTATGGATTTTGAGGATGGATATGGTTTTGCAATTCTGTACTCTGATGTTTTGTGCTGTTAGACAGATGGTTCTAATTGAGGTTTTTTTTGGTATTTGGAACAATATGATGTTGTAACTAGTTTGAAACAATATTTTTCTTTAACAATAGAAGCTAATTTTTCTGCTGCATATATCTTTATTGTGAATTTAGTTAATATTTACCTATTGCGCTTCACGAAACTTAATGCATTCTCATATGAGTGACACTAGTTGCTCCAAAAGTTGAAATAATAGATTTATCTGAATAAAAATACTATTTGAATGTTAAGTTCTGTGCAACAGTATTTTATTCAAGATAATTATTTATTTCTGTATGAGATGTAGTATAGAATCGTACAGATACAAACACCTTTATAGAATAATATATATGTTAGTTATTATAAAAAATAAATAATATTGTTATATTCAACAATCTTCGCATGTTGATGATGACAAACATACACAATGATTTTGAATGTGATATATGTGTTTGACGATGAAGTATGAAAACTCCACCTATTTATATGCTACCCCTACTATAGAACTCCCCATATATATGTGCATATGAGTGATTTTGAAAACAATTGAATTTCCAGTATTAATATATTCTTGAATTATTCACTCATCAATCAAAATCTTAACAATTCTCCCTCTTTTGTTATCATCAAAAGGATATAGAAATCGAAATAGTGATGAATATAGACTAGAAAAATAAATCAAATCAAGAGGGAGAGAGAATTAATACCGTAAACCTCATCAAATTGAACAAAAATAATGATATTCTTCGAACTAGAAGCAAATTTCACATTTCAAAATGATGGATTTACGATGGATTTTTTAAAACGGAGAGACTATGAATATGAGTTCCATAAATTATCAATTAAAATTTAGAATATTAGGCACAAAATAGTAATGGATTTGGACTATATATATACATACGCAAATCAAGAGAATAAAAAAATCAAATTATCACAAATTCCTAAAATATCAATCAAAAAATCATAATACATCATAAAATAGAAAAACATTCCACAATTTTAGAAAATGGATTGATAGGTTGGTTTTTTACATAACAAGGAGGATTTCATATACATATAATTTGTTCTTTTCTTTTTCTTTATTTTTAAAATAATAATAATTTATTTTAAGATCACACTAACCACGCATAACCATAAGGACTATTGAATAAGGTGAGTCGCAACTTAAATTATAAGCATTCTCCAACCATGCATGGCCATATCTAGGTTTTTTAAATGAGATTAGAGTAACACCTATTATATATAAATATCCTCGTTATATAAGACCAAAATAAATGATAGAATTATGGTAGTGATAGAGATAGTCATGAAATAAATATATAAATTAATCATATTATATATATGTTCAATCGTACAAGGATTTTTTAAAATTTCAGCTCTCTCTTATTTTGAAAAATAGCATAGTCATATTTTCATCACATATTTTGAACTGTGCTTTCAATGATGTAAAAAGAATAATTTAAACTCACCACATTAAATAAAACCACGATGAATGACCAAAATATGATAGAAGAAGAAGATGATCGTGAAATAAGCACCAATTCAAATATATTACAAAATCTGTCCAATCATCAAGAGAATTTAAATAATATCTCCTCTTGTTATGAAATATACTATAGACACAACTCGTCACAATTTCATAAATCTAATAATAATTTTAATGAGTTTCAAATATAATTTAATTTAGTCAAATAATTTCAATTTTTGAATAAATAACCAAAAATGATTTTAAATTTGAAAAATTAATTTCAAGAGGGATTCTAAAAGAACTATGCAAGTTGGAAAATAGTTTCAAAAATATAACGGTGAAATTTTTCAAAATTTCAAAGAGTGATAACACTTGAAGGTCTAGAATGCCCATAGAAGTCAATGAAGTTTATACACTGATTTTTCAACATATCAACAAATCCCTAAGCCTAGTAAATAAATCTAGCAATTCAATTCTTTTTATCAGTGCAGCAGCCTTTTAATTTCAGAATAGAATTCACAAAAGAATTTTCACAATATTTACATCAAGCCCAAGCGGAAATCTATGGTCCAAATCAAAAGGCAAGTTATTTGAAATAACATGATGAAATTTATTTTCAAAAAACAAGTCTAAGAACGGTATTCATGAGATTCAATATACAATCAATTATAAATTATTTCAAAAAACAAATATCAAGTCAAACGATCATGATTTGATATCAACTTATCAACCACTCAAGTCAAAAATAGTCAACCAAAAGCTATGAAATTATGACAACATATCAAAAAACAGTTTTCAAGTTGTGTGCTATAATGAGTGCAATTTTTCAGGACTTTCCAAGATTAATTAGAGGGGACTCAAAACAGTGGAGATGTGTGACATTTGATTACCTTTTCAGTACTTCAAGAATTTCATAGTTTCGAGAAGTAATGTTCAAGATATGTACAAAATACTACAACACTGTAAGAAATTCAGAGTAGTATCAAAAAGTTAAACTTCAAAACAAAATACAGTTATTTACAAATTTAAGTTCACAACCTGGAAATCAAAAAAACATGGGAGTTCTAGATATATGAATTTAATTTCCAGAAAATCAAGAATTTTGCCATTTGAAGTTATGAAACTCAAGAAGTGTCAAAAAATATATTATGGCAATGTCAAAGCAAATCAATATTAACAGAAAAAAGAATAAAGGGAAGAATAAAAGAAAGAGTAAAAGGAAGAATAAAAGGAAGAATAAAATTAGAAAAAGAAATATGAGTTTAGATATCATACCTGATTTACCATTGGTTGAGTTCGCTTATAGTAATAGTTACCAATAAAGCATAGGGATTGATCCCCTCGAAGCACTCTATGGATGACCTTGCAAATCGTCAACTTGTTGGTGGGAGTCTATAGACAGACTTCTATCTTAGGCCAGAGATAATGAGATAGATTTATGAGAAGATAGAACTTATTCGAAGAAGGATGAAAGCAACACAAGGTAGGCAAAAGTCATATGCCGATAAGAGAAGGACCGACTCGGAATTCGATGTAGGGGATATGGTCTTCATCAAAGTATTTCCATTAAGGAACGTAGTAAGATTTGGCTCGGTCGGGAAATTGGCACCAAGGTTCATAAGACCATTTTCGATAGTTGAGAGGATAGGCCAAATGGCCTATAGAGTTAGACTACTTAAGAGGTTGACAGGAATTCACATCGTGTTACATGTTTCTTATTTAAGGAAATGTCTACATGATTCAACAGAGGTAGTGGAGCCAAGTACACTTCAGGATGTTGAAATCAATAAAGAGGCATTGATTCAGAAAGTTTCTACTCGTGTTCTTAAACCGTAAGTTAAGAGGTAACACAACAAAGAGATCAAGTTAGTGAAGGTGCAATGGGGAGATGACCGAGACGAGACGACATGGGAACCCAAAGAAAAGATTTGCGCTTCTTACCCTTTTCTGTTTGAGAGTAAGTTCTTAATTTCCTTTCTAGCTTTTGAATTTAAATTTGTTTATCCCTATCATTTGAATCATCGATCCTTAGGTAGAAAGCTATGTTTGTAAACATGTGTTTGTGGCATGTTATGTTTGATGATTGTGAGTGGGGGCAAGTGTTTGCTAGTGGATTCTCGTGGATGCGTATACACACACATTAGGCACTAGAACGGCTCAAGCACATACATACTGCACATGGATATGTGTGCATTTTAATTTTTCAATGGATGAAAATGGTTGAATCATCACATGGATGTTGCATTTTGGTGAATAGTCATGCACACATATAGAACTTAAACATATTATAAGGATTATTTGCATGCATATTGGATATATGACACAGACATATATAGCAATAAGGAGGTCAACTAAATCAGTCAACCGCCTGATTTTTGCGTTAGTTTAAGAACATATACACTCAACATTTTTGCCTATGTCTATACAAAGCAATAGAAATTTTAAGGACAATGGATGCCTATGGATGAGTAGATGGGTGTAGATTTTAAATAATAACATTCTTCTTAACTTGGAGATTTCAGGGACGAAATCCTTTGAGGAGGGGAGAATGTAACGCCCAATATTTTAATTCATGGCAACTATAGTAATAAAATGAATATTTCTTAATAAAATATTCAAAATTAGGAAAAATAGACTTTATCGTTGCGTCCGTTACAAAATTTTGGTTCAGATAGACTCTTAGTTTTCATAAATTAGATTTAATATGAAGAAGTTATGGACTTAAGAAGATGGAACAAAAATGTATATATATATATATAATAAAATAAACAACGTTCGGAAGCAATGGTCACTGGACGACCTAGTCAGACCATGTAAACCCATGGGTCGACCCATGTCTAAGGCGGATCGACCCACCCATGTAAAGGGACAAATTTGGGTTCTATTTTTGGACTGATTTCTTAACCATGTTCATTCGCTGACTCAACATTGGGTGTATGGTTGGATTTGAAAACCTAAAATCTAACGGTAAGGGATTATCCTAGGTAATCTATATAAAGACTAGCAGCCTCATTGATTTTTACACACAAATCTATTCTTCATTCTTCTTCCTCCAAATCTTTTCTGAATTGAAATAATGAAGATGCTGAGATCCCGATTAAACATAGATTAGAGAGGACAACTCTTATACTTCTACAATAAATCTAAAGAGGACTTTCTGCAATAACAACATATAAAAGAAATTTTTTTCTTAACTTCAATCCAACCACTGTGAGTACAGTTATTTTCAGAATTAATAACTGAGATTATTATGACAGTAAATAGAATCTGAATCTGAGATTTTATATGTGTATATGTCATTAATTTTGTTGTCACGCATCAATTCAATTTTAGTTGTTTTATGGTTACATCAATATCTTATTATCCCTTTTCTATTTTAGATCTATTTGCAGTCTTATGCCTATTTTTTTAGTTTATGTATTTCTAAATCAGATCTATATTTTTCTCCTTTTTATTTATGTTTGCGTTATACCTACGCTATCTAATGCCTAGGCAATTCACATTAGAATTGAGTAAATTGAGTACGTAAAACTTGGAATATCTTAAAATGACAGTAAAAATGAGAATTAAGCATATTAAACATATAATCCAATTTCTGTAAAATTTGGGATAATATGCAAAACATGTTAGGATAAGCTTAATTTAGTAATTAAGTAAAACATGTCGGTGGTAACAGATGTAATTAAGTAATATAGACAACATAATATATACATACATCTAGGAAGGTACTTGTTAGGGAAGAGGGTTGTAAATAGAATAATATTTATATGAAATGTCATTTACAACTATGCTTATTAATAAACTTAAATCTGCTTAGTTATTACTTGTTGATTAATAAGCTAAGAGGTCCCACGGTCTTATTATTGGTATCCAGTTTTGGGACTCTTAAAATCCTAGGGCTGAGGCACAATCCTAGGGGTGGCTTGTGTCAATTTTATATGGAACCCATATCAGTTAGTATCCTTTTCGCTATCTTAGATAGGGGCTTCGCACTATATAGGTGTCAAGGAACGCTTTACTGATCTGGATTGTAAGAGGTTCAACTGGAAGGTGGGTACTGGCATGTTCCGGCTGAGTCATGAGCTTGCATGGTTCCAATTATGAGAAACTAAGCCACTGTAACACATTCTAATAAGTTTGTGTCCTATAAGTAGCCGGTTAGTGAGTGATACACCCTACTGTCAGGGATGACATAGGATATTTGTGTAGTAGGGAGCCAATCACACGGGTAGTAATCAGGGTAACACCTAATCTTGTTAATTCTAGTAATTGGTGCGGTAACTTATACTTGGGATATGAATGAGAAGCGTATAGGATCTTTACCTTTATCATGTCATCTTGTTATCTTAGTATCATGTTATCATGATATCTCATACTAGTTTGTTTTTACCATAGTTTCATGTTCAACATTATTTACCTATCTTGATACTTTCTATCTTATCCTATCACTGAAAATCGTTGGACTCATCGGACCTTATGTCTGACCCATTTTTTTCCTTTCTCTCTCTTCCTTTTCCCCTTTAGGTTCTCGGAGTGTTCCCAAAGTGGGAGTGGACAGTAGATTTGACCATGATTTCATTCTTGAACTTGAACTTCTTCTGGTTCATGTGTTTCTTTAGTTATTGCTCTATCTTGTTATGGCTTTTGAGGAGGGATATTGTTTTACAATTTTGAACTATGATATTTAGTATTATGAGACATATGATTTTAATTGAGGTTTTTATGGTATTTGAAAAAATATGATGTTGTAACTGGTTTCAAACGATATTTTTCTTTAATAATAAAAGTTAGTTTTCCATTGCATATTTATATCTATCTTGTAAATTTTAGTTACTATTACCTATTGTGCTTCACGAAAATTAATGCACTCTCATATTAGCGACATTAACAGTCGTAGAATATCACATTTGGTATCTGATCCTAGGGTTATAGGATCAGAGGATTTTTTTTAAAAGTGTTTTCAAAGCAAAGGATTTTCGTATAAAACCATTTTTTGAAAAATATGTCCCCTCAAGTCATTTAACAGTATCCTTTGTTCTCCTTCTGAATTCTTTTTTCGTCCTATTTCAACATGTCTGGGGCTCCGAATTTCTCTGAAGACATTCCCATTCCTACATGGTTTTGTATATACCTAGAAGCTACGACACCTGTTAGAGTGCAAGAAAATGTCCAACCCCTAGCTGCATCCATAATAGCTCCACCTCCTCCTCCTCCTGTAGCCAAATTTTCTAAGCTTTATAAGAATTCCTGTACGATGGGAAGCAAGTTGTTTCGTGGTACTGAGAGTTTTGTAGAGGTGCGCAACTAGCTTAAAGAAACTCAAGAATGTATTTAACTTATTTGAGCTCGATGATAAGAGGAAAATTCAGTTGGTTGCTTGGCAACTGAAGAATGAAGCATCGTATTGGTGGGAGATGGTTCAAGCCGGACAAATGATGGCTACTTGGGACGAATTCAAGACTAGATTTGAGGCGAAATTCTTATCGCAAGCCGAGGAAGTAATGCAAATGCAGAGATTTCTGAATTAAAAGCAAGGAAGCATGACAATAAAGGAATATGTTAACAGTTTTAATCAACTTGCATGGTTTGGGTTGGACTTGGTGAACACTCCTCATAAGAAGACTTTGAGATTCACAAAGGGATTGAACCAACCGCTCCAAGATTTAGCACTGATGCATGTACCGATGGGAGCAACTTTCGAGAGGCTTGTAGGCATGGATTTGATGCACGAGGATGCTAAAGAGGAAAAGTAAGATGTTAATACTGAGGAAGAGAAACCCAAAACTGAGAAAAAGAAGTGGTTAACCAAGAAAGGCACAACTAAGAAAAGGGTGAAACCCGACAAAGCTCAGTTCAAGACAGAGGTGAAATGCCATGGTTGTGGGGGGGGGGGGGCATAGGGACACTTTGTGAGAGATTGTAAGAAGACGAAGAATGTTTGCTTTGTTTATTGTCAAGTTGGACATTACAAAGGACAATTCCCTAGTTGTCAAGGACAGAAGGTTGGATCATCTGGAGGACAAGTTAATGCTCTAGAGACTATTGGATCGGATCGTGGTAGGAAAGCGGCTGTGGAAGGTTTGATTTCTCTTTTAGACTATCCTGTTAGAACTCTCTTTGATTTCAGTGCTTCTCATTCATTCATATCCAACTCCATGGTAGAAAATCTGCACCCAGATACAATTATTGTTTCTTATCCTGTTATAGTCTCAAATCACATAAGAAGAAAGACTCATTTATCCATGATATGTTGGGGTTTGAGGATTTCTGTTTTAGGCATCAAATTTGAATGTGATGCATATGTTCTTGGATTAATGGGTTAGGAATTAATTCTAGGAATGGATTGGCTAGCCAAGTATGGTGGCATTCTTGATTGTGAAAGGAGTGTAGTTAGATTTTAGCATGCCAAGGTAGAACTCTCGAAATTTCTTGTGACCAATGGGAATCGGTTATGCTCAGTTTCCTAGATTCTCTTGATGCTTCTGTTGACGATCTTTGATCAGTACCCATAGTCAGTAGTTTTTTGTACGTGTTCGATGAGTTAGGGGATTACCTCCAAGGCTTGAGATAGACCTCCAGATTTACTCGGTGGAGAATGCGAAGCCGATCGCTTTACTAGTGCGTTATATGTCTCCTAAGAAAAGAATGGAGCTCAACAAACAAGTAGGTGAGTTATTGGAGAAGGGATTTATTAGCAGAGCATTTTGAGTGGGAAGCTCCAGTCGTCTTTGCAACCAAGGCAGACGACTCTCTCCTTCTATGCATAGATTATCGAGAATTAAATAAAATCACCAAGAAGAATGGGTACCCATTTCCAAGGATTGATGACTTATTTGACCAACTAGTAGGCACTTCGGGTTTCTCACAGTTGGATCTTTCCATAGGAATTTCATCAGCTTAGGGTAGCGGTCGATAATATTGACAAGACGACTTTTAGAACTCCGAATGGTTTCCTTGAGTGGTTGGTCAAACCTTTTGGGCTGATCAATGCACCCGCATATTTCGTGGACTTATTGAGCCAGGTGTTTAGGAAGTATCTGAACAAGTTCGTGGTGGTTTTCTGGACGACATTCTGATTTCCTCGAGAAGCGAGGAAGAACATGCCAAATACTTAGAGGAGGTTCTCAGCGCTCTTAGATCACATCAGCTTAAGACTAAATTTTCTAAGTGTCATTTATCGAGAAAGGAAGAAAGGTTCCTAGGTCATGTAGTCTCCAAGGATGGGATAGCGGTGGACCCTGCTAAAGTTGTCGTGGTTCAAGATTGGAAGTCCTCTAAGAATGCGACGGAGGTAAGGAGTTTCCTTGGATTGGTGGGTTATTATAGGAAGTTCATCAAAGACTATGCACGGATCTCACTCTGCTCACTGGTCTGACGAAGAAGAACTTCGCTTTTGCTTGGAGCATTGATTGTGAAAATGCATTCCAAAGATTGATGAAGGCTCTAACGTCAACCCCTATTATGGCTCTTCCCAATGGAAGAAAAGTGTTTACAGTCTACAAGAAAGCTTGTGGCACAAGATTAGGTGATGTGTTGATGCAAGATGATAGGGTAGTCTGCTATGGAAGTAGGCAACTAAGAGTTCATGAGAAGAACTGCACCACCCATGATTTGGGGTTGGTTGCAATAGTATTTTCTCTTAAGTCTTGGCGATACTATCTACTTAAATAGATATTTGGGCGCTACACGGATCACAAGTCACTCAAATATTTATTCACATGGAAGAATCTAAACTTAAGGCAGCAATGATGGATGGAGTTCCTTGCGTCCTATGATTTTGAGATAGCTTATACCCCAGGAAAGGGTAATGTGGTTGCGGATGCACTGAGTAGGAAAATGATGACCTTGAGTCCTTTATTCACAGAGAGGTAGAGCATGGAGTTTATATCAACCTTCAGTTTTAAGCTAATTACAGATTTCACATTTAGTTTGTTGGCATCATTAGAGTGCAACCTACTCTTATGGAGCACATTGGATATACACAGCGAGAGGACCAGTTGTTGGTAGACATCTTAGGTAGACTCAGTAGAGGAGAAGCTCTAGTCACCTAACTAGATACTCTATGGACGAAAAAGGGTGGCTAAGACGAGATGGGAGATTTTGTGTTCCACGAGTAGAAGATTTGCTGAGATTAGTTCTTAAGGAGTCTCATCACTCTCAGATGACTATCCATCCAGGCGGTGACAAGATGTACCGAGACATGAAGCGAGTTTTTCATTGGACTGACATGAAGAAGGATGTGGCGGAGTTCGTGGCCCGATGTTTGACTTGCCAACAAATAAAGGCTGAACAAAGAAAAACCCAATGGATTGCTTTAGCCTTTGGATATCCCAAAATGGAAATGGGAAAGCGTCGCTATGGACTTCATTGATAGATTACCCTGATCAAGAAACGACAACACGAGCATTTGGGTGATAGTAGATAGGTTTACTAAGAGTGCTCATTTTATTCCAATCAAGAGCAAGAGGAGACGGCTTGTGTGACGGCCGAGAATTTCGCTCGATCTGAATCAGTCGTTAAACCGATCTAGACCGTTCGAAACCCCTGATCGTTTGAGAACAGGACAAATCAGAACACAAACAGATAGAACATTTCATTGCTATTACAACAATGCATCAGATAAAAGAATATACAGAGTATAAATGAATAAATTACATTAGATAAATATCAGAGATTACAATAAATTACATAGCAGCGGAAAAATAATACAAAGCACAACTGAAGGTGATATACGGATACAGAGCTTTCCGGATATCATTCCAGCTGTAAACCAGGATCCTGTGAATATAAATATGCAAAACCAAAACTACTAGCTGCCCGTGTCGAAAATAAGGGCACCCAGAGTTTAGGTTAAAACAATAAACTCCAGGTCAGTCATGTGACTGGTGTGAGAACTAAAACGGTTATTACAAGCTTTACTTTAAAAGAGAGTGATTCAAGGGACCACGCCGTATAACACGGAACGGGTTTCCTCCCAAGAATACCAGTGCATAGAATAAATAACGCAATGCTTTTTCGAAAAATGAAGCTATTATAAGACCCAGGTCCCATCACACAATGCAACGCAAGCCGGAGGATAGGGTTTTCCCTTATAATAGCCAAACATGCTTGGTACGTTTAAAACAAATCATTTGATACTATAATAAGTGTATAGTGTCAAAACAATTTCAATCATAAATATAAATCATAGACGGCATGGGTACCATATATCATGTCGCCATACTAGTTCTACAATTAAAACCGCAATACACGTATTGGAAATTGGATTCCGTCATGAGTCGAGGCAAGGGGCAAGCTCCTCTCCGCGTTCGAGACACTCTAGCAAATGTCCCAGGGCTACGCACTCTGGGCAACCCTTGGATGCTTCAGGGCCGGTCCTCACTAACGTTAGAGGATTGGCAATTCCTGAACACACGTTTCCCGGTCCTTACAGACCTATAATCGAGGCGCCTCATCCAACAACCACAAAGGTGAAAAGTATATATATGTCAGGGCTGGTAAGTCACTGACACCACCAAAGCTAGAAAGAAACGTCGTGCTCTCCCTGCAGTCCGTATCCCGTTTTTGACTCATACCGAGGTGTGAGGCTCGCGAATTCACGTTATACACAAAGCTGCCACGTAGGCATGCTTTGATCATCAACCACAAGACTTTGCTTTTCAATAGAAGCCTTGATCATTGCATCTTAGCATGCCACACAGGCAATTCATGCCATGCGACTGATGTCCATCGATATACAACCTCTGAGCTCGTACGTCTCAGAGAAGGGCGTTAGGCAAAAGAATAAATTCTCCGCCGCCAAACATATGTATATTTAATAGAAATCAATCAACACAGAATAAAATCCAATGTCAGACACACAATCTATTTACAAGTCCGTTCTGGGTCTGAACGAAACCGGAAGCACTTTCCTCGCATATCCATCGATCTCCAAGTACGTCTGGACGACCACCAACTATTTCCATCCTCTTGGGTGTACAGCCCAATCAGGATCGTCAGTAATTATCCAAACGATGTGAAGACTTCCGGTCTTCAACCACCGTCTTCATCTTCGACTTATCGTCGAATCGATTATTCAGAATGGGTGTAAACCCGGACTTTCCGAACAACCCGCGTATATTAAAAACAAATGTTACACAAACACAACATACGCCTCATTCCAATCCCACACTCTTAGGGAAAGGTTCCCATTAATTTTATCCAAGATAAATTCTTTAAAATTTATCCTTTAATCTTCCTTTGGATGTCATTTCAAACCAAATTATGGTTTTCCAAACTAGTCGAGATTAGCGAACCACAACGAAGTAATTATTTATTTTATTCCCCAATCCCAACCTATTCATCCCATGAAGCAAAACTGGTAATACTCCCTATCTAATACTATGGTGTTATCGGTAAAATTAATTACCATTTCACGTTCAAATCTAATTAAAGATTTAACTATCGCTTTGGAGCAAAACTGGTAATACTCCCTATCTAATACTATGGTGTTATCGGTAAAATTAATTACCATTTCACGTTCAAATCTAATTAAAGATTTAACTATCGCTTTGGAGCAAAACTGGTAATACTCCCTATCTAATACTATGGTGTTATCGGTAAAATTAATTACCATTTCACGTTCAAATCTAATTAAAGATTTAACTATCGCTTTGGAGCAAAACTGGTAATACTCCATTCTCGCTCATTTTCTAAATTTGGTAATTTAGATTATAGATTCACATTTCAATCTATTTGCAGATTCGTTAAAACTCCTTTTACTGGGTTAAAGAACTAGGTGTTATTTAAAACACAGTTCACGACAAACCCAAATCACATTCTATTTATTATTGGGTTCAAGAACTAGTGTTATTTGAAACACCGTTCACGATAAACCCACAAATCAATTCTAGTTCAATTCAAATCAAATATATTAGGAATTTCGATTTATTTAAAACCCCTTTTTAAATCTAATTTATTTATTTAAAAATAAAAACCCGGGTTTTAAATTGAGTTCAAACTAGTTCATTTCGATAAAAATCTATTTTTATCTTTTCAGATATGGGGTTTTTCACCCCAATTTTTCCCAAATCATTTCTTATGATTTTACACAAATTATTACTATTTTTATTAATTTTATCAAGGCCCATACAGTCGATTTCCATCAACGGCCATCGAACTGCACTTACAACGACCTTTTTCGAATTTGATTTGGACGTATCTCCAAATCCAACCGTTAGATTTTGAATTTCTAATATTCGTTAGAAAGCTCTTTTCGATACGAACCCAACGGTTCCGGTTTTAGGAGAATCTGACGGTCGGATCTCCCGTAATGCCCGTTTGAAATAAATGGTCGAAATTCACGAACTGCCGCGGCGCGGCGCGTTCTATTCAGGCCATTATATTATATATATAATATATAATTCGTCGATTTCTATTTAAAACGAAGTTTTAAAAATAGTTTTAAATTCGTTTCAAAAGCAATTTCAACTTCTATTTCAATCCAAAGCAAAATTGAATCTTCTTTATAAATTCGTTTTAAAATTCATTTCTATTCAATTCAAGTTTCAATTCAATTTGAATTCATTTCAATTCGTTTTAAATTCAATTCGAATTCGTTTTCAATTCGATTCAATTCAAAGTGGTTTTCTATTCGATTCAATTCAAATTGATTTTCTATTCGATTCAATTCAAATTGATTTTCTATTCGATTCAATTCAAATTGATTTTCTATTCGATTCAATTCAAATTGGTTTTCTATTCGATTCAATTCAAATTGATTTTCTATTCAATTCCATTCAAATTGGTTTTCTATTCGATTCCATTCAAATTGGTTTTCTATTCGATTCAATTCAAATTGATTTTCTATTCGATTCAATTCAAATTGATTTTCTACTCGATTCAATTCAAATTGGTTTTCTATTCGATTCAATTCAAATTGATTTTCTATTCGATTCCATTCAAATTGGTTTTCTATTCGATTCCATTCAAATTGGTTTTCTATTCGATTCAATTCAAATTGATTTTCTATTTGATTCAATTCCAATTGATTTTCTATTCGATTCAATTCAAATTGGTTTTCTATTCGATTCAATTCAAATTGATTTTCTATTCGATTCAATTCAAATTGATTTTCTATTCGATTCCATTCAAATTGGTTTTCTATTCGATTCAATTCAAATTGGTTTTCTATTCGATTCAATTCAAATTGGTTTTCTATTCGATTCAATTCATTTCGAAATCGTTTTATATTCAATTCATTTCGAAATCAATAAAATCGATATAAATATCGTTCACGTCAAAATGGCGTCAATCTAATCAACACGGCTTAATGTATTTCTATTTTCAAATATTCTATTTCAAATATTTCCTATCATCAAAATATTTGTTATTATCAAAATATTTCGTTCAACACATGACTAATCTCTACGGATGAGTACAGTCAACACATGAACCTTTATATTATATTGATAAAGATGTAATTTTATTATTAAAAATATTTCGTTCAACACATGACTAATCTCAACGGATGAGTGCAGTCAACACATGAACCTTTATATTATATTGATAAAGATGTAATTTTATTATTAAAAATATTTCGTTCAACACATGACTAATCTCAACGGATGAGTGCAGTCAACACATGAACCTTTATATTATATTGATAAAGATGTAATTTTATTATTAAAAATATTTCGTTCAACACATGACTAATCTCAACGGATGAGTGCAGTCAACACATGAACCTTTATTTTATATTCTTAATCTTCTAAATTGGAATGAGGCCCAATCAATAACCATATAATATTAATTATATGGATTTTCATACAGCACATGTATATAATAGCGTTGAAAAATAATCAACCATCAACCAAAGTGCACTAAACTGTATAAGCATCAAATATAGATATCTAACGCTTATAACAGCCTGTCAATCAATCGATCGACATATTTAATCAATCAGGATGAGTGAACTTCAAATTTCATCCCAACACCCGTGTGGGGTTTCAAACAATCAAACACAGATTTTATTTGTGCAGTTGGGCGATGTGTAAAATTTATCGACCCAATCAATGTCAGTCAAATCAGTGTACATAAACAAACCGTCTGGTTTGTAAATGAATATTTTATTTTATTCACTTTCGCTATATTCATATTCACGTTAAAAATTATATTTTTAACGATAAAACATTTTATTTTAACATATGAATTTCTATTCAGTTCATTCTTTAAATAAAATGATATTTTTATTTTTCTAACATATTTTAGAAAATTTCGGCGGCATAACGGCACGATACTAGAAACAGGACGAGGTCTAGCCTTATCCCCGGTCTAGTGAAGGCCCACGCCATTCACACATCCATCAAAATCACCAAACAACTAAATTCAAATCAAATAATCTAACTAATTTATGCAACCAAACAAACAAGTTCATGGTCTGTGGACGATTGTGTCGGGTGCTACTAAGCACCGTCTGCATCCTAGTATATATATATATAACTAGAAAAGAAATTGAAAGGTGAGAAATTCTCACAGAAAGCTATCCAAACATCTTGACTCTTCTTTGATATAAATCTTCTTCGTTCTCGCCTTTTTGTTACCTTCGTTGTCCGCTTTCACTACCTATGTAAAAATCGAATTTTTACTTCGCTATTCAATATATAAAAATCATATTTTTATTTCGAAGTTCAATATATAAAAATCATATTTTTATTTCGAAGTTCAATATATAAAAATCATATTTTTATTAAAAATCCAACCTTTCTTCTATATAAAAATTCGAACTTTTCGAATATAAAAATCCTATCTCTTCACATATAAAAATTCTGTATTAATATAAACTGAAAAATCAAGTTATATTTAAAGATTATGACGTGAAAACTGAAATGAAACAAATACATTAAAATAAAATAAAAATCTAAACTTACAGCGAATGGGGAGGGGGTCAGTGGGCGCTGGATTCATCGTGGCGGTTCGAGGGTTCGGCGGAGGAGTCTGGGTTGGCCGGCGGCTTCGGTCGATTTAGGGTTTGAAGGGGCCAGCGACTACACAGGAGGACGGAGAAGAAGGGGAGGGAGCGATGGAGTGGAGGAGGAAGTAGAGGGAGGAGCGACGGCCTTCGATGGCACGGTGGCGGCGCTGCAGCGATGGGAGGGGGTGCGGTTTCCCCTTTTCGATTTTTTTTTATTAAGGTCTAAAGCACGACGGGAAAAGGTAAGAAGGAGGGTAAGGGCTTAACGAAAATTAATTTATATTTTATTATTTTCCTTTAATTTTATTCACCTTAAAGTTGGCTTTACATTTGAACTCGAAATCAAACCCGCCGACTGTCGTCCCTAGCTAATTACCCCCATTTCGAACACAATGGGATATGTATCGCAAGCTGATTCGATCGTTACAATCAGTTTTCATTAAATTTACATTTAAATCGCTATATTGAATTTTAAACGTACATTTCAAATTACCGGGGTCACATACGAACTCTATAAATTGCATAAAAATATTTTCTAGCTTCGTATTGACGATACGGTCCTAACAAAACTAGTTTCGTCGAATTCTGAGACTGCTAGAAAAATGGCCAATTTCCAGTCGATTAAAATCAACTGAAACTGGTCAAACGCGTTTTCCTTTGCCACGCTCACATATTGATTCGAAAAATTATGAAAATTGGAATCTAGCAATAATCTGACATCACGGATCCAACAAAACTGGTTTCGTCGAAATCCGAGGTCGTTTGCAAAATTTCCATTTTTAAGGGCCTGAATTCCATAGCGACTATTCAGAATTTTCAACTGGACATATCTTTTGATTCCCGCTATGAAATTTTGATTTGTCGGATTCGTTGGAAAGATATTATCAATTAGATCCTAATGTTTTTGGTTTCACTAAAATCCGGATTGTTTTGCACCCGGTACATTCAATTGAAGTTTGAAATCGAATTATCGAACTACCGCGCCATTTTCAATTCTATTTATAATTATATATAAATATTTATATTCTAACGACGGCGTATATAATATATACATCGAATTATATTGAAAACAAATTTCTCGTCGATATTATTTAAAATAATATATTTTAAATATCCAAAATTCATTAAAATTGCCAAAATAAAAATTTTAAACTGGTTCAGAATTTCCGGGTTATTACAATCTCCTCCACTTAAAACTTTTCATCCCCGAAAAGGAACAAAGTCGAAAGTGGTTTGATTAATCAACACTACGCTCTATCTGGCATCCATTCTCCAACTTTTCAGTTTCTGAGAATTTTCAAATTTTCAAAAATTTGGCTAACACCCTAAATTTTTGAAAAATTTCGCCATAACCTCCCCTGCACCGGGAGCATCGGGAAATTTCAAATAGCTTCCCCGGTCCTTCTAATCTCAAAAAGAAAAAGAAAAGGCCAAGCGGCTAGCCAATAGGCTCATAAAATCATCATCACCCAAACAAAACAGTAAATTATGTAGTAAACATGTACCTATTTGTCGGGCAAACAAATTTTATTCTCTGCTCTAGCCTCCTTGCTATGACCTGTTCAATGTATATGCAAGCAAATGCGACTAATTTTTAATATAGTTCAATATTAGGTACAATTAGGCATAATGGTTCAAAATTATCAAACTAATAAGCAAACAACACAAACATCAATCAATTATTGAATTAACGTTTCAAATTCATAATTTTGATATATATACTGAAAATCTTGTTTTTGATGCCAATTCACAACAATGTGTTCTAACTATATATAAGTTTTGGTTCTCACACCAGTCTAATGGAAATATATAGAAAATCACACCTTCGAAACATGAACATAAATACTGATGATGTCATGACAATCATCAGTACCATCTCCGGGCGACTAGAATGTGATTCCATATCTATCCAATATATTAAAACTTCGAATATACGTTCATGACGCGTATATGCAAAATCTTTATATATCGGATTGTCCATATTCAAAATAAATAAATAGTCAAATACGTAGAAGTGATTTAAATTTTCAAAACAAAAATTGTTTTCATTTGAAAAATATACTCTTCACACTCGTTCTAGGATACTACTGATCCTATCTCTAACGAGTCATCCTAATTGGATGTTACTAATCCAATATCTGATGAATTCTTTCGTATGGTTCTAATGTGTCTTGTTCTCGAGCTTTGTAAACCAAAGCTCCGATACCAAATGTGACGGCCGAGAATTTCGCTCGATCTGAATCAGTCGTTAAACCGATCTAGACCGTTCGAAACCCCTGATCGTTTGAGAACAGGACAAATCAGAACACAAACAGATAGAACATTTCATTGCTATTACAACAATGCATCAGATACAAGAATATACAGAGTATAAATGAATAAATTACATTAGATAAATATCAGAGATTACAATAAATTACATAGCAGCGGAAAAATAATACAAAGCACAACTGAAGGTGATATACGGATACAGAGCTTTCCGGATATCATTCCAGCTGTAAACCAGGATCCTGTGACTATAAATCTGCAAAACCAAAACTACTAGCTGTCCGTGTCGAAAATAAGGGCACCCAGAGTTTAGGTTAAAACAATAAACTCCAGGTCAGTCATGTGACTGGTGTGAGAACTAAAACGGTTATTACAAGCTTTACTTTAAAAGAGAGTGATTCAAGGGACCACGCCGTATAACACGGAACGGGTTTCCTCCCAAGAATACCAGTGCATAGAATAAATAACGCAATGCTTTTTCGAAAAATGAAGCTATTATAAGACCCAGGTCCCATCACACAATGCAACGCAAGCCGGAGGATAGGGTTTTCCCTTATAATAGCCAAACATGCTTGGTACGTTTAAAACAAATCATTTGATACTATAATAAGTGTATAGTGTCAAAACAATTTCAATCATAAATATAAATCATAGACGGCATGGGTACCATATATCATGTCGCCATACTAGTTCTACAATTAAAACCGCAATACACGTATTGGAAATTGGATTCCGTTATGAGTCGAGGCAAGGGGCAAGCTCCTCTCCGCGTTCGAGACACTCTAGCAAATATCCCAGGGCTACGCACTCTGGGCAACCCTTGGATGCTTCAGGGCCGGTCCTCACTTACGTTAGAGGATTGACAATTCCTGAACACACGTTTCCCGGTCCTTACAGACCTATAATCGAGGCGCCTCATCCAACAACCACAAAGGTGAAAAGTATATATATGTCAGGGCTGGTAAGTCACTGACACCACCAAAGCTAGAAAGAAACGTCGTGCTCTCCCTGCAGTCCGTATCCCGTTTTTGACTCATACTGAGGTGTGAGGCTCGCGAATTCACGTTATACACAAAGCTGCCACGTAGGCGTGCTTTGATCATCAACCACAAGACTTTGCTTTTCAACAGAAGCCTTGATCATTGCATCTTAGCGTGCCACACAGACAATTCATGCCATGCGACTGATGTCCATCGATATACAACCTCTGAGCTCGTACGTCTCAGAGAAGGGCGTTAGGCAAAAGAATAAATTCTCCGCCGCCAAACAGATGTATATTTAATGGAAATCAATCAACACAGAATAAAATCCAATGTCAGACACACAATCTATTTACAAGTCCGTTCTGGGTCTGAACGAAACCGGAGGCACTTTCCTCGCATATTCATCGATCTCCAAGTACGTCTGGACGACCACCAACTATTTCCATCCTCTTGGGTGTACAGCCCAATCAGGATCGTCAGTAATTATCCAAACGATGTGAAGACTTCCGGTCTTCAACCACCGTCTTCATCTTCGACTTATCGTCGAATCGATTATTCAGAATGGGTGTAAACCCGGACTTTCCGAACAACCCGCGTATATTAAAAACAAATGTTACACAAACACAACATACGCCTCATTCCAATCCCACACTCTTAGGGAAAGGTTCCCATTAATTTTATCCAAGATAAATTCTTTAAAATTTATCCTTTAATCTTCCTTTGGATGTCATTTCAAACCAAATTATGGTTTTCCAAACTAGTCGAGATTAGCGAACCACAACGAAGTAATTATTTATTTTATTCCCCAATCCCAACCTATTCATCCCATGAAGCAAAACTGGTAATACTCCCTATCTATTACTATGGTGTTATCGGTAAAATTAATTACCATTTCACGTTCAAATCTAATTAAAGATTTAACTATCGCTATGGAGCAAAACTGGTAATACTCCCTATCTAATACTATGGTGTTATCGGTAAAATTAATTACCATTTCACGTTCAAATCTAATTAAAGATTTAACTATCGCTTTGGAGCAAAACTGGTAATACTCCATTCTCGCTCATTTTCTAAATTTGGTAATTTAGATTATAGATTCACATTTCAATCTATTTGCAGATTCGTTAAAACTCCTTTTACTGGGTTAAAGAACTTGGTGTTATTTAAAACACAGTCCACGACAAACCCAAATCACATTCTATTTATTATTGGGTTCAAGAACTAGTGTTATTTGAAACACCGTTCACGATAAACCCACAAATCAATTCTAGTTCAATTCAAATCAAATATATTAGGAATTTCGATTTATTTAAAACCCCTTTTTAAATCTAATTTATTTATTTAAAAATAAAAACCCGGGTTTTAAATTGAGTTCAAACTAGTTCATTTCGATAAAAATCTATTTTTATCTTTTCAGATATGGGGTTTTTCACACCAATTTTTCCCAAATCATTTCTTATGATTTTACACAAATTATTACTATTTTTATTAATTTTATCAAGGCCCATACAGTCGATTTCCATCAACGGCCATCGAACTGCACTTACAGCGACCTTTTTCGAATTTGATTTGGACGTATCTCCAAATCCAACCGTTAGATTTTGAATTTCTAATATTCGTTAGAAAGCTCTTTTCGATACGAACCCAACGGTTCCGGTTTTAGGAGAATCCGACGGTCGGATCTCCCGTAATGCCTGTTTGAAATAAATGGTCGAAATTCACGAACTGCCGCGGCGCGGCACGTTCTATTCAGGCCATTATATTATATATATAATATATATAATATATAATTCGTCGATTTCTATTTAAAACGAAGTTTTAAAAATAGTTTTAAATTCGTTTCAAAAGCAATTTCAACTTCTATTTCAATCCAAAGAAAAATTGAATCTTCTTTATAAATTCGTTTTAAAATTCATTTCTATTCAATTCAAGTTTCAATTCAATTTGAATTCATTTCAATTCTTTTTAAATTCAATTCGAATTCGTTTTCAATTCGATTCAATTCAAAGTGGTTTTCTATTCGATTCAATTCAAATTGATTTTCTATTCGATTCAATTCAAATTGATTTTCTATTCGATTCAATTCAAATTGATTTTCTATTCGATTCAATTCAAATTGGTTTTCTATTCGATTCAATTCAAATTGATTTTCTATTCGATTCCATTCAAATTGGTTTTCTATTCGATTCCATTCAAATTGGTTTTCTATTCGATTCAATTCAAATTGATTTTCTATTCGATTCAATTCAAATTGATTTTCTATTCGATTCAATTCAAATTGGTTTTCTATTCGATTCAATTCAAATTGATTTTCTATTCGATTCCATTCAAATTGGTTTTCTATTCGATTCCATTCAAATTGGTTTTCTATTCGATTCAATTCAAATTGATTTTCTATTCGATTCAATTCAAATTGATTTTCTATTCGATTCAATTCAAATTGGTTTTCTATTCGATTCAATTCAAATTGATTTTCTATTCGATTCAATTCAAATTGATTTTCTATTCGATTCCATTCAAATTGGTTTTCTATTCGATTCAATTCAAATTGGTTTTCTATTCGATTCAATTCAAATTGGTTTTCTATTCGATTCAATTCATTTCGAAATCGTTTTGTATTCAATTCATTTCGAAATCAATAAAATCGATATAAATATCGTTCACGTCAAAATGGCGTCAATCTAATCAACACGGCTTAATGTATTTCTATTTTCAAATATTCTATTTCAAATATTTCCTATCATCAAAATATTTGTTATTATCAAAATATTTCGTTCAACACATGACTAATCTCTACGGATGAGTACAGTCAACACATGAACCTTTATATTATATTGATAAAGATGTAATTTTATTATTAAAAATATTTCGTTCAACACTTGACTAATCTCAACGGATGAGTGCAGTCAACACATGAACCTTTATATTATATTGATAAAGATGTAATTTTATTATTAAAAATATTTCGTTCAACACATGACTAATCTCAACGGATGAGTGCAGTCAACACATGAACCTTTATATTATATTGATAAAGATGTAATTTTATTATTAAAAATATTTCGTTCAACACATGACTAATCTCAACGGATGAGTGCAGTCAACACATGAACCTTTATTTTATATTCTTAATCTTCTAAATTGGAATGAGGCCCAATCAATCACCATATAATATTAATTATATGGATTTTCATACAGCACATGTATATAATAGCATTGAAAAATAATCAACCATCAACCAAAGTGCACTAAACTGTATAAGCATCAAATATACATATCTAACGCTTATAACAGCCTGTCAATCAATCGATCGACATATTTAATCAATCAGGATGAGTGAACTTCAAATTTCATCCCAACACCCGTGTGGGGTTTCAAATAATCAAACACAGATTTTATTTGTGCAGTTGGGCGATGTGTAAAATTTATCGACCCAATCAATGTCAGTCAAATCAGTGTACATAAACAAACCGTCTGGTTTGTAAATGAATATTTTATTTTATTCACTTTCACTATATTCATATTCACGTTAAAAATTATATTTTAACGATAAAACATTTTATTTTAACATATGAATTTCTATTCAGTTCATTCTTTAAATAAAATGATATTTTTATTTTTCTAACATATTTTAGAAAATTTCGGCGGCATAACGGCACGATACTAGAAACGGGACGAGGTCTTGCCTTATCCCCGGTCTAGTGAAGGCCCACGCCATTCACACATCCATCAAAATCACCAAACAACTAAATTCAAATCAAATAATCTAACTAATTTATGCAAGCAAACAAACAAGTCCATGGTCTGTGGACGATTGTGTCGGGTGCTACTAAGCACCGTCTACATCCTAGTATATATATATAACTAGAAAAGAAATTGAAAGGTGAGAAATTCTCACAGAAAGCTATCTAAACATCTTGACTCTTCTTTGATATAAATCTTCTTCGTTCTCGCCTTTTTGTTACCTTCGTTGTCCGCTTTCACTACCTATGTAAAAATCGAATTTTTACTTCGCTATTAAATATATAAAAATCATATTTTTATTTCGAAGTTCAATATATAAAAATCATATTTTTATTTTGAAGTTCAATATATAAAAATCATATTTTTATTAAAAATCCAACCTTTCTTCTATATAAAAATTCGAACTTTTCGAATATAAAAATCCTATCTCTTCACATATAAAAATTCTGTATTAATATAAACTAAAAAATAAAGTTATATTTAAAGATTATGACGTGAAAACTAAAATGAAACAAATACATTAAAATAAAATAAAAATCTAAACTTACAGCGAATGGGGAGGGGGTCAGTGGGCGCTGGATTCATCGTGGCGGTTGGAGGGTTCGGCGGAGGAGTCTGGGTTGGCCGGCGGTGGCTGTGGGAGGCGGCTTCGGTCGATTTAGGGTTTGAAGGGGCCAGCGACTACACAGGAGGACGGAGAAGAAGGGGAGGGAGCGATGGAGTGGAGGAGGAAGTGGAGGGAGGAGCGACGGCCTTCGATGGCACGGTGGCGGCGCTGCAGCGATGGGAGGGGGTGCGGTTTCCCCTTTTCGATTTCTTTTTTTTTTATTAAGGTCTGAAGCACGACGGGAAAAGGTAAGAAGGAGGGTAAGGGCTTAACGAAAATTAATTTATATTTTATTATTTTCCTTTAATTTTATTCACCTTAAAGTTGGCTTTACATTTGAACTCGAAATCAAACCCGCCGACTGTCGTCCCTAGCTAATTACCCCCATTTCAAACATAATGGGATATGTATCGCAAGCTGATTCGATCGTTACAATCAGTTTTCGTTAAATTTACATTTAAATCGCTATATTGAATTTTAAACGTACATTTCAAATTACCGGGGTCACATACGAACTCTATAAATTGCATAAAAATATTTTCTAGCTTCGTATTGACGATACGGTCCTAACAAAACTAGTTTCGTCGAATTCTGAGACTGCTAGAAAAATGGCCAATTTCCAGTCGATTAAAATCAACTGAAACTGGTCAAACGCGTTTTCCTTTGCCACGCTCACATATTGATTCGAAAAATTATGAAAATTGGAATCTAGCAATAATCTGACATCACGGATCCAACAAAACTAGTTTCGTCGAAATCAGAGGTCGTTTGCAAAATTTCCATTTTTAAGGGCCTGAATTCCATAGCGACTATTCAGAATTTTCAACTGGACATATCTTTTGATTCCCGCTATGAAATTTTGATTTGTCGGATTCGTTGGAAAGATATTATCAATTAGATCCTAATGTTTTTGGTTTCACTAAAATCCGGATTGTTTTGCACCCGGTACATTCAATTGAAGTTTGAAATCGAATTATCGAACTACCGCGCCATTTTCAATTCTATTTATAATTATATATAAATATTTATATTCTAACGACGACGTATATAATATATACGTCGAATTATATTGAAAACAAATTTCTCGTCGATATTATTTAAAATAATATATTTTAAATATCCAAAATTCATTAAAATTGCCAAAATAAAAATTTTAAACTGGTTCAGAATTTCCGGGTTATTACAGCTTGGCTAGCATCAGTATACCTTAACGAGATAATCCGACTGCATAGGTACCTTTCAGTATAGTAAGTGACTGTGACCTTGTGCAGTTAAAGCACTTAGCGGTTCTATAGCGGTGGAGGTGCAAAAAAATGTAGCGGTAATATAGCGGGGATGCAAAAAGGAAAATTAGATGTAAAAATAATTATTTTAAAATTAATTAATTACCATTCTTGCATCATTTATGTAGAAAAAACTAATATATGTTAATCTTATATAATAAAATCAAAGAACACCATGGTAACACACATTAGAATTGATGACTATAATAGATTTCAACCATACATTAGACACTTATATGTTAAAATCATTTGTTTGCACTAGCTTAGTTGATTTGTTTTAAAAGAGAACTAGTCAAATGAAGCTTCTTATATTAATATTGCTTAAGCGGTGATAAAAAGCGTTGATTTAGCCGGTGCAGCGGAAAATAGTGGGGCTTAAAGTGGAACTACTGTTCAACAGCGCCAAAATAGAATTAGCATAGTGGTTGAAAGGAACTGTGGGCTATAGCTGGGATTTTGCGGGGCTTTAAATGCATAGTCATGACCCAATATTTACTAGTGAATTTTGGAGAAGCTTAGACGAGGCCTTAGAAACACAGTTAAGACTTAGCACATCTTATCACCCTCAAACTGATGGGAAAACTGAGAGGGTTAATATAATTCTTGAGAATCTACTAAGACTCTGTATCCTAGATCACGGAGGGACTTAGGAGGAGCATCCTCCATTGGTTAAGTTCATCTACAATAATAGTTAACAATCAAGCATAGGGATGGAGCCCTTCGAAGCACTTTATGGACGACCTTGCAAATTGCCAACGTGTTGGTGGGAGTGTAACAACCCAGAAAATCAGAACCAATTTAAAATTTTTATTTAGGTAATTTTAATGAATTTTGAATATTTAAAATGAATTATTTTAAATAATAACAATTAGAAATTTATTTAGAATAGAATTAGAACATATATATTTATTTGAATCGACGTTAGAATATAAATATTTATTTTTAATTATAAAGTAATTGGAAATGGCGTGGAAGTTTGAAATTTCTATTTCAAATTTCAAATGAATGTACAAGATTCAAAATAAACCAGATTTTAGTGAAACCAAAAATATTTGAATCTATTTGAAAATATATTTCCAACAAATCTGAAAAATTGAAATTTCATAGCGAGAATAAAAAGTTATGCCCAGTTGAAAATTCAGAATAGTCATTATGGAAAATATAGCCCTTAAAAATGGGAATTTCGCAAACGACCTCAGTTTTCGACGAAACCACTTTTGTTGGATCTGGAATATCAAGTTATTGCTAGATTCCAAAATTCTTAATTTTTGGGATCAATATGTGAGCGTGGTGAAGTAAAACGTGTTTTGACAGTTTTAGTCAATTTGATCGACCAGAAAATGACCATTTTTCAAAAGGTCTCCAAATTTGACAAAATTAGTTTTGTTAGGACCATATCGTTAATACGAAACTAGAAATATTTTTTTTTGAATTTTTAGAATCCGTATGTGGCCCTAGTAAATTGAAATGTACGTTCAAATTCAATATATAGTTTTATATTTTTATTTTGGCGTAAACTGATTGAAACAGTCGAATTGGCTTGCGGAACATATCCCAGTGTGTTCGGAATGGGGGTAATTAGCTATGAGCGACAGTCGTTGGGTCTCATTTGGAGTTCAAAAGAAATGTCAACTCTTTAGAGAATAAAATAAAATACATATAATTCCTTTTTCCTTAAACCCCCTCCCTCTCTTTAGTTTCAAATCAGACATCGAAGGAAAAAAATAAAAAGGATGGAGGCAGATTTCCCATCGCCCAGCCCTATGCCACCATCGCGGTCAGCGCCAGCGTGGCCGTCGGCGAGGCTCGCCTCCCTCCCCATTTGCTCCAGTCCTCCAATGACGCACCCCCCAATCCCTTAGAAACCCAACGCAACCCACCACGTCGGACCCCACTCCGACCGTCGAGCCCCACCAGAGCCGCCGCACCGGAATCCCCCCCCCCCCCCGCGCCCTCTGACCAACAGCGAGACCCCCTTTCGATGAAAACCTATGAATGATTTTCTTTTTTATTATTAAAATCATTGTTTTCTTTTTGTAAATTATTTCTATGAAATGGTTTAATCAAAAGGGTTTGATTTTTGTTTATTAAGAAGATATGATTCTTATTCATAAGAAAATTATGATTTCTATTCGTGTAAAAAGATTTGATTTCTAAACAACATAAAAATTCGATTTTTACATATATGAAGTGGAGATAAAAATATGATTTTTTTATTATAGAGATAATAAAAACATGATTTTTATATTATAGAGATAATAAAAATATGATTTTTATTGTATGAACAACGAAATAAAAATATTATCTTTATAATGTAAACATCGTGTTAAAGATGCGATTTTTACATGTATGGTTCTGAAGTAAAAATATAATTTTTAGCAAAGTAAAAATATTTAGAATTGAAATAAAAAGGTAATTTTTACTATGGACAGCGTGAAGAAGATTGCATTGGAATATTGAACAGAATCTAAACCATCATCCGTCAAAAAAAGAATGGCGGAGTGGAACCCAAAGGTGAGAACTTCTCACTTTAATTTTATTTTCTAGTTAAAAATATATATACTAGGATGTAAACGGTGCTTAGCAGCACCCGACACCCGTCGTCCACAGACCATGGACGACTTGTTTGTTTGTTTGATTGTGTTGTGAAAATTGATTGTGTGATGTGGAATGGAATAAAATATTTTATAGATAAAAATATAATTTTTAACGTGTATATGAATAAAATAAATATTCATAAACAAATTGGATGATTTGTTTATGTACACACATTTGACTGATATTGATTGGGACGATATATTTTACACATCACCCAACTACACAAATAAATCTATGTTTGTTGTTTGAAAACCCCACATGGGTATTGGGATGATACTGGACATACACTAATCCCAATATTTAGTAGTATGTCGATCGAATGGTTGACAAGCTGTGTAAGCGTTGAATATTTATATTTAATGCTTATGCAGTGTAGAATGCACTTTGGATGATGGTTGACTGTGTTTGGTTGTTGTTGTGTAATTGTGTGTATGAAATCTATATAATAACATTGTATGGTAATTGACTGTGTCTGATTCCAATTCAGAAAGATGAATATTTTAAAATAAAGAATATTTTAAAATAATGAATATTTTAAAATAATATTCAGTAAAAGATCAAAATCTGATTTTGATGTCCGATTTGGGATGGACACGAATATATTTAAATATATGAAGCCGTGTTGATTAGATTAACGCCATTTGGATGTGAACGATATTTATATCAATTTTATTCATTTTTATAATGAATATTCAAAAGGAAATGATTTCAAAATATAATGTTATGAAAAAACCATCATTTGTATATCGATGATATGGAATATTCAATTTGGACTAGAAATTGAATATGAAGTTGAAATCATTTTGAAAACGAATTTAAAACGATTTACAAAATTTGTTTTAAAAGGAAATCGACAAAATATATATAATATATAATATATATACACACATATATAATGGCCTGAATAGAACGCGTCGCGTCGCGGCATTTCATGAATTTCAACCATTGACTTCGAACGGATATTACCGGAGATCAGACCATCGAATTCTCCTACACCGGAACTGTTGGGTTCGTATCGAAAAGAGCTTTCTAACGAATGTTATAGATTTGAAATCTAATAGTTGGATTTGGAATTATTTCCTAATCAAATTTGGAAAAGGTCGCTGTAAGTGGAGTTCGATGGCCATTTACGGAAATCGACTGTACGGGCCTAGATAAAATTATTTAAAATATCAATAATTTGTATAAAATCATAATAAATGATTTGGAAAGAATTGGGCTGAAAAATTCCATATTTGAAAAGATAAAAATATATTTTTATCGAAATGAACTAGTTATGAACTAGAATTATAATCCAATATTTTTAAATAAATAAATGGGATTTGAAAAGGTTTTAAAAACAACCGAAATTTCCAATATAAGAATTGGAATGGATTTGAATCGAAATTATCTTTGGAATATTTCGATATTAGACTCCGTGATTATATAGATATTGTGGATGAATTTGGAAGATATATATATATATATATATATCGTTATTCCAATACCATATTTATCGATTTCAGAATCTGATATTGGATATAGGCCAATATATTTTCTATTCAGAGCCTTGTATTTAATATCAAACGGGATTTGGGTTTGTCGTGAATGGTGTCTTCATTAACACTGTTCTTAAACCCAGTTGAGAAAAGATTAAATCTTTTTATTTATATTTAATGAAGTATGCCAATTAATTAATATTTAATTGGAATTGAATTGAAATTGATTTTTGGGTTTATCGTGAATGGTGCTTTAAATAACACTTGATCATTAACACGATAATAAATGGAATGTTAATTGGGTTTATTGTGAACTGTGTTTTTAACGACATTAGTTTTTTAACCCGATTTACAGTGAAATGTGATTTGGAATTTATAAGTCTTTTTATTAAGATTTAAAGGGAATTTTCCAAAGTAAAGTTTTCCAATTTAATATATTAAATTGGAATTGAATGGAATTCGATTTGATAATAATAGAAGTGAACTTCTATGGAGGAAGACTGTTAATACATGTATTTGGAATTTAGTGCCTAATGTGTATCATGCATCCACGAGTATCCACGTGCAAACACTTGCAACCACTTGCAACCATCTAGCATAACATGTTTCAAATACATGTTTCATCCAAAGGGTTTCTACCTAAGGTCCTCATAACATGATTAACGAGATAACAAGATAAACAGGATAAACATGGATTGGAAAAGAGAGATCGAGAACGTACCCTCAAAAAGAAATGGATAAAGCCCACGCATCTTCTCCTCGGTTTCCCAAGTTGCGTCCTCTTCGGCTTCACCCCACTGAACCTTCACCAACTTGACTTCCCGATTCCTTAGCTTCTTGATCTCTGTTCCCAAGATACGAATCGGAGCTTTTCTCAAGGTTGCTTCTTTCTCTACCTCAATGTCTTCAAGAATGCTTGGTTCAACCACTTTGGCGGACTCATGAAGGCACTTTCGGAGATGCGAGACATGGAAGACATTATGCACTCCGGCTAGCTTTTCGGGCAATTCCACCTTATAGGCCATCTTTCCAATTCTCTTAATGATAGGGAAGGGTCCTACGAACCTTGGTGCCAGCTTCCCAACTGCTCCAAAACGTACCACATTACGCAAAGGAGAAACCTTCATGAAAACCATGTCTCCCACTTCGAATTCCAAATCTGCCCTTCGTCTGTCAGCATAGGATTTCTGTCTGTCTTGGGCCGCTTTCATCCTCCTTCTTACTAATTCAACTTTCTCGGATGTGTCCCATATCATATCGGGCCTAAGTATAAGTCTATCTGTTGTCTCCCACTAACAAGATGGTGACCTACACGACCTCCCATACAAAGCTTCAAATGGTGCCATCCCTATGCTGGCTTGATAGCTATTATTATACGCAAACTCTGCAAGAGGAAGGTGGTCTTCCCAAGTAACACCAAAGTCAAGAACACAGAGCCTCAAGAGATCTTCTAGCACTCTATTCACCCTTTCGGTTTGGCCATCCGTCTGGGGGTGATAGGCTGTACTCAGATTCAATCGTGTACCCATCGCTTCTTGCAGACTGTTCCAGAACTGGCTAGTGAAAATTGGGTCACGATCGCTAACTATGCTAGAAGAAACTCCATGCAACCATACTATCTCTCGAAGATAAACAGATGCTAGCCATGATACGGTCCTCTTGCTTTTCACTGGAATAAAATGGGCTCTCTCTTTGTAAGTCTACCAATTATTACCCATATCCCATAAAGCCCGAATAGTTTGGTGACGAACTTCTTCACCCCAACCATATATCACAAATAGGCTAGTCATACTCCTTAGGGAGTTTGCAACAGATCTAAGATTGAGAATAGGACTGAGAGGATATACTTAAAAGATAGCATGCGAGTAAGCTCTACGGAACAATAGGGATCAAGGATATACTCTTAGAAAGAGATTAAATGCGCGTATCTAGTCTTCGATCTTCTAAGCCGCATTTTCTTGTGCTTAATCCCATCGTGCCTTGACCATCTTTTAACTTCGCAATTCCGTAGTTCTTAATTCTTGTTCCAAAATATGAGTTAGAACTCATTTCACCGTTGCCTCTCGTTCCACTTCCACTTATTCTTTGCCTAAAATACTTGGCTTAAACATAACTGCGTACTCATGGTTTCATGCAAGCTTTCCAAAATTCGTTAGTGAATCTTGGGTCTCGTTTACATACTATACGGTATCCCACGCAGAAAACTATCTCTTGAAAACAAGTGCCAATCCATGTTGCCAAAACTGGAGCTGAGGTAAGGGCTCTCTTTAGCCTTTGAAATGCAAGCTCACACTCCAAGTCCCATGCAAAGACTAAGTCCTTCTTTGTTAACTTAGTAAGAGGGGCCGAAATCTTAGCGAAGTCCCTGATGAACTTCCTATAGTAGCCCGCCAGACCGAGAAAGCTTCTTACTTCGGTTGCATTCCTAGGAGTCTTCCAGTCTTGAACCACAACCATTTTCGCGGGATGCACCGCTATGCCTTGCTTGGAAACTATATGTCCAAGAAACCGAACTTCCCTTCTCCAAAAATGACATTTGGAGAACTTGGCTTTCAACTGATGCGCTCTAAGCGTATCCATCACTTCCTTGATATGCCTAGCATGCTCTTCCTCATCCTTTGAGAAGATCAGAATATCATCCACGAAGACAACAACAAACTTGTTAAGGAACTCCCTGAACACCCTACTCATCAAGTTCACGAAGTAGGCGGGTGCATTAGTCAAACCTAATGGCATGACAAGCCATTCAAAGAATCCATCTGGAGTCCTAAACGCAGTTTTATCGATACTATCCTCAGCCACTCTGTGCTGATGGAATCCGGTGGCTAGATCGAGCTGAGAGAAAACGGAAGCACCTACCAGCTGATCAAAGAGATCGTCAATCCTCGGTAACGGGTGCCTATTCTTCTTTGTCAGCTTGTTCAACTATCGATAATCAACACATAGACGAAGCGAACCATCTGCCTTAGTAGCGAATACCACAGGCGCACCCCATTCAGAAATGCTTCGTCTAATAAAATTCTTCTCAAGCAACTCCTTGATTTGCTTACTGAGCTCCCTTCTCTCACGCGGAGCCATGTGCCTAACGGGCAATGATACTGGCTTGGCATTATCGACTAGATAAATGTGGAAATCTATCTCTCGTTTAGGAGGTAACCCCCTAACTTCTTCAAAGACATCAGGATAGTCTCGGACCACCCTTAGAGATTGCAGATCATCGATGGATGAGTAGAGAGATTCAAGATAACATAACATAACAGGACCTCTAGGGTTACAAGAAATTTCTAGGGAATTACCGAGGCGAGTCATGAGCCTCACCACCCTATGTTCACAATCGAGGACGGCTCCATAACTGGACAACCAATCCATGCCCAAGATCAACCCATATCCCGTGAACCCGAGAACATAAGCACTACACGTGAATTCCACGACCAAGATAGAAATTTTCAAATCCACACAAATCATAGACAGATGGGCGGAACCCCCAATTGGATTTGAAACACAAACGGGATCCTCAACTAGGCTAGTACTTAGGTGCAAACTTTCAACAATATCAGAAGAGATAAAACTATGCGATGTGCCAGAATCAAATAAGGTGCGAACAGGAAAATCAGAAATATAAACAAGACTTTCTACGGAAATACTACCTCGATCCTGAACTAGAGCGGCATTGAGAGCATGTACTTGCCCTCCAGAAGGTCCTGCACGCTGATTCTGCCCTTGCTTCTTGGGGCAATCCTTGCTAAAGTGTCCAGCCTCTCCACAATGAAAGCATCCTCCCAACTTCCTTTTCTTCTTTCTACAATCCTTGGCTATGTGCCCAACAATTCCACAGTAGTTGCATCTTCTTGGGTCCTTTGCCTTGCCCTTGTTGCCCTTGTTATTCTTGTTGTTTTTGTTGTTCTGATTGCTCTGATTTCCTCCCCCCTTGGTGTCTGTCTTCTTGGCTTGAGTCTCATTAGCCTTGTCTTCCTTCTTGCCATTCTTATCATTTCCTTGAAGCAATGCCATGTCTACTAGTCCCTCGAAAGTGGCCCCCATGGGTATATGAGATAGGGCTAAACCTTGTAATGGCTCGTTCAACCCTCGTGCAAAGCGCAAAGCCTTCTTCTGGGGGGGTATTAACCATGTCCAAACCGAATCGGGCGAGCTTGTTAAACTCATTCACGTACTCCCTCACTGTCATGTCCCCTTGCTTCAAAGATATAAACTTCTCCAATTGCAAATTCGCCTCAGCTGATGATAGAAACTTAAGCCCAAATCTTGTCCTAAAGTCGTCCCAAGTCTCTATAGGCCTCGTAGCATTGGTGACCTCCCACCAATAAGCAACTTCTTCTTTTAATAACCATGCTGCCAATACAACCCTTCTATGATCTTGCACATCAAAGATGGCGAAGAGATCCTCAGTTTCTTTCAACCAATTTCTTGCCTCCACAAAAGTCTCCGTCCCAATAAAGTTCTTGCCACCCATCGCCTTAAAGTATTTGCAAATCTTAGCGAAATCTGCTTGCGGATTCTGAGGAGAAGGAGGAGGAGGGACCTCAGTTATATTGGGGGTATGTGCTGGGCCCACATCGTTGGCCCTAGCTTCCAAGTACCTCCGGAACCATCCGGGAATGGTCACTCCCTCGGGAAAGTTAAGATCGGCCATACTGAAAAAGGAAAAAGATAGATTCAGAACGAAGAAACGAAGGATAGTGCTATGGCGTTTGGGGAATAGCCTTTCTTAAAATAACTAGACTTTTATTGGAAAATACTTAATTGGTTTTGAAAATAGTTTTTCAAAAGGTAAGTTTTTAAAAAAAACCTTTTGCCCAAATCTTGTAAACCTTATGCTCTGATACCAAATGTAACACCCCACCACCGCCAGTGCCACTCTTGCAAGGGCACTGACTTTGGAGGGGCGTTAAACAAGGTAAACATGCATGCAGATATCACAAGACAGAACATATCAGTAAAACAGAGTAGTAAAGCAGCAGATAAAACTTGCATTTCCAAAACCATAGTTAAGTTACAACAGAGTACTTAGTCATTATTTTCCAACAAACAAAGTCTAGATAAAAGCATAACTGAAATACATAAAGTACTATCCCCAAAATGAAGTGATAAACCATAGCTAGCTCAATGTCCAAAACCATACATGAGCAAATCCAGTAAGCAAGCTAGAAAGATCCAAGCTAAGCTCCAATGTTCCCACCCTGAGGACCTGAGGGGGGGAACGGAAGAAAAGAGGCGAAAGAAAACAGGTCAGTCAAAAAGACTGGTAAGCCCTACTACTATCTGTCTATGAACTAGTAAAGCTAACTGGCATGAGAAGCTGAGATGAACATAAGGATAACAACATACTGGCATGATGATAATAAACAAGATAGATAAAGATGTCATCGCATAATCAAGGTTAAGTTTTGCACCCCGGGTGTACTAGCATTCCAACATGTCAAGTAAAAACAAGAATTGATCCCTTGGCCCACGCTTGGCCCAACCCATGAGATGACCTAAATCAAGGTCCAACTACTCGGTCTAGTCGATCGGCTCCCTACAAGCCTAACTCGTCAAGTGTCGGTGTCATATGGCTTAGTCATGTAATGTAGTTGACTGTGCAGGGTCCACCACATAGGGTGTATCAGGCCCTACGGTGTAACCCTCAGACACCATCCCAGGATGCACAGTTCAAACCTACCGATGCCCATGTTCAACTTCGGATTTCATGTGCACGACCATGGTCCGCCTGAACACTGGTGCAACATTCAGCCGTCTCTTTTGGTCTCTTACAATCAGCCCAGTAATCGTGCCCCACCCTAGCCTAGTCCTAGGGTCTTATGATACTACCAAGGAGGTTACTGCTGAAAAGGACCACTCAACTAGGGTTTCTTAACGGGTTAAATGTGGTTAACCCGTTCCACACGTGGATTAAATTGGTTAAGTGTACCCAAGATTCATGACTTAACCCCGATCAACCCATCAAGCCCCATTTGGTTAAGTATTAAGTGGACCATGACTTAACCCTAATCAGGAGGCATTCATTAACTTAATGTGCTTTAACCTCTCACATTAGACCCTGTTGTGGTTACTAGTTAAGCCGGGCGGGTCCGGGTAGCTTTACACCACAACTTGGTCTAACCTCGGGTTCGAGCACAACATGACCAACTTCTCACATTGGGTCCTATTGTTTGTAGCCACTAGTTAAGCCGGGCGGGTCCGGGTAGATTTATGCTACAAACTCTACCCAACCTCGAGTTGGCCACACTCATATTTTCTAAGTGTCATGTCCATTATGTTTCCAAAACATAATTACAAGTTAACATATCACGTTATGTTACAAAAACCATGTTTATGTCACAATGTTACCCATCCCCAACGCAATCCCAACGTTTACATAGTCGCATCAACGCATAAAGGATAAAATAGGGAACTTGGCATAATCATGACAAAAAGGTGTTGAAGCCACAAGTTTAACATGGTGGCATATGAGATGTACATATGTTCATATACTTGCATATGGCATCATTAGGCTTCAAAAGCATGCATAAAACCAAACTTAGCATATGAGTGATACATGGTGATAAATGACATGTAGAAGTTGCTAGAAGTTCGCATTTAGCCTCACATGCAAGTTATCATAAGGGATATGATAACTTTCATGTTGCCAAAATGCGACCTTTAATATAAAGCTTGAAGCTTTATGCCCACAAACTCAAATTTAACTTGCATAACATGATAACATGTGTATATATAATGATTGAACCCAACTTGCATATCATAATGATCAACCAAACTTGCATATAATGATCAACCAAACTTGCATATCATAATGGTCAACCAAACTTGCATATAATGATCAACCAAACTTGCATATCATAATGATCAACCAAACTTGCATATCATAATGATCAACCAAACTTGCATATAATGATCAACCAAACTTGCATATCATAATGATCAACCAAACTTGCATATCATAATGATCAACCAAACTTGCATATCATAATGATTAACCCCAAACTTGCATCATTCATTTAACTTTAGAGTTCAATAAAAAGAAAGTAGAAAAGGGCTTACAATGCTATGAAGACCCAATAAATAATTATTAAAAGACTGAGACGAAGCCCTTATGCAATCACCCAAATATGCAAGCTCCAAATGAAAAACCCTTGAGCCAAATCAATAAAAACCCTTGCTTTGAAATAGAAATGTTGCAACTTGACTTGAATGCAAACTAAGAACACTCATACAAGCTTGAAAACACTTGTATGAACTCACAATCTCTCATATAAATTAACTTAGGAATTTTAGCATGAGAGTGGAGGCCATGAGAGGAACCAATTTGACACAGTTTAGTTATAGGATTGAATAATGATGATTAAGGCTAGGCTTAGGGTCCTTTTTATAGAAGATTAGGATAGTATTAGCCGTAGGATTAACCCTAGATTCAATCCAAGCCATCAAATTCCGTCACAAGCCTCCAAAATAGGTCAAAACAGCCATACGGGTGCACCAGGTTGCCTGGGACGACCAGGCAGGTCGACACCCAGGTCGACCCTGGGGTCGACTCCCCAGTCGACCTGGGGGGAGGTCGACTACCCAGTCGACCCCCAAGTCGACCCCCCTGGGTCTGGCGGGAATTTTCCCGCCACTTCTGATTTTCTGAAATTTGAATCTGTTTTGAATTTGAATTTTTCGTGAAACTTCGCGAGGCCATATCTTGGTCATACGGACTCCGATTTTCAAAAACTCGGACTCTATTTCGCGTATTTTTCCGAGACGAACGCAATGACACAGCCCATTTCCTTTGATTCAGATTTTACAGTTTAATTCTGCCTCCATTTATGTTATAACATGTTATTCAAAAATACGGGTTGTTACAATATGATTCTAAAAAGCGATATAAATAATTAAAATTTAATTTAATTATTAAATCAGAATTCTCACCCTGCTAATCCCTCTGTATAAACCCGTGTTCTTCCCTTTTTCCTTACACCCATCGCTGACTTCCTTCCCGCCCTGTCGCACCACCAACCGGGCCCGTGACCATCAATCCACCACTTCCATTCGGACAGCCATCGTCCAACGCCCCTCCGCCGTGCACACCAAGAAATTTGGTCAACTCTTTGACTCTCTAATTCTGGTTCGAACGTTTCTCCTTTGAGGCAGCAATTCTCTCAATCCATTACGAAATAGAAGATCACAACCGTTGTATTCATTAAACTTGAGGAGATGAAGAAGTTTCAGTTTGAAGTTTTGAGAATAGGGTCATGGATTTGGAGATTTTGGTGGAGGAAGTGTGCGTGTTCTGGTTCGTTCATTTCATGAAGGTGGTGGCGACTGTATAAATGATTTTTTTAGGTTTAGGGGAGTTTAGGACATTTTATAGTGGGGCCAATTTATTATTATTATTTATTTAATCAATATTTTTATTTTATTTTGATTATATTAAAGCAATGAATGCATTCCATCTTATACTTGATTACAATTTAAAATTATTCCTACATGCATACAAGTTAAGAAATTGAATCATAGACATAGCCAATTTGTACTTCTTTCCCCACAATTAAGGATTGGTTAGGAAACAATGAAGAAATTGATTGCCTATTATTTTTTCTTTTAAAAAACTTCCATCTTTACATAATCTAAATGTTTCCAATAGCACCCAATTAATGAGGGTATATTTTTGTACATTTGCTATCTAAATATATTTACTAATATATATATATATATATATGTATATATATATGTATATATATATGTATATATATATATGTATATATATATGTATATATATATGTATATATATATAGAGAGAGAGAGTCTATGTATGCATGTATATTTTTATGAAATAATTTATGCACTATGAAATTAACACTCAATAAACTAAACGAAACAAAATGTGACTGCTATTACAATTAATGTCATTACTAAATTTAAAATAGACATAAATTAGGAAATTTATTTATCATACTAACATTTAATAGGTTCAATGTCAAATCAGTTTAATATATATATATATATATATATATATATATATAACAAGTATATATAAACCATCAAGTCTAAAGTTAAACTTAATTATGAGAGATAAAACATGGTATACAATCTAACATTTTATTAATTGTGTATAAAGTTCAAATAAACCTTTAAGATATAATTTAATCCATTAACATGGAAATAAATGAGCAAATGAATGTATGCATTGAAAACAAGGTAAGAGACTTGCATGCATGTATTGAAAAATAACGCAAATGAAATGAATTAAGTAGAAATGGATGAATGCAATATAAACTATAAGTGAAACATTAGAATTCAATGCATAAATAAATAAATAAATAAAAATAAAGAAACGAAATGATCCTTGTAGGTTGCATGCGCAAGGTTTAAAATGTAAGGGAAATAAACATATATGTATAAAGGAATGAAATGAATGACATTAATTAATAAATTGAGTGGTTTAAGATACATACGTTTTGAAATTGGAATTATGTAATGTGTGAATATAAAAAGGAAACATAATAATGGAGAAATAAGGATGGACCATTATTTATATAAATATATATATATATATATATACACACACACACACACACACACAATGTTCTAATCCCTCAATCACATTAAAAAAACCATTAAACCACTTTCTTCTATTCAGGCCCAATTCATTTCAATTTACAAAAGTTGTAATTCTATGTGTCATTTACTATTCAACAAAATGGATATTTTGTGCGTCATTCTAGTTCTAACAAAAATGAATATTTTGTTTTGCAACAAAAATAATACTTTTTCTTTTAAACATTTTAATGTAAATAAAAATGATACATTTCATTCTCTTTATTGTAAACAAAAATTACAATGCAAACTTTTTAATGTAAACGAAATGATACATTATATTTCAATTGTGTAAATTAATGTGACACAATAATGGTTTTATTTTGCCTATATGACAAAAATGCAAACTTGTTTATATGACAAAAATGCAAACTTTTATTACCTTGAAAATGAAATCTTTTCATTTCAACAAAATGACAATGTAACTTTTTAATTTAAGCCCTTTTTTTTATTTTGTAAAATACCAACTCTAAAATGGTATTTTTACTGTAAAACCTTTTATTCAAATTATATATATATATATTTTCTTCTATTGTTTAATAATTATTTAAAATTAGAAATTTTAAATATGGACTCATTTTCAACAAAATTTCTAAAAAAATTAAAATTTTTAATTGTTATTATTTAAAATAAATTATTTTAAATAACCAAAACTCATTAAAATAACTTAAAATAAAATTTTAAATTGGCCCCAAAATTCAGGGTTGTTATAGTCTCCCCCACTTAAAAACTTTTTGTCCTCGAAAAGGAATGAAGTTAAAAATTGTTTTAATTATCCTACTCAATTTTTCATTCTTTAATTGGTTTCTATAATTTTATTAGTTGAACTAATAATTACACTACACAACCATCAATCAATTAGTTGATTAACTTTTAAAATATATAATTTTTGTAAATCATATTTTCTAAAATAGATTATAATTACAAATACGTATATTATATATAAACTGGGCACTCTCAACTCTTTCTAGGGCATTACTAACCCCATCTCTAATGAGTTTTCTCATTCTAGGATACTACTGATCCTATATCTAATGAGTATTCTTATTGGATATTACTAATCCAATCTCTGATGAGTCTTTTGTTTAGTTCTAATGAGTTGTATCCCAAAGATTTGAGCTAACCAGAGCTCTGATACCAACTGTAACGAGTCGGATTTTGCCCGGCCTTAATCGATCGCAAAATCGACCAAAACCGTTCAAATCCCGCCTACGTTAACTTTGGGAATACAACACATCAGAACAACAACAGCAGACTTTTATAACATCAATAATAAATGTTACATCAGAGTATAGAATATCAGAGTATATTGACTAATAATTACAGCGGAAGATAAATTACAATATTATAACACATTGCAGCGGAAACAATATAACTAAGGCAGCGGAAGACAACTATGCTCTGGACACAGCTTTAGGCTTCAATCCAGAATCCTACTCGAAATAAAACTTGTAGACAAACTACTCGACTGCCCGTGTGGAAAGAGGGCACCCGAGTTTGTAAAGGTGGAAACAAACAACGGGTCAGTCATGGGACTGGTGTGAGAATTCTTAACTAATTAATCACTATTAATAGGACAAATCCAAAGACCACGCCGCTAACGCGGAACGGGTTTGCTCTAATGGATTGCCGTGCATAAAAGTGTCAAAAACAACTAATAAGTAAATCGTACAACAAGATTATGCTTTTTAGAAAAATGGAATCACCATAAGACCCAGGTCCCATCACACAATGCAACACAAACCAGAGGATAGGGTTTTACCTTATAGTGATTAAACATGCTAAATACGGCAAATACGAGTTTAATATTATTATTAGTATATATCAAAACATTTCAAAGTAAATGTATAAATCCTAGGAAGAATAGTATCCCATACTACTATGCCTCCATACTAGTAATACAATCAAATTCGTAGGGTCGTATTTAGATTTTGGTTTCAATCATGAGTCAAGGCTAGGGAGGAGCTCCTACCGATTCGAGACACTCTAGCTAATGTCTCAGGATCCCCCGCAGTGAACCCTTGGACAGCTGCAGGGCCGGTCCACCATACGAGTTACGAATTAGTTATTCCTGAACACACGTTTCCCAGTCCTATAGGACATATCATCCGAGGCGCCTCATTCCATCATCCACATAAGTAAAATGTCGGGCCGTGTTAAAGCCCAAAACACCACTTCTAGCTAGAAAGAAACGTGCTGCTCCCCCTGCGTTCCCTTCTCCCGTTTTAGGCTCCGCCGGTGTGTGAGGCTCGCGAAGTCACGCTATACACAAAGCTATGCCTAAACAGGCTATGCTTTGATCATCCCACAAGGCCTGCTTTTCAACAAAGCCTTGATCATATGCATCTTAGCATGCCACATCGTCACTCCATATCACACTACCAATCCTTTGCCAAAATATATGAACGGGTGTTAAGCTAGAGAATAAGTTCTCCGCAACCAAATATCCATACATTCGACAGAAGATTAATAACATGATATTTAATGGAGTACGACGTCAGACACACAATCCATTTATAAGCTTATGCTCTGGGTCTGAGCGAAAGCCAAATCCGTACAAATCAGCACTACATCCAGATAACTACCATTTTAGCCCCGTCTTGGGAGCAAATCAATCAAGGGCCTCAACACTAGTTACCCATTCGATGTGAAGATCGTCGGTCTTCAGTCGCCGTCTTCAATTCTTCGAACATCGTATCATTATTTGGAATGAGAGTAAATTCAGACTTTTCAAATAACTCTCGCATATATAAATTTGAAAACCATTTCATAGTGTTGTTAATAATTTATAACGATCTATCGCTATTTTTACTTTACATACACATCCTAAACATAACAATGTATATTTTACTCTTCCATTTTTCAATTTACACCAAATGTATATTTGGTTTCATTATTTTTCTAATGAAAATCCACTCCTTAGAAATGTAAATTTCTAATCTTATTATTTACATTGAAAAATGTAAATTTCTATTCCTATTTTATTTACTTTGAGAAATGTAAACTTATACTTCAATATATTATTATACTGAAAATGTAACCTTTATTTCAAATTCTATTTACATTGGAAAATATAAATTCCAATAATCCCTTTATTTCCTTTGATTACATTGAAAAATGTCAATCCTTTTTATTTGCATATATAAAAAAAAATCTATTTCATCCTTATTTACATTGAAAAATGTAAGTTTATATATTTCTCTAATTACATATAAAAATGTAACTTCCTATTTTTCTTTTATTTATATTAAGAAAAATGTAACTTTTCTTATATTTACATTAAGAAAATGTAAAACTTTTATAATCATTATCTTATTACATTAAAAATGTAACTTTCTTTTATAACAAACTTGGAGGTGAAAATATTTATTTCATTATTAACACATGACGGTGTGAAAATAACGTCAATTTCTAATTTATCCATTTATATTTTAATATGGGCCAGACCTCTCACATTAGGCCTACAACTTGTGGATGCTGGATAGGCCGGTCGGTTCCGGGCAGACTTCTCCCACAAGTTGGGCTTAACCTCGTATCTTGGCCCAATTTGTATTTGCGCACTTGGACCTCTCACATTAGGCCCAACATTTGTGGCTGTTGGATATGCCGGTCGGGTCCGGGCAGACTTCCACCACAAATGTGACCTAACCTCGTGTCCAAGTACAATTTTAATTAATCATTATATTTGTTCTACTAAAAATATTATTTTAAAATGCTTCTTATTTCAAAATATCTTATTTACATGGAAATCGACTTAATCCCATAAAAATGTAATTTTTATTTAATTCTTATTTATATTAAAATGTAAACTTTTCTTCTGACATTAAAAATATAACATTTCTTTCTTTGGTCTAATCTAATTTACATTAAAAATGTAAACTTTCCTTTCTACATTGAAAATGTAATTATCTATTCATTTTAAATTACCTTAACAAAAATGTAAATTTTCATTCATCTTAAATTACATTAATAAAAATGTATGGTATTACTTTTTTTTTACATTAATAAAAATGTAAGTGATTATTCCACTTTATTAACCTTAATAAAAATGTAAGTTTCATTCTACTTTAATCACATTAATAAAAATGTAAATTTCTGTTACCGTACAAAATCATATCTTTAATTACGTTTATATATGTAATTTCATTACAACAGTAAAATCTTATCTTTTTCCACCAACAACTTTTCTTTTCCCATTTTCAATAAAAAGTTAAATTTTTCCATACCGTTCACTAATCTTTTTATTTACATAAGGGGTGTAAATCAAGTTGTTATCAAATTCTATTCCTTTTTATTCATATAAGAAAATGTGAATAAAGTTCCATTGCTAAATTGGTTTATTTCTACAAAAGGAACGTAAATAAAATGTCATCTCATATTTCTTTCTTTTTATTCCTTCTTACATGAGAGAATGTAAGTAAAGATCATCAAGTTGTGTCCCTTTTCATTTACAAAAGTAAATGTAAATAAGGTTTCATTTTTGGTAAAACTTAATGACATTAAAATTATGTTCACTTTTCACAAAACTTCGTTACACTTAAAATTATACTCATTTTTCCTGAAAACTTAATGACATTAAAATTATGCTTATTTTTATGACAATTTCATATCAACTATATATGATAAAAATTAGTACTTTGGTGCCAACATAAGGTTGTCATTCCATATTTCAATGCATGAAATAAATCTAAGTTTTTGAATCAACTACATGTCAAAATGCTATATTTCAATACATAAGATAAACTAAGTTTTGGTATCACATATGATATCAATTTTACATAACACAACATATGTAATTAATCTAATATTTAGGGTTAACTAACATATCAAATTCAATAATTTAGTATATGAAATAATCTAATCTTTGGTGTTAACTAACATATCAATTTCATATTACATGAAACAACAATATAATCTAAATTCTATTCTACAACTAAATCTAGACAAATCAATGCATCCATGTTTCAGAAATTTTAATTTTAGACTTAGATCTACAAATATAAACATCACAATCACCAAAATTCACAAACAGCAAATTTCCATCTTGAACATAACAACTTGATTTATAATCATTCATTCAAGAATTTTTAATTAGTGATAAGCAATTAAATGACTCATTAATTATTTAAAGACAGAAATCTCACATCACATAAAAGTGGTATGTTCATAGGACAATTCTCATATACCATACAAGTTGTATGTTTATACGACAATTCTAATATAACACAAAAGTGATATGATTCTAAAAAGCGAGATAAATAATTAAAATTTAATTTAATTATTAAATCAGAATTCTCACCCCGCTAATCCCTCTGTATAAACCCGTGTTCTTCCCTTTTTCCTTACACCCATCGCTGACTTCCTTCCCACCCTGTCGCACCACCAACCGGGCCCGTGACCATCGATCCACCACTTCCATTCGGGCCGCCATCGTCCAACGCCCCTCCGCCGTGCACGCCAAGAAATTTGGTCAATCTTTGACTCTCTAATTCTGGTTCGAACGTTTCTCCTTTGAGGCAGCAATTCTCTCAATCCATTACGAAATAGAAGATCACAACCGTTGTTTTCATTAAACTTGAGGAGATGAAGAAGTTTCAGTTTGAAGTTTTGAGAATAGGGTCATGGATTTGGAGATTTTGGTGGAGGAAGTGTGCGTGTTCTTGTTCGTTCATTTCATGAAGGTGGAGGCGGCTGTATAAATGATTTTTTTTTTAGGTTTAGGGGAGTTTAGGACATTTTATAGTGGGGCTAATTTATTATTATTATTATTTATTTAATCAATATTTTTATTTTATTTTAATTATATTAAAGCAATGAATGCATTCCATCCTTATGCTTGATTACAATTTAAAATTATTCCTACATGCATACAAGTTAAGAAATTGAATCATAGACATAGCCAATTTGTACTTCTTTCCCCACAATTAAGGATTGGTTAGGAAACAATGATGAAATTGATTGCCTATTATTTTTGCTTTTAAAAAACTTCCATTTTTACATAATCTAAATGTTTCCAATAACACCCAATTAATGAGGGTATATTTTTGTACATTTGCTATCTAAATATATTAAATAATATATATATATATATATATATATATATATATGTATATATATATAAAGAGGGAGAGAGAGAGTCTATGTATGCATGTATATTTTTATGAAATAATTTATGCACTATGAAATTAACACTCAATAAACTAAACGAAACAAAATGTGACTGCTATTACAATTAATGTCATTACTAAATTTAAAATAGACATAAATTAGGAAATTTATTTATCATACAAACATTTAATAGGTTCAATGTCGAATCAGTTTAATATATATATATATATATATATATATATATATATATATATATATATAACAAGTATATATAAACCATCAAGTCTAAAGTTAAACTTAATTATGAGAGATAAAACATGGACTAACAATCTAACATTTTACTAATTGTGTATAAAGTTCAAATAAACCTTTAAGATATAATTTAATCCATTAACATGGAAATAAATGAGCAAATGAATGTATGCATTGAAAACAAGGTAAGAGACTTGCATGCATGTATTGAAAAATAACGCAAATGAAATGAATTAAGTAGAAATGGATGAATGCAATATAAACTATAAGTGAAACGTTAGAATTCAATGCATAAATAAATAAATAAATAAAAATAAAGAAACGAAATGATCCTTGTAGGTTGCATGCGCAAGGTTTAAAATGTAAGGGAAATAAACATATATGTATAAAGGAATGAAATGAATGACATTAATTAATAAATTAAGTGGTTTAAGATACATACGTTTTGAAATTGGAATTATGTAATGTGTGAATATAAAAAGGAAACATAATAATGGAGAAATAAGGATGGACCATTATATATATATATATATACACACACACACACACACAATGTTCTAATCCCTTAATCACATTAAAAAAACCATTAAACCACTTTCTTCTATTCAGGCCCAATTCATTTCAATTTACAAAAGTTGTAATTCTATGTGTCATTTACTATTCAACAAAATGGATATTTTGTGCGTCATTCTAGTTCAAACAAAAATGAATATTTTGTTTTGCAACAAAAATAATACTTTTTCTTTTAAACATTTTAATGTAAATAAAAATGATACATTTCATTCTCTTTATTGTAAACAAAAATTACAATGCAAACTTTTTAATGTAAACGAAATGATACATTATATTTCAATTGTGTAAATTAATGTGACACAACAATGGTTTTATTTTGCCTATATGACAAAAATGCAAACTTGTTTATATGACAAAAATGCAAACTTTTATTACCTTGAAAATGAAATCTTTTCATTTCAACAAAATGATAATGTAACTTTTTAATTTAAGCCCTTTTTTTTTATTTTGTAAAATACCAACTCTAAAATGGTATTTTTACTATAAAACCTTTTATTCAAATTATATATATTTTTTCTTCTATTGTTTAATAATTATTTAAAATTAGAAATTTTAAATCTGGACTCATTTTCAACAAAATTTCTAAAAAAAATAAAAATTTTAATTGTTATTATTTAAAATAAATTATTTTAAATAACCAAAACACATTAAAATATCTTAAAATAAAATTTTAAATTGGCCCCAAAATTCAGGGTTGTTACATTTCCATTAAATATTAATAAAAAGATTTATAAATTCCAAATCATAAATTCACTGTTAACTGGGTTAAAGAACAAATGTTATTTAAAACACCGTTCACAATAAACCCAAAAAATCCAATTTAAATTCAATTCCAATTAAATATTAATTAATTGGTAAACTCCACTAATCTTAATTAAATGATTATTCTTTTCTCAACTTGGTTTAAGAATGGTGTTATTTAAGACACAATTCACGAAAAACCGAAAATCCAATTTGATATCAGATACAAGGCTCTGAATAGAAATTATATCGGCTTATATTCAATATCAAATTCCGAAACCAACAGATATCGTATTGGGAATAACAACATCTGTATCTTCCAAATTCCTCCACAATATCTGTATAATCACGGAATCCAATATCGACATGTTTCGAAGATTATTTCCATTCTAGTCCACTCCAATTCATACATTGGAAAAATTCTGGTTATTTCAAAACCCATTTCAGTCCAATTATTTATATGAAAACATTGTGTTAATTTTCTAGTTATTAACTAGTTCATTTTGAAAAGAAAAAAATTTATATTTTCATGGATTTTTTCTTCTAAAATCTTTCCAAATCATTTATTATGATTTTACGCAATTTTTCCATATTTTGAATAATTTTATTAAGGCCTTACAATCGGTTTCCAATAATGGCCACTGAACTGCATCCATAACGACCATTTCTGAAATTGATCTGGACATATCTCAAAATCTAGCCATTAGATTTCAAACCTCTTATATTCATTGGAAAGCTCTTTTCAATACAAACCCAATGGTTCTGGGTTTAGGAGAATCTGACTGTCGAATCTCCTATTACGTCCATTTGAAGTCAGCGGTCGAAATTTGTGAACTGTCCCTACGCGGCGCATTCTATTTAGGCCATTTTTAATATATATATATATATATATATATATACACATATGTATGTATTTATGTATGTATCGTCGATTTCTATTTAAACCGTATTTTATAAATCGTTTATAAATTCGTTTTAAAAATAATTCCAACTTCCATTTCAATTTTAAATCAAAATTGAATATTCCATATCATTATAATATTAAAATGATAATATTTTCAAAATATCAGATTTTGAAATCGATTCATTTCGATATTATTTATAAAATAAATAAAATCGATCGATAAAGACATTCGAGTTAAAAATGGCGTTCAACTACTTAACTCGTCTTCATATTCATTTTAGTTCTGAATATTTCAATATTTTCGTGCCTATCCAAAATCGGGCATCAAAATCATACCTTGATTCTTCACTGAATATTGTTTTAAATCTATACAGAATATTAATTTAAAACTATACTGAATAATATTTGAAAACTATACTATATAATATTTGAAAAATATATTATATAATATTTGAAAACTATACTACATAATATTTAAAACTATACTATATAATATTTTAAAACTATTCGTTATTTCTGAATTGGAATCAGACTCAATCAATTACCATATAAATATATTTATATGGATTTCCATACATCGCATGTTTCATAATAATGATAAATAATCATTAAACACCCACACATCATCCAGAGTGCATTCTACCATTGCATAAGCGTTAAAATAAATAAATAACGCTTATCACAGTATGTCAACCCATCGATTGATATATAATTAAATTCAGAGAGATGTGAATAAATTACCATCCCCAGACCCGTGTAGGGTTTCCAAACAACAACAGTCGATTCAAAATGATCACTGATTAATAAATTTAACTAGTACTAATTTGATTTGAATTATTTTTCTAACTAGCCAATTTTTATTGTTTAAATTTTAAATAACTATTAATAATTTAATTTCAACTACCACAAAATAATATTAAATTATTTTCAATATTTTAAACATCACAATCCACACACAATACAATCAATTAAATCGTCCATGGTCTGGGGATGAGGGAGGTGAGCTAACAGGCACCGTATACAGTTTATAATGATTAAAACTAGTAAAAATCAACGCTGGCAATTCTATATATTTTATACATTAATACAATAACATGATAAAATATAATTTAGTGAGAAGGATTTCTCACTTTGATTTTCACTCCTTCATTCTTTATTTCAGGATTACAGTATTGTTTGGTTTAAAATTTGCCTCAAATTTTAATTTGCTCTGTTTCCATTTTGGCCAGTTCCATGTTGTAGAACTCTTTGACACGATCTCAACGCAATTGAAATCGTCTGATTTGGATCTCGTATGACAAAGTTATGAGGTTATAAACATTTAATTACATTTTTATAATAATTAAATAATAATTAAAAACTAGTTACCTTACTAATTTTCTCCTAACCTTGTCTTCCTTTCGTTCAACCATCGAAACCCATCGCACCAGGAAAAAAAGCGTCGCTGCACACACCAGGGGACCACTAGAAGTCGATCGGCCTTCACCACTCCGAAGCCCTTGCCATGAGCCGCCACCAGTATGGCTCAACTCGACGGCGCCCTCCAGCCCTAAATCGAACTCGACGCCGACCACTTTCAACGCCGATTGCCCTTGATTTGGTCCACCAGAAGTTATAAAACCCATATCGATTTAAAGATCTCTCATCCCGCTTCGATTTTCGCTTTGTAAGTTTGGATTAATTTAAATCGGATGGGGAGATTTTTCGGTTTGAATTTTTGAACAAAATGGGCCATCGTTTTGAATGAGAGGTGGCTAGGGTATTCAGACAAAGGGGAGGGGTTTTTTATAGTAAATTATATTATATTTTATATTATTTACTTTCCAAAAATCCTAGTTTTTCAATCCGAACTCCAAATAAAAAAAATCGAGGGTCGTTTCTAACCAAATGCCCCTATTTAATGGGATATATTTCATAAGCCAATTTGATTGTTTCGATCAGTTTTCGTCAAAATTAAAATATAAATCAGTATATAATGAATTTAAACATTCATTTTAATTTACTAGGGCCGCATGCTGACTCCAAAAATTACAGAAAAATAAATCTAGCTATGTTTTGATGATACGCTCCTAACAAAACTAATTTCGTCGAATTTGGAGCCCGTTAGAAAAATGGCCTTTTTTCGGTCAATTAAATTCAAACAGAAATTACCAAACACATTTAAATTACGCTCACATATTAAATCCAAAAATTGTGAAATTTGAAATCTAACAATAATTTAATATTCCGGGTCTAACAAAAATGTTTTCATCGAAAACAGAGGTCGTTTGCAAAATGGCTATTTTTAAGGGCTATATATTATATTAAAAAAAATTCCATAGCGGCTATTTTAAATTTTAAACTGGACATAACTTTCAATTTATATTATGAAATCTCAAATTTTCACATTTATTAGAAAGATATAATAAAACCAATTCAAATGTTTCGTGTTTTACTGAAATCCAATTTATTTTGAATCATGTACACTCAGTTGAAATTTAAAATCGAATTTTCAAACTATCACGCAATTTCAAACCCCTTTTATAATTAAAATAAAATTATAAGTTCTAACTTTGATTTAAATAAATTTTTAGTCATTATTATTTAAAATAAATCGTTTTAAATATTCAAAACCCATTAAAATAGCCAAAATAAAAATTTGAAATTGGTTTAGAAATTCTGGGTTGTTACAACTCATTTAAGACAAAATGGACAGACATCTATAGTTTGAAATTACGTACCCAATAAAACTTGTTTCATCGAAATCCGAGCCCATTTGTTCAAATGGTGCTCGTTCGAGTTCAAATGGTCGTTTTATTTGTATCTAATTTTGTTGTGCTCACATAATAACTCCAATTGATGCGAAACTTGAAATCTTGCAATAATTAGCTATTGCTGACTCAATAAAATTTGTTTCGTTGAAAACGGAGTTTTTTTGAATGAAGTCCCTTTTCAAGGGGCCAAATTAGATTGAAATAAATAAAATTAAAAATACCTCAATATAATAATACTAAAATATTATAATTGGCCATACTTGACCAGAATTTCATGTAGTTTCATAATAAATTTTCTCGAGTTGAAATCTAAGCCAAATCGATATTAAATATATAAAAAAATCCCTTTATTTCGTGTAAATAAACATTATAATTTATAAATGAATTCCATAGCGACTATTTCGAAATTTGATTTGGGCATAAAACAAAATTTACAACATGAAAACTCGATTTTTCTCTTTCATTAGAAAAATATTATCAAATAGATTCGGACATTTCATGTTTCGAAGAAATCTGACTTATATTGGATCATGTACAACTATTTAAAGTTCAAAGCGTTATATTACGAACTACCGTGCCGCTGCAGTTTGTTTTATAATTAAATACGTTCCAATGTTGTTTAATAAACGAAATCATTAATATATTTAAAACCCAAACAACATTGAATTCTTTTAAATTTCTAGTTCACAGTATATTACAAATCCAACAAATCCCGACCATTCCGGAATTTAAATTATTGTTTTATTATTTATATTAATAAAATATTCAAAATTATTGAATCTAAGCGAAAATTTTAAAACAATATTTAAAACCGTTATTAAATATTAATAAATCAGCTAAAAAATTGGGTCATTACGTCATTCTTCTTCCTTCAAACCACTGCTAAATAAAAATAAGAAGATGATGAGGGGCTGCCTAAAAATAGATTAAAGAGGACAATTTTAGTTTTTCTACAACAATAATATAAAGATACTTTTTTTTGGATTTCAATCAAACCACTGTGAGTTCTAGTTATTTTCATATTTGATAATAAAACAGTGTTTTGATAACAGATAAATCGTAATCTGAGATTATACGGTGTTTATATGTTTATGTGTTATTATCAATTATCTACTCAGTTTTTCGGTTGTTACTCGTTACATGTATATCCTTATGATCCCCTTTTCTGTCTTAGTTTTATTACAGTCTTATGTCTATTTATTCAGTTTATGAATTTTTGAATTAGATATATATTTTCTCCCTTCCCTTTTTTTTATTTTGCACTATACCTTGGCCATCAAATGCCTAACTTATTTACGTTAGAATCGCGTAAATTGGCTTAAACGAGAATAACTTATAATGATAGTAAAAAGGAGAATTAAGCATATCGAAACATAGAATCCAAAGACTGTATACTTGGGATTATATGCAAAATATGTTAGTTTGAGTAAGTTAAACTTAATTTAATAATTAAGTTGAACATGTTGGAAGGATCAGATGGAATTAAGTAAAATAGGTAAACTTAATATATATATATACATCTGAGCGAGTTCGTGTTTTGGGGAAGGGGTTGTACATAGAATAACATTTATAGGAAATGTCATTTACAACCATGCTTATTAATGAACTCAAGCCTGTTAAGTTAAACTTGTTAATTAATAAGCTTGGAGGTCCCACGTCTTGATGTTTGTATCCGGTTTTGGGACTCTTAAAATCCTAGTTTGGGGCACAAGCCTAGGGTTGGCTCATGTCAATCTTGTTTTGTGGAACCCGTATCAGTCAGTATCCCTGTTAGTATCATAGAGAGTGGCCTTGCACTAGGTAGGGGCCAGGGCATGCTTTGCTGATCTGGATTATAAGAGGCTCAAAGGTGGAAGGCGTATACGAGCGCGTTCCTATAGAGTCATGGGTGTGCATGGTTCCGATAAGGGAAACTAAGACGTTGTAACACCAACGATTAGGTTTGTGTATATAAGTTGGTGGGTTAGGGATTAACATCCCCTACTGCCGTAGCTGGCACATGATATTTGCGTAGTAAGGAGCCTATCGCATAGGCAGTAATTAAGGTAACACCTAATCTTGATATTCTAGTAAGTGGAGTAGAAACTTGTTCTTAAGATATTAATGATAAGCGTACATGATATTTGTTAGAGTTTATTCCCTAGAGGCAATCCATTTGATGTGACTAATAACATTGTTGATGTTATTGTTTTATTTGGAATAAAATATTCTGTTATGTTATATTTACTACGTAACATAAATATTAACATAAAAGAAGTCCTTAGAATAACAATACGGATTTATATATTTCAAGAAAGTGACTTGGACTTGAGATTATATAATATGTTAAGTATTATAATTCTGAAATGTCCCTAGTCAAATTCTATTGTTTATATGGGAAATCAACAGAACACTGAGACTATTATATTGATTGACTAATGGTCACATCTCATTGATCATTAATATATATGATATTAGTGTCAAAATATAAATACGTATTAGAGAATAGAGTATTGGGCTAAACCAATGTAAGAAAACTATATGGAATATAATTAACAGTATCATAAATTATTCTCACAGTGGTAGTGATGTAATGGTCCTCAGACCTAAAATCATTATAATTTTATTCATGGATATTTGTGTTTTGATATCATCTAAAGTTGCTTCTAACTGAGTAGACGAAAATGGTGATTATTGGATACATCTCGAATCGAATGAAAATTATGAATAATCTAGATCGAATTTAACCTACAATATATTTATAATGATATCCACGGGCCTCTTGGTTGAGTGAGACTGTGAAATGCATGGTCGTTCTCAAATATTGATTTGTTTTAAAAAGTCTACACATTGATCATGATAAACGGATTAAATTATAAAGAGAGTGACATGTTCCATGCCTCTAGTTTAATTCTGGATATACTAGTTAAAAGGATAATATTACATTGATACACTGATCACAGAAGGTTGTATCTAATCATCGATCTTATCATAACTTGGGTAGCAGCGACGTATTGCCAAAGGCCAATCACTGTTTATAATTTAAATACTATTTAAATTATTGCCAATAATAACCTATAGGGTCACATCCTTAGAATGTCATACAGGAAGAAAATATATTGGGTAAATAAAATATCAAGTTTGTTGATATTTTATGTTGCATTGAAATGGTGTATTAATGGTTCTCTTAATTGATGGAGCACACTTGTTTTTATAAGGGCTTGACCATTCCCTTTTATACATTAGAGGGGAACCATCATTTATTCAATATCAGATTGAAAATAAAAATCGTAACCTACCTTTTCATGCAAATCTAAGATATGGAGGCTAGCACCATTTTTTTCCTCTTTGATTTGATATTTTATGTTGCATTGAAATGGTGTATTAATGGTTCTCTTAATTGATGGAGCACACTTGTTTTTATAAGGGTTTGACCATTCCCTTTTATACATTAGAGGGGAACCATCATTTATTCAATATCAGATTGAAAATAAAAATCGTAACCTACCTTTTCATGCAAATCTAAGATATGGAGGCTAGCACCATTTTTTTCCTCTTTGATTTGATCGAAAGGAAAAGCGTTCGTTGTAACACCCAGTAATTTTAAAACACACTGTGATGATAAAATAAAGGAATACTTAATTAAACATTAGGAATTACGTTAAATGGGTGGCGCCATTGCGTTTGTCTCAGAATTCTACTTAAGACAGACTTCGAGTTTGCATAAAACAGACATCGTATGTGGAAATTATTAAGCCTAGAAGTTTGTATACGCACAAGAGAATTATATATAAACTAAACAATTCAAAACAGTCCAAAACAATTAGAAATCAGAGACGTGTGGGAGAGCGAGAGTTTGGACCGTTATGGGTCGACCCCGGTCCCCATGGTTGTCGACCAACGGGTCGACTCCATAAGGGGGTTGACCCCTGTGTCGACACACCAGGGGGGTCGACCACCATACGGATCTGGGCAGATTTTCGATTCTGAACGTGGATTGAACTCTTGGCTTGATTCGCTGACCTTAGGCTATATAGAGGACCTCATTCTGATTGTTTTTATTCACCTAAAACAATGGAGACAACAAGGTGCTGCCCCAACTTAGATTGAATCAGCCTATTCTTCTTCAACAACCAGTTATACACATTCAAGAATCGTTACTACAACATCAACAGTCAACCCTCTATTCTTTAGATCCAATCGTGGTGAGTTTATATATTTTTAGATATAAACATTTAAAAAGTGATCTTGACATGTTTATAAGTTGGATCTAAGCCTATGCCTATTGAATCATACCAGATCTACCATTACTTGTACATCAGGTCTATAATTCTCATATGGCCAATTCTACCATTATATGCCTATCTTGTTATTATGATAAATTTTATCATCACATGCCAATTTTGTTATTTTGCCTATTTCTGTTTTCTTCCCTTTCTCTTTCCCTTTTTATTTTTATAGTCAGGTTACCTGCGAGCCTAGGCATACCGCTGAACTACGAGAACACGCGGAATTGGGAACAACGGGGAATGTTAAAATTGGGAAATAACTTGTATTAGGATATTGGGCATAACTTGTATTATAACTTGTGTTGGGAATTTTGGGCATAACTTATATTGGGATTTTGGTCATAACTTGTAATGAACATGAAAATTAGATAGGAATGAATATGCTTGAAAACTACAGTAATTGGAAACTGTAACCACACTTAGACACGAGGTTAGATTACATTTGTGGTAGAAATCTGCCTGGAACCGCGCGGCGAATCCAGCAACCATAAGTGGTTAATCTAATGTGAGGGGTGGAGTGCATTAATGTACAAGTACACAAGGCTAAGTTGACTTATGGTGGAAGTCTGCCCGGAACCGCTCGGTGTAACCAGCATCCATAAGCAGTAGACTTAATGTGAGAGGTCTAGCCCATTAACAGCCATAAATGGATAACTTGACACTTAACCTGTTTAAATCTGTAGGGTTACCTAAACCTGTTAAATTGATTCGGGGTTAAGGTAACTTGCTTGAATCAAGGGGGGTTAAGTTAATCTTGTTAAATCTGTGAGGGCGGGTTATACACACACACACACACACACACACACACATATATATATATATACACACACACACACACACACACCTAGTAAATTTAACCTGTTTTACATGTGGGGGTTATGCAAACTATAGGTATAACCTGTTGAAATCCTAGTAAAGGGGATGCAAGCCTAAGAGGGAAGCTTGTATCATCTGTTGTTGGGATCCGTTTCAGTCAGTAACCCATCCTGGTATCAAACAAGTACTCTGAACTAGGTCGGGGTCGGGGCACACTTACTGAGCTGATTATAAGAGGTCACTTGGGTAAAGGGTGTTGACGGCGCGTTCCATCGGGGTTATGTGCGTGCATGAGTCCGCTTGCTCAGAAAAATAAGACGATGTGACATCAGTAGATATAGCTATGCATCTTGGAAATAACGGGGTTGCCACTTCAGGAAGCAATACATCCTACTGTGGGGCCAGCACGGGTATCTACTAAGTAGGGAGGATACCAATTAGGGTAGTAATTAGAGTACATCTAGTCTTGCTTATTTAGGAGCCCGTTATTATCATTGGGAGCAACACCCGTCAGTTCTGTTGGGCTACCTGTTATTGCATAGGGGTAAAACCTCTCATTGGATGTACACATAAGTCTACCATCTTGTACTTGTTAGGATCATCTTGTTTCAGTTATACTAGTATTGGTGCAGAGTAAAGTACTTGAGAAGCGCAATATATTCTATTCTGTTTATCCTGTTTACCTTGTCGTACTTGCCTTATATATAGTTATCTCTCTTATCCAATTTATATGCCTATCATAACGCTTTTACTTATTTATTTGCTAAAAGTAATTGGACTCGCCAAACTTTATGTCATACCCATTTTGTTTCCTTTTCTCTCTCTTCCTCCCTCCCCCCCCCCCCCCCCCCCGCCCCCACCACAGGTTCTCAGGTTGGGAATACTCGGGCTTGATTTGGATTCTCTCTTTCATTCTGCTTAGAGCTGCTTAGATGTACTGCTTTGATTTCATGTCTTATTTGATATGGCTATATTTATGGGGAACTATGATTTTTATTTTATTGTACACTGATGATTTTAGTACAAGACAGAAGTTGTAATTGGTTTTCTATATTTCAGACTTATGATGTGACTGGGTTTTGAACCACTATGTTTTCTTTGTAATAAAATTTTAAATTCCGCTGTTATTTTATATCTGCCTTTTGATGTTTCTGTTTACCTATAACGCTCCAGGAAACTTAATGCATTCTGTTAAAGAGCGACACTAACGGATGTGGCGTGTCACATTTGGTATTAGAGCTAAAGATCAGAAAAAAGATTTTTAAGATTTTTTTCAAAAAGGTTTTAAAAGAAAGCATTTTCAAAAGAATACTCCGGATTGAAAAACATTTTCCCCAAAGCCATATGAGTATCTTTCGTTTCTTTGTTTGAATCCCTTTCCTTTTCTTTTTCAGCATGTCTGGGGAACCTAATATTCCTGAGGGCGTTCATATACCAGCTTGGTTCTATAGGTACCTAGAGGCTACGACACCTGCTGGAAGCCAAGCAGATTCCCCTCTCCTAGCTGCAACCGTTGTTCCGCCTCCTCCCCCTCCACGACCAGATAATTTCTCCAAGATATGTAAGAATTTCTGCATTATGTGTGGAAATCCATTCTGAGGGACAGAGATTTTTGTAGAAGCAAGGAACTAGCTCAAGGAGACAGAGGATTTTTTGGGATTTTTGAGGTTGACGATCGTAGGAAGATTCAGTTGGTCGTTTGGCAGATGAAAGATGAGGCCTCTTTTTAGTGGGAAGTGATGCATGCGGGATGTCTAGTTGAGACTTGGCATGATTTCCGACAGAGGTTTGAGATGATGTTCCTTTCTTAAACGAAGCAAAGTATGCGAATGGAAAGGTTTTTGGCGCTTACGCAAGAAAGCATGTCTGTGAAAAAGTATGTTAATAAAGTCAATCAATTGGCGACGTTTGGTTTGGAGCTAGTGAATACCCCGCAGAAGAAAGCTTTGAGGTTTGCTAGTGGATTGAACGAACCCCTTCATGGATTGGCTATGTCTCATATTCCGATGGGGGCAACTTTTGAGAAACTCGTTGATATGGCATTAATGCATGAAGAAGATAAAGGTGGGATGAAAGAGGCTAATATTGATGAAACACAAAATAAGAAAGTGTGGCCCAAGAAAGAACAACAACAGAAAAAGAAGGGCGGAAAGAATGACAAGGCTAAAGATAAGAGGATTTGTCATAATTGCGAACGCGAGGGTCATTTGGTCAAAGACTGCAAAAGGAGGAAAAAAATACTTGTTTCCATTGTGGAGAGGTCAGACACTATTATAAAGAGTGCCTGAAGAAGCAAGGACAAAGCCAGAGGGCAGGATCTTCTAGAGGGAAGGTGCATGCTCTCGTGGCCAGTGTACCAGATAGAGGTAGGAAAGTTTCTGTTGAAGGTTTGATTTCTCTTTCCAATCATCATGTTAGAGCTCTTTTTAATTCTGGCGCTTCGCATTCTTTTGTATCTTATTCTATGGTTGAGTCTCTACACCTTATACTAGTATGGTTTTTGATCCCGCTGTTGTCTCAAACCCCATTGGGGGTACGGCTCATCTGTTTATGATTTTTCAGGGTTTGAGAATATCTGTGTTGGGCATCGAGTTTGAGTGCGATGCATATATGCCTGGTTTCATGGGCTGTGGTTTTATTCTAGGGATGTACTGGCTAGCCATGTATTGTGCCATTTTGCATTGTGAGAGGAAGGTCGTTAGACTTTTGACTTTCTATGGAAGGACCCTCGAGATTTCTTGTGACCCTAAGGGGTCTGTCATGCTTAATTTCCTAGAATTGCTTGATGTATCTATCGATGATCTATGACCTGTACCGGTTGTCTGTGCGTATCCTGATGCTTTTGAGGAGGTTTGAGGCTAACCTCCGAGGCGCAAGATTGATTTCCATATATGCTTGGTGGACAATGCAAAGCTAGTCGCATTGCATGCGCGCTATATGGATCCGAGAGAAAGAAGGGAGCTCAGCAAGCAAGTAAGGGAGCTACTTGAGAAAGGATTTATTAGGCGAAGCATATCTGAATGGGGTGCTCCAGTAGTATTCGCCCCTAAGGCGGATGGTTTTCTTCGCTTATGCGTGGATTACAGGGAGTTGAATAAGCTCACTAAGAAAAATAGGCACCCACTTCCCAGGATAGATGGTCTATTTGACCAGCTTGTTGGTGCATCTTTTTTCTCCCAGGTTTCATAAACTGAGGGTGGCCAAGGACAGTATAGACAAGACTGCTTTTAGAACTCTAGATGGTTTCTTCGAATGGCTCGTCATGCATTTCATGTTGATGAATGCACCCACCTATTTTGTTGATCTGATGAGTAGGGTGTTTCGGGAGTTTCTAAATAAGTTTGTTGTGGTTTTTGTTGATGACATCTTGATTTTATCGAAGTGCAAGGAAGAGCATGCCCTACTTTTAAGGGAGGTTTTGAAAAATTTTCCGTGCACATCAGCTTAAGGCGAAATTCTCCAAATGTCATTTTTGGAGAAAGGAAGTGAGATTTCTTGGGCATGTGGTCTCTAAAGATGGGATAACAGTAGTTCCCATGAAGGTAGTTATAGTACAAGATTGGCAGATCCCAAAGAATGCAACGGAGGTGAGGGGTTTTCTTAGATTAGCGGGCTATTATAGGAAGTTCATTAAGGACTTCACAAAGATATCGAACCCACTCACTAGACTAACAAAGAAGAATCTGACATTTTCTTGTGGAATAGACTATGAGGATGCTTTCCAGCGATTGAAGAGGGCCCCGACAACAGCCCTAGTCTTGACTTTGCCTGATGGGAACAAAGTATTCATAGTATACGCAGATGCATGCGGTACAGGGCTTGGTGTGGTCCTGATGGAAGAGTGAAGGGTAGTATGTTATGGTGGTGGACAGTTAAGATTTCATGAAAAGAACTCCCTACCCATGACTTTGAGTTGGCAGCCATAGTATTTGCACTTAAGACTTGGCGCCATTATCTACTTGGAGAGAAATTTGAGTTATACACTGACCATATATCTCTCAAGTATTTATTCTCGCAGAAGGATCTTAATTTGAAGCAACAGTGATAGATGGAGTACCTAGCGTCTTATGACTTTGAGATTGCTTATACCCCTGGCAAGGGTAATGTGGTTGCGGGTGCACTGAGTATGCAGAGGATGACTTTGAGTCCTCTATTTGCGGAGAGGCAGAGCTTGAAGTTTATATCGACTTTTTATTTTAGACCTTTCATCGAGTTTATACCTGGTTTATTGGCATCATTAGAAGTGCGACCTACTCTTTTGGATTAAATAGGAACTTTACAGCGAGAGGATCCACATATTTCAGACATCTTGGATTGGATCAGTAGAGGGGAGACTTCCAGTCACCTCAGCAAATAATCCACAGATGATAAACGGTGGTTGCGACGAGATGGAAGACTTTGTGTTCCCTGAATTGGGAATCTATTGAAGACATTCCTTGAGGAAGCCAATCATTCTAGGATGACTATTCATCCTGGTGGTGATAAGATGTATAGGGATATGAAGAGGGTTTTCTTTTGGGCCGGGATGAAGAAAGATGTAGCGGAGTTTGTTTCTCGATGTTTGATTTTCATGTAAGTCAAGGCTAAGCAAAAGAAGCCCAGTGGTTTACTTCATCCTTTAGAGGTCCCACAGTGGAAGTGGGAGAGCGTCTCTATGGATTTCGTTGACGGTTTGCCTAGATCAAGGAAAGGCAATATCTGTATTTGGTTTATAGTTGATAGGCTTACTAAGAGCGCTCATTTTATTCCTGTTAAGAGTAAGAGGACAACGGCATGGTTAGCAGTAGTTTACCTTTATGAGATAGTCCGTCTACATGGAGTACCTTCCAGTATCGTAAGTGATCGTGACCCCATTTTCACCAGTGAATTTTGGAGGAGCTTGCAAGAGGCATTGGGTACACCATTGTGTTTAAGCACCGCTTATCACTCTCAGACTGATGGACAAATGGAAAGGGTGAACAGAGTTCTTGAGGATCCTTTAAGACTGTGTATCCATGACTTCGGAGGGACTTGGGAGGAGCATCTTCCTTTGGTAGAGTTCGCCTACAACAATAGTTAACAGGCTAGTATTGGCATGGCATCCTTCGAAGCATTATATGGGCGACCCTGTAGATCACCGACTTGTTGGTGGGAGTCTACAGAAAGTCTTCTACTTGGACCTGTGATGATTAGGGAAACTTCAGAAAAGATTGGTCTTATTAGAAGGCGCATAAAGACAGCTTAGGACAGGCAGAAGTCTTATGCAGATAAGAGAAGGGCCGATATCGAATTTGAGGTAGGAGACATGGTTTTCATCAAGGTATCACCTTTAAGGAATGTTGTTCGTTTTGGATTTGTAGGGAAATTGGCATCGAGATTAGTAGGGCCATTTCCCATAACAGAAAAGATTAGCCAAATGGCCTATAGGGTAAAGCTACCAGAGAGATTGTCTGATGTTCGTAAGGTTTTCCACGTTTCTCATTTACGGAAGTGCTTGCTTGATACCACAGAAGTACTTGAGCCGAGTATGCTTGAGGGTATAGAGGTGGAATGGGAAGCGACAGTGAGACGAGTTCCTACCCTTATTCGTGGATCAAAGGTTAAGAAGCTACACGCCCGAGAGGTCATATTGATGAAAGTTCAATGGGGAGAAGACCATGAGGATGCAACTTGGGAGACTGAAGACAAGATTCGCACTTCATACCCTTTTCTTTTCAAGGGTCTGTTCTTAACTTCTTTTTCCAAAGCTTCTATTCATGCTTGTTTCTATCGTTTAAGTATGTCCTATCAATCAAATCTTCGACATTTAGGTAGGGAACCCATGGGTGTAAACATGTGTTTAAGACATTTTATGTTTGATGGATGCAAGCGGATGTAAGTGTTTGCTAGTGGTTGTTCGTGGATTCATATACACACACATTAGGCACTAGATCAGCTCAATCACTCTCATACTACATATGGATGCGTGTGCATTTTTCTTCTTTTTATTGATTAAAATGGGTGAATCATCACATGGATGTTGCATTTGGATGGATGATTATGCATGCATATAGAATTTACATAATATATTAGGAATATTTGCATACATATTGGATTCATGGCTCTAACATACATTGCATTAAGGAGTTCAACTAAATCAGTAGGCCGCCTGATTTTTCGCATTAGTATAGGGACATATACACACACCTTTTCCTATGTTCATATAAGCATTAGAAATCCTTAAGGACAGCGGATGCCAGTGGTTGGTGGATGAGTAGATGGATGATGGATGTTAGGATTTACATTCTTCCTTACTTGGAGATTTCGGGGATGAAATCCTTTAAGTAGGGGAGAATGTAACACCTTGTAATTTTAAAAGACACTATAATGATAAAACAAGGGAATACTTAAAATTAAATATTGGGAAATAATTGAAATGGGCTACGCCAATGCGTTCGTCTTGGAATTCTGGTTAAGATAGACTCCGAGTTTGCGTAAAACGGATAACGTATGAAGAAGTTATTAAGCCTAAAAGTTTGTATACGCACAAGAATTATATATATATATACTAAACAATTCAAAATAGTTCAAAAAATTCAAAATTAGAGACGCGGAGGAGAGCGGGAGTTTGGCCAGTTAGAGGTCGACCCCATTCCTCATGGGTGTCGACTCATGGGTCGGCCCCACAAGGGGGTGTCGACCCTGTGTCGACACACCAAGGGGGTCGACCCCCATGCAGATCTGGGCAGAATTTCGATTCTGAACGTGGACTGAATTCTTGGCTTGGTTCATTGACCTTAGGCTATATAGAGGACCTCATTCTCATTGTTTTATTCACCTAAAACAATGGAGACAATGAGGTGCTGCCCCAACTTAGATTGAATTAGCCTATTCTTCTTCAACAACCAGTTATATGCATTCAAGAGTTGTTACTACAACATCAACACTCAATCCTCTATTCTTTAGATCCAATCGTGGTGAGTTTATATATTTTTAGATATGAACATTTTAAAAGTGATCTTGACATGTTTATAAGTTGGATCTAAGCCTATGCCTATTGAATCATACCAGATCTACCATTACTTGTACATCAGATCTATAATTCTGATATGCCCAATTCAGCCATTATATTCCTATCTTGTTAGTATGATAAATTTTATCATCACATGCCAGTTTTGTTATTATGCCTATTCTTATTCTCTTCCCTTTCTCTTTTCCTTTTTATTTTTATAGCCAGGCTACCTTCGAGCCTAGGCATACCGCTGAAATATGCGAACGTACGAAATTGGGAACGATGGGGAATGTTAAAATTGGGGCATAACTTGTATTGGGAATATGGGGGATAACTTATATTATAACTTATGTTGGGAATTTTGGGCATAACTTGTATTGGAATTTTGGTCATAACTTGTAACGAACATAAACGATTGGCTAGGAATGAATATGCATGAGAATAACAGTAACTGGAAACTGTAACCGCACTTAGACACGAGGTTAGATTACACTGGTGGTAGATGTCTTCCCGGAACAACCCAGCAAATCCCGCAACCACAAGTGGTTAATCTAATGTGTGGGGTCAAGTGCATTAATGTACAAGTAACAGTGCTAAGACATGAGGTTAAGCCCGACTTATGGTGGATGTCTACTTAGATCCTCCCGGCGTAACCAACATCCACAAGCAATGAGAGGTCTAGTCCTTTAACAGCCATAAATGGATAACTTGACACTTAACCTGTTTAAATCCGTGGGGTTACCTGAACCTGTTAAATTTATTAAGGGTTAAGTAAACTTGCTTAAATCAAGGGGTATTAAGTTAATCTTGTTAAATTTGTGGGGGCGGGTTTTATATATATATATATATATATATATATATATATATACACATATATATATATATATACACACACATATACACCCGGTAAACTTAACCTATTTTACATGTGGGGGTTATGCAAACTGTAGGTATAACCTGTTGAAATCCTAGTAGTGTGGATGTAAACCTAGGAGAGAAGCTTGTATCATCTGTTGTTGGGATCCTTTTCAGTCAATAACCTATCTTGGTATCAAACGAGTACTCCAAACTAGGTCGGGGTCGGGGCACGCTTACCGAGCTGATTATAAGAGGTCACTTGGGTAAAGGGTGTTGACAGTGCGTTCAATTAGGATCACGTGCATGCATGGGTCCGCTTTCTCTGGAAAATAAGATGTTGTGACATTAGTAGATATAGTTGTGCATCTTGGAAATAGTGGGGTTGCCACTCTAGAAAGTGATACATCCTATTGTGGGGCTAGCACGGGTATCTACGAAGTAGGGAGCCGATTGATTGGGTTAGCAATTAGGGTACATCTAGTCTTATTTGTTTAGGAACCTGCTATTATCATTGGGAGTAACACCCGTCAGTTCTGTTGGCCTACCTGTTATTGTATGGGGTAAAACCTCTCACTAGAAGTACACATAAGTCTACCATCTTGTACTTGTTGGGATCATCTTGTTTCGGTTGTACTAGTATTGGTGTAGAGTAAAGTACTTGAGAAGCGCAATATATTCTATTCTGTTTATCCTGTTTACCTTGTCATACCTGCCTTATATACTGTTATCTCTCTAATCCAGTTTATATGCATGTCATGATGCATTTACTTATTTATATGCTAAAAGTAACTGGACTTGCCAGACTTTATGTCTGAGCCGTTTTGTTTCCTTTTCTCTCTCTTCCTGCCCCCCCAGGTTCTGAGGATGTGAATACTCAGGCTTGATTTGGATTCTCTCTTTCGTTATACTTGGAGCTGCTTAGATGTACTGCTTTGATTTCCTATCTTCTTTGATTTGTCTATATTCATGGAGAATTATACATTTTATTTTATTGTACTCTCATGATTTTAGTACATGATAGAAGTTGTAATGGGTTTTATGTATTTCAAACTTATGATGTAACTGGGTTTTGTACCACTATGTTTCCTGCTAATAAAATTTTAAATTCCACTGTTATTTTATATCTGTCTTGTGATGTTTCTTTTTCTGTTTTTGTTTACCTATAACGCTCCATGAAACTTAATGCGTTCTGCTAAAGAGTGACACTAACAGACATGGGTGTCACATTCGTGTGGATAACTAATAGAGGCCAGCACATTGCTGAGTTAATGATTCGATCCTTCCATGTTTCAGTGAACTTGAAGCGATTAAAGTCGATTCAAAATTGGGGATTTTACAAGCACGCAAGGTATGAAATTTCGATTTAAGTATTTTGCATGGATCCTTATATTTTAAAGTGTTAAAATGTTAAAATTAAGGGTTTCAATTAGATCGTATGAATCAAAATTTTCTTACAATGGTATCAGAACTTTAGGCTTGCGAAATTTAATATTTTGTATTATGATTTTGATTTATACTTGATTGAATTCCTGAACAATCATAGTATTATAAGCACCGATATTGTAATTTAGACTAAATTCATTCGTGACAGTGAAATTGTTTCATTATTATTAGATATTTGTATTTAATATCAGATATAAAAATTGTTTTCTACAAATGATTTTTTATGATATAATATCCAGTAATGAATTCTAGTTGGTTATAAAATTAACTTAATTTCATATTGCCATTTGATTAACTGTTGAACCCAGTAGGTTAATCAAAAGCTAGTTTTGATTAATCAAAGAGGTTGAATAAATTTTGCATCAGATTTTGTATTTTTTAATTTGTAAATCTGTATAATAACAATATTTGACTGAATCTAAGTGTTTTTCTTAAACATTATTTGTACACAGATCAATTTGATTGGATCTGTACAATTGTTTGGGATATGAAAAGTATACATGTTGATTTATAATATAATTATAATTGCCAAACCCATTATTTTACCAATTTTGATGGGCATGTATTGTATATAACGATATACATAACCTTTTACTATACTACTGGACATTGATCAGTTTCTGAAACTGGTTTATACTAGCATACTTGAATTTATTTATATAATCATCTTGTATATCTAGATACACTGATGACTATATATAATACAAATCTGATTTGTGAGTTTTAAATTCAACTACAAATTATGACATATGTAGTATACAAACTTTCAGCTTTAAAATCATGTTTAAATCTTAAACATGGTATTCATATTTGATACATAATAAATATATATATATATATATACATACATACATATATATATATATAGACACACACACACACTCTTTATCATCCTGCTACTATATTTATATAAAAGGTAATCAGTGCCTATCTTATACTAGAAGTGATTTATTGATGAATATGATTCATCAAAATGAAACATATTTTATAAATAAATCTCTTGAATATTTAGTCATATCGTAAACACCATTTGCTAAAGCATGTTTTTTTGAACTCATGTATGTTTAAGCGTGCACTTTAACAAGTAAAATGCTTGACTGGTTTTATCAAACAGGATTAGTTCCTATAAGTTACTGAACACTTATTTATGCATGTATGAATAGTTATTTATATTATTGAACTAACTCTAAACTCAAGTATCATTCATATGCAGCAACTTGTTCATATAAAATTATTACTGAAACTTGTATTTTGATCCAGATGGACTCTCTTTTGCATGTGATACATTGTCACTTACATATTGTAGTTTTAATATGTCATATTTGTACATATGTTAATATACATATGTATATATATAAATATATACCTGTAGACTATGCAACATCTGTATATTTATATATGAATATATATATATATATATATATATATATATATATATGTATATGTGATTTCATGATCATAAATATGTTATCATGGCCTCTAATTTACATAATAAAATCTGGTTCATACGATATTATAAATATAGTTGATATATTTATGCAAATTTTAATATACTGCTCTGTTAGATAACAACACTGCAAATCTGATTTGCAGTTGATACCAGCATAATATGTATTGTATCAGGATACATGTGCACTATATTATTGATATGCACATGCTAGATCAAGTACGAATTGTTGGTTTTACATAATGAAAATGTAAACTGAAATATTGGAATCATTTTTTTTGAGTTCATCATATGCTGATGCATATATATATATATATATATATGATATAAATGCATGCTATTAATAATATATAGATGTATTTATAAGCCTTAAATCAAAATATTGATATATAAGCAGAAATACTTGAATCATTGTATTTTTCTCAAGTAAAACTGCCTTGATTGAATAAATAATTACACACTGTATTGTTTGAATATAAAATGCATTTGCAGATTAACTACAAATGTGATGATTGGTTTTATATTGATAAACATAATGAAGTAAATTTTAGAACTGAAAACAAATTTGATTTGTTATAATTTTGAACTACCAATATTTATATGATAAATTTGGCATTAAGAAAATTCTGAAACATTACCCAATGATTTCTGCTTGGACATTTGTGATGGCTAATAGGTATTAATGTCTTGGACTTATATTTATGTGTGTATATTTAATGTAAGCCACAAGTCATATTGTATGTACCTTATAAAACTAAGTTTGACTACTATATTGACCTTGTAATTTAGGCTAGAATGTTCGAACTTTTGGTACTACATATATCCTTTAGCTTGGAATTGGTCATAGTTCTATTAAATATATGCCATCCTAGTTTAAACCCTTTTTGATAAGTCAAGTTGCAAATATGATTTGCAGTAAATAGTATGCACAGATTATATGGATCTGGATATTATCATTACCTTGTACTCTATTTCATCACATAAATGCATACTAGTAAAGTATGTAGATATTACATGATGTAATATGAATATATGCATGTAATAGATAACCAAAATGATGACCCATTTAATTTTGGTATCAATTCTCTGTATGATGATTATATATATGATATATGAAAATAAAAATAAAAATAAAAATATAGGATTTCCATGTAATCTTTATTTACATTGAAAATGTTAATGGCGTCAGCGTCTTCCTCCGTTGATTCGCCTCCTTCCCTTCTTCGTCCTCTTGGCCCTCCTCCTCCTCCTTCTTCCCATCCCTCATCTTGTAACTTCTTGTCAGGTAAATCGGGCTTTTCTGATAATTCTAATTCGGTTCTTGATAATTCTATTTCGGTTCTTGGTAATTCTTCCTTTGAGGGTGTTAGAGAGATTGATCAATCTAATCCTACTTCACTTAAAGGGAATCGTATTGCTAACATCACCACAAATAGCTTATCTTCAATCTCTTCAGATCGGATTGAGAATTCTTTGAATCTTGATGGTGTCCTTAATACTAAGATGGCCAACGTGTCGTCTTCTCCTATGATATCTAACAATGTTGTGAATGGCATTCTTGGTTTTGACATTTCGTCAAACAGGTTGAATTCAATTGATTCTGTATCAAATCCGAAGAAAGAAAGTTTGTGTGATCTGGAATTGATATTTTGAATCAAAATGTTTCTTCGACATTGAATGATCAAAGGATTCCTCCTTCCACTAATTCCAATTCACATCAATTCCCTTGGTTTCATCTTCAAATACATCTTCCTCATTGCCTAATTTGGTTAAATGGAATTTTGGTTTTGTTTTTAAAGCCCTGCCTCGGAATGCAGGAATTTTTAAACCTGTTCAGTATGAGATCTCTAGAGATGGTAAAAAACAAAACACTCCAGAGCAACTTAAAGAGGCTGGGATGAACTACTGGAAGAATCATCTCATGGGGTTTTTCTTAGATGGATCTCTCTCCTATTTGACGGTTGCCAACTTTTTGCATCGATTCTGGAAATTGCCAGGAGAGGTAGATATAAAGTCAGATGGTTTTAAGTTTTTCTTCAATTTCTTGAATGACTTTGAGAGGGAGAAAATTTTACATGCAGACCCTATTTTCATTAGGGGTAGGATGTTCATAATTGCTAAATGGGAACCATCTATTGGTAATTCACTTGCTTAAATTGGAAGTGTTCGAGTATGGATTCATCTTCAAAGAATTACCTTTATTCTATGGACATTGGATGGTATTAATTGGCTTGCTTGCCTTGTAGGTAAACTACTTTGTTTCGATGAAAGTACAGAGAAGTTACATCGGTTTAAATATGCTAAAGCATTAGTAGAGGTTTCCCCTGATTTTGATTTGCCTGAAGTCATTGTTGTTGATGAATTTGGTGATAATTGTCCAAATGTGAGAGTATCATATGATTGGAAGCCCAAAATATGTACTCATTGTAGAGTTTTTGGCCACAGTACTAGTGATTGTGAGAAGCTTTTTAATAATCAATCGAGTATTATTCCAGAAAATGATCAATCCCAGAAGGAAAATGTTTCTGTTAATCCTAGTCAAACATGGAATGGTAGTCAACCCTTTGTTAAAAGGAAAGAATGGGCTAGTGTGATTCCAAAAAAGAAGCAAATGTGGCAAAGAAAGGAAAAAGGTGATGAAGCTAGTAATAAGAATGTGCAAACTGCTGTAAAGAGTAAAAACTTTATGGAGGAGAATAGGATTAATAATTCACAGAAAGAAGTTAGCAAAAGGAAAGTTTTTTTTGTGGACATTGAAGGTGTAGTTCATCAATCTGGTTTGAAAAAGAATAGTTTGAGTGACTTCTTAGATTCAGCTAGTATTTCAAATGGTAGTAAGTTAGCTGCAGCAAAAGGCAAGCAAGTGGTTAATGAATCTTTTGAAGGGGATAATTCTTTTAGTGATTTTAACTCTTTTTCTATTCTGGAAAATCTTGACTCATTTGATCCTCATTCAAATGGTGCTTCAACTTCCACTTTGATTTCCAACATCCAGTCTTCTTCTTGTGACTCTTTTAGCTTTGATGTTCATCCAAATCTTTTGAATAATTCAAATCCTGGCTCTAGTAAACATGTTTCTTCTCGTTATGATCATCTATCTGTTCCTCCTCATATTATACTTCCTCCTCCACCTCCAACAGATAATCATACTATCTCTTTATCCCAAGATGTCAATGATTCTGCAACTTTTGGTAGTAAGAAAAAGAAAAAGGGTAAGAGGAAAAAAGAAAAAGAAATTCATCCTGAAGACTTAAATGAGGGCAAGGATTTTAACATTAATGAAGTTATGCCAGTAGGTTCTCAACCATCTACTGGGCACACAAGGAAACATCCTACTCCTCTAATCAATCCTTTGTCTTCTAAATGAGACACAACATTGTATTTTGGAATATTCGAGGTATGAATCATATCTCAAAGCAAGGTGAAATCAAAGCCCTTATCAGAGATAATGGTATTCAGTTGATTTGTTTATCGAAAATTAAACTTAACCTGGTTTCTACACTAAAAGCTTGTGCTTTCATTTCTCCTTCTTAGGAATTTGAACATAATTTACAAGAGGCAAGTTTTAGTAGATTTCTTTTTCTTTGGAATCCTTTGTACTATAGCCTCACTAAACTTTTTGTTTCTGCCCAGTACATTCATTTCAAATGTATTTTTCTTCCTTCAAATTTCTCTTTCTTCTTGACTGCTATGTATGCTCATAAATCTTTTTCACTCGGGAGACCTTTCCTTGACTCTTTGTATTTGCTACAACCACCTCTTGATCCTTGGGTGGTTGGTGGTGATTTTAATTGCTTGTCCTCCAGTAATCAAAAGTCTGGTGGATGTCCCCTTTCTTATTCTGAAACTGCTCCTCTTATTCAAGCCTTGCTATCCTCCAATCTTTCTACTTTCAGTTTTTTTGGATCTCTTTTTACTTGGTCCAACAGAAGCAGATCAGGTAATGTTACTTCTTGCAAACTTGATCATTTGTTTGCAAACTTCCATTTTTTCAATACTTGGCCTAATTATTTCTATGAAGTCCTTCCTTTTACTCTTTCTGATCATAATCCTTTGCTTTTGCATTTAGGAGATGCTGACAAAATGAACAGGGTTAAATCCTCATTTAATTTTTTTTAATTTTATGCTTAATTATCCATCTTTAACTAACATTTTATTGCAGGTTTGGGGTTATAATTGTAACAAGGATCCTCTTCTTTCTTTTGTTCACAAGCTAAAGGCCTTAAAGTTTCATCTAAGAGGATAGTCTTATTCTGTTTTTGGCGAGGGGAGCATGCTTTCAGAATGTATTAGAACAGATTTGAAAGTAATACATGAGGCTAGAATTTTGCATCCTTATGGTTTAACCTTATCAAAAAAGAAGATGCCCTAAAACCCAATTTGGAGGCTGCTTTGAGTTAAAAAATTCAAGCTATTAAGCAAAAGGCTTTTTTCAGAAGAGAATTTGAAGGGGATAGAAATACTAAAAAATTTCACAGGTCTTTTGAAAAATTTGAAGGCTTCTTTTGGGGTCTTCATGGTTCAAGATATGAATGGGGTAAATCATGTAAATGATGATGAGATTAACAATGCTTTTGTTAATTATTTCTCTTCCATTCTTGCATCTCCAAAGGAGTTCTCATCAGATGTTTCTCCAATTTTCAATGCTGATCTTCCTTTCTTATCTCATTTGGAATCTGACAAGCTGATTGAGCTTATTAGTGAGACTGAAATCAAAGATGCAGTATTCAGTCTGGATGCTGATAGCTGTGGTGGACCAGATGGTTTTAGTGCTTTCTTCATGCAAAAGTGTTAGGGAGTTGTAGGTAAGGATTTAATTAAGGCAATTAAGTTTTTCTTTTTGCATATTTCCTTACCTACTTCTCTTTCAGTAGCTTCTATTTCTCTCACTCCTAAAGTGGTTAATCCTGTTTCTGTTTCGGATTTTAGTCCCATTAGTTGCTGTAATGTAGTTTATAAAATTATTTCTAAAGTGTTGGCCAATAGGATAAAAGCTGTTTTACCTTCTATTATTTCCAATAATCAGGCTGCATTTGTGAGTGGTAGGTCCATTAGTGATAACATCCTACTAACCCAAGAACTCCTTTATGGGTATAATAGAAAATAAATTTCCCCAAGACGTATGTTAATGCTTGATATTAAAAATGCCTTTTTTACCGTTTCATGGTGCTCTATTCTAGCTATAATGTCGAGAATAAATTTTCCTAAGCCCTTCTTAGCATGGATTTACACTTGTATTTCTTCTTCGAATTACTCTATTTCTAGGAAAGAGGGTTTATTTGGATATTTTAGAGGTGCAAACGGGATCAGGCAAGGTGATCCAATATCACCATACTTATTTATAATTGTCATGGAACTTTTGAATTCCCTATTTCTGGATAAAGTCAAAATGAAGGAGTCAGAACTTCATCCAAGGTGTAAGGATCCATGCATTACTAATCTTCTATTTGCTGATGATCTGGTTGTTTTCACCAAACCAACTGTTCAAAACATTCAAGCAGTATTGGCTTCTCTTCATGATTTTTATTTGATAACTAATCTTTAGACTAATATTGGTAAATCCTCAATTTTAATTGCCGGTTTGAATATAGATAAAAGGAATGAGATCATTGCTTGTTCTGGCCTGAAGGAACTATCTTTGAATGAACCTGATTTAGGTTTACCTTTAATAAGTTCCAGAATTTCAAAGATTAATTGCACTCCCTTATTTGAAAAGATTATTGGCAAATTGTTGTCTTAGCCTCCTAATAGTTTATCACAAGCTGCCAGACTTACAATAATCCAATCAGTTGCTACGGCTATGACTGCATATTGGGCAAGACACTTTATTTTGCCTATCAAAGTTATTAGGATTATTTCAAGTGCTTTTAATAAATTTTTATGGCATAGGGACCCTTTTTCTAAAAACTTAATTCCTATAGCTTATAGCAAGCTTTATGAAGACAAGAAGTCTAGTGGTTTGGGAATGACAAATTTATTTCTCTGGTATAAATCAGCTAATTCAGTTTATTTTCAGAAATTGATCTGTAGGGATGGTAGTATATGGACTGATTGGATATACAAGAATAAGATTGGGTCTAATTTTTTTTGGAGTGTGTAGATCAACCAAACAGCAGCTGGAGTTGGAGAAGTATTCTCAAATTACGTGAAGTTTTCTTGCCAGTTATTCGGTATAATCCTAATTTTAGTAATACATACTTTTGGCATGATCCTTGGGTGAAAAAAGGTCTTATTCTAAGTAAAATGGTTGATTATAACATTAAATTGAATTCTGTAATTCCTGATAGGGCATTGGTGGAAGATTATTTGCATGATGGTGAGCTTATACTTCCTTTTTCTAGTTCAGTAGCTCTTCGGCAGCTTTGGAATGAGGTTAAGGAATGTAATTTTAATCATTTTTCTGGCCAACGTCTGTTATGGAGTGATGTTGTTCATAGCATTCAGAATGTTTATAATGCATTGAAACATGATTCTCACTGTTTTGCTTGGTCAAGTCGTATATGGAGTTTGAGTAGTTCGGCCAAGAAAAACTTTTTATTGTGGAAGGTGATGGCTAATGCCATTAATACTAAACAAAAGTTATTCAAGATGGGATTAATTCCTAATGGATTATGTGAGTTTTGCAAAATTGAAGAGGAAAGCAATACACATCTTTTTTTTCTCCTGTTCATTTGTGTTTAGTATCTACCTTAGAATTCTTTCAAATGGTAACTTTCATAGACTGGTTAGAGATAGTCAATTGGAGGTTCAATATATATAAATCTAGTAGATGGAGGAATAGTAGAATAGAGTTTGATGAAGATCCTTAAAGTGTTCATCTATGAAGTTTGGAATGAGAGAAATAGAAGAATCTTTGAGCATGTTGCTAAGAATTCAAATGAACTATATATGCTGATTCATAGAGAGGTTTTGTGTGAAATTCAAAAGCTTGGGTAGCAGTATCTGATGTGGTAGTTTTGTGCTGTTATAGCCGTAGCTGCTTTGACGTACTGTAATGAGTTTTTTTCTATGCTTAGTATTCATTTGTTAGTATTTTTTTCTCATTATTGTCATCAGGTAGTTGTATAGTCTTATATTTGTGTTTGTTGTTGTGTATGAACTCGTGTAAATTTCAGTTGTGAATAATATACTTTACTTTGCTTTTCAAATTATATATATGATATAAATCATAGGGTGATTCATTTAAAATGCTTCATTAGTATATACATATATACATGCAGTATTGAATTTTATTATTATACCTTTTCTAATGATGTCTGCATGAAATTCATAAAAGCTATGACTTGTGCACGTAATAGTTTTGTACAATTTATAATTTATGAAATAAATCCGGAATATCAATTGGTAAGAAACACTTATTGATATCGAGATTGTCTTGATTCTAATATGTTTAATTAATACAATTTCGATGCAAATTAGATTTGCAGCAAATGGATTACTAGAGAATGTAGCAGTGAAGACATAATGAAAAGCAAGTTCAACTTGTTTGGATGATGTAAAATTGTAAGAGTGTGTTTGTGTGTATAGAGCGAGAGAGGCATGTTCGAGAGCACCCTAAACAGTGTAGCACCCCAAATGCCCCTCAATCTCCACCAAGTATTTCCCCCTCTCACTCCTTCCTGTAATGGCGCGTTTTGTTAGCTGTCGAATAATTAATTTATTTAATTATTTATATATCGATTTGGCGATATCGATAACTGAAAGTACAACGTTCGAACTTATAATTTAAAATTATAATTAAAACGAACTTGAAACGTCGTGGCAGTTCGCAATTTGGCGATTCAAACTTCAACTGAATATACAGAATCCGTTTTAAGTCGAATTTCTGTGAAACCAGAAACGTACGGATCTGTTGAACTATATTTTTCATATGGAAGAGAAAAATCGAGATTTCGGCGTATAGATTTTGAGTTATGTCCAAATCAAATTTTAAAATAGTCGCTATAGAATCGTTTATCAACCGTAACAGTTTATTCGATATAACTAGATATCGGGTTTGAATTTAGACAAGGTTCTTTTGAGACATAGTGATAATGTAATTTTTAGAATTTTACTGTAATTTTTAATTAATTAAATATGCGACTTTTTATTTGAAGTATTTCGCACCCTGAAATCAACATTTTGAAGTTCCACAATATGAGTTAATCTACCGATATTATTATATTTCTGGGATTGTGGCACCGAGCTCGAAACAACGGTTTCTTCACTTCTGTCCAGAGTAGGTCATTTGTGAGTAGAGTTTACGAAATGGATAGGCATGTTTTCCTTGAAAACAATTTAAACAAACCGTTGCCTCTTCATTTTAAAACCACACATGCATGCTAAAGTCAAGAAGAGACCACGTCTTCCTTTTAAAACCCCACATGCATGCTAAAGTCAAGAAGAGACCCCGTCTTCCTTTTAAAACCACACATACATGCTAAAGTCGAGTAGAGACCACGTTGGGTTTTTCTTAAGCACAGAGACCACAACACGTCTTCAAGTTTAAAACCACATAAATAAACAACCTAAACACTTCTTTGTTTTCTCAGATAAAACCCCAAAAACAAGCCGCCACCCTCAGAACGTAAAACATGAAAAGCACGATTCCTCTTAAACCCAAAAGAAATAATCCGCTCCACACAAAATACAAAATGGGACATCCTCCTTTTAATGTTGAAGCTCCAGGTGGTTTAATACCCTTTCTGTTCATCGAAAGGACGGTGTAGCGGGTGCGAGGTACATAGGGATGAGTGGAGTGTTCAGGAGGACTCAAGACCTGGCTTTCACGTTGATCTGGCGCAGGGAGTTGGATGCTAAATATTGAGGAGATTCACTCGTTCCTCATGTATTGGCATTAGATTTAGTGCATGGGATCCAACAAATTGAGAGGCGCAAGCTGTAGCAAGAACGTGATCATGAAGTGGCTTCATGGATGTGATGGAAGGGTAGGGAGACCGCACTATGTAAGGAGTTGGAGCTAGCTGGGGGTGCTGTGTGTTCGGAGTGGGGTTAAGGGGTGCATGCGAGCGTTTGTACAAGGAGGTTCTGTGCTTGAAGGCTTTTGGCGAGAGGAAATACATGGAGATGATCGGTGGCATGTATAGTGGAAGGTTGCCGTGGGTTTCAGGAGCCACGTCTTTATTTTTGGGAAGTGAAGTAAATATTGTGAAGTAGTGTTGCATGAAAAGTTAGGGACGTGTTTGTTATGGAGAGAAGGTGGACAGCATGCACGGTTTTGATAGGATAAATGTTTTTGCCTGTGTCCGTTGATATAGGAAATTTAGTCCAATTTGTTATTGAAAAATTGCTGAGTAGGTGATGCTGCTAGTTCCGGTAACGATGAGGTATGAGTTTAGAGTGATTTTCATATGTGTAAAACAAAAGCAGAACGTGATGTTGCCTGGGGTTCTGCTCGTGAAAATCGAAGTTCTTTTTGGCGGTGAAACTGCATGGTGCATAGTTTAACGTGAAGCATGGTAAAGGGAAACAAGAGCGTGGGAGGTGAAGAAATAATATAAGTTTTAAAGGATTGCTGTGCTTGTTCGTGGTCGCGCTAAAGTAAATAACGGTGTACTGGAGACTAGCGGCAGCATCAAGACTGTGGAGGCAGGGGAAGAATAATAAACAAAGCTGAGTTTTTCTGTGAACGGGATTTGAGACGTAGTGGTCAGTGGTGCGTGAATTCACTTTGAAGATGGGCCATTCAGGGATTTTGGGCCTTATTATAAAAGGAAATAAAAATAAAATAGGAAGTGAATGGTGCAGCACGTGAAAGTTGAGAAGAAGGTGATGAGTTAGGAAGGCGATGGAGGCACTCCGGCAGTGAGTGACCGGGGTAGTCAGCGCGCAGGGAGGGTTCGTTTAAGACGATCAAAATGGTGAGGGGATATCGAAGAAGGTGGATTCACTAAGTGGGCGGGTCTGTTTATTGTCGGACCAGTTCGTAGTGAAGCCCACTTAAATAAAAAGGAAAACCAACGAGAAGTATACAGCAGTGAGTGAAGTTCAGCGCGGTGACATGGAGGTGGCGAGCGACGTAAAGTGAATGGCGATAAACACTGGAGTGGGTATCTGAATCAGCGAACGCAAATCATTATTTAACGGTTAACGCGCCAATGTGAGTAAAACTCACTAACTCTGAACAGTTATAATTTCATGTTGTATTGTTAGAACTGTTAAAATTGTCTGTTTGACTGTATGTTGATTGTTTGATTGAACTGCTAGTCAGTTAGTTAAAATTCTATATTGATTCTGTTTAACAGAATATATCATATGGAACTGAAAGTGATGTTATCTATATTGTCTAACATCTGTGATGCAGGGAAACAGGTTGGAGGAATCCGACTGGATTCCTCAACATTTATTTTACCGTTTTTCATATAGTGTGATATATGATGTGTTATGAAATCTGTTATTGATTTCATATGTTTGAATGATGCCGATCATTGTTATACGACACGTTAAACACCGTAGGTGATACTAGAATGTAAAAAGGGAATTTTCAATGTTTATATTGAAAATAAATCTTATTTATAAAATCGATAGGATTTTATAAAATGAAAACATTTATTTATTTGGGAAATAAATGAAGGAACATTTATTTAGATTATAAATAAATGGAATAAAGGAATATTTATTTATGGAATAAATAAAGGAACACTTGTTCGGAAAATAAATAGAATTATACAAGGATAGATTTAAACACGTGCTTCGCACACGGTATAACACGATATGGATTTAAATGAGATATTAAATAGGAAATCTGTTTTAAACAGATAAATTGAAGTAGATTAATTTATAAATAATGTTTTATAAATTAAATAAATTATTTATCGTTGATAAATGGAATATATATAAGTCTGGACTTATATAGAGAAGTAGAAACGTTATTAAAAGGACATTTATAAAGTGAAGAACCGTTACTAAAAGTAAATCTTTATAAATGGATAAACGTTGTAAAAAGTAAATCTTTATCAATGGATAAACGTTGTAAAAAGGAAATCTTTTGAAATGAATAAACGTTAATAAAAGGAGTTAATCGAATTTAGTTATTCGAAATGAGTTATTCGAATTACTTATTCGAATAGAGTTAAACAAAGTAATTTGTTAGGTTAACCAAAGCAAGTTAGTCGAGTTAAGCAAAGTAATTGGTTAAGTTAACCAAAGTAAATTAGTTAAGATAAACTAAGCGGTTAATCGAAGTGAATTAGTCAAGTTAAACTAATTGGTTAATCGAAGTAAATTAGTTGGGTTAATCAAAGTGAATTAGCTGAGTTAAACTAAGTAAATCGGTTAGAGTTAATCAAAGTGAATTAACTAAGTTAAACTAAGTGGATTAGTTCAGTTAATCGAGACAAGTAAATCAAGTTAGGTTAAACCATTTGAGTTAACCAGTTAGGTTAAACCATTTGAGTTAACCAGTTAAAATTTACCAGTTAAAGATAAACAGTTAAAGTTGACCAGTTAAAGTTGACCAGTTAAAGTTGACCAGTTAGAGTTGATCAGTTAGAGTTACTCAGTTAGAGTGACCAGTTAGAGTTGACCAGTTAGGGTTATCCAAGTGGAGTTAATCGAGTAGAGTTGCCGAATATCACTTATTCGAAGTAGAGTTATCGAATATAGTGTATTCGAGGGAAGAGTAATCGAATATAGTTTATTCGAGTGGAGAAATCAAATGTTATTCATTTGAGAAGAGTTATCGAATATAGTTTATTCGAGTGGAGAAATCAAATGTTATTCATTTGAGAAGAGTTATCGAATATAGTTTATTCGAGTGGAGGAATCAAATGTGATTCATTTGAGAAGAGTTATCGAATATTATTTATTCGAAGAGTAGTTATCGAATATTGGTTATTCGAAGTTAGTTAATCCAAAGGAGTTATTCGAAGTTAGTTAATCCAAAGGAGTTATTCGAAGTTAGTTAATCCAAAGGAGTTATTCGAAGTTAGTTAATCCGAAGGAGTTAATCGAAGAGTTAATCCGAAGGAGTTAGTCGAAGAGTTAATCCAAAGGAGTTAGACGAAGAGTTAATCGAATATAGTTATTCGAAAGAAAGTGTTAATCGAATATAGTTTATTCGAGTAAAGTTAAAAGAGTTAATCGAATATAATTTATTCGAGTAGAGTTAGAGAAGTTAATCGAATATAGTTATTCGAATAGTGTTGGAGGAGATATCGAATATAGTGTATTCGATAGGAGTTAATCGAAATAGAGTTTATCGAATATCAGTTATTAAAAAGGGATAGTTAATCGAATAGAGATTACTCGAAAGAGAGTAATACGTCGAATTCAATTTTAGCGAATTCGGGAAAGTACTATTTACTTTCCAGGGTTTAAATCAAGATTTAGTTATTGATTTAGAAATTAGGTGTCTGTTAAATTATTCGAGTTAGGAAATAAAATATATAGGGGTAGGAGTTATAACGTTATAGTTATAATCAAACACTGTCATATAAGAAGTGGATTCGTAACCTGAATCCAAGAATTTGCGTAAACAGATGATTGTAAAAAGTGAGTGATGAGCTTCATCTATTTCACAGTAAAGGACGTTGTTCAATTAAGGTCTGCGAGGTAATTATACCCCAACTTGATTGACTTCAGAATTGACAAAGGAATAGTTGTGGTTCGATCTAAAAGGTTGATTAGGAATAAAGTAAGGAATAAGTAATAAATGGATTAAGCGAAACGATGTTTTATACAACGTTCATTGGAAATCCGTAAATGAGTTTTGGAAACGTTTTCCAAATATAGTCAGATATGTTTTCTAAATATAGAAAATGAAATGTTTTCATGATAAGAATTTAAGAAATAGAGTTAAGCAAATTCAGAAACTGACTGGAGAGGGTAAGTTGAACGGTTTTCTAAGTGACGATCTGAAGTTGGTTTTGACCTTCCGGATTTGATACTTAGAGAATTGTTCTCATACTAGTTACAGTTAGGGACTGATAGTTGCGAAATAATAGTGATGTGAAAATAAGCGATGGAAATGTTTTCCAATGATTAATAACATATATTTTCTAAATATATGAAATAAGGAAATATGAACATATGATGATTGATCGATCGAATTTCCATTTGGAAATAAGATCGTTGTTTGTACACCGACATGTTTTCATTTGATAGTTGAATCACAGACTATCAAAGTTTTTACCATTTTAACGTTGTTAATATGGAGAGACCGGTTGGATTATTATCCAAAGAACCACTCTGTATCGGCATAAGCATTGCGAGCAATATATGCCAAAGATAAATTGAAGACGGAGTAAAGTGCAAGGGCTATCGTATAAGTCTTAGATAACAGTGACTAAGATGGATATACTGAATAGTGCCTTCGGTTTGTCCAATCCCAGGACAACGTATATGGAAGAAGGTCTGACAGAGTATATCCAATGGATCGCGTAAGTTGATCTGTTCAAACGTATTCACGTTTGGTGACGGAGGAATTCGTTTCTCTTAGCTGTATACCCGTGTTATTTTTGAATAAGTCAATTTGTGATTTGGCGGGTATGACGATGTGGCATTCAAAGTGAATGGTGATCAGATGTTCTGAAGATAGACGTAGCTTCTAGCCTCACACCAGGAAGTAACAAAAGTTGGGCTAGGCAGCATGGCTAGTTGGGTCATTCCCAAGCAGGGTGTATTGTCACCGATCTAGGGAATATCCATATTTATACTTCTTTTGATTCTGTATCTTCGAATGACGGTTGGATGGCCTACAACCGTGGTGGCAATATATTCGCGACACTCAAGCTAAATGAGTGAGCGGTCATGTGTGGCCGGGTTGCAAGACGTTCTTGTTGAACCCTGAGTGTATCACCTCTAGAGTACACTATTCAGAAGGTGCTCCCATACCTTGTCTGTTGGAATCCATTCTCCGATAAGCGCCCTGTGGTTTATGATTTTATACTCTGTATGTAGAACGTGAGATGCAAGCGTTTCTGCTAGATTGATACCTATTTGTACTTAGACATTATTATAATATCACAATGATATTGCTTGTCAAAGTTGTTCAGATACTCACAAGGGAAAAACCCGTTCCGTATTCACGGCGTGGTCTTATAAGATATCCTATACCTGTTTTAAACTATTTTACTCATACCAGTCCCATGACTGACCCGGAGTTTACTTTGTTGTTTCCCAAAACTCTTGGGTGCCTAAATTTGTACGGGCAGTCAAGTAGTCGGGATTTACAGATATACTTGGAGAGCTTGGAGCAGGAGGCTGCAAGATTTTATAGCTATAGTTATTTTCGCTGTGTTGTAAGTGTTGTACTCTGATAAGTGCTATTGTATATATATAACTGTTTACTTCAAAGTTATGTTATATATTATATGTTATTCGTTCCGCTGTGAGATTCGTGTTACTCTAATGATTCTGATGTTCTTCTTCTTCTATTCTATTAGTTCTATCTTTTCTTCCTCACCTTCTAAATTCTTTCAATAATGACCGGAATTTTTCGATGTTTGGTTAGTCGTCGTCGTGTTTATGGCGATAACCAAAGTCGCGAAAATCCAGCCGTTACAGTTGGTATCAGAGCTAAAGTTAAGTGATTACCTTGGCTCTGTGGCATAACTCGATAGAGATGGGATTAGTAATATCCTAGATTGAGTTTGAGTGTATATATATGAGCGCGTAATTGCTATTCAATAGAAAATGGTTTTATATTGTGGAGACTCATTGGTTGAGTGGCTTATGAATTCTGGTCGATCAGTTGATCCACTGTATCGATAAGGGTTACTAAACACTCGAATACGATGAACCGTCATGGTATGTTTTGGAAGAGGGTAAATGAAATAATTTTTCCCGAAATATATTTGGTTATAAGAAAAATATATTGAAATTACAGTATATTGATTGTGTTGGTTGTTATTATAATCAAATAAGATTATAAAAGGGTGAAATGGTTATAAATGACCAATCAGAATTCATATGAATATAATATATGAACTAGTTTGAATTAAATATGAATTTAAATCAGAATTTGGAATTTAATATAAGGAAATTTTAAGTTCCTGGGAGATTTTGAAAATGTTTTTTAAATTTAAAACGATATAGTATTGAACTCACTTCGATAGCTGGAAAATAGATTCTGATGATGAATCTAGACATCATCAGTGTTCATTTTCGAGTTCTAAGTGACGGATTACTACAAAGATTTTGTTTTTGAATTGTTTTGAGAAAACAAATTGTTTAGAAATTCAAAGGTTTTGAATTGGCATTATGATTTCAAATTGATTTGAAAGAAACCCAGGAACTTAAGTTCTGGAATTAAAATTTAACTAATGAAGTTAAATAAAATGAGATGGTAAAAATAAATTGAAATTTAACTTGAACCGAGTTAAATAAAATTTGAATTGGATTAGAGATAATCTAGAATGGAACCAAATTGATAAGTCAATAATTTGGAATTTGATATTAGAGTTCGAATGAAATTCGATTTGGATTTGAGGATATGTACTGATTGGAGATCAATTGGAATGGATAACATTGGTATATGTTGAAGTGGTAGCAGATGAAAGGGATAGAGTTAAATGCCCGACAAAAAGGTACAAGTTTATATCATATATGAGTTGGATTTTGTGAGCCGAATTGGCAAGCCGCTTGGCTATTTTGATTTCCTTTTGGATTGGAGGAGGCCTAGAGAGGCGAGTTGTGGTTTGACGTATTGATCCGTACAAAGGAGGTTATGGCGAAATTTTTCGAAAATTTAAAGTGTTAGAAAATTTTCAGAATTTTTGAAAATTTTAGTTGGTCGGAAATGAATTAATAAATTAATTAAAATCAAATGAGTCCAGTCGAAACTGAAATTTAGAGGTAAACAAAAAGGGATTTTTAAATCTAGTTAGTAGAGTTAGTAGCATTTTTCTAACTTAGCAATTTCGAGGACGAAATTATTTTAAGGGGGGAAGTCTGTAATGGCGCGTTTTGTTAGCTGTCGAATAATTAATTTATTTAATTATTTATATATCGATTTGGCGATATCGATAACTGAAAGTACAACGTTCGAACTTATAATTTAAAATTATAATTAAAACGAACTTGAAACGTCGTGGCAGTTCGCAATTTGGCGATTCAAACTTCAACTGAATATACAGAATCCGTTTTAAGTCGAATTTCTGTGAAACCAGAAACGTACGGATCTGTTGAACTATATTTTTCATATGGAAGAGAAAAATCGAGATTTCGGCGTATAGATTTTGAGTTATGTCCAAATCAAATTTTAAAATAGTCGCTATAGAATCGTTTATCAACCGTAACAGTTTATTCGATATAACTAGATATCGGGTTTGAATTTAGACAAGGTTCTTTTGAGACATAGTGATAATGTAATTTTTAGAATTTTACTGTAATTTTTAATTAATTAAATATGCGACTTTTTATTTGAAGTATTTCGCACCCTGAAATCAACATTTTGAAGTTCCACAATATGAGTTAATCTACCGATATTATTATATTTCTGGGATTGTGGCACCGAGCTCGACACAACGGTATCTTCACTTCTGTCCAGAGTAGGTCATTTGTGAGTAGAGTTTACGAAATGGATAGGCATGTTTTCCTTGAAAACAATTTAAACAAACCGTTGCCTCTTCATTTTAAAACCACACATGCATGCTAAAGTCAAGAAGAGACCACGTCTTCCTTTTAAAACCCCACATGCATGCTAAAGTCAAGAAGAGACCACGTCTTCCTTTTAAAACCACACATACATGCTAAAGTCGAGTAGAGACCACGTTGGGTTTTCTTAAGCACAGAGACCACAACACGTCTTCAAGTTTAAAACCACATAAATAAACAACCTAAACACTTCTTTGTTTTCTCAGATAAAACCCCAAAAACAAGCCGCCACCCTCAGAACGTAAAACATGAAAAGCACGATTCCTCTGAAACCCAAAAGAAATAATCCGCTCCACACAAAATACAAAATGGGACATCCTCCTTTTAACGTTGAAGCTCCAGGTGGTTTAATACCCTTTCTGTTCATCGAAAGGACGGTGTAGCGGGTGCGAGGTACATAGGGATGAGTGGAGTGTTCAGGAGGACTCAAGACCTGACTTTCACGTTGATCTGGCGCAGGGAGTTGGATGCTAAATATTGAGGAGATTCACTCGTTCCTCATGTATTGGCATTAGATTTAGTGCATGGGATCCAACAAATTGAGAGGCGCAAGCTGTAGCAAGAACGTGATCATGAAGTGGCTTCATGGATGTGATGGAAGGGTAGGGAGACCGCACTATGTAAGGAGTTGGAGCTAGCTGGGGGTGATGTGTGTTCGGAGTGGGGTTAAGGGGTGCATGCGAGCATTTGTACAAGGAGGTTCTGTGCTTGAAGGCTTTTGGCGAGAGGAAATACATGGAGATGATCGGTGGCATGTATAGTGGAAGGTTGCCGTGGGTTTCAGGAGCCACGTCTTTATTTTTGGGAAGTGAAGTAAATATTGTGAAGTAGTGTTGCATGAAAAGTTAGGGACGTGTTTGTTATGGAGAGAAGGTGGACAACATGCACGGTTTTGATAGGATAAATGTTTTTGCCTGTGTCCGTTGATATAGGAAATTTAGTCCAATTTGTTATTGAAAAATTGCTGAGTAGGTGATGCTGCTAGTTCCGGTAATGATGAGGTATGAGTTTAGAGTGATTTTCATATGTGTAAAACAAAAGCAGAACGTGATGTTGCCTGGGGTTCTGCTCGTGAAAATCGAAGTTCTTTTTGGCGGTGAAACTGCATGGTGCATAGTTTAACGTGAAGCATGGTAAAGGGAAACAAGAGCGTGGGAGGAGAAGAAATAATATAAGTTTTAAAGGATTGCTGTGCTTGTTCGTGGTCGCGCTAAAGTAAATAACGGTGTACTGGAGACTGGCGGCAGCATCAAGACTGTGGAGGCAGGGGAAGAATAATAAACAAAGCTGAGTTTTTCTGTGAACGGGATTTGAGACGTAGTGGTCAGTGGTGCGTGAATTCACTTTGAAGATGGGCCATTCAGGGATTTTGGGCCTTATTATAAAAGGAAATAAAAATAAAATAGGAAGTGAATGGTGCAGCACGTGAAAGTTGAGAAGAAGGTGATGAGTTAGGAAGGCGATGGAGGCACTCCGGCAGTGAGTGACCGGGGTAGTCAGCGCGCAGGGAGGGTTCGTTTAAGACGATCAAAATGGTGAGGGGATATCGAAGAAGGTGGATTCACTAAGTGGGCGGGTCTGTTTATTGTCGGACCAGTTCGTAGTGAAGCCCACTTAAATAAAAAGGAAAACCAACGAGAAGTATACAGCAGTGAGTGAAGTTCAGCGCGGTGACATGGAGGTGGCGAGCGACGTAAAGTGAATGGCGATAAACACTGGAGTGGGTATCTGAATCAGCGAACGCAAATCGTTATTTAACGGTTAACGCGCCAATGTGAGTAAAACTCACTAACTCTGAACAGTTATAATTTCATGTTGTATTGTTAGAACTGTTAAAATTGTCTGTTTGACTGTATGTTGATTGTTTGATTGAACTGCTAGTCAGTTAGTTAAAATTCTATATTGATTCTGTTTAACAGAATATATCATATGGAACTGAAAGTGATGTTATCTATATTGTCTAACATCTGTGATGCAGGGAAACAGGTTGGAGGAATCCGACTGGATTCCTCAACATTTATTTTACCGTTTTTCATATAGTGTGATATATGATGTGTTATGAAATCTGTTATTGATTTCATATGTTTGAATGATGCCGATCATTGTTATACGACACGTTAAACACCGTAGGTGATACTAGAATGTAAAAAGGGAATTTTCAATGTTTATATTGAAAATAAATCTTATTTATAAAATCGATAGGATTTTATAAAATGAAAACATTTATTTATTTGGGAAATAAATAAAGGAACATTTATTTAGATTATAAATAAATGGAATAAAGGAATATTTATTTAGGGAATAAATAAAGGAACACTTGTTCGGAAAATAAATAGAATTATACAAGGATAGATTTAAACACGTGCTTCGCACACGGTATAACACGATATGGATTTAAATGAGATATTAAATAGGAAATCTGTTTTAAATAGATAAATTGAAGTAGATTAATTTATAAATAATGTTTTATAAATTAAATAAATTATTTATCGTTGATAAATGGAATATATATAAGTCTGGACTTATATAGAGAAGTAGAAACGTTATTAAAAGGACATTTATAAAGTGAAAAACCGTTACTAAAAGTAAATCTTTATAAATGGATAAACGTTGTAAAAAGTAAATCTTTATCAATGGATAAACGTTGTAAAAAGGAAATCTTTTGAAATGAATAAACGTTAATAAAAGGAGTTAATCGAATTTAGTTATTCGAAATGAGTTATTCGAATTACTTATTCGAATAGAGTTAAACAAAGTAATTTGTTAGGTTAACCAAAGCAAGTTAGTCGAGTTAATCAAAGTAATTGGTTAAGTTAACCAAAGTAAATTAGTTAAGATAAACTAAGCGGTTAATCGAAGTGAATTAGTCAAGTTAAACTAATTGGTTAATCGAAGTAAATTAGTTGGGTTAATCAAAGTGAATTAGCTGAGTTAAACTAAGTAAATCGGTTAGAGTTAATCAAAGTGAATTAACTAAGTTAAACTAAGTGGTTTAGTTCAGTTAATCGAGACAAGTAAATCAAGTTAGGTTAAACCATTTGAGTTAACCAGTTAAAATTTACCAGTTAAAGATAAACAGTTAAAGTTGTCCAGTTAAAGTTGACCAGTTAAAGTTGACCAGTTAGAGTTGATCAGTTAGAGTTACTCAGTTAGAGTGACCAGTTAGAGTTGACCAGTTAGGGTTATCCAAGTGGAGTTAATCGAGTAGAGTTGCCGAATATCACTTATTCGAAGTAGAGTTATCGAATATAGTGTATTCGAGGGAAGAGTAATCGAATATAGTTTATTCGAGTGGAGAAATCAAATGTTGTTCATTTGAGAAGAGTTATCGAATATAGTTTATTCGAGTGGAGAAATCAAATGTTATTCATTTGAGAAGAGTTATCGAATATAGTTTATTCGAGTGGAGGAATCAAATGTGATTCATTTGAGAAGAGTTATCGAATATTATTTATTCGAAGAGTAGTTATCGAATATTGGTTATTCGAAGTTAGTTAATCCAAAGGAGTTATTCGAAGTTAGTTAATCCAAAGGAGTTATTCGAAGTTAGTTAATCCAAAGGAGTTATTCGAAGTTAGTTAATCCGAAGGAGTTAATCCGAAGGAGTTAGTCGAAGAGTTAATCCAAAGGAGTTAGACGAAGAGTTAATCGAATATAGTTATTCGAAAGAAAGTGTTAATCGAATATAGTTTATTCGAGTAAAGTTAAAAGAGTTAATCGAATATAATTTATTCGAGTAGAGTTAGAGAAGTTAATCGAATATAGTTATTCAAATAGTGTTGGAGGAGATATCGAATATAGTGTATTCGATAGGAGTTAATCGAAATAGAGTTTATCGAATATCAGTTATTAAAAAGGGAGAGTTAATCGAATAGAGATTACTCGAAAGAGAGTAATACGTCGAATTCAATTTTAGCGAATTCGGGAAAGTACTATTTACTTTCCAGGGTTTAAACCAAGATTTAGTTATTTATTTAGAAATTAGGTGTCTGTTAAATTATTCGAGTTAGGAAATAAAATATATAGGGGTAGGAGTTATAACGTTATAGTTATAATCAAACACTGTCATATAAGAAGTGGATTCGTAACCTGAATCCGAGAATTTGCGTAAACAGATGATTGTAAAAAGTGAGTGATGAGCTTCATCTATTTCACAGTAAAGGACGTTGTTCAATTAAGGTCTGCGAGGTAATTATACCCCAACTTGATTGACTTCAGAATTGACAAAGGAATAGATGTGGTTCGATCTAAAAGGTTGATTAGGAATAAAGTAAGGAATAAGTGATAAATGGATTAAGCGAAACGATGTTTTATACAACGTTCATTGGAAATCTGTAAATGAGTTTTGGAAACGTTTTCCAAATATAGTCAGATATGTTTTCTAAACATAGAAAATGAAATGTTTTCATGATAAGAATTTAAGAAATAGAGTTAAGCAAATTCTGAAACTGACTGGAGAGGGTAAGTTGAACGGTTTTCTAAGTGACGATCTGAAGTTGGTTTCGACCTTCCGGATTTGATACTTAGAGAATTGTTCTCATACTAGTTACAGTTAGGGACTGATAGTTGCGAAATAATAGTGATGTGAAAATAAGCGATGGAAATGTTTTCCAATGATTAATAACATATATTTTCTAAATATATGAAATAAGGAAATATGAACATATGATGATTGATCGATCGAATTTCCATTTGGAAATAAGATAGTTGTTTGTACACCGACATGTTTTTATTTGATAGTTGAATCACAGACTATCAAAGTTTTTACCATTTTAACGTTGTTAATATGGAGAGACCGGTTGGATTATTATCCAAAGAACCACTCTGTATCGGCATAAGCATTGCGAGCAATATATGCCAAAGATAAATTGAAGACGGAGTAAAGTGCAAGGGCTGTCGTATAAGTCTTAGACAACAGTGACTAAGATGGATATACTGAATAGTGCCTTCGGTTTGTCCAGTCCCAGGACAACGTATATGGAAGAAGGTCTGACAGAGTATATCCAATGGATCGCGTAAGTTGATCTGTTCAAACGTATTCACGTTTGGTGGCGGAGGAATTCGTTTCTCTTAGCTGTATACCCGTGTTATTTTTGAATAAGTCAATTTGTGATTTGGCGGGTATGACGATGTGGCATTCAAAGTGAATGGTGATCAGATGTTCTGAAGATAGACGTAGCTTCTAGCCTCACACCAGGAAGTAACAAAAGTTGGGCTAGGCAGCATGGCTAGTTGGGTCATTCCCAAGCAGGGTGTATTGTCACCGATCTAGAGAATATCCATATTTATACTTCTTTTGATTCTGTATCTTCGAATGACGGTTGGATGGCCTACAACCGTGGTGGCAATATATTCGCGACACTCAAGCTAAATGAGTGAGCGGTCATGTGTGGCCGGGTTGCAAGACGTTCTTGTTGAACCCTGAGTGTATCACCTCTAGAGTACACTATTCAGAAGGTGCTCCCATACCTAGTCTGTTGGAATCCATTCTCCGATAAGCGCCCTGTGGTTTATGATTTTATACTATGTATGTAGAACGTGAGATGCAAGCGTTTCTGCTAGATTGATACCTATTTGTACTTAGACATTATTATAATATCACAATGATATTGCTTGTCAAAGTTGTTCAGATACTCACAAGGGAAAAACCCGTTCCGTATTCACGGCGTGGTCTTATGAGATATCCTATACCTGTTTTAAACTATTTTACTCATACCAGTCCCATGACTGACCCGGAGTTTACTTTGTTGTTTCCCTAAACTCTTGGGTGCCTAAATTTGTACGGGCAGTCAAGTAGTCGGGATTTACAGATATACTTGGAGAGCTTGGAGCAGGAGGCTGCAAGATTTTATAGCTATAGTTATTTCCGCTGTGTTGTAAGTGTTGTACTCTGATAAGTGCTATTGTATATATATAACTGTTTACTTCAAAGTTATGTTATATATTATATGTTATTCGTTCCGCTGTGAGATTCGTGTTACTCTGATGATTCTGATGTTCTTCTTCTTCTTCTATTCTATTAGTTCTATCTTTTCTTCCTCACCTTCTAAATTCTTTCAATAATGACCGGAATTTTTCGATGTTTGGTTAGTCGTCGTCGTGTTTATGGCGATAACCAAAGTCGCGAAAATCCAGCCGTTACACTTCCACTCACTCTCTCACTTCCCACTCACATTCTTTAATATAAATGCGGGGCTGATATCAGAGAGCATTTGGGGTGCTCCATTTTTAGGGTGCAACCGAACGCTTGTTATATATATATATATATATATGTGTGTGTGTGTGTGTGTGTGTCATATATATATATATATGCAAGCATTCGGTTGCACCCCAAAAATGGAGCACCCCAAATGCCCCCTGATTTCCACCACCCGTTTATAGTAAAGAATTTGAGTGGGAAGTGAGAGAGTGAGTGGAAGGAGAGAGAAGGGGAAATATTTGGTGGAGATTGAGGGGTATTTGGGGTGCTGCACTGTTTAGGGTGCTGCACTGTTTAGGGTGCTCTGGAACCTGCCTCATATATATATATATATACACACACACACACATATATATATATATTGTATAATGTATGCAATTATATATATGAGCTACCGTGTAAAGAAAAGCTGAGTTGTATGAATGTTTAATTCGTTATACATATATTTAATAACTAATAATATGTGCAATATGTATATTAATAGATAGATAACTTTTACAGTATTGTATTGTTAATATATGCGAAGGGTATGACCCTCTTCATTTCTGATTTTTTTTCTATTTGATAACTTGCATGAGTAATGAATAAAAAAAATTTAGCTCTATTTCAATTTTATCTTTTTCTGCCAGTTTGGATCTGACCGAAATTATCAAGGCTTTATGTTGATAAAGCTTATTACAGTGATATATATATATATATATATATATATATATATATATATATATATATATATATATATATATATATATATATGGCCGTGAATTCTATAAACAATAGGGATGTAAATTTTGGTATACAATCGAAATTAGTTTCTCTAACAATAGAATATCCTTTTTTATGCGCATGTACTCATATTAATTGTTATTTTTATTATTATGTCCACATGTAGCAGCATGATGTTTTTAATGTCGTGCCTATTCGATTTGCACAAAATATCGATGACTTGTGATTTTGAAGTGTTCAAAAAGAATATGTAGGCATGATTCCTATATGTTGTTGAATTTATATACACATATTTCATATTTTATTTAAATCCAATCAATATTATGAATATAAAATACATATATTTGATATATGTAAATAACACTAATGTAACAACCCGGAAATTGTGAGCTAATTAAATTTTTTATTTTGGCGAATTTAATGAATTTTGAATATTTAAAATTGATTATTTTAAATAATAACGACGAGAAATTTATTTTGAATTGAATTAGAAGTATATATTTATATAGATCGTCGTTAGAATATAATTATTTATTTTAATTATAAAAGGAATTGAAAATGGCGCGGTTGTTTGAAAATTCGATTTCAAATTTCAAATGAATGTGTAGGATTCAAAATAAACCGGATTTTGGCAAAACCAAAAATATTAGAATCTAATTGAGAATATCTTTCCAACGAATCCGAAAAATAAAAATTCATAGCAGGAATCAAAAGTTACGTCCAGTTGAAAATTCAGAATAGTCGCTATGGAATTTTCAGCCCTTAAAAATGGAAATTTTGCAAACGACCTTTGTTTTGGACGGAACCACTTTTGTTGGATCCGGAATGTTGAGTTATTGCTAGATTGCAAAATTCAAAATTTTCTGAATCAATATGTGAGCGTGGAAAAATAAAATGTGTTTTGATAGTTTCAATCAATTTCGATCGACCAGAAATTAGCCATTTTTCAAACGGTCTCTGAATTTTACGAAATTAATTTTGTTAGGACCGTACCGTCAATACGAAGCTAGAAATATTTTTTTTGGAATTTTTAGAGTTAGTATGTGGCCCTGGTAAATTGAAATGTGCGTTCAAAATTCAATATACCGATTTTTATTTTAAATCTAACGAAAACGAATCGAAACGATCGAATTGGATCACGAAACATGTCCCATTGTGTTCGGAATGGGGATAATTAGCTAGGGGCGACAGTCGTTGGGTCTCGTTTGGGGGTCGAATGAAAAAGTTACTTTTTTGAGATAAAATTAAATTAAATATATATAAATTATTATATAACCCTCCCCATACCTCTCTCTCAGTCAACGCACAATTAAAAAAAATGATCGATGTTGAACCCCATCGCCCCTAAATTCCTTCAGCCACCCACGACGTCGGAGCCACCACCCACCGTCGCGCCAAGCCACCATCCTTCCCTAGCCGCGCCGCCCTCTCCTCTGGCCATTGCTTCCCTCTCTGATGCTCTCTCACTTCGAAATCACCACAACCCTCATTCCAGGGCCGCCATCCAAACCCCCGCCACTTCCTCCTCGATCCGCACCTCCCCCGAGTCCCCTACCTCAGCGCAGCAAGCCCTCTCCCTCCCCTGCGAAAATAAAAGGTACTGATAGTCAATTTTATTTTATTTTCGGTCCTCATATTCTTCGGGATATTTCTATGTTGCATTTCGTGATTCGTCAGATATGGTTGTGGAAATTTGAAAGATATATTTATATCATTATTTCCAATACGGTATTTGTTGGTTTCAAAATTTGATATTGAATATAAGCCGATATATTTTCTATTTAGAGCCTTGTATTTAATATCAAATGGGATTTTGGGTTTGTCGTGAATGGTGTCTTAAATAACACTGTTTTTGAACCCAGTTTAGAAAAGAATAAATCTTTTAATTAAGATTTGGTGAAATTGTCCAGTTAATTGGTATTTAATTGGAATTGAATTTAAATTGGTTTTTGGGGTTTATCGTGAACCGTGATTTAGATGACATTGATTCTTTAACCCAGTTAAAGATAAGATTAACTTCATAGCTTTGAATAACCATTAATATTGATTTGTGGGGAGATTAAAACCAAGTGGAGTTTTAATGAATCTTTAATTAGGTTAAAGTGATCGAGAATGGAGTATCACCAGTATTGCTCCAAAGCGATTGTTAAATCTGTAATTAGATTTGAACGTGAAATGGTAATTAATATTTACCGTTAAAACCGTGGTGTTAGATATGGAGTATTACTAGTTTTTCTCCATGGGATGAATAGGTTGGGATTGGTAAATAAAATAGATGATTACTTCGGCGTGGCTCGCTAATCCCGACTAGTTTGGAAAACCTTAACATGGTTTGAAATGATATCCAAAGGAAGATTAAAGAATAAATTTATAAGAATTTATCTTTGATAAAATTAGTGGGAACCTTTCCCTAAGAATGTGAATATTTGAATAAAAGAATATTCTGAATTGGAATGAGACATATGTTGCATTTGTGTAACACTTGTTTATTATATACGCGGGTTATTTGGAAAGGCCGGGTTTATACCCATTCCGAATAACCGATTCGACGATAAGTCGAAGATGAAGATGGTGGTTGAAGACCGGAGGTCTTCACATTGTTTGAATGATTATTGATGATCTTGATTGGGCTGTACACCCAAGAGGAGGGAATCAGTTGGTGATCATCCAGACGTACTTGGAGATCGATGGATATGTGAGGAATACGGTTCCTCCGGTTTCGTTCAGACCCAGAACGAACTTGTAAATGGACTGTGTGTCTGACATTGGATTTTATTCTATGTGATTGATTTCTATTAAATATATATCTGTTTGGCAGCAGAGAATTTATTCTCTTGCTTAACGCCCTTCTCTGAGACGTACGAGCTCAGAGGTTATATATTGATGGGTATCAATCGCATGGCATGAATTTCCTACGTGGCATGCCTAAGTGGCAATTGATCAAGGCTTCTGTTGAAAAGCAAAGTCCTGTGGTTGATGATCAAAGCACGTCCTGTGTGGCATAGCTTTGTGTATGGCATTAATTCGCGAGCCTCACACCTCGATATGAGTCAAAAACGGGATCGGAATGCAGCGAGAGCACGATGTTTCTTTCTAGCTATAGGTGGTGTCAGTGACCTACTAGCCCTGACATTTACATTATTTTTCACCTGTGTGGTTGTTGGAATGCATGGCGCCTCGGATATAGGTCTGATAGGACCGAGAAACGTGTGTTTAGGAATAATTAATCCTCAAAAGTAAGAGAGGACCAGCCCTGAAGCATCCAGGATCGCTGTGTGTGGTCCTAAGACATTTGCTAGAGTGTCTCGAACGAAGAGGAGCTTGCCCCTTGCCTCGACTCATGACGGAAATCCAATTTCCAATACGTGATATTTCGGTTTTGATTGTAGAGCCTAGTATTGGAGACATGATATATGGTACCCATGTCGCCTATGATTAATACATTTATATTTGATGTTGTTTTCTTTACTTATACTAATAATAAAAGATGAAATTTAGCATATCAAGCATTCTTTGGCTATTATAAGGTAAAACCCTATCCTCCGGCTTGTGTTGCATTGTGTGATGGGACCTGGGTCTTATAGTAGCTTCATTTTCTTTATTTAGCGTTGCGCTGTATGTTTTATGCACTGGTACTCTTGGGAGGAAACCCGTTCCGTGTTATACGGCGTGGTCCCTTGAATTACCTAACTTTAAAAATAAAGATTAATAACTGTTTTAGTTCTCACACCAGTCACATGACTGATCTAGAGTTTATTGTTTTAACCTAAAATCTGGGTGCCCTTATTTTTGACACGGGCAGCTATTAGTTTTGGTTTTGCAGATTTATATTCACAGGATCCTGGTTTACAGTTGGAATGATATTCGGAAAGCTCTGTATCCGTATATCTCCTTTCAGTTGTGTGTTGTATTATTTTTCCACTGCTATGTATTTAAATGTAATTTAAATCTCTGATATTTATCAATGTGTAATATTTATTCATACTTTGTATATTCTTTATTCTGATGGAATCGTTGTAATAAACAATAAAATGTTCTTCTGTTTGCGTTCCGATTCGTCTTGTCCTCAAAACAATCAGGGGTTTCGAATGGTCTTGGTCGGTTTAGCGATCGATTCGGATCGAGCGAAATTCCCAGTTGTTACAATTGGTATCAGAGCTTTGGTTTACAAAGCTTGAGAACAAGACGTATTAGAACCAAACAAAAGGATTCATTAGAGATTGGATTAGTAATATCCAACGAGAATGACTCGTTAGAGATAGGATCAGCAGTATCCTAGAACGAGTGTAAAGAGTATTAAAAATGAAAACAAATTTAGTTTTGGAAATTAAATCTTTTTATACATATTTGATTATATTGATTTGGATAATCAGGTATATAAAGATTTTGCATACATGCATCATGAACGTATATTCGAAGTTTTAATATACTGTATAGGTATAGAAACACACTCTAGTCGCCCGAAGACGATCCTGAAGATAGTCTAAACATCATCAGCATTTGTGTTTGAGTTTCGAAAGGTATGATATCTATATATTTCCATTAGACTGGTGTGAGAACCAAAACTAGATAGGTTTATTGTTGTGATTTGGCATCAAAAACATGATTTTCTGTATATATATACCAAAGTTATGAATTTGAAACGATAATCCACTAATTGATTGCTGATTGTGTTGTTTGATTATTGGTTTGATATTTTTAACCATTTAGGCCAAATTGCATCAAATATTGAATTGTATTGGAAATTGTTTGAAAATACATGCATGTACATATATATGTGTGTGAACAGGTCATAGCAAGGAGGCTAGAGCAGAAGAATAAAATTGTTTGCTCAACAAATAGGTACATATATACAAATTTATTGGGTATGGATGATTTAATGAACCGATTGGCTAGCCTCTTGGCTGTTTCTTTTTCTTTTTGGATTGGAGAGGCCTATATGGAAATTTCGGTAATATCCCGATGCTCCCAGTGCAGGGGAGGTTACGGCGAATTTTTTTGGAAATTTAGGGTGTTAGCCAAATTTTTGAAAAATTTGAAAAGTTCTTAGAAACTCAAAAGTTAAAGAACTTAAGCCATAATGAAAATAATGAAAGTTGAGTTGGTTTGTTAAATAACTTTTAGCTTCGTTCCCTTTCGGGGACGAAAAGTTTTAAGTGGGGGAGATTGTAACAACCAAGAAATTCTTAGCAAATTTAAAAAATTTATTTTGGCGAATTTAATGAATTTTGAATATTTAAAATGGATTATTTTAAATAATAACGACGAGAAAATTATTTTGAATTGAATTAGAAGTATATATTTATATAGATCGTCGTTAGAATATAATTAATTATTTTAATTATAAAAGAAATTGAAAATGGCACGGTAGTTTGAAAATTCGATTTCGAATTTCAAATGAACGTGCAGGATTCAAAATAAACTAGATTTTGGTGAAACCGAAAATATTAGAATCTAATTGAGAAAATCTTTCCAACGAATCCGAAAAATCAAAATTTCATAGCGGGAATCAAAAGTTACGTCCAGTTGAAAATTCAGAATAGTCGCTACGGAATTTTCGGCCCTTAAATATGGAAATTTTGCATACGACCTCTGTTTTTAACGAAACCACATTTGTTGGATCCGGGATGTCGAGTTATTGCTAGATTGCAAAATGCATAATTTTCTGAATCAATATGTGAGCGTGGCAAAGGAAAACGTGTTTTGACAATTTTAGTCAATTTCGATCGACCAGAAAATGACCATTTTTCAAACAGTCTCAGAATTTGACGAAATTAGTTTTGTTAGACCGTATCGTCAATACGAAGCTATAAATAATTTTTCTGGAATTTTTAGAGTTAGTATGTGGCCCTGGTAAATTGAAATGTTCGTTCAAAATTCAATATATAGATTTATATTTTAAATCTAACGAAAACTGATCGAAACGATCGAATTGGCTCAGAAAACATGTCCCATTGTGTTCGGAATGGGGATAATTAGCTAGAGGCGACAGTCGTTGGGTCTCATTTGGGGGTCGAATGAAAATGTTACTTTTTGGAGATAAAATAAAATTAAATATGTATAAATTATTATATAACCCTCCCAATACATCTCTCTCAGTCAACGCACAAATAAAAAAAACGATCGATGTCGAACGCCATCGCACCCAAATTCCATCAGCCGACCACGACGCCGGAGCCACCACCCACCGCTGCGCCAAGCCACCACCCTTCCCCTACCCGCGTCGCCCTCTCATCTGGCCATCGCTTCCCTCTCAGACGCTCTCTCACTTAGAAAACACCACAACCCTCATTCCAGCGCCACCATCCAAACCCTCGCCACTTCCTCCTCGATCCGCACCTCCCCCGAGTCCCCTACCTCAGCGCAGCAAGCCCTCCCCCTCCCCTGCGAAAAAAAGGTACTAACAGTCAATTTTATTTTATTTTCAGTCCTCATATTTTTTTTAATACAGATTAAAGCATGAGAAAAAGAAAAAAAATTAGATTTTTAGTATAGTGAAGTTTAGATTTTCAAACGCATAAAGTTTAGATTTTCATTAGCAAAAAGACTTGATTTTTTTTATTTCGTGAAAGGTTTGATTATTTTTTAATTTTATTATTCAAGAAAGACTTTATTTTTATTTATATGAACAACATATAAAGATTGGATTTTCATTACGATAAAGATTAGATTTTTTACTATGAAAATATAATATTTTTGAGAATAGAAAAGGCTAGATTTTATATATGGAACAGCGAAGTAAAAATATGATTTTTATATATCTGAACAGCAATAAAAAATTTGATTTTTATATACTAGAGAATATAAAAATGTGATTTTTATATGAGTGGCGATATAAAAATATAATCTTTATTGGATGAAGAGCGATATAAAATTATAATTTTTATTATGAATTTAGCGTGATAAAAATATGATCTTTATTATATGGACACCGTTGTAAAAATAGAATTTTTATCTATATAGTAGCGGTATAAAAATAGAATTTTTATCTACATAGTAGCAATATAAAAATGTGATTTTTATCCATACAGCATAGTTACAAAAATGTGATTTTTATGTACATAGCAACAATATAAAGATGCGATTTTTATATATGTAGTGGATACGGACAACGAAAGTGACAAAAAGCGAGCACGACGAAAATTTTCTACATATGAAGAGTCATGGCGTTTGGTTTAGCTTATCGGTGAGAACTTCTCACTTTAAATTTTCTTTTCTAGTTAAAAATATATACTAGGATGCAGATGGTGCTTAGCAGCACCCGACACCCATCGTCCACAGACCATGGACGACTTGTTTGTTTGGTTGTGTAGTTGATTGGATGATTTATTTGAATTTGGTTGTTTGGGTGAAATGGAATTGATTAGATTGGTATGTGTATGGAGTAGGCCATTATTAGACTGGGGATAAGGCTAGGCCTTGTCCCGTTTCTAGTATCGTGTCGTTACGCCGCCTAAATTTTCTAAAATATATTAGAAAATTATCATTTTTATTGTGTAAACGAACCGAATAAATATTTTATTTTTTAAAAATATAGTTTTTAACGAGTATGTGAATAAAATTGGTTTATCGCGAACCGTGATTGGTAGTTAATTGATATTTAATTGGAATTGAATTTATTTGGTTTTTGGGGTTTATCGTGAACCGTGATTTAGATGACATTGGTTCTTTAACCCAGTTAAAGATAAGATTAACTTCTTAGCTTTGAATAACCATTAATATTGGTTTGTGGGGAGATTAAAACCAAGTGGAGTTTTAATGAATCTTTAATTAGGTTAAAGTGATCAAGAATGGAGTATCACCAGTTTTGCTCCAAAGCGATAGTTAAATCTTTAATTAGATTTGAACGTGAAATGGTAATTAATATTCACTGATAACACCGTGGTTTTAGATATGGAGTATTACCAGTTTTGCTCCATGGGATGAATAGGTTTGGATTGGGAAATAAAAAAGATGGTTGCTTCGGTGTAGTTCGCTAATCCCGACTCGTTTGGAAAACCTTAACATGGTTTGAAATGATATCCAAAGGAAGATTAAAGAATAAATTTAGAAGGATTTATCTTTGATAAAATTAATGGGAACCTTTCCCTAAGAATGTGAATATTTGAATAAAAGAATATTCTGAATTGGAATGAGGCGTATGTTGCGTTTGTCTAACACTTGTTTATTATATACGCCGGTTATTTGGTATAATAACCCGGAAAATCCGAACCAATTTAATTTTTTTATTTTGGCAATGTTGATGAATTTTGAATATTTAAAATGAATTAATTTAAATAATAACAACGAGAAATTTATTTTGAATAGAATTAGAATGTATATATTTATATAGATCGATGTTAGAATATAAATATTTATTTTTAATTATAAAAGGAATTGAAAATGGCGTGGTAGTTTGAAAATTAAATTTCAAATTTCAAATGAATGTACCAGAATCAAAATAAACCGGATTTTAGCGAAACCAAAAATTTTAGAATCTATTTGAGAATATCTTTCAACAAATCTGAAAAATTGAAATTTCATAGCGGGAATAAAAAGTTAGGTCCAGTTGAAAATTCAGAATAGTCGCTATGGAATTTTAGCCCTTAAAATGGAAATTTTGCAAACGACCTCTGTTTTCGACGAAACCACTTTTGTTGGATCCGGGATGTTGAATTATTGCTAAATTCCAAAATTCATAATTTTTCGAATCAATATGTGAGCATGGCGAAGTAAAACGTGTTTTGACAGTTTCAGTCAATTTCAATCGACCAGAAAATGGCCATTTTTCAAATGGTCTCAGAATTTGACGAAATTAGTTTTGTTATAACCGTATCGACAATATGAAGCTAGAAAATATTTTTCGGGAATTTTTAGAGTCTGTATGTGGCTCCGGTAAATTCAAATGTGCATTCAAATTCAATATATAGATTTATATTTTTTTTTGATGGAAACTGATCGAAACGATCGAACTGGCTTACGATACATATCCCATTGTGTTCGGAATGGGGGTAATTAGCTAGGGACGATAGTCAGTGGGTCTCGTTTGGAGGTCGAATGAAAAGTCAACATTTTTTTGTAAAGAAAATAATATAAAATTATATAGCTCCTTCAAACCCCTCCTCCCTTTCTCCTTAACCGTTCAGCCACCCCTACCCCCACGTTCTTCAAAATCAATTTGAACAAATAAATAATATATATATACGAAGGAGGAAGCAGCCCCCCTTCTCAGCCCCCCTTATCCCCTCGCGAAGGCGTGAGCCCCCCTCCCCCCTTTCTCGCGCAGATGCGAACCCCCCCCCCCCCTCGCGAAGGCGACGAAGCCCCCCAACCCCTTCCCGACCACCGACGCCGCCCTTCAGCTCCAAAACCGCCATCTCCACTCCAACGTGAGTTTTTATATTCCTTTTTTTATTTAGTTATTCATTTACTTTTAATCTTTGTTCATATGACTAAAAATTTGATTTTTTTAGCTATGAAAGTTTGATTTTTACTTAGGTAAAAATAATATTTTTCGCACGCTAAAGGTGCGATTTTTAATTAGTCAGAGATTCAATTTTCATTTATATACGAAGTGGTGATTTTTATATGAAGGGGATTGATATAAAAATGTTATTTTTATATGAATAACATAATAAAAATATAATTTTTATTATTTGAGAAGTGAAATAAAAATGTGTTTTTTACACAAGTGGTTTTACTATAAAAAGGTTTGATTTTCAAATATAAAAAGGTTTGATTTTCAAATATAAAAGGTTTGATTTTTAAATTAGTAAAGATAGGATCTTGATTCATAGAAAAATATGATTTTTGTCGTTTGAATGGCAACGTAAAAATATGATTTTTATCATATTATAGTAGCGATTTTTATCGTACAAAGATTTGATTTTTCATATGTAAAAGATTTAGATTTTTATATGAATGATTCTAAAAGAAAAAAATGAGATTTTTATCATCTTGAAAACAAAGTAAAAATGCGATTTTTATATTGTTTCCATTTTGATAAAGATGCGATCTTTATATAGGTATCATTAAGAAAAAAAATTCGAACTTTATATAAGAAGTAGAAATATAAAAATATAATTTTTATATAGAAAAAAGGGTTGTAAAATATATGAAGTCCAAGTAAAAATATGATTTTTATTTATTGGGATAAAGAGATAAAAATATGATTTTTATATGTGAACAGCGGGAAAAGGTCACATCGGAATTTCAGATAAATCTGAACCGTTCAGAAAGAAAGAATGGCGGAGTGGAACCCAAAGGTGAGAACTTCTCACTTTTAATTTATTTTCTAGTTAAAATATATACTAGGATGCAGACGGTGCTTAGTCGCACCCAACACCGGTCGTCCACAGACCATGGACGACTTGTATGTTTGATTGATCTGTTGTGAAAATTGATTGTGTGATGTGGAATGAAATAAAATATTTTATAGTTAAAAATATAATTTATAACGTGTATATAAAATAAAATAAATATTTATAAACAAATCGGATGATTTGTTTATGTACACACATTTGACTGATATTGATTGGGACGATAAATTTTACACATCGCCCAACTGCACAAATAAATCTGTGATTATTGATTGAAATCCCATATGGGTATTGGGATGGTATTGGACATACACTAATCCCAATAATTAGTTGTATGTCAACCAATTGGTTGACAGGCTGTTATAAGCGTTGAATATTTATATTTGATGCTTATGCAGTGTAGAATGCACTTTGGATGATGGTTGACGGTGTTTGATTGTTGTTGTGTACATATGTGTATGAAATCCATATAATCACATTATATGATAATTGACTGTGTCTGATTCCAGTTCAGAATTATTGAATATTTTAAAATAATATTTAGTGAATATTGAAATGTGAAGCCGTGTTGAGCAGTTAAACGTCATTTTAACACGAATGGGAATTTTGTCGAATTATTCGTTTTATAATGAATATCGAAAAGCGATTTCAAAATCGAATATTTTGAAAATTTAATTCAAATTAAATTGAATAGAATTGAAATTCGAATTGAATTGAAATGAATTTAAAACGAATTTATAAGGAAAATTTAATTTTGATTTGGATTTGAAATGGAAGTTGAAATTGTTTTTGAAACGGATTTAAAATGATTAATAAAATTCATTTTAAATGGAAATCGACGAAATATATATTATATAATGGCCTGAATAGAACGCGCTGCGCTGCGGCAGTTCACGAATTTCGACCATTCACTTCGAATGGACATTACGGGAGATCCGACCGTCGGATTTTCCTAAAACCGGAATCGTTGGGTTCGTATCCAAAAGAGCTTTCTAACAAATATGAGGAATTAGAAATCTAATGGATGGATTTGGAATTATATCCAAATCAAATTTGGAAAAGGTCGTTGTAAGTGCAGTTCGATGGCCGTTTATGGAAATCGACTGTATGGGCCTTGATAAAATTATTAAAAATAGCAATAATTTGTGTAAAATCATAATAAATGATTTGGAAAGAATTGGGATGAAGAATACCATATTCGAAAAGATAAAAATGTATTTTTATCAAAATGAACTAGTTTTGAACTAGAATTATAATTCAATTTTCTTAAAAAATAAATAAATTGGATTTGAAATGGTTTTAAAGATAACCAGAATTTCCAATATATAAATTGGGATGGATTTGAATTGAAATTATCATCGGAATATTTCGATGTTGGACTCGGGATTATGCGGATATTGTTATGGAAATTTGCGAAGATATATTTTATATCGTTATTTCCAAAGCAATATTTGTTGGTTTCAGAATTTGATATTGAATGTAAGCCGATATATTTTCTATGCAGAGCCTTGTATTTAATATCAAATGGGATTTGGGTTTATCGTGAATGGTGTATTCATCAACACTGTTCTTAAACCCAGTTGAGAAAAGATTAAATCTTTTTTTGTTTAGATTTAATGAAGTATACCAATTAATTAATATATTTAATTGGAATTGAATTAGAATTGATTTTTGGGTTTATCGTGAACAGTGTTTTAAATAACACTTGTTCTTTAACCCAATAACAAATGGAATGTGAATTGGGTTTGTCGTGAACTGTGTTTTTAACGACATTCGTTCTTTAACCCGATTTACAGTGAAATGTGATTTGGAATTTATAAATCTTTTTATTGAGATTTATTGGGATTATCTAATGTAACATTTTCCAGTTTAATATATTGAATTGGAATTGAATGGAATTCGATTTGATAATAATCGAAATGAAATTCTATGGAGGAAGCCAATTGTAACAACCCGTAAAATGCGAGCCAGTTTGAAATTTTTATTTTGGCAATTTTAGCGAATTTTGATTATTTAAAATAGATTATTTTAAATAATATCGACGAGAAAATTTATTTTGAATAATTCGAACGTATATATTATATACGCCGTCGTTAGAATATATATAATTATATATAATTATATAAGGAATTGAAAATGGCGCGGTAGTTCGATAATTCGATTTCAAACTTCAATTAAATGTACCGGGTGCAAAACAATCCGGATTTTAGTGAAACCAGAAACATTATGTTCTAATTGATGATATCTTACCAACGAATCCGAATAATCGAAATTTCATAGCGGGGATCAAAAGATATGTCCAGATGAAAATTCTGAATAGTCGCTATAGAATTCAGGCCCTTAAAAATGGACATTTTGCAAACGACCTCGGATTTCGACGAAACCTGATGTCAAATTATTGCTAGGTTTCAAATTTCAAAATTTTTAGAATCAATATGTGAGCGTGGCAAAGGAAAACGCGTTTGACCAGTTTCAGTTGATTTTAATCGACTGGAAATTGGCCATTTTTCAAACGGTCTCAGAATTCGACGAAACTAGTTTTGTTAGGACCGTATCGTCAATACGAAGCTAGAAAATATTTTTTGGGAATTTTTAGAGTCGGTATGTGGCCCCGGTAAATTGAAATGTGCGTTTAAATTTAATATATAATGATTTATATTTTTATTTCAATAAAAATAGGTCGAAATGATAAAATTGGCTTACGATACCTATCCCATTGTGTTCTGAATGGGGGTAATTGGCTAGAGGGAACAGTCATTGGTTCTCGTTTGGAGTTCACAATATTAAATAAGTAAAAATAGAATTATATATTAATAAAACTAGGTTATAAATAACCATTCTAAAACCCTAGACTCGGTCAAACATTCTAACTCGTGGTCAACGCCTAGGGGAGCCGTCGTTTGCGATCTACGGCTCAAACAATCCGAAATGAAACCCAAAATTCTCCCTAAATGTTTCGAATTTAATCTCCACTCCAAAATGAAAATCGTAGAACTCTTATCGATCTTTAAAATGATACTGGGAAGATGGATTTTCTTTTCGTATATGGGTGGAAATCCCTGCTCGACGGTGCGAGGTTCGGAGTGGAATGGCGAGGGCCTGGAACCTTCGATGAGGGTATCGCCGCTGGCGTCGGAAAGGGGGGAGGGAGGCCTTCACGGTGGTCAGTCCTGATCAGCGGCTAGATGCTCCGATAGTCGAGCGCAGGTGGTGTAAGGGCACGATGTCGGGTTCAGTTTTTGTCTGTATCACGATAGTGAGCCTTTGGCGATTTGCAGTGAGTTTTTCCTCTCTTCTGATTTCATATAAATAAAAATTATTGTTTTAAAACTGATTTTGTTTGAATAAAAAGAGATAATAAATTATAAAAAGATCATTATGGAAAAATATGTGATTTTTATATATATGATAGCAATAAAAATATACGATTTGTATATATGTATTTTGGAAATAAAATGCGAATTTTAATTTATGATACGGTCTATAAATATGTGATTTTTCTTATTTGGAAATTATTTTAAATTAAAAGTATGATTTATTCAACATAAACTTCCTTTGCTTTGAAAATATAAACAACTTCGATTTTGAAATATAAACTTCCTTTGCTTTGAAAATATAAACAACTTCGATTTTGAAATATAAACTTCCTTTGCTTTGAAAATATAAACAACTTCGATTTTGAAATATAAACTTCCTTTGCTTTGAAAATATAAACAACTTCGATTTTGAAATATAAACTTCCTTTGCTTTGAAAATATAAACAACTTCGATTTTGAAACATAAACTTCCTTTGCTTTGAAAATATAAACAACTTCGATTTTGAAATATAAACTTCCTTTGCTTTGAAAATATAAACAACTTCGATTTTGAAATATAAACTTCGTTTGCTTTGAAAATATAAACAACTTCGATTTTGAAACATAAACTTCCTTTGCTTTGAAAATATAAACAACTTCGATTTTGAAATATAAACTTCCTTTGCTTTGAAAATATAAACAACTTCGATTTTGAAATATAAACTTCCTTTGCTTTGAAAATATAAACAACTTCGATTTTGAAACATAAACTTCCTTTGTTTTGAAACATAAACTTCCTTTGTTTTGAAATATAAACTTCCTTTGTTTTGAAACATAAACTTCCTTTGTTTTGAAATATAAACTTTCTTTGTTTTGAAATATAAACAGGATTTGTTTTAAGAAGTAGAAATATAATAATATAATTTTTATACAGAAAGAAGCGTTGTAAAATATATGAAATTGAAATAAAAATATGATTTTTTACTGTGAACAGCGGGAAAAGATGGCGATGGTATCGACTGAAATCAAAACGAAACCCGAACAGTTCAGAAGGAAAGCACGGAGGAGTGGAACCCTCGGTGAGAACTTCTCACCTTTCAATTTCTTTTCTAGTTATATATATATACTAGGATGCAGACGGTGCTTAGTAGCACCCGACACAATCGTCCACAGACCATGGACTTGTTTGTTTGGTTGCATAGATTAGTTATATGATTTGATTTGAATTTGGTTGTTTGGTGATTTTGATTGATGTGTGAATGGCGTGGGCCTTCACTAGACCGGGGATAAGGCTAGGCCTCATCCCGTTTCTAGTATCGTGCCGTTATGCCGTCGAAATTTTCTAAAATATGTTAGAAAAATATAAATATCATTTTATTTAAAGAATGAACTGAATAGATATTCATATGTTAAATTAAAATGTTTTATCGTTAAAAATATAATTTTTAACGTGACAGTGAATAAAATAAAATATTCATTTACAGACCAGACGGTTTGTTTATGTACACCTATTTGAAGGACATTGTTTGGGTCGATAAATTTTACACATCGCCCAACTGCACAAATAAAATCTGTGTTTGATTGTTTGAAACCCCAGACGGGTGTTGGGATGAAATATGAAGTTCACTCATCCTGATTAATTAAATATGTCGATCGATTGATTGACAGGCTGTTATAAGCGTTAGATATCTATATTTGATGCTTATGCAGTGTAGTGCACTTTGGTTGATGGTTGATTATTTTTCAATGCTATTATATACATGTGTAGTATGAAAATCCATATAATTAACTTTATATGGTAATTGATTGGGCCTCATTCCAATTTAGAAAATAAAGAATATTATAAAATATAAAGGTTCATGTGTTGACTGTACTCATCCGTTGAGATTAGTCATGTGTTGAATGAAATATTTTTATAATAAAAATTACATCTTTATCAATAAAATATAAAGGTTCATGTGTTGACTGCACTCATCCGTTGAGATCAGTCATGTGTTGAATGAAATATCTTTATAATAAAAATTACATCTTTATCAATAAAATATAAAGGTTCATGTGTTGACTGTACTCATCCGTTGAGATTAGTCATGTGTTGAACGAAATATTTTAACAAAAATTGTCACACGTGGACGGTACTCATTCGTTGAGATTAGTCGTGTGTTGACGGAAAAAAAGAAATATTTGAAATAGAATATTTGAAATTAGAAATTTATGAAGCCGTGTTGATTAGATTGACGCCATTTTGACGTGAGCGATATTTATATCGATTTTATTCATTTTGAAATGAATTGAATTGAAAACGATTTCGAAATGAATTGAATTGAAAACGATTTCGAAATGAATTGAATTGAAAACGATTTCGAAATGAATTGAATATAGAACGAATTCGAATTGAATTTAAAACGAATTGAAATGAATTCAAATTGAATTGAAATTTGAATTGAATAGAAATGAATTTTAAAACGAATTTATAAAGAAGAATTCAATTTTGATTTGAATTGAAATGGGAGTTGAAATTGCTTTTGAAACGAATTTAAAATTATTTATATAATTCGTTTTAAATAGAAATCGACGAAATATATATTATATATATTATATATATAATATAATGGCCTGAATAGAACGCGCCGCGCCGCGGCAGTTCGTGAATTTCGACCATTTATTTCAAACGGACATTACGGGAGATCCGACCGTCGGATTCTCCTAAAACCGGAACCGTTGGGTTCGTATCGAAAAGAGCTTTCTAACGAATATTAGAAATTTGAAATCTAACAGTTGGATTTGGAGTTACGTCCAAATCAAATTTGAAAAAGGTCGCTGTAAGTGCAGTTCGATGGCCATTGATGGAAATCGACTGTACGGGCCTTGATAAAATTATTAAAAATATCAATAATTTGTGTAAAATCATAAGAAATGATTTAGAAAGAATTGGGATGAAAAACTCCATATTTGAAAAGATAAAAATAGATTTTTTATCGAAATGAACTAGTTTTGAACTAGAATTACAATTCTATTTATTTTTAAATAAATAAATTGAATATTGAAATGGTTTTGAAAATAACCAGAATTTCCAATAATTGCATTGGAATGGATTTGAATCGAAATTGTCTTCGGAACATTTCGATGTCGAATTTCGTGATTATACAGGTGTTGTTATGGAAATTTGAAAGATATTTATATATCGTTATTTCCAATGCGATATCTGTTGGTCATAGAATTTGATATTGAATATAAGCCGGGATATTTTCTATTCAGAGCCTTGTATTTAATATCAAATGTGATTTGGGCTTGTCGTGAATGGTGTCTTCATTAACACTGTTCTTAAGCCCAGTTGAGAAAAGATTAAATCTTTTTATTTTAGATTTAATGAAGTATACCCATTTAAATGATATTTAATTGGAATTGAATTGGTATTGATTTTTGGGTTTATCGTGAACAGTGTTTTAAATAACACTTGTTCTTTAACCCGATAATTAATGGAATGTGATTTTGGGTTTATCGTGAACCGTGTTTTAAATGACACCGATTCTTTAACCCAGTCGAAGATTAAAACTAAGCGAAGTTTTAATGAATCTTTAATTAGATTGAAATGATCGAAAATGGAGTATCACCAGTTTTGCTCCAGGCGATAGTTAAATCTTTAATCAAATTTGAACGTGAAATGGTAATTGAATTTACCGATAACACTGTGGTGTTAGATATGAAGTATTACCAGTTTTACTTCATGGGATGAATAGGTTGGGATGGGGAAATTAAAATAAATGATTACTTCGGTAAGGTTCGCTAATCCCGACTAGTTTGAATTGAGATTCAAAAATAGAATAAAGAATAAATTCAAGGAATTTATCTTGGATAAAATTAATGGGAACATTTCCCTATGAATGTGGAATTTAGAAACTAACTGTCGGTTAGCCAAGCAGAATGGTTTTCTGGATATTGATCTGATGTTGGTTTCGGCCTTCGGGGTTAATATTTGGGGAATTATTCTCTTGATTAATTTACGGTTAGTGACTAATGAATTGGAATGAGGCGTATGTTGTGTTTGTGTAACACTTATTTAAAGTATACGCGAGTTATTCGGAAAGACCGGGTTTATCCCATTCTGAATAACTGATACGACGATAAGTCGAAGATGAAGACGGTGGTCGAAGACCAAAAGTCTTCACGTCATTTGGGTGATTACTGATGATCTTGATTGGGCTGTACACCCAAGAAGATGGAAACAGTTGGTGATCGTCCAGACGTACTTGGAGATCGATGGATATGCGGGGTACTAGGTGCCTCCGGTTTCGTTCAGACCCAGAACGGACTTGTAAATGGACTGTGTGTCTGACATTGGATTTTAGTCCGTGTGATTGATCTCTATTAAATATATATCTGTTTGGCGGCAGAGAATTTATTCTCTTGCTTAACGCCCTTCTCTGAGACGTACGAGCTCAGGGGTTATATATTGATGGATATCAATCGCATGGAGTGAATTACCTGTGTGGCATGCCTAAGTGACAAATGATCAAGGCTTCTGTTGAAAAGCAAAGTCTTATGGTTGATGATCGAAGCACGGCCTTTGTGGCGTAGCTTTGTGTAACGTTGATTCGCGAGTATCACACCCGGTATGAATCAAAAACGGGAGACGGACCTCAGGGAGGACATGCGTTTCTTTCTAGTTAGGAGTGGCGTCAGTGCTTGAACTGGCTGACGAGTTTGACTCATGTGGATGTTACTTATTATTACTTGCTGAAAAGCGAGGCGCCTCGTGATATCGGTTTCGGCCGATGCTTCTGGTCGGCTGACGGGCCAGGCTTACGCCCCAAAGGGCGGGGAAACGCAGTGTTCAGGAATTTTAATCCACATCGGTGGACCGGCCCTGTCGCTCCAAGGGTCACTCGAGCTCTGATCCTGAGACACGGGCTAGAGCGTCTCGAATCGGTGAGGATCTTGCCCCTAGCCTCGGTTCATACCATAAATGATAACCCAACTTCCAATACGACATTTGCGGTTTTGATTGTAAACTTATATATGGCGACATAGTGTTATGGGCCATTCATGCCGCCTATGATTGATACTTATGATTTGAAGTTGTTTTATACACTATGCACTTATAATAGTATCAAATGATTTGTTTTAAACGTATCAAGCATTCTTTGGTTGTTATAAGGGAAAACCCTATCCCCCGGCTTGCGTTGCATTGTGTGATAGGACCTGGGTCTTATAACAGCTTCATTTGTCTTTATTTAGCATTGCGTTGTTTGTTTTATGCACCGGTATTCTTGGGAGGAAACCCGTTCCGTGTTATACGGCGTGGTCCCTTGATTTACCTAACTTTAAAATAAAGATTAACTGTTTTAGTTCTCACACCAGTCACATGACTGACCTGGAGTTTATTGTTTTAACCTAAACTCTGGGTGCCCCTATTTTGACACGGGCAGCTAGTAGTTTTGGTTTTGCAGATTTATATTCACAGGATCCTGGTTTACAGCTGGAACGATATCCGGAAAGCTTTGTATCCGTATATCTCCTCTAGTTGTGTATTGTATTATTTTCCGCTGCTATGTATTTAAATGTAATTTAAATCTCTGTTATTTCTGTGTAATATTCTTTTTACTCTGTATATTCTTGTAATCTGATGCATTGTTGTAATAAGCAATGAAATGTTCTTTGATATGTGTTCTGTTGTGGTTTGTTCTCGAACTATCCGACACTTTCCTTTACGGGGAAGTTACGGGTCTTCACAACAGTTAATACATATGGAATCTAAAAGGCTTTGCCGTTATTCCATTTATATTATTGGTCGGATATGGTAATTTATAATTATTATATATTGATTTGTTTTTCCGTGAATATTCCACAATTAAAGGAATGTGATTTGGGTTTATCGTGAACTATGTTTTAAATGACATTAGTTCTTTAATCCAGTAAAAGGCAGGATTTCATGTTTATCTTTGTATTTCGAACTATATGGTTGATCTATGCTTAATATATATCTGTTTGGCGGCGGAGAATTTATTCTCGTTCCTAACGCCATTCTCTGAGACGTACGAGATCAGAGGTTATATATCGGCAGAAATCAATAGTATGGTGTAGATTGTCGATGCGACATATTTGTGTTTCCAAAGTTAAATAATCATTAATATCGATTTTTGGGAAGATTAAAACTAAGTGGAGTTTTAATGAATCTTTAATTAGATTGAAAGGTGGATTGATAATCTAAATTATCAAATTTGGAAAGTGATCGAGAATGGAGTATCACCAGTTTGCTCCTAGCGATAGTTAAATCTTTAATTAGATTTGAACATGAAAAAGGTAATTAAATTTATCGATAACACCATGGTGTTAGTTATGGGGTAATAACAGTTTTGCTCCATGGGACGAATAGGTTGGGACTGGGAAATAATATAAATGATTAATTCGGTGTGGTTCGCTAATCCCGACTAGTTTGGAAAACCATAATTCGGTTTAAATGAAATCGAAAGGAAGATTAAAGAATAAATTTTAAAGAATTTATCTTTGATAAAATTAATGGGAACCTTTCCTAAAAGATGTGAATATTTGAATAAAAGAATATTCAGAATTGGAATGAGGTGCATCTTGTGTTTCATAGCACTTGTTTATTATATACGCGAGTTATTCGGAAAGGCCGGGTTTATACACATTCTGAAGAACTGTTTCGACGATAAGTCGAAGATGAAGGAGTTGGTGGAAGACCGGAGGTCTTCACATCGTTTGAATGATTACTGGTGATCCTGATTGTGCTGTACACCCAAGAGGAGGGAAACAGTTGGTGATCGTCCAGACGTATTTGGAGATCAATGGATATGTGAGGTATAAGATGCCTCTGGTTTCGTTCAGACCCAGAACGAAATTGTAAATGGATTGTTTGTCTGACATTGGATTTTATTCTGTGCTGATTGATTTCTATTAAATATATATCTGTTTGGCGGCGGAGAATTTATTCTCTTGTTTAACGCCATTCTCTGAGACGTATGAGCTCACAGGTTATATATCGATAGATATCAGTCGCATGGCATGAATTGCCTATGTGGCATGCTGAGATGCAAATGATCAATGCTTTTGTTGAAAAGCAGAGTCTTGTGGTTGATGATCAAAGCATGACTTTAGTATAGCGTAGCTTTGTGTATAGCGTTAATTCGCGAGCCTCACACCTCGATATGAGTCAAAAACAGGATAAGGACTGCAGGGAGTGCACGATGTTTCTTTCTAGCTATGGGTGGTGTCAGCATTTTACTAGCGCTTACATTGTTGATTATTATACATTTATGGATGTTGGAATGCGAGGCGCCTCAGATATATTGGTCTCTTCGGAGCCGATGGATATAGGTCCAATAGGACCGGGAGATGTGTGTTCAGGAATAACCAATCCTCAAACATAAGAGAGGACTGGCCTTGAAGATCCAGGGGTCTTCTGCGGGAGATCCTGAGGCATTTGCTAGAGTGTCTCGAAGCGGTGAGGAGCTTGCCCCTTACATCGACTCATGACGGAAATCCAATTTCCAATACGTGACATTTCGGTTTTATTTGTAGAGCCTAGTATGGCAACATAGTAGCATGGGATACTATGCCATCTATGATTGATACAATTATATTTGAAGTTGTTTTCATACACTTTACATTATAATAGTATCAAAATGATTTGTTTTTAACGTACCAAACATGTTTGGCTATTATAAGGTAAAAGCTTATCCTCCATCTTACGTTGCATTGTGTGATGGGACCTGGGTCTTATAATAGCTTCATTGTTCTTTATTTAGCATTGCGCTATTTGTTTTATGCACTGGTATTCTTGGGAGGAAACCCGTTACGTGTTATACGGCATGGTCCCTTGACTTACCGAACTTTAAAATAAAGTTTAAATAATTGTTTTAGTTCTCACACCAGTCACATGACTGACCTGGAGTTTATTGTTTTATCCTAAACTCTGGGTGCCCTTATTTTCGACATGGGAAGATAGTAGTTTTGGATTTTGCAGATTTATATTCACAGGAACCTGGTTTATAGCTGGAATGATATCCGGAAAGATCTATATCCGTATATCTCTTTCAGTTGTGTATTGTATTATTTTCCGCTGCTATGTAACGTAATTTAAATCACTGATATTCTTCTGATGTATAATATTTATTCATACGCTGTATATTCTTGTATTCTGATGAAATTGTTGTAATTAACAATGAAATGTTCTTCTGTTTGTGTTCTGATTCGTCTTGTCCATAAAGCAATTCGGGCTTTACTTCACGGGGAAGTACGGGTCGCTACATTTAGTACCAGAGCTCTGGTTTACAGAGCTCGAGAACAAGGCACATTAGAACCATACGAAAGAATTCATCAGAGATTGGATTAGTATTATCCAATGGGAATGACTCGTTAGAGATGGGATCAGTAGTATCCTAGAACGAGTGTGAAGAGTAGTGTTTTTAAAATTAAAATGAAAACTAATTTTGTTTTGAAATTTAAACCTTATTCAACGTATTTGAATATTTATTTTCAATTGATTTAGACAATCCAGTATATAAAGATTTTGCATATACGCCTTGCAAACGTATAATCAAAGTTTTAATATACTGGGTAGATAAAGAATCACACTCTAGTCGCCCGGGAATGATCCTGATGATGGGGCCCCATCATCGGTGTCATGTTCGAGTTTCGAAAGTGGTATTTCTATGTATTTCCAATTGACTGGTGTAAGAACCAAAACTAGATAGGATATATTGTTGTGAATTGGCACCAAAAATGTGATTTTTGACTATATATCAAAATTATGAATTTGAAACGTTAATCCACTAATTGATTGATGATTGTGTGGTGTGATTATTCATTTAAACCATTATGTGAATGTAAGGTAAATTTAGCCAGCTTGAATAAAATATTGAACGGTATTGAAATTGTTTGAAATTGCATGCATATACAAGTGTATCCATTAAACATGTCATTGCAAAGAGGCTAGAGCAGAGGAATAAAATTGTTTGCCCGACAAACAGGTACATGTTTATAGTATTTCTTGGGTTTTTGATGATTTTATGAGCCGATTGGCTAGCCGCTTGGCTAGCCGCTTGGCTGTTTCTTTTTCTTTTTGGATTGGAGAGGCCTATATGGCAATTTCGGGATTTTCCCGGTTCTCCCGTGCAAGGAAGGCTATGGCGAAATTTCGAAAATTTAGGGTGTTAGCCAAATTTTTGAAGAATTTGGAAAGTTCTTAGAAATTGAAAAGTTGAAGAACTTAAGCCATACTGAAACGAATGAAAGTTGAGTTGGTTTGTAAAACAACTTTCAGCTCCGTTCCTTTTTGGGGACGAAGAGATCTTAAGTAGGGGAGATTGTAATAACCCAGAAAATCTGAACCAATTTAAAAAATTTATTTTGGCAATTTTGATGAATTTTGAATATTTAAAATGAATTATTTTAAATAATAACGACAAGAAATTTATTTTGAATATAATTAGAACGTATATATTTATATAGATTGATGTTATAATATAAATAATCATTTTTAATTATAAAAGGAATTGAAAATGGCGCGTTAGTTTAAAAATTAAATTTCAAATTTCAAATGAATGTACAGGATTCAAAATAAACCGGATTTTAGCGAAATAAAAAATATTAGAATCTATTTGAGAATATGTTTCCAACAAATCCGAAAAATTGAAATTTCATAGCGGGAATAAAATGTTATGTCCAATTGAAAATTCAGATTAGTCGCTACGGAATTTTTTCCCTTAAAAATGGAAATTTTGCAAACGACCTCTATTTTCGATGAAACCACTTTTGTTGGATCCGGGATGTCGAATTATTGCTAGATTCCAAAATTCATAATTTTTCGAATCAATATGTGAGCGTGGCGAAGTAAAACGTGTTTTGACACTTTTAGTGAATTTCAATTGACCAGAAAATGGCCATTTTTCAAACGCTCAGAATTTGATGAAATTAGTTTCGTTAGAACCGTATCGGCAATATGAAGCTAGAAAATATTTTTCGGGAATTTTTAGAGTCCGTATGTGGCCCCGGTAAATTGAAATATGCGTTCAAATTCAATATATAGATTTATATTTTGATTTAGACGGAAACTGATCAAAACGATCGAACCGGCTTACGATACATATCCCATTGTCTACGGAATGGGGTAATTAGCCGGGGACGACAGTCAGTGGGTCTCGTTTGGAGGTCGAATGAAAAGTCAACATTTCTTTGGAAAGAAAATAATAAAATAATATAAAATTATATAGATCCTTCAAACTCCTTCTCCCTTTCTCCTTAACCGTTCACACCCCCCCCCCCCCACGTTCTTCAAATTTGATTTAAACAAAGAAAATATATATATATATACGAAGGAGGAAGCAGCCGCCCCCTCTCAGTCCACCGCTGCCGCGTGAAGGCGCGAGCCCCTCCCCCCTTCCGCCGCGCTGAAGGCGCGAACCCCCATTTCCCCTCGCGAAGGCGCGAGCCCCCCTTTCTCGCGCAGACACGAAACCCCCCCCCCCTCGCGATGGCGACGAAGCCCCCCCTTCCCGACCACCGACGCCGCCCTCTAGCTCCAAAGCTGCCATCTCCACTCCACCGTAGTTTTTATATTCCTTTTTTTTTTTATTCATTTACTTTTAATCTTTGTTCATATGAATAAAAATATGATATTTTTTTTAGTTATGAAAGTTTGATTTTTACTTAGGTAAAAATAAGATTTTTAGCACGCTAAAGGTACGATTTTAATTAGTCAGAGATTCAATTTTTATTTATATATAAAGTATTGATTTTTATATGAAGGGGATAGATATAAAAATGTGATTTTTATATGGATAACATAATAAAAATATAATTTTTATTATTTGAGAAGTGAAATAAAAATACGTTTTTTACACATGTTGTTTTACTATAAAAGGTTTGATTTTCAAATATAAAAAGGTTTGATTTTCAAATATAAAAAGGTTTGATTTTTAAATTAGAAAAGATATGATCTTGATTCATAGAAAAATATGATTTTTGTCGTTTGAATGGCAACGTAAAAATATGATTTTTATCATATTATAGTAGCGATTATTATCGTACAACGATTTCATTTTTCATATGTAAAAGATTTAGATTTTTATTTGAGTGACTCTAAAAGGAAAAATGAGATTTTTATCATCTTGAAAACGAAGTAAAAATGCGATTTTTATAATGTTTTCATTTTGATAAAGACGCGATCTTTATATAGGTATCATTAAGAAAAAGAATTCGATCTTTATAAAAGAAGTAGAAATATAAAAATATAATTTTTATATAGAAAGAAACGTTGTAAAATATATGAAGTAGAAATAAAAATATGATTTATTTTTATTGGGATAAAGAGATAAAAATATGATTTTTATATGTGAACAACAGGAAAAGGTCGCATTGGAATTTTAGACAAATCTAAACCGTTCAGAAAGAAAGAACGGCGGAGTGGAATCCAAAGGTGAGAACTTCTCACTTTTAATCTATTTTCTAGTTAAAATATATACTAGGATGCAGACGGTGCTTAGCAGCACCCAACACCCGTCGTCCACAGACCATGGACGACTTGTATGTTTGATTGATCTGTTGTGAAAATTGATTGTGTGTTGTGAATGAAATAAAATATTTTATAGTTAAAAATAAAAATTTTAACGTGTATATAAAATAAAAGAAATATTTATAAACAAATCAGATGATTTGTTTACGTACACACATTTGACTGATATTAATTGGGACGATAAATTTTACACATCGCCCAACTGCACAAATAAATCTGTGATTGTTGATTGAAACCCCACACGGGTATTGGGAGGATATTGGACATACACTAATCCCAATAATTAGTTGTATGTCAATCGACAGGCTGTTATAAGCATTGGATATTTATATTTGATGCTTATGCAGTGTAGAATGCACTTTGGATGATGATTGACGGTGTTTGATTGTTGTTGTATACATATGTGTATGAAATCCATATAATCACATTATATGTTAATTGACTGTGCCTGATTACAGTTTAGAATTAACAAATATTTTAAAATAATATTCAGTGAATATTGAAATGTGAAGCCGTGTTGAGTAGTTAAACGCCATTTTAACACGAATGAGAATTTTCTCGAATTTATTCGTTTTATAATGAATATCGAAAAGTGATTTCAAAATCGAATATTTTGAAAATATAATTCGAATCAAATTGAATAGAATTGAAATTCGAATTAAATTGAATTGAATTTGAAATTCGAATTTAATTGAAATGAATTTAAAACGAATTTATAAGGAAAATTTCAATTTTGATTTGGATTTGAAATGGAAGTTGAAATTGTTTTTGAAACGAACTTAAATCGATTTATAAAATTTGTTTTAAATGGAAATCGACGAAATATATATTATATATATATTATATAGCGGCCTAAATAGAATGCGTCGCGCTGCGACAGTTCGCGAATTTCGACCATTGACTTCGAACGGACATTACGGGAGATCTGACCATCGGATTCTCCTAAAACTAGAACCGTTGGGTTCGTGTCGAAAAGAGCTTTCTAACAAATATGAGGAATTAGAAATCTAATGGTTGGATTTGGAATTATGTCCAAATCAAATTTGAAAAAGGTCGCTGTAAGTGCAGTTCGTTTGCCGTTTATGGATATCGATTGTACGGGCCTTGATAAAATTATTAAAAATAGCAATAATTTGTGTAAAATCATAATAAATGATTTGGAAAGAATTAGGATGAAAAATCCCATATTTGAAAAGATAAAAAAGTATTTTTATCAAAATGAACTAGTTTTGAACTAGAATTATAAATCAATTTTTTTTGAAAATAAATAAATTGGATTTGAAATGGTTTTAAAGATAACCAGAATTTCCAATATATAAATTGCGATGGATTTGAATCGAAATTATCATCGGAATATTTTAATGTTGGACTCGGGATTATACGGATATTGTTATGGAAATTTGGAAGATATATTTTATATCGTTATTTCCAAAGCAATATTTGTTGGTTTCAGAATTTGATATTGAATGTAAGCCGATAGTACGGTGTAGATTGTCGATGCGACATGTTTGTGTTTCTAAAGTTAAATAATCATTAATATCAATTTTTGGGAAGATTAAAACTAAGTGGAGTTTTAATGAATCTTTAACTAGATTGAAAGGTGGATTGATAATCTATTATCAAATTTGGAAAGTGATCGAGAATGGAGTATCACCAGTTTTGCTCTAAGCGATAGTTAAATCTTTAATTAGATTTGAACGTGAAAAAGGTAATTAAATTTACCGATAACACAGTGGTGTTAGTTATGGGCTAATAACAGTTTTGCTCCATGGGATGAATAGATTGGGATTGGGAAATAAAATAAATGATTACTTCGGTGTGGTTCGCTAATCCCGTCTAGTTTGGAAAACCAAAATTTCGTTTGAAATGAAATCCAAAGGAAGATTAAAGAGTAAATTTTAAAGAATTTATCTTTGATAAAATTAATGGGAACCTTTCCCAAAAGATGTGAATATTTGAATAAAAATATATTCAGAATTGGAATGAGGCATATGTTGTGTTTTATAGAACTTGTTTATTATATACGCGAGTTATTCGGAAAGGCGAGGTTTATACCCATTCTGCATAACTGTTTTGACGATAAGTCGAAGACGGTGGTGGAAGACTGGAGGTCTTCACATTGTTTGAACGATTACTGGTGATCCTAATTGGGCTATACACCCAAGAGGAGGGAAATAGTAGGTGATTGTCTAGACGTATTTGGAGATCAATGGATATGCGAGGTATAAGGTGCCTCCAGTTTCATTCAGACCCAGAACGAAATTGTAAATGGATTGTTTGTCTGACATTGGATTTTATTCTATGCTGATTGATTTCTATTAATTATATATCTGTTTGGCAGCGGAGAATTTATTCTCTTGCTTACCGCCCTTCTCTAAGACGTACGAGCTCAAAGGTTATATATAGATAGATATCAGTCGCATGGCATGAATTGCTTGTGTGGCATGCTGAGATGAAAATGATCAAGGCTTTTGTTGAAAAGAAGAGTCTTGTGGTTGATGGTAAAAGCACGGCTTTAATACAGCGTAGCTTTGTGTATAGCGTTAATTCGCGAGCCTCACACATCGGTATGATTCAAAAACGGGATAAGGACTGCAGGGAGTGCACGGCGTTTCTTTCTAGCTATGGGTGGTGTTAGCGTTTTACTAGCCCTGACATTGTTGATTATTATACCTTTGTGGATGTTGGAATGCGAGGCGCCTCGGATATATCGGTCTCTTCGGAGCCGATGGATATAGGTCCGATAGGACCGGGAAACGTGTGTTCAGGAATAACCAATCTTCAAACGTAAGAAAGGACCAGCCCTGAAGATCCAGGGGTCTTCTGCGGGAGATCCTGAGGCATTTGCTAGAGTGTCTCGAAGCGGTGAGGAGCTTGCCTCTTACCTCGACTCATGACGGAAATCCAATTTCCAATACGTGACATTTCGGTTTTATTTGTAGAGCCTAGTATGGTGATATAGTAGCATGGGATACTATGCCGTCTTTGATTGATACATTTATATTTGAAGTTGTTTTCATACACTTTACATTATAATAGTGTCAAAATGATTTGTTTTTAACGTACCGAGCATGATTGGCTATTATAAGGTAAAACTCTATCCTCTGGCTTGCGTTGCATTGTGTGATGGGACCTGGGTCTTATAATAGCTTCAATGTTCTTTATTTAGCATTGCGCTGTTTATTTTATGCACTGGTATTCTTGGGAGGAAACCCATTCCGTGTTACATGGCGTGGTCCCTTGACTTACCGAACTTTAAAATAAAGTTTAAATAACTATTTTAGTTCTCACACCAGTCACATGACTGACCTGGAGTTTATTGTTTTAAACTAAACTCTGGGTGCCCTTATTTTCGACGCGGTCAGCTAGTAGTTTTGGGTTTTGCAGATTTATATTCACGGGAACCTGGTTTACAGGTGGAATAATATCCGGAAAGCTCTGTATCTGTATATCTCTTTCAGTTGTGTATTGTATTATTTTCCGCTGCTATGTAATGTAATTTAAATCTCTGATATTTTTCTGATGTATAATATTTATTCACTCTATATATTCTCGTATTCTGATGAAATTGTTGTAATTAACAATGAAATGTTCTTCTGTTTGTGTTCTGATTCGTCTTGTCCTCAAAGCAATTCGGGCTTTCCTTCACAGGGAAGTTCGGGCTGCTACATTTGGAAAGGCCGGGTTTATACCCATTCTGAATAACCGATTCGACGATAAGTCGAAGATGAAGATAGTTGTTGAAGGCCGGAGGTCTTCACATCATTTGGATGATTATTGATGATCTTGATTGGGCTGTACACCCAAGAGGAGGGAATCAGTTGGTGATCGTCCAGATGTACTTGGAGATCGATGGATATGCGAGGCATAAGGTTCCTCCGGTTTCGTTCAGACCCAGAACGAACTTGTAAATGGACTATGTGTCTGACATTTGATTTTATTCTGTGTGATTGATTTCTATTAAATATATATCTGTTTGGCGGTAGAGAATTTATTCTCTTGCTTAACGCCCTTCTCTGAGACGTACGAGCTCAGAGGTTATATATTGACAGTCGCATGACATGAATTGCCTGTGTGGCATGCCTAAGTGGCAAATGATCAAGGCTTCTGTTGAAAAGCAAAGTCTTGTGGTAGATGATCAATGCACGTCTTGTGTGGCATAGCTTTGTGTATGGCGTTAATTCGCGAGCCTCACACCTCGGTATGAGTCAAAAACGGGATCGGACAACAGGGAGAGCACGACGTTTCTTTCTAGCTATGGGTGGTGTCAGTGACCTACCAGCCCTGACATTTACATTATTTTTCACCTGTGTGGTTGTTGGAATGCGAGGCGCCTCGGATATAGGCCTGATAGGACCGGGAAACGTGTGATCATGAATAATTAATCCTCAAAAGTAAAAGAGGACCGGCCCTGAAGCATCGAGGATCGCTGTGTGTGGTCCTGAGACATTTGCTAGAGTGTCTCGAACGGAGAGGAGCTTGCCCCTTGCCTCGACTCATGATGGAAATCCAATTTCCAATACGTGATATTTTGGTTTTGATTGTAGAGGCTGGTATTGGCGACATGATATATGGTACCCATGCCGCCTATGATTGATACATTTATATTTGAAGTTGTTTTCTTCACTTATAGTAATAATAAAAGATGAAATTTAGCGTATCAAGCATTCTTTGGCTATTATAAGGTAAAACCCCATCCTCCGGCTTGCGTTGTATTGTGTGATGGGACCTGGGTCTTATAATAGCTTCATTTTTCTTTATTTAGCATTGCATTACTTGTTTTATGCACTGGTATCCTTGGGAGGAAACCCGTTCCATGTTATACGGCGTGGTCCCTTGATTTACCTAACTTTAAAAATAAAGATTAATAACTATTTTAGTTCTCACACCAGTCACATGACTGACCTGGAGTTTATTTTTTTAACCTAAACTCTAGGTGCCCTTATTTTCGACATGGGCAGCTAGTAGTTTTGGTTTTGCAGATTTATATTCACAGGATCCTGGTTTACAACTGGAATATCATTCGGAAAGCTCTGTATCTATATATCTCCTTTCAGTTGTGTGTTGTATTATTTTTTCCGCTGCTATGTATTTAAATGTAATTTAAATCTCTGATATTTATCAATGTGTAATTTTTATTCGTACTCTGTATATTCCTGTATTCTGATGGAATTGTTGTAATAAACAACGAAATGTTCTTCTGTTTGCGTTCCAATTCGTCTTGTCCTCAAAACAACCAGGGGTTCCAAACGGTCTTGGTCGGTTTAGCGATCGATTCGGATCAAGTGAAATTCCCAGTTGTTACATCTAATATTTTTTCCCACTACGAATTACAAAATTCCCTTTAGAAGAAAATGGTGAGGTCTTCCAATAATACACTCATCAATGTCCAGAATCACTGGATGTAGGTAATGCTAAAGCATTGTGCATCCTTTTATTTTAGTTATATGTGACAGAGTTATAATGCTACTTCAATTGTATTATTGGGCCCGACTTAACTAAGCTACATAATAAGATTATGGCTTAGACACAACAACATGAATTATTATATATTATGAGCAAATGAATAATACAGGAAAAAAATTCATCATGCAATCCAAGAGTTATATACACGATATACTTGACATAAGGTGTCTACCTAAAAGGTTGGTTTTTGGGGATTAGCCGAAACTAAGTCAAGGCATAACTAGATATGGATCTTGGAACACCATTATATATATATATATATATATATAAACAGAGGGATGCTGATTTGAGTGGAAGTCATATAAATTTTGATTGTCAAAATTTGTATTTATATTAAATTAATATTACATAATCAATTATTATTTATTATCTACTATAGATATTAAGTAATAAATAACTCCTATAATTTAAATTAATCCTTAAGTAGGATAAAATGAATTAAATCATATTTCTTGACTAACATTGAAATTTGAGGATTGTCCTCAAGAAAATTAAACGTAACAAGTGCGAAACCGTGCTTCGCACACGGACTTGCAAAATAATTAGTACAAAATTAATGATTAACAATTATAAATTAATGATTGGAAATAGATTAAAGAAAATGTTTTTCAAATGGAGCATCATCAGCGCATGCTATGGACATCCAAATTGTTCAATAGAAGAATGGTTGACTGCTTTACTTCAAAGGGTTCCACAAATTTATACTTGGGTCATTGTTGCATCTTCAAGTGTCATGAGACCTAAATTTGAGTTGAATGTGTCATCCCCAACACAAAAATTAAAATAAATTAGTTGTTCTATTGATTGGAATGACACGGTTTTTATTACCATGCACAACAGGAAGAAGGAATGGCAAGTCCGAAACATAATAATTTTATTAGAACAACATCATCAGCCAACATATTGTTATTTAAAAACACTCATAAATTTTGTTATGCTGAATGCCAAACGTTTTAGAAACATCATAGCAAAGGTTCAACACTGTCCATGTTAAGTTAATCAACAACCAAAAAGGAAAACACATTCTAGTACAAATTTGTGTTGCTTTTTCTGAAATCAACTACTGCTAACTTTATACAAAAACAAATATATGTTTGAGATGATTTGCCATTAGTAGATTATTTTTACATTAACAGCATAAGTTTGCTCTTAATTACAAAGAGAAACATAGTACCATCAAAAACATTCAGGACAGTACTCATCAAGTTGAAAAATGGCATGTCCCTGTAAAAGCTTTAAGAAAATCATGAACCTCACTTCCTAAATTAAAGATGTACGCACAGCCATAGTATAAGTTTCACACCAGCAAGAAAAAAAACATCAACGTTTGTAAGAATAAAATAAGCATGTAGAAGTAAAACATGAAAACTAGCCAAAAAAAATACGTTTTGTGATATATGTTATACTTGCACAATTGAATGTTTTGAAGAATGCACATTGTTAGCTCTCGCATTATAGCTACAGAGTGATAAAACCTTTGTCTCATATGTGTCATATATGATATCATTTATCAAATAATGTGTCCAACACAAATTGGTTGTGGTGAAATAATTTTTTTTGTAGTTCACCTCTATCTCATTACAACAAAAGATCACACTTCCATTACAGATCACTAGATTCAAACCTCAGTTTGCTAGCACCACACTTCAATTCATCAGCTTGACAACAGCAGTAGTGCATCACATAGCACCAGTGTTGTTTCTTAGCTGTTCATCTCGGTTAAAATCAGAACTACCTATTGTCGTCTTTCAACTCAATGCAACAGCACATTACATCAACCCTGCCGACCACTTGTTCGCAGTCACCTCTGGCTATCCTGGAGTACCACTATTTTGTGCTCACTGCTTAAACATTAGTTCCTCTTAATTAGATCATACGTGTATGATTTGCATCCTCATGGTTCAGAAAGCTGCCACACATAAGCTAAGCTACTCGTATTTTGAGGTCAAATGTTCATAACCTCAAATATCACGAAGTTCAATGAAAGCAACTACAATATCTTATACACAAAATACTTCTAATAACTTACTTGCAAGGATTGATTCATAATTCTTATAGCTTTTTTTGCTTGAAGTTAAGTTATTCTTGTATAAGCCAGCTTCAAGGAAGTAATACTACAACCTGAAAAAGGAAATTGTTGTTAATTCCAATGCTTAAATAAATGAGGTTATACAAAACTTAAGATTTGTAAGATCGGTATAAATTTTAGTACATTGATCCTAATGAAGTTAAATTTTAGGTCAACATCTAAATAGCAAAAACTGAACAATTGTTTTTGTGCAATCATGTGTTCTGGACTATAGAGATTCAAGACAAAATAAGTAAATATCAACATTAGTTAGGAAAAAAATCATTATTGTCCGCTGTAACACCCCACCTCCGCTAGGGTCACTCACAAAGGGAATGCACTAGGTTTGGAGGAGTATTATTGGTAAACATGCACAGAAATATTACAAGACAGAACATATATAAAACAGCGGAAGTAAAACCAACTTTCATATCATTAATAAATAAGGTCTAAAGCCTTTTACATCAGAATACATCAAAGCCTGTCTTGCAATAATAAAGAAGCATAAAAACCTTTTTTCATAAATTATTCCCCAAGTAAAAACAGTAAAGTAGCCATAGCCAGGAAAAGTCCAAGCCATCCATGATGACCTTCAAGCAGAAGAAGTCCGAACTAAACAGCAGTGTTTCCTCCCTGTAACCTGGGGGGGAAACGAAAGAAAAGAGGCGAAACAAAACGGGTCAGTCAAAAAGACTGAGTAAGTCCTATCTACTTCCAGTATAAAACAGGTAAAGGTAACATGACATGCATAAACTGAAAGTAAACATAAGGGTAACTACAAGATAGATAAACTGAACCAAAATAACAGGATGAACTACTGTACCCAGATAAACTAAGGTATCATGATAAACTACGGTGTTATGATAAGTCAAGGTATCACATCGTCAGATTTCTATCGAGTACATTATCCCAAGGTATCTGCCCCATCTAACATTCCACGGTATCTATTATATGCATTCTTCCTAGTTCTAACATGTAAATTTGCTCTGCACCCTCCGTACTAGTATCCCAGCCTTGTTATGTGTTAACCATGAATGTCCCTTACTCAAAGTCGTGAAATGGTCCATGTCAACCTAATATATCGCATATATAGGTTACTCGAATCATATGTTTCTTTCCATGTATATAAGTTCAGTCCTTTGCCGTACCTCGTACGGGCTTCCTCATGTCGTATTATCCTTGAAATCGTTTGGACTGACACCCTTGTTCTAGCTAGGTTCTTCCATATGAATCATCGTTTGAACTACTAGGACTTACGCCACCTAGCACCACTAGGGATTACGCTTACCTATTGCACGCTTTCGTATTTCGGTTTGGGTTAAACCACCTAGGCCACTAGGGATTACGCTAACCCTCAACCGCGCCCTTTTTCCCACGCATTCATCGTGAATCGTTTTTCTATAACTGTATGCACATGTATCACATCGTGCCATCCAAGTCCTGTCACAGGGCAGAACAAGAAATACAGGGCTCGGTCGGGAGCTTTAGATTTATCTGCCGATGCAGATACTAAGGTCTGCTTTTCTACACGTGGCTATGGTCCCACGAGACCCCTCCCTCAACTAGTGAAAGGCAACACAAGAGAAAATCTTGCATGAGAACTACACTCCGGCCAGCCCAAATCCTACGGCCTACCTCACCCATAATTAGATAGCAATTATGGTCTGTTGGGTGTTCCCTGCCTTTCCGTACGTATACGCTTGACTCAAGATGGTAGATGATCGACGAACTTGCTATCTCGGGCACCTTATGTATTCGTCGACTCACTGCTATCCACCCCAGTCTTTAGGTCGCTCGCATAGCAACCAAGGCATATTCTTGGTTCTTCTACCGCAGACCTCAACCTCTCATGAGCCTAGTATAATGACCTGGCAGCTCACAGAGGGATCCCAAGAATATCCTCACGTTCCCCGAAGCCGCTGCTTCGTTACCCAGTTCGCTGGAGCCTTTATCTAAATCAGATAGCCTGCTCCTACACGCATACTTAAACGTTAACCTAACGTATCGGGTTACTAACCTACCTAAGAAATGGTCCAAATTTCCTTGACTAAGAATTATTACTTAGTTTCCCTTAACTAAGGTTTACCACTTAGCCTTATTTCCATAATCCTTGTTAACTATGGTTATTTACCTAATCCTCCGAATTAGGGTTTATCTAATGGGTTAAGTGTCACTTAAGTTCATAACTTAGCTCGTCTACAAACCATGTCAAAATTGGCTAAGTATCCAAGTCCAAGACTTAACCCTACAAACCATGTGTCAAGTTGGCTAAGTATATTAAGCAATCCATAACTTAACCTCGTCTAATTATCATTTTAGATTGGTTCAGTATATATATTAACTTGACCTTATCTAATTACTGAGTCATATTGGTCAAGCGCATTCAAACGATTCGTGACTTAGCCTTATCATGTTTTCACGTTAGATTGGTTAAGTATGGGTTAACTTAACCTCATCAAATTAACGAGTTAGATTGGTTAAGTATAGGTCACTTAACCTCATCAAATCATCGTGTTAAATTAGTTAAGTGTTTAACTTAACCCCATTAAATTACCAAGTTGGATTAATTAAGTCTAGGCTAACTTAACCCCATCCGATTACCATGTTTAGATTAGTTAAGTCTAATCTTAACCCCATCCATTAACTGTATTATACGATTAAGTGTCATTAAGAAAATTTACTTAACCTTATTACGTTATCGGGTTGGATTGATTAAGGGTTGGTTAACTTAATCCCGTCCACTAGTCGTATAAAATGGTCAAGTGTCATTAGGCAAATCAGGTTACTTAACCTACCCAAGCTTATCATGTTTTGTTAAGTATCATTAGCCTAATCAAATTACTTAACCCATTTGTCCATATCATATTTGGTTAAGCCTCATTAATCAAATTAACTTAACCCTATTATGTGGCATTAATTATTTAATGCACCCCAACCTCTCACATTAGACTTTGTTGTGGTTACTAGTTAAGCCGGGCGGGTCTGGGTAGATTTACACCACAACTTGGTCTAACCTCGGGTTCAAGCACAACATGACCAACTTCTCACATTGAGTCCTATTGTTTGCAACTACTAGTTAGGCCGGTCGGTTCCGGGTAGTTTTACGTTGCAAACTCAACCCAACCTCGAGTTGACCACTTTCATGTTTAGCCTAGTGTCATGTTCATAGTCAAGTTTTCAAGCAATTGGGTAGACCTAACTTAATAGGTAAATTCCCAATGGGTAGACCTAACTTAATAGGTAAATTCCCAAGCTTATGTTTTTATGCATACTTACATGTCAACTTCCATGTTACATTTCAAGTTATGTTTTCAAGTTTAAACACATGTCATATTTAACGTTACATGTTGTCATGTTTATACCCATTTAACCCAAATCATGTTTCACATCATATTTCTATGAAACTTCAAGTTAAGTTTTTCATGTATATTCGTGCTCGTCTAACCCAACCCCAAAACGTGTTTCCAACATAAGTATAGACGAGTCGACATAGTAGGAATACTATGACCACAAATTGGCCTTGAACATGCATGGTGTCATAAAAAGGGGTTTTGGCCACAAACACACAAAATGTCACAAGGGAATTTGGCCACAAACATGCATATTATCAAAAAGGGTTTGGCCATAAACATGCACAACTTAAAAGAGGGGATTGGCCACAAGCGTGCATAATCTCATAAAGGATTTGGCCACAAACTTGCATGATAGCATAAGGGGTTTGGGTTCATAAACATGCATAAGCCCCAAAATCTAGTCTTAGCCAATGTTTCACAAGTAAATGGTTCCTAAAGGCTCATGCTAGCATTTCATGCATAAAGATCCAAACTTGCAAGTTAAACTAGATTATGCATAGCATGAGAGGCATGATTAAGTCACTCACATGGCCTAAAATCATAATCATGAACACAAGAGGCAAGGTAAGGTTCATATAAGTTCGCATAATCATGTTTAGCCTTATTTTATCCCATGTCATTATCAAAACTACCGTTTCCATCTAAAAGTAGCTAGAACTTACATAGTTAGGCCTAGGGAAAGAAGCATGAATCATCTTGGCTAAGAAAGGTGCCTCCTTTGTTGAAGAATCGTCATGGAACTCGCATAGCAACGTTGATTTGGCCATGATTTGGTGTAGCAAGCTTGCACCCTTTTATTTGGATCCGATTTGAATGCATAGGCTCTAGGGATTGGAGATGGAGGCCATGATCAAGATTGATTTTGGCAGCACTTAGTTGCTAGGTTTGATTTTTAGGGATTTAGGTTAGGTTTAGGGTCTTTTTATAGAGATTAGATTAGTTTTAGGCCCTAGGATTAGATCTAGGATTAATCTAGACCACAGAAATCGTCACAGGCCCATCAGACCAAACCAAGACTGCATCTAGGTGCACCAGGCCACAAAACACGGAATTGTGTTTTGGACCCAGTCGACACCCAAGTCGACAGCCCTGTCGACTTGGGGTCCAGGGGTGTCGACAGCCCTGTCGACTCCCCTGTCGACATGGGCTTTGGCGGGAAAATTCCCTCCTACCCCAAAACTTGAACTTCCTAGTTGATTTTCAAACTTGAAAACCCTGAAAACTTCGACGGACCATAACTTGGTCATACGGACTCCGATTCTCGAAAACTAGGACTCTATTTCGCGTATTTTTCCGAGACGAACGCAATGGCACAGACCGTTTTACTTGATTCAGAATTTATAATTTAATTCTGTCTTGATTCTTGATTTAACGTGTTGTAAAAATTCGGGTTGTTACATTCTCCCCTCCTTAAAGGATTTCGTCCCCGAAATCTCAAAGTTAGGAAGAACATATCCTACCATCCATCATCCATCTACTCAAACCATCATCCACAAGCAACCATTGTCCTTAGACGACTCCTAATGCTTTATGAATGTATGCAAAACGTGTGTGTACATGTTCCTTAGCTAATGCTAATGATCAGGCCTGAAAAAAAAATCTTTTGAATGCAAGAATATGTTTAGTGCTATGAATCCATCATGTATGCAAATAGTCCTAGTCATATACACTATATGCGTGCACAAACATTCAACCATATGCAACATCCGCATGATAACACATTCAATTTCATCCATAAACAAGTATAAATACTCGTGCATATGCAATATGAAATGTGACCGAGTCGAGCTAATATCTAATGTAAATTCGCGCATCCACGAGCAACCACTTGCAACCATTTGCAACCATATCAACCATAACATGTTTCAAATACATGTTTACATCCACAGGGTTCTACCTAAGATTCCCTGAAACAGTGTCGAGAAGATAAACAAAACAAACTCCGTACGGGGTTTGTAACAGAGACAGGACCGAGAGGATATCCATAAAAGATAGCCTACAAGCAAGCTCAACAGAAAAACAGGGATCGAGGATATATTCCCAAAAGAGATATCATGCACGTATTTAGTCTTCAGCCTCCTGAGTCGCATTACCTTGAGCTTAGTTCCATCGTGCCTTGACCGCCCCTTTTACTTCACGATTTCGCAGCTTCTTATTCTCCTTCTAGAATACTTGGCGCAAACAGGACTGCATACATATGATTCCATGCGAGCTTTCCAAAATCTACTTGTGAATCCTGGGCCTTGTACCATAAGGTATTCCACGTAGAAAAACTTTCCCTTGAAAGTAAACAGGTTACCATGCGCACTTACTAGGGTAATTCCCATAACCCATATATAAGCGAAGTAAACCATCCGTCTTATTAGCGAACACCATTCGATCGGGTTTCTAATTTCCAACAAAGGCATCTAGGGATTCTAAGTAACTAATCATGACCGAACCCAAAAGGTTACGCGATACTTCAAGGGTATTACCAAAGCAAGCCAAGAGTCTAACTACCCTCCTTCTATAACCGAGAGTGGCACCCCTTACTGGATAACCACTTCATCCCTAGAATCCATCCACAACTTATAAACATAAGCATTATTTCCAAGCTCAACACTTGATATAGACATTCTCAAATCCAAACAAGCCATGAGTAAATGGACCGATCTTCCAATAGGACTTGAGACAAAAACGGGATCCTCTATTACGCTAGTACTAAGGTGCAGAGACTCAACTATCGAAGCAGACTTAAAAGATGCGGTGATCAAAACAAAGTCCCGACGGGATGATAGAGAAGAAAAACTAAACCTTTAACAAGATCGTTACCCTCCTTCCGAGGTACCCTAGAAATGAGAGCATACTATTGCCCTCCCAATGATCTTGTCCTTGTCCCATGATACTTAACTATCCGTCCCGTTTCACCATGCCAAAGGTACTCTCTCGTCATGGGTTTCATTGTTCATCTTTCTCCCTCCTTTTAGGACTCAGCCATACCAACATGTTGCTTATCCCAGAGCTCGTATCCTTTATCCTTGTTCTTACTATCCTTTCATGCATAACTCTGCAACGGTCTCTCGAGAACCACCTCCATCGTACGGGAAACACTTACGCAGCTAGAAAGACTAGTCGCAGTCAAAACCACTGTGACTACAGATGGAGGAAAGAAAGGAAAAGAGATTCAATCAAGGAAACAAGGATAATGCTAATGGCCTTTGGGGAATAGCCTTTTTCTTTTTAAAAGAAAATTTTCTTGAAAAATGCTTCTTTGTAAACGGTTTTTCAAATAATTTTCAGAAGGTCTTTAAAAACTTTTGCCCAGTCTAGTAACCTTCTGCTCTGATACCAAATGTAACACCCCACCTCCGCTAGGGTCACTCACAAAGGGAATGCACTAGGTTTGGAGGAGTATTATTGGTAAACATGCACAGAAATATTACAAGACAAAACATATATAAAACAGCGGAAGTAAAACCAACTTTCATATCATTAATAAATAAGGTCTAAAGCCTTTTACATCAGAATACATCAAAGCCTGTCTTGCAATAATAAAGAAGCATAAAAACCTTTTTTCATAAATTATTCCCCAAGTAAAAACAGTAAAGTAGCCATAGCCAGGAAAAGTCCAAGCCATCCATGATGACCTTCAAGCAGAAGAAGTCCGAACTAAACAGCAGTGTTTCCTCCCTGTAACCTAGGGGGGAAACGAAAGAAAAGAGGCGAAACAAAACGGGTCAGTCAAAAAGACTGAGTAAGTCCTATCTACTTCCAGTATAAAACAGGTAAAGGTAACATGACATGCATAAACTGAAAGTAAACATAAGGGTAACTACAAGATAGATAAACTGAACCAAAATAACAGGATGAACTACTGTACCCAGATAAACTAAGGTATCATGATAAACTACGGTGTTATGATAAGTCAAGGTATCACATCGTCAGATTTCTATCGAGTACATTATCCCAAGGTATCTGCCCCATCTAACATTCCACGGTATCTATTATATGCATTCTTCCTAGTTCTAACATGTAAATTTGCTCTGCACCCTCCGTACTAGTATCCCAGCCTTGTTATGTGTTAACCATGAATGTCCCTTACTCAAAGTCGTGAAATGGTCCATGTCAACCTAATATATTGCATATATAGGTTACTCGAATCATATGTTTCTTTCCATGTATATAAGTTCAGTCCTTTGCCGTACCTCGTACGGGCTTCCTCATGTCGTATTATCCTTGAAATCGTTTGGACTGACACCCTTGTTCTAGCTAGGTTCTTCCATATGAATCATCGTTTGAACTACTAGGACTTACGCCACCTAGCACCACTAGGGATTACGCTTACCTATTGCACGCTTTCGTATTTCGGTTTGGGTTAAACCACCTAGGCCACTAGGGATTACGCTAACCCTCAACCGCGCCCTTTTTCCCACGCATTCATCGTGAATCGTTTTTCTATAACTGTATGCACATGTATCACATCGTGCCATCCAAGTCCTGTCACAGGGCAGAACAAGAAATACAGGGCTCGGTCGGGAGCTTTAGATTTATCTGCCGATGCAGATACTAAGGTCTGCTTTTCTACACGTGGCTATGGTCCCACGAGACCCCTCCCTCAACTAGTGAAAGGCAACACAAGAGAAAATCTTGCATGAGAACTACACTCCGGCCAGCCCAAATCCTACGGCCTACCTCACCCATAATTAGATAGCAATTATGGTCTGTTGGGTGTTCCCTGCCTTTCCGTACGTATACGCTTGACTCAAGATGGTAGATGATCGACGAACTTGCTATCTCGGGCACCTTATGTATTCGTCGACTCACTGCTATCCACCCCAGTCTTTAGGTCGCTCGCATAGCAACCAAGGCATATTCTTGGTTCTTCTACCGCAGACCTCAACCTCTCATGAGCCTAGTATAATGACCTGGCAGCTCACAGAGGGATCCCAAGAATATCCTCACGTTCCCCGAAGCCGCTGCTTCGTTACCCAGTTCGCTGGAGCCTTTATCTAAATCAGATAGCCTGCTCCTACACGCATACTTAAACGTTAACCTAACGTATCGGGTTACTAACCTACCTAAGAAATGGTCCAAATTTCCTTGACTAAGAATTATTACTTAGTTTCCCTTAACTAAGGTTTACCACTTAGCCTTATTTCCATAATCCTTGTTAACTATGGTTATTTACCTAATCCTCCGAATTAGGGTTTATCTAATGGGTTAAGTGTCACTTAAGTTCATAACTTAGCTCGTCTACAAACCATGTCAAAATTGGCTAAGTATCCAAGTCCAAGACTTAACCCTACAAACCATGTGTCAAGTTGGCTAAGTATATTAAGCAATCCATAACTTAACCTCGTCTAATTATCATTTTAGATTGGTTCAGTATATATATTAACTTGACCTTATCTAATTACTGAGTCATATTGGTCAAGCGCATTCAAACGATTCGTGACTTAGCCTTATCATGTTTTCACGTTAGATTGGTTAAGTATGGGTTAACTTAACCTCATCAAATTAACGAGTTAGATTGGTTAAGTATAGGTCACTTAACCTCATCAAATCATCGTGTTAAATTAGTTAAGTGTTTAACTTAACCCCATTAAATTACCAAGTTGGATTAATTAAGTCTAAGCTAACTTAACCCCATCCGATTACCATGTTTAGATTAGTTAAGTCTAATCTTAACCCCATCCATTAACTGTATTATACGGTTAAGTGTCATTAAGAAAATTTACTTAACCTTATTACGTTATCGGGTTGGATTGATTAAGTGTTGGTTAACTTAATCCCGTCCACTAGTCGTATAAAAATGGTCAAGTGTCATTAGGCAAATCAGGTTACTTAACCTACCCAAGCTTATCATGTTTTGTTAAGTATCATTAGCCTAATCAAATTACTTAACCCATTTGTCCATATCATATTTGGTTAAGCCTCATTAATCAAATTAACTTAACCCTATTATGTGGCATTAATTATTTAATGCACCCCAACCTCTCACATTAGACTTTGTTGTGGTTACTAGTTAAGCCGGGCGGGTCCGGGTAGATTTACACCACAACTTGGTCTGACCTCGGGTTCAAGCACTACATGACCAACTTCTCACATTGAGTCCTATTGTTTGCAACTACTAGTTAGGCCGGTCGGTTCCGGGTAGTTTTACGTTGCAAACTCAACCCAACCTCGAGTTGGCCACTTTCATGTTTAGCCTAGTGTCATGTTCATAGTCAAGTTTTCAAGCAATTGGGTAGACCTAACTTAATAGGTAAATTCCCAATGGGTAGACCTAACTTAATAGGTAAATTCCCAAGCTTATGTTTTTATGCATACTTACATGTCAACTTCCATGTTACATTTCAAGTTATGTTTTCAAGTTTAAACACATGTCATATTTAACGTTACATGTTGTCATGTTTATACCCATTTAACCCAAATCATGTTTCACATCATATTTCTATGAAACTTCAAGTTAAGTTTTTCATGTATATTCGTGCTCGTCTAACCCAACCCCAAAACGTGTTTCCAACATAAGTATAGACGAGTCGACATAGTAGGAATACTATGACCACAAATTGGCCTTGAACATGCATGGTGTCATAAAAAGGGGTTTTGGCCACAAACACACAAAATGTCACAAGGGAATTTGGCCACAAACATGCATATTATCAAAAAGGGTTTGGCCATAAACATGCACAACTTAAAAGAGGGGATTGGCCACAAGCGTGCATAATCTCATAAAGGATTTGGCCACAAACTTGCATGATAGCATAAGGGGTTTGGGTTCATAAACATGCATAAGCCCCAAAATCTAGTCTTAGCCAATGTTTCACAAGTAAATGGTTCCTAAAGGCTCATGCTAGCATTTCATGCATAAAGATCCAAACTTGCAAGTTAAACTAGATTATGCATAGCATGAGAGGCATGATTAAGTCACTCACATGGCCTAAAATCATAATCATGAACACAAGAGGCAAGGTAAGGTTCATATAAGTTCGCATAATCATGTTTAGCCTCATTTTATCCCATGTCATTATCAAAACTACCGTTTCCATCTAAAAGTAGCTAGAACTTACATAGTTAGGCCTAGGGAAAGAAGCATGAATCATCTTGGCTAAGAAAGGTGCCTCCTTTGTTGAAGAATCGTCATGGAACTCGCATAGCAACGTTGATTTGGCCTTGATTTGGTGTAGCAAGCTTGCACCATTTTATTTGGATCCGATTTGAATGCATAGGCTCTAGGGATTGGAGATGGAGGCCATGATCAAGATTGATTTTGGCAGCACTTAGTTGCTAGGTTTGATTTTTAGGGATTTAGGTTAGGTTTAGGGTCTTTTTATAGAGATTAGATTAGTTTTAGGCCCTAGGATTAGATCTAGGATTAATCTAGACCACAGAAATCGTCACAGGCCCATCAGACCAAACCAAGACTGCATCCAGGTGCACCAGGCCACAAAACACGGAATTGTGTTTTGGACCCAGTCGACACCCAAGTCGACAGCCCTGTCGACTTGGGGTCCAGGGGTGTCGACAGCCCTGTCGACTCCCCTGTCGACATGGGCTTTGGCGGGAAAATTCCCTCCTACCCCAAAACTTGAACTTCCTAGTTGATTTTCAAACTTGAAAACCCTGAAAACTTCGACGGACCATAACTTGGTCATACGGACTCCGATTCTCGAAAACTCGGACTCTATTTCGCGTATTTTTCCGAGACGAACGCAATGGCACAGACCGTTTTACTTGATTTAGAATTTATAATTTAATTCTGTCTTGATTCTTGATTTAACGTGTTGTAAAAATTCGGGTTGTTACATTCTCCCCTCCTTAAAGGATTTCGTCCCCGAAATCTCAAAGTTAGGAAGAACATATCCTACCATCCATCATCCATCTACTCAAACCATCATCCACAATCAACCATTGTCCTTAGACGACTCCTAATGCTTTATGAATGTATGCAAAACGTGTGTGTACATGTTCCTTAGCTAATGCTAATGATCAGGCCTGAAAAAAAAATCTTTTGAATGCAAGAATATGTTTAGTGCTATGAATCCATCATATAGGCAAATAGTCCTAGTCATATACACTATATGCGTGCACAAACATTCAACCATATGCAACATCCGCATGATAACACATTCAATTTCATCCATAAACAAGTATAAATACTCGTGCATATGCAATATGAAATGTGACCGAGTCGAGCTAATATCTAATGTAAATTCGCGCATCCACGAGCAACCACTTGCAACCATTTGCAACCATATCAACCATAACATGTTTCAAATACATGTTTACATCCACATGGTTCTACCTAAGATTCCCTGAAACAGGGTCGAGAAGATAAACAAAACAAACTCCGTACGGGGTTTGTAACAGAGACAGGACCGAGAGGATATCCATAAAAGATAGCCTACAAGCAAGCTCAACAGAAAAACAGGGATCGAGGATATATTCCCAAAAGAGATATCATGCACGTATTTAGTCTTCAGCCTCCTGAGTCGCATTACCTTGAGCTTAGTTCCATCGTGCCTTGACCGCCCCTTTTACTTCACGATTTCGCAGCTTCTTATTCTCCTTCTAGAATACTTGGCGCAAACAGGACTGCATACATATGATTCCATGCGAGCTTTCCAAAATCTACTTGTGAATCCTGGGCCTTGTACCATAAGGTATTCCACGTAGAAAAACTTTCCCTTGAAAGTAAACAGGTTACCATGCGCACTTACTAGGGTAATTCCCATAACCCATATATAAGCGAAGTAAACCATCCGTCTTATTAGCGAACACCATTCGATCGGGTTTCTAATTTCCAACAAAGGCATCTAGGGATTCTAAGTAACTAATCATGACCGAACCCAAAAGGTTACGCGATACTTCAAGGGTATTACCAAAGCAAGCCAAGAGTCTAACTACCCTCCTTCTAAAACCGAGAGTGGCACCCCTTACTGGATAACCACTTCATCCCTAGAATCCATCCACAACTTATAAACATAAGCATTATTTCCAAGCTCAACACTTGATATAGACATTCTCAAATCCAAACAAGCCATGAGTAAATGGACCGATCTTCCAATAGGACTTGAGATAAAAACGGGATCCTCTATTACGCTAGTACTAAGGTGCAGAGACTCAACTATCGAAGCGGACTTAAAAGATGCGGTGATCAAAACAAAGTCCCGACGGGATGATAGAGAAGAAAAACTAAACCTTTAACAAGATCGTTACCCTCCTTCCGAGGTACCCTAGAAATGAGAGCATACTATTGCCCTCCCAATGATCTTGTCCTTGTCCCATGATACTTAACTATCCGTCCCGTTTCACCATGCCAAAGGTACTCTCTCGTCATGGGTTTCATTGTTCATCTTTCTCCCTCCTTTTAGGACTCAGCCATACCAACATGTTGCTTATCCCAGAGCTCGTATCCTTTATCCTTGTTCTTACTATCCTTTCATGCATAACTCTGCAACGGTCTCTCGAGAACCACCTCCATCGTACGGGAAACACTTACGCAGCTAGAAAGACTAGTCGCAGTCAAAACCACTGTGACTACAGATGGAGGAAAGAAAGGAAAAGAGATTCAATCAAGGAAACAAGGATAATGCTAATGGCCTTTGGGGAATAGCCTTTTTCTTTTTAAAAGAAAATTTTCTTGAAAAATGCTTCTTTGTAAACGGTTTTTCAAATAATTTTCAGAAGGTCTTTAAAAACTTTTGCCCAGTCTAGTAACCTTCTGCTCTGATACCAAATGTAACACCCCACCACCGCTAGGGTCACTCACAAAGGGAATGCACTAGGTTTGGAGGAGTATTATTGGTAAACATGCACAGAAATATTACAAGACAGAACATATATAAAACAGCGGAAGTAAAACCAACTTTCATATCATTAATAAATAAGGTCTAAAGCCTTTTACATCAGAATACATCAAAGCCTGTCTTGCAATAATAAAGAAGCATAAAAACCTTTTTTCATAAATTATTCCCCAAGTAAAAACAGTAAAGTAGCCATAGCCAGGAAAAGTCCAAGCCATCCATGATGACCTTCAAGCAGAAGAAGTCCGAACTAAACAGCAGTGTTTCCTCCCTGTAACCTGGGGGGGAAACGAAAGAAAAGAGGCGAAACAAAACGGGTCAGTCAAAAAGACTGAGTAAGTCCTATCTACTTCCAGTATAAAACAGGTAAAGGTAACATGACATGCATAAACTGAAAGTAAACATAAGGGTAACTACAAGATAGATAAACTGAACCAAAATAACAGGATGAACTACTGTACCCAGATAAACTAAGGTATCATGATAAACTACGGTGTTATGATAAGTCAAGGTATCACATCGTCAGATTTCTATCGAGTACATTATCCCAAGGTATCTGCCCCATCTAACATTCCACGGTATCTATTATATGCATTCTTCCTAGTTCTAACATGTAAATTTGCTCTGCACCCTCCGTACTAGTATCCCAGCCTTGTTATGTGTTAACCATGAATGTCCCTTACTCAAAGTCGTGAAATGGTCCATGTCAACCTAATATATCGCATATATAGGTTACTCGAATCATATGTTTCTTTCCATGTATATAAGTTCAGTCCTTTGCCGTACCTCGTACGGGCTTCCTCATGTCGTATTATCCTTGAAATCGTTTGGACTGACACCCTTGTTCTAGCTAGGTTCTTCCATATGAATCATCGTTTGAACTACTAGGACTTACGCCACCTAGCACCACTAGGGATTACGCTTACCTATTGCACGCTTTCGTATTTCGGTTTGGGTTAAACCACCTAGGCCACTAGGGATTACGCTAACCCTCAACCGCGCCCTTTTTCCCACGCATTCATCGTGAATCGTTTTTCTATAACTGTATGCACATGTATCACATCGTGCCATCCAAGTCCTGTCACAGGGCAGAACAAGAAATACAGGGCTCGGTCGGGAGCTTTAGATTTATCTGCCGATGCAGATACTAAGGTCTGCTTTTCTACACGTGGCTATGGTCCCACGAGACCCCTCCCTCAACTAGTGAAAGGCAACACAAGAGAAAATCTTGCATGAGAACTACACTCCGGCCAGCCCAAATCCTACGGCCTACCTCACCCATAATTAGATAGCAATTATGGTCTGTTGGGTGTTCCCTGCCTTTCCGTACGTATACGCTTGACTCAAGATGGTAGATGATCGACGAACTTGCTATCTCGGGCACCTTATGTATTCGTCGACTCACTGCTATCCACCCCAGTCTTTAGGTCGCTCGCATAGCAACCAAGGCATATTCTTGGTTCTTCTACCGCAGACCTCAACCTCTCATGAGCCTAGTATAATGACCTGGCAGCTCACAGAGGGATCCCAAGAATATCCTCACGTTCCCCGAAGCCGCTGCTTCGTTACCCAGTTCGCTGGAGCCTTTATCTAAATCAGATAGCCTGCTCCTACACGCATACTTAAACGTTAACCTAACGTATCGGGTTACTAACCTACCTAAGAAATGGTCCAAATTTCCTTGACTAAGAATTATTACTTAGTTTCCCTTAACTAAGGTTTACCACTTAGCCTTATTTCCATAATCCTTGTTAACTATGGTTATTTACCTAATCCTCCGAATTAGGGTTTATCTAATGGGTTAAGTGTCACTTAAGTTCATAACTTAGCTCGTCTACAAACCATGTCAAAATTGGCTAAGTATCCAAGTCCAAGACTTAACCCTACAAACCATGTGTCAAGTTGGCTAAGTATATTAAGCAATCCATAACTTAACCTCGTCTAATTATCATTTTAGATTGGTTCAGTATATATATTAACTTGACCTTATCTAATTACTGAGTCATATTGGTCAAGCGCATTCAAACGATTCGTGACTTAGCCTTATCATGTTTTCACGTTAGATTGGTTAAGTATGGGTTAACTTAACCTCATCAAATTAACGAGTTAGATTGGTTAAGTATAGGTCACTTAACCTCATCAAATCATCGTGTTAAATTAGTTAAGTGTTTAACTTAACCCCATTAAATTACCAAGTTGGATTAATTAAGTCTAGGCTAACTTAACCCCATCCGATTACCATGTTTAGATTAGTTAAGTCTAATCTTAACCCCATCCATTAACTGTATTATACGGTTAAGTGTCATTAAGAAAATTTACTTAACCTTATTACGTTATCGGGTTGGATTGATTAAGTGTTGGTTAACTTAATCCCGTCCACTAGTCGTATAAAAATGGTCAAGTGTCATTAGGCAAATCAGGTTACTTAACCTACCCAAGCTTATCATGTTTTGTTAAGTATCATTAGCCTAATCAAATTACTTAACCCATTTGTCCATATCATATTTGGTTAAGCCTCATTAATCAAATTAACTTAACCCTATTATGTGGCATTAATTATTTAATGCACCCCAACCTCTCACATTAGACTTTGTTGTGGTTACTAGTTAAGCCGGGCGGGTCCGGGTAGATTTACACCACAACTTGGTCTAACCTCGGGTTCAAGCACAACATGACCAACTTCTCACATTGAGTCCTATTGTTTGCAACTACTAGTTAGGCCGGTCGGTTCCGGGTAGTTTTACGTTGCAAACTCAACCCAACCTCGAGTTGGCCACTTTCATGTTTAGCCTAGTGTCATGTTCATAGTCAAGTTTTCAAGCAATTGGGTAGACCTAACTTAATAGGTAAATTCCCAATGGGTAGACCTAACTTAATAGGTAAATTCCCAAGCTTATGTTTTTATGCATACTTACATGTCAACTTCCATGTTACATTTCAAGTTATGTTTTCAAGTTTAAACACATGTCATATTTAACGTTACATGTTGTCATGTTTATACCCATTTAACCCAAATCATGTTTCACATCATATTTCTATGAAACTTCAAGTTAAGTTTTTCATGTATATTCGTGCTCGTCTAACCCAACCCCAAAACGTGTTTCCAACATAAGTATAGACGAGTCGACATAGTAGGAATACTATGACCACAAATTGGCCTTGAACATGCATGGTGTCATAAAAAGGGGTTTTGGCCACAAACACACAAAATGTCACAAGGGAATTTGGCCACAAACATGCATATTATCAAAAAGGGTTTGGCCATAAACATGCACAACTTAAAAGAGGGGATTGGCCACAAGCGTGCATAATCTCATAAAGGATTTGGCCACAAACTTGCATGATAGCATAAGGGGTTTGGGTTCATAAACATGCATAAGCCCCAAAATCTAGTCTTAGCCAATGTTTCACAAGTAAATGGTTCCTAAAGGCTCATGCTAGCATTTCATGCATAAAGATCCAAACTTGCAAGTTAAACTAGATTATGCATAGCATGAGAGGCATGATTAAGTCACTCACATGGCCTAAAATCATAATCATGAACACAAGAGGCAAGGTAAGGTTCATATAAGTTCGTATAATCATGTTTAGCCTCATTTTATCCCATGTCATTATCAAAACTACCGTTTCCATCTAAAAGTAGCTAGAACTTACATAGTTAGGCCTAGGGAAAGAAGCATGAATCATCTTGGCTAAGAAAGGTGCCTCCTTTGTTGAAGAATCGTCATGGAACTCGCATAGCAACGTTGATTTGGCCTTGATTTGGTGTAGCAAGCTTGCACCATTTTATTTGGATCCGATTTGAATGCATAGGCTCTAGGGATTGGAGATGGAGGCCATGATCAAGATTGATTTTGGCAGCACTTAGTTGCTAGGTTTGATTTTTAGGGATTTAGGTTAGGTTTAGGGTCTTTTTATAGAGATTAGATTAGTTTTAGGCCCTAGGATTAGATCTAGGATTAATCTAGACCACAGAAATCGTCACAGGCCCATCAGACCAAACCAAGACTGCATCCAGGTGCACCAGGCCACAAAACACGGAATTGTGTTTTGGACCCAGTCGACACCCAAGTCGACAGCCCTGTCGACTTGGGGTCCAGGGGTGTCGACAGCCCTGTCGACTCCCCTGTCGACATGGGCTTTGGCGGGAAAATTCCCTCCTACCCCAAAACTTGAACTTCCTAGTTGATTTTCAAACTTGAAAACCCTGAAAACTTCGACGGACCATAACTTGGTCATACGGACTCCGATTCTCGAAAACTCGGACTCTATTTCGCGTATTTTTCCGAGACGAACGCAATGGCACAGACCATTTTACTTGATTCAGAATTTATAATTTAATTCTGTCTTGATTCTTGATTTAACGTGTTGTAAAAATTCGGGTTGTTACATCCGCCTAGAGTGAGCTCTGCATCAACTAATAAAAAGACGATTGCAATGATGTTGGGTAAGCATAACTGAAGAGAATGGCAATAAATATTGAAAAGTTGTAATATACAAACCTATAAGACATATTATACCAATGGCTCGCTGTTTCATAAATAATATAGTACTAAAAAAGAAAAATTAGTAAGAATTGTCAATATAATATGCAATAGAAAAGTAAAGTAATCCAACAAATATATAGTTCTATTTTTTATTCCCAGTAATCGGATTCTCCTGAAATTGCACACATATATTATGTTGGTTCACTGAAATTACATGTACAGTTAAAAAATTACGAATAGGGAAAAGAATTACGAATAGGGAACATCATACATTGTAAAAAGTAAATGGACTAATTTTTAAAAAGGTCAAGGCACATAAAGTAGAATGCAGGCAGTTACTACCTCGCTACTTTATAATATCATATTTTAAATGTCATAATAAATATGTCTTTTGTTAATGGTCCTATGTTAATATAGTACCATATTCAAACTTATCGAATATGCACAGCATGTAAACAAAATTTGCAGAAGGATTATAAAGGTGACCCTTTAACCATATGAGACGATATACTATAAATAAACATTTCTCTTTACACAGACCTATAATTTTCTTTAAATTTCAAAGAAGCATTATTATAATACCAAGCTCGAGGTTAAATTTGTGTTTTAGAATGCTCGAAACTTGAATGGCTTTTAAAAGGGGTAACTTTGGCATACATCATGAAGGACCCGTAACTTCCCTGGTAAGGAAAGAGCGGATACTTTGAGAACACGACAAAATAGAATGCAGACGGAAGAACATTTCATTGTATATTACAACAATTCCATCAGAACACAAGAATATACAGAGTATAAACAAATAACATACGTTTACCAAATATCAGAGATTACAATAAATTACATAGCAGCGAAAAATAATACAATACACAACTGAAGGAGATATACGAATGCAAAGCTTTCCGGATATCATTCCAGCTGTAAACAAGGATCCTGTGACTATAAATCTGCAAAACCAAAACTACTAGCTGCCCGTGCGGAAAATAGGGGCACCCAGAGTTTATGTTAAAACAATAAACTCCATGTCAGTCATGTGACTGGTGTGAGAACTAAAACAGTTATTAATCTTTATTTTTAAGTTAGGTAAATAAAGGGACCACGCCGTATATCACGGAACGGGTTTCCTCCCAAGAATACCAGTGCATAAAACAACAGCGCAATGCTACATAAAAAACAATGAAGCTATTTATAAGACCCAGGTCCCATCACACAATGCAACGCAAGCCGGAGGATAGGGTTTTTACCTTATAATAGCCAAGAATGCTTGATACGTTTAAAACAAATCATTTGATACTATTATAAGTGCATAGTATATAAAACAACTTCAAATCATAAGTATCAATCATAGACGGCATAAGCGCCCCATCCCACTATGTCGCCATATATAGGATTACAACTAAAACCGAAACGTCACGTATTGAAAGTTGGATTTCCATCTGTGAACCGAGGCAAAAGATAGTCTTCTACCGATTCGAGATGCTCTAGTCCATGTCTCAGGTCAGAGCTCGAGTGACCTTTGGATCGTCAGGGCCGGTCCACCGATGTAGATTAAAATGCCTGAACACTGTGTTTCCCCGCCCTTTGGGGTGTAGGTGAGCCAACTAAATGATCCATCGGTTCGAGAACGACTGATATATCTGAGGTGCCTCGCAACAACAACAACCACATAAGTCAAAATCGTCAGGGCGTGTAAAACCACTGACGCCACTTCTAAGTAGAAGGAAACGCATGCCCTCCCTGATGTCCTCTCCCGTTTCTGGTTCACAACCGGGGGTGAGGCTCGCGAATTCACGTTACACGAAGCTATGCCACACAGGCGGTGCTTTGATCATCAACCACAAGACTTTGCTTTTCAACAGAAATCTTGATCATTTGCATCTTAGCATGCCACACAGGAAAACCACTCCATGCAACCGATATCCATCAATCACACATAATGATATCCAATGTCAGACACACAGTCCATTTACAAGTCTGTTCTGGGTCTGAACGAAACCGGAGGCACCTAGTATCCCGCATATCCATCGATCTCTAAGTACGTCTGGACGATCACTAACTGATTCCCTCCTCTTTGGTGTACGGCCCAATCAAGATCATCAGTAATTATCCAAACGACGTGAAGACCACCGGTCTTCAACCACCGTCTTCATCTTCGACACCACGTCGAATTAGTTATTCAGAATGGGATAAACCCGGTCTTTCTGAATAACTTGCCTATATAATAAACAAGTGTTACACAAACACAACATACGCCTCATTCCAATTCAGAATATTCTTTTATTCAAATATTCTTATACTTTGGGAAAGGTTCCCATTAGTTTTATCAAAGATAAATTCTTTAAAATTTATTCTTTAATCTTCTTTGAATATCAATTCAAACTAGTCGGGATTAGCGAACCACACCGGAGTAATCATTTATTTTATTTCCCAATCCCCACCTATTCATCCCATGAAGTAAAACTGGTAATACTTCATATCTAACACCACGGTGTTACCTGTAAATTCAATTACCATTTCACGTTCAAATCTAATTAAAGATTTAACTATCACCTGGAGAAAAACTGCTGATACTCCATTCTCGATCTTTTCAATCTAATTAAAGAATCATTAAAACTCCACTTAGTTTTAATCTTTAACTGGGTTAAAGAATCAGTGTCATTTAAAACACGGTTCACGATAAACCCAAAATCACTTTCAAATTCAAATCCAATTAAATATCATTTAATTGGTACACTTCATTAAATCTTAATAGAAAGATTCAATCTTTTTCTCAACTGGCTTAGGAACAGTGTTAATGAAGACACCATTCACGACAAACCAAAATCACATTTGATATTAAATGCAAGGCTCTGAATAGAAAATATATCGGCTTATATTCAATATCAAATTCTACGACCAACAAATATCGTATTGGAAATAACGATATAAATATAGCTTTCAAATTCCCATAACAATACCTGTATCATCATGAAATCCAACATCGAAATATTCCAAAGACAATTTCGATTCAAATCCATTCCAATTCAATTATTGGAAATTCTGGTTACTTTTAAAACCCTTTTCAAATTCAATTTATTTATTTAAAAATAAATAGAATTATAATTCTAGTTCAAAACTAGTTCATTTCGATAAAAATCTATTTTTATCTTTTCAAATATGGAGTTTTTCATCCCAATTCTTCCCAAATCATTTCTTATGATTTTACACAAATTATTACTATTTTTAATAATTTTATCAAGGCCCGTACAGTCGATTTCCATCAACGACCATCGAACTGCACTTACACCGACCTTTTCCAAATTTGATTTGGACATAATTCCAAATCCAAATGTTTGATTTCTAATTTCTAATATTTGTTAGAAAACTCTTTTCGATACGAACCCAACGGTTCCGGTTTTAGGAGAATCCGACGGTCGGATCTCCCGCAATATCCATTCGCAGTCAATGGTCGAAATTCACGAACTACCGCAGCGTGCCACATTCTATTCGGACCATTATATTATATATATATAATATATAATATATACTTCATCGATTTCCTTTTAAAACGTATTTTATAAATCGTTTTAAATTAGTTTTAGAAACGATTTCAACTTCATTTCAAATTCAAATCAAAATTGAATTTTTCAATATAAATTCGTTTTAAATTCATCTCAAATTGATTTCAATTTAAATTGATTTTTAATTCAATTTCTATTCGTTTTCAATTCAATTTCAATTCGAATTCATTTCTATTCAATTTCAATTCGAATTCATTTCTATTCAGTTTCAATTCGAATTCAATTCTATTCAATTTCAATTCGAATTCATTTTTATTCAATTTCAATTCGAATTCAATTCTATTCAATTTCAATTCGAATTCATTTTCAATTCGAATCCAATTCTATTCAATTTCAATTTGAATTCAATTCTATTCAATTTCAATTCGAATTAATTTTCAATTCGAATCCAATTCTATTCAATTTCAATTCGAATCCATTTTCAATTCGAATTCATTTTCAAAATATTCGATTTTGAAATCACTTTTCAATATTCATTATAAAAACGAATATAATCGATATAAATATCGTTTGCGTCAAAATGGCGTTAATCTAATCAACACGGCTTCATATATTTCTATTTTCAAATATTCTATTTCCAATATTTCTTTTCAAAACTGGAATGAGGCCCAATCAATTACCATAGATTTTATTTCTATGGATTTCCATACAACGCATGTATATATCAACAATGACAAATAATCAACCATCATCCAAAGTGCATTCTACACTATATAAGCATCAAATATAAATATTCAACGCTTATAACAGTCTGTCAATCAATCGATCGACATACAACTAATTAGTGGGATTAGTGTATGTCATATATCAACCCAATACCCGTGTGGAGTTTTCAAACAATCAAACACATATTTTATTGGTGCAGTTGGGCGATGTGTAAAATTTATCGTCCCAACCAATATCAATCAAATGTGTGTATATAAACAAATCGTCCGATTTGTTTATTTTTATTTCATTTTGAATACATGTTAAAATTTCTATTTTCAACTATAACATATTTTAACTATATAAATATTTTATTTCATTTCACATCACATCACACAATCAACTACACATCAAAATCAAACAAACAAGCATACAAGCCGTCCATGGTCTGTGGACGACGGTTGTCGGTTGCTACTAAACACCGTCTGCATCCTAGTATATATTTCAACTAGAAATTTAAATTAAAGGTGAGGAGTTCTCACCGAGTGTTCCACTACGCCATTATCTATTTCTGAACGGTCTGAATTCCTCCTTGATTTCAATCCGTTCCATCTCACTTCTTCACGCTGTTCATAGTACAAATCATATTTTTATCGCTTTATCCCAATAAATAAAAATCATATTTTTATTTCAATTTCATATATTTTACAACGCTTCTTTCTATATAAAAATTATATTTTTATATTTCTACTTCTTATATAAAGATCGAATTTTTATTGCTATTCTATATATAAACATCATATTTTTATTCTTTCTATAATATAAAAATCATATTTTTAACTTGTTATTCCTATGACAAAAATTATATTTTTGCATTGCTAAAATTTATATTTTTATACAACTAAAAATCATAACTTTATCTTGTTAAAAATCTCGACTTTCATGTATTAAAAATCAAAACTTTTCTCCTGTTATTCATATATAAAAATATAAATTTTTCATATATAAAACCATAGACTTTTTACATAAGAAAACCCATTCCTTTTACATATTAAAGATCATTCCTTTATCATATTAAAGGTTATTCCTTTTTATAGGTAAAGATTATTCCTTTTTATAAACACAAAATCAAAATCAAGATTTTTTTATAAAGCTATATATATTAAAAGTCAAAATTTTAAAGCTATATTTTCCAAATGAAATCACTTCGAATTTATTTTAAAACTGAAATGAAAACAAAGAAAAGAAGAAGAATAATAAAGTAAAAAGCTTACCGTGTTATCAGCGAATGGAAGGGGGCGCTGGACCACTGGAGGAGGCGGAGGTGTAGTCGGAGGCTAGAGTGGAGCGGCGCAGGTCACGAGGGTGGGCTCTGGCGTTAGCGATGGAGGAGGGTTTATGGGGGCGAGGTTTCGTGCTTTCAACTGATTTGGGGGAGGCGGTTTGGGGTTTTGGGCGTTAGAGGGAGGGAGGGAAGGGGAGGGGTGGCGGTTTGTGGCGGAGGCGTGGCGGTGAACGGATCGAGGGGGGAGGCTGTGGATCGCGATGGGTTTTCTCCACTTTTTTTAGTTTTGGTTTGACTAACAACGTAAGGGAGGGGGGAGAGGGAGAAAAGGGAGGGGTGAGGTTATAATTTAATTTTTTTATTATTTTATTTATCTCCAAAAAGCAACTTTCTCTTTCGAACTCGAAACGAAACCCACCGCCTGTCGTCCCTAGCTAATTACCCCCATTTTGAACACATTGGGATATGCCACGTAGGATGATTCGGCTGTTTCGATCAGTTTTCATCAAAATCAACATATAACTCTATATATCGAATTTGAACGCGCATTTCAATTTACTGGGGCCACATATGGACTCAAAAATTCTAGAAAAATATTTTCTAACTTCGTATTGACGATACGGTCCTAACAAAACTAATTTCGTCAAATTCTGAGATCGTTTGAAAAATGGCCATTTTCTGAACGATGACTAAAACTGTTAAAACACGTTTAACTTCGCCACGCTCACATATTGATTCAAAAAATTATGAATTTTGAAACCTAGCAATAACTTGACATCACGGATCCAACAAAAGTGGTTTCGTCGAAAACCGAGGTCGTTTGCAAAATGGCCATTTTTAAGGGCCGAAATTCCATAGCGACTATTCTGGATTTTCAACTGGACATATCTTTTGATTCCCGCTATGAAATTTTGATTTTTCCAATTCGTTGGAAAGATATCCTCAATTAGATTCAAATATTTTTGGTTTCGCTAAAATCCGGTTTATTTTGAATCCTATACACTCATTTGAAATTTGAAATTTGAAATCGAATTATCGAACTACCGCGCCATTTTCAATTTCTTTTATAATCATATATAATTATTTATATTCTAATGACGATCTATATAATATATACGTTCGAATTCTATTCAAAATAAATTTTAAATATTCAAAATATTCATTTTAAATATTCAAAATTCATTAAAATTTCCAAAATAAATTTTTTAAATTGGCCCAGATTTCGGGGTTATTACACATCATTATGATCATAAAAAATTAGCATTATGTCCCTTTCAATTTTTTTCAACCATACATGACATTTATCCCAATAGCAGAAGAAAACAATATATAAAGGTAATAATACAAACGCATCTATTATTTCGATATAAAGAATTTCACTAAAAACACTACAATTTATTGGAAAATGAATAAACAATAATATATTTGCTGGTCTAGCATATACAGCATGCCAATTTTCACGTGCACTATGCCACTGTAAATTTTCTTAATCTATATGGAAAATGAAATTAGAGGTGAAGCCTCATTTATATGATCATAGTCTAAGTTAGTTACGTATATCCTAAGAAATTATTTTCACTAGGAGGAAAAGAAATGAAATATTAAAACACGTAAGGGGATACAAATCTACTTGATAAAAATCAGAAAGAAAAACACAACAAAATGAAAAACTAAACTGTAAGTGAAGGTGCCTATTGACGTAAATAATAATTAATGCTATCAAGTAAACGCGTTTATAGTAAATTAGAAAGTAGACTGCCAAATTGTTCAAATTAGATTCCTCATTTAGATAGTGTAGATAACAAAGGTAATAACAAATTTATATCAAGTACTCTAGAATAATTAAGAAATGGCACCATTGACACATTACTACTTGTAAATTAAAGAGTAAAGCATAACCCTTCACGATCAATGAAGAAAGTAAAACTTATAATAGAGGCAATCTCTATAAATTTCTTTAGGCAATAAGTAATGAGAAGTGTAAATATCCATAAATCCATTCACAAAGAATAATAAAGAGCAGAGAAAAACTTTGATTTGAAGATCGATCAACCTATGGCAATTGAAAAACAGTTCTCCCGTGGAAAACAAAATGATATAAAGAAACGGAGACAAACTTGTAAGGAAAGTAGAGTTCAAAACCTATCCATTTTTTATTCCTTATTTGAATAGTGTACGAAACGTAAGCAATAATCATAAAGTTCTATTAGCAATCTCTAATATTCAATAGATAACATAGAAAGCACCATAAATCTACCATTAATTATAAAGTGAAAGATAGAGCAAGAACCTTGATTTTATGATCAATATGGAGCAATTATTGCTTCAAAAAGTCTATCATTCAAAATTTGAACAGTAAACGCAAACTATGCGGTTGAGGAACACTTGTATAGAAAACTGAAGAGGAGAGCACAATTTGGATTTTAAAGATTAGAAAACCAATATTAATGAGCAAAAATGATCTCATCTCAATAATATTTGAAAATCAATCATTATAGCGCTAAACCAACGTAAACATGAGAAGAACACAAATAAAATGTAGAACCTTGCTTAATGAAAAAAAAGGTAAATAAATTGTTTCATGTAGACCGCATAAGTGATAAAAATAAAAAATGTGGAGATAAATAAGATATAGCTAAAAGGATCAAAAATGGGATAAATTAAACAAAGAAGTTTACCTTAATTAGAAGCGAATGTTTAATTGCAGAGTGCAATATATTTGACAGTATAACATCCAACACTGGACAGTAGTTGATAAGAATGGAAGAATGAATAAATACAACACACTTTTTTGGAAAATTGGAACATGTTATAAAATAATAATAAAATCAAGGGAATGCCAGTGGTACCTGATAGTTGTGGAGAAAAGAATTTATATGAAAAAAAAAATTAAAAGCTTGAGTGAGGAGGCAAATTATATTTATTAGCAACTAATGGATTGCTTTAAAAGAGTTAAATACTATGAATCATTTGAGGTAACAAAAATAAGGTACCTGACAGTTGCAGAGGAATTTTTTATTTTATTTTTCAAAAAAAGCCATGGTGAGGAAACAAAATATATTTAGTAGATATTCATGGGTTGCGTCGAAAAGTGTCAATAAGTATGAAGCAACTGAGCTAAAAACATAAGAGGACCCTAATAGCTGTAGATGAATAATTAAAAAAAATTGTAAAGCTAGAGGAGAAAAGGACTTGCATTTATTAGAGGTTTACTGATATTTTGAAAGAGAAAATTACTTGTAACATTAATAGTTGCAAGGAGAAAGCTTAGGAGAGTAAAGGACCATTATTTATCAGAGATTTATAAGCTACATTAAAGGAGTTAATTACCATGTATCATTTTAGGAGCTAAAATGATAGGTGCAAAGCTCAGAAAGAAAGTTGCAAGGATTACAGAGAAAGCCAGATAACTGTAACTCATCTTGGAGTTGCCACTTTCAAATTCGAAAATGGTAGGAATAGGAAAAAGGAAAATAAAAAAATAGGGATGTAGAAAATAAATTTAAAAAGGAAAGGATAGAGAATAAGTTACTTGAAAAAGAGGGATATGTCCCTAATTTTAACTTTCAAAATTTTGGTAGGAAATATGATATGTTGGTCCTCGATTTCTTCGAAAGCTGGGCTCATTGTGCGAAGGTGCTATTTTGAGGCAATATCCATAATTAATACAACTCCATGTGTGTATGTGCGCATGCGCACATGCATGTATGTGTATAAATATTTATCTTTTTAAATATGGCACATTGATATACCATCCATGTGTAATTTTCATATAGTTTCCGTTGCTTTCGTGAATGTATTATGAAGGAACTACAGCTCAATATAAAAGTACCATGTTCTCTTTACAGAAATGAACCAAATCTTCTATTAGGAGAAAAAAATATTGCCTTTTTTTTTACAATAGTTATCGAAAATGCTAGCCTTATTTTCAATCCTTCGGGAAGCTGACACTTATGGGATCGTTTATTGCAAAGGTAGTGATCTATGAAAATCACAGGACATGGTTTAGGAAGGATAAATACATCACCATATTTTTTGAGAGTAAACTTCTCATTTCTGCTAATGGGACTTTCTAATATGCACTGACAATGAACCAGATAATCAGTTAGTGGTAAAAAATTACGCAAGCATGGATACATCACCGTGTGTATATATATATATATATATATTAATATGCATTCCTTAAACGGTTGATTTTTTTACATCACTACACAATATTTTTGGTCAGAAAAACCTCTCATTTATGCTAAAATATGTGGAATCAAGATAATAGATATATTTGGCAGTACAAATTCCTTTCTTGGTTATCATACCGCTAAGTTACATGTGATTAGTCAATCAAATTCAAAGTTAATACTAGAGAAAAAGGAAGGGTTTAACATAATGATACATTGGTGTACCAAAATATTGTATGGTTGTTTTGAACTCTATTTAACTTACGTTTAGTGACGTAGCTGTAATAACCCGGAAATCTGAGCCAATTTAATTTTTTTTTTTTGGCAATTGTAGTGAATTTTGAATATTTAAAATGAATTATTTTAAATAATAACGACGAGAAATTTATTTTGAATAGAATTAGAAGTATATATTTATATACGTCGTCGTTAGAATATAAATATTTATTTTAAAATATAAAAGGAATTGAAAATGGTGCGGTAGTTCGATAATTCGATTTCAAATTTAAAATGAATGTACTGGGTTCAAAATAAACTGGATTTTAGTGAAACGAAAAATAATAGAATCTAATTGAGGATATCTTTCCAACGAATCCGAAAAATCGAAATTTCATAGCGGGATTCAAAAGATATGTCCAGTTGAAAATTCAGAATAGTTGCTATGGAATTCTAGCCCTTAAAAATGGAAATTTTGCAAACAACCTCGGTTTTCGACGAAACCACTTTTGTTAAATCCGTGATGTCAAGTTATTGTTATATTCCAAAATTCGTAAGTTTTCGAATCAATAAGTGAACATGGCAAAGGAAAACGCGTTTGACCAGTTTTAGTTGATTTTAATCGACTGGAAAATGGCCATTTTTCAAACGGCCTCAGAATTCGACGAAACTAGTTTTGTTAGGACTGTGTCGTCAATACGAAGTTAGAAAATATTTTTCGGGAATTTTTAGAGACTGTATGTGGGCCCGGTAAATTGAAATACACGTTCAAATTTAATATATAGAGTTATTTGTTGATTTTGACGAAAACTGATCGAAACGATCGAATCAATTTACGATACATATCCCATTGTGCTCGGAATGGGGGTAATTAGCTGTGGACGACAGGCGGTGGGTCTCGTTTGAAGGTCGAAATAAAAAGTTACTTTTAAGATTTTAAAAATAATAAATTAATTATATAAATCCTCTCTCTCTCTCTTCCCTTTATCTCAGCCCCCTGTTACTTTATCAAATCAAAAAAAGGAGGGATCGAACGGAATGCAACCGCACCCCAGACCACGGCAACGCGCCGTGCCTGGCCAGACCCCCCCGGGTCAATCAACCCCCCTCTCTCCCTCCTGGCCATCCCCTACTCCCTGACGCCTCCTCTCTCTCCCCCTAATCCCCTAATCCCAAACCGCAGCCCCCCACCTCGAGCGCAGCCGCCGCCTTCAACCGCTGCTTCACCCCCTTGACGCCAGCGACCCACTCCAGCGCTTCCCCTTCTTCCACGACCGCCCTTTCCTCTTCCTCCTTCAATTAAAACCCCCTAGCACCCGAGATCCGACCGCCGCCGCCTCTGAGGGCCCGCCACCGACCTGCCGACCACCTGAGCGACGCCAACTTCGCCATAGGACCCTCCCCTTTCGACAAAGATTCAGTTTTTACAAAGAAGGTGAGTATTTTTTTTACTTACGGTAATTAATTAAATTACTAATTAAACAACAAGTAAATTATATGTAATGTTTTATTTATATAAAAAGATGTGATTTTTATCGTATGGTAAATATGAAGTTGAAACTATAAAAATCTGATTTTTAATACGAAGTTAGAGTTATAAAAATACGATTTTTATATATGTAACAGAGTTATATAAAATATAATTTTAGTGTTATAAAAATATAATTTTTATATAATGTAGAGAATAAAAATATGATTTTTATATTATAGAAAGAATTAAAATATGATTTTTATATTATAGAGATAATAAAAATACGGTTTTTATATTATATAGATAGTAAAAATTTAATCTTTATATATGTAGCGATAGGATAAGAATTCGATTTTTATGTAGGAAGTAGCGATGTTAAAAATATAATTTTTAACACAAACGGTGTTGAATAGATCTCGTTGGAAACAAAGCGAAGATTTTCTACATATGAAGAGTCGTGGCGTTTGGTTTACCTTTCGGTGAGAACTCCTCACTTTTAAATTTATTTCTAGTTGAATTATATACTATGATGCAGACGGTGTTTAGTAGCACCCGATACCCGTCGTCCACGGATCATGGATGACTTTTTTGTTTGGTTGTTGTGTTGTGAAATTTGATTGTGTGATGTGAAAAGAAATAAAATATTATATAGTTAAAAATATGATTTTTAACGTGTATATAAAATAAATATTTATAAACAAATCGACGATTTGTTTATATACATTGATTTGATTGATATTGATTGGGACGATAAATTTTACATATCGCCCTACTACACAAATAAAATCTATGTTTGATTGATTGAAACCCCACACGGTTATTGGGATGATATATGACATAAACTAATCCCAATAATTAGTTGTATGTCAATCGATTGATTGACAGACTTTGTAAGCGCTAATTATTTATATTTAATGCTTATGCAGTTGTGTGGTGCACTCTGGATGATGGTTGAATATTTATCATTGTTATTTTATACATGCGTTGTAGAAAATCCCTATAATTAACATTATATGGTAATTGATTGGGCCTCATTCCAGTTTTGAAATAGAATATCTGAATAGAAATATTTGAATAGAAATATTTGAAATAGAAATATTTGAAAAAGAAATATTTGAAATAGAAAATTTGAAAATAGAAATATATGAAGCCGTGTTGATTAGATTGACGCCATTTTGACATGAACGATATTTATATCGATTTTATTCATTTTTGAATGCATATTGAAAGTGATTTTGAAATTCGAATTAAATTGAATAGATTTGAAATTCGAATTAAATTGAATAGATTTGAAATTCGAATTAAATTGAATAGATTTGAAATTCGAATTAAATTGAATAGATTGAAATTCGAATTAAATTGAAATGAATTGAAATTCGAATTAAATTGGAATTGAAATCGATTTGAAATGAAATTAAAACGAATTTATATTGGAAAGATTCGATTTTGATTTGAATTTGAAAAGGAAGTTGAAATCGTTTTGAAAACGAATTTAAATGATTTATAAAATACGTTTTGAAAGAAAATCGATGAAATATATATATTATATATTATATATATAATGGCCTGAATAGAACGCGCCGCGCCCCGGCAGTTCGCGAATTTCGACCATTAACTTCGAATGGATATTATGGGAGATCCTACCGTCGGATTCTCCTAAAACCGGAACTGTTGTGTTCGTATCAAAAAGAGTTTTCTAATGAATATTGGAAATTTGTAATCTAACGGATGGATTTAGAATTATGTCCAAATCAAATTTGGAAAAGGTCGCTGTAAGTGCAGTTCGATGGCCGTTGATGGAAATCGAATGTACGGGCCATGATAAAATTATTAAAAATAGTAATAATTTGTGTAAAATCATAAGAAATGATTTGGGAAGAATTGGGATGAAAAACTCCATATTTGAAAAGATAAAAATAGATTTTTATCGAAATTAACTTGTTTTGAACTAGAATTATAATTCTATTTATTTTTAAAATAAATAAAGTGGATTTGAAATGGTTTTGAAAATAACCAGAAATTCCAATAATTGAATTGGAATGGATTTGAATTGAAATTGTCTTTAGAATATTTCGATGTTGGATTTCATGATATATGAATATTGTTAGGGAAATTTGAAAGATATATATATATATATATATATATCGGATCTTTGTTAATTGTAGAATTTGATATTGAGTATAAGCCGATATATTTTCTATTCAGAGCCTTGTATTTAATATCAAATGTGATTTGGGTTTGTCGTGAATGGTGTCTTCATTAACACTGTTCTTAAGCCCAGTTGAGAAAAAGATTAAATCTTTTTATTTTGATTTAATAAAGTGTACCAATTAAATAATATTTAATTGGAATTAAATTGGTATTGATTTTTGGGTTTATCGTGAACAGTGTTTTAAATAACACTTGTTCTTTAACCCGATAATTAATGGAATGTGATTTTGGGTTGTCATGAACGGTATCTTCAATAATACTGTTCTTAGACCTAAAGGAGTTAAGAAAATTAGAAACTAACTGGAGACTAGTTAAGTTGAATGGTTTCTGGGGTATTGATCTGATGTTGGTTTCGGCCTTCGGGGTTAATACTTAGGGAATTGCTCACTTGCTAATTTACAGTTAGGGACTTATTGAAATGTGATGTGATTTTGGGTTTATCGTGAACCGTGTTTTAAATGACATGGATTCTTTAACCCAGTTAAAGATTAAAACTAAGTGGAGTTTTAATGAATCTTTAATTAGATTGAAAAGATCGAGAATGGAGTATCACCAGTTTTGCTCCAGGCGATAGTTAAATCTTTAATTAGATTTGAACGTGAAATGGTAATTGAATTTACCGATAACACTGTGGTGTTAGATATGAAGTATTACCAATTTTACTTCATGGGATGAATAGGTTGGGATTGGGAAATTAAAACAAATGATTACTTCGGTAAGGTTCGTTAATCCCGACTAGTTTGAAGTGATATTCAAAGGAAAATTAAAGAATAAATTTAAAAGAATTTATCTTTGATAAAATTAATGGGAACCTTTCCCTAAGAATGTGAAATTTAGAAACTAACTGTAGGTTAGCTAAGATGAATGGTTTCCTGGGTATTGATCTGGTGTGGGTTTCGGCCTTTGGGGTTAATGTTTGGGGAATTGTTCTCTTACTAATTTACGGTTAGTGATCGATGAATTGGAATGAGGCGTATGTTGTGTTTGTGTAACACTTGTTTAATATATACGCGAGTTATTCAGAAAGACTGGGTTTATCCCATTCTGAATAACTGATTCGACGATGTGTCAAAGATGTAGACGGTGGTTGAAGACCGGAGGTCTTCACGTCGTTTGGATAATTACTAATGATCTTGATATGGCCGTAGACCCAAGAGGAGGGAATCAGTTGGTGATCGTCCAGACGTGCTTGGAGATCGATGGATATGCGAGGTACAAGGTGCCTCCGGTTTCGTTCAGTCCCAGAACGGACTTGTAGATGGACTGTGTGTCTGACATTGAATATCATTCTGTGTGATTGACGGATATCGGTTGCATAGAGTGGTTTGCCTGTGTGGCATGCTAAGATGAAAATGATCAAGGCTTCTGTTGAGAAGCAGAGTCTTGTGGTTGATGATCAAAGCACAACCTATGTGGCACAGCTTTGTGTAGCGTTAATTCGCGAGCCTCACACCCCGATTGTGAACCAGAAACGGGAGAGGACCTCAGGGAGGACATGCATTTCCTTCTAGCTAGAAGTGGCGTCAGTGGTTTTACACGCCCTGACGAGTTTGACTTATGTGGTTGTTGCTGTTGCGTGGCGCCTCGAATATATCGGTGACTATGTGAAGCCGATGGGGCCATTCGTTGGCTCATTTACGCCCCAAAGGGCGGGGAAACGCAGTGTTCAGGAATTTTAATCCACATCGGTGGACCGGCCTTGTCGCTCCAAGGGACGATGCGTTCTGATCCTAAGACTCGGGCTAGACAGTCTCGAATCGGTAAAGGACTATATTTTGCCTCGGTTCACAGATGGAAATCCAACTTCCAATACGTGACGTTTCGGTTTTAGTTGTAATCCTATATATGGAGACATAGTGGGATGGGGTACTCATGCCGTCTATGATTGATATTTATGATTGTATATAAAATTAGAAACTAACTGGAAACGAGTTAAGATGGGTGGTTTCCTGGGTATTGGTCTGATGTTGGTTTCGGTCTTCGGGGTTAATACTTAGGGAATCGTTCTCTTACTAATTTACGGTTGGAGTCTGATTAAGAACCAAAAGATGGAATTTCACGTGCCAAGCATTATTGGCTATTATAAGGTAAAAAGCCTATCCTCCGGCTTGCGTTGCATTGTGCGATGGGAACTGGGTTTTATAGTAGCTTCATTTTTCTTTATTTAGCATTGCGCTGTTTGTTTTATGCACTGGTATTCTTGGGAGGAAACTCGTTCCGTGTTATACGGCATGGTCCCTTGATTTGCCTAACTTTAAAAATAAAGATTAATAGCTGTTTTAGTTCTAACACCAGTCCCATGACTGACCTGGAGTTTATTATTTTAACCTAAACTCTGGGTGCCCTTATTTCGACACAGGCAGCATGTAGTTTTGGTTTTGCAGATTTATATTCACAGGATCCTGATTTACAGCTGGAATGATGCTCGAAAAGCTCTGTATCCATGTATTACTTTCAGTTGTGTTTTATATTGTTTTTCCGCTGCTATGTAATTTATTGTAATCTCTGATACTTTTTCTATTGTATAATATTTATTCATACTCTGTATATTCTTGTAATCTGATGGAATTGTTGTAAATAACAATGAAATATTCTTCTGTCTACGTTCTAATTTGTCGTGTTCTCAAAACAATCAGGCGTTTCGAACGGTCTTGATCGGTTTAGCGACTGATTCGGATCGAGCGAAATTCCCGGTCGTTACATCGTGGTATCATAGCTTTGGTTTACAGAGCTCGGAGAGCAAGGCACATTAGAACCGAATGAAAGAATTCATCAGAGATTGGATTAGAAATATCCAATAGGAATGACTCGTTAGAGATAGGATCAATAGTATCCTAGAATGAGTGTGAAGAGTCTATTTTTAAAATATAAATGAAAACAAATTTTGTTTTGAGGATTTAAACCTTATTATACGTATTTGAATATTTATTTTAGATTGATTTGGACAATCTAGTATATGAATATTTTGCATATGCGCCTAGCTAACGTGTATTCGAAGTCTCTAATATACTGCATAGATATAGAGTCACGCTCTAGCCACTTGGGGATAATTATGATGATGTCCGGACATCATCAGTATTTATGTTCGTGTTTCAAAAGTGAGATTTCTATATATTTCCTATTGACTGCCATGAGAACCAAAATTAGATAGGGCCTATTGTTGTGATTTGGCACCAAAAATGTGATTTTTGACTATATATCAAAATTATGAATTTGAAACGTTAATCAACTAATTGATTGATGGTTGTGTTGTTTGATTATTGTTTGATTAATTAAAATGTTGAACCTATAACCAAATTGAATCAAATAGTGAGTTGTATTGAAAATTTATCGCATATGCATGCATGTACATGTACTTACATTGAACAGGTCATAGCAAGGAGGCTAGAGCAGAAGAATAAAATTGTTTGCGCAACAAATAGGTACATATTTACCATAATTTACTGTTTTGTTTGGGTGATGATGATTTTATGAGCCGATTGGCTTTTTCTTTTGGATTGAAGAAGGCCATGGGAGGCTATATGAAATATCCTGAAGTCCCTGGTGCAGGGGAGGTTGTGGCGAAATTTTTCGAAAATTTAGGTTGTTAGCCAAATTTTTGAAAAATTTGAAAAGTTCTTAGAAACTGAAAAGTTGAAGAACTTAAGCCGTAATGAAAATAATAAAAGTTGAGTTGATTATTTAAACAACTTTCGGCTTCATTCCTTTTCGGGGACGAAAAGTTTTAAGTGGGGGAGATTTTAATAACCCGAAAATCTAATCCAATTTAAAAATTTTATTTTGGCAATTGTAGTGAATTTTGAATATTTAAAATGAATTATTTTAAATAATAACGACGAGAAATTTATTTTGAATAGAATTAGAACGTATATATTTATATACGTTGTCGTTAGAATATAAATATTTATTTTAAAATATAAAAGGAATTGAAAATGGCGCGGTAGTTCGATAATTCGATTTCAAATTTCAAATGAATGTACCGGGTTCAAAATAAACCGGATTTTAGTGAAACCAAAAATAATAGAATCTAATTGAGGATATCTTTCCAACGAATCCAAAAAAATCGAAATTTCATAGCGGGAATCAAAAGATATGTCCAGTTGAAGATTCAAAATAGTCGCTATGGAATTCTGGCCCTTAAAAATCGAAATTTTGCAAACAACCTCGGTTTTTGATGAATCCACTTTTGTTGGATCCGTGAAGTCAAGTTATTGTTTTATTCCAAAATTCGTAATTTTTCGAATCAATATGTGAGTGTGGCAAAGGAAAATGCGTTTGACCAGTTTCAGTTGATTTTAATCGACTGGAAAATGGCCATTTTTCAAACGGTCTCAGAATTCGACGAAACTAGTTTTGTTAGGACCGTATCGTCAATACGAAGTTAGAAAATATTTTTTGGGAATTTCTAGAGACTGTTGTGGGCCTGGTAAATTGAAATGCGCGTTCAAATTCAATAAATAGAGTTATATGTTGATTTTGATGAAAACTGATCGAAATGATCGAATCAGCTTGCGATACATATCCCATTGTGTTCGGAATGGGGGTAGTTAGATATGGATGACAAGCAGTGGGTCTCGTTTGGAGGTCGAAATAAAAAGTTAGTTTTAGGATTTTAAAAATAATAAATTAATTATATAAATTCTCTCTCTCTCTCTTCCCATTATCTCAGCCCCTCCCCCCTTACTTTATCAAATCAAAAGAAAAAAAAAGGATCGAACGGAATCCAACCGCGCCCCAGGCCACGGCAACGCGCCGCGCCAGACCCCCTTCCCCCTCTGGGGGTTCGTTCGACCCTCCCTCTCTCCCTCCTGGTCATCCCCTCCTCCCCGACGCCTCCTCTCTCTCCCCCTAATCCCCAAATCCCAAACCGCAGCCCCCCACCTCGAGCGCAGCCACCGCCTTCAGCCGCTGCTCCACCCCCTGATGTCGGCGACTCACTCCAGCGCTTCCCCTTCTTCCACGACCTCCCTCTCCTCTTTCTCCTTCAATTAAAACCCCCTAGCACCCGAGATCCGACCGCCGCCGCCTCTGAGGGCCCGCCTCCGACCTGTCGACCACTTGAGCGACGCCATCTTCGCCATGGGACACTCCCCTTTCGACAAAGATTCAGTTTTTACAAGAAAGGTGAGTATTTATTTATTTTTACTTACGGTAATTAATTAAATTACTAATTAAACAACAAGTAAATTATATGTAATGTTTTATTTATATAAAAAGATGTGATTTTTATCGTATGTTAAATATGAAGTCGAAACTATAAAAAAACTGATTTTTAATATGAAGTTAGAGTTATAAAAATACGATTTTTATATATGTAACAGAGTTATATAAAATATAATTTTAGTGATATAAAAATATAATTTTTATATAACGTAGAGAATAAAAATATGATTTTTATATTATAGAAAGAATAAAAATATGATTTTTATATTATAGAGATAATAAAAATACGGTTTTTATATTATATAGATAATAAAAAATTAATCTTTATATATGTAGCGATAGGATAAGAATTCGATTTTTATGTAGGAAGTAGCATTGTTAAAAATATAAATTTTAACACAAATGGTGTTGAACAGATCTCGCTGGAAACGAAGCGAAGATTTTCTACATATGAAGAGTTGTGGCATTTGGTTTAGCTTTCGGTGAGAACTCCTCACTTTTAAATTTATTTCTAGTTGAATTATAAACTAGGATGCAGACGGTGTTTAGTAGCACCCGACACCCGTCGTCCACAGACCATGGATGACTTGTTTGTTTGGTTGTGTTGTGAAAATTGATTGTGTGATGTGAAAAGAAATAAAATACTTAACGTGTATATAAAATAAATATTTATAAACAAATCGACGATTTGTTTTTATACACTGATTTGATTGATATTGATTGGGATAATAAATTTTACACATCGCCCAACTACACAAAATAAAATCTGTGTTTGATTGATTGAAACCCCACACGGGTATTGGGATGATATATGACATACACTAATCCCAATAATTAGTTGTAGTCGATCGATTGATTGACAGACTATGTAAGCGCTAATTATTTATATTTAATGCTTATGCAGTTGTGTGGTGCACTGTGGATGATGGTTGATTATTTATCGTTGTTATTTTATACATGTGTTGTAGAAAATCCATATAATTAACATTATATGGTAATTGATTGGGCCTCATTCCAGTTTTGAAATAGAATATCTAAATAGAAATATTTGAATAGAAATATTTGAAATAGAAATATTTGAAAAAGAAATATTTGAAATAGAATATTTGAAAATAGAAATATATAAAGCCGTGTTGATTAGATTGACGCCATTTTGACATGAATGATATTTATATCGATTTTATTCTTTTTTAAATGAATATTGAAAGTGATTTCGAAATTCGAATTAAATTGAATAGATTTGAAATTCGAATTAAGTTGAATAGATTTGAAATTCGAATTAAATTGAATAGATTTGAAATTCGAATTAAATTGAACAGATTTGAAATTCGAATTAAATTGAATATATTGAAAATCGAATTAAATTGAAATGAATTGAAATTCGAATTAAATTGGAATTGAATTGAAATCGATTTGAAATGAAATTAAAACGAATTTATATTGGAAAGATTCGATTTTGATTTGAATTCGAAAAGGAAGTTGAAATCGTTTTGAAAACGAATTTAAATGATTTATAAAATACATTTTGAAAGGAAATCGACGAAATGTATATAATATATATATTATATATATAATGGCCTGAATAGAACGCGCCGCATCCCGGCAGTTCGCGAATTTCGACTATTGACTTCGAATGGATATTACGGGAGATCCGACCGTCGGATTCTCCTAAAACCGGAACCGTTGGGTTCATGTCGAAAAGAGCTTTCTAATGAATATTGGAAATTTGAAATCTAAAGGTTGGATTTGGAATTATGTCCAAATCAAATTTGGAAAAGGTCGTTGTAAGTGCAGTTCAATTGCCATTGATGGAAATCGACTGTACAGGCCTTGATAAAATTATTAAAAATAGTAATAATTTGTGTAAAATCATAAGAAATGATTTGGGAAGAATTGGGATGAAAAACTCCATATTTGAAAAATAAAAATAGATTTTTATCGAAATGAACTAGTTTTGAACTAGAATTATAATTCTATTCATTTTTAAAATAAATAAAGCGGATTTGAAATGGTTTTGAAAATAACCAGGAATTCCAATAATTGAATTGGAATGGATTTGAATCGAAATTGTCTTTGAAATATTTCGATGTTGGATTTCGTGAATATACAGATATTGTTAGGGAGATTTGAAAGATATATATAAATATATATATATATATATATATATCGTTATTTCCAATACGATATTTGTTGGTCATAGAATTTGATATTGAATATAAGCCGATATATTTTCTATTCAGAGCCTTGTATTTAATATCAAATGTGATTTGGGTTTGTCGTGAATGATGTCTTCATTAACACTGTACTTAAGCCCAGTTGAGAAAAATATTAAATCTTTTTATTTACATTTAATGAAGTGTACCAATTAAATAATATTTAATTAGAATTGAATTGGTATTGATTTTAGGGTTTATCGTGAATAGTGTTTTAAATAACACTTGTTCTTTAACTCGATAATTAATGGAATGTGATTTTGGGTTGTCGTGAACGGTATCTTCGATGATACTGTTCTTAGACCCAAAGGAGTCAAGAAAATCAGAAACAAACTGGAGATTAGTTAAGTTGAATGGTTTCTAGGGTATTGATCTGATGTTGGTTTCGGCCTTCGAGGTTAATACTTAGGGAATTGCTCACTGGCTAATTTACAGTTATGGACTGATTGAAATATGATGTGATTTTGGGTTTATCGTGAACCGTGTTTTAAATGACATGGATTATTTAACCTAGTTAAAGATTAAAACTAAGTGGAGTTTTAATGAATCTTTAATTAGATTGAAAAGACCGAGAATGGAGTATCACCAGTTTTGCTCCAGGCGATAGTTAAATCTTTAATTAGATTTGAACGTGAAATGGTAATTGAATTTAACGATAACACCGTGGTGTTAGATATGAAGTATTACCAGTTTTACTTCATGGGATGAATAGGTTGGGATTGGGAAATTAAAACAAATGATTACTTCGGTAAGGTTCGTTAATCCTGACTAGTTTGAAGTGATATTCAAAGGAAGATTAAAGAATAAATTTAAAAGAACTTATCTTTGATAAAATTAATGGGAACCTTTCCCTTAGAATGTGAAATTTAGAAACTAACTGTAGGTTAGCTAAGAAGAATGGTTTCCTGGGTATTGATCTGATGTGGGTTTCGGTCTTCGGGGTTAATGTTTAGGGAATTGTTCTCTTACTAATTTATGGTTAGTGACTGATGAATTGGAATGAGGCATATGTTGTGTTTGTGTAACACTTGTTTAACATATAGGCGAGTTATTCAGAAAGACCGGGTTTATCCCATTCTGAATAACTGATTCGACGATGAGTCGAAGATGAAGACGGTGGTTGAAGACCGGAGGTCTTCATGTCATTTGGATAATTACTGATGATCTTGATTGGGCCGTACACCCAAGAGGAGGGAATCAGTTGGTGATCGTCCAGACGTGCTTGGAGATCGATGGATATGCGAGGTACAAGGTGCCTCCGGTTTCGTTCAGACCCAGAACGGACTTATAGATGGACTGTGTGTCTGACATTGGATATCATTCTGTGTGATTGATGGATATCGGTTGCATTGAGTGGTTTGCCTGTGTGGCATGCTATGATGCAAATGATCAAGGCTTCTGTTGAAAAGCAGAGTCTTGTGGTTGATGATCAAAGCACAGCCTGTGTGGCACAGCTTTGTGTAGCGTTAATTCGCGAGCCTCACACCCCGGTTGTGAACCAGAAACGGGAGAGGACCTCAGGGAGGACATGCGTTTCCTTCTAGCTAGAAGTGGCGTCAGTGGTTTTACACGCCCTGACGAGTTTGACTTATGTGGTTGTTGCTGTTGCGAGGCGCCTCTGATATATCGGTGACTATGTGAAGCCGACGGGGTCATTCGTTGGCTCATTTATGCCCCAAAGGGCGGGGAAACGCAGTGTTCAAGCATTTTAATCCACATCGGTGGATCGGCCCTGTCTCTTCAAGGGATGATGCGTTCTGTTCCTGAGACTCGAGCTAGACAGTCTCGAATCGGTAGAGGACTATCTTTTGCCTCAGTTCACAAATGGATATCCAACTTCCAATGCGTGACGTTTCGGTTTTAGTCGTAATCCTATATATGGCGACATAGTGGGATGGGGCGCTCATGCCGTTTATGATTGATATTTATGATTGTATATAAAATTAGAAACTAACTGGAAACGAGTTAAGATGGGTGGTTTCCTGGGTATTGGTCTGATGTTAGTTTCGGCCTTCGGGGTTAATACTTAGGGAATCGTTCTCTTACTAATTTACGGTTGGAGTCTAATTAAGAATCAAAAGATGAAATTTCACGTACCAAGCATTCTTGGCTATTATAAACCCTATCCTCCGGCTTGCGTTGCATTGTGTGATGGGAACTGGGTCTTATAATAGCTTCATTTTTCTTTAGTTAGCATTGCGGTGTTTGTTTTATGCATTGGTATTCTTGGGAGGAAACCCGTTCCGTGTTATATGGCGTGGTCCCTTGATTTTCCTAACTTTAAAAATAAAGATTAATAACTGTTTTAGTTCTGACACCAGTCCCATGACTGACCTGGAGTTTATTGTTTTAACCTAAACTCTGGGTGCCCTTATTTCGACACGGGCAGCTAGTAGTTTTGGTTTTGCAGATTTATATTCATAGGATCCTGATTTACAGCTGGAACGATGCTCGGAAAGCTCTGTATCCGTGTATTACTTTCAGTTGTGTTTTATATTTTTTTCCGCTGCTATGTAATTTATTGAAATCTCTGATACTTTTTCTGTTGTATAATATTTATTCATACTCTGTATATTCTTGTAATCTGATGGAATTGTTGTAAATAACAATGAAATGTTCTTCTGTCTGCGTTCTAATTTGTCGTGTTCTCAAAACAATCAGGCGTTTTGAATGGTCTTGATCGGTTTAGCGACTGATTCGGATCGAGCGAAATTCCCGGTCGTTACAGTAGCCTAATAATTTTCAGCTTGTTTTGGAAAAATATAGGTTAAACAATTTACCAGCTAATGCTATATGAATTCATGAAACCTATAAATAAATAAAAATTTATCAAAAACAATGCTAAAAAGGGCAACAAAAAGCATTCAGAAACATAGGGAAAAAGGGCAACAATAACAAAAGGGCAAAATTCACGTCAACTTAATTGTAAATTTTGTATGGTTTAAATCCATTAATACACGCATGTGCATACACCCAATGTAGTAATATATTTTATGTAGGCAATAAGTCTCTCATTTGCATCAAGAATACGTCAAACCCATAAATACACACAGCCATACACATACATACATAACCGTTTAGTATGAAGTCTTTTGTAACAGCTAATACGTCTATCATTCGCATAATTTCACTAGCAGGAAAATATTTTTTCATGACAATTCTGAATCAGATCCAATTCACATTCACATAATCGATATCAATTACCATTTATGTCAATAAAGAGTTATGCATAAGAACTATTAAGCTACGTATGGTATTAACAAATTCTAAATGATAACTTTTAATATGCATTGAAGGAAACCGTGTGTGTATATATATTTATCTTTGAAAATATGACACTGTGTAATTTTCATATAGTTTCCATTGCTTTCATGAATGTATTATAAACCAACTACAGCTCAATATAAAGGTACCATGTTCCCTTTACAGAAATGAACCAAATCTTCTATTTAGAGAAAAAAATATTGCCTTTTTTTACAATAGCTATCAAAAATGCTAACCTTATTTTCAATCCTTTAGAAAGCTAACTCTTATGGGATCGTTTATTGCAAAGGTAGTGATCTATGAAAATCACAGGACATGGTTTAGGAAGCATAGATACATCATCATATTCTTTAGAGAGTAAACTTCTCATTTCTGCTAATGAGACTTTCTAATATGCACTGACAATGAACCAGATAATCAGTTAGTGGAAAAAAATTACGCACGCATTGATACATCACCATATTATATATATACATTATATATATATATATATACATACACACACACACACACTCTTATATATATATATATATAATGAATTAATTTCCAAATATATATATATATATATAATGAATTGATATGCATTCCTTAAACAGTTGAATTTTGTTTACATCACTAAACAATATTTTTTTATCAAGAAAACCCCCTCATTTATGCTAATCTATGTGGAATCAGGATAATAGATCAGTACAAATTCCCTACCTGATTATCATACCGCTAAGTTACATGTGATTAGTCAATCAAATTCAAATTTAATATTGGAGAAAAAGGAAAGGTTTAACATAATGATATGTTGGTGTACAAAAATATTATATGATTGTTTTAAACTCAATTTAACTTACGTTTAGTGATGCAGCCTAATAATTTATCAACCTGTTTTGGAAAAATATACGTCAAACAACTTATCAGCTAATGCTATATGAATTCATGAAACCTATAAATAAATAAAAATTTATCAAAAACAATGCTAAAAAGAGCAACAAAAAACCATTCAGAAATATAGGAAAAAAGGGAAACAATAGCAAAAGTGCAAAATTCACGTCGACTTAATTGTAAATTTTATATGGTTTACATCCATTAATACACGCATGTGCATACACCCAATGAAGTAATATATTTTATACAGGTAATAAGTCTCTCATTTGCATCAAGCATACATCAAACCCATAAATACAAACAGTCATACACATACATACATACATAACCGTTTAGTATGAAGTCTTTTTCAACCGATAATACATCTATCATTTGTGTAACTTCACTGGCAGGAAAATATATTTTTTCATAGCAATTCTGAAACAAATCCAATTCACATTCACATAGTTGATATCAATTACCATTTATGTCAATAAAGAGTTAGGCAGCAGAACTATTAAGCTACGTATGGTATTAACAGATTCTACATGATAACTTTTAATATGCATTGGAGGAAACTGGTGATTATTTTTTAAAAAAGCAAGCGTAAATAAATATTAGTACCATATATAACTAAATTTAGAAACATTAATTAATGGGCATCGGTAAGAACTGAAAAAATAAATTATACTCACCACTACATTCCTGTGAGAAATACATTTATCAATTACGCTAATCTATGGAGCCAAAATAATAGATATCTTTGACACTGCAACACCTTTTCCTTTCTTATTTCTGATACTACAAAAACAAATTTATAACTGATTAGTCAATTAAACTCGAAATTATGAAGGAAAAAATGATCGCATGCAAAGAATATCCAAGGATGCTTTTGTAATGAGGCAAAAAGAACTTCAAATTATGTGCAACATCTATTTAGGATCATGATTATTTCTCAATGTCATTTCATTACGCTGGCCAAATATATACAACATATTTTTGACTTCTAAATAATTTTTGCAATATGCGTGGTAATAAGCTTAAAAGTGCGTGGACACTAAATAAACAGCAATTACTTTTACTAATGGTTAAAAATGAAATTTTCCCTTCATTAATTAATAATAACCAAGTATTTCCTTGCATCAGCCTAAAGCATATGAAAATTTTCCATAATTTTCTGCAGTAAAAGTCATGTGTGTTTGAAACAACTATGAAAATTGGTTATATTTGCAAATTTATATAATTTTGATGTTGCTTGTAATTCAGTTTCTATAATATTTGAATCATTGTAAACCATTAATAACGCGTGTATATATATATATATACATATATATAGGAAAACTGAAGTGTGTTATGATTTACCTAGGTATTATAGGCTATAATTATTACTTGGAAACTCAAACGATATCGAAATTTCATGTAATTGATTTTTTGTAAAAAAAATAAAAAATTGAGCAAGACGGTTATGTAGTGCGAGTCTACACAGCGGGTTCATTAATAAAGCTAAGTAGAATATTCGATTAACAGGCCTGACCGATGGCCTCACCGTATTCGATGAATTAGTGTTTTTGTAATATGTGAACTATAGAAAAAAATTAATAACGTATATATAGGTCAATAGGATATAACAATGTAGTCACAAAGGCAGTGTGGACACATTCACAGGTCTAATAATGGAAAGAACTCTTAACATGGTCAAAATCACCACACATATCACCAAAAAAAATCCAAAGCCAATTGTGAAGAATAATAATGGAATACACATTGAATAGGAAAATCAAATTCCTTCTAATAGCCGAGCAATTATGCACATCAAATTAAAAAATTGGAAGAGAGAATAATGTTGTATAAGTAATAGTTTAATCTCAATCAAATCAAAATGAATTGTAAATGGAGTATAGTAATTAATATTTAATCTCAATCAGTAATAGTTTAGTTTCTGTTCCATTAACTGAATATGAAGTATAAAGTTAATGAAGTGATTTTTTTCATGATAGTAATTTAAGAAAATAACATTGAAATATTGCTGTTCAAATAAGTTATCCTATTGCAACAATAAAATTAATTTGAAAGTGTTAATAATCCTTAGAAAGAAAACTGATAGTTTAATTGAAGATCAAATCCAAAGAAAAAAATAAGATGACACATAAGATGTTACCTAAACAGAGAACTGATTGTTCAATGATTTGATTCGATCAAGAAGAACTGAGATATTGATGTACGACACAAAACTATTGTATAATCTGAATTATTATATGAGCAACAAAATAGTCAAGTACCTGGAATAATGGGAGCTATCAGAAATCTCGGAAGACGGAAATTATGAACGACACATATTTACTTAATAATTTCCAAATAAAGAGTGCAAATCAGAGTAGAAATGCCAGACTATCGCAGTGAAAGTTTTCATTCATAAATACACAACTATTCACATATAGAATATACAACTCCTGATCATAAAGGCTATCGATTTAGCTCCATTATATGTAATTTTAACAGAAGGGAAATCAAATATTCACACAAAGACTATCTAACGCCCTCAGTATGTTTGAGATCTATGTAATAAAATTACGGTTAAAGGCTTAAAGAACATCATAATGTTACAGAGCCAAAACAATTTTCATAATACATATCGCATTAAAAATAATTCATACACAACACTTTTTTTATAATAATAGTAAATTTGTTCAATTTATTTATTATATCCAACTATATAATGGAAATTTGTATCACTTATTAATGAAACATGCCCAAGTTGTAGAACAAAAAAGTTGAATGTATAGAACTTAAGAATGATAAGATATGCACTTAAATAAAGGTTAGTTTGATATGGGAAATTGCTGCAATCATAACAGAAATAAGAACATAAATCCTTAATGCAGCGAGGATGGTTTTATTCCCAAAAGTAGGATTGGGAAAGTGCATGTTAAAATTTGGGAAACTGAGATGCCAACTTATTACAGTGAAATAAAGCAGACAAATTCGTATGCTATGCGCATGAAATTTACGAACGGTAGTACAATTATACCTTCTAATGATGTGATTCCCAGTTGACCATTGAGAAAGCCCAGCAGTAGCTAAGATATTTATAGGGTTAGGGTTTGACGATTTACGAGAAAGGCGAAGGATGTCCTATACCGACAACGTATCAAAGGAATAGCATAGGCTTAAAGGCATGTAGTGGAATAATAGAGGGGGAATAACGGTTATTCTTTGGGGAGAGATGGGCAAGGAGCTGAGTAGGGTTGAAGAGAATGACGAAGGTTTCGGGTAGGAGACTGGGAATGAGAAAAGGAATACCGAAAAGGAGCAGGAGGTCGTTCAGGTTTAGTTAAATTTTCAATCGCACCTCATAAGATAGGCTAATTCTATTCGTACACCTGTAATTTCTTAAAATACACCGTAAAATGAAATAAAATAGCATACACCAAAAATTTCTTTTCATACACCATGTTTTTCCCAAAATTACCCTTTTATATTTTCATCACCTTTCCTCTCTTTAACCATAAAACTAAATTACATAAAACTGGGAATTCGTTGCAATATATTTACCTAAATCTAAAAAAACTTTTATTTTAATACTAGTATCTTAAATTATTTGATTGTTTTATTTTTAAATTAGTTTTAATTTTAGATGATGGAAATTTAAACATGATTAGATCTGAATGAAAGATTGAAGAATTTAGCACTCTGTATAACATTAATTTTAGTAGTTAGTTTTAAATTTAAAATTTTATATTTAATTACAGTGAAAACTGTTAAAATTGACTGTATATGAATGTTGTTTGTAACGATATGAATATATTTTAATCCTCAAAAGAAGTATAAAATTAATTTAGCCAGTGATATAAATTAATTTATGATATAATAACTTTACAAGAGAAATTATATTGAGTATACATAATGTAAACAAGGGAGAATTGTATTTATTTTCATTCTTTAATATTGATTCTTTTTTAATAAGGTCATTTTGGTCTGAACTTTTATTTAAAATCTCATGGTGTAGGTAAAGCAATTTGCGGTGTTTGAATAGAATTCACCCATAAGATATGGTACGACCAATAATAAGTCTTATAGATCTTCCAATAAATTAAATTTAGAACAATTGCATTTGATCCTACTAAAACGAGTTTGAAGATGCCATATAAGATATGGACTAGGAAATGCCCTGGTGTGTCTAAAGCTAAGATTTAGGATGTAAGATGTTTATCAATCATCTTTCTTTTGATAAGATCGGGTCCAAATCAGATAACTATTTTGTGGAATATCCACAAGAAACAAATGGATATTATTTCTGTAAATTCTCTGAGAATAAAATGTTTATTGGTCGAGTTGGTATCCTTTATAATGGAGAGCTAGTCTCTAAGATACCGATGGGAGTGAAATAGAATTCGAAATGTCTCAGAAACCACAAAATACCATTGAATCTTGTACAGACAAGAAATTGAGTAGGAGTAACACAATAATTCTAATATTATATATTAACAACACATTAACTATTGTGAACATTGTTATTTAAAAAAAACAAGCAATAGATACTGATTCTAAGAAAGAAAATGTTTTGATTAAGAAGTTCATAATTAACTTAATTCATTGCTGATCCAATGATTTACATCGCGATAACAATGTGGGTATTGCTCAGGCTAAAACCGTAAACTCAATATCGATCTAAACATATATATTTAAGAAATATAATTCTTATGTGAAGTTGTTCACAGAGGAAATAAACATATCTGCAAAGTTGCAAAAAATTGTAATGTTGCAGACTTAATGAATTAGACTCTATCGCAATAGAAGTTTAATAGTAACACTAGTTTCATGTGTATACGAAACATGAATGATTGACACTAGTGCAAATGGGAGATTGTTAGAGTTTATGCCCTAGAGGCAATCCATTTGATGTGGTTAATAACATTTTTGATGTTATTGTTTTATTTGGAATAAAATATTTTTTTATGTTATATTTACTGCGTAATATAAATATTAACATAATAGAAGTCCTTAGAATAATAATACGGATTTATACATTTCAAGTAAGTGACTTGAACTTGAGATTATATAATATGTTAAGTATTATAATTCTTAAATATCCCTAGTCAAGTTCTACAGTATATACAGGACAATAGTAGAACTTTGAGACTAGTATGTTGAATGACTGATGGTCATATCTCATTGATCATAAATATATATGATATTAATGTCAAGACATTAATACGTATTGGAGAATAGCTGTGACGGCCTGGAATTTCGCTCGATCTGAATCAGTCGTTAAACCAATCTAGACCGTTCGAAACCCCTGAACGTTGAGAACAGGACAAATCAGAACACAAACAGAAGAACATTTCATTGCTATTACAACAATTCCATCAGAATACAAGAATATACAGAGTATAAATGAATAAATTACATTCGATAAATATCAGAGATTACAATAAATTACAAAGCAGCGGAAAATAATAAAAAGCACAACTGAAGGTGATATACGGATACAGAGCTTTCCGGATATCATTCCAGCTGTAAACCAGGATCCTGTGAATATAAATCTGCAAAACCGAAACTACTAGCTGCCCGTGCGGAAAATAGGGGCACCCAGAGTTTAGGTTAAAACAATAAACTCCAGGTCAGTCATGTGACTGGTGTGAGAACTAAAAAAGTTATTTAAAGCTTTACTTTAAAAAGATAGTAATTCAAGGGACCACGCCGTATAACACGGAACGGGTTTCCTCCCAAGAATACCAGTGCATAGAATAAACAACGCAATGCTTTTTCGGAAAAATGAAGCTATTATAAGACCCAGGTCCTATCATACAATGCAACGCAAGCCGGGGGATAGGGTTTTCCCTTATAATAGCCAAACATGCTTGGTACGTTTAAAACAAATCATTTGATACTATAATAAGTGTATAGTGTCAAAACAATTTCAATCATAAATATGAATCATAGACGGCATGGGTACCATATATCATGTCGCCATACTAGTTCTACAATTAAAACCGCAATACACGTATTGGAAATTGGATTTCCGTCATGAGTCGAGGCAAGGGGCAAGCTCCTCTCCGCGTTCGAGACACTCTAGCAAATGTCCCAGGATTACGCACACTGGGTAACCCCTGGATCTTCAGTGCCGGTCCTCACTTACGTTAGAGGATTAGTTATGCCTGAACACACGTTTCCCGGTCCTTACAGACCTATAATCGAGGCGCCTCATCCAACAACCACAAAGGTGAAAAGTATATATATGTCAGGGCTGGTAAGTCACTGACACCACCAAAGCTAGAAAGAAACGTCGTGCTCTCCCTGCAGTCCGTATCCCGTTTTTAACTCATACCGAGGTGTGAGGCTCGCGAATTCACGTTATACACAAAGCTGCCACGTAGGCTGTGCTTTGATCATCAACCACAAGACTCTGCTTTTCAACAAAAGCCTTGATCATTGCATCTTAGCGTGCCACACAGGCAATTCATGCCATGCGACTGATGTCCATCAATATACAACCTCTGAGCTCGTACGTCTCAGAGAAGGGCGTTAAGCAAAAGAATAAATTCTCCGCCGCCAAAGAGATGTATATTTAATAGAGATCAATCAACACAGAATAAAATCCAATGTCAGACACACAATCCATTTACAAGTCCGTTCTGGGTCTGAACGAAACCGGAGGCACTTTCCTCGCATATCCATCCATCTCCAAGTACGTCTGGACGACCACCAACTATTTCCATCCTCTTGGGTGTACAGCCCAATCAGGATCGTCAGTAATTACCCAAATGATGTGAAGACTTCCGGTCTTTGACCACCGTTTTCATCTTCGACTTATCGTCGAATCGGTTATTCAGAATGGGTATAAACCCGGACTTTCCGAACAACCCGCGTATATTACAACAAATGTTACGCAAACACAACATACGCCTCATTCCAATTCATTAGTCACTAACCGCAAATCAGCAAGGGAACAGTTTCCCAAACATTAACCCCGAAGGCCGAAACCAACATCAGATCAATACCCAGGAGACCATTCTTCTTAGCCAACCTACAGCTAGTTTCTAAATTCCACATTCTTAGGGAAAGGTTCCCATTAATTTTATCCAAGATAAATTCTTTAAAATTTATCCTGTAATCTTCCTTTGGATGTCATTTAAAACCAAATTATGGTTTTTCCAACTAGTCGAGATTAGCGAACCACAACGAAGTAATTATTTATTTTATTTCCCAATCCCAACCTATTCATCCCATGAAGCAAAACTGGTAATACTCCATATCTAACACCGTGGTGTTATCGGTAAAATTAATTACCATTTCACGTTCAAATCTAATTAAAGATTTAACTATCGCTTTGGAGCAAAACTGGCGATACTCCATTCTCGCTCATTTCTAAATTTCATAATTTAGATTACAAATTCACATTTCAATCTAATTGTAGATTCGTTAAAACTCCTTTGACTGGGTTAAAGAACTAGGTGTTATTTAAAACACAGTTCACGACAAACCCAAATCACATTCTATTTGTTATCGGGTTAAAGAACTAGTGTTATTTAAAACACTGTTCACGATAAACCCATTTCAAATTCAATCAAATATATTAGAAATTCCGATTATTTAAAACCCCTTTTTAAATCTTATTTATTTATTTAAAAACAATTGGGTTTTAAATTTAGTTCAAACTAGTTCATTTCGATAAAAATCTATTTTTATCTTTTCAAATATGGAGTTTTTTCATCCCAAATTTTCCCAAATCATTTCTTATGATTTTACACAAATTATTGATATTTTTAATAATTTTATCAAGGCCCGTACAGTCGATTACCAACAATGGCCATCGAACTGCACTTACAGCGACCTTTTTCGAATTTGATTTGGATGTATCTCCAAATCCAACCGTTAGATTTCGAATTTCTAATATTCGTTAGAAAGCTCTTTTCGATACGAACCCAACGGTTCCGGTTTTAGGCGAATCCGACGGTCGGATCTCCCGTAATGTCCGTTTGAAATAAATGGTCGAAATTCACGAACTGCCGCGGCGCGACGCGTTCTATTCAGGCCATTATATATATAATATATATATATTATATATACTTCGTCGATTTCTATTTAAAAACAAATTATATAAATAGTTTTGAAATTCGTTTCAAAAGCAATTTCAACTTCCATTTCAATTGAAATCAAAATTGAATTCTTCTTTATAAATTCGTTTTAAAAATTCATTTCTATTCAATTCAAATTTCAATTCAATTTCAATTCAATTTGAATTCAATTCAATTCGTTTTAAATTCAATTCGAATTCGTTATCAATTCGATTCAATTCAAAGTGGTTTTCTATTCAATCCATTTCGAAATCGTTTTCTATTCCATTTATTTCGAAATCGTTTTATGTTCAATTCAAATCGAAATCGTTATATATTCAATTCATTTCGAAATCGATATATATTCAATTCATTTCGAAATCGTTATATATTCAATTCATTTCGAAATCGTTATATATTCAATTCATTTCGAAATCGTTATATATTCAATTCATTTCGAAATCGTTATATATTCAATTCATTTCGAAATCGTTATATATTCAATTCATTTCGAAATCGTTATATATTCAATTCATTTCGAAATCGTTATATATTCAATTCATTTCGAAATCGTTATATATTCAATTCATTTCGAAATCGTTATATATTCAATTCATTTCGAAATCGTTATAAATATCGTTCGTGTCAAAATGGCGCATCACTATTCAACACGGCTTTATATATTCTATTTCAAATATTTCTTTTTGTCAACACACGACTAATCTCAACGAATGAGTACCGTCCATGTGTGACTATTTTTGTTAAAATATTTCGTTCAACACATGACTATTCTCAACGGATGAGTACAGTCAACACATGAACCTTTATATTATATTGATAAAGATATAATTTTTATTATAAAAATATTTCGTTCAACACATGACTATTCTCAACGGATGAGTACAGTCAACACATGAACCTTTATATTATATTGATAAAGATATAATTTTTATTATAAAAATATTTCGTTCAACACATGACTATTCTCAACGGATGAGTATAGTCAACACATGAACCTTTATATTATATTGATAAAGATATAATTTTTATTATAAAAATATTTCGTTCAACACATGACTATTCTCAACGGATGAGTACAGTCAACACATGAACCTTTATATTATATTGATAAAGATATAATTTTTATTATAAAAATATTTCGTTCAACACATGACTATTCTCAACGGATGAGTACAGTCAACACATGAACCTTTATATTATATTGATAAAGATATAATTTTTATTATAAAAATATTTCGTTCAACACATGACTATTCTCAACGGATGAGTACAGTCAACACATGAACCTTTATATTATATTGATAAAGATATAATTTTTATTATAAAAATATTTCGTTCAACACATGACTTTTCTCAACGGATGAGTACAGTCAACACATGAACCTTTATATTATATTGATAAAGATATAATTTTTATTATAAAAATATTTCGTTCAACACATGACTAATATCAACGGATGAATATAGTCAACACATGAACCTTTAATTATAATATTCTTTATTTCTCAAATTGGAATGAGGCCCAATCAATCACCATATAAAGTTAATTATATGGATTTTCATACAACACATGTATATAATAGCATCGAGAAATAATCAACCATCAACCAAAGTGCACTACACTGTATAAGCATCAAATATAGATATCTAACGCTTATAACAGCATGTCAATCAATCGATCGACATATTTAATTATCAGGATGAGTGAACTTCATATTTCATCCCAACACCCGTGTGGGGTTTCAAACAATCAAACACAGATTTTATTTGTGCAGTTGGGCGATGTGTAAAATTTATCGTCCCAATCAATGTCAGTCAAATCAGTGTACATAAACAAACCGTTCGGTTTGTAAATGAATATTTATTTATTCACATTCATATATTCATATTCACGTTAAAAATTATATTTTTAACGATAAAACATTTTATTTTAACATATGAATTTCTATTCAGTTCATTCTTTAAATAAAATGATATTTCTATTTTTCTAACTTATTTTAGAAAATTTCGGCGGCATAACGGCACGATACTAGAAACGGGACGAGGCCTAGCCTTATCCCCGGTCTAGTGAAGGCCCACGCCATTCACACATCAATCAAATCAATTTCAATTCACCAAACAATTCAATTTCAATTCAATTAATCTAACCAACTACACAACCAAACAATTTTCAAAACAAGCCATCCATGGTCTGTGGATGACGGGTGTCGGGTGCTACTAAACACCGTCTGCATCCTAGTATATATATATAACTAGAAAAACTAAATTGAAAGGTGAGAAGTTCTCACCGATAGCTATCCAATACCACGACTCTCCTTTGACAGAAATCTTCATCGTTATCCCATCTTCGTCATCTTCGTTGCCCGTAGTCACTATATATATAAAAATCACACATTTTTATATTTTGATGTCTTTAAAATAAAAATCACATTTTTATTCACTCTTCAATATAAAAATCATATTTTTATCGCTAACTTCATATTGTGAAAATAGAATTTTCATCGCTATTACATATTTGTAAAAATAGAATTTTCACTTCGTTATACTTTATGTAAAAATCGAATTTTTACTATGCTGTTATATTGATAAAAATTATATTTTTATCACGTTATTCTTCATATAAAGATTTCCCCTTTTTAAAATAAAGATTTCACCTTTATAAAAATATAGACTTCGCCTTTATAAAAATATAGACTTCGCCTTTATAAAAATATAGACTTCGCCTTTATAAAAATCACCACTTTATCTCAACGTATATAAAATAAAAATCAGATTTTTATTTCGTTACATACACAAAGATGATATCTTTATATTCTCTATCCTATAAAGATTATATTTTTAATACTTTAAAAATATAAAAATCATATTTTTATTTTCCCACTATATGAAAGATTATATTTTTTTCTACTTTAAAAATATAAAAATCATATTTTTTCCATGCTACGACATATAAAAGATTTCATTTGTATCCCAACCTTTCGTATAAAAAAAAAACAAATCTTTACTTGTCCACCCCGTGTAAGGAAAACTCGGATTTATTTTTATATACTCTTATATATAAATAAAAATCGAATTTTTATTGATAAAAATAAAATAAATTAAACTAAAATAAAACTCACAGGGGTTAAACTGAAGAAGAGGGGTGCTGCTCCAACCGGTGGATGGGCTGTGGGGTTCGGATTTAAGGTTGAATGGGTTTCAAATTATAGAAGGAGGAAGAGGCGGCGTAGATGGGTCTGAGGCGTCGGAATAAGGTTGGGGGAGGTACTGTGCGTCGGGGAGGGTGGCACAGTGGCCGGCGGTCGTGGGTGGGTTTTTTTCGTTCGATTGGGCAGTGGGGTTTCGGGGTTGGAGCTCGAACGGAAGGAGGAGAAGGAGAAGGGGACGGCGAGGTTGGCAGGGTTCGGCGGCAAGGACTTGGGACGCCTCCGGCGACGGGCGGTGGTCTCCAACGCTGGAGCGACGGGGCTAGGGCACATCGGGTTCTTCTTTTCTCTTTTTTTTTTTATCTTTGAATCTAAACGTGGAAAAATAAGGGGGGGGGGCAGGGTAATAGGAAAGAAGATACCCCCTTTTTTTTTATAATTATATATATATTTTTTTAATTGCAAAAAGTTGACTTTTGCAAACGAACTCGAAACGAGGCCTACCGCCTGTCGTCCATAGCGTTTTACCCCCATTCCGAACACAATGGGATATGTATCGTAGGTTGATTCGACTGTTTGAATCAGTTTCCGTTGAATTTACATTTAAATCCTTATATTGAATTTTAAACGTACATTTCAAATTACCGGGGTCACATACTAACTAGAAAAATTCCAGAAAAATATTTTCTAGCTTCGTATTGACGATACGGTCCTAACAAAACTAGTTTCGTCGAATTCTGAGACCGTTTGAAAAATGGCCAATTTCCAGTCGATTAAAATCAACTGAAACTGGTCAAACGCGTTTTCCTTTGCCACGCTCGCATATTGATTCGAAAAATTATGAAATTTGAAACCTAGCAATAATTTGACATCACGGACCCAACAAAAGTGGTTTCGTCGAAATCCGAGGTCATTTGCAAAATGTCCATTTTTAAGGGCCTGAATTCCATAGCGACTATTCAGAATTTCCAACTGGACATATCTTTTGATTCCCGCTATGAAATTTCGATTTGTCGGATTCGTTGGAAAGGTATCATCAATTAGATTCCATTATTTTTGGTTTCACTAAAATCCGGATTGTTTTGCACCCGGTACATTCAATTGAAGTTTGAAATCGAATTATCGAACTACCGCGCCATTTTCAATTCTATTTATAATTATATATAAATATTTATATTCTAACGACGGCGTATATAATATATACCATTGAATTCTATTCAAAATAAATTTCTCGTCGATTTTATTTAAAATAATCTATTTTAAATAATCAAAATTCACTAAAATCGCCAAAATAAAAATTTTAAACTGGCCCAGATTTTGCGGGTTATTACAATAGCGTATTGGGCTGACCCAATGTGAGAAAACCACATGGAATATAATTAACAGTATCATAAGTTATTCTCATAGTGGCAGTGATGTAATGGTCCTCAGACCTGAAATCATTATAATTTTATTCGAGGATATTTGTATTTTGATATCATCTAAAGTTGCTTTTAACTGAATAGATGATAATGGTGATTATTGGATACATCTAAAATCGAATGAAATTTATGAATAATCTAGATCGAATTTAACCCTATAATATATTTGTAGTGATATCCATGGGCCTCTTGATTGAGTGAGACTGTGAAATGTATGGACGTGCTCAGATATTGATTTGTTTTAAATAGTCTACTCATCGATCAAGATAAACAGTTTAAATTATAAAGAGGGTGATATGTTCCATTCCTAGAGTTTAATTTCGGATATACTGGTTAAAAGGATTATATTACATTGATACAATGATCACAGAAGGTTTTATCGAATCAATGATCTTATTATATGTTAGGCAGCAACGAAGTTTTGCTAGGTGTTAATCACTATTTATAATTTTAATACGATTTGAATTATTGCCAACGTTATAATAACCTATAGGTTCACACACTTAGAACGTTATAAAGGAAGAACATATATTTGGTAAATAAAATATCAAATTCATTGATATTTGTTGTTGCATTGAAATGTTATACTAGCGGTTCCCTTAATTGATGGCGCATGCTTGTTTTTAAAAGGGCTTGACCATTCCCTTTTATACATTAGAGAGGTACCATCATTTATTCAATATCAGATTGAAAATAAAAACCCTAACCTACCTTTTCACACAAATCTAAGATATGGCTACTAGCAACAATTTTGTTTTTCCCTCTTCGATTTGATCGAAAGGAAAAGCGTTTGTGTAGATAACCAATAGAGGCCAACGCACTGTTAAGCTAATGATTCGATCCTTCCATGTCTTAGTGAATTTGAAGCGATTAAAGTCAATACAAAATTGGGGAATTTACACGCACGCAAGGTATGAAATTTCGATTTATTAATTTTGCATAGATCCATATATTTTAAAGTGTTAAAATGTTAAAATTAAGGGTTTCAATTAGATCGCATAAATCCAAAATTTTCTTGCAATATTTACCTCACCTTATTATCTTATTTTCTTTATCATGTCATCTCGTTTAGTTTTTACCTGTCTATTTACTTTTGTCCATGATTCTATTCTTAGACCTGGATTTCTTTTGACTATAGAGATTGCTTTGACTTTTGCTCTATCCTGTTATGGCTTTTGAGGAGGGATATGTTTTTACAGTTTTGTACTATGATGTTTTGTGTGAGACAGATGGTTATGACTATTGTTTTTGGTATTTGAAATTGTAACGATGAAATGGTGAATTTATAGTAATAAAAGTTTTTCCATTGCATATTTACATTCTATCTTGTGAATTTTAGTTACTGTTTATCTATTGCGCTTCACATAACTTAATGCATCCTCATATGGGTGACATTAAAGGACGTAGGGTGTCACATTTAGTATCAGAGCCTAAGGTTACAAGATCAGAGTTTTTTTAAAAAAAAAGATAATTTTCAAAGTAAAGATTTTCAAATAAAACCAATTTTTGAAAGGAAAAAAATCCCCTCTAGTCATTTACAATATTCCTTCGATCTCTTTATGAATTCTTGTTTCATCCTTTTTCAGCATGTCAAGAGCTCCTAATTTCCCCGAGAGCATTACCATTCCGACATGGTGTTTTAGATATGTAGAAGCTACGATACTTGCCGGAGTGCAAGAAAATGTCCCTTCCCCAGCCGCAGCCGCAGCAGCTGTACCTCCATCTGTAGTCAACTTCTCTATGCTTTGTAAGTAGATCTGTGCAATGGGAGGCAAGCCGTTTCGTTGTACTGAGAGCTTCATGGTGGCATGCAGTTGGCTTAGGGAAACGTAGAATTTGTTTGATTTATTAGAGCTCGATGATAGGAGGAAAATCCAGTTGGCCGCTTGGCAACTAAAGGACGAAGCATCGTATTGATCGGAGGTGATTCAAGCCAGACAAATGGTGGCTACTTGGGATGAATTTTAGGCTAGATTATTGAATTTGGAAAAAGGAAGCATGCCATTAATGGAATATGTTAACAGCTTTAATCAACTAGTGAGATTTGGGTTGGAATTGGTAAACACTCCTCATAAGAAAGCTTTGAGGTTCGCGAAAGGGTTAAACCAAACGCTCCAAAATTTAGCCCTGATGAATGTACCGATGTGGGCGACTTTCGAGTGACTTGTATGCATGGCTTGGATGCATGAATATCGTAAAGAGGAGAAGAAAGAGGTTAAGGCTATGGAGGAAAAACCCAAGACATAGAATAAGAAAGGGTGGCCCAATAAGGGAAAAACTAAGAAGGGAGGAAAATTTGATAAGACTCAAATCAAGATGGAGGTTAAATTCCATGGTTGTGGAGCTTTGGGGCACTTTGTGGGAGTCTGTAAGAAGACGAAGAACACTTGTTTCACTTGTGGTCAAGTCGGACATTTTACAAGGCAATGCCCTAACAAGCGAGGACAAAAGGCTGGATCATCTAGAGGGCAAGTGCATGCGCTCTAGCTGGTAGACTAGAACATGCATGATAGGAAAGTTAGGTTTTATTTTTGACTCTCCTATTAGGACTCACTTTGATTCCGGTGCTCTTCATTCATTCATATTCAATTCTGTGGTAGATAATATACACCAAGACACTAGTATTGTTTTTGATCCTATTATAGTCTCAAACCCCATAGGAGGAACAATTCATTTATCTATAATATGCAGGGGTTTGAGATTTCTGCTATGGGCATCAAATTTGAATGCAAAGCATATGTTCTTGGATTATTACGGATTAATTCTAGGAATGGATGGGCTAGCCATGTATGGTGCCAGCCTTGATTGTGAGAAGAGAGTTGTTCTACTACTATGGTGCCAAGGTAGAAATCTCAAAATTTCTGGTGACCCATGGGAGTCAATTATGCTCAGTTTCCTAGATTCTCTTGATGCCTCCATTGACGGTCTTCGATCAGTACCCATAGTTAGTGGTTTTCCGGACATGTTTGATGACATTAGAGGACTCCCTCCGAGGCGTGAGATAGATTTCTGGATACACTTAGTAGAGAAAGCGAAGTCGGTCACTTTACCATTGCTCCACATGGCTCCTAAGGAGAGGAAGTGGTTTAGCAAACAAATAGGTGAGTTATTGGAGAAAAGGTTCATTAGACGAAGCATTTCTGAGTGCGGAGCTCCAGTTGTCTTTGCAACCAAGGCAAACGTCTCTCTTCGTCTATCCATGGACTATAGAGAGTTGAATAAACTCACCAAGAAGAATAGGCACCCATTTCCAAGGATTAATGACTTGTTTGACCAACTAATAGGCGCTTCGGTTTTCTCACAGTTGGATCTAGCCATGAAATTTAGCATCAGTTGTGGGTAGAAGATGGTAGTATCGACCAGACAGCTTTCAGAACTCTGGATTGTTTCTTTGAGTGGTTGGTCATGTCTTTTGGGATGACCAACGCACCTGCACACTTTGTGGGTTTAATGAGTCGAGTGCTCAGGGAGTATTTGAATAAATTTGTTGTAGTCTTCGTGGACGGCATTCGTGTTTTCTCAAGGAGACAGAAAGAACATGCCAGATACTTAGAGGAAATTCCCAGTACTTTTAGATTGCATCAGCTTAAGGGTATATTTTCTAAATGTCATTTCTGGAGAAAGAAAGTAAGATTTCTAGGGCATGTATTCTCTAAGGACGGAAAAGCGATGGACCCCGCTAAAGTTCTCGCGGTTCAAGATTGGAAAGCCCCTAAGAATGTGACAGAGGTAAGGAGTTTCCTTAGATTTTTGGGTTATTATAGAAAGTTCATTAAGGACTTTGCATATGAGCTCCGCTCACCCGTCCGATGAAGAAGAACTTGGTTTTCACTTGGTGCATTGATTACGAGGATGCATTCCAGAGGTTAAAAAAGGCTCTGACATCAGCCCATGTTCTGACTCTTCTCGAAAGTAGCAAGGTGTTTACAGTCTATACGAATGCTTGTGGCATAGGATTAAGTGCTGTGTTGATGTAAGAGGATAGGGTGGTCTGCTATGAAAGTAGGAAATTAAGATTTTACGGTAAGAACTACCCCACCCATGACTTGGAGTTGGTTGTAATAGTGTTTGCACTTAAGACTTGATGACACTATATTTTTGTAGAAAGATTTGAGCTATACACAAATCATAAGTCGCTAAAATATTTGTTCTTGTAAAAGGATCTCTATTGGAGACAGCAACAATGGAGGAGTTCCTTGCCACCTACGATTTTGAGATAGCCAATACCCTAGGCAAGGGTAATGTGGTTGCATACGCATTGAGTAGGTAGAGGATGACCTTGAGTCCTCTATTCGTAGAGAGGCAAATCTTGGGGTATATCTCGACCTTCGATTTTAGGCCATCTATGGATTTTATGCTTGGTTTGTTGGCATCATTAGAGGTGCGACCTACTCTTATGGAGCGCATTAGATCCACACAGTTAGAAGATCAGCAGTTGATGGACATCTTTGATAGGTTCGGTAAAGGAGAGGGCTCTAGTCACCTAACTTAATATTCGATGGACGAGAAAGGGTGCTAAGACGAGATGGGAGACTGTGTGCTCCCAGAGTTGGAGATTTGCCAAGATCGCTTCCTGAGGATGCTCATCACTCTCGTTTGACTATCCATCTGGATGGTGACCAGATGCACCGAGACATGAAGCGAATTTTTCATTGGACTGACTTAAAGAAGGACATGACAGAGTTCGTGGCCCGATGTTTGACTTGCCAACGAGTCAAGGATGAACAAAGGAAACATGGAAGATTGCTTTAGCTCTTGGTTACCCCCACAATGGAAATAGGAGAGTGTCTCTATGAACTTTATTGATGGACTGTCCCGATAGAGGAAGGGCAAAACTAGTATATGGGTTATAGCGGATAGACTTACGATGAGCACTCACTTTATTCCAGTCAAGGGGACAGTAGCTTAGCTAGCATCGACATACCTTAGGGAGATAGTCCGACTTCATAGAGTACCTTCTAGTATAGTAAGTTACAGTGACCCCGTCTACACAAGTGAATTTTGCAGGAGCTTGCAAGAGGCCCTAGGTACACAATTAAGATTTTGCATACCTTATCAACCTCAGGCCGAAGGGCAGACTTAGAAGGCCAATAGAGTTCTTGCGGATCTACTGAGACTATGTATAAAAGAATTTAAGGGATTTGGGAGGAGCACCTCCCATTGGTTGAGCTCAATTAAGCATAGGGACGACGCCCATCGAGGCACTTTATGGAAGGCCATGCAGATCACCAACATGTTAATGGGAGCCTACGGACAAACTTCTACTTGGGCGTGAGATGGTGAGAGAGACTTCTGAGAAGATAGACCTTATTCGAGGAAGGATGAAAGAAATTCAAGGTAGGTAGAAGTCATATGCCAATAAAAGAAGGAGTGAATTAGAATTCGAGGTAGGAGATGTGGTCTTTATCAAAGTATCGCCTTTGAGGAATGTAGTTTGATTTGGCTCGGTAGGGAAATTGGCACCAAGGTTCATAGGACCATTTCTTATTGTTAAGAGGATAAGCGGATACAGAGTTAGACTACAGGAAAATATGGCAGGAGTTCACGATGTATTCCATGTTTCCTATTTGAGGAAATATATACATGATTTAGCAAAGGTAGTAGAACCAAGTACATCTCGAAGTAGAGAAGGAGGCATCGGTTCAGAAAGTTCCTACCCCTATTCTTGAATCATAATTTAAGGCTACGCAACAAAGAGATCAAGATAGTGAAGGTATGATGGGGAGAAGATCAAGACGATGCGACATAGGAACCCGAAGACTAGATTCGCGCTTCTTACCCTTTTCTCTTTGAGAGTACGTTCTTAATTTCCTTTTCAATCTTTTTGAGTTTGAATTTGTTTATCTCTATCATTTGGATCGTTGTTCCTTAGAAACCTATGTTTGAAAACATGTGTTTGAGATATGTTATGTTTGATGATTGCTAGTGGCGTTATGTTTGATAATTGCTAGTGGATGTAAGTGTTTGCTCATGGATGCCAGCGGATGTATATACACACACACTTCAGGCGATAGATCGGCTCAAGCACTTACATATTTCATATGTATGTGTGTGCGTTTTTAATTTTAATAGATGAAAATGGTTGAAATCATCACACGAATGTTGCAATTTGGTGGATGGTGGTGCACACATGTAGAACTTGTATGTACTATTGGGATTCTTTTGCATACATATTGGACTCATGGAACAAACATATATTTCATTAAGGAGGTCAGTTGAATTACATTAGTTCAGGTACATATACACAACACCTTTGCATATGTTCATACCAAGCATTAGAAATTCTAAGGACAATGGATGTTTGTGGATGATATTGGTAGATAGGTGTAGGTTTTAAGTAATAACAATCTTCTTAACATGAAGATTTCATGAATGAAATTTTTTAAGGAGGGGAAAATGTAACACCCCATATTTTAAAGCACAATAATTTTATTGAGAGGATAACAAAATGAATATTAATAAATTAAATATTCAGAATTAGGTAAAATAGACTTCATCGTTGCGTCTATTACGAAATTTTGGTTCAGATAGATGCTTAGTTTTTGTAAATCGGATTAAATATGAAGAAGTTGTGGGCTTAAGAAGACTGAACAAATATATATATATATATATATATATATTAAATAAAAATTAGACAACAACGCAGAAAGCAACAATCACTGGGCAACCCAACCAGACTGGGTCGACCCAGGGGTCGATCTATGTCTAAGGCAGGTCGACCCTAGGGTCGACACAGGTAAAGCTCTGATACCACATGTGACGACCCCGTACCCCCGTTCCACAGTGGCAAGGGTAATCTTTGTAATATAACACATAAACAGTAACAGCAGAATAGAAATATATCATTACACCAGATAATGTACATCAAATAATAATCATCAGAGTTATACAGTATACACGATCACACTTAGTACAACATACAGTTTCAGCTTTATATATAATATCTACAGCAGAATCAAACATAATATACATAACAGGAGCTGAACATCATAAAAAGAAGTGATAGAATCCATCTTCAGCTCTATAGCTATCCAGAAAGAGCCTGCTAAAACCTGAATACAAGGCTACCCATGTAGAAATAGGGGCACCCGAGTTTGCAAGTGAAACAAACTACGAGTCAGCCATGGGACTGGTATGACAAATCTACTTAACTTATCTTACAATAGGGCCAATCAAAGGACCATGCCGCTAACGCGAACGGGTTTACTCCATTGGATTGCCAGTGCTTAAAACAAGTAAATCATTTAAACATCGTAATGGTTTTTACAAAATTGAAGCCATTATAAGACTCAGGTCCCATCACATAATGCAACGCAAGCCGAAGGATTGAGTTTTTACCTTATAATGGCCAAAATATGCTTGATACATATAAAACAAAGGCATTTGATATTATTACTAGTGTTTATATGTTTCAAAAACAATTTCAATCATAAGTACCAATCATAGACGGCATAAGTGCCCCATACAACTATGTCGCCATATATAGGTTTACAATCAAAACTGCACAATGTCGTATTTGGAAATTGGATTTCCGTCATGAACCAAGGCCAGGGATCATCCTTACCTCTTCAAAATGCTCTAGCCCGTGTCTCGGGATCAGAACGCATCGACCCTTGGATCGTCAGGGCCGGTCCACACGGAGTGGATTAAAATGCCTGAACACTGCGTTTCCCCGCCCTATGGTGAGTCAAACTGGCCGGTATATCTACCAAACGATCCATAAGCTCCACAGAGACAGATATAACCGAGGCCCCTCGCTATCTATCATCCACATATGCAAAACATCCGGGCGTGTAAAACCCAGACACCACTCCTAGCTAGAACGAAACGCATGTCCTCCCTGAAGTCCTCTCCCATTTCTGGCTCATACTGGGGTGTGAGGCTCGCGAATCAACGCTAAACACAAAGCTAGCTATTTAAAGTCATGCTTTAATCATCAACCACAAGACTCTACTTTTCAACAAAAGCCTTGATCATTGCATCTCAGCATGCCACGTTGTCAATATGCAACGTCAGATGCACATCCATTTACAAGTCCATTACGGGTCTAAACAAAACTGAAGGCACCTTATTCCTTGTCCCATATGTCCAATACAGGAGAGAGGTCCTCGCACATCCGGTCGATCTCCAAGTACATCTAGACGACCACCACTTATTACCCTGTCTTGGGATGTCCCCCAATCAAGACATCGACAATCATCCAAACGATGTGAAGACCTCCGGTCTTCAACCACCGTCTTCATCGTCGATTTCTAATCGTCGACCAATTATTTGAAATGAGATTTAACTCGGCCTTTTCAAATAATTCACCTATATTTAGAATTAAAATTAATTCATTTCCATGGTTAAATTATTTGACATCCATAATTCAATTCATTAATGTAATTTTCATGTCAAACACATTCAATCATCAAATATCCAATAAACCGAGTAAATTCGACTTATTTCCACTCCATATCGTTTATAATATTTTATAACGATTTATCGCTATATTTATTTATTTAAAAATAGCCCATTTATTCAAATGATGCTTCAGGCCATAACGTGGCCATGGCGCTGTTTTTCTCCAGATTATATTTACACATATCTGAAAATCTAACCGTTGGATTTTAAAAAAAATTATATCATTGGAAAGATCTTTTCAAAGCGGACCCAACGGTTCCAGTTTTGGGAAAATCCGATGGTCGGATCTCCCGGTACAATCGTTTAAATTTATGATTTCAAAATACGAACTACAGCGTCGTTATTCGTTTTATTTTAATTATATTTATATTTATATATAAATATAATCCATTCTGGCGCTGTTTTTATTCATATTTGAATTAAACATCTCACACAATCTAACCGTTGGATCTTTACAAATTTGGAATCGTTGGAAAGATATTTTCAAAGCGGACCCAACGGTTTCAGTTTCGGAAAAATTCGACGGTCGGAACACCCATAATAATCGTTTAAAATCACGATTTCAAAATACAAACTACAGCATCGTTATTCATTTTATTTTAATTATATATATATAATCAATTCTTTCATTTCCAAACCATTTTCATTTCATATATGCGGTAAAAATAATATTTTTACGCAGTAAATATTTATTTCAACACATGACTATTTTTAACACTTCATATATATAATTAAAATATGATTTTTATTGTCAAAACAATTTAATTCAAACATGAATATTTTTTAGTGATTCATATATATAATAAAAATGTGATTTTTACTTGTTAAAACAATTTATTTCAAACATGAATATTTTTAGCGATTCATATATATAATAAAAATGTTATTTTTATTGTTAAAACAATTTATTTCAAACATGAATATTTTTAGCGATTCATATATATAATAATAATGTGATTTTTATTGTTAAAATAATTTATTTCAAACATGAATATTTTATATACTTCATATGCATGATAAAAATGTGATTTTTATCTTTCAAACAATTTATTCGTCATATGAATATTTTTCCAATACATGAATATATTTCAACACATGAAAATAAATCAAACACATGAATATTTCAGAAAATTTTGGCAGCATAACGGCAGGGGGTTTAAAACCGGCACCGTCCCGAGTACAGCTCCTCGCACTACCTTATGCCTTGCAACGTTCCCTAAGGGGCTTATCCTTATAATCTAAATATTTCGATCATTTTCATATCACAATCGATTTTTCCACAAACAATTTCAATTTTGTTTCAACCACAAACAATCATTATCAACCAAATTTCACGTCAACCAAATTTCACGTCAACCAGAATCCAAACAATCACAACCAATATATACCGTCCATTGTCTGTGGACGAGGGGAGTGTGTGTGTCTATATATATATATATATATATATATATATGTATATAAATATATTTCAATTTCATTTCAACTCCATTCAACACACATATGACTTTTACAACGTATATATAACTTATACATCGCACATATAATTTATACAACGCTTATACATGAGGTGTACAACGCTTATATAACTTATACATCAATTATATAATTTATACATCACCATTCCATATCGTTTTGAATTTTGAAATCTCACATTGGGTTCCACACCTCCGAAAACTGTAGCAAGCTCTAAATTCTCCAATCTCTTCTAGAGTGTAGAAGACGTCGCCACGAGTCCAATGTCTCTTGTTTCACTGGATTTCGACAAAATAGCAAAAAAATATGATTTTTATTTTAAAATCATAATTCGTAGCACTTTAAAGTATAACATATAGTTTAAATAAACAAAAACCATACCTCAGCCAATTCGTTCAAAACTAGGTTATCAATTTTCGCGAAATCCGTGGCATGTGAAGCTGATCGGCTTGCACAGTGTCAACCGCCTTGGAGAGGCGCGCTTGGAAGGCCCCACCACGTTGAACTCGGTATTGGCATGGCGGAGATCTGGCGCGATGAACGACGCGAGTTCCCGGGTGCGATTCTCGATGAACACTCAACGAAAAAATACAAATCAGGGATGGATTTGAAGAGCGGGTTTAGATCTACAAAATTCTCCAAAGAGGCATGCGATTTCGTTGAGCGGATTTGAAGTAATTGAGGGGAGAAGGGTTTAAGAACTTCTGCCATCGAGTTTGGGGTAATCGGGTTTTTGACGTGGGTGAGAAAAGTGAACGGCGGATTCTTATTAGTCCGTGGTTTTATATTTTTGTTTTTGTTTTAATTGATTCCGAAAATATCCACTAATCCCTACAAACTCCAAATTAAACCCAATGACTGTCGTCCTTAGCTAAATACCCCCATTCCGAACACAATGGAATATGTTTCTTAGGCCAAGTTGACTGTTTCAGCCAGTTATTCTTCAAATTAAAATATAAAACATTAAAATATGGACCTGAACGTACATTTCAAAAATTATGAAATTTTTGGACGATACGGTCTCAACAAAACTAGTTTCATTGAATTTGGAGACTGTTTGAAAAATGGCCATTTTCTGGTCGATCCAAATTGACTAAAATTAACCAAATGTGTTTTCCTTTGCCACGCTCACATAATAACTCCAAAAATTATGAAATTTGGAATCTAGCAATAATTTTACATTACAGATCCAACAAAAGTGGTTTCATCGAAAACTGAGGTCGTTTGCAAAATGTCTATTTTCAAGGGCTATATTAATTCCATAGCGACCTTTTTGAAAATTCATTTGGCCATATCTTTTGATTCCCGCCATGAAATTCTGATTTTTCAGATTCGTTAGAAAGATATTCTTAAACAGATTTAAATATTTTTGGTTTCACTAAAATCTGTTTTATTTTGCATCCTATATAGTCGGTCAAATTTCGAATTCAAATTTTCAAACTACCGCGCCATTTCAGGCTTTGTTTTATAATTAAAATAAATATATTCACTATAACTTCGATCCAAAAGAATTTTTAGTCGTTATTATTTAGAATAATTTATTTTAAATATTCAAAATCCTCTAAAATAGCCAAGTTTTAAATTTTAAATTGGTTCTGATTTTCCGTGTTGTTACAATCTCCCCCAGTTAAAATCTTTTCGTCCCCGAAAAGGAATGAAGCTGAAAGTTGTTTAACTAACCAACTCAACTTTCATTTTGGCTTCCATTCTTCAACTTTTCAGTTTCTAAGAATTTTATAATTCTTCAAAAATTTGGCTAATACCCTAAATTTTCGAAAAATTTCTCCATAACCTCCTTTGTACGGGGAGGGGTTTGGAAATTTATTCGGCTGTTTTTGGTACCGAATAAATCCTAAAAAACATACACATATTTATAATGATATATTCTGGTGTCCACAGGGGAGTGTGTATAGATCATAACTCCAGAGAATAAATTCTCGTCACCCTATAAATGGTTTTTGTGCCTTAATGACTAGAGAGACTTGTTTATTATCATCTCCAGACCCGTGTAGGGTTTTTTATTAATCTGACAATTTACCGTTACATTTTATATAGTCCATATCAGTCTTCGGTTCAGCCTGTAATATAGTCATCGCCATACAAGCCTCTCGCTTGTATGGTAAATCTTCAACCTCGTCACATAAGCTCCAAATGTTTATGTGGTATACGATAGGGTATGCTATCTTCATGAAGTATGTCATGTAGTGTAGTTCAAAATTAATTGTTACTATCCTATGGCGACGTTTATTATTACACCCTGAAAAACCAGCACTCCGCATCCAATGGCATTCACAGGAGTTGATATATAAATAAAATTGTGCATCCAACTCATTAAGGTTTACCTATTTGTCGGGCACGCAAATAAATTCTTTACTCAACAGCGAATCCATTTTCCTGTTCAAACATATATAATGTACATGCATGCATTTCAATCAAATTTTAAATCAGTTCCATATTTAATTCAATTGTATAAATTTACCCTTCATTCTCTTATTGATTAAATTAATTATCATTCCAATATTTTGATTAATAAAATTCTTAATCACACAACACAAACAACAATCAATTTATTGATTAACTTTTTCAAAAATATACTAATTAATCTATATACTCTTTTAAAATCAACAGACTATATAATTAAAAAAATTACATCCATGAAAAGGAAACAACAAAAAAGTAAAAAACAATACAGAAACGCAAAATATGGTAAGTGTACCTTACACCAGAGTTAATCAGATATATCCAACCTGCAATAGGGATAGGCTTGCTTAATGCTCTCCTCGGTTTCCCAAGTTGTAATAACCCGAAAATCTGGGCCAGTTTAAAATTTTTATTTTGGCAATTTTAGCGAATTTTGATTATTTAAAATGAATTATTTTAAATAATAACGACGAGAAATTTATTTTGAATAAAATTCGAATGAATATATTATATACGTCATCGTTAGAATATAAATATTTATATATATAATTATAAATAGAATTGAAAATGGCGCGGTAGTTCGATAATTCGATTTCAAACTTCAATTGAACGTACCGGGTGCAAAACAATCCGGATTTTAGTGAAACCAAAAACATTAGGATCTAATTGATGATATCTTTCCAACGAATCCGAAAAATCAAAATTTCATAGTGGGGATCAAAAGATATGTCCAGTTGAAAATTCTGAATAGTCGCTATGGAATTCAGGCCCTTAAAAATGGACATTTTGCAAACGACCTCGGATTTCGACGAAACCAGTTTTGTTGGGTTCGTGATGTCAAGTTATTGCTAGATTCCAAATTTCATAATTTTTCGAATCAATATGTGAGCGTGGCAAAGGAAAACGCGTTTGACCAGTTTTAGTTGATTTTAATCGACTGGAAATTGGCCATTTTTCAAACGATCTCAGAATTCGACGAAACTAGTTTTATTAGGACCGTATCGTCAATACGAAGCTAGAAAATATTTTTCTAGAATTTTTAAAGTTCGTATGCGACCCCGGTAATTTGAAATGTACGTTTAAAATTCAATATATAGAGTTATATGTTGATTTTAACGAAAACTGATTGTAACATTCGAATCAGCTTGCGATACATATCCCATTGTGTTCGAAATGGGGGTAAAACGCTATGGACGACAGGCGGTGGGCCTCGTTTCGAGGTTGAAATAAAAAGTCAACATTTTTGTAAATAAAACAATTAAATAAAAAAAAACCTCTCCTCCCTTAACCAGCCCCCCCCCCCCCGATATCATTTCGAAAACAAAAACATAATAAAAAAAAAGAGAAAGAAGAAGACGGAGGAGCTGTCGCTCCCCCGATGGGTGGCGCCGCCGCGCCCTATCGCCGATCCGCCCATCCCCTCTTCCCCGTCCACCGCCTCCGCCTCACACGCCCTCCGCCTGCACCATCCGCCACCCTCCCATCAAGCCCCAAACCCCACCGCGAAGACCACCACCTCCCTGACAGGCCGCGACCACCACCACCCCCGTCAGAACCCCCCCCCTCCTCTTCTATTTACACGCAAGCCCTCCCTTTGCTAAAAATCTATGTAAGTTATTTATTTTTGTTTTGTTTTAAATTATTTTATTGTTGAGTTTATTTTCAGTCCTATATACGATATCTTAATAAAATAAAAACTGATTTTTATTCTTATGTATGAGAGTTAAGTATTGTTTTTTTATTTATAAAAAAAGACATGATTTTTAATATTAAAAAGGGAGGACTTTTATATGATGAAAAATATTTTTGTTCACCAAAAATATCATTTTATCATATGTATGAAGTGTCAAAAATAACTATAGTGTTAGGGTTTTTATTTAAAGAAAAAGAATTGATCTTTAGAAACAAAAAAAAATGATTTTTATATTTTTAAAGTATTAAAATTATAATCTTTACTATATAGATGATATAAAAATATGATTTTTGTTTATGTAGAGAATTAAAAATATAATTTTTACATTATAGGAATATTAAAAATATCATCTTTATATGTGTAGAAGAATAAAAATGTGATTTTTATAATGTTACAAGTGAAAAGGCGAAATCTTTAAAAGTAAAAAGGCGAAATCTTTAAAAGTGAAAAGGCGAAATCTTTAAAAGTGAAAAGGCGAAATCTTTAAAAGTGAAAAGGCGAAATCTTCATAGTCGAAAAGGCGAGATTTTTATATATTGAATAACGAAGTAAAAATTTGATTTTTATATATTGAATAGTATAATAAAAATTCGATTTTTATATATTGAATAACGAAGTAAAAATTTGATTTTTATATATTGAATAGTATAATAAAAATTCGATTTTTATATATTGAATAACGAAGTAAAAATTTGATTTTTATATATTGAATAGTATAATAAAAATTCGATTTTTATATATTGAATAGCGAGGTAAAAATTCGATTTTTACATATGTAGTGGCTACGGGCAACGAAGATGACAAAAAGGCGAGAACGATGAAGATTTCTAGATGAAGAGTCAATATGATTGGATAGCTATCGGTGAGAACTCCTCACTCAAAATTCTTATTCTAGTTATATATATATACTACGATGCAGACGGTGTTTAGTAGCACCCGACACAATCGTCCACAGACCATGGACTTGTTTGTTTGATTGCATAAACTAGTTAGATGATTAGATTTGAATTTGATTGTTTGGTGGATTTGATTGATGTGTGAATGGCGTGGGCCTTCACTAGACCGGGGATAAGGCTAGGCCTCGTCCCGTTTCTAGTATCGTGCCGTTATGCCACCGAAATTTTCAAAAATAAGTTAGAAAATAAAAATATCATTTTATTTAAAGAATGAACTGAATAGAAATTCATATGTTAAAATAAAATGTTTTATCGTTAAAAATATATAATTTTTAACGTGAATATGAATATAGTGAATGTGAATAAATAAATATTCATTTACAAACCGGACGGTTTGTTTATGTACACCTATTTGAAGGACATTGATTGGGACGATAAATTTTACACATCGCCCAACTGCACAAATAAAAATCTATGTTTGATTGCTTGAAACCCCACACGGGTATTGGGATGATATTTGACGTACACTAATCCCGATTGTTTAGTTGTATGTCGATCGATAGATTGACAAACTGTTATAAGCGTTGAATATTTATATTTGATGCTTATACAGTGTAGAATGCACTTTGGATGATGGTTGATTATTCATCGTTGTTATTGAATACATGTGTTGTAGAAAATCCATATAATTAACATTATATGGTAATTGATTGGGCCTCATTCCAGTTTTAAAATAGAAATATTTGAAAAAGAAATATTTGAAATAGAATATTTGAAAATAGGAATATATGAAGCCGTATTGATTAGATTGACGCCATTTTGACGTGAACGATATTTATATCGATTTTATTCATTTTAAAATGAATATCGAAAGTGATTTCAAAATTTGACATTTTGAAAGGAATTGAAATTCGAATTAAATTTAAATTCGAATTAAATTGAAATGAAATGAAATTCGAATTAAACTGAATAGAATTGAAATTCGAATTAGATTGAAATCGTTTTGAATTGAATTTAAAACGTATTGAAATTGAATAGAAATGAATTCGAATTGAAATTGAATTGAATTGAAAACGAACTGAAATTGAATTAGAAATCAATTTGAATTGAAATCAATTTGAAATGAACTTAAAATGAATTTAAATTGGAATATTCAATTTTGATTTTAAATTGAATATGAAGTTGAAACCGTTTCGAAAATGAATTTAAAACGATTTATAAAGCACGTTTTGAATTGAAATCGAAGAAGTATATATTACATATATTATATATATAATATAACGGCCTGAATAGAACGCGCCGCGCCGCGGCAGTTCGCAAATTTCGACCATTGACTTCGAACGGATATTACGGGAGATCCGACCGTCGGATTCTCCTGAAACCGGAACCGTTGGGTTCGTATCGAAAAGAGCTTTCTAATAAATATTAGAAATTTGAAATCTAACGGTTGGATTTGGAATTATGTCCAAATCAAATTCGAAAAAGGTCGTTGTAAGTGCAGTTCGATGGCCGTTGATGGAAATCGACTGTACGGGCCTTGATAAAATTATTAAAAATAGTAATAATTTGTGTGAAATCATAAGAAATTATTTGAGAAGAATTGGGATGAAAAACTCCATATTTGAAAAGATAAAAATAGATTTTTATCGAAGTAAACTAGTTTTGAACTAGAATTATAATTCTATTTATTTTTAAATAAATAAATTGAATTTGAAAAGGGTTTTAAAAATAACCAGAATTTCCAATGATTGCATTAGAGTGGATTTGAATCGAAATTGTCTTCGAAATATTTCGATGTTGGAATTCGTGATTATACAGATGTTGTTATGGAAATTTGAAAGATATACATTTATATCGTTATTTCCAATACGACATTTGTTAGTCGTAGAATTTGATATTGAATATAAGCCGATATATTTTCTATTCAGAGCCTTGTATTGAATATCAAATGTGATTTGGGTTTGTCGTGAATGGTGTCTTCACTAACACTGTTCTTGAACCCAGTTGAGAAAAGAATTAATCTTTTTATTTAGATTTAATGAAGTGTACCAATTAAATAATATTTAATTGGAATTGAATTGATATTGATTTTTGGGTTTATCGTGGACAGTGTTTTAAATAACACTCGTTCTTTAACCCGATAATTAATGGAAAGTGATTTTGGGTTTATCGTGAACTGTGTTTTAAATGACACTGATTCTTTAACCCAGTTAAAGATTAAAACTAAGTGGAGTTTTAATGAATCTTTAATTAGATTGAAATGATCGAGAATGGAGTATCACCAGTTTTGCTCCAGGCGATAGTTAAATCTTTAATTAGATTTAAACTTGAAATGGTAATTGAATTTACCGATAACACCGTGGTGTTAGATATGAAGTATAACCAGTTTTACTTCATGGGATGAATAGGTTGGGATTGAGAAATTAAAACAAATGATTACTTCGGTAAGGTTCGTTAATCCCGACTAGTTGAATCGGAATTCAAAAGAAGATTAGAGAATAAATTCAATGAATTTATCTTGGATAAAATTAATGGGAACCTTTCCCTATGAATATGAAATTTAGAAACTAACTGTCGGTTAGCCAAGTAGAATGGTTTTCTGGATATTGATCTGATGTTGGTTTCGGCCTTCGGGATTAATATTTGGGGAATTATTCTCTTGATTAATTTACGGTTAGTGACTGATGAATTGGAATGAGGCGTATGTTGTGTTTGTGTAATACTTATTTAAAATATACGCGAGTTATTCGGAAAGACCGGGTTTATCCCATTCTGAATAACTGATACGACGATAAGTCGAAGATGAAGACGATGGTCAAAGACCGGAGGTCTTCACGTCGTTTGGGTGATTACTGATGATCTTGATTGGGCTGTACACCCAAAAAGATGGAAATAGTTGGTGATCGTCTAGACGTACTTGTAGATCGATGGATATGCGGGGTACTAGGTGCCTCCGGTTTCGTTCAGACCCAGAACGGACTTGTAAATGGACTGTGTGTCTTACATCGGATTTCATTCTGTGTGATTGATATCAGTTGCATAGAGTGGTTTGCCTGTGTGGCATGCTAAGATGCAAATGATCAAGGCTTCTGTTGAAAAGCAAAGTCTTGTGGTTGATGATCGAAGCACGGCCTTTGTGGCGTAGCTTTGTGTAACGTTTACTTCGCGAGTTTCGCACCCCGGTTGTGAACCAAAAACGGGAGAGGACCTCAGGGAGGGCATGCGTTTCTTTCTAGCTAGGGTGGTGTCAGTGACCTACCAGCCCTGACATTTATATACTTTTTGTTGGATCTAGAATAACCCTAGAGGGGGGGGGGTGAATAGGGTTTTTGACAGTTTTTAACTGAATTAAAAATCAAACGAGATAAATAAAAATAAACAGATCACAGAATATAGCAGAAACAGAAATGCAGAAAATAAATCACACACAGATATACCCAGCTTCGGCAAAACCCTGCCTACTGCTGCATTTCTAAGGTTTCTACTAGGTGATAGAACAGACCCCGCATACAAGACCATGTACACTCGCAAACCCTGCTCCTATTCTAACCCTACGCTCAAACCCCTAGACTGATTCAAACCCCTGAATCAGATTTTCCCCAGATTACAAACCCGTAACCTGTATTCCTAGATTTTACAGAGTCTAGTACTGTCAGTTAACTCCTAACTGAAACTCCCCTAGAGTTTTACAGACTCTATAAACTGTTCAGAATTGTTTACAAACGAAACTGAAAATACAACAAAAATAAATAAATAAAAGAAACCCTTAAAAAAAATAACTAAGGAGATTAAGTTATAAGGTCATCCCTTTTTTTAAAACAAGCTTAGCCAAGTGGAAAAATAGGCCGGTCCATTCACTTTTATTTGCCCGATCTCTTTTGCTTTTGGAATCAGAAATGGCGGCCGTCAAAAGGGGAATTAGGGTTTCCTTCTAATCCCAAACCGAAGTCAATTGCTTGAATGATGGAATCCAATTCTCTGATTCTCAAGTTCTTGTCGATGGTCTTGATCGACTACTGGTGCTCCTTTCTTCACCGATTTGGGGTTTTGCTTCTGCGATCGAAAACCATGAGTTTTCTCAATTTTCTGGCTTTTAATTTCTTGCGAGTTGTTGTGTGGTTTCGATGCATAAACTGCCTGTGATGATGTGGTGTCATATAGGATTTCATATCCTTAACTTGCGCTCTGATTTCTTGAATGATTCGATCTGATTTTGTGGGATTTTCAATTTGGCTTCCACTTTTGATCCTCTTGATAAAATTGGCTTTAATGATTTGCTGTTGCGTGATTTCCTATTTTTGCTTCCTCTTTGGTTTCTCGGCCTTGATTTGATTATAGCAATTCTGGAAAAATTTAATTGCTTTCCCTTTTTGATTTGTGGCCTGCGAGATTGTTGTGATGCATCCAGACTTGTTTTCGATCTTCCATGAATCTGGAGAATTAATTTGTCCCCTTCGATTTGCTATGTTGTTGCCACGGCTATGGTTTAATTCTTTACCACGTTTATTTGGGAAGGATTGATGCGATTTTCTGGAAATTGTTCTTGCCAAAATCATTTTTGCCGAGTTGTTATTCTTGCCAAAAACAGTTTGCCAATTTCTGGAACATAAGTTCTTGGCCCCCACGTGAATTGATACTTGCCTTAATTTCCATGATTTGTCTCCTGATATGTAGCTTGATATAAAACACTGAATTCATTTGCCATTTAATTTAATGTTTAAAACTGGAAATATTTAACCAAAGATTTTCGTGTCTAAAATTTATACTGCAAATTCTTTGATTAAAAATGGAAAGCATCCCTGATCCCTTGTTGATCCACACAGATCCAATTTTTTGCATGCTTTGATATAAACTGATGCACCTGTGCACTGCAATCTCATGTGTACTTAACAATGCTGAATCTTTTATACTAGAACATATCTTTTGTCTAGAGCTGTTGGCATGCTTGTGTTCATACTGCTATTACTCCGCAATCATGGTCATGCTGCTATGTGAATTTTCACACATATGCTAACCTGTGTATGAGCTAAAAAAAGTTGTTGCTGCACCTATGTATCTTGACTTAGCTGAAACTGTTTTTGACTTTTGCTTGTACATTTTCATGCCAGTGTTTCATAATACATGTGCCATAACTTGTACTTAATCACATGGGAAAAACTGAGTTCACTGATCATTGTAATTAGCTTGAGCTTCTTGAGTTGCTGAATCCATTTGCACCCTTACTTGATGTGTTGCTTTAAAAAGAATCTGCCATGTCCATCAATGTTTTGTATGTCTGCACTGTTCTGATCATGCTGAACTCATTCATATATGTTGAACACTGAATGTGTGCTTAGATCATATTACCTGTTTGTCGTTCCATTCATGTCTGTCTAAGCTTGACTTTGTTCTTGCACATGTGTACTTCTCCATACATATCACTTCTCTGTTTGCACTATGCATGCTTGAGCTTGCCGAACCATTTGAGTTGCACATGTACACTCCACTTTACTGCTGTATCACTTGACCATGCATTGTCATGCTGAACTATGTTGAGATCCTTTTAGCTCAACCATTGAACTTCCATGAACTTGACATGTTGTGCCAATTTTGCATTTGAACTTGGTTGTTTTGTTATGACTCGACCATCACTTGAAAGCTTGCTGCCTTGTATATGCTGGTTGACCCATTTGCTTTTACTGTTGTGCTGCCTCGACACTTTGAATTGTTGTTGACTTGTGTATTGCACTGAGTTGAGCAGGTCCTCGTGGCTACTCCTCAGTTGCACACTGATTGGCGAGGCAGTGCACACGTGTATATTTATACACGTGTGTATATGCAGCCATCAGAAGAGATTTCCTGTCCCTGCATTGATATATACATATTGTCTACCTTGTGGTATTTACAGTGTATCACTGTGAATATCACAAGCTGTCTAGACACAGATTTATGGTTATATAAATCAGATCAAGTCAGAAAAATGATGAGAAACACACCAAAATTCTGAGGCAAAAAAAATTTCGAAACAAAAAAATATATCTGCTAGAATTTTAAAAATATTTCTGTTCCAGATACTGTGTGTGTGTGTGTTTCATGTGACAGGTATGAAGACTGGACTGACTGGACTGACAGAGAGCTGTGAAGACAGAAGACTGAAGATAAGAAGACAGTGTGTAGTGTCAGTGAATGTGTCAAAGTGTATGTATGTAAATTTGAGTGTTGAGACTGAATGTATGTACAAAAAAAAGTGATTGAGTTAATCTGTAATGAGGAGCTGTATATATGAAATCTGATATGTTATGAAGTGTAAAACAGAGATGTACAAATAGTGAGGTATAAAAAATTTGTACTGTTTGATATTGAAATAAAATATTCTATTCAAATAAAATACTGTGAATATTTAAATTTCTGTACAGTTGTATTTTTATTTAAATATAAATATTATATTCCAGTCTGTGATGTATACTACCAGTACAATATCAAACACATTAAAATAATATTTATTTGGTTGTTATCATCAAACAAAAATCATATAATTGTGTATACAACACCGTTATATACAACAATCTCCCCCTTTTGATGATGACAAACAAATAAAAGATTTTGTATGCAACAGATGTGTTTGACAGTGAATATTGAACTCCCCCTATTTATCAGCTCCCCCTACAGCAGAGACTCCCCCTATAACTGTGCATGAGTGAAAGGAATGTTATGAATAATAATAAATAAATTTTCAAAATAAAAAATATTTATAAAATATTCACTCATAAATCAAAATCTAATCCATTCTCCCCCTTTTGTTATCATCAAAAGGATACAGAATTTAAAATACAGATGAAAAATGACTAAAATTTCAGCATAAGAGGAAGAACGATCATCATAAATATCAATTAGTCAAACAAAAATCATAATATTCTGAGAACAGGTGGCATATTTCACATTTTAGAGAATGATGGGTTTACAATGAATTTATAAAAAAGGAGAGAGAGTTTGAAAATATGAATATTTTCCAATTATTTTTCAAAAAGATTTTTAAAAAATTGAGGCACAAAACAGTGATGGATATTGACTATAATTATAAATTCAACTTTAGTGACATAAACAGATAGTCTCAAATCCCAGTAGCTATCAATCAACAAATCATAATACTTCATAAGGTATTAACACATTTCACAGATTAGAACATGGATTGATAGGCTGGTTTTTATACACTGAGGAGAATTTCAAAAATTATTTCTATTTTAGCACCCTTTTTTTTTATCTTTTATTTAAGAGCACACTGACCACGCATAACCAGAGCTTGGATTTTTAAATGAGGTCAGTCGCAGCTTAAATTATAAGTTGTCTCTTAACCATGCATGACCAGAGCTTGGATTTTTAAATGAGGCTAGAGACACACTTATATATTTATTATATATGTTTATCATTTCAGCATTTTTGTTTTTTAAAAAAAAGAAACTCCTCGGTATAAAACCAATATATGGATGATAGAAAAATGTGGTAGGTACAGAAATGGACTGTGAAATAAATTTCTAAATTAATTATATTATGAAATAAGACCAATTGTACCGGGATCATTGAAAATTCTCATTTATCACTAATTCTGAATAATAGTATAGCCACAATTCCATCATAAATATTTTCACTGTTTATTCACGATGAAAAAAACAAACTCTCCACATTAATATAGAATTATCATGGATGACAGAAAGATGATAGATAATGAAGATGGTCGTGAAATAATTGCCAGTTCAAAGATATTATAATAAATGTTCAACAATCATGAAAATTAAAGAAAAATCTCCTCTTGTTGTGAAATATATTGCAGTCCCAATTCATCACAATTTCAAAATCTAAAAATAATTTTGATGAACTATAGATACAGTTCGATTTGGATATTGATTTCAATTTCTGAATGAATAATCAATAAATAATTTTTAAAATTGAAAAACAATTACAAGAGGGATAAGAAAGACCTCTACAAGGCACGAGAGAATTAAAAAAATATACAGCAAGACAAAAAACTGCACATCTGATACCAATTGTTCTCTCTTCTCGAGGATTAAAAATTGACACTTGAGACGAACAAGGATATCAAAGAGTTTCAAACACAGAGCCCACGCAGACAAGATTTACAAATTTGGTAAGCAACAGACAAATCAAAACAGGCAGTTATTTGAAAACAATATCAGAGCAGCACAAAAATAGTTTCAAAAACAAACTTGTTAGAATGATGGTCACAAAAGATGATTCATGATCCAAGATTAAAAATACCATTTATTTTAAATCATTTGATGAATATGAAATACTCTAGATTCAATGAATCGATCACACCAAATTATTAATGTCAGATTCAAGATATGTGTGTGATTCAATAAATCAATAATTTCAAATGATTTTAAACAAATAAATATTTAAATCAATTAATCATGAAATATCAATGATTTTCAAAGACCATTTAAAAAAAAACTTTTCAAAAATTTCTCAAAACTATTTCTTACAAGCCCAAGAGAAAAAATCAGATCATTTACATCAAATTTGAGAGGTATTCATGATACAAGAAATTAAAAAATAATTTATTTGAAATCACTTGAATCAATGTCAAGTTTGAGATATAATGAATCAGTCACACAAGGTTGATTATTTCAAATTTTAAGAGGTGTGTGATATTCAAAATATCAAGAATTTCAGATGATTTCAAACAAACTAATTTCAACCATAATAATCATGAATAAAGATGAATTCCAAGATGTATCACTGAGATTCAGGCCAATCCAAAAATGTACAAGTCAATCTGAAAATTAATGAAATCATCACAACTGATAAATAGCAGAGTGCTGCAATGAGTATAATATTTTGAGCTTTTCTAAAAATGAATTAGAATAAACTCAGAACAGCATAAGCGTGTGAAATTTCATTAATTATTCAGATCTTCACAAAATTTAGAATTCTAATTAACAGTGTTCAAGATATGATATGAATGCATCAACACTGTTATGAATTCAATAATCAGAAACTAAAATTCAAAACAATTGTAGATATTTACAAGTTTAAATACAAGATCTGGAAAAGATTAAAATATCAGAATTATATTCAACTAAGGCAAATTTCCAGAAAATATGAATTCTACAATTGGAAGTTAATGAAGCCTAGAAGAAGTTACAGTGATGTGACAGTGAAACATTAAAACAGAAGAGATAAAGTAAATACACAGAGGGGGTAGAAGGAGAAATAAACAAAAATGAAAAAAAAATATTTACAAAGATGAGTTTAGAGATCATACCAGAATCCAATGTAAATCAGAATCTCTAACTCAACAGATCTTGGCCTAAGGAACTGTAAATGACACAGAATTATAGACAATCTTGATTTCAATTTTCTTTTCAGCACAGCAGTTCCTCAGCCACCTTCGATACCTAACAGTTTATAGAATCGAGTGGTCTAACAAAGTTTGTAAAACCACTCACAGTTGTATTCATAGCTTTAGGTACCAAACCTGCTTATATAACAATCCGTTAGAATCAACTAGAGTTCCCTTTGTAACCCAAATTTGTTTAGGTTTTCCAAAAATCATTTTATTTCTTTTCAGGATCCAAAATGAATTGTTATCAAACCAATTCTTATCTCGATTGTGATTCAAGAAACTTTTGGAATTTTTAAAATTCAAATTTTTAGAATGACTCTTCTTGAAGCAGTTTAAAGAGTTTTTGAAATCACAAGAGTTCAAACTTTCAAAATCATTTCTTTTCCCAAAACCAAGACCATTTTTATGACCAGAAGAAAATTGATTTTTCAACAACATATTCAAAGATTTTTCACCAATTGAAAAGCGTTTCAAACTCAATTCAAGATTGTTGATTTTGGATTTAAGATCAGAATTCTCTTTCATTAGATTCGAACAACGATTAATGCTGATCTTTCTCTTTTCAGTATCATTCTGTTTCAAAATCAAATTTTCGTTTTCAAGCATTTTAACTTTGGTCTTGGATTCAAAGATCTCTGATTCAAATTTAATTTGTTTTTCAAATCCAAGTTTCTTGAGATTTTCAATCTCTTTTTCAAGCTCACTCAAAATCAGATCTGTTTTCAACAAACTATCACTTTCAGCAATTTCAAGTTTGGAATTTTCGATAGCCTTAAAATTGTTAAATTCCTTTTGAAAAAAATTGTTTGCATTTTTCAACTCAATCTCGTTACCTTTTAAAACTAGAATTTCTTCTTCAAGCCTTTGAATGTTATTGTTGAGGTGAACGAGATCTGTTTTTAATTTCAAACAATTTTCACAATTAGAATTTTCAAATTTCACAACATTTTCAAGTTTTAATTCCAAACAATGAATTTTGCTGGTCAACTCATGATTTTCAGTTTTCAAAGATTTGTTTTTAGATTGGAGTTTATCAACAGATTTCGTTAAATCAAGACACATGTAAACCAAATCTTCATATGAGAGATTTTCTGTTTCAGCATTTGTTGATTCTTCATCATCTGATTCATCTGAAGTTTCATCTACATGACTTGTTAAGCATAGATCTGAATCAAAGTTGACATTATGGGGTTTTGAGCTGTTGTCAGATTTTCCATACAACTTGTTGAGAGTTCTCCAAACTTCCTGTGCAGATAAACAATGACAGATAAGATTAAACTGTTCAGTGCTAAGATAGTCAAATATAATTTTCATAGCACGAGCATTGAAATTAATATCTACACTATCAAACCCATTGATAATGACATCCCAACATTTAATATTAACAGATTTTAAATAAAATTCCATTTTGGATTTCCAGTTTAAAAAATCTGTTCCATTGAAAATAGTTGGAGATGAGCTGGACTGACTCTCTATCGACTGACAACTAGGAATCACCATTACTCTAGAGTTAACAGAATGCCTGGCTCTGATACCACTGTTGGATCTAGAATAACCCTAGAGGGGGGGGGGTGAATAGGGTTTTTGACAGTTTTTAACTGAATTAAAAATCAAACGAGATAAATAAAAATAAACAGATCACAGAATATAGCAGAAACAGAAATGCAGAAAATAAATCACACACAGATATACCCAGCTTCGGCAAAACCCTGCCTACTGCTGCATTTCTAAGGTTTTTACTAGGTGATAGAACAGATCCCGCATACAAGACCATGTACACTCGCAAACCCTGCTCCTATTCTAACCCTACGCTCAAACCCCTAGACTGATTCAAACCCCTGAATCAGATTTTCCCTAGATTACAAACCCGTAACCTGTATTCCTAGATTTTACAGAGTCTAGTACTGTCAGTTAACTCCTAACTGAAACTCCCCTAGAGTTTTACAGACTCTATAAACTGTTCAGAATTGTTTACAAACGAAACTGAAAATACAACAAAAATAAATAAATAAAAGAAACCCTTAAAAAAAATAACTAAGGAGATTAAGTTATAAGGTCATCCCTTTTTTTAAAACAAGCTTAGCCAAGTGGAAAAATAGGCCGGTCCATTCACTTTTATTTGCCCGATCTCTTTTGCTTTTGGAATTAGAAATGGCGGCCGTCAAAAGGGGAATTAGGGTTTCCTTCTAATCCCAAACCGAAGTCAATTGCTTGAATGATGGAATCCAATTCTCTGATTCTCAAGTTCTTGTCGATGGTCTTGATCGACTACTGGTGCTCCTTTCTTCACCGATTTGGGGTTTTGCTTCTGCGATCGAAAACCGTGAGTTTTCTCAATTTTCTGGCTTTTAATTTCTTGCGAGTTGTTGTGTGGTTTCGATGCATAAACTGCCTGTTATGATGTGGTGTCATATAGGATTTCATATCCTTAACTTGCGCTCTGATTTCTTGAATGATTCGATCTGATTTTGTGGGATTTTCAATTTGGCTTCCACTTTTGATCCTCTTGATAAAATTGGCTTTAATGATTTGCTGTTGCGTGATTTCCTATTTTTGCTTCCTCTTTGGTTTCTCGGCCTTGATTTGATTATAGCAATTCTGGAAAAATTTAATTGCTTTCCCTTTTTGATTTGTGGCCTGCGAGATTGTTGTGATGCATCCAGACTTGTTTTCGATCTTCCATGAATCTGGAGAATTAATTTGTCCCCTTCGATTTGCTATGTTGTTGCCACGGCTATGGTTTAATTCTTTACCACGTTTATTTGGGAAGGATTGATGCGATTTTCTGGAAATTGTTCTTGCCAAAATCATTTTTGCCGAGTTGTTATTCTTGCCAAAAACAGTTTGCCAATTTCTGGAACATAAGTTCTTGGCCCCCACGTGAATTGATACTTGCCTTAATTTCCATGATTTGTCTCCTGATATGTAGCTTGATATAAAACACTGAATTCATTTGCCATTTAATTTAATGCTTAAAACTGGAAATATTTAACCAAAGATTTTCGTGTCTAAAATTTATACTGCAAATTCTTTGATTAAAAATGGAAAGCATCCCTGATCCCTTGTTGATCCACACAGATCCAATTTTTTGCATGCTTTGATATAAACTGATGCACCTGTGCACTGCAATCTCATGTGTACTTAACAATGCTGAATCTTTTATACTAGAACATATCTTTTGTCTAGAGCTGTTGGCATGCTTGTGTTCATACTGCTATTACTCCGCAATCATGGTCATGCTGCTATGTGAATTTTCACACATATGCTAACCTGTGTATGAGCTAAAAAAAGTTGTTGCTGCACCTATGTATCTTGACTTAGCTGAAACTGTTTTTGACTTTTGCTTGTACATTTTCATGCCAGTGTTTCATAATACATGTGCCATAACTTGTACTTAATCACATGGGAAAAACTGAGTTCACTGATCATTGTAATTAGCTTGAGCTTCTTGAGTTGCTGAATCCATTTGCACCCTTACTTGATGTGTTGCTTTAAAAAGAATCTGCCATGTCCATCAATGTTTTGTATGTCTGCACTGTTCTGATCATGCTGAACTCATTCATATATGTTGAACACTGAATGTGTGCTTAGATCATATTACCTGTTTGTCGTTCCATTCATGTCTGTCTAAGCTTGACTTTGTTCTTGCACATGTGTACTTCTCCATACATATCACTTCTCTGTTTGCACTATGCATGCTTGAGCTTGCCGAACCATTTGAGTTGCACATGTACACTCCACTTTACTGCTGTATCACTTGACCATGCATTGTCATGCTGAACTATGTTGAGATCCTTTTAGCTCAACCATTGAACTTCCATGAACTTGACATGTTGTGCCAATTTTGCATTTGAACTTGGTTGTTTTGTTATGACTCGACCATCACTTGAAAGCTTGTTGCCTTGTATATGCTGGTTGACCCATTTGCTTTTACTGTTGTGCTGCCTCGACACTTTGAATTGTTGTTGACTTGTGTATTGCACTGAGTTGAGCAGGTCCTCGTGGCTACTCCTCAGTTGCACACTGATTGGCGAGGCAGTGCACACGTGTATATTTATACACGTGTGTATATGCAGCCATCAGAAGAGATTTCCTGTCCCTGCATTGATATATACATATTGTCTACCTTGTGGTATTTACAGTGTATCACTGTGAATATCACAAGCTGTCTAGACACAGATTTATGGTTATATAAATCAGATCAAGTCAGAAAAATGATGAGAAACACACCAAAATTCTGAGGCAAAAAAAATTTCGAAACAAAAAAATATATCTGCTAGAATTTTAAAAATATTTCTGTTCCAGATACCGTGTGTGTGTGTGTGTTTCATGTGACAGGTATGAAGACTGGACTGACTGGACTGACAGAGAGCTGTGAAGACAGAAGACTGAAGATAAGAAGACAGTGTGTAGTGTCAGTGAATGTGTCAAAGTGTATGTATGTAAATTTGAGTGTTGAGACTGAATGTATGTACAAAAAAAAGTGATTGAGTTAATCTGTAATGAGGAGCTGTATATATGAAATCTGATATGTTATGAAGTGTAAAACAGAGATGTACAAATAGTGAGGTATAAAAAATTTGTACTGTTTGATATTGAAATAAAATATTCTATTCAAATAAAATACTGTGAATATTTAAATTTCTGTACAGTTGTATTTTTATTTAAATATAAATATTATATTCCAGTCTGTGATGTATAATACCAGTACAATATCAAACACATTAAAATAATATTTATTTGGTTGTTATCATCAAACAAAAATCATATAATTGTGTATACAACACCGTTATATACAACACTTTTCACCTATGTGGTTGTTGCTGTTGCGAGGCGCCTCGGTTAGATCTGACGATCCGGGTCCGATGGAGTCATTCATTGGCTCATTTACGCCCCAAAGGGCGGAGAAACGTATTGTTCAGGCACTATAATCCACATCGGTGGACCGGCCCTGTCGCTCCAAGGGGCAGTTGCGGCTGTTCCGGAGACATGGGCTAGATTGTCTCGAAGACGGTGAGGACGATCCCTGGCCTCGGTTCATAGACGGAAACCCAATTTCCAAATACGTGACTTTGCGATTTCGATTGTATAACCTATATATGGCGACATAGTGGTATGGGGCATTCATGCCGCCTATGATTGATACTTATGATTTGAAGTTGTTTTATACACTATACACTTATAATAGTATCAAATGATTTCTTTTAAACGTATCAAGCATTCTTGGCTATTATAAGGTAAAAACCCTATACCCCGGCTTGCGTTGCATTGTGTGATAGGACCTGGGTCTTATAATAGCTTCATTTTCTTTATTTAGCATTGCGCTGTTGTTTTATGCACTGGTATTCTTGGGAGGAAACCCGTTCCGTGTTATACGGCGTGGTCCCTTGATTTACCTAACTTTAAAAATAAAGATTAACTGTTTTAGTTCTCACACCAGTCACATGACTGACCTGGAGTTTATTGTTTTAACCTAAACTCTGGGTGCCCTTATTTTCGACACGGGCAGCTAGTAGTTTTGGTTTTGCAGATTTATATTCACAGGATCCTAGTTTACAGCTGGAATGATATCCGGAAAGCTTTGTATCCGTATATCTCTTCTAGTTGTGTATTGTATTATTTTCCGCTGCTATGTAATTTATTGTAATCTCTGATAATTTCTGTGTAAATATTTATTCATTTATACTCTGTATATTCTTGTAATCTGATGCATTGTTGTAATATACAATGAAATGTTCTTCCGTCTGCGTTCTATTTTGACCTGTTCTCAAACGATAGGGCGTTTCGAACGGTCTGGGTCGGTTTAGCGACTGGTTCGGACCGAGCGAAATTCCTTCTCGTCACATTTGGTATCAGAGCTTTGGTTTACAGAGCTCGAGAACAAGACACATTAGAACCATACGAAAGGATTCATCAGATATTGGATTAGTAATATCCAATGGGAATGACTCGTTAGAGATGAGATCAGTAGTATCCTAGAACGAGTGTGAGGAGTATATTTTTAAAATGAAAACAAATTTTTGTTTTGAAAATTTAAATCACTTATTCGTATTTGATTATTTATTTATATTGATTAGGACAGTCCAGTATATAAAGATTTTGCATATACGCCTTGCAAACGTGTATTTGAAATTTTAATATACTGGATAGATATAGAATTACACTCTAGTCGCCCGGGGGTGATTCTGATGATTGATATATCATCATCAGAATTTATATTCGAGTGACGAACGTGTAACATCTATATATTTCCTATTGAATGGTGTGAGAACCAAAATTAGATAGGGCCTATTGTTGTGATTTGGCATCAAAAATGTGATTTTTGACTATGCATCAAAGTTATGAATTTCAAAAGCTAATCAACTAATGGATTGTTGTTTGTGTTGTTTGTTTATTTGTTTGATAATTTTGAACCATTACGCCTAATTGAATCAAATATTGAGTTATATTGAAATTTGGTCGCATTTTCTTGCATATACATATACTTACATTGAACAGGTCATAGCAAGGAGGCTAGAGCAGAGAATAAAATTTGTTTGCCCGACAAATAGGTACATGTTTACTACATAATTTCCTGTTTTGTTTGGGTGATGATGATTTTATGAGCCTACTGGCTAGCCGCTTGGCTTTTTCTTTTTCTTTTTGAGATCAGAAGGCCTGTATGGCAATTTCGGGATTTTCCCGTGGCTCCCTGTGCAGGGGAGGTTATGGCGAAATTTTTCAAAAATTTAGGGTGTTAGCCAAAATTTTGAAGGATTTGAAAATTCTCAGAAACTGAAAAGTTGGAGAATGAAAGCCAGACCGAACATAGAGTTGATTAATCAAACCACTTTCGACTTTGTTCCTTTTCGGGGACGAAAAGTTTTAAGTGAGGGAGATTGTAATAACCCGAAAATCTGGGCCAGTTTAAAATTTTTATTTTGGCAATTTTAGCGAATTTTGATTATTTAAAATGAATTATTTTAAATAATAACGACGAGAAATTTATTTTGAATAAAATTCGAATGAATATATTATATACGTCGTCGTTATAATATAAATATTTATATATATAATTATAAATAGAATTGAAAATGGCGGGGCAGTTCGATAATTCGATTTCAAACTTCAATTGAACGTACCGGGTGCAAAACAATCCGGATTTTAGTGAAACCAAAAACATTAGGATCTAATTGATGATATCTTTCCAATGAATCCGAAAAATCAAAATTTCATAGCGGGGATCAAAACATATGTCCAGTTGAAAATTCTGAATAGTCGCTATGGAATTCAGGCCCTTAAAAATGGACATTTTGCAAACGACCTCGGATTTCGACGAAACCAGTTTTGTTGGGTTCGTGATGTCAAGTTATTGCTAGATTCCAAATTTCATAATTTTTCGAATCAATATGTGAGCGTGGCAAAGGAAAACGCGTTTGACCAGTTTTAGTTGATTTTAATCGACTGGAAATTGGCCATTTTTCAAACGGTCTCAGAATTCGACGAAACTAGTTTTATTAGGACCGTATCGTCAATACGAAGCTAGAAAATATTTTTCTAGAATTTTTAAAGTTCGTATGCGACCCCGGTAATTTGAAATGTACGTTTAAAATTCAATATATAGAGTTATATGTTGATTTTAACGAAAACTGATTGTAACGATCGAATCAGCTTGCGATACATATCCCATTGTGTTCGAAATGGGGGTAAAACGCTATGGACGACAGGCGGTGGGCCTCGTTTCGAGGTTGAAATAAAAAGTCAACATTTTTGTAAATAAAACAATTAAATAAAAAAAAACCTCTCCTCCCTTAACCAGCCCCCCCCCCCCCCCCCCGATATCATTTCGAAAACAGAAACATAATAAAAAAAAAAGAGAAAGAAGAAGACGGAGGAGTTGTCGCTCCCCCGATGGGTGGCGCCGCCGCGCCCTATCGCCGATCCACCCATCCCCTCTTCCCCGTCCACCGCCTCCGCCTCACACGCCCTCCGCTTGCACCATCCGCCACCCTCCCATCAAGCCCCAAACCCCACCGCGAAGACCACCACCTCCCTGACAGGCCGCGACCACCACCACCCCCGTCAGAACCCTCCCCTCCTCTTCGATTTACACGCAAGCCCTCCCCTTTGCTAAAAATCTATGTAAGTTATTTATTTTTGTTTTGTTTTAAATTATTTTAATGTTGAGTTTATTTTCAGTCCTATATACGATATCTTAATAAAATAAAAACTGATTTATTCTTATGTATGAGAGTTAAGTATTGTTTTTTTATTTATAAAAAAAGACATGATTTTTAATATTAAAAAGGGAGGACTTTTATATGATGAAAAATATTTTTGTTCACCAAAAATATCATTTTATCATATGTATGAAGTGTCAAAAATAACTATAGTGTTAGGGTTTTTATTTAAAGAAAAAGAATTGATCTTTAGAAACAAAAAAAATGATTTTTATATTTTTAAAGTATTAAAATTATAATCTTTACTATATGGATGATATAAAAATATGATTTTTGTTTATGTAGAGAATTAAAAATATAATTTTTACATGATAGGAATATTAAAAATATCATCTTTATAAGTGTAGAAGAATAAAAATGTGATTTTTATAATGTTAAAAGTGAAAAGGCGAAATCTTTAAAAGTGAAAAGGCGAAATCTTTAAAAGTGAAAAGGCGAAATCTTTAAAAGTGAAAAGGCGAAATCTTTATAGTCGAAAAGGCGAGATTTTTATATATTGAATAACGAAGTAAAAAATTGATTTTTATATATTGAATAGTATAATAAAAATTCGATTTTTATATATTGAATAACGAAGTAAAAATTTGATTTTTATATATTGAATAGTATAATAAAAATTCGATTTTTATATATTGAATAACGAAGTAAAAATTTGATTTTTATATATTGAATAGTATAATAAAAATTCGATTTTTATATATTGAATAGCGAGGTAAAAATTCGATTTTTACATATGTAGTGGCTACGGGCAACGAAGATGACAAAAAGGCGAGATGATGAAGATTTCTAGATGAAGAGTCAAGATGATTGGATAGCTATCGGTGAGAACTCCTCACTCAAAATTCTTATTCTAGTTATATATATATACTAGGATGCAGACGGTGTTTAGTAGCACCCGACACAATCGTCCACAGACCATGGACTTGTTTGTTTGATTGCATAAACTAGTTAGATGATTAGATTTGAATTTGATTGTTTGGTGGATTTGATTGATGTGTGAATGGCGTGGGCCTTCACTAGACCGGGGATAAGGCTAGGCCTCGTCCCGTTTCTAGTATCGTGTCGTTATGCCACCGAAATTTTCTAAAATAAGTTAGAAAATAAAAATATCATTTTATTTAAAGAATGAACTGAATAGAAATTCATATGTTAAAATAAAATGTTTTATCGTTAAAAATATATAATTTTTAACGTGAATATGAATATAGTGAATGTGAATAAATAAATATTCATTTACAAACCGGACGGTTTGTTTATGTACACCTATTTGAAGGACATTGATTGGGACGATAAATTTTACACATCGCCCAACTGCACAAATAAAAATCTGTGTTTGATTGCTTGAAACCCCACACGGGTATTGGGATGATATTTGATGTACACTAATCCCGATTGTTTAGTTGTATGTCGATCGATAGATTGACAAACTGTTATAAGCGTTGAATATTTATATTTGATGCTTATACAGTGTAGAATGCACTTTGGATGATGGTTGATTATTCATCGTTGTTATTGAATACATGTGTTGTAGAAAATCCATATAATTAACATTATATGGTAATTGATTGGGCCTCATTCCAGTTTTAAAATAGTAATATTTGAAAAAGAAATATTTGAAATAGAATATTTGAAAATAGGAATATATGAAGCCGTATTGATTAGATTGACGCCATTTTGACGTGAACGATATTTATATCGATTTTATTCATTTTAAAATGAATATCGAAAGTGATTTCAAAATTTGACATTTTGAAAGGAATTGAAATTCGAATTAAATTTAAATTCGAATTAAATTGAAATGAAATGAAATTCGAATTAAACTGAATAGAATTGAAATTCGAATTAGATTGAAATCGTTTTGAATTGAATTTAAAACGTATTGAAATTGAATAGAAATGAATTCGAATTGAAATTGAATTGAAAACGAACTGAAATTGAATTAGAAATCAATTTGAATTGAAATCAATTTGAAATGAATTTAAAATGAATTTAAATTGGAATATTCAATTTTGATTTTAAATTGAATATGAAGTTGAAACCGTTTCGAAAATGAATTTAAAACGATTTATAAAGCACGTTTTGAATTGAAATCGACGAAGTATATATTATATATATTATATATATATAATATAACGGCCTGAATAGAACGCGCCGCGCCGCGGCAGTTCGCAAATTTCGACCATTGACTTCGAACGGATATTACGGGAGATCCGACCGTCGGATTCTCCTGAAACCGGAACCGTTGGGTTCGTATCGAAAAGAGCTTTCTAACGAATATTAGAAATTTGAAATCTAACGGTTGGATTTGGAATTATGTCCAAATCAAATTCGAAAAAGGTCGCTGTAAGTGCAGTTCGATGGTCGTTGATGGAAATCGACTGTACGGGCCTTGATAAAATTATTAAAAATAGTAATAATTTGTGTAAAATCATAAGAAATGATTTGAGAAGAATTGGTAAGAAAAACTCCATATTTGAAAAGATAAAAATAGATTTTTATCGAAGTAAACTAGTTTTGAACTAGAATTATAATTCTATTTATTTTTAAATAAATAAATTGAATTTGAAAAGTGTTTTAAAAATAACCAGAATTTCCAATGATTGCATTAGAGTGGATTTGAATCGAAATTGTCTTCGGAATATTTCGATGTTGGAATTCGTGATTATACAGATGTTGTTATGGAAATTTGAAAGATATACATTTATATCGTTATTTCCAATACGACATTTGTTAGTCGTAGAATTTGATATTGAATATAAGCCGATATATTTTCTATTCAGAGCCTTGTATTGAATATCAAATGTGATTTGGGTTTGTCGTGAATGGTGTCTTCACTAACACTGTTCTTGAACCCAGTTGAGAAAAGAATTAATCTTTTTATTTAGATTTAATGAAGTGTACCAATTAAATAATATTTAATTGGAATTGAATTGATATTGATTTTTGGGTTTATCGTGGACAGTGTTTTAAATAACACTCGTCTTTAACCCGATAATTAATGGAAAGTGATTTTGGGTTTATCGTGAACTGTGTTTTAAATGACACTGATTCTTTAACCCAGTTAAAGATTAAAACTAAGTGGAGTTTTAATGAATCTTTAATTAGATTGAAATGATCGAGAATGGAGTATCACCAGTTTTGCTCCAGGCGATAGTTAAATCTTTAATTAGATTTAAACTTGAAATGGTAATTGAATTTACCGATAACACCGTGGTGTTAGATATGAAGTATAACCAGTTTTACTTCATGGGATGAATAGGTTGGGATTGAGAAATTAAAACAAATGATTACTTCGGTAAGGTTCGTTAATCCCGACTAGTTGAATCGGAATTCAAAAGAAGATTAGAGAATAAATTCAAGGAATTTATCTTGGATAAAATTAATGGGAACCTTTCCCTATGAATATGAAATTTAGAAACTAACTGTCGGTTAGCCAAGCAGAATGGTTTTCTGGATATTGATCTGATGTTGGTTTCGGCCTTCGGGATTAATATTTAGGGAATTATTCTCTTGATTAATTTACGGTTAGTGACTGATGAATTGGAATGAGGCGTATGTTGTGTTTGTGTAATACTTATTTAAAATATACGCGAGTTATTCGGAAAGACCGGGTTTATCCCATTCTGAATAACTGATACGACGATAAGTCGAAGATGAAGACGATGGTCGAAGACCGGAGGTCTTCACGTCGTTTGGGTGATTACTGATGATCTTGATTGGGATGTACACCCAAAAAGATGGAAACAGTTGGTGATCGTCCAGACGTACTTGGAGATCGATGGATATGCGGGGTACTAGGTGCCTCCGGTTTCGTTCAGACCCAGAACGGACTTGTAAATGGACTGTGTGTCTGACATCGGATTTCATTCTGTGTGACTGATATCAGTTGCATAGAGTGGTTTGCCTGTGTGGCATGCTAAGATGCAAATGATCAAGGCTTCTGTTGAAAAGCAAAGTCTTGTGGTTGATGATCGAAGCACGGCCTTTGTGGCGTAGCTTTGTGTAACGTTTACTTCGCGAGTTTCGCACCCCGGTTGTGAACCAAAAACGGGAGAGGACCTCAGGGAGGGCATGCGTTTCTTTCTAGCTAGGGTGGTGTCAGTGACCTACCAGCCCTGACATTTATATACTTTTCACATATGTGGTTGTTGCTGTTGCGAGGCGCCTCGGTTAGATCGGACGATCTGGGTCCGATGGAGTCATTCGTTGGCTCATTTACGCCCCAAAGGGCGGAGAAACGTATTGTTCAGGCACTATAATCCACATCGGTGGACCGGCCCTGTCGCTCCAAGGGGCAGTTGCGGCTGTTCCGGAGACATGGGCTAGATTGTCTCGAAGACGGTGAGGACGATCCCTGGCCTCGGTTCACAGACGGAAACCCAATTTCCAAATACGTGACTTTGCGATTTCGATTGTATAACCTATATATGGCGACATAGTGGTATGGGGCATTCATGCCGCCTATGATTGATACTTATGATTTGAAGTTGTTTTATACACTATACACTTATAATAGTATCAAATGATTTCTTTTAAACGTATCAAGCATTCTTGGCTATTATAAGGTAAAAACCCTATCCCCCGGCTTGCGTTGCATTGTGTGATAGGACCTGGGTCTTATAATAGCTTCATTTTCTTTATTTAGCATTGCGCTGTTGTTTTATGCACTGGTACTCTTGGGAGGAAACCCGTTCCGTGTTATACGGCATGGTCCCTTGATTTACCTAACTTTAAAAATAAAGATAAACTGTTTTAGTTCTCACACCAGTCACATGACTGACCTGGAGTTTATTGTTTTAACCTAAACTCTGGGTGCCCTTATTTTCGACACGGGCAGCTAGTAGTTTTGATTTTGCAGATTTATATTCACAGGATCCTGGTTTACAGCTGGAATGATATCCGGAAAGCTTTGTATCCGTATATCTCTTCTAGTTGTGTATTGTATTATTTTCCGCTGCTATGTAATTTATTGTAATCTCTGATAATTTCTGTGTAAATATTTATTCATTTATACTCTGTATATTCTTGTAATCTGATGCATTGTTGTAATATACAATGAAATGTTCTTCCGTCTGCGTTCTATTTTGTCCTGTTCTCAAACGATAGGGCGTTTCGAACGGTCTGGGTCGGTTTAGCGACTGGTTCGGACCGAGCGAAATTCCTTCTCGTCACACAAGTATAGTCCCACGGATCTCCACTCCATTGCACTCTGACTAAGTGAGCCTTCTTGTTCCTCAGCTCTTTAGTTTCTTTGCCAATAATCTTTACCGGCTATCTTCTCACAGCCAATTCTGGAGTAATTTCCAAATCTTGTTGCGCGACTTCTTCCACGACCCAATCTAGATCATGTACATGCTTTCGAAGTTGAGATACGTGAAATACATCATGTACTCCAAGCAACCAGTCAGACAATTGAACTCTATAAGCGAGAATTCCAATCCGTTCGAGCACAGGAAATGGACCAATAAATCTGGCCATCAACTTCCCTGTTTTACCAAATCGAACTACTCCTGTCATTGGAGAAACCCTCAAATACACATAGTCACCCACAAAAAAAGACAAGTCTCTTCTTCTCGAATTTGCATAGCTCTTCTGTCGGCTTTGAGCAGCTAGTAATTTTTTGTTAATGAAATCGATTTTATCCACAGCTTCCAAATTATATCTGGTCCCAATACAAGTCTATTTCCAGGTTCTACCTAACAAGTGGGAGATCTGCATGGTCTACCATACAATGCTTCGAATGGCGACATTTTCAGGCTCGCTTGGTAGCTATTATTGTATGAGAACTCGGCCAAATGCTAATGGTCTTCCCATGATCCGCCAAAATCAATAACACAAGCCCGCAATAAATCTTCTAGAATACGATTCACGCTCTCAGTTTGACCATCTGTTTGAGGATGATAAGCGGTGCTCAAGTTCAGTTTCCGTTCCCAATTCTGCTTGGAGTGCTTCCCAGAATTTACTAGCGAAAATTGGGTGTCAATCACTAACGATACTCATGGGAACTCCATGTAGTTTAACAATCTCTTTAAAATAAATCTGTGCCAAACTCTGAGCGGTTCTATCTGATCAAACAGGTATGAAATGGGCGGTCTTCATGAAATGATCTATGATCACCCATATACTGTTGTTTCCTTTCCTGGTTCTAGGTAAACCATCAATGAAATCCATAGAAATCTGTTCCCACTTCCAACCTAGAATTTCCAATGGGTGGAACAATCCGGTGAGTTTTTGTTGATTACTTTCAACTTGTTGACAAGTAGAACACCTGTTAACATATATAGAGATGTCTTTTTTCATATATAGTTTGAACTATGAACCATATATTAAGTTATTTTTCTTAAAGGAAATTTGCATGGCCTCCTTCTAAGTTAATAATAAAATGCGTTAAGTTACGACTTGTCTTTAATATTACAGTGCAGTTGTATTACTGGTTTCAAAGATGTTCCAAAAATAGTGAATCTTCACTCCTCAAAGTAGAAGAAAATCCATCAATTTTTGTCATCACAGATGCAGGTGGATTTGCTTTTCAGTAATATTGAAGTGGGGTATTTACTGGAGAATGTGTGATTTCAATGTTAAGTTTTGGAATTTCTTTTTGGTTTGCAGATAGTACTTGCACTAGTGCATGCCAATGTTTTTTTTTCATTATTTACATTGCTCTCCACAATGTTCCACTTATCACTTGCACAAGTGTTCTACATTGCCTACTTGTAACAATCCCCTGGAATGGGCCTAAATTTCGACCTAGAAAAGGGCCATTGAAACTTAGAGTCATTCTGTAATGATTACATTTGCATAGAATATATATACACAGATACTTCGAATGAAAATCTCACATAGTGGAAAGAGAAAATATAGTATTGAAATAAGATGTACCATTTGTTCAAAATTCACAGAAAAACAACAGTCACATTTACATCCGTTCAATTGGTACATCAAATAGTCCATTCTCACAATTTTCCAAAAGAAATAAAGCAATAACTAATAATAATAGCATAACAACTTCGTCTTCTTTATTAGCGTCGATCATCACTTCGTCTATGGCTTTTACCCCATCTACTGACCTGTTGGATATGTTAAGGAGAGGGGTCAGAACATCAAGTTTCATGTGACTGAAATATGGTGTTACTTAATGTCCATACCCTATATTTTTAGAAGATTACATATGTCAAGGTACATCTATGTAGCACACAACAAACACCAAGTATCTAACCAATGGGGTGGATATCCAAGTTAATCGCTCATTAGTGTTTTTAGGGTAAAGACCCAACAAGGCGACATTCTCGGTCACTTATGACCCTATTAAAGGTGAATTCTTATGATCTCTTATTACGTTGAGATGGACCCTTAGCCCTTCAAGACCCCATCCTAATATATTAATGTTCTTAAATCTATACTCTCATTTGTAATATGAGAAGTAGTATTGCAAATGTTACTACTTAACTAATATTACTCAATAGGACACCTATGTCGCTTAAGACTTCCCTTAGATAGTTGGTGAGCATACAATGGCCACATATCTTTCAATTACCAATCTATCCCTAGTTGAGCCCTTACAAGCTTCTAGAGGAAGTGGACATCCCCGTGAACTACCCTACTCCGTTACCGTTTTATGCCTAACCACTTTTAGAGAAGAAGAACCCAAAGACTTACTTCAATTCTAATAAGGGTGGGTCCCATGACTTTCGTTCCTCTCCAAGGAATAAACCTTTGGAGGGATCCTAGCCCAAACCACTTAAGACCCAAACTAGATAAAAAGTGAGTCAACCACTTAAGACCTTCTCAATGCGTAGTAAATCTGCCTATTTTCAAACAATACACTTATATATATACACACTAAACCTCTCACATTAAACCGTACACCTGTAGATTCTCGATATGTCAGTCGGCTCCAGACAGACTTTCACTACAAGTTGGTTTAACCTCGTGTCTAGTGTACTAAAATTTTGAGTGGCCCATGACACCTAAACATCTTATATTAGTTGGACCAACTTGTGGTTGCCGGATTTGCCGATTGGTTCCGGGCAGACTTCTACCACAAATGACAACTAACCTCATGTTTATGTGTAACTATTTATATATATTTAAAGTCATTCTATATACACACACAAGCAATCAAATATATTTATTATGGGGAAATTTCAAAATTCGAATTCTAACCTATACCGCATTTATTACGCTAATACAACGTTAATTACATTGATTACACGTATATAAGTATAATAATAACGCCTAAATAACGTAAATATTCGTATAAATGGTGAAACGTTCTAATGAGGTGGCAATTGTCAGTTTGTCCAATTCAAGGTATACAAGTTAGGTTTTCCATACTTTTGCCGCTACAACATAGGCATGATGGCATAATGACAAAACAACAAATAGTAGTGGATGGAAAATATACATACATACAATTTCAACTTGTATCCTAGGCTCGTATACATAGAAATGATTTCAATACTAAACTAAAATAGAGTATTAAATACACTTATACATGTATATTTATAATTCCTATTTCACCTAATTCACCCCTTTTTGGTGTTATGCACATAAAACGTTTACATTTGACCTTTTTCACATATGAACGCATTCAGATTCAAAATAGGACCCAAACCCAAATCGAGTCATGAAACAATCAAATCTAAACCTTTTTAGGTTACAATAAAATGATAAATAAAGGTGAATTACATGAAAAAGAAATAATAGTAGCAACACCCCTTTTCATCTTTAATCCAATATTAAAACCAAAAGTCCACAAAACCCAAATAACCATGACAATTCATACGCAATTACAAGATAGAGCATTTAGGGGTTTTAATGTTTATATTATCGATTTCCAAATCCTCCTAGGCATATCTTTCAACGTGATAAACTAATAAAAATAAGAATATGCCTAAGTAAACTATATTCTACTCATAGATCAAAGCAGAATAGAGAGAAACCTGTAGTAGATCTAGATCTGTGCTTTTATCTTTGCGGTCAAACGTGCTCCAACAATTCTCCATATATATATCTAATACACAAGAAACATGTACAAGAATCTTATATACATATATTTATACCAAATTCCAGAATACTAAACTCATATGAATTAGAATAGAGAGAGGTTAAGAATAGAACCGGAGAAATAGAAGAAAACCTTAACCTTATTCTTTTATTTTCCTCTCAAATTTAGCAATGGTAGAGAGGCAGTATGGAGGAAGGGATAGAGAATGATTAGGGTTTCATAGTGTAATAGGAGAGGCTGTATATAGTTGCCCGTGTGGGCATAGATCGTTGAATTACTTAGAATTAATCCAAACCTTTTATTCATATATATCCCTAAAAAACCTAACTACCTAGATTTATTGGGTTATCCAACCACCGAGCGGTTGACCCTAGCGGTCGACAATCCTTAAGGGGGCGGTCGACCCCTTCAGGGTTGGAACGCCCAAAAAGGCTGCGTTGCTAAGTTGTTTATTTTAATTAATACGTTCCTTAATCTTATTCCATGTATACAATATACTTTCTCCCCATGGTCTTGTCTTCAATTCAAGTTTCAAATTCTCCCTTTTTATTTTGGATTTATCTTGGACATATATATATGTATATATTATCCATTTAATTATATATATATATATATATTCTGCGTTTACTGTCCTAATTCATTTATTCATAACTTCTTCATACATTGACCGTTTTTAGCATATTATATATGAAAACGATTCAGAGTCTCACCACGAATCCAAATAAAAAAAAATCGTAGTTGAATTCCTAAAGTTGCAAAATCTCATTTTCCAGCTATATTATTTAATTTATTATTCTTATTTATTTATTTATCATTAATACTTATGAATTTTACGGGATTACACTACTGGCACAAACCCTTTCTATGTCGACATCTTGAATGAACATTCGTTCATCGCATCCCAGTGAGCACATACATGGCCTTGGAAACACTTTCTTATAATAAAATTATTTCTCAATCTTACTATCACCAATCTCAAATATATACCATATTATATGTCAAAACTTACCCTTTTAATCCACGGACCCAGAATGCGAGCACACCTAACATTCGCTTAATAATGGTGTGACCAAAGTTGGTTATGGAATGAAAAAAGTGGTACAAAGTATTGGTTGGTGAACAAATCTTGGGGTTCATAAGGAGAGAGTAGATATATAAGAACAAAAAGTAGATATATTACAGTGTTTATTGAATGGTCCATCCTCTGGTTGAATTTTTGTATGTGAATCTAACTGATCAAGCTATGAACTTATATTTAGTGTTATCTCCAAACTATTATTTAGAAATCAATGCAGCCTATACGAATAAAAAATGTAGATCTCTAACAGTGATGAAACTAACATGCAGTGGCCAAACTGCTTGATAAAAAAATAAAATAAAATAAAAATTGTAAGGACATTTTTGCTTTTGAAATAATAGCGAAAAGTATGATATTTGGATGATACAAAGGAACGACTGCTATTTCCATTAGGTAAAACAATTCAATCACGCGATTTAACATTAAAATTATAGTTATAGTTGCTTCAAAAATAAAGCAACCAACTCAAACACATTCTACCTTGATTTTCATTCATATTATTACTACACAAAACTAAAAATAATATGTAATTCACAATGTTGAATCTACAGTCGTAATCCAACTCTATGTGGGATCAACTTGATCATTACAAAGTAATGAAAATTCCAACATATTAGCTTATGGTTTAATTTACACCAGGGCTTCCTTTTCGTAAGGTAGGTTTTGACTCACTCGCTTTCTTCAAAAAAAATAAGGCACACATTCCTTTGTACTTTGTTGAAATTCAAATTATATCACTGAATTATTTACCCTCTTAAACACTAATTGGTAGAGGCAATTATATGAAGTTAAATTATAATATTAAAAATATGATATCTTTTTATTAACATAGGTACGTCATATATTTTGATCTTTATTTTACAAGTACAAATATTTTTTTCGTTGAGTATTTATCTAAGGGAGTTCATTCTGCATATCATACAAAAAATTGTCCAGCAAAATTTATTCCCTAAGTGGATATTTATTTAGGAAATAATTACTGATGGAATTTTGGTTACTTACATGATATTTGTTAAGTAAACAAATGAATATGTGGTTCCTATCTTAATGTCAGATGACTATTGTGATATTTGTTTTCGGCACAATACAAAGACATCAATTAAGCCGGCAAATTATACATATTCCTCCTTTTTTGGCCATAGTCTATTTATGGCCATGAGTCAACAAATTAAAGAGTTAGATGATCATGCTTCAATCGCTGCATACTTTTCGAGTATTTATCTAGCTATCTATTCTACAGAAAAAAGAATTTAAAACTAGTTCAACTGTCTTATACTCATAAATAACACATCCATTATATGTTATTGACCCGCCTTTTTATAAGACCGTCATGCATTGGGTTTCTCACCAGTGGGTTGCGCAAGACTTAAGTAAAAACCTACATGATCTCAGAATGGTTTGGAAAAGACAACGCTCCTTATAAACAACCAAAGTTGTGAATACTAAGAATCATGTTTGGAACGACTTATTGCACCGGATCGATTAAGCATTGGACAAATAATAATAAACTTCATGTTGTGCCAACACTTCGTTGCGCATCCGGACCGGCCTCGCTCATTGCCCTGGGTCAACTTGCTCATATTGCCTCGGATTGAAATAGATATTGGCTCCGACTCAACTAACACATTATATTCTAGGTCGGCCAAGCTGCCTAGCTCAGATCTACCTACCAGTTTACATACACCTCTGATCAAGTTGGATAACTTGGAGGCATTTCAAGCTACAAAACTCCATCCAGATGTAGTCAAGCCAAGCAATGAAACAAGCTTAAGGTCCAACAGCGAAACAATTTGATTGGAAGGAAGTGAATTCGGGTCACCTCGAACTGAACTCCCCTGCTCGGCACCGACCTGGAATCTTATTTTTCAGAAAGGACATACAATTTTGCAGAATAAATCTACCTACATCTCCTGCTTTTTCTCCATGATTTATGGACGATCCATGATCTCAATATCTTATAAGTAGAAGACCAATTGAAGAGTTAAGGATCTTTTGGTGCTTTGACTACTCTTTGACTTTTTTTATCATTGTACTCGAGGTCATTTCGACCCTAAGCTTGTAATCAGTCAAGTTTGTCTAATAAAGATAAAATAGAGTAAGTGGACATAAAAAACTTAAAATGAATTGCTATAAACGATGTGTGCTTTCTTTTTTACTCATTTACTTTTCTTTACTTTTATACTCTACATAGTCAGTTTAGGTATTGAACCAATTTCAATGTCAACATTTTTGGTACTTTCACTGAGAAGACGAATTACTCAGCTTTAGGATCTTTAAATCTAATATCTGATTTCCTAATCATTTAGGAAGATTTGTTTTCCTTCTTTCCTACAAGTGTTTGATTCCAAACTATTCTAGCAACAATGGTATCAAATAAACGTGCATCTTCCTCAAGGCCAAAGAACCAAGCTCAAGACATAGCTAGCCAACAGCCTAGTATGCCCGAAATACGGTGGAAACTACCGCGACAGCTACTGCCTCCCCACCTTCTGCTCCGGTGACACATGATTATCTCATGGAAGTTATGAAGAGGCTAGAGGAGACCAACAGTGCACTGAACCATAAGATGCATGAGAATATTGTGTTGAGAAAAGAAATGAACCAAATGATGACGCAATGGAATGAATTGAGGAAGCAAAGAAATCCTACTCCACTGCATTATCATTTGAAGGAATTATCATCATCACGCAAAAATAGCGAGGCGCCATGATGTGGACAGGTGTAAGAGGAACTGGAGATAAGGCTCACTCGATCCGGCTCGAGGTCGAGCCATGGCAGTCTGCTCTGGATAATCTGGTTCGGATAAGCCATGTTGGCCCTGATCCGGTGATACCTTAATGATATAGTGCCTCTACTCTCACCCGTGAATGTGATGCTCCTAGAACCTCTTATACTTGTGCACTTCCTTATTCGCGCCCTATGACAGACCTAGGCAATTTGGATCAATGGAGCGTTGCTTAAACCATGGCACAGGCGATGTTTTATGCAAGGGAGACAAAAAGGCATAGGGAGAAAGCGATTCAGAATACGGGCCTATCATTTGTACTTCAAACTTGACTGCCATGGTCAGACATGTGATGAACAGTCACAACTTTAATAGAGAAGACTGGAGGATCGACCGAAGCAACACCCCATTCACATATGCATTCTTGAATGTTAAATTTTCATGCAGGTTTCACTTGCTACAAATATCGCTTTACTTAGGAAAACCGATCTCACTTAGCTTTTGATGTGTTATTAATGGTATATGGATTCTTCTCAAGCTATTAACGCCATTAAGTGCAAGCCTTTTCCGATTTATCTAGATGGTGTGGCACTAATGTGGTTTATGACATTATCGCAGAAACTTGTACCCTTATTTAACGACCTTGGTAAAACCAATTCCGTACGTCCCATTCGAAGTATGCGATGGTGTTGTCCTGCTTACATCAAGCCTTGGGAGAATCGCTCAAGGACTATTTGGATTGATTAAATGTTGCCATGACTGAAGCTAGCAATCCTAACAACGAAGCACTCTTAATGGAACTAATTGAAGGCATAGACCCAGACATGTAATTTAGATTGTGGTTGACTAGAAAGTTGTCTTCTACATTGGATCAGTTTAATGAAAAGGCTTCCCAGTTCTTGCAGACTGAAGTGGCCCACAAAAATCGAAAGAGGAGAATAAAGGATCTTAGCAATGAAGGGACATATAGTAATGTTACAATCAAATAATCTGGTGACAATTCTGAAAAGGTTCAAGTCAATGTCCAGAATCGGAATAAATGGAGAAAAATCAGTGTAATGGCAACAACAATGGAGGTGGCCGGGATCAAAAATGGTACTCCAGGAAGCAACCTAGATTCCCTACGTATGACAACTATACACCGCTGAAAGATTCATTCGAGAATGTTTATTTTGACACATCTAATACAATACAGTACCATAAACCTATACCGAAAGAGTCTACTGAGAAAGAGAACTAGGTAAGAAAGTTTTAATGCAGTAAAGCACATCGAGGACAAGGAGTGCAACACTGCAGGAGAGTCTGTTTTGATTAAGCAGTGAAGGACGATGGCAGACGTCGTCGTCTTTTATGATAGAAATGCAGATGTGGTGGAGGCCCCATGTAGTGACCCTCACTCTCGGTCGATCCAAAACGATCGTTAAACCAACTTAAATCGAACCAAAATGGCAGATACGCTAACTTTGGGCGCATAACACATCAGAACAAACAACAGAAGACTTTTATAAACATCATAATAATGTTACATCAGAGTACAGAATATCAGAGTATCGAAAATAATATACAGTGGAAAATAAATTTACAATAAATGTAATACAATGCAGCGGAAACAAATATACTAAGACAGCGGAAGACTATCAATGCTCTGGACACAGCTTTAAGCTTCGATCCAGAATCCTGCTAAATGAAATAATCTGCAAAACCAAAACTACTGACTGCTCGTGTGGAAAATATGGGCACCCAGAGTTTAGGTTAAAACAATAAACTCCGAGTCAATCATGGGACTGGTGTGAGAACTCAAAATAGTTATTAAAATTTTATAAAATAAGGAATATCACGGGACCACGCCGTATGTCACGGAACGGGTTTACCCCCATGAATACCAGTGCCTAAACATTAACCAATAATAGACATATGAATCAACAATGCATCATACAACATGAAATTTTCCAATATACCCATTTATGCTTAAACCCAAATTTAGTTTTTTCGAAATCCAATTCACTTTACAGAAATTATTCCTTTGGACTTTATTTTCTGATTTCTTATTTCAAATCGTTTGAAATACATATCTAGCTTTTATATCAAAGTAGATTTCACTTTGGGATCTCAAACCAAAATCAATGGAAATATGAGTTCCAAAACATCACAATGCATACAAACAAGTATGCAACTAAATATCGGGAGGTATTCGGCCCTCAAACAAGGCTCTACGCGCCTCACCAACTCGATATATATATGCGCACATCCCACTATGGAGCAGGCTACACTGACAATGAAACATCTCACGCCCTCGGGGAAAATACTTTGCCTTCACACTTTTAGTCATCCAGGGTTACCCGAATTTTTAGCCACATACCAAATCATTTCATATCCCGAAGTAGGGAAAATCATTTTACAACATAATATTCACAAGTACTTTCAAACTATAGTACATTACATCAACAATTCACATATATGATTAGTCAATATTAATCACATAACCTTTGAGCTCATATGTCTCAAAAAAGGATGTTAAGCAAGAGAATAAATTTTCCGCCACCAAACAGATATATCATCAATAGCAACTAATCAGTTATGTGATGAACTATAATGTCAAACACATAATACATTTCGAAATCATTTCGACAATATCGGGTTTAGGCCTCGAAATCCTTCCCGTTTTATAAAACATTTTTATAAAACATTCCCTATCCAAAATCGGGAATACATTTCTTTTCACTTAAGAAAAATATCATTTCAAAATCATTCATTAAACTTGAAATGAACTCAACAACATCACTACACATTTCATAGTCAAATCGTGAAGTGTTTCACAAGATATTAGCATATCAATATTTCTACCCAACCCAATGCTAAATGTAAAAGCATATTTTGTTCATAAACTGGTAGAGCACAATCCAAACAATCAATCATAATCCATATCCACAACCAAGTATATTTGGTTTATACCACATCTCATGTTTTGGTAAATTTAATCACCATTCACTCATTCCAATCTAATTAAAGATTTATTGAAACTCTTCTTAGTTTTAATCTTTGAATTTCATTACTTAATGTTTATTCAACTTTTTGGAAAATTAATTTAACTGGGTTAAAGATCAATGTCCTTTAAAACAAAGTTCACGATAAAACCAAAATCATCTTCCATCAAAATGGTATCTTCAAGGAAATCATAAATGTATATAATCGATATAAATTTCCGTATCAAACTAGTACTATAAGTGAAATAGCGGCAATGCCTTTTAAATTCCATAAATATTAACGGTCTTCCTTTACAGAAGCTCATCTCGATTATTACCAAATCGAATTCCATTCAATTCCAATTTAATATATTAAATTGGAAAACTTTTCATTGGAAAATTCCATTAATCTTATTTAAACGATTATAATTTCCAAATCATATCTTCACTGTTAATTGGGTTAAAGAACGACTGTTATTTAAAATATTGTTCACTATAAACCCCAAAACCCAATTTTATATTAAATATAAGGCTCTGAATTGAAATAATATCAACTTATATTCAACACCAAATTCTGAAACTAACAGATATCATGTTGGGAATAACACTATCTATATCTTCCAAATTCCTCAATAATATATGTATAATCACGGAATTCAATATCGAAATATTCCAAAGATTATTTCCACTAAAATCAATTCCAATTTATTCATTGGAAAATTATGGTTATTTTAAAACCATTTTTTCAATCTAATTTATTTATTTAAAAACGATGGATTATTATTCTAGTTAATAACTAGTTCACTCAAATAAAAATGTATTTTTATCTTTTCAAAACTAGAATTTTTCAACCAAAATCTTTCCAAATCATTTATTATGATTTTACACAATTTTTCCAAATTTTTAATTATTTTATTAAGGCCTTAACAGTCGGTTTCCAATAACGGTCAACGAATTGCATTTATAGCGACCTTTTCCAAAATTGATTTGGACATATTTTATAATATCACTGCTCAAATTTATATCTCTTATATTCATTGGAAATATCTTTTCAATACGAACCCAACGGTTCCAGTTTTAGGAGAATCCAACAGTCGGATCTTCCATTGCACCAATTTGAAGTTAATGGTTGAAATTCGCGAACAGCCGCTGCGCGGCGCGTTCTATTCAAGCCATTATATATATATATATATATATATATATATATAGTCGACTTCCATTCAAAACATACTTTATAAATCGTTTATAAATTCATTTTAAAACGATTCCAACTTCCATTTTAATTTTAAATCAAAATTGAATATTACATTACATGACAATTTTATACATCACATATATATGTTAAAAATTATATTTTTAACAATCCAATATATATCTCAGCACATGGCCATTTTATGTATCTCATATATAAGCTAAAAATAATATTTTCGACGAACAAATATTTATTCCTTTACATGACGATTTTATATATCGCATATATAAGCTAAAAATAATATTCTTAGTGAACAAATAATTATCCCATTACATGACCATTTTATACGTCGCTATTATATATTTCATACAACGCATATATATTTTTCATACAATGCATATATATTTTTCACAACGCATATTTTTTTTTTTCACACAACGCATATATATTTTTCACAATGCATATATATAATTTTCATAACGCATATTTTTATTCATAACGCATATATATATATATATATTATTTACTCCATTTCACAACACAATATAGTCCATTTAATCATCCATGGTTTTCAAACAGCAGTGAATGTGAGCTAACAGGCACCGCACAATATTTGTGATAATTAAAAACTGATAAAAATAAATACCGGCAGTTCATATATGCAGTTATAAATAAATAACTGCACCAGAATTATAATGAGAAATTCTCACTTTAGGTTCCACTCCGCCAGTCTTTAATTGAAGGATTTCAATACTGTTCGGTTTTAAATTTGCCTCAAATTCCAACTTCCACAATTTCTGTTCTAGTTTGTTCCATCGCGTAGCTTTCGTCAATGCGAGTCCAACACATCCCGTTTCGCTCCATTCCGTGTTCATATGTAAAACATATGACCATTTAACTCTTTAATTACATTTATAATGAAATAATTTTACTTAATTAATAAATTAACATAATTATTTTTATAAACCTTTCTTCCATCCTGAACTCCTTGTACACTGAAACCCGCTCCCTTCAATCGTCCTTCTCGCGCACCGACCAAGGGCCACTGGCCGATGATCAAAGGTCGCCGCCACCTGTGCCTCAACGGCGCCTACCACCACCCCAAAGAGCACACAATTCGATCCCCCTTTCTCCTGAAAATTGGATCGAAAGCCAGCGTGTTTCAGCTTCAATTTCGAACTCCACATGAAACTAAAGCTCATCAAACTCGTACCATTTTAAAGCTTGTAGAATTCTCTAAAATTTTCTTTTTGGAATTGGGTTTTAATTCGATTCGGGTTAGAAGAATTGGTAGGAAGAAAATCGAATGTTACTAGATGTTGAAAAGAGGATAGCGGCGACTCTGGTATGAGCTAGGGTTTGGTAACATTTTGGGTTTTATACCCTTTTAATTAAATAATATTTTAATTCAATTATTTCTTAAAAGTGAATTTCGCATCTGAACTCCAAATCAAACCCAACGACTATCGTCCCTAGCTAAATACCCCCATTCCAAACACAATGGGATATGTTTCTAAGCCAATTCGACTGTTTCAGTCAGTTTTTCTAAAAATTAAAATATATAACATTCAATATTGAATTTGAATGAACATTTGAAATTTACCGGAGCAAAAATTTCAGAAAAACTAAACTAGCTATATTTTGACGATACGGTCCTAACAAAACTAATTTCGTCGAACTTGGAGACAGTTTGAAAAATGGCCATTTTCTGGTGATTAAATTTAAACTAAATTGACAAAACACATTTAAATTTACTGCGCTCACATATTAATTCCAAAAATTATGAAATTTAAAAACTAGCAATAATTTGACATTCTAGATCCAACAAAAGTGGTTTCATCAAAAACGGAGGTCGTTTGCAAAATGGCTATTATAAGGGCTATATATTATATTAAAATATATATAAATTCCATAGCGACTATCTTAAATTTTAAACTGGCCATAACTTTCAATTTATAAAGAGAAATCTCAGTTTCTTACATTGTTTGAAAGATATGATTAAACAGATTCTAATGTTACTTGTTTTACTGAAATCCGACTTATATTGAATTCTGTACATTCATTTGGAAATAAAAAATCGAATTTTCAAACTATCGTGCTATTTCGAGTTTGTTTTAATTAAATTTGAAATATATACGCTCTAACTTCGATTTAAATAAATTTTAAATCGTTAATTCTCAAAATAAATCATTTTAAATTATTAAAAAATCCATTAAATCAATAAAAAAATTGGTTTAGAAATTCTGGGTTGTTACACCCCAAGTATGTCCTATTGCTTGTAACGAACTTGATTGTCCTTTCTTGATAAGGAATATCTGTGTAGAGTGCGGGAGTTCCATAAATATTTTATTCAAACAAGCATAAGACCAGATGATGCTTGAGGCCAAAGACTTAAGGCCATGTAATGCGTGGTTACATGGATTCAATGGGACGAAGAATCAGCCTATAGGTATAGTTGGACTACCGATTAAGCTTGGTTAGGGGGATTGTAACACCCCACCTCCGCCAGGGTGGCTCTTGCAAGCACTCTGACTTTGGAGGGGCGTTTGAATCGGGTAAACATGCATAATGATATATCAAGGCAGAACAAGAACATATGTATATATGTAAACAGAGTAAATAAGATAAGTAAAACAACGGAAGATTTCAAACTATTTCAAAACAAGTCTGGTACAACATAATGTCAACTTTCCAAATACACAAGTCTAGATAAAAACATCATCACTGAAAAACTGAAATACATAAGTACTATCCCCAAAATAAGTGATAACCATAGCTAGCTTCATGTCAAGACCGTACATGAGCTAAAATCCCACAAGCAAGCGATCAGAAATCCAAGCTAAGCTCCAATATTCCCACCCTGAGAACCTGGGGGGGGGGGGGGGGGGAAACGGAAGAAAAGAGGCGAAAGAAAAACAGGTCAGTCAAAAAGACTGAGTAAGCCCTACTACAATCAATGTAAACTGATAAAGTTAACTGGCATGAGAAGCAGGGATGAACATAAGGATAACAACATACTAGCATGAGGATTAACTAACAAGGTAGATAAAGGTGTCATCGCATAATCGGGTTTAAGTTTTTCACCACGGGTGTACTAGCATTCTAACATGTTATGTATAAACAAGAATTTATCCCTTGGCCCAAGCTTGGCCCAATATCAGGTGTTGACCTAAGTCAAGATCCAGCTTCTTAGTACCAATACTAGTATAACAGGATTAGGTGTTACCCTAATGTCTACATCGAAACAGGACGGAACAGAATGGTCCATAGATAGAGTTCGGGAAAAATGGGCTTTTACCACCCTAACAGATAAAGTACAGAAACGGAATACTACAATTAGGTGTACACTAGTAGTGGGCCTTTACTACCCTAACAGACGGTACCACGCAGAAACAGACGGGTGTTACCACTCAGTAAAACAGACGGTACCAACAGAATCAGACAGAGCTAAGTGTACCCTAAAATCCTACCCAAGCGGTCGGCTCCCTAATACATAAATACCCTGTGTCGGTCCCACGATAGGGTGTATCACTCCCTAAAGTGGCAACCAATAGGCACAGGCATATTTACAGATGTCACGGCGTCTTACATCCTCAGAGGCAGACCGGGATCCATGCACGCACATGACCCGGTTGGAACGCACCATCAACACCCATCGCCATTATCAGAGTGAACCACTTATAATTAGATCAGTAAGCGTGCCCGGACCCTACCTACAGTTGGGTCAAAGTTTTGATACCAGAAAGGGTTACTGACTAATATGGGTCCCAAACAACAAATGACACAAGTATTCCCCCTTGTGTCCCCAGACTAGCAGATTCAGATTAACTTGTTAACAGGGTTCAGACATACAAAGTTCAGACGATCAGTTTCCAGACTAACGGATCAGATAACAGATTTACAGACTTGACTAACCTGGTATGGGTCCTACAGATCCACAAAACAGGTTTGTTTAATTTAACAATCAAGTTAGTTTATCCAGACCAGGTATCAAATTGGTTCTTAGCCTTATCAAATTACTGAGTTGGATTGGTTAAGTATAGTTCAACTTAACCCCGTTAAATTACCGAGTTCAGATTGGTTAAGTGTAGGTTAACTTAACCCTAACCACTAGTCGTATTTTACGGTTAAGTGTCATTAAGAAATCAAGCCCGATTTCACTTAACCTACCCATTCATGTCAAATTGGTTAAGTGTCATAAATCAAATTTACTTAACCTTATCATGTAGCATTAATTAATTTAATGCACCTTAACCTCTCACATTAGACCTCGTTGTGGTTACTAGTTAAGCCGGGCGGGTCCGGGTAGCTTTACACCACAACCTAGTCTAACCTCGGGTTCAAGCACAACTTGACCAACTTCTCACATTGGGTCCTATTGTTTGTAGCCACTAGTTAAGCCGGTTGGTTCCGGGTAGATTTATGCTACAAACTCAACCCAACCTCGAGTTGGTCACACTTATATTTTCTAAGTGTCATGTCCATTATGTTTCCAAAACATATTACAAGTTTTCAAGCATTTGGATAGACCTAACTTAATAGGTAAATTCCCAATGGGTAGACCTAACTTAATAGGTAAATTCCCAATCTTATGTTTTTATGTCTTTTAAGTTTACCCAACCCCAAACGCAATCCCATCGCTTACATATCGCACTAGCGCATAAAGGATAGAAAGAGGGAACTTGGCATAATCATGACATAAAGGTGTTGAAGCCACAAGTTTAACATGGTGGCATATGAAATGTACATATGTTCATATACTTGCATATTACATTTTTAGGCCTCAAAAGCATGCATAAAACCAAACTTAGCATATTGGTGATACATGGTGATAGATGACATGTAGAAATGGCCATAAGTTCGCATTTAGCCTCACATGCAAGTTATCATAAGAGATATGATAACTTACATGTTGCCAAAATGCAACCTTTAGCATAAAGCTTGAAGCTTTATGTTCATATACTCAAGGTAAGCTTGCATAACATGATAACATGAGTAAAATAATCAACCCAAACTTGCATAACATACATGGCAAACTTGCATATCATAATATAGCAAACTTGCATAACATAACATGGCCAACTTGCATATAAACTTGCATATCATAACATGATAAACTTGCATATCATAACATGGCAAACTTGCATAACATAATGATCAACCAAACTTGCATCATTCATTTAACTTTAGAGTTTAAATATGAAAGTAGAAAAGGGCTTACAATGCTTATGAAGACACAAAAATATGACAAAGCCCTTATGCAATCAAATAGACCCAAAATGCAAGCTCTAATAGAAAAACCCTTGAGCCAAAATGATGTAAATATGGAAACTTGACTTGAATGCAAGCTAATGACACTCATACAAGCTTGAAAACACTTGTATGCATGGAAAATCTCTCATAGAAATAACTTAGAATTTTATGAAGAGAGTGGAGGCCATGAGAGGAATGATTTTGCCATAGTTTAGTTACTTGAATGAATAATGATGATTTAGGGTTAGGTTAGGGGCTTATTTATAGAGATTAGGATTAGTTTCAACCTTAGGATTAAACCCTAATTCCAATCTCAGCCCTTAAAACCGAATCTGGCCCCAAAACCTAACCAAAACCCCAAAATGGTGCACCAGGCAAAACTGCCCGGCTGAACCAAGTCGACAGCCAAGTCGACAGGGCTGTCGACTTGGGTCCAACCAAGTCGACTGCCAAGTCGACAGGCCTGTCGACTTGGTTGGCTTGGTGGGAAATTTCCCGCCTAGCCTTCCAGGCCCGAAATTCGAAATTTGAACTTGAAATTCAAATCTGTTTTGAACTTGAAATTTTCTGAAAACTTCATTGGGCCTTAATCGGGTCATACGGACTCCGATTTTCGAAAACTCGGACTCTATTTCGCGTATTTTTCCGAGACGAACGCAATGGCATAGCCCGTTTCCCTTGATTCAGATTTATAAATTAAATTCTGCCTCGATTTACGTTATAACAGGTTATTGAAAATACGGGTTGTTACATTCTCCCCTCCTTAAAGGATTTCGTCCCCGAAATCTTCAAGTTAGGAAGAACGTGTCCTACCATCCAACATCCATCTACTCAAAACATCATCCACGAGCAATCATTGTCCTTACAAGATTCTAAATGTTGTATGACCATATGCAAAGGTGTGTGTATATGTACTTATCTAATGCAAATATCATCATTGCAAATTATGTTAGTGAAATGAATCCATATGTATGCAATTCCTAACATAATGTATAACATCTATATGTGTGCCCATAACATACATCCATATGCAACATCCATGTGATACACAAAAATTTTCATCCATGAATAAGCATAAACACTCATGCATATGCAATATGAGGAGTGTGTGAGCCGATCTAGTGCCTAACGTGTATAATGCATCCACGAGTAACCACTTGCAAACACTTGCAACCACTTGCAACCATCAAGCATAACATGTTTCAAACACATGTTTCATCCAAAGGATTCCTATCTCAACAAGATACAGTCGAGTGATGGAAGCGAGTACAGATAAAACAAAAACTTGGTACATATACTTACAGACTACTAGTACAGATCAGATTTCCCCAAATGATTCTTAGGAAACTAAGCATGGTAGAAACCCAGAATGTATTCGTCATAGTCACCCTCATGCCCAACACAGATACTCTCAAACCCCAATTTATCACAAACAGATGAGTTATAACTCTCAGGGAGTTTGAGACTATTACCAGATCAGAAGCAAGACTAGCATTAAAGTACCGAGTTTCCATTACAGAATCAAAATACCAGAAAATGAGTTTCAAACTGAAATTTAGACAAGGAAAATTAAACATCTTACAAACAAATTATTCTAGCCCTAATCTATCCACTAGCCATGCGAGTATTCACCGTCCCTTCTGATGTAGCCCCTTTCTTCTTCGGGCAGTCCCTAGTGAAGTGTCCCATCCCTCCACAGCTAAAGCAAGTGCCCTTCCTCTTTCTGCAATCCTTGTTTAGATGAGTCGAGCTTCCACAAGTAAAGCACTTCTTTTCCTTCTTATCTTCAGACTTCTCCTCCTTCTTTTGCATTTCCTTTTTGGGCCCCGTTTTCTTGTTTTGAGACTCATTCACCTTGACCTCCTTCTTTGCACTCTTGTTCTCTTCATTGAGTAGGGCCATATCTACCAAACTCTCAAACGTGGCCCCCATGGGCACATGAGACATAGCTAACTCCTGTAACGGCTCATTCAATCCTCTAGCAAAGCGAAGAGCCTTCTTCTGAGTAGTACTCACCATATCCAAGCCAAAACGAGCTAACTGATTGAACTTTTTCACATATTCTTTGACAGACATGTCTCCTTGCTTCAAAGAAATAAACCTCTCCATTTGCAAATTCTCTTCAGCAGAAGACAGAAACTTAAGCCCGAATCTTGTCCTGAAATCGGCCCAAGTCTCAACGGGCCTAGTCGCGGTGGTGATCTCCCACCAATAAGCGGCTTCATCCTTCATAAGCCAAACCGCCAACAAGATCTTTCTCTGATCATCTAATCCAAAGATAGCGAATAAATCCTCGGTCTCTTTCAACCAATTCCGGGCCTCTACAAAAGTCTCGGTACCTAGAAAGTTCTTGCCACCCATTGCTTTGAAGTCCTTACAAATCTTTGTGAACTCTACTGGAGGATGCTGAGGGGGAGGAGGAGGAGGAACCTCAGCGACAGGAGGAGGAGGAACATTAACCACCGGAGGAGGAGTAACATTTGCGGGGCCGGCTTCGGTCGCCCCAGCCTCCATAAGTCTCCTATACCAAATAGGAACTTGCACTCCCTCTGGGATAACAAAGTTATCTGCCATACTGAAACAAAGGAAAAGATAGATTCAGAACGAGGAAACTAAGAATAGATAACTAAGGATTGTGCTAATGGCTTTTGGGGAATAGCCTTTTTTTTAAAATACTAGACTTTTCTTTGGAAAATACTTTATACTTGATTTGAAAATAGTTTTTCAAAAGTTTCAAAAACCTTTTGTTCCTTCTCGTAAACCATATGCTCTGATACCAAATGTAACTGCCCACCTCCGCCAGGGTGGCTCTTGCAAGCACTCTGACTTTGGAGGGGCGTTTGAATCGGGTAAACATGCATAATGATATATCAAGGCAGAACAAGAACATATGTATATATGTAAACAGAGTAAATAAGATAAGTAAAACAGCGGAAGATTTCAAACTATTTCAAAACAAGTCTGGTACAACATAATGTCAACTTTCCAAATACACAAGTCTAGATAAAAACAACATCACTGAAAAACTGAAATACATAAGTACTATCCCCAAAATAAGTGATAACCATAGCTAGCTTCATGTCAAGACCGTACATGAGCTAAAATCCCACAAGCAAGCGATCAGAAATCCAAGCTAAGCTCCAATATTCCCACCCTGAGAACCTGGGGGGGGGGAACGGAAGAAAAGAGGCGAAAGAAAAACAGGTCAGTCAAAAAGACTGAGTAAGCCCTACTACAATCAATGTAAACTGATAAAGTTAACTAGCATGAGAAGCAGGGATGAACATAAGGATAACAACATACTAGCATGAGGATTAACTAACAAGGTAGATAAAGGTGTCATCGCATAATCGGGTTTAAGTTTTTCACCACGGGTGTACTAGCATTCTAACATGTTATGTATAAACAAGAATTTATCCCTTGGCCCAAGCTTGGCCCAATATCAGGTGTTGACCTAAGTCAAGATCCAGCTTCTTAGTACCAATACTAGTATAACAGGATTAGGTGTTACCCTAATGTCTACATCGAAACAGGACGGAACAGAATGGTCCATAGATAGAGTTCGGGAAAAATGGGCTTTTACCACCCTAACAGATAAAGTACAGAAACGGAATACTACAATTAGGTGTACACTAGTAGTGGGCCTTTACTACTCTAACAGACGGTACCACGCAGAAACAGACGGGTGTTACCACTCAGTAAAACAGACGGTACCAACAGAATCAGACAGAGCTAAGTGTACCCTAAAATCCTACCCAAGCGATCGGCTCCCTAATACATAAATACCCTATGTCGGTCCCACGATAGGGTGTATCACTCCCTAAAGTGGCAACCAATAGGCACAGGCATATTTACAGATGTCACGGCGTCTTACATCCTCAGAGGCAGACCGGGATCCATGCACGCACATGACCCGGTTGGAACGCACCATCAACACCCATCGCCATTATCAGAGTGAACCACTTATAATTAGATCAGTAAGCGTGCCCGGACCCTACCTACAGTTGGGTCAAAGTTTTGATACCAGAAAGGGTTACTGACTAATATGGGTCCCAAACAACAAATGACACAAGTATTCCCCCTTGTGTCCCCAGACTAGCAGATTCAGATTAACTTGTTAACAGGGTTCAGACATACAAAGTTCAGACGATCAGTTTCCAGACTAACGGATCAGATAACAGATTTACAGACTTGACTAACCTGGTATGGGTCCTACAGATCCACAAAACAGGTTTGTTTAATTTAACAATCAAGTTAGTTTATCCAGACCAGGTATCAAATTGGTTCTTAGCCTTATCAAATTACTGAGTTGGATTGGTTAAGTATAGTTCAACTTAACCCCGTTAAATTACCGAGTTCAGATTGGTTAAGTGTAGGTTAACTTAACCCTAACCATTAGTCGTATTTTACGGTTAAGTGTCATTAAGAAATCAAGCCCGATTTCACTTAACCTACCCATTCATGTCAAATTGGTTAAGTGTCATAAATCAAATTTACTTAACCTTATCATGTAGCATTAATTAATTTAATGCACCTTAACCTCTCACATTAGACCTCGTTGTGGTTACTAGTTAAGCCGGGCGGGTCCGGGTAGCTTTACACCACAACCTAGTCTAACCTCGGGTTCAAGCACAACTTGACCAACTTCTCACATTGGGTCCTATTGTTTGTAGCCACTAGTTAAGCCGGTTGGTTCCGGGTAGATTTATGCTACAAACTCAACCCAACCTCGAGTTGGTCACACTTATATTTTCTAAGTGTCATGTCCATTATGTTTCCAAAACATATTACAAGTTTTCAAGCATTTGGATAGACCTAACTTAATAGGTAAATTCCCAATGGGTAGACCTAACTTAATAGGTAAATTCCCAATCTTATGTTTTTATGTCTTTTAAGTTTACCCAACCCCAAACGCAATCCCATCGCTTACATATCGCACTAGCGCATAAAGGATAGAAAGAGGGAACTTGGCATAATCATGACATAAAGGTGTTGAAGCCACAAGTTTAACATGGTGGCATATGAAATGTACATATGTTCATATACTTGCATATTACATTTTTAGGCCTCAAAAGCATGCATAAAACCAAACTTAGCATATTGGTGATACATGGTGATAAATGACATGTAGAAATGGCCATAAGTTCGCATTTAGCCTCACATGCAAGTTATCATAAGAGATATGATAACTTACATGTTGCCAAAATGCAACCTTTAGCATAAAGCTTGAAGCTTTATGTTCATATACTCAAGGTAAGCTTGCATAACATGATAACATGAGTAAAATGATCAACCCAAACTTGCATAACATACATGGCAAACTTGCATATCATAATATAGCAAACTTGCATAACATAACATGGCCAACTTGCATATAAACTTGCATATCATAACATGATAAACTTGCATATCATAACATGGCAAACTTGCATAACATAATGATCAACCAAACTTGCATCATTCATTTAACTTTAGAGTTTAAATATGAAAGTAGAAAAGGGCTTACAATGCTTATGAAGACACAAAAATATGACAAAGCCCTTATGCAATCAAATAGACCCAAAATGCAAGCTCTAATAGAAAAACCCTTGAGCCAAAATGATGTAAATATGGAAACTTGACTTGAATGCAAGCTAATGACACTCATACAAGCTTGAAAACACTTGTATGCATGGAAAATCTCTCATAGAAATAACTTAGAATTTTATGAAGAGAGTGGAGGCCATGAGAGGAATGATTTTGCCATAGTTTAGTTACTTGAATGAATAATGATGATTTAGGGTTAGTTTAGGGGCTTATTTATAGAGATTAGGATTAGTTTCAACCTTAGGATTAAACCCTAATTCCAATCTCAGCCCTTAAAACCGAATCTGGCCCCAAAACCTAACCAAAACCCCAAAATGGTGCACCAGGCAAAACTGCCCGGCTGAACCAAGTCGACAGCCAAGTCGACAGGGCTGTCGACTTGGGTCCAACCAAGTCGACTGCCAAGTCGATAGGCCTGTCGACTTGGTTGGCTTGGTGGGAAATTTCCCGCCTAGCCTTCCAGGCCCGAAATTCGAAATTTGAACTTGAAATTCAAATCTGTTTTGAACTTGAAATTTTCTGAATACTTCATTGGGCCTTAATCGGGTCATACGGACTCCGATTTTCGAAAACTCGGACTCTATTTCGCGTATTTTTCCGAGACGAACGCAATGGCATAGCCCGTTTCCCTTGATTCAGATTTATAAATTAAATTCTGCCTCGATTTACGTTATAACAGGTTATTGAAAATACGGGTTGTTACAGGGATTGTAGGAGAGTGTGAATCCTCAGGTGACTATTACGTCTGCATTACTCCTTGGTGCTTGCTCCATATATTTTTGACGGATAATGGGGTTGGGTTGTACGAGGAGACTAGTTAAAGGGAATGATGCACTATATGGCCGAGTGGAAGGATGCCCGTTGTAAAGAAAAGGGTAAGGATGTCAATATTTCCTTTTGCATCAAAGGTGACGATGCATAACAGTCACAGAGCCGATTTGGGCCCAGGAAGCACAATTACCTTTTCAAATACATTAACATAAAAAAAGATGAAGAGTTAGGATACTAGAACGGAGCACATAATGAAACCACCATAGAGATCGTGATTGATAATGACGACTCATCAAATGTTTTGAAAATTGGATCTCACTTTGGTCCCCTCCAGTTGAGGGACCCTATTAATTTTCTCCATGCAAACCTTGATTTGTTTACGTGGATCTACATTGACATGTGTGAGACCTCATCGATAGTTGCGACCAACTCACTCAATATTAGTTCGAAGTATGACCTGGTGAAATAGAAAAGACGTATGCTTGGTCCCAAGAAGTCCATTGCGCTGAAAGAAGAAGTGGAGAAGCTTAAGAGTAATGGGTACATCTGAGATTCATTATACCTTGATCTAGTATCGAATCCCGTCCTCGTAAAAAAATCTAATGGAAAGTGGCAAATGTGCATCGATTTTTTTGATCAGAACAAGGCATGTCCTGAAGAAAACTTCTTGCTTCTGAGGATCGAGCAACTTATTAACACCATAGCTAGTCATGAACTCCTCTAATTTATGATTGCATACTCTGGATAGAATAATGTACCAATGCATGTACCTAGCCAGAAATATATGGGTTTCAATATAGATCCGGACTGTACTATTAGATGGTCATATCACTCATTTTGAAGAACGTTGGAGCAATATATCAGTGGTTAGTTAACCGCATTTTTAAAGACCATATTGGGAGGTCAATGATGGTTTACATAGATGACAAGCTCGTAAAATAATGACTATCAGCCAATCATGTTGACGATTTAGCAGAGATGTTCAGTTCTCCGTAATTATAGCATGAAACTCAATCCCTTGAAATGCTCTTTCGGCGCTGCATCGAGAAAATTCATGGGTTCCATAATCCATTCTCGGGGGATTGAAGTCAATCCTGAGAAGATTGAAGTATTTGATACATTCAGAAGCCCTTCATGATAAAAGACATGCAAAGTCTAGATGGGAAGGTAGCCGCTATAAGGCATTTCATCTCTAAAGCAAGTGACAAATGCATCCCATTCTTTGATTTGATAATGAAAGGAAAGTGCATCTTTGTCTGGACTCTAGACAGTGTTGGGGCATTTCAAAATCGATGGATCACGAAGACTTTTTCATCTATCTGATAGTGTCCTTGCACATCATTATTTCAGAACTTATACATGAAGAAAATTTGATCCAGTGATTAATGTATTATTTGAATAAAAAAATGACAAGGGCTGAGCAGAATTACCTAAGGATTGAAAAGTTGTCTTATTGCCTTCTAATAGCTTCTAGGAATCTTCACATCTACTTTCAAGCTCATCCTATCAAGGTCTACACCGGCTAGCCACTACAATAAGTCCTTCAATGATGTATGACATCTGTTAGGTTTCTCAAGTGGAATATCAAATTGAGTCAGTTCGATATTGCTTGCATTCCTCGAAGGGCCACCTAGAGAAAAGCTCTCGCCGACTTTAGTTGAATTCACAGCTCCATATGACCTTGCGTAAGACATTATACCACTGCTTGTCTGGTGGAAATTATTTATGGTTGGAGCTTGTAATGATCAGTGTTTTGGTGTTGGTGTTTTGTTCGTAACTCCTGTAGGATGATCGATTTACAATGCCTTGAAGTTGGATTTTCCAACAGCCAACTATGAAGTGTAATATGAATCCCTAATTGTCGAGCTTAAGCTTGCTAAGGAATTAAGAGTAAAGTCTTTTTTTTTGCGACTCCGAGATTTTGTATGCCAGCTTAGAAAGGAGTTCTAGTCAAGGGGCAAGACTTGCTCCCTATCTCAATCAAGTTCAGAAACTATTGGCTGGATTGAATATTACTTCATACCAAACATTTCTCATTATTAGAACGAGAAGGCTGATTCTTTGGCCAAGATAATTGGCTCGGAGAACCTGGAGCAAATGGGGTTGGTTCCAATTGAAACTTTGAGCACCCCATGCATAGATCAGATGGAAGTTAACTGGATGTTAACTATCGGGCCTGAAAAGAAATCCTGGATGACTCCTATAAAAAAATTTGTATTGCATGAAATTCTACCCAAGATGAAAAGTAAAAAGTGTGCTCTTCTATGTCAAGCAATAAGATACATTATTCATATAAACAGGCTATATAGAAAAGGGTTCTTCGTCCATTTACTCTGGTGCATAGCCCACGATGACGCCAAACGTATATGGCGAGAAGTGAATGAAGGCGAGTGCAGCGACCACCTTGAGAGGCAAAATTTGGCTAAGGAAATAATTCGGTATGACTATATGCATCCTACCATTAATCGAGATGTGACTGAATACTCATGGTGCTACAAAAAATGCCAAAAGATTTGCCAAGATTCCTAGTGCCTCCTCTTAACTAGCTCGCCCAAGTGGTTAGTCCATTGCCATTAACAATATATGGAATATACATTATTGGCAGTCTCCCAATTTCTAAAGGTAGAGCAAAGTATGCAATTGTTGTAGTGGACTATTTTATTAAATGGGTCGAAGCTATTCATCTGACTAGAATCTCGATGAAGCTAATGATTAACTTCATGTCTGAAATATCATATGTCATTTTGGACTTTACAAGGCTATCATAATTGATAATGGAACTCAATTTGATAGCTTGGAATTCAAGGACTTTTGTCGACGTTATCGTATAGAGAAGCGATACATGACGGTTGCCCTCCCGTAATCAAATGGACAGGTTGAAGTTGTGAGCAATATCAATAAGTTCATTTCGAAGATGCGAATGGAAAAGGCTAGAGGAAAGTGGGTCGATGGGCTACCATTATCCCTTTGGGCATATTGAACTACCCACAATTCAGGGATTAGTCGCACTCCATTCACTCTTGCTTATGGCTCCAAAACAGTCGTTCCAATCAAGCTCAAAGCCCCCCTTCACCGAACTATTTATTTGACCCTTTGACTGATAAAGAGCTCTTTTTGTAGACTCTTGACATGATTGATGAAAAGAGAGAGAGAGAGAGAGAGAGAGAGGAGGAGGCCGACTTGCGAGCCACTTTGCATCGACATTGAGTCGCCCTATACTACAACATGAAAGTCTAAACTAGAACCTTCGAACTTGGCAACCTATTCTGAAACGTGTCTTCTTTGGCCCTGTTCATATGAGTTTGAAGCGGGAAGGACACTACGTCTTTCAATAGAAACTTGAAAACAGAGCTTTCGGGTTAACAACTGTTGACGGCGACTGACCACCAAGAGCACGAAATTGCAAAGCATTTCCAACATTATTTCATTTAGCTTTTATTTCCATTTTCTTATAAATTGCAATTTGCTTTCAAATAATGTAATAAGTCACAACTCGTTGATTCCCTCTTTTACCCTTAATAAAAGCTGTTGGTCTTGTTCCATGATAATTGCATGGACTAAATGTTGTGATCCGACCAGCTAAGCAAAGGGTATGAATGACTACCCACTGATGTTTCCCTGCTCATGATTCAATGAACAAGTATACTAACTGGCTATCCCAAAGACAACTTACACTCAGTCATGCAACTGGACGGGAAAAGAGTTAACTGAACTCGAGCATGACCTGGCCATTCGAATGGCGATTCTCACCTGAGAATGAAGGTGGGTAAACGAATTCAAAGCTAATGTGAAACCATCATTCATGTAACTAACTCTAGCTCTCAATGACTTTGGAGGGAGTATAAATTAATAGGTAAGTGTGAACGGAGCTTCAAAACTTAAGACCACTTAACCTACAACTCTAACCTGAGCGAAGGTAGAAGAGTATAAAAACAATGACTTAACATCCAACAACTGTAACCCTAATTTAGACTGGAGAGTATAAAGGACTGCATCCTGGGTCTGTCAGCTCAATTTACCAAGACAAAGGGCTTGAGTATAAACCTAATAAAGTTGACATAGGAATTAATTTCAAACATGCCTCCGAGGTTGTGTGTGACTCAAAGTTAATTGGTGGCAATACACCATAATACCTCCAACTAAACAAGTCCAGGTATTACAGTAAACATAAGTCATTTAAATCGTCTACAAGTACACATGCATCATTCTAAAATAATATAATTTAGCCTTTTTAACTGCAACATTTCAAACTAGTATGATTAGGATTTGAATAAGAAATGCCAATTACACCAATTAATGCGTTTGAACCAAAATATTGTTAAAAAACAATAATAAACTTTATTGTTACAAAAAGATAAAATAAAAAATTCAATGACTTTTTTGGGGAGTAATTAAAGAATGAGAGATACTTTAACATTTTTTCTTTTCATCCCCTCCGTCTTTCTTTTATTGCCTTTGTTTGGCCCATCTTATTTTTTGTGATTAATGTTGAAAACTCATAACACAAAATAAACCAAACAATTAATTTCCCCAAGTGAATAGTTACTTAGGATACAACTTTGAAATCTTTCTAGCAAACATTTGATGGACCGGTATTTGAAGCGATATTGTTGTTGACATGCAATGTTTGCTTATGTTGTAAAGTGCTCATGTTATGTATGTTCTACTTCCCCATTTATTTGGACTCGCTTGTTACCGAGTGTTTAGCAGGTAACAATGGTGTGTGCTTCGCGTTTGATCTCACTTTACATCACATACAACTAAACATACATCGTTTTAAAATTATATAATTCGGCTTTTTTAGCAGAAACGTTTCAAACTAATATAATTTGGATTTGAATAAAAAATGTGTACAATAGCAATGTGCATGAACCAAAATGTTGTTAAAAATCCATAATAATCTTTACTATTAATAAAAAGGAATTCAAATAATAAAAATTCAATGATGCATTTATAAATTTTTTAAAATGCCTCATCCCCACCAATGGAATTTCAATATCCATTTGCCAACTGCATCATTATTTTCTTAACATACATCAACGAAATCTATCCATTATTCCCAGGTAGGCATAGATCATCCATTTCAAGCATTCAAAGGAAAACAGATGGGCTAACATGTTTATTGATCTATTCCTGTATTCCAGCTTCACAAGTTGGCATAGATCATCGATCCATTCCAAGCATTTGATCATCCTAGTCTAACCAGCCTTGATCATGCACGATAACTGCAAAATCCAAGCAGGCATTCGTTCAAAGGAAATTACAGATGGGCTAACATGGCTCTAAATAGGGACCCCTCGTATTAAGGCTTGTATTCGTTTAGGAGGAAAAAAAAAGATATGGATTCCCTAGCGTTAAATGTAGATGCACATTAGGAAAATGCACTAAATCAAAGCGTTCATCTTCGATAAATGAACAAAACATGCAGCAAGACAAAATGCAAATCGTACTCAGTTAATTATGCCTACTGCCTACACTAGATACAAATACAACATATATAGAGTACACGCAGTTATAAAGAAAATATTACAATATGATGAATACTATGTCCTAATCAACATAAAGCTCTAATTACGGCACGCATACATACTGTTAATTTATAAGCCCTCATACCAGCCTACATATATAAAGCAGTAATGACTGTTAACAAAATATACAACTCATTTGGCTTCCTCTTTAGAATCATCTATTAACAACATACAGATATAAACTATAACTTAAATGGCCACTTCGAAACTCAGTTTTCTGGCATTAGCCTTGATTGTTTTAACAATTTGGGCTACATCAGTCTCGGAAGCTCGTATTAATTTAAGCAAAATGTCAATGGAGCAGAGACACGAGCAATGGATGGCAACGCATGGGAGAATTTACAAAGATGCAGCAGAGAAGGCACAGCGTTTCATGATATTCAAGTCCAATGTAGAGCTCATAGAATCCTTCAATAATGCTGGAAATCACAAGTTCAAGCTAGGCGCTAACAAATTTGCGGATCTTACCAATGAGGAATTTAGAGCTCGCAATGGCTTTAAATCGTCGGGGACAAAGACGATCACAAGCTTTAGGTACGAAAACTATACCGCAGCACCCGCAAGCATGGACTGGAGAAAGAAAGGCGCGGTTACCCCTGTTAAGGACCAAGGTCAATGTGATAAGTGAACAACAAATTAAACATTTAATTAGATGGTATTTAAAGACATAATATATAATACAGCTCATAATTAATTTTAAGTTAGAGACAAGTATATAACACACTGAAGTATGTATGTAAACTACAGGATGTTGCTGGGCATTCTCGGCAGTAGCAGCAACAGAAGGAGTGAACAAGCTAAGCACAGGTAATCTCGTCTCCCTATCGGAACAAGAGCTCGTAGACTGTGACGTAAAAGGCGAAGACCAAGGATGCAATGGAGGTTTAATGGACGATGCATTCAAATTCATAATGAAAAACAAAGGCCTCACAATGGAAACAAAGTACCCATACAAAGGAACAGACGACACCTGCAACTCCCAAGAAGCAGCATCCCATGCAGCCGCTATTACTGGTTTCGAAGATGTTCCAGCAAACAGTGAGACCTCATCGATAGATGCAGGTGACTTTGCTTTCCAGCTATATTCAAGTGGAGTATTCACCGGAGAATGTGGGACTTCGCTTGATCATGGTGTCACCGCAGTCGGTTATGGAACGGATACGGATGGTACTAAGTTTTGGTTGGTGAAGAATTCGTGGGGATCATCATGGGGAGAGAATGGATATATAAGAATGGAAAGGGATGTCTCAGCCAAAGAAGGACTATGTGGCATTGCAATGGAAGCTTCTTATCCCACTGCCACTGCTTGATTGTATTGCTTCCTTGCTTTTGTGTGTGTGTATATATATATATATATGTTCTCCAAATGTGTATAATACTATAATCTTAGAGTGTTCCCTGTTTATATATGAAAATACATATTGTATTGTGTTAGTGTTTCTTGTATACTGTTTTCTGCCAAATTGAAAACTGGAACTATATATGAATGAGATAATATAAAGCTAATTTACGCATATAACTAACTCTGAAACTAATTTTTCCATCCAAAAAGATATATACTACCTCCAAATGAAAAGGTGAATGGTATAACTTAAACGCAGCTACACCTTCATAAAACCCTGGGTTTAGATCAATTGGTCCTAATTTAGGAAGACAAAACATTGTTGAGATTTGGATTGAGGTTTGTGATGTAACACTCAGCGCAGTAGTTTGATATTGATTCTGAGTGGTCGCAAGACATCTAATGTGTCTCTACAAGACTGCAATGGTTCAATACATCTAGCAACTGCAAGAGTGACACTGTGCCTAAAATTATACTCAAATAAGTGGACACACAATCTTAAGCGTTAGATTATTTTGTCTTTATATGGAAGAGTGGAATTCATGGGACGATCCAATGATGTAAATTCATCTTGTCACCAATTGTGTCTAAATCTTGTGTCCAAATAGACTTTTTTAATATATATATATATATATATATATATATATATGTGGACAAACTCAAATGTTGGATAGATGATAATATATATGTGAATTGAACATATACAAAATCTCGTTGAATTTGGATTAGTTTAGTTCAAAGTAGGGTAGCGGTGCTGCAAAACAGAGGTGTCCCATAACGCTCTCCATATATATATATATATATATATATATATATATATATATATATATATATATATATAATACCAATGCTTTAGTATGGTGATGCTTTTTTGAGCTTCCGAAAATGCTCATTCGCAGTAATTAAAGAAAGCTACATGGAACAAAAATAAAAAGGGTATCCGTGTACTTCTGCCTTCCTTGCACCAGGTCATCCACGTTTTCCCACACACGTTCCCCCATTTTGGTCACATCACTCATTTTCTTCCCCTTTCTTTCTCCATTGAAAGCCGCTTCACTTCCCTGCTCCCTTTCACATTTCCACTTTCTAATCACTCTATCATGGCTGAAGACCACTGCGGTGAAACTGACGGTGCATTAGAGCGTCGTCACTCACAGTATCAATTTTTTAGATTCTATCCGAGTTTAATTTTTTCCATCTTAATTCGTTTATTTTACTTTGATCCCCACTTCATCAAGTGTTTCTTTTATATCCATAAAGTCATTTTAAGCTACCGTCAAGATCTTGCCAGACATTACGGAGAAACTGGAGCTACAAATTGATTACATCGATTTGGGTATCTCACTCCTTGACTTATTTTTAATACAGTTTGTTTCAGCTTAAATATAATATATATATATACATATATATATATACATACATATATATATATATATTAAAGAAAGTCATTTTGCAGCTTATAATATATACACATACACACACACAAATATATATATATATATATATAAATACAATTATAATTTCCGTATACTGTATATGAATATGTGGTTGTATTTTGTAAATGTAAATCTCTGTGTGTACGACATCTAAAATAAAGTAACAAATCATTTTACAAACACAGAGTACTTGTATATTAATTTAGATAGCACATAGAATACTATAGAGCTAACATATTTGTAGCATTGTAAATCCCATCATCTATAGATTTTATACATGGTCATGTCATACCATGCACACTATATTAAGCTGAACATGCATGTATACACATATATGTATATGATACACATATTGAAATGGAGTTTTTAGGCATAATGACAAATTTCGGGTTCAGTGAAACCCCAAAATTCAACCAAGACAATTGAAAACTTTTCTTTTGTTGTGACAATTTCGGTTCAATGAAACCCCAAAACTCAACTATTATAGGATGTCTACTATTATATTATATACCAAGACTGTTTTTTTTCTTATTCATTAGCACTTGGAGTTTATAGGATGTCTACTATTATATTATTCTCCATATTTTTAATACGAGTCACAAAATGCGACCACCAATAAAGATGAGTTGGAGGACAAAGTGCTTCATTCGGATAAGCGAAGGGTTAAAAAGAATAAAAACAAGTGTTGCTTCTTCATGTATTTTTGACAAGGTTTCATTTTTTTTCTAGTTTGCAATAAATTTTTAGCGGAAATTCTTTTTTAATTTTTAGATCAAGCTTTAGAAACCTATATTCAAAGAAATAAAAAAATCGTTGATGGACATCTCTGTTACCCTACTTGGAAGCCCACTAGCATTAATATTTTTAGGAAAAGAATTGTTGCTTTTTTTAATATTATGCTTTGATAAAGTACATAAGCTAAATCCTAGAACTTGTACAATTCAGATCTTGATTTAGTGTATAAATTTTGATGCACACTTTTTATATGTTCGTAATTTTTGTTTTCTGAGTATTTTTGTTTAAGGTATATTTGATATTTTTGGATCATTTAAGAACTAAATCAAGTTAAAACGAAGCAAGCTTAATCAATTTTGTATTTTCTATGTTACAGGCATTGCAAGCACAATCCTTTCGTGGTAGGTACAAATACTAGAAGGAAAATGTTTTTTCATTAGCATAAAAACATTATGCAATAACCTGTCGAGGTATTCGATTTTATCAAGCATAGCAACATTATGTAGCTAAATGCATAAGATACAAAAGATTTGTAAGTTACACATCCAAAGTTTGCCTGTATTTACTTCATTTATCTGCAAAACAAAATGATGTCAAACATTGAAATATAGTCCAATACATATGCCTAGTAATACTATTTCTTATATTGATATTCCATAGCTAGCAAAATTTGCATTTCAATTTTTTCAAAGCAAATTTCATATCTATGAACTGAACACTCTAAGAAACATAGTGCATTAATAGTACGTTGTATTCAAATTTATGTATTTGATTTGATATGTTTCTAATGAAAGTGAAAAATTGAGATTTCGATGGATAACTTATAAGTTATGTCCAAATAAAATTTCCAAAAAGTCGAAATGGAATCGTTTATAAACATAACGTTTTATTAAATAAAATAAAAGGTTCTTATTATAAAATAATTATCAATTTAACTAGAAAATTGAAATATCGAGTTTTAAAACACAATATAATATATTCTGAAGCTATACAAAGTTTTATTTGGATATATACGATAATATTAATATTTTATTGATAAAATGAATTGTTTTTGAATTTATTAATATTTTATTGGTTTTATTCAAGCCTTAAAAAAAATTATTTTGCAAACGACCATTGTTTTCGGCGAAACCAATTTTATTGGATCCAGAATAGTAAATTATTGTAGGATTCTAAATTTTAGTCCAATCGAAGCTAGTATGTGGCTGTGCGAGATACAAACGTTCAATGTAGATAATAAGTCAATAATTTAAGCTTGAACGAGTGCTATTTGAGCAAACGGACTCGGAATTTGACGAAACAAGTTTCATTAGAACCATAAAGATAAACCACAGATGTATGTCAATTTTCACCCGAACGGAGTTTGTACGTGCCCGTGTGAATTTTTAAACGACGAACGGATGTAACGATTAAATATAAATGAATGAATAAAAATACGAAGCTTACAATAGAAGCTACCTTCCCTACAAATACATCTTAACCTTTACCCTAACCTTAAATGTTTCTTCCCTGGTCAAAGAAAGTCACGGCCATCATTCCTCAAACCAATTCGGAGTTTAGAAAACTCAAATCAAATCCATTTCTCCTCTAAAAATTATGAAATAAATATATTTGAGTTCCTCGAAGCTTACTCTTCATTTATATACCCATTTGGCTATGTGCGATGCAGTTTTGGGAAGTCTCGAACCATACAGCATGGTTGTTTTAAGTAAGGGTTAGGGTGTTATGAAATGAAAGCTTTGATTCGTGTTTTATAGGTTGTATTTGTGTTTAGCATATTGAGTAACATTTGTTGGAAAAATTCAGTGGAGAATGGTGAAATTTTCGAATGCACGTTCACTGTGTGCGTGAAGAAATGACTAGAGAATGCATCTCGTGTGATGGGTGCGAGCTTGATGAAATTGGGATGGAGATGTAGAGATTTGGAAAAGAAAAAAATGGTGATTTTTGTTTGTGAATCCATGACGAAACGATGGAGGATGGATGGCTTGAAGATGAGAAATGGCGCGGTATAAAGCTTCAGGAGGTCGGTTTGTTTAACGAAAGGGAAGAAGGGTTAGCATATTTAAATGAGGATAAGAAAATAATAAAGATTTTAATTAAAGTTTTAATGTTAATGATGTTTCGATTGTACAAACTTATAAAACAGATAACTTTACATACTTTATTAGAATCTAACGAATCAGGATTCGTTGGGATCGTATGGACAAAGCCTACGCAATGAAACTGGTTTGAATCAATTTGGAGCTTGCTGCAATTTATGGAAAAATAAAAAGTTTGATTGAACTATCAGAAATTTATCGTTACTCCAACGATTTACCGATCAATGTGAGAACTCCCTGAATTGATTTAAAAGTTATTATAATCTTATCTGATTATATATTGATTGCTTGCGATTACTTCGTGGATGATGGTTGTTTTATTTACAATTTTATATTTATATTATTTATGTACATTTAAGCGTTAAAAATTATAGCGCTTATCTTATGACTGTTGTTTGATGGATGTTGAACTATTGTGGTTGTTATTATTATTGTTCACACAATTGACACCACAAATATGAAATTATTTGAAAATTGATTCAGTCGAGTTCCATTGGGATTTTAAAAGAATATTATATTCATTTAAATAAAATAAGTCGTATAAATGGAGATTGGGTTCTTATATTCGAAACAATTTGAAAACGAAGTTAATATGATTTCAAACAACGTTTGAAAAGGTTGAAATGGATCTGAAAGAGTATTGAATTAGAAATGGCTCGTTTTAATTCAAATTAGAATTTGAATAGCAAATTCTAAAGTGAATTCGAGTTAGATATAAACGACATTTTTAACTCGAATGGGTTACTCCATTAGTCTTTTTTATTTTTATAATGAATTTCAGAAAAGTTTGGATTTGAAAATATTATATTTTGAAAAATATTATTATTTTAATATTATAATAATATAGAATATTCATTTTTGATGAATAATTGAATCCTGGGTTTGAATTGTTTAAAAACGAGTTTATAAATGGTTTATAAAATACAATTGGACTGTATAGACGAGTTTTATATTAAATAATAAAAATTGTTCGAATAGGACATATCGCGCAATGATAGTTCACGAATCTCAACCATGAACTTCAAATGGCCATAACTAATGCAATTTAAATCAAATTTGCACGAAACTAGAAACGTTTGTTTTTTATAGATGAGAGCTTTCAAATGAAGAAGAAAGTTTAAATTTTAATTTATAGATTTAAAATTATGTTTAAATCTGTTTTTGAAAAGGTCATTGTAAACGTAGTTCGATGACCGTAATTGGAAACCGTTCGAAATAGCCATATAAAAATTATTAAAAATATGGAAAATATGATAAATCTTAATATGTGATTATAAAGAGATTTAGAAAAGAAATATGAAGTTATAAACTATATTTCGATTTTTTTCGTTTTCAGCCTAACTTGCTGAATGTACTAAACGACGTTTTGATGTTTAAAGTTAAATAATGAATAATGGTTTCCAAAAGCTATTATATATGTTATATATAATTAGTAAATTATTTGGAAAGTAATTCGAATTGATTTTAAAATATAAGTCGAGTATGGTATGAATAGGACTAGTCGCACTACGCTAGTTCGCGAATGTCAACTATTGACTTCAAATTTACATATCGGGAGATCCGACCATTGGATTCTCCTGAAACAAAAAGCATTTGGTACATAACGAAAAGAGTTTTCAAGCAAAAGAAAGATTTAAGATCCAATGTTAGATCTTGAAATAAGTTAAAATCAAATTTGAATAAATTGGATTTAGATAGAAAAGATCTCCGGATATTTGGTATTGATTACCGTTGTGTAGATGTTTACTATTCTGAGGAATTTGGAAGATGCTTTACATTGTTATTCCATTTTAGTATTCGTTGATTACGATAATTGGTGTATAAGTGATGCAAATTCTAAAAAACCTTATATTTGATATCAATTGGATTGGGGTTTGTTGTGAATGACGTCTTAAATTACGTTATTCTTTTAACCCAACTATGATGAAGATATGATTTGGAATAGAATGATAAATCTTTTAAATAGGATTTAATGAAGTTTTCCAAAGTGAAGTTTACCAATTAATAAATTAAATTGGAATTGTATGGAAATCGATTTAGTGATAATTGAGATGGGTCTCTATGGATGAAGACGATTACTATTTAAGAAATTTAAAAGGCTTTGTCGTTATTTCGCTTATAGTATTAGTCCAATACGGGACTTCATATCGATTATAAGCTGATATGATTTCTATGAAGATTTCATTGTTAATGAAAGAATGATTTTGGTTTTATCATGAACGATGTTTTAAATAACATTTGTTCTTTAACACATAAAAAGGAAAAAAGATGATTTTCCAAGATTTATTGAAGTGAAGTCTTTATTCAATTCAAATATAAAGATTTAATGTAAGAGTTTTTCCTAACAAACGAAGAGTTTTTCCTAACAAACGATCATGGGAATGAGTTTAAGAATCACTTAAAGGAAGATAAGTGTGTTTTTCGCGTAAGCAATGAGATAAGTAGTAAGTACGATTTTGGGTTAGAATACTCGATTTGAGTTAAGTTTATGAAAAGAGATTTTTTTTTAATCTTTTTAAAGTATTTCCAAGGAAAGATTTAAAGAATGGTTTAAAGAATGTAAATCTTTGATAAGATTTAAGGGAGTGATTCCGAATGGAAAGAATGAATTGAGTAAATGAATATTCAAAAATGGAATGATACTCATGATATTTTATATACAGAATATGGTTTGTAAAGATGCACTTGCTATTCAGAAAGAATGGGTTTCGATCCATACTGAATAACTGTACTACGAATATTGAAGATACTTGTAGATGGTGATTGAAGACTGGGGTTCTTCACATCGTTTGGATTATTGATGATGTCTCGATTAGGGTGTACAACCCAAGACGAGGTTATAAGTGGCAGTCATCCAGACGTACTTGGAGATTGGCCTGTCTCCTTTATTGGACGCGAAATAAGGTTCCATTGGTTTCGTTCACAACCCATAACGAACTTGTAAATGGATGTGTGTCTGACATTGTATTTTATGGCATGACCAATTGGTTTCTATTGATACTATACCAGTTTGTGGTGGAAAATTTATTCTCTTAGCTTAACACTCTCTCTGAGACTTATGTACTCAGAGAATTATATATTAATAGGCACTAATTATTTGTTGTGAATTGACAATGTAACATGCTAAGTTCTTAGCCGAACAAAGTTTTTGTTGAAAAATAGAGCTTTGTGGATGATGATCAAAGCATGGCTGATATAGCGTAGCTTTGTTTATGACGTGACTTGAAAGCCTCATACCCCGGTATAATGGTAAACTGATGGTCAGATCGGTATGACTTTCAAGTTGAGAATGAGCAACCTGTGGGCCGAGAATGAACAACTTTTAGGATTGTAACGGATTCGGTCGACCAAGATGATCTAGGTAGTGGTAGCTTCATGCCTTAAGGGTAGTATAGTGGTGTTCCGAGCCTGGACTAAAGCCTCGAGGCATGATACTTAATTCCAGAATGTAGTGTGGGTGTGTATTACGGTGTTATCCAATGTGTGGACTTAACCATCGAGATACACACCTCCACAATAGATCTTTCAAATCATCCATTATGGTGGAATCCAACTTCCAATACGATTTTGTGTTATCTGATGTAACCTAATAATCGACATAACGAGATGGGGCATTATGCGAGCTAAGATTTATACTCAGGTCCCATCACATAATGCAAGCGCAAGCCAGAGGATAGAGTTTTACCTTATAATAGCCATATGTGCTTGATACGTGAAATTTCTCTTTTGTTATTATAAGAGCATAGTGTAGAAAACAATTTCAAAATAAATGTATCAATCTTATACGGTATTATACCCCATCCTACTACGTCGCCGTAGAGGTTTACAACTGAAAACGCAAGGTTTGTATTGGAAATTGGATTTCCATCACGAGCCGAGGTAAAGGATCTTCCTCAACCAAACTTCGGAACATCTTTAGCAAATATCCCAGGGAAAACAGCATCCTTTTGGAGTGGCAGGGCCGGTCAACAGTACTTCGCTGATTGGCATTACCTGAACAATACGCTTCCCGGTCCTATTGGACCTCTTGGACAGTACGTCTACCACCATGGCCTTGTGCAGCTATATCCAAGGTGCTTCAATTCCAACATCCACATAAGTAAACTGCCTGGGATCCATACCACGACATCACTTCTAGCTAGAAAGAAACACATGTCCTCCCTATTGTCCTTCATCCCGTTTTTAGCTCATACCGGGGAGTGAAGCTAGTCGAAGTCACATCTCGACACAAAGTTATGCTATATTAGCTGTGCTTTGATCATCATCCACAAAGCCCTGCTTTTCAACAAAAGCTTTGATCACTTCATCTCAACATGCCACATTAATAATTCATACCATACAACTGATGTCTACTAATATTTAACTGTAATGACCCGGAGTTTTTGCGATCCTAGTTATCGACATAAACTCAATGTTGACTATCCAAGCATCGGAAACACTGGATAGTCCATGAAAGAAATTAGGCGGTGGGAATAGATAAGATAGAAACTTAGAATAGAAGAAGAAGAAGAACATACAACATTAGAGTAAACACGATTCTCACAGCGGAACGGACAATATATAATAGATACATATCTTTGAAATAAAATTAGTATATGCATACAATAACATTATCAGAGTATAACACTTACAACAAAGCGGAAATAAACAATAGCTATATATTCCTGAAGCCTTCTGCTCCAAGCTCTCCAAGTATACCTGAAAAATCCTGGCTACTTGACTACCCGTACAAAATTGGGCACCCAAGAGTATAAGGTAAAACAAAACAAAATAAACTCCCGGTCGGTCATAAGACTGGTATGAGTAAACAATTTAAAACAGTTTGATAAAATAAACGATATCTCATAAGGCCACGCCATATAACCCGGAACGGGTTTTTCCCTTATGAGAACCAAAACACTTGATTCAATCATTCTAAAATCCTTTTGAAAGAAACGATAATCTTTATCTCAAAATTCTTTGGATACTATAATAGTGTCTTTCAACCACAATATAATAATCATATAGTAGAACGCTTTCATCTCACGTTCCACATACATAATATATAATCAAAAACCATGAGCGCTTATTGGGTAATGAATTCCAACTGGCAAGGTATGGGACCACCTTCCAACAATGTATCTCTAGAGGGAAATACATGGGGTTCAACAAGAACATCTTGTAACCCAGGCTAAACATGACCGGTCACTCATTTCGCTTGAGTGTACCGGAAGTATTATCACCAACGGTTGGGATCAGCAACCGTTTCCCGAATGGGACAACATCGAAAATAGATTATAGAAGTAAATGGAATTTCTCTAGATCAGGTGACAATACACCCTAATTGGCAACTAACCACTTAGCCATGCGACCTACCCAATTTTATACCATTTCTCGGTTGTGAGGCTAGAGGCCATAACGTACAGGTCACACCTTTATTTACTTTGAATTTCACATCGTCGTACCCTCCAAATCACAAATTGATTTCCCTAAGAATACTACGGGTATACAGCTAAGAGAAATGAATTCCTGCGCCACCAAACGTACATACGTTTGAAGAGATCAACTTACACGGTCTGTTAAATATACTCTGTCAGACATTCGTCCATACAGGTCGTCCTAGGACTGGACAAACCGAAGGCACTATTCTATAAACAGGACAGCCCTTGCATAACTCCATCTTCAATTATCTTCATCATATTTGACTGCAACGCTAACGTCTATATAGAGTGGTTTTCATATAATGAGTCTGATCCCAGTCTCTCTGTATTGACGATGGAAAAATGGTCAAAACTTCGATAGCTGGTGATTTAACTATAAACGAAAAAATGTGTACAAACAATGGTCATATTTCCAAATGGAAATCTTACCGACCAAATCATTAATCAACACTGATCCCTTTTAATTTAATTTGTCATTCAATTATCCATTTCCCTATTCCTGTTTCCTTATGTTTGTAAATTCTTATTTTCTAACTTGTAGAAAATATACGTTATTAATCATTGGAAAACATTTCTTCATTTACTCTCATTTCTATTTTCTCATATTAGAAAACATTTCTGATTCTTATTTGGAAAACATTTCCGAAACTCCTTCATTTGGATTTAAACAAATGTTTAAATAAAACATCGTTATGCCAACTCAAACCATTACCTTCATTAACTAAATTTACTTAACCAACCTTCACTGTCGAACCGTAACCATTCCTTAGTTAAAAATGGAGTCAATCAAGTTGGGGTATAACTACCTCTCAGACCTTAACTGAACAACATTTCTAACTTCGAAATAGACATAGTTCACCTTTTAAATCTTTAACAAACTTACTTAAGTAATTCTCTTTCGAATACTCTTTATTCGATAACTCTTTCCTTTGAATAAACTATATTCGATAATCTCCCTTTCGAATAACAATATTCTATAACCTTTCTTAGAATAAACTATATTCGATTAACTCTAATTCGATTAACTCTAATTCGATTAACTCTATTCAATTAACTCTATTTGATTAATTCTGTTCGATTAACTCTATTCAATTAACTCTATTTGATTAACTCTAATCAATTAACTCTATTGAATTAACTCTATTTGATTAACTCTAATCGATTAACTCTATCGGATTAACTATATTTGATTAACTCCTTTTCGAATAATTCTATTCGATTAATTCCTTTTCGAATAAACTATATTCGATTAACTCCTTTTCGAATAAACTATATTCGATTAATTCCTTTCGAATAAACTATATTCCATTAATTCCTTTTCGAACAAACTATATTCGATTAACTCCTTTTCGAATAAACTATATTCGATTAACTCTAATTCGAATAACTCTATTCGATTAATTCTTTTCAAATAAACTATATTCGATTAACTCCTTTTCGATTAACTCTATTTGATTAACTCCTTTTCGAATAAACTATATTCGATTAACCCCTTTTCGAATAAACTTTATTCGATTAACTCCTTTTTGAATAACTCTATTCGATTAACTTTAATTCGAATAACTCTTATTTGATTAACTCCTTGTAACAACCCGTATTTTCAATAACCTGTTATAACGTAAATCGAGGCAGAATTTAATTCTAAAATCTGAATCAAGGGAAATGGGCTATGCCATTGCGTTCGTCTCGGAAAAATACGCGAAATAGAGTCCGAGTTTTCGAAAATCGGAGTCCGTATGACCCGATTAAGGCCCAACGAAGTTTTCTGAAAATTTCAAAGTAAAAAACAGATTTCAAATTCAAATCTGAATTTGGAAATTGGGGTTATTGGGCCAGGCGGGAAAATTCCCGCCAGAACACCCCAAGTCGACAGGCCTGTCGACTTGGTTAGACCAAGTCGACAGCCCTGTCGACTGGGCTGTCGACTTGGCTCAGACGGGCTGTTTAGCCTGGTGCACCATTTTGGGTTTGTGTTGAGCTTGGGGGCCAGATTCGGTTTTGAGGGCTGAGATTGGAACTAGGGTTTAATCCTATGGCCTAAAACACTTGCCTAATCTATAAATAAGACCCTAACCTACCCTAAATCATCATTATTCATTCTAGCAACTAAACTATGGCAAAATCAATCCTCTCATGGCCTCCACTCTCTTCATAAAATTCCTAAACAAATTCTTATGAGATTTTCCATGCATACAAGTGTTTTTAAACTTGTATGAGCCTCTTTAGCTTGCATTCAAGTCAAGTCTCTATATTTGCACCATAAAGAAAGAGTTTTGATCAATTTTGCTTGCATTTTTGGGGTTTAATTGGTTGCATAAGGGTTTTCTTACATTTGCTATACTCATTTGAGTCCTCATAAGCATTGTAAGCCCTATTCTACTTTCATACTTAAACTTTAAAGTTAAATGTATGATATGCAAGTTTAGATGCAAGTTTACTATGCTATGATATGCAAGTTTATCATGTTGTAATATGCAAGTTTATATGCAAGTATGTCATGTTATGATATGCAAGTATGTATGCAAGTTTGGGTTGAACATTATGTTCATGCTATCATGTTATGCAAGCTTATCTTGGGTTTATGAACATAAAGCTTCAAGCTTTATGCCAAAGGTTGCATTTTGGCAACATGTAAGTTATCATATCTCTTATGATAACTTGCATGTGAGGCTAAATGCGAACTTATGGCCATTTCTACATGTCATTTATCACCATGTATCACCAATATGATAAGTTTGGTTTTATGCATGCTTTTGAGGCCTAATGCAAGTATATGAACATATGTACATTTCATATGCCACCATGTTAAACTTGTGGCTTAACACTTTTTATGTCATGATTATGCCAAGTTCCCTCTTTCTATCCTTTATGCGCTATTGCGATATGTAAGCGATGGGATTGCGTTTGGGGTTGGGTAAACTTAAAAGACATAAAAATATAAGCTTGGGAATTTACCTATTAAGTTAGGTCTACCCATTGGGAATTTACCTATTAAGTTAGGTCTACCCAATTGCTTGTAAACTTGTAACATGTTTTGGAAACATGATGGACATGACACTTAGAAAAGATAAGTGTGACCAACTCGAGGTTGGGTTGAGTTTGTAGCGTAAACCTACCCAGAACCGACCGGCTTAACTAGTTGCTACAAACAATAGGACCCAATGTGAGAAGTTGGCCATGTTGTACCTTGAACCCGAGGTTAGACCAAGTTGTGGTGTAAAGCTACCCGGACCCGCCCGGCTTAACTAGTAACCACAACAAAGTCTAATGTGAGAGGTTAAGGCGCATTAATTAATTAATGCCTCGTGATTAGGGTTAAGTCATGGACCATTTAATACTTAACCAATTTGGGCTTGGTAGATTAATCGGGGTTAAGTCGTGAACTCATCGTTACACTTAACCAAGTTAATCCATGATTAGTAAAGGGGTTAAACCGTACTTAACCCACTAGAGAAATCCTAGCAATGGGGGGGTCCACTCCAGCAGTAATCCCTAGTTTGTATCATCATGACCCTAGGGACTAGGCTAGGGTGGGGGGCACGATTACTGGGCTGGAGGTAAGCGACCAATAACCGACGGCAGGGTGGTACGCCGGTGTAGTTCCGGGCGGACTCTGGTCGTGCACATAGTCCGTAGCCGGAGAAAACATGCACGGGTACCAGTAGATCGAGACTGTGCACTCATGTTCATGGTGTCCAGGGGTTGACACCCTAGGGCTTGATACACCCGAAGGGTGGACCCGGCACAGTTCGACTACAATTTTGTTTGGGCCGTATTGACACCAACACGTGACGAGTTAGGCTTAGGGAGCCGATCGACTAGACCGTTGGGTTGGACCTTGTGTTAGGGTCACTTCATGTTATTGGACCTCGTATGAGGGTCACTTCATGTTATTGGGCCAAAGCTTGGGCCAAGGGATCAATACTTGTTTATTCAAGTCATGTTAGTTTGCTAGTACACCTGTGGTGCAAAACCTTAATCCTGATTATGCGATGACACCTTTATCTACCTTGTTAGTTAATCATCATGCTAGTATGTTGTTATCCTTATGTTCATCCCTGCTGCTCATGCCAGTTAACTTTATCAGTTTACATTGATTGTAGTAGGGCTTACTCAGTCTTTTTGACTGACCTGTTTTCCTTTCGCCTCTTTTCTTCCGTTCCCCCCCCCCAGGTTTTCAGGGAGGGAATATTGGAGCTTAGCTTGGATTTCTGATCGCTTGCTTGTGGGATTAGCTCATGTGCAGTCTTGACATGAAGCTAGCTATGGTTATCATTTATTTTGGGGATAGCACTTATGTATTTCAGTTTTCAGATGATGTTGTTTTATCTAGACTTGTTTATTTGGAAAATTGATATTATGTTGTACCAGACTTGTTTTGAAATGGTTTAAAATCTTCCGCTGTTTTATCTATGTTATTTACTCTGTTTACATTTATACATATGTTCTTGTTCTGCCTTGATATATCATTATGCATGTTTACCTGATTCAAACGCCCCTCCAAAGTCAGAGTTCTTGCAAGAGTCACCCTGGCGGAGGTGGGGTGTTACATTTGGTATCAGAGCATATGGTTTACGAGAAGGTACAAAAAGGTTTTTAAAACTTTTGGAAAACTATTTTCAAAACCAAGTATAAAGTATTTTCCAAAGAAAAGTCTAGTTTATTTTAAAGGCTATTCCCCAAAAAGCCATTAGCAAAATCCCTTCGTTTTTCTCTATTCTGAATCTGTCTTTTTCTTCGTTTTCAGTATGGCTGATAACTTTGCTATTCCGGAAGGAGTACACGTACCTGTTTGGTATAGGAGACTTTTGGAGGCTAGGGCGACCGAAGCCGGCCCCGCAGATATCCCTCCTCCTCCTCCTCCAGTAGTTAATATTCCTCCTCCTGTCGCTAATGTTCCTCCTCCTCCTGTCGCTGAGGTTCCTCTTCCTCCTCCCCCTCAGCATCCTCAGGCTGACTTCGCAAAGACTTGCAAAGATTTCAAAGCAATGGGTGGCAAGAACTTTCAAGGCACTGAGACTTTTGTAGAGGCCAGAAATTGGTTGAAAGAGATCGAGGATTTATTTGCTATCTTTGGGTTAGACGATCAGAGGAAGATCTTGTTGGCGGTTTGGCTTATGAAGGATGAAGACGCTTATTGGTGGGAAGTCACCAATGGTACTAGGCCTGTTGAGACTTGGGCCGATTTCAGGGCAAGGTTCATGCTTAAGTTTCTATCTTCTGCTGAGGAGAATCTGCAAATGGAGAGGTTCATAACTTTGAAGCAAGGAGATATGTCTGTCAAAGAATATGTGAACAAGTTCAATCAGCTAGCTCGTTTTGGCTTAGATATGGTAAATACTCCTCAAAAGAAGGCTCTTCGTTTTGCTAGAGGATTGAATGAGCCGTTGCAGGGATTGGCCATGTCACACATTCCCCATGGGGCCACGTTTGAGAGCTTGGTTGATATGGCGTTACTTCAGGGAGATGTCAAGAAAAATGATACTCAAGCCAAGAAGACTGATTCCCAGGGAAAAGGAAATCAGGGTAATCCAAGTGGTCAGAGCAGCCAAGGCAATCAGAACAAGAACAAGAGTCAAGGCAACAAGGGGAACAACAACAAGGGTAAGAACAACAAGGGGAAGTGCCATTATTGCGGTTCAGCTGGGCATCTTATCAAGGATTGTAAGAAGAGGAAAAGGAAGAATGGTGAATGCTTTTTCTGCGGTGAGACTGGACATTTCAGTAAGGATTGCCCGAAGAAGCGAGGGCAAGGCCAGGGTCAGACTCAGCGTGCTGGACCTTCAGGAGGGCAAGTTCATGCTCTCAGTACCGCTCCAGTTCCCGATCGAGGTAGTATTTCTGTTGAGAGCCTTGTATATATTTCTGATTTTCCAGTTCGTACCTTGTTTGATTCTGGTGCATCGCATAGCTTTATTTCATCTGATCTTGTTGATAGTTTGCACCTTAGTACTAGCTTGGTAGATGATCCCGTCTGTGTCTCAAATCCTATTGGGGGTTCCGCCCACCTGTCTATGATATGTGGGGATTTGAGGATCTCTATACTGAGTGTAGAGTTCTTGTGCAGTGCTTATGTTCTTGGTTTTAGGGGATACGGATTGATATTGGGCATGGATTGGCTGTCCAGATATGGAGCCATTCTTGATTGTGAGCATAGGGTTGTGAGGCTCGTGACTCGCCTCGGAAACACCCTAGAGATTTCTTGTGATCCGAGAGGTCCCGTCATGTTGTGCTATCTTGAATCACTCGACTCGTCAATGGAGACCCTTCAGTCTGTGAGAGTGGTTCGAGAGTATCCGGATGTTTTCGATGAAGTTAGGGGGTTGCCCCCTAAGCGAGAGATTGATTTCCGCATTTATCTGGTGGATAATGCAAAGCCGGTTTCTTTGCCCGTTCGGCACATGGCTCCGCGTGAAAGGCGGGAGCTAAGTAAGCAAGTGAAGGAGTTGCTTGAGAAGAACTTCATTAGACGAAGTATATCTGAATGGGGAGCGCCTGTGGTATTTGCTACCAAGGCAGATGGTTCTCTCCGACTTTGTGTTGACTATCGAGAGTTGAATAAGCTGACCAAGAAGAACAGACACCCGTTACCGAGGATTGATGATCTCTTTGACCAGCTTGTCGGTGCTTCTGTTTTCTCTCAGCTTGATCTTGCTACTGGATTCCATCAGCTCAGGGTAGCTGAAGATAGTATAGACAAGACTGCGTTCAGGACTCCAGATGGATTCTTTGAATGGCTTGTCATGTCGTTCGGCTTGACTAATGCACCCGCATATTTCGTGGACTTGATGAGTAGGGTGTTCAGGGAGTTCTTGAACAAGTTTGTCGTGGTCTTCGTAGATGATATTCTGATCTTCTCTAAGGATGAGGAAGAGCACGCAAGGCATCTCGTGGAGGTGATGGATACGCTTAGAGCGCATCAGTTGAAGGCCAAGTTCTCCAAGTGTCACTTTTGGAGAAGGGAAGTTAGATTCCTTTGGCATATAGTATCTAAGCAAGGCTTAGCGGTGGATCCCGCTAAGGTAGTTGCAGTTCAGGATTGGAAGACTCCAAGGAATGCAACCGAGGTGAGAAGTTTTCTAGGTCTTGCAGGCTTTTACCGGAAGTTCATCAAGGACTTCGCGAAGATTTCCGCTCCTCTCACTAAATTGACGAAGAAGAATTTAGTTTTTGCTTGGAGCATAGAATGCGAGCTTGCTTTTCAGAAGCTCAAGAGAGCTCTCACATCAGCACCTGTTCTAGCTTTGCCCGATGGAGGGAAGTTATTTACAGTATACACCGATGCATGTGGCACGGGGTTAGGAGCTGTTCTGATGCAAGAAGGAAGAGTGATATGCTTTGGCGGTAGACAACTCAAAGTGCATGAGAAGAATTATCCCACCCATGACTTAGAGTTGGCAGCAATAGTATATGCACTCAAGGCTTGGCGCCATTATCTTTTGGGACAAAGTTTTGAGCTTTATACCGATCACAAGTCATTGAAGTATCTCTTTTCTCAGAAGGATCTGAATCTGAGGCAACAAAGATGGATGGAATTCTTGGCGTCCTACGATTTTGAGATAGCCTATACCCCTGGCAAGGGGAATGTGGTAGCAGATGCATTGAGTAGAAAAAGGTTGACTCTGAGTCCTCTATTCGTTGAGATGAAGAACTTAGAGTATGTGGCAACCTTTGATTTCTCTTTGGCGATTGAGTCGATGACCGATTCTTTAGCATCTCTGGAACTCAGACCTACCTTCTTGATCAAATTGGGGCTTCGCAGAGAGAAGACCCTCAGATAGTTGAGATTATGGATAAGCTGATTCGAGGAGAGGCGTCTAGTCATCTCGCTCGATATTCTATTGATGACAAGGGTTGGTTAAGGAGAGACGGAAGGTTATGTGTTCCAATGGTAGAAGATTTAGTAAGAAAAGTTCTTGAGGAAGCGCATCGCTCTAAGTTGACTATACATCCGGGCGGAGATAAGATGTATAAAGATATGAAGCGTATTTTCTTTTGGCCTGGGATGAAGAAGGATGTGGCAGAGTTTGTCTCTAGATGTATCATTTGCCAGCAAGTTAAGGCCGAGTCGAAGAAGCCCGGTGGGCTACTGCATCCTCTAGACGTTCCACTATGGAAGTGGGAGAGTATTTCCATGGATTTTATCGATGGGCTACCAAGGTCAAGAAAAGGGAATACGAGCATTTGGGTTATTGTGGATAGACTTACGAAGAGTGCTCATTTCATTCCGGTGAAGAGCAAGAGGACCGCATCTTGGCTAGCGTCTGTATATCTTCGTGAGATTGTGAGACTACATGGAGTCCCTTCTAGTATTGTCAGTGACCGTGACCCAATCTTTACAAGTCAATTCTGGAATAGCTTGCAAGAAGCCATGGGCACGAGGTTGAATCTAAGTACTGCTTATCACCCACAGACGAACGGTCAAACCGAAAGGGTGAATAGGGTACTCGAGGATCTGTTGAGGCTTTGTATTCTGGATTTTGGTGGTACTTGGGAAGACTATCTTCCTCTTGTTGAGTTTGCATATAATAACAGTTATCAAGCAAGCATAGGGATGGCACCATTTGAAGCTTTATATGGGAGGCCGTGCAAGTCGCCTACATGTTGGTGGGAGACTACAGATGAGCTTATACTTGGGCCTGATATGATCAGAGATACATCCGAGAAGGTCGAGTTGATTCGGAGACGGATGAAAGCGGCCCAAGATCGACAGAAATCCTATGCTGATAAGCGAAGAACTGATTTGGAGTTTGATGTTGGGGATATGGTTTTCGTGAAGGTTTCTCCTTTGCGGAATGTGGTCCGATTTGGAGCCGTTGGGAAGTTAGCACCGAGGTTTGTTGGACCATTCCCTATTGTAGAGAGGATCGGGCAGATGGCTTATAGAGTAAAGTTGCCCGAGAAGCTTGCCGGAGTGCACGATGTTTTTCATGTCTCGCATCTCCGGAAGTGTTTACATGAATCAGCAGAGGTTGTTGAGCCAAGTGTTCTGAAAGATGTGGAAGTGGAGAGAGAGACTACCTTGAGGAGAGCTCCGATTCGTATCTTGGGGACGGAGACCAAGAAGCTAAGGAATCGAGAGGTCAAGTTGGTGAAGGTTCAATGGGGTGAAGCCGATAAAGACGCAACTTGGGAAACCGAGGAGAAGATGCGTGGGCTTTATCCATTCCTTTTTGAGGGTTCATTCTCAATCTCTTTCCTTTGTTAGCATATCTTTCTCTTTGCTATCCATGATTATCTAGTTTATCGTGCTAATCTTGTCATGAGAACCTTAGGTAGAAACCCTTTGGATGAAACATGTGTTTGAAACATGTTATGCTTGATGGTTGCAAGTGGTTGCAAGTGGTTACTCGTGGATGCATTATACACGTTAGGCACTAGATCGGCTCACACACTCCTCATATTGCATATGCATGAGTGTTTATGCTTATTCATGGATGAAAATTTTTGTGTTATCACATGGATGTTGCATATGGATGTATGTTATGTGCACACATATAGATGTTATACATTATGTTAGGAATTGCATACATATGGATTCATTTCACTAACATAATTTGCATTGAGGATATTTGCATTAGATAAGGACATATACACACACCTTTGCATATGTTCATACAGCATTTAGAATCTTGTAAGGACAATGATTGCTCGTGGATGATGTTTTGAGTAGATGGATGATTGGATGGTAGGATACGTTCTTCCTAACTTGAAGATTTCGGGGACGAAATCCTTTAAGGAGGGGAGAATGTAACAACCCGTATTTTCAATAACCTGTTATAACGTAAATCGAGGCAGAATTTAGTTCTAAAATCTGAATCAAGGGAAACGGGCTATGCCATTGCGTTCGTCTCGGAAAAATACGCGAAATAGAGTCCGAGTTTTCGAAAATCGGAGTCCGTATGACCCGATTAAGGCCCAACGAAGTTTTCTGAAAATTTCAAAGTAAAAAACAGATTTCAAATTCAAATCTGAATTTGGAAATTGGGGTTATGTAACGACCCAGAAAATCTGAACCAATTTAAAATTTTTAAATTGGCTAAAATAATGGATTTTAATTATTTAAAATAAATATTTTAAATAATGGCGATGAAAACTGAGTTTGAATCGACAATTGAAAACGAATATAATTAATTATAATTATATATAGAATTGAAAATGGCGCGGTAGTTCGATAATTCGATTTCAAACTTCAATTGAATATACCGGGTGCAAAACAATCCGGATTTTAGTGAAACCAAAAACATTAGAATCTGTTAGTGAATATCTTTCTAACGAATCCGACCAATCGAAATTTGATAGCGGGAATCAAAAGATATGTCCAGTTGAAAATTCTGAATAGTCGTTATAGAATTCAGGCCCTTAAAAATGGACATTTTGCAGATGACCTCGGATTTCGACGAAACCACTTTTGTTGGATCCGCAGTGTCAAGTTATTGTTAGGTTTCAAATTTCATAATTTTTCGAATCAATATGTGAGCGTGGCAAAAGAAAACGCGTTTGACCAGTTTCCGTTGATTTTAATCGACTGGAAATTGGCCATTTTTCAAACGGTCTCAGAATTCGACGAAACTAGTTTTGTTAGGACCGTATCGTCAATACGAAGCTAGAAAATATTTTTCTGGAATTTTTCTAGTTAGTATGTGACCCCGGTAATTTGAAATGTGCGTTTAAAATTCAATATAATGATTGAAATGAAAATTCAAAAGGAAACTGATTGTAACGATCAAATCAGCTTGCGATACATATCCCATTGTGTTCGGAATGGGGGTTAAACGCTATGGACGACAGGCGGTGGGCCTCGTTTCGAGGTCATATGTAAAAGTCAACCTTTTTACAATAATTAAATAATAAAAGGAGAAAAAATATTGGTTTGCGAGGTATTTAGTTTGTGGAAATGAAATAAATATATACATGCCGCCTGCGTGCGAATTAGATGCATGATTACCATTGTCAAAAACCGCGAGGTTTTAAGGTAGAGCGAGGTGCCGTACTAGGGACGGTGCCGGTGTAACTACCCTACCGTTATGCTGCCGAAATTTTGAATAATATTCGTGTGTTTGAACTATTTTCATATGCTTAAATTATATTTATTCATTGAATAGAAAACCTTCATGTGTTGAATTGATATTCATTCGTTGTTTAGAAATTCATGTGTTGAATGGTATTCGCATGTTAATAATAAAAATCACATTTTTATCTATATATAAAAACTATAGAAGACCTTCATGTGTTGAATTGATATTCATTCGTTGTTTAGAAATTCATGTGTTGAATGGTATTCATATTTTGAAATAAATTGTTTGATAATAAAAATCACATTTTTATCTATATATAAAAACTATATGAACTATATAGAAAAATAGTGTTTGAAATGAATTGTTTTACAATAAAAATCACATTTTTATTGTATGCATAAATCGTTGAAATGTGAAGTGTTAAAAATAGCCACTTGTTCAAAATAAACATATATGAGTTGAAATATTCATTAATTAGCTAATGAAATGATTTGCACCTATTTATGTAGCATTAGAATGAATGGTGTTTTTAAACCAAATAGAAATCAAATATGAAGTTGAATAGAAAATGATAAATGATAAGAACTGTATATATATGTACATGTATATTCATTGAACAGGTTATAGCAAAGGGGCTAGAGAGGAGGAATAAAATTTTGTGCCCGACAAATAGGTACACATTTACTGATTTGTTTGGGTGATGATTTTGAGCCTGTTGGCTAGCCGCTTGGCTTTTTCTTTTTCTTTTTAAGATTAGAAGGACCGGGACGCTATTTGCGATTTCCCGATGCTCCCGGTGCAGGGGAGGTTATGGCGAAATTTTTCCAAAATTTAAGGTGTTAGAAAATTTTTTGAAGTGAAAACGATATTGAAATTGTTGAATGAACTATATTTATATAAATATATAAATATAAATAAAATTAAAACGAAACGAAGCCGTGCAGTTCGTATTTTGAAACCGTGATTTCAAACGACTAGTACGGGAAATCCGACCATTGGATTTTCCCGAAATCTCAACCGTCGGGTTCGCCTTGGAATAATCTTTCCAACGGCACCAACCTTGTGAAAATCCAACGGTTGGATTGTCTGGAATGTTTAATTCAAATCTGAAGAAAAACAGCGCCAGAAACGATTATATTTATTTATATATATAAATATAATTATATTTAATCGAATAACGACGCTGCAGTTCGTATTTTGAAATCGAAACTTCAAACGATTGTACCGGGAGATCCGACCGTCGGATTTTCCCGAAACTGGAACCGTTGGATTCGTTTTGAAAAGACCTTTCTAATGATGTAAATTTTGCGAAGATCCAACGGTTAGATTTTCAGATTTGTGTAAATCAAATCTGATGAAAAACAGCGCCACGGCCGCCTTATGGCCCGAAGCGTCGTTTTGAATAAAATGGCTATTTTTAAATAAATAAAAATAGCGATAAATAGTTATAAAATATCATAAGCGATATGGAATGGAAATAAACTGAATTTGCTTGATTTATGTGATGTTTGATGGTTGAATGTGTTTGGTGTGAAAATTACATTAAAGGACAAAATGGGTGTTGTAGAATAATTTAACCATTGAAATAAATCGATTTGAAATTCTAAATATACGTGAATTATTTGAAAAGGCCGAGTTAATTCTCATTTCGAATAATCGACCGACGATTGAAATTTGAAGATGAAGACGACGGTCGAAGACCGGAGATCTTCACCTCGTTTGGATGGTAACCGAGGTCCTGATTGGGAGGCATCCCGAAATATGGATAATGAGTGGTGATCGTCCAGACGTACGTGGTGATCGAAGGGTTTGCGAGGTATTTAGTGCCTCCGGATTCGTTCAGACCCAGAACGGACTTGTAAATGGACTGTGTGTCTGACATTGGATTTTATTCTGTGTTGATTGATCTCTGTTAAATATACATCTGTTTGGCGGCGAAGAATTTATTCTTTTGCTTAACGCCCTTCTTTGAGACGCACGAGCTCAGAGGTTGTATATCGATGGACATCAGTCGCATGGCATGAATTGCCTGTGTGGCATGCTAAGATGCAGTGATCAGGGCTTCTGTTGAAAAGCAAAGTCTTGTGGTGATGATCAAAGCACCGCCTGTGTGGCGTAGCTTTGTGTATAACGTGAATTCGCGAGCCTCACACCCCGGTATGAACCTAAAACGGGAGAAGGACCTCAAGGAGGGCATGCGTTTCCTTCTAGCTAGGGTGGTGTCAGTGACCTACCAGCCCTGACATTTATATACTTTTCACCTATGTGGTTGTTGCTGTTGCGAGGCGCCTCGGTTTGATCGGACGATCCGGGTCCGATGGAGTCATTAGTTGGCTCGTTGACGCCCCAAAGGGCGGGGAAACGCAGTGTTCAGGAATTTTAATCCACATCGGTGGACCGGCCCTGACGATCCAAAGGCTTGACTGAGTACTTGCCTGGGACACGGGCTAGAGCGTCCCGAATTCGGTAAGGACTATCTTTTGCCTTGGTTCATGACGGAAATCCAATTTCCAAATACGTGATCATGCGGTTTCGATTGTATATATATATGGCGACATGATATATGGTACCCATGCCGTCTAGGATTGATAGTTATGATTTAAAATTGTTTTCAAAACATATAAACACTAGCAATAATATCAATTGCCTTTGTTTTATTCGTATCAATCATATTTTGGCCATTATAAGGTAAAACTCTATCCTCCGGTTTGCGTTGCATTGTGTGATGGGAACTGAGTCTTATAATGGCTTCATTTTTATAAAAAGCATAGCGATGTTTAAAAGAAAGATTTGTTTTAAAGCACTGGCAATCCAATGGAGTAAACCCGTTCCACGAAAGTGGCGTGGTCCTGTGATTAGCCAATTATATATGTGTTGAGTGGATTTCTCATACCAGTCCCATGACTGACTCGTAGTTTGTTTCACTTTCAAACTCAGGTGCCCCTTTTTCTACACGTTTTACCGAACCGGATAACTCCTCTCATCGGCGATACTTTCAAATATACATAGTCGCCAACTTCAAAGGATATATCTCTTCTTCTTCTATCGGCATAGCTCTTTTGTCGGCTTTGAGCGGCGAGTAATCGCTTCTTAATAAAATCAACTTTGTCGGCCGCTTCTCGAATCATATCAGGACCCAACACAAGTCTATTTCCAGGCTCGACCCAACAAGCAGGAGATCGGCACGGTCTACCATACAATGCTTCGAATGGCGACATTGTCAGGCTTGCCTGATAGCTGTTGTTATAAGAGAATTCAGCCAAATGCAGATGGTCTTCCCATGATCCACCGAAATCTATTACACAAGCTCGCAATAGATCTTCTAGAATGCGATTCACCCTCTCAGTCTGACCGTCTGTCTGAGGATGATAAGCGGTACTCAAGTTTAACTTCGTTCCCAGCTCGACTTGAAATGCTTCCCAGAATTTACTAGTGAAAATTGTATCTCTATCACTTACTATACTGAGCGGCACTCCATGTAGTCTAACTATTTCCCTGAAGTAAATCTGCGCCAGACTCTGAGCAGTTCTGTTTGATCTGACAGGTATAAAATGGGCGGTCTTCGTGAAGCGATCTACGATCACCCAAATACTGTCATTTCCCTTTCTGGTTCTGGGCAAACCATCAATGAAATCCATAGAAATATGTTCCCACTTCCAGCCAGGAACTTCTAGTGGTTGTAATAATCCAGCCAATTTCTGTTGGTCACTCTTGACTAGCTGGCAAGTAGGGCATCGGCTTTTAATACATTCCGTCTGAGAATTTCTAGAACCTGTTCAAGATGCTTTTCATGTTCGGCCTTTGATTTAGAGAAGATTAGAATATCATCAATAAAAACCAGGACAAATTTATTCAATACTCCTCTGAATACTCTATTCATCAGATCAACGAAGTAAGCGGGAGCGTTACATAAGCCGAACGGCATTACTAACCACTCGTAGAATAAGTCGGGGCCTCTGAACGCTGTCATTGGAACACACTCTTCGGCAATTCGAAGTTGATGGAAACCTGTAGCTAGGTCCATTCTTGAAAATACTTGTGCTCCATTTAATCGATCCAACAAATCATCTATTCGCGGCAATGGATATTTGTTCTTTATTGTCTGTTTGTTCAGATCTCGATAATCCACGCATAGCCGTAGAGTACCGTCAGATTTTGGGACAAATACCACTGCTGCACCCCAATCAGAGAAACTAGGTCTTATCAGTCCTTTCCATACTAGCTGTCGTGTTTGATTGTCTAATTCCTCCTTCTCTTTCAAGGACATTCTTCGAATAGCGTGAACTACCGGCCTTGCATTTGGAATCAAAGCAATCTTGAAATCTATTTCTCTCTGCGGAGGTAAACGAACAACTTCCATGAAGTAAACCCTTTTCTATCTGTATAGGTTTAGGTTTAGGTTTCCTTTCGTACGGTTTTCAATAGGTCCCAGGATCGAAACCTGGCTCTGATACCACGTTGAGACGACCCGATTTCCCGTTCTCACGGAAACAAGGTTATCTTTGGAATATAACACAGAAACAGATAATAGCAGAACAGAATTAAATAAATACACCAGATAATTAACAACAAAATATACTGGATAAAAGTAATCATCAGAGTTACACAGTATACAGGATCTTACTTAGTACAAATACAGTTCAGCTATACATAAATGTCTACAGCGGAAATAAACAAAATATGTACAATAGGAGCTGAACAGCATAAAAAGAAATAAATGATAGAATCCATCTTCAGCTCCAGCTATCCAGAAAGAACCAGCTAAACCTGAATACAAGGCTGCCCGTGTAGAAAAAGGGGCACCCGAGTTTGAAAGTGAAACAAACTACGAGTCAGTCATGGGACTGGTATGAGAAATCCACTCAACACATATATAATTGGCTAATCACAGGACCACGCCACTTTCGTGGAACGGGTTTACTCCATTGGATTGCCAGTGCTTTAAAACAAATCTTTCTTTTAAACATCGCTATGCTTTTTATAAAAATGAAGCCATTATAAGACTCAGTTCCCATCACACAATGCAACGCAAACCGGAGGATAGAGTTTTACCTTATAATGGCCAAAATAGGATTGATAGTTATGATTTGAAATTGTTTTCAAAACATATAAACACTAGCAATAATATCAATTGCGTTGAGACGACCCGATTTCCCGTTCTCACGGAAACAAGGTTATCTTTGGAATATAACACAGAAACAGATAATAGCAGAACAGAATTAAATAAATACACCAGATAATTAACAACAAAATATACTGGATAAAAGTAATCATCAGAGTTACACAGTATACAGGATCTTACTTAGTACAAATACAGTTCAGCTATACATAAATGTCTACAGCGGAAATAAACAAAATATGTACAATAGGAGCTGAACAGCATAAAAAGAAATAAATGATAGAATCCATCTTCAGCTCCAGCTATCCAGAAAGAACCAGCTAAACCTGAATACAAGGCTGCCCGTGTAGAAAAAGGGGCACCCGAGTTTGAAAGTGAAACAAACTACGAGTCAGTCATGGGACTGGTATGAGAAATCCACTCAACACATATATAATTGGCTAATCACAAGACCACGCCACTTTCGTGGAACGGGTTTACTCCATTGGATTGCCAGTGCTTTAAAACAAATCTTTCTTTTAAACATCGCTATGCTTTTTATAAAAATGAAGCCATTATAAGACTCAGTTCCCATCACACAATGCAACGCAAACCGGAGGATAGAGTTTTACCTTATAATGGCCAAAATATGATTGATACGAATAAAACAAAGGCAATTGATATTATTGCTAGTGTTTATATGTTTTGAAAACAATTTCAAATCATAACTATCAATCCTAGACGGCATGGGTACCATATATCATGTCGCCATATATATATACAATCGAAACCGCATGATCACGTATTTGGAAATTGGATTTCCGTCATGAACCAAGGCAAAAGATAGTCCTTACCGAATTCGGTACGCTCTAGCCCGTGTCCCAGGCAAGTACTCAGTCAAGCCTTTGGATCGTCAGGGCCGGTCCACCGATGTGGATTAAAATTCCTGAACACTGCGTTTCCCCGCCCTTTGGGGCGTCAACGAGCCAACTAATGACTCCATCGGACCCGGATCGTCCGATCAAACCGAGGCGCCTCGCAACAGCAACAACCACATAGGTGAAAAGTATATAAATGTCAGGGCTGGTAGGTCACTGACACCACCCTAGCTAGAAGGAAACGCATGCCCTCCCTGAGGTCCTTCTCCCGTTTTAGGTTCATACCGGGGTGTGAGGCTCGCGAATTCACGTTATACACAAAGCTACGCCACACAGGCGGTGCTTTGATCATCACCACAAGACTTTGCTTTTCAACAGAAGCCCTGATCACTGCATCTTAGCATGCCACACAGGCAATTCATGCCATGCGACTGATGTCCATCGATATACAACCTCTGAGCTCGTGCGTCTCAAAGAAGGGCGTTAAGCAAAAGAATAAATTCTTCGCCGCCAAACAGATGTATATTTAACAGAGATCAATCAACACAGAATAAAATCCAATGTCAGACACACAGTCCATTTACAAGTCCGTTCTGGGTCTGAACGAATCCGGAGGCACTAAATACCTCGCAAACCCTTCGATCACCACGTACGTCTGGACGATCACCACTCATTATCCATATTTCGGGATGCCTCCCAATCAGGACCTCGGTTACCATCCAAACGAGGTGAAGATCTCCGGTCTTCGACCGTCGTCTTCATCTTCAAATTTCAATCGTCGGTCGATTATTCGAAATGAGAATTAACTCGGCCTTTTCAAATAATTCACGTATATTTAGAATTTCAAATCGATTTATTTCAATGGTTAAATTATTCTACAACACCCATTTTGTCCTTTAATGTAATTTTCACACCAAACACATTCAACCATCAAACATCACATAAATCAAGCAAATTCAGTTTATTTCCATTCCATATCGCTTATGATATTTTATAACTATTTATCGCTATTTTTATTTATTTAAAAATAGCCATTTTATTCAAAACGACGCTTCGGGCCATAAGGCGGCCGTGGCGCTGTTTTTCATCAGATTTGATTTACACAAATCTGAAAATCTAACCGTTGGATCTTCGCAAAATTTACATCATTAGAAAGGTCTTTTCAAAACGAATCCAACGGTTCCAGTTTCGGGAAAATCCGACGGTCGGATCTCCCGGTACAATCGTTTGAAGTTTCGATTTCAAAATACGAACTGCAGCGTCGTTATTCGATTAAATATAATTATATTTATATATATAAATAAATATAATCGTTTCTGGCGCTGTTTTTCTTCAGATTTGAATTAAACATTCCAGACAATCCAACCGTTGGATTTTCACAAGGTTGGTGCCGTTGGAAAGATTATTCCAAGGCGAACCCGACGGTTGAGATTTCGGGAAAATCCAATGGTCGAATTTCCCGTACTAGTCGTTTGAAATCACGGTTTCAAAATACGAACTGCACGGCTTCGTTTCGTTTTAATTTTATTTATATTTATATATTTATATAAATATAGTTCATTCAACAATTTCAATATCGTTTTCACTTCAAAAAATTTTCTAACACCTTAAATTTTGGAAAAATTTCGCCATAACCTCCCCTGCACCGGGAGCATCGGGAAATCGCAAATAGCGTCCCGGTCCTTCTAATCTCAAAAAGAAAAAGAAAAAGCCAAGCGGCTAGCCAACAGGCTCAAAATCATCACCCAAACAAATCAGTAAATGTGTACCTATTTGTCGGGCACAAAATTTTATTCCTCCTCTCTAGCCCCTTTGCTATAACCTGTTTAATGAATATACATGTACATATATATACAGTTCTTATCATTTATCATTTTCTATTCAACTTCATATTTGATTTCTATTTGGTTTAAAAACACCATTCATTCTAATGCTACATAAATAGGTGCAAATCATTTCATTAGCTAATTAATGAATATTTCAACTCATATATGTTTATTTTGAACAAGTGGCTATTTTTAACACTTCACATTTCAACGATTTATGCATACAATAAAAATGTGATTTTTATTGTAAAACAATTCATTTCAAACACTATTTTTCTATATAGTTCATATAGTCGATAAAAGGTGATTTTTATTATCGAACCATTTATTTCAAAATATGAATACCATTCAACACATGAATTTCTAAACAACGAATGAATATCAATTCAACACATGAATGTTTTCTATAGTTTTTATATATAGATAAAAATGTGATTTTTATTATTAACAATTTATTTCAAAATATGAATACCATTCAACACATGAATTTCTAAACAACGAATGAATATCAATTCAACACATGAAGGTTTTCTATAGTTTTTATATATAGATAAAAATGTGATTTTTATTACCAAACAATTTATTTCAAAATATGAATACCATTCAACACATGAATTTCTAAACAACGAATGAATATCAATTCAACACATGAAGGTCTTCTATAGTTTTTATATATAGATAAAAATGTGAATTTTATTATCGAACAATTTATTTCAAAATATGAATACCATTCAACACATGAATTTCTAAACAACGAATGAATATCAATTCAACACATGAAGGTTTTCTATAGTTTTTATATATAGATAAAAATGTGATTTTTATTATCGAACAATTTATTTCAAAATATGAATACCATTCAACACATGAATTTCTAAACAACGAATGAATATCAATTCAACACATGAAGGTTTTCTATAGTTTTTATATATAGATAAAAATGTGATTTTTATTATTAACATGCGAATACCATTCAACACATGAATTTCTAAACAACGAATGAATATCAATTCAACACATGAAGGTTTTCTATTCAATGAATAAATATAATTTAAGCATATGAAAATAGTTCAAACACACGAATATTATTCAAAATTTCGGCAGCATAACGGCAGGGTAGTTACACCGGCACCGTCCCTAGTACGGCTCCTCGCTCTACCTTAAAACCTCGCGGTTTTTGACAATGGTAATCATGCATCTAATTCGCACGCAGGCGGCATGTATATATTTATTTCATTTCCACAAACTAATCCTATGTGGTTTCAACCAAATATTTCATAACCACAAATGGGTATTTTTCAACCACAATCAACCAATATCAATCACAAACAATCCCAAACTATCAATCAATTTTCACAACAAATTCAACCAATTAATATCGTCCATGGTTTGTGGACGAGGGGCGTATATATATATAGATATTTATATATAGCAATTCACTTTCATTTTCACACATATATAATATTTTTAAATCAGAAATCTCACCAATAGCTATCCAACTTCACGACACTTCCTTTATAGAATCTTCGCCAATCTCTCCTTTTTGTCGCTTTCGCCCGTATTCTCTACATAGGTAAAAATCGAATTTTTACTACGTTATTCAATATATAAAAATCTGATTTCTACTTCGACTTTCACTAAATAAAAATATGATTTTTACTTCGACTTTCACTAAATAAAAATATGATTTTTACTTCTCTTGAAAGTTCAAACTTTTCTTCCTATTTAAAGCTTTTACCTTTAAAACTAAATCAGTTTTTATTTTAAAAACAAAATCAGTTTTTAACTTTTAAAAACCAGTTTTGTTTTTTAATTCCCTTTTTAATAAAATCAGTTTTCTCTTTTTATAGAAAATCAGTTTTTACTTTTTTTTTATAAAATCAGTTTTATACTTTTAAAAACAAATCAGTTTCAGTTTTTATTTTTAAAACAATTTCAGTTTTTAAAATCTTTAAAAAAAACAGTTTTTCTCTTTTAAAAATTTCAGTTTTAAAACCTTTAAAAAAACAGTTTTTCTCTTTTTTTTAAAAAAACAGTTTTATTCTTTTTAAAAAAAACAGTTTTACTTCTTTTTAAAAATCAGTTTAAAAATTCTTTTATAAAAATCTGTTTTTACTTTCTTTTAAAAAAACCCAGTTTTAAAAATCTTTTTTTTTATACCTAATTAAAATTCAGAATTAAACCCTTTTGATAAAATCAGTTTTAATCTTTATAAATAAAATAGCAAAACGTAAAACTTACTGAGGGGGGTGTTTTCTGCAGTTCGTCGGAGGCGGGGGCACTGGATCTCGGTGGTGGTGGCGAGGCTTCAGGGAAGTGCGGCGGCTTGATTTGATTTGACTGGGGGCGTCGCGATGCTTCGATCGATGAAAGGGGGGGTTTCTGCAGTTCGACGGAGGGCGGTGGATCGATTGTGAGAGCGGCGGCTTCGATTGTCGTTCGGTGGGAGGAGGAGGCTGAACGGAGGGCGGCTTCGAGGTTTAGGTTTCCTTTTTTTTTTTTTTTTTTCGTTTTCTGATTATGAATCGGGGGGCCAGAAAGGAGATAAAAGGGGGGAAAAGAAATTAAAATAATATTTTTTTTCTCCTTTTATTATTTAATTATTGTAAAAAGGTTGACTTTTACATATGACCTCGAAACGAGGCCCACCGCCTGTCGTCCATAGCGTTTAACCCCCATTCCGAACACAATGGGATATGTATCGCAAGCTGATTTGATCGTTACAATCAGTTTCCTTTTGAATTTTCATTTCAATCATTATATTGAATTTTAAACGCACATTTCAAATTACCGGGGTCACATACTAACTAGAAAAATTCCAGAAAAATATTTTCTAGCTTCGTATTGACGATACGGTCCTAACAAAACTAGTTTCGTCGAATTCTGAGACCGTTTGAAAAATGGCCAATTTCCAGTCGATTAAAATCAACGGAAACTGGTCAAACGCGTTTTCTTTTGCCACGCTCACATATTGATTCGAAAAATTATGAAATTTGAACCTAACAATAACTTGACACTGCGGATCCAACAAAAGTGGTTTCGTCGAAATCCGAGGTCATCTGCAAAATGTCCATTTTTAAGGGCCTGAATTCTATAACGACTATTCAGAATTTTCAACTGGACATATCTTTTGATTCCCGCTATCAAATTTCGATTGGTCGGATTCGTTAGAAAGATATTCACTAACAGATTCTAATGTTTTTGGTTTCACTAAAATCCGGATTGTTTTGCACCCGGTATATTCAATTGAAGTTTGAAATCGAATTATCGAACTACCGCGCCATTTTCAATTCTATATATAATTATAATTAATTATATTCGTTTTCAATTGTCGATTCAAACTCAGTTTTCATCGCCATTATTTAAAATATTTATTTTAAATAATTAAAATCCATTATTTTAGCCAATTTAAAAATTTTAAATTGGTTCAGATTTTCTGGGTCGTTACAGGTTATTGGGCCAGGCGGGAAAATTCCCGCCAGAACACCCCAAGTCGACAGGCATGTCGACTTGGGAGTCGACTTGGTTAGACCAAGTCGACAGCCCTGTCGACTGGGCTGTCGACTTGGCTCAGACGGGCTGTTTAGCCTGGTGCACCATTTTGGGTTTGTGTTGAGCTTGGGGGCCAGATTCGGTTTTGAGGGCTGAGATTGGAACTAGGGTTTAATCCTATGGCCTAAAACACTTGCCTAATCTATAAATAAGACCCTAACCTACCCTAAATCATCATTATTCATTCTAGCAACTAAACTATGGCAAAATCAATCCTCTCATGGCCTCCACTCTCTTCATAAAATTCCTAAACAAATTCTTATGAGATTTTCCATGCATACAAGTGTTTTTAAACTTGTATGAGCCTCTTTAGCTTGCATTCAAGTCAAGTCTCTATATTTGCACCATAAAGAAAGAGTTTTGATCAATTTTGCTTGCATTTTTTGGGGTTTAATTGGTTGCATAAGGGTTTTCTTACATTTGCTATACTCATTTGAGTCCTCATAAGCATTGTAAGCCCTATTCTACTTTCATACTTAAACTTTAAAGTTAAATGTATGATATGCAAGTTTAGATGCAAGTTTACTATGCTATGATAGGCAAGTTTATCATGTTGTAATATGCAAGTTTATATGCAAGTATGTCATGTTATGATATGCAAGTATGTATGCAAGTTTGGGTTGAACATTATGTTCATGCTATCATGTTATGCAAGCTTATCTTGGGTTTATGAACATAAAGCTTCAAGCTTTATGCCAAAGGTTGCATTTTGGCAACATGTAAGTTATCATATCTCTTATGATAACTTGCATGTGAGGCTAAATGCGAACTTATGGCCATTTCTACATGTCATTTATCACCATGTATCACCAATATGATAAGTTTGGTTTTATGCATGCTTTTGAGGCCTAATGCAAGTATATGAACATATGTACATTTCATATGCCACCATGTTAAACTTGTGGCTTAACACTTTTTATGTCATGATTATGCCAAGTTCCCTCTTTCTATCCTTTATGCGCTATTGCGATATGTAAGCGATGGGATTGCGTTTGGGGTTGGGTAAACTTAAAAGACATAAAAATATAAGCTTGGGAATTTACCTATTAAATTAGGTCTACCCATTGGGAATTTACCTATTAAGTTAGGTCTACCCAATTGCTTGTAAACTTGTAACATGTTTTGGAAACATGATGGACATGACACTTAGAAAAGATAAGTGTGACCAACTCGAGGTTGGGTTGAGTTTGTAGCGTAAACCTACCTGGAACCGACCGGCTTAACTAGTTGCTACAAACAATAGGACCCAATGTGAGAAGTTGCCATGTTGTACCTTGAACCCGAGGTTAGACCAAGTTGTGGTGTAAAGCTACCCGGACCCGCCTGGCTTAACTAGTAACCACAACAAAGTCTAATGTGAGAGGTTAAGGCGCATTAATTAATTAATGCCTCGTGATTAGGGTTAAGTCATGGACCATTTAATACTTAACCCATTTGGGCTTGGTAGATTAATCGGGGTTAAGTCGTGAACTCATCGTTACACTTAACCAAGTTAATCCATGATTAGTAAAGGGGTTAAACCGTACTTAACCCACTAGAGAAATCCTAGCAATGGGGGGGTCCACTCCAGCAGTAATCCCTAGTTTGTATCATCATGACCCTAGGGACTAGGCTAGGGTGGGGGCACGATTACTGGGCTGGAGGTAAGCGACCAATAACCGACGGCAGGGTGGTACGCCGGTGTAGTTCCGGGCGGACTCTGGTCGTGCACATAGTCCGTAGCCGGAGAAAACATGCACGGGTACCAGTAGATCGAGACTGTGCACTCATGTTCATGGTGTCCAGGGGTTGACACCCTAGGGCTTGATACACCCGAAGGGTGGACCCGGCACAAGTCGACTACAATTTTGTTTGGGCCGTATTGACACCAACACGTGACGAGTTAGGCTTAGGGAGCCGATCGACTAGACCGTTGGGTTGGACCTTGTGTTAGGGTCACTTCATGTTATTGGACCTCGTATGAGGGTCACTTCATGTTATTGGGCCAAAGCTTGGGCCAAGGGATCAATACTTGTTTATTCAAGTCATGTTAGTTTGCTAGTACACCTGTGGTGCAAAACCTTAATCCTGATTATGCGATGACACCTTTATCTACCTTGTTAGTTAATCATCATGCTAGTATGTTGTTATCCTTATGTTCATCCCTGCTGCTCATGCCAGTTAACTTTATCAGTTTACATTGATTGTAGTAGGGCTTACTCAGTCTTTTTGACTGACCTGTTTTCCTTTCGCCTCTTTTCTTCCGTTTCCCCCCCCCCCAGGTTTTCAGGGAGGGAATATTGGAGCTTAGCTTGGATTTCTGATCGCTTGCTTGTGGGATTAGCTCATGTACAGTCTTGACATGAAGCTAGCTATGGTTATCATTTATTTTGGGGATAGCACTTATGTATTTCAGTTTTCAGATGATGTTGTTTTATCTAGACTTGTTTATTTGGAAAATTGATATTATGTTGTACCAGACTTGTTTTGAAATGGTTTAAAATCTTCCGCTGTTTTATCTATGTTATTTACTCTGTTTACATATATACATATGTTCTTGTTCTGCCTTGATATATCATTATGCATGTTTACCTGATTCAAACGCCCCTCCAAAGTCAGAGTGCTTGCAAGAGTCACCCTGGCGGAGGTGGGGTGTTACACTCCTTTTTATTTCTAACAGCTTAATCTCAATTATAATTCGCTTTATAAATGTTGAGTTCACATTCTACTTAACATATCGGTGTCAAAACCGAGTTCTACTCCTCTATATAAGTTTAGACTTATATATCCAATTTATCCAATGATAAAATAATTTGCTTAATTTATAAAACATATTTATAAATTAATCTTCCCAATTTATATGTTAAAACAGATTTTTATTTAATATCTAATTTAAATAAATCATCTCAAATTTTCTTTTATAATTTGAAATCTCCTTTTTAATAATTCTATTCATTTTCCAAATATTCCTTTTATAAAATCTTATTTTTTTATAAATATTTCTATTTATTTTCAAAATAATTCCTTTTATATAATTTGTTGATTTTATAAAATACTTAAATTGAATATCGACTTAATTATTTCCTTTTATAATTCTATTTATTTCCTAAATAAATATTTCTTTTATAATTCTATTTATTTAACAAATAAATATTTCCTTTATAATTCTATTTATTTTCTAAATAAATATTTCTTTTTCTAAAATCTTTTGATTTTATAAATATTTCTTTTTTAATATAACATTGAAAATTTCCTTTTTAACATTTCAGTATTCCTTATGATATTTAACATACCATATAACAATGATCGGTATCATTCAAACATACCAAATCAGCAATAGATTTTATATCACATCATATAACACAATATATGAAAAACAGTAAAATAAATGTTGAGGAATCCAGTTGGATTCCTCTGACCTGTTTCCCTGCATCCACAGATGTTACACAATATAATTCACATCAAATTTCATTTCAATATGAAATATTCTGATAAACAGAATCGATATTTGATTAACGATATATGTATAACTATATCGATATTTTCAACCAATCAATTAGCAGTTCAACTAAACAGTCAACACACAACAATCAATCATCATTTCTAAAAATATGTTATAAAAGTATGGACTAGTACAGTTGGCGAGTTTTACTCACATTGGACGGTTATCGTTAAATAACGAATAACTGTGTTTGATTTGATTCTAACAGTTTATTTTGCTATAAATTGTAACGAGCTCTAGTTCACTCCCAGTCAATTCCATTGCGTAGCCACCGTCCATATGATCCTAATGGATCTTGTTTCGTCGGATTCTGATCATGTATGATAAAGATATTGATTTTACAAATTATACGATTACTTAAATTAAATAAATCCTTAATTTCTATGCTATTGGGCTCACCCCATTTATTTCACGGCCCAACATCAGACCAACCCGCTCCTCATACCTTCTCCCCGGAAAATCACTTCTTCTAGTAACACCCCAATGCAAGAAATCATGGCCAATACCCATTTTTGAAGCCTCCTAACTCCTTCATTATTCACCGAAATTCAACACTACAATCTCCATTCAACTTCTCATCAATCTCTCTTCATACTCACCCCTCAAAGAAGAACTCGGACCTCCTTCTTGTGCTATGACTCCAGGACCTCGACACAGCATGACAGGAAAAGTGCAAACTTTTCCGGCCTTAATCCTTGCAAAAAAATCACCATACATACATTCACCCATCCTGGGATCAACTATCATCTCCAATTCAACCAAAAACCACTACATACCAAACGATTTCGAACCCTAAGTTCGCTGCAACTAAATCCCGAACTCCACAAATGGTGCGAGTTACATAATAAGTGTACCAGGCCGTGGCAGAAGCCTTTACGAGTCCATACATATATTTCTTGGATTTTAAAGATCTTGTTTTGATTTTCTAGAAATTTTTGAAGAAGATTTTTCTCACGTTTTGAAGAGAATGGATGGCGGCTTGATTTGGTTGACTGTCCAATGGAATAAGTTAAGGTTAGGATATGTAGTGTATTTATAGGATAGTTAAATATTTTTATATTCGCTTATTATATTTAATTTTAATTAACTACTATTTGTATTTATTGTTAAAAATTCCTATGATCACCCATGATATCCAAAAATCATGAAAATGGACATGCAGCTGCAACTCGACATTACGGACCCAACGAAACTTGTTTCGTCGAATTCCCACTCCGTTTGCTCACACAGCATATTTTTAACCGTCAAAATGCTGACTGTTTTTCACATTAAAAATCTGTACGGCCACACACTGACTCAAAAAATTATGGAAACTGAAACCTGACAATAATTTAATATTGCGAATCCAACCAAATTGGTTTCATCGAAAACGGAGATCGTTTATAAAACTGGCTATTTTTAAAGCTCTAAATAAACCAATTTAAATATTAAATATATTTAAAAATGATTAAATTAAATATTTATAAATAAATATTCTCATATATATTCACAATATATATCATACATGTAATAACCCGGAAATTCTGAGCCAGTTTAAAATTTTTATTTTGGCAATTTTAGCGAATTTTGAATATTTAAAATAGATTATTTTAAATAATATCGACGAGAAATTTATTTTGAATATAATTCGAACGAATATATTTATATGCGTCGTCGTTAGAATATAAATAATTATATATAATTATAAAAGGAATTGAAAATGGCGCAGTAGTTCGATAATTCGATTTCAAACTTCAATTGAATGTACCGGGTGCAAAACAATCCGGATTTTGGCGAAACTAAAAATAATATGATCTATATGAAAATATCTTTCCAACGAATCTGAAAAATCGAAATTTCATAGCGGGAATCAAAAGTTATGCCCAGTTGAAAATTCAGAATAGTCGCTATGTAAATTATACATGGCCCAAAAAGTCAAATTTTACATATGGATGAATTTGGACTCGAAACCACTTCCATTGAGTTCAAAATGCCGTTTAGAACTCCGAAAAGTATAAGCTTCGATATATTCCGATATCCGGAATAGTGGCAATTGGCAGGAGCTGTTCGGTTAACAAAACATAACCCTTAAAAAGTGAAATTTTGCATACGAGCTCAGAATTCGACGAGATAAATTTTTATGGATTCATAATGACAAATCATTGTTGAGTTCCAAATGGCGCGTCGAACGGAGTTAATATGTGGTCGTGCGAGCTGAAACAGTTCAGGGTAAAGCGAGTAGTCATTTTACAAAGGAACATTATTGATACGACCTCAGAATTCGATTTCGTTTTTTTTTTTGGATTCGTATCGTCTAAAAATGGTTAAATCCAAAAGGGCATGATTTTTGAAGTTAGCATGTGAGCGTGCGAGAAGAAAAGGTGCGCCAAAATCGCATTTTTAGAGCTTATCTGAGCATTTTTGTGATTTTTTTTGAATGGTCAAACGAACTCGGAATTCGACGAAAGTTGTTTTGTTGGACTCGTCTTCACGTCTACTATCTCGTGTCCGAAATCTGCGGCCATCGGAGATTGCTAGCGTTCAGGCGATACGCGAGAAACTAGCATATAAACACTTTTACTTCCTTTTCTTCTTCACTTTCTTCCTCTTTCTTCAAAAAAACTCATTAATAGTCACCGCCTCCTCCATGCCTCTGCCCCCTCCACCACCGCCCACCTCCGGCCTCCCGCCGCCGGCCGCACCCCCTCCTCCTCCTTCTCTCTCCTCTTCTCATGAACCCTAGGCCTTCAACACCAACCGCCACCACCCCGGGCCCCACCACCCCCGCCGCCACCCACCAGCGGACTCCCCCACCTCAGTCAGGTCCGGCGCCCCCCCTCAGGCCATCCCTCCGGCCGTGGGCCCCCCGGTCACCAAAAACCCATTTTACACTAATCGCCCGTTTTGCAAATAACACTCTGTCCTTATTTCGCAAATAACTCCCAAACGGTGCGCTTTTGGCCAAAGTCCCTGCAGACCAAAGTTGTAGAGCACGAAATTCTCTTCGATTTGGCTATATGGAAGTCATGTTTTGGAGTTCGAAGCTGCTTGGAAAACGCATTCGAAGTCTGCTGTTTAAAAGCGGTAAAATTCGTGTACTTTTGCGAATTCTGGCGAATTGGAGCATTTTCGGCAAAAAGACTCTTAGGAGAAAGTTGTCCGAAATGGCGCGTTTAAGCTAGACAATAGGTGGTGTGAAGATTGAAGCTCGTTTGCAAAGTCTAGGACCCGAACAGCGAATCAGGGCGTTAGAAAAAAAGTGAGTTTTCTCCATTTTAAAGCTTCTACAGTTTTTGACATATGAAGTAAATAAAAATATGATATTTATATTATAGAGAGGATAAAAATCCGATTTTTAACTTATAGAAGATATAAAGATAAGATTTTTATATAATGTAGATTATAAAAATGTGATTTTTATATATGTAGTGGCTACGGGCAACGAAGGTAACAAAAGGCAAGAACGACAAGATTTTCTACATAAGAGTGTCGTGGAGTTGGGATAGTTATTGGTGAGAACTTCTCACTCAAAATTTCTTTTTCTAGTTATATATATATACTAGGATGCAGACGGTGTTTAGTAGCACCCGACACCACTGTCCACAGACCATGGACTTGTTTGTTTGGTTGTGTAGTTGGTTAGATTACTTGATTAGAACTTGATTGTTTGGTGAAATGAAATTGATTTGATTGATGTGTGAATGGCGTGGGCCTTCACTAGACCGGGGATAAGGCTAGGCCTCGTCCCGTTTCTAGTATCGCGCCGTTATGCCGCCGAAATTTTCTAAAATAAGTTAGAAAAATAAAGATATCACTTTATTTAGTAAATGAACCGAACAGAACATTCATAGGTTGAATAAAATAATTTGGTCATTAAAAATATGATTTTTTACGTGAATGTGAATAGATAAATATTCATTTACAAACCGGACGGTTTGTTTATGTACACTTATTTGAAGGACATTGATTGGGACGATAAATTTTACACATCACCCAACTGCACAAATAAAATTCTATGTTTGTTGATTTGAAACCCCACACGTGTATTGGGATAAAACACGGCATACACTAATCCCAATAATTAGTTGTATGTCGATTGATTGATTGACAGGCTGTTATAAGCGTTAGATATCTATATTTGATGCTTATACACTGTAGTGCACTTTGGATGATGGTTGATTATTTATCGTTGCTATTATATACATGTGTTGTATGGAATCCATATAATTAACTTTATATGGTAATTGATTGGGCCTCATTCAAATTTAGAAAATAAAGAATATTATAAAATGAAGGTTCATGTGTTGACTGTACTCATCCGTTGAAATTAGTCATGTGTTGAACGAAATATTTTAACAATAAAATTTACATCTTTATCATATATGAAATTAGAAATTAACTGGAAAATAGATGAGATGAGTGGTCTCCTGGATATTGATCTGATGTTGGTTTCGGCCTTCGGGGTTAATATTTAGGAAATCGTTCTCTTACTAATTTACGGTTGGAGTCTGATTTGAAATCAAACGATAGATACCATAATTTTTATAAAATATATTAAATAATAAAAATAGTCACACATGGACGGTACTCATTCGTTGAGATTAGTCATGTGTTGACAAAAATATAGGTTCATGTATTGAAGAGGATAAATATTCATTTGTTGAATAGAATAACGGAATTATTGAAATATATAAAGCCGTGTTGATTAGAGATGCGCTATTTTGACGCGAACGATATTTATATCGATTATATTCGTTTTATTGAATTGAATTGAATAGATAACGAATTCGAATAGTTTTGAATAGAAATCGACGAAATATATATTATATATATACAATATAATGGCCTGAATAGAAGGCGCCGCGCCGCGGCAGTTCGCGAATTTCGACCATTGACTTCGAACTGATATTACGGGAGATCCGACCGTCGGATTCTCCTAAAACCGGAACCGTTGGGTTCGTATCAAAAAGAGCTTTCCAATGAATATTAGAAATTTGAAATCTAACAGTTGGATTTGGAGATACGTCCAAATCAAATTTGGAAAAGGTCATTGTAAGTGCAGTTCGATGGCCGTTGATGGAAATCAACTGTACGGACCTTGATAAAATTACTAAAAATAGTAATAATTTGTGTAAAATCATAAGAAATGATTTAGGGAAAAATTGGGATGAAAAACTCCATATTTGAAAAGATAAAAATAAATTTTTATTGAAATGAACTAGTTTAGAACTAAAATAACAACCCATTTATTTTAAATAAATAAATTGGATTTGAATGGGTTTTAAATAGAATTGATTTGTGGGTTTATCGTGAATAGTGTTTTAAATAACACTTGTTCTTTAACCCAATAATAAATAGAATGTGATTTGAGGTTTATCGTGAACTGTGTTTTAAAAGACATTAGTTCTTTAACCCAGTAAAAGGAGTTTTAATGAATCTGCAATTAGATTGAAATGTGAATTGATAATCTGAATTATCAAATTTGGAAAATGAGCGAGAATGGAGTATCACCAGTTTTGCTCCAAAGCGATAGTTAAATCTTTAATTAGATTTGAACGTGAAATGGTAATTAATTTTACCGATAACACCGTGGTGTTAGATATGGAGTATTACCAGTTTTGCTTCATGGGATGAATAGGTTGGGATTGGGAAATAAAATAAATAATTACTTCGGTGTGGTTCGCTAATCCCGACTAGTTTGGAAAACCATAATCTGGTTTGAAATGACTTCTATAGGAAGATTAAAGGATAAATTTTAAAGAATTTATCTTGGATAAAATTAATGGGAACCTTTCCCTAAGAATGTGAAATTTAGAAACCAGCTGTAGGTTAGTTTAGAAGAATGGTTTTTTGGGTATTGATCTGATGTTGGTTTCGGCCTTCGGGGTTAATATTTGGGAAATTGTTCTCTTGCTAATTTGTGGTTAGTGACTGCTGAATTGGAATGAGGCGTATGTTGTGTTGGTGTGACATTTGTTTTTAATATACGCGGGTTGTTCGGAAAGGCCGGGTTTATACCCATTCCGAAAAACCGATTCGACGATATGTCGAAGATGAAGACGGTGGTAGAAGACCGGAAGTCTTCACATCGTTTGGGTGATTACTGATGATCTTGATTGGGCTGTACACCCAAGATGAGGGAATCAGTTGGTTGTCGTCCAGACGTACTTGGAGATCGATGGATATGCGAGGAAAGTGCCTCCGGTTTCGTTCAGACCCAGAACGAACTTGTAAATGGATTGTGTGTCTGACATTGGATTTTATTCTGTGTTGATTGATTTCTGTTAAATATATATCTGTTTGGCAGCGGAGAATTTATTCTCTTGCTTAACGCCCTTCTCTGAGACGTACGAGCTTAGAGGTTATATATCGATAGATATCAATCGCATGGCATGAATTGCCTGTGTGGCACGCTGAGTTGCATGGATCAAGGCTTCTGTTGAAAAGCAGAGTCTTATGGTTGATGATCAAAGCACGGCCTACGTGGCAGCTTTGTGTATAGCGTGGATTCGCGAGCCTCACACCTCGGTATGAGTCAAAAACGGGATGAGGACCCAAGGAGTGCACGACGTTTCTTTCTAGCTATGGGTGGTGTCAGTGACCTACCAGCCCTGACATTTATATACTTTTCACCTTTGTGGTTTGGATGCGAGGCGCCTCGATTATAGGTCCTATAGGGCTGGGAAACGTGTGTTCAGGAATAACTAATCCTCTAACGTAAGTGAGGACCGGCCTTGGAGGATCCCAGGGTTACCCAGAGTGTGTAGTCTTGAGGCATTTGCTAGAGTGTCTCGAAGCGGAGAGGAGCTTGCCCCTTGCCTCGACTCATGACGGAAATCCAATTTCCAATACGTGTATTGCGGTTTTAATTGTAGAACTAGTATGGCGACATAGTGGTATGGGGCACTTATGCCGTCTATGATTTATATTTATGATTGAAATTGTTTTGACACTATACACTTGTTATAGTATCAAATGATTTGTTTTAAACGTACCAAGCATGTTTGGCAGTTATAAGGTAAAACCCTATCCTCCGGCTTGCGTTACATTGTGTGATGGGACCTGGGTCTTATAATGGCTTCATTTTTCGAAAAAGCATTGCGTTGTTTATTCTATGCACTAGTATTCTTGGGAGGAAACCCGTTCCGTGTTATACGGCGTGGTCCCTTGAATTACTCTCTTTTAAAGTAAAGCTTTAAATAACTGTTTTAGTTCTCACACCAGTCACATGACTGACCTGGAGTTTATTGTTTTAACCTAAACTCTGGGTGCCCTTATTTTGACACGGGCAGCTAGTAGTTTTGGTTTTGCAGATTTATATTCACAGGATCCTGATTTATAGCTGGAACGATGCTCGGAAAGCTCTGTATCCGTGTATTACTTTCAGTTGTGTTTTGTATTATTTTTCCGTTGCAATACTGTATTTAAATCTCTGATATTTATCGAATGTAATTTATTCATTTATACTATGTATATTCTTGTATCTGATGGAATTGTTGTAATAGCAATGAAATGTTCTTTCGTTTGTGTTCTAATTTGTCCTGTTTTCAAACGATCAGGGGTTTCGAACGGTCTAGATCAGTTTAATGACTGATTCGGATCGAGCAAAATTCCTTGTCGTTATATTTGGTATCAGAGCTTTGGTTTACAGAGCTCGAGAACAAGACACATTAGAACCATACGAAAGAATTCATCAGATATTGGATTCGTAATATCCAATTAGAATGACTCGTTAGAGATAGGATCAGTAGTATCCTAGAACGAGTGTGAAGAGTATATTTTTCAATTGAAAACAATTTTGTTTTAAAATTTAAATCGTTTTAAACATATTAGATTATTTATTTATTTTGAATTTGGACAATTTAGTATATAAAGGTTTTGCATATACGCGTCATGAACGTATATCGAAGTTTTAATATATTAGATAGATATAGAATCACACTCTAGTCGCCCGGACCTGATTCTGATGATTGACGCGTCATCATCAGTAATTATTTTCGTGTTTCGAAGGTGTGATATCTATATATTTCCATTAGACTGGTATGAGAACCAAAACTAATATAGCTAGAACACATTGTTGTGAATTGGCATCTTAAACATGATTTTCTGTATATACATCAAAATTATGAATTTGAAACGTTAAATCCACTAATTGATTGATGTTTGTGTTGTTTGTTTAGTTGTTTGATAATTTTGAACCATTTAGCCTAATTGAATCACATATTGAATTGTATTGAAATTGGTCGCATTTGCTTGCATATACATATACTTACATTGAACAGGTCATAGCAAGGAGGCTAGAGCAGAGAATAAAATTTGTTTGCCCGACAAATAGGTACATGTTTACTATAATTTACTGTATTGTTTGGGTGATGATGATTTTATGAGCCGATTGGCTAGCCGCTTGGCTTTTTGTTTTTCTTTTTGAGATCAGAAGGCCTGTATGGCAATTTCGGGATTTTCCCGTGCTCCCCGTACAAAGGAGGTTATGGCGAAATTTTTCGAAAAATTACGGTGTTAGCCAAATTTTTGAAGAATTTGGAAATTCTCAGAAACTGAAAAGTTGGAGAATGGAAGCCAGATCGAACGTAGAGTTGATTAATCAAACCACTTTCGACTTTGTTCCTTTTCGGGGACGAAAAGTTTTAAGTGGGGGAGATTGTAATAACCCGGAAATTCTGAGCCAGTTTAAAAATTTTATTTTGGCAATTTTAGCAAATTTTGAATATTTAAAATAGATTATTTTAAATAATATCGACGAGAAATTTATTTTGAATATAATTCGAACGAATATATTTATATGCGTCGTCGTTAGAATATAAATAATTATATATAATTATAAAAGGAATTGAAAATGGTGCGGTAGTTCGATAATTCGATTTCAAACTTCAATTGAATGTACCGGGTGCAAAACAATCCGGATTTTAGCGAAACCAAAAATAATAGGATCTATATGAAAATATCTTTCCAACGAATCTTAAAAATCGAAATTTCATAGTGGGAATCAAAAGTTATGCCCAGTTGAAAATTTAGAATAGTCGTTATGTAAATTATACATGGCCGAAAAAGTCAAATTTTACATATGGATGAATTTGGACTCGAAACCACTTCCACTGAGTTCAAAATGCCGTTTAGAACTCCGAAAAGTATAAGCTTCGATATATTCCGATATCCGGAATAGTGGCAATTGACAGGAGCTGTTCGGTTAACAAAACATAGCCCTTAAAAAGTGAAATTTTGCATACGAGCTCAGAATTCGACGAGATAAATTTTTATGGATTCATAATGACAAATCATTGTTGAGTTCGAAAAGGCGCGTCGAACGGAGTTAGTATGTGGCCGTGCGAGCTGAAACAGTTCAGGGTAAAGCGAGCAGTCATTTTACAAAGGAACATTATTGATACGACCTCAGAATTCGATTTCGTTTTTTTCTGGATTCGTATCATCTAAAAATAGTTAAATCCAAAAGGGCATGATTTTTGAAGTTAGCATGTGAGCGTGCGAGAAGAAAAGGTGCGCCAAAATCGCATTTTTAGAGCTTATCTGAGCATTTTTGTGATTTTTTTTGAATGGTCAAACGAACTCGGAATTCGACGAAACTTGTTTCGTTGGACTCGTCTTCACGTCTACTATCTCGTATCCGAAATCCGCGGCCATCGGAGATCGCTAGCGTTCAGGCGATACGCGAGAAACTAGCATATAAACACTTTTACTTCCATTTCTTCTTCACTTTCTTCCTCTTCCTCTTTCTTCAAAAAAACTCATTAATGGCCACCGCCTCCTCCATGCCGCTGCCTCCTCCTCCACCGCCCACCACCGGCCTCCCGCCGCCGGCCGCACCCCCTCCTCCTCCTCCCCTCCTCCTCCTCTTCCTCCTCCTCCTTCTCTCTCCTCTTCTCATGAACCCTAGGCCTTCAACACCAACCGCCACCACCCCGGGCCCCACCAACCCCGCCGCCACCCACCAGCGGACTCCCCCACCTTAGTCAGGTCCGGCGCCACCCCTCAGGCCATCCCTCCGGCCGTGGGCCCCCCTGTCACAAAAAACCCATTTTACACTAATCGCCCGTTTTGCAAATAACACCCTGTCCTTATTTCGCAAATAACTCCCAAACAGTGCGCTTTTGGCCAAAGTCCCTCTAGACCAAAGTTGTAGAGCACGAAATTCTCTTCGATTTGGCTATATGGAAGTCATGTTTTGGAGTTCGGAGCTGCTCGGAAAACGCATTCGAAGTCTGCTGTTTAAAGCGGTAAAATTCGTGTACTTTTGCGAATTCTGGCGAATTGGAGCATTTTCGGCAAAAAGACTCTTAGGAGAAAGTTGTCCGAAATGGCGCGTTTAAGCTAGACAATAGGTGGTGTGAAGATTGAAGCTCGTTTGCAAAGTCTAGGACCCGAACAGCGAATCAGGGCGTTAGAAAAAAAGTGAGTTTTCTCCATTTTAAAGCTTCTACAGTTTTTGACATATGAAGTAAATAAAAATATGATCTTTATATTATAGAGAGGATAAAAATCCGATTTTTAACTTATAGAAGATATAAAGATAAGTTTTTTATATAATGTAAATAATAAAAATGTGATTTTTTTATATGTAGTGGCTACGGGCAACGAATGTAACAAAAGGCAAGAACGACAAGATTTTCTACACAAGAGTGTCGTGGAGTTGGGATAGCTATTGGTGAGAACTTCTCACTCAAAATTTCTTTTTCTAGTTATATATATATACTAGGATGCAGACGGTGTTTAGTAGCACCCGACACCACTGTCCACAGACCATGGACTTGTTTGTTTGGTTGTGTAGGTGGTTAGATTACTTGATTAGAACTTGATTGTTTGGTGAAATGAAATTGATTTGATTGATGTGTGAATGGCGTGGGCCTTCACTAGACCGGGGATAAGGCTAGGCCTCGTCCCGTTTCTAGTATCGCGCCGTTATGCCATCGAAATTTTCTAAAATAAGTTAGAAAAATAAAGATATCATTTTATTTAGTAAATGAACCGAATAGAACATTCATAGGTTGAATAAAATAATTTGGTCGTTAAAAATATGATTTTTAACGTGAATGTGAATAGATAAATATTCATTTACAAACCGGACGGTTTGTTTATGTACACTTATTTGAAGGACATTGATTGGGACGATAAATTTTACACATCGCCCAACTGCACAAATAAAAATCTATGTTTGTTGATTTGAAACCCCACACGGGTATTGGGATAAAACACGGCATACACTAATCCCAATAATTAGTTGTATGTCGATCGATTGATTGACAGGCTGTTATATGCGTTAGATATCTATATTTGATGCTTATATAGTGTAGTGCACTTTGGATGATGGTTGATTATTTATCGTTGCTATTATATACATGTGTTGTATGGAATCCATATAATTAACTTTATATGGTAATTGATTGGGCCTCATTCCAATTTAGAAAATAAAGAATATTATAAAATGAAGGTTCATGTGTTGACTGTACTCATCCGTTGAGATTAGTCATGTATTGAACGAAATATTTTAACAATAAAATTTACATCTTTATCATATATGAAATTAGAAATTAACTGGAAAATAGATGAGATGAGTGGTCTCCTGGATATTGATCTGATGTTGGTTTCGGCCTTCGGGGTTAATATTTAGGAAATCGTTCTCTTACTAATTTACGGTTGGAGTCTGATTTGAAATCAAACGATAGATACCATAATTTTTATAAAATATATTAAATAATAAAAATAGTCACACGTGGACGGTACTCATTCGTTGAGATTAGTCATGTGTTGACAAAAAATAGGTTCATGTATTGAAGAGGATAAATATTCATTTGTTGAATAGAATAACGGAATTATTGAAATATATAAAGCTGTGTTGATTAGAGATGCGCTATTTTGACGCGAACGATATTTATATCGATTATATTCGTTTTATTGAATTGAATTGAATATATAATGAATTCGAATAGTTTTGAATAGAAATCGACGAAATATATATTATATATATTATATATATAATATAATGGCCTGAAAAGAACGCGCCGCGCCGTGGTAGTTCGCGAATTTCGACCATTGACTTCGAACTGATATTACGGGAGATCCGACCGTCGGATTCTCCTAAAACCGGAACCGTTGGGTTCGTATCGAAAAGAGCTTTCCAATGAATATTAGAAATTTGAAATCTAACGGTTGGATTTGGAGATACGTCCAAATCAAATTTGGAAAAGGTCATTGTAAGTGCAGTTCGATGGCCGTTGATGGAAATCGACTGTACGGACCTTGATAAAATTACTAAAAATAGTAATAATTTGTGTAAAATCATAAGAAATGATATAGGGAAAAATTGGGATGAAAAACTCCATATTTGAAATGATAAAAATAATTTTTTATTGAAATGAACTAGTTTAGAACTAAAATAACAACCCATTTATTTTAAATAAGTAAATTGGTTTTGAATGGGATTTAAATAGAATTGATTTGTGGGTTTATCGTGAACAGTGTTTTAAATAACACTTGTTCTTTAACCCGATAATAAATAGAATGTGATTTGGGGTTTATCGTGAACTGTATTTTAAAAGACATTAGTTCTTTAACCCAGTAAAAGGAGTTTTAATGAATCTGCAATTAGATTGAAATGTGAATTGATAATCTGAATTATCAAATTTGGAAAATGAGAGAGAATGGAGTATCACCAGTTTTGCTCCAAAGCGATAGTTAAATCTTTAATTAGATTTGAACGTGAAATGGTAATTAATTTTACCGATAACACCGTGGTGTTAGATATGGAGTATTACCAGTTTTGCTTCATGGGATGAATAGGTTGGGATTGGGAAATAAAATAAATAATTACTTCGGTGTGGTTCGCTAATCCCGACTAGTTTGGAAAACCATAATCTGGTTTGAAATGACATCCAAAGGAAGATTAAAGGATAAATTTTAAAGAATTTATCTTGGATAAAATTAATGGGAACCTTTCCCTAAGAATGTGAAATTTAGAAACCAGCTGTAGGTTAGTTAAGAAGAATGGTTTTTTGGGTATTGATCTGATGTTGGTTTCGGCCTTCGGGGTTAATATTTGGGAAATTGTTCTCTTGCTAATTTGTGGTTAGTGACTGCTGAATTGGAATGAGGCGTATGTTGTGTTGGTGTGACATTTGTTTTTAATATACGCGGGTTGTTCGGAAAGGCCGGGTTTATACCCATTCCGAATAACCGATTCGACGATATGTCGAAGATGAAGACGGTGGTAGAAGACCGGAAGTCTTCACATCGTTTGGGTGATTACTGATGATCTTGATTGGGCTGTACACCCAAGATGAGGGAATCAGTTGGTTGTCGTCCAGACGTACTTGGAGATCGATGGATATGCGAGGAAAGTGCCTCCGGTTTCGTTCAGACCCAGAACGAACTTGTAAATGGATTGTGTGTCTGACATTGGATTTTATTCTGTGTTGATTGATTTCTGTTAAATATATATCTATTTGGCGACGGAGAATTTATTCTCTTGCTTAACGCCCTTCTCTGAGACGTACGAGCTTAGAGGTTATATATCGATAGATATCAATCGCATGGCATGAATTGCCTGTGTGGCACGCTGAGTTGCATGGATCAAGGCTTCTGTTGAAAAGCAGAGTCTTGTGGTTAATGATCAAAGCACGGCCTACGTGGCAGCTTTGTGTATAGCGTGGATTCGCGAGCCTCACACCTCGGTATGAGTCAAAAACGGGATGAGGACCCAAGGAGTGCACGGCGTTTCTTTCTAGCTATGGGTGGTGTCAGTGACCTACCAGCCCTGACATTTATATAATTTTAACCTTTGTGGTTTGGATGCGAGGCGCCTCGATTATAGGTCCTATAGGGCCGGGAAACGTGTGTTCAGGAATAATTAATCCTCTAACGTAAGTGAGGACCGGCCTTGGAGGATCCCAGGGTTACCCAGAGTGTGTAGTCCTGAGGCATTTGCTAGAGTGTCTCGAAGCGGAGAGGAGCTTGCCCCTTGCCTCGACTCATGACGGAAATCCAATTTCTAATACGTGTATTGCGGTTTTAATTGTAGAACTAGTATGGCGACATAGTGTTATGGGGGCACTTATGCCGTCTATGATTTATATTTATGATTGAAATTGTTTTGACACTATACACTTATTATAGTATCAAATGATTTGTTTTAAACGTACCAAGCATGTTTGGATGTTATAAGGTAAAACCCTATCCTCCGGCTTGCGTTGCATTTTGTGATGGGACCTGGGTCTTATAATGGCTTCATTTTTCGAAAAAAGTATTGCGCTGTTTTTTCTATGCACTAGTATTCTTAGGAGGAAACCCGTTCCGTGTTATACGGCGTGGTCCCTTGAATTACTCTCTTTTAAAGTAAAGCTTTAAATAACTGTTTTAGTTCTCACACCAGTCACATGACTGACCTGGAGTTTATTGTTTTAACCTAAACTCTGGGTGCCCTTATTTTGACACGGGCAACTAGTAGTTTTGGTTTTGCAGATTTATATTCACAGGATCCTGATTTACAGCTGGAACGATGCTCGGAAAGCTCTGTATCCGTGTATTACTTTCAGTTGTGTTTTGTATTATTTTTCCGTTGCAATACTGTATTTAAATCTCTGATATTTGTCGAATGTAATTTATTCATTTATACTATGTATATTCTTGTATCTGATGGAATTGTTGTAACAGCAATGAAATGTTCTTCCGTTTGCGTTCTGATTTGTCCTGTTTTTAAACGATCAGGGGTTTCGAACGGTCTAGATCGGTTTAACGACTGATTCGGATCGAGCGAAATTCCTTGTCGTTACAATACAGCTCCAGAATATTTCTATTTGAATTTATAACTTGATAATTCAAATCCAGTGTTAAACCAGTATTCTATTTATATTGAAAAATCCATTTAAATATAAATAAATCGTTATAAATTATAAAGGAATTCCATAGCGACTTTTCTAAAATTTGATTTGGACATAAATCAAAATCTACACGACGAAATCCCACTTTTTCTCTTCCATTAGAAAATTATACTTCACCAGCTCCAAACATTTCTTGTTTCATAGAAATTCGGCTTAAAACGGATTCTGTATATACGTTTAAAGTTCGAATTGCCAAATTACAAACTGCCGCGCCATTTCGAGCTTGATTATAATTATAATATAATTATATGTTCAACTGACGTTATTTAAATAACTTCGTTAATATAATTCAATTCTAAACTGAATTATATATTTCAAATTGTCCAGTTAACACGATATTGTCAATTCACTATTTCCGACTATTTCAGAATTAAATAAATTATTCTATTATTTATATTAATTAAATATTCCATAAAATTTAATTCAACGACCATTTAATTATTTTAATCACTATTTAAATAATTAAATAAATAAATTATAGTACCGTAAAAATACGGGACATTACATTCTTGCCCCCCTTAAAATAATTTCATCCTCGAAATTGCTAAGGTAGAAAACAAACCCTATTGACTGGTTAGTGTGACGAGAAGGAATTTCGCTCGGTCCGAACCAGTCGCTAAACCGACCCAGACCGTTCGAAACGCCCTATCATCTGAGAACATGACAAAATAGAACGCATACAAAAGAACATTTCACTGTATATCATAACAATGCATCAGATTACAAGAATATACAGAGTATAAATGAATATTACACAGAAATATCAGAGATTTAAATTACATTTAAATACATAGCAGCGGAAAATAATACAATACACAACTAGAGGAGATATACGGATACAAAGCTTTCCGGATATCGTTCCAGCTGTAAACCAGGATCCTGTGAATATAAATCTGCAAAACCAAAACTACTAGCTGCCCGTGTCGAAAATAGGGGCACCCAGAGTTTAGGTTAAAACAATAAACTCTAGGTCAGTCATGTGACTGGTGTGAGAACTAAAACAATTAATCTTTATTTTAAAGTTAGGTAAATCAAGGGACCACGCCGTATAACACGGAAAGGGTTTCCTCCCAAGGATACCAGTGCATAAAACAAACAACGCAATGCTAAATAAAGAAAAATGAAGCTGTTATAAGACCCAGGTCCTATCACACAATGCAACGCAAGCCGGGGGATAGGGTTTTCCCTTATAACAGCCAAAGAATGCTTGATACGTTTTAAAACAAATCATTTGATACTATTATAAGTGCCTAGTGTATAAAACAACTTCAAATCATAAGTATCAATCATAGGCGGCATGAATGCCATATATCATGTCGCCATACTAGTTCTACAATTAAAACCGCAAATGTCACGTATTTGGAAATTGGATTATCATTTATGGTATGAACCGAGGCTAGGGGCAAGATCCTCTACCGATTTGTGACTCTCTAGCCCGAGCCATAGGCAAGCGCGCAGGCAAGCCTTTAGATCGTCAGGGCCGGTCCACCGATGTGGATTATTATGCCTGAACACTACGTTTCCCCACCCTATGGGGTGTAAGTCTGGTCCGTCTGCCGACCAGAATGCATCGGCCGAAACCGATATAACCGAGGCGCCTCGCTTTTCAGCAAGTAATAATAAGTAACATCCACATGAGTCAAACTCGTCAGCCAGTTCAAGCACTGACGCCACTCCTAACTAGAAAGAAACGCATGTCCTCCCTGAGGTCCGTCTCCCGTTTTTGATTCATACCGGGTGTGATACTCGCGAATCAACGTTACACAAAGCTACGCCACAAAGGCCGTGCTTCGATCATCAACCACAAGACTTTGCTTTTCAACAGAAGCCTTGATCATTTGCCACTTAAGCATGCCACACAGGCAATTCACTCCATGCGATTGATATCCATCAATATATAACCTCTGAGCTCGTACGTCTCAGAGAAGGGCGTTAAGCAAGAGAATAAATTCTCCGCCGCCAAACAGATATATATTTAATAGAGATCAATCACACGGACTAAAATCCAATGTCAGACACACAGTCCATTTACAAGTCCGTTCTGGGTCTGAACGAAACCGGAGGCACCTAGTACCCCGCATATCCATCGATCTCCAAGTACGTCTGGACGATCACCAACTGTTTCCATCTTCTTGGGTGTACAGCCTAATCAAGATCATCAGTAATCACCCAAACGACGTGAAGACTTCCGGTCTTCAACCGCCGTCTTCATCTTCGACTTATCGTCGTATCAGTTATTCAGAATGGGATAAACCCGGTCTTTCCGAATAACTCGCGTATATTTTAAATAAGTGTTACACAAACACAACATACGCCTCATTCCAATTCATCAGTCACTAACCGTAAATTAATCAAGAGAATAATTCCCCAAATATTAACCCCGAAGGCCGAAACCAACATCAGATCAATATCCAGAAAACCATTCTGCTTGGCTAACCGACAGTTAGTTTCTAAATTTCACATTCATAGGGAAAGGTTCCCATTAATTTTATCCAAGATAAATTTCTTGAATTTATTCTTTAATCTATTTTTGAATATCAATTCAAACTAGTCGGGATTAGCGAACCTTACCGAAGTAATCATTTGTTTTAATTTCCCAATCCCAACCTATTCATCCCATGAAGTAAAACTGGTTATACTTCATATCTAACACCATGGTGTTATCGGTAAATTCAATTACCGTTTCACGTTCAAATCTAATTAAAGATTTAACTATCGCCTGGAGCAAAACTGGTGGTACTCCATTTTCGATCTTTTCAATCTAATTAAAGATTCATTAAAACTCCACTTAGTTTTAATCTTTAACTGGGTTAAAGAATCAGTGTCATTTAAAACACAGTTCACGATAAACCCAAAATCACATTCATTAATTATCGGGTTAAAGAACGAGTGCTATTTAAAACACTGTCCATGATAAACCCAAAAATCAATATCAATTCCAATTAAATATTATTTAATTGGTACACTTCATTAAATCTAAATAAAAAGATTTAATCTTTTCTCAACTGGGTTCAAGAACAGTGTTAGTGAACACACCATTCACGACAAACCCAAATCACATTTGATATTAAATACAAGGCTCTGAATAGAAAATATCCCGGCTTATATTCAATATCAAATTCTGCGACCAACAAATATCATATTGGAAATAACGATATATATATGTCTATATCTTTCAAATTCCCATAACAATATCTGTATAATCACGAATTCCAACATCGAAATATTCCGGAGACAATTTCGATTCAAATCCACTCCAATGCAATCATTGGAAACTCTGGTTATTTTTAAAACCCTTTTCAAATTCAATTTATTTAAAAATAAATAGAATTATAATTCTAGTTTAAAACTAGTTCCTTTCGATAAAAATCTAATTTTATCTTTTCAAATATGGAGTTTTTCATCCCAATTCTTTCTAAATCATTTCTTATGATTTTACACAAATTATTACTATTTTTAATAATTTTATCAAGGCCCGTACAGTCGATTTCCATCAATGGCCATCGAACTGCACTTACAGCGACCTTTTTCAAATTTGATTTGGACGTAACTCCAAATCCAACCGTTAGATTTCTAATTTCTAATATTCTTTAGAAAGCTCTTTTCGATACGAACCCAACGGTTCCGGTTTCAAGAGAATCCGACGGTCGGATCTCCCGTAATGTCCGTTTGAAAGAAATGTTCGAAATTCACGAACTACCGCGGCGCGGCGCATTCTATTCAGGCCATTATATTATATATATAATATATATAATATATACTTCGTCGATTTCTATTTAAAATGAAATTTATAAATCGTTTTAAATTCGTTTCAAAAGCAATTTCAACTTCCTTTTCAATTCAAATCAAAATTGAATTCTTCTTTATAAATTCGTTTTAAAATTCATTTCTATTCAATTCAAATTTCAATTCAATTTGAATTCATTTCAATTCGCTTTCAATTCCATTTGAAATCGTTTTCAATTCAGTTCATTTCGAAATCGTTTTCAATTCAATTCATTTCGAAATCGTTTTATATTCAATTCATTTCGAAATCGTTTTATATTCAATTCATTTCGAAATCGTTTTATATTCAATTCATTTTGAAATCGTTTTATATTCAATTCATTTCGAAATCGTTTTCAATTCAATTCATTTCGAAATCGTTTTATATTCAATTCATTTCGAAATCGTTTTATATTCAATTCATTTCAAATATTTCTTTTTCAAAATAGTTGTTATTATCAAAAAAATTCGTTCAACACATGACCAATCTCAATGGATGAGTACTGTCAACACATGAACCTTTATTATATATTGATAAAGATGTAAATTTTATTACTAAAATATTTCGTTCAACACATGACCAATCTCAATGGATGAGTACTGTCAACACATGAACCTTTATTATATATTGATAAAGATGTAAATTTTATTACTAAAATATTTCGTTCAACACATGACCAATCTCAATGGATGAAACTGTCAACACATGAACCTTTATTTTATATTATTCTTTATTTTTCAAATTGGAATGAGGCCCAATCAATTACCATATAAAGTTAATTATATGGATTCCATACAACACATGTATATAATAGCATTGAAAAATAATCAACCATCAACCAAAGTGCACTACACTGTATAAGCATCAAATATAGATATCTAACGCTTATAACAGCCTGTCAATCGATCGATCGACATATTTAATCAATCAGGATGAGTGAACTTCAAATTTCATCCTAACACCCGTGTGGGGTTTCAAACAATCAAACATAGATTTTATTTGTGCAGTTGGGCGATGTGTAAAATTTTTCGTCCCAATCAATGTCAGTCAAATTAGTGTACATAGACAAACCGTCTGGTTTGTAAATGAATATTTTATTCACTTCCCGTTAAAAATTATATTTTTAACGATAAAACATTTTATTTTAACATATGAATCTCTATTCAGTTCATTCTTTAAATAAAATTATATTTTTATTTTTCTAACTTATTTTAGAAAATTTCGGCGGCATAACGGCACGATACTAGAAACAGGACGAGGCCTAGCCTTATCCCCGGTCTAGTGAAGGCCCACGCCATTCACACATCAATCAAATCAATTTCATTTCACCAAACAATTCAATTTCAATCAAATCATCTAACTAATCTATGCAACCAAACAAACAAGTCCATGGTCTGTGGACGATTGTGTCGGGTGCTACTAAGCACCGTCTGCATCCTAGTATATATATATATATATATAACTAGAAAAGAAGAGTTAGGGTGAGAAGTTCTCACAGAGGGTTCCATTCCGCCGTGCTTTGCTTTCGAACAGCTGAATCATCTGGATCGGTTTGAAATGCCTATTGTAGTCCTTTTCTCGCTGTTCATAATAAAAATTATATTTTTATTGCTTCATTCAACAAATAAAAATCATATTTTTATTTCTACTTCATATATTTTTACAACGCTTATTTCTATATAAAAATTATATTTTTATATTTCTTCTTCTTATATAAAGATCGGATTTTTATATCATCGCTATAAAAATCACATTTTTATTTCAACATATATATAATAAAAAATCATATTTTTATTTCGCTACTATGTAGATAAAAATTCTATTTTTACAACGGTATTCATATAATAAAGATTATATTTTTATATCGCCACTTATATAAAAATCACATCTTTGCTCCTTCAACAAAATAAAGATAAAATCTTTAACACTTCTATAATGTAAAAATCTCGTCTTTCTCTATTTAAAAATCGGATCTTTATGTAATAAAAATCTCATTTACATGTAATAAAAATCTTGTCTTTCCAATCCTAAAAATCATATTTTTATCTTGTTTTTGTATGCATAAAAATCGAAATTTTATCGATGCTACTTCATTATAGAAATCATACTTCTCTTCCTTAACTAAAATTTATAATTTACATTAACTAAAAATCCTAATCGTTATGAATTTAAAAAATCATAACTTCATATAAATCAAAATCAGTTTTATATAAAATAAAACTAAAAATCAGATTTTAAAATTAATGCCAAGTATATATATATAAAAAAATGTTGTTAAGTATTGAATAAAAGAAAATCACCTTCCTTCTTGCCGTTCATTCGCTGCTCGACATGGAGCTCGCGTTCAAGGAGGAGAAGAGGGGGGGGGGGGGTTTAGGGCGCTTCACGGTCGGAGATGGTCGGTTTCTGTGCGCCTAGAGGAGCAGGCGGAAGAGGGAGCTATGAGGTTTGAATTGGATGAGAGGAGCGAGGGTGGTGGTGCAGTAGCGGTCGGAAGCGGGGTAAGGGGAAAGTCACGGTGACCGGTGGTGGATGAGGGGTTTGGGCGGGTTTGTTTGGGGTTTGCGTCGATCGAGGGAGGAGGTAAGAGGGACGAGGAGGCTGGAGGGGAGAGGATCGGCGAGGGGGGCAGAGTCAACGCCAGCGGCGCCTTGCGCGAGAGGGAGGGGCACGGTGGTGGACGAGGCAGCGCCTCCGCTTTCGTCGAGAGAGAAAAGAAAAAGAAAAAAAAATGAAAAGGGGGTTTTGATTCTGATCGAAGAAAAGTCAACGGGGGGTGTGTTGAACGAAATTATATATATAATAATATATTTTATTATTTTATTTTCTCCATAAATGTGATTTCGTATACGAACGCCGAACGAGACCCAACGACTGTCGCCCCTAGCTAATCACCCCCATTCCGAACTCAATGGGATATGTATCGTAGGTTGATTCGGCTGTTACAATCAGTTTCCATTCAAATTAAAATATAAATCTATATATACTATTTTAAACGTACATTTCAAATTATCGGGGTCACATACTAACCCTATAAATCATAGAAAAATAGTTTCTAGCTTCGTATTGATGATACGGTCCTAACAAAACTAATTTCGTCAAATTCTGAGACCGTTTGAAAAATGGCCATTTTCCAGTCGATTAAAATCAACTGAAACTGGTCAAACGCGTTTTCCTTTGCCACGCTCACATATTGATTCGAAAAATTATGAAATTTAAAACCTAGCAATAATTTGACATCACGGACCCAACAAAAGTGTTTTCGTCGAAATCCGAGGTCGTTTGCAAAATGGCTATTTTTAAGGGCCTGAATTTCACAGCGACTATTCGGAATTTTCAACTGAACATATCTTTTGATTCCCGCTATGAAATTTTGATTATTCGGATTCTTTGGAAAGATATTATCAATTAGATCCTAATGTTTTTGGTTTCACTAAAATCCGGATTGTTTTGCACCCCGTACATTCAATTGAAGTTTGAAATCGAATTATCGAACTACCGCGCCATTTTCAATTCTATTTATAATTTTATATAAATATTTATATTCTAACGACGACGTATATAATATATACATTCGATTTATGTTCAAAATAAATTTCTCGCCGATATTATTTAAAATAATTCATTTTAAATATTCAAAATTCGATAAAATTGCCAAAATAAAAATTTTAAACTGGCCCAGATTTTCGGGTTGTTACAGTTAGAACTTATTTGTTCACTTCTTTAACTTCAATCTCAACTGAACCAATTTATTTCAACTGAAATATTAATTAATTCTTATTATCGAAAATTTCCAAAAATCCTGGAAAAAAAATTAACTCCCTAAATTTCTGAAAAATTTCGCCAGCACCTCCTTCGTACGGGTCAATCGATACAACTACAACTCGTCTCTCTGGGCCTTCTCCAATCAAAAGAAAATTAAACAGCCAAGCGGCTTGCCAAACAGGCTCGTAAATCTCATCAAACTCATATGAATATAAACATGTACCTTTTTGTCGGGCATTCAACTCTGCTATCAATTTAGCATATACCAATGTCATCTCAACCAACTTCCAATCAGTATCTGTTCAACACATCTATTTGCTTATATTCAAACCAAATTTCATTTCAAACTCGAGTTCCGTTCTCGACTCCAATTCTTAACTCATCAATTCAACTTACTTAACATCATTAAGTTCTGTCCCTGTATTTCATTAACTAATTAATTCCTCTAATCAATTATCTTTATCTCAGAACCCAAATCTGACTTTCATTTCAAGAATCAAACCACTTACTCAACTGAGTCTAATTGTATTCCAAAATCCAACTTTACTCGATATCAACTATTACAATTCAATTCAATTTCAACTTAACTGGCTTTAATTAAATTCCGCTTTGCTTTCACATTTCAATTCAATTTGGTTCTAATTCAAACAATCTCTCCTGGGGTTTTAAACAGTTTACCATATCCCAAAAATCAAACTTTCCTTTTTGAAATTCAAACAACTTGTTTTCGCACAACATTTCCAAAAACAAAACCTTTGGTAGTAATCTGTCACTTAAAAACTCGAAAATGGACACTGATGATGTCATGATCAACATCGAAATCTATTTTCCAGCTATCGAAGTGAGTTCAGTACTATATCACTTTCAAAACCATATCTAAACACTTCTATTTTGAAATTTGTTTCAAAATAACCTTCCAATGTTTGTAAAATAATTTAAAATCGCCCAGGATTTTAAAATTCTCATATATTTAATCCAAGTCCAATTACAAACACCTTTCCAACTTTCTAGAGTTGTAATTTCAATTCTGATTTAAATTCAGATTTAAATCATTTGATTTCATACATTTCACTTGTATGAATTCTAATTGGTTATTTACATAACTATTTCACTTTTTATAATCTTATTCGATTATAATTACGACCAACATATCTAATATACGATAATACTTCAAATATCTATATTTTCTTTATATCAAAATATAATTTGGGTAAAATTATTTCATTTACCCTCTTTTCAAATCATACTGTGTTGGTCCATCGTATTCAAATGTTTATAAACCCCTACTAATATAGTTGATCAAACTGATCGAGCAGAACTTATAAACAACTCAACCAATAAAACTCCACAAAATAAAACAATTTTTATATCAAATCACAAATACACGCTCATATATATACACTCCACTCAATCTAGGGTATTGCTAACCCCATCTCTACTGAGTCACGCCACAGAGCCAAGGTAATAACTTAACCTTCAGGTCTGATACCACTATAATGACCCGGAGTTTTTACGATCCTTGTTATCGACATAAACTCAATGTCAACTATCCAAGCATCGGAAACACCGGATAGTCCATGAAAGAAATTAGGGGTGGGAATAAATAAGATAGAAACTTAGAATAGAAGAAGAAGAAGAACATACAACATCAGAGTAAACACGAATCTCACTGCGGAACGAACAATATATAATAGATACATATCTTTGAAATAAAATCAATATATGTATACAATAACATTATCAGAGTATAACACTTACAACACAGCGGAAATAAATAAAAGCTATTTATTCCTGAAGCCTCCTGCTCCAAGCTCTCCAAGTATATCTGAAAAATCCTGACTACTTGGCTGCTCGTACAAAATTGGGCATCCAAGAGTTTAAGGTAAAACAAAAAAATAAACTCCGAGTCGGTCATAGGACTGGTATGCGTAAACAATTTAAAACAGTTTGATAAAATAAACGATATCTCATAAGGCCACGCCGTATAACAAAGAACGGGTTTTTCCCTTATGAGAATGCAAAACACTTGATTCAATCATTCAAAAATCCTTTTGAAAGAAAAGATAATCTTTACCTCAAAACTCTTTGGATATTGTAATAGTGTCTATCAACCACAATATAATAATCATCTAGCAGCACGCTTTCATCTCACGTTCCACATACATAATATATAATCAAAAAACGTGGGCGCTTATTGAGTAATGAATTCCAACTGGCAAAGTATGGGACCACCTTCCGACAGTATTTCTCTAGAGGGAAATACACGGGGTTCAACAAGAACATCTTGTAACCTAGGCTAAACATGACCGATCACTCATTTCGCTTGAGTGCACCGAATGTATTATCACCAACGGTTGGGATCAGCAACCGTTTCCCGAATGGGACATCATCGAAAATAGATTATAGAAGTAAATGGAATTTCTCTAGATCATATGACAATACACCCTAATTGGCAGCTAACCACATAGCCATGCGACCTACCCGATTTTATAACATTTCTCAGTTGTGTGGCTAGAGGCCATAACGTATAGGTCACACCTTTATTTACTTTGAATGTCATATCGTCATACCCGCCAAATCACAAATTGATTTCCCCAAAAATACTATGGGTATACAGCTAAGAGAAACGAATTCCTGCGCCACCAAACGTACATATGTTTGAAGAGATCAACTTACGCGATCTGTTAAATATACTCTGTCAGACATTCTTTCATATAGGTCATCCTGTGACTAGACAAACCGAAGGCACTATTCTATAAACAGGATAGCCCTTGCATAACTCCATCTTCAATTATCTTCATCATATTTGATCGCAACACTAACGTCTATACAGAGTGCTTTTCAGATAATGAGTCTGATCCCGGTCTCTCTGTATTGACGATGGAAAACTGGTCAAAACTTCGATAGTCGGTGATTTAACTATCAAAGAAAACATGTGTACAAACAATTGTCTTATTTCCAAATGGAAATCTTAGCGACCAAATCATCAATCAACACTGATCCCCTTTAATTTAATTTGTCAATCAATTATCCATTTCCCTATTCATGTTTCCATATACTCGTAAATTCTTATTTTCTAACTTTTAGAAAATATACGTTATTAATCATTGGAAAACGTTTCCATATTTACTCTCATTTCTGTTTTCTTATATTAGAAAACGTTTCTGATTCTTATTTGGAAAACATTTCCAAAAATCCTTCATTTGGATTTAAACAGATATTTAAATAAAACATCGCTATGCCAACTCAAACATTAGCTTCATTAACTAAATTTACTTAATCAACCTTCACTATTGAACCTTAACCATTCCTTAGTTAAAAATGGAGTCAATCAAGTTGGGATATAACTACCTCTCAGACCTTAACTGAACAACATTTCTAACCTCAAAATAGACAAAGTTCACCTTTTAAATATTTAACAAACTTCCTTAAGTAATTCTCGTTCGAATACTCTCTTTTCGATAACTCTTTCCTTTTAATAAACTATATTCGATAATCTCTCTTTCGAATAACTATATTCAATAACCTTTCTTCGAATAAACTATATTCGATTAACTCTAATTCGATTAACTCTAATTCGATTAACTCTATTCGATTAACTCTATTTGATTAACTCTATTCTATTAACTCTATTTGATTAACTCTAATCAATTAACTCTATTGAATTAACTCTATTTGATTAACTCTAATCGATTAACTCTAATCGATTAACTCTATCGGGTTAACTATATTTGATTAACTCCTTTTCAAACAATTCTATTCGATTAATTCCTTTTCGAATAAACTATATTCGATTAACTCCTTTTCGAATAAACTATATTCGATTAATTCCTTTTCGAATAAACTATATTCGATTAATTCCTTTTCGAATAAACTATATTCGATTAACTCTAATTCGAATAACTCTATTTGATTAACTCCTTTCAAATAAACTATATTTGATTAACTCCTTTTTGAATAACTCTATTTGATTAACTCCTTTATGAATAAACTATATTCGATTAACTCCTTTTCGAATAAACTATATTGGATTAATTCCTTTCCGAATAACTCTACTCGATTAACCCTAATTCAAATAATTCTTATTCGTTTAACTCATTTTTATTTCTAACAACTTATCTCAATTATAATTCCCTTTATAAATGTCGAGTTCACATTCTACTTAACATATCGGTGTCAAAACCGAGTTCTACTCCTCTATATAAGTTCAGACTTATATATCCAATTTATCCAATGATAAAATAATTTGCTTAATTTATAAAACATATTTATAAATTAATCTTCCCAATTTATCTGTTTAAATAGATTTTCATTTAATACCTAATTTAAATAAATCGTCTCAAATTTTCTTTTATAATTTGAATTCTCCTTTTTAATAATTCTATTCATATTCCAAATATTCCTTTTATAAAGTCTTATTTGTTTTATAAATATTCTATTTATTTTCCAAATAATTCCTTTTATACAATCTGTTGATTTTATAAAATACTTAAATTGAATATCGACTTAATTGTTTCCTTTTATATTTCTATTTATTTCCTCAATAAATATTTCTTTTATAATTCTATTTATTTAACAAATAAATATTTCCTTCATAATTCTATTTATTTTCTAAATAAATATTTTTTTATAATCTTTTGATTTTATAAATATTTCATTTTCAATATAACATTGAAAATTTCCTTTTTAGCATTCCAGTATTCCTTATGTTATTTAACGTACCATATAACAATGATCGGTATCATTCAAATATACAAAATCAACAACGGATTTTATATCATATCATATAACACAATATATGAAAAACAGTAAAATAAATGTTAAGGAATCCAATTGGATACCTCCGACCTGTTTCCCTTCATTCACAGATGTTACACAATATAATTCATATCAAATTTCATTTCAATATGAAATGCTCTGATAAACATAATCAATATTTGATTAACGATATACATATATATATATATAACACTATATCGATATTTTCAACCAATCAATTAGCAGTTCAACTAAACAATCAACACACAACAATCAATCATCATTTATTAGTTCTGAAAATACGTTGTAAAAATATGGACTGGTAGAGTTGGTGAGTTTTACTCACATTGGACAGTTATCGTTAAATAACGAATAACTCTCTTTGATTTTATTCTGACAATTTATTTTGCCATAAATTGTAGCGAGCTCCAATTCACTCCCAGTCAATTCCATTGCGTAGCCGCCGTCCATACGATCCTAACGGATCTTGTTTCATCAGATTCTAATCATGTATGATAAAGTTATTTATTTTACAAATTATATGATAAAGTTAGTGTACCAGACCGTAGTAGAAGCCTTCACGAGTCCATACGTATATTTCTTGGATTTTAAAGATCTTGTTTTGATTTTCTAGAAATTTTTAAAGAAATTTTTTCTTACGTTTTGAAGAGAATGGATGGCGGCTTGATTTGGTTGACTGTCAAATGGAATAAGTTAAGGTTAGGATATGTAGTGTATTTATAGGATAGTTTAATATTTTATATTCGCTTATTATATTTAATTTTAATCAACTACTATTTATATTTATTTTTAAAAATTCCTATGATCACACATGATATCCAAAAATCATAAAAATGGACATGCAGCTACAGCTTGACATTACAGACCCAACGAAACTGGTTCCGTCGAATTCCGACTCTGTTTACTCATGCAGCGTATTTTTAACCATCAAAATATTGACAGTTTTCCATATTAAAAATCCGTACGGCCGCACACTGACTCCAAAAATCATGGAAATTGAAACCTGACAATAATTTAATATTCCTGATCCAACTAAATTTGTTTCGTCGAGAACGGAGGTCGTTTGCAAATCTGGCTATTTTTAAAGCTCTAAATAAACCAATTTAAATATTAAATATATTTAAAAATAATTAAATTAAATATATATAAATAAATATTCTCGTATATATTCACAATATATATCATATAGCTCCAAAATATTTCTATCAAAATTTATAACTCGATATTTCAAATCCAGTGTTAAAACAGTATTCTATTTATATTGAAAAATCCATTTAAAATATAAATAAATCGTTATAAATTATAAAGGAATTGCATAGCAACTTTTCTAAAATTTGATTTGGAAATAAATCAAAATCCGCACGACGAAATCCCAATTTTTCTCTTCCATTAGAAAAATATACTTCACCAGCTCCGAACATTTCTTTTTTGATAGAAATCCGGCTTAAAACGGATGTTGTATATATGTTTAAAGTTCGAATCGCCAAATTACGAATTGCCACGCCATTTCGAGCTCGATTATAATTATAATATAATTATACTTTCAACTGATGTTATTTAAATAACTTCGTTAATATAATTCAATTCTAAACTAAATTATATATTGCAAATTGTCCAGTTCACATGATATTGTCAATTCACTATTTCCGATTATTTCAGAATTAATATATTATTCTATTATTTATATTAATTAAATATTCCATATAATTTAATTCAATGACCATTTAATTCTCTTAATCACTATTTAAATAATTAAATAAATTAATTATAACACCATAAAAATACGGGACATTACAATAACCTTTAAGCTCAAACGTATTAGAGAAGGATGTTAATCTAAGAGAATAAATTCTCCATGACCAAACAGATATATATTTAGTAGAGATCAATTAATATAACATGAAATACAATGTCAGACACACAATCCATTTACAAGTTCGTTCTCGATCTGAACAAAATCAAAGGCATATTATTCCTCGTCCCATATGTCCAATATAGGTTAGAGGCCTTTGCATGTCTGGTCGATCTCCAAGTTCATCTGGATGATCACTACTTATTACCTGTAACACCCCACCTCCGCTAGGGTCACCCACAAAGGGAATGCACTAGCGTTGGTGGAACATTATCTAGGTAAACATACACAGAAATATTACAAGACAGAACATATATAAAACAGCGGAAGAAAAACCAAATTTCATTTCTTTAAAATCTAGTAAGGTCCAAAGCCTTTTACATCGAAATGCCATTAAATCCATTACATCGAAATCTGTCTTGCAATAATAAAGAAGCATAAAACCATAGTCATAAATCATTCCCCAAGTAAAGCAGCCATAGCCAAGAAAGGTCCAAGCCATATATGATGATCTTGAAGCAGAAAGAAGTCCAAACTAAGTAGTAGTGCTTCCTCCCTGAGAACCTGGGGGGAAACGGAAGAAAAAGAGGCGAAACAAACTGGGTCAGTCATAAAGACTGAGTAAGTCCTAGTGGCTTTCAGCATAAAAACAGGTAAAGATAGCATGGCATGAATAAGCTGAAAGTAAACATAAGCATGATGACAAGGTTAGCTACAGGCACGATGAATCAAGTATAACATTGTAGGGTTTCTATTAAGTATAACATCGCAAGATTTCTAAGCTTCACCATTCCACTATTTTCTTTGATTTCCTATATTCTCTGCACCAACTGTACTAGTACCCCAACCCGTATCATCCTTTCCATGTATATGTACAGTCCCTTGCCGTATATCGCATGGTTTCATCACGTATTTCTATACTACTTCAACGTAGTACCACCATTCTTAAAATCGTTTGGATTGCCACCCTTGTTCTGGCTAGGTTTCCTTATCATGAACTATCGCGTGTTCAACTAGGATTTATGCCACCTAGGACCACTAGGGATTATGCTACCTATTGAATGTTTTCTAGATTCGATTAGGATTTATGCCACCTAGGACCACTAGGGATTATGCTACCTAACGAATTCCACGTAACGATCTATTAATCGATCGGCTCCCTACAAGTCCAAGCTCGTTCATGTGTCTGTGTCATACGGCCCAATCATGAAATGTAGTCACCTGTGCTAGGTCCACCATAGGGTGTATCAAGCCCTATGGTGCCAACCATCGACACGAATCAAGCACGCACAGATAAACCTACTGATGCCCAATGCCTGCTTTTTCTGCTCCAGAGTGTGTGCACGCCTGCACTCCGTTAGAACCTACACTGGCGCACCCACACAGCCGTCGTTCTGGTCGCTTACAATCAGCCCAGTAATCATGCCCCACCCTGCCTAGTTCCAGGGTACCATGATACATCTAGTGGGTTACTGCTGAAACGGACCGCGTAACTAGGGTTTCCGTCTAGTAGGTTAAGTGTTGTCATTTAAATTCGAGACTTAACCCCCGTCGGTCTAGCATGTCAAGTTTGGTTAAGTGTTGTCATTCAAGTTCGTGACTTAACCCGTCTACGTGTCATGTCAAATTGGCTAAGTGTTGTCGTTTAAGTTCATGACTTAGCCCGACGAATCATGTGTCAAGTTGGTTAAGTATATTCAAGCGGTTTATGACTTAACCCTATCAACTCATCGTGTCAAATTGGTTTAGTATATTCAAGCGGTTCATGACTTAACCCTATCAAATCATCGTGTTAAATTGGTTAAGTATATTCAAACGGTTCATGACTTAACCCTATAAAGTCATCGTGTCAAATTGGTTAAGTATATTCAAGCGGTTCATGACTTAACCCTATCAAATCATCATGTTAAATTGGTTAAGTATATTCAAGCGGTTCAGGACTTAACCCTATCAAGTCATCGTGTCAAATTGGTTAAGTATTTCAAGTAATTCATGGCTTAACCCGCCCACGTATCATGCAAAGTTGGTTAAGTATTATCTATATGTTCCAGTTGACTTAACCCTGCCACATGTCATGTTATATTTGTTGAGCCTACACTTGTAAGTTTTACATGTTCTTAACTCAAACCGGTTAGGTCTACATTTATATGTCAAATTTCCATGTTATCCCACCTAACCCTCTAACCATACCCACGTCTTATTATGGTTAGTATTCCTTAATTCATTCATTATGACGAACGAATCATGACCTCTCACATTAGACCGTGCACTTTGTGGCCACTGGATTTGTCGGACGGTTCCAGGCAGATTTCCACCTCAAACTGGGTCTAACCTCGTGTCATAAATCATTACGCCTACAATTTGGCCTTCGACCTCTAACATTAGACTGACACTTTGTGGCTACTGGATTTGCCGGGCGGTTCCGGGTAGATTTACACCACAAACCGAGTCTAACTTCGTGTCAAAGGTTCATTAATGGTCGTATTTCCCCCAAAATCCCAATATCAGTTCATGTGTTTAACATATATAAATGTTCATGTTCATGTTCAAGTCAATTATCCAATACACAGTCATTTTCATGTTTCAAATTCCCAACTTTACATATTAATAAACATATGCCCAAGTTCCAAAATTACATGCCAATATATATATATATATATATATATATATATATGGATATATATATACCCAATTCTAGTCAGTTTACATATGTCCAAGTCTAGCCTATTTACATGTATGCCAAGTTTATGCTATTTCACCCATATCGAGTTCTAGCCAAAATTGCATGTATCATGCCCAAATAAACCCAAATCATGATTCATGATGTAGTTATCCCAAATTGTAATCTTTTTATTACAACACACGCCAACTACCCAAGTTCATAATACATATTTATGCCAATTATCAAATTTACAATCGCTTTTATATTCAAATCCCCAATTCTACATATGCCCAATCGTAAGCCAAATCTTTTGATTTAATTTATATAGGCCCGAACTCGTGGTTTAATTTACATGCCAAATTACATACATGTTATGTATACCAAATCTCATGTTACATTACATAGATCCTATTTGCGCCAAATTCCATGTATATAATATTTATGCAAATTTGTTCATAACAAGATTATACCAAAATTTACAGATCAAGCCCAAGCTTGCAAATACAATGATAATATCCAATTTCATGTTGCCAATTATTACATCATATTCATATAGGCAATAATCCCATAATTCCCCCGTATACATATCATACGCAAATCGCGATTTTAGGCCAAGGTCCGAAATTGACCAAGGTTCATGAAAAGAAAATAAATTGGGGGAGATAGAAATTGAATAAAAATAAGATCAGAGGAAAACATCATCATAGGCATAAATATTACAACTTTATGATAATGTCATCACGAATCAAGAAAATTGCTGAATAGATCATAAACTTGTCATGAACATAAAGATAGACAAGTCCCAAAACAGAAGATTCAAAGAGCAACAGAAATAGATCAGAATCGATAAACATACTTAGATCCAATTCCATTTTATTTCATGTCCATATTATAATTAAATGTTTAAATCTAAAAACAACTAGAACTTACAGAGCATAACTAGTGAATTAGGAAGTGAAATTGGCATAGAACGTTGTAGTAGTGTTGATTTATTGTCTTGAATCATTGTACAAGCTTTAATCTTCGAATTGGATTGAGTTTGAATGCTTGTTCTTTAATTTGGGGGCGGCGGCCATGGTTCAAGAGGGAGTTCAACAGCATAATAGCGTAAGAATGATTTGATATGAATTAGGTTAGGTCTAAGGGTGTTTTTATAGGTGTAGCAACTAGTTTAGGCCCTTAGATTAACCCTAGAATCAATCCGGACCGTCAAAACACGTCTCAGGCTTCAAAAATGAATTCTGGGTTAAACCAGGCCGACCAAGTCGACCTGTAAGGTGGGGGGGTCGACACTATGGTCGACCTGGGGGGTAGGTCGACCCTATGGTCGACCTAGGGGGGGTAGGTCGACCCTATGGTCGACCCCCTGGTCCAGTCTGCCTGAAAACTGCTGAAACTTGTACAGGCCATAACTTCTTCATCCGGATTCCAATTTTCGAAAACTCGGACTCTATTTCATGTAAAATTTCGAGACGAACGCAATGGAGTAACCCGTTTCCCCTGATTCTGAATTTAAAATTTAATTCTGCCTTGATTTCTTGTTTTAACATGTTATAAAAATATGGGTTGTTACATTCTCTCGTCCTTAAAGGATTTCATCCCCGAAATCTTCAAGTTAAGAAGAATGTGTCCTACCATCCAATCATCCATCTACTCAATCATCAATCACAGGCATCCATTGTCCTTAAGAGATTTCTAATGCTGTATGAACATATGCAGAAAGTGTGTGTATATGTTCCTTATCTAATGCAAATGATCAGGCCTGATTGATCTTTTTAAATGCAAAAAATGTTTAGTGCCATGAATCCAATATGTATGCAAATAGTCCTAGTCATATAAACACTATATGTGTGCACAAACATCCATCCATATGCAACATCCACATGATAACACATTCAATTCCATCCATAAACAAGTATAAACACTCAAGCATATGCAATATGAAAATGTGTCTGAGCCGATCTAGTGCCTAATGTGTGTTATGCAACCACGAGCAACCATTTGCGACCACTTGCAACCATTTGCGACCATCAATCATAACATGTATCAAACACATGTTTCACCCAATTGTTCCTACCTAAAGATGTAGCCGAATGATAGAAGCAAGTAAAAACCTTGTGCCCATTAGGCAATGTCAAAGCTGGAAATCTACGTCATATATATACTGAATAGGAGGAGAACTCCCTAAGCACCAGCCCATATCCTATAAAACCCAAAAAGTTTAGTCAACCCAACGGACACCCTCAAGCCCTAACATGTATTACAACCAGATGAGTCATACTCCTTATGGGGTTTGCAACCGAAATAAGATTGAGAATAGGACCGAGAGGATATACATAAAAGATAGCATGCAAGTAAGCTCTATTGGAAAAGAGGGATCAAGGATATACTCTTAAAAAGAGATATGATGCGCGTGTCTAGTCTTCAATTCTTCTAAGTCGTATTTTCTTGAGCTTAACTCCATTGTGCTTTGACCGTCTTTAACTTCACAATTTCGTAGTTCCTTAATTCTTGTTCCCAGAATATGAGTTGGAACTCATTCCACTGTCGCCTCTCGTTCCACTTTCGCTTATTCTCTTTCTAGTATACCCGATTCAAACATAACTGCGTACTCATGGTTTCGTGCAAGCTCTCCAAAATTCACTGGTGAATCTTGGTTCTCATTCACTTACTAGAAGGTATTCCACATAAATGGATTATCTCTTGAGAATAAACAAATGCCAACCATGTTGCCAAGTGTACTTACTAAGGTGATTTTCTATAACTCATGCATAAGCGAAATGAACCATCCACCTTAGTGGCGAACACTACTCGGGATCAATAGATGTATCAAGAGATTCTAGGTAACTAAGCATGGAAGAATCCTAAGGGTTACCCTAGACTTCGAGGACATTACCGGGGCAAGTCAAGAGTCTAACTACCCTCTTTTCGTACTCGGGAATGGTACCATTTCTGGACAACCACTCCATCCCTAGAATCAACCCATAGCCCAAAAACATAAGCATTGCTTAGCCTAGACATTCTCAAATCCAAACAAGTCATGAATAAATGAGTCGATAACCCAACAGGATTTGAGACAAAAAAATGGGATCCTTTACTTCGCTAGTACTAAGGTGCAGAGACTCAACCATCGAAGCAAAATTAAAAGGATGCGATGTATATAAAAACAAAGTTCCCACGGTATGATAGAAAAGAGCAGCTAAACTTTTAACAGAAGCGTTACCACCTCTCTTAGGTATGCTAGTAGTGAGAGCATACAATTGCCCTCTCGATGATCTTGTTCTTTGCCCTTGTCTTTGTCCTATGATACTTATTACATGTCCCTTTTTACCATACCAACGATATTCTTTCTTGTCATGGGTTTTTATTATTCTTTCACTTGGCCTCTTTCCTTTTACTTTTTTTCCCTCTTCGTGGATTAAGCCATATCACAAGTTTCTCATCCTTAGACTTGTGTTCTATATCCTCGTTCCTACTATCCTTGTATGGCTTGTTGACAAGTTTCTCGAAAGCTACTTCCATCACACGACAACCCTACAAAGCTTGAGATAAGATTGGTCGCAAGTAAAACTACTACGGCTACAGATGGAGGTTGGACACTACTTTGCCCTCCGACATGTGTCGCATGCCTACAAACTATGGTGAAAAAGAAAAGGAGAAGAGACTCAATGAGAGAATCAAAAGATAGTGCATATGGATTTGGGGAATAGCCTTTAAATAAAACAAGATTTTTCTTGAAAAATGCTTTTTTGTAAACGGGTTTGAAAATAATTTAAGAAGGTTTTAAAAACTTTTGCCCAGTCTGGTAACCTTCTACTCTGATACCAAATGTAACACCCCACCTCCGCTAGGGTCACTCACAAAGGGAATGCACTAGCTTTGGTGGAGCATTATCTAGGTAAACATACACAGAAATTTACAAGACAGAACATATATAAAACAGCGGAAGAAAAACCAAATTTCATTTCTTTAATATCTAGTAAGGTCTAAAGCCTTTTACATCGAAATGCCATTAAAACCATTACATCGAAATTTGTCTTGCAATAGTAAAGAAGCATAAAACCATAGTCATAAATCATTCCCCAAGTAAAGCAGCCATAGCCAAGAAAGGTCCAAGCCATATATGATGATCTTGAAGCAGAAAGAAGTCCAAACTAAGTAGTAGTGCTTCCTCCCTGAGAACCTGGGGGGAAACGGAAGAAAAAGAGGCAAAATAAACTGGGTCAGTCATAAAGACTGAGTAAGTCCTAGTGGCTTTCAGCATAAAAATAGGTAAAGATAACATGGCATGAATAAACTGAAAGTAAACATAAGCATGATGACAAGGTAAGCTACAGGCACGATGAATCAAGTATAACATTGCAAGATTTCTATTAAGTATAACATCGCAAGATTTCTAAGCTTCACCATTCCACTATTTTCTTTGATTTCCTATATTCTCTACACCAACTGTACTAGTACCCCAACCCGTATCATCCTTTCCATGTATATGTACAGTCCCTTGCCGTATATCGTATGGGTTTCATCACGTATTTCTATACTACTTCAACGTAGTACCACCATTCTTAAAATCGTTTGGACTGCACCCTTGTTCTGGCTAGGTTTCCTTATCGTGAACTATCGCGTGTTCAATTAGGATTTATGCCACCTAGGACCACTAGGGATTATGCTACCTATTGAACATTTTCTAGATTCGATTAGGATTTATGCCACCTAGGACCACTAAGGATTATGCTACCTAACGAATTCCATGTAACGATCTATTAATCGATCGGCTCCCTACAAGTCATAGCTCATTCATGTGTCTGTGTCAAACGGCCCAATCATGAAATGTAGTCACCTGTTCTAGGTCCACCATAGGGTGTATCAAGCCCTATGGTGCCAACCATCGACACGAATCAAGCACGCACAGATAAACCTACTGATGCCCAATGCCTGCTTTTTCTGCTCCGGAGTGTGTGCATGCCCGCACTCCGTTAGAACCTACACTGGCGCACCCACACAGCCGTCGTTCTGGTCGCTTACAATCAGCCCGGTAATCGTGCCCCACCCTGCCTAGTTCCAGGGTACCATGATACATCTAGTGGGTTACTGCTGAAACGGACCGCGTAACTAGGGTTTCCGTCTAGTAGGTTAAGTGTTGTCATTTAAATTCGAGACTTAACCCCCGTCGGTCTAGCATGTCAAGTTTGGTTAAGTGTTGTCATTCAAGTTCGTGACTTAACCCGTCTACGTGTCATGTCAAATTGGCTAAGTGTTGTCGTTTAAGTTCATGATTAGCCCTACAAATCATGTATCAAGTTAGTTAAGTATATTCAAGCGGTTCATGACTTAACCCTATCAAGTCATCGTGTCAAATTGGTTAAGTAATTTCAAGCAGTTCATGACTTAACCCTATCAAATCATCGCGTTAAATTAGTTAAGTATATTGAAGCGGTTCAGGACTTAACCCTATAAAGTCATCGTGTCAAATTGGTTAAGTATATTCAAGCGGTTCATGACTTAACCCTATCAAATCATCATGTTAAATTGGTTAAGTATATTCAAGCGGTTCAGGACTTAACCCTATCAAGTCATCGTGTCAAATTAGTTAAGTATTTCAAGTAATTCATGGCTTAACCCGCCCACGTATCATGCAAAGTTGGTTAAGTATTATCTATATATTCAAGTTGACTTAACCCTGCCACATGTCATGTTATATTTGTTGAGCCTACACTTGTAAGTTTTACATGTTCTTAACTCAAACCGGTTAGGTCTACATTTATATGTCAAATTTCCATGTTATCCCACCTAACCCTCTAACCATACCCACGTCTTATTATGGTTAGTATTCCTTAATTCATTCATTATGACGAACGAATCATGACCTCTCACATTAGACCATGCACTTTGTGGCCACTGGATTTGTCGGACGGTTCCAGGCAGATTTACACCTCAAACTGGGTCTAACCTCGTGTCATAAATCATTACGCCTACAATTTGGCCTTCGACCTCTCACATTAGACTGACACTTTATGGCTACTGGATTTGCCGGGCGGTTCCGGGTAGATTTACACCACAAACCGAGTCTAACTTCGTGTCAAAGGTTCATTAATGGTCGTATTTCCCCTAAAATCCCAATATCAGTTCATGTGTTTAACATATATAAATGTTCATGTTCATGTTCAAGTCAATTATCCAATACACAGTCATTTTCATGTTTCAAATTCCCAACTTTACATATTAATAAACATATGCCCAAGTTCCAAAATTACATGCCAATATATATATATATATATATATATATATTTATATGGATATATATATACCCAATTCTAGTCAGTTTACATATGTCCAATTCTAGCCTATTTACATGTATGCCAAGTTTATGCTATTTCACCCATATCGAGTTCTAGCCAAAATTGCATGTATCATGCCCAAATAAACCCAAATCATGATTCATGATGTAGTTATCCCAAATTGTAATCTTTTTATTACAACACACGCCAACTACCCAAGTTCATAATACATATTTATGCCAATTATCAAATTTACAATCGTTTTATATTCAAATCCCCAATTCTACATATGCCCAATCGTAAGCCAAATCTTTTGATTTAATTTACATAGGCCCGAACTCGTGGTTTAATTTACATGCCAAATTACATACATGTTATGTACACCAAATCTCATGTTACATTACATAGATCCTATTTGCGCCAAATTCCATGTATATAATATTTATGCAAATTTGTTCATAACAAGATTATACCAAAATTTACAGATCAAGCCCAAACTTGCAAATACAATGATAATATCCAATTTCATGTTTCCAATTATTACGTCATATTCATATAGGCAATAATCTTATAATTCCCCCGTATACATATCGTACGTAAATCGCGATTTTAGGCCAAGCTCCGTGTGACGATCCCAAAACCCCGTGACACGGTGTTAAGGATAATCATTGGAATATAACACATTAATCATCATTAGCAGATCACAGATAATAGCATAAACAGAAATAGAATAATTTACACACATATGACAGCGGAATCATATAAATATCATCACATCAGAGAAGCACAGTACAGGATACAACTTAGTGCATAATGATACATAATCAGTCACCATCGCCTGAGGCGGAATCATACATAAAGAGTACTCAAAATAAAGATCAGTCTACATCGCCAATGGCGGAATCATAATATAGATACAATAATGGCGGAGAAAATCCAAGTCAGCACGGTGTAGTCAAGCCTCGCCATGAGCCAAAAGGTGCGTCAGAAACCTGTAACTAGGCTGCCCGTGTGAAAATGAGGGCACCCGAGTTTGCAAGGTGAAACAAACTACGAGTCAGTCATGGGACTGGTATGAGAAATCTACTCAACTTATTAACAACAATAATAAGGCAAATCAAAGGACCACGCCACTTTCGCGGAACGGGTTTACTCCAATGAGTGCTAGTGCATGAGATAAAGTAAACGATTAAATCAACGCAATGCTTTTTATAAAATGAAGCCATTATAAGACTCAGGTCCCATCACACAATGCAACGCAAGCCGGAGGATAGAGTTTTCCCTTATAATGGCCAAAAATGCTTCATACAAATAAAACAAAAGTGCTTGATATTATTACTAGTGCATATATGTTTCAAAAGCAAATTCAATCATAAATATCAATCCTAGGCGGCATAGCTACCATCTACTATGTCGCCATACTAGTAATACAATCACGTCCGCATATTTCGTATTGGAAATTGGATTCCTTCATGAGTCGAGGCAAGGGGCAAGCTCCTCTCCGTTCGAGACACTCTAGCAAATGTCCCAGGACCCCACTATGATCCTTGGAATCGGCTGGGCCGGTCCTCTCTTACTTTTGAGGATTGGCAATTCCTGAACACACGTTTCCCGGTCCTTACAGACCTATAATCGAGGCGCCTCGCATTCCAACAACCACACAGGTGAAAAGTATATATAATGTCAGGGCTGGTAGGTCACTGACACCACCATAGCTAGAAAGAAACGTCGTGCACTCCCAGCGGTCCGTCTCCCGTTTTTGACTCATACTGAGGTGTGAGGCTCGCGAATTCACGTTATACACAAAGCTACGTCACACAGACCATGCTTTGATCATCAACTACAAGACTTTTCTTTGCAACAAAAGCCTTGATCATATGCCACTTAGGCGTGCCACACAGGCAATCCACTCCATGCGGCTGATTTCTGTCAATAGATAACCTCTGAGCTCGTACGTCTCAGAGAAGGGCATTAAGCATGAGAATAAATTCTCCGCCGCCAAACAGATATATATTTAACAGAGATCAATCAACACAGAACAAAATCCAAAGTCAGACACACAGTCCATTTACAAGTCCGTTCTGGGTCTGAACGAAACCGGAGGCACCAATTCCTCGCATATCTGTACAATCAACAGTATGTTTGGACGGCTACTACTTCAATTCCTTCATGGTAGCTACTCCAATCACGAGCATCAGTAGCGCCCATCCATCCAATGTGGAAATCTTCGGTCTTCAACCGTCTTCCACTCTTCGACTTCTCAACGTCGATCGATTATTTGAAACGAGATGAACTCGGCCTTTTCAAATAACCCACTTATATTTAGATTTTCAAATCAATTAATCACATGGTTGGACTATTCAACATTCACATTTCGGTTATTTAGTTACAATTTTCATGTCAAATACATTCAACCATCACATATCAAGCAAACACAACGAAATTGGTTTATTTCCACTCTATATCGTCTATAGTATTTTATAACGATATATCGCCATTTCTATTTAATTAAAAACGGCCAAATTTAATTAAACGACGATTCAGGTATGTATCGATGCACTTGCGCTGCTTTTCACTAATTTTGTTTTACACATATCTGAAAATCTAACCGTTGGATCTTCACAAATTTTATATCATTAGGAAGGTCATTTCAAAACGAATCCAACGGTTTCAGTTTTGGGAAAATCCGACGGTCAGATCTTCCACACTAGCCATTTGAAGTTACGATTTCAATTTACGAACTACAACGTCGTTATTCGATTTAATTTAATTATGTTTATATATATAAATAAATATAATCGTTTCTGGCGCTATTTTTCTTCAGATTTGAATTAAACATTCCAGGCAATCCAACCGTCGGATCTTCACAAAGTTGGTGCCGTTGGAAAGATATTTCCAAGGCGAACCCAACGGTTGCGGTTTGGGGAAAATCCAATGGTCGGATTTCCCGTACTAGTCGTTTGAAATCACGGTTTCAAAACACGAACTACATGGCCACGTTTCGTTTTAATTTCACTTTTATTTATAAATTTATATAAATATAGTTCATTCAAAAATTCCTACATCGTTTCCACTTCAATTATTTCACTAACGCCTTTAAATTTCGGAAAATTTCGCCATAACCTCCTTTGTACGGGTGGGTCTGGGAAAATTCCCAAATGGCCACACGGGCGTCTCATATCAAAAAGAAAAAGGAAAAGCCAAGCGGCTAGCCAACAGGCTCATAAAATCATCACCCAAACAAAGCAGTAAATGTGTACCTATTTGTCGGGCACAAAATTTTATTCCTCTTCTCTAGCCCCTTTTGCTTTAACCTGTTCAATAGATATGCATGTACATATACATAATTTCTATCACTTATCATTTTCCATTCAATTTCATATTTGATTTACTTTGGTTTAAAAACACCATTCATTCTAATATTGCATGCATAGGCTAAAATCATATCATTAGCTAATTAATGTATATTTCAACTCATGCACATTTATTTGAACAAGTGGCTGTTTTTAACACTTCACATTTCAAAGATGATAATTTTGGCGAACTAAAATATATTTCCACACATGACCATTTTATTTAGTTCCTATGCATGTTAAAAAGAATATTTCTTTCACAATTATTTATTTCAACGTCCGCATATCTTTAGCATATCACATATATGATAAAAATGATATTTTTATCGTTCAAAATATTTGTTCGACAAATGGATGTTTTCAACACTTCATAGTTTCAATAAAAATGTAATTTTTATTGTTCGATCTTTTTATTCAACACATGAACTTTTCTACTGCACACACTTCTCAACAAATGAGCATTTCCACACATGGACATTTTATTTATGTTGTTCATATTAGAAAGATGGAATTTTTATTGTTGAAACTATTTATATAAGGCGAATATTTTTCATACTTCATATATATGTAAAAATGTGATTTTTATTGTTTAAACACTTCATTCATTCACACATGAATTTAGTTTTCACACGACACTTTTCAACATACAAACATTTCCACACATGGATATAGTTTCAACATATGGCTTTAATTTCAACGCATGAAAATAATTCCAACATATGAAAATAATTCTAACACACAAAGATTATTCAAAATTTCGGCAGCATAACGGCAGGGTAGTTAAAACCGGCACCGTCCCTAGTACGACTCCTCGCTCTACCTTAAAACCTCGCGGTTTTTTACAATGGGGATTCATGCATCTAATTCGCACGCAGGCGGCATGTTTATTTTTATTTCCACAAATATTTCCAATTCATTTCAATCACCAATGGGTATTTTTCAACCGCAACCAAACAATGTCAACCACAAACAATTATTCAACCATTCGTATTTTTCATCCATTATTTCACACCAATTCACCACAATAAATATCGTCCATGGTTTGTGGACGAGGGGAGTACATATATATATAATTGTTATATTTCACTTGCATTTCAACACATATATCAATTATTCTATGCATGTAAAATTCATACTTCGCTTATATAGCTTACACTACGCATGTACATGAGGTATACAACACGTATGTAATTTATATTTCGCTAATATAAACTATACACGCCATTTTCCATTCAAATTCGTATTAATATAGATTTCTCACATTGGTTTTCGGAGTGCTAAAAATCGATACGATGTCAGAAAAATCCGCGGCTTATTCTATTGGGTAGAGAGCTTCCTTGCGGTCACGGTGTTTCCTGTTTCATCGAATTTCGTTAAAGAACGAAAAAGATACGATTTTTACAAGTTTGCAACACTTTATAGTGTAAAAATCAGTTGAAAATAGAATAGCCGTATACCTCCTTTGTGCGCTCGAAACTAGGTTTCAATTTTTCGGCTAAACCGTGAAGCGATAGGACGAACGACCAGTGCTGCGTCGAAGATGAAGGGAAGAGCTTCCCAACGCTACCCGAGATGGTCAGATCGACGGTCCCTAGCACCCACGGAGGCGGCGCGAAGTTCGAGCCTTCTCGGCTCTATATCTCCCAAAATACGCAACGATAAATCTTGAAGTTGCTATGGATTTGAAGATCTCTGAACGCTCTTCAAAATGGATCTGAGTTTGCTTGATTTCGTTGTGTGGTTGTGGAAAAATTGAAGAGAGAAGTTCGGATCCCTTTTCCGCGTTGCGTCTGGAGTATCGACGAGGAAAATGAATTCTGATTGGTCGGCTCCCTTTTTATTTTAATTTTTAATTTATTTATTTCCAAAAATACCCCCTTCCACACACGAACTCGAAATCAAACCCAACGACTGTCTCCCCTTGCTAAATACCCCCATTCCGAACACAATGGGATATGTTTCGCTGGCCAAATCGACTGTTACAGTCAGTTATTTTTCAAATTAAAATATAAAACATTCGATATTTAATTTAAATGTACATTTCAATTTGCCAGGGCCACAAACTAAGTCGAAAAATTCCAGAAAAATAAATCTAGCTTTGTTTTGACGATACGGTCCTAACAAAACCAGTTTCGTCGAATTCTGAGCTCGTTTGAAAAACGGCCATTTTTAGGTCGACCCATTTTAACAGAAATTGGCCAATCACATTTTCTTTTGCCCCGCTCACATACTAGCTTCAAAAATTATGAAATTTGAAACTTAGAAATAATTTGATATCCCGGACCCAACAAAAGTGGTTTCGTCGAATTCCGAGGTCGTTTGCAAAATATCAATTTTCAAGGGCTATATATGCTATATAGTGACCTTTCTGAAAATTCATTTGGCCATAACTTTTGATTTCCGTTATGAAATTTCGATTTTTCAGATTCATTAGAAAGGTATTCACTAACAGATTTAAATATTTTCCGTTTCGCTAAAATCCGTTATATTTTCCACCCTGCACAGTCAGTCAAAGTTGGAATTCAAATTTTCCCACTGACTCACTATTTATAATTCCATATTTTATTGAAATATTCTATTTCAATTGTTCAAATTCTTTTGAAATGACCAATTTAAAATTTTTAAATTGGCTCATATTTTCCGGGTTATTACAATCTCCCCCACTTAAAGCTTTTCGTCCTCGAAAAGGAAACAACAGTAAAGTAGGAAATAAAATGTAAATGCAAAGTATTGTAAAGGTACCTTGCACCGGAGTTAGTCAGAGATATCCACTCTGCATATGGGGTAAGCTTGCTTAATGCTTTCCTCCGTTTCCCAAGTACAGTCTCTAGGATCACTGCTCCACTGCACTTTAACTAAATGGATCTTTTTCCTCCTTAGCTCTCTAGTTTCTTTGCCAACTATCTTTAATGGCTCTCTTCTGAGTGCTAATTCTGGAGTTATGTCAATATCCTGTTGCGCTGCTTCTTCTACAACAAGATCTGGATCATGCACATGTCTTCTAAGTTGAGATACGTGAAATACATTGTGCAGTCCAGGCAACCAATCTGGTAATTGAACCCTATAAGCAAGAGTTCCAATCCGTTTGAGTATAGGAAAGGGACCAATAAATCTCGGTGCCAACTTCCCAGTCTTGTCAAATCTGATTACTCCCCGCATTGGAGAAACTCTTAAATAAACATAATCGCCAACGGCAAATGATATATCCCTTCTTCTCGCATCAGCATAACTTTTCTGTCAGCTCTGCGCGGTTTTCAATCGCTTCTTAATGAAATCGACTTTATCCGATGCTTCTTGAATCATACCGGGCCCTAACACAAGTCTGTTGCCAGGTTCTACCCAACATGCGGGAGATCTGCACGGTCTACCGTAAAATGCTTCAAATGGAGACATTCCCAAACTTGCTTGATAGCTATTGTTGTAAGAGAATTCAGCTAAATGTAAGTGATCTTCCCATGAGCCTCCAAAATCGATTATACAAGCCCGCAATAAATCTTCTAGAATTCTATTCACCCGCTCAGTTTGGCCATCTGTTTGAGGGTGATAAGCGGTGCTCATATTCAGTTTTGTTCCCAATTCTGTCTGGAAAGCCTCCCAGAATTTGCTACTAAATAGGGGATCTCTATCACTGACTATGCTGATGGGAATTCCATGCAGCTTAACAATTTCTTTGAAGTATATCTGCGCTAGACTTTGAGCGGTTCTATTGGATCTGACACGTATAAAATGGGCAGTCTTCGTGAAGCGATCTACGATTACCCAAATGCTGTCATTACCTTTCCTTGTTCGTGGTAAACCATCTATGAAATCCATGGAAATCTGCTTCCATTTCCAACTTGGGACTTCCAACGGTTGCAACAATCCAGCTAGCTTCTGTTGGTCACTCTTGACCAATTGACAAGTAGGGCATCTGCTAACGTACAAAGAAATATCCCTTTTCATTGCCTTCCACCAGAAAGTGCGTTTGATATCGTTGTACATTTTACTCGCCCCAGGATGGATGCAAAATTTGGATTTATGGCATTCATCCAGCACTTCTCTTCGAAGGCCTGGAATATTTGGGATGCAAATCCTATTATTTAACCTGAGAACCCCCTTATTGTCAATACGAAAACTCGTGGTTTCACCTTCCTCGATCCTCTGACTGATTCTCTGAATGAACTCATCGTCTTTTTGAAGAGCTGAAATCCTATCAATCAATCCAGGTGTAATTATAAGATTGGCAATGATTGCGGTTTTCCTACTAAGCGCATCCGCTACTACGTTAGCTTTCCCCGGCGTATACAGAATATCAAGATCATACGCAGCAAGAAATTCTAGCCAACGTTGTTGTCTCAGATTCAGATCTTTCTGGGTATATAAATATTTCAACGATTGATGATCTGTGTACAGTATAAATTTCTCACCCAATAAATAATGCCTCCAGATTTTCAAGGCAAATACGATGGCTAGCAACTCAAGATCATGAGTCACATAATTCTTCTCATGCGGTTTCAGTTGGCGGCTTGCATAAGCGACTACTTGGCCTCTCTGCATTAACACTGCACCAAGACCTCTAATAGAAGCATCTGTCCAAACCGTTGAATCCTGATTGCCATCAATAATAGTTAACACTGGAGCAGTGGTCAGCTTCGATTTCAATTCCTGGAAAGCTTCTTCACAGTCGGAAGTCCACTAAAACTTCTCATGTTTCTTAGTGAGCTTCGTTAACGGACCGGATATCTTCGAAAAATCCTTAACGAACTTTCGATAATAACTAGCCAACCCCATAAAACTTCTAACTTCCGTGGGAGTAGTGGGTTGTTTCCAGTCTTGAATCGCTATTATTTTGCTTGGGTCAACAGAAATTCCTTTCTCTGACACGACATGGCCAAGAAATTTGACTTCTTCTTGCCAGAAGACACATTTAGAGAATTTGGCCTTGAAGACGTTCTTCCTTAGAATCTCCAATACTTGTTCTAAGTGTTTTTCATGCTCGGGTTTTGATTTGGAGTAGATTAAAATATCATCGATGAATACGAGGAAAAATTTATTCAGAACTCCCCTGAACACTCTATTCATTAGATCGACAAAGTATGCTGGAGCGTTGCATAGGCCAAACGGCATTACTAACCATTCATAAAATATGTCTGGACCTCTGAAAGCTGTCAAAGGAACACACTCTTCTGCTATTCTCAATTGATGAAACCCCGTAGCTGGGTCCATTCGGGAAAATACTTTCGCCCCATTCAATTGGTCTAGCAAATCATCGATGCGGGGTAATGGATATTTGTTTTTGAGCGTCTGTTTGTTGAGATCTCGGTAATCAACACATAATCTAAGAGTACCGTCTGACTTTGGGACAAACACAACAGCTGAACCCAATTAGAAAAACTAGGTCTGATTAGACCCTTCCACAACAGTTGACGAGTTTGATCGCCTAATTCTTCTTTTTCTTTCGGAGTCATTCTGCGAATTGGATGCACCACTGGTCTGGCATTGGGAATTAGATCGATTCGGAATTCTATTTCTCTTTGCGGAGGTAAGTTTTCAACTTCTTCAAACACATCCGCATAGTTTCTAACAATCGGAATCTTTTCTATGGAAGTGGGGATAAGTTCTAATGCTGACCAAAATTCTTCTCTATTCGGATTCGAACCATGACAGGGAACCGTAATATATCCAAGCTTCGTTCGAATTTTAACGATTCTTTCCGCACACTTCACTTCAGCTTCGTATTTCGTTAACCAATCCAGCCCGAGAATAATATCGAATTCGGGAAAATCCATAACGATTAAATCAAAAGGAAACTTGTATCGAGAAAAAGAAATAGGTACTTTACAATATGAACCGAGAGTAATAGGACCCCCTATCGGGTTATGAACTTCCACTGATTCCTTGAGCTTTCGCTGTTTTAACTTTAATTTGTGCACTGTGTTTTTAGCAATAAAACTACGCGACGCACCTGTGTCAAACAATACAGAAACAGGAATATTTTTAATTGTAAGGGTACCTCCCAAAACATCAGGTTTACCTGCTCCGTCAGAAGCAGCTGGCGGGCTCGACCCGTCATAGACATGAGCTACTGTAGCTTTCTTCAGCAAAGGACAGTCTTTGACCAGATGATCGGTCTTGCGACAATTGAAGCACGAGCGATGGTTCTGGGAGCCTTGGCTCGAGCCTTGAGAATTTGTCTTCTGCCTCTTCGGAGCTGTGCAGACGTTTGAGTAGTGCCCCGGCTTACCACAGTTAAAGCAATTTCCTCTTGGCGGCTTGCCAGTCTGAGGTTTTGAAGATGCTGCTTGGCTTGACTCGCCTTGATTTACAGTAGGCTTGCGCTTGTTTCCGGCTTGGCTTCTAGCGCGATCCTGATCCAGATGCCTTTGATCAAGGTCTTCGTAGTTGCATGTCATTTCCACCAACTCGTTGAATTCCAGCTTGACATGGGCCATGGCTCTATCATGATATTGTCGTCTTAGTCCAAGGATAAACCTCTTATTTTTGGATTTCGCAGTGGCGACGAGCTCTGGAGCATAGGGCGACAACAGTGTAAATTTATTCAGATAATCTTGCACGGAAAGATCCCCCTGCTGGAGATTGGCGAAGTCATCGTGCATTCTTTCTAGAGCATGTTCTGGGACATATTTCTCCTTGAAAAGTTCTTTGAATCCATCCCATGTTCTTCCAGCTTCTCTATTCCCGGCGGTAAGAGATTCCCACCATAGTTCAGCTTGTTCCTGCATAAGCCAGGCGCCCATAATAGCTTTGTCTTCGTCTCCGAGACTTAGGCCTTCAAAAATTTTCTCGCATGTTTTGAGCCATGCAAGGGCCTCTATTACGGTGCCAGTTCCCGAGAAGGTCTTGCCTCCTAATTTATTATATCTCTTAGCTACACGGTCTAGCTCGAAGTATTGAGCTGCCGGAGGTTGTATCAAAGGTCCTTCTTGAGCTGGGACTTCTCCCCTTCCTCGGCCTCGGCCAGCACGGCCTCCTCTAGCGGCGGCTGCTCTGGTAGCCATTTGTCAAATTCTGTATAAGCAACGAAAAAGTCAGCTAACAGAAATGATAGTCTATTGCATAGTTAAGCAGAAAATTTTACGGAAAGATAACGATGGACTGATCAATTGTTTTTGCTATTCTGTTCGGCTCATTCTAGGACTTTACTAGTCCTATCTCTAATGAGCGACTCGCCTTAGAATACTAATGATTCTATTTTGACGAAGTGTTTAATGTGTTAGACTCCAGAACTAAGGTTAACCAAAGCTCTGATACCAGCTGTGACGATCCCAAAACCCCGTGACACGGTGTTAAGGATAATCATTGGAATATAACACATTAATCATCATTAGCAGATCACAGATAATAGCATAAACAGAAATAGAATAATTTACACACATATGACAGCGGAATCATATAAATATCATCACATCAGAGAAGCACAGTACAGGATACAACTTAGTGCATAATGATACATAATCAGTCACCATCGCCTGAGGCGGAATCATACATAAAGAGTACTCAAAATAAAGATCAGTCTACATCGCCAATGGCGGAATCATAATATAGATACAATAATGGCGGAGAAAATCCAAGTCAGCACGGTGAAGTCAAGCCTCGCCATGAGCAAAAAGGTGCGTCAGAAACCTGTAACTAGGCTGCCCGTGTGAAAATGAGGGCACCCGAGTTTGCAAGGTGAAACAAACTACGAGTCAGTCATGGGACTGGTATGAGAAATCTACTCAACTTATTAACAACAATAATAAGGCAAATCAAAGGACCACGCCACTTTCGCGGAACGGGTTTACTCCAATGAGTGCTAGTGCATGAGATAAAGTAAACGATTAAATCAACGCAATGCTTTTTATAAAATGAAGCCATTATAAGACTCAGGTCCCATCACACAATGCAACGCAAGCCGGAGGATAGAGTTTTCCCTTATAATGGCCAAAAATGCTTCATACAAATAAAACAAAAGTGCTTGATATTATTACTAGTGCATATATGTTTCAAAAGCAAATTCAATCATAAATATCAATCCTAGGCGGCATAGCTACCATCTACTATGTCGCCATACTAGTAATACAATCACGTCCGCATATTTCGTATTGGAAATTGGATTCCTTCATGAGTCGAGGCAAGGGGCAAGCTCCTCTCCGTTCGAGACACTCTAGAAAATGTCCCAGGACCCCACTATGATCCTTGGAATCGGCTGGGCCGGTCCTCTCTTACTTTTGAGGATTGGCAATTCCTGAACACACGTTTCCCGGTCCTTACAGACCTATAATCGAGGCGCCTCGCATTCCAACAACCACACAGGTGAAAAGTATATATAATGTCAGGGCTGGTAGGTCACTGACACCACCATAGCTAGAAAGAAACGTCGTGCACTCCCAGCGGTCCGTCTCCCGTTTTTGACTCATACTGAGGTGTGAGGCTCGCGAATTCACGTTATACACAAAGCTACGTCACACAGACCATGCTTTGATCATCAACTACAAGACTTTTCTTTGCAACAAAAGCCTTGATCATATGCCACTTAGGCGTGCCACACAGGCAATCCACTCCATGCGGCTGATTTCTGTCAATAGATAACCTCTGAGCTCGTACGTCTCAGAGAAGGGCATTAAGCATGAGAATAAATTCTCCGCCGCCAAACAGATATATATTTAACAGAGATCAATCAACACAGAACAAAATCCAAAGTCAGACACACAGTCCATTTACAAGTCCGTTCTGGGTCTGAACGAAACCGGAGGCACCAATTCCTCGCATATCTGTACAATCAACAGTATGTTTGGACGGCTACTACTTCAATTCCTTCATGGTAGCTACTCCAATCACGAGCATCAGTAGCGCCCATCCATCCAATGTGGAAATCTTCGGTCTTCAACCGTCTTCCACTCTTCGACTTCTCAACGTCGATCGATTATTTGAAACGAGATGAACTCGGCCTTTTCAAATAACCCACTTATATTTAGATTTTCAAATCAATTAATCACATGGTTGGACTATTCAACATTCACATTTCGGTTATTTAGTTACAATTTTCATGTCAAATACATTCAACCATCACATATCAAGCAAACACAACGAAATTGGTTTATTTCCACTCTATATCGTCTATAGTATTTTATAACGATATATCGCCATTTCTATTTAATTAAAAACGGCCAAATTTAATTAAACGACGATTCAGGTATGTATCGATGCACTTGCGCTGCTTTTCACTAATTTTGTTTTACACATATCTGAAAATCTAACCGTTGGATCTTCACAAATTTTATATCATTAGGAAGGTCATTTCAAAACGAATCCAACGGTTTCAGTTTTGGGAAAATCCGACGGTCAGATCTTCCACACTAGCCATTTGAAGTTACGATTTCAATTTACGAACTACAACGTCGTTATTCGATTTAATTTAATTATGTTTATATATATAAATAAATATAATCGTTTCTGGCGCTATTTTTCTTCAGATTTGAATTAAACATTCCAGGCAATCCAACCGTCGGATCTTCACAAAGTTGGTGCCGTTGGAAAGATATTTCCAAGGCGAACCCAACGGTTGCGGTTTAGGGAAAATCCAATGGTCGGATTTCCCGTACTAGTCGTTTGAAATCACGGTTTCAAAACACGAACTACATGGCCACGTTTCGTTTTAATTTCACTTTTATTTATAAATTTATATAAATATAGTTCATTCAAAAATTCCTACATCGTTTCCACTTCAATTATTTCACTAACGCCTTTAAATTTCGGAAAATTTCGCCATAACCTCCTTTGTACGGGTGGGTCTGGGAAAATTCCCAAATGGCCACACGGGCGTCTCATATCAAAAAGAAAAAGGAAAAGCCAAGCGGCTAGCCAACAGGCTCATAAAATCATCACCCAAACAAAGCAGTAAATGTGTACCTATTTGTCGGGCACAAAATTTTATTCCTCTTCTCTAGCCCCTTTTGCTTTAACCTGTTCAATAGATATGCATGTACATATACATAATTTCTATCACTTATCATTTTCCATTCAATTTCATATTTGATTTACTTTGGTTTAAAAACACCATTCATTCTAATATTGCATGCATAGGCTAAAATCATATCATTAGCTAATTAATGTATATTTCAACTCATGCACATTTATTTGAACAAGTGGCTGTTTTTAACACTTCACATTTCAAAGATGATAATTTTGGCGAACTAAAATATATTTCCACACATGACCATTTTATTTAGTTCCTATGCATGTTAAAAAGAATATTTCTTTCACAATTATTTATTTCAACGTCCGCATATCTTTAGCATATCACATATATGATAAAAATGATATTTTTATCGTTCAAAATATTTGTTCGACAAATGGATGTTTTCAACACTTCATAGTTTCAATAAAAATGTAATTTTTATTGTTCGATCTTTTTATTCAACACATGAACTTTTCTACTGCACACACTTCTCAACAAATGAGCATTTCCACACATGGACATTTTATTTATGTTGTTCATATTAGAAAGATGGAATTTTTATTGTTGAAACTATTTATATAAGGCGAATATTTTTCATACTTCATATATATGTAAAAATGTGATTTTTATTGTTTAAACACTTCATTCATTCACACATGAATTTAGTTTTCACACGACACTTTTCAACATACAAACATTTCCACACATGGATATAGTTTCAACATATGGCTTTAATTTCAACGCATGAAAATAATTCCAACATATGAAAATAATTCTAACACACAAAGATTATTCAAAATTTCGGCAGCATAACGGCAGGGTAGTTAAAACCGGCACCGTCCCTAGTACGACTCCTCGCTCTACCTTAAAACCTCGCGGTTTTTTACAATGGGGATTCATGCATCTAATTCGCACGCAGGCGGCATGTTTATTTTTATTTCCACAAATATTTCCAATTCATTTCAATCACCAATGGGTATTTTTCAACCGCAACCAAACAATGTCAACCACAAACAATTATTCAACCATTCGTATTTTTCATCCATTATTTCACACCAATTCACCACAATAAATATCGTCCATGGTTTGTGGACGAGGGGAGTACATATATATATATATATATATATATATATATATATAATTGCTATATTTCACTTGCATTTCAACACATATATCAATTATTATATGCATGTAAAATTCATACTTCGCTTATATAGCTTACACTACGCATGTACATGAGGTATACAACACGTATGTAATTTATATTTCGCTAATATAAATTATACACGCCATTTTCCATTCAAATTCGTATTAATATAGATTTCTCACATTGGTTTTCAGAGTGCTAAAAATCGATACGATGTCAGAAAAATCCGCGGCTTCTTCTATTGGGTAGAGAGCTTCCTTGCGGTCACGGTGTTTCCTGTTTCATCGAATTTCGTTAAAGAACGAAAAAGATACGATTTTTACAAGTTTGCAACACTTTATAGTGTAAAAATCAGTTGAAAATAGAATAGCCGTATACCTCCTTTGTGCGCTCGAAACTAGGTTTCAATTTTTCGGCTAAACCGTGAAGCGATAGGATGAACAGCCAGTGTTGCGTCGAAGATGAAGGGAAGAGCTTCCCAACGCTACCCGAGATGGTCAGATTGACGGTCCCTAGCACCCACGGCGGCGGCGCGAAGTTCGAGCCTTCTCGGCTCTGTATCTCACTAAATACGCAACGATAAATCTTGAAGTTGCTATGGATTTGAAGATCTCTGAACGCTCTTCAAAATGGATCTGAGTTTGCTTGATTTCGTTGTGTGGTTGTGGAGAAATTGAAGAGAGAAGTTCGGATCCCTTTTCCGCGTTGCGTCTGGAGTATCGACGAGGGAGATGAATTCTGATTGGTCGGCTCCCTTTTTATTTTAATTTTTAATTTATTTATTTCCAAAAATACCCCCTTCCACACACGAACTCGAAATCAAACCCAACGACTATCGCCCCTAGCTAAATACCCCCATTCCGAACACAATGGGATATGTTTCGCTAGCCAATTCGACTGTTACAGTCAGTTATTTTTCAAATTAAAATATAAAACATTCGATATTTAATTTAAACGTACATTTCAATTTGCCAGGACCACAAACTGAGTCGAAAAATTCCAGAAAAATAAATCTAGCTTTGTTTTGACGATACGGTCCTAACAAAACCCGTTTCGTTGAATTCTGAGCTCGTTTGAAAAATGGCCATTTTTAGGTCTACCCATTTTAACAGAAATTGACCAATCACATTTTCTTTTGCCCCGCTCACATACTAGCTTCAAAAATTATGAAATTTGAAACTTAGCAATAATTTGACATCCCGGACCCAACAAAAGTGGTTTCGTTGAATTCCGAGGTCGTTTGCAAAATATCAATTTTCAAGGGCTATATATGCTATATAGCGACCTTTCTAAAAATTCATTTGGCCATAACTTTTGATTTCCGTGATTAAATTTCGATTTTTCAGATTCGTTAGAAAGGTATTCACTAACAGATTTAAATATTTTCTGTTTCGCTAAAATCCGTTATATTTTCCACCCTGCACAGTCAGTCAAAGTTGGAATTCAAATTTTCCCACTGACTCACTATTTATAATTCCATATTTTATTGAAATATTATATTTCAATTGTTCAAATTCTTTTGAAATGACCAATTTAAAATTTTAAATTGGCTCGTATTTTCCGGGTTATTACAGTCCGAAATTGACCAAGGTTCATGAAAAGAAAATAAATTGGGGGAGATAAAAATTGAATAAAAATAAGATCAGAGGAAAACATCATATAGGAATAAATATTACAACTTGATGATAATGTCATCACGAATCAAGAAAATTGCTGAATAGATCATAAACTTGTCATGAACATAAGTTAGACAAGTCCCAAAACAGAAGATTCAAAGAGCAACAGAAATAGATCAGAATCGATAAACATACTTAGATCCAATTCCATTTTATTTCATGTCCATATTTTAAATGTTTAAATTTAAAAACAACTAGAACTTACAGAGCATGGCTAGTGAATTAGGAAGTGAAATTGTCATAGAACGTTGTAGTAGTGCTGATTTATTGTCTTGAATCATTGTACAAGCTTTAATCTTCGAATTGGATTGAGTTTGAATGCTTGTTCTTTAATTTGGGGGCGGCGGCCATGGTTCAAGAGGGAGTTCAGCAGCATGATAGCGTAAGAATGATTTGGTATGAATTTGGTTAGGTCTAAGGGTGTTTTTATAGCTGTAGCAACTAGTTTAGGCCCTTAGATTAACCCTAGAATAAATCCGGACCGTCAAAACACGTCTCAAGCTTCAAAAATGAGTTCTGGGTCAAACCAGGCCGACCAGGTCGACCTGTAAGGTGGGGGGGTTGACACTATGGTCGACCGGGGGGTAGGTCGACCTGGGGGGGTTGGGGGGGTAGGTCGACCCTATGGTCGACCCCTTGGTCCAGTCTGCCTGAAAACTGCTGAAACTTGTATAGGCCATAACTTCTTCATCCGGACTCCGATTTTCGAAAACTCGGACTCTATTTCATGTAAAATTTCGAGACGAACGCAATGGAGTAACCTGTTACCCCTGATTCTGAATTTAAAATTTAATTCTGCCTTGATTTCTTGTTTTAACATGTTATAAAAATACGGGTTGTTACATTACCTCATCTTGGGTGTATGATCCAATTGAGACATCAATAATAATCCAAACGATGTAAAGATCTCAGGTCATCAACTATCATCTTTAATATCTTTGACTTTTAATCGTCGTGTCAGTTATTCAGAATGGGTTAAACCCGTTCTTTCCGAATAACTCGCGCATCTTTAAAATCAAGTGATATATAAAGATATCATACATCTCATTCAAATCCAGAATATTCTTTTATTCAAATATTCATTACGTTGGGAATTATTCCCATAAATCTTATCAAACATTTATTTCATTTGAACTTTTCGTTTAAATCTTTTCTTGGAAATCATTTCAAAAAGGTTAGATAATCTCTTTCACAGGCTTAACACATGTTTAGGTTTATAAGCCTTATCGGGATTATCGAGCCTTACAGAAAGGTAAGCTCTCATATCGTTATCCCGTCCCAACCTATTCATCTCATGGAGCAAAACTGGCAGTACTTTATATCTAACATCCCTCAGATTTTCGATAAATTTAATTAACTCTTTACATTACCAATGTAATTAAAGATTCAATTACGCTACAACAAAATTTATTTTTAACAAAAATCACTATTAGCGCTCCACCCGTGACTACAGTCAATGAACACTCCTTAAGAATATTTTTATATACGAACGCTGACATAGCTAAAAATTTAGCGTGGGAAGGGAAAGTTCATTTTGACGTCCTTTCCCTTTTACTCTCATACTTCAACTATCCATCCCTAAAAAATCTCAGTTCTTTTCTTCTTCTGAATCGGTTGAGTTCCCTTCTTCATTTCAATTTCTTAAAACTTGATGTCAGTTCCCTACTCATTCATGCTCCATCCATTTAGTTCATTCATTTTACAGATTCACAAATACGAAACTTAATCCTTAATCACCTTCGCCAACATTTGTCCATTCACTTCTTTAAATGTTCAACCAAAATATACGAATCGTACAAATCGATCAATCACCATCACAGTGGGTAATTTTATAATTCAATCTTTGATTTTTGTGTATGTTTGATCTTTGAATTCAATTGTTGATGTATAACCTAAATTGATTTCCATGATGTTTGATAGTTAATCTTATCTCGTTGTTAATTCGAACTTGAGTGTTTTTAAGTGTGAATGTTATGACTATTGATGTACTATAGATGTTGATGTCAAGTAAATGATAATAACCAAAATTAGAATGCTTCTTCTGTATCATGCCATATATATGGTAGAAATTTTGAACACTGCCTAGTATTATTATTTATTGCATTTATTTCTTACAACTGATAAAAATTTCTGTCTATTTATTAACTTTCAAGTAAATGATAATACCAGTAGTTAGTTTACCGACTTATGGTGCCCAAATTTTTGTCTTCAAGGGTAAATGAAGATGATATTCAAGTAAAAATAGCAACACCGGCCAATCCTGCAGAAGCTAATAGTGAGCTAACGAAATTCATGGGGAAGGTTTGTATAAATTTTACAGATTACTTGCGTTAGTTTAGTTTTTTTATAATATTTTCTAGTTAATACTTAATTTTCATATCTTAATTATTTAGATAACTTAATAATTTAGATAATTTAATAATAAGGTATAACTCAACCTTGTCATATCTTATAACACAGTTCTTGGGATTGAAGTTCAGCCAAGTTACCCTCTAAAGAGGATAAAGTAGCAAATCAAAGCTTCTTATGGTGAGTTTCAGCATCGCATTGAATTATTTAGGTTTAGTTTATGAAAATGTGGTACCTTATCATACTTATATCCTGAATCACACAACTCACAATCATAATGAAGTAAAATTGCTAATAGTAGCATCTTCTTATGCGCGAATGATTTTGTCAAACTATAGGAATGTAATTATTTACCTTCATTTTAACTTTTTGCACGATCTGTTAATAGGTTTATAATATGTTTTCTTTGGTGTGGACTAGGAAATGGACCAAAATATATGGCATAGTATATGACAACAGTAATCTGTACTATATTATAATTACTGAGTTAGAAATCGAGTGCGCACAGGCCTCCAAATTTTTTTCACTAATTAAAGCTCAAATGTCGCGTGCTGTTTTCACGTATTCAGATTTTCCTCCCTAAATCGTTCCACTTTTCTTTTGCCCATTTTCATCCTCATGTGCCCTCCTCTTCCCAAAAGAGGCCTACCAATTTTCCTTCTCCCCATCCCTGCGTCATGCAAGTTCACAAGTTTAGCCGCCATCATGCGATCTAGCCAATTCAATTCAAATCCAGGAATTTTCTTACAACTACTGCAATGGTGAGGAACCTTTCCATCTTTCTTATCCTCTAGCCGCCAAATAGCAGTCTTCTTCATATTAGGTTAAGATAATCACCCAATTATTGTCTGTCATATTTTATTTTCCAGTATTTATTAGATTCGGCTACAATTAATTTACTGATGTCGATGAGGATTGTTTACATTTCATAATACCAATTAGCAGCTTTGGTTAACCTGTTTTAGTAGCCTTTATTGTTGCTGAAGCATGGGGTATCAATTTACAGAAATAAAAAGGGTTGCATTTTGATTTCACAACAGTTGGTTTTAACCACAGAAAATGCCTCACTTATTTGTTTCTTGCTCGAATATGTTTGCTATTTATTTTCAAGTTAAAATTATGTAGCTCACAACTAACATGAATCTAGAATTGTATCAATCAAGTTGCTATTATGTTTACTTGGGTAATTTTGTTATATATAGTCTATACCCTATTGTTTCCAACTCCTTCTCTTACTCTGGTTTTAAAGATCAATATCCAAAACTGTCAAGAATATTACTTGACGCATTTCTGTATATTTTGTCATGCAATGGTAGACTCTCATGAAACAAAGCATGGTATGCTTCTTAGCTTTGATAATAATGTTTTAAACTTCAAAAATAAAAATTTAGTGAAAGGAAAAGCAATCAAATATTTTTTACAAGTTGTCTCACATTACTTTTATAGAGCAGCTTTATATTGCTACCTTATAACTACAAAAAAATCTAAAATTCTAAGAAAACAAAAAGTGGTTTAATATTAAAATTTAAGTAGTTTAATTGTCTTCTTTTCAATGCATTAACTTACATTTTTTTTACAAGTTGTCTCACATTACTTTTATAAAGCAGTTTTATATTGCTATTAGATAACCGCAAAAATTTTAAAATTCAATAAAAAATAGTGGTTTAATATTGAAGTTTAAGTAGTTTAATTATCTTCTTTTCAATGCATTAACTGCAAATTTTTATAGATACTATCCTGTTTGCAATGAATAGTGGTCTTCTGCCTGCATTTCTAAATTTAAAATAATTGATTCCATTTTACTGTGTCAACAAAGTACAATTTCGAATCAATGCTACGATTCCAAATATGTACTTTAATAAACCACATATAGAGAATATTGCTTCAAATTTTATTTGCTCCTTTCTTTCTCTTTATCTATGTTTACATTAAGCCACCTGTAAAAGTAAAACATCATGAAAAGTTGCGACATCTTCGCTTACTTGCTTTAAAAGAACATGCATTTATAGTTAGTCCAATTTTTGGTGTTAACATGGCTTTTGCAACATTGCTTCATTACTGGAAATAAAGTTATTTCATCTTTTGTAGAGTTTTTGTTCTGTAAGTTATTTTAACATTTAATTTAAAGGTGTAAGGTTGGTTTTAAACACTGATATTTTGCTATTAAAGTTGTACAATACTTAATCTTTATTTATGCATTCAAATTTTAAATCATACACTCATCGCCGAATTTCCTGTTTTATGCTGTACCTTTGTTATAGCATTTCAAAGTTTAAGATCATTTTCCTTAAATAGCTCATTATTAAGAACTAAAAATAATTCTATATGTCATAAACAACTAATTGCAACTTCCAATGCATAAAAAGTATTACGATAACATCAGCAGTGTTTGTTACAAGCACATGCACCAATATTGGAGAACCATGATCAAATAGTAAGTAATGTTAGGAAATCAGTTTGGTTGAATGAGGGAAACTGAGCTCAGCCGATGGTCATTGTGATATTTACTGCTACTATTTTCCTTGATTTGGGGGATGTGAAAATAATTTTAGCCTATTCTAATTTTAGGATGTCTCCAATAGTCACTATCTAACCCTGAGCTAACGAAACTCATACACGTATATCAATGCAACAAGTTAAAGCTGACAACCAACTTCATGAATTATTTGTATTAGGCACATGATGCTATAGTGTAATGTGTTGCTTGTGCATGAAGAACGCTCATGTTTGGCTTAATTGGTGTTAATATACATGTACATATGTGAGCTAATTAAAGGAAAATAATAGTCTAGGTTGCCCTCCTCAATTTTTGCTTGCTCCTAAACTTGGGATGCATATAATTAACCATTCGTACTTCACATTGCCTTGTACAAACAACTATTTTGTAGTTAATATAGACCTATGTGTTATGTTTTACCAATGCTAAAAAATATATGCTTTTAACATATCAAGCTTATAACAGCTGCCGCTAAGGATGAGATTTTCCATACATCTGAACTCCATAACCTAAAGGGTTCTTTACACACTTTAGATAATCATGAGTATACATCACCTTAGTGCTCCATTTATTTCAATTCTATATGCATCAACAGGATTGTATTGTTTGCTACAAATTTGTATCATTTTCTTCACTGATTGTCATAACTTATTGGTATTACCAAAATACAATAAAATATCTAAAAATAGCTGAACTTAGATAGTAAAGTATGCGTTACTATATTCATTTAACTTATGTGATGTGCTTTATGTACTGTGCCTTTTGAACAACATTCCCGTCTTTAAGTTTATTATAATAGTCGATGCTTGGATAGATAATTTTAGGCTAGCACTCTCATTTGGAGAAATAATTTGGACTCACTTAAATTATCTTGCAAATAGTTCTGTACAATCTTTTATGTGTTTTAAAATATACCATTGAACGTTTAATGAAATTTCCTACCATTTATTTCTTTATTTTTTAATGTGAGCCAATTGATCTTTCACATTGCTCTTAGCATCCTCATGCTTCTCATGTTTGGTTTTTCATTTTTGCTTCATGTTATTATGCTAGCCAATGATGATAAACAATTACCTTACAATTTTTAGAATTAATACAAATTATCCCTTATGCAGTTATCATGCTTTCCAAATTTTGTAGTCTCCTATTGCAGGTTATTGTTACCTCGATGAAACTATGTTATTTGCTAATGCAATTTATGGTCATTTTATGTAATGAATTTGCTTATCTTCATCCTTCATTCAATAAAAGGAAATCCATTCAAGGACCCATATTCACTTATTCAAATGTTCAATTACATGTCACCCTTTGATGGTAACTGGCTTACAATACAAGTAAAAAATATAAAAGAATTTCAAATTCATTGTCCATGCAGTTAGGTGTTGCAGTGAATTAGTCTGGATGACAATTTATAAGTTATTTATGATGAATGAACAAAAATATGGCCGAATCATTGCAAATCTCTTCCTGGGATGTTTTTTGAAAGAAATAGATTACTTCCATATTCATAGCTATTTGAACAATGTTTCCTTGCCTTTTCCGGCATATTCCTGTATTATAATTGAACATTTCTCAAGTTTTAAACTCGAAACATTAATTTTGGTCATAATTCCTATTAAACAGTATATTTCTCCCGCCATAATTAATGTTGTTGTTTTGAACTTTTATTTAGTACTTAATGATATTCGTCCTATTTAATTTAACTTTAAAGGGATTAAAATTCGAAAATCTTCCATATTTTCACTATCTGGCTCCATTTATAGCTCATATCTATCTACAATATTTATTTCTACTTAGTTTTGGACCTTAAATTTTCACATCTTCCTATCTTAATCAACTTTGCCTCAGCACCAAATATAAACAGTCCATTGGTTTATACTTTATTTCTGCTATTGGTGTACACTTTGTTTTTTTAATTGATTTAAGCGAGTGGAGAGGCACTATCTATCTTTCCTTAATTTAGAATTTGGCTTCGACACTGTAACACCCCGTATTTTCTGTAAACTTAAGAATTACAAATCTGAGTATAATTAAAATATAAAATCAGAATCAAGGGAAACGGGCTATGCCATTGCGTTCGTCTCGGAAAAATACGCGAAATAGAGTCCGAAATTTCGTAAATCGGAGTCCATATGACCAAGTTATGGCCTCCCAAAGTTCAGAAAAAAAATTAAACAGCACAGACCAGGTCGACTGGGGAGTCGACCCTAGAGTCGACCTGCCCCCATGGGTCGACCCTAGAGTCAACCTGCCCGAGGGGGTCGACCCTAGAGTCGACCTGCCCCAGGGGGTCGACCCTAGAGTCGACCCTAGTGTCGACCTGGGGGTCGACCTGCCTCCAAATCTGCTTTTCTGCCTGGGTGCGTTCTGATCTCGTTTTCTGTCTAGATTCGTCTGCCTAAACCTATTTAAACAGCCCCAAACCCAGCCTTCTCTACACACAATTCTATTCTGCTTCTTCTCTGCCTCTTTTCTAGTAAAAATAAAAATGGCATCGCTACTCTGCTGGAATCAAAACTAGAAGCTAATCAACATCAACCTAAGCAATTCAATTCAAATTTGAGATAAAAGCTTCTGCAACAATTCTGTAACAACTAAAGTTCTTTCTTTAATCCAATCAAGGCAAGTACAGTTATTTTCTGCTATAAACATTAATTATAATTCTGATATGCTTTTAAATCTGAATCTGAGATTGTATATCTGTCAGATCTGTTTTTCTGTGACTGTCCTGTATCCCTTTCTGCTTCCTTTCTGTTTCTATAGCCAGGCTACCACGAGCCTGTGCCTAATCTCATAAGAGATTAATGTATGAACGCAAATTTTGGGACAAATAATGAATGATGCGAAATTTGACAAGACTGAATTAAACGTATGACTTTAGATCTGAGGCATAAAATATATTGACATATGACTTGGGATTGGAGGCATGAATTTGACTGTAAACATGTAATTTATATATGTTGTATGCATAGTGTACGTTGTAATCTAGATCTGTAACTAATTAGAGAAATGAACATATGTTATTTAGATCTGTAATTAATTAGAAAAATAAGTATATGTTGTAAACTAGTTTTAGACCTATGCATATTCTGTGATAAAAGAAGAGAGGAACCATTGTAAGATTACATATGATTTGAGACTTTGGACAAAATGCATATAAAAGTCAAGATCTGATTTTTTAGAAGATATGATTTAAAGATTTAGATTGTTGGGTATAGTTTGCATAATGATTCATGACTTAAAAAGAAGAAGATATGGAAACTTAGGTGTAAAGATTTACATTAATTAGGATATCTATTATTGCGATTACACCTAAATAGGGATTTTTGGATATATGGCATGCATTGTAATTAACGGTTATATTTGGTATAATTTATATGTGAATCTGCTGTAAAATGCTAGTTTAACAAAAAAAATGGGAACATATGTTATATGGTAAATTATGTCCATATTCTGCGCTATGTAAATTTATGCAAACATGGAGTATATGTTCATATTGTGAATCATGACAATTATGTAGGCATATGAATTTAGGCCTAATTTATGATTAGGCAAGGCATGTAAATAGAACCTTTAGAAATATTAAATTTGCTAAATCTGCTAATTTGCCAAGTTGCCTAAACTGCTAGTTTTGTTATATTGCCTAGACTGCTAATTAGATTGAAGTGCCTAATCTGTTAAATTTGTCTGTTGAGATGCCTAATCTGTTATATGCTAAAATCTGCTAAGTTACTTAATCTGCTAAATCCGTTAAGTCGCCTAATCTGAAAAATCCGTTATATGTTAAATCTGTTACCTGCAATATTTGTTGTGTCGATATAATTAGTCTGTTATTGGCGTAATCTGAATTGACTATAGTTATGAATAATTGACATGTATATTAGGCATAGGCATAAATGTCAAATTATTAATTAATTGGCCGCAAAGATAAACATGGCTAACTCGAGGTTAGAATGAGTTTGCGGCGTAAACCTGCCCGGAACCGCCCGGCACATCCAGTGGCCGCAAACAATAGGTTCTAATGTGAGAAGTTAGTCATAACATGACATCTAAAACGTGTTGGGTGGATAGGGTTAAAAGCCAAACTGGACTAATGAATCGGACAACCCATTTTGTAAATCAGTAGGCCCAATACGAAGATAGACAATCTGTAAGTCTGCTAATCTGTAAATCTATAAGTCCGTTAATTTGTACATTTGATTTGTTAATTTGTAACCGGTTAATCTGTAAGCCTATTAGCCCGAACATCTGATCCGTAAATCTGAACCGGTTAATCCGTAAGCATGTAAAACTGTACATCTGATCTGTTTATCAATAATCTGTTAGTCCGCACACTTGATCTGTTAATTTAAAAAGTCTGTTAAATTGATTGTCTGATCTGTGAACTATGTATGTCTGAAACTTGTAAACAAGTTAACATGAAATCTGTTAGTCTGAGGACACAAGGTTAGGAGGGGAAATACTTGTGTCATCTGTTGTTTAGGGCCCATATTAGTCAGTAACCCTTTCTGGTATCAAAACTTTGACCCAACAGTAGGTAGGGTCCGGGCACGCTTACTGAACTAATTATAAGCAGTTCATTCTGATAATGGCGAGGGGTGTTGATGGTGCGTTCCAACCGGGTCATGTGCGTGCATGGCTCCCGGTCTGCCTCTGAGGATGTAAGACGCCGTGACATCTGTAAATAGGTCTGTGCCAATTGGTTGTCACTTTAGGGAGTGATACACCCTACTGTGGGGCCGACACAGGATATTTATGTATTAGGGAGCCGATCGCTTGGGGTAGGGTTTTAGGGTACACTTAGTTCTGTCTGTTTCTGTTGGTACCGTCTGTTTCTGTTGGGTGGTAACACCTGTCTGTTTCTGCGTGGTACCGTCTGTTCGGGTGGTAAAGGCCCATTACTAGTGTACACCTAATTCTACATTCTGTTTCCGTAGGGATTAATCTGTTTCTGCTTCTGTCTGTTTCTGATCGGGTAGTAAAGGCCCATTATTAGCATTCTGTTTCTGTAAATTATTCGGTACCCGTTCATGCTTCAGTTTAGACATTAGGATGACACCTAATTCTATTATACTAGTATTAGTGCAGAGAAGTGTGAAGCAATAGTTTATGTCATTTTGTTCTTCTGTTATATCTGATACACCTGTTACAGTTATCTCACATCCAGTTTTATGTTCATATCATATTATTATTATCTGTTCATATGCTGATAGTCACTGGACTTGCCAGACTTTTTGTCTGACCCTTGTTGTTTCACCTCCTTTCTTCCGTTTCCCCCCAGGTTATCCAAGGAGGGAATACTTTAGCTCGATCCAGATTTCTCTTTGCTTGAAGTGCTTAAAGTATGGCTTGGCTCTGCATAGCTTCCATTCTATGGGGATTATGATTTTAAACTATGCTTTCTGAAGGCTTTTGTACAAGACTGATATTTTGTACTTGAATTCTGAGATTTGAAAGGATGTAACCATACTGATTTCTGTTTCCGCTGTAATAAAGTTAAAATTTTTCAAGTACTATTTTATCTGTCTTGTAAGTTTCTGTTCTGTTTACTAAAATGCTCCACCAAAGTTAAGGCATTCCCCTTGCGAGTGACCTTAACGGAGGTGGGGTGTTACAGACACCATTGGCTTTGTGATCTTCTTGGTCTCGAACTCTCCGTCTAATGGGTAGTAAATATATATACATCTTCCAATTTGCCTTGAACATCTTATATTGATTATATTCACTTTATACTTTTTTTTTTAATATTGTCAGAAGGACCTTATAATAGAAGCTCCTTTGAACGATCATGTCTGATTTTATGCTTTATCTCATTTTCGTTTATGGTTTTGATCTTGATCATATAAGATTTTATGCTTTGCCTCATTTTCTTATGTGTACCCATCGATTTATAGTTTCATAGATTAAAGTTTTTACCTTTCTCTTTGTGAATGACATTATTATAGTCATATGCTTGACTGGAAAAAAAAATGTATGTGTGTTCATGATACATAATTTTCATTTACTTGTGATGATTTCTGCTTTTCTATCATTGCAGTGCATTAGATTGGCTCACTGCCGTTAATTAGAATCACTGTTGTGCATAAAGGCGCTGATATTTAGATTGGGGTTGCATTTTCCAGTAATCTTCAACTTCGACTTAGTTGATTTGAGGACTATAGACGATAGTAAATTTACAAGCACTCAACAATATGCGCTAATATGATGAAGGCTGAATTGATTGAACGGCGATTCCAACTGGAGTGCATTACCACAATAAAAATATATACCATACATCTTAGATTACAGGTACAAATCTCTTTAAATTATTGTTCATAAATTTATGAATTGTATCACTTGGAATATATAAAATGTAAAATATCCACCAGCTGACCAAGGCATACATCAATTGCTGTAATTGGATGTTCAAAATTATACAAGAAAATAATGAAATTGGCTAACAGTGAATACAACCATCAATATTTTTTCTCTTATATCCTATACAAAAGCTGGTGATTTTGGTATCTGCTGGACATTGTTCGAACATGGCTCCATTAGGTTACTATATATCTTATGGATGGTACACTATTTTTGGTACTGTTATTTGAAGAATAATATAATTCTTACATTCAAACGGATATACTCCAAAACAAAAACAATCATGTACAATCTTTGAAGAGTATTCTACAATTAAATTATAATTAACGAAACCTACTCTCGCCAATTAAGCTGAAACAAGAAGACCCCATATTTTTAAACCTTTGATAATGTAAATATTCCGTTCTTTATTTCCTGAAGCAGGCACAATTCCACATTTATGTGTTATCTTATTGCATAAACAGTATAAAAATGAAATTCAAGTAACTTGAAGTGCTTGATTGATTACTATATACTGCTTTGAAAATAAAAGATGTATATGTCTTGCATTATTCAAAAATACAAATTGTATTGCATTATTAAACAAATTATATTGAGAACCTTGGTACATGTGGTCATTGTCTTCTTTAAGCTGAAAAATTATAGAAAATATATAAGAAAAATATTTTAAGTAAATGCAAATTATGTGCACTTATTTGAGAAGTCATATTCTAATGAAGTAAATTAACCAGCATATTAAATGCAGTTGAGAAGATCATTATGATACGCAATTTTGCAATGGAATGTTATAAAACAAACAAATTTGAGCTATCTTTTTAAGTAAACATTAAACATTTTCAATTATATAAGTAACATGCAAAAGCAAAAATTATTGGTAATGAATTTGAATATGACTATGCAATTATGTTTTACGCACATTGAATGCACACCGTATTTCTTTTAGAATATATATATATATATATATATATATATATATATAAATACATATATATATACATACACACACACTATATGTATGTATGTATGTAACTGAATTATGCAGAAAAATCCACAAATTGTAATCCACTAATTGATGCAAATACTAGAAATTGCTTATTCACATGCAAACGTACAATATGAAGAATGCCGAGAAGGTTATATTTTTAAACAGCAGTTGTGCTATGCATTTTCTAAAATGCATAAAGCGAAACCAAACTGTAGAATACATGATGATTGATTTTACATAAACAATGCACTAAAGATTGAAAATCCAGAAGAGTCGTGACTTTGAAAATGCATATCTCATTGTAATATCTTGTGATAAATCCATAAAAATAGTTTATAGTAGTATACATGTTCTTGCAAGATAAACTGGTAAAAAAAATAACAGATATTTTTCATGCAAAATATTTCTTTTGTATGTTTTAAAGAAGCTTCTCATTGTTACTCACTGGAAACACGAACAAATATTTACATAGACGTTAACATTATTTCATTGAATTATTGGTTAAATTGACATTAAAATAGTCTATCTAAAAAAAAGTAAAACCATTTCTTGGTACTATAAATATAGAAGTGAAATTAGAAAATAAAATAAAAATGCACGGTCTGTGCTTTTTTTTAATTTATGCAACTACAAAAATGTTAACATTCTTCAGATTTTTTTTATCTCACTTTTTATGATAATATATGAATATGTATATATTCATATAAAACACTTCCTTTTCAAACATATAACCAGATAAGTTCACGATCCAATGATTAATGTCCTTAATTTCTTTAATAAATGGAATTAATAGATAGAGTCAAATACAATTTTCTGGTTTCTTCGCAATCCACTTTTGACGTGCTAAATTTCGTTTGGTATTTAAAGTATATTATTTTACTGTGACATACTTTACATATTGTTAAACAAGATATGATTCCTCACTAAAGATTTTTTTTTCCGTTGGTTCATATAATAACAACCTATCAACTTGCTGCTTCACTCTCCTATAATTTTCCTTTATTGTAAGTGCATTAATTTTTTGAAGGAGGTATTTCAAGTTAGTTACAATTTTGTTATTGAATGCATAAAATAATTACAAGTCACTATAAAATATTCTTAAGTAGTTAGGAATTTATTAGTCAAAAAACATTATATAAACTAAAATATGTATTAACTATTTTACTTTATATAAAATAAAAACATTATATCTCCTCTACCATTATTTACTGAAGTTTTTCTAGCGTATTCCCCACAGGATTTCTTTTCTGCAGATCAAAATCAATGGTTGCAAATCAGTAATCAATTTGTTATTCCTATAGCTAACTCTAATTTATAAATTTATCGAATTGCTATCTTGATTTTACCAATGTTTCCCGCGTTTTAATTCCTTCTTTCACATGCCTTTTACTTAACCCTAATTTCAGGTTTGGGCTATGTCATATCAAACCGCAGGTAGATCATTGATAGTTGTGAGCTGTCGTCAATCTGGAGGCTATTCTTCGGTGCAAACTCGACCATTCTCCTTATTTCTTAGCTACTCTTTTTCGGTGGCTTTCCAGCACTTGCTCAGCTCTATTCCGTCAGGTAACTTGCAGATTTGTTGTTCAGCGCACATCACGAGTTCGTCAATTAAGGTATTTTCCCATCAATTTTTTTCCCGTTTTCGTCTTCTGTGAGACCCACTTTAAATCCTAATTAAGTCATCTTAACCATTGACTACCAATTGTTTTTAAATATCCCCTTGAAAATTTCAAATGCTGAAGGTATATTTGTATACCGTCTCCATTAGATTGCACTTTGTATTTCACATGATACTGCTCCAGCATGAAATTACCAGAATGCTATTTTAAAGGTCTGTTAGTGGACATTTGCCCACTAGTGGAGAGTATTCGCGTATATATAGTTTTTGTTTGAGTTAGATATTTACGTGGAACAGTGCAACAACGATGTGTCTGGGGAGTAAGATGTGTAGCCGATGAAGTTAGTTGGATTAGTATTAATTTAAAATGTTATTTTGCATAATTTTTTTTTCTGTCATAGATTTTTCATAAATGAGCAACATGTTGTTGTAGGCAGTGACGGCGAGCTATGTTAATGTGCATGCAATCATTGATGGATGAAGAATTTGAGCAATGAAAGCTTCTACATCTATTGATGTTGACTCTATGAGGTATTTATTATTATATATTTATATGATTTCAATGGAGAATTCATGGGTATATCTTCTTTTAAAGCATCTATATTTAAAAGAGAGAAAAAGAAATTTTCAGCAAATTTTACCAGTAACTTTGGTTATGTTTAGCACACAATAGGAAACAATCTACTTGCCTCTAAGCTATTACTTTTTGAACACCATATACTTAGACAGAATATAAAATATTTAGCAGATGAGACTTTTAAATAAATTATCTAACCTGTTAAGTTTCTATTCAACATTATCTAAGTTCATGCATTATATGTGCAAGTCAATCGATTTGAAATAGTGTATAAGTTTATATAAAACTTATTATATTTACGTACTTAATGGTCTTTTAACTGACCATAGATCAATGATAACTCAAGAGATATATTAACAAAGAAATATCACTTATTTCTATGAATAAGTTATGAAAATGGGTGCATGTTAAACTTATTTATGTAAATATACACAAATCAATCTATTTGAAACAGTGTGTACATACTTCAATTCGTAATATTTGACGAACTCTACATTTATGAAATCACAAGTTATTTTTTTCCCAACTCGTAAGTTGTTTTGAATATTTAGGATTAATTTCTTATTAGTTTATGTATTTAATTCAGATGCCATGAGCATTATATTTGGTATGTGCTTATATTGTAGCCTCGATCAGCTCAATTGCCCTGATTCAATCTTTTTGAATTGCATGCAAGGTTAGCTGGTCATGTCTTGACAGGCACGTTAAATGTGAAGAGGCAGGATACATAAGGTATAATTATCCATCATTTCAGGAATACTAATTGTGATTTATGTTTGAAGAATTTTCTAATGATATTTAACCAGTGGATATAATTATCTGTATTAATATTAAAAAACAAGTGCAATAAATTTATAATAATAATTTTTACTAGCGTGTACTTATATAGATTTACAGTCTCTACTTATATAAATAATTAGATCCTCAAAATTTTAAATATTTGTTATATATGTAAATTTACTATTATGAGGACTTCCGTATAAATGTTCATAAACTTAAACTATCATATATAATAATGTTTGAAAATATATAATTAATCGTATCACAATAAATGTTGCAGTTATTTGCTGAAAAAATGACAAACTACATTTAACTAAATATGTGCCATTACTTATTTATTCATTGGTTAGTAAACATATATGCATCTTTTTCATTTAGTTTGAATCAACTGAATTTGAATGATAACCAAAAGCAGATGATGTCCACATCAAATAAACAATCATAAAATGATAGCCACATTAAATAATATGTTTTATACACCTGTTTAGTTTATGCTAGCTATGAATTATCAAGACATATGGAATCAGAGAGAACACTATACTCAAAGTGATGCGTTAATTTTCAATAGTTTTCTGTGTGGCTTATCACTAACAAGCTTGCCAGCTTCAAAACTATTTTCTCATGTACTTTTGTTACTTGGAGTAGTTTCATAATTGGGGATACCATTTATACGAAGAAGCACAATAGTTACTGTTTGATTCTTTGTTTGCAGGGTCTTCATATTTAAGTAGGGATAAACAACTGGCTTCAGGACTGTAGACAGAGAACCTGGAGATGTTTTAATGTTATTTTAATCTATTTCATATTATCTGTTGTGTAATGATTTAAGTTGCTTCCATTTATGTATACACGGTTGAAACTAATGCTAATATCTTTGTTCTTTATGTAAGCAACGCTTAGAATTATACAACATATTGTTGATTTTGAAGTTGGTATTGGATTCAATTTTTGTTTAAAATTGATAATTGATTATACAATTACAAGATATTAGACTATTATTGCATTTAGGTTGGTTATGAAAACTAATAGGTCTGCATTCTCCATCGTATGAAGATGCATATAAGAAATACACATCCTTGGGCAATGCATAATCTTTTTAGGTACATGCATATGCAGCCTGATATTTACAGCTGCTCACTATGATGAAGGATAGTTTAATAAAAAACCAAACTACGTCTTCTGTTTGAGCAATTATTTCTCCGGTCGATCAATTGTTAAACAAAATGCATGACGTACTTGCATGTTGCCTTCAATGTTCCTATTATGTAAATTCAAAATCTTTTATTATTATGTTTCTTTCTCAGACTGTTCAATCAAGCTGCGATATTTTCACAAAAATGGATTACCTCTCCTTCAATTATACTCCCTGCTAATATTTTTCTTATATAGGCCTCAGTTATCGAATACATTTATTTTGCCTTGAATTCATGCAACATTTTGTACGTCTTTATTCCGATGTACACTACTTTCTACATATGTTCCAATAAATTATACATGGCTCTACTCTGGAGGTAATAATATAAAGTTATTAAAATCTAAATAGTTGAAATATCATATTATAAAAAACATGAATATATTACTTGACATCTCGATTATAAGCTAATGTAATTTCATAGTCAAATAAAATCAATCAAAATGATAAGTTATATCAGTTTATTTTGTTCTTACTAAATACTACTCACTGCTATTCATTAAACCACTGAAGCATGTGATCGCCTATATGAGAATTCTATTTATTTTGTAACGTGAAAAGTGATTCCCAAACACAAAAAGGAAAATATAATTACATATTTTATTAAAATGATATTCAAAAACCATGGAGTATGAAATGTGACATTTTCCTATATAAAAATTTTAATTTTCCATTAGTGGTATCCAAAATATATCGGTATGAAATGTAACATTTTCTAAATTGTGATCGTTGAAATCGAAACATAAAAAATGGAATTAACTTTAGATATGTAGTATTAGCTCAATTCAAACTTATATTTACACTTTTAGTTTTCTAACTTCGGTGACAACCTACAATATTCCTATACAATAATCAACGTACCATATGCAAAGCACGGGTTCACACTTGCTTAGAGATAAATCTATGGTAAGGTTAACTAAAATTTATAGCAATAGAAGTTTTTGCAGTAAATTAACTTACTGTACTTTGTTTTCTTATCAGTTTCAATATTGCATAATATACGACATATTCATTTTCTTATCTATTATCTTGTCAAGATAGATTCAACAGTCCACAATATGGATATACGAGAAACTCGAGTTTAGACATGTTGAGATGGTTTCTTTATCAACTATCATAGTATTGTATATATGGCATGATACATGAGGGTATGCTAATTTTGGTTATTATCATTTATCAGTTTCCTTATCTACTATCGATATTCTGTTCATGCTTGAATTTGATTTGTTCATTGCTTAACTTTGATTGCTATGCATTTACCTTATCTTTAGCATCCTATGTTTTGGCCTTTTTAAATCTATCATCCATTACCACTGTTTTTCTTAATTATGCTGATTTTGCTAATGTTTTAAAAGAATCTACCTATGTAATCTGCCAAAAACGTGAATCCTAATGTAAGTATATTCAGATATATGAAAAGTAAGTTGATTTATTAAAATACTTATATGCAACATTTTGTATTTTATTATGCAAACTTATGTAGCTTACGTAACATTCTTCATAATGGTATTCAAATATAGGATATCAAAGTGGTCATCTATGTCTATGTTAAAAAAATAAATGAAAACTTGTTGATCTTAATAGATGTATCTATAATATCATTTAGTGAACTTTGCATGAGTGAAACTATGTTTCTTGGCAATGACATATAGGACAATATAATGAACTGGTGGTACTCCATATCTAACACCCATCATGTTTTGGTAAGTTTAATTACTTATTTTCATTCCAAATCTAATTAAAGATTCAATTATCTCATGGAGAGGAACTGATGGTACTCAATATCTAAGACCCATCGTGTTTTCGGTAAATTTAATTACTTTCTACCATTTCAAATCTAATTAAAAATTCATTAAAACCCATACTCAGTTTTAATCTCCATTTCATTCAATAAAATCTTTTGTTAAAAGATTTATTACATCTCAAACTTGAGAAATTATCTTGCATTAACTGGGTTAAAGAACAAACGTTATTTAAAACACCGTTCACGATAAACCCAAATTCTAACTTCCATTAGAAACGAAATTCTCACTAAAATTTACCAGTTAACAATTGATATAAATTAATTAAAAGACTTATTCCATAAATTTCATCGTCTAGTGGGTTTAAGAACAGTGTTATTAAAGACACCATTCACAAAAACCCTAAAATCCAATTTGATATCAAATACAAGGCTTTGAATAGAAATTGTATCCATTTATATTCAATGTTAAATCCTGAAACCAACAGATACCGTATAGGCTTTGAATAGAAGGATGTTTGTTTTATATTGATGAGAGTTTTCTAGTGAAAGAAGAAATTTTGAATTTCAATTTATAAATTTCAAGTTATGTTTAATGCTATTTTTGAAAAGGACGTTGCAAACTCAGTTCGATGACCATAATTGGAATTCTTTCGAAATAACATATAAAAATTACTAAAAATATGGAAAAATTATAACAAATCATTATACGTGATTCTAAAGAGATTTGAAGAAGAAATATGAAGTTATGAATATATTTCGATTTTTGCGTTTTCGGCTTAACTTGTTGAATACGGTAAACGACGTTTTGACGTTTAAAGTTAAATAATGAATATACGATCTCCAAAAGCTATTATATGTGTTATATATATTTAATAAATTATGTGGACACTAATTTGACTTGATTTTAAAATATGAGTCGAGTTTGGTTTGAATAAGACTAGTCGAACAGCGATAGTTCGCGAACTTCAATCATTGATTTCAAACTGACATACCGGGAGATTTGAACAACGGATTCTCCTATATCTAAAAGCATTGGTTCGTAATGGAAAAAGTTTTCAAATGCAAAAGGGAGATTTCATATCCAATGATTAGATCTTGAAATAAATTAAAATCATATTTGAATAAATTGGATTAGGATAGAATGATCTTTGGATATTTGATATTGATTACCATTGTGTAGGCATTTACTATTCTGAGGAATTTGGAAGATGTTTTTACATCGTTATTCCATTTATATTATTCGTTGACTATGAGAATTAGTGTTGAGTAAAAGTTGATATAAATTTTGAAAAATCTTATATTTGATATCAGTTGGATTTGGGATTTTTTGTGAATGACGTCTTAAATAACATTATTCTTTTAACCCAACCATGAAGAAGATGTAATTCGGAATAGAATGATAAATCTTTTAAATAAGATTCAATGAAGTTTTCCAAAGTGAAGTTTTCCAATTAAAAAATTAAACTGGAATTGAATGAAAATCTATTTTGTTATAACTGAGATAGGTATCTGTGGATGAAGATGATTACTATTTAAGGAATTTAAAAGGCTTTGTCGTTATTCCACTTATAGTATTAGTCCGATACGGGAATTCATTACGATTATAAACTGATATTGTTTCCGTGAAGATTTTAGTGTTAATGAAAGAATGATTTTGGGTTTATCGTGAATGATGTTTTAAATAACATTTGTTCTTTAACCCATGAAAAGGAAAAGATATTTTTCTAAGACCTGTTGAAGTGAAATCTTTATCCAATTCGAATATAAAGATTCAATGAAAGAGTTTTTCCCTAACAAAAAGGTTTTTCCCTAACAAACGATAATGAGAACAATGAGGTAAGAAATATAAGCGTGTTCTTGGCGTAAGCGATGAGTTAAGAAATCATAAGTACGATTCTGGGTTAGAAAACTCGATTTGAGTTAATTTTATGAAAAGAGATTTCTATAATATTTTGAAAGGATTTCCAAGGAAAGATTTAAACAATGGTTTAAAGAATGTAAATATTTGATAAGATCTAAGGGAGAAATTCCCTATGGAAAGAATGATTTGAGTAAATGAGTATTCCAAAATGGAATGAGACTTATGATATTTTATATATCGATCGTGGTTCGTAAAGATGTGCTAGCTATTCGAAAAAATAGGGTATCGACCCTTTATAAATAACTATACGACGAGCACTAAAGATACTTGAAGGCAGTGGTTGAAAACCGGGTTTTTCACATCATTTGGATTATTGCTGATGTCTCGATTGGGGTGTACAAGACAAGATTATAAGTGGCAGTCGTCCATACGTACTTGGAGACTGTCCAGATGTGCAAGGGCCTTTCTCCTTTATTGGACAAGGAATTAGATGCCTTCGGTTTCGTTCAAAACCTAGAACGAACTTGTTAATGAATTTGTATATGACATTGTATTTTACGGCATAACCATTTGGTTTTTATTGATGTTACATCAGCTGGTAGCGGATGATTTATTCTCTTAGCTTAACATCCTCCTCCGAGATTTATGTACTCAGAGGGTTATATATTAATAGACACTGATTATATGTTGTAAACTAACAATGTGGCATGCTAAGCACTAAGCCGAACAAAGTTTTTGTTGAAAAGAAGATCTTTGCGGATGATGATCAAAGCATGGAAGATATAGAATAGCTTTGTGTATGACATGACTTGAAAGCCTCGCACCCCGGTAAGATATTAAGCTGATTGTTAGATAAGCATGACTTTCAAGTTGGGAACGAATAACTTGCGGGGTTAGAATGAACAACCTGCGGGTTGTAATGGATTCAGTCAACCGAGATGATCTAGGTAGTGGTAGCTCCATACCTAAAGGGATAAAGTATAACGGTGTTTCGAGCTTGGACAAAAGCCACAGAGCTTAATACTTGATTCCAAAATGTAGTGTTAATATGTATTACGTGCTATCCAATACTTGGATTTAACCGTCGAGTACACACCTCCACGATAGATCTTTAGAATCAGAAACCATCATGATGGAATCCAACTTCCAATATGAGTTTGCGCTTTCAGATGTAACCTAATAGCCAACATAATAGGATGTGGCATTTTGCAAGCTAAGATTTATACATTTACTCTCGAAAGTGATTTCGACACCATGCACTAGTAATAATATCAAAAATATTTGTTTTCCACTTGTCAAACATATTTGGTTATTATAAAGTAAACTATTTTCTCCAGTTTGCATTGCATTGTGTGATGGGACCTGAGTCTTATAATAGCTTCGTTTGAAAAAAAACATTGCAAGTTGTTTATGATTGGTATTCATATGGAGAAAACCCATTCCGTGTTATACGACATGGTCCTCTGATTTACCTTGCTTTAATATATAGTAGGTAACTGTTTTAGTTCTCACACTAGTCTCATGATTGACTCAGAGTTTTTTGTTTCCCACCTAAACTCTGGGTACCCATATTTTCCTCGGGCAGCTAGTAGTTCTGGTTTGCATATATTTTATAAAGTAGCTTCTGGGTTGAAGCAAAAAATGTGCCTAACGAATTTATAATTCCTTCTGCTGAGAGATATGTTTTTTGCTATGTACATTATACACTTTGATATAGGTATTTTTGCTGTGCATTGTATTTATTAATATACACTGATATATTTTGTACTCTAATGTAAAAGTTATTGTAATGATAATGGAAATGTTGTTTTGTTCAGCTCTTATTAGTCGTAATCCCAAGTGATACGTCTTGTTGATTGGTTTATTTAGTTTTGATGATTGGTTTGAATTGACCAAAAAGGCTGGTCGTTGACATCAGCTTGTACCTTTGCCCGGTAATTAAGCGAAGAACCAATCACGAGTAGGCACAGATTCATGTTCATGCATTCGATTAACCTAGTTTAACAAGCCATGAACTTAGTACCTACAAAATTCAAGCAAACATTCAAAGGAAAAGGAATGGGAAAGCTAACTGTAATAATCGAGAATTTTATCGCTTTGATTTTAAATATTTAACTTATTTTAAGTATTCAAAATAAGTGTTTTTATAGCTAAAATACCTTATTTTAATTTATATTGAATAATGTGAAAATCATTTTAAATTTGGTTTATAAAAATAAATAGTTCAAAGAAAAAAAATAGAAAATGTGATCGAAAGATATTTTCGCTAATTTTTTATCATGTAAAAGTTGTTTAAAATGTTATTTAAATTACTTAAATAAATATAACAGACATACATAAACAAATGAACTTAGATTAGTGTTAATTAAGTAATTAATTAAGTTAGTAAAGTAAGTGTAACAACCCGGAAAATCTGGGCCAGTTTAAAATTTTTATTTTGGCAATTTTAGCGAATTTTGATATTTAAAATAGATTATTTTAAATAATATCGACGTGAAATTTATTTTCAATATAGAATTCGACGTATATATTATATACGTCGTCGTTAGAATATATAATAATTATATATAATTATAAAAGGAATTGAAAATGGCGCGGTAGTTCGAAAATTCGATTTCTAATTTCAAATGAATATACAGAATTCAATATAAGTCAGAATTGAACGAAACAAGAAATGTTTGAATCTGTATAACTATATCTTTGTAACGAAGTTAACAAACTGAGATTTCATCTTAGAAATGATAAGATATGTCCAGTTAAAAATTAGAAATAGTCGCTGTGGAATTTATATATATTTTTATATATATAAGGCCCTTAAAAATAGCAATTTTGCAAACGACCTCGGATTTCGACGAAACCAGTTTTGTTAGGTCCGTGATGTCGAATTATTGCTAGATTCCAAATTTCATAATTTTTCGAATCAATATGTGAGCGTGGCAAAGGAAAACGTGTTTTGACCATTTCAGTTGATTTTAATCGACTGGAAATTGGCCATTTTTCTAACGGTCTCAGAATTCGACGAAACTAGTTTTGTTAGGACCGTATCGTCAATACGAAGCTAGAAAATATTTTTCTGGAATTTTTCTAGTTAGTATGTGACCCCGGTAATTTGAAATGTACGTTTAAAATTCAATATAATGATTTAAATGTAAATTTAACGGAAACAGATTGTAACAATCAAATCAGCTTGCGATATATATCCCATTGTGTTCGGAATGGGGGTGAAACGCTATGGGCGACAGGCGGTGGACCTCGTTTCGAGATCATAAGTAAAAGTCAACCCTTTGGCACAAATTTAAATAATAAAAAAAAAAAAATATATAGAATTCCCCTTTTCTCCTTCATTGGCCCCCCCCGAATCACTTAACAGAAAACAAATAAAGAAAAAAAAAACGAAGAAACCTAAAAACTAATCGCGCCTCCACCAGCGACAGGCCATCGCCGCCCTCCATCCCGACGTCACCGTCGCTCCGACTCCCCCCCCCCTCACGCCTAACCTGCTGTCGAACCCCCCCTCTCCCTCTCTCAGTCGTAAATCCCTAAAACCGCAACCCCGTTCCCAATTGAAAACCACCGCAGTTCCTCCCCCTGGCCGCCTGAATGCCACCAATCCCGACGTCGAACTCCTCCCCTCCTCCGTTGAAATAAGCCCCCCTGTAAGTTTTTTTTTTTTTTAATTTATTATTTATTTATTTATGTTATTTTTATTTAAAAACTGAATGTTATTTTGATTTAAAACTGATTTTATATTAAGTTTAAATACTGATTTTATTAATATGTTATTTCTGTTTTTTTGATAATGTTAAAACTGAATTTTAATAATGTTAAAACTGAATTTTAATAATGTTAAAACTGAATTTTAAAAATGTTAAAACTGATTTTTGAAAATGTTAAAACTGATGTAAAATGATTTTTAAAAACTGATTTAAAAAGAAAATAAAAATCATACTTTTAAAAGGAGAAAAGACGGGGTTTTTATTATGTAGAAGGAGCAAGACATGATTTTTATATTTTTAAAGGAATAAAAATATGATTTTTATATTTTTATAGTATCAAAAATATAATCTTTCATATAGTAGAAGGGTAAAAATGTGATTTTTATGTGTGTAGAGAGTTAAAAATATAATTTTTACATGATCGGGATATTAAAAATGTCATCTTTATATATGTAGAAAAATAAAAATGAGATTTTTATAAAGATGAAATCTTTAAATTTGAGAAAGCAAAGTCCACGTTTTTATAAAGGCGAAATCTTTATTTTAGGAAAGGCGAAATCTTTTTATATAGTAGTGTAAATAAAAATTCGATTTTTATATATTGAACTTTGAAATAAAAATTCGATTTTTATATATTGAACTTTGAAATAAAAATTCGATTTTTATATATTGAACTTTGAAATAAAAATTCGATTTTTATATATTGAACTTTGAAATAAAAATTCGATTTTTATATATTGAACTTTGAAGTAAAAATTCGATTTTTATATATAGTGGCCTTGGGCAACGAAGGTGACAAAAAGGCGAAACGACGAAGACTTCTGCAAAAGGAGAGTCAAGATGATTGGATAGCATAGTAAAAATTTTATTTTTACATATGTAGAGAATACGGGCGAAGAAAGTGACAAAGGGCGAGAACGAAGAAGATTTTCTTCTAAGAAGAGCCGTGGAGCTAGGATAGCTATATGTGAGAATTTCTCACCTTTCAATTTATTTTTCTAGTTATATATATATACTAGGATGCAGACGGTGCTTAGTAGCACCCGACACAATCGTCCACAGACCATGGACTTGTTTGTTTGACTGTTTGGTGATTGATTGCGATATTGGTTTGAATGTGGTTTGTGGTGTGAAGAATCGAATCGATAAATTGGTTAGGATTAGACGTGCGCCGTTATAAGGCGTAGGAGTAAGGCTAGGTTAGACCCTTACTCCAAATTTTGTGGTTTGCAAAATGAAATTGATTTGATTGATGAGTGAATGGCGTGGGCCTTCACTAGACCGGGGATAAGGCTAGGCCTTGTCCCGTTTCTAGTATCGTGCCGTTATGCCGCCGAAATTTTCTAAAATATGTTAGAAAAATAAAAATATCATTTTATAGAAGAAATGAATTGAATAGAAATTCATAGATTGAAATAAAATGTTTTATCGTTAAAAATATAATTTTTAACGTGAAGTGAACAAAATAAAATATTCATTTATAAACCGGACGGTTTGTTTATGTACACCTATTTGAATGACATTGATTGGGACGATAAATTTTACACATCGCCCAACAGCACAAATAAAATAGGTGTTTGATTGTTTGAAACCCCACACGGGTGTTGGGATGAAATATGAATTTCACTCATCCTGATTGATTAAATATGTCGATCGATTGATTGACAGGCTGTTATAAGCGTTGAATATCTATATTTGATGCTTATACAGTGTAGTGCACTTTGGTTGATGGTTGATTATTTTTCAAGGCTATTATACATGTGTTGTATGAAAATCCATATAATTAACTTTATATGGTAATTGATTGGGCCTCATTCCAGTTTTAAAATAGAAATATTCGAAATGGAATATTTGAAAATGTCAATATATGAAGCCGTGTTGATTAGAGTGACGCCATTTTGACGTGAACGATATTTATATCGATTTTATTCATTTTAAAATGAATATTAAAAAGTAATTTTGAAATCAAATATTTCGAAATGAATTGAATTGAAAACGAATTCAAAGTGAATTGAAAGTGATTTCGAAATGAATTGAATTGAAAACGAATTCAAAGTGAATTGAAAGTGATTTCGAAACGAATTGAATTGAAAACGAATTCAAAGTGAATTGAAAACGATTTCGAAATGAATTGAATTGAAAACGAATTCAAAATGAATTGAAAGCAAATTGAAATGAATTCAAATTGAATTGAAATTTGAATTGAATAGAAACGAATTTTAAAACGAATTTATAAAGAAGAATTCAATTTTGATTTGAACTGAAAAGAAAGTTGAAATAGCTTTTGAAACGATTTTAAAACTATTTATATAATTCGTTTTAAATAGAAATCGACGAAATATATATTATATATATTATATATATAATATAATGGCCTGAATAGAACGCGCCGCGCCGCGGCAGTTCGCGAATTTCGACCATTTATTTCAAACGGACCTTACGGGAGATCCGACCGTCGGATTCTCCTAAAACCGGAACCGTTGGGTTCGTATCGAAAAGAGCTTTCTAACGAATATTAGAAATTTGAAATCTAACGGTTGGATTTGGAGATACGTCCAAATCAAATTCGAAAAAGGTCGCTGTAAGTGCAGTTCGATGGCCATTGTTGGAAATCGACTGTACGGGCCTTGATAAAATTATTAAAAATAGCAATAATTTGTGTAAAATCATGAGAAATGATTTGTGAAGATTTGGGATGAAAAACTCCATATTTGAAAAGATAAAAATAGATTTTTATCGAAATGAACTAGTTTTGAACTAGAATTATAATTCTATTTATTTTTAAATAAATAAATTGAATTTGAAAAGGGTTTTGAAAATAACCAAAATTTCCAATGATTGCATTGGAGTGGATTTGAATCGAAATTGTCTTCGGAATATTTCGATGTTGGAATTCGTGACTATACAGGTGTTGTTATGGAAATTTGAAAGATATATATTTATATCGTTATTTCCAATACGACATTTGTTAGTCGTAGAATTCGATGTTGAATATAAGCCGATATATTTTCTATTCAGAGCCTTGTATTGAATATCGAATGTGATTTGGGTTTGTCGTGAATGGTGTCTTCACTAACACTGTTCTTGAACCCAGTTGAGAAAAGATTAAATCTTTTTATTTAGATTTAATGAAGTGTACCAATTAAATAATATTTAATTGGAATTGAATGGATATTGATTTTTGGGTTTATCGTGAACAGTGTTTTAAATAACACTTGTTCTTTAACCCGATAATTAATGGGATGTGACTTTGGGTTTATCGTGAACCGTGTTTTAAATGACACTGATTCTTTAACCCAGTCACAGATTAAAACTAAGTGGAGTTTTAATGAATCTTTAATTAGATTGAAAAGATCGAGAATGGAGTATCACCAGTTCTTGTTGCTGGCCCTGAGTAGGCCGGGTACACATGATAGGGGGTTCTCGCTTCGCGGTTTGGTGGCGAACGGGAGACTCTTACCCCTACATGGCGCCGGGGAGGGCGTTGGTTCGCCAATAGGCGCGAGACTTGAGAGGGTCGCCGTAAAACAAGGGACTGGGGGACCATGTGGAAGCCACGGTGGGTATTACCTGCTGCTTGGGGGGATGAAGGGATGGTTGCAAAGCCTACCGGATTTCGTGTGACGGCAAAGAATCTCGCTCGGTCCGAACCAGTCGCTAAACCGATCCAGGCCGCTCGAAACGCCCTATCGTTTGAGAACAGGACACAACAGAACGTATACAGAAGAACATTTCATTGTATATTACAACAATGCATCAGATTACAAGAATATACATAGTATGAATGAATATTACACAGAAATATCAGAGATTTAAATTACATTTAAATACATCGCAGCGGAAAATAATACAATACACAACTAGAAGGAGACATACGGATACAAAGCTTTCCGGATATCGTTCCAGCTGTAAACCAGGATCCTGTGAATATAAATCTGCAAAACCGAAACTACTAGCTGCCCGTGTCAAAATAAGGGCACCCAGAGTTTAGGTTAAAACAATAAACTCCAGGTCAGTCATGTGACTGGTGTGAGAACTAAAACAGTTATTAAACTTTATTTTAAATCATTAGGTAAATCAAGGGACCACGCCGTATAACACGGAACGGGTTTCCTCCCAAGAATACCAGTGCATAAAACAAACAGCGCAATGCTAAATAAAGAAAAATGAAGCTGTTATAAGACCCAGGTCCCATCACACAATGCAACGCAGTCGAGGATAGGGTTTTCCCTTATAACAGCCAAAGAATGCTTGATACGTTTTAAAACAAATCATTTGATACTATTATAAGTGTGTAAAACAACTTCAAATCATAAGTATCAATCATAGGCGGCATGAGCGTCCCATGCCACTATGTCGCCATATATAGGTTTACAAATAAAACCGCAAAGTCACGTATTTGGAAATTGGATTTCCGTCTATGAACCGAGGCTAGGGGCAAGATCCTCAACCGATTCGAGACGCTCTAGCCCGCCCCTCAGGATCAGAGCTCGAGTGACCCTTGGATCGTCAGGGCCGGTCCACACGGAGTGGATTATTATGCCTGAACACTACGTCTCCCCACCCTATGGGGTGTAAGTCTGGTCCGTCAGCCGACCAGAATGCATCGGCCGAAACCGATATAACCGAGGCGCCTCGCAACAGCAACAACCACATAAGTCAAACTCATCAGGGCGTGTAAAACCACTGACGCCACTTCTAGCTAGAAAGAAACGCAAGTCCTCCCTGAGGTCCGTCTCCCGTTTTTGGTTCATACCGGGTGTGAAACTCGCGAATCAAACGTTACACAAAGCTACGCCACAAAGGCCTTGCTTTGATCATCACCACAAGACTTTGCTTTTCAACAGAAGCCTTGATCATTTGCATCTTAGCATGCCACACAGGCAAACCATCCTATGCAACCGATATCAGTCACACAGAATGAAATCCGATGTCAGACACACAGTCCATTTACAAGTCCGTTCTGGGTCTGAACGAAACCGAAGGCACCTAGTACCCCGCATATCCATCGATCTCCAAGTACGTCTGGACGATCACTAACTGTTTCCATCTTCTTGGGTGTACAGCCCAATCAAGATCATCAGTAATTACCCAAACGACGTGACGACCTCCGGTCTTCGACCACCGTCTTCATCTTCGACTTATCGTCGTATCAGTTATTCAGAATGGGATAAACCCGGTCTTTCCGAATAACTCGCGTATATATTATAAAAGTGTTACACAAACACAACATACGCCTCATTTCAATTCATTAGTCACTAACCGTAAATTAATCAAGAGAATAATTCCCCAAATATTAACCCCGAAGGCCGAAACCAACATCAGATCAATATCCAGAAAACCTTTCTGCTTGGCTAACCGACAGTTAGTTTCTAAATTTCACATTCATAGGGAAAGGTTCCCATTTATTTTATCAAAGATAAATTCTTGAATTTATTCTTTAATCTATTTTTGAATATCAATTCAAACTAGTCGGGATTAGCGAACCTTACCGAAGTAATCATTTGTTTTAATTTCCCAATCCCAACATATTCATCCCATGAAGTAAAACTGGTAATACTTCATACCTAACACCACAGTGTTATCGGTAAATTCAATTACCATTTCACGTTCAAATCTAATTAAAGATTTAACTATCGCCTGGAGCAAAACTGGTGATACTCCATTTTCGATCATTTCAATCTAATTAAAGATTCATTAAAACTCCACTTAGTTTTAACCTTGGACTGGGTTAAAGAATCAGTGTCATTTAAAACACGGTTCACGATAAACCCAAAGTCACATTCATTAATTATCGGGTTAAAGAACGAGTGTTATTTAAAACACTGTTCACGATAAACCCAAAAATCAATATCAATTCAATTCCAATTAAATATTATTTAATTGGTACACTTCATTAAATCTAAATAAAAAGATTTAATCTTTTCTCAATTGGGTTCAAGAACAGTGTTAGTGAAGACACCATTCACGACAAACCCAAAACACATTCATTAATTATCGGGTTAAAGAACAAGTGTTATTTAAAACACTGTTCACGATAAACCCAAAAATCAATATCAATTCAATTCCAATTAAATATTATTTAATTGGTACACTTCATTAAATCTAAATAAAAAGATTTAATCTTTTCTCAACTGGGTTCAAGAACAGTGTTAGTGAAGACACCATTCACGACAAACCCAAATCACATTCGATATTCAATACAAGGCTCTGAATAGAAAATATATCGACTTATATTCAATATCGAATTCTACGACTAACAAATGTCGTATTGGAAATAACGATACGAATATATATCTTTCAAATTTCCATAACAACACCTGTAATATCACGAATTCCAACATCGAAATATTCCGAAGACAATTTCGATTCAAATCCTCTCCAATGCAATCATTGGAAATTTTGGTTATTTTCAAAAACCATTTCAAATTCAATTTATTTATTTAAAAATAAATAGAATTATAATTCTAGTTCAAACTAGTTCATTTCGATAAAAATCTATTTTTATCTTTTCAAATAGGGAGTTTTTCATCCCAAATCTTCACAAACCATTTCTTATGATTTTACACGAATTATTACTATTTTTAATAATTTTATCAAGGCCCGTACAGTCGATTTCCAACAATGGCCATCGAACTGCACTTACAGCGACCTTTTTCGAATTTGATTTGGACATAATTCCAAATCCAACCGTTAGATTTCAAATTTCTAACATTCGTTAGAAAGCTCTTTTCGATACGAACCCAACGGTTCCGGTTTTAGGAGAATCCGACGGTCGGATCTCCCGTAATGTCCGTTTGAAATAAATGGTCGAAATTCGCGAACTGCCGCGGCGCGGCGCGTTCTATTCAGGCCATTATATTATATATATAATATATATAATATATATTTCGTCGATTGCTATTTAAAACGAATTATATAAATGGTTTTAAATTCGTCTCAAAAGCAATTTCAACTTCCATTTCAATTCAAATCAAAATTGAATTCTTCTTTATAAATTCGTTTTAAAATTCATTTCTATTCAATTCAAATTTCAATTCAATTTGAATTCATTTCAATTTGCTTTCAATTCAATTTGAAATCGTTTTCAATTCCTTTCGAAATCGTTTTCAATTCATTTCTATTCGAAATCGTTTTTAAAATCGATATAAATATCGTTCACGTCAAAATGGCGTCAATCTAATCAACACGGCTTCATATATTCCTTTATTTTCAAATATTTTATTTCAAATATTTCTTTTTCAAATATTTCTTTTTCAAAACTGGAATGAGGCCCAATCAATCACCATATAAAATTAATTATATGGATTTGCATACAACACATGTATATAATAGCATTGAAAATAATCAACCATCAACCAAAGTGCACTACACTGTATAAGCATCAAATATAGATATTCAACGCTTATAACAGCCTGTCAATCAATCGATCGACATATTTAATCAATCAGGATGAGTGAACTTCAAATTTCATCCTAACACCCGTGTGGGGTTTCAAACAATCAAACCCATATTTTATTTGTGCAGTTAGGCGATGTGTAAAATTTATCGACCCAATCAACGTCATTCAAATAGGTGTACATAAACAAACCGTCTGGTTTGTAAATGAATATTTATTTATTCACATTCACGTTAAAAATTATATTTTTAACGATAACACATTTTATTTTAACATATGAATTTCTACTCAGTTCATTCTTTAAATAAAATGCTATTTTTATTTTTCTAACTTATTTTAGAAAATTTCGGCGGCATAACGGCACGATACTAGAAACGGGACAAGGCCTAGCCTTATCCCCGGTCTAGTGAAGGCCCACGCCATTCACTCATCAATCAAATCAATTTCATTATACAAACCACAAAATTTGGAGTAAGGGTCTAACCTAGCCTTACTCCCTTCGCCTTATAACGGCGCACGTCTAATCCTAACCAATTTATCGATTCGATTTTTCACATCACCAACCACATTCAAACCAATATCGCAATCAATCACCAAACAATCAAACAAACAAGTCCATGGTCTGTGGACGATTGTGTCGGGTGCTACTAAGCACCGTCTGCATCCTAGTATATATATATAACTAGAAAAATAAATTGAAAGGTGAGAAATTCTCACATATAGCTATCCTAGCTCCACGGCACTTCCAATGCAGGAAATCTTCGCCAACTCGCCTTTCTTGTCACATTCGTTGCCCGTAGTCACTATATATATAAAAATCGAATTTTTACTTCAAAGTTCAATATATAAAAATCGAATTTTTAGTTCAAAGTTCAATATATAAAAATCGAATTTTTAGTTCAAAGTTCAATATATAAAAATCGAATTTTTATTTCAAAGTTCAATATATAAAAATCGAATTTTTATTTCAAAGTTCAATATATAAAAATCGAATTTTTACTATGTTATTCAATATATAAAAATCGAATTTTTACTCTACTAAAAAATCTTATCATTATATTTTGCTTTCTAAAACAAAATATAATTTTCTTTCAAAACACATGTATATTTTCTCCTTTCAAAACAATGTTTCTTTTATATAGAAAATCCTCCTTTTGAAACAATATATATCCATATATAATTTCTGATCTTCGTGACTCAAAATGTCATCTTTATATGATCAAAATATCATTTTTATCATATTATAAAAATATAATCTTTTAACTTATAAAGTTTAAATCTTTTCAAAAGTTAGTTTTTAAACTTTTCAAAAATCAGTTTAAAAATCATTTTTTAAAAATCATTTTTCAAAATCAGCATTTAACATTAAACAAAAATCAGTTTTCTATTTTAAAAACAAAATCAGTTTTCTATTTTAAAAACAAAATCAGTTTTCTTTTTTTTAAAACAGAATCAGTTTTATACTAAAATAAAATTCAGAAACTAAAATAAAATTCAGAAACTAAAATAAAATAGATAAATAAGAATTACCTTAGTTTTGAATGGGGGGGGCGTCGGTTTCAGAACAGGGCGTAGGGGGTTTCGGTGTTGGCTGAATGGAGGTGTGGAGGAGAGAGAGGGAACGAGGGGGGGGGGTCGGAGTAGGCCGGGTACACATGATAAGGGGTTCTCGCTTCGCGGTTTGGTGGCGAACGGGAGACTCTTACCCCTACATGGCGCCGGGGAGGGCGTTGGTTCGCCAATAGGCGCGAGACTCGAGAGGGTCGCCGTAAAACAAGGGACTGGGGGACCACTTGTGAGCCGCGGTGGGTTTTACCTACTGCAATGGAGGAGGAAGGGATGGTTGCAAAGCCTACCGGATTTCGCGTTTTCGTCACAGTTGGTATCAGAGCTTTGGTTTACAAAGCTCAGAGAACAAGGCACATTAGAACCATACGAAAGAATTCATCAGATAATTGGATTAGTAATATCCAATGGGATGACTCGTTAGAGATAGGATCAGTAGTATCCTAGAACGAGTGTGAAGAGTATATTTTTCAAATGAAAACAAATTTTGTTTTGAAAATTTAAATCAACTATTCGTATTTGATTATTTGTTTATATTGATTTTGGACAATTCAGTATATAAAGAATTTGCATATACGCCTTGCAAACGTATATTCGAAGTTTTAATATACTGGATAGATATAGAGTCACATTCTAGACACCCGGGGATAATTCTGATGATGTGGCCACATCATCAGTATTTATATTCGTGTTTCGAAGGTGTGATATCTATATATTTCCATTAGACTGGTGTGAGAACCAAAGATTATATAGATAGAACAAATTGTTGTGAATTGGCATCAAAACATGATTTTTAGTATATGTACCAAAAGTTATGAATTTCAAATGATAATTCACTAATGGATTGATGTTTGTGTTGTTTGTTTAGTTGTTTCCTAATTTTTAGCCATTTAGCCTAATTGAATCAAACATTGACTTGTATTGAAATTTGGTCGCATTTGCTTGCATATACATGTATATCATTGAACAGGTCATAGCAAGGAGGCTAGAGCCGAGAATAAAATTTGTTTGCCCGACAAATAGGTACATGTTTACTACATAATTTCCTGTTTTGTTTGGGTGATGATGATTTTGTGAGCCTATTGGCTAGCCGCTTGGCTTTTTCTTTTTCTTTTTGAGATCTGAAGGACCGGGGAAGCTATTTGAAATTCCCCGATGCTCCCATTGCAGGGGAGGTTATGGCGAAATTTTTCAGAAATTTAGGGTGTTAGCCAAATTTTTGAAATTTTGAAAATTCTCAGAAACTAAAGAGTTGGAGAATAGAAGCCAGATCGAGCGTAGAGTTGATTAATCAAACCACTTTCGACTTTGTTCCTTTTCGGGGACGAAAAGTTTTAAGTGGGGGAGATTGTAACAACCCGTAAAATCTGGGCCAGTTTAAAATTTTTATTTTGGCAATTTTAGCGAATTTTGATTATTTAAAATGAATTATTTTAAATAATATCGACGAGAAATTTATTTTGAATAGAATTCGAACGTATATATTATACGCGTCGTCGTTAGAATATAAATATTTATATATAATTATAAATAGAATTAAAAATGGCGCGGTAGTTCGAAAATTCGATTTCTAATTTCAATTGAATATACAGAATTCGTTATAAGTCAGAATTGGACGAAACAAGAAATATTTGAATCTGATGAACAAGATCTTTCTAACGAAGTTAACAAACTAGGATTTCACTTTATAAATGATGAGATATGTCCAGTTGAAATTTAGAAATAGTCGCTGTGGAATTTATATATATTTTAATATAATATAAGGCCCTTAAAAATAGCAATTTTGCAAACGACCTCGGATTCCGACGAAACCAGTTTTGTTGGGTCCGTGATGTAAAGTTATTGCTAGATTTCAAATTTCATAATTTTTCGAATCAATATGTGAGCGTGGCAAATGAAAACGCATTTGACCAGTTTCAGTTGATTTTAATCGACTGGAAATTGGCCATTTTTCAAACGGTCTCAGAATTCAACGAAACTAGTTTTGTTAGGACCGTATCGTCAATACGAAGCTAGAAAATATTTTTCTGGAATTTTTCTAGTTAGTATGTGGCCCCGGTAATTTGAAATGTACGTTTAAAATTCAATATAGTGATTTAAATGTAAATTTAATGAAAACTGATTCAAACAGTCGAATCAGCTTGCGATACATATCCCATTGTGTTCGGAATGGGGGTATTACGTTAGGGATGACAGTCGTTGGACCCGGTTCGGTGTTCGTATGTAAAAGTCAACGTAAATTGAAAAAAAAAGAAAAAAATAAAATAAAATAAAATATTTATCTCTTCCTACTTTATATCTCTGCCCCCCCCCCCGTTCAACAGAAAACGATTTATAAAAAAAAAAAAAGAGAAAGCGATTTCGAAACCCGCCGCCACCCTCGGGGGACACCGCCGCCATCTCCAGCTACTCTTCCCCCCCCCTCGTCGGACCGAGAGCCCCCCCCCCCGAAGCCCGACGAACCCTCCTCTGGCCAACGATCGCGCGCGCCCCCCCTGCTTCTCCTTTTCCCTCCGCCTCCTCCTCCATCTAATCGAGAGCACCCCACCGCCGTGGAACCCTAAGCCACTCACCGCGCGCCACCCCCGCTACCAGCCCCTCCTTCTTGAGATTCAAACTGTAAGTTTTATTTAAACATTATTTTAGTTTGTTTTAAATATTTAGTTTAGCTTGATAATTATACAAGTTTAGATTTTTAACATGTAAAAATCTGATTTTTTGTTGAAAAGATTTTTGATTATAGAAGAGATTTGATTTTTAGGAGATAAAGAAACGATTTTTATTTATAGTTGTAGAGAGTTAAAAATATAATTTTTATATTTTTAAAGAATTAAAAATATGATTTTTGTATTTTTAAAGTATTAAAAATATAATCTTTATAGGATAGAGAATATAAAAATATCATCTTTGTTTGTGTAGCCAAATAAAAATCTGATTTTTATTTTATATACGTTGAGATAAAGTGGTAATTTTTATAAAGGCGAAAACTTTATTTTTATAAAGGCGAAAACTTTATTTTTGAAATGGAATTTTTGTCTATATAGTAGCAATATAAAAATTCGATTTTTATATATTGAACTTTGAAATAAAAATTAGAATTTTATATATTGAACTTCGATAGAAAAATGTGATTTTTATATATTGAACTTTGAAATAAAAATTAGAATTTTATATATTGAACTTCGATAGAAAAATGTGATTTTTATATATTGAACATCGAAAGAAAAATGTGATTTTTATATATTGAACTTTGAAATAAAAATTAGAATTTTATATATTGAACTTCGATAGAAAAATGTGATTTTTATATATTGAACATCGAAAGAAAAATGTGATTTTTATATATTGAACTTCGATAGAAAAATGTGATTTTTATATATTGAATAGCGAAGTAAAAATTCGATTTTTACATATGTAGAGAATACGGGCGAAGGTGACGAAGATGCAATAGCGATGAAGATTTCTATCAATGAAGTGCCGTGGAGCTAGGATAGCTATATGTGAGAATTTCTCACCTTTCAATTTATTTTTCTAGTTATATATATATATATACTAGGATGCAGACGGTGTTTAGTAGCACCCGACACAATCGTCCACAGACCATGGACTTGTTTATTTGGCTGTTTGGTTATTGATTGTGATATTGGTTTGAATGTGGTTAGTGGTGTGAAAAATCGAATCGATAAATTGGTTAGGATTAGACGTGCGCCGTTATAAGGCGAAGGAGTAAGGCTAGGTTAGACTCTTACTCCAAATTTTGTGGTTTGCATAATAAAATTGATATGATTGATGTGTGAATGGCGTGGGCCTTCACTAGACCGGGGATTAGGCTAGGCCTTGTCCCGTTTCTAGTATCGTGCCGTTATGCCGCCGAAATTTTCTAAAATAAGTTAGAAAAATAAAAATAGCATTTTATTTAAAGAATGAACTGAATAGAAATTCATATGTTAAAATAAAATGTGTTATCATTAAAAATATAATTTTTAACGTGAATGTGAATAAATAAATATTCATTTACAAACCAGACGGTTTGTTTATGTACACCTATTTGAATGACGTTGATTGGGTCGATAAATTTTACACATCGCCTAACTGCACAAATAAAATATGTGTTTGATTGTTTGAAACCCCACACGGGTGTTAGGATGAAAGTTGAAGTTCACTCATCCTGATTGATTAAATATGTCGATCGATTGATTGACAGGCTGTTATAAGCGTTGAATATCTATATTTGATGCTTATACAGTGTAGTGCACTTTGGTTGATGGTTGATTATTTTTCAATGCTATGATATACATGTGTTGTATGAAAATCCATATAATTAATTTTATATGGTAATTGATTGGGCCTCATTCCAGTTTTGAAAAAGAAATATTTGAAAAAGAAATATTTGAAAAAGAAATATTTGAAATAGAATATTTGAAAATAAAGGAGTATATGAAGCCGTGTTGATTAGATTGACGCCATTTTGACGTGAACGATATTTATATCGATTTTAAAAACGATTTCGAAATGAATTGAATTGAAAACGATTTCGAAATTAATTGAATTGAAAACGATTTCGAAATGAATTGAATTGAAAACGATTTCGAAATGAATTGAATTGAAAACGATTTCGAAATGAATTGAATTGAAAACGATTTCGAAATGAATTGAATTGAAAACGATTTCGAAATGAATTGAATTGAAAACGATTTCGAAATGAATTGAATTGAAAACGATTTCGAAATGAATTGAATTGAATATGAATTCAAATTGAATTGAAATTTGAATTGAATGGAAATGAATTTTAAAACGAATTTATAAAGAAGAATTCAATTTTGATTTGAATTGAAAAGGAAGTTGAAATAGATTTTGAAACGAATTTTAAAACTATTTATATAATTCGTTTTGAATAGAAATCGACGAAATATATATTATATATAATATATATATAATATAAATGGCCTGAATAGAACGCGCCGCGCCGCGGTAGTTCGCGAATTTCGACCATTTATTTCAAACGGACATTACGGGAGATCCGACCGTCGGATTCTCCTAAAACCGGAACCGTTGGGTTCGTATCGAAAAGAGCTTTCTAACGAATATTAGAAATTTGAAATCTAACGGTTGGATTTGGAATTATGTCCAAATCAAATTCGAAAAAGGTCGCTGTAAGTGCAGTTCGATGACCATTGATGGAAATCGACTGTACGGGCCTTGATAAAATTATTAAAAATAGTAATAATTTGTGTAAAATCATAAGAAATGATTTGTGAAAGTTTGGGATGAAAAACTCCATATTTGAAAAGATAAAAATGGATTTTTATCGAAATGAACTAGTTTTGAACTAGAAATATAATTCTATTTATTTTTAAATAAATAAATTGAATTTAAAAAGGGTTTTAAAAATAACCAAAATTTCCAATAATTGCATTGGAGTGGATTTGAATCGAAATTGTCTTCGGAATATTTCGATGTTGGAATTCGTGATTATACAGGTGTTGTTATGGAAATTTGAAAGATATATATATTTATATCGTTATTTCCAATACGACATTTGTTAGTCGTAGAATTTGATATTGAATATAAGCCGATATATTTTCTATTCAGAGCCTTGTATTGAATATCGAATGTGATTTGGGTTTGTCGTGAATGGTGTCTTCACTAACACTGTTCTTGAACCCAGTTGAGAAAAGATTAAATCTTTTTATTTAGATTTAATGAAGTATATACTCTGTATTTTCTATCACACAGAATGAAAATACAGAGTATAAACCAACTGTGAAAACCCGTAACTTCCCCGTAAAGGAAAGCGACGGATAGTTCGAGAACAAACCACAGCAGAACGCATATAAAAGAACATTTCATTATATATTACAACAATGCATCAGATTACAAGAATATACAGAGTATAAACGAATATTACACAGAAATATCAGAGATTTTAAATTACATTTAAAAACATAGCAGCGGAAAATAATACAATACACAACTAGAAGGAGATATACGGATACAAAGCTTTCCGGATATCGTTCCAGCTGTAAACCAGGATCCTGTGAATATAAATCTGCAAAACCAAAACTACTAGCTGCCCGTGTCAAAATAGGGGCACCCAGAGTTTAGGTTAAAACAATAAACTCCAGGTCAGTCATGTGACTGGTGTGAGAACTAAAACAGTTATTAATCTTTATTTTAAATCATTAGGTAAATCAAGGGACCACGCCGTATAACACGGAACGGGTTTCCTCCCAAGAATACCAGTGCATAAAACAAACAGCGCAATGCTAAATAAAGAAAAATGAAGCTGTTATAAGACCCAGGTCCTATCACACAATGCAACGCAAGCCGGGGGATAGGGTTTTCCCTTATAACAGCCAAAGAATGCTTGATACGTTTAAAACAAATCATTTGATACTATTATAAGTGTATAGTGTATAAAACAACTTCAGATCATAAGTATCAATCATAGGCGGCATGGGTACCATATATCATGTCGCTATATATAGGTTTACAAATAAAACCGCAAATGTCACGTATTTGGAAATTGGATTTCCATCTATGAACCGAGGCAAAAGATAGTCCTCAACCGATTCGAGACTGCCTAGCCCGAGTCTCAGGATCAGAGCTCGAGTGACCCTAGGAGCGACAGGGCCGGTCCACCGATGTGGATTAAAATGCCTGAACACTACGTTTCCCTGCCCTTTGGGGCGTAAATGAGCCACTAAATGACTCCATCGGTTCGAGAACGACCGATCAATCCGAGGCGCCTCGCAACAGCAACAACCACATAAGTCAAACTCGTCAGGGCGTGTAAAACCACTGACGCCACTTCTAACTAGGAAGAAACGCAGGCCCTCCCTGAGGTCCTTTCTCCCGTTTTTGGTCCATACCGGGTGTGAAACTCGCGAAGTAAACGTTACACAAAGCTACGCCACAAAGGCCGTGCTTTGATCATCACCACAAGACTTTGCTTTTCAACAGAAGCCTTGATCATTTGCATCTTAGCATGCCACACAGGCAAACCATCCTATGCAACCGATATCAGTCACACAGAATGAAATCCGATGTCAGACACACAGTCCATTTACAAGTCCGTTCTGGGTCTGAACGAAACCGGAGGCACCTAGTACCCCGCATATCCATCGATCTCCAAGTACGTCTGGACGATCACCAACTGTTTCCATCTTCTTGGGTGTACAGCCCAATCAAGATCATCAGTTATCACCCAAACGACGTGAAGACTTCCGGTCTTCGACCATCGTCTTCATCTTCGACTTATCGTCGTATCAGTTATCCAGAATGGGATAAACCCGGTCTTCCCGAATAACTCGCGTATATTTAAATAAGTGTTACACAAACACAACATACGCCTCATTCCAATTCATTAGTCACTAACCGTAAATTAATCAAGAGAATAATTCCCCAAATATTAACCCCGAAGGCCGAAACCAACATCAGATCAATATCCAGAAAACCATTCTGCTTGGCTAACCGACAGTTAGTTTCTAAATTTCACATTCAAATCTAATTAAAGATTTAACTATCGCCTGGAGCAAAACTGGTGATACTCCATTCTCGATCTTTTCAATCTAATTAAAGATTCATTAAAACTCCACTTAGTTTTAATCTGTGACTGGGTTAAAGAATCAGTGTCATTTAAAACACGGTTCACGATAAACCCAAAGTCACATCCCATTAATTATCGGGTTAAAGAACAAGTGTTATTTAAAACACTGTTCACGATAAACCCAAAAATCAATATCCATTCAATTCCAATTAAATATTATTTAATTGGTACACTTCATTAAATCTAAATAAAAAGATTTAATCTTTTCTCAACTGGGTTCAAGAACAGTGTTAGTGAAGACACCATTCACGACAAACCCAAATCACATTCATTAATTATCGGGTTAAAGAACAAGTGTTATTTAAAACACTGTTCACGATAAACCCAAAAATCAATATCAATTCAATTCCAATTAAATATCATTTAATTGGTACACTTCATTAAATCTAAATAAAAAGATTTAATCTTTTCTCAACTGGGTTCAAGAACAGTGTTAGTGAAGACACCATTCACGACAAACCCAAATCACATTCATTAATTATCGGGTTAAAGAACAAGTGTTATTTAAAACACTGTTCACGATAAACCCAAAAATCAATACCAATTCAATTCCAATTAAATATCATTTAATTGGTACACTTCATTAAATCTAAATAAAAAGATTTAATCTTTTCTCAACTGGGTTCAAGAACAGTGTTAGTGAAGACACCATTCACGACAAACCCAAATCCCATTTGATATTCAATATAAGGCTCTGAATAGAAAATATATCGGCTTATATTCAATATCAAATTCTACGATTAACAAATGTCGTATTGGAAATAACGATATAAATATATATCTTTCAAATTTCCATAACAACACCTGTAATATCACGAATTCCAACATCGAAATATTCCGAAGACAATTTCGATTCAAATCCACTCCAATGCAATCATTGGAAATTTTGGTTATTTTCAAAACCATTTCAAATTCAATTTATTTATTTAAAAATAAATAGAATTATAATTCTAGTTCAAAACTAGTTCATTTCGATAAAAATCTATTTTTATCTTTTCAAATATGGAGTTTTTCATCCCAAACTTTCACAAATCATTTCTTATGATTTTACACAAATTATTACTATTTTTAATAATTTTATCAAGGCCCGTACAGTCGATTTCCATCAATGGCCATCGAACTGCACTTACAGCGACCTTTTTCGAATTTGATTTGGACGTGTCTCCAAATCCAACCGTTAGATTTCAAATTTCTCACATTCGTTAGAAAGCTCTTTTCGATACGAACCCAACGGTTCCGGTTTTAGGAGAATCCGACGGTCGGATCTCCCGTAATGCCCGTTTGAAATAAATGGTCGAAATTCGCGAACTGCCGCGGCGCGGCGCGTTCTATTCAGGCCATTATATTATATATAATATATATATAATATATATATCGTCGATTTCTATTTAAAACGAATTATATAAATAGTTTTGAATTCGTTTCAAAAACATTTTCAACTTCCATTTCAATTCAAATCAAAATTGAATTCTTCTTTATAAATTCGTTTTAAAATCCATTTCTATTCAATTCAAATTTCAATTCAATTTGAGTTTATTTCACTTCGCTTTCAATTCAATTCGAATTCGTTTTCAATTCAATTCATTTCGAAATCGTTTTCAATTCAATTCATTTCGAAATCGTTTTCAATTCAATTCATTTCGAAATCGTTTTCAATTCAATTCATTTCGAAATCGTTTTCAATTCTATTCATTTCGAAATCGTTTTCAATTCTATTCATTTCGAAATCGTTTTCAATTCAATTCATTTCGAAATATTCGATTTCGAAATCACTTTTCAATATTCATTTTAAAATGAATAAAATCGATATAAATATCGTTCACGTCAAAATGGCGTCAATCTAATCCTCACGGCTTCACATATTTCTATTTTCAAATATTCTATTTCAAATATTTCTATTTCAAATATTTCTATTTCAAATATTTCTTTTTTTTTCGAAACTGGAATGAGGCCCAATCAATTACCATATAATGTTAATTATATGGATTTTCTACAACACATGTATATATCAACAACGATGAATAATCAACCATCAACCAAAGTGCACTACACTGTATAAGCATCAAATATAGACATTTAACGCTTATAGCAGCTTGTCAATCAATCGATCGACATATTTAATCAATCAGGATGAGTGAACTTCAAATTTCATCCTAACACCCGTGTGGGGTTTCAAACAATCAAACACATATTTTATTTGTGCAGTTAGGCGATGTGTAAAATTTATCGACCCAATCAACGTCATTCAAATAGGTGTACATAAACAAACCGTCTGGTTTGTAAATGAATATTTATTTATTCACATTCACGTTAAAAATTATATTTTTAACGATAACACATTTTATTTTAACATATGAATTTCTATTCAGTTCATTCGTTAAATAAAATGCTATTTTTATTTTTTTCTAACTTATTTTAGAAAATTTCGGCGGCATAACGGCACGATACTAGAAACGGGACAAGGCCTAGCCTTATCCCCGGTCTAGTGAAGGCCCACGCCATTCACACATCAATCAAATCAATTCGTTATGCAAGCCACAAACTTTGGAGTAAGGATCTAACCTAGCCTTACTCCTTCGCCTTATAACGGCGCACGTCTAATCCTAACCAATTTATCGATTCGATTTTTCACACCACAAACCACATTCATTACCAATATCGCAATCAATCACCAAACAGTCAAACAAACAAGTCCATGGTCTGTGGACGATTGTGTCGGGTGCTACTAAGCACCGTCTGCATCCTAGTATATATATATAACTAGAAATAAAATAGAAAGGTGAGAAATTCTCACATATAGCTATCCTAGCTCCACGGCACTTCATTTGCAGAAGTCTTCGTCGTTTCGCCTTTTTGTCACCTTCGTTGCTGCTTTCACTGCATATGCAAAAATATCGAGTTTTTACTTCGCTATTCAATATATAAAAATCGAATTTTTAGTATGCTATTCAATATATAAAAATCGAATTTTTAGTATGCTATTCAATATATAAAAATCGAATTTTTAGTATGCTATTCAATATATAAAAATCGAATTTTTAGTATGCTATTCAATATATAAAAATCGAATTTTTAGTATGTTATTCAATATATAAAAATCGAATTTTTAGTATGCTATTCAATATATAAAAATCGAATTTTTAGTATGTTATTCAATATATAAAAATCGAATTTTTAGTATGTTATTCAATATATAAAAATCGAATTTTTAGTATGTTATTCAATATATAAAAATCGAATTTTTAGTATGTTATTCAATATATAAAAATCGAATTTTTAGTATGTTATTCAATATATAAAAATCGAATTTTTAGTATGTTATTCAATATATAAAAATCGAATTTTTAGTATGCTATTCAATATATAAAAATCGAATTTTTAGTATGCTATTCAATATATAAAAATCGAATTTTTAGTATGCTATTCAATATATAAAAATCGAATTTTTAGTATGTTATTCAATATATAAAAATCGAATTTTTAGTATGTTATTCAATATATAAAAATCGAATTTTTAGTATGCTATTCAATATATAAAAATCGAATTTTTATTTCAAAGTTCAATATATAAAAATTATATTTTCCTATCGAAGTTCAATACATAAAAATTATATTTTCCTATCGAAGTTCAAAATATAAAAACTATATCTTTCTTTCGAAGTTCATACTATAAAGATCATATTTTTATTTCGACTTTCAATATATAAAAATATGATTTTTACTTCGGCTTTCCATATATAAAAATCTGATTTTTACTTTTAAATTTCTAATCTTCTTCTAGTTTATAAATCATTTTTAAAAATCAGTTTTTAATAATCTCAGAAAATCAGTTTTTATATTTTTATAAATCAGTTTTTTTTTTTATGCTTTTAAAAACAGTTTAAAAATGCTTATAAAATCAGTTTTTCTTATTTTAAAAAAAATCAGTTTTTCTAACCTATATAAAAAAAAAAAACAGTTTTTATTTCTTTATCAAATTAGTTTTTAAAATTCATTATAATCAGTTTATAAAATCTTTAACAATCAAATCTAAAATCAATTTTAAATTCTTATTAAATCAGTTTTTTTTCAAACACAAAAAAAAACAGTTTTAAAGGTAAATAAAAATCAGAATTGAAAATGAAAATAAAAAAAAAAAAAAAAAAAAAAAAACCACTTACAGTAAAAATCGAAGGCGGCGGGGGCTTCGCTGTCTCGAGGGTGAGGCGAGAGGGGGGGGGGTTGCGGCTGTCAATCGAAGAGGAGAGGGGGGGGGGGGAAAAGGGCGGCGCGGTGGTTGTTCGAAGAGGGAAGGGGCTCGTGGGTATCGCGAGGTCAGGGGGAAGAGGGGGAGGGCTATCGGCGAACGACGGTGGCGCCTGGCTAGGGGGGGGGGCGTCTTCTCGAGGCGGCGGTGGTTGTTCGAGGGAGGCGGCGGGTCTTCGCAGTCGCCCCCTTTTCCTTTTCTTTTTTTTTTTTATTTTCTTTTCTTGAATGAACGGTAGGGATTAGGGGGGGGAAATAATAATATATATTTAATTTATTTTATTTATTTATTTTCAAATAAAGTTGACTTTTACTTACGTCCTCTAAACGAGGTCCACCGCCTGTCGTCCATAGCGTTTCACCCCCATTCCGAACACAATGGGATATGTTTCGCAGGTTGATTTGATCGTTTGAATCAGTTTCCGTTAAATTTACATTTAAATCACTATATTGAATTTTAAACGTACATTTCGAATTACCGGGGCCACATACTAACTTTAAAAATTGTAAAAAAATATTTTCTAGCTTCGTATTGACGATACGGTCCTAACAAAACTAGTTTCGTCGAATTCTGAGACCGTTGGAAAAATGGCCAATTTCCAGTCGATTAAAATCAACTGAAACTGGTCAAACGCGTTTTCTTTTGCCACGCTCACATATTGATTCGAAAAATTATGAAATTTGAAACCTAGCAATAACTTTACATCCCGGACCCAACAAAACTGGTTTCGTCGAAATCCGAGGTCGTTTGCAAAATTGCTATTTTTAAGGGCCTGAATTCCATAGCGACTATTCAGAATTTTCAACTGGACTTATCTTTTGATTCCCGCTATGAAATTTCGATTATTCGGATTCGTTGGAAAGATATTCACTATTAGATTCCATTATTTTTGGTTTCACTAAAATCCGGATTGTTTTGCACCCGGTACATTCAATTGAAGTTTGAAATCGAATTATCGAACTACCGCGCCATTTCCAATTCTATTTATAATTATATATAATTATTTATATTCTAACGACGACGCGTATAATATATACGTTTGAATTCAATTCAAAATAAATTTCTCGACGATATTATTTAAAATAATTCATTTTAAATAATCAAAATTCGCTATAATTGCCAAAATAAAAATTTTAAACTGGCCCAGATTTTACGGGTTGTTACAATCTCCCCCACTTAAAACTTTTCGTCCCCGAAAAGGAACAAAGTCGAAAGTGGTTTGATTATTCAGCTCTACGTTCGACCTGGCTTCCATTCTCCAACTTTTCAGTTTATGAGAATTTTCAAAACTTCAAAAATTTGGCTAACACCCTAAATTTTTGAAAAATTTCGCCATAACCTCCCCTGCAATGGGAGCATCGGGGAATTTCAAATAGCTTCCCCGGTCCTTCAGATCTCAAAAAGAAAAAGAAAAAGCCAAGCGGCTAGCCAATAGGCTCACAAAATCATCATCACCCAAACAAAACAGGAAATTACGTAGTAAACATGTACCTATTTGTCGGGCAAACCAATTTTATTCTCGGCTCTAGCCTCCTTGCTATGACCTGTTCAATGATATATATGTATATGCAAGCAAATACGACCAATTTTCAATATAACTCAATATTCGATGTTATTAGGCATAATGGTTCTAAACTATCAAACAATTAAACAAACAACACAAACATCAATCAATTAGTGAATTAGAGTTTCAAATTCATAATTTTGATACATATACAAAAATCAGATTTTTGATGCCAAATCACAACAATAAGCCCTATCTAATTTTGGTTCTCACACCAATCAATAGGAAATATATAGAAAGTCCACTTTCGTCACTCGAACATAAATTCGGATGATGATCGATCAATCATCAGAATCACCCCTGGGCGACTAGAGTGTAATTCTATATCTATCCAGTATATTAAAACTTCGAATATGCGTTTGCAAGGCGCATATGCAAAAATCTTTATATACTGGACTGTCCAAATCAATACTAATAAATAATCAAATACGAATAATTGATTTAGATTTTCAAAACAAAATTTGTTTTCATTCATTTTTTTTTTTTTTTTTAAATATACTCTTCACACTCGTTCTAGGATACTACTGATCCCATCTCTAACGAGTCATTCTCATTGGATTTTACTAATCCAATATCTGATGAATTCTTTCGTATGGTTCTAATGTGTCTTGTTCTCTGAGCTTTGTAAACCAAAGCTCTGATACCAACTGTGAAGTAGCCGACGAAATCCGGTAGGCTTTGCAACCATCCCTTCATCCCCCCAAGCAGCAGGTAATACCCACCGTGGCTTCCACATGGTCCCCCAGTCCCTTGTTTTACGGCGACCCTCTCGAGTCTCGCGCCTATTGGCGAACCAACGCCCTCCCCGGCGCCATGTAGGGGTAAGAGTCTCCCGTTCGCCACCAAACCGCGAAGCGAGAACCCCCTATCATGTGTACCCGGCCTACTCAGGGCCAGCAACAAGAACTGATAGAAAATACAGAGTATAAACCAACTCATTCTGTGTGACTGATATCGGATAAATGGACTGTGTGTCTGACATCGGATTTCATTCTGTGTGACTGATATCGGTTGCATAGGATGGTTTGCCTGTGTGGCATGCTAAGATGCAAATGATCAAGGCTTCTGTTGAAAAGCAAAGTCTTGTGGTGATGATCAAAGCACGGCCTTTGTGGCGTAGCTTTGTGTAACGTTTACCTCGCGTGTTTCACACCCGGTATGAACCAAAAACGGGAGACGGACCTCAGGGAGGACTTGCGTTTCTTTCTAGCTAGAAGTGGCGTCAGTGGTTTTACACGTCCTGACGAGTTTGACTTATGTGGTTGGTATCAGAGCTTTGGTTTACAAAGCTTAGAGAACAAGGCACATTAGAACCATACGAAAGAATTCATCAGATATTGGATTAGGAATATCCAATGGAATGACTCGTTAGAGATGGGATCAGTAGTATCCTAGAACGAGTGTGAAGAGTATATTTTTAAAGTGAAAACAAATTTTGTTTTGAAAATTTAAATCAATTATTCGTAGTTGATTATTTATTTATATTGATGTGGACAATCCAGTATATATAGATTTTGCGTATACGTCTGATCCGCGTGTATTCGAAATTTTAATATACTGGATAGATATAGAATCATACTCTAGTGGCCCGAAGATGATTCTGATGATTGACTAGTCGTCATTAGTATTCATGTTCGAGTAACGAAGGTGTGATATCTATATATATCCTATTGACTGGTGTGAGAACCAAAATTAGATAGGGCCTATTGTTGTGATTTGGCATCAAAAACATGATTTTTGTATGTGTATCAAAATTATGAATTTGAAACTCTAATTCACTAATTGATTGATGTTTGTGTTGTTTGTTTAGTTGTTTGCTAATTTTTAGCCATTTAGCCTAATTGAATCAAACATTGACTTGTATTGAAATTTGGTCGCATTTGCTTGCATATACATATACTTGCATTGAACAGGTCATAGCAAGGAGGCTAGAGCCAGAGAATAAAATTTGTTTGCCCGACAAATAGGTACATGTTTACTACATAATTTCCTGTTTTGTTTGGGTGATGATGATTTTGTGAGCCTATTGGCTAGCCGCTTGGCTTTTTCTTTTTCTTTTTGAGATCTGAAGGACCGGGGAAGCTATTTGAAATTCCCCGATGCTCCCGGTGCAGGGGAGGTTATGGCGAAATTTTTCAAAAATTTAGGGTGTTAGCCAAATTTTTGAAATTTTGAAAATTCTCAGAAACTGAAAAGTTAGAGAATGGAAGCCAGATCGAGCGTAGAGTTGAATAATCAAACCACTTTCTACTTTGTTCCTTTTCGGGGACGAAAAGTTTTAAGTGGGGGAGATTGTAACAACCCGGAAAATCTGGGCCAGTTTAAAATTTTTATTTTGGCAATTTTAGCGAATTTTGATATTTAAAATAGATTATTTTAAATAATATCGACGTGAAATTTATTTTCAATATAGAATTCGACGTATATATTATATACGTCGTCGTTAGAATATATAATAATTATATATAATTATAAAAGGAATTGAAAATGGCGCGGTAGTTCGAAAATTCGATTTCTAATTTCAAATGAATATACAGAATTCAATATAAGTCAGAATTGAACGAAACAAGAAATGTTTGAATCTGTATAACTATATCTTTGTAACGAAGTTAACAAACTGAGATTTCATCTTAGAAATGATAAGATATGTCCAGTTAAAAATTAGAAATAGTCGCTGTGGAATTTATATATATTTTTATATATATAAGGCCCTTAAAAATAGCAATTTTGCAAACGACCTCGGATTTTGACGAAACCAGTTTTGTTAGGTCCGTGATGTCGAATTATTGCTAGATTCCAAATTTCATAATTTTTCGAATCAATATGTGAGCGTGGCAAAGGAAAACGTGTTTTGACCATTTCAGTTGATTTTAATCGACTGGAAATTGGCCATTTTTCTAACGGTCTCAGAATTCGACGAAACTAGTTTTGTTAGGACCGTATCGTCAATACGAAGCTAGAAAATATTTTTCTGGAATTTTTCTAGTTAGTATGTGACCCCGGTAATTTGAAATGTACGTTTAAAATTCAATATAATGATTTAAATGTAAATTTAACGGAAACTGATTGTAACAATCAAATCAGCTTGCGATATATATCCCATTGTGTTCGGAATGGGGGTGAAACGCTATGGGCGACAGGCGGTGGACCTCGTTTCGAGATCATAAGTAAAAGTCAACCCTTTGGCACAAATTTAAATAATAATAAAAAAAAAAATATAGAATTCCCCTTTTCTCCTTCATTGCCCCCCCCCCCCCCCCCCGAATCACTTAACAGAAAACAAATAAAGAAAAAAAAAACGAAGAAACCTAAAAACTAATCGCGCCTCCACCAGCGACAGGCCATCGCCGCCCTCCATCCCGACGTCACCGTCGCTCCGACTCCCCCCCCCCCTCACGCCTAACCTGCTGTCGAACCCCCCCTCTCCCTCTCTCAGTCGTAAATCCCTAAAACCGCAACCCCGTTCCCAATTGAAAACCACCGCAGTTCCTCCCCCTGGCCGCCTGAATGCCACCAATCCCGACGTCGAACTCCTCCCCTCCTCCGTTGAAATAAGCCCCCCTGTAAGTTTTTTTTTTTTTTTTTAAATTTATTATTTATTTATTTATGTTATTTTTATTTAAAAACTGAATGTTATTTTGATTTAAAACTGATTTTATATTAAGTTTAAATACTGATTTTATTAATATGTTATTTCTGTTTTTTTGATAATGTTAAAACTGAATTTTAATAATGTTAAAACTGAATTTTAATAATGTTAAAACTGAATTTTAAAAATGTTAAAACTGATTTTTGAAAATGTTAAAACTGATGTAAAATGATTTTTAAAAACTGATTTAAAAAGAAAATAAAAATCATACTTTTAAAAGGAGAAAAGACGGGGTTTTTATTATGTAGAAGGAGCAAGACATGATTTTTATATTTTTAAAGGAATAAAAATATGATTTTTATATTTTTAAAGTATCAAAAATATAATCTTTCATATAGTAGAAGGGTAAAAATGTGATTTTTATGTGTGTAGAGAGTTAAAAATATAATTTTTACATGATCGGGATATTAAAAATGTCATCTTTATATATGTAGAAAAATAAAAATGAGATTTTTATAAAGATGAAATCTTTAAATTTGAGAAAGCAAAGTCCACGTTTTTATAAAGGCGAAATCTTTATTTTAGGAAAGGCGAAATCTTTTTATATAGTAGTGTAAATAAAAATTCGATTTTTATATATTGAACTTTGAAATAAAAATTCGATTTTTATATATTGAACTTTGAAATAAAAATTCGATTTTTATATATTGAACTTTGAAATAAAAATTCGATTTTTATATATTGAACTTTGAAATAAAAATTCGATTTTTATATATTGAACTTTGAAGTAAAAATTCGATTTTTATATATAGTGGCCTTGGGCAACGAAGGTGACAAAAAGGCGAAACGACGAAGACTTCTGCAAAAGGAGAGTCAAGATGATTGGATAGCATAGTAAAAATTTTATTTTTACATATGTAGAGAATACGGGCGAAGAAAGTGACAAAGGGCGAGAACGAAGAAGATTTTCTTCTAAGAAGAGCCGTGGAGCTAGGATAGCTATATGTGAGAATTTCTCACCTTTCAATTTATTTTTCTAGTTATATATATATACTAGGATGCAGACGGTGCTTAGTAGCACCCGACACAATCGTCCACAGACCATGGACTTGTTTGTTTGACTGTTTGGTGATTGATTGCGATATTGGTTTGAATGTGGTTTGTGGTGTGAAGAATCGAATCGATAAATTGGTTAGGATTAGACGTGCGCCGTTATAAGGCGTAGGAGTAAGGCTAGGTTAGACCCTTACTCCAAATTTTGTGGTTTGCAAAATGAAATTGATTTGATTGATGAGTGAATGGCGTGGGCCTTCACTAGACCGGGGATAAGGCTAGGCCTTGTCCCGTTTCTAGTATCGTGCCGTTATGCCGCCGAAATTTTCTAAAATATGTTAGAAAAATAAAAATATCATTTTATAGAAGAAATGAATTGAATAGAAATTCATAGATTGAAATAAAATGTTTTATCGTTAAAAATATAATTTTTAACGTGAAGTGAACAAAATAAAATATTCATTTATAAACCGGACGGTTTGTTTATGTACACCTATTTGAATGACATTGATTGGGACGATAAATTTTACACATCGCCCAACAGCACAAATAAAATAGGTGTTTGATTGTTTGAAACCCCACACGGGTGTTGGGATGAAATATGAATTTCACTCATCCTGATTGATTAAATATGTCGATCGATTGATTGACAGGCTGTTATAAGCGTTGAATATCTATATTTGATGCTTATACAGTGTAGTGCACTTTGGTTGATGGTTGATTATTTTTCAAGGCTATTATACATGTGTTGTATGAAAATCCATATAATTAACTTTATATGGTAATTGATTGGGCCTCATTCCAGTTTTAAAATAGAAATATTCGAAATGGAATATTTGAAAATGTCAATATATGAAGCCGTGTTGATTAGAGTGACGCCATTTTGACGTGAACGATATTTATATCGATTTTATTCATTTTAAAATGAATATTAAAAAGTAATTTTGAAATCAAATATTTCGAAATGAATTGAATTGAAAACGAATTCAAAGTGAATTGAAAGTGATTTCGAAATGAATTGAATTGAAAACGAATTCAAAGTGAATTGAAAGTGATTTCGAAACGAATTGAATTGAAAACGAATTCAAAGTGAATTGAAAACGATTTCGAAATGAATTGAATTGAAAACGAATTCAAAATGAATTGAAAGCAAATTGAAATGAATTCAAATTGAATTGAAATTTGAATTGAATAGAAACGAATTTTAAAACGAATTTATAAAGAAGAATTCAATTTTGATTTGAACTGAAAAGAAAGTTGAAATAGCTTTTGAAACGATTTTAAAACTATTTATATAATTCGTTTTAAATAGAAATCGACGAAATATATATTATATATATAATATAATGGCCTGAATAGAACGCGCCGCGCCGCGGCAGTTCGCGAATTTCGACCATTTATTTCAAACGGACCTTACGGGAGATCCGACCGTCGGATTCTCCTAAAACCGGAACCGTTGGGTTCGTATCGAAAAGAGCTTTCTAACGAATATTAGAAATTTGAAATCTAACGGTTGGATTTGGAGATACGTCCAAATCAAATTCGAAAAAGGTCGCTGTAAGTGCAGTTCGATGGCCATTGTTGGAAATCGACTGTACGGGCCTTGATAAAATTATTAAAAATAGCAATAATTTGTGTAAAATCATGAGAAATGATTTGTGAAGATTTGGGATGAAAAACTCCATATTTGAAAAGATAAAAATAGATTTTTATCGAAATGAACTAGTTTTGAACTAGAATTATAATTCTATTTATTTTTAAATAAATAAATTGAATTTGAAAAGGGTTTTGAAAATAACCAAAATTTCCAATGATTGCATTGGAGTGGATTTGAATCGAAATTGTCTTCGGAATATTTCGATGTTGGAATTCGTGACTATACAGGTGTTGTTATGGAAATTTGAAAGATATATATTTATATCGTTATTTCCAATACGACATTTGTTAGTCGTAGAATTCGATGTTGAATATAAGCCGATATATTTTCTATTCAGAGCCTTGTATTGAATATCGAATGTGATTTGGGTTTGTCGTGAATGGTGTCTTCACTAACACTGTTCTTGAACCCAGTTGAGAAAAGATTAAATCTTTTTATTTAGATTTAATGAAGTGTACCAATTAAATAATATTTAATTGGAATTGAATGGATATTGATTTTTGGGTTTATCGTGAACAGTGTTTTAAATAACACTTGTTCTTTAACCCGATAATTAATGGGATGTGACTTTGGGTTTATCGTGAACCGTGTTTTAAATGACACTGATTCTTTAACCCAGTCACAGATTAAAACTAAGTGGAGTTTTAATGAATCTTTAATTAGATTGAAAAGATCGAGAATGGAGTATCACCAGTTTTGCTCCAGGCGATAGTTAAATCTTTAATTAGATTTGAACGTGAAATTTAGAAACTAACTGTCGGTTAGCTAAGTAGAATGGTTTTCTGGATATTGATCTGATGTTGGTTTCGGCCTTCGGGGTTAATATTTGGGGAATTATTCTCTTGATTAATTTACGGTTAGTGACTAATGAATTGGAATGAGGCGTATGTTGTGTTTGTGTAACACTTTTATAATATATACGCGAGTTATTCGGAAAGACCGGGTTTATCCCATTCTGAATAACTGATACGACGATAAGTCGAAGATGGAGACGATGGTCGAAGACCGGAGGTCTTCACGTCGTTTGGGTAATTACTGATGATCTTGATTGGGCTGTACACCCAAGAAGATGGAAACAGTTAGTGATCGTCCAGACGTACTTGGAGATCGATGGATATGCGAGGTACTAGGTGCCTCCGGTTTCGTTCAGACCCAGAACGGACTTGTAAATGGACTGTGTGTCTGACATCGGATTTCATTCTGTGTGACTGATATCGGTTGCATAGGATGGTTTGCCTGTGTGGCATGCTAAGATGCAAATGATCAAGGCTTCTGTTGAAAAGCAAAGTCTTGTGGTGATGATCAAAGCACGGCCTTTGTGGCGTAGCTTTGTGTAACGTTTACCTCGCGTGTTTCACACCCGGTATGAACCAAAAACGGGAGACGGACCTCAGGGAGGACTTGCGTTTCTTTCTAGCTAGAAGTGGCGTCAGTGGTTTTACACGCCCTGACGAGTTTGACTGTAAGATGTGATGTTAAATAACACTAAAGGAAGAAAAGAAAAGAAAGGTACAGAAGTACACTTAACATAAGGAAAAAGTGACATATGAGTACTTTAATGTCATAACGATGTTGAAAGTAAGGACACTAAATGTAAAGTGAAGTGTAAAGAAAATAGTGAGGTGGCATTAGCTTAAGAAGGGTAAAGTGCAAAGGGTATACAGGTAATTTGGCATGTTCATTTTATATAATAGTTATTTTTCCTTCTTCCTTCTCATTTTCATTTTTTAAAACTAATCTTGTTCCTTAAAGCATTATAAAGAATTTTTAATGACTTCTTTAATTTCAAATCTAATTTCCATGGTTTTAAAACTCAAATATATTTAATTTGTTCAATTTCCAAAACTCAAAACCTAAAAAATAAGTCAATTTTTAAACACTCGGATTTTCGATAATAAATTTTTATCATCTTTTCTATTCAAATAAAATTCCATATAGCTTAAAAATAATCTTAACTAGGCTTTAAACTCAAGATTTACAATTTCAAGTCAATTTAACATTCAATATCTCATTCAAATTAAATTCAAGTCATTAAATCTTAAAATCAATCATCTTAAATATTTAAATTAATTAATTATTCCTGTATGGATTGTTACAGTATTCACATCAATATAAAAGTATGCACACTAATGTCTTTTGAGAAGACAACGATGGAAAAAAATGATTAGTATTTGGATTTGGGTTTTGCATATGAGAACAAATTGCTAGAGTTTATAAGGCGACTATAAACTCATTTACTTATAGTTCTCAATATGGAGGTGAAATTAATGATATTTTCTACAAATGATGTAATATTTTATGAATTTTATCCATGACCGATTTCATGGTCTTAATTGCTAATCCGCTTTACCTTGAATTGTAAAAGAGTATATAATTTTGCAGTTAATGTACTAATATTACCTCGCAACAACTCGGTTACATGCCATAATGGATTTCTGTTGCTATGATTTTCCAAAATAGCCCTTAACAAAGCGTTTCCGCTTTAAACCCTGCTATATTCAAATGATTATTTATTTATTCACATTCACGTTAAAAATTATATTTTTTTTAACGATAATTAATTCATTTCAACTCATCAAATAAGCATACAAGTCGTCCATGGTCTGTGGACGACGGGTGTCGGGTGTTGCTAAGCACCGTCTGCATCTAGTATATAATTTAAACTAGAGAAGAAAATTTAAAGTGAGAAATTCTCACCGATTAGCTAAACCAAACGCCACGACTCTTCTTGTAGAAATCTTCCCCGTGCTCGCCTTTTGTCAATTTCGTTGCCCGTAGCCACTACATATATAAAAATCACATTTTTTATATTGTTGCTATGTATACAAAAATCCTATTTTTATACCGCTACTATATAGATAAAATTTCTATCTTTACAACGCTACTATATAGATAAAAATTCTATTTTTACAACGCTACTATATAGATAAAAATTCTATTTTTACAACGCTACTATATAGATAAAAATTCTATTTTTACAATGCTACTACCTATATAGAGATTATATTTCTATTTCACTTCATATATCGTAAAGAATATATTTTTAAAACGCTTTCTTCTATATAAAAATTCGATCTTTCACTATATAAAAATATGATCTTTCACTATATAAAAATATGATCTTTCTTCTTTATAAAAATATCGCCTTTCTTCTTTATAAAAAATCATATTTTCCATTCACTAAAAATCATATTTCTTCATGCATTAAAAATTATATTTCTAGCATATAAACAAAATCATATTCTTTTTTTTCTTTCTTCATATATTTTAACTACAATATAAAAGAAAAGAAAAAAAAACTGATTTTCTTAAATAAAAAAATAATAATAATATGAATGGATAAAACTTACATCGTTCAGTAGGAGGGGGCTTTTTTTCTGAGACTGCGAGGGGGGTTCGGGGTCCACGCCAGCTTCGAGGGGGTGGGAGGCTCGACACGGCGATGGCAGAGTGGAGGAGATGGCAGCGGGTCAAAGGGGGAAAAGGGGGGGCGCTGTCGATTAGTAGAGGGGGAGGGGGTCTCGGGCTCGAGGTGGGAGGCTGCGCGAGGAGAGAGGAGGGGAGAAGAAGAAGGTGGAGGTCGCGGCTGGGTGGTGGAGCCCGGCGGTGGGCGGCGCCGCCTAAGGGGGGGCGCGATTGATTAGGGCTTCCGCCTTTTCCTTTTTTTTCTAATTTGGAAAATAAACGGGGGGGGGGGGTATAGGAGATAGAGTTATTATTATTATTATTAATTAATTAATTTCAAAAAGCAACTTTTTATTTCGACTTCGAAACGAGACCCACCGACTGTCGTCCATAGCTAATTATCCCCATTCCGAACACAATGGGATATGTATCGTAGGCTGATTCGACTGTTTCGATCAGTTTTTGTCAAAATCAAAATATAACTCTATATATTGAATTTAAACGCGCATTGCAATTTACTGGGGCCACATACGGACTTTAAAAATTCCCACAAAATATTTTCTAGCTTCGTATTGACGATACGGTCCTAACAAAACTAATTTCGTCTAATTCTGAGACCGTTTGAAAAATGGCCATTTTCCAGTCGATTAAAATCAATTAAAACTGGTCAAACGCGTTTTCCTTTGCCACACTCACATATTGATTCGAAAAATTACGAATTTTGGAATCTAGCAATAATTTGACATCACGGATCCAACAAAAGTGGTTTCGTTGAAATCAGAGGTCGTTTGCAAAATGACTATTTTTAATGGCCGAAATTCCATAGCGACTATTCTGAAATTTCAATTGGACGTAACTTTTGATTCTCGCTATGAAATTTTTATTTTTCGGATTCGTTGGGAAGATATTCTCATTTAGATTCTAATATTTTAGTTTCACTAAAATCCGGTTTATTTTGCACCTGGTATGTTCAATTGAAATTTGAAATCGAATTATCGAACTACCGCGCCATTTTCAATTCCTTTTATAATTTAAAATAAATATTTATATTCTAACGACGACGTATATAAATATAGATGTTCTATTCTATTTAAAATAAATTTCTCGTCGAATTATTTAAAATAATTCATTTTAAATATTCAAAATTCGCTAAAATTGCCAAAATAAACATTTTAAATTGGCTCAGAATTTCCGGGTTGTTACAATTCAGCTCTTCTGGATATATCCTGTTATTTCTTTTATATTCCGTTGTTTTAGTTATATATATATATATATTGGTAAGGATGGCCGGTTTTATAGTGTTATGTAACGCTTATCATTATAATAAAATAATGATTAAAAAAATGTACAGAAGATTGACATATTGTCTACCTACTACAATCAGTTTTTATAGTGGACCGTCCACTATAACTAAACTAGTTTATAGAACTAGAGGTAGACAAAAAATCTAAACTACAATACATTTCAAATTCCACGCCGGGAGCGACTCACATATCGTACTCCATGAATTGGGTCAACTATATATGCCAAGGCAACCAAATTACACAAAGTAAAGGCATACACCAAACAGAGAGGGTAAACCTATACATAAACTACATGGCCGCAACAAGAAAAATAACATATTGCCAGTTTGACTATCCTATAACATAAATAAAAATACTTCCTAGCAAGCTATTTTTAACAAACAAGTAAGAGTAGCGCAGTGTACCCTAGGGTACATCACATCGTAGAAAGGACTTCACAAATGAATTACATATGCTCGAACAGAGTAACTAACTTTCTGGCATCACATGATCAACATGACATTGAGAAGCAAATGACAAGGCAATCCTTCACTACAGATGAACAAGGACAAACATCACTAAGCAGACTTTGACACAGTAAACGAACCATCGCATACAGTGAAAGAGTAGGAATCAAAAAATAGCATTGCGAACTCATAGCATATATAGCCATTGTGGCAGAGCCATCGCCATGGCCAATGATGAGCAGAAACACCACCAGGAAGGAAAGGCACAGTTCCGCTCAGTCCTACCCAGCAACACCACTTGAACCGAAGTAACAGAACCAAATTAAAAACCCAACCTCGAAAATACCCAACACTCCAGGAAATGCAAACTAAAGCGAGCAAGACACACAGGAACCAAAGTATAGTAGAGATATCTACATGGCCAACAAAGGATCCTCGATAGTTATAAAACAGTCATAAGTTTAGGATCAACTGACTGAATAGATGTACAAATAAAACGATGACTTCGCACTAGATCTGAACACTAAGGATTGTCAGATCCAGAAAAGCAAAGGAAAAAAAAAGAGAAATTGCGTTTTATATCTGAGAATTGAAAATAGGGCACGAGTGGGGTTCGAAAAGCAAAAACACAGACACAAAGAAAACTAGATGAGAACAGACGCGAAGAGAAAAAAGAGATAAAAAGAAGAATGAGATGGCATAAATCTCGCGTGCTACTGTTCACACCTCGGTTTATATTTCCAGCCACCTTTATAAATTTAATACAAATAATCATTTTTATATTCTTCTGACCACCATATCTTAGACAATATTTTTATTATGATATAGAACATGTTGTTAGAGTTTTTTCAATGATTAGGATTTTCCATTGTATTTTAGTAGGATATTTTTTTCGCTGCATTGGAAATTTCAAGCTTGGAGGACGTTAAATTTGACAACATTATAATAGAGAATGACATTATAAGTTTTGATTTGTAATGTTTTTATCTGTATAACGTACGTATCTTATTTTACAAATTGATACCTTTTTTGTCGTTTGATAGATGGAGTACTTGAATGATGATAAATTAGACGATAAACATGATGGTTGTGATAATATGATGCAAGATGTTCGATTAAATGACTCAAAAAACATAAATGTTGATTTGATGAAGCATTTCACAACCGACGAAGTAAGTACTCATTTATAAAAATTAAAATTGCTGATGTGGTTATGAAAATGAATTATGTCTTCTATTATGCTTGCATATAATATTACATTCATGTATATGTGAATCAAAATATCATGCTTTCTTATATGAAATAATGTCTATTTACATTAACAAATGACAAAGGAGGCGTTTCATTTTTTAAAGAGTAAAAAGTAAAAGATTACTTCAAAAACATCTAAGAAAATGAGCGTGTGTGCATATCTTGGTTTCACACTTGTTTGAAATGAAAGTTCAATTACCTAAATTCCATCATATCTATTATAAATTCTGAAAGTAACATAAATAGCATATTATTTCTGATAGTTCATTAATAGAATATCACTACTGATTTTACAATATACACCACCATCCTTTCTTGATCATTGATATATTAAATCTCACTATCGATTCACTATCTTCATCACCAACAAGATTATTATGATAACCCCAAGCTTCCGTGATTCGAAATTAAGGACAATTATATGGAATACAACATATTTACAACAATAACAGATCTCAGATAATATCATAACACATAAACATTGCAGCAGAAAAGACAAATGTCATAAACATCAAGCAACTGAACATCAGAGTACGCAGTTACATGATCCACTTAGCAAAATAGAAAGCCTGAATAAAAGGAAACAAGTCTCAACTCCAAAACGTACATCAAATACCAAAGATGGTAATACAGTCTCAAAAGCAGAAACAAAAGGAAGGGAAAAGGTCTTCGTCTTCTTTCCTCAGCAAGCTCCAATCCAGAATATATCTCCCTAAGACCTGTCACTTGGCTGCCCGTGTAAAGAGAGGGCACCCAAGTTTGCAAAGTGAAACAAACTTCGAGTCAGTCATGGGACTGGTATGAGAATTCTTTCTACACTATCCAATAAAATGGCGAATTACAGGACCACGTCGCTAACGCGGAACGGGTTTACTCCATTGGCACATTTTGATACAAAATAACGTAATATCTTTTGAAAAGTGAAATCATTATAAGACTCAAGTCCCATCACACAATGCAACGCAAACCGGCGGATAGAGTTTTACCTTATAATGATCAAACATGCTTTATACGTGTAAAATAGTATTTTAATATTTTTATTAGTGTCTAAGCAGTATTAAAATACTTCAAAGTAAATGTATCAATCCTAGACGGCATAGTACCCTATCCTACTATGTCGCCATATATAAGTTTACAACTAAAGCCGTAGTGTCGTATTGGAGGTATGGTTTCCATCATGAATCGAGGCTAGGGATCGTCCTCTCCAATTCGAGACACTCTAGCAAAGGCCTCAGGATTCCCCACAGTGAACCCTTGGATCTTAGAGCCGGTCCACACCTGTCGAATGTGGATTGACAATTCCTGAACACACGCTTATCGGTCCTTTTGGACCTCAATATGACCACTAACAACCAATAAAACCCGAGGTACCTCAAAATCCATCATCCACATAAGTAAAATGTCAGCGCTGGTAGGTCCCTGACATCACTCTAGCTAGAAAGAAACGTGTGCGCTCCCTGCAGTCCTAATCCCGTTTTGACTCATACCGGGGTGTGAGGCTCGTGAAGTCACGCTATACACAAAGCTACGCCTAAACAGGTCGTGCTTTGATCATCAACCACAAGGCCTGCTTTTCAACAAAAGCCTTAATCTTTTGCATCTTGGCGTGCGACATTGACAATTCACGCCGTGCGATCGACAACCATCAATATATAAGAGGGTGTTAAGCAAGAGGATAAATTCTCCACCACCAATCAATTATATATTAAATAGAAATCAATCTAAATACATGAAATGAATTCCAACGTAAGACACACATCCATTTACAAGTCCGTCCTGGGTCTGAACGAAACCGGAGACACTAGAGAGGTTCTCGCCTATCCAGGCAATCAACCCATATGTTCGGAAAACTAGTACTTCAACCCCTTCCTGGGAGCAGGTCAGTCCAAGGTATCAGTAATCGCAGTCCATTCGATGTGAAGATCGCATGTCTTCAATCACCGTCTTCTATAGTTTCAATTTAATCGTCGTGCAATTATTTGAAATGAGTTAAACTCAGTCTTTTCAAATAATTCTCGCATAATTTATCATTTAAATAATTTCATATCATTAATACTTATTTATAACGATTTATTGATATTTTTATTTATTTAAAATAGCTTAACTATAATTAAACGACGCTTCGGGTCAAAGGGCGACCCTGGCGCTGTTTTTACCAAATTTTGATTTACACATATCTTGAAATCTAACCATTAGATTTTGACGAAATTTATATCGTTGGGAAGATCTTCCCAAAGCGGTCCTAACGGTTCCAGTTTTGGGAAAATCCGACGATCGGATCTTTCGGTATAACCGTTTAAAGTTACGATTGCCGATACGCGAACTATCGTGCGCGTTTCGTTTAAATTCTATATTTATATTTATATTTATATATATAAATATAAATCTTTTTGGCGATTTCAATTAAAAAAATCCATTCTCTTTATCGCATCTAAAATGACGATAAAAATATCACTTTTAATATCTCTGTTTTATTTTTCTATTTTTTTGTTTTATTTACACTAAATGTAAATAAATCATTCTTTTTCTATCCTTTCTTTTATTTACACTAAATGTAAATAAATTATTCTTTTCCTATCTTTCTAATTACATCTAAATTGTAATTAAAATATCACTTTATAAATTCATGTTTTTATTTGCATAGAAAAAATTTGCAAATAAAGAGTATACTTCTTTTTCTATGTTTTATTTGCATATAAAAATGCAAACAAAAATGTAATTCTTCTTTCTATGTTTTGTGTACATATAAAAATGTAAACAAAAATATTTAATTCTTTTTCTGTGTTTTGTTTACATATAAAAATGTAAACAAAGATATATAATTCTTTTTCCTATGTCATATTTCTATTTACACTAAATGTAAATAAAATGTTCTTTTTCTTAATCTTATGTTTTATTTACACTAAATGTAAATAAAATAATTTTTTTCTTCTTTTATGTCATGTTTATTTACTCTAAATGTAAATAAATGTAATCTTTTCTTTTTCCATGTTTATTTACACTAAATGTAAATAAATGTAATCTTTTTCTTGTTTATTTACACTAAATGTAATCTTTTTCTTGTTTATTTACACTAAATGTAAATAAATGTAATCTTTTTCTTTTTCTTGTTTATTTACACTAAATGTAAATAAATGTAATCTTTTCCTTTTCTTGTTTATTTACACTAAATGTAAATAAATGTAATCTTTTTCTTTTTCTTGTTTATATATACTAAGTGTAAATAAATGTAATCTTTTTCCTTTTCTTGTTTATTTACACTAAATGTAAATAAATGTGTCATCAAATTTTCTTCTTTTTATTTACATAGAAAAATGTAAATAAATTCTATCCACATATTTTGTTCTTTTTGAAAGGCAAGCTAAGACTTTATTCATAAGAAACTGTACAAAGATTCAGCTATTACAGGAAAGCTAAATACAGTGACTACAACAGAAATGAGGAAAAAAAAACTATAATATACAACATCTAAGCACAGAAAAAACTCAAATCTGAAAATAGCCGAGACCACTCAGAAGAATATTACTTAGAAAAAAAGGACACCAACCTCTCCAATGCAAAAGTAGAATGAACTAAACCTTATTGACACTCTTCATAATTTTCCCATGGATACAGCTGAAGATTTGCTTAGCATTCAGACTACCCTGGCCAAAAGCTCTGCGATTTCTTTCATACCATATCTCAAAAATGAATTTGTTTAATATATATAACAACATCAAGCTTCTTTTGTTCTTCCATCTGGTACTCTTATAAAGATTGAACCATTCAATCTTGCTGATGGATGAAGGCCTATGATAACATCCAGTTGCCATGAGCCTTAAATAGATTTGATACGTGAAGCTACATTCGAAGAATAAATGAACATTTGTCTCCACTTCAGATTTACACAAGAAACAAATGGCATCAGGAACTACACCAATTCTGACCAGTTTATCCTTTGTATTTATTGCATTCGCCATAATTTTCCATAAAAGAAGATTTTCCTTAGCAGAATTATTATTTAACCAAATTATTTTAGCCCAAGGAAACACCTGATTATTATCGTTCGATGAAGAATATACATGCTTAATAGAAAAGGCCTTGTTGTTCCGTAATAAAGGACTATCACCATGAGATACGAGATTATCAGATAACTCTCTCCATAAAGCTCGTAAAACAGAAGAACTTGTGTGAGGAAGAACCAGATACTCATCATGAAAATAGTCATCTACTTTAGCACATTCAGGAATACCTGATTGCCTTCTCAAATTATAATCAACTGCCATACTTAAAATCATACCAGAGCTGGCCCAAGGATCAAACCAAAAAGACAAATCCTTGATAATATTATAATTACATTGTATCATAAGCAGAAAATTACTCCTTAATTTGAGCACATTCCTCCAACTCCAACTGCAGTTCAATGGGATTTCCATGGTCCAGAAATGCTTTTTACCAATCAGATTAGATTTAACCCATTCAGACCAAAGGCAGTTATCTTTAGCATGTAACTTGTCAATATAAACTGCAATAGCTGCTTTATTCCAGAGTGATAAATTGGTAATTCCCAGTCCACCATTCAGTTTATCATCAAACAGTTTATAGAAGGAGATAGGAATCATCTTTTTAGAAAAAGGATCGCCATGCCAGAGAAATTTATTAAGTGCACTTATAATCATGTTAATCAGCTTAGCAGGTAAGACATAGTGTCTTGTCCAGTAGGTAGTAAAATCTAATGCAACAGATTGCACAACAGTTAATCTACCTGCTTGAGAATGACTACAAGAAGGCCATTGCAGAAGCTTTGAAACAATCTTTTCATAGAGAGGAAGACAGTTATCTTTAGTAATACGAGAACTAATTAAGTGAAGACCCAAATATGAAGAATTTAGAGGCATCTCCTTAAGGCCAGATTTTGCAATTAAGTCATTTTTCTTTGAATCAGACAGACTAGCAATAAGAATGCTAGATTTATTTAGATTGATTTGCAGACCAGTAATCATGTGGAAGGTATGTAAGGTGTCCATGATGCATTGAATGTTACTTTCAGATGGCTTAGTAAACAAAACTAAATCATCTACAAATAATAAATGAGTAATCATGGGTGACTTTCATTTTGGATGCAACTCAAATCTTTTGTTTTTGACATTCTCTATCATCAAGGAATTAAGTAGCTCCATCACCACGATAAAAATATATGCTGATAAAGGACAGCCTTGTCTTACTCCTTGTGTGCCTTTGAAATAGCCATGTACCTTCCCATTGCGAGCTATAGAAAATCTTGGAGAGGTAATACAAGAGTGTAACCAGGAAATGAAGGCAATTGGGAAATTCATCCTGGCTAAAATTGCAAATATTGAATTCCAAGCAACTGAGTCAAAAGCTTTTTTAATATCGAGCTTCAACATACACCTTAGGGAAATTCCTTTCCTATTGTAGCCATACAAAAGTTCCTGAGTAAGAAGTATGTTATCTGAAATGGATCTGCCTTGAATAAAAGTAGATTGGTTGGATGAGATAATAGTTGTCAGAACAACTTGAATTCTGTTGGCAAGAATCTTGGATATAAGTTTGTAGAAAATATTACAACACGAAATGGGTCTAAGTTCAGCAACAGAAATAGGATTTTCTACTTTAGGAACTAGTGCAATAGATAGGATAAAGTTCCATCTAGGAAAAAACCAACCAAGTGTTTCCCCCAGAACTTCATACCTTCCGCCTTAACCTGCTCAGGAAAGTGATTTGGATGACCGTCTGTTGAAATATCAAAATGAATAAGGTTATATAACCTAGCATTCTTCGGCAGAGAACTAAAAAGAGATGCATAGTCTCGCTTGATTGAAAAAGAGGTTGATCTTAAGGTGTTTGATGAAAGGTTTACAAGAGGATCTGATGAATTTTCAGAGTGATTGAGGGAAGTAGTAACAACAATATTAGAAGAATCAAGTGGAGGAGGATCATGAATCACAGATTTACCTTTGGAAAGAGAAAGATTAGATTTCAAGTCGTTCGACGAAATACTAGGATTAAAAGAATCAGGATTTCTCATAAGACTATTTGCATTTCCAAAAGACAAAGATGTATCCAAGATGCGATCTGGAAAAGTTGACTTAAAAGAAATAATACCAATGGGTGACGGATCTAGAGAGGAATTGCTTGAAGGATCAGGAGGAGGAGGACGAAATGGTAAAGGAGGAAAGGAGGATGAATCAAGGAAGAAAGATGAGAAAGAGGAGCATGGATTCACGGAGGAAGAAGACGCCGTTGACTTATCACAATTACGTTTTCTATCATGAAAACAACATTTTAACGGTATTTTGTTCTTTTTATTTACATAAGAGAATGTAAATAAAATCTATTCTCATTATTTTGTCCTTTTTATTTACATAAGAAAATGTAAATAAAATCTATTCACATTATTTGTTTTTTCTTTTTACTCTTTATGTCTACATGTAAATGTACATTTTTATAGGGAATATTTTCCTATCTAACACACATGTCAAATTTGGGGTCAGAATATGATAATTTTAATAATGGTTCTTGTCCAACCATTTTCTATTTACCCAAACGTATATTTTTCCAGTGTCACAAATATGATAGTTTTAACAATGGTTTTTGTCTAACCATCTTCTATTTACCCAAAAGTATATTTTTAAAGTGTCACAAATATGATAGTTTTAACAATGGTTTTTGTCTAACCATTTTCTATTTACCCAAATATATATTTTTCCAGTGTCACAAATATGATAGTTTTAACAATGGTTTTTGTCTAACCATTTTCTATTTACCCAAACGTATATTTTTCCAGTGTCATAAATATGATAGTTTGTAACGACCCAGAAAATCTGAACCAATTTAAATTTTTTAAATTGGCTAAAATAATGGATTTTAAATATTTAAAATAAATAATTTAAATAATAGTGATGAAAACTGAGTTTGAATCGACAATTGAAAATGAATATAATTAATTCTAATTATAAACAAGGCCTGAAATGGCGCTGCAGTTTCAAAAATTGAATTCAAACTTTGTCGGACTGTATCGGGTGCAAAACGAAATGGATTTTAGTGAAACCAAAATTATTTAAATCTGTTAGTGAATACCTTTCTAACGAATCTAAAAAATCGAATTTTCATAGCGGAAAGCAAAAGTTATGGCCAAATGAATTTTCAGAAAGGTCGCTATGGAATTTATAAAGCCCGTGAAATTGGCCATTTTGCAAACGACCTCGGAATTCGACGATACCACTTTTGTTGGATCCGGGATGTGAAGTTATTACTAGGTTTCAAATTTCATAATTTTTGAAGCTAGTATGTGAGCGTGGCAAAGGAAAACGTGTTTTGGTCAATTACAGTTAAATTGGATCGACCAGAAATGGGCCATTTTTCAAACGGTCTCAGAATTCGACGAAACTAGTTTTGTTGGGACCGTATCGTCAAAACATAGCCAGATTTATTTTTCAGGAATTGTTCGAATCAGTTTGTGGCCCTGGCAAATTGAAATGTACGTTCAAATTGAATGTTATATATTTTAAATTGAATGGAAACTGACTGAAACGGTCGAATGGGCCTACGAAACATATCCCATTGTGTTCGGAATGGGGGTAAAACGCTAAGGACGACAGTCGTTGGGTTTGGATTAGAGTTCGTATGAGATAAGGGGTATTTTCGAAATTTTAAAAATATATAAATAAAAGAAAAAATATGATTGGCCCATATCTTCTTCTCTCTCCCCGACACTCCAGATCGCGCGGCGGAAATGAACTCGACTCCTTCTCTCCTCGATTGCTCTCAATCCGCGCAAAATTAGACCTCCATCCTGTTGAGGATTTCGTAGAGCTAGTCAAGATCTTCAAATCCATAGCAAGTTTGGATAATTTCATTGAGTATCCTTCGAGATTTGAAGCCCCGAAGTCGCCGACTTTGTGCCGCTGCCAACGCCACCTCCGACCACCGAGTTCGACGAGGTTGCCCTCGTTCTGCACGTCTCTCCTTCCTCTTCCAGGTGGCAGTGGCCGATTGTCGAGCAAAAATCAAACCTAGTTTTGAACGATTATCGTGAGGTACGGCTGATTAATTATATAAACTATTTAATAGCAGTTCTAAGCACTAGCATTTTAGATTTCACTGTAAAAATCGTATCTTTTTGCTATGTGGTCGAAATTGAGTGAAACAAGAGACAGTGGACTCATGTGGACGTCTTCTATCTTCTAGAAGAGACCGCATATTTTTCTAAGCCTTCTGCTATTTTTGGTGGAGTGGAACCCAATGTGAGATTACTAATTTATAAACGATATGGAAAACGACGATGTATAAATTATATAGTCGATGTATGAGCTATATTAGCGTTGTACACCTCATGTATAAGCGTTGTATAAGTTGTACGTTCGATGTATAAGTTATATATGCGTTGTAGAAATTATATATGTGTTGAAATAGAAGTGAATTGCTATATATATATATACATACACACACACGCCCCTCGTCCACAAACCATGGACGATATTTATTGGTTGTGATTGGTGTGAAAATTGATTGATAGCGAATGGTTGATTGTGATTGTTTGTGGTTGATGTTGATTGATTGCGGTTGAAAAATACCCATTTGTGGTTGAGAAATATTTGGTTGAAACCACATAGGATTAGTTTGTGGAAATGAAATAAATATACATGCTGCCTGCGTGCGAACTAGATGCATGATCCCCATTGTCAAAAACCATGAGGTTTTAAGGTAGAGCGAGGAGCCGTACTAGGGACGGTCCCGGTTTTAACTACCCAGCCGTTATGCTGCCGAAATTTTGAATAATATTCATGTGTTTGAATTATTTTCATTTGTTGAAACTATATTTATTCGTTGAATAGAAAACCTCCATGTGTGGAAACGTTGTTGAGTTGAAATTCATGTGTTGAATGGTGTTCATATTTTGAAATAAATTGTTTTATAATAAAAATCCCATTTTTATCATCTATACGAACTATATAAAATAACGGTGTTTTGAAATGAATTGTTTTACAATAAAAATCACATTTTTATTATATAAATGAGTTGTTAAAAATAGTGAAGTGTTGAAATAGAAGGCAGTTAGATGAAAATATCATTTTTATCAAAAGTGTGAAATTCATACGGTTTTGAAATCGAAGAATCGATATATATATATATATATTTAAATAGAATTGAAATATATCGAATAACGACGCTGCAGTTCGTATTTTGAAATTGTGATTTCAAATGATTAGTATGGGAGATCCGACCATTGGATTTTCCTGAAATCGCAACCGTTGGGTTCACTTTGGAAATATCTTTCCAACGGCACCAACTTTGTAAAAATCCAACGGTTGGATTGTCTGGAATGTTTAATTCAAATCTGAAGAAAAACAGCGCCAGAATCGATTATATATATATATATATAATTATATTTAATCGAATAACGACGCTGCAGTTCGTATTATGAAATCGAAACTTCAAACGATTATACCAGGAAATCCGACCGTCGGATTTTCCCGAAACTGGAACCGTTGGATTCGTTTTGAAAAGATCTTTCTAATGATGTAAATTTTGTGAAGATCCAACGGTTAGATTTTCAGATATGTGTAAATCAAATCTGAAGAAAAACAGCGCCACGGCCGCGTTATGGCCTGAAGCGTCGTTTTGAATAAATTGGCTATTTTAAAATAAATAAATAGCGATAAATTGTTATAAAATATCATAAACGATATGGAATGGAAATAAACTGAATTTACTCGATTTATGTGGTTTTTGATGGTTGGATGTGTTTGGTGTGAAAAGTACATTAAAGAACAAATTGGTGTTGTCGAATGATTTAACCATTGAAAAAAATTGATTTGAAATTCTAAATATACGTGAATTATTTGAAAAAGCCGAGTTAATTCTCATTTCAAATAAATGACCAACGATTGAAAGTCGAAGATGAAGACGGTGGTCGAAGACCGGAGATCTTCACCTCGTTTGGGTGGTAACCGAGGTCCTGATTTGGAGGCATCCCGAAATATGGATAATGAGTGGTGATAGTCCAGACGTACGTGGTGAACGATGGGTTTGCGAGGTATTTAGTGCCTCCGGTTTCGTTCGGACCCAGAACGGACTTGTAAATGGACTGTGTGTCTGACATTGGATTTTATTCTGTGTTGATTGATCTCTATTAAATATACATCTGTTTGGTGGCGGAGAATTTATTCTTTTGCTTAACGCCCTTCTCTGAAACGCACGAGCTCAGAGGTTGTATATCGATGGACATCAGTTGCATGGCATGAATTGCTAGTGTGGCAAGCCTAAGTGGCAAATGATCAGGGCTTCTGTTGAAAAGCAAAGTCTTGGGGTGATGATCAAAGCACCTCCTGTGTGGCATAGCTTTGTGTATAACGTGAATTCGCGAGCCTCACACCCCGGTATGAACCAGAAACGGGAGAGGACATCAGGGAGGGCATGCGTTTCCTTCTAGCTAGAAGTGGCGTCAGTGGTTTTACACGCCCTGACGAGTTTGACTTATGTGGTTGTTGATGTTGCGAGGCGCCTCGGTTTGATCGGACGATCCGGGTCCGATGGAGTCATTCGTTGGCTCACTTATGCCCCATAGGGCGGGGAAACGCATTGTTCAGGAATTTTAATCCACATCAGTGGACCGGCCCTGACGATCCAAAGGCTTGACTGAGTACTTGCCTGAGACACGGGCTAGAGCGTCTCGAATTCGGTAAGGACTATCTTTTGCCTTGGTTCATGACGGAAATCCAATTTTCCAAATACGTGACTGTGCGGTTTTGATTGTATATATATATATATGGCGACATGATATATGGTACCCATGTCGTCTATGATTGGTAGTTATGATTGAAATTGTTTTTGAAACATATAAACACTAGTAATAATATCAAATGCTTTTGTTTTATTTGTATCAAGCATATTTTGGCCATTATAAGGTAAAACTCTATCCTCCGGTTTGCGTTGCATTGTGTGATGGGAACTGAGTCTTATAATGGCTTCATTTTGATAAAAAGCATTGCGATGTTTAAAGGAATGATTTGTTTTAAAGCACTGGCAATCCAATGGAGTAAACCCGTTCCACGAAAGTGGCATGGTCCTGTGATTAGCCATATTATAAATGTGTTGAGTAGATTTCTCATACCAGTCCCATGACTGACTCGTAGTTTGTTTCACTTTCAAACTCGGGTGCCCCTTTTTCTACACGGGCAGCCTTGTATTCAGGTTTAGCTGGCTTTCTCTGGATAGCTGGAGCTGAAGATGGATTTTATCATTTATCTCTTTTTATGCTGTTCAGCTCCTATTGTACATTATGTTTGTTTTCCGCTGTAGACATATATGTATAGTTGAACTGTAATTGTACTAAGTAAGATCCTGTATACTGTGTAACTCTGATGATTACTTTTATCCAGTATATTCTATTGTTCATTATCTGGTGTATTTATTTAATTCTGTTCTGTTGTTATCTGTTTCTGTGTTATATTCCAAAGATAACCCTTGCCTCCGTCTGAACGGGAAATGGGGTCGTCAAATAGTTTTAACAATCAATATCACATAACAATCACATATCAGGTTTTGGCATAGCAGGCACAGAATACGACAACATGGTCACTTTAAGAATTAACAATTTGTTTTCTTTTTTATTTATAATAAAAAGAAAATAAATATAGGATCTCTCACCTTAGTTCAAATTCAGGTCAAAATTTCAAAAGGCTCAGAACTGATTCTAATCAGTCTAGAAAAATAAGTCTCTGAATTACGAACCCGACGGTCCTGAAATCGTCAAATTCCGAGTTCGTGTTAAGAAGTTATGATTTATTTAAGTTATAAACAATTTTAAATTAAATAAAAAGAATAAAAAGAGAAATCACTCTCTCTTCTTCACTACCAGGTCACAACCGTAACTCTTACAGTAGGTATTCGATCCTAGGGCTGAGTTTTGCTCGAGGACCGAGGCACCGGAGCTCGATCAGGTGGTGGCACGTTAGAGAGGACGGGGAGGCGCACGTAGGGGGTCCACGGCGTGAGGTGCGATCGCACCTCCTGGTGGCGGCGGCGGGTTAAATCCATGGGGTTTGGGGCGCTGAAGCACTTCAAATACACAACAATTTCCACCGTATAGAATCGAAGGTGGTGGAAGCCTCTACGATATTGCTAACTGGAGGAAGAAGTTTTATTGAGAGGAGGAGGAGAATTTAGAGGAAGAAGACATGGATGATTTCGGCCATATGACGAGGGTGGCGGCTACACGATAATAGATTAGGGTTTCTTTAATTTTCTTATTTTTATTATGTTTTTAATGTATTTTTACAATTAAATCCATATCTTTTTAACCGGTCCAATTCCAATCCAGCAAAAGGTAACCCTAGCCAATAGCCCATGTTCTGGATCAAACGGGCCAGGTCCCGTCAGCCTAAACGGCTGTCTGTGGCCTGAATTATTTAATTTAATAATTAAATCCTTTATTAAATTAATTCGTTCGCATAATTAAATTCACCGAGGCCACATATGGACTCAGAAAAATCCAGAAAAAATATATTTGGCTTTGTTATGACGATACGGTCCTAATAAAATTAACTTCGTCGAATTTTGAGGCCATTTGAAAAATGGATAATTTTCAGACGATTAAATTTGATTGAATTGAACAAAACACATTTACTTTCGCCATGCTCACGTACTAATTTGGAAAATTCTATAAATTGAAACCTAACAATAATTTGACGTTCCGGTTCCAAGAAAAGTGGTTTCGTCGAAAACAGAGATCGTTTGAAAATTGACTATTTCCATTGGCTTTAATATTATTTAAAAATGAAAATTTTAATTTCTGGCACATTTCCCAACCAAATTATTTAAAATAAAAATTTTAAATTGGTTTGGGTTTTTCGGGTTGTTACAATTATTATGAGTAAGACAACATTATTGTGATAAATTTGGTTTTTTCATTAAATATCTATATTTTTTTTAATAAAAAGTAATTTTTTTTACACAAGTTCTTACAATTTACACCATATACTTCAAGCAAATTTAAATTTAAACTGAAGAGATAAACCCAATTAACATGACTAATATCTGTTAATTCGCTTAAAATTTTATAAAAAATGGAAATTTTATTATGTATACCATTTATCAACAAAATTGATATAAAAGAAATTTCATTAGTGTGAAAACGCACAAGTGTTGCATATGTATATAGATAAACTATAGTAACAGTCATGGTAAATTTATCAATTGGCGTATTACAAAAATATGTTTTTTAAACTTATAAATTTCTATAGTTCAAATTTTATGTATATATTCGTCTATAAGCTCTCTTAATTTCCTTCTAGTATTCTACATTTACATTCATATAATTGAATTGGCTACGTAATCTTATAACTAACTGGATAATTCTAGTAATGTGGAAAATTTATTGTTTACAAACTTTGAAGAAGGATATTCACTAAATGTTAACATGTTTATTTTTAGACCGAAGGACAATGCTAGTTATACTTACCTTTGTGTATAGTTGAAAAAAGGAAAAATGTGGTATTTGAAGAAATAAATCAAGTTAAGTTGAAATGAATTAAGTTGAACTTGATTAAGTAAAGCTAGAAATAAAAAATAAACCAACCATAGTCACTAAACCAAAATAAAATAATAGAACTATCCAGTTGAAACAACCTAGTTGTTAAGCCGCATATTTCTTCTTCTTTAAGCCTCATCCTTGTAGACTTCATTTTTTTGAAGTAGGGAAAATGTTGAAATAAATGAACCAACGCAGTAAAAATGATCAAAAAAAATTGCTTCTATTTAATATTGATTTCTTCTTGAATTCCAAGATATGCAACTAAAGAATCAAAGAGACGGTCAAAGACGAGACTAGGGACATTGTAGTTAGATTTGTTTCTTTTAGAAAGATTTTGATTGGAGTCGTCCAAGTTTATAATTTAAGGTTTGTAATTTTCGACCAAAATTTTCAAAAGAATTTCCCAGTCTCCAAACAAAATCGAAATTTCATTTGGTTTCATCACAAGTCTGCTGTATCCAAAAAGAGGTGGCCAGAATTTCGTATATTATGTATGAAACCTCAAATTAAGATATAAACCACATAAAAAAAATATGTACACAAACAAAAACAACAAATTTAATTAGCAAACCAATCATAATTTGTTTATATCAGGGATTTATAATAATTTGTTTATCTTAGGAATTTATCAAACATTATAGTACAAAATTCATTTTAATTTCAATATCACAACATCAAATTATTGAATTGTTTACAAATACATCTTGATTCATTCAATTATTTATGTTTATGTCTACATCTTTAAACTGATTGCATAATTTTAATTTTAACTTATTAAAAAAATCAACCAAATAATATTTGTTTATTCATCTAACGAACTACGAACATATGTTGGTTTTAACATGCATAATATATTCACATTAGTGAAAATGATGAAACTATTTTATTTGTCAAATTTATATAATTGTATGCACTAAAATTACATAAATTGCATATAAATAATATTATTTGACTGTTGTAATTTATATCTTATCTATTTCTCCAAAATTATCATACGTTGCATAAAAAAGTTCTTACTCAACATTAAAATATAAATACTTTGTTTTATAATACTGCAATGTGCAATGCATGGGTTGAACAATATTTATTAATATATTTTTTACTATGAACCATCTATTAAGACGTTTTTCTTAAAGGAGTTTGCATGGCCACATTCTAAGTTAATGATCAAATGCGTCAATTTATGCCTTATCTTTAATATTACAATGCAGTTGTGATTATTGGTTTCAAAGATGTTCCAAAAAAATTGGATCTTCACTCCTTAAAGCAGAAGCAAATCAACCAATATCAATCGAGATAGATGTAGGTGGCTTTTCTTTTCAGCAATATTCAAGTGGGATATCTGCTAGAGAATGTGGGATTTCAATGTTATGTTTTGGAATTTCTTTTTGGTTTGTGCATAACACCTGCACTAATGCTCACCAATGTATTTTTCATTACTTGCACTACGCTACGCAATGTTCCACTTATCACTTGCGCTAGCACTCCACATTGTCTACTAGCACAAACCCTTTCTGTGGCGACATCCTGTGTGAACATTTGTTCATCGCCTCCTAATGAGCACATACATAGACTCGGCAATAGTTGCTTATTAAAAAAAGTATTTTTCAATGTTACTATCACCAATCTTAAATACATATCATATTATATGTCTAAACTTATCCGTTCAATCCACAGAGCCATCATGCGAGTCACACCTAACATTCGCTTGATCATTGTGTAACCAAGGTTGGTTACGGAATGAATAAAGGTGGCACTAAGTTTTGGTTGGTGAAAAATTCATGGAGTTCACATAGAGAGAGTTGATATATAAGAATGGAAAGCATGTGTTACATTGTTTCTTATATGGTCCATCCTCTGGTTAAATTTTTGTGCGTGAATCTGAATGATTAAGATATGAATTTATATTTAATGTATCTACAAACTCTTATTGAGACATCAATGTTTCCTATACAAATAAAAAATGCAGATCTCAAAAAGCAATTTACGGAAAAATGTCATTCACCTCTTTGTTAGTGGCTGCCTCTCAAGCAAATCCCTCTTCTTCTTCTACCTCCTTTGCCTTTGACACAGCCTTCGCTCCCCTACCCTCCCATTCATCCCCGCCTATTCCTCCCGATCCACCACCTCCAATTGCAAACTCCTATTCTGATAAACCCTTTCATTTGAATTTCAGATCTAATCCTTCAGATCCGCAACCTACCCCTCTTAGATCTGCAAATCCTTCATCATCTGATGCCACCTTTCCGGCGTTCTCTAAGAAAGACTACGCATCCCTTTTTAATTCACTCCCACGTAACACAGGAGCCTATCAACCCAAGCACTTCGATATTCCTAGGGATAACATTCCACAATAGATTCCAGAGTCAGTCAGATCTGAAGGTATGCAACACTGGAGCAATTTATTGGTGGGCTTTTTCCTTGATGGTAATTCTTCATACTGCATGATGGTAAATTTCTCAAATCATTTCTGGAAATTAAATGAGGAAGTTAGTATTAGATCAGATGGTATGCACTATTTTTTCAAATTCTCCAATAATTCAGATAGGAATTTTTTTTTTTAAAATCTGATCATGTTTTCAGTAAAGGACATATGTTCATCATAACTAGATGGGATCCAACAATAGGAAATTCACAGGCTCAGATCAAGAAAGTTGTAGTTTGGGTTCATTTTTAATGTATTCCGACAATTCTTTGGACTTTATTGGGTATATATTGGTTAGCTTGTCATGTCGGGAGACTGATATGCTTTGACACCAGCACCGAAATGCTTCAACGATTTAGGTATGCAAAAGCATTAATTGATATTTCCTCAGATTTTGATCTTCCTGATAAGATATTGGTAGGAGGTTTAGGTAAAGATTGTCCTTTAGTTAAATTATTCTATGATTGGAGACCCAAAATATGCACTGTTTGTAGGGTATTTGGTCATAAAACTAGCAGTTGTGAGTTTAATATCCATGCTGAAGATAAACAGGATAAGCATGTTAAGGATCTTATTGATCATCGTCGACAATTCAATAGGAAAGATACTAATATTGCTAATAAAGGTAAATGGAAATCTGCTAATACAAGAAATGTTAAGTATTAGAGAAAGAAAGGGGTTAAGAATAGTAGTAAGACAATTGAAAAAGAAGTGGAAAATGTTAATGATAAACCATTTAATGTTTTGAAGTCAGAAGAAGATGGTAACAATAGTAATGAAACTGCTGACGTGAATAATGTTAATAATGGTAATGAAGCTGATCATATAGATGCTAACATAGATAATGCTCTTGAAGCTGCATTAGATTCTGATGCACTAGAAAGAAATAATATTGATAAAGAGGTTCTTAATAATGTGATCAACAATGTTGCTCAGTTTGCTGAAGAAGCGACTCTACGGGGTAACTTATTAGAAGGCCATAGCAATGAAACTGTACAAACACCAAAGTCTTTATCTGGTAATAACACTTCAAGTTCTTCAGATTCCTCACCAAACTTATCTAGGCCAAATACCTCCATTTCTCCTGTTGATCAAGGTTTGAAGCATACACCATCAGCTCCAAATCCTTCACGGTCACCAATCTCTCCATATGCTAGCTTGAAGCCTCCTCAAGATCTTACTCTACCTCCTCCAATGGCCACCGGTTGTGATTTGACTTTTCCACAAGTTAATACCTCTTTAGCTTATCTATCTTCTGCAATTCCTACGAGTTCTCTTCCCTTTTCATGTAAACCCAAGAAGTTGAAAGGAAAATTCTGGGACGACTCTGATTTAGATAATGGTAATGACTTCTTGCCAGAGGATGTGATGCCGCTCACCAACAAAATGAAATGACATACCAGAAAGAATCCTAGTCCTATATTTGATCCTGTCTTAAACTGAGTCTCGAGTGACTGGACTCTTTGTTAGTGACAGCTTTACACAGTTATTGGTCAACTGTAACGAGAACCTTACTGTGCATGCGGTTTGGAATTGGTTTATGGGGATGATTCAGTGAATAATGTTGCCTGTTTCTTTTCTTTGCAATTTGGATATAGGAATTTTCTGCTTGGTGCTGCTGCTGCTATGATTCTCATGGTCGTAGTATCTTCACCTCGATATGAATAATGTTACAATAAGTATGATTCATGTTTATTTTTGTAATCAATTTTTGTAAGTTCAAGGCTAGGCATTCAAGAGTCTGTATTGCTTTTGCATTTTATGTCGATGTAACTCTTGTATTTGTAAATAATAAAATTTTCACTTGCCTTTCAGGAAAATAAATGCAGATCTCTGCATAGTGATAAAACTAATATAAAATGGACAATGAAGCAGCAAAAGAGGCGGTTTGCATGCACAAGCTTTTAAGTGAGCTTAGAGTGATTCCCCATAATGAGAATCTTATAGCATTGTTTTGTGACAAGAATGCAGTGATACAGATCGCAAAGGAACCGAGAGCGCATAAGAAGTCACGACACATTCTTCGAAAGTTCCACCTGATTCGAGAATTTATTAAGAAGAAAGAAGTTGTGATTCAAAGGGTTGATACGAATAAAAACATAGCAGATCCATTCAAACTGCTTGATAAAACAAATTTGTAAGAACATTTTTGGTTTTGAAACACTAGTGTATAATATGATTTTTGGATAATACAAAGGAACTATTACTATTTTCACTAGGTAATATAATTCATTCATGCAGTTTAAGATGAAAAGTATAATAAAAGTTTCTTGAAATAAAGCAACCAACTCAAACCCATTATACCTTAATTTTTATTAATATTACTACACAAAATTTAAAATAGTACGTAATACATAATGTTGCATCTGCAGTTATAATCCAACTATATATGGGATCAACTTGATCATTACAAAGTAGTGGAAATTTGTAATAACCCGGAAATTCGAGCCGATTTAAAATTTTTATTTTGGCAATTTTAGTGAATTTTGATTATTTAAAATGAATTATTTTAAATAATAACGACGAGAAATTTATTTTGAACAGAATTCGAACGTATATATTTATACTAATCGTCGTTAGAATATAAATAATTATTTATAATTATAAAAGGAATTGAAAATGGCGCGGTAGTTCGATAATTCGATTTCAAAATTCAAATGAATGTACCGGGTTCAAAATAAACCGGATTTTAGTGAAACCAAAAATATTTGAATCTAATTGGGAATATCTTTCCAACGAATCCGAAAAATTGAAATTTCATAGCGGGGGTAAAAAAGTTATGTCCAGTTGAAAATTCAGAATAGTCGCTATGGAATTTCGGCCCTTAAAAAAATGGCCATTTTGCAAACGACCTCGGTTTTCAATGAAACCACTTTTGTTGGATCCGCGATGTCAAATTATTGCTAGGTTTCAAATTTCATAATTTTTCAAATCAATATGTGAGCGTGGCAAGGGAAAACGCGTTTGACCAGTTTCAGTTGATTTTAATCGACTGGAAAATGGCCATTTTTCAAACGGTCTCAGAATCTGACGAAATTAGTTTTGTTAGGACCGTATCGTCAATACGAAACTAGAAAATATTTTTCTGGAATTTTTAGAGTTCGCATGTGTCCCCGGTAAATTGAAATGCGCGTTCAAATTCAATATATAGAGTTATATTTTGATTTTGATGAAAACTGATCGAAACGATCGAATCAGCTTACGAGACATATCCCATTGTGTTCGGAATGGGGGTAATTAGCTATGGACGACAGTCGGTGGGCTTGATTTCGAGGTCAAAATAAAAAGTTACCTTTTTGAAATTAAAATTAATAAAAATATTATTATTATATTATACCCTCTCTCTCCCTATAACCCTCTCAGTCAACGCCCCTTTTATTTTTTATTTTTTTTAAATCGGAAAAAAAAACCTAAGCACCCCCTCCCCCTCCCCCCGTCGTTCGTTTCCGCCCTCCGGGCCACTCTCGTCCACCGCGCGTGCCGCAATTGATGATCGGCGGGACCTCTCCCCCCGGCAGCGCCTCCCTCCCCCTTCTCCACCGCTTCTCTCCTCCCTTCCCAAAACCGAACACCATCCCCAAAACAGCCCACCGCCAAAAAGGATCCCGCTACCTCCTACTCCGCTCTTTCACCCGGCACCGCGAGTAGCTCCTATGCATGCAGCTCCTCCGTGCGGACCCTGGCGCCATTCCGGTTCCTCCCCTCTTCGATTCTGCTGTGATTTCTTGTTTTATTTTTATTTTTAAATCTGATTTCTTATAGGTTAAAAACCATATTTTTTAAAATCAGTTTTTATAGCATATGAAAATTTTGATTTTTGTTTATTTATATATATAACATGTAATGATTATATTTTTACATAAATTTCATGTAAGAAAAGATTAGAGATTTTATATGGCAAAGATTTGATCTTTAAAATGAAAAAGGTATGATTTTTTCTCGTAGAAAGATTATATTTTTAACGTATAAAAAAATGTGATCTTTATATACATAGCAACCATATAAAAATGCGGTTTTTATTCATATGAAGAACAAGTTAAAAATATGATTTTTGCCGTATAAAGAACAAGTTAAAAATATGATTTTTGCCGTATGAAGAAAAAGTTAAAAATATGATTTTTTTTCCATATGAAGAACAAGTTAAAAATATTATTTTTATTTTATGTGAAGGTTAAAAATATAATTTTTATATTATAGAAAGGTTAAAAATATAATTTTTATATATGTGGAGATATAAAAATATAATTTTTATATGTGTAGCAAAGCAAAAATTAGATTTTATATATATATGAAGTGAAAGTAAAAATTTGATTTTTATATAAGTAGCGGATTGAAAATAGAATTTTTATAGAACAGAGAATATAAAAATATAATTTTTATTTATGTAGCGAAATAAAAATCAGATTTTTATTGTATATATAGTGAAATAAAAATGTGATTTTTATTTATATATGAACAACGTGATAAGAAGTGACATGGAACGGATTGAAAACAAAAAGGAATTCAGACGGTTCAGAGATTCAGAAATGAAATGGAGGAGTGGAACAAACGGTGAGAACTTCTGACTTTTAATTTAATTTTCTAGTTAAAATATATACTAGGATGAAGACAGTGTTTAGTAGCACCCGACACCCATCGTCCACAGACCATGGACGGCTTGTTTGTTTGTTTGTTTGATTTTGATGTGTAGTTGATTGTGTGAAGTGGATTGAAATAAAAATATTTTTTTAGTTCAAAATATAATTTTTAACGTGTATAGGAAATGAAATAAATTAGTATAAACAAATCGAACGATTTGTTTATATACACACATTTGACTGATATTGATTGGGACGATAAATTTTACACATCGCCCAACTGCACAAATAAAATCTGTGTTTGATTGTTTGAAACCCCACATGGGTATTGGGATGATATATGACATACATTAATCCCAATAATTAGTTGTATGTCGATCGATTGATTGACAAACTATTATGAGTGTTAAATATTTATATTTAATACTTATACAGTGTAGAATGCACTTTGGATGATGGTTGATTATTTGTCATTGTTGATATATACATGCGTTGTATGAAAATCCATAGAAATAAAATCTATGGTAATTGATTAGGCCTCATTCCAGTTTTGAAATAGAATATTTGAAAAGAAATATTTGAAATGAAATATTTGAATAGAATATTTGAAGAGAAATATTTGAATAAAATATTTGAGAAGAAATATTTGAAATGAAATATTTGAATAGAATATTTGAAATAGAAAAATAAAAAGCCGTGTTGATTAGATTGACGCCATTTTGACGTGAACGATATTTATATCGATTATATTCGTTTTTATAATGAATATTGAAAAGAGATTTCAAAATCGAATATTTAGAAATGAAATTCGAATTAAATTGAATTGAAACGAATTAGAATTCGAATTGAATTGAAACGAATTAGAATTCGAATTGAATTTAAAATTAAATGAATTCGAATTGAAAATGAATTCTAATTGAAATTGAATGGAATTGAATTCGAATTGAAATTGAATTGAATTGAAAACAAACTGAAATTGAATTATAAATCGATTTGAATTGAAATCAATTTGAAATGAATTTAAAACGAATTTATAAGGAAAAATTCAGTTTTGATTTGAATTTGAAATGAAGTTGAAATCGTTTTGAAAACAAATTTAAAACGATTTATGAAATAAGTTTTAAAAGGAAATCGATGAAATATATATAATTTATATATTATATATATATATAATGACCTGAATAAAACGCGCCGCACCGCTGCAGTTCGCGAATTTTGAACATTAGCTTCGAATGGACATTGCGGGAGATTCGACCGTCGGATTCTCCTAAAACCGGAACTGTTGGGTTTGTATCGAAAAGAGCTTTCTAACGGATATTAGAAATTTGAAATCTAATGGTTGGATTTGGAATTATGTCCAAATCAAATTTGGAAAAGGTCGCTGTAAGTGCAGTTCGATGGCCGTTGATGGAAATCGACTGTACGGGCCTTGATAAAATTATTAAAAATAGTAATAATTTGTGTAAAATCATAAGAAATGATTTGGGAAGAATTGGGATGAAAAACTCCATATTTGAAAAGATAAAAGTAGATTTTTATCGAAATGAACTAGCTTGAACTAGAATTATAATTTTATTTATTTTTAAATAAATAAATCGAATTTGAAAAGGGTTTTAAAAGTAACCAGAATTTCCAATAATTGAATTGGAATGGATTTGAATCGAAATTGTCTTTGGAATATTTCGATATTGGATTTCATGATTATACAGATAGCGTTATGGAAATTTGAAAGATATATAGATATCGTTATTTCCAATACGATATTTGTTGGTCGTAGAATTTGATATAGAATATAAGCCGATATATTTTCTATTCAGAGCCTTGTATTTAATATCAAATGTGACTTGGGTTTATCATGAACCGTGTTTTAAATGACATAGATTCTTTAACCCAGTTAAAGATTAAAACTAAGTGGATTTTTAATGAATCTTTAATTAGATTGAAAAGATCGAGAATGGAGTATCACCAGTTTTGCTCCAGGCGATAGTTAAATCTTTAATTATATTTGAACGTGAAATGGTAATTGAATTTACTGATAACACCGTGGTGTTAGATATGAAGTATTACCAGTTTTACTTCATGGGATGAATAGGTTGGGATTGGGAAATTAAAACAAATGATTACGTCGGTAAGGTTCGTTAATCCCGACTAATTTGAAGTGATAGTCAAGGAAAGATTAAAGTATAAATTTAAAAGAATTTATCTTTGATAAAATTAATGGGAACCTATCCCTAAGAATGTGAAATTTAGAAACTAGCTGTAGGTTGGCTAAGAAGAATGGTTTCCTGGGTATTGATCTGACGTTGGTTTCGGCCTTCGGGGTTAGTATTTGGGGAATTGTTCTCTTGCTAATTTACGGTTAGTGACTGATGAATTGGAATGAGGCGTATGTTGTGTTTGTGTAACACTTGTTTATTATATACGTGAGTTATTCAGAAAGACCGGGTTTATCCCATTCTGAATAACTGATTCGACGAGATGTCGAGGATGAAGACGGTTGTGACGGCAAGGAATTTCGCTCGGTCCGAACCAGTCGCTAAACCGACCCAGACCGTTCGAAACGCCCTATCGTTTGAGAACCGGACAAAGTAGAACGCATACAGAAGAACATTTCACTATATGTTACAACAGTGCATCAGATTACAAGAATATACAGAGTATAAAAGAATATTACACAGAAATATCAGAGATTTAAATTACATTTAAATACATAGCAGCGGAAAATAATACAATACACAACTAGAAGTAGATATACGGATACAAAGCTTTCCGGATATCGTTCCAGCTGTAAACCAGGATCCTGTGAATATAAATCTGCAAAACCAAAACTACTAGCTGCCCGTGTCAAAATAGGGGCACCCAGAGTTTAGGTTAAAACAATAAACTCCAGGTCAGTCATGTGACTGGTGTGAGAACTAAAACAGTTAATCTTTATTTTAAATCATTAGGTAAATCAAGGGACCACGCCGTATAACACGGAACGGGTTTCCTCCCAAGAATACCAGTGCATAAAACAAACAGCGCAATGTTAAATAAAGAAAAATGAAGCTGTTATAAGACCCAGGTCCCATCACACAATGCAACGCAGTCGAGGATAGGGTTTTCCCTTATAACAGCTAAAGAATGCTTGATACGTTTTAAAACAAATCATTTGATACTATAATAAGTGCATAGTGTATAAAACAACTTCAAATCATAAGTATCAATCATAGGCGGCATGAGCGTCCCATGCCACTATGTCGCCATATATAGGTTTACAAATAAAACCGCAAAGTCACGTATTTGGAAATTGGATTTCCTTCTATGAACCGAGGCAAAAGATAGTCCTTAACCGATTCGAGACTGCCTAGCCCGAGTCTCAGGATCAGAACGCATCGACCCTTGGATCGTCAGGGCCGGTCCACACGGAGTGGATTAAAAATGCCTGAGCACTACGTTTCGCCGCCCTTTGGGGCGTAAGCGAGCCAACGAATGACTCCATCGGACCCGGATCGTCCGATCTAACCGAGGCGCCTCGCAACAGCAACAACCACATAAGTCAAACTCGTCAGGGCGTGTAAAACCACTGACGCCACTTCTAGCTAGGAGGAAACGCAGGCCCTCCCTGAGGTCCGTCTCCCGTTTTTGGTTCATACCTGGTGTGAAACACGCGAGGTAAACGTTACACAAAGCTACGCCACAAAGGCCGTGCTTTGATCATCACCACAAGACTTTGCTTTTCAACAGAAGCCTTGATCATTTGCATCTTAGCATGCCACACAGGCAAACCATCCTATGCAACCGATATCAGTCACACAGAATGAAATCCGATGTCAGACACACAGTCCATTTACAAGTCCGTTCTGGGTCTGAACGAAACCGGAGGCACCTAGTACCCCGCATATCCATCGATCTCCAAGTACGTCTGGACGATCACTAACTGTTTCCATCTTCTTGGGTGTACAGCCCAATCAAGATCATCAGTAATTACCCAAACGACGTGAAGACCTCCGGTCTTCGACCATCGTCTTCATCTTCGACTTATCGTCGTATCAGTTACTCAGAATGGGATAAACCCGGTCTTTCCGAATAACTCGCGTATATTTTAAATAAGTGTTACACAAACACAACATACGCCTCATTCCAATTCATTAGTCACTAACCGTAAATTAATCAAGAGAATAATTCCCCAAATATTAACCCCGAAGGCCGAAACCAACATCAGATCAATATCCAGAAAACCATTCTGCTTGGCCAACCGACAGTTAGTTTCTAAATTTCACATTCATAGGGAAATGTTCCCATTAATTTTATCCAAGATAAATTCCTTGAATTTATTCTTTAATCTACTTTTGAATATCAATTCAAACTAGTCGGGATTAGCGAACCTTACCGAAGTAATCATTTGTTTTAATTTCCCAATCCCAACCTATTAATCCCATGAAGTAAAACTGATAATGCTTCATATCTAACACCACGGTGTTATTGGTAAATTCAATTACCATTTCACGTTCAAATCTAATTAAAGATTTAACTATCGCCTGGAGCAAAACTGGTGATACTCCATTTCGATCATTTCAATCTAATTAAAGATTCATTAAAACTCCACTTAGTTTTAATCTTTGACTGGGTTAAAGAATCAGTGTCATTTAAAAACACGGTTCACGATAAACCCAAAGTCACATCCCATTAATTATCGGGTTAAAGAACAAGTGTTATTTAAAACACTGTTCACGATAAACCCAAAAGTCAATATCCATTCAATTCCAATTAAATACTATTTAATTGGTACACTTCATTAAATCTAAATAAAAAGATTTAATCTTTTCTCAACTGGGTTCAAGAACAGTGTTAGTGAAGACACCATTCACGACAAACCCAAATCACATTCATTAATTATCGGGTTAAAGAACAAGTGTTATTTAAAACACTGTTCACGATAAACCCAAAAATCAATATCAATTCAATTCCAATTAAATATTATTTAATTGGTACACTTCATTAAATCTAAATAAAAAGATTTAATCTTTTCTCAACTGGGTTCAAGAACAGTGTTAGTGAAGACACCATTCACGACAAACCCAAATCCCATTTGATATTCAATATAAGGCTCTGAATAGAAAATATATCGGCTTATATTCAATATCAAATTCTACGATTAACAAATGTCGTATTGGAAATAACGATATAAATATATATCTTTCAAATTTCCGTAACAACATCCGTATAATCACAAATTCCAACATCGAAATATTCCGAAGACAATTTCGATTCAAATCCACTCCAATGCAATCATTGGAAATTTTGGTTATGTTCAAAACCCTTTTCAAATTCAATTTATTTATTTAAAAATAAATAGAATTATAATTCTAGTTCAAAACTAGTTCATTTCGATAAAAATCTATTTTTATCTTTTCAAATAGGGAGTTTTTCATCCCAATTCTTCACAAATCATTTCTTATGATTTTACACAAATTATTGCTATTTTTAATAATTTTATCAAGGCCCGTACAGTCGATTTCCATCAACGGCCATCGAACTGCACTTACAGCGACCTTTTTCGAATTTGATTTGGACATAATTCCAAATCCAACCGTTAGATTTCAAATTTCTAATATTCGTTAGAAAGCTCTTTTCGATACGAACCCAACGGTTCCGGTTTTAGGAGAATCCGACGGTCGGATCTCCCGTAATGTCCGTTTGAAATAAATGGTCGAAATTCACGAACTGCCGCGGCGCGGCGCGTTCTATTCAGGCCATTATATTATATATATAATATATATAATATATATTTCGTCGATTTCTATTTAAAACGAATTATATAAATAGTTTTAAATTCGTTTCAAAAACAATTTCAACTTCCATTTCAATTCAAATCAAAATTGAATTCTTCTTTATAAATTCGTTTCAAAATTCATTTCTATTCAATTCAAATTTCAATTCAATTTGAATTCATTTCAATTCGCTTTCAATTCAATTTGAATTCGTTTTCAATTCAATTCATTTCGAAATCGTTTTCAATTCAATTCATTTCGAAATCGATTCCAATTCATTTTGAATTCGTTTTCAATTCAATTCATTTCGAAATCGTTTTCAATTCATTTTGAATTCGTTTTCAATTCAATTCATTTCGAAATCGTTTTCAATTCAATTCATTTCGAAATCGTTTTCAATTCATTTTGAATTCGTTTTCAATTCAATTCATTTCGAAATCGTTTTCAATTCAATTCATTTCGAAATCGTTTTCAAAATCGATATAAATATCGTTCACGTCAAAATGGCGTCAATCTAATCAACACGGCTTCATATATTCCTTTATTTTCAAATGTTCTATTTCAAATATTTCTTTTTCAAATATTTCTTTTTCAAAACTGGAATGAGACCCAATCAATTACCATATAAAATTAATTATATGGATTTTCATACAACACATGTATATAATAGCATTGAAAATAATCAACCATCAACCAAAGTGCACTACACTGTATAAGCATCAAATATAGATATTCAACGCTTATAACAGCCTGTCAATCAATCGATCGACATATTTAATCAATCAGGATGAGTGAACTTCAAATTTCATCCTAACACCCGTGTGGGGTTTCAAACAATCAAACACATATTTTATTTGTGCAGTTAGGCGATGTGTAAAATTTATCGACCCAATCAACGTCATTCAAATAGGTGTACATAAACAAACCGTCTGGTTTGTAAATGAATATTTATTTATTCACATTCACGTTAAAAATTATATTTTTAACGATAACACATTTTATTTCAACCTATGAACTTCTATTCAATTCATTTACACAATAAAATGATATTTTTATTTTCTAACACATTTTAGAAAATTTCGGCGGCATAACGGCACGATACTAGAAACGGGACAAGGCCTAGCCTTATCCCCGGTCTAGTGAAGGCCCACGCCATTCACGCATCAATCAAACCAATTCATTATGCAAACCACAAACTTTGGAGTAAGGGTCTAACCTAGCCTTACTCCTTCGCCTTATAACGGCGCACGTCTAATCCTAACCAATTTATCGATTCGATTTTTCACACCACAAACCACATTCAAACCAATATCGCAATCAATCACCAAACAGTCAAACAAACAAGTCCATGGTCTGTGGACGATTGTGTCGGGTGCTACTAAGCACCGTCTGCATCCTAGTATATATATAACTAGAAAAATAAATTGAAAGGTGAGAAATTCTCACTTATAGCTATCCTAGCTCCACGGCACTTCTTTTGCAGAAGTCTTCGTCGTTTCGCCTTTTTGTCGCTTTCGCCTGTATTCTCTACATACGTAAAAATCACATTTTTACTTCGCTATTCAATATATAAAAATCGAATTTTTACTATGAAGTTCAATATATAAAAATCATATTTTTCCTATGAAGTTCAATATATAAAAATCATATTTTTCTTATGCTATTCAATATATAAAAATCATATTTTTACTTCGATTCGACGTTCAAATCTTTTTGAAGTTCAAAACCTTTTTCTTTTAAATCAGAATTAAATCTTTTTCTAATCAGTTTCTTGTTAAAATCGAAATCAGTTTTTATCTTTAAAATATAAATCAGTTTTTATCTTTAAAATATAAATCAGTTTTTAACTTTAAAATATAAATCAGTTTTTAACTTTAAAATATAAATCAGTTTTTAACTTTAAAATATAAATCAGTTTTTAACTTTAAAATATAAAACAGTTTTTAACTTTAAAATATAAATCAGTTTTTAACTTTAAAATATAAATCAGTTTTTATCTTTAAAATATAAATCAGTTTTTAACTTTAAAATATAAAACAGTGTTTAAACTTATAAAAATACAGAATAAAAATAAAACAAATAAAATGAAAAAACGACTTACAGGGGGGGGGGGGTTTCGCAGATCGTCGGAGGGGGTCTGGGCGGTGAGGGGAGGTGGCGGCGTCTTGAATCTGGGGTTCTCGCGAAGGTCGGCGTCGGGTTTGTGGGGTGGGCTGGTAGTGCGGCTAGGGCTAGGGGCTCGTCAGGTGGGGGGGGGGGGTTCGATTCGACGGAGGACCGAGGGGAGAGAAGGAAGGCGGCGGAGGAAGAAGAAGAGGGTGGGGGCGTCTCCGACTGGCGGCGCAGGCAACGACGAGGGGGGGGCTCCGTCGATTTGGCTTTTCTCTTTTTTTTTTTTTTTCCTTTGATTCTGAAAAAGAAGGTGAACGGGGGGGGGGGTATATGGAAAGATTTTATATTTTTAATTTAATTTTAATTTATTTTATCCCATGAGTTGACTTTTTATTTGACTTCGAAACGAGGCCCACCGACTGTCGCCCATAGCGTTTCACCCCCATTCCGAACACAATGGGATATGCATCGTAAGCTGATTCGGCTGTTACAATCAGTTTCCGTTTAATTTGCATTTAAATCACTATATTGAATTTTAAACGTACATTTCAAATTACCGGGGGCACATACTAGCTCTAAAAATTGCAGAAAAATATTTTCTAGCTTCGTATTGACGATACGGTCCTAAAAAAACTAGTTTCGTTGAATTCTGAGACCGTTTGAAAAATGGCCAATTTCCAGTCGATTAAAATCAACTAAAACTGGTCAAACGCGTTTTCCTTTGCCACGCTCACATATTGATTCGAAAAATTATGAAATTTGAAACCTAGCAATAACTTTACATCACGGACCCAACGAAACTGGTTTCGTCGAAATCCGAGGTCGTTTGCAAAATGCTATTTTTAAGGGCCTTATATATATAAAAATATATATAAATTCCACAGCGACTATTTCTAATTTTAAACTGGACATATCTTATCATTTCTAAGATGAAATCTCAGTTTGTTAACTTCGTTACAAAGATATAGTTATACAGATTGAAATATTTCTTGTTTCGTTCAATTCTGACTTATATTGAATTCTGTATATTCATTTGAAATTAGAAATCGAATTTTCGAACTACCGCGCCATTTTCAATTCCTTTTTTTAATTATATATAATTATTATATATTCTAACGACGACGTATATAATATATACGTCGAATTCTATTCAAAATAAATTTCACGTCGATATTATTTAAAATATTTCCTTTTTAAATAATCAAAATTCGCTAAAATTGCCAAAATAAAAATTTCAAACTGGCTCGCATTTTACGGGTTGTTACAACGGTGGTTGAAGACCGGAGGTCTTCACGTCGTTTGGATAATTACTGATGATCTTGATTGGGCCGTACACCCAAGAGGAGGGAATCAGTTAGTGGTCATCCAGACGTACTTGGGGATCGATGGGTATGCGGGGTACTAGGTACCTCCGGTTTCGTTCAGACCCAGAACGGACATGTAAATGGACTGTGTGTCTGACAATGGATATCATTCTGTGTGATTGATGGATATCGGTTGCATGGAGTGGTTTGCCTGTGTGGCATGCTATGATGTAAATGAGCAAGGCTTCTGTTGAAAAGCAAAGTCTCATGGTTGATGATCAAAGCACGGCCTGTGTGGCATAGCTTTGTGTAGCGTTGATTCGCGTGCCTCACCCCCCGGTTGTGAACCAGAAACGGGAAAGGACATCAGGGAGGGCATGCATTTCCTTCTAGTTAGAAGTGGCGTCAGTGGTTTTACACGCCCTGACGAGTTTGACTTTTGTGGTTGTTGCTATTGCGAGGCGACTCGGGTATATCGGTGACTATGTGAAGCCGATGGAGTCATTCGTTGGCTCAATTACACCCTAAAGGGCGGGGAAACGCAGTGTTCAGGCATTTTAATCCACATCCGTGGACCGGCCCTGACGATCCAAAGGCTTGACTGAGTACTTGCCTAAGGGGCGGACTAGAGCGTCTCGAATTCGGTGAGGACTATCTTTTGCCTCGGTTCACAGATGGAAATCCAACTTCCAATACGTGACGTTTCGGTTTTAGTTGTAACCCTATATATGGCGACATGATATATGGTACACATACCGCCTATGATTGATACTTATGATATGAAGTTGTTTTATACACTATGCACGTATAATAGTATCAAATGATTTGTTTTAAACGTATCAAGCATTCTTTGGCTATGATAAGGTAAAAACCCTATCCTCCGGCTTGCGTTGCATTGTGTGATAGGACCTGGGTCTTATAATAGCTTCATTTTTCTTTAATTAGCATTGCGCTGTCGTTTTATGCACTGGTATAGTTGGGAGGAAACCCGTTCCGTGTTATACGGCGTGGTCCCTTGATTTACCTAACTTTAAAATAAAGATTAATAACTGTTTTGGTTCTCACACCAGTCACATGAATGACCTGGAGTTTATTGTTTTAACCTAAACTCTGGGTGCCCTTATTTTGACACGGGCAGCTAGTAGTTTTGGTTTTGCAGATCTATATTCATAAGATCCTGATTTACAGCTGGAACGATACTCGGAAAGCTCTGTATCCGTGTATTACTTCTAGTTGTGTATTGTATTATTTTTCCGCTGCGATGTATTTAAATGTAAATTAAATCTCTGATATTTTCTATATAATATTTATTCATACTCTGTATATTTGAAACGACCCGAACTCCCCCGGTCTCCGAAGAGAAGAGAAAGAACGAATTGTTTTGAGAACACGACAAAATAGAACGCAGACGGAAGAACATTTCATTATATATTACAACAATGCATCAGATTACAAGAATATACAGAGTATGAATAAATATTACATAGAAATATCAGAGAATTAAATTACATTTAAATACATCGCAGCGGAAAATAATACAATACCCAACTAGAAGACATATACGGATACAAAGCTTTCCGGATATCATTCCAGCTGTAAACCAGGATCCTGTGAATATAAATCTGCAAAACCAAAACTACTAGCTGCTCGTGTCGAAAATAAGGGCACCCAGAGTTTAGGTTAAAACAATAAACTCCAGGTCAGTCATGGGACTGGTGTGAGAACTAAAACAGTTATTAAACTTTATTTTTAAAGTTAGGTAAATCAAGGGACCACGCTGTATAACACGGAACGGGTTTCCTCCCAAGAATACCAGTGCATAAAAAACCAACGCAATGCTAAATAGAGAAAAATGAAGCTATTATAAGACCCAGGTCCCATCACACAATGCAACGCAAGCCGGAGGATACGGTTTTTACCTTATAATAGCCAAGAATGCTTGATATGTTTAAAAGAAATCATTTGATACTATTATAAGTGTATAGTGTATAAAACAACTTCAAATCATAAGTATCAATCATAGGCGGCATGAATGCCCCATACCACTATGTCGCCATATATAGGTTATACAATCAAAATCGCAAAGTCACGTATTTGGAAATTGGGTTTCCATCTATGAACGGAGGAAAAAGATAGTCCTCAACCGATTCGAGACTCTCTAGCCCGAGCCTCAGGAAAGTACTCAGTCAAGCCTTGGAGCGACAGGGCCGGTCCACCGATGTGGATTAAACTGCCTGAACACTGCGTTTCCCCGCCCTTTGGGGCGTAAATGAGCCAACGAATGGCTCCATCGGACCCGGATCGTCCGATCTAACCGAAGCTCCTCGCAACAGCAACAACCACACAGGTGAAAAGTATATAAATATCAGGGCTGGTAGGTCACTGACACCACCCTAGCTAGAAAGAATCGCATGCCCTCCCTGAGGTCCTTCTCCCGTTTTTGGTTCACAACCGGGGTGTGAGGCTCGCGAATTCACGTTACACAAAGTTGTGCCACACAGGCTGTGCTTTGATCATCACCACAAGACTTTGCTATTCAACAGAAGCCTCGATCAATTGCATCTTAGCATGCCACACAGGCAAACCACTCTATCCAACCGATATCAGTCACACAGAATGAAATCCAACGTCAGACACACAGTCCAATTACAAGTCCGTTCTGGGTCTGAACGAAACCAGAGGCACTTTACTCGCATATCCATCGATCTCCAAGCACATCTGGACGACCACCGATTGATTCCCTCATCTTGGGTGTACAGCCCAATCAAGATCATCGGTAATCACCCAAACGATGTGAAGACTTCCGGTCTTCAACCACCATCTTCATCTTCGACTTATCGTCGTAAAATTATTCAGAATGGGATAAACCCGGTCTTTCCGAATAACTCGCGTATATTTTAAATAAGTGTTACACAAACACAACATACGCCTCATTCCAATTCATCAGTCACTAACCGTAAATTAATCAAGAGAATAATTTCCCAAATATTAACCCCGAAGGCCGAAACCAACATCAGATCAATATCCAGAAAACCATTCTGCTTGGCTAACCGACAGTTAGTTTTTAAATTTCACATTCATAGGGAAAGGTTCCCATTAATTTTATCCAAGATAAATTCCTTGAATTTATTCTTTAATCATCTTTTGAATTTCGATTCAACTAGTCGGGATTAACGAACCTTACCAAAGTAATCATTTGTTTTAATTTCCCAATCCCAACCTATTCATCCCATGAAGTAAAACTGGTTATACTTCATATCTAACACCACGGTGTTATCGGTAAATTCAATTACCATTTCACGTTCAAATCTAATTAAAGATTTAACTAACGCCTGGAGCAAAACTGGTGATACTCCATTTCGATTATTTCAATCTAATTAAAGATTCATTAAAACTCCACTTAGTTTTAATCTTTGACTGGGTTAAAGAATCAGTGTCATTTAAAACACAGTTCACGGTTAACCCAAAATCACCTTCCATTAATTATCCGGTTAAAGAACAAGTGTTATTTAAAACACTGTTTACGATAAACCCAAAAATCAATACTAATTCGATTCCAATTAAATATTATTTAATTGGTGCACTTCATTAAATCTAAATAAAAAGATTTAATCTTTTCTCAATTGGGTTCAAGAACAATGTTAATAAAGACACCATTCACGACAAACCCAAATCACATTTGACATTAAATACATGGCTCTGAATAGAAAATATACCGGCTTATATTCAATATCAAATTCTACAACCAACAAATATCGTATTGGAAGTAACGATATATATATATCTTTCAAATTCCCATAAAAATATATGTATCATCACGAAATCCAACATCGAAATATTCCGAAGACAATTTCGATTCAAATCCATTCCAATATAACTATTGGAAATTCTGGTTATTTTCAAAACCATTTCAAATCCAATTTATTTATTTAAAAATAAATAGAATTATTATTCTAGTTCATTTCGATAAAAATCTATTTTTATCTTTTCAAATATGGAGTTTTTCATCCCAAATCTTCACAAATCATGTTTTATGATTTTACACAAATTATTGATATTTTTAATAAGTTTATCAAGGCCCGTGCAGTCGATTTCTATCAACGGCCATCGAACTGCACTTACAACGACCTTTTTCAAATTTGATTTGGACATAATTCCAAATCCAACCATTAGATTTCCAATTTCTAATATTCGTTAGAAAGCCCTTTTCGATACGAACCCAACGGTTCCGGTTTCAGGAGAATCCGACGGTCGGATCTCCCGCAATATCCGTTCGAAGTCAATGGTCGAAATTCGCGAACTGCCGCGGCGCGGCGCGTTCTATTCAGGCCATTATATTATATATAATATATACTTCGTCGATTTCCTTTTCAAAACGATTTTTAATTCAATTTCAATTCGTTTTCAATTCAGTTTGAATTTCAAATTAACTCGATTTCAATTCAAATTCAATTCTATTTCAATTCTATTTGAATTCATTTCAAAACGATTTCTATTCTATTTCAATTCTATTCGAATTCATTTCAAAACGATTTCAATTATATTTCAATTCTATTTGAATTTCAATTCTTTTCAAAATATCAGATTTTGAAATCATTTTCTATATTCATTATAAAATGAATGAAATCGATATAAATATCGTTCACATCTAAATGGCGTCAATCTAATCAACACGGCTTCATATATTTCTATTTTCAAATATTCTATTTTTTTTTCAAATATTTCTATTTTCAAATATTTTATTTCAAATATTTCTTTTTTTTTCAAATATTTCTTTTTCAAAGATTTTTATTTCAAAACTGGAATGAGGCCCAATCAATTACCATATAATGTTAATTATATGGATTTTCTACAACACATGTATACAATTACAACGATGAATAATCAACCATCATCCAAAGTGCATTCTACACTGTATAAGCATCGAATATAAATATTCAACGCTTATAGCAGCCTGTCAATCAATCGATCGACATACAACTAATTATTGGGATTAGTGTACGTCAAATATCATCCCAATACCCGTGTGGGGTTTCAAACAATCAAACACAGATTTTATTTTTGCAGTTGGGCGATGTTTAAAATTTATCGTCCCAATCAATATCAGTCAAATGTGTGTATATAAACAAATTGTCCGATTTGTTTATTTTTATTTCATTTCATATACATGTTAAAAATTCTATTTTTAACTATAAAATATTTCTAACTATAAAAATATTTTATTTCATTTCACATCACATCACGCAATCAACTACACATCAAAATCAAACAAACAAGCATACAAGCCGTCCATGGTCTGTGGACGATGGGTGTCGGGTGCTACTAAACACCGTCTGCATCCTAGTATATATATATATCTATAACTAGAAAATTAAATCAAAGAGTGAGAAATTCTCACCGATTAGCTAATCCGATCCCACGACTCTTCTTAGGTAGAAATCTTCGCCGTTCTCGCCTTTTGTCACTTTCTCTGCCCGTATTCTCTACATATGTAAAAATCACATTTTTACTTCGCTATTCAATATATAAAAATCGAATTTTTACTTCGTTATTCAATATATAAAAATCGAATTTTTACTATGCTATTCAATATATAAAAATCGAATTTTTACTATGCTATTCAATATATAAAAATCGAATTTTTACTTCACTATTCAATATATAAGAATCGAATTTTTACTTCGCTATTCAATATATAAAAATCGAATTTTTACTTCGCTATTCAATATATAAAAATCGAATTTTTACTATGCTATTCAATATATAAAAATCGAATTTTTACTTCGCTATTCAATATATAAAAATCGAATTTTTACTATGCTATTCAATATATAAAAATCGAATTTTTACTTCGCTATTCAATATATAAAAATCCTTTCTTTCTTTATTTAAAAACGAAATCTTTCTTAACAATAATCATACCTTTACCATACAAAGATCATAATTTTATATGTGATTCATATAAATAAAAATCACTACTAAATTTCTGATTTAACTAGAAGAATAATAAAAATAAATACATAAATAAAATAAGAAAAACTCACGGTTGAAGAAAGAAGGGGGGAAGTTCGGAGACGAGGAGGGGGGGAAGAACAACGGAGGAGGGAGGTTTCTGCTGGCGTCATGCTCGAGGTTGGGGGGGTTTACAGCGGTGGCACGCGAGGGCATCAGGGGAGGCGGTGGTTCGGTAGATCTTGCAGTGGCGTGCGAGGCTGCTTTGGGCTCGGTTTTAAGAAGAGAGGGAGGAAGGAGAGCGAGGGGGCGACGGAAGGGGAAAGGATGGTCGGAGGGGAGGCGCAAGGCCAGGCGATGGCGGAGGCTGTGGTGAGCGGTGGCGGTGCGATCGAGAAGGTTGAGCGGGATTCTGAAATTTTAATTTAGGGTTAGGAAATAGAAAAGGGGGGCTGAGGTTAGGGTGTTATATAATAATATATATATTAATTTTAATTTGATTTTCAAAAAGCGACTTTTTAATTCGAATTCAAAATCGAACCCACTGACTGTCGTCCCTAGCTAATTACCCCCATTCCGAACACAATGGGATATATATCATAAGCTGATTCGGCTGTTATAATCAGTTTTCGTCAAAATTAAAATATAAATCAGTATATTCTATTTTAAACGTACATTTCAATTTACCGGGGTCATATACGAACTCGAAAAATTACAAAAAAAATTATTTCTAGCTTCGTATTAACGATACGGTCCTAACAAAACTAATTTCGTCAAATTCCGAGACCATTTGAAAAATGGCCATTTTCCAAACGATTAAAATCAACTGAAACTGGTCAAACGCGTTTTCCTTTGCCACGCTCACATATTGATTCAAAAAATTATGAAATTTGGAATCTAGCAATAACTTTACACCACGGACCCAACAAATGTGGTTTCGTCGAAATCCGAGGTCGTTTGCAAAATTTCCATTTTTAAGGGCCGAAAGTCCATAGCGACTATTCAGAATTTTCAACTGGACATATCTTTTGATTCCCGCTATGAAATTTTGATTTTTTGGATTCGTTGGAAAGATATTCACAATTAGATTCCATTATTTTTGGTTTCACTAAAATCTGGTTTATTTTGCACCCGGTACATTCATTTGAAGTTTGAAATCGAATTATCGAACTACCGCGCCATCTTCAATTCCTTTTATAATTATATATAATTATTTATATTCTATCGACGACGTATATAATATATACGTTCGAATTCTATTCAAAATAAATTTCTTGTCGATATTATTTAAAATAATTCATTTTAAATGTTCAAAATTCGCCAAAATTGCCAAAATAAAAAATTTAAACTGGCCTAGATTTTCGGGTTGTTACAATCTCCCCCACTTAAAACTTTTCGTCCCCGAAAAGGAATAAAGTCGAAAGTGGTTTGATCAATCAACTCTACGTTCGATCTGGCTTCCATTCTCCAACTTTTCAGTTTCTGAGAATTTTCAAATTCTTCAAAAATTTGGCTAACATCCTAAATTTTGAAAAATTTCGCCATAACCTCCCCTGCACCGGGAGCCACGGGAAAATCCCGAAATTGCCATATAGGCCTTCTGATCTCAAAAAGAAAAAGAAAAAGCCAAGCGGCTAGCCAATAGGCTCATAAAATCATCATCACCCAAACAAAACAATAAATTATATAGTAAACATGTACCTATTTGTCGGGCAAACAAATTTTATTCTCTGTTCTAGCCTCCTTGCTATGACCTGTTCAATGTAAGTACAAGTATATGCAAGCAAACGCGATAAATTTTCAATACAACTCACTTTTTGGTACAATTTGACTAAATGGTTTAAATTTTAATTAATCAACCAATAATCAAACAACACAATCAGCAATCGATTAGTTGATTAGCTTTTGAAATTCATAACTTTGATATATAGTCAAAAATCACATTTTTGATGCCAAATCACAACAATAAGCCCTATCTAGTTTCGGTTCTCACACCAGTCAAATTGGAAATTTATAGAATTCTCACTTTCGAAACTCGAAAATAAATACTGGCGACGGTGCCCCATCACCAGAATTATCCCCGGGCAACTAGAGTATGATTCTATAACTATCCAGTATATTAAAACTTCGAATACACGTTTGCAAGACATATATGCAAAATCTTTATATATCGGATTGTCTCGATCAATATAGAATAAATAATCAAATACGAATAGTTGATTTAAATTTTCAAAACAAAATTTGTTTTCACTTTAAAAAATATACTCTTCACATCGTTCTAGGATACTACTGATCCTATCTCTAACGAGTCATTCCCATTGGATATTACTAATCCAATATCTGATGAATTCTTTCATATGGTTCTAATGTGCCTTGTTCTCTGAGCTTTGTAAACCAAAGCTCTGATACCATGATGAGACAGCCCGACGAAATCCGGTAGGCTTTGCAACCATCCCTTCATCCCCCAAAGTAGCAGGTAAAACCCACCGTGGCTTCCAGTGGTTCCCCAGTCCCTTGTTTTACGGCGACCCTCTCGAGTCTCGCGCCTACCGGCGAACCAACGCTCTAAACTGCGACATGTAGGGGTAAGAGTCTCCAGTTCGCCATCAAACCGCGAAGCGAGAACCCCCTATCATGCGTACCCGGCCTACTAAGGGCCAGCAACAAGAACTGGTGATTACTGATTGTTTTATGCGTTGGAGTATCACCAGTTTTGCTCCAGGCGATAGTTAAATCTTTAATTAGATTTGAACGTGAAATGGTAATTGAATTTACCGATAACACCGTAGTGTTAGATATGAAGTATTACCAGTTTTACTTCATAGGATGAATAGGTTGGGATTGGGAAATTAAAACAAATGATTACTTCGGTAAAGTTCGTTAATCCCGACTAGTTTGAATAGAAATTCAAAAGAAGATTAAAGAATAAATTCAAGGGATTTATCTTTGATAAAATTAATGGGAACCTTTCCCTATGAATGTGAAGTTTAGAAACTAACTGTCGGTTAGCTAAGCAGAATGGTTTTCTGGATATTGATCTGATGTTGGTTTCGGCCATTGGGGTTAATATTTGGGGAATTATTCTCTTGATTAATTTACGGTTAGTGACTAAAGAACTGGAATGAGGCGTATGTTGTGTTTGTGTAACACTTATTTAAAATATACGCGAGTTATTCGGAAAGACCGGGTTTATCCCATTCTGAATAATTGATACGACGATAAGTCGAAGATGAAGATAGTGGTTGAAGACCGGAGGTCTTCACATCGTTTGGTTAATTACTGATGATCTTGATTGGGCTGTACACCCAAGAAGATGGAAACAGTTGGTGATCGTCCAGACGTACTTGGAGATCGATGGATATGCGGGGTACTAGGTGCCTCCGATTTCGTTCAGACCCAGAGCGAACTTGTAAATGGACTGTGTGTCTGACATTGGATTTTAGTTCGTGTGATTGATTTCTATTAAATATATATCTGTTTGGCGGCGGAGAATTTATTCTCTTGCTTATCGCCCTTCTCTGAGACGTACGAGCTCAAGGGTTATATATTGTTGGATATCAAATGCATGGAGTGAATTGCCTGTGTGGCATGCCTAAGTGGCAATTGATCGAGGCTTCTATTGAAAAGCAAAGTCTTGTGGTGATGATCAAAGCACCGCATGAGTGGCACAGCTTTGTGTAACGTGAATTCGCGAGCCTCACACCCTGGTTGTGAACCAAAAACGGGAGAGGACCTCAGGGAGGGCAATGACTGACCTGGAGTTTATTGTTTTAACCTAAACTCTGGGTACCCTTATTTTGACACGGGCAGCTAGTAGTTCTGGTTTTGCAGATTTATATTCACAGGATCCTGGTTTACAGCTGGAACGATATCCGGAAAGCTTTGTATCCGTATATCTCCTTCTAGTTGTGTATTGTATTATTTTCCGTTGCTATGTAATTTATTGTAATATCTGATATTTCTGTGTAATATTTATTCATTTATACTCTGTATATTCTTGTAATCTGATGCATTGTTGTAATATACAATGAAATGTTCTTCCGTCTGCGTTCTATTTTGTCGTGTTCTCAAAACAATTCGGCGTTTCGAACGGTCTAGATCGGTTTAGCGACTGATTCGGATCGAGCGAAATTCTTTGTTGTCACAGGTACTCCCCCTGTCTTCGAAGAGATGGGAAAGCGCGGATTGTTTTGAGAACATGAAAAAATAGAACGCAGACGGAAGAACATTTCATTGTATATTACAACAATTCCATCAGAATACAAGAATATACAGAGTATAAATGAATAAATATTACAAAGAAATATCAGAGATTTAAATTACAATTAAATACATAGCAGTGGAAAATAATACAATACACAACTAGAAGAGATATACAGATACAAAGCTTTTCGGATATCGTTCCAGCTGTAAACCAGGATCCTGTGAATATAAATCTGCAAAACCAAAACTACTAGCTGCCCATGTCAAAATAAGGGCACCCAGAGTTTAGGTTAAAACAATAAACTCCAGGTCAGTCATGGGACTGGTGTGAGAACTAAAACAGTTGTAAATCTTTATTTTAAAGTTAGGTAAATCAAGGGACCACGCCTTATAACACGAAACGGGTTTCCTCCCAAGAATACCAGTGCATAAAACAACAGCGCAATGCTAAATAAAGAACAATGAAGCTATTATAAGACCCAGTTCCCATCACACAATGCAACGCAAGCCGGGGGATAGGGTTTTTACCTTATAATAGCCAAGAATGCTTGATACATTTAAAAGGAATCATTTGATACTATTATAAGTGTATAGTGTATAAAATAACTTCAAATCATAAGTATCAATCATAGGTGGCATGAATGCCCCATACCACTATGTCGCCATATATAGGTTATACAATCAAAATCGCAAAGTCACGTATTTGGAAATTGGGTTTCCATCTATGATCCGAGGCAAAAGATAGTCCTCAACCGATTCGAGACTCTCTAGCCCGAGCCTCGGGCAAGTACTCAATCAAGCCTTGGAGCGACAGGGCCGGTCCACCGATGTAGATTAAAATGCCTGAACACTGCGTTTCCCCGCCCTTTGGGGCGTAAATGAGCCAACGAATGGCTCCATCGGACCCGGATCGTCCGATCTATCCGAGGCGCCTCGCAACAGCAACAACCACACAGGTGAAAAGTATATAAATTTCAGGGCTGGTAGGTTACTGACACCACCCTAGCTAGAAAGAAACGCATGCCCTCCCTGAGGTCCTTTTCCCGTTTTTGGTTCACAACCGGGGTGTGAGGCTCGCGAATTCACGTTACACAAAGCTGTGCCACACAGGCTGTGTTTTGATCATCACCACAAGACTTTGCTTTTCAACAGAAGCCTTGATCAATTGCCACTTAGGCATGCCACACAGGCAATTCACTCCATGCGATTGATATCCATCAATATATAACCCCTGAGTTCGTACGTCTCGGAGAAGGGCGTTAAGAAAGAGAATAAATTCTCCGCCGCCAAACGGATATATATATAATAGAAATCAATCACACAGACTAAAATCCAATGTCAGATACACAGTCCATTTACAAGTCCGTTCTGGGTCTGAACGAAACCGGAGGCACCTAGTACCCCGCATATCCATCGATCTCCATGTACGTCCAGACGATCACCAACTTTTTCCATCTTCTTGGGTGTACATCCCAATCAAGATCATTAGTAATCACCCAAACGACGTGAAGACCTCCGGTCCTCGACCACCGTCTTCATCTTCGACTTATCGTCGTATCAGTTATTCAAAGTGGGATAAACCCGGTCTTTACGAATAACTCGCGTATATTTTAAATAATTGTTACACAAACACAACATATGCCTCATTCCAATTCATCAGTCACTAACCGTAAACTAATCAAGAGAATAATCCCCCAAATATTAACCCCGAAGGCCGAAACCAACATCAGATCAATACCCAGGAAACCGTTCTGCTTGGCTAACCTACAGTCAGTTTCTAAATTTCACATTCTTAGGGAAAGGTTCCCATTAATTTTATCCAAGATAAATTCCTTGAATTTATTCTCTAATCTTCTTTTGAATTTCGATTCAACTAGTCGGGATTAACGAACCTTACCGAAGTAATCATTTGTTTTAATTTCCCAATCCCAACCTATTCATCTCATGAAGTAAAACTGGTTATACTTCATATCTAACACCACGGTGTTATCGGTAAATTCAATTACCATTTCACGTTCAAATCTAATTAAAGATTTAACTAACGCCTGGAGCAAAACTGGTGATACTCCATCCTCGATCTTTTCAATCTAATTAAAGATTCATTAAAACTCCACTTAGTTTTAATCTCTGACTGGGTTAAAGAATCAGTGTCATTTGAAACACGGTTCACGATAAACCCAAAATCCCATTCCATTAATTATCGGGTTAAAGAACAGTTGTTATTTAAAAACATTGTTCACGATAAACCTAAAAATCAATATCAATTCAATTCCAATTAAATATTATTTAATTGGTACACTTCATTAAATCTAAATAAAAAGATTTAATCTTTTCTCAACTGGGTTCAAGAACAGTGTTAATGAAGACATCATTCACGACAAACCCAAATCACATTTGATATTAAATACAAGGCTCTGAATAGAAAATATACCGGCTTACATTCAATATCAAATTCTACGACCAACAAATATCGTATTGGAAATAACGATATATACATCTATATCTTTCAAATTCCCATAACGATATTTGTATCATCACGAAATCTAACATCGAAATATTCCGAAGACAATTTCGATTAAAATCCATTCCAATATAATTATTGGAAATTCTGGTTATTTTCAAAAACCATTTCAAGTCCAATTTATTTATTTAAAAATAAATAGAATTATAACTCTAGTTCAAAACTAGTTCATTTCGATAAAAATCTATTTTTATCTTTTCAAATATGGAGTTTTTCATCCCAATTCTTCACAAATCATTTCTGATGATTTTACACAAATTATCGATATTTTTATTAACTTTATCAAGGCCCGTACAGTCGATTTCCATCAATGGCCATCGAACTGCACTTACAGCGACCTTTTCCAAATTTGATTTGGACATAATTCCAAATCCAACCGTTAGATTTCAAATTTCTAATATTTGTTAGAAAGCTCTTTTCGATACGAACCCAACGGTTTCGGTTTCAGGGGAATCCGACGGTCATCTCCCGCAATATCCGTTCGAAGTCAATGGTCGAAATTCGCGAACTGCCGCGGCGCGGCGCGTTCTATTCTGGCCATTATATTATATATATAATATATACTTCATCGATTTCAATTCAAAACGTGCTTTATAAATCGTTTTAAATTCATTTTCAAAATGGTTTCAACTTCATATTCAATTTCAAATCAAAATTGAATATTCCAATATAAATTCGTTTTAAATTCTTTTCAAATCGATTTCATTTATATTCAAATTCAATTCGAATTCATTTATATTCAATTTAATTCGAATTCACTTCTATTCAGTTTAATTCGAATTCACTTCTATTCAATTTCATTCGAATTCACTTCTATTCAATTTAATTCGAATTTCAATTCTTTTCAAAATTTCAGATTTTGAAATCACTTTCGATATTCGTTATAAAATGAACAAAATCGATATAAATATCGATCACGTCGAAATGGCGTAAATCTAATCAACACGGCTTCATATATTCATATTTTCAAATATTCTATTTCAAATATTTCTTTTTCAAATATTTCTATTTCAAAACTGGAATGAGGCCCAATCAATTACCATATAATGTTAATTATATGGATTTTCTACAACACGTGTATACAATAACAACGATGAATAATCAACCATCATCCAAAGTGCATTCTACACTGTACAAGCATCGAATATAAATATTCAACGCTTATAGCAGCCTGTCAATCAATCGATCGACATACAACTAATTATTGGGATTAGTGTATGTCAAATATCATCCCAATACCCGTGTGGGGTTTCAAACAATCAAACACAAATTTTATTTGTGCAGTTGGGCGATGTGTAAAATTTATCGTCCCAATCATTATCAGTCAAATGTGTAAAATGGTAACTTATAAATTCGTGATTATACAGATGTTGTTATGGAAATTTGAAAGATATATATTTATATCGTTATTTCCAATACGACATTTGTTAATCGTAGAATTTGATATTGAATATAAGCAGATATATTTTCTATTCCCTGTGACAAAAAGGAATTTCTCTCGATCCGAATCAGTCGCTAAACCGATCTAGACCATTCGAAACGCCTGATTGTTTTGAGAACACGACAAGACAGAACGCATACAAAAGAACATTTCATTGTATATTACAACAATGCATCAGATTACAAGAATATACAGAGTATGAATGAATATTACACAGAAATATCAGAGATTTAAATTACATTTAAATACATAGCAGCGGAAAATAATACAATACACAACTAGAAGAGATATACGGATACAAAGCTTTCCGGATATCATTCCAGCTGTAAACCAGGATCCTGTGAATATAAATCTGCAAAACCAAAACTACTAGTTGCCCGTGTCAAAATAAGGGCACCCAGAGTTTAGGCCAAAACAATAAACTCCAGGTCAGTCATGTGATTGGTGTGAGAACTAAAACAGATATTATTCTTTATTTTTAAAGTTCGGTAAGTCAAGGGACCACGCCGTATAACACGGAACGGGTTTCCTCCCAAGAATACTAGTGCATAAAACAAACAGCGCGATGCTAAATAAAGAAAAATGAAGCTATTATAAGACCCAGTTCCCATCACACAATGCAACGCAAGCCGGAGGATAGGGTTTTTACCTTATAATAGCCAAGAATGCTTGATACGTTTAAAACAAATCATTTGATACTATTATAAGTGCATAGTGTATAAAACAACTTCAAATCTTAACTATCAATCATAGGCGACATGAGCGTCCTATGCCACTATGTCGCCATATATAGGTTAACAAATAAAACCGCAAATGTCACGTATTTGGAAATTGGATTTCCATCTATGAACCGAGGCTAGGGATCGTCCTCTACCGATTCGAGACTGTCTAGCCCGAGCCTCAGGAACAGCCGCAACTGCCCCATGGAGCGACAGGGCTGGTCCACCGATGTGGATTATTATGCCTGAACACTACGTTTCCCCGCCCTTTGTGGCGTAAATGAGCCAACGAATGACTCCATCGGACCCGGATCGTCCGATCAAACTGAGGCGCCTCGCAACAGCAACAACCACACAAGTGAAAACTATATAAATGTCAGGGCTGGTAGGTCACTGACACCACCCTAGCTAGAAAGAAACGCATGCCCTCCTTGAGGTCCTCTCCCGTTTTTGGTTCACAACCGGGGTGTAAGGCTCGCGAATTCACGTTACACAAAGATGTGCCACACAGGCGGTGCTTTGATCATCACCACAAGACTTTTCTTTTCAACAGAAGCCTCGATCAATTGCCACTTAGGCATGCCACACAGGCAATTCACTCCATGCGTTTGATATCCATCAATATATAACCCCTGAGCTCGTACGTCTCAGAGAAGGGCGTTAAGCAAGAGAATAAATTCTCCACCGCCAAACAGATATATTTTTAATAGAAATCAATCACACGGACTAAAATCCAATGTCAGACACACAGTCCATTTACAAGTTCGCTCGGGGTCTGAACGAAACCGGAGGCACCTAGTACCCCGCATATCCATCGATCTCCAAGTACGTCTGGACGATCACCAACTGTTTCCATCTTCTTGGGTATACAGCCCAATCAAGATCATCAGTAATTACCCAAACGACGTGAAGACCTCCGGTCTTCAACCACCGTCTTCATCTTCAACTTATCGTCGTATCAATTATTCAGAATGGGATAAACCCGGTCTTTCCGAATAACTCGCGTATATTTTAAATAAGTGTTACACAAACACAACATACGCCTCTTTTTCGATGAGAGGACCCGAACTCCCCCAGTCTCCGAAGAGAAGGGAAAGCGCGGATTGTTTTGAGAACAGGACAAAATAGAACGCAGACGGAAGAACATTTCATTTTTATTACAACAATTCCATCAGAATACAAGAATATACAGAGTATAAATGAATATTACTGTAATAACCCGGAAAATCTGGGCTAGTTTAAAATTTTTATTTTGGCAATTATAGCGAATTTTCTATATTTAAAATAGATTATTTTGAATAATATCGACGAGAAATTTCTTTTGAATAGAATTCGAACGTATATATTATATACGTCGTCGTTAGAATATAAATAATTATATATATAATTATAATGGGAATTGAAAATGGCGCGGTAGTTCGATAATTCGATTTCAAACTTCAATTGAATGTGCCGGGTGCAAAACAATCCGGATTTTAGTGAAACCAAAAATAATGGGATCTAATTGATAATATACAATGAAATGTTCTTCCGTATGCGTTCTGTTGTGGCTTGTTCTCGAACTATCCGACACTTTCCTTTACGGGGAAGTTACGGGTTTTTACAGTTGGTATCAGAGCTTTGGTTTACAAAGCTCAGAGAACAAGACACATTAGAAACATATGAAAGAATTCATCAGATAACGGATTAGTAATATCCAATTAGAATGACTCGTTAGAGATAGGATCAGTAGTATCCTAGAACGAGTGTGAAGAGTATATTTTTCAAATGAGAACAATTTTCGTTTTGAAAATCTAAATCAACTATTCGTATTTGATTATTTATTTATATTAATGTGGACAATCTAGTATATATAGATTTTGCGTATACGTCTGATCCGCGTGTATTCGAAGTTTTAATATATTGGATAGATATAGCATCACACTCTAGTCGCCCGAAGATGGTACTGATGATTGTCATGACATCATCAGTATTTATGTTCGTGTTTCGAAGGTGTGATTTTCTATATATTTCCATTAGGCTGGTGTGAGAACCAAAACTTATATAGCTAGAACCCTTTGTTGTGAATTGGCATCAAAAACATGATTTTTTGTATATACATCAAATTTATGAATTTGGAAAAGCTAATCAACTAATTGATTGATGTTTGTGTTGTTTGTTTATTTGTTTGATAATTCTTAGCCTTTAGCCTAATTCAATCGCATATTGAATTATATTGAAAATTGGTCGCATTTGCTTGCATATACATGTACTTACATTGAACAGGTCATAGCAAGGAGGCTAGAGCAGAGAATAAAATTTGTTTGCCCGACAAATAGGTACATGTTTACTACATAATTTCCTGTTTTGTTTGGGTGATGATGATTTTATGAGCCTATTGGCTAGCCGCTTGGCTTTTTCTTTTTCTTTTTGAGATCTGAAGGACCGGGGAAGCTATTTGAAATTCCCCGATGCTCCCGGTGCAGGGGAGGTTATGGCGAAATTTTTCGAAAATTTAGGGTGTTAGCCAAATTTTTGAAATTTTTGAAAATTCTCAGAAACTGAAAAGTTGGAGAATGGAAGCCAAATCGGGCGTAGAGTTGATTAATCAAACCACTTTCGACTTTGTTCCTTTTCGGGGACGAAAAGTTTTAAGTGGGGGAGATTGTAATAACCCGGAAAATCTGGGCCAGTTTAAAATTTTTATTTTGGCAATTATAGCGAATTTTCTATATTTAAAATAGATTATTTTGAATAATATCGACGAGAAATTTCTTTTGAATAGAATTCGAACGTATATATTATATACGTCGTCGTTAGAATATAAATAATTATATATATAATTATAATGGGAATTGAAAATGGCGCGGTAGTTCGATAATTCGATTTCAAACTTCAATTGAATGTGCCGGGTGCAAAACAATCCGGATTTTAGTGAAACCAAAAATAATGGGATCTAATTGATAATATACAATGAAATGTTCTTCCGTATGCGTTCTGTTGTGGCTTGTTCTCGAACTATCCGACACTTTCCTTTACGGGGAAGTTACGGGTTTTTACAATTACACAGAAATATAAGAGATTTAAATTACATTGAAATAAATAGCAGTGGAAAATAGTACAATACAAAACCAGAAGAGATATACGGATACAAAGCTTTCCGGATATCATTCCAGCTGTAAACCAGGATCCTGTGAATATAAATCTGCAAAACCAAAACTACTAGCTGCTGTGTCAAAATAGGGGCACCCAGAGTTTAGGTTAAAACAATAAACTCCAGGTCAGTCATGGGACTGGTGTGAGAACTAAAAACAGTTGCAAATCTTTATTTAAAGTTAGGTAAATCAAGGGACCACGCCGTATAACACGGAACGGGTTTCCTCCCAAGAACACCAGTGCTAAAAACAACAGCGCAATGCTAAATAAAGAAAAATGAAGCTATTATAAGACCCAGGTCCTATCACACAATGCAATGCAAGCCAGGGGATAGGGTTTTTACCTTATAATAGCCAAGAATGCTTGATACGTTTAAAAGAAATCATTTGATACTATTATAAGTGTATAGTGTATAAAACAACTTCAAATCATAAGTATCAATCATAGGCGGCATGACTGCCCCTTACCACTATGTCACCATATATAGGTTATACAATCAAAATCGCAAAGTCACGTATTTGGAAATTGGGTTTCCATCTATGAACGAGGGCAAAAGATAGTCCTCAATCAATTCGAGACACTCTAGCCCGAGCCTCAGGCAAGTACTCAGTCAATCCTTGGAGCGACAGGGCCGGTCCACCGATGTGGATTAAAATGCCTGAACACTGCGTTTCCCCGCCCTTTGGGGCATAAATGAGCCAAAGAATGGCTCCATCTGACCCGGATCGTCCGATCTAACCGAGGCGCCTCGCAACAACAACAACCACACAGGTGAAAAGTATATAAATGTCAGGGCTGGTAGGTCACTGACACCACCCTAGCTAGAAAGAAACGCATGCCCTCCCTGAGGTCCTTCTCCCGTTTTTGGTTCACAACCGGGGTGTGAGGCTCGCGAATTCACGTTACACAAAGCTGTGCCACACAGGCTGTGTTTTGATCATCACCACAAGACTTTTCTTTTCAACAGAAGCCTTGATAAATTGCCACTTAGGCATGCCACACAGGCAATTCACTCCATGCGATTGATATCCATCAATATATAACCCCTGAGCTCGTACGTCTCAGAGAAGGGCGTTAAGCAAGAGAATAAATTCTCCGCCGCCAAACAGATATATATATAATAGAAATCAATCACACGGACTAAAATCCAATGTCAGACACACAGTCCATTTACAAGTCCGTTCTGGGTCTAAACGAAACCGGAGGCACCTAGTACCCCGCATTTCCATCGATCTCCATGTACGTCTGGACGATCACCAACTGTTTCCATCTTCTTGGGTGTACATTCCAATCAAGATCATTAGTAATCACCCAAACGACGTGAGGACCTCTGGTCCTCGACCACCGTCTTCATCTTCGACTTATCGTCGTATCAGTTATTCAGAGTGGGATATACCCGGTCTTTCCGAATAACTCGCGTATATTTTAAATAAGTGTTACACAAACACAACATACGCCTCATTCCAATTCATTAGTCACTAACCGTAAACTAATCAAGAGAATAATCCCCCAAATATTAACCCCGAAGGCCGAAACCAACATCAGATCAATACCCAGGAAACCGTTCTGCTTAGCTAACCTACAGTCAGTTTCTAAATTTCACATTCTTAGGGAAAGGTTCCCATTAATTTTATCTAAGATAAATTCCTTGAATTTATTCTCTAATCTTCATTTGAATTTCGATTCAACTAGTCGGGATTAACGAACCTTACCGAAGTAATCATTTGTTTTAATTTCCCAATCCCAACCTATTCATCCCATGAAGTAAAACTGGTTATACCTCATATCTAACACCACGGTGTTATCCGTAAATTCAATTACCATTTCACGTTCAAATCTAATTAAAGATTTGACTAATGCCTGGAGCAAAACTGGTGATACTCCATCCTCGATCTTTTCAATCTAATTAAAGATTCATTAAAACTCCACTTAGTTTTAATCTGTGACTGGGTTAAAGAATCAGTGTCATTTGAAACACGGTTCACGATAAACCCAAAATCCCATTCCATTAATTATCGGGTTAAAGAACAAGTGTTATTTAAAAACACTGTTCACGATAAACCCAAAAATCAATATCAATTCAATTCCAATTAAATATTATTTAATTGGTACACTTCATTAAATCTAAATAAAAAGATTTAATCTTTTCTCAACTGGGTTCAAGAACAGTGTTAATGAAGACACCATTCACGACAAACCCAAATCACATTTGATATTAAATACAAGGCTCTGAATAGAAAATATACCAGCTTACATTCAATATCAAATTCTACGACCAACAAATATCGTATTGGAAATAACGATATATATATCTATATCTTTCAAATTCCCATAACAATATCTGTATCATCACGAAATCCAACATCGAAATATTCCGAAGACAATTTCGATTCAAATCCATTCCAATATAATTATTGGAAATTCTGGTTATTTTCAAAAGCCATTTCAAATCCAATTTATTTATTTAAAAATAAATAGAATTATAACTCTAGTTCAAAACTAGTTCATTTCGATAAAAATCTATTTTTATCTTTTCAAATATGGAGTTTTTCATCCCAATTCTTCACAAATCATTTCTGATGAATTTACACAAATTATCGATATTTTTAATAACTTTATCAAGGCCCGTACAGTCGATTTCCATCAATGGCCATCGAACTGCACTTACAACGACCTTTTCCAAATTTGATTTAAACAAAATTCCAAATCCAACCGTTAGATTTAAAATTTCTAATATTCGTTAGAAAGCTCTTTTTGATACAAACCCAACGGTTCCGGTTTCAGGAGAATCCGACGGTCGAATCTCCCGCAATATCCGTTCGAAGTCAATGGTCGAAATTCGCGAACTGCCATGGCACGGCGCGTTCTATTCAGGCCATTATATTATATATATATATAATATATATAATATATACTTCGTCGATTTCAATTCAAAACGTGCTTTATAAATCGTTTTAAATTCATTTTCAAAATGGTTTTAACTTCATATTCAATTTCAAATCAAAATTGAATATTCCAATATAAATTCGTTTTAAATTCTTTTCAAATCGATTTCATTTATATTCAAATTCAATTCGAATTCATTTATATTCAATTTAATTCGAATTCACTTCTATTTAATTTAATTCGAATTCACTTCTATTCAATTTCATTCGAATTCACTTCTATTCAATTTAATTTGAATTTCAATTCTTTTCAAAATTTCAGATTTTGAAATCACTTTCGATATTCGTTATAAAATGAACAAAATCGATATAAATATCGATCACGTCGAAATGGCGTAAATCTAATCAACACGGCTTCATATATTCATATTTTCAAATATTCTATTTCAAATATTTCTTTTTCAAATATTTCTATTTCAAAACTGGAATGAGGCCCAATCAATTACCATATAATGTTAATTATATGGATTTTCTACAACACGTGTATACAATAACAATGATGAATAATCAACCATCATCCAAAGTGCATTCTACACTGTATAAGCATCGAATATAAATATTCAACGCTTATAGCAGCCTGTCAATCAATCGATCGACATACAACTAATTATTGGGATTAGTGTACGTCAAATATCATCCCAATACCCGTGTGGGGTTTCAAACAATCAAACACAGATTTTATTTGTGCAGTTGGGCGATGTGTAAAATTTATCGTCCCAATCAATATCAGTCAAATGTGTGTATATAAACAAATCGTCCGATTTGTTTATTTTTATTTCATTTTACATACACGTTAAAAATTCTATTTTTAACTATAAAATATTTTAACTATATAAATATTTCATTTCTTTTCACATCACATCATACAATCATCTACACAACAAAATCAAAACAAACAAGCATACAAGTCGTCCATGGTCTGTGGACGATGGGTGTCGGGTGCTACTAAACACCGTCTGCATCCTAGTATATATATATATATATAACTAGAAAATTAAATCAAAGAGTGAGAAATTCTCACCGATTAGCTAATCCGATCCCACGACTCTTCTTAGGTAGAAATCTTCGCCGTTCTCGCCTTTCGTCACTTTCTCTGCCCGTATTCTCTACATATGTAAAAATCACATTTTTACTTCGCTATTCAATAAATAAAAATCGAATTTTTACTTCGTTATTCAATATATAAAAATCGAATTTTTACTATGCTATTCAATATATAAAAATCGAATTTTTACTATGCTATTCAATATATAAAAATCGATTTTTTACTTCGCTATTCAATATATAAGAATCGAATTTTTACTTCGCTATTCAATATATAAAAATCGAATTTTTACTTCGCTATTCAATATATAAAAATCGAATTTTTACTATGCTATTCAATATATAAAAATCGAATTTTTACTTCGCTATTCAATATATAAAAATTGAATTTTTACTATGCTATTCAATATATAAAAATCGAATTTTTACTTCGCTATTCAATATATAAAAATCCGTTCTTTCTTTATTTAAAAACGAAATCTTTCTTAACAATAATCATACCTTTACCATACAAAGATCATAACTTTATATGTGATTCATATAAACAAAAATCATTGCTAAATTTCTGATTTAACTAGAAGAATAATAAAAATAAATACATAAATAAAATAAGAAAAACTCACGGTTGAAGAAAGAAGGGGGGAAGTTCGGAGACGAGGAGGGGGAAGAACAACGGAGGAGGGAGGTTTCTGCTGGCGTCATGCTCGAGGTTGGGGGGGGTTTACAGCTGTGGCGCGCGAGGGCATCAGGGGAGGCGGTGGCTCGGTTGATCTTGCGGTGGCGTGCGAGGCTGCTTTGGGCTCGGTTTTAAGAAGAGAGGGAGGAAGGAGAGCGAGGGGGCGACGGAAGGGGAAGGGATGGTCGGAGGGGAGGCGTAAGGCCAGGCGATGGCGGAGGCTGTGGTGAGCGGTAGCGGCACGATCGAGAAGGCTGAGCGGGATTCTGAAATTTTAATTTAGGGTTAGGAAATAGAAAAGGGGGGCTAAGGTTAGGGTGGTATATAATAATATATATATTAATTTTAATTTGTTTTTCAAAAAGCGAATTTTTAATTCGAATTCAAAATCGAACCCACTGACTGTTGTCCTTAGCTAATTACCCCCATTCCGAACACAATGGGATATATATCGTAAGCTGATTCGGCTGTTACAATCAGTTTTCGTCAAAATTAAAATATAAATCAGTATATTCTATTTTAAACGTACATTTCAATTTACCGGGGTCATATACGAACTCGAAAAATTACAAAAAAAATTATTTCTAGCTTCGTATTAACGATACGGTCCTAACAAAACTAATTTTGTCAAATTCCGAGACCGTTTGAAAAATGGCCATTTTCCAATCGATTAAAATCAACTAAAACTGGTCAAACGCGTTTTCCTTTGCCACGCTCACATATTAATTCGAAAAATTATGAAATTTGGAATCTAGCAATAACTTTACACCACGGACCCAACAAAAGTGGTTTCGTCGAAATCCGAGGTCGTTTGCAAAATTTCCATTTTTAAGGGCCGAAATTCCATAGCGACTATTCAGAATTTTCAACTGGACATATCTTTTGATTCCCGCTATCAAATTTTGATTTTTCGAATTCTTTGGAAAGATATTCACAATTAGATTCCACTATTTTTGGTTTCACTAAAATCCAGTTTATTTTGCACCCGGTACATTCATTTGAAGTTTGAAATCGAATTATCGAACTACCGCGCCATCTTCAATTCCTTTTATAATTATATATAATTATTTATATTCTATCGACGACGTATATAATATATACGTTCGAATTCTATTCAAAATAAATTTCTCGTCGATATTATTTAAAATAATTCATTTTAAATGTTCAAAATTCGCTAAAATTGCCAAAATAAAAATTTTAAACTAGCCCAGATTTTCGGGTTGTTACAATCTCCCCCACTTAAAACTTTTCATCCCCGAAAAGGAATAAATTCGAAAGTGGTTTGATCAATCAACTCTACGTTCGATCTGGCTTCCATTCTCCAAATTTTTAGTTTCTGAGAATTTTCAAATTCTTCAAAAATTTGGCTAACATCCTAAATTTTCGAAAAATTTCGCCATAACCTCCCCTGCACCGGGAGCCACGGGAAAATCCCGAAATTGCCATATAGCCCTTCTGATCTCAAAAAGAAAAAGAAAACGCCAAGCGGCTAGCCAATAGGCTCATAAAATCATCATCACCCAAACAAAACAGTAAATTATATAGTAAACATGTACCTATTTGTCGGGCAAACAAATTTTATTCTCTACTATCCTCCTTGCTATAATCTGTTCAATGTAAGTACAAATATATGCAAGCAAATGCTATAAATTTTCAATACAACTCACTTTTTGGTACAATTTGACTAAATGGTTTAAATTTTAATTAATCAACCAATAATCAAACAACACAATCAGCAATCAATTAGTTGATTAGCTTTTGAAATTCATAACTTTGATATATAGTCAAAAATCACATTTTTGATGCCAAATCACAACAATAAGCCCAATCTAGTTTCGGTTCTCACACCAGTCAAATTGGAAATTTATAGAAATCGCACTTTCGAAACTCGAAAATAAATACTGGCGACGGTGCCCCATCACCAGAATTATCCTCGGGCAACTAGAGTATGATTCTATAACTGTCCAGTATATTAAAACTTCGAATACACGTTTGCAAGACATATATGCAAAATCTTTATATATCGGATTGTCCCGATCAATATAGAATAAATAATCAAATACGAATAGTTAATATAAATTTTCAAAACAAAATTTGTTTTCACTTTAAAAAATATACTCTTCACACTCGTACTAGGGTACTACTGATCCTATCTCTAACGAGTCATTCCCATTGGATATTACTAATCCAATATCAGATGAATTCTTTCGTATGGTTCTAATGTGCCTTGGTATCAGAGCTTTGTATGTAACAACCCGAAAATCTGGGCCAGTTTAAAATTTTTATTTTGGCAATTTTAGCGAATTTTGAACATTTAAAATGAATTATTTTAAATAATATCGACGAGAAATTTATTTTGAATAGAATTCGAACGTATATATTATATACGTCGTCGATAGAATATAAATAATTATATATAATTATAAAAGGAATTGAAGATGGCGCGGTAGTTCGATAATTCGATTTCAAACTTCAAATGAATGTACCGGGTGCAAAATAAACCGGATTTTAGTGAAACCAAAAATAATGGAATCTAATTGTGAATATCTTTCCAACGAATCCGAAAAATCAAAATTTCATAGCGGGAATCAAAAGATATGTCCAGTTGAAAATTCTGAATAGTCGCTATGGAATTTCGGCCCTTAAAAATGGAAATTTTGCAAACGACCTCGGATTTCGACGAAACCACTTTTGTTGGGTCCGTGGTGTAAAGTTACTACTAGATTCCAAATTTCATAATTTTTCGAATCAATATGTGAGCGTGGCAAAGGAAAACGCGTTTGACTAGTTTCAGTTGATTTTAATCGATTGGAAAATGGCCATTTTTCAAACGGTCTCGGAATTTGACGAAATTTGTTTTGTTAGGACCGTATCGTTAATACGAAGCTAGAAATACTTTTTTTTGTAATTTTTCGAGTTCGTATATGACCCCGGTAAATTGAAATGTACGTTTAAAATAGAATATACTGATTTATATTTTAATTTTGACGAAAACTGATTGTAACAGCCGAATCAGCTTACGATATATATCCCATTGTGTTCGGAATGGGGGTAATTAGCTAGGGACGATAGTTAGTGGGTTCGATTTTGAATTCGAATTAAAAAGTTGCTTTTTGAAAAACAAATTAAAATTAATATATATTATTGTATAACACCCTAACCTCAGCCCCCCTTTTCTATTTCCTAACCCTAAATTAAAATTTCAGAATCCCGCTCAGCCTTCTCGATCGCACCGCCACCGCTCACCACAGCCTCTGCCATCGCCTGGCCTTGCGCCTCCCCTCCGACCATCCCTTCCCCTTCCATCGCCCCCTCGCTCTCCTTCCTCCCTCTCTTCTTAAAACCGAGCCCAAAGCAGCCTCGCACGCCACCGCAAGATCAACCGAGCCACCGCCTCCCGTGATGCCCTCGCGCGCCACCGTTGTAAACCCCCCTAACCTCGAGCATGACGCCAGCAGAAACCTCCCTCCTCCGTTGTTCTTCCCCCCTCCTCATCTCCGAACTTCCCCCCTTCTTTCTTCAACCATGAGTTTTTCTTATTTTATTTATGTATTTATTTTTATTATTCTTCTAGTTAAATCAGAAATTTAGCAGTGATTTTTATTTATATGAATCACATATAAAGTTATGATCTTTGTATGGTAAAGGTATGATTATTGTTAAGAAAGATTTCGTTTTTAAATAAAGAAAGAAAGGATTTTTATATATTGAATAGGGAAGTAAAAAATTCGATTTTTATATATTGAATAGCATAGTAAAAATTCGATTTTTATATATTGAATAGCAAAGTAAAAATTCGATTTTTATATATTGAATAGCATAGTAAAAATTCGATTTTTATATATTGACTAGCGAAGTAAAAATTCGATTTTTATATATTGAATAGCGAAGTAAAAATTCGATTCTTATATATTGAATAGCGAAGTAAAAATTCGATTTTTATATATTGAATAGCATAGTAAAAATTCGATTTTTATATATTGAATAGCATAGTAAAAATTCGATTTTTATATATTGAATAACGAAGTAAAAATTCGATTTTTATATATTGAATAGCGAAGTAAAAATGTGATTTTTACATATGTAGAGAATACGGGCAGAGAAAGTGACGAAAGGCGAGAACGGCGAAGATTTCTACCTAAGAAGAGTCATGGGATCGGATTAGCTAATCGGTGAGAATTTCTCACTCTTTGATTTAATTTTCTAGTTATATATATATATATATATATACTAGGATGCAGACGGTGTTTAATAGCACCCGACACCCATCGTCCACAGACCATGGACGGCTTGTATGCTTGTTTATTTTGATTTTGTTGTGTAGATGATTGTATGATGTGATGTGAAATGAAATAAAATATTTATATAGTTAAAATATTTTATAGTTAAAAATAGAATTTTTAACGTGTATGTAAAATGAAATAAAAATAAACAAATCGGACGATTTGTTTATATACACACATTTGACTGATATTGATTGGGACGATAAATTTTACACATCGCCCAACTGCACAAATAAAATCTGTGTTTGATTGTTTGAAACCCCACACGGGTATTGGGATGATATTTAACATACACTAATCCCAATAATTAGTTGTATGTCGATCGATTGATTGACAGGCTGCTATAAGCGTTGAATATTTATATTCGATGCTTATACAGTGTAGAATGCACTTTGGATGATGGTTGATTATTCATCGTTGTTATTGTAGACACGTGTTGTAGAAAATCCATATAATTAACATTATATGGTAATTGATTGGGCCTCATTCCAGTTTTGAAATAGAAATATTTGAAAAAGAAATATTTGAAATAGAATATTTGAAAATATGAATATATGAAGCCGTGTTGATTAGATTTACGCCATTTCGACGTGATCGATATTTATATTGATTTTGTTCATTTTATAACGAATATCGAAAGTGATTTCAAAATCTGAATTTTTGAAAAGAATTGAAATTCGAATTAAATTGAATAGAAGTGAATTCGAATGAAATTGAATAGAAGTGAGTTCGAATTAAATTGAATAGAAGTGAATTCGAATTAAATTGAATATAAATGAATTCGAATTGAATTTGAATATAAATGAAATCGATTTGAAAAGAATTTAGAACGAATTTATATTGGAATATTCAATTTTTATTTGAAATTGAATATGAAGTTGAAACCATTGACTTCGAACGGATATTGCGGGAGATCCGACCGTCGGATTCTCCTGAACCCAGAACCGTTGGGTTCGTATCGAAAAAGCTTTCTAAAGAATATTAGAAATTTGAAATTTAACGGTTGGATTTGGAATTATGTCCAAATCAATTTTGGAAAAGGTCGCTGTAAGTGCAGTTCGATGGCCATTGATGGAAATCGACTGTACAGGCCTTGATAAAGTTATTAAAAATATCGATAATTTGTGTAAAATCATCAGAAATGATTTGTGAAGAATTGGAATGAAAAACTCCATATTTGAAAAGATAAAAATAGATTTTTATCGAAATGAACTAGTTTTTAACTCGAGTTATAATTCTATTTATTTTTAAATAAATAAATTGAATTTGAAATGGTTTTTGAAAATAACTAGAATTTCCAATAATTATATTGGAATGGATTTGAATCGAAATTGTCTTCGGAATATTTCGATGTTGGATTTCGTGATGATACAGATATTGTTAGGGGAATTTGAAAGATATAGATATATATATCGTTATTTCCATTATGATATTTGTTGGTCGTAGAATTTGATATTGAATGTAAGCCGGTATATTTTCTATTCAGAGCCTTGTGTTTAATATCAAATGTGATTTGGGTTTGTCGTGAATGGTGTCTTCATTAACACTGTTCTTGAACCCAGTTGAGAAAAGATTAAATCTTTTTATTTAGATTTAATGAAGTGTACCAATTAAATAATATTTAATTGGAATTGAATTGATATTGATTTTTGGGTTTATCGTGAACAGTGTTTTTAAACAACACTTGTTCTGTAACAACCTGTATTTTCAATAACCTGTAATAATGTAAATCGAGGCAGAATTTAATTCTAAAGTCTGAATCATGGGAAACGGGCTATGCCATTGCGTTCGTCTCGGAAAAATACGCGAAATAGAGTCCGAGTTTTCGAAAATCGGAGTCTGTATGACCCAGTTAAGGCCCATGGAAGTTTTCAGAAATTTCCATAATTAAAAACAGATTTAAAATTTAAATTAAAAAGAAGGATTGGGCACAGCTGGCGTCAGCGGGAAAATTCCCGCCAAGGCCCCCAAGTCGACAGGCATGTCGACAGGGGTCTAGGGGAGTCGACTGCCCTGTCGACAGCTGTAACACCCCGAGAATTCTATAATTGTGAAATTAACAAATTAAAGTATAATTAATTTGAAATCAAAGAACCAAGGGAAACGGGATACGCCATTGCGTTCGTCTCGGAAAAATACGCGAAATAGAGTCCGAGTTTTCGAAAAACGGAGTCCGTATGAAGAAGATATGGCCTTCGGAAGTTTTGAATTAAATTTAAAATTCAAACAGAATAAATCAGGTTTAAATTCGAAAGTGGGGCCCAATGGGCCAGGGCGGATAAACACCCGCCTAGGCCACCCAGGTCGACTGGGCTGTCGACCTGGGCTACCCATGTCGACAGGGCTGTCGACAGCCCTGTCGACAGGGGTGTCGACCTGGTCGAGCCCAGTCAACCTGGCTGGCCAGGTCTGTGTTTGGTCGAATTTCTGTGGTCTGCTTTGTCATTAGGGCTAGGTGGCGGGTTTTAATTGGTCTCTCTTCCTAATGAATGGCTACGATCTAACCTAGCAACATCAATGGTCCTAATCAATCCCTAACCTCTATATAAACAACCCTAGACTAAACCCTAATCTATTCATTCAAATTAAGAGCATAGCCGCCATGTTGCTGAGGAACGACTAAGAGTAGCCGCCAACTAGAGGGAGGATTAGGGAGAAAGTTCTAAAGCCTAAAGCAATTCAAGCAACCTAAAGCTAATCAATTCAACAAAGGAAATCATATCTCTTAATTAGAGAATTCATCAACCATTGTAAGTAGAGTATTACTTTGGTATGAACAAATGATTGTGTAGATATGTATGCTTGAATTGTGGCAATAAAATTCATATTTGTGCGTTCTTATCAATTTATATACGGTTGGATATTCTGAATTATGTTATTCATTATAAAGAACTACATGCGGTAGTTCTATGCAAGTATACGTTTGGAATATTTCGCAAATTATGTAATATATGTTGAAGCTACATGTATGTAGTTGATTGAAAATTCATGCAAGTTTGGGGCTTTGTTATTATGCCATCATAATGTATATTTTTGTGCATAAATCATTTGGCAAGTAATTGAAACAAGTTTGGTTATTATAGTTCATATGAAACTATGTTGGAATTTTGACATCATAATCCATGTATTAAGTCATGCTTTTGCAAACTTATGAATATGGCTAGGCTATGAATGATATTTGGCATAATTAAAATCCATGATTAAGTCTATCTTGCTTAAAAGAATTATATGATGACATATGTGAGACATGGCTAGGTTAGACTCAAAAATCCCTTTTTGCAAGTTTAAAAGCAAACACCATGTTTAGGAATATTTATGCATAAGTATGTTTATACCATCGTTATGTGATTAGACTTAAATCATGATTAAGTTGAACTATGCTTTTGTGTTAGTAACAAAGTATCCCCTTTGTAAACATGTAGAAACCTTATGAACATGACTTGTTTGTGTTTATGCCATGGTTATGTGAACAAATTTAACAATACTTATGCCATGCTTATGTTTGATATTATGCCATGCTTATGTTTGACATTATGCCATGCTTATGCTAGAAATATTTATGCCATGCTTATGTTTGACATTATCCCTAAATAAGAATATAGGTTCATGTTGTAGTTAAACCTATGCAAGTTCACATGCTTTGATTCATGTCACCTATGTTACCACTGCAAGTACACCAGTTTCTGTTTTGTATTTCCAACGTCATATGCAAGTTCATACGCTCACCTTCCCCTCTTTGTGTATGTAATCACGCTTTAAGCCTCCCCTTTTCGCATGGCTAAATTGGGCTTTAAAAGGCTAAGCCCAATATATATAAACGGACGTGTAAAACGGGGGAAAATAACGTTGGGATAAAATTAATTAATGAATGAAAATATAAAATAGAAGGGCCCAAATTCAAGTATGGGTTGGGCCCGTGATTGGTGTAACCTTTACACCATTAACTTAATAATGGGCCGCAAATATTTACATATAAGAAATAAAGAGGAATGACAAAATATGTAAATGTAGAACATACGATGTGTTTAACCCGAGGTTGGATTGAGTTGTGATGTAAACCTGCCCGGAACCGCCCGGCTGTCCAGTAGTCACAACAATACCTATCCAATGTGGGAGGTTAAACATGGAGCCCAGCAAGGACCCGAGGTTAGACTGAGTTGTGGCGTAAGACTGCCCGGAACCAACCGGCAACAGGCAGCCACAACAATACCTGTCTAATGTGAGAGGTCAGGGCCTTAATAAGACAATTAAGGCTGAGTCAGGATTGATAGGATTAAGTGAACTAAATACTTAATCAAAATGGAACATGCTAAACTAAACGGACTGGTGGGGGTTAGGTTAGAAAACACTTAACCAACTTAGCATGTTGGCTAGAGATAGAAAACCTAGTAACGGGGGGACCCTTTTCAGCAGTAACCCTAAAAGGTGTATCAGGATACCCTGAAACTAGGCAGGGTAGGGCACGATTACTGGGCTGATTGTAAGAGGTCAAATCGACGGCGGTGGTGTAGCAGTGTAGGTTCTAACGGGGTGCGGGCGTGCACACACTCCAGCGCAGAAAAATAAGGCACTGGGCACCAGTAGCATACCTGTGTATTCTAAGGTTGTGTCGGGTTGCCACTATGGGACTTGATACACCCCACGGTGGGACCAGCATAGGTAACTACAGACATCGGGGGCCGTAAGACACATGTAACTTTGCGAGTAGGAGCCGATCATCATAGAATGGATCACATCACCCTGGTTATGGGGTGCCAGTTGGAGACTAGTTTATATGGGTTCAGAGATTAACATGGGGTACGATAGTATATTCGACCCTAGACAACTTAACCAAGTTTATTGTGCTTGCCCACTTCTTGTTTATACTTGTCATACCCAGTTCTTTATTCATAGACAAAATAGTACTAGACTTACTCAGGCTTTATGTCTGACTCTACTTTTCTTTCGTCTTCTTTCTTCCGTTTCCCCCCCCCCCCCAGGTACTCAGGGAGGGAACACAGCAACTTGACCAACCTCAACATCCAGCTTGAAGAAGAGAAATGTATTGCTTGGACTTTCTTGTTTTGAACTATGGCTTTGGACAATCCACTATGGGGCTTTTGCAGTTTATCTATGTTTTATTTATGCTTCTTTAAATAATGTACTCAAGACAGATTATGAAAGTGTTATGTTATGTTTTTTTGGAAAGGATGTTGTTGTAACACGTATTTGACTTTGTGAAATAAAGTTTGTTGTTCTTCCGCTGTTTACAAATATGTGTTCTTATATCTGTCTTGTATATCTGTGACTTGTACTTATAAACCTCCACCAAAATTAGGGCATTCCCTTTGAGAGTGACCCTAACGGAGGTGGGGTGTTTCACTTGGTATCAGAGCCAGGTTTACCAGATAAGATAAAAAGTTTTGAAAAATTATTTTCAAAAAGGAAATTTAAAGAAGCATTTTTAAAAAAAAGAAAAATATTATTTTATTTTAAAAAGGGCAAAGTCCACTCCCCAAAGCCATAGGAACTATCTCTTATCCTTCGTTTTGAATCTATCCTTTTTGTTTCAGCATGTCCCAAGAACTCAACTTGCCGGAAGGGGTACCAATACCTGGTTGGTTTAGACGGTTCTTAGAAGCTAGGGCAACTCAGCCAGGTCCTACCATTCCTCCCCCCCCAGCGGAAGGGAATCATCCAGCTGCAGCAGCACCTTTTCCTCCACCTCCTCCTCGGGGAAACACGTTCGCTAAGATATGTAAAGATTTTAAAGCTATGGGAGGAAGGGATTTCCATGGAACTGAGTCCTTCGTGGCAGCTAGAAATTGGCTGAAAGAAACGGAGGACCTATTCATCATCTTTGAGGTAGAGGATAGACAAAAAGTACAATTGGCAGTATGGCTATTGAAGGGCGAGGCTTCCTACTGGTGGGAAGTCACTAATGCTGAAAGACCAGTAGAGACATGGGAGGACTTTAGGGCAAGGTTTGAGACCAAATTTCTCTCAGATGCGGAAAGAAGTTTGCAGTTGGAAAAATTCTTATTTCTTAAGCAAGGGGACAAGACAGTCCGAGAATATGTGAATCAGTTCGATGAGCTGGCTAGGTTTGGGCTTGACCTAGTCAACACCCCGCACAAGAAGGCTCTCCGTTTCGTCAAAGGGTTAAATGAGCCATTGCATAGTTTGGCCATGACCCATATACCCATGGGGGCCACGTATGAAAGATTGGTGCAAATGGCATTGCTGAATGAAGAGGATAAGGGCAAGAAGGAGGCAAAGGCAGAAAGCTCTCAAGGGAAGAAAGAGGGTTTGCAGCCTAAGAAGACAGACTTTAAGAAGGGCGGGAAAGGCAACAAAGAGAAGAGGAAGTGTAATTTCTGTGGCAAAGTGGGGCACTTAGTAAAGGACTGCCGGAAGAAGAAGGCCAAGGAGAATGGTGGGTGCTTTTCGTGCGGTCAGACAGGCCACAGGGCTAAGGACTGCCCAAGGAAACGAGGACAGGGGCAGGGCACTGGATCCACCCCAGGGGCACAGGTTCATGTGCTAGAAGCGCCACCTTTGCAACAGAGAGGTACAAATACTTCTGTAGAAAGTGTAGTTTATCTTTATGATCACCCCGTTCGTACTTTATTTGATTCTGGCGCATCACACTCCTTTATCTCGTCTGCTTTAGTAGAATCTCTGCACCTAAAAACTAGTATGGTAGAGGACCCCTTGATTGTTTCAAACCCAATTGGGGGCCCAGCTCATTTGTCTATGATCTGTGTGGGATTGAAAATTTCTATTCTAAGTGTAGAATTTCAATGTAGTGCCTTTGTTTTGGGCTTTTCGGGGTATGGTTTGATTTTGGGTATGGATTGGCTATCCAGTAATGGGGCCATCCTTGATTGTGAGAAAAGGGTTGTTAGGCTCCTAACCCAGCTCGGTAATACTTTGGAAATTTCTTGTAATCCCTCGCATGCGGTTATGCTTAGTTACCTTGAATCGTTAGATGCCTCTGTTGAAAATTTGCAATCAGTTAGAGTGGTCCGGGAATATCCGGATGTCTTTGAAGAGGTGAAGGGCTTGCCTCCGAAGCGGGAAATAGACTTCCGCATATATCTTGTAGATAATGCAAAGCCCGTTGCGTTGCCCGTTAGACACATGGCTCCACGAGAAAGGAAAGAGCTCAGTAAACAGATTAAAGAGCTTCTAGAAAAGGGGTTCGTTAGGAGGAGCATTTCAGAATGGGGCGCTCCAGTAGTGTTCGCCACTAAGGCGGTAAGTTCATTTCGCTTATGAATGGGTTGTGGAATACCTTCTAGTAAGTTAACAAGATCCAAGATTCACTAGTGAATTTTGGAGAGCTTGCATGGGACCATGAGTACGCAGTTAGGCTTGAGCCAAGTATATTAGAAGTAGAGTAAGTGAAAGTGGAACGAGAGGCGACAGTGAAATAGGTTCCAACTCCTATTTTGGAAACAAGAATTAAGAAGCTACGAAATTGTGAAGTTAAAGACGGACAAAGCATAATGGAGTTAAGCTCAAGGAAATGCGACTTAGAAGATCGAAGACTAGATTCGTGCATCATATCTCTTCTTAAGAGTATATCCTTGGTCCCTCTCTTCCTGTAGAGCTTACTTGCATGCTATCTTTTGTGTTTATCCTCTCGGTCCCATTCTCAATCCAATTTCTGTCGCAAACCCCGTAGGGAGTATGACTCATCTGTTAGTAACACATGTTGGGGCTCGAGGATGTTCGTTGGATTGACCAAACTTCTTTTTGGGTTTAATAAGATATAAATTGGTCTTAGGAAGGGACTCCCTTGTGACCTAAAAGGAGTCCATCATGCTTAGTTTCCTAGAATCATATATGGTGGTTGGGTTGAGTAACGCTTTGGGTATCAGTCTGATGTTGATTTCGGTCTTCGGGGCTGATGCTTAGAGAGTTCTTCTCCTAATCAATATATATGTGGTATAGATTTCCAGTTTTGACCTTGCCTAATGGGCACAAAGTTTTTACTTGTTTCTATCATTCGACTATACCTTTAGATAAGAACAATTGGGAAAATAGAGCTACCCGAGAAGTTGGCTGGAGTCCACAACGTTTTTCACGTTTCACATCTCCGAAAATGTCTACATGAGTCAGCCGAAGTGGTAGAACCAAATATCCTCGAAGAAGCCGAAGTGGAACACGAAGCAACCATAAGAAAAGTTCCAACCCGCATCTTAGGAACGGAAGTAAAGAAGCTACGCAACCGCGAAGTCAAGCTCGTCAAAGTCCAGTGGAGCGACGCCGAAGGAGACGCAACTTGGGAGACTGAAGCTAGAATACGTACTGCCTACCCTTTTCTGTTCGAGGGTACATCCTTGATCTTTCTTTTTCCTTAAGTTGCGCTTTTATCTATCTTTTTAGGTATATTTCCTTGACCGTATCTTTTAGGTAGAAACCCTTTGGATGGAAACATGTAGTTGAAACATGTTATGGATGATGGTTGCAAGTGGTTGCAAGTGATTGCTAGTGGTTGCTCGTGGTTGCATATACACACACAATCTAGGTTTTTAGATCGGCTCAGTCACTTCATATTGCATATGCATATATGTTTGCACTCGTATATGGTTGAACTATAATGTGTTGTCATGTGGATGCTGCATTTGTATTGAATGATTGTGCACTCATATAGAATCATGAATAGGAAAATTTGCATACATAATGGATTCATAGCACTTACATAATTCGCATTAAGGAGGTCAACTGAATCAGTAGACCGCCTGATTTTGCATTAGATAAGTACATGTACACACACACTTCGCATATGATCATGAAGCATTAGAAGTCTTTTAAGGACAATGGATGCTCGTGTTTGATGGATGAGTAGATGGATGATTGAATGTTAGGATTTACATTCATCCTAACTTGAAAATTTCGGGGACGAAATCCTTTTAAGTGGGGGAGAATGTAACACCCCGAGAATTCTATAATTGTGAAATTAACAAATTAAAGTATAATTAATTTGAAATCAAAGAACCAAGGGAAACGGGATACGCCATTGCGTTCGTCTCGGAAAAATACGCGAAATAGAGTCCGAGTTTTCGAAAAACGGAGTCCGTATGAAGAAGATATGGCATTCGGAAGTTTTGAATTAAATTTAAAATTCAAACAGAATAAATCAGGTTTAAATTCGAAAGTGGGGCCCAATGGGCCAGGGCGGATAAACACCCGCCTAGGCCACCCAGGTCGACTGGGCTGTCGACCTGGGCTACCCATGTCGACAGGGCTGTCGACAGCCCTGTCGACAGGGGTGTCGACCTGGTCGAGCCCAGTCAACCTGGCTGGCCAGGTCTGTGTTTGGTCGAATTTCTGTGGTCTGCTTTGTCATTAGGGCTAGGTGGCGGGTTTTAATTGGTCTCTCTTCCTAATGAATGGCTACGATCTAACCTAGCAACATCAATGGTCCTAATCAATCCCTAACCTCTATATAAACAACCCTAGACTAAACCCTAATCTATTCATTCAAATTAAGAGCATAGCCGCCATGTTGCTGAGGAACGACTAAGAGTAGCCGCCAACTAGAGGGAGGATTAGGGAGAAAGTTCTAAAGCCTAAAGCAATTCAAGCAACCTAAAGCTAATCAATTCAACAAAGGAAATCATATCTCTTAATTAGAGAATTCATCAACCATTGTAAGTAGAGTATTACTTTGGTATGAACAAATGATTGTGTAGATATGTATGCTTGAATTGTGGCAATAAAATTCATATTTGTGCGTTCTTATCAATTTATATACGGTTGGATATTCTGAATTATGTTATTCATTATAAAGAACTACATGCGGTAGTTCTATGCAAGTATACGTTTGGAATATTTCGCAAATTATGTAATATATGTTGAAGCTACATGTATGTAGTTGATTGAAAATTCATGCAAGTTTGGGGCTTTGTTATTATGCCATCATAATGTATATTTTTGTGCATAAATCATTTGGCAAGTAATTTAAACAAGTTTGGTTATTATAGTTCATATGAAACTATGTTGCAATTTTGACATCATAATCCATGTATTAAGTCATGCTTTTGCAAACTTATGAATATGGCTAGGCTATGAATGATATTTGGCATAATTAAAATCCATGATTAAGTCTATCTTGCTTAAAAGAATTATATGATGACATATGTGAGACATGGCTAGGTTAGACTCAAAAATCCCTTTTTGCAAGTTTAAAAGCAAACACCATGTTTAGGAATATTTATGCATAAGTATGTTTATACCATCGTTATGTGATTAGACTTAAATCATGATTAAGTTGAACTATGCTTTTGTGTTAGTAACAAAGTATCCCCTTTGTAAACATGTAGAAACCTTATGAACATGACTTGTTTGTGTTTATGCCATGGTTATGTGAACAAATTTAACAATACTTATGCCATGCTTATGTTTGATATTATGCCATGCTTATGTTTGACATTATGCCATACTTATGCTAGAAATATTTATGCCATGCTTATGTTTGACATTATCCCTAAATAAGAATATAGGTTCATGTTGTAGTTAAACCTATGCAAGTTCACATGCTTTGATTCATGTCACCTATGTTACCACTATGCAAGTACACCAGTTTCTGTTTTGTATTTCCAACGTCATATGCAAGTTCATACGCTCACCTTCCCCTCTTTGTGTATGTAATCACGCTTTAAGCCTCCCCTTTTCGCATGGCTAAATTGGGCTTTAAAAGGCTAAGCCCAATATATATAAACGGACGTGTAAAACGGGGGAAAATAACGTTGGGATAAAATTAATTAATGAATGAAAATATAAAATAGAAGGGCCCAAATTCAAGTATGGGTTGGGCCCGTGATTGGTGTAACCTTTACACCATTAACTTAATAATGGGCCGCAAATATTTACATATAAGAAATAAAGAGGAATGACAAAATATGTAAATGTAGAACATACGATGTGTTTAACCCGAGGTTGGATTGAGTTGTGATGTAAACCTGCCCGGAACCGCCCGGCTGTCCAGTAGTCACAACAATACCTATCCAATGTGGGAGGTTAAACATGGAGCCCAGCAAGGACCCGAGGTTAGACTGAGTTGTGGCGTAAGACTGCCCGGAACCAACCGGCAACAGGCAGCCACAACAATACCTGTCTAATGTGAGAGGTCAGGGCCTTAATAAGACAATTAAGGCTGAGTCAGGATTGATAGGATTAAGTGAACTAAAGACTTAATCAAAATGGAACATGCTAAACTAAACGGACTGGTGGGGGTTAGGTTAGAAAACACTTAACCAACTTAGCATGTTGGCTAGAGATAGAAAACCTAGTAACGGGGGGACCCTTTTCAGCAGTAACCCTAAAAGGTGTATCAGGATACCCTGAAACTAGGCAGGGTAGGGCACGATTACTGGGCTGATTGTAAGAGGTCAAATCGACGGCGGTGGTGTAGCAGTGTAGGTTCTAACGGGGTGCGGGCGTGCACACACTCCAGCGCAGAAAAATAAGGCACTGGGCACCAGTAGCATACCTGTGCATTCTAAGGTTGTGTCGGGTTGCCACTATGGGACTTGATACACCCCACGGTGGGACCAGCATAGGTAACTACAGACATCGGGGGCCGTAAGACACATGTAACTTTGCGAGTAGGAGCCGATCATCATAGAATGGATCACATCACCCTGGTTATGGGGTGCCAGTTGGAGACTAGTTTATATGGGTTCAGAGATTAACATGGGGTACGATAGTATATTCGACCCTAGACAACTTAACCAAGTTTATTGTGCTTGCCCACTTCTTGTTTATACTTGTCATACCCAGTTCTTTATTCATAGACAAAATAGTACTAGACTTACTCAGGCTTTATGTCTGACTCTACTTTTCTTTCGTCTTCTTTCTTCCGTTTCCCCCCCCCCAGGTACTCAGGGAGGGAACACAGCAACTTGACCAACCTCAACATCCAGCTTGAAGAAGAGAAATGTATTGCTTGGACTTTCTTGTTTTGAACTATGGCTTTGGACAATCCACTATGGGGCTTTTGCAGTTTATCTATGTTTTATTTATGCTTCTTTAAATAATGTACTCAAAACAGATTATGAAAGTGTTATGTTATGTTTTTTTGGAAAGGATGTTGTTGTAACACGTATTTGACTTTGTGAAATAAAGTTTGTTGTTCTTCCGCTGTTTACAAATATGTGTTCTTATATCTGTCTTGTATATCTGTGACTTGTACTTATAAACCTCCACCAAAATTAGGGCATTCCCTTTGAGAGTGACCCTAACGGAGGTGGGGTGTTTCACTTGGTATCAGAGCCAGGTTTACCAGATAAGATAAAAAGTTTTGAAAAATTATTTTCAAAAAGGAAATTTAAAGAAGCATTTTTAAAAAAAAGAAAAATATTATTTTATTTTAAAAAGGGCAAAGTCCACTCCCCAAAGCCATAGGAACTATCTCTTATCCTTCGTTTTGAATCTATCCTTTTTGTTTCAGCATGTCCCAAGAACTCAACTTGCCGGAAGGGGTACCAATACCTGGTTGGTTTAGACGGTTCTTAGAAGCTAGGGCAACTCAGCCAGGTCCTACCATTCCTCCCCCCCCAGCGGAAGGGAATCATCCAGCTGCAGCAGCACCTTTTCCTCCACCTCCTCCTCGGGGAAACACGTTCGCTAAGATATGTAAAGATTTTAAAGCTATGGGAGGAAGGGATTTCCATGGAACTGAGTCCTTCGTGGCAGCTAGAAATTGGCTGAAAGAAACGGAGGACCTATTCATCATCTTTGAGGTAGAGGATAGACAAAAAGTACAATTGGCAGTATGGCTATTGAAGGGCGAGGCTTCCTACTGGTGGGAAGTCACTAATGCTGAAAGACCAGTAGAGACATGGGAGGACTTTAGGGCAAGGTTTGAGACCAAATTTCTCTCAGATGCGGAAAGAAGTTTGCAGTTGGAAAAATTCTTATTTCTTAAGCAAGGGGACAAGACAGTCCGAGAATATGTGAATCAGTTCGATGAGCTGGCTAGGTTTGGGCTTGACCTAGTCAACACCCCGCACAAGAAGGCTCTCCGTTTCGTCAAAGGGTTAAATGAGCCATTGCATAGTTTGGCCATGACCCATATACCCATGGGGGCCACGTATGAAAGATTGGTGCAAATGGCATTGCTGAATGAAGAGGATAAGGGCAAGAAGGAGGCAAAGGCAGAAAGCTCTCAAGGGAAGAAAGAGGGTTTGCAGCCTAAGAAGACAGACTTTAAGAAGGGCGGGAAAGGCAACAAAGAGAAGAGGAAGTGTAATTTCTGTGGCAAAGTGGGGCACTTAGTAAAGGACTGCCGGAAGAAGAAGGCCAAGGAGAATGGTGGGTGCTTTTCGTGCGGTCAGACAGGCCACAGGGCTAAGGACTGCCCAAGGAAACGAGGACAGGGGCAGGGCACTGGATCCACCCCAGGGGCACAGGTTCATGTGCTAGAAGCGCCACCTTTGCAACAGAGAGGTACAAATACTTCTGTAGAAAGTGTAGTTTATCTTTATGATCACCCCGTTCGTACTTTATTTGATTCTGGCGCATCACACTCCTTTATCTCGTCTGCTTTAGTAGAATCTCTGCACCTAAAAACTAGTATGGTAGAGGACCCCTTGATTGTTTCAAACCCAATTGGGGGCCCAGCTCATTTGTCTATGATCTGTGTGGGATTGAAAATTTCTATTCTAAGTGTAGAATTTCAATGTAGTGCCTTTGTTTTGGGCTTTTCGGGGTATGGTTTGATTTTGGGTATGGATTGGCTATCCAGTAATGGGGCCATCCTTGATTGTGAGAAAAGGGTTGTTAGGCTCCTAACCCAGCTCGGTAATACTTTGGAAATTTCTTGTAATCCCTCGCATGCGGTTATGCTTAGTTACCTTGAATCGTTAGATGCCTCTGTTGAAAATTTGCAATCAGTTAGAGTGGTCCGGGAATATCCGGATGTCTTTGAAGAGGTGAAGGGCTTGCCTCCGAAGCGGGAAATAGACTTCCGCATATATCTTGTAGATAATGCAAAGCCCGTTGCGTTGCCCGTTAGACACATGGCTCCACGAGAAAGGAAAGAGCTCAGTAAACAGATTAAAGAGCTTCTAGAAAAGGGGTTCGTTAGGAGGAGCATTTCAGAATGGGGCGCTCCAGTAGTGTTCGCCACTAAGGCGGTAAGTTCATTTCGCTTATGAATGGGTTGTGGAATACCTTCTAGTAAGTTAACAAGATCCAAGATTCACTAGTGAATTTTGGAGAGCTTGCATGGGACCATGAGTACGCAGTTAGGCTTGAGCCAAGTATATTAGAAGTAGAGTAAGTGAAAGTGGAACGAGAGGCGACAGTGAAATAGGTTCCAACTCCTATTTTGGAAACAAGAATTAAGAAGCTACGAAATTGTGAAGTTAAAGACGGACAAAGCATAATGGAGTTAAGCTCAAGGAAATGCGACTTAGAAGATCGAAGACTAGATTCGTGCATCATATCTCTTCTTAAGAGTATATCCTTGGTCCCTCTCTTCCTGTAGAGCTTACTTGCATGCTATCTTTTGTGTTTATCCTCTCGGTCCCATTCTCAATCCAATTTCTGTCGCAAACCCCGTAGGGAGTATGACTCATCTGTTAGTAACACATGTTGGGGCTCGAGGATGTTCGTTGGATTGACCAAACTTCTTTTTGGGTTTAATAAGATATAAATTGGTCTTAGGAAGGGACTCCCTTGTGACCTAAAAGGAGTCCATCATGCTTAGTTTCCTAGAATCATATATGGTGGTTGGGTTGAGTAACGCTTTGGGTATCAGTCTGATGTTGATTTCGGTCTTCGGGGCTGATGCTTAGAGAGTTCTTCTCCTAATCAATATATATGTGGTATAGATTTCCAGTTTTGACCTTGCCTAATGGGCACAAAGTTTTTACTTGTTTCTATCATTCGACTATACCTTTAGATAAGAACAATTGGGAAAATAGAGCTACCCGAGAAGTTGGCTGGAGTCCACAACGTTTTTCACGTTTCACATCTCCGAAAATGTCTACATGAGTCAGCCGAAGTGGTAGAACCAAATATCCTCGAAGAAGCCGAAGTGGAACACGAAGCAACCATAAGAAAAGTTCCAACCCGCATCTTAGGAACGGAAGTAAAGAAGCTACGCAACCGCGAAGTCAAGCTCGTCAAAGTCCAGTGGAGCGACGCCGAAGGAGACGCAACTTGGGAGACTGAAGCTAGAATATGTACTGCCTACCCTTTTCTGTTCGAGGGTACATCCTTGATCTTTCTTTTTCCTTAAGTTGCGCTTTTATCTATCTTTTTAGGTATATTTCCTTGACCGTATCTTTTAGGTAGAAACCCTTTGGATGGAAACATGTAGTTGAAACATGTTATGGATGATGGTTGCAAGTGGTTGCAAGTGATTGCTAGTGGTTGCTCGTGGTTGCATATACACACACAATCTAGGTTTTTAGATCGGCTCAGTCACTTCATATTGCATATGCATATATGTTTGCACTCGTATATGGTTGAACTATAATGTGTTGTCATGTGGATGCTGCATTTGTATTGAATGATTGTGCACTCATATAGAATCATGAATAGGAAAATTTGCATACATAATGGATTCATAGCACTTACATAATTCGCATTAAGGAGGTCAACTGAATCAGTAGACCGCCTGATTTTGCATTAGATAAGTACATGTACACACACACTTCGCATATGATCATGAAGCATTAGAAGTCTTTTAAGGACAATGGATGCTCGTGTTTGATGGATGAGTAGATGGATGATTGAATGTTAGGATTTACATTCCTCCTAACTTGAAAATTTCGGGGACGAAATCCTTTTAAGTGGGGGAGAATGTAACACCCCGAGAATTCTATAATTGTGAAATTAACAAATTAAAGTATAATTAATTTGAAATCAAAGAACCAAGGGAAACGGGATACGCCATTGCGTTCGTCTCGGAAAAATACGCGAAATAGAGTCCGAGTTTTCGAAAAACGGAGTCCGTATGAAGAAGATATGGCCTTCGGAAGTTTTGAATTAAATTTAAAATTCAAACAGAATAAATCAGGTTTAAATTCGAAAGTAGGGCCCAATGGGCCAGGGCGGATAAACACCCGCCTAGGCCACCCAGGTCGACTGGGCTGTCGACCTGGGCTACCCATGTCGACAGGGCTGTCGACAGCCCTGTCGACAGGGGTGTCGACCTGGTCGAGCCCAGTCAACCTGGCTGGCCAGGTCTGTGTTTGGTCGAATTTCTGTGGTCTGCTTTGTCATTAGGGCTAGGTGGCGGGTTTTAATTGGTCTCTCTTCCTAATGAATGGCTACGATCTAACCTAGCAACATCAATGGTCCTAATCAATCCCTAACCTCTATATAAACAACCCTAGACTAAACCCTAATCTATTCATTCAAATTAAGAGCATAGCCGCCATGTTGCTGAGGAACGACTAAGAGTAGCCGCCAACTAGAGGGAGGATTAGGGAGAAAGTTCTAAAGCCTAAAGCAATTCAAGCAACCTAAAGCTAATCAATTCAACAAAGGAAATCATATCTCTTAATTAGAGAATTCATCAACCATTGTAAGTAGAGTATTACTTTGGTATGAACAAATGATTGTGTAGATATGTATGCTTGAATTGTGGCAATAAAATTCATATTTGTGCGTTCTTATCAATTTATATACGGTTGGATATTCTGAATTATGTTATTCATTATAAAGAACTACATGCGGTAGTTCTATGCAAGTATACGTTTGGAATATTTCGCAAATTATGTAATATATGTTGAAGCTACATGTATGTAGTTGATTGAAAATTCATGCAAGTTTGGGGCTTTGTTATTATGCCATCATAATGTATATTTTTGTGCATAAATCATTTGGCAAGTAATTTAAACAAGTTTGGTTATTATAGTTCATATGAAACTATGTTGCAATTTTGACATCATAATCCATGTATTAAGTCATGCTTTTGCAAACTTATGAATATGGCTAGGCTATGAATGATATTTGGCATAATTAAAATCCATGATTAAGTCTATCTTGCTTAAAAGAATTATATGATGACATATGTGAGACATGGCTAGGTTAGACTCAAAAATCCCTTTTTGCAAGTTTAAAAGCAAACACCATGTTTAGGAATATTTATGCATAAGTATGTTTATACCATCGTTATGTGATTAGACTTAAATCATGATTAAGTTGAACTATGCTTTTGTGTTAGTAACAAAGTATCCCCTTTGTAAACATGTAGAAACCTTATGAACATGACTTGTTTGTGTTTATGCCATGGTTATGTGAACAAATTTAACAATACTTATGCCATGCTTATGTTTGATATTATGCCATGCTTATGTTTGACATTATGCCATACTTATGCTAGAAATATTTATGCCATGCTTATGTTTGACATTATCCCTAAATAAGAATATAGGTTCATGTTGTAGTTAAACCTATGCAAGTTCACATGCTTTGATTCATGTCACCTATGTTACCACTATGCAAGTACACCAGTTTCTGTTTTGTATTTCCAACGTCATATGCAAGTTCATACGCTCACCTTCCCCTCTTTGTGTATGTAATCACGCTTTAAGCCTCCCCTTTTCGCATGGCTAAATTGGGCTTTAAAAGGCTAAGCCCAATATATATAAACGGACGTGTAAAACGGGGGAAAATAACGTTGGGATAAAATTAATTAATGAATGAAAATATAAAATAGAAGGGCCCAAATTCAAGTATGGGTTGGGCCCGTGATTGGTGTAACCTTTACACCATTAACTTAATAATGGGCCGCAAATATTTACATATAAGAAATAAAGAGGAATGACAAAATATGTAAATGTAGAACATACGATGTGTTTAACCCGAGGTTGGATTGAGTTGTGATGTAAACCTGCCCGGAACCGCCCGGCTGTCCAGTAGTCACAACAATACCTATCCAATGTGGGAGGTTAAACATGGAGCCCAGCAAGGACCCGAGGTTAGACTGAGTTGTGGCGTAAGACTGCCCGGAACCAACCGGCAACAGGCAGCCACAACAATACCTGTCTAATGTGAGAGGTCAGGGCCTTAATAAGACAATTAAGGCTGAGTCAGGATTGATAGGATTAAGTGAACTAAAGACTTAATCAAAATGGAACATGCTAAACTAAACGGACTGGTGGGGGTTAGGTTAGAAAACACTTAACCAACTTAGCATGTTGGCTAGAGATAGAAAACCTAGTAACGGGGGGACCCTTTTCAGCAGTAACCCTAAAAGGTGTATCAGGATACCCTGAAACTAGGCAGGGTGGGGCACGATTACTGGGCTGATTGTAAGAGGTCAAATCGACGGCGGTGGTGTAGCAGTGTAGGTTCTAACGGGGTGCGGGCGTGCACACACTCCAGCGCAGAAAAATAAGGCACTGGGCACCAGTAGCATACCTGTGCATTCTAAGGTTGTGTCGGGTTGCCACTATGGGACTTGATACACCCCACGGTGGGACCAGCATAGGTAACTACAGACATCGGGGGCCGTAAGACACATGTAACTTTGCGAGTAGGAGCCGATCATCATAGAATGGATCACATCACCCTGGTTATGGGGTGCCAGTTGGAGACTAGTTTATATGGGTTCAGAGATTAACATGGGGTACGATAGTATATTCGACCCTAGACAACTTAACCAAGTTTATTGTGCTTGCCCACTTCTTGTTTATACTTGTCATACCCAGTTCTTTATTCATAGACAAAATAGTACTAGACTTACTCAGGCTTTATGTCTGACTCTACTTTTCTTTCGTCTTCTTTCTTCCGTTTCCCCCCCCCCCCAGGTACTCAGGGAGGGAACACAGCAACTTGACCAACCTCAACATCCAGCTTGAAGAAGAGAAATGTATTGCTTGGACTTTCCTGTTTTGAACTATGGCTTTGGACAATCCACTATGGGGCTTTTGCAGTTTATCTATGTTTTATTTATGCTTCTTTAAATAATGTACTCAAGACAGATTATGAAAGTGTTATGTTATGTTTTTTTGGAAAGGATGTTGTTGTAACACGTATTTGACTTTGTGAAATAAAGTTTGTTGTTCTTCCGCCGTTTACAAATATGTGTTCTTATATCTGTCTTGTATATCTGTGACTTGTACTTATAAACCTCCACCAAAATTAGGGCATTCCCTTTGAGAGTGACCCTAACGGAGGTGGGGTGTTTCAACAGCCCTGTCGACAGGGGGTAGCCAGGCAGATTAGCCTGGCGCACCACTTTGGTTTGGGCTTGGTTGTGTGGTCTGGTTCTAGAGAGTTCCTAAATCTGACGGGCCAAAATCCATCTAGGGTTAATCCTAGGGCTAAAAACACTCTAATCTTCTATAAATAAAACCCTAATCCTACCCTAAAACCCCATTAATCATTCTTGCAACTAAACTATGTCAAATTGAATTCTCAAATGGCCTCCACCTAAAAACCCTAGCCTCCAATCTCTTCATGAATCATTCCTATGAAGATATGATGATCATACAACCTTTTCTATGTTGTATGAATGCTTAATAACTTGCATACTTCATTAAGTTGCAAGTTTGATTTGCTAAGTTTGTGTTTTTGGGATTTTGCAAAAGGGTTTTCTTATTTGAAGCTTTGTTTTGGGTTTTCAAAGGGCTTCTTCATCTTATTTGGTGGATTTGTGACTTGTTTATATTTGTAAGCCCTCTTACCTTCATTTTAGAAACTCTAAAGTTAATATGTGATGCAAGTTGGGATTTATGTATGCTTATTGAGTTATGCATGTTTATGCATGTTTGCTAAGTCATGATTTACAAATTAATTGAGTTATGCATGTTTATGCATGTTTGCTAAGTCATGATTTACAAGTTAATTGAGTTATGCATGTTTATGCATGTTTGCTAAGCCATGATTTACAAGTTAATTGAGTTATGCATGTTTATGCATGTTTGCTAAGCCATGATTTACAAGTTAATTGAGTTATGCATGTTTATGCATGTTTGCTAAGCCATGATTTGCAAGTTAAATGGGTTATGCATGTTCATGCAAGTTCATTATGCCAAGTTGTGCATGTTTGACAAGTTATGCATGTTTATGGTAATATGCAAGTTCACTATGCTAAGTTATGCAAGTTTAACCATGTTATGCATGTTTATGGTAATATGCAAGTTCACTATGCTAAGTTATGCAAGTTTAACCATGTTATGCATGTTTATGGTAATATGCAAGTTCACTATGCTAAGTTGTACAAGTCTAACATGTTATGCATGATTGTTGTGCAAGTTTATCATGTATGTTGTGCCAAGTTCCCTCTTCCTATCCTTTATGCGTTATTACGAATATGTAAGCGATAGAATGACGTTGGGGGTTTGGGTAAACTTAAAATACATGGAAATATAAGATTGGGAATTTACCTATTAAGTTAGGTCTACCCCTTGGGAATTTACCTATTAAGTTAGGTCTACCCAAGCAATTGTTGACTTGTAATTATGTTTTGAAATAAAGTGGACATGACACTTAGAAAACATAAGTGTGGCCAACTCGAGGTTGGGTTGAGTTTGTAGCGTAATTCTACCCGGAACCGACCGGCTTAACTAGTGGCTACAAACAATAGGACCCAATGTGAGAAGTTGGTCATGTGGTACCAAAGCCCGAGGTTAGACTAAGTTGTGGTGTAAACCTACCCGGACCCGCCCGGCCTAACTAGTAACCACAACGAGGTCTAATGTGAGAGGTTAAGGTGCATTAAATTAATTAATGCCTCGTGATTAGGGTTAAGTCAAGGTCCACTAATACTTAACCAATTTGGGGATTCAAGGGATGGAAATGGGGTTAAGTTACACTTAACCAATTCAATCCATTTGGGGATATGAGGGATTAGATGGGGTTAAATGGTGAACTGTTGGTCACACTTAACTAATTTAATCCATGATTAGTGAGGGGTTAGACCACACTTAACCCTCTTAGAAAACCCTAGCAACGTGGTCTGTTCTAACAGTAATCCCAGTTTGGTATCATTCACAACCCTAGAAGCTAGGCTAGGGCGGGGCACGATTACTGGACTGATGTAAGCGACCAAAACGACGGCTGAGTGGTACAGCGGTGCGGGTTCAGGCGGGCTACGGACGTGCACGTAGTCCGGTGTTGGACAAACTCGAGGCACGTGTACCAGTAGGTTTGGGCTGTGCATTATTGCTTAAGTGTCCGGGGTTGACACCCGAGGGCTTGATACACCCGAAGGTGGACCCAGCACAGTCAAACTACATCCATATGTAGGCGGTATGGACACAAACACTTGACGTGTTAGGTTTATGGGGAGCCGATCGACTAGACCGTTGGGCTGGACCTTATATTAAGGTCACTTCATGTTATTGGGTCAAAGCTTGGGCCAGGGGATCAATATCTGTTATGTTGGTTTGCTAGTACACCGTGGTGCAAAACTTAACCTTGTTTTATGCGATGACACCTCTATCTATCTTGTAGTTAATTTATCATGCCAGTATGTTGCTATCTATGATCATCTCAGTTTCCATCATGCTGTTAACTTTATTAGTTTATGGACTGATCGTAGCAGGGCTTACTCAGTCTTTTTGACTGACCTGTTTTCTTTCGCCTCTTTTCTTCCGTTTCCCCCCCCAAGGTTCTCAGGGAGGGAATACAGGAGCTTAGCTTGGATCCTACCTGCTTTCTTGGATAGCTCATGTATGCTTTGGACTTGAGCTCGCTATGGTTTTTCCAGCTTTGGGGATAGTTACTTATGTATTTCTGTTTTCAGATGATGTTGTTTTATCTAGACTTGTAATTTTGGGAAAATGACATTTTGATGTACCAGACTTGTATTTAGAAATGGTTTAAAATCTTCCGCTGTTTTATCTACTTACTCTGTTTATTTATACATATGTCATGTCCTGCCTTGCTATATCATTATGCATGTTTACCTTGTTTACCAAAACGCCCCACCAAAGTCGGAGTTGCTTGCAAGAGCCACCCTGGCGGAGGTGGGGTGTTACATTTGGTATCAGAGCATATGGTTTACGAGAAGGGATAAAAAGGTTTTTAAAACTCTTTGAAAAACTATTTTCAAAACCAAGTATTAAGTATTTTCCAAAGAAAAGTCTTGTTATTTTTAAAAAGGCTATTCCCCAAAAGCCATTAGCACTATCCTTTGATCCCTCATTTGAAACTCTTTTCTTTTCGTTTCCAGCATGTCTGATAATCTCATCTTACCCGAAGGGGTAACAATACCCGATTGGTTTCGTCGGTACTTGGAAGTCACGGCACCGGTCCCGGGTGTCTCTAATGTTGTCTTTCCAGTCAAGGCCGCTGTTCCTCCTTCTCCTTCCGTAGCTGATGTTCCTCTTCTCCCTCAGCCTCCACAAGCGGATTTTGCGGAAACTTGTAAGAACTTTAAGATGATGGGTGGAAAGAATTTTAGTAGAACAGATACTTTTGTAGAGGCAAGGAATTGGTTGAAAGAGACCAAAGATCTTTTAGCCACCTTTGATATAGGTGACCGTAGGAAGGTTTTATTGGCAGTATGGTTGCTAAAAGAAGAAGCCGCACGTTGGTGGGTAGTCACCACCGCTACTAGGCCAATTGAGACTTGGGATGACTTTAGAGGAAGGTTTGGACTGAGGTTCTTATCACTGAAGCAAGGGGACATGACTATTAGGGAATACATAGATAAGTTTAATCAACTGGCTCGGGTCGATTTAGACTTGGTTAATACAGCTCAGAAGAAGGCCCTATACTTTGCTCTAGGATTAAACGAGCCATTACATGGTTTGGCCATGTCTCATATACCCTTGGGGGCGACTTTCGAGAGTTTGGTGAATATGGCCCTACTTCAAGAAGAAGGTAGCAATGACGAGAAAGAGGTCAAGGCGAATGAGTCTCAAGGCAAGAGAGTAAATTCCGGGAAACGGGGCAAGAATAACAACAACCGCAAGGACAAGCCAAGAGGGAATAGGAAATGCAACTTCTGTGGTGAAGTTGGACATATAGCCAGGGAATGTAGGAAGAAGAAGAGAAAGCGGGGCGAATGCTTTGATTGTGGTGAGTTTGGACATCTCCGCAAGGATTGCCCGAGGAAACAAGGGCAAGGTCAGACTCAGTGTGCAGGACTATCTGGAGGGCGAATTCATCCCCTCAACCCCATTCTTCCAGCTCATGATAGAGGTAGTGTTTCTGTTGAAAGTCTTGTTTATATTTTCTGATTTTCCCTGTTCAAACTTTGTTTGATTCTGGCACATCGCATAGTTTTATTTCATCTGATCCAGTTGAAAGTTTTGCACCTAAGTACTAGTGTAGTTTATGATCCCGTATGTGTTTCAAATCCAATTGGGGGTTCTGCCCGTTTGTCTATGGTCTGAGTGGATTTGAAATTTCTATCTTGAGTATAGAATTCTCGTGGGATGTTTATATTCTCGGTTTCAGGGGATATGGGTTGGTTTTGGGCATGGAATGGTTGTCCTGTTTTGAAGCCATTCTTGGTTTTTGTATATAGGGTTGTGAGGCTCATGATCCGCCTCGGTAATACCCTAGAAATTTCTAGTAACCCTATGGGTCCCGTCATGCTATGTTATCTTGAATCCCTCAACTCGTCTATTGATAGTTTGCAATCTGTGAGGGTGGTCCGAGAATATCCTGATATCTGGGGATAGATTTCCGTATTATCTGGTTGGTAATACCAAGCCAGTTTCGTGGCCGATTAGGCGCATAAGCAAGTCAAGGAGTTGCTTGAGAAGAACTTCCTGAGACGAAGCATTTTCGAGTAGGGTGCTCCAGTAGTATTCGTTACTGATGTGGACAGTTTATTTCGCTTATGTGTTGATTATCGTGAGAGGAATAGATAACCGTTACCAAGGATCAATGATTTGTTTGATCAGCTTGTAGGAGCATCGGTTTTCTTTTGATCTAGCTACCGGATTCCATCAGCTTAGGATGGCTGAGGATGGAATTGACAAGACTACGTTTAGGGCTCTAGATGGGTTTTAGAATGGCTAGTCATGCTATTTGGATTGACTAACGCACCCGCATATTACGTGAACTTGGTAGGGTGTTTAGGGAGCCCTTGAACAAGTTTGTCGTGGTCGTCGTAGACGATATTTTGATCTCCTTAAAAGAATGAGGAAGAGCATGCTATACATCCCAAGGAGGAGATGGATACGCTTGGAGCCACCAGCTGAAGGTCAAGTTCTCCAAATGTCACTTTGGAGGAAAGAAGTTGGATTTCTTGGGCACATAGTTCCTAAGTAAGGCTTAGCGGTGGATTCCGCTAAAGTGGGTGCGGTTTAAGACCGGAAAACTCTGAGGAGGGCAATTGAAGTAAGAAGCTTTCTCCGTTTGGCTAGTTAAGTTAGCATTCCCTGAGCTTAGACTTACTCTTCTGGAACAAGAAGGGGGTTTCACAGGAAGAAGACCCGCAGTTAGTCAAGAACATGAACCAGATGATTCGAGGCGAGATATTAAGTCACCTCACTAGATATATTATAGATGACAAGGGATGACTAAGGCACGATGAGAGATTATGTGTTCCTCAAGTGAAAGACTTGGTAAAGAAGGTTCTTGAAGATGCGCATCACTCGAGGAGGTGGCCGAGTTGGTCTCAGGATGCATGTTGTGCCACCAGGTTAAGGCCAAGTCATAGAAGCCCAGCGGGCCATTACCTCCATTGGAGGTTCCGCAAGGGAAGTGTGAAAACATCTCGATAGATTATGTGGATGGACTACCTAGATCAAAGAAAGGGAACACGGGTATGAGGGTCATAATAGGTAGACTCACGAAGAGTGCTCATTTCAGTCCGATAAAGAGCGAGAGGACTGCATCATGGTTAGCAACGGTTTATCCTCAAGAAGTTGGCCAGTTTTGAAATAGCCTACAGGAAGCCATGGGTAGGCAACTGAATCTAGGTATGGCCTATCACTCATAGGCGGATGGTTCATTTCGATTAAGCATGAGTTATAGAAAATCACGTTTATAAGGGCAATTGGCAACGTGGATTGGTATTTTCAAGAAAAGTTCTGCTGCGTGGAATACTTTATGGTAAGTAGACGAGATCCAGGATTCACTAGTGAATTTTGGAGAGCTTGCACGAATCATGAGGTTATAATTATGTTTAAGCCAAGTATATAGAAAGAAGAATAAGTGGAAAAGGAAGACGAGAGGCGATAATGAAATGACTTCCAACTCGAATTTGGGAAATAGGAGTTAGGAAGCCAAGGAATCATGAAGTGAAAAGACAGTCAAAGCACAGTGGAGTTAAGCTCAAGGAAACGTGACTAAGAAGAGTGAAGACTAGATACGCGCATCATATCTCTTTTTAAGAATGCATCCTTGATCCTTGTTTTCCTGTGGAGCTTGCTTGCAAGTTATCTTTTGTATATATCCTCTCGGTCCCATTCTCGATCTTATTTCTGTTGTAAACTCCATAAGGGGGTTAAGACTCATCGGTTAGTACTATATGTCAAAGTTTGAATGGATTTCTTGTAATCCAAAAAGGAGTTTATCTAGTTTATCTAGTTTATCGTGTTTATCTTGTCATGAGAACCTTAGGTAGAAACCCTTTGGATGAAACATGTATTTGAAACATGTTATGCTTGATGTTTGCAAGTGGTTGCAAGTGTTTGCAAGTGGTTACTCGTGGATGCATTATACACATTAGGCACTAGATCGGCTCACACACTCTTCATGTTGCATATGCATGAGTGTTTATGCTTATTCATGATTGAAACTTGTTGTGCCACCACATGGATGTTGCATATGGGTGAATGTGATGTGCACTCATATAGATACTATGAATTTAGGAATTTGCATACATATGGATTCATTTCACTGACATACATATGCATTAAGGAGGTTTACTGTATCAGTAACCGCCTGATTTACATACATATGCATTAAGGAGGTTTACTGTATCAGTAACCGCCTGATTTTTGCATTAGGTAAGTACATATACACACACTTTTGCATATGTTCATACAGCATTTAGAATCTTTTAAGGACAATGATTGCTCGTGGATGATGTTTTGAGTAGATGGATGTTGGATGGTAGGATATGTTCTTCCTAACTTGAAGATTTCGGGGACGAAATCCTTTAAGGAGGGGAGAATGTAACAACCCGTATTTTCAATAACCTGTAATAATGTAAATCGAGGCAGAATTTAATTCTAAAGTCTGAATCAAGGGAAACGGGCTATGCCATTGCGTTCGTCTCGGAAAAATACGCGAAATAGAGTCCGAGTTTTCGAAAATCGAAGTCCGTATGACCCAGTTAAGGCCCATGGAAGTTTTCAGAAATTTCCATAATTAAAAACAGATTTAAAATTTAAATTAAAAAGAAGGATTGGGCACAGCTGGCATCAGCGGGAAAATTCCCGCCAAGGCCCCCAAGTCGACAGGCATGTCGACAGGGGTCTAGGGGAGTCGACTGCCCTGTCGACAGCCCTGTCGACAGGGGGTAGCCAGGCAGATTAGCCTGGCGCACCACTTTGGTTTGGGCTTGGTTGTGTGGTCTGGTTCTAGAGAGTTCCTAAATCTGACGGGCCAAAATCCATCTAGGGTTAATCCTAGGGCTAAAAACACTCTAATCTTCTATAAATACAACCCTAATCCTACCCTAAAACCCCATTAATCATTCTTGCAACTAAACTATGTCAAATTGAATTCTCAAATGGCCTCCACCTAAAAACCCTAGCCTCCAATCTCTTCATGAATCATTCCTATGAAGATATGATGATCATACAACCTTTTCTATGTTGTATGAATGCTTAATAACTTGCATACTTCATTAAGTTGCAAGTTTGATTTGCTAAGTTTGTGTTTTTGGGATTTTGCAAAAGGGTTTTCTTATTTGAAGCTTTGTTTTGGGTTTTCAAAGGGCTTCTTCATCTTATTTGGTGGATTTGTGACTTGTTTATATTTGTAAGCCCTTTTACCTTCATTTTAGAAACTCTAAAGTTAATATGTGATGCAAGTTGGGATTTATGTATGCTTATTGAGTTATGCATGTTTATGCATGTTTGCTAAGTCATGATTTACAAGTTAATTGAGTTATGCATGTTTATGCATGTTTGCTAAGTCATGATTTACAAGTTAATTGAGTTATGCATGTTTATGCATGTTTGCTAAGCCATGATTTACAAGTTAATTGAGTTATGCATGTTTATGCATGTTTGCTAAGCCATGATTTGCAAGTTAATTGAGTTATGCATGTTTATGCATGTTTGCTATGCCATGATTTGCAAGTTAAATGGGTTATGCATGTTCATGCAAGTTCATTATGCCAAGTTGTGCATGTTTGACAAGTTATGCATGTTTATGGTAATATGCAAGTTCACTATGCTAAGTTATGCAAGTTTAACCATGTTATGCATGTTTATGGTAATATGCAAGTTCACTATGCTAAGTTATGCAAGTTTAACCATGTTATGCATGTTTATGGTAATATGCAAGTTCACTATGCTAAGTTGTACAAGTCTAACATGTTATGCATGATTGTTGTGCAAGTTTATCATGTATGTTGTGCCAAGTTCCCTCTTCCTATCCTTTATGCGTTATTACGAATATGTAAGCGATAGAATGACGTTGGGGGTTTGGGTAAACTTAAAATACATGGAAATATAAGATTGGGAATTTACCTATTAAGTTAGGTCTACCCCTTGGGAATTTACCTATTAAGTTAGGTCTACCCAAGCAATTGTTGACTTGTAATTATGTTTTGAAATAAAGTGGACATGACACTTAGAAAACATAAGTGTGGCCAACTCGAGGTTGGGTTGAGTTTGTAGCGTAATTCTACCCGGAACCGACCGGCTTAACTAGTGGCTACAAACAATAGGACCCAATGTGAGAAGTTGGTCATGTGGTACCAAAGCCCGAGGTTAGACTAAGTTGTGGTGTAAACCTACCCGGACCCGCCCGGCCTAACTAGTAACCACAACGAGGTCTAATGTGAGAGGTTAAGGTGCATTAAATTAATTAATGCCTCGTGATTAGGGTTAAGTCAAGGTCCACTAATACTTAACCAATTTGGGGATTCAAGGGATGGAAATGGGGTTAAGTTACACTTAACCAATTCAATCCATTTGGGGATATGAGGGATTAGATGGGGTTAAATGGTGAACTGTTGGTCACACTTAACTAATTTAATCCATGATTAGTGAGGGGTTAGACCACACTTAACCCTCTTAGAAAACCCTAGCAACGTGGTCTGTTCTAACAGTAATCCCAGTTTGGTATCATTCACAACCCTAGAAGCTAGGCTAGGGCGGGGCACGATTACTGGACTGATGTAAGCGACCAAAACGACGGCTGAGTGGTACAGCGGTGCGGGTTCAGGCGGGCTACGGACGTGCACGTAGTCCGGTGTTGGACAAACTCGAGGCACGTGTACCAGTAGGTTTGGGCTGTGCATTATTACTTAAGTGTCCGGGGTTGACACCCGAGGGCTTGATACACCCGAAGGTGGACCCAGCACAGTCAAACTACATCCATATGTAGGCGGTATGGACACAAACACTTGACGTGTTAGGTTTATGGGGAGCCGATCGACTAGACCGTTGGGCTGGACCTTATATTAAGGTCACTTCATGTTATTGGGTCAAAGCTTGGGCCAGGGGATCAATATCTGTTATGTTGGTTTGCTAGTACACCGTGGTGCAAAACTTAACCTTGTTTTATGCGATGACACCTCTATCTATCTTGTAGTTAATTTATCATGCTAGTATGTTGCTATCTATGATCATCTCAGTTTCCATCATGCTGTTAACTTTATTAGTTTATGGACTGATCGTAGCAGGGCTTACTCAGTCTTTTTGACTGACCTGTTTTCTTTCGCCTCTTTTCTTCCGTTTCCCCCCCCCCCAGGTTCTCAGGGAGGGAATACAGGAGCTTAGCTTGGATCCTACCTGCTTTCTTGGATAGCTCATGTATGCTTTGGACTTGAGCTCGCTATGGTTTTTCCAGCTTTGGGGATAGTTACTTATGTATTTCTGTTTTCAGATGATGTTGTTTTATCTAGACTTGTAATTTTGGGAAAATGACATTTTGATGTACCAGACTTGTGTTTAGAAATGGTTTAAAATCTTCCGCTGTTTTATCTACTTACTCTGTTTATTTATACATATGTCATGTCCTGCCTTGCTATATCATTATGCATGTTTACCTTGTTTACCAAAACGCCCCACCAAAGTCGGAGTTGCTTGCAAGAGCCACCCTGGCGGAGGTGGGGTGTTACATGTTCTTTAACCCGATAATTAATGGAATGGGATTTTGGGTTTATCGTGAACCGTGTTTCAAATGACACTGATTCTTTAACCCAGTCACAGATTAAAACTAAGTGGAGTTTTAATGAATCTTTAATTAGATTGAAAAGATCGAGGATGGAGTATCACCAGTTTTTCTCCAGGCGTTAGTTAATTCTTTAATTAGATTTGAACGTGAAATGGTAATTGAATTTACCGATAACACCGTGGTGTTAGATATGAAGTATAACCTGTTTTACTTCATGGGATGAATAGGTCGGGATTGGGAAATTAAAACAAATGATTACTTCGGTAAGGTTCGTTAATCCCGACTAGTTGAATCGAAATTCAAAAGAAGATTAGAGAATAAATTCAAGGAATTTATCTTGGATAAAATTAATGGGAACCTTTCCCTAAGAATGTGAAATTTAGAAACTGACTGTAGGTTAGCTAAGCAGAACGGTTTCCTGGGTATTGATCTGATGTTGGTTTCGGCCTTCGGGATTAATATTTAGGGGATTATTCTCTTGATTAGTTTACGGTTAGTGACTGATGAATTGGAATGAGGCGTATGTTGTGTTTGTGTAACACTTATTTAAAATATACGCGAGTTATTCGGAAAGACCGGGTTTATCCCACTCTGAATAACTGATACGACGATAAGTCGAAGATGAAGACGGTGGTCAAGGACCGGAGGTCTTCACGTCGTTTGGGTGATTACTGATGATCTTTATTGGGATGTACACCCAAGAAGATGGAAACAGTTGGTGATCGTCCAGACGTACATGGAGATCGATGGATATGCGGGGTACTAGGTGCCTCCGGTTTCGTTCAGACCCAGAACGGACTTGTAAATGGACTGTGTGTCTGACATTGGATTTTAGTCCGTGTGATTGATTTCTATTATATATATATATCTGTTTGGCGGCGGAGAATTTATTCTCTTGCTTAACGCCCTTCTCTGAGACGTACGAGCTCAAGGGTTATATATTGATGGATATCAATCGCATGGAGTGAATTGCCTTTGTGGCATGCCTAAGTGGCAATTGATCAAGGCTTCTGTTGAAAAGCAAAGTCTTGTGGTGATGATCAAAACACAACCTGTGTGGCATAGCTTTGTGTAACGTGAATTCGCGAGCCTCACACCCCGGTTGTGAACCAAAAACGGGAGAAGGACCTCAGGGAGGGCATGCGTTTTGTTTCTATCTAGGGTGGTGTCAGTGACCTACCAGCCCTGACATTTATATACTTTTCACCTGTGTGGTTGTTGCTGTTGCGAGGCGCCTCGGTTAGATCGGACGATCCGGGTCCTATGGAGCCATTCGTTGGCTCATTTACGCCCCAAAGGGCGGGGAAACGCAGTGTTCAGGCATTTTAATCCACATCGGTGGACCGGCCCTGTCGCTCCAAGGCTTGACTGAGTACTTGCCTGAGGCTCGGGCTAGAGAGTCTCAAGCATTCTTTGCTTTGGTTGAGGACTATCTTTTGCCTCGGTTCATAGATGGAAACCCAATTTCCAAATACATGATTTTGCGATTTTGATTGTATAACCTATATATGGCGACATAGTGGTATGGGGCATTCATGCCGCCTTTGATTGATACTTATGATTTGAAGTTGTTTTATACGCTATACACTTAAAATAGTATCAAATGATTTCTTTTAAACGTATCAAGCATTCTCGGCTATTATAAGGTAAAAACCCTATCCCCCGGCTTGCGTTGCATTGTGTGATAGGACCTGGGTCTTATAATAGCTTCATTTTTCTTTATTTAGCATTGCGCTGTTGTTTTAAGCACTGGTGTTCTTGGGAGGAAACCCATTCCGTGTTATACGGCGTGGTCCCTTGATTTACCTAACTTTAAATAAAGATTTGCAACTGTTTTTAGTTCTCACACCAGTCCCATGACTGACCTGGAGTTTATTGTTTTAATCTAAACTCCGGGTGCCCCTATTTTGACACGGGCAGCTAGTAGTTTTGGTTTTGCAGATTTATATTCACAGGATCCTGGTTTACAGCTGGAATGATATCCGGAAAGCTTTGTATCTGTATATCACTTCTAGTTGTGTATTGTATTATTTTCCGCTGCAATTTATTTTAAATGTAATTTAAATCTCTGATATTTCTATGTAATATTCATTTATACTCTGTATATTCTTGTATTCTGATGGAATTGTTGTAATAAAAATGAAATATTCTTCCGTCTGCGTTCTATTTTGTCGTGTTCTCAAAACAATCCGCGCTTTCCCTTCTCTTCAAAGACCGGGGGAGTTCGGGTCGTCTCATTGATACCAAATGAATATTACACAGACATATCAGAGATTTAAATTACATTTAAATACATCGCAGCGGAAAATAATACAATACACAACTAGAAGAGATATACGGATACAAAGCTTTCCGGATATCATTCCAGCTGGAAACCAGGATCCTGTGAATATAAATCTGCAAAACCAAAACTACTAGCTGCCCGTGTCGAAAATAAGGGCACCCAGAGTTTAGGTTAAAACAATAAACTCCAGGTCAGTCATGGGACTGGTGTGAGAACTAAAACAGTTGTAAATCTTTATTTTAAAGTTCAGTAAATCAAGGGACCACGCCGTATAATACGGAACGGGTTTCCTCCCAAGAATACCAGTGCATGTAAGTAAACAGCGCAATGCTTTTTCTAAAAATGAAGCTATTATAAGACCCAGGTCCCATCACACAATGCAACGCAGCCGGAGGATAGGGTTTTCCCTTATAATAGCCAAACATGCTTAGTACGTTTAAAACAAATCAATTGATACTACTATAATTGCATAGCGTGTAAAACAACTTCAAATCATAAGTATCAATCATAGACGGCATGGGTACCATATATCATGTCGCCATACTAGTTCTACAATTAAAACCACAATATTGCGTATTGGAAATTGGATTTCCATCATGGTGGCTCCTGATTCGAAAGATCGATCACGTAATGCAATTCCCCACGGCTTACGTCCCAACAAGAGAAACACCGTCTGCACATCCGCACTTTTGGGACCAGAGTATCACCGCGGCTTACGTCCCAGCGAGAGAAAACACCGCTTACTCTATATATCCCTGAGCACTAAGCTCATCTCGGTCGACCGAATCCATGACACCACTAAGGTGCCCATCCACTAAAAAGCATACTGATCAAACCATCAGTTTACCACCATACCGGGGTGTGAGGCTCGCGAATCAACGCTATACACAAAGCCATGCTATATCAAAGTTGCACTTTGATCATCATCCACCAAACTTTGCTTTTCAACAAAAGTCAGGATCACTACATCTCAGCATCCCACACTATCAATCCATATCGTACCACTGATTTCTGCCAATATATAACCTCTTAGCTCGTATGTCTCAGAGAAGGGCGTTAAGCAAGAGAATAAATTCCCCGCCGTCAAACAGATATATATTTAGCAGAGATCAACGAATACAATATAAAGGAATACAATGTCAGACACACCATCCATTTACAAGTCCGTTCTAGGTCTGAACGAAACCGGAGGCACTTTCCTCGCATATCCGTCGATCTCCAAGTACGTCTGGACGACCACCAACTGATTCCCTCATCTTGGGTGTACAGCCCAATCAAGATCATCAGTAATCACCCAAACGATGTGAAGACTTCCGGTCTTCGACCACCGTCATCATCTTCGACTTTTCGTCGAATCGGTTATTCAGAATGGGTATAAACCCGGCCTTTCCGAACAACCCGCGTATATAGTAAACAAATGTTACACGATCATGACATACGCCTCATTCCAATTCAGCAGTCACTAACCGTAAATTAGCAAGAGAACAATTCTCCAAATATTAACCCCGAAGGCCGAAACCAACGTCAGATCAATAACCAAGAAACCATCCTTCTTAGCTAACCTACAGTTAGTTTCCAAATTTCACATTCTTAGGGAAAGGTTCCCATTAATTTTATCAAAGATAAATTCTTTGAAATTTATTCTTTAATCTTCCTTTGGATATCATTTCAAACCAAATTATGGTTTTCCAAACTAGTCGGGATTAGCGAACCACACCGAAGTAATTATTTATTTTATTTACTAATCCCAACCTATTCATCCCATGAAGCAAAACTGGTAATACTCTATATCTAATACCACGGTGTTATCGGTAAAATTAATTAACATTCCACGTCCAAATCTAATTAAAGATTTAACTATCGCTTTGGAGCAAAACTAGTGATACTTCATTCTCGATCTTTTCAATCTAATTAAAGATCCATTAAAACTCCACTTAATTTTACTCTTTAACTGGGTTAAAGAATCGTTGTCATTTAAAACACGATTCACTATAAACCCAAAATCACATTACATTTCAATCAGACCCTAACCATAAATTAGCAAGTGAGCAATTCCCTAAGTATTAACCCCGAAGGCCGAAACCAACATCAGATCAATACCCCAGAAACCATTCAACTTAACTAATCTCCAGTTAGTTTCTGATTTTCTTAACTCCTTTGGGTCTAAGAACAGTATTATTGAAGATACCGTTCACGACAACCCAAATCACATTCTATTAATTATCGGGTTAAAGAACAAGTGTTATTTAAAACACTGTTCACGATAAACCCAAAAATCAATACCAATTCAATTCCAATTAAATATTATTTAATTGGTGCAATTCATTAAATCTAAATAAAAAGATTTAATCTTTTCCTCAACTGGGTTTAAGAACAGCGTTAATGAAGACGCCATTCACGACAAACCCAAAATCCCATTTGATATTAAAACAAGGCTCTGAATAGAAAATATATCGGCTTATATTCAATATCAAATTCTACGACCATCAAATATCGTATTGGAAATAACGATATAAATATATCTTTCAAATTTCCCATAACAATAACTGTATAATCACAAAATCCCACATCGAAATATTCCGAAGACAATTTCGATTCAAATCCATTTCCAATCTATATATTGGAAATCTTGGTTATTTTCAAAACCATTTCAAATCCACTTTACTTATTTTAAAAATAAATAAATTATTATTCTAGTTCAAAACTAGTTCATTTCGATAAAAATCTATTTTTATCCTTTCAAATATGGAGTTTTTCATCCCAACTCTTCACCAATCATTTCTTATGATTTTACACAAATTATAATTATTTTTAATAATTTTATCAAGGCCTGTACAGTCGATTTCCATCAACGGCTATCGAACTGCTACAACGACCTTTTCCAAATTTGATTTGGACATAATTCCAAATCCAACCGTTAGATTTCAAATTTATAATATTCATTAGAAAGCTCTTTTCGATACGAATCTAACGGTTCCGGTTTTAGGAGAATCTGACGGTCGGATCTCCCGCAATGTCCGTTCGAAGTCAATGGTCGAAATTCACGAACTGCCGCGGCGCGGCGCGTTCTATTCAGCCATTATATATATAATATATATATATTATATATATTTCATCGATTTACTTCTTAAAACGAATTTTATAAATCATTTCAAATTTGTTTCGAAAACCATTTCAACCTTTATTTCATATTCAAATCAAAATTGAATTTTCCCTTATAAATTCTTTTTCCATTCACTTCTATTTGATTTCAATTCAAATCGATTTCAATTCTATTTCAATTCGTTTTCAATTGAATTCAATTTGAATTCGTTTTCTATTCAATTCAAATTCGTTTTCTATTCAATTCAATTCGAATTCCTTTTCTATAATGACCCGCATTTTTAGAGATATATAATTAATTTATTTAATTATATAATTGGTGATTTAGAGAAGTTAATGATCGTTTAATTAAATAATATTGAATATTTAATAAATAATTATAATATAATAATATATTATAATGTCGAAATAGTCGGAAATAATGAAATTCGCAATATCGTGTGAATTGAATAGCATACGAGATTTAGTGGAGTTTCGATTCGAAATATAATAACGATTATATTGAATCGACGACAGTTGAACGTATAGTTTATAATATATTTATAAACGAGCTCGAAATGGCACTGCAGTTCGCTATTTGGCGATTTGAACTTCAACTGAATGTACAGGATTCGTTTTAAGCCGGATTTCTGTGAAACAAGAAACGTGTGGAGCTGGGGAAGTATATCTTTCTAGTGGAAGAGAAAAATCGGGATTTCGTCGTGTAGATTTTGATGTACGTCTAAATCAAAATTCAGAAAAGTCGCTGTAGAATTCCTTTATAATTTGCGACGCTTCATATACGTTATAAATCGATTTTCAGTATAAACTGAATATCGAGATAATCTAAATCTGAAATATCAAGCTGTAAATTCTGATATGATATTCTGGGGCTGTACGATATCATATGTGAAGATATACGATAATAATTAATTTTAAATAATTAATTCAATTATATTTAAATATATTTATATATTTAAATAGGCTATTTAGAGCGTTAAAAATAGCCACTTTTGCAAACGAAGTCGGAATTCGACGAAACCAGTTTCGTTGGGACCAGAATGTCGAACTGAAGGTGCATGTCAATTTTCATGATTTTTGGGTATAATACGTGACCGCAGGAATTTTTAGAAGGATAAATACAAGAGCGTATGATAATAAATAAATATAAAAATATTATAAATTTACTATAAATACCACACCAACTCTTAAACCCTAATCTATTTCCCTTAGAAGTCAACACAGCGAAATTCCACCGTGAGTCTTTTTTTTCCATCCTCAGTAAACTCTCGATCAAAATAAAATCCAAATAATAGGAATCAAATCCTATAAATGACGAAAAGTATACATTTCGGTTCACCAAACATTCCACTTCGACTGAGTGTAATTTTCATCGAACTCGATGATGGATTTCTTCACTGTTATTTACACAGTGGAACTTAGGGTTCAATATTGGGTGAAATATAGGAGGTTTTAAATCATTTCAACTTTGTATTTGAGATCAGAAGATCGAATAGAGGGTGCGTTCAAATTCTGAGTTGTTTCGGTGGATAGAGAGTTCGGTGCTCCTTTGAACTGGGCGGCGGAAGCTCGAAGTCGCGGGGTGATGGAGGAGTGCAGGTTAGTTGAAACTGGTATGGGACGATGTAGTTTTTGATGAGGAGTATGTTTGTGGTTTCTGTTTGTGATTTCATGAGTAAAAATGGTGTTTGGGATTTTCGATTTTGAGATGGAGGTTCGGTGTATTACCTGTAGCCGTGAAAATGTGGGAGAAGAAGGAGTGGTAGAGAACGGTCTTGGGTTTTTAAGTTGGGTGGGCCGGAAATTTAAATAGTAAGGCCCGGTAAGAAAATTAGTTAAAGTTTATTTTAAATTTAAATATTGATTTAACTTGTTAACACGATATCTTGGCCATATGAAATCAGAATGACAAACCGTAAGTTGCGGTGGGACCGTATGGACGAGAGCTTCACAATGAAGCTGACTGGAAGTCCATCAGAGCTCGTTACAATTTATGGCAAAATAAATTGTCCGATTCAAATTATCGAACGTAAACCGATATTTTTCGGTTAACGCGCAAAAGTGAGTAAAACTCACCAACTCTGAACAGTTATATTTTTATAATGTATTCTTAGAACTGTTAATCATCTGTTGATTTGTTGTGTGTTGGTTGATTGATTGAACTGCTAGTCAGTTAGTTAAATTTCTATATTGATTCTGTTTAACAAAATATATCATATGGAACTGAAAGTGATGTTATCTATATTGTCTAACATCTGTGATGCAGGGGAACAGGTTGGAGGAATCCGACTGGATTCCTCAACAGTTATTTTATCGTTTTTCATATATTTTGATATATGATGTAAATTATAACCTGTTGTTGATTGTGTGTGTATGGACGATATTGAACATCGTGATTTGATATGATTGAATACGATAACATACGGGATATTGATAAGGAGATTTTCAAAGTGATATTGAAAACAGAATATTTATAAACTGGAATATTTATAAATAAGCGATATTTATAAATGGGAATATTAATAAATAGGAGATATTCAAAAAGGAAATAAATTCAAAACATTTCTTTTTGAATGGAAAGGCCTGTGTGGCGAGTTTGGGGATTTTCCCGATGCTCCCGATACAAAGGAGGTTATGGCGAATTTTCCCGGGAATTTAAGGAGTTAGAATATTTCAAGAATAAATTTGAAAAGGAAATATTTGTAAACCATTTACAAATAGAATTGGAAAGGGAACATTATAAAAAGGAAATCATGTTTAAAGTGTAGAAACGTTATTTAAAAGTAAATCTTTTCAAATAAATAAAACGTTGTTAAAAAGGAAATCTTTATAAAGTGAATAAAGTAAATCGAATATGGTATTCGAAGTTAGTTAATCGAATATAGACATTCGAAAGGAGTTAATCGAATATGGTATTCGAAGTTAGTTAATCGAATATGGTATTCGAAGTTAGTTAATCGAATATAGACATTCGAAAGAGGTTAATCGAATATGGTATTCGAAGTTAGTTAATCGAATATAGACATTCGAAAGGGGTTAATCGAATATGGTATTCGAAGTTAGTTAATCGAATATAGACATTCGAAAGAAGTTAATCGAAAATGGTATTCGAAGTTAGTTAATCGAATATAGACATTCGAAAGGAGTTAATCGAATATGGTATTCGAAGTTAGTTAATCGAATATAGACATTCGAAAGAAGTTAATCGAATATGGTATTCGAAGTTAGTTAATCGAATATAGACATTCGAAAGGAGTTAATCGAATATGGTATTCGAAGTTAGTTAATCGAATATAGACATTCGAAAGGAGTTAATCGAATATGGTATTCGAAGTTAGTTAATCGAATATGGTATTCGAAAGTTAGTTAATCGAATATGTTATTCGAAAGGGGTTAGTCAAGTCGAGTTAGTCAAACAGAGTTAACCAGTTGGAGTTAATTAGTTAGAGTTAATCGATTAGAGTTAAAACGTACTAGAGTTAATCAAATATAGTTATTTGAGACAGAGTTAGTCAAACATCGTATTCAGGGTAAGTTGCCATCTTGTACGACTGCTAACGTAATTCGCAGGGCTGTAAATAGCCTACGGCGGTCGGATGTTTCCTGAGGGAGTCAGGCGTAACCATTGTGATCGCTGCGATCTAGAGTCAAGCGAATGGAGTTTAATCGAATATTAGTTATTCGATAGGAGTTAATCGAGTTGATCGAGTTGAGAAATAAGTTAAGTTAAATAAGTTGAGTTGATCGGGTCGTTCGACCAAGTTAGTCGAGCCTAGTTAATCGAATCGAATTGGTCGAACCAAGTAAGTCGAGTTACGTTAGTCAAGTTAGTCGAGCCTAGTTAATCGAATCGAATTGATCGAACCAAGTAAGTCGAGTTAGTCGAGTCAAGTTAAGTTAGTCGAGTTAAGTTCGTCGAGTTAAATAAATCGATGTTAGTTTCATCGAAAGGAGTTATCGATGTTAGTTTCATCGAAAGGAGTTATCGATGTTAGTTTCATCGAAGGGAGTTATCGATTATAGTTTAATCGAAGTGAGATTTTCAAACATGAGATATTTGAAAAGGAAGAGTTATCGAATATTAGTTATTCGAAGAGAGATTATCGAATATCGTTTATTCGAGAAGGAGTTCATCGAATATAGGTTATTCGAAGAGAGTTAATCGGCAAATTCGATTATATCGAATTCGGGAAAGTACTTATACTTTCCAGTGTTTAAATAGAGATTTATTTATTTATAAATAAATAAGTGTTAGGTTAATTATTCACTAATAAGAATAGAAGTTATAATTAAAGTTAGATAATTCGAAAGTAGGGATTATAACGTTATCATTATAACCAATGTTTTAAATATAGAAGTGGATTAGTAAAATTGAATCCGAGAAAGGTGTAAAGAAGTTGTTAAAGATTAAAAGATAAACTTTGACCATTTCGAAGTTATAACGTTGTTCAGTTAAGGTCTGAGAGGTAATTATACCCCAACTTGAGTGACTTCCTTCTTGACTAAGAAATGGTAAGGTTTGATCGTAAAGGAGTTTTGGATATGTTTTCCAAACGAGAATCAGAAATGTTTTCTGATAAAAGAAAAATAAGAATTTAGAATATAGGGAAACAGGAGATAAGTAAATAAATGAACTAAAGAGATTTATGTTAAATGATGTTTGTTCGATATAATTTCCATTTGGAAATAATATCGTTGTTTGCACACTTGTTTTTCTTTGATGGTTAAATCACAAACTATCGAAGTTTTGACCATTTTAACGTTGTTAATATGGAGAGACCGGTTGGATTATTATCCATAGAACCACTCTGTATTGGCATAAGCGTCATGAATCATATATGCCAAAGATAATTGAAGACAGAGTAAAATGCAAGGGCTGTTGTATAAGTCTTAGATAACAGTGACTAAGATGGATATACGGAATAGTGCCTTCGGTTTGTCCAGTCTCAGGACAACTTGTATGGACGAAGGTCTGACAGAGTATATCCAATGGATCGCGTAAGTTGATCTGTTCAAACGTATTCACGTTTGGTGGTGGAGGAATTCGTTTCTCTTAGCTGTATACCCGTGTTATTTTTGGATAAGTCAATTTGTGATTTGGCGGGTATGACAATGTGACATTTCTAAGTGAATGAAGATGGATGCCTGACATAGTATTTCCAGACGGTCACGTACATTGATTTCTTCAACTATACCAAGAGTGGAAGCGGAGAAGGAAACTTCTTTTAGCTGACACGTAATGTATGGTTGTAGACATCAATTAGTGATTCTGATGGATCTGACAATGTGGCATTCGAAGTGAATCTGATGTAATGATAAAGCGTAGCTTCTAGCCTCATCAACCGGTAAATGACAGAAATCGGGCAGGCAACATGGCTAAGTCGGTCGCACCGAAGTAGGGTGTATAATCACCTATCTAGAGAATATTCATTTGTTTCTTAAATCTATCAATGCTGTCCCATATATATACGGGAACGGTTGCTGATCCCAACCGTTGGTGATGTACATTCGATACACTCAAGCGAAATGAGTGGTCGGTCATGTGTGGCTGAGTTACAAGATGTTCTTGTTGAACTCCAGTGTATCGTTCCTAGAGTACACTGATCGGAAGGTGGTTCCATACCTTGTCATAGTTGGAAATCCATTATCCAATACGTGCTTGCGATTTTGATTGTATACTATATATGTAGAACGTGAGATGAAAGCGTTTCTGCTAGTTGATATCTATTTGTACATAGACATTATTATAATATCAAAGGGTTTTTGATATAAAGATATTTTGGATTCTCATAAGGGAAAAACCCGTTCCGTTCTGCGGCGTGGTCTTATGAGATATCGTTTACTTGTTCATATACCTGTTTAAACTGTTTTACTCATACCAGTCCCATGACTGACCCGGAGTTTACTTTGTTGTTTTCCCTAAACTCTTGGGTGCCTAAATTTGTACGGGCAGTCAAGTAGTCAGGAATTTACAGATATACTGGAAGAGCGTGGAGCAGGAGGCTTCAAGATCATATAGCTATAGTTATTTCCGCTGTGTTGTAAGTGTTGTACTCTGATAAGTGCTATTGTATACATAACTGTTATATTTCAAAATTATGTTATCTATTATATGTTATTCGTTCCGCTGTGAGGTTCGTGTTACTCTGATGTTGTGTTCTTCTTCTTCTATTCTAAGTTTCTATCTTATCTATTCTCACCTTCTAATTTCTTTCATTAATTACCGGGATTTTTCGATGTTTTGGTTATCGACGTCGAGCTTACGTCGATAACCAAAGTCGCCGAAAATCCGGGTCGTTACAGTTGGTATCAGAGCTTAAGTTAAGAATTACCTTGGCTCTGTGGCGTGACTCGGTAGAGATAGGGTTAGTAACACCCTAGATTGAGTTTGAGTGTATATATACAAGTGCGTATTTGTAATTGATATAAAAATTGTTTTATATTGTGGAGATTCATTGGCTGAGTTGTTTATGAGTTCTGGTCGATCAGTTTGATCCACTGTATCGGTAGGAGTAAATAAACACTTGAATACGATGGACCGACACAGTATGGATAGGTGATATATTATCATATATAGGATGTGTTGGTAGTGATTATAATCAGATAAGATTATAAAATGTGAAATGGTTATATCTAACCAATCAGAATTCATATAAGTAAAGTATATGAAATAAGATGAATTAAATCTGAATTTAGATCGGAATTGGAATTTAAAATCCCAGAAATGGGAAAGGTGTTTGTAAATGAATCAGGATTGAATATAAGAAAATTTTAAAATCCTGGGAGATTTTAAATTGTTTACAAGCCTTGTGAAGGATATTTTGAAAGTGATTTCAAAAGTGGAAAGATTTAAAAATGGGTTTTGAAAGTGCTATAGTATTGAACTCACTTCGGTAGCTGGAAAATAGATTCCGATGTTGATCATGACATCATCGGTGTTCATTTTCGAGTATGTAAGTGACGGATTACTACCAAGGATTTTGTTTTGAATTTGTTTTGGGAAAACAAGTTGTGTTGAATTTCAAAAAGGAAATTTTGATTTTTTTTTGAAAGAGGTAAATTGTTTAAAAACTTCCAGGAAGAAAGGGTTGTTTGAATTTAAACAAATTAAAGTAAAATTTGTAAAATCCAATAGAATTGAGATGGAATTAGAAACTAGTTAAGTGGAAACTGAGTTGAAATAGAAATATCGAACAAATTTGATTTATAAGATAGGAATTTGAAACGATATTTGGTTGATGAGTTAAGAATTCGGAATCAAGAGTAGAACTTTGATTTAAAGTTGAATTTGGCTTGGATAAACGAATGGTTGTGTTGAGGATAAACAGATCAGAGTTTGATTTGATTGATATTGATATATGCTGAATTGACAGCAGGTGAAAGTGATAAGGTTAATATGCCCGACAAAAAGGTACAAGTTTATATTTTATATGAGCTTGGAATTTATGAGCCGTATGGGCAAGCCGTTTGGCTGTTTGATTTTCTTTTGGTTTGGAGATGGCCTAGAGAGGCGAGTTGTGGTTTTACCGATAGGGCTGTACAAAGGAGGTGCTGGCGAAATTTTTCGAAAGTTTAAAGTGTTAGAAAATTTTCAGAATTTTTGAAAATTTTAGTTAGTCGGAAGAATTAATATTTTAGTCGATATTAATTGGTTCTGTTGAAATCAGAAATAAGGGGTAAAAAAAAATCTTAGGAATTCCAATAGATAGGTTTGTCCTCTAACTTAGCAATTTCGAGGATGAAATTATTTTAAGTGGGGAAGAATGTAATGACCCACATTTTTAGAGATATATAATTAATTTATTTAATTATATAATTGGTGATTTAGAGAAGTTAATGATCGTTTAATTAAATAATATTGAATATTTAATAAATAATTATAATATAATAATATATTATAATGTCGAAATAGTCGGAAATAGTGAAATTCACAATATCGTGTGAATTGAATAGCATACGAGATTTAGTGGAGTTTCGATTCGAAATATAATAACGATTATATTGAATCGACGACAGTTGAACGTATAGTTTATAATATATTTATAAACGAGCTCGAAATGGCGCTGCAGTTCGCTATTTGGCGATTTGAACTTCAACTGAATGTACAGGATTCGTTTTAAGCCGGATTTCTGTGAAACAAGAAACGTGTGGAGCTGGGGAAGTATATCTTTCTAGTGGAAGAGAAAAATCGGGATTTCGTCGTGTAGATTTTGATGTACGTCCAAATCAAAATTCAGAAAAGTCGCTGTAGAATTCCTTTATAATTTGCGACGCTTCATATACGTTATAAATCGATTTTCAGTATAAACTGAATATCGAGATAATCTAAATCTGAAATATCAAGCTGTAAATTCTGATATGATATTCTGGGGCTGTACGATATCATATGTGAAGATATACGATAATAATTAATTTTAAATAATTAATTCAATTATATTTAAATATATTTATATATTTAAATAGGCTATTTAGAGCGTTAAAAATAGCCACTTTTGCAAACGAAGTCGGAATTCGACGAAACCAGTTTCGTTGGGACCAGAATGTCGAACTGAAGGTGCATGTCAATTTTCATGATTTTTGGGTATAATACGTGACCGTAGGAATTTTTAGAAGGATAAATACAAGAGCGTATGATAATAAATAAATATAAAAATATTATAAATTTACTATAAATACCACACCAACTCTTAAACCCTAATCTATTTCCCTTAGAAGCCAACACAGCGAAATTCCACCGTGAGTCTTTTTTTTCCATCCTCAGTAAACTCTCGATCAAAATAAAATCCAAATAATAGGAATCAAATCCTATAAATGACGAAAAGTATACATTTCGGTTCACCAAACATTCCTCTTCGACTGAGTGTAATTTTCATCGAACTCGATGATGGATTTCTTCACTGTTATTTACACAGTGGAACTTAGGGTTCAATATTGGGTGAAATATAGGAGGTTTTAAATCATTTCGACTTTGTATTTGAGATCAGAAGATCGAATAGAGGGTGCGTTCAAATTCTGAGTTGTTTCGGTGGATAAAGAGTTCGGTGCTCCTTTGAACTGGGCGGCGGAAGCTCGAAGTCGCGGGGTGATGGAGGAGTGCGGGTTAGTTGAAACTGGTATGGGACGATGTAGTTTTTGATGAGGAGTATGTTTGTGGTTTCTGTTTGTGATTTCATGAGTAAAAATGGTGTTTGGGATTTTCGATTTTGAGATGGAGGTTCGGTGTATTACCTGTAGCCGTGAAAATGTGGGAGAAGAAGGAGTGGTAGAGAACGGTCTTGGGTTTTTAAGTTGGGTGGGCCGGAAATTTAAATAGTAAGGCCCGGTAAGAAAATTAGTTAAAGTTTATTTTAAATTTAAATATTGATTTAACTTGTTAACACGATATCTTGGCCATATGAAATCAAAATGACAAACCGTAAGTTGCGGTGGGACAGTATGGACGAGAGCTTCACAATGAAGCCGACTGGAAGTCCATCAGAGCTCGTTACAATTTATGGCAAAATAAATTGTCCGATTCAAATCATCGAATGTAAACCGATATTTTTCGGTTAACGCGCAAAAGTGAGTAAAACTCACCAACTCTGAACAGTTATATTTTTATAATGTATTCTTAGAACTGTTAATCATCTGTTGATTTGTTGTGTGTTAGTTGATTGATTGAACTGCTAGTCAGTTAGTTAAATTTCTATATTGATTCTGTTTAACAAAATATATCATATGGAACTGAAAGTGATGTTATCTATATTGTCTAACATCTGTGATGCAGGGGAACAGGTTGGAGGAATCCGACTGGATTCCTCAACAGTTATTTTATCGTTTTTCATATATTTTGATATATGATGTAAATTATAACCTGTTGTTGATTGTGTGTGTATGGACGATATTGAACATCGTGATTTGATATGATTGAATACGATAACATACGGGATATTGATAAGGAGATTTTCAAAGTGATATTGAAAACAGAATATTTATAAACTGGAATATTTATAAATAAGCGATATTTATAAATGGGAATATTAATAAATAGGAGATATTCAAAAAGGAAATAAATTCAAAACATTTCTTTTTGAATGGAAAGGCCTGTGTGGCGAGTTTGGGGATTTTCCCGATGCTCCCGATACAAAGGAGGTTATGGCGAATTTTCCCGGGAATTTAAGGAGTTAGAATATTTCAAGAATAAATTTGAAAAGGAAATATTTGTAAACCATTTACAAATAGAATTGGAAAGGGAACATTATAAAAAGGAAATCATGTTTAAAGTGTAGAAACGTTATTTAAAAGTAAATCTTTTCAAATAAATAAAACGTTGTTAAAAAGGAAATCTTTATAAAGTGAATAAAGTAAATCGAATATGGTATTCGAAGTTAGTTAATCGAATATAGACATTCGAAAGGAGTTAATCGAATATGGTATTCGAAGTTAGTTAATCGAATATGGTATTCGAAGTTAGTTAATCGAATATAGACATTCGAAAGAGGTTAATCGAATATGGTATTCGAAGTTAGTTAATCGAATATAGACATTCGAAAGGGGTTAATCGAATATGGTATTCGAAGTTAGTTAATCGAATATAGACATTCGAAAGAAGTTAATCGAATATGGTATTCGAAATTAGTTAATCGAATATAGACATTCGAAAGGAGTTAATCGAATATGGTATTCGAAGTTAGTTAATCGAATATAGACATTCGAAAGAAGTTAATCGAATATGGTATTCGAAGTTAGTTAATCGAATATAGACATTCGAAAGGAGTTAATCGAATATGGTATTCGAAGTTAGTTAATCGAATATAGACATTCGAAAGGAGTTAATCGAATATGGTATTCGAAGTTAGTTAATCGAATATGGTATTCGAAAGTTAGTTAATCGAATATGTTATTCGAAAGGGGTTAGTCAAGTCGAGTTAGTCAAACAGAGTTAACCATTTGGAGTTAATTAGTTAGAGTTAATCGATTAGAGTTAAAACGAACTAGAGTTAATCAAATATAGTTATTTGAGACAGAGTTAGTCAAACATCGTATTCAGGGTAAGTTGCCATCTTGTACGACTGCTAACGTAATTCGCAGGGCTGTAAATAGCCTACGGCGGTCGGATGTTTCCTGAGGGAGTCAGGCGTAACCATTGTGATCGCTGCGATCTAGAGTCAAGCAAATGGAGTTTAATCGAATATTAGTTATTCGATAGGAGTTAATCGAGTTGATCGAGTTGAGAAATAAGTTGAGTTGATCGGGTGGTTCGACCAAGTTAGTCGAGCCTAGTTAATCGAATCGAATTGGTCGAACCAAGTAAGTCGAGTTACGTTAGTCAAGTTAATCGAGCCTAGTTAATCGAATCGAATTGATCGAACCAAGTAAGTCGAGTTAGTCGAGTCAAGTTAAGTTAGTCGAGTTAAGTTCGTCGAGTTAAATAAATCGATGTTAGTTTCATCGAAAGGAGTTATCGATGTTAGTTTCATCGAAAGGAGTTATCGATGTTAGTTTCATCGAAAGGAGTTATCGATGTTAGTTTCATCGAAAGGAGTTATCGATGTTAGTTTCATCGAAGGGAGTTATCGATTATAGTTTAATCGAAGTGAGATTTTCAAACATGAGATATTTGAAAAGGAAGAGTTATCGAATATTAGTTATTCGAAGAGAGATTATCGAATATCGTTTATTCGAGAAGGAGTTCATCGAATATAGGTTATTCGAAGAGAGTTAATCGGCAAATTCGATTATATCGAATTCGGGAAAGTACTTATACTTTCCAGTGTTTAAATAGAGATTTATTTATTTATAAATAAATAAGTGTTAGGTTAATTATTCACTAATAAGAATAGAAGTTATAATTAAAGTTAGATAATTCGAAAGTAGGGATTATAACGTTATCGTTATAACCAATGTTTTAAATATAGAAGTGGATTAGTAAAATTGAATCCGAGAAAGGCGTAAAGAAGTTGTTAAAGATTAAAAGATAAACTTTGACCATTTCGAAGTTATAACGTTGTTCAGTTAAGGTCTGAGAGGTAATTATACCCCAACTTGAGTGACTTCCTTCTTGACTAAGAAATGGTAAGGTTTGATCGTAAAGGAGTTTTGGAAATGTTTTCCAAACGAGAATCAGAAATGTTTTCTGATAAAAGAAAAATAAGAATTTAGAATATAGGGAAACAGGAGATAAGTAAATAAATGAACTAAAGAGATTTATGTTAAATGATGTTTGTTCGATAAAATTTCCATTTGGAAATAATATCGTTGTTTGCACACTTGTTTTTCTTTGATGGTTAAATCACAGACTATCGAAGTTTTGACCATTTTAACGTTGTTAATATGGAGAGACCGGTTGGATTATTATCCATAGAACCACTCTGTATTGGCATAAGCGTCACGAATCATATATGCCAAAGATAATTGAAGACGGAGTAAAATGCAAGGGCTGTTGTATAAGTCTTAGATAACAGTGACTAAGATGGATATACGGAATAGTGCCTTCGGTTTGTCCAGTCCCAGGACAACTTGTATGGACGAAGGTCTGACAGAGTATATCCAATGGATCGCGTAAGTTGATCTATTCAAACGTATTCACGTTTGGTGGCGGAGGAATTCGTTTCTCTTAGCTGTATACCCGTGTTATTTTTGGATAAGTCAATTTGTGATTTGGCGGGTATGACGATGTGACATTTCTAAGTGAATGAAGATGGATGCCTGACATAGTATTTCCAGACGGTCACGTACATTGATTTCTTCAACTATACCAAGAGTGGAAGCGGAGAAGGAAACTTCTTTTAGCTGACACGTAATGTATGGTTGTAGACATCAATTAGTGATTCTGATGGATCTGACAATGTGGCATTCGAAGTGAATCTGATGTAATGATAAAGCGTAGCTTCTAGCCTCATCAACCGGTAAATGACAGAAATCGGGCAGGCAGCATGGCTAAGTCGGTCGCACCGAAGTAGGGTGTATAATCACCTATCTAGAGAATATTCATTTGTTTCTTAAATCTATCAATGCTGTCCTATATATATACGGGAACGGTTGCTGATCCCAACCGTTGGTGATGTACATTCGATACACTCAAGCGAAATGAGTGGTCGGTCATGTGTGGCTGAGTTACAAGATGTTCTTGTTGAACTCCAGTGTATCGTTCCTAGAGTACACTGATCGGAAGGTGGTTCCATACCTTGTCATAGTTGGAAATCCATTATCCAATACGTGCTTTCGATTTTGATTGTATACTATATATGTAGAACGTGAGATGAAAGCGTTTCTGCTAGTTGATATCTATTTGTACATAGACATTATTATAATATCAAAGGGTTTTTGATATAAAGATATTTTGGATTCTCATAAGGGAAAAACCCGTTCCGTTCTGCGGCGTGGTCTTATGAGATATCGTTTACTTGTTCATATACCTGTTTAAACTGTTTTACTCATACCAGTCCCATGACTGACCCGGAGTTTACTTTGTTGTTTTCCCTAAACTCTTGGGTGCCTAAATTTGTACGGGCAGTCAAGTAGTCAGGAATTTACAGATATACTGGAAGAGCGTGGAGCAGGAGGCTTCAAGATCATATAGCTATAGTTATTTCCGCTGTGTTGTAAGTGCTGTACTCTGATAAGTGCTATTGTATACATAACTGTTATATTTCAAAGTTATGTTATCTATTATATGTTATTCGTTCCGCTGTGAGGTTCGTGTTACTCTGATGTTGTGTTCTTCTTCTTCTTCTATTCTAAGTTTCTATCTTATCTATTCTCACCTTCTAATTTCTTTCATTAATTACGGGGATTTTTCGATGTTTTGGTTATCGACGTCGAGCTTACGTCGATAACCAAAGTCGCCGAAAATCCGGGTCGTTACATTTTCTATTCAATTCAATTCAATTCAAATTCGTTTTCTATTCAATTCAATTCGAATTCGTTTTCTATTCAATTCAATTCGAATTCGTTTTCTATTCAATTCAATTCGAATTCGTTTTCTATTCAATTCAATTCAAATTCGTTTTATATTCAATTCAATTCAAATTCAGTTTGAATTTCAATTCTTTTCAAAATATCAGATTTTGAAATCACTTTCGGTATTCAGTATAAAATGAATAAAATCGATATAAATATCATTCACGTCAAAATGGCGTCAATCTAATCAACACGGCTTCATATATTTCTATTTTCAAATATTCTATTTCAATTATTTCTTTTTTAAATATTTCTTTTTCTCAAATATTTCTATTTCGAATATTTCTTTTTCAAATATTTCTTTTTTTCAAATATTTCTATTTCGAATATTTCTATTTCAAATATTTCTATTTCCAATATTGAATGAGGTCCAATCAATTACCATATAATGTTAATTATATGGATTTTCTACAACACATGTATACAATAATAACGATGAATAATCAACCATCATCCAAAGTGCATTCTACACTGTATAAGCATCGAATATAAATATTCAACGCTCATAACAGTCTGTCAATCAATCGATCGACATACAACTAAACAGTTGGGATTAGTGTACGTCAAATATCATCCCAATACCTGTGTGGGGTTTCAAACAATCAAACACAGATTTTATTTGTACAGTTGGGCGATGTGTAAAATTTATCGTCCCAATCAATATCAGTCAAATGTGTGTATATAAACAAATCGTTCGATTTGTTTATATTAATTTATTTCACTTTGTATACGCGTTAAAAATTCTATTTTTAACTATAAAATATTTTCCACTATAAAATATTTTATTTCAACTATATAAATGTTTTATTTCATTTCACATCACACAATCAACTACACATCAAAATCAAACAAACAAGCATACAAGCCGTCCATGGTCTGTGGACGACGGGTGTCGGGTGCTACTAAACACCGTCTGCATCCTAGTATATATTTTAACTAGAAAAATAAAATAAAATAAAGGTGAGGAGTTCTCACACCAGTCGATTGGAAATATATAAATATCCCACTATGTCCATTCTTATCTCTTTCTCCCTGCTTTTCTTTCTCTCAGGGCACCGAATCGCATAATGCCCTTCTTCTCTGCATACACGACAATAAACACCAACGTATGTTCCTAAGTTCAACTTCCTTTCTTTTTCTGTTTTCTGGTGGGCCATCCTTGTTTGTTTCGGAGTCATACAGAAGTCAGCATTTGATAAGCCATAGAGAACCATCTCCTACATTATATTTTGAGGATTTTATCAAGAGAGTTTGCATTACTTTTCACTTAACAAACATCTTGATTTATGCTTTATATATCATTCTAGTATTTCTATTAGTTGAATTAATAATCATCACAGCTAGCAATCAATGTGTTGGTTAACTTTCAAACGTATAATTATTTTTATACATATACTAAAAATCATGTTTTTGATGTCAAATCACAACAATAAACCTATCTAGCTTTCGGATCTCCCGGTACAATCGTTTGAAGTTTCGATTTCAAAATACGAACTGCAGCGTCGTTATTCGATTAAATATAATTATATTTATATATATATAAAAATATAATCGTTTCTGGTGCTGTTTTTCTTCAGATTTGAATTAAACATTCCAGACAATCCAACTGTTGGATTTTTACAAAGTTGGTGTCGTTGGAAAGATTTTTCCAAAGCGAACCCAACGGTTGCGATTTCAGGAAACTCCGTTGGTCGGATCTCCCGGTATAATCGTTTGAAATCACGGTTTCAAAATGCGAACTGCACGTCCATGTTTCGTTTTAATTTTATTTATATTTATATAATTATATAAATATAGTTCATTCAAAAATTCCTATATTGTTTCCACTTCTAATATTTCACTAACGCCTTTAAATTTTGGAAAATTTCGCCATAACCTCCTTTGTACGGGAGGGGCTGGGAAAATTCCCAAATAGCCACACGGGCGTCTCATGTCAAAAAGAAAGAGAAAAAGCCAAGCGGCTAGCCAACAGGCTCATAAAATCATCACCCATACAAAACAGTAAATGTGTACCTATTTGTCGGGCACAAAATTTTATTCCTCTTCTCTAGCCCCTTTGTTATAACCTGTTCAAATAAATATGCATGTACAGATATACAGTTCTTATCACTTATTATTTTCCATTCAACTTCATATTTGATTCCATTTGGTTTAAAAGCACCATTCATTCTAATGTTGCATGCATAGGTAAAGTCATATCATTAGCTAATTAATGAATATTTCAACTCATGCATATTTATTTGAACGAGTGGCTATTTTTAACACTTCACATTTCAACAATTCAGGTATATAATTAGAACGTGATTTTTATTGTAAAACAATTCATTTCAAAACACTATTATTTTATATAGTGTATATAAGTGATTAAAAATAGGATTTTTATTGTAAAACAATTTATTTTAAAACAAGGTCATTTTACATAGCTCATATAGATGATAAAAAGGTGATTTTTATAATAAAACAATTTATTTCAAAATATGAATACCATTCAACACATGAATTTCTAATCAACGAATGAATATTGATTCAACACATGAAGGTTTTCTATAGTTTCTATATATAGATAAAAATGTGATTTTTATATTTAAAACACGAATACCATTCAACACATGAATTTCTAATCAACGAATGAATATTGATTCAACACATGAAGGTTTTCTATTCAGCGAATAAATATAGTTTCAGCAAATGAAAATAATTCAAACACATGAATATTATTCAAAATTTCGGCAGCATAATGGCAGGGTAGTTAAAACCGGGACCGTCCCTAGTACGGCTCCTCGCTCTACCTTAAAACCTCGCGGTTTTTGACAATGGGAATCATGCATCTAGTTCGCATGCAGGCGGCATGTATATATTTATTTCATTTCCACAAACTAATCCTATGTGGTTTCAACCAAATATTTCTCAACCACAAATGGGTATTTTTCAACCACAATCGATCAATATCAACCACAAACAATCCCAAACAACCATTCGTTATCAATCAATTTTCACACCAATCACAACCAATAAATATCGTCCATGGTTTATGGACGAGGGGCGTATATATATATATATATATATATATATATATATAGCAATTCACTTCTATTTCAACACATATATAATTTTTACAACGCATATATAACTTGTACATCGAACATACAACTTATACAATGCTTATACAAGAGGTGTACAACGCTTATATAACTCATACATCGACTATATAATTTATACATCGTCGTTTTCCATATTGTTTATAAATTAGAAATCTCACATTGGGTTGCACTCCACCAAAAATAGCAGAAGGCTCAGAAAAATATGCGGTCTCTTCTAAAATATGATTCACCCTCTCAGTCTGACCGTCTGTCTGAGGATGATAAGCGGTGCTTAAGTTCAACTTCGTTCCCAGCTCGAATTGAAATGCTTCCCAGAACTTGCTAGTGAATATTGTATCTCTATCAATGACTATACTGAGCGGCACTCCATGCCGTCTAACTATTTCCCTGAAGTATATCTGCGCCAGACTCTGAGCAGTTCTGTTTGATCTGACAGGTATGAAATGGGCGGTCTTCGTGAAGCGATCTACGATCACCCAAATACAGTCATTCCCTTTTCTGGTTCTGGGCAGACCATCAATGAAATCCATAGAAATATGTTCCCACTTCCAACCAGGAACTTCTAGCGGTTGTAACAATCCAGCCAATTTCTTTTGGTCGCTTTTGACTAGCTGGCAAGTAGGGCATCGGCTAACATATATTGAAACGTCTCTTTTCATAGCCTTCCACCAGAATGTTCGTTTGAGATCGTTATACATTTTGGCCACACCAGGATGGATACTCAGGTTGGACTTGTGACACTCGTCTAACACTTCCCTTTTTAACTCTGGGATATCAGGAACATAAATCCTTCCTTTCAACCTCAAGGTCTCGTCGTTATCTATTTGAAAACACGAGGGTTCGCCTTTCTGAATCCTTTTAATCATATCCTTAATAAAGTTATCCTCCTTCTGAAGAATAGATATTTTGTCAATCAAGGAAGTCGTGATAATAAAGCTGGCGATCATTACATTCTTTTGGCTCAGCGCATCGGCCACGACATTGGCTTTCCCTGGAGTATATATAATTTCAAAATCGTATGCTCCAAGGAACTCTAACCAACGTTGCTACCTCAGATTCAGGTCTTTCTGGGTGAACAGATACTTTAACGACTGGTGATCTGTAAACAGTTCAAATCACTCCCCCAGAAGATAGTGCCTCCAGATTTTCAAAGCGAACACAATAGCCAATAACTCAAGATCATGAGTTACGTAGTTCTTTTCGTGCGGCTTCAGTTGGCGGCTAGCATAAGCAATCACTTGGCCCCTTTGCATTAACACTGCGCCAAGGCCTTCTCTAGAAGCATCAGTCCAGACTTTCAAATCCTGGTTGCCATCGATGATGGATAACACTGGAGCAGTCATTAGTCTTAATTTTAGATCTTCAAAAGCCTCCCCACTTTCTGGAGTCCATTTGAATTTAGAGTGCTTCTTTGTAAGCTTCGTTAAATGACCAGATATCTTCGAAAAGTTTTTAACGAACTTCCGGTAATAGCTAGCCAATCCGAGAAAACTGCGGACTTCAGTGGGGGTGCTGGGCTGTTTCCAATTTTGAATAGCCGTGATTTTACTTGGATCCACAGCGATTCCTTCTTTCGATACGACGTGGCCCAGAAATTTGACTTCTTCTTGCCAGAATATACATTTGGACAGTTTGGCTTTCAACACATTCCTTCTGAGGATTTCCAGAACCTGTTCCAGATGCTTTTCATGTTCGGCCTTTGATTTAGAGAAGATTAGAATATCGTCAATAAAAACCAGAACAAATTTATTCAAAACTCCTCTGAATACTCTATTCATTAGATCGACGAAGTAAGCAGGAGCGTTACATAAGCCGAACGGCATTACTAACCACTCTAAAATAGGTCGGGACCTCTGAATGCTGTCATTGGAACACACTCTTCGGCAATTCGAAGTTGATGGAAACCTGTAGCTAGGTCCATTCGTGAAAATACTTGTGCGCCATTTAATTGATCCAACAAATCATCAATCCGCGGCAATGGATATTTGTTCTTTATGGTCTGCTTGTTCAGCTCCGAAAGGCGCTCCAGATGGTCCCCCCTTCGTCGAGCTCGAACTGGCCACGATGGAGCAAATCGAGGTGGTGCGGCGCGAGTTCCTGAGCGCAATTCTCGAGGTATCCTCCACGGCAGAGGGTGAGACTGGCACGGATGTGGAGCTCACGAGAACCTCTACAAAAAACCCTGAAGAGCCATCGGATTTTGCTGCACGGATTTGGAGTTAGGAGGAGGGAAAAGTCGGAGCTTTTATCGCCGTTCAAAGCTGAGAGGTGGCGAGGGTTTGAAAGAGGAAAGAGAATTAAATCTAATTGGCCCATTTTTTATTTATTTATATATTTTTAAAAATAAATAAAAATAGCGATAAATCGTTATAAAATACCATAAACAATATGGAATGGAAATAAACTGAATTTGCTCGATTTATGTGGTATTTGATGGTTGAATGTGTTTGTTGTGAAAATTACCTTAAAGAACAAAATTGGTGTTGTCGAATAATTTAACCATTGAAGTAAATTGATTTGAAATTCTAAATATACTTGAATTATTTGAAAAGGCCGAGTTAATTCTCATTTCAAATAATTGACCGACGATTGAAAGTCGAAGATGAAGACGGTGGTCGAAGACCGGAGATCTTCACCTCGTTTGGATGGTAACCGAGGTCCTGATTGGGAGGCATCCCGAAATATGGATAATGAGTGGTGATCGTCCAGACGTACGTGGTGATCAATGGGTTTGCGAGGTATTTAGTGCCTCCGGTTTCGTTTAGACCCAGAACGGACTTGTAAATGGACTGTGTGTCTGACATTGGATTTTATTCTGTGTTGATTGATCTCTGTTAAATATACATCTGTTTGGCGGCGGAGAATTTATTCTTTTGCTTAACGCCCTTCTCTGAAACGCACGAGCTCAGAGGTTGTATATCGATGGACATCAGTCGCATGACATGAATTGCTAGTGTGGCATGCCTAAGTGGCAAACGATCAGGGCTTCTGTTGAAAAGCAAAGTCTTGTGGTGATGATCAAAGCACCGCCTGTGTGGCATAGCTTTGTGTATAATGTGAATTCGCGATCCTCACACCCTGATATGAACCAGAAATGGGAGAAGGACCTCAGGGAGGGCATGCGTTTCTTTCTAGCTAGGGTGGTGTCAGTGACCTACCAGCCCTGACATTTATATACTTTTCACCTGTGTGGTTGTTGCTGTTGCGAGGCGCCTCGGTTTGATCGGACGATCCGGGTCCGATGGAGTCACTCGTTGGCTCGTTTATGCCCCAAAGGGCGGGGAAACGTATTGTGATACCAAATGAGACGACCCCAAACCCCGTCCTGACGGTGGCAAGGGTAATCCTTGGAATATAACACAGAAACAGATAATAGCAGAACAGAAATAAATAAATACACCAGATAATGCACAATAGAATATACTGGATAAAAGTAATCATCAGAGTTACACAGTATACAAGATCTTACTTAGTACAATTACAGTTCAGCTATACATAAATGTCTACAGCGGAAAACAACAAAATATGTATAATAGGAGCCGAACAGCATAAAAAGAGATAATTGATAGAATCCATCTTCAGCTCCAGCTATCCAGAAAGAACCAGCTAAACCTGAATACAAGGCTGCCCGTGTAGAAAAAGGGGCACCCGAGTTTGAAAGTGAAACAAACTACGAGTCAGTCATGGGAATGGTATGAGAAATCTACTCAACACATTTATAATATGGCTAATCACAGGACCATGCCACTTTCGTGGAACGGGTTTACTCCATTGGATTGGCAGTGCTTTAAAACAAAACATTCTTTGAAACAATGCTATTCTTTTTATAAAAATGAAGCCATTATAAGACTCAGTTACAATCACACAATGCAACGCAAACCGGAGGATAGAGTTTTTACCTTATAACGGCCAAAATATGCTTGATACGAATAAAACAAAGGCATTTGATATTATTGCTAGTGTTTATATGTTTTGAAAACAATTTCAAATCATAACTATCAATCATAGACGACATTAATGCCCCATACCACTATGTCGCCATATATAGGTGTACAATCAAAACCGCACGATGTCGTATTTGGAAATTGGATTTTCCGTCCTGAACCAAGGCAAAAGATAGTCCTTACCGATTTCGTGACTCTCTAGCCCGAGCCACAGGCAAGTACTCAGTCAAGCCTTTGGAGCGACAGGGCCGGTCCAGCGATGTGGATTAAAATGCCTGAACAATACGTTTCCCCCCCTTTGGGGCGTAAACGAGCCAACGAATGACTCCATCGAACCCGGATCGTCCGATCAAACCGAGGCGCCTCGCAACAGCAACAACCACACAGGTGAAAAGTATATAAATGTCAGGGCTGGTAGGTCACTGACACCACCCTAGCTAGAAAGAAACGCATGCCCTCCCTGAGGTCCTTCTCCCGTTTCTGGTTCATACCGGGGTGTGAGGCTCGCGAATTCACATTATACACAAAGCTACGCCACACAGGCGGTGCTTTGATCATCACCACATGTAACAACCCGAAAATCTGGGCCAGTTTAAAATTTTTATTTTGGCAATTTTAGCGAATTTTGATTATTTAAAATGAATTATTTTAAATAATATCGACGAGAAATTTGTTTTGAATATAAATCGAACGTATATATTTATACGCGTCGTCGTTAGAATATAAATAATTATATATATAATTATAAATAGAATTGAAAATGGCGCGGTAGTTCGATAATTCGATTTCAAACTTCAATTGAATGTACCGGGTGCAAAACAATCCGGATTTTAGTGAAACCAAAAACATTAGGATCTAATTGATAATATCTTTCCAACGAATCCAACAAATCAAAATTTCATAGCGGGAATCAAAAGATATGTCCAGTTGAAAATTCTGAATAGTCGCTATGGAATTCAGGCCCTTTAAAATAGACATTTTTGCAAACGACCTCGGATTTCGACGAAACAACTTTTGTTGGATCCGGGATGTAAAGTTATTGTTAGGTTTCAAATTTTATAATTTTCCGAATCAAAATGTGAGCGTGGCAAAAGAAAACGCGTTTGACCAGTTTCAGTTGATTTTAATCGACTGGAAAATGACCGTTTTTCAAACGGTCTCAAAATTCGACGAAATTAGTTTTGTTAGTACCGTATCGTCGATACGAAGCTAGAAAATATTTTTTTGGAATTTTTAGAGTTCGTATGTGACCCCGGTAATTGGAAATGTGCGTTAAAATTTAATATATACTGATTTATATTTTAATTTAAATAAAAACCTACCGAAACAACCGAGTTGGCCTACGATACATATCCCATTTTGTTCGAAATGGGGTAATTAGCTAGGGACGACTGTCGTTGGGTTCGATTTGGAGTTAGTGGCATCAAGCAAGATTTTTTCGAATAAAATAAATTAAAAATAAAATAAATATATATACACAGTCAGCATTAGTCAAACCCTACCGTTACATTTCCGCAGTCAAACTCAACTGCGCCTCCATCTAAATTCGAACGACGGAAATTTCTCAGGAATTTGTGCCTCAATCCTCCTCCATTCAAGCCGAATTACAACATGAGTTTCAAACCAAAATCATAGTACTTCATGTGCTCTTCCAATCTACATAGGGTTCATCGTTCAAATCAATATGAGGCGCTCGATTTCTCTGCTCAAACTCACGGCGTTGGTGGCGGATTCCTGGGTGATTGGAGGCGGCGGGCACGTCGAGGTTCTGGGAGGAGGTGGTGCACGTCACGGCGTGTCTGATGGCAGGTGGCGATGGGGGTCCGGTCCCCTCTGGTAGCGGCACAGTTAAGCCCTAGGGGCTGATGTATCCAGCGAAAACGAATGAAGGAGAAAAGTTTTTTTTTGTTTTTTTTTTGTTTTTTTATTCTTTCTTGTGTAATTAAAAATCAGTTTTTATTAAATAAAATAACATTGATAAAATCTGATTTTAAATAAATAAGCAGTAACTTATTTTTCGGAATTTTAAAAATAAAAAGATATGGTTTTAGAAAATATAAATGTAACATTGTCTTTGAAAAACATAAACATACTTGTCTTTGAAAAACATAAATATTCTTGTCTTTGAAAAATATAAACATACTTGTTTTTGAAAAATATAATCTTTTATATATAAATATCGGTATAAAAATATAATCTTTTTAAATAGGATTAGCGATGTAAAGATACGATATTTACATACATGAAAAAGATGATATTTTTAAATATGAAAAGGGCGATATTTTTAAATGTAGAAAGAATGGATTTTTTATATATAAAAAAGCAATATAGAAATATGGTTTTAAAAATAAATTAGCATTGTAAAAATATTACTTTTATACGAAATAGTTTTAGCTTAAAAACTTGACTTTTATATAAAGAGCATTGATTTAAAAACGTGATTTTCAAAATGAATGGAATTTATATAAACATGGTTTTAGCAAGAATAAAAATATAATTTTTAGTTGGAATAAAAATGCTATTTTTATTCTATTTATAGCGATGAAATAAAAATTCGATCTTTATGTATGAAGTGAAATAAAAATATGATTTTTAATTATTAGAATGAAGTGATAGAAATATGATTTTTATATATTGAATAGCAAAGTAAAAATTCGATTTTACTATATTGAATAGCGAAGTACAAATTCGATTTTTATATATTGAATAACAAAGTAAAAATTCGATATTTACATATTGAATAACAAAGTAAAAATTCGATATTTATATATTGAATAACAAAGTAAAAATTCGATTTTACTATATTGAATAGCGAAGTAAAAATGTGATTTTTATATATGTAGAGAATACGGGCAGTGAAAAGTGACAAGAGGCAGAACGATGAAGATTTCTATCAATGAAGTGCCGTGAAGTTGGATAGCTATCGGTGAGAATTTCTCACCTTTCAATTTCTTTTCTAGTTAAATATATATATATACTAGGATGTAGACGGTGCTTAGTAGCACCCGACACAATCGTCCACAGACCATGGACTTGTTTGTTTGGTTGCATAAATTAGTTTGATGATTTGATTTGAATTTGGTTGTTTGGTGAATTTGATTGATGTGTGAATGGCGTGGGCCTTCACTAGACCGGGGATAAGGCTAGGCCTCGTCCCGTTTCTAGTATCGTGCCGTTATGCCGCCGAAATTTTCTAAAATATGTTAGAAAATAAAAATATCATTTTATTGAATAAATGAACTGAATAGAATATTTTCATAGGTTGAATAAAATAGTTGTATCGTTAAAAATATAATTTTTAACGTGAATGTGAATAAATAAATATTCATTTACAAACCGGACGGTTTGTTTATGTACACCTATTTGAATGACATCGATTGGGTCGATAAATTTTACACATCGCCCAACTGCACAAATAAAATCTGTGTTTGATTGTTTGAAACCCCACACGGGTGTTGGGATGAAATTTGAAGTTCACTCATCCTGATTGATTAAATATGTCGATCGATTGATTGACAGGCTGTTATAAGCGTTAGATATCTATATTTGATGCTTATACAGTGTAGTGCACTTTGGTTGATGGTTGATTATTTTTCAATGCTATTATATACATGTGTTGTATGGAATCCATATGATTAACTTTATATGGTAATTGATTGGGCCTCATTCCAATTTAGAAAATAAAGAATATTATAAAATAAAGGTTCATGTGTTGACAGTACTCATCCTTTGAGATTGGTCATGTGTTGAACGAAATATTTTAGTAATAAAATTTACATCTTTATCAATATAAAATAAAGGTTCATGTGTTGACAGTACTCATCCATTGAGATTGGTCATGTGTTGAACGAAATATTTTGATAATAACAACTATTTTGAAAAAGAAATATTTGAAATAGAATATTTGAAAATAGAAATTTATGAAGCCGTGTTGATTAGATTGACGCCATTTTGACGTGAACGATATTTATATCGATTTTATTCATTTCGAAATGAATTGAATTGAAAACGAATTCAAATTGAATTGAAAGCGAATTGAAATGAATTCAAATTGAATTGAAATTTGAATTGAATAGAAATGAATTTTAAAACGAATTTATAAAGAAGAATTCAATTTTGATTTGAATTGAAAAGGAAGTTGAAATTGCTTTTGAAACGGATTTAAAACGATTTATAAATTTCGTTTTTAAATAGAAATCGACGAAATATATATTATATATATTATATATATAATATAATGGCCTCAATAGAACGCGCCGCGCCACGGCAGTTCGTGAACTTCGACCATTTATTTCAAACGGACATTACGGGAGATCCGACCGTCGGATTCTCCTAAAACCGGAACCGTTGGGTTCGTATCGAAAAGAGCTTTCTAATGAATATTAGAAATTCAAAATCTAACGGTTGGATTTGGAATTATGTCCAAATCAAATTTGAAAAAGGTCGCTGTAAGTGCAGTTCGATGGCCATTGATGGAAATCGACTGTACGGGCCTTGATAAAATTATTAAAAATAGTAATAACTTGTGTAAAATAATAAGGAATGATTTAGAAAGGATTGGGATGAAAAACTCCATATTTGAAAAGATAAAAATAGATTTTTATCGAAATGAACTAGTTTTGAACTAGAAATATAATTCTATTTATTTTTAAATAAATAAATTGAATTTGAAAAGGGTTTTAAAAATAACCCGAATTTCCAATGATTGCATTGGAGTGGATTGGAATCGAAATTGTCTTCGGAATATTTCGATGTTGGAATTCGTGATTATACAGATGTTGTTATGGAAATTTGAAAGATATATATTTAAATCGTTATTTCCAATACGACATTTGTTAATCATAGAATTTGATATTGAATATAAGCCGATATATTTTCTATTCAGAGCCTTATATTGAATATCAAATGTGATTTGGGTTTGTCGTGAATGGTGTCTTCACTAACACTGTTCTTGAACCCAGTTGAGAAAAGATTAAATCTTTTTATTTAGATATAATGAAGTGTACCAATTAAATGATATTTAACTGGAATTGAATTGGTATTGATTTTTGGGTTTATCGTGAACAGTGTTTTAAATAACACTTGTTCTTTAACCCGATAATTAATGGAATGATTTTTGGGTTTATCGTGAACAGTGTTTTAAATAACACTTGTTCTTTAACCCGGTAATTAATGGAATGATTTTTGGGTTTATCGTGAACAATGTTTTAAATAACACTTGTTCTTTAACCCGATAATTAATGGAATGTGATTTTGGGTTTATCGTGAACCGTGTTTTAAATGACACTGATTCTTTAACCCAGTCGAAGATTAAAACTAAGTGGAGTTTTAATGAATCTTTAATTAGATTGAAATGATCGAAAATGGAGTATCACCAGTTTTGCTCCAGGCGATAGTTAAATCTTTAATTAGATTTGAACGTGAAATGGTAATTGAATTTACCGATAACACTATGGTGTTAGATATGAAGTATTACCAGTTTTACTTCATGGGATGAATAGGTTGGGATGGGGAAATTAAAATAAATGATTACTTCGGTAAGGTTCGCTAATCCCGACTAGTTTGAATTGAGATTCAAAAATAGAATAAAGAATAAATTCAAGGAATTTATCTTGGATAAAATTAATGGGAACCTTTCCCTATGAATGTGAAATTTAGAAACTGACTGTCGGTTAGCCAAGCAGAATGGTTTTCTGGATATTGATCTGATGTTGGTTTCGGCCTTCGGGGTTAATATTTGGGAAATTATTCTCTTGATTAATTTACGGTTAGTGACTGATGAATTGGAATGAGGCGTATGTTGTGTTTGTGTAACACTTATTTAAAATATACGCGAGTTATTCGGAAAGACCGGGTTTATCCCATTCTGAATAACTGATACGACGATAAGTCGAAGATGAAGACGATGGTCGAAGACCGGAAGTCTTCACGTCGTTTGGGTGATTACTGATGATCTTGATTGGGCTGTACACCCAAGAAGATGGAAACAGTTGGTGATCGTCCAGACGTACTTGGAGATCGATGGATATGCGGGGTACTAGGTGCCTCCGGTTTCGTTCAGACCCAGAACGGACTTGTAAATGGACTGTGTGTGTCTGACATTGGATTTTAGTCCGTGCGATTGATCTCTATTAAATATATATCTGTTTGGCGGCGGAGAATTTATTCTCTTGCTTAACGCCCTTCTCTGAGACGTACGAGCTCAGGGGTTATATATTGATGGATATCAATCGCATGGAGTGAATTTCCTGTGTGGCATGCCTAAGTGGCAAATGATCAAGGCTTCTATTGAAAAGCAAAGTCTTGTGGTGATGATCAAAGCACGGCCTTGTGTGGCGTAGCTTTGTGTAACGTTGATTCGCGAGTATCACACCCGGTATGAACCAAAAACGGGAGACGGACCTCAGGGAGGGCATGCGTTTCTTTCTAGTTAGGAGTGGCGTCAGTGCTTGAACTGGCTGACGAGTTTGACTCATGTGGATGTTGCTTATTATTACTTGCTGAAAAGCGCGGCGCCTCGTGATATCGGTTTCGGCCGATGCTTCTGGTCGGCTGACGGGCCAGGCTTACGCCCCAAAGGGCGGAGAAACGTATTGTTCAGGCATTATAATCCACATCGGTGGACCGGCCCTGACGATCCAAGGGCCAGTTGCGGCTGTTCCTAGACATGGACTAGATTGTCTAAAATCGGTGAGGATCTTGCCCCTAGCCTCGGTTCATACCATAAATGATAACCCAACTTCCAATACGACATTGCGGTTTTGATTGTAAACCTATATGTGGCGACATAGTGGCATGGGACGCTCATGCCGCCTACGATTTATACTTATGATTTGAAGTTGTTGTAACGACCCAGAAAATCTGAACCAATTTAAAATTTTTAAATTGGCTAAAATAATGGATTTTAAATATTTAAAATAAATATTTTAAGTAATGGCGATGAAAACTGAGTTGAATCGACATTTGAAAACCAATATAATTATATATAGAATTGAAAATAGCGCGGTAGTTCGAAAATTCGATTTCTAATTTCAAATGAATATACAGAATTCAATATAAGTCAGAATTGAACGAAACAAGAAATATTTGAATCTGTATAACTATATCTTTATAACGAAGTTAACAAACTGAGATTTCATCTTAGAAATGATAAGATATGTCCAGTTTAAAATTAGAAATAGTCGCTATGGAATTCAGGCCCTTAAAAATCGATATAGAAAACATTGAATGAACTATATTTATATAAATATATAAATATAAATAAAATTAAAACGAAACGAGGCCGTGCAGTTCGTATTTTGAAACCGTGATTTCAAACGACTAGTACGGGAAATCCGACCATTGGATTTTCCCGAAACCTCAACCGTCGGGTTAGCCTTGGAATAATCTTTCCAACGGCACCAACCTTGTAGAAATCCAACGGTTGGATTGTCTGGAATGTTTAATTCAAATCTGAAGAAAAACAGCGCCAGAATCGATTTTATTTATATATAAATATAAATAAAATTATATTTAATCGAATAACGACGCTGCAGTTCGTATTTTGAAATCGAAATTTCAAACGATTGTACCGGGAGATCCGACCGTCGGATTTTCCCGAAACTGGAACCGTTGGATTCGTTTTGAAAAGACCTTTCTAATGATGTAAATTTTGTGAAGATCCAACGGTTAGATTTTCAGATATGTGTAAATCAAATCTGAAGAAAAACAGCGCCACGGCCGCCTTATGGCCCGAAGCGTCGTTTTGAATAAAATGGTTTTTTTAAAATAAATAAAAATAGCGATAAATAGTTATAAAATATCGTAAGCGATATGGAATGGAAATAAACTGAATTTGCTCGATTTATGTTATATTTGATGGTTGAATGTGTTTGGTGTGAAAATTACATTAAAGAACAATATTGGTGTTGTCGAATAATTTAACCATTGAAATAAATCGATTTGAAACTCTAAATATACGTGAATTATTTGGAAAGGCCGAGTTAATTCTCATTTCGAATAATCGACCGACGATTGAAATTCGAAGATGAAGACGATGGTCGAAGACCGGAGATCTTCACCTCGTTTGGATGGTAACCGAGGTCCTGATTGGGAGGCATCCCGAAATATGGATAATGAGTGGTGATCGTTCAGACGTACGTGTTGATCGAAGGGTTTGCGAGGTATTTAGTGCCTCCGGTTTCGTTCAGACCCAGAACGGACTTGTAAATGGACTGTGTGTCCGACATGGGAATTTGTTCTGTGTGATTGATAGCCATCAGTTGCACGGTGTGAATTGCCTGTGTGGCATGCTAAGATGCAGTGATCAGGGCTTCTGTTGAAAAGCAAAGTCTTGTGGAGATGATCAAAGCACCGCCTGTGTGGCGTAGCTTTGTGTATAACGTGAATTCGCGAGCCTCACACCCCGGTATGAACCTAAAACGGGAGAGGACATCAGGGAGGGCCTGCGTTTCTTCCTAGCTATGGTGGTGTCAGTGACCTACCAGCCCTGACATTTATATACTTTTCACCTATGTGGTTGTTGCTGTTGCGAGGCGCCTCGGTTTGGTCGGACGATCCGGGTCCGATGGAGTCATTCGTTGGCTCATTTACGCCCCAAAGGGCGGGGAAACGCAGTGTTCAGGCATTTTAATCCACATCGGTGGACCGGCCCTGACGATCCAAGGGTCGATGCGCTCTGACCCTGAGGCTCGGGCTAGGCAGTCTCGAATTCGGTAAGGACTATCTTTTGCCTTGGTTCATGACGGAAATCCAATTTCCAAATACGGCATCGTGCGGTTTTGATTGTATACCTATATATGGCGACATAGTGGTATGGGGCATTAATGCCGTCTATGATTGATAGTTATGATTTGAAATTGTTTTCAAAACATATAAACACTAGCAATAATATCAAATGCCTTTGTTTTATTCGTATCAAGCATATCTTGGCCGTTATAAGGTAAAAACTCTATCCTCCGGTTTGCGTTGCATTGTGTGATGGGAACTGAGTCTTATAACGGCTTCATTTTTATAGAAAGCATAGCGATATTTAAAAGAAAGATTTGTTTTAAAGCACTGGCAATCCAATGGAGTAAACCCGTTCCACGAAAGTGGCGTGGTCCTGTGATTAGCCAATTATATATGTGTTGAGTGGATTTCTCATACCAGTCCCATGACTGACTCGTGGTTTGTTTCACTTTCAAACTCGGGTGCCTTTTTTTCTACACGGGCAGCCTTGTATTCAGGTTTAGCTGGTTCTTTCTGGATAGCTGGAGCTGAAGATGGATTCTATCATTTATTTCTTTTTATGCTGTTCAGCTCCTATTGTACATATTTTGTTTATTTCCGCTGTAGACATTTATGTATAGCTGAACTGTATTTGTACTAAGTAAGATCCTGTATACTGTGTAACTCTGATGATTTCTTTTATCCAGTATATTTTGTTGTTCATTCTGGTGTATTTATTTAATTCTGTTCTGCAATTATATGTTTCTGTGTTATATTCCAAAAAGATAACCTTGTTTCCGTGAGAACGGGAAATCGGGTCGTCTCAACGTGGTATCAGAGCTTTGGTTAAGCTTAGTTCTGGAATATAACATTTGAACGAACTCGTCAGAAATAGAACCAGTAGTGTTCTAGGACGGGTAACTCAATACAGATAGGATCAGTAATATCCTAGTATGAGTAAAGCAGAATGAATACACTTCGATAGACACATTTACACTTCAAGTATTTGTCTCTATATTTTAATACCTTTTCTGTGACCTGACACTTGATCTGCAATTTGCAGAAGTTCTAGAAAATGAGTGTCAGAAACAGAAGGAATGCAGAGCCGGATATTGAGGCCCTATTAATCAAATATCGAAATATGGGTGGAATACCGTTCTCTGGTGAAGAATCTATTATGAAGACACAAGCTTGGATTCGTTCAGCTGAGAAACAAGAAGGTTCACTTAGTCAAAGTGCAATGGAGTGGAGATCCGCGAGATTGTACTTGGGAAACTGAGGAGAGCATTCAGAAAGCTTATCCTAGATGCCGAGTAGATATCTCTGATTGACTCCGGTGCAAGGTACATCTACCCTACCTTGCATTACCATATAATTCTCTATTCTATTCTGTTGCTATTTTCTTCCCATGGATGTGTATTGTTTATTCTATACTCTGAATATTAAAAACAAATTGGTTGTTGTGATGTGTGATCGTAGATTTATCAAACCACTTTCGACTTTATTCCTTTTCGGGGACGAAAAGTTTTAAGTGGGGGAGATTGTAACGACCCAGAAAATCTGAACCAATTTAAAAATTTTAAATTGGCTAAAATAATGGATTTTAAATATTTAAAATAAATATTTTAAGTAATGGCGATGAAAACTGAGTTGAATCGACATTTGAAAACCAATATAATTAAATATAATTATATATAGAATTGAAAATAGCGCGGTAGTTCGAAAATTCGATTTCTAATTTCAAATGAATATACAGAATTCAATATAAGTCAGAATTGAACGAAACAAGAAATATTTGAATCTGTATAACTATATCTTTATAACGAAGTTAACAAACTGAGATTTCATCTTAGAAATGATAAGATATGTCCAGTTTAAAATTAGAAATAGTCGCTGTGGAATTTATATATATTTATATATATATAAGGCCCTTAAAAATGGATATTTTGCAGATGACCTCGGATTTCGACGAAACCACTTTTGTTGGGTCCGCAGTGTCAAGTTATTGCTAGGTTTCAAATTTCATAATTTTTCGAATCAATATGTGAGCGTGGCAAAGGAAAACGCGTTTGACCAGTTTCAGTTGATTTTAATCGACTGGAAATTGGCCATTTTTCAAACGGTCTCAGAATTCGACGAAACTAGTTTTGTTAGGACCGTATCGTCAATACGAAGCTAGAAAATATTTTTCTGGAATTTTTCTAGTCAGTATGTGGCCCCGGTAATTTGAAATGTACGTTTAAAATTCAATATAGTGATTTAAATGAAAATTCAAAAGGAAACCGATGGTAACGATCAAACCAGCTTGCGATACATATCCCATTGTGTTCGGAATGGGGGTAAAACGCTATGGACGACAGGCGGTGGGCCTCGTTTCGAGGTCGTAAGTAAAAGTCAACTTTTTGAGTAATTAAAAAAAAAAATATATATAATATTTTAATTTCCCTCCCTCCCTCCTTATCTCCCGCTTGGCCCCCCCCTTTTCATTTCGATTCAGACGAAAAAAAAAGAAAAAAAAAAAAAAACCCTAAAATCGGATCGCCGCCCCCCTCCAGAAATCGCCGTCGCCTTATCTTCGAACCTGCCGACGAAGTCGCCGAAGCCCCACCGCATCGCCTCCCCCTGCATCGACGAAGACCCCGTTCGAAGCCCCCACCGCATCGCCTCCCCCTGCATCGACGAAGACCCCGTTCGAAGCCCCACCGCATCGCCTCCCCCTGCATCGACGAAGACCCCGTTCGAAGCCCCCACCGCATCGCCTCCCCCTGCATCGACGAAGACCCCGTTCGAAGCCCCCACCGCATCGCCTTCCCCTGCACCGACGAAGTAGCCCCCTCGAGATCGCTCCGACGAAAGCAGGAACCCCTTTTTTTTTTGTCTGTAAGTATTTTTATTTTATTTTTGTTTTTAAATTATTAAAAACTGGAATCTTTTTTTTTTTTTTTTTTTTTTTTTTTTTTTTTTTACTGAAATGTTTTAAAGAGTTAAAACTGAATATTTTTATAAAAAAAAAAACAGAACAGAATTTTTAAAAAAAGGTTTTAAAAACAGAAATTTTTAAAAGAATTTTAAAAACAGAATTTTTATAAGATTTTAAAAACAGAAATTTTTAAAAGATTATAAAAACAGAATTTTTGAAAGAATATAGAAAACAGAAATTTTTATAAAGTAAAAACTGAATATTTTTAAAAAGTATAAAAACTGAAAGTTTTAAAAGTGTAAAACTGATTTCTTTTAAGGAATTTTAAAACTGATATTTTAAAAAGAAATTAAAACTGATTTCTTTTAGAAAAGTAGAAAACTGATTTAAAAAAAAAAAAAAAGTATTTTAAAACTGATTTTTTGATACAAAGAAAAACTGTTTTTAAAAGAAAAGTAAAAAGAATCATATTTTTATTTGTTGAAAGCAAAAGTAAAAATCATATTTTTATATATTGAATAGCATAGTAAAAACTCTATTTTTACATGTGTAGAGAATACGGGCGAAAGCGACAAATAGGCGAAGATTTCTATTAAGAAGAGTCTTGCAGTTGGATAGCTATTGGTGAGATTTCTGATTTAAAAATTATATATATATGCGTGAAAATGAAAGTGAATTGCTATATATTAATATCTATATATATATATACGCCCCTCGTCCACAAACCATGGACGATATTTATTGGTTGAAATTGTTGTGAAAATTGAATGATTGTTTGGGATTGTTTGTGATTGTTATTGGTTGATTGTGGTTGAAAAATACCCATTTGTGGTTGTGAAATATTTGGTTGAAACCACTTAGGATTAGTTTGTGGAAATGAATAAATATATATACATGCCGCCTGCGTGCGAACTAGATGCATGTTTTCCATTGTCAAAAACCGCGAGGTTTTAAGGTAGAGCGAGGAGCCGTACTAGGGACGGTGCCGGTGTAACTACCCTGCCGTTATGCTGCCGAAATTTTGAATAATATTTGTGTGTTTGAATTATTTTCATATGCTTAAACTATTGAAAACATTCATGTGTTGAATTGATATTCATTCGTTGTTTAGAAATTCATGTGTTGAATGGTATTCATATTTTGAAATAAATAGTTCGATAATAAAAATCACATTTTTATCGATATATAAAAACTATTGAAAACATTCATGTGTTGAATTGATATTCATTCGTTGTTTAGAAATTCATGTGTTGAATGGTATTCATATTTTGAAATAAATAGTTCGATAATAAAAATCACATTTTTATCTATATATAAAAACTATTGAAAACATTCATGTGTTGAATTGATATTCATTCGTTGCTTAGAAATTCATGTGTTGAATGGTATTCATATTTTGAAATAAATAGTTCGATAATAAAAATCACATTTTTATCGATATATAAAAACTATTGAAAACATTCATGTGTTGAATTGATATTCATTCGTTGCTTAGAAATTCATGTGTTGAATGGTATTCATATTTTGAAATAAATAGTTCGATAATAAAAATCACATTTTTATCTATATATAAAAACTATTGAAAACATTCATGTGTTGAATTGATATTCATTCGTTGTTTAGAAATTCATGTGTTGAATGGTATTCATATTTTGAAATAAATAGTTCGATAATAAAAATCACATTTTTATCTATATATAAAAACTATTGAAAACATTCATGTGTTGAATTGATATTCATTCGTTGTTTAGAAATTCATGTGTTGAATGTTATTCATATTTTGAAATAAATTGTTTTATGATAAAAAAATTCTATTTTATCACCTACATGAACTATATAGAAAAATAGTGTTTTGAAATGAATCGTTTTACAATAAAAATCACATTTTTATTGTATGCATAAATCGTTGAAATGTGAAATGTTAAAAATAGCCACTTGTTCAAATAAACATATATCAGTTGAAATATTCATCAATTAGCTAATGAAATGATTTGCGCCTATTTATGTGACATTAGAATGAATGGTGTTTTTAAACCACATAGAAATCGAATATGAAGTTGAATAGAAAAGGATAAATGATAAGAACTGTATATATATGTATATGCATATTCATTGAACAGGTTATAGCGAAGGGGCTAGAGAAGAGGGATAAAATTTTGTGCCCGACAAATAGGTACACATTTACTGATTTGTTTGGGTGATGATTTTGAGCCTGATTGGCTAGCCGCTTGGCTTTCTCTTTTTCTTTTTGAGATTAGAAGGACCGGGACGCTATTTGCGATTTCCCGACGCTCCCGGTGCAGGGGAGGTTATGGCGAAATTTTTCCAAAATTTAAGGTGTTAGAAAAATATTTGAAGTGAAAACGATATAGAAAACATTGAATGAACTATATTTATATAAATATATAAATATAAATAAAATTAAAACGAAACGAGGCCGTGCAGTTCGTATTTTGAAACCGTGATTTCAAACGACTAGTACGGGAAATCCGACAATTGGATTTTCCCGAAACCTCAACCGTCGGGTTAGCCTTGGAATAATCTTTCCAACGGCACCAACCTTGTAGAAATCCAACGGTTGGATTGTCTGGAATGTTTAATTCAAATCTGAAGAAAAACAGCGCCAGAATCGATTTTATTTATATATAAATATAAATAAAATTATATTTAATCGAATAACGACGCTGCAGTTCGTATTTTGAAATCGAAATTTCAAACGATTGTACCGGGAGATCCGACCGTCGGATTTTCCCGAAACTGGAACCGTTGGATTCGTTTTGAAAAGACCTTTCTAATGATGTAAATTTTGTGAAGATCCAACGGTTAGATTTTCAGATATGTGTAAATCAAATCTGAAGAAAAACAGCGCCACGGCCGCCTTATGGCCCGAAGCGTCGTTTTGAATAAAATGGTTTTTTTAAAATAAATAAAAATAGCGATAAATAGTTATAAAATATCGTAAGCGATATGGAATGGAAATAAACTGAATTTGCTCGATTTATGTTATATTTGATGGTTGAATGTGTTTGGTGTGAAAATTACATTAAAGAACAATATTGGTGTTGTCGAATAATTTAACCATTGAAATAAATCGATTTGAAATTCTAAATATACGTGAATTATTTGGAAAGGCCGAGTTAATTCTCATTTCGAATAATCGACCGACGATTGAAATTCGAAGATGAAGACGATGGTCGAAGACCGGAGATCTTCACCTCGTTTGGATGGTAACCGAGGTCCTGATTGGGAGGCATCCCGAAATATGGATAATGAGTGGTGATCGTTCAGACGTACGTGTTGATCGAAGGGTTTGCGAGGTATTTAGTGCCTCCGGTTTCGTTCAGACCCAGAACGGACTTGTAAATGGACTGTGTGTCCGACATGGGAATTTGTTCTGTGTGATTGATAGCCATCAGTTGCACGGTGTGAATTGCCTGTGTGGCATGCTAAGATGCAGTGATCAGGGCTTCTGTTGAAAAGCAAAGTCTTGTGGAGATGATCAAAGCACCGCCTGTGTGGCGTAGCTTTGTGTATAACGTGAATTCGCGAGCCTCACACCCCGGTATGAACCTAAAACGGGAGAGGACATCAGGGAGGGCCTGCGTTTCTTCCTAGCTAGGGTGGTGTCAGTGACCTACCAGCCCTGACATTTATATACTTTTCACCTATGTGGTTGTTGCTGTTGCGAGGCGCCTCGGTTTGGTCGGACGATCCGGGTCCGATGGAGTCATTCGTTGGCTCATTTACGCCCCAAAGGGCGGGGAAACGCAGTGTTCAGGCATTTTAATCCACATCGGTGGACCGGCCCTGACGATCCAAGGGTCGATGCGCTCTGACCCTGAGGCTCGGGCTAGGCAGTCTCGAATTCGGTAAGGACTATCTTTTGCCTTGGTTCATGACGGAAATCCAATTTCCAAATACGGCATCGTGCGGTTTTGATTGTATACCTATATATGGCGACATAGTGGTATGGGGCATTAATGCCGTCTATGATTGATAGTTATGATTTGAAATTGTTTTCAAAACATATAAACACTAGCAATAATATCAAATGCCTTTGTTTTATTCGTATCAAGCATATCTTGGCCGTTATAAGGTAAAAACTCTATCCTCCGGTTTGCGTTGCATTGTGTGATGGGAACTGAGTCTTATAACGGCTTCATTTTTATAGAAAGCATAGCGATATTTAAAAGAAAGATTTGTTTTAAAGCACTGGCAATCCAATGGAGTAAACCCGTTCCACGAAAGTGGCGTGGTCCTGTGATTAGCCAATTATATATGTGTTGAGTGGATTTCTCATACCAGTCCCATGACTGACTCGTGGTTTGTTTCACTTTCAAACTCGGGTGCCTTTTTTTCTACACGGGCAGCCTTGTATTCAGGTTTAGCTGGTTCTTTCTGGATAGCTGGAGCTGAAGATGGATTCTATCATTTATTTCTTTTTATGCTGTTCAGCTCCTATTGTACATATTTTGTTTATTTCCGCTGTAGACATTTATGTATAGCTGAACTGTATTTGTACTAAGTAAGATCCTGTATACTGTGTAACTCTGATGATTTCTTTTATCCAGTATATTTTGTTGTTCATTCTGGTGTATTTATTTAATTCTGTTCTGCAATTATATGTTTCTGTGTTATATTCCAAAAAGATAACCTTGTTTCCGTGAGAACGGGAAATCGGGTCGTCTCAGTTGTTTTATACACTATGCACTTATTATAGTATCAAATAATTTGTTTTAAACGTATCAAGCATTCTTTGGCTGTTATAAGGGAAAACCCTATCCCCCGGCTTGCGTTGCATTGTGTGATAGGACCTGGGTCTTATAACAGCTTCATTTTTCTTTATTTAGCATTATGCTGTTGTTTTATGCACTGGTATTCTTGGGAGGAAACCCGTTCCGTGTTATACGGCGTGGTCCCTTGATTTACCTAACTTTGAAAATAAAGATAATAACTGTTTTAGTTCTCACACCAGTCACATGACTGACCTGGAGTTTATTGTTTTGACCTAAACTCTGGGTGCCCCTATTTTGGCACGGGCAGCTAGTAGTTTTGGTTTTGCAGATTTATATTCACAGGATCCTGGTTTACAGCTGGAATGATATCCGGAAAGCTTTGTATCCGTATATCTCTTCTAGTTGTGTATTGTATTATTTTCCGCTGCGATGTATTTAAATGTAATTTAAATCTCTGATATTTCTGTGTAATATTTATTTGTTTATACTCTGTATATTCTTGTAATCTGATGCATTGTTGTAATATACAATGAAATGTTATTCTATATGCGTTCTGTTTTGTCGTGTTCTCAAACGATAGGGCGTTTCGAACGGTCTGGGTCGGTTTAGAGACTGGTTCGGACCGAGCGAAATTCCATCTCGTCACACCACAAGACTTTGCTTTTCAACAGAAGCCCTGATCATTTTCCACTTAGGCATGCCACACTAGCAATTCATGCCATGCGACTGATGTCCATCGATATACAACCTCTGAGCTCGTGCGTTTCAGAGAAGGGCGTTAAGCAAAAGAATAAATTCTCCGCCGCCAAACAGATGTATATTTAACAGAGATCAATCAACAAAGAATAAAACCCAATGTCAAACACACAGTCCATTTACAAGTCCGTTCTGGGTCTGAACGAAACCGGAAGCACTAAATACCTCACAAACCCATCGATCACCACGTACGTCTGGACGATCACCACTCATTATCCATATTTCGGGATGCCTCCCAATCAGGACCTCAGTTACCATCCAAACGAGGTGAAGATCTCCGGTCTTCGACCACCATCTTCATCTTCGACTTTCAATCGTCGGTCAATTATTTGAAATGAGAATTAACTCGGCCTTTTCAAATAATTCACGTATATTTAGAATTTCAAATCAATTTACTTCAATGGTTAAATTATTCGACAACACCAATTTTGTTCTTTAAGGTAATTTTCACAACAAACACATTCAACCATCAAATACCACATAAATCGAGCAAATTCAATTTATTTCCATTCCATATTGTTTATGGTATTTTATAACGATTTATTGCTATTTTTATTTATTTTTAAAATAGCCACTTTGTTCAAAACGACGCTTCGGGCCATAACGCGGCAGTGGCGCTATTTTTCTTCAGATTTGATTTACACATATATGAAAATCTAACCGTTGGATCTTCAAAAAATTTACATCATTAGAAAGGTCTTTTCAAAACGAATCCAGCGGTTCCAGTTTCGGGAAAATCCGACGGTCGGATCTCCCGATACAATCGTTTGATGTTTCGATTTCAAAATACGAACTGCAGCGTCGTTATTCGATTAAAATATAATTATATTTATACATATATAAAAATATAATCGTTTCTGGTGCTGTTTTTCTTCAAATTTGAATTAAACATTCCAGACAATCCAACTGTTGGATTTTTACAAAGTTGGTGCCGTTGGAGAGATTTTTCCAAAGCGAACCCAACGGTTGCGATTTCAGGAAAATCCGTTGGTCGGATCTCCCAGTATAATCGTTTGAAATCACGGTTTCAAAATGCGAACTACACGGCCATGTTTCATTTTAATTTTATTTATATTTATATAATTATATAAATATAGTTCATTCCAAAATTCCTATATTGTTTCCACTTATAATATTTCACTAACGCCTTTAAATTTTGGAAAATTTCGCCATAACCTCCTTTGTACGGGAGGGGCTGGAAAAATTCCCAATTAGCCACATGGGCGTCTCATGTCAAAAAGAAAGAGAAAAAGCCAAGCGGCTAGCCAACAGGCTCATAAAATCATCACCCATACAAAACAGTAAATGTGTACCTATTTGTCGGGCACAAAATTTTATTCCTCTTCTCTAGCCCCTTTGTTATAACCTGTTCAAATAAATATGCATGTACAGATATACAGTTCTTATCACTTATTATTTTCCATTCAACTTCATATTTGATTCCATTTGGTTTAAAAGAACCATTCATTCTAATGTTGCATGCATAGGTAAAGTCATATCATTAGCTAATTAATGAATATTTCAACTCATGCATATTTATTTGAACGAGTGGCTATTTTTAACACTTCACATTTCAACAATTCAGGTATATAATTAGAACGTGATTTTTATTGTAAAACAATTCATTTCAAAACACTATTATTTTATATAGTGTATATAAGTGATTAAAAATAGGATTTTTATTGTAAAACAATTTATTTTAAAACAAGGTCATTTTACATAGCTCATATAGATGATAAAAAGGTGATTTTTATAATAAAACAATTTATTTCAAAATGTGAATACCATTCAACACATGAATTTCTAATCAACGAATGAATATAGATTCAACACATGAAGGTTTTCTATAGTTTCTATATATAGATAAAAATGTGATTTTTATATTTAAAACACGAATACCATTCAACACATTAGAAGCATACGTAAGCCGACAACATTAGAACCATACGTGAAATCTGTAATTAGATTCCTGTTAACGAGCAACAAGACACATTAGAACCATACGTAAGAATTCATCAGAATTGGATTAGTAATATCCAATGGGATGACTCGTTAGAGATGGGATCAGTAGTATCCTAGAACGAGTGTGAAGAGTAAATTTTCAAAGTGAAAACAAGTTTTGTTTTGAAAATTTAAATCAATTATTCGTATTTGGTTATTTATTTTAAATTGATTTGGACAAACCAATATATATAGATTTTGCATATACGTCTGATCCGCGTGTATTCGAAGTTTTAATATATTGGGTAGATATAGAATCACACTCTAGTCGCCCGGACATTGTCCTGATGATGAAGTATACCATCACCAGTATTTATTTTCGAGTTTCGAAAGTGAGATTTCTATATATTTCCTATTAACTGGTGTGAGAACCCAAAATTAGATAGGGCTTATTGTTGTGAATTGGCATCAAAAATCTGATTTTTTGACTATATATCAAAGTTATGAATTTGAAAAGCTAGTCAACTAATTGATTGATGGTTGTGTTGTTAGATTACTGTTTTGATTAATTGAAATTTTAACCATATAGCCAATTTGATCAAATATTGAATTGTATTGAAATTTGGTTTACAAAGCTCTGATACCAACTGTGAAAACCCGTAACTTCCCTGGTGAGGAAAGTGCGGATAATTCGAGAACAAGCCACAAAAGAACGCAGACGGGAGAACATTTCATTGTTAATTTACAACAATTCCATCAGAATACAAGAATATACAGAGCATAAATAAATATTACACAGAAATATCAGAAATTTAAATTACATTTAAATACATCGTAGCGGAAAATAATACAATACACAACTAGAAGAGATATACGGATACAAAGCTTTCCGGATATCATTCCAGCTGTAAACCAGGATCCTGTGAATATAAATCTGCAAAACCAAAATTACTAGCTGCCCGTGTCGAAAATAAGGGCACCTAGAGTTTAGGTTAAAACAATAAACTCCAGGTCAGTCATGGGACTGGTGTGAGAACTAAAACAGTTATTTATCTTTATTTTCAAAGTAAGGTAAATCAAGGGACCACGCCGTATAACACGGAACGGGTTTCCTCCCAAGAACACCAGTGCATAAAACAACAGCGCAATGCTAAATAAAGAAAAATGAAGCTATTATAAGACCCAGGTCCCATCACACAATGCAACGCAAGCCGGAGGATAGGGTTTTTACCTTATAATAGCCAAGAATGCTTGATACGTTCAAAACAAATCATTTGAAACTATTCTAAGTGCATATTGTATAAAACATCTTCAAATCATAAGTATCAATCATAGACGGCATAAGCGCCCCATCCCACTATGTCGCCATACTAGGCTCTACAAATAAAACCAGAATACACGTAATGGAAATTGGATTTCCATCATGGTAGCTCCTGATTCGAAAGATCGATCGCGTAGTGCAATTCCCCACGGCTTACGTCCCAGCAAGAGAAAACACCGTCTGCATATCCACACTTTTGGGACCAGAGTATCACCGCGGCTTACGTCCCAGCGAGAAAAAACACCGCTTACTCTATATATCCCTGAGCACTAAGCTCATCTCGGTCAACCGAATCCACGACACCACTAAGGTGCCCATCCACTAAAAAGCACACTGATCAAACCATCAGTTTACCACCATACCAAGGTGTGAGGCTCGCGAATCAACGCTATACACAAAGCCATGCTATATTAAAGCTGTGCTTTGATCATCATCCACCAAACTTTGCTTTTCAACAAAAGTCTGGATCACTGCATCTCAGCATGCCACACTATCAAGCCATATCGTACCACTGATTTCTGCCAATATATAACATCTGAGCTCGTATGTCTCAGAGAAGGGCGTTAAGCAAGAGAATAAATTCCCCACCGCCAAACAGATATATATTTAGCAGAGATCAACGAATACAATATAAAGGAATACAATGTCAGACACACCATCCATTTACAAGTCCGTTCTAGGTTTGAACGAAACAGGAGGCACTTTCCTCGCATATCCGTCGATCTCCAAGTACGTCTGGACGACCACCAACTGATTCCCTCATCTTGGGTGTACAGCCCAATAAAGATCATCAATAATCACCCAAACGATGTGAAGACTTTCGGTCTTCGACCACCGTCATAATCTTCGACTTTTCGTCGAATCGGTTATTCAGAATGGGTATAAACCCGGCCTTTCCGAACAACCCGCGTATATTATAAACAATTGTTACACAAACACAACATACGCCTCATTCCAATTCATCAGTCACAAACCGTAAATTAGCAAGAGAACAATTCCCCAAATTAGCAAGAGAACAATGGGATATATATCGTAAGCTGATTCGGCTGTTACAATCAGTTTTCGTCAAAATTAAAATATAAATCAGTATATTCTATTTTAAACGTACATTTCAATTTACCGGGGTCATATACGAACTCGAAAAATTACAAAAAAATTTATTTCTAGCTTCGTATTAACGATACGGTCCTAACAAAACTAATTTCGTCAAATTCCAAGACCGTTTGAAAAATGGTCATTTTCCAATCGACTAAAATCAACTAAAACTGGTCAAATGCGTTTTCCTTTGCCACGCTCACATATTGATTCGAAAAATTATGAAATTTGGAATCTAGCAATAACTTTACACCACGGACCCAACAAAAGTGGTTTCGTCGAAATCCGAGGTCGTTTGCAAAATTTCCATTTTTAAGGGTCGAAATTCCTTAGCGACTATTCAGAATTTTCAACTGGACATATCTTTTTGATTCCTGCTATGAAATTTTGATTTTTCGGATTCGTTGGAAAGATATTCACAATTAGATTCCATTATTTTTGGTTTAACTAAAATCCGGTTTATTTTACACCCGGTACATTCATTTGAAGTTTGAAATCGAATTATCGAACTACCGCGCCATCTTCAATTCCTTTTATAATTATATATAATTATTTATATTCTATCGATGACGTATATAATATATACGTTCGAATTCTATTCAAAATAAATTTCTCGTCGATATTATTTAAAATAATTCATTTTAAATGTTCAAAATTCGCTAAAATTGCCAAAATAAAAATTTTAAACTGGCCCAGATTTTCGGGTTGTTACAATATTCCTGTATTCTGATGGAATTGTTGTAATATACAATGAAATGTTCTTCTGTCTGCGTTCTAATTTGTCGTGTTCTTAAAACAATCAGGCATTTTGTACGGTCTTGGTCGGTTTAGCGACTGATTCAGATCGAGTGAAATTCCCGGTCGCTTCATTTTGGTATCAGAGCTTTGGTTTACAAAGCTCAGAGAACAAGGCACATTAGAACCATACGAAAGAATTCATCAGAGATTGGATTAGTAATATCTAATGGGAATGACTCGTTAGAGATGGGATCAGTAGTATCCTAGAACGAGTGTGAAGAGTGTTGTTTTTAAAAATAAAAATGAAAACAAATTTTGTTTTGAAATTTAAATCGTTTTATACGTATTTGAATATTTATTTGTATTGAATTTGGACAGTCCAATATATAAAGATTTTGCATATACGCCTTGCAAACGTATATTCGAAGTTTTAATATGCTGGATAGATATAGAATCATACTCTAGTGGCCTGAAGATGATTTTGATGATTGAGTACTCGTCGTCAGAATTTATGTTCGAGTGACGAAAGTGAGAGTTCTATATATTTCCAATTGACTGGTGTGAGAACAAAAATTTGATAGGGCCTATTGTTGTGATTTGGCATCAAAAATGTGATTTTTGACTATGTATCAAAGTTATGAATTTGAAAAGCAAATCAACTAATTGATTGTTGGTTATGTTGTTTGATTATAGTCTGATTAATTAAATGTTGAACCTTTAGCCAAATTATATCAAATAGTGAATTGTATTGAAAATTAGTCGCATTTGCATGCATATACGTGTACGTACATTGAACAGGTCATAGCAAGGAGGCTAGAGAAGAGGAATAGAATTGTTTGCCCGACAAATAGGTACATGTTTGCCATAATTAACTGTTTTGTTTGGGTGATGATGATTTTATGAGCCGATTGGCTTTTTCTTTTTCTTTTGGATTGAAGAAGGCCATAGGAGGCTATATGAAATATCCCAAAGTCCCCGGTCAGGGGAGGTTATGCCGAAATTTTTCGAAAATTTAGGGTGTTAGCCAAATTTTTGAAGAATTTGGAAAGTTCTTAGAAACTGAAAAGTTGAAGAACGTAAGCCGTAATGAAAATACTGGAAGTTGAGTTGATTTTTGAAACAACTTTCGGCTTCGTTGCTTTTCGGGGACGAAAAGTTTTAAGTGGGGGAAATTTTAATAACCGAAAATCCGAGCCGATTTAAAATATTTATTTGGGCAATTTTAGTGAATTTTGATTATTTAAAATGAATTATTTTAAATAATAACAACGAGAAATTTATTTTGAATAGAATTAGAACGTATATATTTATTCTACTCGTCATTAGAATATAAATAATTATTTATAATTATAAAAGGAAATGAAAATGGCGCGGTAGTTTGATAATTCGATTTCAAAATTCAAATGAATGTACCGGGTCCAAAATAAACATGATTTTAGTGAAACCAAAAATATTTGAATCTAATTGGGAATATCTTTCCAACGAATCCAAAAAATTGAAATTTCATAGCGGGGGTAAAAAGTTATGTCCAGTTGAAAATTCAGAATAGTCGCTATAGAATTTCGGCCCTTAAAAAAATGGCCCTTTTGCAAATGACCTCGGTTTTTGATGAAACCACTTTTGTTGGATACGCGATGTCAAATTATTGCTAGGTTTCAAATTTCACAATTTGTCGAATCAATATGTGAACGTGGCAAGGGAAAACGCGTTTGACCAGTTTCAGTTGATTTTAATCGACTGGAAAATGGCCATTTTTCAAACGGTCTCAGAATCTGACGAAATTAGTTTTGTTAGGACCATATCGTCAACACGAAACTAGAAAATATTTTTCTGGAATTTTTAGAGTTCGCATGTGGCCCTGGTAAATTGAAATGTGCGTTCAAATTCAATATATAGAGTTATATTTTGATTTTGACGAAAACTAATCGAAACGATCGAATCAGCTAACGAGACATATCCTGTAACACCCCGAATTTCAGTTAATATTAACATTCACAAATTAAAGAATAACTAATCCCAGATGTGGGAATTAGGGGAAACGGGTTGCGCCATTGTGTTCGTCACGGAATTCTAGTTGAGATAGAGTCCGAATTTGCGTGATTTGGGGTCCGTATGACCAAGTTATGGCCCAACGAAGTTTTCAGAAAATTCTAAGTTCAAAAACAGTTTAAAACTAAAGCCAAATTCAAAATTCAACACACGGGGGGAAGGCGGGAATTTTCCCGCGCAAGCCAAGTCGACAGGGGTGTCGACTTCCCAGTCGACACCACCCCAACCCATGTCGACTGCCCAGTTGACACGGGTGTCAACCTGGGTACTCGACCAGGTTGGCCTGGGTGCAGTCTGAAGGGGTTTGGGCTGTGTTTTGGGGCTTGTAATGAAATCTGACGGCTCTAACCTAATCTAGGGTTAATCTAAGGGCCTAAATTACGTCCTAAATCTATAAATACACCCTAAGACTACCCTAATCCATACTAAAAATAGATACAATGTCATCATGCCGTCAAAATGCAACTTGAAGGGGCATCCATCAAATTTTAGAAGAAGATAGCTTCTCAAATCAACTTCTAATCAACTCTAGCAACTTAATCTTCTTCATAGGAGTGCTAATCAACAAGTTGTGAGTTTCTATGCCTTTAGCAAGCAATTGCTAAACTAATTATGATAGGATATAATGAGGTTATGGTTATGTATGTGGATCAATGCAAGTTATGTTATCATATGCTATGTGTTCATGATACTAGTTATGCAAGTTTTATGCTATATGTTCATGATGCTAGTTATGCAAGTTTTATGCTATATGTTCATGATGCTAGTTATGCAAATCACTATGATAAACATTGATCCATTATGACACCATGTTATGCAAGTTTGGTGTTTGATTATATGCAAGTTCATATATGACATGTTATGCAAGTTTGGTGTTTGATTATATGCAAGTTCATATATGACATGTTATGCAAGTTTGGTGTTTGATTATATGCAAGTAACATGTGCAAGTTTACACCTTTGTATGATATGCATACATATGCAAGTTTACCCCTTTGTATGTCATGCATATATATGCATGTTTACCCCTTTTTATGATATGAGTAACATATGCAAGTTCATCCCTTTTTAGACCTATGACATGTATGCAAGTTTATCCCTTTATGATAGGTCTATGACATGAACATCTATGCAAGTTACCCTCTTTATGACATATGTGATTCATGCAAGTTTGGGTTGGTTATTTATGCTAGTTGGGTTTGATGCTATGGTTATATATGCAAGTTGACACCTTTAAAACCCATGTTGATGCTAATGTTATGCTAAGTTGAGCCCATTGTATTTGTGATGAATCTTCCCTTTTAAGTATGTCATGTTAGCGTATTACGTGGGGAACGATGGGGTTAATATTCATGTTAACAAAATTGTGGTGAAATTGGTATGAGGTGGCATACCATAAGTGGATGGACATAATTGAGTCAATTATGTACATCATTAAATTGGAATTAATTAGGGAAAATTAATTCAAAATATGGGGGTGATTAATTAGGTGTAATTAATCGACTAAGACACGAGGTTGGACCCTTTTGTAGCATAAGACTGCTCGGACCCGACCGGCAAATCCAGCGGCTACAAATGATTGGCCCAATATGAGAGGTCTTAGGCATAAACTAAATGCGTGACAAGTGTAAAGACACAAGGTTAGACTCTGTTATGGCGTAAGGCTGCCCGGACCCGACCGGCAAATCCAGCTGCCATAAAAGACAGTCTAATGTGAGAGGTCTTTACAAAGGTTACGGTCTTAATCAATTAAGAAACACTTAACCAGATAAGCATGTAGTGGGGCATGAGGGGTTAAGTGGGTGCCTTGGTGGCATGTGGAAATCTAGGCCTTGGGTGGCAATAGAAAATACAATTAGAATACTTAACCAAAGTGGAAACATGTAATTAAACATGATTAAAGGGTTAAGTGGGATACACTAGAGGGAGCAAGCTTAGGTGGGTAGCTTGTGGGGGCCCATTTCAACCAGTAACCCATATGTATCTTTGTGGCCTCGACCCATGTCGAGGACGGGACACGCGTACTGGGCTTGAATATAAGAGGCCAAAACGGGTTAGCGGTGGCAACGCAAGTCCAACGGGTTTCATATGCGTGTGTGGACCCGGGCTGGTAGGTAAGACGTTGTTGCATCGTGTAGGTATAAGCCGTGCACCGTTGATTGTATCGGGTTGCCACTTTGGGGAGTGATACACCCCACTGTGGGGCCAGCACGGGTATCTATGTTAGGGAGTCGATCGCTTGGGGAGTAGTGGGTACACCTAGTGGAGATAGGGGCAGACGGCACCTATGTGGTCAGCTAGGCGTACACGAAACTACTAGTTAAATTTTCTAAGTCCTTGGGTGGGATCAACCTTTAAGTAGGAATGACTGGTGTGGTACAGTGTAGTAATTACCCTTGGGTGGGTAGATGCGTCTTTACCGATATCTTAGTTCATCCTATGTCTAGTTGGCTGCTTAGTGTAGTCATTTATCCCCAGTCATTACCGTACCAAGTCTATATCATACCCTAATTACTTTAATGATTGTATTGTTAAAGTTATAGGACTCGCTCAGACTTATGTCTGACCTCGTTGTTTTTATCTTTTTCCCAACCCTCAGGTTCTCAGAGTGGGCCTAGCACTAGTGGGCTTTGATCAGATTGCTTTATCTATCTTTTGGAGCTTGGACCATTGATGTAAAGCTCAGCTTATCTTTTCTATTATGGCTATTAGTTACGTAGTGGGATTATGTACTTATGTTTTTATCAGGATGGATATTTAGTACTTGACTCTTGTTTTAGTTGGTTTTGGTATTGTAACCAAACATGTTTATCTTCTGCTGCAATGAAATGATGTTTTAGATTTTCAAGTATTATTTATATCTGTCTTGTTGTAATTTTTCTGTTCTATATTCACTTAAAATACTCCACCGAAGTTAAGGCATTCCCTTAGTGAGCGACCTTAGCGGGTGTGGGGTGTTACACGTGGTATCAGAGTTGAAGGTTACCAGAACAGATAATTTTTTTTTTCTAAAAACATTTTTGGAAGAAGTATTTTCATAAACATGTCTTTTAAGAGAAAAGTTTTTGAAAGAAAAGCATAATCCCCAATAGCCATATCCTTATCTTTCGAATTCTCCATTTTGAATCTTTCCTTTTTCGTTTCAGCATGGCTGAAGATCTTAACTTTCCGGAGGGTGTAGCGATACCAGTATGGTATAGGAGGGTGATGGAGGCTAGGGCCGCCGCTGCGGGTCCAGCAAATGTTCCTCCACCACCAGTTGCACCCGATCTTCCTCCCCCTCCTCCTCCTCGTGCGAATACTTTTGCTAAGACCTTCAAGGAATTTAAGGCTATGGGAGGGAAACCTTTTCAAGGATCAGAAACTTTTGTGGAAGCTAGGGATTGGCTTAAGGAGGTGAAAGAGTTGATAGATATCTTTGAGATGGAAGAAGGAAAGAAAGTCAAGTTAGCTGCTTGGTTAATGAAGGGAGAGGCCTCGTTCTGGTGGGAGATCACTAATGGAGAGCGCCCTGTTGACTCTTGGGCGGATTTCGGACAATGGTTTGTGGCAAAGTTTCTCTCAAGGGCGGAAGAAAATCTGTATATGGAAAGGTTCTTGACTCTAAAGCAAGGAAACCTATCAGTGAAGGAATATGTCAACAAGTTTAACCAGTTGGCAAGGTTTGGCATAGACATGGTGAATACACCGGAGAAGAAGGCTTTGAGGTTCGTTAAATTCTTGAATGAACCGATGCATGGATTGGCTATGACTCACATCCCTATGGGGGCCACCTTTGAGAAGCTAGTAGATATGGCACTCATGCATGAGGAAGAGAAGGGTCCCAATGCTAATAAGGCACCCGAGAAGAAAGGAGATCAGAATAGACCTCAACAACAACAGCAAAACAAGGGTGGGAAAGGCAACAGTGGCAAGGGAAAGAAGAAGTGATTCAATTGTGGGACACCAGGCCACCTAAGCAAAGATTGTCGGAAGAAGAAGAAGACTGGCTGCTTCCGCTGTGGCGAAGCAGGGCATCTAGTGAAGGACTGCCCTAAGAAGGGGCAGAGGACGGGATCTACCTCAGGAGGACAGGTGCAAGCTCTTATGGCACCAGGTCAGGCAAGGGGGCAAGTTCAGGCTCTCGCGGTTCCACCGATTCAGGAAAGAGGTAGAACTATTTCCGTTGAAAGTCTGGTTTTTCTGTTTGATCATCCTGTCCATACTTTATTCGACTCTGGCGCATCGCATTCGTTTATCTCATCATCATTAGTTGAGTCACTGCACTTAGACACCAGTCTAGTAGATGATCCCTTGGTTGTTTCAAACCCAATTGGGGCCTCCACTTATTTGTCCATGATATGTTTTGGTTTGAAGATTTCCATACTTAGCGTTGAGTTTAGATGTGATGCTTTTGTTTTGGGCTTCACGGGCTATGGGTTAATTTTGGGCATGGACTGGTTATCCAGTAATGGTGCCGTTCTTGATTGCGAAAGGAGAGTTGTTAGGCTCATGACCCGCTTGGGTAACACTCTCGAGATCTCTTGTAATCCCATGGATTCTGTTATGCTAAGTTATCTTGAATCGCTTGACGCTTCGGTCGAGAGTTTGCGATCTGTTAGAGTGGTCCGGGAATACTCGGATGTGTTTGAGGAGGTGAAGGGCTTACCTCCGAAGCAGGAGATAGACTTCCGAATATATCTGGTAGACAATGCTAAACCAGTATCTTTGCCATTGCGCCGCATGGCTCCTCGTGAGAGGAGGGAACTCAATAAGCAAGTAGGGGAGTTGCTTGAGAAGGGGTTCATAAGACGAAGTATATCGGAGTGGGGTGCTCCAGTGGTTTTTGCCACGAAGACGGATGGGTCCCTCAGACTTTGTGTAGACTATAGAGAACTCAACAAGCTTACAAAGAAGAATAGACACCCATTGCCGAGGATTGATGATCTCTTTGATCAGTTGGTTGGCGCCTCAGTGTTTTCGCAGTTGGACTTAGCCACGGGGTTTCATCAGTTGAGAGTGGCTGAGGATAGCATAGAAAAGACTGCCTTTAGGACTCTGGATGGTTTCTATGAGTAGCTGGTGATGCCATTTGGTTTGACGAACGCCCCCGCATACTTTGTTGATCTAATGAGTAGGGTGTTCAGGGAGTACCTTAATAAGTTCGTGGTGGTCTTTGTGGATGACGTCTTAGTCTTTTCTAAGAGTGAAGAAGAGCATGCCCTACATCTTAGGGAAGTGTTGGAGACTCTTCGAGCGCATAGCCTTAAGGCTAAATTCTCTAAATGTCACTTTTGGAGAAAGGAAGTGCGGTTCTTAGGGCATGTGGTCTCTAAGGAAGGGATAGCTGGTGATCCCGCTAAGGTAGTATCCATCCAAGATTGGAAGGTTCCGAAGAATGCTACCGAGGTGAGGAGTTTCTTGGGGTTGGCTGGCTACTATAGGAAGTTTATCAATGACTTCGCGAAGATATCAGCCTCATTAACTCGCTTGACAAAGAAGAATATAGTCTTCACATGGGACGTAGATTGTGATGATGTGTTCCAACGGTTAAAGAGAGCTTTAACCACAGCTCCAGTCTTAGTGTTGCCAGATGGGAGTAAGCCATTTGTTGTTTATACCGATGCATGTGGGATAGGACTAGGCGCAGTCTTAATGCAAGAGGGAAGGGTAATAGCCTATGGGGGAAGGCAGTTGAGAGCACATGAGAAAAATTACCCTACACATGATCTAGAGTTGGCCGCCATTGTTTTTGCGCTTAAGACTTGGCACCATTATCTTCTTGGCGAGAGGTTCGAATTGTTCACTGACCACAAATCATTGAAGTACTTGTTTTCTCAAAAGGATTTGAACTTAAGGCAACAAAGGTGGATGGAGTTCTTAGCATCCTATGATTTCGAGATAGCATATACCCCTGGCAAGGGTAACGTGGTGGTAGACGCCTTAAGCAGAAAAAGGTTGTCCTTGAGTCCATTGTTCGTGGAACGACGAAGCTTGGAATTTATCTCGATGTTTGATTTCAGACCTTCCATTGACTTTATACCCAGTTTGCTAGCATCCTTAGAGGTCAGACCTACTCTTTTGGGACAGGTTGGCAAGGCACAGCGGGACGACCCACAGTTGGTTGAGTTGGTAGCGAGGCTCATAAGGGGGGAGTCGTCCAGCCATTTGAGTAGGTACACCCTAGACGATAAGGGGTGGTGGCGTAGAGATGGTAGACTTTGTGTACCGCAAGATGAGGGTTTGAGGAAGGCTATTCTTGATGATGCGCATCGTTCGAAGATGACCATTCATCCCGGTGGGGACAAGATGTACCAAGACATGAAGCGATTTTTCTTTTGGGCCGGTATGAAGAAAGATGTGGCCGAGTATGTCGCTAGATGCTTGGTGTGCCAACAAGTGAAAGCGGAGCAAAAGAAACCCGGTGGGTTGCTTCACCCATTGGAAGTTCCGTAATGGAAGTGGGATAGCGTCTCGATGGATTTTATTGATGGGTTCCCGAGATCAAGGAAGGGTAATACAGGAATTTGGGTTGTGGTAGACAGACTTACTAAGAGTGCCCATTTTATACCCGTGAAGAGCAAGAGGACTGCTCCATGGCTAGCTTCAGTTTACCTTTGAGAGGTAGTTCGGTTGCATGGTGTACCCTCTAGCATAGTGAGCGATCGAGATCCTATCTTCACTAGCGAGTTTTGGAAGAGTTTGCAAGAGGCAGTAGGGACTCAGTTGTGTTTGAGCACCGCATATCATCCTCAGATGGACGGCCAGACCGAGAGGGTGAATCGTGTTCTAGAAGACCTTTTGAGGCTATGTATCTTAGATTTTGGAGGTACATGGGAAGAGCATCTTCAATTGGTAGAGTTCGCGTATAATAACAGCTTTCAGTCTAGTATTGGCATGGCTCCTTTCGAAGCTTTTTATGGAAGGCCTTGTCGGTCACCTACATGTTGGTGGGAGTCTACGGATAAGATCTTTCTTGGGCCTGATATGGTTAGAGAGACTTCGGAAAAGATTGATTTGATTCGAAGAAGGATGAAAGCGGCGCAAGATAGGCAGAAATCCTACGCGGATAAGAGGAGGACGGATCTTGAGTTTGATGTTGGGGACATGGTCTTTGTCAAAGTATCTCCATTACGGAATGTTGTTCGCTTTGGGTCCGTTGGGAAGTTAGTACCAAAGTTTGTAGGACCGTTTCCTATTAAGGAAAGGATTGGACAGATGGCATATACAGTGGATTTGCCCGAGAGACTTAGTGGTGTACATGACGTATTCCATGTGTCACATTTGAGGAAGTGCCTACATGAGACCGCAGAGGTGGTAGAGCCGAGCTTGCTTAGAGAAGTGGAGGTAGAGCGTGATGCGACGAGCTCCTACCCGCATCCTTGGGTCAGAGATTAGGAAGTTGAGAAACAGAGAGGTTCAACTAGTCAAAGTGCAATGGGGAGATGATGAGAGCAACGCTACTTGGGAGACAAAAGTGAAGATGCGTCACTGTACCCATTCCTTTTTGAGGGTATGTCTTTTAACTTCTCCTTTATCATTTGTCTAATACTTATCTTACCTTTAGTATGTCCTCTCATCAGTACCTTTGACCTTTAGATAGGGTAAACCTATGGTTGAAACATGTGTTTGAGACATGTTATGATTGATGGATGCGTGTGGATGCAAGTGCTTGCTAGTGGTTGCTCGTGGATGCATATACACACACTTTAGACACTAGATCGGCTCAGTCACTTCATATTGCATATAGCATATAACTATGTGTAGGTAGCTATATTAATGGATGTATAATGGTTGTGTTATCATATGGATGATGCATTTTGGTGTATGGTTGTGCACACATGTAGAAATAGTATGTGTCGATAGGGTTCTTTCGCATACATATTGGATGCATAGCACTATCATGGTTTGCATTAAGGAGGTCAACTGAATCAGTAGACCGCCTGATTTTGCATTAGACAGGGAACATATACACACACTTTTTGCATATGTTCATACGTCATTAGAAATTTTAAGGACAATGGATGCCAGTGTTTGATGGTTTAGTAGATGGTTGTTTGGTTGGTAGGATACGTTCTTCTGGACTTAGAGATTTCAGGGACGAAATCCTTTAAGTAGGGGAGAATGTAACACCCCGAATTTCAATTAATATTAACATTCACAAATTAAAGAATAACTAATCCCAGATGTGGGAATTAGGGGAAACGGGTTACGCCATTGTGTTCGTCTCGGAATTCTGGTTGAGATAGAGTCCGAGTTTGCGTGATTTGGGGTCTGTATGACCAAGTTATGGCCCAACGAAGTTTTCAGAAAATTCTAAGTTCAAAAATAGTTTAAAACTAAAGCCAAATTCAAAATTCAACACACGGGGGGGAGGCGGGAATTTTCCCGTGCAGGCCAAGTCGACAGGGGTGTCGACTGCCCAGTCGACACCACCCCAACCCATGTCGACTGCCCAGTCGACACGGGTGTCGACCTGGGTACTCGACCAGGTTGGCCTAGGTGCAGTCTGAAGGGGTTTGGGCTGTGTTTTGGGGCTTATGACGAAATCTGACGGCTCTAACCTAATCTAGGGTTAATCTAAGGGCCTAAATTACATCCTAAATCTATAAATACACCCTAAGACTACCCTAATCCATACTAAAAATAGATACAACATCATCATGCCGTCAAAATGCAACTTGAAGGAGCCTCCATCAAATTTTAGAAGAAGATAGCTTCTCAAATCAACTTCTAATCAACTCTAGCAACTTAATCTTCTTCATAGGAGTGCTAATCAACAAGTTGTGAGTTTCTATGCCTTTAGCAAGCAATTGCTAAACTAATTATGATAGGATATAATGAGGTTATGGTTATGTATGTGGATCAATGCAAGTTATGTTATCATATGCTATGTGTTCATGATACTAGTTATGCAAGTTTTATGCTATATGTTCATGATGCTAGTTATGCAAGTTTTATGCTATATGTTCATGATGCTAGTTATGCAAATCACTATGATAAACATTGATCCATTATGACACCATGTTATGCAAGTCTGGTGTTTGATTATATGCAAGTTCATATATGACATGTTATGCAAGTTTGGTGTTTGATTATATGCAAGTTCATATATGACATGTTATGCAAGTTTGGTGTTTGATTATATGCAAGTAACATGTGCAAGTTTACACCTTTGTATGATATGCATACAAATGCAAGTTTACCCCTTTGTATGTCATGCATATATATATGCATGTTTACCCCTTTTTATGATATGAGTAACATATGCAAGTTCATCCCTTTTTAGACCTATGACATGTATGCAAGTTTATCCCTTTATGATAGGTCTATGACATGAACATCTATGCAAGTTACCCTCTTTATGACATATGTGATTCATGCAAGTTTGGGTTGGTTATTTATGCTAGTTGGGTTTGATGCTATGGTCATATATGCAAGTTGACACCTTTAAAACCCATGTTGATGCTAATGTTATGCTAAGTTGAGCCCATTGTATTTGTGATTAATCTTCCCTTTTAAGTATGTCATGTTAGTGTATTACGTGGGGAACGATGGGGTTAATATTCATGTTAACAAAATTGTGGTGAAATTGGTATGAGGTTGCATACCATAAGTGGATGGACATAATTGAGTCAATTATGTACATCATTAAATTGGAATTAATTAGGGAAAATTAATTCAGAATATGGGGGTGATTAATTAGGTGTAGTCAATCGACTAAGACAGGAGGTTGGACCCTTTTGTAGCATAAGACTGCCCGGACCCGACCGGCAAATCCAGCGGCTACAAATGATTGGCCCAATGTGAGAGGTCTTAGGCATAAACTAAATACGTGACAAGTGTAAAGACACGAGGTTAAACTCTGTTATGGCGTAAGGCTGCCCGTACCCGACCGGCAAATCCAGCTGCCATAAATGACAGTCTAATGTGAAGGGTCTTTACAAAGGTTACGGTCTTAATCAATTAAGAAACATTTAACCAGATAAGCATGTAGTGGGGCATGAGGGGTTAAGTGGGTGCTTTGGGTGGCATGTGGAAATCTAGTGGTTGCCTTGGGTGGCAATAGAAAATACGATTAGAATACTTAACCAAAGTGGAAACATGTAATTAAACATGATTAAAGGGTTAAGTGGGATACACTAGAGGGAGCAAGCTTAGGTTGGTAGCTTGTGGGGGCCCATTTCAACCAGTAACCCATACGTATCTTTGTGGGCTCGACCCATGTCGAGGACGGGACACGCGTACTGGGCTTGACTATAAGAGGCCAAAACGGGTTAGCGGTGGCAACGCAAGTCCAACGGGTTTCATATGCGCGTGTGGACCCGGGCTGGTAGGTAAGACGTTGTTGCATCGTGTAGGTATAAGCCGTGCACCGTTGATTGTATCGGGTTGCCACTTTAGGGAGTGATACACCCCACTGTGGGGCCAGCACGGGTATCTATGTTAGGGAGCCGATCGCTTGGGGAGTAGTGGGTACACCTAGTGGAGATATGGGCAGACGGCACCTATGTGGTCAGCTAGGGGTACACGAAACTACTAGTTAAATTTTCTAAGTCCTTGGGTGGGATCAACCTTTAAGTAGGAATGACTGGTGTGGTGCAGTGTAGTAATTACCCTTGGGTGGGTAGATGCGTCTTTACCGATATCTTAGTTCATCCTATGTCTAGTTGGCTGCTTAGTGTAGTCATTTATTCCCAGTCATTACCGTACCAATCTATATCATACCCTAATTACTTTAAAGATTGTATTGTTGAAGTTATAGGACTCGCTCAGACTTATGTCTGACCCCGTTGTTTTTATCTTTTTCCCAACCCTCAGGTTCTCAGAGTGGGCCTAGCACTAGTGGGCTTTGATCATATTGCTTTATCTATCTTTTGGAGCTTGGACCGTTGATGTAAAGCTCAGCTTATCTTTTCTATTATGGCTATTAGTTATGTAGTGGGATTATGTACTTATGTTTTTATCAGGATGGATATTTAGTACTTGACTATTGTTTTAGTTAGTTTTGGTATTGTAACCAAACATGTTTATCTTCTGCTGCAATGAAATGATGTTTTAGATTTTCAAGTATTATTTATATATGTCTTATTGTAATTTTTCTGTTCTATATTCACTTAAAATACACCACCGAAGTTAAGGCATTCCCTTAGTGAGTGACCTTAGCGGGTGTGGGGTGTTACATATCCCATTGTGTTCGGAATGGGGGTAGTTAGCTATGGACGACAGTCGATGGGCTTGATTTCGAGGTCAAAAAAAAAGTTACCTTTTTGAAATTAAAATTAATAAAAATATTATTATTATATTATACCTTCTCTCTCCCTACAACCCTCTCAGTCAGCGCCCCTTTTATTTTTTATTATTTTTTAAATCGGGAAAAAAAAACTAAGCACCCCCCCAGTCGATCGTTTCCGCCCTCCTGGCCACCCTCGTCCACCGCGCGCGCCGCCATTGATGATCGGCAGGACCTCTCCCACCGGCAGCGCCTCCCTCCCCCTTTTCCACCGCTTCTCTCCTCCCTTCCCAAAACCGAACGCCATCCCCAAAACAGCTCAACGCCAAAACGGATCCCGCTACCTCCTGCTCCGCTCTTTCACCCAGCACCGCGAGAACCTCCAATGCCTGCTGCTCCTCCGTGCGGACCCCGGCGCCGTTCTGGTTCCTCCCCCTCTTCGATTATGCTGTGAGTTCTTGTTTTATTTTTATTTTTAAATCCGATTTCTTATAGGTTAAAACCCATATTTTTTAAAATCAATTTACATAGCATATGAAAATTTTGATTTTTGTTTATTTATATATATAACATGTAAAGATTATATTTTTACATAAATTTCATGTAAGAAAAGATTAGAGATTTTATATGAAAAAGATTTGATCTTTAAAATGAAAAAGGTATGATTTTTACTCGTAGAAAGATTAGATTTTTAACGTATAAAAAATTGTGATCTTTATATACATAGCAACCATATAAAAATGCGGTTTTTATTCATATGAAGAACAAGTTAAAAATATGATTTTTGCCGTATGAAGAACAAGTTAAAAATATGATTTTTGCCGTATGAAGAACAAGTTAAAAATATGATTTTTGCCATATGAAGAACAAGTTAAAAATATTATTTTTATTATATGTGAAGGTTAAAAATATAATTTTTATATTATAGAAAGGTTAAAAATATAATTTTTATATATGTGGAGATATAGAAATATAATTTTTATATGTGTAGTAAAGCAAAAATTAGATTTTTTATATATATGAAGTGAAAGTAAAAATTCGATTTTTATTTAAGTAGCGAATTGAAAATAGAAATAAACAGAGAATATAAAAATATAATTTTCATTTATGTAGTGAAATAAAAATCCGATTTTTATTGTATATATAGTGAAATAAAAATGTGATTTTTATTTATATATGAACAGCGTGATAAGAAGTGAGATGGAACGGATTAAAAACAAAAAGGAATTCAGACGGTTCAGAGATTTAGAAATGAAATGGAGGAGTGGAACCCACGGTGAGAACTTCTGACTTTTAATTTAATTTTCTAGTTAAAATATATACTAGGATGCAGACGGTGTTTAGTAGCACCTGACACCCATCGTCCACAGACCATGGACGGCTTGTTTGTTTGTTTGATTTTGATGTGTAGTTGATTGTGTGAAGTGGGTTGAAATAAAAATATTTTTATAGTTAAAAATAGAATTTTTAACGTGTATAGGAAATGAAATAAATTAATATAAACAAATCGAACGATTTGTTTATATACACACATTTGACTGATATTGATTGGGACGATAAATTTTACACATCGCCCAACTGCACAAATAAAATCTGTGATTGATTGTTTGAAACCCCACACGGGTATTAGGATGATATATGACATACACTAATCCCAATAATTAGTTGTATGTCGATCGATTGATTGACAGACTGTTATGAGCGTTAAATATTTATATTTAATGCTTATACAGTGTAGAATGCACTGTGGATGATGGTTGATTATTTGTCATTGTTGATATATACATGCGTTGTATGAAAATCCATAGAAATAAAATCTATGGTAATTGATTGGGCCTCATTCCAGTTTTGAAATAGAATATTTGAAGAGAAATATTTGAATAGAATATTTGAAGAGAAATATTTGAATAAAATATTTGAGAAGAAATATTTGAAACGAAATTTTTGAATAGAATATTTGAAATAGAAAAATAAAAAGCCGTGTTGATTAGATTGACGCCATTTTGAGTGAACGATATTTATATCGATTATATTCGTTTTAATAATGAATATTGAAAAGTGATTTCAAAATCGAATATTTTGAAATGAAATTCGAATTAAATTGAAACGAATTAGAATTCGAATTGAAACGAATTAGAATTCGAATTGAAAATGAAATGAATTCTAATTGAAAATGAATTCTAATTGAATTTGAATAGAATTGAATTCGAATTGAAATTGAATTGAATTGAAAACGAACAGAAATTGAATTAAAAATTGATTTGAATTGAAATCAATTTGAAATGACTTTAAAACGAATTTATAAGGAAAAATTCAGTTTTGATTTGAATTTGAAGTGAAGTTGAAATCGTTTTGAAAACGAATTTAAAACGATTTATAAAATACACTTTAAAAGGAAATCGATGAAATATATAATATATATATTATATATATAATGGCCTGAATAGAACGCGTCGTGCCGCGGTAGTTCGCGAATTTTGACCATTAGCTTCGAATGGACATTGCGTGAGATCCGACCGTCGGATTCTCCTAAAACCGAAACCGTTGGGTTCGTATCGAAAAGAGATTTCTAAAGGATATTAGAAATTTGAAATCTAACGGTTGGATTTGGAATTATGTCCAAATCAAATTTGGAAAAGGTCGCTATAAGTGCAGTTCGATGCCTAATGATGGAAATCGACTGTATGGGCCTTGATAAAATTATTAAAAATAGTAATAATTTGTGTAAAATTATAAGAAATGATTTGGGAAGAATTGGGATGAAAAACTCCGTATTTGAAAAGATAAAAGTAGATTTTTATCGAAATGAACTAGCTTGAACTAGAATTATAATTCTATTTATTTTTAAATAAATAAATCAAATTTGAAAAGGGTTTTAAAAGTAACCAGAATTTCCAATAATTGAATTGGAATGGAATTGAATCGAAATTGTCTTTGGAATATTTCGATGTTGGATTTCGTGATTATATAGATAGCGTTATGGAAATTCGAAAGATATATAGATATCGTTATTTCCAATACGTTATTTGTTGGTCGTAGAATTTGATATAGAATATAAGCCGATATATTTTCTATTCAGAGCCTTGTATTTAATATCATATGTGATTTGGGTTTATCGTGAACCGTGTTTTAAATGACATGGATTCTTTAACCCAGTTAAAGATTAAAACTAAGTGGAGTTTTAATGAATCTTTAATTAGATTGAAAAGATCGAGAATGGAGTATCACCAGTTTTGCTCCAGGCGATAGTTAAATCTTTAATTAGATTTGAACGTGAAATGGTAATTGAATTTACCGGTAAAACCGTGGTGTTAGATATGAAGTATTACCAGTTTTACTTCATGCGATGAATAGGTTGGGATTGGGAAATTAAAACAAATGATTACTTCGGTAAGGTTCGTTAATCCCGACAAATTTGAAGTGATATTCAAAGGAAGATTAAAGAATAAATTTAAAAGAATTTATCTTTGATAAAATTAATGGGAACCTATCCTTAAGAATGTGAAATTTAGAAATTAACTGTAGGTTGGCTAAGAAGAATGGTTTCCTGGGTATTGATCTGACGTTGGTTTCGGCCTTCGGGGTTAGTATTTGGGGAATTGTTCTCTTGCTAATTTACGGTTAGTGACTGATGAATTGGAATGAGGCGTATGTTGTGTTTGTGTAACACTTGTTTATTATATACATGAGTTATTCAGAAAGACCGGGTTTATCCCATTCTGAATAACTAATTCGACGAGATGTCGAGGATGAAGACGGTGGTTGAAGACCGGAAGTCTTCACGTCGTTTGGATAATTACTGATGATCTTGATTGGGCCGTACACCCAACAGGAGGGAATCAATTAGTGGTCGTCCAGACGTACTTGGAGATCGATGGATATGCGGGGTACTAGGTGCCTCCAATTTAGTTTAGACCCAGAACGGACTTGTAAATGGACTGTGTGTCTGACATTGGATATCATTCTGTGTGATTGATGGATATCGGTTGCATGGAGTATTTTTCCTGTGTGGCATGCTAGGATGCAAATGAGCAAGGCTTGTAACAACCCGTATTTTCAATAACCTGTTATAACATAAATCGAGGCAGAATTAAATTATAAAATGTGAATCAAGGGAAACGGGCTATGCCATTGCGTTCGTCTCGAAAAAATACGCGAAATAGAGTCCGAGTTTTCGAAAAACGGAGCCCGTATGGCCCAGATATGGCCCGTCAAAGTTTTCAGAAAATTCAAGGTTTAAAATCAGATTCAAATTCAAAGAAATGGGCCAGCTGGGCCAAGGCGGGAAAAATCCCGCCAGGACCCGCATGTCGACAGGCCTGTCGACAGGGTCCCTAGGGTGTCGACAGCCCTGTCGACAGGGGGTGGCCGGGCTGTTTGGTCTGGTGCACCATTTCTGATTTGGGCTGGGTTGTGTGGCTTGGTTCTAGAGAGTTCCGAGATCTGATGGACCTAATTGAATCTAGGGTTAATCCTATGGTCTAAATCACTAGCCTAATCTATAAATAAGACCCTAACCTACCCTAAATCATTCATTATTCGTCCTAGCAACTAAACTATGTCAAAATCAAACCTCTCATGGCCTCCACTCTCTTCATACAAATCCTAAATCAATTTCTAAGAGATTTCCATGCATACAAGTGTATTTAGGCTTGTATGATCCTCTTTAGCTTGCATTAAAGTTTTGTTTCTCTATTGGAATCATAAAGGAGGAGTCTTGATCAAGTTGCTTGCATTTTTGGGTTTTCATTTAGTTGCATAAGGGGTTTCTTACATTTGCTAGACTCATTTGAGTCCGCATAAGTGTTGTAAGCCCTATTCCTTTCATACTTGAACTTTTAAAGTTAGATGAATGAATATGCAAGTTGTCTTTGTTTATGCAAGTTGTTTATGCAAATATGATATGCAAGTTGTCATAGTTTATGCAAGTTTGTTTATGTAAATATGATATGCAAGTTGTCATAGTTTATGCAAGTTTGTTTATGTAAATATGATATGCAAGTTGTCATAGTTTATGCAAGTTGTTTATGCAAGTATGATATGCAAGTTGTCATAGTTTATGCAAGTTGTTTATGCAAGTATGATATGCAAGTTGACATAGTTTATGCAAGTTTGTTTGTGCAAGTTGTTTATGCAAGTATGATATGCAAGTTGACATATGTTATGCAAGTTTGTTTATGCAAGTATGTTATGCAAGTTTGTGATGGTCATATGGTTCATGTTATCATGTTATGCATGCTTTTTGGGCCAAAAATGTATTATGCAAGTGTATGAACCCATGAACATTTCATATGCCACCATGTTGAACTTGTGGCTCTAACACTTTTATGTCATGATTATGCCAAGTTCCCTCTTTAAAATCCTTTATGCGCTATTGCGATATGTAAGCGATGGGATTGCGTTTGGGGTTGGGTAAACTAATAAGACATAAAAATATGAGCTTGGGAATTTACCTATTAAGTTAGGTCTACCCATTGGGAATTTACCTATTAAGTTAGGTCTACCCAATTGCTTGAAAATTTGTAACATGTTTTGGAAGCATGATGGACATGACACTTAGAAAAGATAAGTGTGGCCAACTCGAGGTTGGGTTGAGTTTGTAGCGTAAACCTACCCGGAACCGACCGGCTTAACTAGTTGCTACAAACAATAGGACCCAATGTGAGAAGTTGGTCATGTTGTACCTTGGACCCGAGGTTAGACCAAGTTGTGGTGTAAAGCTACCCGGACCCGCCCGGCTTAACTAGTAACCACAACAAAGTCTAATGTGAGAGGTTAAGGCGCATTAATTAATTAATGCCTCATGATTAGGGTTAAGTCATGGACCATTTAATACTTAACCAATTTGGGCTCGGTTGATTAATCGGGGTTAAGTCGTGAACTCGCCGTTACACTTAACCAAGTTAATCCATGATTAGTGAAGGGGTTAAACCGTACTTAACCCACTAGAGAAATCCTAGCAATGGGGGTCCACTCCAGCAGTAATCCCTAGTTAGTATCATCATGACCCTAGGGACTAGGCTAGGGTGGGGGCACGATTACTGGACTGGAGGTAAGCGACCAATGAACGACGGTAGGGTGGTACGCCGGTGTAGTTCTGGGCGGACTCGGGTCGTGCACATAGTCCGTAGCCGGAGAATCAGGCACGGGTACCAGTAGATCGGGACTGTGCACTCATGTTTATGGTGTCCAGGGGTTGACAACCTAGGGCTTGATACACCCGATGGGTGGACCCAGCACAGTTCGACTACAATCATGTTTGGACCGTATTGACACCAACACGTGACGAGTTAGGCTTAGGGAGCCGATCGATTAGACCGTTGGGTTGGACCTCGTGGTAGGGTCACTTCATGTTTGGTTGGACCTCGTGGTAGGGTCACTTCATGTATTGGTTGGACCTCGTGTGAGGGTCACTTCATGTTATTGGGCCAAAGCTTGGGCCAAGGGATCAATACTTGTTTATTCAAGTCATGTTAGTTGCTAGTACACCTGTGGTGCAAAACCTTAATCCTGATTATGCGATGATACCTTTATCTATCTTGTTAGTTAATCATCATGCTAGTATGTTGTTATCCTTATGTTCATCCCTTGCTACTCATGCCAGTTAACTTTATCAGTTTACATTGATTGTAGTAGGGCTTACTCAGTCTTTTTGACTGACCTGTTTCCTTTCGCCTCTTTTCTTCCGTTTCCCCCCCCCCCCCAGGTTCTCAGGGAGGGAACACAGGAGCCTAGCTTGGATCTCTGCTGCTTTTCTTGGATAGCTCATGTATGCTTTGGACTTGAGCTCGCTATGGTTTTTCCACTTTGGGGATAGCTATTTTATGATTTCCTTTTCAGTTTCAGATGATGTTATTTTATGTACTAGACTTGTTTATTTGGGAAATTGACATTATGATGTACCAGACATGTTTTGAAATGGTTTAATCTTCCGCTGTTTTATCTATGTTATTTACTCTGTTTACATATATACATATGTTCTTGTTCTTCCTTGATATATCATTATGCATATTTACCTTGTTTAAACGCCCCCCCAAAGCTAGTGTCCTTGCAAGAGCGGCACTGGCGGAGGTGGGGTGTTACATTTGGTATCAGAGCATATGGTTTACGAGAAGGAACAAAAAGGTTTTTTTTTTAAACTTTTGGAAAACTATTTTCAAAACCAAGTATAAAGTATTTTCCAAATAAAAGTCTAGTTTATTTTAAAGGCTATTCCCCAAAAAGCCATAAGCACTATCCTTCGTTTCCTCGTTCTAAATCTATCTTTTCCTTTTCAGCATGGCCGATCTTAATCTTCCTGAGGGAGTCACCATTCCCGGATGGTTCCGGCGATACTTGGAAGCTAGGGCCAACAATGCTGGTCCAGAAACCACTCCCACTATCACTGAGGTCCCTCCTCCCCCTCCTCCTCCTCAGCAACAACAAGCCGATTTCGCCAAGGTTTGCAAGGACTTCAAGGCCATGGGTGGCAAAAAATTTATTGGGACAGAGACTTTCGTGGAAGCAAGAAATTGGTTGAAGGAGACAGAAGATCTCTTTGCCATCTTTGACATAGAAGACCGTAGGAAGGTTCTATTGGCGGTTTGGCTACTAAAGGAGGAAGCTTCTTATTGGTGGGAGGTCACCAATGCTACAAGGCCCGTAGAGACCTGGGCCGACTTTAGGGCAAGATTTGGGCTAAAGTTTCTATCATCCGCAGAGGCAAATTTGCAACTAGAGAAGTTCATAGCCTTGAAGCAAGGAGACCTGTCAGTTAGAGAGTATGTGAATAAGTTCAACCAACTTGCCCGATTCGGTTTAGACATGGTCAACACTCCCGAGAAGAAGGCTCTACGTTTTGCACGAGGGTTAAATGAGCCATTACAAGGTCTAGCCATGTCACACATACCCATGGGGGCCACTTTCGAGAGCTTAGTAGACATGGCATTGCTGCAGGGAGAGGATAAGAATGGGAAGAAAGAAGCCAAGCCCCATGAGACTCAGCCTAAGAAGACAGACTCCAAGTGGGGAGGGAACCAGAGTAATCAGAATAACAAAAACAACAAGAACAACAAGGGCAACAAGGCCAAGGCAAAGGACCCAAGAAAATGCCACTACTGTGGGAACATAGGGCACATAGCTAAAGACTGTAAGAAAAGGAAGAGGAAGTCGGGCGAATGCTTTCATTGTGGAGAGACCGGACATTTTAGCAAGGATTGCCCTAAGAAGCAAGGGCAGAATCAGCGTACAGGACCTTCTGGAGGGCAAGTGCATGCTCTCAACGCCGCTCCAGTTCAGGATCGAGGTAGCATTTCTGTAGAAAGTCTTGTTTATATTTCTGATTATCCTGTTCGCACCTTATTTGATTCTGGCGCATCTCATAGTTTTATTTCTTCTGACATTGTTGAAAGTTTGCACCTAAGTACTAGCTTAGTTGAGGATCCCGTCTGTGTTTCAAATCCAATTGGGGGTTCCGCCCATCTATCTATGATTTGTGTGGATTTGAAGATTTCTATCTTGACTGTGGAATTCACGTGTAATGCTTATGTTCTCGGATTCACGGGATATGGGTTAATCTTGGGCATGGATTGGTTGTCCAGTTATGGAGCCATTCTCGATTGTGAGCATAGGGTGGTGAGACTCATGACTCGCCTGGGTAATACCCTAGAGATTTCTTGCAACCCGCTAGATCCCGTCATGCTATGTTATCTTGAATCTCTTGACTCGTCCATCGATGATCTTCAGGCTGTGAGGGTGGTCCGAGAGTATCCGGATGTTTTTGATGAAGTTAGGGGGTTGCCCCCTAAGCGAGAAATTGATTTCCGCATTTATCTAGTGGATAATGCAAAGCCGGTTTCTTTGCCCGTTCGGCACATGGCTCCGCGTGAAAGGCGGGAGCTAAGTAAGCAAGTGAAAGAGTTGCTTGAGAAGAACTTCATTAGACGAAGTATATCTGAATGGGGAGCGCCTGTGGTATTTGCTACCAAGGCAGATGGTTCTCTCCGACTTTGTGTTGACTATCGAGAGTTGAATAAGCTGACCAAGAAGAACAGACACCCGTTACCGAGGATTGATGATCTCTTTGACCAGCTTGTCGGTGCTTCTGTTTTCTCTCAGCTTGATCTTGCTACTGGATTCCATCAGCTCAGGGTAGCTGAGGATAGTATAGACAAGACTGCGTTCAGGACTCCAGATGGATTCTTCGAATGGCTTGTCATGCCGTTCGGCTTGACTAATGCACCCGCATATTTCGTAGACTTGATGAGTAGGGTGTTCAGAGAGTTCTTGAACAAGTTTGTCGTGGTCTTTGTAGATGATATTCTGATCTTCTCTAAGGATGAGGAGGAGCACGCAAGGCATCTTGTAGAGGTGATGGATACGCTTAGAGCGCATCAGTTAAAGGCAAAGTTCTCCAAGTGTCATTTTTGGAGAAAGGAAGTTAGATTTCTTGGGCATATAGTTTCTAAGCAGGGTATAGCTGTGGATCCCGGGAAAGTGGTTGCAGTTCAGGATTGGAAGACTCCAAGGAATGCAACCGAAGTAAGGAGTTTTCTAGGTCTTGCGGGGTTTTACCGGAAATTCATCAAGGACTTCGCGAAGATTTCCGCTCCTCTCACTAAATTGACGAAGAAGAATTTAGTTTTTGCTTGGAACATAGAATGCGAGCTTGCTTTTCAGAAGCTCAAGAGAGCTCTCACATCAGCGCCTGTTCTAGCTTTGCCCGATGGAGGGAAATTATTTACAGTATACACCGATGCATGTGGCACGGGGTTAGGAGCTGTTTTAATGCAGGAAAGGAGAGTGATATGCTTTGGCGGTAGACAACTCAAGGTGCACGAGAAGAATTATCCCACTCATGACTTAGAGTTGGCAGCAATAGTATATGCACTCAAGGCTTGGCGCCATTATCTTCTGGGCGAAAGATTTGAGCTTTATACCGATCACAAGTCATTGAAGTATCTCTTTTCTCAGAAGGATTTAAATCTGAGGCAACAAAGATGGATGGAATTCTTGGCGTCCTACGATTTTGAGATAGCCTATACCCCTGGCAAGGGGAATGTGGTGGCTGATGCATTGAGTAGAAGAAGGTTGACCCTAAGCCCTCTATTCATAGAGATGAAGAATTTAGAGTATGTGGCAACCTTTGATTTCTCTTTGGCAGTTGAGTCGATGACCGGTTCTTTAGCATCTCTTGAGCTCAGGCCTACCCTTCTGGATCAAGTTGGGGCTTCGCAGAAGGAAGACCCTCAGATAATTGAGATTATGGATAAGCTGATCCAAGGGGAGACATCCAGTCACCTTGCTCGGTATTCTATAGATGATAAGGGTTGGCTGAGGAGAGACGGAAGGTTATGTGTTCCAATGGTAGAAGATTTAGTAAGAAAAGTTCTTGAGGAAGCGCATCACTCTAAGTTGACTATACATCCAGGCGGGGATAAGATGTACCAAGATATGAGGCGTATTTTCTTTTGGCCTGGGATGAAGAAGGATGTGGCAGAGTTTGTCTCTAGATGTATCATTTGCCAGCAAGTTAAGGCCGAGTCAAAGAAGCCCGGTGGGCTATTACATCCTCTGGACGTTCCACTTTGGAAGTGGGAGAGTATCTCCATGGACTTTGTTGATGGGCTTCCGAGGTCAAGGAAAGGGAATACGAGCATTTGGGTTATTGTAGACAGACTTACGAAGAGTGCTCATTTTATTCCAGTAAAGAGCAAGAGGACCGCATCTTGGCTAGCGTCCGTATATCTTCGTGAGATTGTAAGACTTCATGGAGTCCCTTCTAGTATTGTCAGTGACCGTGACCCAATCTTTACAAGTCAGTTCTGGAATAGCTTGCAAGAGGCTATGGGCACAAGGTTGAATCTGAGTACTGCTTATCACCCACAGACGGACGGCCAGACCGAAAGGGTGAATAGGGTACTCGAGGATCTATTGAGGCTGTGTATTCTGGATTTTGGTGGTACTTGGGAAGACCATCTTCCTCTTGTTGAGTTTGCATATAATAACAGTTATCAGGAAAGCATAGGAATGGCACCATTTGAAGCTTTATATGGGAGGCCGTGCAAGTCGCCTACATGTTGGTGGGAGACTACAGATAAGCTCATACTTGGGCCTGATATGATCAGGGATGCATCTGAGAAGATCGAGTTGATTCGAAAACGGATGAAAGCAGCCCAAGACTGACAGAAATCCTATGCTGATAAGCGAAGATCTGATTTGGAGTTTGATGTTAGGGATATGGTTTTCGTGAAGGTTTCTCCTTTGCGGAATGTGGTCCGATTTGGAGCCGTTGGGAAGTTAGCACCGAGATTTGTTGGACCCTTCCCTATCATAGAGAGGATCGGGCAGATGGCTTATAGAGTGATGTTGCCCGAGAAGCTTGCCGGAGTACACGATGTCTTTCATGTCTCGCATCTCCGGAAATGTTTGCATGAATCAGCAGAGGTAGTTGAGCCGAGTGTTCTAGAAGATGTGGAAGTGGAGAAAGAAGCTACCTTAAGGAGAGCTCCGATTCGTATCATGGGGACAGAGATCAAGAAGCTAAGGAATCGAGAGGTCAAGTTAGTGAAGGTTCAATGGGGTGAAGCCGAAGAAGACGCAACTTAGGAAACCGAGGAGAAGATGCGTGGGCTTTATCCATTCCTTTTTGAGGGTACACTCTCAATCTCTTTCCTTGGTTAGCATATCTTTCTCTTTGATATCCATATTTATCTAGTTTAGTGTGTTATTTCTGTCATGAGAACCTTAGGTAGAAGCCCTTTGGATGAAACATGTGTTTGAAACATGTTATGCTTGGTGGTTGCAAGTGGTTGCAAGTGTTTGCAAGTGGTTACTCGTGGATGCATTATACACGGTTAGGCACTAGATCGGCTCGCACACTCCTCATACTGCATATGCATGAGTGTTTATGCTTATTCATGGATGAAAATTGTGTGTTATCACATGGATGTTGCATATGGGTGTATGTTATGTGCACACATATAGATGATATACATTATGTTAGGAACTGCATACATATGGATTCATTTCACTAACATAATTCGCATTGATGATATTTGCATTAGATAGGTACATATACACACACCTCTGCATATGTTCATCCAGCATTTAGAATCTTGTAAGGACAATGATTGCTAGTGGATGATGCTTTGAGTAGATGGATGATTGGATGGTAGGATACGTTCTTCCTAACTTGGAGATTTCGGGGACGAAATCCTTTAAGGAGGGGAGAATGTAACAACCCGTATTTTCAATAACCTGTTATAACATAAATCGAGGCAGAATTAAATTATAAAATGTGAATCAAGGGAAACGGGCTATGCCATTGCGTTCGTCTCGAAAAAATACGCGAAATAGAGTCCGAGTTTTCGAAAAACGGAGCCCGTATGGCCCAGATATGGCCCGTCAAAGTTTTCAGAAAATTCAAGGTTTAAAATCAGATTCAAATTCAAAGAAATGGGCCAGCTGGGCCAAGGCGGGAAAAATCCCGCCAGGACCCGCATGTCGACAGGCCTGTCGACAGGGTCCCTAGGGTGTCGACAGCCCTGTCGACAGGGGGTGGCCGGGCTGTTTGGTCTGGTGCACCATTTCTGATTTGGGCTGGGTTGTGTGGCTTGGTTCTAGAGAGTTCCGAGATCTGATGGACCTAATTGAATCTAGGGTTAATCCTATGGTCTAAATCACTAGCCTAATCTATAAATAAGACCCTAACCTACCCTAAATCATTCATTATTCGTCCTAGCAACTAAACTATGTCAAAATCAAACCTCTCATGGCCTTCACTCTCTTCATACAAATCCTAAATCAATTTCTAAGAGATTTCCATGCATACAAGTGTATTTAGGCTTGTATGATCCTCTTTAGCTTGCATTAAAGTTTTGTTTCTCTATTGGAATCATAAAGGAGGAGTCTTGATCAAGTTGCTTGCATTTTTGGGTTTTCATTTAGTTGCATAAGGGGTTTCTTACATTTGCTAGACTCATTTGAGTCCGCATAAGTGTTGTAAGCCCTATTCCTTTCATACTTGAACTTTTAAAGTTAGATGAATGAATATGCAAGTTGTCTTTGTTTATGCAAATATGATATGCAAGTTGTCATAGTTTATGCAAGTTTGTTTATGTAAATATGATATGCAAGTTGTCATAGTTTATGCAAGTTTGTTTATGTAAATATGATATGCAAGTTGTCATAGTTTATGCAAGTTGTTTATGCAAGTATGATATGCAAGTTGTCATAGTTTATGCAAGTTGTTTATGCAAGTATGATATGCAAGTTGACATAGTTTATGCAAGTTTGTTTGTGCAAGTTGTTTATGCAAGTATGATATGCAAGTTGACATATGTTATGCAAGTTTGTTTATGCAAGTATGTTATGCAAGTTTGTGATGGTCATATGGTTCATGTTATCATGTTATGCATGCTTTTTGGGCCAAAAATGTATTATGCAAGTGTATGAACCCATGAACATTTCATATGCCACCATGTTGAACTTGTGGCTCTAACACTTTTATGTCATGATTATGCCAAGTTCCCTCTTTAAAATCCTTTATGCGCTATTGCGATATGTAAGCGATGGGATTGCGTTTGGGGTTGGGTAAACTAATAAGACATAAAAATATGAGCTTGGGAATTTACCTATTAAGTTAGGTCTACCCATTGGGAATTTACCTATTAAGTTAGGTCTACCCAATTGCTTGAAAATTTGTAACATGTTTTGGAAGCATGATGGACATGACACTTAGAAAAGATAAGTGTGGCCAACTCGAGGTTGGGTTGAGTTTGTAGCGTAAACCTACCCGGAACCGACCGGCTTAACTAGTTGCTACAAACAATAGGACCCAATGTGAGAAGTTGGTCATGTTGTACCTTGGACCCGAGGTTAGACCAAGTTGTGGTGTAAAGCTACCCGGACCCGCCCGGCTTAACTAGTAACCACAACAAAGTCTAATGTGAGAGGTTAAGGCGCATTAATTAATTAATGCCTCATGATTAGGGTTAAGTCATGGACCATTTAATACTTAACCAATTTGGGCTCGGTTGATTAATCGGGGTTAAGTCGTGAACTCGCCGTTACACTTAACCAAGTTAATCCATGATTAGTGAAGGGGTTAAACCGTACTTAACCCACTAGAGAAATCCTAGCAATGGGGGTCCACTCCAGCAGTAATCCCTAGTTAGTATCATCATGACCCTAGGGACTAGGCTAGGGTGGGGGCACGATTACTGGACTGGAGGTAAGCGACCAATGAACGACGGTAGGGTGGTACGCCGGTGTAGTTCTGGGCGGACTCGGGTCGTGCACATAGTCCGTAGCCGGAGAATCAGGCACGGGTACCAGTAGATCGGGACTGTGCACTCATGTTTATGGTGTCTAGGGGTTGACACCCTAGGGCTTGATACACCCGATGGGTGGACCCAGCACAGTTCGACTACAATCATGTTTGGACCGTATTGACACCAACACGTGACGAGTTAGGCTTAGGGAGCCGATCGATTAGACCGTTGGGTTGGACCTCGTGGTAGGGTCACTTCATGTTTGGTTGGACCTCGTGGTAGGGTCACTTCATGTATTGGTTGGACCTCGTGTGAGGGTCACTTCATGTTATTGGGCCAAAGCTTGGGCCAAGGGATCAATACTTGTTTATTCAAGTCATGTTAGTTGCTAGTACACCTGTGGTGCAAAACCTTAATCCTGATTATGCGATGATACCTTTATCTATCTTGTTAGTTAATCATCATGCTAGTATGTTGTTATCCTTATGTTCATCCCTTGCTACTCATGCCAGTTAACTTTATCAGTTTAAATTGATTATAGTAGGGCTTACTCAGTCTTTTTGACTGACCTGTTTCCTTTCGCCTCTTTTCTTCCGTTTCCCCCCCCCCCCCCAGGTTCTCAGGGAGGGAACACAGGAGCCTAGCTTGGATCTCTGCTGCTTTTCTTGGATAGCTCATGTATGCTTTGGACTTGAGCTCGCTATGGTTTTTCCACTTTGGGGATAGCTATTTTATGATTTCCTTTTCAGTTTCAGATGATGTTATTTTATGTACTAGACTTGTTTATTTGGGAAATTGACATTATGATGTACCAGACATGTTTTGAAATGGTTTAATCTTCCGTTGTTTTATCTATGTTATTTACTCTGTTTACATATATACATATGTTCTTGTTCTGCCTTGATATATCATTATGCATATTTACCTTGTTTAAACGCCCCCCCCAAAGCTAGTGTCCTTGCAAGAGCGGCACTGGCGGAGGTGGGGTGTTACAAGGCTTCTATTGAAAAGCAAAGTCTCGTGGTTGATGATCAAAGCACAGCCTATGTGGCATAGCTTTGTGTAGCGTTGATTCGTGAGCCTCACCCCCCGGTTGTGAACCAGAAATGGGAAAGGACATCAGGGAGGGCATGCGTTTCCTTCTAGCTAGAAGTGGCGTCAGTGGTTTTACACGCCCTGACGAGTTTGACTTATGTGGTTGTTGCTATTGTGAGGTGCCTAGGATATACCGGTGACGATGTGAAGCTGATGGAGTCATTCGTTGGCTCATTTATGCCCCAAAGGGCGGGGAAACGCAGTGTTCAGGCATTTTAATCCACATCGGCGGATCGGCCCTGACGATCCAAAGGCTTGACTGAGTACTTACCTAAGGGGCGGACTAGAGCGTCTCGAATTCGGTGAGGACTATCTTTTGCCTCGGTTCACAGATGGAAATCCAACTTCCAATACGTGACGTTTCGGTTTTAGTTGTAACCCTATATATGGCGACATGATATATGGTACCCATGTCGCCTATGATTGATACTTATGATATGAAGTTGTTTTATACACTATGCACGTATAATAGTATCAATTGATTTGTTTTAAACGTATCAAGCATTCTTTGGCTATTATAAGGTAAAAACCCTATCCTCCGGCTTGCGTTGCATTGTGTGATGAGACCTGGGTCTTATAATAACTTCATTGTTCTTTATTTAGCATTGCGCTGTTGTTTTATGCACTGGTGTTCTTGGGAGGAAACCCGTTCCGTGTTATACGGCGTGGTCCCTTGATTTACCTAACTTTAAAATAAAGATTAATAACTGTTTTAGTTCTCACACCAGTCACATGACTGACCTGGAGTTTATTGTTTTAACCTAAACTCTGGGTGCCCTTATTTTGACATGGGCAGCTAGTAGTTTTGGTTTTGCAGATCTATATTCACAGGATCCTGATTTACAGCTGGAATGATACTCGGAAACCTCTGTATCCGTGTATTACTTCTAGTTGTGTATTGTATTATTTTTCCGCTGCGATGTATTTAAATGTAATTTAAATCTCTGATATTTTCTGTTTAATATTTATTCGTACTCTGTATATTCCTGTATTCTGATGGAATTGTTGTAATATACAATGAAATGTTCTTCTGTCTGTGTTCTCAAAATAATCAGGTGTTTCGTACGGTCTTGGTCGGTTTAGCGACTGTTTCGGATCGAGCGAAATTCCTGGTCGTTTCAAAATTCCATTATATTAGTATATGGTTCAATATACATCAGGGCTTTCTTTTCGTAAGGGAACTTTTGACTCACTTCGCTCTCTTCAAAAAAATTAGGCGTATATCCCCTTATACATTGTTGAAATACAAATTATATCATTGAATTATTTACCCTCTTAACCACTCATTCACAAAGATAATTATATGAAGTTAAATTTTAATAATAAAAATGTGTTATCTTTTTATTAACATGCGTATGTCATATGTTTTGATCTTTATTCAACAAGTGAAAATATTTTTTCATGGAGTATTTATCTAAGAGAGTTCATTTAGCGCACCAAACAATTTTTTTTAGCAAATATATGTTCTTTAAGTAAATATTTACTTGGCAAATATTTACCGAGAGAATTTTGGTTACTTATATAATATTGGTTAAGTCAACAAATGAACACAAGTTTCTTATCTTAATGTCAAATAACATTCGTGATTTTTTTTAGCATATTGTAAAGACATCAATTAAGCCGACAAATTATACATAAATTCCGTTTTTTGGTCGTACTCTATTTATTGTCATGAGCTAACTAATAAATGAGTTAGATGATCATGCTTAATATACTGCATACTCTACAAGTATTTATCCAGCTATCTATTTAAAAAAAAATTAAAACTTGTTTTTCTATCCTACGCTCCATAAATATCACATTCGATATACATTATTTACCTACCTTTTTCAAGGCCGTCTTGTATTGACTTCTCACCATGGGGTCGCTCAAGACGTGAGTGAAAGCCTACAGGATCTTAGAATTGTTTGGATAAGACAACCGACCTCACAAACAACCGAAGTAGTGAATACCAAGAATCTAGTTTGGCATGGCTTATTGCAATGGATCGACCAAGCATTGGACAGAAGATGATAAACTTCATGTTGCATCAACACTTTGTCATGCGCCTGAACCAGCTTCGCTCGTTGCCCCAAAACGGCCTACTTCTAATGTCTCGAATTGACATAGTAAGTGGCTCCAGGTCGACCAACACATTACATTCCAAATCGGCTAAGTTGCCTAGCTTTGGTCTACCTAGCAGTCCGCACACACCTTAGATAAAATTGGATAACTTGGATGCAATTCGAGTTGCATGACTCCATCCATATGTAATCAAGCCAAGCAACGATACAAGCTCAAGGTCCAGTAATGAAACGATGCGAATGGAAGGAAGTGAATTCAGGTCGACCCCATAATGAATTACCTGTGTCGACACTGATCTAGAATCCCATTTTCTATGCAGGACGTTCAATTTTATAGAATAAGTCTACCTATGGCTCCTTCTTTTTCTACATGGTCTCTGGCTAATTTACGATCTATAAAGCCCATAAATAATATACCACCTGAAGAACTAAGGATCTTTTGGAGCTTTGACAACTCTCTGACTTTCTATTATCTTTGTACTTGAGGTCATTTCGACCTTAAGATTGTAATCACCAAGATTGCCTAATAAAGATAAAGTAGAGTAAATGGACGTAGGAAATCTTGAACCACTACAAATCGTGTGCACTGTCTTTTTGCTTGGTTTCATTTACTTTTATTCACTTTTATACTCTACATAATCAATTAAAGGTATTGAACCAATTTTAATGTCAACATTTTTTGTGCTTCCACTGAGAAGGCGAATTTCCCTATTTCGATATTTTTAAATCTATACTAGGATTTCCTAATCTTTTGAGAAGATCTGATTCCCTTCTTTCCTACAAATGTCTAACTCCAAATTTTTCTAGCAGTGACGGTGCCAAAGAAAGGTGCATTTTCAGCAATACCAACGAATCAAGCTCAAGACAAAGCTAGCAAATAGTCTATCAATGCCAAGAATGTAGTGGCAACTATCGCGATGCTACTTTCATCCCATCTTTTTCTCCGATGATGGATGATGATCTTATGGAAGTGATGAAGAAGGTAGAGGAGAAAAGTAGTGTATGAACCAGTATATGCATGAGAATCTCATGCTGAGGAGGGAAATGAACCAAATGAGTATGCAATGGAATGAACTTAGGAGGAAAAAGGACTCCCATTTCACCACGTTATCATTTGAAGGAATTATCATCATTAGACAAAAATAGGAAGGCACCATGATACAGACGGACGTAGAAGGGACTGGCGATATGACTTGTCTGATCCGGGTTGAGGATGAGCCAGGGCAGTCCGCCCTGGCCAATTTGATTCGTCTAAGCAATGTCGACCTAGATCTAGTGATGCCTTGATCATATAGTGCCACTACTTTCACCCCCGAATGCGATACTCCTAGAACCTCTCATGTTTGTGCATTTCCTTATTCATGCCTTGTGACTAACCGAGGCAATTTGGACTAAGGGAGTGCGGCCCAGACCATGGCACAAGCTATGTTGCTACAAGGGAGATGTGAAGTCATAGACGAGAAATTGATTCCAAATACGGGCCAATCATTTGAACTCCAGACTTGACTGCCATGGTCATACATATCATGAACAATAGTCGCAACTTTAGTAATGAGGACTTGGGGGATCGACCGAAGCCATACCCCATTCATAAATGAAATCTTAAATGTTGAATTTTCATGTAGGTTCAACTTGCCATAAATATCGCATTACTAGGTTAAACCAATCTAACTCAAAATCTGATGCACTAACAATGGTATATGGATTCAGCTCAAACCCTCTAGCGCCATAAAGTGCAAGGCTTTTCCAATTCATCTAGATGGTGCGACAATAATGTGATTTATGAGGTTATCGCTGAAACTTGTACCATCATTTAACGACCTTGGTTGAAAGTTCATGAACTAACTCTGTATCCACATGCCTCATTCGAAGCAAGTGATGATGGTATCCCATGTACATCAAGCCTTAGAATAACCGCTTAAGGATTATTTGGAGTGATTCATTGTTGCCATCACTAAAGCAAGCAATCCTAATGATGAAGCAATCTTGATGGAACTGATTGAAGGCATAGACCTAGACATGAAACTTATATTATGGTTGACTGGAAAGTCGTCATCTACCTTGGACCAGTTTCACGAGAAAGGCTTTCTAGTTCTTGCAAATTGAAGAGGCCTACAAAAATTGAAAGAGGAGAATAGAGGATCTTAGAAATGAAGGGATACAGAGTAATGTTGTAGTGAAACAGTCTGGAGACAGTTTTGGAAAGGTTCAAGTCAATGTCTATAATCAAAATAAAAGGAATTAGAATCAGCATGAGGGCAGCAACGGAGGTAGCCGCAATAAAAAAAGAGACTCCAGGAAGCGACCTAGATTCCCTAAGTATGAAAACTATACACCATTGAATAATTCATTGGAAAATGTTTGTTAGACACCTACAATACAATGTAGTACCATAAACCTATACCAAGAAAGTCTACTGGGAAAGAGAACCATAAAAGAAAGTTTTATATTTTTCTCGAGATGTACGACAACATGACGAATATATGCCATCATCTCAGAGATACCGTTGAAAAGCTCATCCAAGATAGGACATAAGACAAATATAAAGTGGCTCCGGGGGATGGGGGGAATGGACTTTAGACCATAACATATAAGGTCAGGTTGCTCCTAGTGCTACCACCCAGTAGAAGCAGACAGAAATCATCATAAACCCAATTGTCAGCGGGCCACACCTGGGCGACGCCAATTTAAGGACAATGGAAGTACATGAATTCAGTAAAGTATGTCGAGGACGAGGAGTGAAACACTGTAGAAGAGATTGTTCCAATCAAGTAGCGGAGGATGACGATAGGAGACGTCGTATTTCGCGAGATGCATATAGGGTAGAGCTCCCAAATATTGACCCGTTGGGGCTATCAGCCTTAATTATTCCATTAATATTTTGTTCCTTGATATGGAAGACCTTTTGGAGTGCGAGATTTCCATTAATATTTTATTCAAGCTAGCCTACGACCAAAATATGTTTGAGACCAAGGACATAAAGCCATGTAACGCTCGGATACATGAATTCATTGAGACGGCGATAGAGCCTATAGGTATGATCGAACTACGGATTGAGCTTGGTGATTAGGAGTGTGAATCCTCCAGTTCAATGCGTTAGACACATACTTTCCCCATAATTCCTTTTTGGCTGAATGGCCCCAACTAACTTCTGAGTTTGCATTGCTCCTTGTTGTTTGCTCTTGAAATTCCCGATGGATAATAGGGCCGGGGTTGTACGAGGGGAACAGTTAACGGGAAATGCACACTATACGACCGAGTGGAAGGATGCCTGTAGTAATGAAAAGGGAAAGAATGTCAACATTTCCCTTTAAATCAATGGTGATGACACATAGCAATCATAGAGTAAATCAACGATCGAAAATCACAACCACCTTTTCAAATACATTGACACCAGAAAAGACGAAGAGCCAGGATACTAGAAGGTAGCACTGAATAAAACCGCCATGGCGATCCCAATTAATAGCGACGACCCATCAAAGGTCTTGAAAATTGGATCCCACCTTATTCCCCTCTGATCAAGGGACTCGATTAATTTTCTCCATGCAAACCTTTGATGTGTTTGCATGGACCCACACCGAATGGTGAGCTCTCGTCGATAGTTGCGAGCTACTCGCTCAATATTAGTTTGAAGTATGTTCCAGTGAAACAGAAAAGATATATGGTCTAGAAAAGTCCATTGCGCTGAAAAAAGAAGTGGAGAAGCTTAAGAGCAGTGGATTCATCCAAGATTCGATGTACCTTGATCCAGTATCAAATCCTGTCCTTATGAAGAAATTGTAACAACCCGTAAAATGCGAGCCAGTTTGAAATTTTTATTTTGGCCATTTTAGCGAATTTTGATTATTTAAAATGAATTATTTTAAATAATATCGGCGTGAAAATTATTTTGAATATAATTCGAACGTATATATTATATACGTCGTCGTTAGAATATAAATATTTATATATAATTATAAATAGAATTGAAAATGGCGCGGTAGTTCGATAATTCGATTTCAAACTTCAATTGAATGTACCGGGTGCAAAACAATCCGGATTTTAGTGAAACCAAAAATAATGGAATCTAATAGTGAATATCTTTCCAACGAATCCGAAAAATCAAGATTTCATATCGGGAATCAAAAGATATGTCCAGTTGAAAATTCTGAATAGTCGCTATGGAATTCAGGCCCTTAAAAATGGACATTTTGCAAATGACCTCGGATTTCGGCGAAACCACTTTCGTTGGGTCCGTGATGTCAAGTTATTGCTAGGTTTCAAATTTCATAATTTTTCGAATCAATATGTGAGCGTGGCAAAGGAAAACGCGTTTGACCAATTTCAGTTGATTTTAATCGACTGGAAATTGGCCATTTTTCCAACGGTCTCGGAATTCGACGAAACTAGTTTTGTTAGGACCGTATCGTCAATACGAAGCTAGAAAATATTTTTCGGGAATTTTTCTAGTTAGTATGTGGCCCCGGTAATTTGAAATGTACGTTTAAAATTCAATAAAGTGATTTAAATGTAAATTTAACAGAAACTGATTGTAACGGCCGAACTGGCTTATGAAACATATCCCATTGTGTTCGGAATGGGGGTTAAACGCTATGGGCGACAGTCGGTGGGCCTCGTTACGAGGTCGTTTGTAAAAGTCAACTTTTAAATAATTAAGTAATAAAAAAAAAAAAAAAAATATATCCTCCTACTTTATTCAGCCGACCCCCCCCCTTTCTTCCAAAATCATTTCAGAAATCGAAAATAGAAAAAAAAGAAAAAAAAAACCCCCCCGACGACCTCGATCTCATCGCCGACCCCTCCCACGTCGTCGCCCTCCTCCCTGGCGCCTCCACGGCCACACCGCACCCCCACCAGACTCCAGCAATGACGGAAACCCCCCCATCTTCGATTCGAAGCCCCACCGAGCCCCCCCGAATCGACTGCAGCCGCCCCCCCCCCCCCCATTCGTCGAACCACCTGACGAGGAGCCCCCCCTACCTCGCGGTGACGAGAACACCCCCCCCCTGGCTGCTGTGCGATGACGAGGAAACCCCCCTACCTCGCGGTGACGAAAGACCCCCCCTCCCCGCTCCTCTGTAAGTTTTTAATTTAATTTTATTTTATTTTTATTTTTATATAAAAACTGATTTAGTTTAAAAATAAAAAAAAACAGAAATTATAAGAGGCAAAAGCTGATTTTGTTTTAGGATTTAAAAACTGCATTTTTATAAAAGAGTTTTAAAAACTGTTTTGAAAAGAATTTTAAAACTGATTTATAAAAATATAAAAACTGATTTTCTAAGAATTTTAAAACTGATTTATAAAAATATAAAAACTGATTTTCTGAGAATTTTAAAACTGATTTATGAAAATATACAAACTGATTTTCTGAGAATTTTAAAAAAAACTGAATTTAAAATGATTTATAAACTAGAAGAAGATTAGAAATTTAAAAAGTAAAAATCACATTTTTATATATTGAAAGTCGAGATAAAAATCACATTTTTATATATTGAAAGTCGAGATAAAAATCACATTTTTATATATTGAAAGTCGAGATAAAAATCACATTTTTATATATTGAAAGTCGAGATAAAAATCACATTTTTATATATTGAAAGTCGAGATAAAAATCACATTTTTATATATTGAAAGTCGAGATAAAAATCACATTTTTATATATTGAAAGTCGAGATAAAAGTCATATTTTTATATGTTAAAAGCAAAACTAAAAATTCGATTTTTATATATTGAATAGCAAAACTAAAAATTCGATTTTTATATATTGAATAGCGAACTAAAAATTCGATTTTTATATATTGAATAGCGAAGTAAAAATTCGATTTTTTTTACATAGGTAGTGAAAGCGGGCGAAGGTGACAAAAAGGCGAAACGACGAAGACTTCTGCAAATGAAGTGCCGTGGAGCTAGGATAGCTATATGTGAGAATTTCTCACCTTTCTATTTCTTTTCTAGTTATATATTTATACTAGGATGCAGACGGTGCTTAGTAGCACCCGACACAACCGTCCACAGACCATGGACTTGTTTGTTTGACTGTTTGGTGATTGATTGCGATATTGGTTTGAATGTGGTTTGTGGTGTGAAAAATCGAATCGATAAATTGGTTAGGATTAGACGTGCGCCGTTATAAGGCGTAGGAGTAAGGCTAGGTTAGACCCTTACTCCAAATTTTGTGGTTTGCAAAATGAAATTGATTTGATTGATGAGTGAATGGCGTGGGCCTTCACTAGTCCGGGGATAAGGCTAGGCCTCGTCCCGTTTCTAGTATCGTGCCGTTATGCCGCCGAAATTTTCTAAAATATGTTAGAAAAATAAAAATATCATTTTATTGTGGAAATGAATTGAATAGAAATTCATAGGTTGAAATAAAATGTTTTATCGTTAAAAATATAATTTTTAACGTGAAGTGAATAAAATAAAATATTCATTTATAAACCGAACGGTTTGTTTATGTACACCTATTTGAATGACATTGATTGGGACGATAAATTTTACACATCGCCCAACTGCACAAATAAAATATGTGTTTGATTGTTTGAAACCCCACACGGGTGTTGGGATGAAATTTGAAGTTCACTCATCCTGATTGATTAAATATGTCGATCGATTGATTGACAGGCTGTTATAGGCGTTGAATATCTATATTTGATGCCTTTACAGTGTAGTGCACTTTGGTTGATGGTTGATTATTTTCAATGTTATTATATACATGTGTTGTATGAAAATCCATATAATTAACTTTATATGGTAATTGATTGGGCCTCATTCCAATCGTGAAAATAAAGAATATTTTTATAATAAGAAATATTTGAAATAGAAATATTCGAAATGGAATATTTGAAAATATCAATATATGAAGCCGTGTTGATTAGATTGACGCCATTTTGACGTGAACGATATTTGAAAACGATTTCGAAATGAATTGAATTGAAAACGATTTTGAAATGAATTGAATTTATAACGATTTCGAAATGAATTGAATTGAAAACGATTTCGAAATGAATTGAATTGAAAACGATTTCGAAATGAATTGAATTGAAAACGATTCGAAATGAATGGAATCGAAATGAATTCAAATTGAATTGAAATTCGAATTGAATAGAAATGAATTTTAAAACGAATTTATAAAGAAGAATTCAATTTTGATTTGAATTGAAAAGAAAGTTGAAATAGCTTTTGAAACGATTTTAAAACTATTTATATAATTCGTTTTAAATAGAAATCGACGAAATATATATTATATATATAATATAATGGCCTGAATAGGACGCGCCGCGCCGCGGCAGTTCGTGAATTTCGACCATTTATTTCAAACGGACATTGCGGGAGATCCGACCGTCGGATTCTCCTAAAACCGGAACCGTTGGGTTCGTATCGAAAAGAGCTTTCTAATGAATGTTAGAAATTTGAAATCTAACGGTTGGATTTGGAGATACGTCCAAATCAAATTCGAAAAAGGTCGCTGTAAGTGCAGTTCGATGGCCATTGTTGGAAATCGACTGTACGGGCCTTGATAAAATTATTAAAAATAGTAATAATTTGTGTAAAATCATAAGAAATGATTTAGAAAGAATTGGGATGAAAAACTCCCTATTTGAAAAGATAAAAATAGATTTTTATCGAAATGAACTAGTTTTGAACTAGAATTATAATTCTATTTATTTTTATAAATAAATTGAATTTGAAAAGGGTTTTGAAAATAACCAAAGTTTCCAATGATTGCATTGGAGTGGATTTGAATCGAAATTGTCTTCGGAATATTTCGATGTTGGAATTTGTGATTATACGGATGTTGTTACGGAAATTTGAAAGATATATATGTATATCGTTATTTCCAATACGACATTTGTTAATCGTAGAATTTGATATTGAATATAAGCCGATATATTTTCTATTCAGAGCCTTATATTGAATATCAAATGTGATTTGGGTTTGTCGTGAATGGTGTCTTCACTAACACTGTTCTTGAACCCAAGTGAGAAAAGATTAAATCTTTTTATTCAGATTTAATGAAGTGTACCAATTAAATAATATTTAATTGGAATTGATATTGATTTTTGGGTTTATCGTGAACAGTGTTTTAAATAACACTTGTTCTTTAACCCGATAATTAATGAATGTGATTTGGGTTTGTCGTGAATGGTGTCTTCACTAACACTGTTCTTGAACCCAGTTGAGAAATGATTAAATCTTTTTATTTAGATTTAATGAAGTGTACCAATTAAATAATATTTAATTGGAATTGAATGGATATTGATTTTTGGGTTTATCGTGAACAGTGTTTTAAATAACACTTGTTCTTTAACCCGATAATTAATGAATGTGATTTGGGTTTGTCGTGAATGGTGTCTTCACTAACACTGTTCTTGAACCCAGCTGAGAAAAGATTAAATCTTTTGATTTAGATTTAATGAAGTGTACCAATTAAATAATATTTAATTGGAATTGAATGGATATTGATTTTTGGGTTTATCGTGAACAGTGTTTTAAATAACACTTGTTCTTTAACCCGATAATTAATGGGATGTGACTTTGGGTTTATCGTGAACCGTGTTTTAAATGACACTGATTCTTTAACCCAGTCACAGATTAAAACTAAGTGGAGTTTTAATGAATCTTTAATTAGATTGAAAAGATCGAGAATGGAGTATCACCAGTTTTGCTCCAGGCGATAGTTAAATCTTTAATTAGATTTGAACGTGAAATTTAGAAATTAACTGTCGGTTAGCTAAGTAGAATGGTTTTCTGGATATTGATCTGATGTTGGTTTCGGCCTTCGGGGTTAATATTTGGGGAATTATTCTCTTGATTAATTTACGGTTAATGACTAATGAGTTGGAATGAGGCGTATGTTGTGTTTGTGTAACACTTTTATAATATATACGCGAGTTATTCGGAAAGACCGGGTTTATCCCATTCTGAATAACTGATACGACGATAAGTCGAAGATGAAGACGATGGTCGAAGACCGGAAGTCTTCACGTCGTTTGGGTGATAACTGATGATCTTGATTGGGCTGTACACCCAAGAAGATGGAAACAGTTAGTGATCGTCCAGACGTACTTGGAGATCGATGGATATGCGGGGTACTAGGTGCCTCCGGTTTCGTTCAGACCCAGAACGGACTTGTAAATGGACTGTGTGTCTGACATTGGATTTCATTCTGTGTGACTGATATCGGTTGCATAGAGTGGTTTTCCTGTGTGGCATGCTAAGATGCAAATGATCAAGGCTTCTGTTGAAAAGCAAAGTCTTGTGGTGATGATCAAAGCACGGCCTTTGTGGCGTAGCTTTGTGTAACGTTTACCTCGCGGGTTTCACACCCGGTATGAACCAAAAACGGGAGAGGACATCAGGGAGGACTTGCGTTTCTTTCTAGTTAGAAGTGGCGTCAGTGGTTTTACACGCCCTGACGAGTTTGACTTATGTGGTTGTTGCTGTTGCGAGGCGCCTCGGTTATATCGGTTTCGGCCGATGCATTCTGGTCGGCTGACGGACCAAACTTACACCCCATAGGGTGGGGAAACGTAGTGTTCAGGCATTTTAATCCACATCGGTGGACCGGCCCTGACGATCCAAAGGCTTGACAGAGTACTTGCCTGAGGCTCGGACTAGACAGTCTCGAATCGGTTGAGGATCTTGCCCCTAGCCTCGGTTCATAGATGGAAATCCAATTTCCAAATACGTGACATTTGCGGTTTTATTTGTAAACCTATATATGGCGACATGATATATGGTACCCATGCCGCCTATGATTGATACTTATGATTTGAAGTGTTTTATACACTATGCACTTATTATGGTATCAAATGATTTATTTTAAACGTATCAAGCATTCTTTGGCTGTTATAAGGTAAAAACCCTATCCTCGACTGCGTTACATTGTGTGATGGGACCTGGGTCTTATAACAGCTTCATTTTCTTTATTTAGCATTGCGCTGTTTGTTTTATGCACTGGTATTCTTGGGAGGAAACCCGTTCCGTGTTATACGGCGTGGTCCCTTGATTTACCTAACTTTAAAAACAAAGATTAATAACTGTTTTAGTTCTCACACCAGTCCCATGACTGACCTGGAGTTTATTGTTTTAACCTAAACTCTGGGTGCCCTTATTTTGACACGGGCAGCTAGTAGTTTTGGTTTTGCAGATTTATATTCACAGGATCCTGGTTTACAGCTGGAACGATATCCGGAAAGCTTTGTATCCGTATATCTCATTCTAGTTGTGTATTGTATTATTTTTCCGCTGCTATGTATTTAAATGTAATTTAAATCTCTGATAATTCTATGTAATATTCTTTTAAACTCTGTATATCCTTGTAATCTGATGCATTGTTGTTATATACAGTGAAACGTTCTTCTGTATGCGTTCTGTTGTGGTTTGTTCTCGAACTATCCGACGCTTTCCTTTACGGGGAAGTTGCGGGTCTTTACACGTGGTATCAGAGCTTTGGTTTACAAAGCTAGAGAACAAGACACATTAGAACCCTACGAAAGAATTCATCAGATATTGGATTAGTAATATCCAATTAGAGTGACTCGTTAGAGATGGGATCAGTAGTATCCTAGAACGAGTGTGAAGAGTATATTTTTAAAGTGAAAACAAATTTTGTTTTGAAAATTTAAATCAATTATTCGTATTTGATTATCTATTTATATAGATGTGGACAATCCAGTATATATAGATTTTGCGTATACGTCTGATCCGCGTGTATTCGAAGTTTTAATATATTGGATAGATATAGAACCACACTCTAGTCACCCGGGGATGATCCTGATGATGGTGCATCATCATCAGCATTTATATTCGAGTGTCGAAGGTGTGATTTTCTATATATTTCCATTAGACTGGTGTGAGAACCAAATCTTATATAGCTAGAATACCTTGTTGTGATTTGGCATCAAAAACATGATTTTTGTATATGTATCAAAATTATGAATTTGAAAACTCTAATTCACTAATTGATTGATGTTTGTGTTGTTTGTTTAGTTGTTTGCTAATTTTTAGCCATTTATGCCTAATTGAATCAAATACTGAACTATATTGAAATTTGGTCGCATTTGCTTGCATATACATATATTTATATTGAACAGGTCATAGCAAGGAGGCTAGAGCCGAAGAATAAAATTTGTTTGCCCGACAAATAGGTACATGTTTACTACATAATTTCCTGTTTTGTTTGGGTGATGATGATTTTGTGAGCCTATTGGCTAGCCGCTTGGCTTTTTCTTTTTCTTTTTGAGATCTGAAGGACCGGGGAAGCTATTTGAAATTCCCCGATGCTCCCGGTGCAGGGGAGGTTATGGCGAAATTTTTCAAAAATTTAGGGTGTTAGCCAAATTTTGGAAATTTTGGAAATTCTCAGAAACTAAAGAGTTGGAGAATGGAAACCTGATCGATCGTAGAGCTGAATAATCAAACCACTTTCGACTTTGTTCCTTTTCGGGGACGAAAAGTTTTAAGTGGGGGAGATTGTAACAACCCGTAAAATGCGAGCCAGTTTGAAATTTTTATTTTGGCCATTTTAGCGAATTTTGATTATTTAAAATGAATTATTTTAAATAATATCGGCGTGAAAATTATTTTGAATATAATTCGAACGTATATATTATATACGTCGTCGTTAGAATATAAATATTTATATATAATTATAAATAGAATTGAAAATGGCGCGGTAGTTCGATAATTCGATTTCAAACTTCAATTGAATGTACCGGGTGCAAAACAATCCGGATTTTAGTGAAACCAAAAATAATGGAATCTAATAGTGAATATCTTTCCAACGAATCCGAAAAATCAAGATTTCATATCGGGAATCAAAAGATATGTCCAGTTGAAAATTCTGAATAGTCGCTATGGAATTCAGGCCCTTAAAAATGGACATTTTGCAAATGACCTCGGATTTCGGCGAAACCACTTTCGTTGGGTCCGTGATGTCAAGTTATTGCTAGGTTTCAAATTTCATAATTTTTCGAATCAATATGTGAGCGTGGCAAAGGAAAACGCGTTTGACCAATTTCAGTTGATTTTAATCGACTGGAAATTGGCCATTTTTCCAACGGTCTCGGAATTCGACGAAACTAGTTTTGTTAGGACCGTATCGTCAATACGAAGCTAGAAAATATTTTTCGGGAATTTTTCTAGTTAGTATGTGGCCCCGGTAATTTGAAATGTACGTTTAAAATTCAATAAAGTGATTTAAATGTAAATTTAACAGAAACTGATTGTAACGGCCGAACTGGCTTATGAAACATATCCCATTGTGTTCGGAATGGGGGTTAAACGCTATGGGCGACAGTCGGTGGGCCTCGTTACGAGGTCGTTTGTAAAAGTCAACTTTTAAATAATTAAGTAATAAAAAAAAAAAATATATATATATCCTCCTACTTTATTCAGCCGACCCCCCCCCCTTTCTTCCAAAATCATTTCAGAAATCGAAAATAGAAAAAAAAGAAAAAAAAAACCCCCCCGACGACCTCGATCTCATCGCCGACCCCTCCCACGTCGTCGCCCTCCTCCCTGGCGCCTCCACGGCCACACCGCACCCCCACCAGACTCCAGCAATGACGGAAACCCCCCCCATCTTCGATTCGAAGCCCCACCGAGCCCCCCCCGAATCGACTGCAGCCGCCCCCCCCATTCGTCGAACCACCTGACGAGGAGCCCCCCCTACCTCGCGGTGACGAGAACACCCCCCCCCCCCTGGCTGCTGTGCGATGACGAGGAAACCCCCCTACCTCGCGGTGACGAAAGACCCCCCCCCCTCCCCGCTCCTCTGTAAGTTTTTAATTTAATTTTATTTTTATTTTATTTTATTTTTATTTTTATATAAAAACTGATTTAGTTTAAAAATAAAAAAAAACAGAAATTATAAGAGGCAAAAGCTGATTTTGTTTTAGGATTTAAAAACTGCATTTTTATAAAAGAGTTTTAAAAACTGTTTTGAAAAGAATTTTAAAACTGATTTATAAAAATATAAAAACTGATTTTCTAAGAATTTTAAAACTGATTTATAAAAATATAAAAACTGATTTTCTGAGAATTTTAAAACTGATTTATGAAAATATACAAACTGATTTTCTGAGAATTTTAAAAAAAACTGAATTTAAAATGATTTATAAACTAGAAGAAGATTAGAAATTTAAAAAGTAAAAATCACATTTTTATATATTGAAAGTCGAGATAAAAATCACATTTTTATATATTGAAAGTCGAGATAAAAATCACATTTTTATATATTGAAAGTCGAGATAAAAATCACATTTTTATATATTGAAAGTCGAGATAAAAATCACATTTTTATATATTGAAAGTCGAGATAAAAATCACATTTTTATATATTGAAAGTCGAGATAAAAATCACATTTTTATATATTGAAAGTCGAGATAAAAGTCATATTTTTATATGTTAAAAGCAAAACTAAAAATTCGATTTTTATATATTGAATAGCAAAACTAAAAATTCGATTTTTATATATTGAATAGCGAACTAAAAATTCGATTTTTATATATTGAATAGCGAAGTAAAAATTCGATTTTTTTTACATAGGTAGTGAAAGCGGGCGAAGGTGACAAAAAGGCGAAACGACGAAGACTTCTGCAAATGAAGTGCCGTGGAGCTAGGATAGCTATATGTGAGAATTTCTCACCTTTCTATTTCTTTTCTAGTTATATATTTATACTAGGATGCAGACGGTGCTTAGTAGCACCCGACACAACCGTCCACAGACCATGGACTTGTTTGTTTGACTGTTTGGTGATTGATTGCGATATTGGTTTGAATGTGGTTTGTGGTGTGAAAAATCGAATCGATAAATTGGTTAGGATTAGACGTGCGCCGTTATAAGGCGTAGGAGTAAGGCTAGGTTAGACCCTTACTCCAAATTTTGTGGTTTGCAAAATGAAATTGATTTGATTGATGAGTGAATGGCGTGGGCCTTCACTAGTCCGGGGATAAGGCTAGGCCTCGTCCCGTTTCTAGTATCGTGCCGTTATGCCGCCGAAATTTTCTAAAATATGTTAGAAAAATAAAAATATCATTTTATTGTGGAAATGAATTGAATAGAAATTCATAGGTTGAAATAAAATGTTTTATCGTTAAAAATATAATTTTTAACGTGAAGTGAATAAAATAAAATATTCATTTATAAACCGAACGGTTTGTTTATGTACACCTATTTGAATGACATTGATTGGGACGATAAATTTTACACATCGCCCAACTGCACAAATAAAATATGTGTTTGATTGTTTGAAACCCCACACGGGTGTTGGGATGAAATTTGAAGTTCACTCATCCTGATTGATTAAATATGTCGATCGATTGATTGACAGGCTGTTATAGGCGTTGAATATCTATATTTGATGCCTTTACAGTGTAGTGCACTTTGGTTGATGGTTGATTATTTTCAATGTTATTATATACATGTGTTGTATGAAAATCCATATAATTAACTTTATATGGTAATTGATTGGGCCTCATTCCAATCGTGAAAATAAAGAATATTTTTATAATAAGAAATATTTGAAATAGAAATATTCGAAATGGAATATTTGAAAATATCAATATATGAAGCCGTGTTGATTAGATTGACGCCATTTTGACGTGAACGATATTTGAAAACGATTTCGAAATGAATTGAATTGAAAACGATTTTGAAATGAATTGAATTTATAACGATTTCGAAATGAATTGAATTGAAAACGATTTCGAAATGAATTGAATTGAAAACGATTTCGAAATGAATTGAATTGAAAACGATTCGAAATGAATGGAATCGAAATGAATTCAAATTGAATTGAAATTCGAATTGAATAGAAATGAATTTTAAAACGAATTTATAAAGAAGAATTCAATTTTGATTTGAATTGAAAAGAAAGTTGAAATAGCTTTTGAAACGATTTTAAAACTATTTATATAATTCGTTTTAAATAGAAATCGACGAAATATATATTATATATATAATATAATGGCCTGAATAGGACGCGCCGCGCCGCGGCAGTTCGTGAATTTCGACCATTTATTTCAAACGGACATTGCGGGAGATCCGACCGTCGGATTCTCCTAAAACCGGAACCGTTGGGTTCGTATCGAAAAGAGCTTTCTAATGAATGTTAGAAATTTGAAATCTAACGGTTGGATTTGGAGATACGTCCAAATCAAATTCGAAAAAGGTCGCTGTAAGTGCAGTTCGATGGCCATTGTTGGAAATCGACTGTACGGGCCTTGATAAAATTATTAAAAATAGTAATAATTTGTGTAAAATCATAAGAAATGATTTAGAAAGAATTGGGATGAAAAACTCCCTATTTGAAAAGATAAAAATAGATTTTTATCGAAATGAACTAGTTTTGAACTAGAATTATAATTCTATTTATTTTTATAAATAAATTGAATTTGAAAAGGGTTTTGAAAATAACCAAAGTTTCCAATGATTGCATTGGAGTGGATTTGAATCGAAATTGTCTTCGGAATATTTCGATGTTGGAATTTGTGATTATACGGATGTTGTTACGGAAATTTGAAAGATATATATGTATATCGTTATTTCCAATACGACATTTGTTAATCGTAGAATTTGATATTGAATATAAGCCGATATATTTTCTATTCAGAGCCTTATATTGAATATCAAATGTGATTTGGGTTTGTCGTGAATGGTGTCTTCACTAACACTGTTCTTGAACCCAAGTGAGAAAAGATTAAATCTTTTTATTCAGATTTAATGAAGTGTACCAATTAAATAATATTTAATTGGAATTGAATTGATATTGATTTTTGGGTTTATCGTGAACAGTGTTTTAAATAACACTTGTTCTTTAACCCGATAATTAATGAATGTGATTTGGGTTTGTCGTGAATGGTGTCTTCACTAACACTGTTCTTGAACCCAGTTGAGAAATGATTAAATCTTTTTATTTAGATTTAATGAAGTGTACCAATTAAATAATATTTAATTGGAATTGAATGGATATTGATTTTTGGGTTTATCGTGAACAGTGTTTTAAATAACACTTGTTCTTTAACCCGATAATTAATGAATGTGATTTGGGTTTGTCGTGAATGGTGTCTTCACTAACACTGTTCTTGAACCCAGCTGAGAAAAGATTAAATCTTTTGATTTAGATTTAATGAAGTGTACCAATTAAATAATATTTAATTGGAATTGAATGGATATTGATTTTTGGGTTTATCGTGAACAGTGTTTTAAATAACACTTGATCTTTAACCCGATAATTAATGGGATGTGACTTTGGGTTTATCGTGAACCGTGTTTTAAATGACACTGATTCTTTAACCCAGTCACAGATTAAAACTAAGTGGAGTTTTAATGAATCTTTAATTAGATTGAAAAGATCGAGAATGGAGTATCACCAGTTTTGCTCCAGGCGATAGTTAAATCTTTAATTAGATTTGAACGTGAAATTTAGAAATTAACTGTCGGTTAGCTAAGTAGAATGGTTTTCTGGATATTGATCTGATGTTGGTTTCGGCCTTCGGGGTTAATATTTGGGGAATTATTCTCTTGATTAATTTACGGTTAATGACTAATGAGTTGGAATGAGGCGTATGTTGTGTTTGTGTAACACTTTTATAATATATACGCGAGTTATTCGGAAAGACCGGGTTTATCCCATTCTGAATAACTGATACGACGATAAGTCGAAGATGAAGACGATGGTCGAAGACCGGAAGTCTTCACGTCGTTTGGGTGATAACTGATGATCTTGATTGGGCTGTACACCCAAGAAGATGGAAACAGTTAGTGATCGTCCAGACGTACTTGGAGATCGATGGATATGCGGGGTACTAGGTGCCTCCGGTTTCGTTCAGACCCAGAACGGACTTGTAAATGGACTGTGTGTCTGACATTGGATTTCATTCTGTGTGACTGATATCGGTTGCATAGAGTGGTTTGCCTGTGTGGCATGCTAAGATGCAAATGATCAAGGCTTCTGTTGAAAAGCAAAGTCTTGTGGTGATGATCAAAGCACGGCCTTTGTGGCGTAGCTTTGTGTAACGTTTACCTCGCGGGTTTCACACCCGGTATGAACCAAAAACGGGAGAGGACATCAGGGAGGACTTGCGTTTCTTTCTAGTTAGAAGTGGCGTCAGTGGTTTTACACGCCCTGACGAGTTTGACTTATGTGGTTGTTGCTGTTGCGAGGCGCCTCGGTTATATCGGTTTCGGCCGATGCATTCTGGTCGGCTGACGGACCAGACTTACACCCCATAGGGTGGGGAAACGTAGTGTTCAGGCATTTTAATCCACATCGGTGGACCGGCCCTGACGATCCAAAGGCTTGACAGAGTACTTGCCTGAGGCTCGGACTAGACAGTCTCGAATCGGTTGAGGATCTTGCCCCTAGCCTCGGTTCATAGATGGAAATCCAATTTCCAAATACGTGACATTTGCGGTTTTATTTGTAAACCTATATATGGCGACATGATATATGGTACCCATGCCGCCTATGATTGATACTTATGATTTGAAGTGTTTTATACACTATGCACTTATTATGGTATCAAATGATTTGTTTTAAACGTATCAAGCATTCTTTGGCTGTTATAAGGTAAAAACCCTATCCTCGACTGCGTTACATTGTGTGATGGGACCTGGGTCTTATAACAGCTTCATTTTCTTTATTTAGCATTGCGCTGTTTGTTTTATGCACTGGTATTCTTGGGAGGAAACCCGTTCCGTGTTATACGGCGTGGTCCCTTGATTTACCTAACTTTAAAAACAAAGATTAATAACTGTTTTAGTTCTCACACCAGTCCCATGACTGACCTGGAGTTTATTGTTTTAACCTAAACTCTGGGTGCCCTTATTTTGACATGGGCAGCTAGTAGTTTTGGTTTTGCAGATTTATATTCACAGGATCCTGGTTTACAGCTGGAACGATATCCGGAAAGCTTTGTATCCGTATATCTCATTCTAGTTGTGTATTGTATTATTTTTCCGCTGCTATGTATTTAAATGTAATTTAAATCTCTGATAATTCTATGTAATATTCTTTTAAACTCTGTATATCCTTGTAATCTGATGCATTGTTGTTATATACAGTGAAACGTTCTTCTGTATGCGTTCTGTTGTGGTTTGTTCTCGAACTATCCGACGCTTTCCTTTACGGGGAAGTTGCGGGTCTTTACAGAAATCCAATGGAAAGTGGCGAATGTGCATTGATTTTTCTGATCAGAGAAAAGCATACCTAAAAACAGCTTCCTGTTTTTGAGGATTGACAAAATTGTGGATTCTATAGCTAGGCAAGAACTCCTCTCATTTATGGATGCATACTCTGGACACAACCATGTACTAATGCACGTACCCGACCTGGAACATACAAGTTTCATTACCGATCTTGGACTGTACTATGATGTGGCCACATCATTCAGTTTGAAGAAAGTTGGAGTGACATATCATCAGTTGGTCAATCACATTTTTAAGGAATAAATTGGGAGGTCAATGGAAGTTTATGCAGACGACATGTTCGTAAAATCACAACTACTATCAAATCATGTCGACGATTTAGCAGTGATTTTCAGTTCTCCATAACTTTAGCATGAAACTTAATCTCTTGAAAAGCTCTTTCGATGTTATATTGGAAAATTATTGGGTTCCATAGTCCGCTCTTGAGAGGTTGAAGTAAATCCCGAGCAGGCTGAAGTCACTTGATACATCCATTTCTTTGATTTGATAAAGAAAGGAAAGCTCGTCTTTTCCTGGACTCCAGACTATGTTGATGCATTTTGGAATCTATTGGACCAAGTGGAGAGACCTTCCATATTATCAAAACCGATGGATCAGAAAGACTTGTTCGTCTATTTAACAGTGTCCTTACACACCATTATTTCAGCACTTGTATGTGAGGACAATTGCATCTAGCGACCGGTGTATTATTTAAGTAAAAACTAACAGGGGCTGAGAGAAATTACCCGAGGATTAAAAAGTTGGCTTATATCCTTCTGATAGGCTCCAAGAGACTTTTCCACTACTTTCAAGCTCATCCTATACAGGCCTACTCCGACAAGATACTACAACAGGTCCTTCAATGACATAAGGCATCTGTTAGATTGCTCAAGTGGAATAGCAAATTGAGTCCATTCAATATACATTCCGCAAAGGGCTATCCAGAGACAAGCTCTCGCTGACTTCGTAGTTGAATTCATAGCTCCAGATGACTTTGTAGAAGGTGTTGAACCACTGATTGTTCAATGGAAGTTATTCATAGATGGAGCTCATAATGATTTGTACTCTGGCGCTAGCGTTATGTTGGTAACTAAACCGGTATTTTTTTACGACCAACTATGAAGTAAAATATGAACATTGATTGCTGGGCTTAAGCGTACTAAGTAATTTAGAGTAAAATCAATTCAAGTTTTTTTCGAATCCCAATTTGTTGTATGTCAGTTCAAAAAGGAGTTATAGACCAAAAGAGCACGACTTATCCCCTATATTAATCAAGTTCATAAGCTATTGGCTAGATTTGAATATTACTGCATTTCGCACAGTCCTCATGATTAGAACAAGAAGGTCGATTCTTTGGCCAAGTTAGTTAGCTTAGATAACCTGGAGAAAATGAGGGTGGTTATAATTGAAACTTCGAGTACCCTAAGCATATATCAGATGGAAGTCGATTAGATGTTAACTGTCGAGCCTAAAAGGGAATCTTGGGTGGCTTCTATAACAAACTTCATGTTGCATGGAACATTACCGAAGAGGAAAAGTGAGAAGTGTGACCTCCTGCGTCAAGGGATGAGACACATCACTCATAAAAACTTGCTATGCAGAAAAGAGTTCTCCGTCCCTTTACTCTGGCTAAGAAAATACTTCAGTATGACTATTTCTATCAAGCCATTAATTGAGATGTAACTGACTATTCCCGGTGATATGAAAAATGTCAAAAGATTTGCCAAGATTCCTAGAGCCTTCGCCTACCTAGCTTGCTCAAATAGTAATTATATAGTCATTCATAGTCTGTGGAATATATATCATCGACAGTCTTGCAATTTCTAATGGTAGAGCGAAATATGCAATTGTGGCGGTGGATTATTTTATTAGATGGACCGAAGCTGAGCAACATACCACAATCTTAATGAAACGGGTGATAAACTTCATTGTCTAAAACATTATTTATTGATTTGGACTTCACAAGGCTATTATAACTGATAATGGGACTCAATTTGATAATATGAAATTCAAGGACTTTTGTTGGTGTTATCATATCGAGAAGCAATACGTGACAATTGACATCCCACAATCAAATGGACAGGTTAAAGCATTAAACCAAATCATTAATTTCATTTTGAATAGCGGATCAGAAAAGGCAAGAGGCAAGTGGGTTGATGAGCTACCATTAGTTCTTTGGGCATATCTTATATGATTGATGAAAAGAGGGAGTAGTTACCGACATGCGAGTCGCCTCACATCGACACCGAGTCGCCCGATACTACAATACGAAGGTTCTACCAAGAACCTTTGAACTTAGCGATCTTGTTCTAAAACATGTCTTTTTGGCTCTGTCTATATGGGCCTAAAGTGGGAAGGATGCTACATCATTGAACATAAACTTGAAAGTAGACCTTTCAGGTTAACGACTATTGATGGCGACTGACCATCAAGAGCATGAAATGCCAAGTATCTACGAAATTGTTTCATTTAGCTTTTATTTCCAGTTATTCTTGTGAATAGAAATTTGCTTTCAGATAATGTAATAAGGCACACCTCGCCAATTCCCTCTTTTACCCTTAATAAAAGCTCTTGCTCTTGTCCCATGCTCTATGACCTTTTATAATTGTATAGTCTGACCAGCTAATGCTAAGACCTAAGCAAAAGGTGTGAACGACCGCCCACTGATATTTCTCCACTCGTGATTCAACGAGCAAGTATACTAATTGGCTATCCCAAAGATTACTTGCACTCGGTCACGCAAGTGGATGGGAAAATAGTTGAATAAACTCGAGCGTGACCTGACCATTGAGTGGCGATCCTCACATAATATTGAAGGTAGAGAAATGACATCAAAGCAAATGTGATACAACCATTCATGTAACAAGTTGGTTATCCCAAGGATTACTTGTACTTGGTCATGCAACTGGATGGGAAAACAATTGATTGAACTTGAGCATGACCTGGTTGTTCGAGTGGCAATCCTCACCTAAGACTGAAGGTGGAGAAATGACGTCAAGCGAATGTGATATGACCATTCACATAACTAATTCTAGATCTCATTAATTTAGGAGGGAGTATAAATTAATAGCTAAAAATGAACAGTGCACTTAGACTTAAGACCAATTAACCCATAACTCTAACCTGAACAAAGGCAGGAGAATATAAAAAACGATGACTTAATATCCAATGACTTCAACCCAAATTTACACAGGCGATCATAAAGAGCGGCATCCCCACTCCAGTCGACTTGAAATTACCAAGGCAAATGGCATGATTATAGACTTGATAAATTTGACAAAGGAATTAACTTTCAGCATGCCCTCAATGTAGTGATATGACTTAAAGTTAATAGAGGGTAACATATCGGAATACCTCTAAAGTGCAATTTACCTTATGTTATACCGCTTACGAGTTAAATGCAATCTACATATTCATGAGTATATTGAATGGAAAACAAATTATCTCGAAGACTTAAAACTAAAGAAGTCTATTTTATTTAGATATGAAAACAAAATACAAGTCATGACTGATGGCATGTGACCAAAAAGCGAGGATCGCACTCGCACAAATTTTTGCTTAGAATGCAAAAATTCCAATTACAGATGATTTTCATTCATCTTTGTCGCTTTTTTTTGTCTTATTCGATTTCTCAAGATATGACTCCCTTATTAGATTGTGTTTTGAAGTCTTATCGCCGCCAGATCTATCACCCTATTTCTTGAGCTTCTCCTCTTTCCCTGACTTTCCTTTCTTTTCGCCTTTCCTCAGGATGACCTTGGCTTTTCCATCGATAACATCCGATGAGATGTTCATTGACTCTTTGTTATTGGTTAGAGATGGACAAATCGCTTGTATAGGGTCAGGAATGACCACCTCAGGCTTCAGTTTAATAGCGATCTGTTGATGTTGTCGCCTTAGCACTCCGACATACTCAACGCCTGAATCTTTCCGGCTTTCACTTAAGAAGCTACATATTCCTCGCCTTCAATACGTGACCCCTAATCTTTTATGGCATTAATCGTACGTTCGTCTTTTCCAGGAGCATCGATAGGGGCAATTGGGTTTCTGTGGCTGATTACTTGTGGCTCGGAAGACATCTTAGCGTGAGCTATACAAGTAGAAGGAAGAGCAACAACAGTTAGTCATAGTGGAACTATGGGAATCTTGACTTGCTCCTCAATTTTTTGCTAACATGTGATGAGGACGTTCTCAAACAATGGATAAAATAAAGAGATACCTTTGGAGGAGTCACCACCGATGAGTCCAGGAGTGTCAGCTTCATAAATGAGAGCTGGATGTTTTGACCTTTTGGAAGCTAAAACGTCTAGGTTGTTCACCTCTTCAGAGTTGAAGCCGGTAGAAGGCTATGCGGTTGTTTGTATTGAGGACGAGTCTTGGGAGTGAACTTACTGGTGACCACCTGGGCGGATTGTCATCCTTAACCGCTCCTCCAAAACCTTCCTTCATGACTTCTTTGCCTTATGCTCGGAGTTGCATGGCATCGTCGTACTCCTTCTGCAGTCGCTTACCCTCCTCTAGGATTTGGGGATCATTATCTCTTAATACCTCCTTATCGACTCCTCCTCGTTGATTGACCCGTCCAAGGAGGCACGCCTCTCTTCCTTTAAGAAATGATTACATGAACCCTCTAGAGTTTAAGGATAGTAACCCGATATCTAGTAACCCTAGCTTAAATGCTTAGTAAGAGGAGGTTGAACTCTTCATTATTCTTTTTCTCCTTTTCCAATTTCTATTTGATCTCTTTCAAATCTGTGTCATATCGAATTTTCGAGTTAGAAGAAGACTCAAGAGCTGCCTATGCTATATCTTCAGCTTTTTTCATGCCTAATTTGGCTTCAGCCAGCTCTTCCTTCAACTGCTTAACTTCCTCGAGAAAAGGATCTCTCTCTTATTAGAGCCTTATTGTAGATTTTTACGTCGATGCTTTCCAAATTACCACCTTTAGGTCATCTTTAAAAGACTTGGTCCTTAAAGACCAAGCTTAACCAAAATATAGAATTAGCTTCGTGATTCTTTATATTGTTGTTTAAAAGACTCAATGGCTTTTTCACTACCACCAAATTGACCTTATGATTTTCTAACTCCTTTTCCTGAGCAGCCAGGGCATTCTTGTATATTTCCATTCCTATTTCGTATTTTCAATCTCAATCTCCAAAAACTAGATAATCTCTAATAGCTTCTTGGCATACTTGACCATTTTTCGGTATAGTTTACACAACTCTTCCACTCCTGCTTTGAGTTGACGATCTAGATCACAGAAAATAAGATGGATCAAGGGTAGGAAGTTCATCATCGAGAGGGAGCATTGGTTGTAGTCATAGTGACATATGTTCTCTCCTCTCTCTCACGATCTTCCCAAAGATTGCTCACATAATTGAAAGGTTATTTAGGCGGCACATTGACTTTTGAGAGGCTTAAACTGAATTGCCGACTGCAACTATGTCTATCAAGCATCGAACCTACAAACCAAAGTGATCCTATGTCATAACTTAGATGTCCACAACAAATAAGTGTTATAACGTGCAGTGATCGTGCTGTACGTATCCTAATGATCCCCACGACGGACCGGATCACACAGTCTTGCTTGGAGCCAAGAACTCCTCGATCTTGGCAATAAAATTTTCCCCTTTTGATGTAGGAAGGAAACTATGAGGGTCCAAGTTGGAAAATAAAATTGCTTCGTTTGCAATGGAAAATTGCTTAGGACCTTTAAAGGCTTCTTTGTGCTTACAATCCCCGTGTCGCGGGCCATAGACTTAGGTTGAGGAGTATGCTCGAAGACTGAGCCTTAAATGACCGTTTTCACGGCAATTGGAGGCAAAGATCCTTATCTTTCTTTATTTTATTCGGCCTAACCCTAGCACCCTCAGTAGTACCTCTGACTATGACTTGGTAGTGGGGTTCACCTCCGTTATGCTTCCCAACTGAGGGCACAACAACATGCACTTCTCCTCCATCTCCGCCATCGCCCTTGACTGGGGCACCCTCCAGAATAATGCTTATGTTGTTACTCGATAGATGAAATATATGCAGCAATTGATTGTTGATGCATCTTTGCACATTGCTTTGGTCCTTAGGGACTACCTAAATATTGCCAACGCTAAGTCAAACACGATACTAGTAGGCCTAATTGGGTTCATGCCATGGTAAGATGTAAGGTATTAGACAAAGTTAAATTCAATTTAAGATTAAACAACTTCTCTAGAAACTTACTTGCTTTATGACACCGCCTCGCGAAGCCCTGCTGGCATGGGACGTAGAACTAATCTTGTTTTACTCTGATCAGCTTGCTCTATCTACCTATAATAACCTGACTATTCGCGGTTGCTTCGAAGTAAATGAATGACAGAAAGTATTTTTGATGTTTGAAATTATATAAAATCAGACATCATCAATTATGGATGCCCAAGGGGCTCGATTATAGGATGTGCATGCTAAGTAAATAGATATAAGTAGTAGGGTGCAGTTGCAAGGGCGCAAGCCTCATGTGAGATAAAATCTCCCTTACATAATGACCGAAGAGGGAATGCATCTAACTATACACATGTGTCAAGTGCACGTTGCATATCCCTCTGAGGGGTTATGAGCTATTTTTAGTAGAACCAACACCGGGACGTGGTCAATGGGAATCCTCTGTTTAGCACATAACCTATTCAACTTCAGTTCAACCATTGCCAAAGGCCATGAATTAGTATGATCATCCAAGATAGCTCCGGCAAGAGTGTCAGTTAGGGGAGAGACTTTGCCTTCATCAACTCCCCCTTCAACAAGTCCTCGATTGGCGGAACCTCTTGTTGCTCAGCATGTACTTACACTTAGTATCTTGATGCATCGTTATTTTACTCGGTGGCCGAGCTGGATTTTGAATCGGGATCTTCGTGCATGACGTCTTTCCTGTCTCCTACGTCAGTAGATCTACTAGAGTACCTCTTACTCATCTTGTTATACTATTCAACAAACATCACCAATTAGAGTCATTAACTTGTACCATCCATGCGTGGACTAGTGCAGTATGTGTAGTGTGATGCAAAAACATATATGTAGTGTCCCAAATTTCCGGTACCATTTGAGCTGACCAAATAACACAAGTCCAACCCAAATTGCAGTGGAAACCAGAAAACTAATAGAAAGAAAACAGAGCATGAGAATAGATAAGATAGAAACTTAGAATAGAAGAAGAACATACATCATCATCAGAGTAACATGAAACTCATAGCGGAACGAACAATACACAATAGATAATAACTTTGAAATTAAACTAGTATATGTATACAGTAACATTATCAGAGTACAACACTTACAACACAGTAAAAATAACAATAGCTATATAATCCTGAAGCCTCCTGCTCCAAGCTCTTCAAGTATCTGTAACATCCCGACTACTTGACTGCCCATACAAAATTGGGCACCCAAGAGTTTAGGGAAAACAAAACAAAATAAACTCTGGGTCAGTCATGTGACTGGTGTGAGTAAACTCAAATCATTGATTTAACTTTCAAAAATCCTTTTTGAACCAAAGGAAAATCGTAAGACCAATCCACACATAAACATGGATGGTTTTTACCTTACGATAACCCAAATATTTTTCTAAAACGATACTTGTCTGATATATAATAATGTTTAAATCAAGTAAATAGAAATATAGCAGAAACGCTTTCACCTCACGTTCTACATATATATGATACAATCAAAACCGCGTACTCTTATTGGGGAATGGACTCCAACTATGACAAGGTATGGATCCACCTTCCGATCAGTGTACTCTAGAAGCGATACACTGGAGTTCAACAAGAACATCTAGTAACCCGGCCACACATGACCGACCATTCATTTCGCTTAAATGTTCGGAATATATTATCACCTTACGATTGGTATACCGACAAAACCATTCCCGGGAGATACAGAATTGAAAGAAGTAACATATATGAATATTCTCTAGATGGTGACAATATACCCTACTTGGGTGCGACCCACTTAACCATGTTGCCTGGCCTTTTTCTATCATTTCCCAGTTGATGAAGCTTAATAGATCACTCCTTCATTTACTTTGAATGCCACATCGTCATACCCGTCAAATCACAAATTGATTCCCCTAAAAATACCACGAGTATAAGCTAAGAGAAACGAATTCCTCTGCCACCAACGTAAATACATTTGAAACGATCAACTTATGCGATCTACCAGATATACACTATCAGACATTCGTCCATTCAAGTTTTACTAGGACTGAACAACCCAAAGGCATTATTCTGTAAACAAGACATCTCTTGCATAACTCCGTCTTCAATTATCTTTATCATATTTGATTCGCAACGCTAATGCCATACGGAGTGGTTTTCGGATAATATCTCTGATCCCGGTCTCTCCGTATTGACAACAGAAATGGTCAAAAATCTTTGATAGTCGGTGATTTAACTATCAAAGGAAAACATGTGTGCAAACAACGACATTATTTCCAAATGGAAATTCTACCGATCAATCATCATCAACATTTATTCATTTCCCTATTTCTCGTTCCATATATTCATCAAATCCTTATTTTCTAATTTTAGAAAATATACGTTATTAACCTTGGAAAACATTTCCATTTCTGATTCACGTACCACTATCTTCTCACATATATCAGTCTCTAACTGTAAACTAGTAAGAGAACAACCCCTACGTATTAACTCTGAAGGCCGAAACCAACATCAGATCAATACCTAGACAGCTATTCAACTTAACTAATCTCTAGTCCGTTTATAATTCCTTTAACTCCATTTTAATTCCTATTTCAAACCCTATTTCCTTTATAAATATTTTATTAGCAAAATATTTACTTAAATCCTTTGTTCACATTAAACGTAAATAATATTTCTTCTTTGCAATCAAAACAGTTTGATTTTGTATTTAAAACAATATCCCAAATCCAATTTCTATTTATACTTCTATTTATAGAATTATTCATATAAAATCTCCTTTTATTCTTCTAACACTTATAGTCCCTTTTGTAATCACCTTTGGATAATTCTATTTATTCTATACAAAGCCTTTTATATAATTCTATTTATTTCATAAATATTTCCTGTATACAACTCTGTTTATTTCATATAAATATTTCTTTTATAATTCTATTCATTACATATAAATATTTCTTTTTATAACTCTATTTATTTTACATAAATATTTCCTTTTATAATTCTATTTATTTCATATAAATATTTCCTTTTATGATTCTATTTATTTCATATAAATATTTCTTTTTGTAATTCTATTTATTTCATATAAATATTTCTTTTTATAATTCTATTTATTTCATATAAATATTTCCTTTATACAATTCTATTTATTTAACAAATTAATATTTCTATTTTATAAAATCTTTTGATTTTATAAATATTTCTTTTTCAATATAACATTGAAAATTTCCTTTTTAACATTCCAGTATTTCTTATGGTAATTTACATACCCTATAACAATGATCAATATCATCAAACACACATAATCAATAGCAGATTATATATCACATCATATATTTCAATATATGAAAAACAGTAAAATAAATGTTGAGGAATCCAGTTGGATCCCTCCGGCCTGTTTCCCTGCATCACAAATGTTAAACAATACAATTAACATCAACTTCATTTCAATTTGAAATCTTCTGATAAACAGAATCAATATTTGATTAACGTTATATATATATATATATCATTATCTATAATTTCGACTAATCACTTAGCAATTCAACCAAACAGTCAACACACAGAATCGACCATCATCTATCAGTTCTTAAAATATGTTATAAAAATATGAACTGGTAAAGTTAGTGAGTTTTACTCATACTGGACGATCATCGTTAAATAACGATAACCATCGGTTGATTCAGACGGACAATTTATTCTGCTATAAATTGTAATGAGCTCCAATTCACTCCCGGTCAGTTCCATTGTGTAGCACCCGTCCATACGATCCCAACGGATCTTGTTTTTTCCAATTCCGATAATGTATGAATAAGATATTAGGATTACAAGTTGGTACCTTATTAAAGTTAAATAAGAACTTAAATTCTAAATTATTAATTGGTTCACCCCTTTGAAATAAAGCCCATTACCCCCTTTAAGACCCACGGCCGGTTCTATTTCTTCTTCCTCCTATATAAATTCACGATTTCCAGTAAAATTTTGCACTGCCATTTCAAATTTTCAACCACCCTTCTCACGCTCCCTACTCCATCGTTTCCAACATGGAAATCAACAAACTCTATCTCTTAGTCTCCTCCTCTTCCTCATACCACAAATACCCACTTCGATCAACCTTATCATTTTGCGTCGAAAGAGTACTGCTGTGTACTCCGGCATTCTGATCGATAAACCTTTTGATGAAAATCCCACAAACTTTTGTCAACGGTCTCACTTCCGAACCCAGAGTCCACAACCACTCCCTTCAAATTCCAAAAATCACCGTCGCTCCAGTATTTCCTAGCCCTAGTTCGCTGCTGGAGACGTTGGGTACTGTAACACCCCACCTCCGCCAGGGTCACTCACAAGGGAATGCACTAGCTTTGGAGGGGCGTTGTCAAGGTAAACATGCACAGAAATATTACAAGACAGAAAATATAAAACAGCGGAAGAAAAACCAAATTTCATTACCTCGTAAAATTATAAGGTCTAAAGCCTTTTTACATCAAAATGCCTTTAAAAGCCATTACATTGGAAACCTATCTTGCAATAGTTAAAGAAGCATAAAACCACGATCATAAAATATTCCCCAAGTAAAATGGTAAAGCAGCCATAGCCAAGAAAAATCCAAGCCATACATGATGACCTTGAAGCAAAAGAAGTCCGAGCTAAATAACAGTATTTCCTCCCTGAAAGCCTGGGCGGGAAACGAAAGACAAAGAGGCGAAAGAAAACGGGGTCAGTCATAAAGACTGGTAAGTCCTATCTACTTCCAGCATAAAAACAGGTAAAGGTAACATGACATGCATAAACTGAAAGTAAACATAAGGATGATGACAAGATAGACAAGCTAAACTAAGGTAACAGGATGAACTACTGTATAGAGATAAACTACGGTCACTATGCATCAAGTATAACTTCCCAAGGTTCAATCGAGTATAACATCCCAAGGTTCTATCAAGTAATACACCCAAGGTTCTATCAAGTATATTTGCCCTGCACCTTCCGTACTAGTATCCCAACCTGTGTCATGTGCTAGCTACAAAATGTCCCTTGCCCAATGTCATGAAATGGTCCATGTCAACCTAATGTAGGTTTTCCCAACTCGTATGTTTCTTTCCATGTATATGTTTAGTCCTTTGCCGTAAATCCTACGGGCTTCCTCACGTAGTTCTATACTACTTCAACGTAGTTCCAATATCCTTGAAATCATCTGGAATGTCACCCTTGATCTAGCCGTGTTTTCTTACCATGAATTCTCGAATGTTCGGCTAGGATTTATACCACCTAGGACCACTAGGGATTACGCTACCTACTAAACGTTTTCGTAACTCGGTTTGGGTTTAAGCCACCTAGGACCACTAGGGATTACGCTACTTAATAAACGTTTTCGTAACTTGGTTTTGGGTATTAGCCACCTAGGACCGCTAGGGATAACGCTACCCGTCTACCACGCCCCTTTTTCCCACGTTTGTATCGTGAATCGTTTTTCCATGTCTAGATGCACATGTATCTCAATGTGCCATCCGAGTCCCGTGCCAGGGCTAATCAAGAAATACAGGACTCGGTCAGGAGAATTAGGTTATCTGCCGATGCAAATATCAAGGTCTGTTTTTCTACCGGTGGTTATGGTCCCACGGGACCCCTCCCTCAACTACTGAAAGGCAATCCAAGAAAATCAAGCACGAGAACTATACTCCGGCCATCCATGCCCCCACTTTCATGTTGGCCAACCTCACCCATAACTAGATAGCAAGTATATGGTCTGTTGGGAGTTCTCTGCCTTTCCGCATACGTACACGATTGACTAAAGATGGTAGGTAGTCGACGACGTGCTATCATAGGGCTAAACTAGATATCGTCGACTCCACGCTAATCCACCCCAGTCTTTAGGTTGCTCGCACAACAACCAAGGCATACCCTTGGTTCTTCTACCGCAGACCTTAACCTCTGTGAGCCCAGGAGGATCATCTGCAACCTCACAGAGGGATACCAAGAGTACCCTCACGTCCCTTGAAGCTACCGCTTCGTCACCCAGTTCGCTGGAGCCTTTATCTAAGTCATATAAACATTCGCTCCTCCTCGTGTGCTCGTTTTAAACGATGACCTACCGTATCAGGTTACTCATCTATCTGTGAACTGGTCCAATTTTCTTGACTAAGAATTATTACTTAGTTATCCTTAACTAAGGTTTATCACTTAGTTTCCCTTCCCGTTATGTTTATTAACTACGATTTTCCACTTAGTCCCCTGAACTAGGGTTTTGTCTAATGGGTTAAGTGTTGTCATTCGAGTTCATGACTTACCCCGCCTACGAATCATGTCAAAATTTGGCTAAGTATTCATGTTCAAGGCTTAGCCCTACAAACCATGTATCAAGTTGGTTAAGTATATCAAGACGTTCATGACTTAACCCTAGATTATCGTGTCAGATTGGTTAAGTATAGGTTAACTTAACCCTATCAAATTACCGAGGAAAATTGGTTAAGTGTAGGTTAACTTAACCCCATTAAATTATCGAGTCGGATTGGTTAAGTATATTTAAGAGGTTCGTGACTTAACCCTATCAAATCATCAAGTCGGATTGGTTAAGTGTAAGTTAACTTAACCCTATCAAATTACCGAGTCGGATTGGTTAAGTGTAGGTTAACTTAACCCCATCCACTAGTCGTATTTATAATGGTTAAGTATCATTCTTGTGGGTTTACTTAACTCTACCGCGCACCGCGTTATCCTTGTCGGGTGTTATCAACCCATTTAGGTTAAACTAACCCATCTGCTAATCATGTTATATGGTTAAGTGTCTTAAATAATCAAGTCTGGTCTTACTTAACCTACCCATTCATGTCATATTGGTTAAGTGCCATTAGTCAAACTAACTTAACCTTATCATGTGGCATTAAGTAAATTAATGCACCCCAACCTCTCACATTAGACTTTGTTGTGGTTACTGGTTACGTCAGGCGGGTCCGGGCAGCTTTACACCACAACCTAGTCTAACCTCGGGTTTTGAGCGCGATATGACCAACTTCTCGCATTGGGTCTTATTGTCTGTAGCTAATGGATTTGTCGGGCGGTTCCGGGAAGATTTATGCTACAAACTCAACCCAACCTCGAGTTGGCCACTTTCATGTTTTCCTACTTATCATGTTCATGTCAAATTTAGGCTACGACAAAGTTTTGTGTCCATTGTTCCATTACTTAATTCATGTTAAATTTCATAGCCTATCTCACGTTTGCCTAAACTACCCAAGGCGTATTCCCAACGCAAGTGAAAGCGAGTCAATGTAGTAGGAATAATATGACAACATATTGGCCTCAAATCATGTATGATAGCATAAAGGGATTGGCCTCAAGCATGTATAATAGCATAAAGGGATTAGCCTCTAACATGTATGATAGCATAACAATAGGTTTATCATCATAGGCATGTAAATGGTCATGAGAGGTTTAGGTTCTTTTACATGCATAAGCCCCAAGTCAAGTTCATATGAATGTTCCACAAGCCAAATGGTTCTGAGGGTTCATGCCAACATTCCATAAGTAAAAATTCAATCTTGCATGATAAACTAAGTCAAACACAACATGAGTGGCATGATTTAATCACTAAGAGATAGCCCAAAATCATAGGTTCAAGAGAGAGGCAAGACTAGATTCACATAGACTAGCATACTAAGGTTTCATCTCATTTTATTCCATGTCAACATTAGAACTACCGTTTAGATCTAAAAGTAGCTAGAACCTACAAAGCGTGGCTAGCTAATTAGGAGCAAGAATCGTCATAGAATCGTTGTAGAAGATCTAAGAATGATGTAGCAAAACTAGAAGCCTTGAGAATGTAAGTAGCTCCTTGATTTGATGGAGAAAGATTGCTCCTTTGCCTTAGCTTTAGTTTAGAACTCTCAAGCTCTCAATGATGAAGATGGAGGCCATGATTTAGGAGCATTTTGGCAGCATTTAGTTGCTAATGATTTTTAGTGATTTAGGTTAGGTCTTAGGGTGTTTTTATAGGAGTTAGGACTAGTTTAGGCCCTTAGATTAACCTTAGTTTAGATCTGAACCGTCAAAATCGTCACAGGCCCCCAAACCAGAGCCAAAAGACCATGCAGGTGCACCCAGGCCGACCTGGTCCGACCAGGGAAGTCGACACCCAGGTCGACACTCAGGTCGACTGGGCAGTCGACCTGGTCCATGGGGGGTCGACTCCCCAATCGACCTGGGGCTGGCCGGGAAATTTCCCACCCAGTCCGTTTGGGGCTAAATTTTGAAATTCGAAAATCTGTTTTCGTTTCTGATTTTTCGTGAAACTTCTAGAGGCCATATCTTAGTCATACGGACTCCGATTAACGAAATTTCGGACTCGTTTCCAACCAGAATTCCGAGACGAACACAACGGCGCAACCCGTTTCGCTTGATTCTTATATTAAAATTTAATTCTGCCTCGATTTTTGTCTTGACACGTTATTAAAATTCGGGTTGTTACATTCTCCCCTCCTTTAAGGATTTCGTCCCCGAAATATCTAAGTTAGGAAGAACGTATCCTACCATCCATCATCCATCTACTCAAAACATCATCCACAAGCAAACATTGTCCTTAGGAGATTTCTAATGCTGTATGAACATATGTTGAAAGTGTGTGTATATGTTCCTTATCTAATGCAAATGATCAGGCCTGATTGATCTTCTAAATGCAAAATATGTTTAGTGCCATGAATCCACATGTATGCAAATAGTCCTAGTCACATAAACACTATATGTGTGCACAACCATTCATCCATATTGCATATTCACATGATAACACATTTAAATTCATCCATAAACAAGTATAAACACGTATACATATGAAATATGAAATGTGACTGAGCTGATCTAGTTCCTAGTGTGTATTCGCGCATCCACGAGCAACCACTTGCAACCATATCAATCATAACATGTTTTCAAATACATGTTTACATCCACAGGGTTCTACCTAAGGTCCTCAAGATAGGACCGAGAAGATAAGCAAGATAAACTCCTTTTGGATTACTAGAAATCCCTTTCTAAACCCAACCCATATCCTATAAAGCCCAAAAGGTTTAGTCAACCTAACGGACATCTTCAAACCTTGACATGTATTATTAACCGATGAGCCATACCCCCTATGGAGTTTGCAACAAAAATAAGATCGAGAATAGGATCGAGAGGATATGCATAAAAGATAGCATGCGGGTAAGCTCTACAGGAAAACAGGGATCAAGAATATGCTCTTAAAAAGAGATATGATGCGCGTATCTTGTCTTCAATCTTCTAAGTCGCATTTCCTTGAGCTTAATTCCATTGTGCTTTGACCATCTTTAACTTCATGATTTCGTGGCCTCTTAACTCCTATTTCCAAATATGAGCTGGAACTCACTTCATTGTCGCCTCTCGTTCCACTTTTACTTACTCTCCCTCTAGTATACTTTGCTCAACCATATCCGTGCACTCATGGTTTCATGTAAGCTCTCCAAAATTCACTAGTGAATCATGGATCTCGTTTACTCGCTCCACGACATTCCACGTAGAAGAACTTATCTCTTGAAAACAAACAGATGCCGACCATGTTACCAAGTGTACTTACTAGAGTGATTTCCATAACTCATGCACAAGCGAAATGAACCATCCGCCTTAGTGGCGAACTCTACTCGAACGGATTACCAACAAATGCATCAAGAGATTCTAGGTAACCAATCATGACAGAACCCTAAAGGTTACACGAGACTTCGAGGGTATTACCGGGGCAAGTCAAGAGCCTAACTACCCTCCTTTCAAAACCGAGAATGGCACCCTTACTGGATAACCACTCCATTCATAGAACTTAACCCATAGCTTAAAAGCATAAGCATTATTCCCAAAAGTCATAGGCGTCCTCCAATCCAAACAAGTCATGAATAAATGGACCGATTCCTCAACAAGATTTGAGAAAAAATGGGATCCTCTACTATGCTAGTACGAAGGTGCAGAGTCTCAATTATCGAAGCAGACTTAAATGATGCAGTGATCAAAACAAAGTCCTGACGGGATGGTAGAGAAGAAAAGCTAAACCTTTCACAGAAACGTTACCATCCTTCTTAGGTACGCTAACAGTGAGAGCAAACAATTGCCCTCTCGATGATCTTGTCCTCATCTCATAACACTTTGACTATCTTTCCCTTTTTATCCTACTAGAGATACTCTCTCATGTCATGGGTTTTATCATTCACCCTTTTCCTCCTTTGTGGATTGATCCATACCAACCAGTTGCTTGTCCTTAATCTTGTATCCTTTATCCTTGTTCTTACTTTCCTTTCTTATAACGCGGTAACAAGTCTCTCGAAACTGCCTCTATCGTACCGAAAACACTGACGTAGTTAGGAAAAAGATTAGTCGAAGTTCAAACCACTGTGACTACAGGTGGAGGAAAGAAAGGAAAAGAGATTCAATCAAGGAAACAAAGGATAATGCCAATGGCCTTTGGGGAATAGCCTTTTTAACAATAAAACTTTACTAGAAAAATGTTTCTTTGTAAACGGTTTTCAATTAGTTTTCAGAAGGTTTTAAAAAATTTTGCCCAGTCTGGTAACCTTCTGCTCTAATACCAAATGTAACACCCCACCTCCGCTAGGGTCACTCACAAGGGAATGCACTAGCTTTGGAGGGGCATTGTCAAGGTAAACATGCACAGAAATATTACAAGACCGAACATATAAAACAGCGGAAGAAAAACCAAATTTCATTACCTCATAAAATTATAAGGTCTAAAGCCTTTTTACATCGAAAATGCCTTTAAAAGCCATTTCATTGGAAACCTGTCTTGCAATAGTTAAAGAAGCATAAAACCACAGTCATAAAATATTCCCTAAGTAAAACGGTAAAGCAGCCATAGCCAAGAAAAATCCAAGCCATACATGATGACCTTGAAGCAGAAGAAGTCTGAGCTAAATAACAGTATTTCCTCCCTGAAAACCTGGGGGGGGACGGAAGACAAAGAGGCGAAAGAAAACAGGGTCAGTCATAAAGACTGGTAAGTCCTATCTACTTCCAGCATAAAAACAGGTAAAGATAACATGACATGCATAAACTGAAAGTAAACATAAGGATGATGACAAGATAGACAAGCTAAACTAAGGTAACAGGATGAACTACTGTATAGAGATAAACTACGGTCACTATGCATCAAGTATAACTTCCCAAGGTTCTATCGAGTATAACATCCCAAGGTTCTATCAAGTAATACACCCAAGGTTCTATCAAGTATATTTGCCCTGCACCTTCCGTACTAGTATCCCAACCTGTGTCATGTGTTAGCTACAAAATTTCCCTTGCCCAATGTCATGAAATGGTCCATGTCAACCTAATGAAGGTGTTCCCAACTCGTATGTTTCTTTCCATGTATATGTTTAGTCCTTTGTCGTAAATCCTACGGGCTTCCTCACGTAGTTCTATACTACTTCAACGTAGTTCCATTATCCTTGAAATCATCTGGACTGTCACCCTTGATCTAGCTGTGTTTTCTTACCATAATTCTCGAATGTTCGGCTAGGATTTATGCCACCTAGGACCACTAGGGATTACGCTACCTACTAAACGTTTTCGCAACTCGGTTTGGGTTTAAGCCACCTAGGACCACTAGGGATTACGCTACTTACTAAACGTTTTCGTAACTTGGTTTTGGGTTTTAGCCACCTAGGACCGCTAGGGATTACGCTACCCGTCAACCACGCCCCTTTTTCCCACGTATGTATCGTGAATCGTTTTTCCATGTCTAGATGCACATGTATCTCAATGTGCCATCCGAGTCCCGTGCCAGGGCTAATCAAGAAATACAGGACTCGGTCGGGAGATTTTGGTTATCTGCCGATGCAGATATCAAGGTCTGTTTTTCTACCGGTGGTTATGGTCTCACGTGACCCCTCCCTCAACTACTGAAAGGCAATCCAAGAAAATCATGCACGAGAACTATACTCTGGCCATCCATGCCCCACTTTCCTATTGGCCAACCTCACCCATAACTAGATAGCAAGTATATGGTCTGTTCGGAGTTCTCTGCCTTTCCGCATACGTACACGATTGACTAAAGATGGTAGGTAGTCGACGACGTGCTATCACAAGGCTAAACTAGATATCGTCGACTCCACGCTAATCCACCCCAGTCTTTAGGTTGCTTGCACAGCAACCAAGGCATACCCTTGGTTCTTCTACCGCAGATCTTAACCTCTGTGAGCCCAGGAGGATCATCTGCAACCTCATAGAGGGATACCAAGAGTACCCTCACGTCCCCTGAAGTTACCGCTTCATCACCCAGTTCGCTGGAGACTTTATCTAAGTCATATAAACATTCGCTCCTCCTCGTGTGCTCGTTTTAAACGATGACCTACCGTATCAGGTTACTCATCTATCTGTGAACTGGTCCAATTTTCTTGACTAAGAATTATTACTTAGTTATCCTTAACTAAGGTTTATCACTTAGTTTCCCTTCCCGTTATGTTTATTAACTACGATTTTCCACTTAGTCCCCTGAACTAGGGTTTTGTCTAATGGGTTAAGTGTTGTCATTCGAGTTCATGATTTACCCCGCCTACGAATCATTCAAAATTTGGCTAAGTATTCAAGTTCAAGGCTTAGCCCTACAAACCATGTATCAAGTTGGTTAAGTATATCAAGACATTCATGACTTAACCCGAGATTATCGTGTTAGATTGGTTAAGTATAGGTTAACTTAACCCTATCAAATTACCAAGGAAAATTGGTTAAGTGTAGGTTAACTTAACCCCATTAATTTATCGAGTCGGATTGGTTAATTATATTTAAGAGGTTCGTGACTTAACCCTATCAAATCATCAAGTCGGATTGGTTAAGTGTAAGTTAACTTAACCCTATCAAATTACCGAGTCGGATTGGTTAAGTGTAGGTTAACTTAACCCCATCCACTAGTCGTATTTATAATGGTTAAGTATCATTCTTGTGGGTTTACTTAACTCTACCACGCACCGCGTTATCCCCGTCGGGTGTTATCGACCCATTTAGGTTAAACTAACCCATCCGCTAATCATGTTATATGGTTAAGTGTCTTAAATAATCAAGTCCGGTCTTACTTAACCTACCCATTCATGTCATATCGGTTAAGTGCCATTAGTCAAATTAACTTAACCTTTCATGTGGCATTAACTAAATTAATGCACCCCAATCTCTCACATTAGACTTTGTTGTGGTTACTGGTTACGCCGGGTGGGTCCGGGCAGCTTTACACCACAACCTAGTCTAACCTCGGGTTTTGAGCGCGATATGACCAACTTCTCACATTGGGTCTTATTGTCTGTAGCTACTGGATTTGTCGGGCGGTTCCGGGCAGATTTATGCTACAAACTCAACCCAACCTCGAGTTGGCCACTTTCATGTTTTCCTACTTATCATGTTCATGTAAAATTTAGGCTACGACAAAGTCCACGTTTTACACTTGTGTCCATTGTCCCATTACTTAATTCATGTTAAATTTCATAGCCCATCTCACGTTTGCCTAAACTACCCAAGGCGTATTCCCAACGCAAGTGAAAGCGAGTCAACATAGTAGGAATAATATGACAACATATTGGCCTCAAATCATGTATGATAGCATAAAGGGATTGGCCTTAAGCATGTATAGTAGCATAAAGGGATTGGCCTCTAACATGTATGATAGCATAACAATAGGTTTATCATCATAGGCATGTAAATGGTCATGAGAGGTTTAGGTTCTTTTACATGCATAAGCCCCAAGTCAAGTTCATATGAATGTTCCACAAGCCAAATGGTTCTAAGGGTTCATGCGAACATTCCATAAGTAAAAATTCAATCTTGCATGATAAACTCACTACAAGAAAAACAGGAAATAGCAACGGCGGAATCTGCTTCAAATCCGTCGCTAAACAAGCCTCAGCGACGGATTTCCTAAGTAACTTGGTGGTCGGTAAAAACCATGACGGTATTTGTGTCAGATTTTGCGACGAATTTTAGCATGAGTTTTCCGACATTTTTCCGTCATTTTACTAATTTTTTAGTAAAAAATTTATTTTATTTATTAATTTAATTTAATTTATTTACCGACTATTTACCGACGAATAATTAATTTATAATAAATTATTATTTATAAAAGACATTGGTAAACCCTTACTAAATGTCAAGGGATTAGCGATGTAAATAAAATTGAAGTAAACTTAACCTCACTTTTTTTGTTGGTAATCCGCCGCTATTCCCCTTCTGATCTGCCTATATATATATATATATATATATATATATATATATATATATATATATATATATATAGATAAATAGACAATTTTCAAATATATATATATATATAGACACACACATACATATATCCAACTAACATCATTCAACTGTGAACACTGAAATAGCACATCAAACAAGACAAAGATAAATTTACAAAAAAAAAAACATCTATAATCACATTCAAGAAAGAACAACATCCATATTAACATGTAAAAAAGAACAACATTAGAAAACCGTTATCCGAAGACGCTTCAACTAATTTTAGTACATTAAAACCTGATAGAATTTTGTTAATCGGTGTAGTTTAGACAATAACTTACTAAACATGTCAAAATCTACCAAGCTGCCTTTCTTCACTACTTTTGATTATTGTTGCACGTGCCTTCATTGCAACTATTGCTGCATCCAGTTCGGCACCAAGTGCACTACTCAAATTATTTTGAAACTCCTGAGTATTCAAACAATTCAGTAGAAAGCCAATGGTTGCATCGTTGTCGTCAAACTCTAGCAAGCTCTTCATGCAAAGCTTTAGAGCAGTTGATATCACTGACTCCTACAAATATAACAGATAATGAGCATTCAAGTTGATAAAATTACAGTACCATAAAACTTGTAAGGGAAACATTGTAGCTACCAAGTTTCAGTATAAACAAAATATGCCTACGTAGAAAGTGGCTCTCTTTTTTTCTTACAGGATACGAGTTTAAGAGATTTCACAAACCATTTTGGACAACTTCAGCCATCATGTTAAAGTTCATACATCCGCAGTACAATAATCTAAAAGCAAAAATATTCGTAGCATCCCAATAAACTCAAAAAATACCAAATAAACTCAAAAAAACTAGAATAAAACCCCATTCCGAACCAATTTCAGAACCAAACATAGACAAGGGGCCGCTACCCAATAAACTCAAAAAAATACCATGTTGTCGAGTAAAACTCATACCATAAACCATACCTTAACTCAACAAGGGGTCGCTGAATGGTTTCAAAGAAAAGTAGAGAATCTGAGATGTAGATGGGAAGGTACAAAGGCTCAGGAGTCAAGTCGAAAGGGAGAAAGGGAAGAGGTCAGTAACCCTAGATCCAAAAAAAAATGTGAAGAGTCAATACCAAACGAATAAGATGACGAACCCTGATAAGCAAAACAATGAGAATTAGGCAGGAAATCCCTCCAACCTCGTAGCTTTGGTACATGTTGGGCGACTTTTATCTGTAGCAAGCAAAAAAGCACATGAGAGATATATGTAAGAAGAAGAAATACATTAAAAGGCAGTCTTCCATATTAAGCAAAAGCCTACACTAGAAAATAGAAATAACATTCACAACAGTTGATGCAGCATGAGTGGTATTTTCACATCAGGTTTCTCTTATTGTTATAGTACAAATACCAAACTACACTACGAAGAAGGTCTCGTCGACTCTAATTATTGGATCAACATCATCTACAAGTCTTCATATAATCAAATGAGGCTCCCACTAGAGATCCTTGAGTCTACCTTAAGCCTATTTCGGTTTTAATAACATTGTAACCATTACAATAGTATTGGCGAGCTTATTTGTTACAGCCAGAAAACTGCTCCTCTGAACAAATCATTCTCTGTGTAGAAGGAAATTAAGCGCAGTTGCAAGAAAAGGTAGGCGACAGTAGTAGGAAATGTTAGGTTAGGAGTAGAAGGGACGAAATAATTATGGAGAGAAGGCAAGGGCGACAAAAAAAGGGAACGAAAAAGAGGCGGCGTGAAGAAGAAAACCTAGTCGCCAAATTTTCCAAATGCTGTATTCTTTAATTGGGGAGCTGGGGAAACGGACGAACGTGGGGACCATAAAATAATTTGTTATGGAGGGAAATACGATAAGTTTGGAGCCAAAATTTCCAAAAACGAAAAGAAGCGGAGGAAAAGTTTTAGATTGGAGGGAAAATTTAAATTTGAACCTAATTTTCAATTTAGGAGTAATACATTTGGTAAGAGTCAAATTTCTGCGGCTAAAATTGAAATTATACTAGTATATACAAAATAAAATATGTTACTAAAGAAAACCTAAAATGAATATGTAACGACCCAGAAAATCTGAACCAATTTAAAATTTTTGAATTGGCTAAAATAATGGATTTTAAATATTTAAAATAAATATTTTAAATAATGGCGATGAAAACTGAGTTTGAATCGACAATGGAAAACAAATATAATTAATTATAATTATAAACAAGGCCTGAAATGGCGTGGCAGTTTCAAAAATTGAATTCAAACTTTGTCGGACTGTATCGGGTGCAAAACAATCCGGATTTTAGTGAAACCAAAAACATTAGGATCTAATTGATGATATCTTTCCAACGAATCTGACAAATCGAAATTTGATAACGGGAATCAAAAGATATGTCCAGTAGAAAATTCTGAATAGTCGCTATGGAATTCAGGCCCTTAAAAATGGACATTTTGCAAACGACCTCGGATTTCGACGAAACCACTTTTGTTAGGACCGCATCGTCAATACGAAGCTAGAAAATATTTTTCTGGAATTTTTCTAGTTAGTATGTGGCCCCGGTAATTTGAAATGTACGTTTAAAATTCAATATAGTGATTTAAATGAAAATTCAAAAGGAAACTGATTGTAACGATCAAATCAGCTTGCGATACATATCCCATTGTGTTCGAAATGGGGGTAAAACGCTATGGACGACAGGCGGTGGGCCTCGTTTCGGGGTCGTTTGTAAAAGTCAACTTTTTGCAAAATTAAATAATAAAATAAAAAAATATATATATATTTTCCCTCCCTTTATCTTTCTTCCTGGCCCCCCCCCCCCCCCCGTTCATTTTTATTTCAATAAACAGAAAAGAGAAAAAAAAAAAAAAAAAAAAAAAGCAGCAGCAGCAGCCGCCGCCTTCACCGTCGGTCAGAACCTCCACCGCGCCTCCGATCTTCTTTCCCCCCTCTTCCTTGGACTCGCTCCCTCCTCCTCCTTCAATCCGACCCCCCCCCCCCCCGAAGCCATCGCCTCCCCCATTCGAAACCTCGAGCGCCACCCTCGAAGCCACCTCCGACGAACTGCGGAAACCCCCCCCCTCTCTGTAAGTATTTCTTTTTATTTTATTATTTTATTTTTATTTTTATATAAACAGAATTTAAAACTGTTTTTTTTTAAAAAAAAGTTAAAACTGATTTTATATAGAAGTTAAAACTGATTTTTTATAGAATTTAAAACTGATTTTATATAGAATTTAAAACTGATTTTTTATAGAATTTAAAACTGATTTTATATAGAATTTAAAACTGATTTTTTATAGAAGTTAAAACTGATTTTAAATAGAATTTAAAACTGTTTTTTTAAAAAGGTTAAAACTGATTTTTTATAGAAGTTAAAACTGATTTTATATAGAAGTTAAAACTGATTTTATATAGAAGTTAAAACTGATTTTATATAGAAGTAAAAACTGATTTTTTTTATAGAAGTAAAAACTGATTTTAAAAGATGATAAAAACTGATTTTAAAAGATGATAAAACTGATTTTATAAAGGTTTTAAAACTAATTTTAATTTAAAAGAAGTAAGATATGAAAATTATATTTTTGAAGTAATAAAAAAATAATTTTTACATATGTAGGAATATTAAAGATATAATCTTTATTTTTGAAAAGGCGGAATCTATATCTTTGAAATTCGATTTTTATATATTGAATAACGTAGTAAAAATTCGATTTTTACATATGTAGAGAATACGGGCAACGAGAGCGACAAAAAGGAGAGGTTGGCGAAGATTTCTATAAAGGAAGTGTCGTGAAGTTGGATAGCTATTGGTGAGATTTCTGATTTAAAAATATTATATATGTGTGAAATGAAAGTGAATTGCTATATATAAATATATATCTATATATATATATACGCCCCTCGTCCACAAACCATGGACGATATTTATTGGTTGAAATTGTTGTGAAAATTGATTGATAGCGAATGATTGTTTGGGATTGTTTGTGATTGATATTGGTTGATTGTGGTTGAAAAATACCCATTTGTGGTTGAGAAATATTTGGTTGAAACCACATAGGATTAGTTTGTGGAAATGAAATAAATATATACATGCCGCCTGCGTGCGAACTAGATGCATGATCTCCATTGTCAAAAACCGCGAGGTTTTAAGGTAGAGCGAGGAGCCGTACTAGGGACGGTCCCGGTTTTAACTACCCTGCCGTTATGCTGCCGAAATTTTGAATAATATTCGTGAGTTTGAATTATTTTCATATGCTTAAACTATATTTATTCATTGAATAGAAAACCTTCATGTGTTGAATTAATATTCATTCGTTGATTAGAAATTCATGTGTTGAATGGTATTCGCGTTTTAAAATATAAAAATCACATTTTTATCTATATATAGAAACTATAGAAAACATTCATGTGTTGAATTGATATTCATTCGTTGATTAGAAATTCATGTGTTGAATGGTATTCATATTTTGAAATAAATTGTTTGATAATAAAAATCACCTTTTATCGACTATATGAACTGTGTAAAATAATCTCGTTTTAAAAAGAAATTGTTTTATGATAAAAATCCTATTTTTCTCACCTATATGAACTATATAGAAAAATAGTGTTTGGAAATGAATTGGTTTACAATAAAAATCACATTTTTATTGTATGCATAAATCGTTGAAATGTGAAGTGTTAAAAATAGCCACTTGTTTAAAATAAACATATATGAGTTGAAATATTCATTAATTAGCTAATGAAATGATTTGCACCTATTTATGTAACATTAGAATGAATGGTGTTTTTAAACCAAATAGAAATCAAATATGAAGTTGAATAGAAGATGATAAATGATAAGAACTGTATATATATGTACATGCATATTCATTGAACAGGTTATAACAAAGGGGCTAGAGAAGAGGAATAAAATTTTGTGCCCGACAAATAGGTACACATTTACTGCTTTGTTTGGGTGATGATTTTATGAGCCTGTTGGCTAGCCGCTTGGCTTTTTCTTTTTCTTTTTGAAATTAGAAGGACCGGGAAAGCTATTTGCGATTTCCCGATGCTCCCGGTGCAGGGGAGGTTATGGCGAAATTTTCCAAAATTTTAAGGTGTTAGAAAAATATTTGAAGTGAAAACGATATTGAAATCATTGAATGAACTATATTTATATAAATATATAAATATAAATAAAATTAAAACGAAACGAGGCCGTGCAGTTCGTATTTTGAAACCATGATTTCAAACAACTAGTACGGGGAATCCGACCATTGGATTTTCCCGAAACCTCAACCGTCGGGTTCGCCTTGGAATAATCTTTCCAACGGCACCAACCTTGTAAAAATCCAACGGTTGGATTGTCTGGAATGTTTAATTCAAATCTGAAGAAAAACAGCGCCAGAAACGATTATATTTATATATATATATAAATATAATTATATTTAATTGAATAACGACGCTGCTGTTCGTATTTTGAAATCGAAACTTCAAACGATTGTACCGGGAGATCCGACCGTCGGATTTTCCCGAAACTGGAACCGTTGGATTCGTTTTGAAAAGACCTTTCTAATGATGTAAATTTTGTGAAGATCCAACGGTTAGATTTTCAGATATGTGTAAATCAAATCTGAAGAAAAACAGCGCCACGACCGCTTTATGGCCCGAAGCGTCATTTTGAATAAATTAGCTATTTTAAAATAAATAAAAATAGCGATAAATAGTTATAAAATGCCATAAACGATATGGAATGGAAATAAACTGAATTTGCTTGATTTGTGTGGCTTTTGATGGTTGAATGTGTTTGGTGTGAAAATTACATTAAAGAACACAATTGGTGTTGTCGAATAATTTAACCATTGAAATAAATCGATTTGAAATTCTAAATATACGTGAATTATTTGCAAAGGCCGAGTTAATTCTCATTTCGAATAATCGACCGACGATTGAAATTCGAAGATGAAGACGATGGTCGAAGACCGGAGATCTTCACCTCGTTTGGATGGTAACCGAGGTCCTGATTGGGAGGCATCCCGAAATATGGATAATGAGTGGTGATCGTCCAGACGTACGTGGTGATCGAAGGGTTTGCGAGGTATTTAGTGCCTCCGGTTTCGTTCAGACCCAGAACGGACTTGTAAATGGACTGTGTGTCTGACATTGGATTTTATTCTGTGTTGATTGATCTCTGTTAAATATACATCTGTTTGGCGGCGGAGAATTTATTCTTTTGCTTAACGCCCTTCTCTGAGACGCACGAGCTCCGAGGTTGTATATCGATGGACATCAGTCACATGGCATGAATTGCCTGTGTGGCATGCTAAGATGCAGTGATCAGGACTTCTGTTGAAAAGCAAAGTCTTGTGGTGATGATCAAAGCACCGCCTGTGTGGCGTAGCTTTGTGTATAACGTGAATTCGCGAGCCTCACACCCCGGTATGGACCAGAAACGGGAGAAGGACCTCAGGGAGGGCATGCGTTTCTTTCTAACTAGGGTGGTGTCAGTGACCTACCAGCCCTGACATTTATATACTTTTCACCTATGTGGTTGTTGCTGTTGCGAGGCGCCTCGGTTTGATCGGACGATCCGGGTCCGATGGAGTCATTCGTTTGCTCATTTACGCCCCAAAGGGCGGGGAAACGTATTGTTCAGGCATAATAATCCACATCGGTGGACCGGCCCTGACGATCTAAAGGGTTGATGCGTTCTGATCCTGAGACATGGGCTAGATTGTCTCGAATTCGGTAAGGACTATCTTTTGCCTTGGTTCATGACGGAAATCCAATTTCCAAATACGACATCGTACGGTTTTGATTGTATACCTATATATGGCGACATAGTGGTATGGGGCATTAATGCCGTCTATGATTGATAGTTATGATTTGAAATTTCTTTCAAAACATATAAACACTAGCAATAATATCAAATGCCTTTGTTTTATTCGTATCAAGCATATTTTGACCGTTATAAGGTAAAAACTCTATCCTCCGGTTTGCGTTGCATTGTGTGATGGGAACTGAGTCTTATAACGGCTTCATTTTTATAAAAAGCATAGCGATGTTTAAAAGAAAGATTTGTTTTAAAAGCACTGGCAATCCAACGGAGTAAACCCGTTCCACGAAAGTGGCGTGGTCCTGTGATTGGCCAATTATATATGTGTTGAGTAGATTTCTCATACCAGTCCCATGACTGACTCGTAGTTTGTTTCACTTTCAAACTCGGGTGCCCCTTTTTCTACACGGGCAGCCTTGTATTCAGGTTTAGCTGGTTCTTTCTGGATAGCTGGAGCTGAAGATGGATTCTATCATTTATCTCTTTTTATGCTGTTCAGTTCCTATTGTACATGTTTTGTTTATTTCCGCTGTGCACTGTATTACATTTGTTGTAAAATTATCTTCCGCTGTATTGTATTTATTCGATATGCTCTGATACTTCTGTACTCTGATGTAACATTTTTATGATGTTTATAAAAGTCTTCTGTTATGTGTTCTGATGCGTTGTATTCCCAGAGTTAGCGTAGACGGGTATTGAACGGTCTTGGTCGATTTTACGATCGATTGGGTCCGAGCAAAATCCGACTCGTTACAGAATATATCAGAGCTTTGGTTAAGCTCAAATCTTTGGGATACAACTCGTTAGAACAGAACGAAAGACTCATCAGAGGTTGGATTAGTAATATCCAATAGGAATACTCATTAGAGATAGGATCAGCAGTATCCTAGAATGAGAAAACTCGTTAGAGATGGGGTTAGTAATGCCCTAGAACGAGTTGAGAGTGTCAAGTCCACGATTAACGTATTTGTGATTATATATATAATCTGATATTAGAAAATATGATTTTTATGTATATATATAGGAAAATTATTATATATTTGAAAAGCTAATCAACAAATTGATTGATGATTGTGTTGTGTGATTGTAGATTTATCAAACCACTTTCGACTTTATTCCTTTTCGGGGACGAAAAGTTTTAAGTGGGGGAGATTGTAACGACCCAGAAAATCTGAACCAATTTAAAATTTTTGAATTGGCTAAAATAATGGATTTTAAATATTTAAAATAAATATTTTAAATAATGGCGATGAAAACTGAGTTTGAATCGACAATGGAAAACGAATATAATTAATTATAATTATAAACAAGGCCTGAAATGGCGTGGCAGTTTCAAAAATTGAATTCAAACTTTGTCGGACTGTATCGGGTGCAAAACAATCCGGATTTTAGTGAAACCAAAAACATTAGGATCTAATTGATGATATCTTTCCAACGAATCTGACAAATCGAAATTTGATAGCGGGAATCAAAAGATATGTCCAGTTGAAAATTCTGAATAGTCGCTATGGAATTCAGGCCCTTAAAAATGGACATTTTGCAAACGACCTCGGATTTCGACGAAACCACTTTTGTTAGGACCGTATCGTCAATACGAAGCTAGAAAATATTTTTCTGGAATTTTTCTAGTTAGTATGTGGCCCCGGTAATTTGAAATGTACGTTTAAAATTCAATATAGTGATTTAAATGAAAATTCAAAAGGAAACTGATTGTAACGATCAAATCAGCTTGCGATACATATCCCATTGTGTTCGAAATGGGGGTAAAACGCTATGGACGACAGGCGGTGGGCCTCGTTTCGGGGTTGTTTGTAAAAGTCAACTTTTTGCAAAATTAAATAATAAAATTAAAAAATATATATATATATTTTCCCTCCCTTTATCTTTCTTCCTGCCCCCCCCCCCCCCCCCCCCGTTCATTTTTATTTCAATAAACAGAAAAGAGAAAAAAAAAAAAAAAAGCAGCAGCAGCAGCCGCCGCCTTCACCGTCGGTCAGAACCTCCACCACGCCTCCGATCTTATTTCCCCCCTCTTCCTTGAACTCGCTCCCTCCTCCTCCTTCAATCCGACCCCCCCCCCCCACCGAAGCCATCGCCTCCCCCGTTCGAAACCCCGAGCGCCACCCTCGAAGCCACCTCCGACGAACTACGGAAACCCCCCCCCCCTCTCTGTAAGTATTTCTTTTTATTTTATTATTTTATTTTTATTTTTATATAAACAGAATTTAAAACTGTTTTTTTTTTAAAAAAAAGTTAAAACTGATTTTATATAGAAGTTAAAACTGATTTTTTATAGAATTTAAAACTGATTTTATATAGAATTTAAAACTGATTTTTTATAGAATTTAAACTGATTTTATATAGAATTTAAAACTGATTTTTTATAGAAGTTAAAACTGATTTTATATAGAATTTAAAACTGTTTTTTTTAAAAGGTTAAAACTGATTTTATATAGAAGTTAAAACTGATTTTATATAGAAGTTAAAACTGATTTTATATAGAAGTAAAAACTGATTTTTTTTATAGAAGTAAAAACTGATTTTAAAAGATGATAAAAACTGATTTTAAAAGATGATAAAACTGATTTTATAAAGGTTTTAAAACTAATTTTAATTTAAAAGAAGTAAGATATGAAAATTATATTTTTGAAGTAATAAAAAAATAATTTTTACATCGTAGGAATATTAAAGATATAATCTTTATTTTTGAAAAGGCGGAATCTATATCTTTGAAATTCGATTTTTATATATTGAATAACGTAGTAAAAATTCGATTTTTACATATGTAGAGAATATGGGCAACGAGAGCGACAAAAAGGCGAGGTTGGCGAAGATTTCTATAAAGGAAGTGTCGTGAAGTTGGATAGCTATTGGTGAGATTTCTGATTTAAAAATATTATATATGTGTGAAATGAAAGTGAATTGCTATATATAAATATATATCTATATATATATATATACGCCCCTCGTCCACAAACCATGGACGATATTTATTGGTTGAAATTGTTGTGAAAATTGATTGATAGCGAATGATTGTTTGGGATTGTTTGTGATTGATATTGGTTGATTGTGGTTGAAAAATACCCATTTGTGGTTGAGAAATATTTGGTTGAAACCACATAGGATTAGTTTGTGGAAATGAAATAAATATATACATGCCGCCTGCGTGCGAACTAGATGCATGATCCCTATTGTCAAAAACCGCGAGGTTTTAAGGTAGAGCGAGGAGCCGTACTAGGGACAGTCCCGGTTTTAACTACCCTGCCGTTATGCTGCCGAAATTTTGAATAATATTCGTGAGTTTGAATTATTTTCATATGCTTAAACTATATTTATTCATTGAATAGAAAACCTTCATGTGTTGAATTAATATTCATTCGTTGATTAGAAATTCATGTGTTGAATGGTATTCGCGTTTTAAAATATAAAAATCACATTTTTATCTATATATAGAAACTATAGAAAACATTCATGTGTTGAATTGATATTCATTCGTTGATTAGAAATTCATGTGTTGAATGGTATTCATATTTTGAAATAAATTGTTTGATAATAAAAATCACCTTTTATCGACTATATGAACTGTGTAAAATAATCTCGTTTTAAAAAGAAATTGTTTTATGATAAAAATCCTATTTTTCTCACCTATATGAACTATATAGAAAAATAGTGTTTGGAAATGAATTGGTTTACAATAAAAATCACATTTTTATTATATGCATAAATCGTTGAAATGTGAAGTGTTAAAAATAGCCACTTGTTCAAAATAAACATATATGAGTTGAAATATTCATTAATTAGCTAATGAAATGATTTGAACCTATTTATGTAACATTAGAATGAATGGTGTTTTTAAACCAAATAGAAATCAAATATGAAGTTGAATAGAAGATGATAAATGATAAGAACTATATATATATGTACATGCATATTCATTGAACAGGTTATAGCAAAGGGGCTAGAGAAGAGGAATAAAATTTTGTGCCCGACAAATAGGTACACATTTACTGCTTTGTTTGGGTGATGATTTTATGAGCCTGTTGGCTAGCCGCTTGGCTTTTTCTTTTTCTTTTTGAAATTAGAAGGACCGGGAAAGCTATTTGCGATTTCCCGATGCTCCCGGTGCAGGGGAGGTTATGGCGAAATTTTCCAAAATTTTAAGGTGTTAGAAAAATATTTGAAGTGAAAACGATATTGAAATCATTGAATGAACTATATTTATATAAATATATAAATATATAAATATAAATAAAATTAAAACGAAACGAGGCCGTGCAGTTCGTATTTTGAAACCATGATTTCAAACAACTAGTACGGGGAATCCGACCATTGGATTTTCCCGAAACCTCAACCGTCGGGTTCGCCTTGGAATAATCTTTCCAACGGCACCAACCTTGTAAAAATCCAACGGTTGGATTGTCTGGAATGTTTAATTCAAATCTGAAGAAAAACAGCGCCAGAAACAATTATATTTATATATATATATATATATATATATATATATATATATAATTATATTTAATCGAATAACGACGCTGCAGTTCGTATTTTGAAATCGAAACTTCAAACGATTGTACCGGGAGATCCGACCGTCGGATTTTTCCCGAAACTGGAACCGTTGGATTCGTTTTGAAAAGACCTTTCTAATGATGTAAATTTTGTGAAGATCCAACGGTTAGATTTTCAGATATGTGTAAATCAAATCTGAAGAAAAACAGCGCCACGGCCGCTTTATGGCCCGAAGCGTCATTTTGAATAAATTAGCTATTTTAAAATAAATAAAAATAGCGATAAATAGTTATAAAATGCCATAAACGATATGGAATGGAAATAAACTGAATTTGCTTGATTTGTGTGGCTTTTGATGGTTGAATGTGTTTGGTGTGAAAATTACATTAAAGAACACAATTGGTGTTGTCGAATAATTTAACCATTGAAATAAATCGATTTGAAATTCTAAATATACGTGAATTATTTGGAAAGGCCGAGTTAATTCTCATTTCGAATAATCGACCGACGATTGAAATTCGAAGATGAAGACGATGGTCGAAGACCGGAGATCTTCACCTCGTTTGGATGGTAACCGAGGTCCTGATTGGGAGGCATCCCGAAATATGGATAATGAGTGGTGATCGTCCAGACGTACGTGGTGATCGAAGGGTTTGCGAGGTATTTAGTGCCTCCGGTTTCGTTCAGACCCAGAACGGACTTGTAAATGGACTGTGTGTCTGACATTGGATTTTATTCTGTGTTGATTGATCTCTGTTAAATATACATTTGTTTGGCGGCGGAGAATTTATTCTTTTGCTTAACGCCCTTCTCTGAGACGCACGAGCTCAGAGGTTGTATATCGATGGACATCAGTCACATGGCATGAATTGCCTGTGTGGCATGCTAAGATGCAGTGATCAGGACTTCTGTTGAAAAGCAAAGTCTTGTGGTGATGATCAAAGCACCGCCTGTGTGGCGTAGCTTTGTGTATAACGTGAATTCGCGAGCCTCACACCCCGGTATGGACCAGAAACGGGAGAAGGACCTCAGGGAGGGCATGCGTTTCTTTCTAGCTAGGGTGGTGTCAGTGACCTACCAGCCCTGACATTTATATACTTTTCACCTATGTGGTTGTTGCTGTTGCGAGGCGCCTCGGTTTGATCGGACGATCCGGGTCCGATGGAGTCATTCGTTGGCTCATTTACGCCCCAAAGGGCGGGGAAACGTATTGTTCAGGCATAATAATCCACATCGGTGGACCGGCCCTGACGATCTAAAGGGTTGATGCGTTTTGATCCTGAGACATGGGCTAGATTGTCTCGAATTCGGTAAGGACTATCTTTTGCCTTGGTTCATGACGGAAATCCAATTTCCAAATACGACATCGTGCGGTTTTGATTGTATACCTATATATGGCGACATAGTGGTATGGGGCATTAATGCCGTCTATGATTGATAGTTATGATTTGAAATTGCTTTCAAAACATATAAACACTAGCAATAATATCAAATGCCTTTGTTTTATTCGTATCAAGCATATTTTGACCGTTATAAGGTAAAAACTCTATCCTCCGGTTTGCGTTGCATTGTGTGATGGGAACTGAGTCTTATAACGGCTTCATTTTTATAAAAAGCATAGCGATGTTTAAAAGAAAGATTTGTTTTAAAAGCATTGGCAATCCAATGGAGTAAACCCGTTCCACGAAAGTGGCGTGGTCCTGTGATTGGCCAATTATATATGTGTTGAGTAGATTTCTCATACCAGTCCCATGACTGACTCGTAGTTTGTTTCACTTTCAAACTCGGGTGCCCCTTTTTCTACATGGGCAGCCTTGTATTCAGGTTTAGCTGGTTCTTTCTGGATAGCTGGAGCTGAAGATGGATTCTATCATTTATCTCTTTTTATGATGTTCAGTTCCTATTGTACATGTTTTGTTTATTTCCGCTGTGCACTGTATTACATTTGTTGTAAAATTATCTTCCGCTGTATTGTATTTATTCGATATGCTCTGATACTTCTGTACTCTGATGTAACATTTTTATGATGTTTATAAAAGTCTTCTGTTATGTGTTCTGATGCGTTGTATTCCCAGAGTTAGCGTAGACGGGTATTGAACGGTCTTGGTCGATTTTACGATCGATTGGGTCCGAGCAAAATCCGACTCGTTACAGAATATAGAAGTAATAATTTGCAATAATTTTTACATTCCTCAAATTTTAAGTTTTTAACATTTATGTGTTTTCTTAAATTTGAAGATTATATTTAGTTTAGATTTATCTAAAGTTTATTTTATTTTTGGTTTTATGAAAGTTTCAAAATTTTGTTTATTAGTTTTATGATTATTTCAAAACTTATGTTAACAAATTTCAAAATTCCTAAAATAATAAAATATAATTAACAATTATAATTATCAAATAAGAAATTAGAATTAACAAGAGAAAATTAGTTACTAATTTTGATTATTTATAATTAATTATTAATTATTACATTTTAGTTATAATTTCTATTTTAATTTGTTCGAGAGAAAGCAATATTTTCATTTTATTTTAATTTCTATTTTCATTTATAACTTTACATTGCAAGTTGTTATAGTGGAGAATCACGTTTGTAGCCACATAGGCAAGTCTATTTATATTATAATTCCCACTAATTTTAAATGGTCCGACCGTAAAATACCGAATTTGCCCTTGAAATTATTTATTAATTTAAAAAAATTCTCATGAAATCCTTTGGATCATAAAATACAAAATTTAATTATTACTTCAAAATCATTTTCAATTAAATCGTCATTTCCTTTTTCTTTGCCTTATTATATGAAATTAATTCTTCTGTGTATGCGAGAATTATGGTATATTTCGAATTTTTTTCCTTATGAGAAATAAGTGATTGACATCTATTTGAGGCATGTATAACGCCTTCACTATTTTGTTAATTTCAGGATTATTATTATGCAAAATTCGGTATTTATTTGTGTCCTTTTTAGGATTTCTTCTTCTTCTATTACCTTCAAATTTACGCTCACTAATCCTTATTTTTCTTCAAAGGAAATATAAATTTTATGGCACAAATTTCCAATATTCTATTTTTGAATGACATTAGGTATATTTATGGCATATCTTTACTATGGTTATACTTATTTTCAGTCAGCCAAAATATTATCTCCCAAAATTTGTGGGTTTACAATAACATGAAATCCTTGGACCATAAAATACCAAATTTAATTATTACTTCAAAATCATTTTCAATTAAATCGTCATTTCCTTTTTCTTTTCCTTATTATATGAAATTAATTCTTCTGTGTATGCGAGAATTATGGTATGTTTCGAATTTTTTCCTTATGAGAAATAAGTGATTGACATCTATTTGAGGCATGTATAACGCCTTCACTATTTTGTTCATTTCAGGATTATTATTATGCAAAATTCGGTATTTATTTGTGTCATTTTCAAGATTTCTTCTTCTTCTATTACCTTCAAATTTACACTCACTAATCCTAATTTTTCTTCAAAGGAAATATAAATTTTATGGCACAAATTTCCAATATTCTATTTTTGAATGACATTAGGTATATTTATGGCATATCTTTACTATGGTTATACTTATTTTCAGTTAGGCAAAATATTATCTCCCAAAATTTGTGGGTTTACAATAAGATATACATTTGGATATTAGTATATTGTTATTCACATTAATTATTTTAAATTTAATTTTTTGTTAGCCAAAATATTTATTTTTTGTTATTAGTATATTGTTGTTCACATTAATTATTTTAAATTTAATTTTAATTATCAATTACTTATTAAAAACATAAAAGTAAAACATTTTAAGATAAATACGTGTACCAATCCCATGCAAATCCCTTGAAAACCTACTGCAAAATAGCTTCTGAATTATTTAACATTAACTACCACTTATAAATGGTAATGTTTGATTTTTTTGAATTTCGAAATTCTTTAATATTTATTTAACTTCTTATTTTTAAACTTTGACCATTTTATTTTTCTTAATTACTAATTATTTATCAAATAATACATACCAATCAATTTCTTAAAAGCAAATATGTATTAATAATTTCTTGATATTCATTTAATTAATCATATTAAAGACTATTAAATAATCATTGATTATCAAAACAAATTTGATAAACATCGAATAACAATGTATTTTATTAATTACTATTACCTCTTATTTATATTATATAGCAATTATAATAAATCAGCATTAATTTTCAAAAAAAAAATATTCAACATTAAATATTGAATTTTATTTACTTCTAATAGTTATTATTTATTATTAATTACTAATGTATTATTAACATTAATTATTTAAAATTTAAATTTACTAATTAATTACTAAGTAATAACACAAATTTAAAACATTTTATAAATACTAAATATAAAGTTTGTTTCAAATCTCTTGGAAAAATGTAGGGAAATAGCTTCAAAATTATGTCGACGGTAATCCGACTCTATTAGCAACGGAATTTAGCGTTAAATATTATATGAAGGTAAAGAGCTGCAATTTCCATTGATTTAGCGACAGAATTAGTATTCGACGGTAATAATTTATAATAAGATGACATATAAAATCCAAAATATATTCTCTTACAAAGCCCACGGAAATCCGCCGCTAAATTGCGACGAAATTTTCCGCTGCTAAAAATCTGTCGCTAATCTCGGTTTTTCTTGTATTGACTAAGTCAAACACAACATGAGTGGCATGATTTAATCACTAAGAGATAGCCCAAAGTCATAGGTTCAAGAGAGAGGCAAGACTAGATTCACATAGACTAGCATACTTAGGTTTCATCTCATTTTATTCCATGTCAACATTAGAACTACCGTTTAGATCTAAAAGTAGCTAGAACTTACAAAGCGTGGCTAGTGAATTAGGAGCTAGAATCGTTGTAGAAGCTCTTGGAATGATGTAGCAAAACTAGAAGCCTTGAGAATGTAAGTAGCTCCTTGATTTGATGGAGAAAGATTGCTCCTTTGCCTTAGCTTTAGTTTAGAACTCTCAAGCTCTCAATGATGAAGATGGAGGCCATGATTTAGGAGCATTTTGGCAGCACTTAGTTGCTAGAATGATTTTTAGTGATTTAGGTTAGGTCTTAGGGTGTTTTTATAGGAGTTAGGACTAGTTTAGGCCCTTAGATTAACCCTAGTTTAGATCTGAACCGTCAAAATCGTCACAGGCCCCCAAACCAGAGCCAAAAGACCATGCAGGTGCACCCAGGCCGACCTGGTCCGACAAGGGAAGTCGACACCCAGGTCGACTGGGCAGTCGACCTGGTCCCTGGGGAGTCGACTCCTTAGTCGACTCCCCAGTCGAACTGGGGCTGGGCGGGAAATTTCCCGCCCAGTCCGTTTGGGGCTAAATTTTGAAATTCGAAAATTTGTTTTCATTTCTGATTTTTCTTGAAACTTCTAGAGGCCATATCTCGATCATACGAACTCCGATTTACAAAATTTCGGACTTGTTTCCAACTAGTATTCCGAGACGAACGCAACGGCGCAACCCGTTTTGCTTGATTCTTATTTTAAAATTTAATTCTGCCTCGATTCTTGTCTTAACACGTTATTAAAATTCGGGTTGTTACATGTACCAGGAACCCAAATCGAGCACTATAAAACTGATATGGAAATGAGGCAAACCAAGCAATGGATTCATGTATATTTATTTCGAAATTTATAGGGTTTTCTTCAATTTGATATGGATTTTGGAAGCTAACATTTTCTTTAGAAGGGTGGCAGCGTGAATCGCTGCTGACCACGGGAGGAAGTAGTTTAGGTTTAGAAGGGTAGGAGTATTTATAAAGGAGGAATATTATTTTTATATTTGATCTTATATTCATTTTTAAGCAGCCGCTAAATGTATATGTTGTTAAAAATTCCTATGATCACATACAATAACCAAAAATCATTAAAATGGACATGCAGCTACAGTTCGACATTACGGACCCAATGAAACTGGTTTCGTTGAATTCCGACTATGTTTACTCACACAGCGTATTTTTAACCGTCAAAATACTGACTGTTTTTCACATTAAAAATCGGTACGGCCACATACTGACTCTAAAAATCACGAAACTTGAAATCTAACAATAACTTAATTTTCCGGATCCAACAAAATTAGTTTCGTCGAAAATGGAGGTCGTTTGCAAAACTTACTATTTTTAAAGCTCTAAATAAACCAATTTTAAATATAAATATATTTAAAATTAATTAAATTAAAAATTTATAAATAAATATTATCGTATATATTCACATTAGAAAATCATACAACTCCATATTGGGATTCGTAACTCAATATTCCAAAGTTCTCAATTATATCGGTATTCGATTTATATTTAAATCCTTTTTAAAATATAAATAAATCATTATAAACTATAAAGGAATTCCATAGCGACTTTTCTAAAATTTGATTTGGACATAACTCAAAATCTACACAACGAAATCTCGATTTTTCTCTTCCATTAGAAAAATATACTCCACCAGCTCCGAACGTTTCTTGTTTCATAGAAATCCAATTTAAAACGGATTCGGTATATTCAATTGAAGCTCGAATCGCCAAATTACGAACTACAGTGCCATTTTGAGCTCGATTTTAATTATAATATAATTATACGTTCAACTGTCGTTTATATAATATATTCGTTAATATAATTCAACTCGAAAATGAATTATATATTATATATGATCCAATTCACACAATATTGTGAATTCCACTAATTCTGATTATTTCAGAATTAAATATATTATTCTACTATTTATATTAATCAAATATTCAATATTATTTAATTTTGATCATTTTAAATTACCAAACCATTAATTAAATAATTAAATAAATTATTATAATACCATTAAAATATGAGTCGTTACATTCTTCCCCTTAAAATAATTTCGTCTTCGAAATTGCTAAGGTAGAAAACAAACCCTATTGATTGGTTAGAACTTATTTGTTCACTTCTTAACTTCAGTTTTAAATGAACCAATTTAATTTCAATTAAATATTTATTCATTACTACTAATGAAAATTTTCAAAAAATCCTGAAAATTTTCTAACACCTTAACTTTTCGAAAATTTTTGCCAGCACCTCCTTTGTACTGGTCAATCGGTACAACTACAACTCGCCTCTCTGGGCCTTCTCCAGCCCAAAAGAAAATCAAATTGCCAAGCGGCTTGCCAATTCGGCTCTTCAAAATCTCAAACCCATATATAATATAAACTGGTACCTTTTTATTGGGCATATCATTATATCATTCCCACCTATTACCAATTCTGCATATACCAATGTTATCCCAGCCAAACTCCAATTACTTTTATCTCCAACACAACCATTCGTTTTTTCCAAGCCAAATTCCATTATCAATCTCAAGTACCATTCTTGATTTTCAATTTAGTATCACAAATTTCGATCTAATTTGTTTTAATCCAAACAATCTTTCCCAGGGAATTTAAACATTTTAGCTTTTCTAAAACCAGATATCCCTTTTCAGGCTTCAAAACAACTTGCTTTTCAAAAATCAAATATTCATTTCGGGATATCAAAACAACTTGTTTTCTCAAAACATTTCCAAAAATAATATCTTCGGTAGTAATCCATCACTTAGCAACTCGAAAACGAACACCGGTGATGCAGCAGTCATCATCGGAATCTATTTTCCAGCGATCGAAGTGAGTTCAGTACTATATCTCTTTTAAAACCATTTCTAAATACTTCCATTTGAAATACATTTCAAAATACTATTCACAATGCTTTGTAAACAATTTAAAATCTCCCAGGATTTTAAAATTCTCATATATTTAATCCAGATTCATTTACAAACACCTTTATAACCTTTCAGGGGTTTGATTCCAATTCTGATTTAAATTCAGATTTAATTCATCTTATTTCATACTTTTCACTTATATGAATTCTGATTGGTTATATGCATAACCGTTTCACAGTTTATAATCTTATTCGATTATAATTACGACCAACACATCTAATATACGATAACACTTCAATTATCAATTTTTTTGTTTATATCAAAATATAATTTGGGTAAAATTATTTCATTTACTCTCTTTTCAAAACATAGTGTGTCAGTTCATCATATTCGAGTGTTTACAAACTCCTACCGATACAGTGGATCAAACTGATCGACCAGAACCCATGAACATCTCAACCAATAAATCTCCATAATATAAAACAATTTTTTATAAAATTTACAAATATGTTCACTCGTATATATACACTCAACTCAATCTAGGGCATTACTAACACCATCTCTACTGAATCACGCCACAGAGCTAAGGTAATTACTTAACCTTAAGCTCTGATACCAACTGTAGTGTCCCAAATTTCTGATACCATTTGAGCTGACCAAATAACACAAGTCCAACCCAAATTGCACTAGAAACCAGAAAACTAATAGAAAGAAAACAGAGGGTGAGAATAGAACAGAGGGTGAGAATAGATAAGATAGAAACTTAGAATATAAGAAGAACATACATCATCATCAGAGTAACACGAAACTTACAGCTGAACGAACAATATATAGTAGATACATAACTTTGAAATAAAACTAGTACATGTATACAGTAACATTATCAGAGTACAACACTTACAACACAACGGAAATAATAATAGATATATAATCCTAAAGCCTCCTGCTCCAAGTTCTTCAAGTATCTGTAACATCCCGACTACTTGATTGCCCGTACAAAATTGGGCACCCAAGAGTTTAGGTAAACAAAACAAAATAAACTCTGGGTCAGTCATTTTACTGGTGCGAGTAAACTCTAATCATTGATTTAACCTTCAAAAATCCTTTTTGAACCAAAGGAAAATCGTAAGACGGATCCACACATAAACACAGATGGTTTTTACCTTACGATAACCCAAATATTTTTCTAAAACGATACATGTCTGATATTATAATAATGTCTACATCAAGTAAATAGAAATCTAGCAGAAACGCTTTCATCTCACGTTCTACATATATAAGATACAATCAAAATCGCGGGCTCTTATTGGGGAATGGAATCCAACTATGACAAGTTATGGATCCACCTTCCGATCAGTGTACTCTAGAAGCGATACAATGGAGTTCAACAAGAACATCTAGTAACTCGGTCACACATGACCGACCATTCATTTCGCTTAAATGTTCCGAATATATTATCACCTTACAGTTGGTAGGCCAACATAACCATTCCCGGGAGATATAGAATTGAAAGAAGTAACATATATGAATATTCTCTAGATGGTGATAATATACCATTCTTGGGTGCGACCCACTTAGCCATGTTGCCTGCCCGATTTCTGTCATTACCCAGTTGGTGAGGCTTGAGGTCATAACGTGTCTTTTAACAGATCACTCCTTCATTTACTTTGAATGCCATATCGTCAAACCCATCAAATCACAAATTGATTCCCCCAAAAATTCCACGGGTATAAGCTAAGAGAAACAAATTCCTCTGGCACCAATGTAAGTACGTTTGAAACGATCAGCTTACGCGATCTACCAGATATACTCTATGAAACATTCGTCCATTCAAGTTGTCCTGGGACTGGACAACCTGAAAGAACTATTCTGTAAACAGGATAGCCCTTGCATAAATCCGTCTTCAATTATCTTCAACATATTTGATTCGCAACGCAAATGCCATACGGAGTGGTTTTCAAATAATATCTCAGATCCTGGTCTCTCCGTATTGACAACGGAAATGGTCAAAAATCTTCGATGGTCGGTGATTTAACTATCAAAGGAAAACATGTGTGCAAACAACGATATTATTTCCAGATGGAAATTCTATCGATCAATCATCATCAACATTTATTCATTTTTCCATTTACCGTTTCCATATATTCATCAAATCCTTATTTTCTAATTTCAGAAAATATACGTTATTAACCTTGGAAAACGTTTCCATTTCTGATTCACGCATCACTATCTTCTCACATATATCAGTCTCTAACTGTAAACTAGTAAGAGAACAAACCCCTACATTTTAACCCCGAAGGCCGAAACTAACATCAGATAAATACCAAGACAACTATTCAACTTAACTAATCTCCGGTCAGTTTCTAATTCCTTTAACTCCATTTTACTTCCTATTTCAAACCCTGTTTCCTTTATAAATATTTTATTAGCAAAATATTTACTTAAATCCTTTGTTCACATTAAATGTAAATAGTATTTCTTCTTTGCAATCAAAACAGTTTGATTTCGTATTTAAAACAATATCCCAAATCCAATTTCTATTTATACTTATATTTATTGAATTATTCAAATAAAATCTCCTTTTATTCTTCTAACACTTATAATCCCTTTTATAATCACCTTTAGATAATTCTATTTATTCTATATAAAGCCTTTTATATAATTCTATTTATTTCATAAATATTTCCTTTATACAATTCTATTTATTTCATATAAATATTTCCTTTTATAATTCTATTTATTTTATATAAATCTTTCCTTTTATAATTCTATTTATTTCATATAAATATTTCGTTTTACAATTCTATTTATTTCATATAAACATTTCTTTTTATAATTCTATTTATTTCATATAAACATTTCTATTTATAATTCTATTTATTTCATATAAATATTTCCTTTATACAATTCTATTTTTTTAACAATTAAATATTTCCTTTTTATAAAATCTTTTGATTTTATAAATATTTCTTTTTCAATATAACATTCCTTTTTAACATTCCAGTATTTCTTATAGTAATTTACATACCCTATAACAATGATCGATATCATCAAACACACATAATCAACAGCAGATTATATATCACATCATATATTTCAATATGTGAAAAACAGTAAAATAAATGTTGAGTAATCTAGTTGGATCCCTCCGACCTGTTTCCCTGCATCACCAAGTTAAACAATATAATTAACATCAACTTCATTTCAATATGAAATCTTCTAATAAAAAGAATCAATATTTGATTAACGATATATATATATATATATATATATATATATATATCATTATCTATAATTTCAACTAATCACTTGGCAGTTCAACCAAACAGTCAACACACAGAATCAATCATCATCTATCAGTTCTAAAAATACATTATAAAAATATGAACTGGTAGAGTTAGTGAGTTTTACTCACATTGGACGATCATCGTTAAATAACGATAACCATCGATTGATTCAGACAGACAATTTATTTCGCTATAAATTGTAACGAGCTCTAATTCACCCCGATCAGTTATATTGTGTAGCCGCCGTCCATACGATCCCAACGGATCTTGTTTTGTCCAATTCCGATATTGTATGAATAAGATATTAGGATTACAAGTTGGTACCTTATTAAAGTTAAATAAGAACTTAAATTCTAAATTATTAATGGGTTCATCCCTTTGAAATAAAGCCCATTACCCCCCCTTTAAGACCCACAGCCGATTCTATTTCTTCTCCCTCCTATACAAATTCGTGATTTCCAGTAAAGTTTTCCACCGCCATTTCAGATTTTCAACCACCCTTCTCACGCTCCCTACTCCATCGTTTCCAACATGGAAATCAACAAACTCTATCTCTTAATCTCCTCCTCTTCCTCATACCACAAATACCCACTTCGATCAACCTTATCATTTTGCGTTGGCAGCGTACTGCTGTGTACTCCGGCATTCTGATCGATAAACTTTTAGATGAAAATCCCATAAACTTCTGTCAACGGTCTCTCCTCCGAACCTAGAGTCCACGGCCACTCCAAAAATCACCGTCGCTCCAGTATTTCCTAGCCCTAGTTCGTTGTTGGAGACGTTGGGTACCAGGAACCCGAATCAAGCACTATAAAATTGATATGGAAATGAATTAAATCACACAATGGATTCATGTATATTTATTTTGGAATTTATAGGGTTTTCTTCAATTTGATATTGATTTTGGAAGCTATCGTTTTCTTTAAAAGGGTGGCGACGTGAATCGCTGCTAACCACGGGAAGAAGTAGTTTTGGTTTAGAAGGGTAGGAGTATTTATAAAGGAGGAATATTATTTTTATATTTGATTTTATATTCAATTTTAAGCAACCACTAACTGTATATGTTGTTAAAAATTCCTATAATCACATACAATATCCAAAAATCATGAAGATGGACATGCAGCTACAGATCGACATTACAGACCCAACGAAACTAGTTTCATCGAATTCCGACTCCGTTTGCTCACACAATGTATTTTTAACTGTCAAAATACTGATTGTTTTTCACATTAAAATCGGTACGGCCACACACTGACTCTAAAAATCATGAAACTTGAAATCTAACAATAATTTAATATTCCGGATCCAACAAAATTAGTTTCGTTGAAAACGGAGGTCGTTTGCAAGACTGACTATTTTTAAAGCTCTAAATAATACAATTTTAAATATAAATATATTTAAAATTAATTAAATTAAATATTTATAAATAAATATTAGCATATATATATATATATATATTCACACTAGAAAATCATACAACTCCATATCGGGATTCATAACTCGATATTCCAAAGTTCTAAATTATATCTATATTCGATTTATATTTAAATCCTTTTTAAAATATAAATAAATCGTTATAAATTATAAAGGAACTCCATAGCGACTTTTCTAAAATTTGATTTGGACATAACTCAAAATCTACACAACGAAATCTCGATTTTTCTCTTCCATTAGAAAAATATACTCCACTAGCTCCGAACGTTTCTTGTTTCACAGAAATCTATTTAAAATGGATTCTATATATTCAATTGAAGTTCGAATCGCCAAATTACGAACTGCGGCCCATTTCAAGCTCGATTTTAATAATAATATAATTATACGTTCAACTGTCGTTTATATAACATATTTCTTAATATAATTCAACTCTAAACTGAATTATATATTATATATGATCCAATTCACACAATATTGTGAATTCCACTAATTCTGATTATTTCAGAATTAAATATATTATTCTACTATTTACATTAATTAAATATTCAATATTATTTAATTTTGGTCATTTTAAATTACCAAACCATTATTTAAATAATAAAATAAATTATTATAATACCGTAAAAATATGGGTCGTTACAATATACCCCAGTATTTAGAAAAATCTAATGTTGGAGACACGCTTTGATCATCGACTGAATTGATCGTCATTTCTGGCTGTCTCATTGAGTCCTGATCACGAGTGCTTGAAAATTGGAAATCTAGTAAGGGATGATGCTCAAGTATTAGGGCAGTATATAGTCATTTGCATGTCCATTGTTATGTTCATATGTCAGTGTAGAAATGCTCTAATCCTATATGTCAGAGTCCAGATTCCATATGTGAATACGCGTCGTCATCCCTCATATAATTGCAAAGTCCAAAACATAGCTCATGATTGAGCTTGAAGAACCAATCCAGATTAGCCCACCTGGATCAGCCATGTCCTTCATTGATTCGGATTGGCCCATCTAGATCGGCTAAGTACCTCACCGATCCGGATCACCCCGATCTGGATCGACCACACTTCCCTTTTTCTTTGTACATTTTTTCTCTCCTTTTTCTTCACCATCCCTTCTCCTCACAACTTCTGCCTTCCAATCTTTCAACCCGATACGTGATAATATCCTTCTTCCATCTCCTTTACGTAGCAGCTCCATCCTAAACCTCTTTGCCATTTTCCACTTTTACTCATTCCTACCCCACCCCTGGCCTTGAAGCTAACCTTGCCACCATATCACTTCTCTTTAACACCTACCTCCATCGCCACATGAGATATGGTTGTGGATCTCTACTCACGCAAGGATAACTAAAAAGATAAAAATCCACTTTGTGAATTAGAGTTAGGGAGATAGTTGGTGATGTTCGAATCGAGGTCTGGTGGAGTCTTGGTCGATAACTGGATAGCAATGTTTGAATTTGGAAATGGTGCAAGATTAGGTTAGGCGGGTATAAACGAAGGAGAAGAGGATGAGTAGAAGAAAAAGGAAAGTAGGCACGTCTTTCATACCATATGATGGAAGACCCCCCCTCCGAACAGACAGGACTGCCCTAGGTCGGAACGGGCCCGGGGAACACAACATGATTCTGGATAGTAAACTGACCAAAATCTCAAAAGGAAGGGAGTGAAAGCATGATGATGGAATGCATTCTAAAGACATATGTAACATATTTGATCTGACATGATGACGTGTGTGACTCACAAACATAACAACATTGTACGACAACGACATGCACGCGCTTAAGAGCATGCCTGGGCTGAGGACTTGACATATAAAACTAGATAAAATGGTATAATCAACCTCTCGACCTGACGAGATTTGAATATCTACATGTGACTATCAGGGATCTTCCATTTGGAGTCTTCGATTTGACAAAATCCAATAAAGTCACATCCGTGGAAGGAGCGTTTTGCCACTTAGACATACTAAAGTGACTCAAGTCATGTCGCTATTCCAAAAGATGTGATTATTGTTCGAGACAACTTTAGAAAGCATTATGACTATCTCAGAGATAACTTAGACAAGTATAGACGAGTCAAAAAACTCAATACACAGCCTGTTGACAAAGTGATATACTTTAAAAGGAAAGTGTGGACCTGCCTTTTATTTCAGACTTCTCACCATCGGGTTGCTCAGGACTCAAGTGAAAACCTATATGAGCTCAGAATGGATTATATAAAATATTAGACCTCACAAACAACCGAAGTCATGAATACCCAGAATCTGGGTTGGCCAAGCTTTAGACAAAAGGCAACAAACTTCACGTCGCATCAGTAGTTCGTTGCACACCCGATTCGTCCTCTCTCATTACCCAAGTCTACTTGGTTCATCCAGATGTAATCAAGCTAAGTGATGACATAAGCTTAAGGTCTAGCGGCGAAACAATGCGAAAGGAAGGTAGTGAATTCTGTTCGACCCTGAACCGGACTGTCTTGGGTCGGTTCCATCATAGAATCCTATTTCTAGGAAGAACGTGCAATTTTTCAGAATAACTCTACCCATTTTTCCTGCTTTTTCTCCACGATCTCTGGCCGATTCGCGCTCTCTATAGCCTATGAATTGAAGACCAACTGAAGAACTAAGTATCCTTTAGATTTGATAACACTTTGACATTTTTATATTTGTACGCGAGGTCATTTTGACCCTAAGTATGTAATCACTCAAATTTGTCTAATAAAGACAAACTAGAGTAAACGGGCATAGGCAATCTTAAGCCAAACTATTATAAATCATTTGTACTTTCTTTTTACTTATTTTCATTTAATTTTCTTAACTTTTATTCTCTGTATAATCAATTTAGGGTATTGAACCCATTTTGGTGTCAACATGTGCAGACCACAAATTAACAACTTAACTATGCAAGGTCACTTTTAGAGTAGTTTACATATTCGATAATGATCATGTATCAAATCCCAAAGCAGCCTAAATTATTAAAAGTTTGCAAGTGGCCAGCCTGATAACAAGTTCGAGTAAAGGTATTTCACTTCAAACTTTTATAAGAGTAATAGAAATAACTACATTAGAATAGAATTTTTTTGCATGCGAGTGAACCATGGTTCGTGTTTGGTTCACCATTCTTGATTATGATGCTTTGTCCATATAGAAATGTAAACAACCGATGTATATTGTAAATAATGATTGTTTTAGAAAACGAATATAACATATAAAACAAAAAGCATATTCGTTTTATTTTTCATTTTTTGGGAAGTAATTAACGAATGAGAGATACTTTAACATTCCTTCTCTCCATCCCCTCCGTCTTTCTTTTATTGCCTTTGCTTTGCCCATCTTATTTTTTGTAATTAATGTTAAAAAACTCATAACACACAATAAATCAAACAATTAATTTCCCCAAGCGAATAGTTACTTAGGATACAACTTTGAAATCTTTCTAGCAAATATTTGATGGACCAGTATTTGAAGGGATATTGTTGTTGACATGCAATGTTTGCTTATGTTGTGAACTGCTCATGTTATGTATGCTCTACTTTCCATTTATTTGAACTCACTTGTTACCGAGTGTTTAGCAGGTAGCAATGGTGCGTGCTTCGCTTTTGTGCTCACTTTACATCACCTACAACTAAACATACATCATTTTAAAATTATATAATTTGGCTTTTTTAGCAGAAACGTTTCAAACTAATATAATTTGGATTTGAATAAAAAATTGTACTATAGCAATGTTCTTGAACCAAAATGTTGTTAAAAATCCATAATAATCTTTACTATTAATAAAAAGGAATTCAAATAATAAAAATTCAATGATGTTGTAAAATAATATAGAACTGATAATAAAAGAGAATACATTAGAAAGAACATAAGAGATAAGGAAGAGACCTTTTTGTTTCTCTTGATTCAGTGTACATATTTCTATTACATTGGCTCCCCTATATATTGGTTTTGGAGTTGATGTTAGCCTTACTCCAAAATGTGGGACTATATATAATATGTTAAATGCATATTCACTTATATCTATTACAACACTCCCCCTTGAATATGCATATGTAAAGATGATAAGACTAATTGCCTCATTAAAAACCTTTTTATGAAAAACCATGTGGGAAAAATCATAAACAAGGAAAAGAGTACAATTCTTATTTCATCTCCAGGAAACATATTGACAATGTTCCACTGAGGGTTGATACTTCTGGATCAAAATAATGCCTCATTAAAAACCTTACTAATAAAAACCCAGTGGAAAAAATATTAGTGAAGGAAAAGAGTGCATTACAGCATAATATATTCTCCCCCTAATTCGTAACGCATTATTCAAATAGTTTGGTGATGCAAGCGGCGCATACCAATTTCATATATCATCTTCTGCAATGTTGATTTTGGAAGTGCCTTCGTGAATAGATCTGCTGGATTTTCTTGAGAATGGATTTTCTTCACTTCTATCTTATTGTCCTTTTGAAGCTTATGTGTGAAAAAGAATTTAGGAAGAATATATTTTGTCCTATCATCCTTGATATATCCTGCTTGAATCTGAGCTACGCATGCTGCATTGTCTTCATAAATAATAGTTGATCTTTCTGTAATTGAGGGAAGTTGACATGTGCTTCGAATATGTTCAATTAATGACCTTAACCAAACACATTCTCGGCTCGCTTCATGTAGCGCTTGAATTTCAGAATGATCGGATGATGTTGCTATCAATGTTTGTTTTGTAGATCTCCATGAAATAGCAGCACTACTGTTTGTAAACACATATCCAGTTTGTGATTTTGCTTTATGTGGATCAGAGAGATAACCTGCATCAGCATAACCAACTAGATTCGGATTATTGCCTATGTTAGAATAAAACAAGCCTAAATCTGTGGTTCCTCGCAAATATCTCATGATATGTTTTATACCATTCCAGTGTCTTTTAGTTGGTGCAGAACTATATCTTACTAGAAGATTAACTGAAAATGCAATATCTGGTTTCATGCATTGCACTAAATATAATAATGCACCAATTGCACTGAGATATGGTACTTCTGGACCAAGTACATCTTCATCATCTTCTTTTGCTCGGTAAGGGTCCTTTTTGATATCTAATGATCTGACAACCATAGGCACACGAAGTGGATATGCTTTATGCATTTGAAAACGCTTCAAGATTTTCTTAACGTAATTTGATTGATGGATTAATATGCCATTTTTACTGTGCTCAATCTGTAGACCAAGACAGTATTTGGTTTTGCCAAGATCTTTCATTTCAAATTCCTGTTTTAGGTAATCTATTGTTTCATCGATCTCTTATGGAGTTCCAATCAAATTTATATCACCAACGTATACCGCTAAGATAGTAAATCCCTTTACCGATTTCTTTATAAACTCACGTGGACAAATGAGATTGTTTTTGTACCCAGCTTTTACTAAATATTCACTAAGATGGTTATACCACATCCTTCCAGATTGTTTCAAACCATATAGTGATCATCTCAATTTTAATGAATACATTGACTTTGATTTTGCTTCGGGCAATTTATATCTGTCTGGGATTTTCATGTAAATATCTGTATCAAATTCACCATATAGATAAGCTGTTACAACATCAGTCAATCTTATGTCAAACTTCTCAGAAACTACAAGGCTTATTAAATATCGAAATTTTATGACATCCATAACAGGAGAATATGTTTCCTTGAAGTCAAAACCTGGTCTCTGCAGGAAACCTTGTGCAATAAGCCTTGCTTTGTATCTCACAACTTCATTTTTGTCATTTCGTTTTCTAACGAATACCCATTTGTAACCGACTGGTTTAACACCTTCGGTGTTTTCTCTATTGGTCCAAATACACCATGTTTTTGAAGTGAATCTAACTCAACCTAAATAGCATCTTTCCATTTTGGCCAATCTTGTCTTTTTAGACATTCATTTATGCTAGTTGGTTCATTATCATTATTCTCATTATAGTCATGACTTTCAGTTATTTCAGTAGCTACTGCGAATGAGAATACATCATCAGTTGTCATTTTACTTCGATCCCACATTTCTCCATAATTCGTATAGAATATTGAGATCTCATTATTATTAGGTACCATTTTGTTTTCAGAAGCTTCTATTATTTCTTTTGGGATAATAGTTCCTTCACTAATTTTTGGAGAATTGGTATTTTCTTTCAAGTTATCCTTTGGATCATTTATAACCTCTTCGGGAGGTCTACTAATTGATGATTTTTCATTAGACTTTCTTTTTCTAAGCGCCAAGTCTTTTGAACCTATCGGTCTTCCACATTTTTGTCTAGCTTTAGATTCGTTTGCTGCTATTGGTCTTTCAGGGACTTCAATTCTAGCTGGTGTATTTGCTGCTGGAATATGAGATTTAGTTATTTTCGCAGCATCATTAAATGCATCTGGCATTTGATTTGCAATATTTTGAATATGCAAAATTCTTTATATCTCATATTGACATTGTTTGGTACGTGGATCCAAATGAAACAAAGAGGGATTATTCCATGAAATTTCACGCCGTTCTACTGGAACGGTCTTTACTCTCCCTAACGGTGGGAAATTTGACTCATCAAATTTGCAATCTGTAAATCTTGCAGTAAAGACATCACCCGCAAGAGGTTCAAGATAACGAATTATCGAAGGTGAGTCAAATCCCACATAAATTCCCAACCTTCTTTGAGGACCCATTTTAGTACGAAGTGAGGGACTAATGGGTATATGCACAGCACAACCAAATTTTCGTAGGTGTGAAATATTTGGTTAGGATCCACTTAAAAGCTGTGATGGTGAAAATTGAAGATAAGACGTTGGTCTAATTTTAATCAATTTGGACACATGCAAAATTGCATGTCCTCAAGCTGCGACAGGCAACTTTGTTTGCATAAGTAAAGGTCTTGCAATAAGTTGCAAACGCTTAAGTAATGATTCTGCCAGACCATTTTGGGTATGAACATGAGCTACTGGATGTTCAACTTCAATTCCCAGTGATAAAAATTAATCATCAAATACTTGAGAAGTGAATTCTCCTGCATTATCTAGTCGTATTGATTTGATTTGATGATCGGGGAAATGTGCTCTTAATTTAATTATTTGAGCAAGTAATTTGTCAAATGCCATGTTTCTAGTAGATAGCAAACATACATGTGACCAACGAGTTGATGCATCAATTAACACCATAAAGTATCTAAATAGCCCGCAAGTTGGATGAATCGGACCATATATATCAACTTGAATTCTTTGCAAAAAGGGCAGAGATTCAAAGGTGATCTTACTGTATGAAGGTCGAGTAATTAATTTTCCTTGTGTACATGATGTACACATGTAATCATTTGGTAAATTCAACTGATTTGGTAAATCATGCCCATTTGAGTTCTTAGCAATTTTACGCATCGTAGCTGATCCAGGATGACCTAAACGATTATGCCAAAGAATCAATTTCTTTGTATTTATGAGCTTCTGGCTCATGTTTACAAAATGAGATTCAACTATGCCAATTTTGGTAAAGTATAATCCAGTTGAAATTGTACCAAATTTTTCTAAAATAAGCTTCTGGCTTTCAATTTTAGAAATAACACAAAGGTATTCTTTATTGTTTTCACTTGTAGTTTTAATATGATATCCATTCATTCTTATATCTTTGAAGCTAAGCAAATTTCTTTTAGAATTGCTTGAATATAGTGCATTTTGAATGAATATATGTGTATCATTTGGTAACACTATATGGGCTCTTCTGGACCCTTCAATTATATTGGTTGAACCAACTATAGTTGAAACTTTATATGAAACATTTTCAGATAATTCTGAGAAAACTTCGAGTTTTTCAATATCGTATGAGTAGTTCCACTATCAACAAGACATATATCATCACTTAAACACTGTCGATCCATACCTTTGGAATAAAAAAAACAATACAGCTAGTTAATAACTGAAATAACTTATAAATATAGATAAATGTCCATGAGAATAAACTACTTATCATGTCCAACACTACATATTATTTCGGCAATTACATAAAAACAAACTAAAAAGAAAGGCAAATAAACAAAAGTTTCAAACTAATACACGCTGAAAGGAAATAAAACAAAATAAAAATCACATAGTGAGCTTCAGGCTACTTGTTACCATCACAGAAACTGCAGATTCTAAGTTTTCCATTTTATAACAAAAATTACTTTTGCATTCACTTTCAGTGTGCAAAATAAAGATCAATATTTAGATCTTAACTTAATATGATCTTCAGGATGCATATTTTCTTTATGAAATGTTTTCCTAAGAATCAATGAAATATTTCTTCTAGAATTATAATATGTTCTAAAATGACTATAATAAAACTTCAATTTTTATCATAACTCGTATATTGTTATTATATATTTTAATTGAAGCAACTTTTCTAGAAAGTGCCCTTTTCACATATGAGAGTCATTTTACTATTTTTCTTCAAGAAAATAGTATTTATTATAAATGTAATGATCTCTTCCAATAATAAGTTTCTTCAAAAAATTATGTGTAGCATAAAATTGGAGTATAAGGCTTTTTCCTTTTGTTGAAACTTTTCCTTTCATTGATTTTTCAAATCCTTTCCTTCTATAGGTCATTTGCTATGTGCAAATATTAAATGCAATTATACGCTTTTTATGCTTTAGTTTATGTTTCTCGTTTGAATTTGAACTTCAGGTTACTTGTTTGCATATGAAATTCAGGTTCCTTGTTTGCATATGAACTTCAGGTTCCTTACCTGAAAGAATTTGTATATGAACTTTAGATTATATGAGCTTTAGGTCATTTGTATGTGAACTTCAGGTTCAACGACTCTTTCTTTTTGTTTGGAAGTATGACCGTCTTCTGGTGGTTGTAATGCTCCTTCAGGGAGTTACATAAGTGGAGAGGATCTTTTTTCAGTTAAATATTCTGATTTTAGATCATCGTGAATATGACATCTTAAAAATATTAGAGCCTTTGTTTTGACCTGCTGGGACATATTATTATCATTTTTAATGGTATTCTCTAAGTATTGAGATTGTTAATGGATTTCATGTTCGACATTTTTGTGAACTACACAAAAAATAATAATTGCAGATGCTTAATTAAACAAAATTCACATATTAGTTAACAAATTAACGAACAGACAAAAGGATGAAACTGTAGTACTGTTATATCATAAAAAATGTAGATCTCGTAAAATAGAATAGGATCGTAGACATGCATATAATAAATTGAATATATTATGCCACAGAATCATTAAAAAAATATCCAAATCTGCAAGTCTTTCTCTATGTATTTACAATGAACTTATTACAATAATGAAAATAATACCAACCGTCAAGGAGCCATACACCATGTTACATAACAAAAATAATGGCCACAGTAATACATATGTTGGCTAACAAGCAACTTGCTTGTATTGGGAGATGAAAAAGCATAAAAAAGTAAGCTATAGATGGAAATGTAATTCTAAATATTTAAAGCATTTCATCTTGCGAGATGAAGCATTAAAAAAATGAGAATAGATAGTCTATTATTACAAAGTTGAAGTTGTACAGCAAGCATTAGATTAAATAAGAAGCAGACTGCAGTTTACATGTATGCATACCTATTATCAATGGCTTCTCTATTATTGAAGAGATAAATTAGCAAATGAAGATTATTTATGTATAGCGTATGGGGTAAAAGATCCATGCATAATATTATAATAAGAAAATTAATGGATCTTCCTAAAAAAAATATTTGGTATACCATAATACCAAATCAAATATGAGTAGGTGGATATCTAAAAAGCCACTAAGTTAAAAATAATTAGATCTAAAAGTTAGATCCATTGGAACATAATCTAGATCTGCAAAAAAAAAAAAAAAAAAAAAATCCATAGATCAGATATTCTCCAACAGAAAAAACTGTAGAACAAATAAAGGGATCCACGAATTGATATTCTCAAATAAAAAGTACTTACATGACAAATTCATAAATGTAGATCTAGAAGATTTCAACAAAAAAGAAAAAAAAACTATAATAGAATCTCATGCTGATAACGTGTTGCAAAATAATATAGAACATATAATAAAAGAGAAGACATTAGAAAGAACATAAAAGAAAAGGGAGAGACCTTTTTATTTCTCTTGATTCAGTGTACATATTTCTATTACATAGTCTCCCTTATATATTGGTTTTGGAGCTGATGTTAGCCTTACTCCCAAAATGTGGGACTAAATATAATATGATAAACGCATATTCACTTATATGTATTACAACAAATGATGCATCTTAAAAAATTTAAAATGCCTCATCCCCACCAATGGAATTTCAATATCCATTTGCCAACTACACCATTATTTTCTTAACATACATCAACGAAATCTTAACGTCAGTTTGCACAAAATAAATATGTTGTGATTACCAAAATTTTGCATTTATAGCATGCATCCATCTGTAGGATCTAAATTAACCCTAAAGGGGTAGGGGTGAATAGGGTTTATTGCAGATTTTCATAGAGTAATTAAATAATAACATCACAGATAATGATTAGAATAAATGAGGAAAATAAATAACATATAGATATACCCAGCTTCGGTAAAACCCTGCCTACTGCTGCATTCCCCAACATTTCCACTAGAGTTAAAACAATCTCTACGCTTACAATCCCCTGTAAACTTGCGACACTCGCTCCCAACTGTTCTTAACCCTACGCTTAAAACCCTGCACTGGTTTCTATCCCCGAAACCATATTTCCCCGAATTACAATTCCCGTAATTCATCTCCCTAGTTTTCGGAGACAAACTATAGAAAACTACAGATTTGATTACAAATTTAAAAACAAATAAGAAAATAAAAAACCCTTATAAAACAAAGTTAGAAACCCTTAGGAGTTTAATTTAGGGTTATCCCCCTTTTGAACAAGTAGGTCGTCCCTTATATTTTGTGTTGCACCCTCTCTTAGTTGTTTTCATCACTTCACTTTAGCCCGTTCACTTTTGCTTATTCTCTGGAATAAATATGGAGGCGACGTTGCTCCTAGGTGTTTGTCCCGAAATTGGGCAAAAACCAAAAGTGTATAAAAAGATTTCACAAAAAATGAAATAGTAGAGCCACACAACAATCCAAATGCAAGTAGAATGCGCAAAGTTTTATAGTGATTCAATCCAATGAGGATCTACGTCCACTCTCGTAAGGAATTTCATTATCGATATGAAATATTACAAGATCAAATTCTCTCTTACAATATTATCACTCTTTTACTCACAAATTACACTCAAATCCGTTAGATAACAATGAGGAAAATGCATCAATCCATGCAGATATGATGTGGATGTAGTAGAATTAGAAGGATTCTTCCTTGTTCATTAACTTGTTTGATCAATCTTCAACTCTCCGATCGTTTGGATGTCTTTGATGGAGATCATGATCCATGGATTAATCTTTGATTTATGATGTTGGATAGATGTTAGGATTGTTCAAGAATATTTTTGACAGCACTTCGTGGCCATCAGATTCCATCCCCCCAAATGAAGAAGTGAGAGGATATTTATAGGAGATTTCTAGAACAGGTGGCAATTCTGTAATTACGCAGGAAAACGCCATGACCCATGTCGCCACTGGCATGACTCGGATTCTCGTTATATCTTATGTTCCTAAAGAGATGACTCATGTCGTCTGGCGGGTTAATCCCCTAGCGTCTTGAACTCTCGACACGACATAACTTTCCCTATAATGGCTCGTATCGTTGGTGTGATTCGACATTAGTTGGAGGCGACATGAGTGAGATGCGGCATGGTTTAGCTTTGGACTTTGAATGGCAACTAGCCCTTTATGTCGTTAAACGATATGGAGGCTGGACAGCATGGCTCGTCATGTAACTTTATGTTTCTTTGTGCCTTAGGCTTATAGCACGTCGTGGTGCCATGTTGCATGACAACTTAGCCTCGATGTTACAAATGGTGCACGATATGGAAGGGCGCGACTTGATTGCAAGCGACCCGATGTAGTATGGATGAACCTCCTCCTTTGCAACATGACTCTAACGGCTTGGCTTTCATATCTCGCGGCATAAGTAGGTCACGACATGGTTTTCATTGAGATCTTGAGTAGCAGCTTGCTCCTCATGTCATTCACTTGCTCCTTATGTCGCTGAATGACATAGTGGATGGACGGCGTGATTGCCAGATGCTTTTACTTTACTATGTCGCCATGAATGAAATGCAGCACGACTTGGGGCCAACCTGGTTTCCTCGGGGCGACATGGTGTGGTACGACATGGCTTGATCTTGTGCTCTTGTCCTACGATGTGGACTTGAAGCGCCTTGGCATCCACGCCATGAACTCGAGTTTGACTTGGTTTCATTATGATGTGGACACAGCATGATTATCAGCGACATGGCACTATACGACATGGTTTGAAATCGAATCGGTTTTGAGAATAGGACAAACGATTTGTCCTCTGACGACATGACTTATGCACCACTCTTATAATATATTTGACCCAACTTTTTATGGGTTAACATTTGCCCCTCGAAGTTCATGTTATTAAAAAATGACATGGGCTTCGAACTATAATATTACCAATCTCTTTTGTCATGGATTTATATTAACATATCGATCACTCCATTCATATAACCATGCCGCAAATCATTTTATCCCTTTTTCATTTCGCCCCGGAACTTATGTCATTCTGGACCTTAAGTCGATCTGGATCGGCCCATTTTCCTTCGCATCTGTATATAATTTCCCAAGTCGTTCGCCCTTTCATTCCCAATCATATCTAAAGCTTCTTCCTTGTTAATGGAGGATTGTCTCTTCCTTTGAGTGCATCAACGGAGCATCTCTCAACCCTGTCGATTTCAACTTCGGCCAAATCCAAATTCCAACCCAATCAAGTCTTTGCTCAGAAGTGATTTGAATCATCTCGATAATTTGCGTCACCAAGATCGAAGCCTTTCTCCATTACAGGTCACCCAAGAGAGATTCTGCCTATATTTCAGGTTATGATCTTGTTTTTTGACCCTTTGGCTTAGATTTGTATAAAATTTGGGAATTTACTTTCGGTTTTGACTCAGTTGCAATTGTATGAACTGTTTCAATGATTTTGTAATCTTGAAATGTTGTGAATCAAGATTGGGTCTTATATGTGATGGATTGGTTGTGTACAATGGATGTGAAATGTCATATTTTTTTAAACTTGATCCTCACTATATGTACATATATCGCTTGTTAAAATGTATGAACCGTAGAACTTATGTTGTTCTTGCATGATTTTGAATTATCCTTAGGATCCCTAGTCGCATGAACGACATGATGCTCATGTCGTCATGACATTCCAATCCGTAGAAATCATGCGATCCATCCAACCCGCAAAAGTAGTATGAGTTTTGGCCCAGAAATTTCATGATTCTCGAGCTGTGGACCGGTATGGGTCTCAAACCATGGATTAATATGAGTTCCATGCTGGGGACCATCATGAGCTTCAAGTCATAGATCGACATGAGTTTTAAGTCATTGATGAGCACGAGCTTCAAGTCGTGGATTGACATGAGCTTCATGTCGTGAATTGACATGAGTCTTATGTCGTGCACCGACATGAACCTCATGCCACAAACTGACGTGAATCTCATGTCGTGAATCGACATGAATCTTATGTCGTGCACAGACGTGAACCTCATGCCGCAAACCGACATGAATCTCATGTCATGAATCGACATGAAGCCCATGCCATAACGACTTAACTCCAATGTCCACACACGCCTTGCTCTAGTGTTTGTCATCTTTGTTTTAACTCTCTGATGTGTTTTCTCACCTCCAATCCTTGAACCTTGTCGCTAGAAAACTGAAATGTATTCAAGTATATTTGTGTAGAATGACTACTGAAAAGCAAATCCTTTCTCAAAGTAAAGAGACCTCCATGGCACAAACCGATCCCTCTATAAACAAGGTTTCCGAGACTAAAACAGCTACTACCTCTAGACGAGTTTTCGCCCCCTTCCTCCGGACCTTCTCCCGATTAAAGCTAGGGATCAAGAGAGACAGAGTACTACCCTTACTCAGGAGCAATACGAACTATTGTGTGGCTAATACGGAATTCCTCTTATAGATGCAATATTACCACAGGACGACGTTTTTGCTGATGACCCCCCTGTTGGATATGTTGTTGTAAGCAAACAAATGCTAGCAGCTGGTGCTATTCCCCCGTTTAATCCTTTTTTAGGGCGAATCTTAAACCATCTAGGCATCGCTCCTTTCCAACTCCACCCTAATGGTTACACAGTTCTGCTGGGCCTTTATGTCCTTTTCACGGATACGATAAAGCAAGAGCCTACTTTCCAAGACCTTCGATACCTATGTTCTTTCAAGAGTAGGAAGGACACCCCCTCTATTATGCATGTTGAAGGTGCCAGAAACAGAAAGATGGTTCTCGAATTACCGGACAGTGTTTCAGGGTTTTTAAGCCAATTCTTCTTCGTTAGATGCCCCGACCATTCCGAGGGCAATGGACAGATGGAGGTATGCATATCTTATTCAAAGGTCTTGACTTTACTTTCCTTTGAGTTATACGTTCTTACATCATTTCCTTTTGAAATGCAGTACTCCCCATCCTGATTAAGGACAGCAATGCTCCCCCTTCTATTAAAACCACATACGAATCACTAAAAGATATTGACGAGGCTAAGAGAAGTAGAAAGCTTTTAATTACAGATAGCACACCTCACCAACACGAACTACTCCATCCCTTAAGGAAATTTTTATGTAAGGCTGGACCTTCCACTCCTAAACCTAATCCTACGAAATCAGATTTAGTAAATCCAGATGACAGGAGTGTAATTCAAGCTGATCGGAAATCTTCCATTGACCCTTCCTTGAAAAGATGTTCTGGGTCTGCTAGTGGAAAAACGTCGCCCTCATCGAAGACTTTGGATAAGGATGAATACTCTATCAATCATAGAGGCGAAGACACCATAATGTCGGTTGAGTTAATCAAGAAAGAGAACATTTTCCTGCCTCCTGAGCCAGAATTAGATTCCGAACAGGCTAAAAGAAGTGATAGTGAAGTGAATCCTTCTGATCTTGAGTGCAGGATTGAACATGATGGTGAAGACGTAGTTGCTTTAGAAACTGATCCAAATACTGAGACTATAACTGGAATTTCTCCTACTGAAAATTCAGCTAAAGAAGATTCTACAGGTACATTTGACAATTTGAGTGATCTCAACTCTGCTAGATATCTTAGTCAGGATGGTTCGGTTACTCAGTCTCTCAACGCTCAAACCATAGAAACCGGACTTAGGGATGCAACCTCAACTGAGTTGGAAAAGCGTCTTAAATCTTTAGGAATTCCTTTAAACTCAGAGGATATGACTGGTCTGTTAACAACAGTATTTTAAAGAAATTCATCTTATGTATTTCAATTATCTTCTTGTGTTGGTATCTTGCTTTAGCATTCTTAGATACTGCATAGTTTTAAGTATCGAAAGCTAATGCATGCCTCATTTCAGGTTTAGACATGTACGGGAAACACTCATCAGGAATCAGGTCAGATTTCAGTAAGAGGAGCAAAGATATTGATCCGAAGCACCTACTACAATCCGAACCTCGGCAATCATCCCATCACCATGAGCAGCCCCATCCTCCTCCACCTTCGAAGCCCTCTTCTCAGTCTTTTCACGTATCAGAATCTGTTTTGACTGAGGAACAAAGAAACAAGATACGCGAGGAAGAAGAGGCTAGAAGGCGCAGTTGGCTAAGGGAAGGCACTCCAGATGAAAGGGAACGAGGAAGGAAACGAGAAAGGGACGGCTCTTATAAGCATTCCCGAGTGGAGAAGCTGCCTATTAAACCGCGACTCCCTTCATCCTCTGGCCCTCCTGGCCTTTCAGCTGAGATCCATTCGATCATTAATAAACCTCACCATACTCCTGGCTCGACGAACATCTCCCTTACCGAAAAGCTCCCGGGTTGGAACTTGAATGGGCTTTATTTTGATCGTGGAGTAAGTATAACCGACGCCGATGATTTTCTTGAAGAGGTGGATGCGGCTATAAGTCAAACACACACCCAGCTCAACACTGCTAAGAGTCAACTTGAGACCAAATGGAACATTGTAAGAGATATCTTTTATTAAAAATTGCGTGGATGGGAGAAACTTGGTGATGACTTGCAAAAGCGCCATGATTCTCATCTTACAAAAATTACCGAGTTGGAGAATGACAAAGTCAAATGGGAGAAGGTTTTAGACGATCGTGATGCCACTATCGCAGTTCTTAATGAAAGAGTCGCAGAGTTAGAGGCATCAGACAACGAGATTAAAAAGCTTCGGGAAGAACTCGAGGGTTCCAAATAAAGAGAAAAAGATGCCACAGCTGCCAAGCGTAATGTTGATGATGAATTGGCTGTAGAGAAGGATTTCTCCAAACAATATCGGGAGGATGCCACTAATCTTCGTAAGGAAGTAATATCTCTAAAGGCTTCTAACCAGACACTGATAGCCAAGGTTGAATCTCTTGAGAAGGACAAGATAATTGCAGAAGAGACTCACAAACAAGCTATGGACGAAGCTGATGATGATATGTTCCGCTTTTATGTATACAGTGTCATGAGCCATGGGAGCTTGCATTACCTAGAGGATAGTTTTCCACGTACTTTGGCACTTGTTTGGGAGCGAGTGCTTGAGTTTAATGGTGTTGATTGTATGAGGACGAGCTCATTAACAAACTCTTATATGACAGGTCCAAAAAGGCTTTGGCAGAAGGAAAGGCACAACTAATAGGCGAGAGGACTGGTACTTCTGGTGAGAAAATTCACACTCAACCAGATGTCAACCTTCCTGCTGATCCCTCGGCCTTTGAAGCTTCTGGCTCACAGACATTAGCTAACCCAATTGATGCTCCTAAAGATAAAAATGTCACCATTGAGGGGGATATTAATACAGAGGATATTGCTAATGAGCATGGCGAAAACGATGAGGCTGATGATGACAATCCAGATCACTGGAGAATTGAGCATAGGGATCCCTCGGAGAATATTCTAGATACAGGTAAAATTGAAACTAACTTTACCTTGTCGTGCTTAGAGTCCATTTTCGATTCACCTGGGTCCCTTGCTTATTATGCTTAATGTTTCCATACTTTGAATTTAATTTCACCCCTGTCTTCTCCTGCCATAGGCAATGCAATGACAACATGAGCTATCAGGGCTGACTCACCATTGACAACTTTTCCGCTTACTTCTGTCATTACTCCCCCTCCTCCTAGTAACACACCCTTGCTTGTTACAGCTCCTGGGTCGCAGGATACGAAGATCGATGCCTTCTCAGATTTGGATGTTGTTGACTACGGTCTTAGTGACGATCTTGCAGATGAGAGTCCCCGGGTTACTACCAAGGAGAAAGGAAAGAAGTCCGCCAAGTCCTCACAGTCTAAGAAGAAGAAGGAGATGGAGGCTACCATTTTTTCTTCCCAAGAGAATCAGAGTAACGTGGAAGAGGCCCCTCCGCCTTTACTTAACAAGCCAGCTTTGAGATCAAGTGACAAGAAGAAATGATCATGCTTAGTAGTTGCTCAACTTGGTAGTTAATTACTTTCTTTTGTGTGTTGTATTCAGGCCGGTTGTATATGCGGGCACTGGTCCCCACTTATTACTTTTGTACTTGTCATCTTTATGCACTCTGTTGTCCTATATTCTGCACTTTGACCTGTCACTTTATGATATAGTTCTACTTTGTTTGCCAGGAAATTGTGTCCTACTTTTCATGCCTTAAATTTTGCTTTAGGTTTCACTGTGCTTTTATATTCTTTGCATTTCACGCTTGATTTATATTTGCAATACAAATTCTGCACTACAAGTTATTTGTTACGACAGGCCAACTTTATTGGATTTTCCTGATCTTGACTAAGATGATGCTCACAACCCTTTCACGTGGATAACCGTTTTATTAGGATCTTTTAATTTCATCTTAGTTATTTCAGAAAATCCAGTCTTGTTGGTTGGAGTGACCTAATGCCGGGTTTTCATGAAATTATGACTGGATTGTAGTATGTTTAAGAGAGCGTCATTAAATTTCGATAATGCGATGGTAATGCCCCCATACCAAAATTGGTTTTAATATTTTGAAAATTAGGCATGGTTTTAATATCTTGACAAAGGAATCTGTTGTTTCAAGTAACTGAGTGGGCCAGTTACTTGTGGTTTTTATCAGATATTCTTGAGGGAAGTTTTTTGGTTTTATTACTAACTGAATTTGGAAGATTCGGCTTATAACCAGATGTCATTGAAAGGATCTTTGATCCATTGTTCGTTGGATCCGAATAATTCAGACGCTTGTTGAACTTGTCGGATGCCTCCGAAGAGGTCTTTGGGTCCGTCAGTAACTGGGTTTGAAGGTCCCAAAATCAATAGCTGGATTTGTAAGATCCAGCATCTGGGCGGATGCCTCCGAAGAGGTCTTTGAAAACCCTGTGTTTATATCGCTATCCAGCCATGTATAAATGGCATCGGCGATGAACCGGGTGCCCCTCGGGGAGGTCTTGGGTTCAAAGCCCGGTGTTTATATCGCTATCCGGCCATATCTTAATGGCGTCGGCGATGAACCGGGTGCCCCTCGGGGAGCTCTTGGGTTCAAAGTCCGGTGTTTATATCGCTATCCGGCCATATCTTAATGGCATCGGTGATGAACCGGGTGCCCCTCGGGGAGGTCTTGGGTTCAAAGCCCGGTGTTTATATCGCTATCCGGCCATATCTTAATGGCGTCGGCGATGAACCGGGTTTTCTTGGGGTGAAATTCAAAACTTGATCCGTAGTTTGGGTTTAGAGTTCTTGATGCTCCTTATCTATGGTTTCGCACTTCACATCCTCTGCAGCAAGTGTGTAGATGTTTAAATATTAAGCAACAGGTGCTTGAACGTTCCCTCGTCGGGGGATGTGTTATAGCATTCCTCAAGCCCTATTTGGTTTTCAAGGCATTTTCGTTTGCTTAAAAAGCCTGTAATTAAAATAGATGTTAGCAGCTTGAAATTAGAAACTTGCAAATGTACGATTTTAAATAGGTAAAGTAATTTCTTTCACTAATTTGTACAAAATTTGCAACGATATTCACAATGCATGATTTATTTACAATTCATGATGTATGTATAATGCAAAATATGTGAAAGAAACTTCAAACAAAGTAATGGCGGAGATGAATACTATTCCATGCTCAGGGAAGTGCGATTTCATCTGTTGTTTTTAACTCAAAGGTGCCATCTGCAAATTTCTAGCTTATCACGTATGGTCCCTCCCAATTGGGTTCGAACACCTTGGTTCCTGTCATAATTCTCTTCAGGATGAGGTCCCCGACTTGAAAAGTTCTTTGTTTGACTTTTGCATTGAAATATCTGGCTACTTTCCGTTGATGGGCTGCTATCTTAAGCTCTTCTTCTTTTCGCTTTTCCTCGAGTAAATCAAGTGCCTCCAATTACAGTTCTTCATTCTCCTTCTGTTTGAAGTAGATTATGCGGTGAGTTGGTACTTCCAGTTCCACTGGGATCATAGCTTCTGACCCGAATGCGAGTGAGAATGGGGTGTGCCCTGTAGCAGTTTTATGTGTTGTCCGGTATGCCCACAACGCAAAAGGTAGATCATCAACCCAGTTGCCTTTGGCTTTTTCGAGATGCTTCTTGATGGTTGACTTCAGTATTTTGTTGATGGCTTCCACTTGCCCGTTTGCTGACGGACCAGACTTACACCCCATAGGATTGTAACAACCCGTAAAATGCGAGCCAGTTTGAAAATTTTATTTTGGCAATTTTAGCGAATTTTGATTATTTAAAATGAATTATTTTAAATAATATCGACAATAAATTTATTTTGAATATAATTCGACGTATATATTTATACGCGTCGTCGTTAGAATATATATAATTATATATAATTATAAATGGAATTGAAAATGGCGCGGTAGTTCGAAAATTCGATTTCTAATTTCAAATGAATATACAGAATTCAATATAAGTCAGAATTGAACGAAACAAGAAATATTTGAATCTGTATAACTATATCTTTGTAACGAAGTTAACAAACTGAGATTTCATCTTAGAAATGATAAGATATGTCCAGTTTAAAATTAGAAATAGTCGCTGTGGAATTTATATATATATAAGGCCCTTAAAAATAGCAATTTTGCAAATGACCTCGGATTTCGACGAAACCAGTTTTGTTGGGTCCGTGGTGTTAAGTTATTGCTAGGTTTCAAATTTCATAATTTTTCGAATCAATATGTGAGCGTGGCAAAGGAAAACGCGTTTGACCAGTTTCAGTTGATTTTAATCGACTGGAAAATGGCCATTTTTCAGACGGTCTCAGAATTCGACGAAATTAGTTTTGTTAGGACCGTATCGTCAATACGAAGCTAGAAAATATTTTTCTGGAATTTTTCTAGTTAGTATGTGACCCCGGTAATTTGAAATGTGCGTTTAAAATTCAATATAAAGATTTAAATGTAAATTCAATGGAAACTGATTGCAACGATAGAATCAGCTTGTGATACATATCCCATTGTGTTCGGAATGGGGGTAATACGCTATGGACGGCAGGCGGTGGGCCTCGTTTCGAGGTCATATGTAAAAGTCAACTTTTTAATAATTAAATAATAATAAAAAAAAAATATTATTATCTTCTCCCCTTTATACTCCAGGCCCCCCCCCCCCCCCGTTAGAAATCCGTTCAGATCTAAAACAAAATAAAAAAAAAAAAAAAAGATGAAGAAAATCGCGCTCCTCCTCCAGCCTTCCACCACCACCGCTGCTCGCCGCAACTCCCTCCTCAGCTTCCTCTTCCACCGCCGCTTCTCTCCTCCTCTCTCCGCCTTCTCCCTCCAGTCCCGAAACCCCCCATCTCCAATCGCGAGACCCCAGTCGCGAATCCAAGCCCCCCCCTCGACGAAGCCGATGGCCCCCCCCCTCGACGAAGCCGATGCCCCCCCCCCCCTCGACGAAGCCGATGGCCTCCCCCTCTTCGCATACGGTAAGCATTCCTATTTTTACTTTTATTTTATTTTTATTTTAGAGTTTAAAATTAAATAGGATTTTTTAAAAAACAAAAAAAAACTGAAAACTGATTTTAGATAAAAACTGAAAATTGGTTTTAGGTTAAAACTGAAAATTGATTTTAGTTTAAAACTGTAAATTTTAAAAAGTTTAAAACTGTAAATTTTAAAGAGTATTAAAAACTGATTTTTAACATAATTTAAAAACTGATTTTTAAAAGATTAAAACTGAATTGATTAAAAAAAAAAAAAAAAAAAAAAAAAGCTTTGATTTTTATAAACGAGATGATAGGATTTTTCAAGGAAGAAAAATAGAATTTTCATATGTCGAACTTCGATAGAAAAATAGAATTCTTATATGTTGAACATCGATAGAAAAATAGAATTCTTATATGTTGAACATCGATAGAAAAATAGAATTTTTATCTATTGAACTTCGAAATAAGAATATGATTTTTATATACTGAACTTTGAAGTAAAAATTCGATTTTTATATATAGAACTTCGAACTAAAAATTCGATTTTTATATATTGAACTTCGAACTAAAAATTCGATTTTTATATATTGAACTTTGAAATAAAAATTCGATTTTTATATATTGAACTTTGAAATAAAAATTCGATTTTTATATATTGAACTTTGAAATAAAAATTCGATTTTTATATATTGAATAGCGAAGTAAAAATTCGATTTTTACATATGTAGTGGCTACAGGCGACGAAGCTGAAGAAGATGCGAAAACAATGAAGATTTCTATCAATGAAGTGCTGTGGAGCTAGGATAGCTATATGTGAGAATTCCTCACCTTTCAATTTATTTTTCTAGATATATATATATACTAGGATGCAGACGGTGCTTAGTAGCACCCGACACAATCGTCCACAGACCATGGACTTGTTTGTTTGGCTGTTTGGTTATTGATTGTGATATTGGTTTGAATGTGGTTTGTGGTGTGAAAAATCGAATCGATAAATTGGTTAGGATTAGACGTGCGCCGTTATAAGGCGAAGGAGTAAGGCTAGGTTAGACTCTTACTCCAAGTTTTGTGGTTTGCATAACGAATTGATTTGATTGATGTGTGAATGGCGTGGGCCTTCACTAGACCGGGGATAAGGCTAGGCCTCGTCCCGTTTCTAGTATCGTGCCGTTATGCCGCCGAAATTTTCTAAAATATGTTAGAAAAATAAAAATATCATTTTATTGAATAAATGAATTGAATAGAAATTCATAGGTTGAAATAAAATGTTTTATCGTTAAAAATATAATTTTTAACGTGAATATGAAAATAGTGAAGTGAATAAATAAATATTCATTTATAAACCAGACGGTTTGTTTATGTACACCTATTTGAATGACGCTGATTGGGTCGATAAATTTTACACATCGCCTAACTGCACAAATAAAATATGTGTTTGATTGTTTGAAACCCCACACGGGTGTTAGGATGAAATTTGAAGTTCACTCATCCTGATTGATTAAATATGTCGATCGATTGATTGACAGGCTGTTATAAGCGTTGAATATCTATATTTGATGCTTATACAGTGTAGTGCACTTTGGTTGATGGTTGATTATTTTTAATGCTATTATATACATGTGTTGTATGAAAATCCATATAATTAATTTTATATGGTAATTGATTGGGCCTCATTCCAGTTTTGAAAAAGAAATATTTGAAAAAGAAATATTTGAAATAGAATATTTGAAAATAAAGGAATATATGAAGCCGTGTTGATTAGATTGACGCCATTTTGACGTGAACGATATTTATATCGATTTTAAAAACGATTTCGAAATGAAATGAATTGAAAACGAATTCAAATTGAATTGAAAACGATTTCGAAATGAATTGAATTGAAAACGATTTCGGAATGAATTGAATTGAAAACGATTTCGAAATGAATTGAATTGAAAACGATTTCGAAATGAATTGAATTGAAAACGATTTCGAAATGAATTGAATTGAAAACGAATTCGAATTGAATTGAAAGTGAATTGAAAGCGAATTCAAATTGAATTGAAATTTGAATTGAATAGAAATGAATTTTGAAACGAATCTATAAAGAAGAATTCAATTTTGCTTTGAATTGAAATGGAAGTTGAAATGTTTTTGAAACGAATTCAAAACTATTTATATAATTCGTTTTAAATAGAAATCGACGAAATATATATTATATATATTTTATATATAATATAATGGCCTGAATAGAACGCGCCGCGCCGCGGCAGTTCGTGAATTTCGACCATTTATTTCAAACGGACATTACGGGAGATCCGACCGTCGGATTCTCCTAAAACCGGAACCGTTGGGTTCGTATCGAAAAGAGCTTTCTAATGAATGTTAGAAATTTGAAATCTAACGGTTGGATTTGGAGATACGTCCAAATCAAATTCGAAAAAGGTCGCTGTAAGTGCAGTTCGATGGCCGTTAATGGAAATCGACTGTACGGGCCTTGATAAAATTATTAAAAATAGTAATAATTTGTGTAAAATCATAAGAAATGATTTGTGAAAGTTTGGGATGAAAAACTCCATATTTGAAAAGATAAAAATAGATTTTTATCGAAATGAACTAGTTTTGAACTAGAATTATAATTCTATTTATTTTTAAATAAATAAATTGAATTTGAAATGGTTTTGAAAATAACCAAAATTTCCAATGATTGCATTGGAGTGGAGTTGAATCGAAATTGTCTTCGGAATATTTCGATGTTGGAATTCGTGATATTACAGGTGTTGTTATGGAAATTTGAAAGATATATATTTGTATCGTTATTTCCAATACGACATTTGTTAGTCGTAGAATTCGATATTGAATATAAGCCGATATATTTTCTATTCAGAGCCTTGTATTGAATATCGAATGTGATTTGGGTTTGTCGTGAATGGTGTCTTCACTAACACTGTTCTTGAACCCAGTTGAGAAAAGATTAAATCTTTTATTTAGATTTAATGAAGTGTACCAATTAAATGATATTTAATTGGAATTGAATTGATATTGATTTTTGGGTTTATCGTGAACAGTGTTTTAAATAACACTTGTTCTTTAACCCGATAATTAATGAATGTGATTTGGGTTTGTCGTGAATGGTGTCTTCACTAACACTGTTCTTGAACCCAGTTGAGAAGAGATTAAATCTTTTTATTTAGATTTAATGAAGTGTACCAATTAAATGATATTTAATTGGAATTGAATTGATATTGATTTTTGGGTTTATCGTGAACAGTGTTTTAAATAACACTTGTTCTTTAACCCGATAATTAATGGGATGTGACTTTGGGTTTATCGTGAACCGTGTTTTAAATGACACTGATTCTTTAACCCAGTCACAGATTAAAACTAAGTGGAGTTTTAATGAATCTTTAATTAGATTGAAAAGATCGAGAATGGAGTATCACCAGTTTTGCTCCAGGCGATAGTTAAATCTTTAATTAGATTTGAACGTGAAATTTAGAAACTAACTGTCGGTTAGCCAAGCAGAATGGTTTTCTGGATATTGATCTGATGTTGGTTTCGGCCTTCGGGGTTAATATTTGGGGAATTATTCTCTTGATTAATTTACGGTTAGTGACTAATGAATTGGAATGAGGCGTATGTTGTGTTTGTGTAACACTTATTTAAAATATACGCGAGTTATTCGGAAAGACCGGGTTTATCCCATTCTGAATAACTGATACGACGATAAGTCGAAGATGAAGACGATGGTCGAAGACCGGAGGTCTTCACGTCGTTTGGGTGATAACTGATGATCTTGATTGGGCTGTACACCCAAGAAGATGGAAACAGTTAGTGATCGTCCAGACGTACTTGGAGATCGATGGATATGCGGGGTACTAGGTGCCTCCGGTTTCGTTCAGACCCAGAACGGACTTGTAAATGGACTGTGTGTCTGACATCGGATTTCATTCTGTGTGACTGATATCGGTTGCATAGGATGGTTTGCCTGTGTGGCATGCTAAGATGCAAATGATCAAGGCTTCTGTTGAAAAGCAAAGTCTTGTGGTGATGATCAAAGCACGGCCTTTGTGGCGTAGCTTTGTGTAACGTTTACCTCGCGTGTTTCACACCAGGTATGAACCAAAAACGGGAGACGGACCTCAGGGAGGGCATGCGTTTCTTCCTAGTTAGAAGTGGCGTCAGTGGTTTTACACGCCCTGACGAGTTTGACTTATGTGGTTGTTGCTGTTGCGAGGCGCCTCGGATTGATCGGTCGTTCTCGAACCGATGGAGTCATTTAGTTGGCTCGTTTACGCCCCATAGGGCGGAGAAACGCATGTTCAGGCATTTTAATCCACTCCGTGTGGACCGGCCCTGACGATCCAAGGGTCACTCGAGCTCTGATCCTGAGACATGGGCTAGATTGTCTCGAATCGGTTGAGGACTATCTTTTGCCTCGGTTCATAGATGGAAACCCAATTTCCAAATACGAGACTTTGCGGTTTTGATTGTATATCCTATATATGGCGACATAGTGGGATGGGGCGCTCATGCCGCCTATGATTGATACTTATGATTTGAAGTGTTTTATATACTATGCACTTATAATAGTATCAAATGATTTGTTTTAAACGTATCAAGCATTCTTTGGCTGTTATAAGGGAAAACCCTATCCTCGACTGCGTTGCATTGTGTGATGGGACCTGGGTCTTATAACAGCTTCATTTTTCTTTATTTAGCATTGCGCTGTTGGTTTTATGCACTGGTATTCTTGGGAGGAAACCCGTTCCGTGTTATACGGCGTGGTCCCTTGATTTACCTAATGATTTGAAATAAAGATTAATAACTGTTTTAGTTCTCACACCAGTCACATGACTGACCTGGAGTTTATTGTTTTAACCTAAACTCTGGGTGCCCCTATTTTCGACACGGGCAGCTAGTAGTTTTGGTTTTGCAGATTTATATTCACAGGATCCTGGTTTACAGCTGGAACGATATCCGGAAAGCTTTGTATCCGTATATCTCATTCTAGTTGTGTATTGTATTATTTTCCGCTGCTATGTATTTAAATGTAATTTAAATCTCTGATATTTCTGTGTAATATTCATTTATACTCTGTATATTCTTGTAATCTGATGCATTGTTGTAATATACAATGAAACGTTCTTCTGTATGCGTTCTGCTGTGGTTTGTTCTCGAACTATCCGACGCTTTCCTTTACGGGGAGGTTGCGGGTCGTCACATTTGGTATCAGAGCTTTGGTTTACAAAGCTAGAGAACAAGGCACATTAGAACCATACGAAAGAATTCATCAGATATTGGATTAGCAATATCCAATGGAATGACTCGTTAGAGATAGGATCAGTAGTATCCTAGAACGGGTGTGAAGAGTATATTTTTCAAATGAAAACATTTTGTTTTGAAAATTTAAATCAACTATTCGTATTTGATTATTTGTTTATATTGATTTTGGGCAATTCAGTATATAAAGAATTTGCATATACGCCTTGCAAACGTATATTCAAAGTTTTAATATACTGGATAGATATGGAATCACATTCTAGTCGCCCGGAGATGGTACTGATGATTGTCATGACATCATCCGTATTTATATTCGTGTTTCGAATGTGTGATTTTCTATATATTTCCATTAGGCTGGTGTGAGAACCCAAAACTTATATAGTTAGAATTCATTGTTGTGATTTGGCATCAAAACATGATTTTTTGTATATGTATCAAAATTATGAATTTGAAACTCTAATTCACTAATTGATTGATGTTTGTATTGTTTGATAATTTTGAATCATTATGCCTAATTGAATCAAATATTGAATTGTATTGAAATTTGGTCGCATTTGCTTGCATATACATATACTTACATTGAACAGGTCATAGCAAGGAGGCTAGAGACAGAGAATAAAATTTGTTTGCCCGACAAATAGGTACATGTTTATTACATAATTTACTGTTTTGTTTGGGTGATGATGATTTTATGAGCCTATTGGCTAGCCGCTTGGCTTTTTCTTTTTCTTTTTGAGATCTGAAGGACCGGGAACGCTATTTGCAATTTCCCGATGCTCCCATTGCAGGGGAGGTTATGGCGAAATTTTTCGAAAATTTAGGGTGTTAGCCAAATTTTTGAAATTTTGAAAATTCTCAGAAACTGAAAAGTTGGAGAATGGAAGCCAAATCGAATGTAGGGCTGAATAATCAAACCACTTTCGACTTTGTTCCTTTTCGGGGACGAAAAGTTTTAAGTGGGGGAGATTGTAACAACCCGTAAAATGCGAGCCAGTTTGAAAATTTTATTTTGGCAATTTTAGCGAATTTTGATTATTTAAAATGAATTATTTTAAATAATATCGACAATAAATTTATTTTGAATATAATTCGACGTATATATTTATACGCGTCGTCGTTAGAATATATATAATTATATATAATTATAAATGGAATTGAAAATGGCGCGGTAGTTCGAAAATTCGATTTCTAATTTCAAATGAATATACAGAATTCAATATAAGTCAGAATTGAACGAAACAAGAAATATTTGAATCTGTATAACTATATCTTTGTAACGAAGTTAACAAACTGAGATTTCATCTTAGAAATGATAAGATATGTCCAGTTTAAAATTAGAAATAGTCGCTGTGGAATTTATATATATATAAGGCCCTTAAAAATAGCAATTTTGCAAATGACCTCGGATTTCGACGAAACCAGTTTTGTTGGGTCCGTGGTGTTAAGTTATTGCTAGGTTTCAAATTTCATAATTTTTCGAATCAATATGTGAGCGTGGCAAAGGAAAACGCGTTTGACCAGTTTCAGTTGATTTTAATCGACTGGAAAATGGCCATTTTTCAGACGGTCTCAGAATTCGACGAAATTAGTTTTGTTAGGACCGTATCGTCAATACGAAGCTAGAAAATATTTTTCTGGAATTTTTCTAGTTAGTATGTGACCCCGGTAATTTGAAATGTGCGTTTAAAATTCAATATAAAGATTTAAATGTAAATTCAATGGAAACTGATTGCAACGATAGAATCAGCTTGTGATACATATCCCATTGTGTTCGGAATGGGGGTAATACGCTATGGACGGCAGGCGGTGGGCCTCGTTTCGAGGTCATATGTAAAAGTCAACTTTTTAATAATTAAATAATAATAAAAAAAAAATATTATTATCTTCTCCCCTTTATACTCCAGGCCCCCCCCCCCCCCCCCCCGTTAGAAATCCGTTCAGATCTAAAACAAAATAAAAAAAAAAAAAAAAGATGAAGAAAATCGCGCTCCTCCTCCAGCCTTCCACCACCACCGCTGCTCGCCGCAACTCCCTCCTCAGCTTCCTCTTCCACCGCCGCTTCTCTCCTCCTCTCTCCGCCTTCTCCCTCCAGTCCCGAAACCCCCCATCTCCAATCGCGAGACCCCAGTCGCGAATCCAAGCCCCCCCCTCGACGAAGCCGATGGCCCCCCCCCTCGACGAAGCCGATGCCCCCCCCCCCTCGACGAAGCCGATGGCCTCCCCCTCTTCGCATACGGTAAGCATTCCTATTTTTACTTTTATTTTATTTTTATTTTAGAGTTTAAAATTAAATAGGATTTTTTAAAAAACAAAAAAAAACTGAAAACTGATTTTAGATAAAAACTGAAAATTGGTTTTAGGTTAAAACTGAAAATTGATTTTAGTTTAAAACTGTAAATTTTAAAAAGTTTAAAACTGTAAATTTTAAAGAGTATTAAAAACTGATTTTTAACATAATTTAAAAACTGATTTTTAAAAGATTAAAACTGAATTGATTAAAAAAAAAAAAAAAAAAAAAAAAAGCTTTGATTTTTATAAACGAGATGATAGGATTTTTCAAGGAAGAAAAATAGAATTTTCATATGTCGAACTTCGATAGAAAAATAGAATTCTTATATGTTGAACATCGATAGAAAAATAGAATTCTTATATGTTGAACATCGATAGAAAAATAGAATTTTTATCTATTGAACTTCGAAATAAGAATATGATTTTTATATACTGAACTTTGAAGTAAAAATTCGATTTTTATATATAGAACTTCGAACTAAAAATTCGATTTTTATATATTGAACTTCGAACTAAAAATTCGATTTTTATATATTGAACTTTGAAATAAAAATTCGATTTTTATATATTGAACTTTGAAATAAAAATTCGATTTTTATATATTGAACTTTGAAATAAAAATTCGATTTTTATATATTGAATAGCGAAGTAAAAATTCGATTTTTACATATGTAGTGGCTACAGGCGACGAAGCTGAAGAAGATGCGAAAACAATGAAGATTTCTATCAATGAAGTGCTGTGGAGCTAGGATAGCTATATGTGAGAATTCCTCACCTTTCAATTTATTTTTCTAGATATATATATATACTAGGATGCAGACGGTGCTTAGTAGCACCCGACACAATCGTCCACAGACCATGGACTTGTTTGTTTGGCTGTTTGGTTATTGATTGTGATATTGGTTTGAATGTGGTTTGTGGTGTGAAAAATCGAATCGATAAATTGGTTAGGATTAGACGTGCGCCGTTATAAGGCGAAGGAGTAAGGCTAGGTTAGACTCTTACTCCAAGTTTTGTGGTTTGCATAACGAATTGATTTGATTGATGTGTGAATGGCGTGGGCCTTCACTAGACCGGGGATAAGGCTAGGCCTCGTCCCGTTTCTAGTATCGTGCCGTTATGCCGCCGAAATTTTCTAAAATATGTTAGAAAAATAAAAATATCATTTTATTGAATAAATGAATTGAATAGAAATTCATAGGTTGAAATAAAATGTTTTATCGTTAAAAATATAATTTTTAACGTGAATATGAAAATAGTGAAGTGAATAAATAAATATTCATTTATAAACCAGACGGTTTGTTTATGTACACCTATTTGAATGACGCTGATTGGGTCGATAAATTTTACACATCGCCTAACTGCACAAATAAAATATGTGTTTGATTGTTTGAAACCCCACACGGGTGTTAGGATGAAATTTGAAGTTCACTCATCCTGATTGATTAAATATGTCGATCGATTGATTGACAGGCTGTTATAAGCGTTGAATATCTATATTTGATGCTTATACAGTGTAGTGCACTTTGGTTGATGGTTGATTATTTTTAATGCTATTATATACATGTGTTGTATGAAAATCCATATAATTAATTTTATATGGTAATTGATTGGGCCTCATTCCAGTTTTGAAAAAGAAATATTTGAAAAAGAAATATTTGAAATAGAATATTTGAAAATAAAGGAATATATGAAGCCGTGTTGATTAGATTGACGCCATTTTGACGTGAACGATATTTATATCGATTTTAAAAACGATTTCGAAATGAAATGAATTGAAAACGAATTCAAATTGAATTGAAAACGATTTCGAAATGAATTGAATTGAAAACGATTTCGGAATGAATTGAATTGAAAACGATTTCGAAATGAATTGAATTGAAAACGATTTCGAAATGAATTGAATTGAAAACGATTTCGAAATGAATTGAATTGAAAACGAATTCGAATTGAATTGAAAGTGAATTGAAAGCGAATTCAAATTGAATTGAAATTTGAATTGAATAGAAATGAATTTTGAAACGAATCTATAAAGAAGAATTCAATTTTGCTTTGAATTGAAATGGAAGTTGAAATGTTTTTGAAACGAATTCAAAACTATTTATATAATTCGTTTTAAATAGAAATCGACGAAATATATATTATATATATTTTATATATAATATAATGGCCTGAATAGAACGCGCCGCGCCGCGGCAGTTCGTGAATTTCGACCATTTATTTCAAACGGACATTACGGGAGATCCGACCGTCGGATTCTCCTAAAACCGGAACCGTTGGGTTCGTATCGAAAAGAGCTTTCTAATGAATGTTAGAAATTTGAAATCTAACGGTTGGATTTGGAGATACGTCCAAATCAAATTCGAAAAAGGTCGCTGTAAGTGCAGTTCGATGGCCGTTAATGGAAATCGACTGTACGGGCCTTGATAAAATTATTAAAAATAGTAATAATTTGTGTAAAATCATAAGAAATGATTTGTGAAAGTTTGGGATGAAAAACTCCATATTTGAAAAGATAAAAATAGATTTTTATCGAAATGAACTAGTTTTGAACTAGAATTATAATTCTATTTATTTTTAAATAAATAAATTGAATTTGAAATGGTTTTGAAAATAACCAAAATTTCCAATGATTGCATTGGAGTGGAGTTGAATCGAAATTGTCTTCGGAATATTTCGATGTTGGAATTCGTGATATTACAGGTGTTGTTATGGAAATTTGAAAGATATATATTTGTATCGTTATTTCCAATACGACATTTGTTAGTCGTAGAATTCGATATTGAATATAAGCCGATATATTTTCTATTCAGAGCCTTGTATTGAATATCGAATGTGATTTGGGTTTGTCGTGAATGGTGTCTTCACTAACACTGTTCTTGAACCCAGTTGAGAAAAGATTAAATCTTTTATTTAGATTTAATGAAGTGTACCAATTAAATGATATTTAATTGGAATTGAATTGATATTGATTTTTGGGTTTATCGTGAACAGTGTTTTAAATAACACTTGTTCTTTAACCCGATAATTAATGAATGTGATTTGGGTTTGTCGTGAATGGTGTCTTCACTAACACTGTTCTTGAACCCAGTTGAGAAGAGATTAAATCTTTTTATTTAGATTTAATGAAGTGTACCAATTAAATGATATTTAATTGGAATTGAATTGATATTGATTTTTGGGTTTATCGTGAACAGTGTTTTAAATAACACTTGTTCTTTAACCCGATAATTAATGGGATGTGACTTTGGGTTTATCGTGAACCGTGTTTTAAATGACACTGATTCTTTAACCCAGTCACAGATTAAAACTAAGTGGAGTTTTAATGAATCTTTAATTAGATTGAAAAGATCGAGAATGGAGTATCACCAGTTTTGCTCCAGGCGATAGTTAAATCTTTAATTAGATTTGAACGTGAAATTTAGAAACTAACTGTCGGTTAGCCAAGCAGAATGGTTTTCTGGATATTGATCTGATGTTGGTTTCGGCCTTCGGGGTTAATATTTGGGGAATTATTCTCTTGATTAATTTACGGTTAGTGACTAATGAATTGGAATGAGGCGTATGTTGTGTTTGTGTAACACTTATTTAAAATATACGCGAGTTATTCGGAAAGACCGGGTTTATCCCATTCTGAATAACTGATACGACGATAAGTCGAAGATGAAGACGATGGTCGAAGACCGGAGGTCTTCACGTCGTTTGGGTGATAACTGATGATCTTGATTGGGCTGTACACCCAAGAAGATGGAAACAGTTAGTGATCGTCCAGACGTACTTGGAGATCGATGGATATGCGGGGTACTAGGTGCCTCCGGTTTCGTTCAGACCCAGAACGGACTTGTAAATGGACTGTGTGTCTGACATCGGATTTCATTCTGTGTGACTGATATCGGTTGCATAGGATGGTTTGCCTGTGTGGCATGCTAAGATGCAAATGATCAAGGCTTCTGTTGAAAAGCAAAGTCTTGTGGTGATGATCAAAGCACGGCCTTTGTGGCGTAGCTTTGTGTAACGTTTACCTCGCGTGTTTCACACCAGGTATGAACCAAAAACGGGAGACGGACCTCAGGGAGGGCATGCGTTTCTTCCTAGTTAGAAGTGGCGTCAGTGGTTTTACACGCCCTGACGAGTTTGACTTATGTGGTTGTTGCTGTTGCGAGGCGCCTCGGATTGATCGGTCGTTCTCGAACCGATGGAGTCATTTAGTTGGCTCGTTTACGCCCCATAGGGCGGAGAAACGCATGTTCAGGCATTTTAATCCACTCCGTGTGGACCGGCCCTGACGATCCAAGGGTCACTCGAGCTCTGATCCTGAGACATGGGCTAGATTGTCTCGAATCGGTTGAGGACTATCTTTTGCCTCGGTTCATAGATGGAAACCCAATTTCCAAATACGAGACTTTGCGGTTTTGATTGTATATCCTATATATGGCGACATAGTGGGATGGGGCGCTCATGCCGCCTATGATTGATACTTATGATTTGAAGTGTTTTATATACTATGCACTTATAATAGTATCAAATGATTTGTTTTAAACGTATCAAGCATTCTTTGGCTGTTATAAGGGAAAACCCTATCCTCGACTGCGTTGCATTGTGTGATGGGACCTGGGTCTTATAACAGCTTCATTTTTCTTTATTTAGCATTGCGCTGTTGGTTTTATGCACTGGTATTCTTGGGAGGAAACCCGTTCCGTGTTATACGGCGTGGTCCCTTGATTTACCTAATGATTTGAAATAAAGATTAATAACTGTTTTAGTTCTCACACCAGTCACATGACTGACCTGGAGTTTATTGTTTTAACCTAAACTCTGGGTGCCCCTATTTTCGACACGGGCAGCTAGTAGTTTTGGTTTTGCAGATTTATATTCACAGGATCCTGGTTTACAGCTGGAACGATATCCGGAAAGCTTTGTATCCGTATATCTCATTCTAGTTGTGTATTGTATTATTTTCCGCTGCTATGTATTTAAATGTAATTTAAATCTCTGATATTTCTGTGTAATATTCATTTATACTCTGTATATTCTTGTAATCTGATGCATTGTTGTAATATACAATGAAACGTTCTTCTGTATGCGTTCTGCTGTGGTTTGTTCTCGAACTATCCGACGCTTTCCTTTACGGGGAGGTTGCGGGTCGTCACAGCTTGCGGATGAGCTACAGCTGCGAAGCTCTTTTTGATCTTATATTTAGCGCAGAAGTCTACGAATTCACTGCTTTCAAACAGGTTTCCATTATCAGTGATGATCTTTTATGGCACTCCAAACTTGAAAATGATGTTTTTCAAAACAAAATTGATTACTTTCTTTGAAGTGATAGTAGCCAAAGGTTCTGCCTCAGCCCATTTGGTGAAGTAGTCGACAGCTACTATAGCGTATCTCATGTTTGCTTTTGCGGCGGGTAATATCCCAATCAGATATATGCTCCAGGCCGCGAATGGCCATGGGCTAACCATTTGAGCTAGTTCTGTGGGAGGTGTTCTTGGAATTTTAGCAAATCTCTGGCATCTTTCACACTTCTTTACATAGGTCATGGCATCTAGGTTTACATCAGGCCAGAAATATCCATATCGCAGAACCTTCTTGGCTAACGTTTGACTGCCGGTGTGCCCTCCACATTCTCCCTCGTGCAATTCTGCCAAAATCGCTCTAGATTCCTTCTTGGTCACACATCACAGCAATAGCATGGAAAATCCTCGTCGGTATAGCCTTCCGTCTTGAACGAGGTACAAAGGGCCTTACACAATATCTTCCTTTTATTTAACCGCTCTTCGGGTAGTGTCCCATTGAGGATGTATTCTTTGATTGGAGTCATCCACGATGTAGGTTCTTCAACGGTTTCCATTATCCAGTCAACACTCGCTTCCTTAATGGTTGGGGTAGAAAGGACTTCGATGGGGGTTAAACCCAGTAGCTGAGCATCTGATGAACTAGCATACTTGGCAAGAGAATCCGCTTTTGAGTTTTGTTCTCTTGGGATGTGAGATATAACATAGTAGTCAAGGTCATTTAGAAGTTCCATAGCTTTGATTAGATAAGATGGGAGATTTCCTGTTTTGGTTTGGAATTCCTTGCGTACTTGTCCTACCACCAATCGAGAGTCACTGAGAATCTGTAAAGTTTTTAGGTTTAACTCTTTCGCCAGCTTTAACCCTGTTATTAATGCTTCATATTCGGCCTCATTATTGGTTGATGGAAATTCCAATCTCAAGGCATAGTATAAAGAGTAACCTTCTGGGGTTTCTAAGACGATTCTAGCCCCTGAACAGTGGTCGTTTCTGGATCCATCAAAGTATAGTTTCCAGGCAATTTCTGTTTCCATTGGTTCCTTAACCTCTTCTGCCCTGTTTGTAAACTCAGCAATAAAATCCGCTAGGGCTTGGCCATTGATGGCTCTTCGAGGATGGTAAGTGATGTCATATTGACTTAGCTCAATGTTCCATTTCAGTAGCCTTCCTGAAGTTTCTGGGCGAAAGTGGATCTGTCTTAATGGTTGATCGGTGAGGACCTTGATAGGATGAGATTGGAAATACGGTCTTAGCTTCTTTGAGGCGACAAGGAGGCAATATGCGAGCTTTTCTAGTTTAGGGTAATTTAGCTCTGCCCCGGCGAGCCTCTTACTAATGTAATATACCGGCAGTTGCACTCCTGTTTCTTCTCGGATTAGCGCTGCACTCAAGGCATGTAATGAAACTGCTAGATATAAAATCAGATCCTCCACATCCTTAGGTTTTGATAACATTGGCAGTGATTCCATATGTCTTATCAATTCCTTGAAAGCCTCCTGGCACTCCGAGGCCCACTGGAAGTCCTTCTTTCCTTTCTTCAAAGCATCGAAAAGCGGAATGCATCGATCCGTTGCTTTGGAAATGAACTGGTTCGGTGCTGCTATCTTTCCATTTAAGCTTTGGAGCTCCTTTTTTGTCTTCGGGGCCCGCATTTCCCTTAAAGCCGCAATTTGAGAGGGATTCGCTTCGATGCCCCTAGCGTTGACGATAAATCTGAAAAATTACCCTAAAGAGACTCCGAATGAACATTTTAACGGGTTTAGTTTCATCCTGTACTTCCTGAGTATGTGAAACATTTCTGCTAAATCCTCAAGGTGACCTTCGGCCTTCTTTGATTTGACTAGCATATCGTCTACGTATACTTCCATTGTATTCCCTATTTGAGATTTAAACATGGAGTTTACAAGACGTTGGTAAGTCGCTCCTGCGTTTTTCAATCCAAATGGCATGACTTTATAGCAGTATAGTCCCCTATCCGTTATGACACTCGTGTTCTCTTCGTCTAGCTTGTGCATCATAATTTGATTATATCCAAAATATGTGTCCATGAAAGATAGTAACCCGTGCCCCGCTGTTGCATCTACAAGTTGGTCAATTCGAGGTAAAGGAAAATTGTCTTTTGGGCACGCTTTATTAAGATCTAAGTAATCTATACACACTCTCCATTTTCCATTGGACTTTTTGACAAGTACTAGATTAGAAACCCAATCTGGATACGTAGATTCTCGTATGAAATCATTTTTAAGTAGTCTATCTACTTCCTCTTTTAGAGCCTCGGATCTTTTAAATCCCTGCATTCGTCTTTTTTGTTTTACAGGAGTCAATTTTTGGTTTATATTCAACTTGTGAACAATTACATCTGGTGGGATCCCACACATATCTGAGTGTTCCCAGGCAAATACATCTAAGTTTGCTTTCAAAAACAAGATTAATTCCCTTTGCAGCTTTATACCTAATTGAGATCCTATCTTCAAGACCCGGTTAGGGTCCTTGTCGAATATTGGAACAGGGATAGCGTCTTCGGCCGTAGCTGCTCTATTTTCCCCCATACTGTTTTTCCTAGGATCAATTGCTTTCCGAGCGCCACTGTGCTCACCAGTACGGGGTTTTTTCTTTAGTTGCTATAAGAGGGGTTTTTGGATGTAGAGCGGCGGCTCTACACCCTTCTTCAATTCCTTCTTCCTTGCCTCTGCCAACTCAACCAAATAACACTCCCTTGCTGCTTGTTGATCACCTGTGATTGTACCAACACCATTCTCTGTTGGAAATTTCATAGTGAGGCGCCATGGAGCCATAGTTATTCTAAATGCTGCAGGAGTAGGTCTTCCTAGGAAGGCATTGTAAGCAGAGGGTTCATCAATTACAACAAAGTCCTATACCAATGCGGCTTTCTAGTCCCCTTCTCCAAGCTCCACCAACAGGCTGATGACACCAATTGGTTGAACAGCCTGAACAGTGAATCCATGGACCTTATTCTGACAGGCCTTTACCTTGCTCATGGAAAGCTTCATCCAATGGAATGCGCTAAAGAAGAGGATATTAACTGATAGTCCGCTATCAACCAACACCCTTCTAACTATGGTTGGGCCCAGACCAATGGTTATCACCATAGGATCCTTTGTAGGCGTTATGATCCCAGTCGGATCTTCATCTTTAAATGTGATGTCGTCTCGCAGGATTCTTGGTACCTTTACCGATAAAACTTCGTCTATGGTCATGAGTTCACCTTTTTCGGAAGTTTCTTTACCTCATGAGCATACTTCACCATATCCTCCCAACTTTTCCCAACCGGGTAGGGGCCTCCTCAAATGGTGTTTATGATCATCTTTGGTATAGCAGCAATTGAAGTGCTCTCATTCTGTTTAGGATGTCCTGTGGAGGTTCCTTAGTCTTGAGTTCCCTGAGCATTCTGGGAGTTATTTGCATACTGTTGAAGCCTGTTTTTCCTTATCAGCTCTTCAATTAAGCTTTTCAAATGTCTACATTCGTTCGTGCTATGCCCCGACTGGTTGTGAAATCGACAGAACCTGCCGGACTTTATTGCGTTATTTGTGACTCTTAACTTCCCGGGCTCTGGGTACTCTTCAGTATCTTTGGTCGGCATATAAATGTTCTTTATGGTATCATTAAGAGGAGTCATTACGGAATTCTTGAAGAAACGAAGCTTTTTGTTGTTTCGACCATCTTTCCCTTCATTCCCCCTTTTCTGATTTCCTCCGGCATTTTTCTGTCCTCCTTGCACGTTTACATCTCTCTTTTCTGATGGCTCCTTATTTTTTGTAGCTTCCATTGTGTAGGCTGGATCCTCATCCATGCCTATATACTCCTCTGCCTTGTCGAATAGCTCTTCGAGAGTGGCAGGCTTCTTCTTCTTGATCCACCGCCCAAGTTTGGCCTTTCTACTTATGCCTCCCTTTAGAGCCATCAAAGCCAAACGTGGCTCATAGTTCCCGATTTTGGCCGCGGCTGCATTAAAGAGAGAAAGGAAGGCTTTAATGGACTCCTCTGGCCCTTGCTCCAACTCATTCAATTCCATCACATCACGTACCTTGGTTGCTTGAAGCTGGAATTGCTGTCTGAACAGCTTGGCCAAGGTAGCAAAATCATCCACGGATTTCGGCGGAAGTTTTGTGAACTAGAGTGAAGCTACTCGTTCCAAGTAGGTAGGGAAGTATAAACATTTGAGCTCATCAGTAGCACGTGCCCGATCCATGTGCTGGTCATACTTGAATAGGAACACGTTGGGATCGCCAGTTCCATTATAGGCTTGTACAACTGGGGGTTTGAATTTATTTGGATATGGCGCCATTTTTATTCTTTCTGTAAGTGGGGTTTTTGTAGGAGCAAATCTCCATTCCTTTTCATCGTCCACCTTTTTCTGGCTCTCATTCATGAACTTACGTACCATTCCGAATATTCACTCCTCCTCATTGAGTTGGTCCACGGGGCGGACGCCTTCCTCTTTACCGGATGCTTGCCTACGCAAGAGATCACAGTTCAGATTCCGGGGCCCTGGACCTAACGCATGGGGAAGTGCCCCTTTGGTGGAACCAAGCGCTTGTTGAGGAGTTGCTTTTCCAGAGTGGTTATGAGTAGGTGGCTTCGTTCCCTTATGACTAGGATTTGCGACCTCGTGGACAAAATTTCCTTTATTTGGGCTTGAGGAAGAAGATCCAGTATCTTCCGTTCTAGTGGTTTTAGCGGTTTTGAGGCGGCTTGCACTCATGGTAACTTTCGTTGTTGAGGCTTGCAAGGCGAACATGGTGTCAAGCTTCTTCATCATGGCTTCATTCGCAATATCCATTCGACTTGTTAGTCCTGCTGCCACTTCATCCGACTCCTTCCTTGTTATGGCAGTTCCATCTTTAGAACTTTCATCGACTTCAAACTGATTAGTAGGCAGGGTATCCTCTGTGTTAGTGGCATTGTCGACATCTTCGAGGCTTTTACTTGTAACTTTCTTTGATGGTCTACCTGGTTTTCCCATGGCTCTTGAGATAAGTATTGCAACTTGAACAACTTAGATGATCAGAGTGGATTCAAAATTTCAATGCAAGGCTTTCTACCTTGTGAAAGAGTGAGAAATGGATTGGTAATCCGGGCCCCACGGTGGGCGCCAAATGTTTGTCCCGAAATTGGGCAAACACCAAAAGTGTATAAAAGATTTCACAAAAAATGAAATAGTAGAGCCACACAACAATCCAAATGCATGTAGAATGCGCAAAGTTTTATAGTGGCTCAATTCAATGAGGATCTACGTCCACTCTCGTAAGGAATTTCATTATTGATATGAAATATTACAAGATCAAATTCTCTCTTACAATATTATCACTCTTTTACTCACAAATCACACAAATTACACTCAAATCCGTTAGAGAACAATGAGGAAAACGCATCAATCCGCGGAGATATGATGTGGATGTGGTATAATTAAAAGGATTCTTCCTTGTTCATGAACTTGTTTGATCAATCTTCAACTCTACGATCGTTTGGATGTCTTTGATGGAGATCATGATCCATGGATTAATCTTTGATTTATGATGTTGGATAGATGCTAGGATTGTTCAAGAATATTTTTGACAGCACTTCGTGGCCTTCAGACTCCATCCCCCCAAATGAAGAAGTGAGAGGATATCTATAGGAGATTTCTAGACCAGGTGGCAATTCTTTAATTCCGCAGGAAAACGCCATGACCCATGTCACCACTGGCATGACTCAGATTCTTGTTATATCTTATGTTGCTAACGACATGACTCATGTCGTCTGGCGAGTTAAGCCCCTGGCGTCTTGAACTCTCGACATGACATGACTTTCCCTATCATGGCTTGTATCGTTGGTGTGATTCGACATTAGTTGGAGGCAACATGAGTGAGACGCGACATGGTTTAGCTTCGGACTTTGAATGGCAACTACCCCTTTATGTCGTTAAACGATATGGAGGCTGGACAGCATGACTCATGTCGTGTAACTTTATTTTTCTTTGTGCCTTAGGATTATAGCACGCCGTGGTGCCATGTTGCATGACAACTTAGCCTCGATGTTATGAATGGTGCACGACATGAAGGGCACGACTTGATTGCAAGCGACCTGATGTAGTATGGATGAACCTCCTCCTTTGCGACATGACTCTAACGGCTCGGCTTTCATATCTCGCGGCATAAGTAGGTCACGACATGGTTGGCATTGAGATCTTGAGTAGCATCTTGCTCCTCATGTCGTTCACTTGTTCCTTAGGTCGCTGAACGACATGGTGGATGGACGACGTGATTGCCAGATGGTTTTACTTTACTCTGTCGCCATGAATGAAATGCGACACGACTTGAGGCCAACCTGGTTTCCTCGGGGCGACATGGTGTGGTACGACATGGCTTGATCTTGTGCTCTTGTCCTGCGATATGGCCTTGAAGCGCCTTGGCATCCACGCCATGAACTCGAGTTTGACTTGGTTTCATTATGATGCGGACACGGCATGATTATTAGCGATATGGCACTATACGACATGGTTTGGAATCGAATCGGTTTTGAGGTTAGGACAAACGATTTGTCCTCTGACGACATGACTTATGCACCACTCTTATAATATATTAGACCCATCTTTTTATGGGTTAACACTAGGGTTTCTTCAAATCCCAAATTGCGATGGCTTTCTGAAGCTTGAAGTCTTGTTGATGTTCTTGATCGATCTCTGGTGCTCCTCTCTTTACGATTTGGAAATTGGATTTTGATCCAAGCTTTTTACTGGTATGAATTTTGATTTCAGTTGCGGTTTTAATTTGTGCTAGAACTTGGATGGATTTCATGCCGATGATGATGTAGGTGTTAAATAGGGTTTCAAGTCCGAAATTATCTCTGATTTGGTTAATAGATTTGGTCTAATATTTGAGTAATTTTGGGCTTCATTTCAGATGAATTTTTGGCATTGAATTTGCGTGATTTTTGACTTGAAATCCTCAAATTTGTTCTGGAAACTTGCGTGAGGTTTTCTTTGAATTGGTCCAAGAAAAATCCGTATATATTTTTCTGTAATTTTGATTTTCTGGATCTTTATGAAATTAAACTCTTGCTGACTTGCTCTTGTGTTTATATACTTCATACTTGCCATTGCTTGTTTGTGGCCGACATCATGACTTAATTCCAAAAAAAATGAATAATATGTAGCCCAATTTCCTTTGAACAGATTAAACACTTGATCATTTTTAAATTTGATAAGAAAAGTTGCTTCTCTGACTTTTATTGCCAACATTTGTAACTAAGCAAAGCTGGACTTGATCATCATGCACTATAGTGTTCTCGATATCTTCTTTTGCCTGTTGCATAAGTTGAACCTGCTAGTATGAACTTGAATCATTTCCTGTTTTTCACATAATGACTTGTTTCAGCCATGTTGTAGTCATAATTCATGTTATTTCGCACTTTGGCTTTGTGTCGACCTTGCCAAATTGTTTGGCCCTTTACTCTTTAATACTTGACCCTGATTTGTTTGTAACTTTAGTGTCATTTTGATCTTTGTATAATCACATTGCTTTTCTTACTTTGCTGATCTAACTTGAAATGTTTCATGTTAATACTGCTTTGCATATTGTTGCTGTACTTGTACTCCCCATTTGAAATATTCTTGTTGTGTCATTGGTCTTGGTCCTGACCACTTTAGTTTTGACTGCATCACTTTTGTTTACTTCATGCTCGAACCTGAACCTTGTATCATGACCTGTATATGCACCACTACACTTGAGTCCTGCCATTTGAACTTTGGTCATTACTTGCTTGTATTGGTTTCACCACTACACTTAATACTTCACTTTGAAATCTTCTGTTTATTTGAACTGATAAGAACAGGAGCTTTACTTGTCGTTGCCTTTCTTAAGAGATACTCCAGGTTGAGTTTGCATCTTTTGCTTTGTTGCTAGTTTATCTTACCACGTGTGTACCTTTGTGCTGTGTAGTTGGCACATTAAGAAAGCCGTTTGTATTGCTTGAACCATCCATTGTTTTACACTTCTCTTTACTGTTATATTTTGAACACCCATTAGTTTGCATGTTCCATTAGTAGTTGTTCATTGCACTACCATGCACACATGTTTGTGGATCCTACTGATTATGTATGTTAGTAACTTGACTTTTATCTTAACATTTGAACTTCCAAATGAAAACTGCATGTGTTTATTGCTTATGTATATGTCTCGACCACTTGTCACCATGCTGTAGATTTGCTGTCATTTGTTCTTGTGACTTGTTCATGTATATGTTGTTCCATGATTGCACCACTTCGCTTTTTGGCACCATACTTGAACTTGCTAATGCACTGGTACTTGATTACTTGTCTGGTTCTTTGCTACATAGCTTGGACCCATAATTTTTGGTACTTTCATTTTTGTTCACTTTTCTTATGCCTACTTGATATTGAACTGCTTGTCCTATGTTAAGGCTGGACTTGTATTTGTATGTGAATTTCATCATTCTTGAACCCATGTATTTGTTCTAGCCTTGTGCACTGGGTTGAGATGGTCCTTGTGACTACTCCTCAGTTGCTCATCGTATTGGCGAGGCAGTGCACACGTGTATATACATGTGTGTATATGCAGCCAACTAGATAATTTTTCTTGTCCCTGTATATCAGACCAAGTCTAGAAAAATGATGAGAAACACACCGTAATTCTGAGGCAACTAAAATTTTAAAATAAATTTTTATTTGTTTTTATTTAATTTTATTTTTGTTGTAGTCTACTGTGTGCGTTCTTCTGTATGTGACAGGTATGAAGATGATGATTACTGGACTGGTTAAAGAGCTGTGAAGACAGAAGATGAAGATTGTTGCAGTGATGAGTCAGTGTATAAAAGTGATTGTATAAGTGAGGAATTTATGTATATGAGAGTGATTGTAGTCACGATTGAATAGAATTGTACTATTATTTGTAATAAACAAATTTGATTGAAATAAAATATTATTTTATTGTGTTCAATTCAATTTGTCTATTTTTATTTGAATTTTCCTTCAGTATTACAGTTTCATGTGTGATGCGTCATGTCAGAAATATTCAAAACTATTTGAATTGTAAACAATGGAGTGATGTATATGCACTATTTTAAATGCTGAAATAAAATATTTATTTAAATAGAAAATACTATTTGAATATTTAATTCTTTATGATAGTATTCTATTCAAATAAATATATGTTTCTGTGTGTGATGTGAAATCTAGAATAGTACTGTTTACAAACACATTTATAAAATATATATATGTTTGTTATCATCAAACAAAATTCAACTGTTATACTCAACACCATCAATAATATTTTTATTTGATAACAATTAATTAGACGGACACAAACGTGATTAATACTAGTGCTAATGAGCGTTATCATTTTCTGAATACACTACATACATTTTTTTTTATTACTATTTTTATTTTTAATCAATTTGCATTTCGTTTCAGACTCACATGCATTTCGTTTCAGACTCACACTTTTTTTAATGAATGTGTTAATTTTCTATTTGTATTGATCTATTCCCGAGTTCCACCTTGGACTTTTAGCCATCAAAGCAAAGAAGCATTCCCAGGTAGGCATAGATCATCGATCCATTCCAAGCATTTGATCATCCTAGTCTAACCAGCCTTGATCATGCACGATAACTGCAAAATCCAAGCAAGCATTCGTTCAAAGGAAATTACAGATGGGCTAACATGGCTCTAAATAGGGACCCCTCGTATTAAGGCTTGTATTCGTTTAGGAGGGAAAAAAAAAAGATATGGATTCCCTAGCGTTAAATGCAGATGCACATTAGGAAAATGCACTAAATCAAAGCGTTCATCTTCGATAAAAGAACAAAACATGCAGCAAGACAAAATGCAAATCGAACTCAGTCTATATATCAGCGCCATCAGCTTAATTATGCCTACTGCCTACACTAGATACAAATACAACATATACAGAGTACACGCAGTTATAAAGAAAATATTACAATATGATGAATACTATGTCCTAATCAACATAAAGCTCTAATTACGGCACGCATGCATACTGTTAATTTATAAGCCCTCATACCAGCCTACATATATAAAGCAGTAATGACTGTTAACAAAATATACAACTCATCTGGCTTCCTCTTTAATTAGAATCATCTATTAACAACATACAGATATAAACTATAATTAAAATGGCCACTTCGAAACTCAGTTTTCTGGCATTAGCCTTGATTGTTTTAACAATTTGGGCTACATCAGTCTCGGAAGCTCGTATTAATTTAAGCAAAATGTCAATGGAGCAGAGACACGAGCAATGGATGGCAACGCATGGGAGAATTTACAAAGATGCAGCAGAGAAGGCACAGCGTTTCATGATATTCAAGTCCAATGTAGAGCTCATAGAGTCCTTCAATAATGCTGGAAATCACAAGTTCAAGCTAGGCGCTAACAAATTTGCGGATCTTACCAATGAGGAATTTAGAGCTCGCAATGGCTTTAAATCGTCGGGGACAAAGACGATCACAAGCTTTAGGTACGAAAACTATACCGCAGCACCCGCAAGCATGGACTGGAGAAAGAAAGGCGCGGTTACCCCTGTTAAGGACCAAGGTCAATGTGGTAAGTGAACAACAAATTAAACATTTAATTAGATGGTATTTAAAGACATAATATATAATACAGCTCATAATTAATTTTAAGTTAGAGACAAGTATATAACACACTGAAGTATGTATGTAAACTACAGGATGTTGCTGGGCATTCTCGGCAGTAGCAGCAACAGAAGGAGTGAACAAGCTAAGCACAGGTAAGCTCGTCTCCCTCTCGGAACAAGAGCTCGTAGACTGTGACGTAAAAGGCGAAGACCAAGGATGCAATGGAGGTTTAATGGACGATGCATTCAAATTCATAATGAAAAACAAAGGCCTCACAACGGAAACAAAGTACCCATACAAAGGAACAGACGACACCTGCAACTCCCAAGAAGCAGCATCCCATGCAGCCGCTATTACTGGTTTCGAAGATGTTCCAGCAAACAGTGAATCCTCACTCCTTAAAGCAGTAGCGAATCAACCGATATCTGTTGCTATAGATGCAGGTGACTTTGCTTTCCAGCTATATTCAAGTGGAGTATTCACCGGGGAATGTGGGACTTCGCTTGATCATGGTGTCACCGCAGTCGGTTATGGAACGGATACGGATGGTACTAAGTTTTGGTTGGTGAAGAATTCGTGGGGATCATCATGGGGAGAGAATGGATATATAAGAATGGAAAGGGATGTATCGGCCAAAGAAGGACTTTGTGGCATTGCAATGGAAGCTTCTTATCCCACTGCCACTGCTTGATTGTATTGCTTCCTTGTTTTTGTGTGTGTGTACATATATATATATATATATATATATATATATATATATATATATATATATATATATATATATATGTATATGTATATATATATTCTCCAAATGTGTATAATACTATAATCTTAGAGTGTTCCCTGTTTATATATGAAAATACATATTGTATTGTGTTAGTATTTCTTGTATACTGTGTTTTCTGCAGAATTGAAAACTGGAACTATATATGAATGGGATAATATAAAGCTAATTTACGCATATAACTAACTCTGAAACTAATTTTTTCATCCAAAAAGATATATACTACCTCCAAATGAAAAGGTGAATGGTATAACTTAAACGCAGCTACACGCTTCATAAAACCCTGCGTTTTAGAATTGGTCCTGGTTTAGCAAGACAAAGCATTGTTGAGATCTAGATTGAGGTTTGTGATGCAATTTCACTCAGCAGAAAAAACTAAATCTCTACATACAGTTACGTGAAACCAAATCTTACTACACATGCAGGTTTCTCTCTACTGTGCTGGCGTGTACTTCTATTGGGACAAGGAAAATTATATGAAGTAGAATACTGAGGAACAACTATGATTTTTTGCATAATAAACAGAAAACAATGAAGTTACCCAGTTTAAGAACAAGAGAAAATCACAGTTTGAAACAAAACAACTAACTCAAATTAAACCTACTTTATTCATTTTACTACTAAATGCTTAACTAAGAATATATAACCCCAGTTATCAGAAATTATAACCCAACTCTATATGAGACCGTAGTGATCATTTAAAAACTCTGAAAATTCCATCATGTTAGTCCCTTGATCCAATATTGAATCAATAAACGAACTCGAACTGCTAGCCTGAGCTTGTAACAAGCTGTTCACCTCCTCCTCAAGTATCGTGTCATCAAACTCAGCCTTTTCCTTGATGTTTTGATTCACCTTTCCTTTTGAATTGGTAGAAAACTGATCGACGTTACTTGCATTATCATCTTGAATGCATGACAGAAACACGTCGTCTACTAAGAAATCACTCCATTCTAGATCGTGTGATGATTGAACTGTAGTTTCTTGATGATGGCAAGAATATGTAGTTGGGGTTGTTGATGAAGCTGAACCCTCCACCGATACAGACATACCTGTCGAATTCACGTAGTTAAAATTTGTACTCTGTTAAAAAGAAACAGAACATTTTAGTATAACACAAGGACTTCCTCGAGTTGTGCCATAATTTTTTTTATAACTTAGATACAATATTCTATGTTCGCTGCACTTCAGTTTAGTGAAGGGTACGGTAGTAGAAAAAGTTACACAAACCAGATTCATTTTGTTTTCCTTTTCTAATGAATTTATGTATAAAAAATTGTTATTATGGGAGCTTTACTCATGTCCAAAAGTAAAATGGTAAATAGTTAAAATTGCATAGCTTTTTTATTTCTTTTTCTACTGTACAAGATAGTATTTTCTCTGGACTTGACAAACTGAAACCGTATACGAATGAAAAAAACAATAAAAAATTTGTGCATAACTAACTCTTAGAATAAAAAAATTCATCCATTATATATATATATATATATATATATATATATATATATATATATATATATATTACCTCCATTTTTAAAGCTGAATGGCATAACTTCAATGCAGCTACTCGCTTCATAAAACCCTGGGTTCAGAATTGGTCCTGATTTTGCAAGAAAAGCATTGTTGATATCTTGATTGAGGTTTGTGATATAACTCTCAGGAGCAGTCTGATATTGATTCTGAGTGGTCGTAAGACAGCTAAGATGTTCCCTAATCTCGGAGACTGGTTTGTGAGTAACCGGGTCGATGCCTTGTTGGTAAAGTTTTTTGCTTAACTTTGTGTTCCAGTGGTTTTTAATGTCATTATCTGTTCGACCTGGTAAATAGTTTGCTATCACAGACCACCTGCTTGTACATTGTAATTGTGTTAAAGGTACTAGTATAAACCACACGTCTGTATACATTAGATATACTCACCCTTTATTTAATATAAAAAATGAGTATGGATGTGCGTTTTAATTCAAAATTTTCGGTAATAACAAGTTAACAACACTTTTATTTCAAAATTATTTTGTTGTGGTGTGGTGGCAAACTGGTCGTGTATTCCATTGATGAGCAACTGGACAGGGATGGCAGTGGAGTTTGCGAATTTCGTTGATGGCATTCAGTGATGGCTGTGTATTTTTTTAGAATTTCACAAGATTCCAAGGAAATCATGTTCATTGAATTCACTTTGTTAGTGGTACAGATAAATCATTGTTAACAAAACCAATGAAATACCTAATTTGGATCCAACCTGAAATTCAGTTGGATCCAGAAATATTTTGATAAATACATGAGTAGTAGCTTTTGAGCTATAACAAAATTCAGTTTTAGTCCTAGCTTTGTGTGGATACTGAACCGTTCACAAGAGTGTAATCATATTATCTCTCTTTTTTTCTTCTTCTTTTTGTAACTAATTCATTCTACAGGAAATTTACACAAAGATCCTTCTGAATTTTGGTAAAAGAAAGAAAGGGAAGGTCGAATATAGAGGAAATGAAGTGGATGGACACGTGAATGTTACTTCTAAACATCATAAGCATAGTCCTTTTGTTTTAAAAAAGTCTTCTACCTCAAACCAGATTTAGATGTACACATGCGCAATTTGAGGTCGGCCCATTTTTAGATACTACCTTATTCTTATATTTTTGTGTGGTAAAAGTTAATTGCTTCAAATCAATGACTATAATAATAATTTCCCATACATAATATAATGCATGGTTAATTTTGACCGGGTAATCAGACCAAAGTAAGACAAATTTTCACCTAAATGTTGTTGATGGTAAGTAGATATACTTTCAAAAAGTGCAGATAATCGTGAATACCGAAAAACCCAAAAAAAAAACGATTCGGCCACAAATACGGATTCAAATATATGAGATGTGAAACCCAACCCCACCCCCCCTCGTCCAAAAAAAAAAAAAAAAAAAGAACCTTTCTTCGTCCAAGGAAAGAGAGATCTCAAACTAAAAGATGCAGAATACAAAGTTTAAACAAACAAAACATGCCACCAAACCGTTTGATATAACAAGAAATAACACATAAAACTTGTGACTTCAATTGTGATTGTAATAAAAGAGATTGCATCAGTTTAGGTTAAACTTTCTCACACTGTGCTTCATGGTTAGGTAACTTTGTTATAAACATATCATGAATTCTGCATGTTTGCAATCAGGAAATTTTGAGTATAATCGATAAACTTAAGGGTAATAAGTAATAACTAATGAATTTTTAGATATTATCTGAACAGGAACCAATTAAGTCACCTACAGTTGCACAAATTTCTAAACTTTTATAAAATAGTTTTTTTAGCAATCATTTGTAGAAAGAAAAAATGATGATAATATCAGATGTGTTCGTATGAATAATAATGTCTTCATTATTATTTAGTGCATATCCAGTCTACAGAAAATAGTGAAAGAAGAACCTGCTTCCTATGGTGGCATGGAGGTTAATAATCATCTCCTCCTCTTGTGGAGTGAAGCTGTCATGCTTCAAGTTTGGCCTCAAGTAATTGGTCCATCTAAGCCTGCAGCTCTTCCCACATCTCTTTAATCCTACATCAGAATTTTGCATGTTCAATAGCAGTGTTTTTTATTTATTTAGTTTATCATATGGGCAATCGATTTACATAGCTTGTATAAAAGTATTGTTTTACTTAAAGGAAGGAAACATGTTACATCCATGAAATAAACTATAATAAACAAAGTAACAAAGAAAGTACATATCAAGGATTGTAACGTTAGAGGCAGATAATTTTGAGCTTTTAGACAACCTCAAGGTTCCATACAGCTGATAAAATATTGGTTTTCTACTTAGAGCAAAAATATTCATGCTCCAGGCCTCTAATCTAGCCACATACATCCTTTAATGAGCTTTTAGACACACGCGTGCTTGTGCGCACACACACAGATAGGAGCGCTCTATGGCACTCATGCTTTGCACCATCTCTTTTGGTACTTCTATCGTATCCTGAGTTATATCATTCCAAATCTAACAAATTTTTTGAATGTTCAATCCACTCATAGAGGATCATCTTATATAAAATTTGAGTTCATTTCGAAATTGTAGCATTTTCAAAATCTTAACCCAATCATTCATCATTTATATCGAAATGACCCCAAATTTTATATAGATGATTCTTCGTATGCTATATATATATATGTATGTATGTATGTATGTATGTATAAGAGTGTGTGTGTACGCGTGCTGTGTGGGTATATGTATGCACACGCACGTGTGTGTGCCAAGATGTATATAGACATACATGTAAGGGCAAGGACCCTTGATCCCCCTCCGATCTCAACCATATGCTCCAAAGTAAATAATAGAGCGAAGTAACAAGAAAGAAAGTATAATTATTTAAACAGGTACATCTGGTTGAAATCAAAAGGAATTGAGATGTAGCAAAAATAAGATTTAGGCGATCATTGCCCAATACACACACATATATGTATAAGTTTATGTGTGTGCTGCATGCATGCATGCATGCAAGTTGATGTATGTGTGTGCATACGCACATACATGCATATACAGACGTACATATCTAAACATACAATACATACATATACATATAAATATGCAAAAATGTTTGTCTGTGGCAATCGTACAAAGATTGCACCAGTGATGCTGTTTGAAAAAGTAAAATATTATTCTGATGCTTTTGCCAAAAATTATTCTACTCATTTCATGTACCATATAAAATAACAAAATTTTGAAGTTAATTAACGAACCTGCTTTTTTTGGAACAGCAGTCCAGTTGCCTACACCATGAGTGGTAGTGTAAGCTATGAGCTTCAGATCTTCTTCTTCGGTCCACAGTCCTCTCTTCACGTTTGATTTATCACAACATGGAGGCCTTCCCATTATTTTTCTGAATTTATATAAATTCAAATCAGTGTCATGCAGTTAGAAATATGAGGCTTTCAAGCTAAACTAGGATTTCTCATGCATTTATGTCCGCAAGGTCATACTAACCTTAAAGTTACTTAACATATATTAAATGAAATATGATCACTTGATTTCTCATGGAAAAAATGATCAACTGTTAATTCTAAAATTATGTGTGTCTATGCAAGACTATAATAATAAATATTCCTGTTGACAAAATAAATAAGAAAAATCAAATATAAGAATAAACTTGCATAAACTCTAGCGATGTAATGACAAAAGGTTCTTACATGGGCTAGCAAGTGATGAGTCAAATAATGAAAGAGAAAGGTAGGATTACACAAGCGAAGGGAACAATTTAAAAGCTTAGTAAGAAGCATAGGCATGAAAAGCATGATACACAACCTCATTTATCAAATGATGACATGCATGATTAATGTCCAAAACGGTTTGAGGGGCGATGAAAATATTGTAGCTCTTGCTTCCCAAACCCCAACCACACCTAAATTGCTTGATTGCCATGAGCATGCCTGAAATCAGGTTCAAATTTGTTAGAACTTCCTCTTATTTTTGTTAAAATAAACCTACTAGTGGATTGGATACACATTTACGACATTGTTTTTATTCTCGTCCCTATTTTCCTTCTCATAAGTGATGTGTATACTTAATCAGCAGGTAGGATGTAGGAAGAACTGGTACACTGACAATTAATCGATATGTTGGATGGAAAGTAAATAGTACTTTGCGACATACAAAATTAAAATGCATATGATGTGTGTGTGCGCGCGCGCACAAACGAGCCTTGGTTTGCTATTGAGATTGAAAAAAAAAAACACAAAAATTAACAATATATTTTGACCACTTGGATCTTTTTCTGTTTATACATGGGGTTGAAATCAAAGAAATAATTAGTGGCTGAGATATATTGTATTAGTACTTTGCATTCCGATGGGAAATTTCGACACACGCTCACTCACATGTGATCGGTGCAAAACTAACCTGGACTTTCGCTATTAATTATAAATCACCCAAGCTACTTATTTTTGTAAGTGTGTACTGGTTTAAACTTTTAATTCAGCATAAAGAACTTTTTAAGCATGAAACAAACACAGACTATTACACTATGTGAAAATCCAATTATGTTTTGGCTCTAGCCAATGGCTTAGGATTTTTTGCGAGTGAAATTTTATGTTAGAATGCTCAAATGAGTGACATTCTCAAGCTTGTGTTCGGCATAAAAGTGGTTCCATCAGTCAGATAGCATTTGCGTATTTAAAGAGATTCCCATATCGAACATATAATTGATTCAATTAAAAATAATGACAACAAAAATTAGTTTGAACTATAAAGGATGAATCAACCTATATCGTGCTCTAGATCAGGTAGTAATGAACCTAAGCTCTCAACAAACCCATCAAATTAAATCTGGTCAGTAACAAAACATCTAACAATGAGATGTTCAGAACATGCACACATCAAAAGTTCCAAACTTGCACAAATGCGTGTCTGTCTACAATATTTGAGCTTTCTATTAGAGCATACACAACAACAACAGTTGGGTTGATCGGTGTAGAGCAATGAAAGCAAAACTGAAGGTTACTGAGATATTTTCTATGAGTTTCTAACTACACATCTACTTTTACAATATATACATAGCTTGTAAAATATGGATGTGCTTTCAAAATGAAAGCCAGGTATTTTGTGATCCCTTGCATCATATCAACGAGCAGATGGGGGTGCGTTTGTATTGGAAAAAAATAAGAAGAAGAAGAAGAAACGTATCATATCCATTGTTGGTAGTTTGTATTCGGCATGATGTACTATGAATTTTGAAAACAAAGCAAATTTGCATATGCAGTTATGAGTTTGACCACCTTTAGATAACTGGTTGATAAACACAAACAACTCAAAAATAAGGCAAATTCTATTGCAACTCAGCAAAGGTTAATTATATTCATACACCAACAATCTCTTAATATACACCATAAAGTAAAATAAACTATCATACATCAAAATTTACTTTACATACACCGTCTCTTTTACAATATTAGCCTTATTTTATTCTTCATCATCTTCCTTCTTTAAACTTTAAACTTATTTACAGAAAATAAGAAATTTATAGCACTAAAAAGTTTAAGTTCAGTCAAATGAATTTCAATTTTTTGAATATTTGATAACCAATTTATTATTCAACAAAAAAATTCTTAATTTCAGCAAAAAACCCTACTTCTAAATTAAATGATTTTAAATTTGAGCACATTCTTGCAGAAGTTCCCATAATTCTAATTTTAGATTTCATGTTTTAACACATCAAGTTATTCAATTTTTTTACATATATTTGATCAATATCGTTAATTGCGATGTTTTAGTTTGATGGGTTATAATTAAAAAAGTAAGAATGCAATAAAGAAAAAGGGTAATTTAGTAATATTTTTTTAGCAAAATAGTGGTGTATGTTAGAGCAACTCCAACAGAGCCCTCTTCATGCTTTGAATACTGAATAAAAGAGTAAAAAGCTTCCCAACGAATATTTAAACACTGAATATTCAGCGAAATGTTACAGGATCAATTCTGAATTCGGAATTGGTCCCGCGCGCCGATTTTATCGGCTCGCTTTGTTGCGAGCCGATTTTATCGGCGCGGAGCAAAAACTTTTACACGTCATGCTGGAAAGCATACTCATACCGCATGTATTATACTTGGGGACCGCAACATTTCTGCCACCTTTCATGCTGGAAATTTAACACGTCATGCTGGAAAGCATACTCATTGGACCTGCAATATTTAATTGGCCATGCAAAAGGCTTTTTTGTTTGGTAGCACTGCAACATACCAAACTTTATGTGGGTTGGTTTAATTTTTTCTTTGCCCCGCGCCGATTAAATCGGCGTGCGCCGAGTGCAACCTTAAAATTGCAACGCGCCGATAAAATCGGCGCGCACCTGTTGGAATATTTTTTCAATTCTACCCTGAATATTACGACTCGTAACATTACGAGTCGTAATTCTGTTGGAGATGCTCTTAGATAATTTTCGGTGTATGAATAGAATTTGCCCTAGGCAAATTGCCCTCATTTTACTCAAAAAATTGGATAATCAACATGCCCTTTACTTAATTCTGCTTGAACTTCTTCCTACTCGCTCTTCTTTCTTTTTTCTTTTTGGTCCACCACACACTGACAGTGCGTGGTTCATAATTCACCCAGCAGTTCCAATGCGTGGGAGGACAATTTCTGTATTTTCTAAACGGAGGCAATGCTCAGAAATAATCAAATAATCCTGACTCATACACGTATGCGAACAACCCTAGTTTGGATTTCGAAATTAGCAGAGGAATAAGAAAAAAATGAGAAAAGTAGACTACCCATTGTACTTCAATGCATATTTCAACTGTCATGTGCTTCGATATCATTTATCCTCGTGTTCTAATCCATACATAATCCACAAGCTTCGTCCAATCGACCCGGAATCAGGGAAGCAGGCGCATTTATTTTGGGCTCTAATTTCTCAGTATGACTGAGCGGTAGAAACCGATTTATATTACTAAACTCGAAAACGCCAAGGTTGTGTGCCATTTGAGCGTGATATTAGAGCGTGCCATTTGAGCGTGTTACTGTAGCGAAGGGGAAATGCGTTTTTAGCTACGAACGGGGTATTTGAACGTAGTATTTGAGCGTGATATTTAATTGTTAAATTAACGGTTTTGATTTAATTAAATTCTAATTGCATCAAACTAAACGACAACATATTTCATAACACGACCACGTTTTTCATAAAACATAAAGAACACAACGGTACTGCAATTAAAACAAATACATGAAAATCTACAATAAACGACGATGAGGTAATAAACTCAATTCCGCTGAAATAAACCCACATATGCCCTCATCGGTAAGCTCCTGAACAATATCCACATTCCGCTCATCATTGCGGAAAATCGTCAGAATCTCCCAAAGGTCCACACGCGTACCCGATCTCCGAACAAGCTCCAAACAACGAGCAGCAAGCTGTCTCGTATGGTCGGTCACCCACGAGCTGGCACGCTCTGCCTGTCTGCGCCTAGAGGGCTGACCAGAAGGGGGATCGCCCGAAGCCATCCAACCAGTATAGAAACCCGCGTCGGCATGGGAGAAAGAACCAGCTGCTGCAGGCGCTGGTGGAGGTGCTGGTGCAGTAGGAGGCGCAACCTGAGGAATCGGATACACACAAGTATCTTTGCACAAACAACCCTCGAACATAATGTCTTGGTCTCGGAACTTCACCGACGAGTTCTTCCTGAATTTTCTGAATGGTCCGCCACCGCCGGTGCTCCAAAAATCATCAGGACCGTCCAGATAATCGAACTCTGCATTCCATACACTGCCAGGTGTTCTTAGCAGAGCGTCCCATTCGTGAAAAATGCGCTTCATGTTGACCCATTTATTTTTTATTTGGTTTTCTGTGAACTCCAGATTAAAAAGGTCGTTCATTGTTGCTGCGACTGTTGCGTAGAACCCACTGACGCTTGTATCGCGAGCGGCTATGAACTCAACGCAAATATCTATGAAAGCGGACTCCCGGTCGTCCGTCCAATTCGCAAAAGGCTGCGAGGTAGCAGTGGTGGAAGAGGAAGCCATCTGCGTATCCAAAAAAAAAATTCCAGAAAAATCCGTAAAAAATATATGTTTTAGAAAATTGAAAAAGAAACACAACGGTATAAAAAGTTACCGTTTTTGCAGCTCGAAATTGCACCAAAAAATCGAAATTCGTGGGTAAAGAGGGGAGGATTCGGGTTGAGATGGGGAGGAATGGGGGGAGGGCGCGGTTTTATAAATGCTGAAAGGGTACGTTGGAAAATCAACCGTTGGCGTCCGACGCGTCGGACGCCGACAGTTGATTTTCCAACGTTCAAGAATCGCGCTATCTAGAAGGGGGAAAATGTACTTGCGTCCAACGCGTCGGACGCGAAAAAAAATGAGTGTGCCTACATTTGACTGCGAACGCACCCTAATGCTATCAACCGCAAAGTAATAAGTAAAAAAGTGCGGCAGACACAAAAGCCGATTGATTCTTCTTCGTTGGTGAATCGCATTCAATTTCCATCGCGTATTTCCGAATCTAGTGTTTCACCGCAAATTTTGCAATCCTTCCAGCACTGTTCATTCGAAAATAACATTCTATCCAAAGAAAGGTGCACCGTACACCCGAAACATCCCAAAGCCAATCCAACCGCTATTCTTACATTTTATAATTTAGAAAATTGCTAATATATGATATATCCGAAATGGCGTTGTCATTGACACTCCAAATACTATTTGCAAATTCTATTTCAACCCAGTTAATTGCTGAGTAGTTCCCCAAAGTACATTAAAATCGAGTAAACCAATCATTTTGCTGAGTAGCCCCCTATTATTTTAAAAAATCCAATAATACGCTTTCTCGTACTGCCTCTACGTGGTTTTGTAATTCAAAATCAAAATCAAAACATTAGTATAATCAAATTATAAAAACTTTAATAATATTAAATTAATGAATAAAATCAAAATCTAAAGTCTAATTTAAAATCAAAGTATAATATCAAAATCAAAACATTAGTATATTCAAAATATAAAAACCAAAGCAAATATTTGAAATCAAAGTATTAATAGAAACTAAAGTATAAGACTATAAAAGCTAGCGTATGAAAACCAAAATATAATATAAAAGCCAAAGTTAGTATATTGAAAAGTATAATATTAAAATCAAAGTACATAAGTAAAAGCATTAAATCTAATAAATACAAAAAATATTTCAAATTAAAATCACTATAAAAATTTCTTTTTGAAAATTCTCTGAAATGACTATTTTGAAAAAAAGGATATTTGAAAAACCTTTTACAACGAGAAATTAAAAAGTGGAATTTGGTTTGAAAATGGATTTTTAAAACAGGAATCTTTTTGGAAAATCTTAAAAAAAAGGATGGAGATCAGATAAGTGCAACTTGAGTTTTAACATAATTTCGAAGGCTCTATGTATCTTGAATTCTTGAACACTTGAAACTTATGGGTCTTTGTATGTTTGAATCAATAATTCGAAACTTCAATCTTGATACTGCATAATCTTGATTATTATTTTTCTACATAATATCTATACTATACAATATATATGTATATCCAGATAATAATTATTACATATTAAATATAAAATACTCATTACATGTTAAATATAATTATTCATTACATTTTTGAAACCAAGAATTTAGCCTGAAAATTCGCAATTAGAAAAGATTTGAGTTCCTCTAATGTTACTCCAAACTTGGTTTTCATTTTCATAATAAAACTTTCAATTCAAATTTACATAAAACATTTTGATAAGATGAGAGTAAAAAACAAAATTATTTTGACTTGCATCAACAAGAGAAAGAGTAGGATTTTCATTGAAAATAGAATCAGGTTCATTAGAAGGAACATCATTAAAAATGGCGAACCTACGGGGGTGGACTTTGCCATAGTCACCGTTAACCGGGCTTTTTTGTTTGGTTTCCAAAAGCATACCCGACCCACTCGACTCGGTCCGTCGCGTGGTACCAAAGTCCAAAGTGTCGCCAGAATGCTAAGGGTCTAAGCCAAGAAGGAATCGAGCGAGTGTTGGCCTCACAACACCTCAAAGTGTAGATATTGCATCACTTCACACTGCCTTGCCTCGCATCGCATCACTTCATCCCTTTACCTTGCATCCTTCGCATCGTCGCATCACTTTGCCTCGCACCGCATTCCACATAGTTCCATTCCTCCTGCATCCCTCTGAAGAGAAATATCGCATCCATTTCGGATACGATATATCGCATCCCTTCGCACACGATAATATCACATCCCTTTGGATTCTCTCCTTCAAAGGCGACAAACCGCTTCCCACTCGAGGGATGCGATTTTATGCTTGAATGCAGGGGAGTGATGCAATTTTCTAGCTTCTGTTCTCCTGGGATGCGATTTTCTGCTGTGTAGTCCCCAAATCTCACCTAACCCACTACCTATAAGTACACCATTTCTCATTCTTCACAAGGGTTGGATTTTGATTGATTTGACAGCTTTACAAGCTTCTAGGGCATCATAAATGACAACATAGCTCTTGAGGAAGAAGAAGATTACATAACTTTTTTCAAGACTTGGCATATGACAAATATGACTCCCACATACATAGAAAGACTTGCTAACGAATGCCATGATGATGTTCAATGCTTGTAATTCATTTTTTTGAATAAAGATCAACAAACTCCTTCAAAGTGGACGTAGGCCCCTCACGGACCAAACACTACAAACCTCTGTGTTATTGATTGCTTTTCGCACTTCAGTTTTCTATACGCGAAACGCTAATTCTCAAGTTAAGAGAATCTTTGGGTGTGACGACATTTTTTGTCAACACTTTGGTGCTTTCATTGAGAACTTAAACTCACTTCTTTTCGTTCACTTCCATCTCAACTTCAGCACGCTACTTAGGTTCCTTCTCAATTTACCGCTCAAGTTCGCTTATGATGGTTAAACAAGGAAAGAACCTAGTGATTGGAACCTCCACAATTGCCGACCCTGTTTCTTCTCAAAAACCTCAATCAACGGGGAACTCGACCGACATGGATATCGTCCCTCTTATGGACCTTGATGCTCCTGTAACTCTAGCGCAGCTTTATGTGCTTAACAAGAAATTGGAGGATATATCACGAGATCTCAAGACTTGCTGAAGACGAACATCGAGCTGATGCATCGACTTTAGGAAAGTCAACGTCTCGTTGCTTAACTCCATCTTGCTCAGAACAATGCTCGACTGCAGCTCAACGCCTCGAAAAGTTCTTCCTCTAATACTTGGGGTCGAAGCCAAAGGAAGATAACCCTCAACGCCAATGCCCTTGCCAACACTAATGCCAATGTCAATGGCAATGGAAACGATAATGGAACTATTGTAATTTTTAGCAAGGGATCGCGTCAACGCGACCGTTCCCTGTTAGTTATCAACGACGAACCAGGTCGCACTAACCGACCCCCTCCTCGACAAAACCCAACTGTTGCTACTCTAAACTTGGGGACTACGCTTCCAACAACTCAAAAAATCCAAGTTTCACCTAATCAGAATAAACCAGCTCAACCTCATCAACCATACCAGAATCAAGAAAACAATGCTGATGACATGGATGAGGATGATCCCAATGTCCATCAATGAAGACATCCATGGCCCAAGACCACTGAGGTGAACCACGACCGCTGGATTCCACTAGGGGATGTTCAACCTGCATACCTCCCCCACATGATATGAAGGATCAAGAGAGATATGCGAGGGAATGTCAATGACATGTGGGAGACCAACATGAGGCGTAACCCCTTCACGAGGGCCGTGCATGAAGCCGAGTGTCCCCGATGCTTTAACATGCCACAGCTCACACTCTACAGATGAAAGACTGATCCTTATGGCTTTCTGAATTACTACGAGTGGAACATGGACTCCAATCGGGCCACCGATGTCGTCAATTGCAAATGCTTCCTAGTTTTCTTGGAAGGCACAACTTTACTCTAGTTCACTCGCTCCCGGCTCAAACTACCTCCACCTTTAGTTAACTGGCTATGGAAATGGTCAAACAATTCAGGATACATTTTCCCACGCCAAGAATACTCTCACTCTCTCCAAACTCTATTAGGACCCCACAAAAACCCTCAAAAGCAACTTTGAGCATTTAAACACCGCCCTCGCTGAGGTTGACGATCCGGAGTCACGCACTGTCCTTGTCTAGCTTGCCAAATGTGTCCTTCATAGCTCCTAGTTTGGAGCATGGATAGACAAAAAACAACCCAAGACTCTGGAAGCTTTCTACAAGAAGGTTGGACAGTTCCTGTGTCAAGAGGAAGTGCGGCGCAACGGGGCTGCTCAAAGCGGCCACCCCAATAACCCATACACTGGCACTATCGTCGATAGTTTCAAAGGAAAACAAGTCGGAGAATCTTATGACAAAGGTAAGGGGGCGGTACCGCTCAAACCCAAGCCGAACAATGGAAAATCCGGTGGTCGCAACAACAACCAAGCTCCTGGAGATCCTAAGAAGCACGACCACTATCCACTTACAGATTCAACACTCCTCTCAATCAAGAGCCGGAAACCATCTATCTTGAGACCCATAACACTCTTCGGTACAAGAAGCCAAACACAAGGGAATCTACCGATCGCGAGAAGAACTCCGGCAAGTATTGTAGATTCCATGACATGTTTTGGCATAACAACAACGACTGTCACCACCTATGCGATCTTAAATCTCATATGCGAGAAATGTTTGAAACAGTATGTTCAGAATCCTTATCCTCCTGAAGCAGTTGCGGTTCCTTCAACGCCTTCAGGGCCATACCACCAGAGACCACGAGGTATCGTAATCAATACTGTTTGTGGTGGGTCTTGCCTTACACATGAGTACAACTTTGGCAATATATGGGAGTATGCTATGTCCATTAAGCATGCCAGCTACAAAGCATGCTCTTCCTTAGACGAATCTGACCCCGCCAAGCTCCAGAAGACGATGTAGGATGATATTGTCTTCCATAACAGAGAGTCTATGGGAATTGAGATCCCAAATATAGACCCTCTCATTATCTCTACATACATATGCCCGACCTATGTCCAAAAAATCCTCATAGATTCTGGAAGCTCATTCAACATTATCTTCAAGTCGGCTTATGACCAGATGAAACTTGAGGCCAAGGACCTGAAGCTCTGCCATGTCACGATCCACAACTTCAATGGTTCTTCTAACCAACCCATAGGCATGGTTGACCTATTAGTTGAACTTTGAGACGGAGATCGAAGTCGGGTCTGCTTAACTTCGTAGTGATCGACGTTATTTCTCCTTACAATGTCTTCTTCAGACGCCCATTCCTTGTAGAGTTCCAAGTCTGCATGTCACCATGGTCCTTTTTAATGAAATTTCTGACAGAGAACGAGATTGGTTCAATCAATTATGAGAGCTTTCTATCTCACCAAGTGAAAAGATGTCGTCAACAAGGCGAAAGGCAAGACATTGCCTCCACCTTCCTCTGTCAAGACTGTTGTATATAACGGTGTTGTATACACAATTATATGATTTTTGTTTGATGATAACAACCAAATATATATTTATATAAATGTGTTTGTTATTGTACTGTTCATTACAACACAGACTGTAATATAATATTTATATTTAAATAGAAAACGACTGTATACACATTCATATATTTATACAGTATTTTATTTAAATTGAATATTCTATTTCAACTTTCAAACAATACAATCTTTTATAACTCCACTATTTGAATACATCACTGATATACATTCACAGAACATTGTATTTGTAAATAAACAGAATTTAATAGACAAGTTTATTTGAACACAATAAAATAATATTTTATTTCGATCAAACTGGTTTATTACAATATTCAGTACAATTCACATATTCATACACTGCTCTTCACTGCAACTCTCACACTCAGTTACAGTCACACAGTCACTCATATACACTGTCTCTTTGTTCTTCAGTTTCATTGTCTTATGTCTTCTATAAGCTTCACAGTCAGTCCAGTCTTCATACCTATCATATATAGAAACACACACACGGTACACTGCAATAGAAATGAAATAGAATTCATGCAAATACAATTTTTATTTTTGAAAAATTATTTGCCTCAGAATTTCGGTGTGTTTCTCATCATTTTTCTGACTCGATCTGATTTGATCAGCCTCGACATAATCACACTAGTTTGCTGATTTTTGATCAGCCTCAACATAGTGTGACTAGTCTGCTGATATACATATAAACACAAATGTCAAAATCAACACAAGACAGGTCAAAGGAGAAATGGAAATCAAATATGCATATAAAATCAGCAAAGAGGCAAAAATATAATTGATAGTGCAACAAAAAAAAAACATTTCAGCAAGTACAAGAATTCAACAACACAGCATGACATGCGTGTACATGAGTGATAAATGGTCAAGGCAATACAAGGAGTGATTCAGCATGGTGCCAATACAAAAAGAAAGGTAGCCAAACAAAAGTCAAAGTGAACAGCAAGGTCACAGGAGCCAAGGAGGTGTGCAAGTGGTGTTAACTACATAGCTATACAAAATGGTGCAAGAGTACATAGTTCATGTATGATAATGCACAAAGCAAGTCAAAGTTCACACAACAAATACATCAATGCAAAATGGCCGAGAACAACAATAATGGTCAAGCTAAACCAACATAGAACAGCAAGAATGCATGGTCAAGATGGTGATAATCCACTCAAGCTAAGCCTAAAAGCACAAGTGTAACATGTATGTGTTGAGTATGGTGCAGCATGGATGAGTCAGCAAGCATGGCAGTTTGACAGTCAACACAATTGAAACTGCAAATTGATTTTAGTTTGCAAAACATATACAACAAAGTAATGAAGATAGTGAGCTCAAGATGAAAAGGGCAAGCTATACAAAATGGTCGAGTCAGCCTAAAGATGTAAAAGAACAGAAAATATGGCAGATCAACATGTATATACAAATACAAGTGCATGGGTGTTCATTTCAACTCATGGATGGTGCAGCTACAAGTATGTCAACGGTAAATTAAATAGTATAACATCTAAGCCGAGCAAATAGTGTATACAAAGTTTTTATAAAAAGTCAGTGAACATGGTGAATCAAATGTTCACATGCAAGAATACAAGAAGAGTAGAAATTCACTTATATGGCAAGATTGTTGGCAAACAAAATAAGGACAGTGTATTGAAGAACCATAAACACAAATCCTTTAATTTCCAGAAACTCAAGATTTGGAAAACATAAATCACTCAAGTGAATTCACGACAACAAAGAGGAGACAGCAATTAGACATTTCCAGTTTTGTTATCAAGCAGTTTTTATACAAATGAATGAAGACAGTATAATGCATGGCATGTTCTCAAGACAGGTGGACACATATAAGGAATGGTCTTAAGTGCGTTGAGAAGTCAGTGTTCCTCTTCCAGAAAATCAATTCAGAGTGTTTCCAGATTTGTGAAAGTATTTTGAAAAAACACAATCAACTTTTTAATGGGAAGAAATGTTTCCAGAAATATTCATATATCGCATGGGGTCAAGAATTTACTTTCCAGAAATCACGCAAAAAATTACTCAAGCATCACAAAGAATTCTCAAATCATTTTTTGGAAAGTTTCTTATCATTTCAAAGTCATTTCGAAAGGGTCAACATATTATATTTCCAGATTCTTTGCAAAGCCAAATACAGATTTGAAATCAACATTGTTTTTGACAATAATTTATTTGGCAAGAATTTTTCAGTTTTCAAGTAAAAATATATGACCCAAATCTCGCCCAGACTCATCAAACAAATTCACGATCAAAGCAATTCAAAAAGGGAAATTGAGCCACGCAAATCAAGTCTAGATTCATAGCCAACAATCACGCAATCAAGGTCAAGCCATATATTTGAAATCAGAGATAAATTAGGATTTTAAAAAAAATCCTAATTAACACCTATTTACATCATCGGCTTTAATCCATCGAATCCAAAAAAAAAACCAAAAAAATAAATTCAAGCAACAAAAAGTTAGAAAAAAAAAATCAGAGAGCTTACAGCTTCTAGGGTTTCGATTGAAAGCCATCAGAGTTCCCAGTCGAAGACAAGGATAAAGCCACATAGTTTCCAGCATCAGAAAGAAATCGAGATCAACATCAATTCATAGATTGATTTGGGGACGAAGCAGAAAACCCTAGTTTTCTATCGAGGCCGCCATTTTTGAGTTCCAGAGCAAAAGAGAATGGGCTGAACTAATTTGAAAAGGGCCGGCCAAGTGTTCAAATGAAAAGGGGATGACCCCTTAGTTATATTCTAGGGTTTTTCTATTTTATTTTTTCTTGTTTTCTTTATTTTGTATTGTTTTTATTTTCTTCTGTAAACAATTCTGAACAGTTTTTCTAGAAGTCTGTAAAATTCTAGAGTTCCAGTCAGGGTGTTGACTGGCAGTCCACTAGAGTCTGTAAATTCTAGGGTTACGAGTTACATGGTTTGTAATTCGGGAAATCTGATCGAGGGGATATTAGTCAGTCTAGGGTTTTGAGCGTAGAGTTAGGACAGGAGCAGGCACTGCGAGTGTACATGGTCTTGTATGCGGGATCTGTTTATAACATCTAGTAGAAACCTTAGGAATGCAGCAGTAGGCAGGGTTTTGCCGAAGCTGGGTATATCTGTGTGTGATTTATTTTCTGCACTTTTATTTCTGCTGCATTCTGTGATCTGTTTATTATTTTAATATCCTGTCAGTTTTTCAATTCAGTTTAAAAACTGTGATAAACCCTATTCACCCCCCCTCTAGGGTTAATCTATTCCAACAATTTGTATCAGAGCTGGTATAAGGTTACAACATGATAGGGAGTTCTCGCTCTATGATCTAGTGGCGATGTAGTGACTCTTATCCCTACATGTCCGTGGGTGGTTGTCCATGTCGAGAGGCAGGACGTGAAACCAGTCTCTGAGGTATCTTTGTTTGCCACCGGGGTGTCATTAAAATCCTCGAGAAAGCGAGAACATTTGGTATCAGAGCAGGTATTCGGTTAACTCTAGAGCAATGGTGATTCCTAGTTATCAGTCCATAGAGAGTCAGTCCAGTCACATTCCAAATATTTTTGATGGTATAGATTTTTTAAACTGGAAATCCAAAATGGATTTTTATTTAAAATCTGTTAATATTAAATGTTGGAATGTTGTTATCCATGGATTTGATAGTGTAGATATTACTTTCAATACCCGTGCTATGAAAATTATATTTGATTATCTTAGTACTGAACAGTTTAATCTTATCTGCCATTGTTTATCTGCACAGGAAATTTGGGATACTCTCAATACGAAGTATGGAAAATCTGACAACGGCAGCTCAAAACCCGAGAAAGTCAACTCAGATTCAGAACTCTATTTAACAGGATTTACAAATGAAAATTCAGAAGGATCAGATGATGGAGAATCAACAGATGCTGAAGTTGAAAATTTCTCATACAAAGATTTGGTTTATATGTGTGTTGATTTAACTAAATCTGTTGATAAACTCAAATCTAAAAACAAATCTCTGAAATCTAGGAATACTGAGTTGACCAGCAAAATTGATGATTTGGAATCACAGCTTGAATATTTTAAAAATTCTTCAAATTCAGATTGCAAAAATTGTTTAAAATTGAAAACCAATCTTGTTCATCTCAATAAAAATATTCAAAAGTTTGAAAAGGAAATTTTAATCTTAAAAGAAAACAAGATTGAGTTATCAAATTTGAACAATCTTCTACAAAAGGAATTTGAAGTTTTTAAGACTGATATAAGTTCCAAATTTGAGATTGCTGAAAATGAAAATTTGGTGAGAAGTGATTTGATTTTGAAAGAACTTGAAAATGAGATTGAAAAATCCAAGATTTTTGAGTCTGAAAAACAAAAACGATTTGAATTTGAAATCTCGGAATCTCAAGCCAAAATTAGATTGCTTGAAAATGAGAATTTGGTTTTAAAACAGACCAATGCTGAATAGATGATCGCTATAAATAATTGCTCAAATTTATTAAAAGAAAATGGCGATCTAAAATCCAAAATTCAACGATTGGAATCAACATTGGATAAATTTTCTAATGGGGAAAAATCGTTGAATATGCTGTTACAAAACCAAGTTTCTAGTGGAAATAAATCTGGTCTTGGCTTCGGGAAAAATGATGTTTCTAGAAAACAAAATTCAAATGATTTGAACAATCCCACAAACTTCTTTGGAAATAATTGTTTTGATAATTTTAACTTTGATAATTTCAAAGGTTATTTGAATCAAAATTGTGATGAGAAATCGTTTTATAATAAACCATTTAAACATTCTTGGATCCCAAAAAATAAAACGGGCTTCGTCAAGTTCAAAGAGGTTTGGGTTCCTAAGGGTACGAAAGTTAATTCTAATGGTTTGTTATATAAACAGATTTGGGTACCAAAAGATGTGAACAAAACTGTGAGTGGTTTTACTACTTTCGTTAAACCACTCGATCCCCTCAACTGTTAGGTACCAAAGAATGGCTGAGGAATTACTGTGCTGAAAAGAGTTTGAATTCAAGTTGTTCTATATTTCTGTATTCTTTACAGTTCCCTAGCCAAGGTTTGTTGAGTTAGAGATTCTGATTTACACTGGATTCTGGTATGATCTCTAAACTCACCTATGTAAATATTTTCTGTTTTGATTTTTTTTCTTTTGTTTATTTCTTCTTCTTCTCCTTTCTATCTCTTTCTTCTGTCTATTCTAATTTGATTTGTCACTGCCATATTCTTCTTATTCTGGGATGTCTTAAACCTCCAATTGTAGAATTCATATTATCTGGAAATTCACTTCATGTGTATAAAACTCTAATATTTCTAATCTTTTCCAGATCTTGAATTTATTTCTATAAATTTCTGCAATAGTTTTTGAAGTTTATTTTTTTTGAATTCTTAACAGTGCTGAAGCATTAATATCATATCTTGAACACTGTTATTTTGAATTCTAAATTTTTGAAGATCTGAAAAATTAATGAAATTTCACACTTATGCTGTTATGAGTTTCTTCCAATTCATTTTGGAAACGCTTAAAATACTATACTCATTACAGTACATCTTGTTACTTATCAGTTGTGATAATTTCAGAAATTTTCAGATTGGCTTGAATATATTAAATTGTCTTGAATCAGTGATACATCGTGATATTTATATTCATTCGTGATCATTTTATTTTGAAATCTGTCTGTTTGAGATCATCTGAAATTCTTGATATTTTGAATATCTCACACCGCTTGAATTTGAAATTATCAATCTTGTGTGAATAATTCATTATATCTCAGACTTGACATTGATTCATGTGATTTCAAATAAATTATTTCTTAATTTTAGGATCATGAATAATTCTCAAACTTGATGTAAATGATCTAAATATTTCACTTGTGCTTGTCAGAGATTTCTTGTGAAAAATTCGTCAAAAATCTAATTTTGTAACTCACTGTTATTTCATGATCAACTGGCTTGAATGTTTATTTAAAATCATTTGGAATTATTGATTTATTGAATCTCACACATATTTTGAAGTTGAAATTTCGTGTGATCGATTCATTGAATCTTTAGCTATTCATATTCCTCAAATGTTTTTCAAATGAACAGTATTTCTGATCTTGGATCATGAATCATATTCTGTGACCTTGACAAGTATGATTTGAAACTTTTTTCTGTGTTGCTCTGATACTGTTTTTTGAAAAATGTTTGTTTTGGAATCACTTGCTTGCTGCTCTGATACATGTGCATAAACTATTGTCTCGTCTGCTTGGGCTTTGTACTTAATAATTCTTTTGTCTATGACATTCTTGTTCAGTATCATGTTAAAATTCCTCATAAGTAGAGACACCATGTGGTATCAGTTTAGAATTGTTGAATATATTTTTTGTATATATTCTTTATGGTGTTTATATCTCCCTAAATTCCTCTGGTAATTGATTTTCAATTTTAAAATTATTTATTTTTATTCATTCAGAAATTGAAATCAATATCCAATTTGTGCTGTGTTTATAATTCATCAAAATTATTATCAGTTTTTGAAATTGTGATGAATTGTGACTGCAGTATATTTCACAACAAGAGGAGATTTTATTTGGATTTTCATGATGGTTGAATATTTATTATAATATCTTTGAACTGGCAATTATTTCACGACCATCTCCTTTATCTATCACCCGTCTGCCATCCATCATGATTTTATATTAATGTGGAGAGTTTATTTTTTTTAAAAAGGAAAAATCATCTTGTTTTAAAACAGTGAAAATTATTTGTGATAGAAATGGGACTATATTATTATTCAGAATTAGTGAGAATTGAAAATTTTCAATAATCCCTGTACAGTCGAGCTTATTTCATAATATATTTAATTTAGAAATTTATTTCACAGTCCATTTCTATGCCTACCACATTTCTGTCATCCATATTGGTTGCATATACCGAGGAGTTTTTTTTTATAAAGCTGAAAATGATAAAAATATAATTAATATATAAGAGTGTCTCTAACCTCATTTAAAAATCCAAGCTCTGGTTATGCGTGGTTATGAGACGTCTTATAATTTAAGCTGCGACTGATCCCATTTAAAAATCCAAGCTCTGGTTATGCGTGGTCAGTGTGCTCTTAAAAAAAAAAGGGAAATATGTAACACCCCGAATTTTCTATTAACACTAAAGTTGCTAAAATATTAATAAGTGTGTAAGAGAGGGGATGTATCTAATATGAATATAAAAATATTAATAAGTGTGTAAGAGAGGGGATGTATCTAATATGAATATAAAAAAATATATTAATAAGTGTGTAAGAGAGGGGATGTATCTAATATGAATATAAAAATATTAATAAGTGTGTAAGAGAGGGGATGTATCTAATATGAATATAAAAATATTAATAAGTGTGTGAGAGAGGGGATGTATCTAATATGTATATAAAAACAATAATAAGTAAAGGGGGATGTACCTAATATGTACATTGTAGAAAATATATATATATTTATGACATGAATAGAAGTTTATTAATATGCTGAGTGTTTGCTGAGTCACTTCTGACTCATTGCTGAGTCAACAAGATAAACCCCATCTTGTCTGAACGGCTGCGGTTATTTCTAGGTTAAATCTAATGGCCTAAATGAATTCTAAAATCTATAAATAAGTGGGTAGACCCTAGACCTAAATCACTTGTAAAATTAGAGAAGCTACCGTCATGCTGCTGCCATGGAGTTCAGCATAGCCGTCACAAACTAAGAAGAGGAAGCCTAATCATCTACAACTAAATCTACACAAATCAAATCAAAAGATCTCTCTTTCTCTAATTCTTTTCTTTTGTTGGTGAGTATGATGATTCTCACAAGACTATTACAGACTAATTTGACTCAGTTATGAATGGATCACAAGAAAGTGATGTGATTTGTAATTGTAAATTCTATATATTGTGGATCTCTTATTATGTTATTATGTTGTCGTATGATGTAAATTATATATGCTATGTCATGCTATGTTGTAAATTCTCTTATGCTGTAACACCCCACGTCCACTAAGGTCACTCATACCAGGGGAATGCCTTAGTTTCGGTGAAGTATTTTAAGTGAATATAGAACAGTAAAATTACAACAAGACAGATATAAGTAATACTTGAAAATTCTAAACATCATTTCATTGCAGCGAAAAGTAATACATGTTTGGTTACATCACAAAACCATAAACCAGAGTCAAGTACATAATATCCATCTTGATAAAATAGAAGTACATAATCCCACTACATAACTAATAGCCATAAAAGGAAAGATAAGCTCGGCTTCACTTCAACGGTCCAAGCTCCATAGGATAGATACAGCAATCAGATCAAAGCCCACTAGCACCAGGCCCACTCTAATAACCTGGGGTTGGGGGAAAAAGATAAAAACAACGGGGTCAGACATAAGTCTGAGTGAGTCCTATAACCCTAACAATACAATCATTAAAATAACCAGAGAAGACATAAGTTGATATACGGTAACGACTGGGGATGAATGGCTACACTAAGCAGCTTGGTAAACTTAGGATAAACTAAGATCACCGTAAAGACGCATTTATCCACCCAAGGATAATTACTAGATTACACCGCCCCAGACTTATCCCCCCCAAGAGTAATTCCTACACTGCACCACACCAGTTCTACATACCCAAGATTAATTCCTACTTAAAGGTTGACCCCACTAAATGTACTTAGTAATTTTTACCCAGTAGTTTCTTTTACTCCTACATAGGTGCCGTCTGCCCCTATCTTTACTAGGTGTACCCACTACTCCCAAGCGATCGGCTCCCTAACGTAGATACCCGTGCTGGTCCCACAATGGGGTGTATCATTTCCCCAAAGTGGCAACCTGATAGTATCAACGGTGCACGGCTTTATACCTACACGATGCAACAACGATTTACTAACCAGCCCGGGTCCACACACGCATATGAAACCCGTTGGTCCTACGTTGCCACCGCTAACCCCTTTTTGGCCTCTTATAGTCAAGCCCAATATGCGTGTCCCGTCACTCGACTTGGGTCGAGCCCACAAAGATACGTTTGGGATATTGGTTGAGATGGGCCCCCACAAGCTACCACTTAAGCTTGTTAATTTATCTAGTGTATCCCACTTAACCCCTTTAACCATGTCCACTTACATGTTATAAATACTTTGGTTAAGTCATTAATCATATTTTAATTACCTTTCAAGGCACCCACTAGATTTCCACATGCCACCCAAGTCATTTACTTAATTCCCACATGCCACCCGAGGCACTTACTTAACCCTTTAATCATGTTTAATTCCATGTTCCACTTTGGTTAAGTATTCTAATCGTATTTTCTATTGCTACCCAAGGCAACCCACTAGTTTCCTCATGCCACCCAAGGCACCCACACTAGTTACTACGTGCCACCCAAGGTACCCACTTAACCCTCATGTCCCACTACATGCTAATTTGGTTAAGTGTTTCTTAATTAATTAAGACCGTGATCCTCATAAAGACCTCTCACATTAGACTATCTTTTATGACCGCTGGTTAAGCCGGTTGGGTCCGGGCAGCCTTATGTCATAACCGAGTCTAACCTCGTGTCTTTACATTAATCACGTATTTAGTTTGTGCCTAAGACCTCTCACATTGGGCTAACATTTGTAGCAACTGGTTAAGCCGGTTGGGTCCGGGCAGTTTTACGCTACAACTGAGTCCAACCTCGTGTCTTAGTCGATTAATTACACCTAATTAATCACCCTCATAATTTATATTAATTATCCCTAATTAATATCAAGTTTTTCATAACATGGGTAGACCTAACTCAATAGGTAAATTCCCATGGGGTAGACCTAACTCAATAGGTAAATTCCCACTTATGTTAATTTATTTTTATGGTATGCTTAATCATACCCAACCATACTTTTATTAACATATTTATTAACCCCATCGTTCCCCACGCAAATCGTTCTCATTTCACGACATAATAGAAGGGAAGATCCATCACAAACATCATGGGTTTAACCAAATCTTAGCATATAACTTTGTCATGGGTTAAGAGGATGTCAACTTGCATATATGAGCATATATTAACCCAACTACATTTAACCCAAACTTGCATATTATCGCACATGACTTGCATAACATATTGCATATGAACTTGCATAACATCATACACATATCTTGCATAACATGTTGAACTTGCATATAAGCATTCACATAACTTGCATAAGCACACATAACTTGCATAACATGTTGAACTTGCATATAAGCATTCTCACAACTTGCATAACATGTTAAACATGCATTTAAGCATACACATAAATTGCATAAGCATTCACATTCTTGCATAAGCATTCACATACTTGCGTATTAACAAACATGTAACTTGCATAGCATATCTTGCATATTAACATACATGTAACTTGCATATTAACAAACATGTAACTTGCATAGCATATCTTGCATATTAACATACATGTAACTTGTATATTAACAAACATGTAACTTGCATAGCATATCTTGCATATTAACATACATGTAACTTGCATATTAACAAACATGTAACTTGCATATTAACAAACATGTAACTTGCATATGAACTTGTTAAACATGCATAAACCCTCTTGTTAAACATGCATAAACCCACTTGTTAAACATGCATAATATCTCATACTTAGAATGCATAGAATCACATACTAAACTTGCATAATATCATATACTTAGCATGCATAGAATCACATACTCATCATGCATAATATCACATACTTTAGCATGCATAGAATCACATATTCATCATGCATAAAACCACATACTTAACTTGCATAAAATCAATTACTTATTATGCATAAACCCACATATCCAACTTGCATAAACTCACATATTCAACTTGCATAAACTTACATATTCAACATGCATAAACTCACATATTCAACTTGCATAAACTTACATATTCAATATTATACATAGATTAGCATATCATTACAAATGATTCAAACTCACTAATCCGCATTCAAGACCATAAGTCTCATTACACCTAATCTACTTACTTTAACAATTGATGTTAAAGTGATAGAAACTCACCACCAGCAATTTGCACTCCAAATGAAGAAGATTAAGATGCTTAGAATGGATTAGAAGTTGATTAGAGAGGTTGATTAGCTTGCTTTCCTCTTCATTGATTTGTGGAGGCCATGATCAAGTTTTATTTTGCCATAGTTTAGTTACAAGATCTAATTATGAATGAATTAGGGTAGGGTTGTGGTCTTATTTATAGGATTAGGTTGCATTTTAGACCCTTAGATTAACCCTAGATAGGATTAGGACCATCAGATCCAAGAAGCTTCCAGAACCAGCCCTCCAAGCCAGCCTAAGACCCAACCTGGTGCAACCTGGTGCACCCAGGTCCTCTGGACGCCGCACCCTGTCGACAGGCAAGTCGACAGGCAAGTCGACCCCCCTGTCGACAGGCCTGTCGACAGCCCTGTCGACATGGGTAGGGCGGGAATCTTCCCGCCTGGCCCCGCCTGCTCTATTTTAAATTCTGAATTTAAATTATTAAATCTGTTTTTAGCTTTGTATTTTCTGCAAACTTCATCGGCCATAACTGGGCCATACGGACTCCGATTTTCGAAAACTCGGACTCTATTTCGCGTATTTTTCCGAGACGAACGCAATGACGCAGACCGTTTCCCCCAATTCTCACATCTGAGATTATTAATTCTGTAATTAGTAAATTTTAGCATTAACCGAAATTCGGGGTGTTACATTCTCCCCTCCTTAAAGGATTTCGTCCCCGAAATCTCTAAGCTAAGGAGAATGCATATCCTACCATCCAAACAACCATCTACTCAATCCATCAAACACGAGCATCCATTGTCCTTAAAACAATTTCTAATGATGTATGAGCATATGCGAAAAGTGTGTGTATATGTTCCCTATCTCATGTACGAACATATGCAAACCATGATAGTGCCATGCATCCAATATGTATGCGAGATAACCCTATCGACACATACAGTATCTATATGAGTGCACAATCATTCACCAAAATGCATCATCCATATGATAACACAATCATTATACATCCATAAATATAGCTAACTACACACAATTTTATGCAATATGCAATATGAAGTGATTGAGCCGATCTAGTGCCTAGAGTGTGTATATATGCATCCACGAGCAACCACTAGCAAACACTTGCATCCACTTGCATCCATCAACCATAACATGTCTCAAACACATGTTTCAACCATAGGTTTTCCCTATCTAAAGGTCAAAGGTACTAATGAGAGGACATACTACAGATAAGATAAGTACTAGTCAAACGATAGAGGAGAAATTAAAAGACATATCCTAAAAAGGAATGGGTATAATGAACGCGTCTTCTCTTCTGTCTCTAAAGTAGCTTTGCTCTCATCTTCTCCCTATTGCACTTTGACTAGTTGAACCTCTCTGTTTCTCAACTTCCTAGTTTCTGACCCAATGATGCGAGTAGGAGCTCGTCGAATCGTCTCATCGCGCTCTAACTCTGCTTCTTTAAGCAAACTCGGCTCTACCACCTCAGCGGTCTCATGTAAGCACTTCCACAAATGGGACACATGAAATACATCCGGTACACCACTAAGTCTGTCAGACAACTCCCCTCTATATGCCATTCGTCCAATTCTTTCCTTAATGGGAAATGGCCCTACAAACCTTGGTACTCACTTCCTAACAGATCCAAAGTGAACCACATTCCGTCACGGAGATATCTTGATAAAAAAAACATGTCCTAATATCAAACTCAAGCTCTGTTCTCCTCTTGTCCACATAAGATTCCGCCGCTTTCATCCTTCTTCGAATCAAACCAATCTTCTCTGAAGTCTCTCTAACCATATCTGGCCCAAGCAAGATCTTATCCATAGATTCCCACCAACATGTAGGAGATCGACAAGGCCTTCCATAAAGAGCTTCGAAAGGAGCTACACCAATACTGGACTGAAAGCTGCTATTATATGCGAACTCCTCCAACGGAAGATGCTCTTCCCATGTACCTCCAAAATCCAAAATACATAACCTCAAAAGATCTTCAAAGATACGGTTCACCCTCTCGGTCTAACCGTCCGTCTGAGGATGATATGCGGTGCTCAAACACAACTGAGTCCCTACCGCCTCTTGCAAACTCTTCCAAAACTCACTAGTGAAGATAGGATCTCGATCGCTCACTATACTGGAAGGTACACCATGCAATCTAATAATCTCTCGAAGGTAAACTGAAGCTAGACATGTAATAGTCCTCTTGCTCTTCACGGGTATGAAATGGGCACACTTAGTAAGTCTATCTACCATAAGCCCAATCCCCGTATTACCCTTCCTTGATTTCGGTAATCCAACGAGACACTATCCCACTTCCCATTACGGAACTTCTAACGGGTGAAGCAACCCTCCGGGTTTCTTCTGCTCCGCTTCCACTTGTTAGCACACCAAGCATCTAGCGACATACTTGGCCGCGTCTTTCTTCAGATTGGCCAAAAAGAAAACTCGCTTTATGTCTTGGTACATCTTGTCCCTACCGGGATGAATGGTTATCTTCGACCGATGTGTATCATCAAGTATAGCCTTCCTCAAACTCTCGTCTTGCGGTACTCAAAGTCTACCGTCTCTACGCAACCACCCCTTACCATCTAGGGTGTATCTATTCAAATGGCTGGACGACTCCTCCCCCTCATGAGCTTCTTTACTAACTCAACCAATTGTGGGTCGTCCCGCTGTGTTCTGCCAATACGCCCCAAAAGAGTAGGCCTAACCTCCAAGGAGGCTAGCAAACCGGATACAAAGTCAACGGAAGGTCTAAAGTCAAACATAGAAATAAACCCTAAGCTCCGTCGTTTAACGATCAATGAACTCAAGGACAACCTTTTTCTTCTTAAGGCGTCTGCTACCATGTTTCCCTTGTTAGGGGTATACGCTATCTCAAACTCATAAGATGCTAAGAATCCTATCCCAAATCGTCACAACTGTCCATCTCTCACGCAGACCACCCTAGTCGAATTCGACATCCCCCAAATGCAAGCCCCAAAGGCCGAAACCAATATCAGACAAACACCCAAGGGATATCTCCTTCGAGTTCAGGCGACCTACGTGAGATGATACTAAAATAAATAATGGCTAAACAATTAAGCCTTTGACCAACTTTGGATGTCCTCGCCAGTCTCGCTCCAAAACCACCGTTTATCCCATAACTGGCTTTGCTCACCCTATTGAGCACATACGAAAACTTATTTCGCTCCTAGAAAAGACCAGGATGTCATCCACAAAGATCATCACAAACTTATTTAGGTACTCCCTGAACACCCTTCTCATCCAATCAACAAAGTATGCGGGGGCGTTCGTCAAACCAAATAGCATCACCAGCCACTCATAAAAACCATCCGGAGTCCTAACGACAGTCTTCTCCATACTATCCTCAGCCACTCTCAACTGACGAAACCCCGTGGCTGAGTCCAACTTGCGAAAATACTGAGGCGCCAACTAACTGATCAAAGAGATCATCAATCCTCGGCAATGGGTGTCTATTCTTCTTTGTGAGTTTATTTAGTTCTCTTTAGCCTACACAAAGTCTGAGGGACCCATCCGCCTTCATGGCAAATACTACTGGAGCACCCCACTCCGACATACTTCTTCTTATGAACCCCTTCTCAAGCAATCGCCTACTTACTTATGGAGTTCCCTCCTCTCACGAGGAGCCTGGTGGCACCTTGGCCAAGTCACTTGTTTGGCATTGTTTACCAGATATATTCGGAAGTCCATCTCCCGCTCCGGAGGTAAGCCCTTCACCTTCTCAAACACATCCGAGTATTCCCGGACCACTTCTAACAGATCGCAAACTCTCGACCGACGTGTCAAGCGATTCTAGATAACTTAGCATAACAGATTCTATGGGATTACAAGAGATCTCGAGAGTGTTACCCAAGCGGGTCATAAGCCTAACAACTCTCTCTTCAAAATCAAGAACGGCACCCCTACTGGATAACTAGTCCATGCCCCAAAACTAACCCATAGCCCGTGAAGCCCAACAAGCATCACATCTAAACTCAACGCTAAGTATAGAAACTTTCAAACCCAAACACATCATGGAGCCCCAATTGGGTTTGAAACAACTAAGGGATCATCTACCAAACTGGTGTCTAAGTGCAGTGACTCAACTAACAATGATGAGATAAACGAACTCGATACATCAGAATCAAATAAAGTTTGGATCGGATAATAAAGAAATCCAAATTCCAACCTAGACGGTCTTATCCCCATCCGGCACCCTAGTCGTGAGGAAATACAACTATCCTCCAGAAGATTCCATACCTTGCCCTTGCTTCTTTGGACAATCCTAATAAGGTGTCCTATTCCTCCCCAAAGGATAACTACTAACCTTCTTCTTCTTCCCATTCTCCACTCGTAACCTCCCACCAATGAGGTTTCGTCCTTTATTAACCAAACAACTATTTGAGCCTTCCTCTCCTCGTCTATCCTATATGTACCTACCAGTCCTCCTCCTTCTTGAACCAACTTCTAATCTGATTTACGTCTAAGTCCCTTGAAGCGGTTTTCCATTCTTATCTATCTTAGAAAGATCATCTACACACGGAGGGGAAACTCAAAACGAGAGAGAAAGAGATTCAAACGGAGAATTCGAAAGATAAAGATATGGCTATCGGGGATTATGCTTTTCTCTCAAAAACTTTTCTCTTAAAAGACATGTTTTTGAAAATACTCCTTCAAAAAATTTTCTTAGAAAAATAGTTTTTTCTAAAAATTTTATCTGTTCTGGTAACCTTATGCTCTGATACCACGTGTAACACCCCACGTCCACTAAGGTCACTCATACCAGGGGAATGCCTCAGTTTCGGTGAAGTATTTTAAGTGAATATAGAACAGTAAAATTACAACAAGACAGATATAAGTAATACTTGAAAATTCTAAACATCATTTCATTGCAGCGAAAAGTAATACATGTTTGGTTACATCATAAACCAGAGTCAAGTACATAATATCCATCTTGATAAAATAGAAGTACATAATCCCACTACATAACTAATAGCCATAAAAGGAAAGATAAGCTCGGCTTCACTTCAACGGTCCAAGCTCCATAGGATAGATACAGCAATCAGATCAAAGCCCACTAGCACCAGGCCCACTCTAATAACCTGGGGTTGGGGGAAAAAGATAAAAACAACGGGGTCAGACATAAGTCTGAGTGAGTCCTATAACCCTAACAATACAATCATTAAAATAACCAGAGAAGACATAAGTTGATATACGGTAACGACTGGGGATGAATGGCTACACTAAGCAGCTTGGTAAACTTAGGATAAACTAAGATCACCGTAAAGACGCATTTATCCACCCAAGGATAATTACTAGATTACACCGCCCCAGACTTATCCCCCCCAAGAGTAATTCCTACACTGCACCACACCAGTTCTACATACCCAAGATTAATTCCTACTTAAAGGTTGACCCCACTAAATGTACTTAGTAATTTTTACCCAGTAGTTTCTTTTACTCCTACATAGGTGCCGTCTGCCCCTATCTTTACTAGGTGTACCCACTACTCCCAAGCGATCGGCTCCCTAACGTAGATACCCGTGCTGGTCCCACAATGGGGTGTATCATTTCCCCAAAGTGGCAACCTGATAGTATCAACGGTGCACGGCTTTATACCTACACGATGCAACAACGATTTACTAACCAGCCCGGGTCCACACACGCATATGAAACCCGTTGGTCCTACGTTGCCACCGCTAACCCGTTTTTGGCCTCTTATAGTCAAGCCCAATATGCGTGTCCCGTCACTCGACTTGGGTCGAGCCCACAAAGATACGTTTGGGATATTGGTTGAGATGGGCCCCCACAAGCTACCACTTACGCTTGTTAATTTATCTAGTGTATCCCACTTAACCCCTTTAACCATGTCCACTTACATGTTATAAATACTTTGGTTAAGTCATTAATCATATTTTAATTACCTTTCAAGGCACCCACTAGATTTCCACATGCCACCCAAGTCATTTACTTAATTCCCACATGCCACCCGAGGCACTTACTTAACCCTTTAATCATGTTTAATTCCATGTTCCACTTTGGTTAAGTATTCTAATCGTATTTTCTATTGCTACCCAAGGCAACCCACTAGTTTCCTCATGCCACCCAAGGCACCCACACTAGTTACTACGTGCCACCCAAGGTACCCACTTAACCCTCATGTCCCACTACATGCTAATTTGGTTAAGTGTTTCTTAATTAATTAAGACCGTGATCCTCATAAAGACCTCTCACATTAGACTATCTTTTATGACCGCTGGTTAAGCCGGTTGGGTCCGGGCAGCCTTATGTCATAACCGAGTCTAACCTCGTGTCTTTACATTAATCACGTATTTAGTTTGTGCCTAAGACCTCTCACATTGGGCTAACATTTGTAGCAACTGGTTAAGCCGGTTGGGTCCGGGCAGTTTTACGCTACAACTGAGTCCAACCTCGTGTCTTAGTCGATTAATTACACCTAATTAATCACCCTCATAATTTATATTAATTATCCCTAATTAATATCAAGTTTTTCATAACATGGGTAGACCTAACTCAATAGGTAAATTGCCATGGGGTAGACCTAACTCAATAGGTAAATTCCCACTTATGTTAATTTATTTTTATGGTATGCTTAATCATACCCAACCATACTTTTATTAACATATTTATTAACCCCATCGTTCCCCACGCAAATCGTTCTCATTTCACGACATAATAGAAGGGAAGATCCATCACAAACATCATGGGTTTAACCAAATCTTAGCATATAACTTTGTCATGGGTTAAGAGGATGTCAACTTGCATATATGAGCATATATTAACCCAACTACATTTAACCCAAACTTGCATATTATCGCACATGACTTGCATAACATATTGCATATGAACTTTCATAACATCATACACATATCTTGCATAACATGTTGAACTTGCATATAAGCATTCACATAACTTGCATAAGCACACATAACTTGCATAACATGTTGAACTTGCATATAAGCATTCTCACAACTTGCATAACATGTTAAACATGCATTTAAGCATACACATAACTTGCATAAGCATTCACATTCTTGCATAAGCATTCACATACTTGCATATTAACAAACATGTAACTTGCATAGCATATCTTGCATATTAACATACATGTAACTTGCATATTAACAAACATGTAACTTGCATAGCATATCTTGCATATTAACATACATGTAACTTGTATATTAACAAACATGTAACTTGCATAGCATATCTTGCATATTAACATACATGTAACTTGCATATTAACAAACATGTAACTTGCATATTAACAAACATGTAACTTGCATATGAACTTGTTAAACATGCATAAACCCTCTTGTTAAACATGCATAAACCCACTTGTTAAACATGCATAATATCTCATACTTAGCATGCATAGAATCACATACTAAACTTGCATAATATCATATACTTAGCATGCATAGAATCACATACTCATCATGCATAATATCACATACTTTAGCATGCATAGAATCACATATTCATCATGCATAAAACCACATACTTAACTTGCATAAAATCAATTACTTATTATGCATAAACCCACATATCCAACTTGCATAAACTCACATATTCAACTTGCATAAACTTACATATTCAACATGCATAAACTCACATATTCAACTTGCATAAACTTACATATTCAATATTATACATAGATTAGCATATCATTACAAATGATTCAAACTCACTAATCCGCATTCAAGACCATAAGTCTCATTACACCTAATCTACTTACTTTAACAATTGATGTTAAAGTGATAGAAACTCACCACTAGCAATTTGCACTCCAAATGAAGAAGATTAAGATGCTTAGAATGGATTAGAAGTTGATTAGAGAGGTTGATTAGCTTGCTTTCCTCTTCATTGATTTGTGGAGGCCATGATCAAGTTTTATTTTGCCATAGTTTAGTTACAAGATCTAATTATGAATGAATTAGGGTAGGGTTGTGGTCTTATTTATAGGATTAGGTTGCATTTTAGACCCTTAGATTAACCCTAGATAGGATTAGGACCATCAGATCCAAGAAGCTTCCAGAACCAGCCCTCCAAGCCAGCCTAAGACCCAACCTGGTGCAACCTGGTGCACCCAGGTCCTCTGGACGCCGCACCCTGTCGACAGGCAAGTCGACAGGCAAGTCGACCCCCCTGTCGACAGGCCTGTCGACAGCCCTGTCGACATGGGTAGGGCGGGAATCTTCCCGCCTGGCCCCGCCTGCTCTATTTTAAATTCTGAATTTAAATTATTAAATCTGTTTTTAGCTTTGTATTTTCTGCAAACTTCATCGGCCATAACTGGGCCATACGGACTCCGATTTTCGAAAACTCGGACTCTATTTCGCGTATTTTTCCGAGACGAACGCAATGACGCAGCCCGTTTCCCCCAATTCTCACATCTGAGATTATTAATTCTGTAATTAGTAAATTTTAGCATTAACCGAAATTCGGGGTGTTACATATGCTATGTCGTGCTATGTCGAGAATCATGTCAAGCTATGTTATACTATCATACTATGCCATGTTATAAATCATGCTATATTATGTTGAAAAATCATGATGTTGTTGGATCATGCTTAAAGTTATGTTTTTTTTCTTAATTTAAATGGATCTTGTTTATGGGAATTTGCCTATTAGGTTAGGTGTACCCATAAACTTGAAACTACAATGAAATAAAGTTTTTGAATTTCCAAGTACTATTTTATTTCTGTCTTGTTGTAATTTTACTATTCTATATTCACTTAAAACCTCCATGGAAGTTAATGCATTCCCTTTGTGAGTGACATTAATGGACATGGGGTGTTACACGTGGTATCAGAGCATAAGGTTACCAGAACAGATAAAATTTTTTTTAGAAAAATATTTTTTTCTAAAGTATTTTTGGAAGAAGTGCTTTCAAAAAAAAAAAAAAAAAACATGTTATTTAAAGAGAGTTTTTATGAAAAACATAATCCCAAATAGCCATATCCTTATCTTTATCTTTCGAATTCTCCATTTTGAATCTTTCCTTTTTCGTTTCAGCATGGCTGAAGATCTTAATCTCCCAGAAGGTGTGACGATTCCAGGGTGGTTTAGGAGATACTTGGAGGCTAGGTCCACCACTGCAGGCCCAGCGGATACTCCTCCACCCCTAGTTGCACCCATTCCTCCTCCTCCTCCTCGTGTTGACACTTTTGCAAAGACGTGCAAGGAATTCAAGGCTATGGGAGGAAAAACTTTTCAAGGGACTGAGACGTTTGTGGAGGCCAGAGATTGGCTTAAGGAGACTGAGGAATTGTTGGATATCTTTGAAGTGGAAGATGGGAGGAAAGTCCGTTTAGCTGCTTGGTTAATGAAGGGAGAGGTCTCGTTTTGGTGGGAGGTCACTAACGGGGAACGTCCAGTTGATTCATGGGCGGATTTCAGACGAAGGTTTGAGGCCAAGTTTCTTTCAAGGGCAGAGGAGAACTTAAATATGGAAAAATTCCTGGCACTAAAGCAAGGGAGCTCATCAGTAAAGGAATATGTCAATAAATTTAATCAGTTAGCAAGGTTTGGCTTGGAGTTGGTGAACACGCCAGAGAAGAAAGCTTTGAGGTTCGTTAGAGGCTTGAATGAATCATTGCAAGGGTTGGCTATGACCCACATCCCTATGGGAGCCACCTTTGAAAAGCCAGTAGAAATGGCACTTATGCATGAGGATAAGGCAGTTGAAAAGAAAGGGGATCAGAAGAAACCCCAACAGCAAAATAAGAAGGGTGGTAAAAACAATAATGGCAAAGGGAAGAAGAAATGCTTCAATTGTAGGACACCTGGCCATCTCAGCAAAGATTGTAGAAAGAAAAAGAAGACTGGTTGTTTTCATTGTGGAGATGCGGGACATTTAGTGAAGGACTGTCCAAAGAAGGGGCAGAGGGCAGGGTCTACCTCGGGAGGACAGGTGCAGGCTCTTATGGCACCAGGGCAGGCAAGGGGGCAAGTTCAGGCTATTGCGGCCCCACCGCTGCATGAAAGAGGTAGAACAATTTCTGTTGAAAGCTTAGTTTTTCTGTTTGATCATCCTGTCCGTACCTTATTCGATTCTGGCGCATCTCATTCGTTTATCTCTGCATCATTAGTTGAATCACTGCACTTGAACACCAGTTTAGTAGAGGATCCCTTGGTCGTTTCAAATCCAATTGGGGGTTCGGCTCATTTGACCATGATATGTTTGGATTTGAAAATCTCTATACTTAGCGTTGAATTTAGATGTGATGCTTATGTATTGGGATTCACGGGCTATGGGCTAATTTTAGGAATGGATTGGTTGTTTAGAAATAGGGCCATTCTTGATTGTGAAAGGAGAGTAGTTAGGCTTGTGACTCGCCTTGGTAATGCTCTCGACATCTTTTGTAATCCCATAAATTCCGTTATGCTAAGTTATCTTGAATCGCTTGACGCGTCTGTAGAGAACCTGCGATCGGTAGAAGTGGTCCGGGAATATCCGGATGTGTTTGAGGAGGTGAAGGGCTTACCTCCAAAGCGGGAGATAGACTTTCGAATTTATCTTGTAGATAATGCTAAACCCGTATCTTTGCCAGTGCGCCACATGGCTCCTCGTGAAAGGAGGGAACTCAATAAGCAAGTAAAGGAGTTGCTTGAGAAGGGGTTCATAAGACGTAGTATATCGGAGTGGGGTGCTCCAGTAGTTTTTGCCACAAAGGCGGATGGGTCTCTTAGACTTTGTATGGACTATAGAGAACTAAACAAGCTTACTAAAAAGAACCGACACCCACTGCCGAGGATTGACGATCTCTTTGATCAGTTAGTTGGCGCCTCAGTGTTTTCGCAGTTGGACTTAGCCACTGGCTTTCATCAACTGAGAGTGGCTGAGGATAGTATAGATAAGACTGCTTTTAGGACTCCTGACGGATTCTATGAATGGCTAGTGATGCCCCTTTGGTTTGACAAACGCCCCTGCATATTTTGTTGATTTGATGAGTAGGGTGTTTAGGGAATACCTTAACAAATTCGTGGTAGTCTTTGTGGATGACATCTTAGTCTTTTCTAAGAATAAAGAAGAGCACTCCCTACATCTTAGGGAAGTGTTGGAAACCCTTCGAGCGCATAACCTTAAGGCAAAATTTTCTAAGTGTCACTTCTGGAGGAAGGAAGTACGGTTCTTAGGGCACGTGGTTTCCAAAGAAGGGATAGCAGTGGATCCCGCAAAGGTGGTGGCCATCCAAGATTGGAAGGTCCCTAAAAATGCAACCGAAGTAAGAAGTTTCTTGGGGTTGGCTGGCTATTATAGGAAGTTTATCAAAGACTTCGCAAAAATATCAGCTCCATTAACACGGTTAACGAAGAAGAACCTGGTTTTTACGTGGGACAAAGATTGCGATGATGCGTTCCAACGTTTAAAGAGAGCCTTAACTTCAGCCCCAGTCTTAGTGCTGCCAGACGGGAATAAACCGTTTACCATCTATACTGATGCTTGTGGGACGGGACTTGGCGCGGTCCTCATGCAAGAGGGAAGAGTAATAGCCTATGGTGGAAGGCAGTTGAGGGTTCATGAAAAGAATTACCCCACGCATGACTTAGAGCTAGCCGCAATTGTTTTCGCGCTTAAGTCTTGGCGTCACTATCTTCTTGGTGAGAAATTCGAACTGTTCACTGACCACAAATCATTAAAATACTTATTCTCTCAGAAGGATTTGAATTTAAGGCAGCAACGGTGGATGGAATTCTTAGCCTCCTACGATTTTGAAATAGCATATACCCCGGGCAAGGGTAACGTGGTGGCAGACGCCTTAAGTAGGAAAAGGTTGTCCTTGAGTCCGTTGTTTGTTGAACGACAAAGCTTAGAATTCATCTCTATGTTTGACTTTAGACCCTCCGTTGACTTAGTACCCGGTCTGTTAGCATCCTTGGAGGTTAGACCTACACTTCTAGGACGGGTTGGTTAGGCACAGCGAGACGACCCACAGTTGGTTGAGATAGTAGAAAAGCTCAAAGGAGGGGAGTCGTCAAGCCATCTTCGTAGGTATACCCTAGACGATAAGGGTTGGTTACGAAGGGATAATAGACTTTGTGTACCACAAGACGAAGACTTAAGGAAGGCCATTCTTGATGATGCTCATCGCTCAAAAATGACCATTCATCCCGGCGGGGATAAGATGTACAAAGATATGAAGCGGGTTTTCTTTTGGGCCGGTATGAAAAAGGATGTGGCCGAGTACGTCGCTAGATGCTTGGTGTGCCAACGAGTTAAAGCAGAACAAAAGAAACCCGGTGGGTTGCTTCACCCATTAGAAGTTCCACTATGGAAATGGGAAAGCTTCTCAATGGATTTTGTGGATGGATTACCAAGATCAAGGAAGGGTAACACGGGGATTTGGGTTATAGTAGATAGACTTACTAAAAGCGCCCATTTTATTCCCGTGAAAAGTAAGAGGACTGCTCCGTGGTTAGCTTCTGTATACATTAAGGAGATAGTTCGTTTGCACGGTATTCCTTCTAGTATAGTAAGCGATCGTGACCCCATCTTTACTAGCGAATTTTGGAAGAGTTTACAAGAGGTGGTAGGGACTCAGCTATGTTTGAGCACCGCATATCATCCTCAGACAGACGGCCAGACCGAGAGGGTGAATCGCATTCTAGAGGATCTTTTAAGGCTTTGTATCCTAGACTTTGGGGGTACATGGGAAGAGCACCTTCCGTTAGTAAAATTCGCATATAATAATAGCTTTCAGTCTAGTATTGGCATGGCACCTTTCGAAGCTCTTTATGGAAGGCCTTGCCGTTCGCCTACATGTTGGTGGGAATCTACCGATAAAATCCTACTTGGGCCCGATATGGTTAGGGAAACCTCGGAGAAGATTGAGTTGATTCGAAGGAGGATGAAAGCAGCACAAGATAAGCAAAAATCGTATGCTGATAAGAGGAGGACAGATCTTGAGTTTGACATTGGGGACATGGTTTTTATCAAAGTATCTCCGTTACAGAATGTTGTTCGCTTTGGGTCCGTGGGGAAATTAGCACCAAGGTTTGTAGGGCCGTTTCCTGTAAAAAACAGGATTGGGAAGATGGCATATAGGGTGGAGTTGCCTGAGAAACTTAGTGGAGTACACGACGTATTCCATGTATCACATTTGAGGAAGTGTTTGCACAAGACCGCGGAGGTGGTAGAGCCGAGCTTGCTTAAAGAGGTGGAAATAGAGCGTGATGCAACAATTAGACGAGCTCCTACATGCATTCTTGGGTCGGAGATCAAAAAGTTGAGGAATCGAGAGGTCAGACTGGTTAAAGTGCAATGGGGAGATGATGAGAGCAACGCAACTTGGGAGACAGAAGAGAAGATGCGTTCGTTGTACCCTTTTCTTTTTGAGGGTATGTCTTTTAATTTCTCCTTTATCGCTTAGCTTATCTTATCTTATCTTTAGTATGTCCTCTCATTAGTATCTTTGACCTTTAGTTAGGATAATCCTATGGTTGAAACATGTGTTTGAGACATGTTATGTATGATGGATGCAAAATGGATGCAAGTGTTTGCTAGTGGTTGCTCGTGGATGCATATATACACACACTTTAGGCACTAGATCGGCTCAGTCACTTCATATTGCATATTGCATATATATGGATGTATTTAGTATAATGGATGTATAATGGTTGTACCATCATATGGATGCTGCATTCGGTTGAATGGGTGTGCACGCATATAGAAGTAGTATGTAAGCAATTAGGATCTTTTGCATACATAATGGATTCATGACACTTACATAATTTGCATTAAGGAGGTCAACTGAATCAGTAGACCGCCTGATTTCGCATTAGGTAAGGACATGTACACACACTTGCATATGATCATAAAGCATTAGAAGTCTTTTAAGGACAATGGATGCCTGTGTATGATGGATGAGTATATGGACGTTTGGATGGTAGGATATACATTCTTCCAGACTTGAAGATTTCGGGGACGAAATCCTAAAAGGAGGGGAGAATGTAACACCCCGAATTTTCTATTAACACTAAAGTTGCTAAAATATTAATAAGTGTGTAAGAGAGGGGATGTATCTAATATGAATATAAAAATATTAATAAGTGTGTAAGAGAGGGGATGTATCTAATATGAATATAAAAAAATATATTAATAAGTGTGTAAGAGAGGGGATGTATCTAATATGAATATAAAAATATTAATAAGTGTGTAAGAGAGGGGATGTATCTAATATGAATATAAAAATATTAATAAGTGTGTGAGAGAGGGGATGTATCTAATATGTATATAAAAACAATAATAAGTAAAGGGGGATGTATCTAATATGTACATTGTAGAAAAAATATATATATTTATGACATGAATAGAAGTTTATTAATATGCTGAGTGTTTGCTGAGTCACTTCTGACTCATTGCTGAGTCAACAAGATAAACCCCATCTTGTCTGAACGGCTGCGGTTATTTCTAGGTTAAATCTAATGGCCTAAATGAATTCTAAAATCTATAAATAAGTGGGTAGACCCTAGACCTAAATCACTTGTAAAATTAGAGAAGCTACCGTCATGCTGCTGCCATGGAGTTCAGCATAGCCGTCACAAACTAAGAAGAGGAAGCCTAATCATCTACAACTAAATCTACACAAATCAAATCAAAAGATCTCTCTTTCTCTAATTCTTTTCTTTTGTTGGTGAGTATGATGATTCTCACAAGACTATTACAGACTAATTTGACTCAGTTATGAATGGATCACAAGAAAGTGATGTGATTTGTAATTGTAAATTCTATATATTGTGGATCTCTTATTATGTTATTATGTTGTCGTATGATGTAAATTATATATGCTATGTCATGCTATGTTGTAAATTCTCTTATGCTATGTCGTGCTATGTTGAGAATCATGTCAAGCTATGTTATACTATCATACTATGCCATGTTATAAATCATGCTATATTATGTTGAAAAATCATGATGTTGTTGGATCATGCTTAAAGTTATGTTTTTTTTTCTTAATTTAAATGGATCTTGTTTATGGGAATTTGCCTATTAGGTTAGGTGTACCCATAAACTTGAAACTATAATTAAATAAAACTTGATTATGGGAATTTGCCTATTGAGTTAGGTGTACCCATATAAAACCATGTTGTTAAAAAATTAGATGATGTTGATTCACACATGTTCATATGTAAGTTTATGAAAATTGATTGAGATCATATTAGGTGAATTTTGAACAAGTTGACACCTTTAGATCCATGACATGTATAATCTATGCAAGTTGGACATATGCAAGTTTCACCCCTTATTATGATTCATTTGGTCACATATACATGTTGTTATTATGATAATCTCTTTTATGCTATGAGTTAGGCTATTCGAGTCTAACATATATTTTGCGAATAAACGTTCAAACGTGGGGTAGGGGTAATATTAGGAATTAATAAATTGGGTGCAATTTTGTAAGATGTTGCATACCATGAATGAATGTCCATAATTGAGTCAATTATGGACATTGTTAAAAATTGGAAGTAATTAATAATTCAAGTAGGGAATTATTAAAATTGAGGGAAAGTGGATTATTATTAATAATCAATGCTTAGGACACGAGGTTGGACCCGTTTGTGATGTAAACCTGCCCGGACCCGCCCGGCAAATCCAGTAGTCACAAATGTCGGCCCAATGTGAGAGGTCCTAGGCCCAAACTAAAGCATAACAGTTGTAAAGACACGAGGTTAGACTCTTTTATGGTGTAAGACTGCCCGGACCCGCCCGGCAAATCCAGCTGCCATAAATGCCAGTCTAATGTGAGAGGTCTTTATGGGGTTATGGCCTTAATGAACTAAGAAATACTTAACCAGATAATCATGTAAGGTGGGATATGGGGGTTAAGTAGGTGCCTTGGGTGGCATGAGGAATCTGGTGGTTGCCTTTAGAGGCATTTGAAATACGATTAGACTTAACCAAACACACATGTAAATGAACATGGCTAAGTGGGTTAAGTGGGATGGACTAATGGGGACAAGCTTAGGTGGAATGCTTGTGGTAAATAGTGGGGGCCCATTTCAACCAGTATCCCAAAACGTATCTTTGTGGGCTCGACCCAAGTCGAGGACGGGACACGCATACTGGGTTTGACTATAAGAGGCCAAAACAGGGAGCAGTGGCAACGCAAGTCCAACGGGTTTCATATGCGTGTGTGGACCCGGGCTGGTAGGTAAGACGTTGTTGCATCGTGTAGGTATAAGCCGTGCATGTCCGTTGTATCAGGTTGCCACTTTAGGGGAGTGATACACCCCACTGTGGGGCCAGCACGGGTATCTACGAGTTAGGGAGCCGATCGAATAATGGGAAGTAGGGTACACCTAGTGGAGATAGGGGCAGGCGGCACCTATGTAGTCAGCTTGGGGTACGTAAAGCCATTGGGAAAGTTTCTAAGTGAAGCTAAGTGGGATGAATCTTTAGGGTGACTGGTGTGGTGCAGTATAGTGTTTATCCTTTAGTATTTAGGAGCGCCTATAACGTTGCCTTTAGCGATTGTCTATGTCCTTAATCTGCTCTTCATAGACATTTTCTTGTTTTCCAGCTTATGCCTTAGTCCAGTTATTTTGGTAATAGTATTGTAGAATTATCATATTCACCAGACTTTATGTCTGACCCCCTCTTTTCCATCCTTTTTCTCCCTTCAGGCCCGCAGGTTGGGCCAAGTTCTAGTGGAGTCTAGTTGGATCGCTTATCTTCTGGAAAGCTTGGACTGCTGAAGTAAAGTCCATCTTGATATCTTTCTTTTTAATGGCTATTCATGTAATGGGATTATGTACTTGTTTTATCAAGATAGATATTGTACTTGACATTGAATATGGTGTTATGATGTAATCAAACATGTTTTGACTTCTGCTACAATGAAATAAAGTTTTTGAATTTCCAAGTACTATTTTATATCTGTCTTGTTGTAATTTTACTGTTCTATATTCACTTAAAACCTCCATGGAAGTTAATGCATTCCCTTTGTGAGTGACATTAATGGACGTGGGGTGTTACAAAATATATTGCTAAAAATAGAAATAAATTTGAAATTCTCCTCTGAGTATAAAAATCAGTCTATTAATCCATCTTCTAATTCATGAAATGTGTTAAAATCTTATGACGTATTATGATTTGTTGATTGATGGGTATTGGGATTTGAGATTATCCGATTTTCTCACTTAAATTGAATTATTTATTATAGTCCAAATCCATCACTGTTTTTTTTGTGCTTTATTTTTATAAAAATCCTTTGAAAATAATTGGAAATATTTTTTTTAACTCTCTCCTCTCCATTTTATATAAAATTCATCGTATATCCATTATTCTCTAAAATGTGAAATATGCCACTAGTTGTTAGAATATTATGATTTTTGTTTGACTGATTGAAATTTATGATGACCGTTCTTCCTCTTAAGATGAAATTATATTTTTAGTCAATTTTCATCTGTATTTTAAAATATGTATCCTTTTGATGATAACAAAAGGGGGAGAATGGATTAGATTTTGATTTATGAGTGAATATTTTATAAATATCTTTAATTTTGAAAATTTATTCAAACATTTCACTCATGCACAGTTATAGGGGGAGTTTCTGTTGTAGGGGGAGCATTTAAATAGGGGGAGTTCAAATATTCACGAACAAACACATTTATTATATTCAAAATCTTTTATTTGTTTGTCATCATCAAAAGGGGGAGATTGTTGTATATAACGGTGTTGTATACACAATTATATGATATTTGTTTGATGATAACAACCAAATATATATTTATATAAATGTGTTTGCTATTGTACTGTTCATTACAACACAGACTGTAATATAATATTTATATTTAAATAGAATACGACTGTATACACATTCATATATTTATACAATATTTTATTTAAATTGAATATTCTATTTCAACTTTCAAACAATACAATCTTTTATAACTCCACTATTTGAATACATCACTGATATACATTCACAGAACATTGTATTTGTAAATAAACAGAATTTAATAGACAAGTTTATTTGAACACAATAAAATAATATTTTATTTCGATCAAACTGGTTTATTACAATATTCAGTACAATTCACATATTCATACACTGCTCTTCACTGCAACTCTCACACTCAGTTACAGTCACACAGTCACTCATATACAATGTCTCTTTGTTCTTCAGTTTCATTGTCTTCTATCTTCTATAAGCTTCACGGTCAGTCCAGTCTTCATACCTGTCATATATAGAAACACACACACAGTACACTGCAATAGAAATGAAATAGAATTCATGCAAATACAATTTTTATTTTTGAAAAATTATTTGCCTTAGAATTTCGGTGTGTTTCTCATCATTTTTCTGACTCGATATGATTTGATCAGCCTCGACATAATCACACTAGTTTGCTGATTTTTGATCAGCCTCAACATAGTGTGACTAGTCTGCTGATATACATATAAACACAAATGTCAAAATCAACACAAGACAGGTCAAAGGAGAAATGGAAATCAAATATGCATATAAAATCAGCAAAGAGGCAAAAATATAATTGATAGTGCAACAAAAAAAATTCATTTCAGCAAGTACAAGAATTCAACAACACAGCATGACATGCGTGTACATGAGTGATAAATGGTCAAGGCAATACAAGGAGTGATTCAGCATGGTGCCAATACAAAAAGAAAGGTAGCCAAGCAAAAGTCAAAGTGAACAGCAAGGTCACAAGAGCCAAGGAGGTGTGCAAGTGGTGTTAACTACACAGCTATACAAAATGGTGCAAGAGTACATAGTTCATGTATGATAATGCACAAAGCAAGTCAAAGTTCACACATCAAATACATTAATGCAAAATGGCCGAGAACAACAATAATGGTCAAGCTAAACCAACATAGAACAGCAAGAATGCATGGTCAAGATGGTGATGATCCACTCAAGCTAAGCCTAAAAGCACAAGTGTAACATGTATGTGTTGAGTATGGTGCGGCATGGATGAGTCAGCAAGCATGGCAGTTTGACAGTCAACACAAATGAAACTGCAAATTGATTTTAGTTTGCAAAACATATACAACAAAGTAATGAAGATAGTGAGCTCAAGATGAAAAGGGCAAGCAATATAAAATGGTCGAGTCAGCCTAAAGATGTAAAAGAACAGAAAATATGGCAGCTCAACATGTATATACAAATACAAGTGCATGGGTGTTCATTTCAACTCATGGATGGTGCAGCTACAAGTATGTCAACGGTAAATTAAACAGTATAACATCTAAGCCGAGCAAATAGTGTATACAAAGTTTTTATAAAAAGTCAGTGAACATGGTGAATCAAATGTTCACATGCAAGAATACAGGAAGAGTAGAAATTCACTTATATGGCAAGAGTGTTGGCAAACAAAATAAGGACAGTGTATTGAAGAACCATAAACACAAATCCTTTAATTTCCAGAAACTCAAGTTTTGGAAAACATAAATCACTCAAGTGAATTCACGGCAACAAAGAGGAGACAACAATTAGACATTTCCAGTTTTGTTATCAAGCAGTTTTTATACAAATGAATGAAGACAGTATAATGCATGGCATGTTCTCAAGACAGGTGGACACATATAAGGAATGGTCTTAAGTGCGTTGAGAAGTCAGTGTTCCTCTTCCAGAAAATCAATTCAGAGTGTTTCCATATTTGTGAAAGTATTTTGAAAAAACACAATCAACTTTTTAATGGGAAGAAATGTTTCCAGAAATATTCATATATCGCATGGGGTCAAGAATTTACTTTCCAGAAATCACGCAAAAAATTACTCAAGCATCACAAAGAATTCTCTAATCATTTTTTGGAAAGTTTCTTATCATTTCAAAGTCATTTCGAAAGGGGCAACAAATTATATTTCCAGATTCTTTGCAAAGCCAAATACAGATTTGAAATCAACATTGTTTTTGGCAATAATTTATTTGGCAAGAATTTTTCAGTTTTCAAGTAAAAATATATGACCCAAATCTCGCCCAGACTCATCAAACAAATTCACGATCAAAGCAATTCAAAAAGGGAAATTGAGCCACGCAAATCAAGTCTAGATTCATAGCCAACAATCACGCAATCAAGGTCAAGCCATATATTTGAAATCAGAGATAAATTAGGATTTAAAAAAAAATCCTATTTAACACCTATTTACATCATCGGCTTTAATCCATCGAATCCACCAAAAAAAACAAAAAAAAAAATTCAAGCAACAAAAAGTTTTAAAAAAAAATCAGAGAGCTTACAGCTTCTAGGGTTTCGATCGAAAGCCATCGGAGTTCCCAGTCGAAGACAAGGATAAAGCCACATAGTTTCCAGCATCAGAAAGAAATCGAGATCAACATCAATTCATAGATCGATTTGGGGACGAAGAAGAAAACCCTAGTTTTCTATCGAGGCCGCCATTTTTGAGTTCCAGAGCAAAAGAGAACGGGCTGAACTAATTTGAAAAGGGCCGGCCAAGTGTTCAAATGAAAAGGGGATGACCCCTTAGTTATATTCTAGGGTTTTTCTATTTTATTTTTTCTTGTTTTCTTTATTTTGTATTGTTTTTATTTTCTTCTATAAACAATTCTGAACAGTTTTTCTAGAAGTCTGTAAAATTCTAGAGTTCCAGTCAGGGTGTTGACTGGCGGTCCACTAGAGTCTGTAAATTCTAGGGTTACGAGTTACATGGTTTGTAATTCGGGAAATCTGATCGAGTGGATATCAGTCAGTCTAGGGTTTTGAGCGTAGAGTTAGGACAGGAAAAGGCGCTGCGAGTGTACATGGTCTTGTATGCGGGATCTGTTTATAACATCTAGTAGAAACCTTAGGAATGCAGCAGTAGGCAGGGTTTTGCCGAAGCTGGGTATATCTGTATGTGATTTATTTTCTGCACTTTTATTTCCGCTGCATTCTGTGATCTGTTTATTATTTTTATATCCTGTCAGTTTTTCAATTCGGTTTAAAAACTGTGATAAACCCTATTCACCCCCCCCTCTAGGGTTAATCTAGATCCAACAAAGACCACCTTCGCATAAGAATCAAAGGTGTCCGAGTCCTGGCTCAGACGCCACTGTCGTCTTTCCTGACGATCTCAATCTAAGGGAGCATGAAGAGCCCGATTTTGAGAGGGCTACCCCGGTAGAACAAATGGTGGATGTTCCGATCAACCCTGTCGAACGGACTAGGGTCTTGAAAGTTTGATCGCAACTCTGCCCCGTAATAAAGGAAGAGATTGTGGACTTGTTAAGGGCCAACTTTGATGTATTTTCTTGGACCCACTCAGACATGTGCGACATTAACCCAGGAATCGCTTACCACATGCTCAATATCGACCCGAAGCATCTTCCAGTCAAACAAAAGCATCGAACCTTCGGAACTGGAAGATCGACTACACTAAAAGAGGAAGTGGCTAGGCTACTCGACAACAGATTCATCTGCGATGCCCTCTACCCTGAATGGGTCTCCAATTTGGTCTTGGTGAAGAATGCAAATGGCAAGTGGTAGACAAGTGTCGACTACTCAGACTTAAACAAAGCCTGCCCGAAGGACAACTTCCCACTTCTAAAGATCGACAAACTAGTTGATTCAACCGCCAGCCTCCATCTTCTCTCCTTCATGGACGCATATTTAGGCTATAATTAGATTCCCATGTACCTTCCAAACCAGGAGCACACCTCATTCATAACTAACCATGGGGTTTATTGTTATGTCATCATGCCTTTCGGTCTCAAGAATGTTGGAGTCACCTATCGCCGACTTGTCAACCGCATGTTCAAGGACTGGATCGGGAGATCCGTGGAGGTTCATATGGATGATATGCTGGTGAAAACGAGGGTATTGAACAACCACGTCAATGACCTCGCCGAAATGTTCGGTGTCCTCTGTAAATACGACATGAAACTCAATCCTTTGAAATGATCTTTCGACATTACATCGGGGAAATTCCTGGGTTTCATTATCAATTCACGGGGAATCGAAGCCAAACCAGCAAAAATTTAGGCTTTCTCGGATATCCAAGCTCCTCGAAGCATTAAGGATGTTCAAAACTTAAACGAGAAAATGGTCGCTCTAAGTCGATTCATCTCCAAAGCTACTGATAAATGCATTCCCTTTTTCGACTCGCTCAAAAAATGGAAGCGCAACTTCACATGGACATCTGAGTGCGTTGACGCATTCCAGGACCTCTTGAATCACTTAGAGTGACCGCCTATCTTGTCAAAACTCGTGGATCATGAAGACTTATTCTCTATTTGGTTGTTTCTTTGTAGATAATTAGCTCAGCTCTTGTGCGCATCGAAGATCGTGTCCAATGGCCTGTTTACTACATCAACAAAGAGACTGACATGAGTAGAGAAGAATTATCCAAAACTTGAGAAGCTTTCATTCTGCCTTTTGATCTTTTCCTAGAAGCTATGACCGTATTTTCATCCCATCCAATCAAAATCTACACTGACCAACCACTACGACAGGTTCTATAACGACCTGAGGCTTCTGGGCGACTTTTGAAGTGGAATATAGGTTTGAACCAATTCGAGATTACTTTCACTCCTCGTCGAGACATCCTCAAGCCCTTGTAGACTTCATAACAGAGTTCACAATTCCCAGGAACCTCCTCCTGAAGACAGTGAGCTTCCAGACATTCAATGGAATTTGTTAGTGGATGGATCCTCTAACAATCAATGTTCTAGCACCGGAGTTATACTCGTGTAACACCCCACATCCGTTATGGTTACTCACAAAGGGAATGCCTTAACTTCAATGGAGCATTATGGGTACTGGAACAGAAATATTACAAGATAGACATATATAAAACAGCGGGAGGTAAAGTAGAAGTACTTCAAATCATTTATTAAATATAATTGTTTACAGAAAAAGCCTATTAACTTCCAATACCCAATTACATAGCTAAAATATCTGTCTTGCTAAAAAACAAAGAAGCATAAAAATAAATTGTAGTACTCCCCAATAAAGCAAAGCAAGCCATAGCCAAGAGAGATCCAAGCCATGCATGAAAGAGCCTGGGAGCTTGGTAACATTCGAACTAAGCTGTATTCCCACCTTACGAACCTTGGGGGGGGAATGGAAGAAAAAGAGGCAAAACAAAACGGGTCAGTCATAAAGACTGAGTAAGTCCTAGTGACTTTCAGCATAAAAACAGGTAAAGATAACATGGCATGAATAAACTAAAAGTAAACATAAGCATGATGACAAGATAAGTTACAGGCACAATAACTAAAAATAACATCATATAACTTTTGTCAAGTATAACATCGCAAGGTTCCCATTCAAGATAAACTAAGTATAACTTCGCAAGATTTCTATCGAGCATCGCAAGATTTCTCTGCTTCACCATTAAAATATTTCTATGATATCTATTTGCTCTGCACCACCCGTACTAGTATCCCAACCCATGTCATGTGTTGAATATAAAATGATCCCTTGCCCAATGTCATGAAATGACCCATTACTTGGTCCCACGAAACGATCTATTAATTGATCGGCTCCCTACAAGTCCTAACTCGTTCATATGTCTGTGTCATACGGCCCTATCATGAATGTAGTTACCTGTGCTAGGTCCACCATAGGGTGTATCAAGCCCTAGGGTGCCAACCACCGACACGAATTAAGCATGCACAGTGTAAACCTACTGATGCCCAATGCCTGCTTTTTCAACTCCGGATTACGTGCATGACCATAGTCCGCCTGAACCTACACTGGCGCACCAACTCAGCCGTCATTCTGGTCGCTTACAATCAGCCCAGTAATCGTTCCCTACCCTGCCTAATTCCAGGGTACCATGATACATCTAGTGGGTTACTGCTGAAATGGACCGCGTAACTAGGGTTTCCGTCCAACAGGTTAAGTGTTGTCATTTAAATTCGTGACTTAACCCTTATCAGTCTAGCATGTCAAGTTGGTAAGTGTTGTCATTCAAGTTCGTGACTTAACCCGCCTACGTGTCATGTCAAATTGGCTAAGTCTTGTCGTTCATGTTCATGACTTATCCCTACGAATCATGTGTCAAGTTGGTTAAGTATATTCAAGCGGTTCATGACTTAACCCTAACAAATCATTATGTCAAATTGGTTAAGTATATTCATGCGGTTCATGACTTAATCCTGCCAAATCATCGTGTCAAATTGGTTAAGTATATTCAAGCGATTCATGACTTAACCCTACCAAATCATCGTGTCAAATTGGTTAAGTATATTCAAGCGGTTCATGAATTAACCCTACCAAATCATCATGTCAAGTTGGTTAAGTGTTGTCTTCCATGTTCATGACTTAACCCTATAATGTGGCATTAATTCATTAATGCTCCCCAACCTCTCACATCAAACCTGTTGTTGTTGTCACTGGATATGCCGGGCGGTTCCGGGCAGATTTACACCACAACTCAATCTGACTTCGGGTTTCAAGCGCGATATGACCAACTACCCATATTGGATCCTATTGTTTGCAGTCACTGGATTTCCCGGGCGGTTCCGGGCAGAATTACACTGCAAACTCAACCCAACCTCGAGTTGGCCATTTTCAAGTTCATTCTAGTGTCATGTCCATGTTCAAGTTTCATGTCAAGTTTAATGTTTCAACTTATGCCTATTATCAAGTTCATGATTCATGTTCATAACCAATTCATGTTTTGCCTAATCTACCCAAATCGTATTCCCATCGCACGTAAATGTGAATCGATCTAAATTACAAGTAAATCCAAATCCAGAAATAAAGGGAGTAACATCAAAACTATGATAGGCACAAAGGACGAGCATAAAGTAATAGAAGGGATTGCAAGACTATCATGATATAACTTGAGATAATTGGTTACAACGTCACTGGCATATAGAAAATAATAGGATTTCAAATATAGCATAATAAGGTGATAGTCATGGCATAATGTGATAGTCCCAAACTTGTAAATAATAGATTGATTCAACATCACAGGCATGATAATGTTATGGACATGAAAGAGTTTGATTTACAACATGAATAGGTCCAAACTGATTTCATAGCAATATTCCCAAATGTCAAGATCCAAGATGGAAACTAGAATAGATGTGAATCGATTATCATACTTAAGTCCAATTTCACTTTATCTCATGTCCAAATTACAATTAACAAGTTTAAATCTCAAAGTAACTAGAACTTACAGATCGTGGACTGAGAAATTAAGATGCCGAAGTTGATTCTAGAAAGCAGCCGTTGAACGTTGAATCTCAATTTGATTGAATGTCCCCAATTTGCGTATCTTATGTTGCCTGAAGTAGAAGGTAGAAGAATTCCCTTGATTTGATTAACTTTATTTTTAATTTAATTTCGAAGAAGAAGAAGCCATGTCCATCAAGAATTTGTGTAGCATAAGGTTAGAGAAGAATGGTGTGAGAAGGAATGGGGATTGGGTGGGTTTATATAGGATTAGGCGAACGAATCTAGACTGAAAATGAGACCAAAAACATCAGAATGAACCCAGGCTCAAAACTGAGTTTTGGCACCAGGTCGACCCCCAGGTCGACCATAGGGTCGACCTGGCCCCTGGGAGGTTGACCATTGTGTCGACCCCCAGGTCGACCTGGTCCTACGCCGGAAAATTCCCGCTCAGTCTGCCCTGGGGTTTGAATTCGAATTTCGAATTCGAATTTTGAGCTGTTTTCGATTTTGAAAATTCCTGAAACTTCGGCGGGTCATATCTCCCTCATGCGGACTCCTTTTTCGAAAACGCGGACTCGATTTCATGCAGTATTCCGAGACGAATGCAATGGCACAACCCGTTTTCCCTGATTCTTATTTTAAAAATTAATTACACCTTGATTTCTTGTTTCAACATGTTATTGAAATTCGGGTTGTTACATTCTCCCCTCCTTAAAGGATTTCGTCCCCGAAATCTTCAGGTTAAGAAGAATGTGTCCTACCATCCTATCATTCATCTACTCAAAACATCATCCACAAGCAATCATTGTCCTTAAAAGATTTCTAATGTTGTATGAACATATGCAAGAAGTGTGTGTATATGTTCCTTATCTAATGCAAATGATCAGGCCTGATTGATCTTCTTAATGCAAAATATGTTTAGTGCCATGAGTCCAACATGTATGCAAATAGTCCTATTCACATAAACACTATATATGTGCACAAACATCCATCCATATGCAACATCCACATGATAACACATTCAATTTCATCCATAAACAAGTATAAACACTAATTCATATGCAATATGAAAGGTGACTGAGCCGATCTAGTGTCTAATGTGCGTGTATATGCATCCACGAGCAACCGCTAGCAATTGCTTGCATCCACTTGCAACCATCAATCATAACATGTCTCAAACACATGTTTACACCCAATTGTTCCTACCTAAAGATATAGTCGAATGATAGAAGCAAGTAAAAACCTTGTGCCCATTAGGCAATGTCAAAACCGGAAATCTACGTCACATATATACTGGTTAGGAGAAGAACTCCCTAAGTACCAGCCCCGAAGACCGAAATCAACATCAGACTGATACCCAAAGAATTTCTCAACCCAACCAATATATAGGTTTCTAGGAAACTAAGCATGATGGACTCCTTTTAGGTCACAAGAAATCCCTTCCTAAAACTTACCCATATTCTATAAAACCCAAAAAGTTTAGTCAACCCAACGAACACCTTCAAGCCCCAACATGTATTACTAACAGATGAGTCAAACTCCCTATGGGATTTGGAACAGAAATAGGATTGAGAATAGGACCGAGAGGATATACTTAAAAGATAGCATGCAAGTAAGCTTTACAGGAAAAGAGGGATCAAGGATATACTCTTAAAAAATGCGCGTATCTAGTCTTCAATCTTCTAAGTCACATTTCCTTGAGCTTAACTCCATTGTGCTTTAACCGTCTTTAACTTCACAATTTCATAGCTTCTTAATTCCTATTTCCAAAATATGAGTTGGAACTCATTTCACTGTCGCCTCTCGTTCCACTTTCACTTATTCTTTTTCTAGTATACTTGACTCAAACATAACTGCGTACTCATGGTTTCATGCAAGCTCTCCAAAATTCACTAGTGAATCCTGGATCTCGTTTACTCACTATAAGCAGAAGAACTATCTCTTGAAAATAAACAGATGTCAACCATGTTGCCAAATGTACTTACTTAGGTGATTTTCTATAACTCATGCATAAGCGAAATGAACCATCCGCCTTAGTGGCGAACACTACTCGAGCGGATCAATAAATGCATCAAGAGATTCTAGGTAACTAAGCATGGCAGAACCATAAGGGTTACACTAGACTTTGAGGGCATTACCGAAGAAAGTCAACAGTCTAACTACCCTCTTTTCATACTCGAGAATGGTACCATTTCTGGATAACCACTCCATCCCTAGAATCAATCCATATCCCAAAAACATAAGCTTTCTTCTAAACTCAACACTTAGCATAGACATTCTCAAATCCAAACAAGTCATGAACAAATGAGCCGATTACCCAACAGGATTTGAGACAAAAAATGGGATCCTCTACTACGCTAGTACTAAGGTGCAGAGACTCAACTATCGAAGCAGAATTGAAAGGATGCGATGTACAAAAAAAAGTTCCCACGGTATGATAGAAAAGAAAAGCTACACTTTTAACAGAAACATTACCACCTCTCTTAGGTATGCTAGTAGTGAGAGCATACAATTGCCCTCTCGACGATCTTGTCCTTTTCCAATGTCCTTGTCTTATAACACTTAACTACATGTTCCTTTTTACCATACTAAAGATACTCTCTCTTGTCATGGGTTTTATTATTCTCTCACTTGGCCTCTTCCCTTTCACCTTTTCCTCCTTCGTGGATTAAGCCATGTCAACAAGTTGCTCATCCTTAGGCTTGTGTTCTTTATCCTCGTTCTTACTATCCTTGTATAGCTTGTTGACAAGTTTCTCGAAAGCTATCTCCATCGCACGGCAACCCTACAAAGCTTGAAGTAGGATTAGTCACGAGTAAAATTACTGTGGCTACAGATGGAGGTTGGGCACTCCTTTGCCCTCCGACATGTGTCGTACGCCTACAAAACTATGGTAAAAAGAGAGAAAGAAGAGATTCAAAGAGAGAATCAAAAGATAGTGCATATGGCTTTGGGGAATATGCCTTTCGTAAAAAAAACTTTTCTTAGAAAAATGCTTCTTTGTAAATGTTCTGAAAATAATTTTAGAAGGTTTTAAAAGCCTTTGCCAAGTCTGGTAACCTTCTGCTCTGATACCAAATGTAACACCTCACAACCGTTAAGGTCACTCACAAAGGGAATGCCTTAACTTCAATGGAGCATTATGGGTACTGGAACAGAAATATTACAAGACAGACATATATAAAACAGCGGAAGGTAAAGTAGAAGTACTTCAAATCATTTATTAAATATAATTGTTTACAGTAAAATCCCATCAACTTCCAAAACCCAATTACATAGCTAAAATATCTGTCTTGCTCAAAAACAAAGAAGCATAAATATAAATTGTAGTATTCCCCAATAAAGCAAAGCAAGCCATAGCCAAGAGAGATCCAAGCCGTACATGAAAGAGTCTGGGAGCTTGGTAACATTCGAACTAAGCTGTATTCCCACCCTACGAACCGGGGGGGGGAGGGGGAAGGGAACGGAAGAAAAAGAGGCGAAACAAAACGGGTCAGTCATAAAGACTGAGTAAGTCCTAGTGACTTTCAGTATAAAAACAGGTTAAGATAACATGGCATGAATAAACTAAAAGTAAACATAAGCATGATGACAAGATAAGCTACAGGCACGATAACTAAGAATAACATCATATGACTTTTGTCAAGTATAACTTCGCAAGGTTCGCATTCAAGATAAACTAAGTATAACTTCGCAAGATTTCTATCAAGCATCGCAAGATTTCTCTGCTTCACCATTAAAATATTTCTATGATATCTATTTGCTCTGCACCACCCATACTAGTATCCCAACCTGTGTCATGCGTTGACTATAAAATGATCCCTTGCCCAATGTCATGAAATGACCCATTACTTGGTCCCACGAAACGATCTATTAATCAATCGGCTCCCTACAAATCCTAGATCGTTCATGTGTCTGTGTCATACGGCCCTATCACGAATGTAGTTACCTGTGCTAGGTCCACCATAGGGTGTATCAAGTGCTAGGGTGCCAACCACCAACACGAATCAAGCATGCACAATGTAAACCTACTGATGCCCAATGCCTGCTTTTTCAACTCCGGACTACGTGCACGACCATAGTCCGCCTGGACCTACATTGGCGCACCAACTCAACCATCGTTCTGGTCGCTTACAATCAGCTCAGTAATCGTGCCCCACCCTGCCTAATTCCAGGGTACCATGATACATCTAGTGGGTTACTACTGAAATGGACAGCGTAACTAGGGTTTCCGTCCAACAGGTTAAGTGTTTTCATTTAAATTCGTGACTTAACCCTTATCAGTCTAGCATGTCAAGTTGGTTAAGTGTTGTCATTCAAGTTCGTGACTTAACCCGCCAACGTGTCATGTCAAATTGGCTAAGTGTTGTCGTTCAAGTTCAGGACTTAGCCCTACGAATCATGTGTCAAGTTGGTTAAGTATATTCAAGCGGTTCATGACTTAACCCTAACAAATCATCGTGTCAAATTGGTTAGGTATATTCAAGCGGTTCATGATTTAACAAAATCATCATGTTAAATTGGTTAAGTATATTCAAGCGGTTCATGACTTAACCCTACCAAATCATCGTGTCAAATTAGTTAAGTATATTCAAGCGGTTCTTGACTTAACCCTACCAAATCATTGTGTCAAGTTGGTTAAGTGTTGTCATCATGTTCATGACTTAACCCTATCATGTGGCATTAATTCATTAATGCACCCCAACCTCTCACATCAGACCTGTTGTTGTGGTCACTGGATATGCCGGGCTGTTCCGGGCAGATTTACACCACAACTCAGTCTGACCTCGGGTTTCAAGCGCGATATGACCAACTACCCACATTGGATCTTATTGTTTGCAGTCACTGGATTTGCCGGGCGGTTCCGGGCAGAATTACACTGCAAACTCAACCCAACCTCGAGTTGGCCATTTTCAAGTTCATTCTAGTGTCATGTCCATGTTCATGTTTCATGTCAAGTTTCATGTTTCAACTTATGCCTATTATCAAGTTCATGATTCATGTTCATAACCAATTCATGTTTTGCCTAATCTACCCAAATCGTATTCCCATCGCACGTAAACATGAATCGATCTAAATTACTAGTAAATCCAAATCTAGAAATAAAGGGAATAACATCAAAACTATGATAGGCACAAAGGACAAGCATAAAGTAATAGAAGAGATTACAAGACTAGCATGATATAACTTGAGATAATTGGTTACAACATCACTGGCATATACAAAATAATAGGATTTCAAATCTAGCATAATAAGGTGATAGTCATGGCATAAGGTGATAGTCCCAAACTTGTAAATAATAGACTGATTCAACATCACAGGCATGATATTGTTATGGACATGAAAGAGTTTGATTTACAACATGAATAGGTCCAAACTGATTTCATAGCAATATTCCCAAATGTCAAGATCCAAGATGGAAACTAGAATAGATGTGAATCGATTATCATACTTAAGTCCAATTTCACTTTATCTCATGTCCAAATTACAATTAACAAGTTTAAATCTTAAAGTAACTAGAAATTACAGATCGTGGACTGAGAAATTAAGATGCAGAAGTTGATTCTAGAAAGCAGTCATTGAACGTTGAATCTCAATTTGATTGAAAGTCCCCAATTTGCGTATCTTATGTTGCCTGAAGTAGAAGGTAGAAGAATTCCCTTAATTTGATTAACTTTATTTTTAATTTAATTTCGAAGAAGAAGAAGCCATGTCCATCAAGAATTTGTGCAGCATAAGGTTAGAGAAGAATGGTGTGAGAAGGAATGGGGGTTGGGTGGGTTTATATAGGATTAGGCGAACGAATCTAGACTGAAAATGAGACCAAAAACATCAGAATGAACCTAGGCTCAAAACTGGTTTTGGCACCAGGTCGACCCCCAGGTCGACTATTGGGTCAACCTGGCCCTTGGGAGGTCGACCATGGTGTCGACCCCCAGGTTGACCTGGTCCTGGGCGGGAAAGTTCCCGCCCAGTCTGCGCTGGGGTTTGAATTCGAATTTCGAGCTGTTTTCGATTTTGAAAATTCCTGAAACTTCGGCGGGTCATATCTCCCTCATACGGACTCCGTTTTTCGAAAGCTCGGACTCGATTTCATGCAGAATTCCGAGATGAACGCAATGGCGCAACCTTTTTTCCCTGATGCTTATTTTAAAAATTTATTATACCTTGATTTCTTGTTTCAACATGTTATTGAAATTCAGGTTGTTACAACTCGTCACTCCTGAGGAATGCTCGATCTGTTATGCTCTAAATCTCGACTTCTCTGCTATGAAGAAAGATGCGAAATACGAAGCCTTGATTTCTGGACTCCGAGTTGCAATTGAACTTAACATCAAGGCTCTCTAAATTTACTCAGACTCACAACTCATCGTACGCCAGGTAAAGGGTGATTATCATGCCAAGTGGGGCATGACTCGCTCCCTACCTCGCACAGGTCCGTGAACTGCTCACCAACTTAGACCTTTACATCATCACGCATGTCCCTTGAGAACAAAACGAGAAAGATGATTCTTTGGACAAACTGGAAGGCTCAAGGGATGCGCAACTCTTGGGGTTATCCCGAGTCGAAGTGATCGACTCTTCGAGCATCGTTCAGATGCAAATTGATTCGGTCATAATGATGAAGGTCGAGCCCGAGCCTGAGTCCTGGATGACACTGATTAGAAGCTACTTACAGCACGGAATCCTCCCTGAGCTATATAAGGAAAGACAGGAAATCATTTGCAAATCATATCGCTACGTAATTCTAGATGGAGTGCTCTACCAAAGAGGATTCTATGTTCCACTACTCCAGTGTGTATCCCATAACGACGCCGACCGTATGCTACTGGTTGTGCACGAAGGCGAGTGCAAGGACCACACTGGGGGCAAACTATCGCAACGAAGATACTGAGATATGGTTATTTCTGGCCAACACTCGACCAAGATATTGCAGACTATGCCTACAAGTGTGACAAATGGCAGAGGTTCCCCAAGATTCCAACAACCCTGCCTACCGAGCTAATGCAAATGGTCAGTCCTTGGTCGTTTGCCATGTAGGGAATAGATGTCATCGAAACTCGTCCAATGGCTAGAGGTGGTGCACGCTATGTTATCGTCGCAGTTGATTACTTTATCAAGTGGGTCAAAGATTAGGCCCTTACCACGATTACTACCAAGAAGGTGATCAACTTCATCGTTTGCAACATCATTACCCGATATTGAGTCACCCCAGCTATCATTTCAAACAATGGGACCCAATTCGAGAGCACTGAGTTCAAGACCTTTTATCGGGGACACAATATCGAGAAGAAATTCTCTGAAGTAGCTCATCTTAAAGCCAATGGGTAGGTCGAGGATGTTAACAAAGTGGTCAAGTACATTATTAAGAAGCATATGGAAAAAGCCGGAGGATTATGGGTAGATGAGCTCCCTCTGCCCCTATGGGCCTACCAGACCACCCATAAGTCAGCGACTGGCCATACTCCTTTCCCTTTTGCCTATGGATCCGAAGTCGTCATTCCCACTGAGCTCAAACTCCAATCTCATTGAGTCGCTTACCACGATCTAAAGACCAACCAAGATCTTCTCATGGATTCACTTGACTTACTCGAAGAGAAAAGAGGCGAACCTGAACTTAGAGCTGCCGCTCAACGTCAATGAGTCACCTGATACTTCAACTCTAAATTCCGTCTGAAGTACCTTTACATCGGCGACCACGTCCTGATGCTAATCTTTCTCACACCGACTGGTTTCAGTCTTTGCTGGGAAGGACCGTACATCATACAACAGAGGCTTCGGGAGGAACCTTCAAGCTAACGACCTTTGAAGGCGCCAAACTCCCAAGTGCATGGAATATTGAACATCTCCGCTGCTACTTCACATAGCTTAGTGTACAGATTTACTACTTTCCAATAGTGATTTATTTTCTTTAGATTCAAGGCATTGTAAAGTAAAGGTGATAACTGCCAAAGTTATCAGTAAAGATAGTTTCAGATGTCTATGTTCTTGGTGTGTTTACTTTCTGCATAATATGTTAGAGAAACTATTACAATCGACTTGCATACACGAGCCCATGAGACTGGATCAACACCCTAAAGCTTGGAATCAATTCTCCTCTAACTCGAATCTCGAACCAATGACGAGGACGAGTATAAATAAATATGATTCGAGTCTCAAACCAACGACGATGCCAATTATAAATAACTCGAGATGTTCATTTACTTAAGCGTCCAACCTTGTTCCTAAGTCCCTGGACTTGGGGGCAGCCCATCAGCCAAATGAGTGTGACATTGACTGCTCGTTTGGCCCCATTCGACCCAAAAGGTCTGGATCTGGGCAATAATTAGTGAACCAACGACACCCTTAAACTCTAACCCAAACGAAACGACTGTAGAGTCTAAAGGAAGAACCAGCGACGTCCATTTCTTCTCACGACTCGAGATCAGTTACCCCTGGGAGGCCTAGAGAGACAAGACACCGAACCCGAACTCCGCACGACTCGGGACTCTCGACCAAGGGAAATACCGAGAGCGGAGTCGACATGCACAATCTTTGCACAACTTGGAAACTCCAAGGGTGAAGCCTCAGATTACGTTTGCTTAAGTGTAGTGACAAGTATGGTTGCACAAGTATAAAAACTGGAAAGCGTAGATAAACATTTGAACACTTAATACGAAATGTTATATAAGAAAAGTCAAATGGCACTTTTATTCACAACCAAAAGCAAACTATATCTAACTAATTCTTTTTCTAATGACGTATTGTACATGAAAACCACATCATGCCTCTAAAAGCGAGGAACGTTCTCGCGTATACTATCAGTCTACAAAAACAAAAGCTTTCTATAACAATCATTTTGGCAGTTCGCTGTCTTCCTCCTCTTCCTCCTTCTCTTTCTCCTTCTTTTTCTTCTTTCTACTTGAGTCATCGCTCGATGGCTCATCACCTTTTCTCTTCTTCTTCCTGGAGCTGCTTCCTCCTTTCCCTTTCCTCCCCTTAAGGGCCGCCAATGGAATCTCTTCATCGTCGCCACTCAAAATCTCTATGACTTCCTCATCTCGAAGCAAAATCAATTTCATAGGTTTGGGAGTGACTTCGTTGGAGAGCGCGAGTATTGCAGGTGTGCCCTCTCCTATTGTCTGCCTGGCCTTACTTTCTGTTGTGCCGCCTTACCCGCCTTATGTTTCTTGGCTTCAGCCCCCTGTAGCTTCTTGAATATGTCATCCTTTGTATCATCCTTTTTCTTTACCTCCTCTTCCACTTTAGTCGCGACCTCCTACTCATCCTTCTTCCTGGCCTCTACCAATGCTATTTGCCGGGACAGCTCGTCACCTACCTCTTCTCCTCCTGGTCCTCAGACTTGATGAGCAGCTGACCCCTTTGTTCTTCGACTAAATCTTGCATCGTATGCTCACTCGCCTTGACCGACCTGGCCATTTGCACCTCTTTCCCATCTCCTTCCAACATTTTCTTGAGGAACGCAACATAAGCTTCAGAAATTATACATCGGACCACCTCCTTCACTCGGTTGCTCCCCTAAGCCTTCCTTTGTACCTTGGGCTGAACAGGATGTGTTGGTCCAAAGTCTATTGTCACTTATGCTCCGGAGGAACCTGCACGGCGAAGAGGAAGGTTAATTAGTCTACTTCATCTCCATGTTAGTATACTTCTAAGAACTTGTGAGAATATGACTTTACGTAACAACACCTGAGGCACAGCTTTGGCAGGCACAATCTCGTTGGACTCGTGTCACCTCTATGACCATGCCATCTCTTGCAATCATGCTCTCCCAGTATAAACATTGGCCTTTGGTTGCCAAGAAGCTCATTCCAGTCTTGGTTCAACTGCATGTGCCATAGGGTGCTTCCACCAACTGGTTGAGGGAAGCTCCCTAGTCCCAACCTCGGTTGATTGGGATTATACTTAGCTTTGGCGGGGGCTGGGACTTGCAAACCACTTGCGAAGATGAATGTCGTAGCTTGCTGTTGCTGGGAACTACATCCATTAAACTCGTGAGCCACTACCAAGCTATCATTGGTCACCATCTTCCCCTACACAGCAGTAAGCTCTGCCTTCCTTTCCCCTTCGGCATCCTTTCTCAGAAATTGTCTTCCCACTTACAACACTAAGTGTTCTTTCTCATCCAAGTGTGAGAATATGAACTCAATCTCAATAATTGCCTCCACCTACCGTATATTGGCCTTAAATTACAGCAGCCTATCCTAAACCTGAGCCATTGTCCGGGGATAACCATCAACCCATGAGATTTCGCTGAATTTGAGCATTTTGACACAGATTCCCTAGATATATGGCTCCAGGCCTACCTCCGCCTTAATCTTAGCATCCTCAATCTCATTCTTGAGTTCCTCCACCTCCCTATGGTGCTCTGTCCTTATCCCGTCAATCTAACTCAGCACTTCTTTGTTAGAATCCTCGACGACCTCCTTATCTTTCGTAGCCTCCTCTAGGAGCCTCTTTAGCTTGGCGTTCTCTTTCATAAGTCTTTTAATCTATGCATTCTCAGCTTTCAGCCTCTGATTCTCCTTTACTAAGAGCTCGTTGTTCGTCCAAAGCTAGTGCACTTCTTCGTTATCCTCAAACGAACGATGTTTCTCCTCTGCCAGCTCTTGGTTCTCTCTTTTGAGAATTATGTTTTCGGGCGACACCATGGCCACAGTGTTTTTGAACGTTGTATCGAGATCCTGTGCCTCTTTCTCCAATTGTACTTCTATTTCCATTCCGTTTTTTCAACAACATCGAGTTAGCAATTAAGTGTAATACTCGGATACATGGAGATAGTTAAAATTCGAAGACTTGTACCTAGTGCCTTGTCCCGATTCCGGACACTCAGCTATTCATCCTTGACTGTTTGCTTCAGATTTTGAATCTCCGTATTCTTTCGGAAGATCAACTCCGAGATGTGCCCCGCATATTTGTTGAATTACTTGCATTGATAATAGGCAGTTTGCACTTTCCACCATACCTTCTTAGTATCCTTGCATGGGATTGGATAGATGTCCAACATCCATTTCGGCTCATCAAAATAATACTTGGGAAATAACACTTTCAAGAGTGCTTTATTCTCCTTAGAGGTGCGCTTCGAAGCCTCCGACCCTTCCTTTGACACAACAGTCTTCTATTCCCTGCGATCTACTGGCAATTTATCTTTACCGGTGGATTTATGAGCAGGCACCATTGGTGGAGCATGAGGAGGAAGCTTCGATGCTTACAAAATTGTGCCTGTAGTATCAAACCTAGAATCTATCCCCGAAGATCGAATAATAGGTGGTGAGGAGTGTGTGGGCTGCTCTTTATATCGAAGTTCAACAACACTACCCTGGGAGCGACAACAAGAGTGTGACATGTTAGTTGATTTCTTAAAACCTCTCATCACCGCGCTCCTTTGTGGTCGTTGGCCTCTAGACCCTTGACTTGATGTCTACCGCTGCTGCTATCTCAAACCATTTCAACTGCACGGAACAAACTCAGGGTTAGACTCGAGCACCCTATACACACAAAAGAATGTTGTGTCATGCACTATTTATTAGTGAGTGCTCTAAGTGCACTTTTTATAGACCAGACGGAGGCCCGATTGGAGGGGTTATCTCCCAAATAGTTAATGTTAAACTTCCAAAACTTGTGCCGATGGGCCAATACATAGGACATCAATTGGAACATTTTCTAAGTCCTTAAATTGATCCACTCTTTCTAGTGGCGCGGTGGTCTCATAGGTAGAAACCAAGGAAACCTGCCTAGCCGACACGCCAGCCCCCATCTCAGTAGTTGTAGACGGGACAAGGGTGGGTGGTAGACCCTCTTCTCTGGTTACCGTCTCCACATCATCGGCACCTCCTCCGCTAGTTCCTTCCTGAGTCTTCGCGGTCTTCGGTCGCTTGGACACGACAGAGGAGCTTTCCTTTTACAACCCGGAGAACTCTCTTCTCCTTCAGATTCAGCCTTCTCCTTTCGAGCGGCGGTTGTTCGGAACATTGAACGTTATGCGGGAACTAAGCGCGTCCGTCGCAGAGCCTCCTTGTCCAAGATGCTCTTTGTAGAGCGAGCATTGACCGGACTGGCCCTCAACTGTTCATGACTCCCCTGGTATGTTATTCCCTTAGGTACCAGGGGAATCCCTGTTATAGAAGATCAAATTTAACTCGGAGCCTATAGATTAATTAAAGGGTGCATTTTTTACAAGTCCCCATTAAGTTTTAAAATTAGGCTCACATCCGGTTATAAACTTAATATAAATTAGGTCCCTATTTTTTAAAAGCAGGTAAAAAATTAAAAATTAAAAAAATATGTAAATTCATATTTAAATAAAAGAAGTACACGAGAAAAAAATCAGATGAAAAAACAATCAATAAACATGTCAAAATAAAAATATATAATAAAAGCGAAATGTAGTAAAATGCATCGAACCATGCACATATTTCACATAATAGCATACATGTATGCATTTATTACAATTCAGCGTTGAACAAACAACATAAGTGCATAGATGTATGTAGATTTGTGAATTAAATGCATGTTTTGAAGCAACTATTTAAAATCCGCATAGAAAACATGCGTTCATGTATATTTTGCGTATGTAAACAGATAGTTGCATACATGTATGCATACAGGCAAAACTTGCATACATGTATGCATCTTTTTTTTTTCTCCGTGGACTTCTGGAGAAGTTTCCAAAATTTAGAATTTTTTTAATAACCAGCGCATTTGTTTTGTAAGGAAACACGTAACATTCAAAGAAAGAAGGCATAAAGTATATTTTGCATGTGTAAACAGATAGTTGCATACATGTATGCAACTATGGGCAAAAGTTGCATACATGTATGCAACTTTTTTTTTCTTTTTTGCGTGGACTTCTGGAGAAGTTTCCAAAATTTAGAATATATATATATATATATATATATATATCACAGCGCCTTTTTTTCTACAAAACACGTAAACCTGGCAAAAGAATGAAAAAAAGGCGTAAGTTCTTGGAGTAAAGGTGCGTGGCACTAAAAACAGGGACTGGGATTAAAAATAAAACATTGCAAGGACGTGAGCCGCATTAACTTCGGAAATAGGGATGTGATGCTAATATTCACTTAATTTAATTCAAGCCCAAAGCGATGGAAGATACTTACTTTTGACCAACTAGCATCTTGCAAATCGAGGAGGACAATAGACAAAGAATCACTCGTGCTTGAACATACCAAGCCTGGTCCACGACCCCTCGATGAATTGGGTATTGTGTATTGTCTTTAGGTAACATAGGGAAGGCGCTATGGTAGCTCTCTTCTTAATCTGAACAAGGACCGGATGTCCTCTCTGGTGGATCCTATGTGAAGATACTCCCTGAATAAGCGGCAAGTGCTGAGGAGGAAGGCATACCCATTCGGATGAAGTTACATTGGCACTAAATGAAAGTAACACAACATATCTCAGATGAAGCCGCAAGATGGGGGAACGCACCCAGAGATGCACATGTGCCTATTCTAGGCAGTGTACCCCTCTAGGGGAGCCTGCGCCTTGTTTCCCTTTTTGGGAATGCGGTCGTCAGTCCAAGGTTTGCTTAATCTTGCACAAATATGCCTCAATGCACATTCATCCACACTCGAAGTCCCCGAGTCCGGTAGGCTGTCAACTATGACGACATCCGTCATCGCATCCAGAGCCTCAATGGTGTCTCCCTCCTTGATGTCTATGTTTTCCTCTTCCTTTGGATTATCCATGGTTGCAATAGTCCCTTCCGGCACAGACGACCCAATCCGATGCTCACCCAGTCGTTGTGTGTCTTTCAACTGCAAGCCTTAGTCAGGCACCTGTGGCGGCCTATGAGACCGGAGGGTGTGGAATCTCCACAAGTCTCAAGCTTGTTGTCCTTTGAACTGGTGCTACTTGATGACCCGGATTGGGATGTGTAACACCCCGTATTTTCTGTGAACATAAAAAAAAATCAAGATATAATTAATTTTTAGAAAAATAATTAGGTGAAACGGGTTGCGCCGTTGCGTTCGTCTCGGAATTCTGCTTGAGATAGAGTCCGAGTTTGCGTAAATTGGACTCCGTATGAAAAAGATATCCTTAAATTAAATATTGCAGCAAAACATGGAAAAAGAGAAATGAGAAAAGAATAATGTTTAGCATTGTTCTAAGAATTGTAAGCAAAAGACATAATAGCTCATTTGGTTGGAACATGTGACTTGCATACAAGAGGTGCAGAGTTCGATCCCCGCCAACGCCATATTTTTGTTTTAGGGGAATGGCTAAAAAGCGGCTTAGTGTGAACGCGGTTCAAAAAAATTAAATATATATATATATATATTGAATATATATATGTATATATATATATATATAATTGAGAAGATAAATACAGTCAATTTATTTGGAGGGAAAGATTTATGCATAAGTAGATATGTATGTATGTAGGTAACTTCATTATGCATTGATTTTGCATGTTGCAAGGAAAGTAGAGAAAAAAAAAGGGGAAATTAAATTATATGCTCGATTTCCTTTTTTTCAGGCAAGCAATTAATTTGCATTATTTGAATTCATGAATAGGTGCGTGTGTCTATATATATATATATTTATATATATATGGGCAGTTAATGTAAACATGAATAGAAGTTTATTAATTTGCTGAGTGTTTGCTGAGTCACTTCTGACTCATTGCTGAGTCAATAAGATAAACCCCATCTTGTCTGAACGGCTGCGGTTATTTCTAGGTTAAATCTAATGGCCTAAATGAATCCTAAATTCTATAAATAAGTGGGTAGTCTCTCATTCTAATTCATATGAAAAATTAGAGAAGCCGCCGTCATGCCGTCGCCATGGAACTCCGAGTAGCCGCCGCAAATCAAAGTAGAAGAAAGCTAATCTAATCCAATTCTAATCAATTCTTAAAGCAATCTAGACTCTCTCTTTCTTCTTAAATTGTGAGTATGATGATTCTCACAAGATTATTAGCAAACTAATTTGATTAAGATGTAAATGGAACATAAGAAAATGATGTGAATTGTCATATATGTTATTGTAAAATCTTATGTTATCATGTATGTTCTAAATGTTTTGTTATGCTATGATGAAAATCATGCTATGCTATGTTATGCTATCATGCCATGCTATGATGAAAATCATGCTATGCTATGTTATGCTATCATGCTATGCTATGTGTAAATCATGCTATGTTATGTCATAAATCTTATATATATGTTGTAGATCTCATGTTAACACATATGATGGAAATCCATAAGTTATATGATTATGATATCATGTTAAGTTGTGTTGAATCGTACAAGTTGTAAAATCATGATGTTGTTATTTATGCAAATTGGATCATGTTTTAAAGTTTATGTTTTTTCTCTAAAAATTAAATGGATCATGATTATGGGAATTTGCCTATTAAGTTAGGTGTACCCATATGCATGAATCTATGACTAAATGAATTTTTATTATGGGAATTTGTCTATTAAGTTAGATGTACCCGTATACATGAACCTATGTTATTAAGTTAGATGAAGATATGTTGTAAATGATGTCACATATGTTACATAGTCACGATGTTAGTATCCATGCTGGTTAGTTCATGTTAGTCAAATCATGATATTATATATGTTTGGGCTATGATGATTCATACATGTACCTATGCAAGTTTTGGCACTGATTAATAAAAATTGTGTAGGTTTCATGACACTTATTTTAGATCTAAAATTAGATCCATGACATGTGTGAGTTCTATACTAGTTCACACCACCATTATGTTGCAAGTTTATACATGAATTTGGGTTATATTATGTAGACCGTGACATTTAACCAAACAAGTTGACACCTTTAACATGTGTAGCTTATGCAAGTTATAGTCTTAGCCTATGCAAGTTTAAGTGTTGGGCCTCTATCACATATGCAAGTTTCACCCCTTTTTATGAGTAGATCTATTTTAGTCATATACATATATGTTGTTGTTGTGATAATTTATCTTTGTGCTATGAGTTAGACTATTCGAGTCTAACGTATATTTTACGTTTAACGTATGAACGTACAACGTGGGATAGGGGTGATATTAAAATAATTAATATTGAGAATTTGCAAGAAATAGCCTTAAAAAGGCATATAAACAAATTTGAGATATGTGAATTGCCTTAAAAGGCGAAAAATGGAATTAAGACATTAATTGGAAAATTAATGTGTAGAAATGGTCATAAGTTAATTATGGATTAATTTGAATTTGAATAGGGATGGAGAAATTGGTATAAAATGCCTTTAATGGCATATAATGAATTTGTGGTGAAAAAGGGTATGATTTATCATACCATAAATGGATGGACATAATTGAGTCAATTATGGACATCATTAAATTTTGAATAAATTATTAATTTGGATAGGGAAGTTAATTCAAATTTGGGAAAGATTAATTAATTAATTAATCACTTAAGATAATTAACATTCTTTCTATCTACATACACCAGAAGGTTCTAGGGTGACAGAGCGGATAGTGTCTAGGCTTGGGTTTGGAAAACAAGTTTCCTGCCCTCCCTGGCTATCCCTAACTGACCCAATGAACGGGATGGTCTTGAATTTAGAAAGAAAACATGTGGTGGGACATGGGAATCTAGTGGGTGCTTTGGGTGGCATGAGGAATCTAGTGGTTGCCTTTAGTGGCATTTGAAATACGATTAGTAAGACTTAACCAAACACACATGCAAATGAACATGACTAAGAAGAGGGTTAATTAGGTGCCTTGGGTGGCATGAGAAAATACGATTAGTAACACTTAACCAAATTAAATATGTAAGTGGGACATAGGGGTTAAGTGGGTGCCTTGGGTGGCATGTGGAATTACTAATAGAAACCCTTAACCAAATTTAAAACATGTAAGTGGACATGAAGGGGGTTAAGTGGAATGTGTTAGAGGGGACCAAGCCTAGGTGGGTAGCTTGGTGGGAGGCCCATTTCAACCAGTATCCCAAACGTATCTTTGTGAGCTCGACCCAAGTCGAGGACGGGACACGCATACTGGGCTTGACTATAAGAGGCCAAAACGGGTTAGCGGTGGCAACGCAAGTCCAACGGGTTCATATGCGTGAGTGGACCCGGGCTGGTAGGTAAGACGTTGTTGCATCGTGTAGGTATAAGCCGTGCATCCTTAAGTTGTAACGGGTTGCCACTTTAGGGGAGTGATACACCCCACTGTGGGGCCAGCACGGGTATCTACGAGTTAGGGAGCCGATCGAATGGGGCAGGGTAGTGGGTACACCTAGTAGTACACGAAGCTACCATTATTAATTAAGTATTAAAAGGGTACACCTAGTGGAGATAGGGGCAGACGACACCTATGACGTCAGCTAGGAGTACGTGGAATTACCATTATTAAGGGGGTACGTCTAGTAGGGATAGGTACACGTTGGGTACCTAGGATAGCAACTAGAGATACACAGTCAAACGTGGAGGATAGTGGGTACATCTAGTAGTACACGAAGCTATCATCATTCTATTTTGGGATCAAAGTGACTAGTAGGGGTGAAGTTAGTGCTAGTACAGTACAGCACGGTACAGTACGGTAGAGTATAGTAATTATCCTATATTGATTAGGAAGCGTCATTAACGTTAGTGATTAGTAACGGGTGTGGTGCAGCGTAGTAATTATTCTTTAGTAGGTATGCCTTTAATGTTACCATGGTTAACCTCATTTCCTTTGCCTATTCTGTCACACCCAATAGTTCATAGGCATTTCCTTATTCTCCAGCTTATGCCTTAGTCTGATTACTTTGAAAATAGTATTGTTAGAATTGTCATACTCGCTAGACTTTATGTCTGACCCCCTCTATTTCTATCTTTTTCCCCCTCCAGGTCCCCAGGTTGGGTCCAGCTCTAGTGGTGTTTGATTGGGTTGCTTATCTCTTTTGGAGAGCTTGGACTGCTAAAGTAAAGTCCAGCTTGTTATCTTTTGTTTAATGGCTATTTATGTAATGGGATTATGTATTTTGTTTTATCAAGATAGATATTGTACTTGACTCTGATTTATGGTATTATGATGTAATCAAACATGTTTTGACTTCTGCTGCAATGAAATAAAGTTTTAAATTTCCAAGTACTATTTTATATCTGTCTTGTCGTAATTTTACTGTTCTATACTCACTTAAAACCTCCATGGAAGTTAATGCATTCCTTTTGTGAGTGACATTAATGGACGTGGGGTGTTACACGTGGTATCAGAGCTTAAGGTTACCAGAACAGATAAGATATTTTGAAAAACTATTTTTCAAAAGCATTTTTATAAAGAATACTTTCAAAAATATGTTTGTAGAAGAGTATTTTTGAAAGAAAGGTTTATTTTGAGAACATAATCCCCAAGAGCCATATATCCTTCCTTCGATTCTCCGTTTTGAATCTCTTCCTCTTTCTCTTTTTGAATTTCCCCTCCGCGTATAGATGCTTTTTCTAAGATAAATAAGGACTTCCGTACGAAGGACGGAAGAACCACTTCAAGGGACTTAGACGTTTGTCGGGCTAGAAGTTAGTCCAAGGAGGTGGAGGGTTGTGGGAACCTTTAAGATGGACGATGGGAGGAAGGTTCAAATAGCTGTTAGGTTAATAAAGGACGAAACCTCATCTTGGTGGGAGGTCACGAATGGAGAATGTGAAGAAGAAGGCTAGTTGTTTTGGAGAAATAGGACACCTTATTAGGATTGTCCAAAGAGGCAAGAATAAAGTACAGGATCTTCTGGAGGGTTGTTGTATTCCCTCACGGCTGGTATACCTGATGGGGGTAGGACCGTCTAGGTTGAAATTTGGTTTTCTTTATCATCCTGTTCGTAACTTGTTTGATTCTGGCGCTTCATACTCGTTAGTATCTGCTTCGTTATTTGAAACACTGCACCTAAATACTAGTCTAGTTAAGGATCCCATCCTAGTCTCAAATCCTGTTGGTGGTTCGGCTCATCCTTCAATGGTTTGTCGGGATTTGAGAGTGTCTATCTTGGGCATTGGGTTTGAATGCAGCGCCTTCATTCTTGGTTTCACGGTCTATAGTTTGATTCTAGGGATAGATTGGCTAGCCAGGCGTAGTGCCATCCTAGATTGGGGAAGGAGGGTAGTTAGACTATTGGTTCATTATGGAAAGACCCTCATATTTCTTGTGACCATAGGAGTTTAGTGATGCTTAGTTGCCTAGAATCTTCTGATGTATCCAACGATGATTTGGGATCTGTTTGTGTGGTCCGTGAGTATGGGGATGTCTTCGATGTAGAGCGGGGTTTACCTAGAGGAGCGAAGTAAGCTTTCGTGTGTGCCTAGTGGATAATGCAAAGCCAGTTATGAGATCAACGATGGTTTTGGAGCAAGACTGGCAAGGACAGCCAGAGTCCGTTAAGTGCTCAGTTATTTGGCCGTTTTACTAGTATCATCTCATGTATGTCATCTGAATTCGAAGGAGGTATCCCTTGGGTGTTTGTCTTATATTGGTTTAGGCCTTTGGGGCTTGCACTTGGGGGATGTCGAGTTCGACTAGGATGGTCTGCGTGAGAGATGGACAGTTGTGACAAATTTTGCATGGAATAATATCCTGGTTTTCTCTAGAAGCGGAGAAGAGCATGCCCTACATCTTAGGGAAGCCTCTGGGGAAGGGTGATGTGTTATGGAGGAAGACTATCGAAAGTCCATGAGGGGAATTACCCTACCCACGACTTAGGAGTTGCTTTCAGACCATAAGTTGCTAAGGTATTTGTTCTCTCAGAAAGATCTGAACTTGAGGCAGCAAAGGTGGATGGAGTTCTTGGCGTCCTACGATTTCGAAATAGCATATACCCCTGGCAAGGGTAACGTTGTGGTGGGGGCCTTAAGTAGAAAAGGGTTGACACTGAATCCTTGGTCTGTTGAGCGGCGTAGCTTAGAGTTTAACTCTACCTTTGACTTTAGACCATCCATTGATTTTGTACTTGGTTCGCTAGCATCCTTAGAGGTCAGACCTATGCTTTTGGGACGGATTGGAGAGGCACAGCGAGCTGACCCACAGTTGGTTGAGTTAGTAGAGAATCTCACAAGAGGGGAGTCATCAAGCCATCTTAGTAGGTATACCCTAGATGATAAGGGTTGGTTGCGTAGGGACGGTAAACTTTGTATATTACGGGACGAAAGTTTGAGGAAGTGTTTACATGATACGGCGAAAGTGGTGGAGCCGAACACGCTTAAGGAAGTGGAAGTAGAGCGAGATGCCACGATCAGACTAGCTCCTACATGCATTCTTGGGTCGGAGATTAAGAAGTTGAGAAACCGAGAGGTCAAGCTAGTCAAAGTGCAATGGGAAGAAGATCAAGGAGACGCTACTTGGGAGACGGAAGAGAAGATTCGTTTGTTGTACCCCTTCCTTTTCGGGGTTATGTCTTTTATATTCTCCTTTATCGCCTAGCTTATACTTGTCCTATCTTTAGTACATCCTCTCGTTTAAGTCTTTGACCTTTAGAAGGGTAGTCCTATGGTTGAAACATGTGTTTGAGACATGTTATGTTTGATGGATGCAAGTGGATGCAAGTGTTTGCTAGTGGTTGCTCGTGGATGCATATACACACACTTTAGGCACTAGATCGGCTCAGTCACTCTCATATTGCATATAAATATGTGTGCATATTTAAATTAATGAATGAATAGTGGTTGTACTATCATATGGATGCTGCATTAAGATGAATGGTTGTGCACGCATATAGAAATAATATGTATCATTAGGAATCTTTTGCATACATAATGGACGCATGGCACTATCATGGTTCGCATTAAGGAGGTCAACTGAATCAGTAGATCGCCTGATTTTTGCATTGGATAAGGACATGTACACACACTATGCATATAAACATGAAAGCATTAGAAGTCTCTTAAGGACAATGGATGCCTGTGCCTGATGGTTGAGTAGATGGATGATTGGATGGTAGGACACATTCTTCCTAACTTGAAGATTTCAGGGACGAAATCCTTTAAGGAGGGGAGAATGTAACACCCCGCATTTTCTGTGAACATAAAAAAAAAATCAAGATATAATTAATTTTTAGAAAAATAATTAGGTGAAACGGGTTGCGCCGTTGTGTTCGTCTCGGAATTCTGCTTGAGATAGAGTCCGAGTTTGCGTAAATTGGACTCCGTATGAAAAAGATATCCTTAAATTAAATATTGCAGCAAAACATGGAAAAAGAGGAATAAGAAAAGAATAATGTTTAGCATTGTTCTAAGAATTGTAAGCAAAAGACATAATAGCTCATTTGGTTGGAACATGTGACTTGCATACAAGAGGTGCAGAGTTCGATCCCCGCCAACGCCATATTTTTGTTTTAGGGGAATGGCTAAAAAGCGGCTTAGTGTGAACGCGGTTCAAAAAAATTAAATATATATATATATATATATTGAATATATATATTGAATATATATATGTATATATATATATATAATTGAGAAGATAAATACAGTCCATTTATTTGGAGGGAAAGATTTATGCATAAGTAGATATGTATGTATGTAGGTAACTTCATTATGCATTGATTTTGCATGTTGCAAGGAAAGTAGAGAAAAAAAGGGGAAATTAAATTATATGCTCGATTTCCTTTTTTTCAGGCAAGCAATTAATTTGCATTATTTGAATTCATGAATAGGTGCGTGTGTATATATATATATTTATATATATATGGGCAGTTAATGTAAACATGAATAGAAGTTTATTAATTTGCTGAGTGTTTGCTGAGTCACTTCTGACTCATTGCTGAGTCAATAAGATAAACCCCATCTTGTCTGAACGGCTGCGGTTATTTCTAGGTTAAATCTAATGGCCTAAATGAATCCTAAATTCTATAAATAAGTGGGTAGTCTCTCATTCTAATTCATATGAAAAATTAGAGAAGCCGCCGTCATGCCGTCGCCATGGAACTCCGAGTAGCCGCCGCAAATCAAAGTAGAAGAAAGCTAATCTAATCCAATTCTAATCAATTATAAAAGCAATCTAGACTCTCTCTTTCTTCTTAAATTGTGAGTATGATGATTCTCACAAGATTATTAGCAAACTAATTTGATTAAGATGTAAATGGAACATAAGAAAATGATGTGAATTGTCATGTATGTTATTGTAAAATTTTATGTTATCATGTATGTTCTAAATGTTTTGTTATGCTATGATGAAAATCATGCTATGCTATGTTATGATATCATGCCATGCTATGATGAAAATCATGCTATGCTATGTTATGCTATCATGCTATGCTATGTGTAAATCATGCTATGTTATGTCATAAATCTTATATATATGTTGTAGATCTCATGTTAACACATATGTTGGAAATCCTTAAGTTATATGATTATGATATCATGTTAAGTTGTGTTGAATCGTACAAGTTGTAAAATCATGATGTTGTTATTTATGCAAATTGGATCATGTTTTAAAGTTCATGTTTTTTTTTTCTAAAAATTAAATGGATCATGATTATGGGAATTTGCCTATTATATTAGGTGTACCCATATGCATGAATCTATGACTAAATGAATTTTTATTATGGGAATTTGTCTATTAAGTTAGATGTACCCATATACATGAACCTATGTTATTAAGTTAGATGATGATATGTTGTAAATGATGTCACATATGTTACATAGTCACGATGTTAGTATCCATGTTGGTTAGTTCATGTTAGTCAAATCATGATATTATATATGTTTGGGCTATGATGATTCATACATGTACCTATGCAAGTTTTGGCACTGATTAATAAAAATTGTGTAGGTTTCATGACACTTATTTTAGATCTAAAATTAGATCCATGACATGTGTGAGTTCTATACTAGTTCACACCACCATTATGTTGCAAGTTTATACATGAATTTGGGTTATATTATGTAGACCGTGACATTTAACCAAACAAGTTGACACCTTTAACATTTGTAGCTTATGCAAGTTATAGTCTTAGCCTATGCAAGTTTAAGTGTTGGGCCTCTATCACATATGCAAGTTTCACCCCTTTTTATGAGTAGATCTATTTTAGTCATATACATATATGTTGTTGTTGTGATAATTTATCTTTGTGCTATGAGTTAGACTATTCGAGTCTAACGTATATTTTACGTTTAACGTATGAACGTACAACGTGGGATAGGGGTGATATTAAAAGAATTAATATTGAGAATTTGCACGAAATAGCCTTAAAAAGGCATATAACAAATTTGAGATATGTGAATTGCCTTAAAAGGCGAAAAATGGAATTAAGACATTAATTGGAAAATTAATGTGTAGAAATGGTCATAAGTTAATTATGGATTAATTTGAATTTGAATAGGGATTGAGAAATTGGTATAAAATTCCTTTAATGGCATATAATGAATTTGTGGTGAAAAAGGGTATGATTTATCATACCATAAATGGATGGACATAATTGAGTCAATTATGGACATCATTAAATTTTGAATAAATTATTAATTTGGATAGGGAAGTTAATTCAAATTTGGGAAAGATTAATTAATTAATTAATCACTTAAGATAATTAACATTCTTTCTATCTACATACACCAGAAGGTTCTAGGGTGACAGAGAGGATAGTGTCTAGGCTTGGGTTTGGAAAACAAGTTTCCTGCCCTCCCAGGCTATCCCTAACTGACCCAATGAACGGGATGGTCTTGAATTTAGAAATAAAACATGTGGTGGGACATGGGAATCTAGTGGGTGCTTTGGGTGGCATGAGGAATCTAGTGGTTGCCTTTAGTGGCATTTGAAATACGATTAGTAAGACTTAACCAAACACACATGCAAATGAACATGACTAAGAAGAGGGTTAAGTAGGTGCCTTGGGTGGCATGAGAAAATATGATTAGTAACACTTAACCAAATTAAATATGTAAGTGGGACATAGGGGTTAAGTGGGTGCCTTGGGTGGCATGTGGAATTACTAATAGAAACCCTTAACCAAATTTAAAACATGTAAGTGGACATGAAGGGGGTTAAGTGGAATGTGTTAGAGGGGACCAAGCCTAGGTGGGAAGCTTGGTGGGAGGCCCATTTCAACCAGTATCCCAAACGTATCTTTGTGAGCTCGACCCAAGTCGAGGACGGGACACGCATACTGGGCTTGACTATAAGAGGCCAAAACGGGTTAGCGGTGGCAACGCAAGTCCAACGGGTTCATATGCGTGAGTGGACCCGGGCTGGTAGGTAAGACGTTGTTGCATCGTGTAGGTATAAGCCGTGCATCCTTAAGTTGTAACGGGTTGCCACTTTAGGAGAGTGATACACCCCACTGTGGGGCCAGCACGGGTATCTACGAGTTAGGGAGCCGATCGAATGGGGCAGGGTAGTGGGTACACCTAGTAGTACATGAAGCTACCATTATTAATTAAGTATTAAAAGTGTACACCTAGTGGAGATAGGGGCAGACGGCACCTATGACGTCAGCTAGGAGTACGAGGAATTACCATTATTAAGGGGGTACGTCTAGTAGGGATAGGTACACGTTGGGTACCTAGGATAGCAACTAGAGATACACAGTCAAACGTGGAGGATAATGGGTACATCTAGTAGTACACGAAGCTATCATCATTCTATTTAGGGATCAAAGTGACTAGTAGGGGTGCAGTTAGTGCTAGTACAGTACAGCACGGTACAGTACGGTAGAGTATAGTAATTATCCTATATTGATTAGGAAGCGTCATTAACGTTAGTGATTAGTAACGGGTGTGGTGCAGCGTAGTAATTATTCTTTAGTAGGTATGCCTTTAATGTTACCATGGTTAACCTCATTTCCTTTGCCTGTTCTGTCACACCCAATAGTTCATAGGCATTTCCTTATTCTCCAGCTTATGCCTTAGTCTGATTACTTTGAAAATAGTATTGTTAGAATTGTCATACTCGCCAGACTTTATGTCTGACCCCCTCTATTTCTATCTTTTTCCCCCTCCAGGTCCCCAGGTTGGGCCCAGCTCTAGTGGTGTTTGATTGGGTTGCTTATCTCTTTTGGAGAGCTTGGACTGCTAAAGTAAAGTCCAGCTTGTTATCTTTTGTTTAATGGCTATTTATGTAATGGGATTATGTATTTTGTTTTATCAAGATAGATATTGTACTTGACTCTGATTTATGTTATTATGATGTAATCAAACATGTTTTGACTTCTGCTGCAATGAAATAAAGTTTTAAATTTCCAAGTACTATTTTATATCTGTCTTGTCGTAATTTTACTGTTCTATACTCACTTAAAACCTCCATGGAAGTTAATGCATTCCTTTTGTGAGTGACATTAATGGACGTGGGGTGTTACAGGATGTCTAGTGCAGAGAAGCTGCAGTTTCTAAAGTCAGTTGTTTCTTTGATGATCTCGTTTTAATTGCTAGTTATACTTTTAGTATAATTGCATTAGACATCGCATTGAGTAACCTGTACCCCCCGTGTTGGTATAAACTAACATGTACGTACGGTGAAGTGCAATGCTGATACAATTATAATAAATGAATTCGAGACACGACGATGATCACTAGTTCTTAAAACCATAACCATCGTCATCGACCGATACTGTCAGATTCGCATCGAGTCGTGACCATGTCGTGATTGGAACTGGGAAACAAACTAAGGTTTGATGGTCCGGTCTTGTGTCCATATTACAAGTTTTATGCTCTAAACCCTAAGTGCAAAACGTTAGTCTCATTCAGTCATGAAACATCATGGAAACAACATAAGTCGACAATCAAGTTGCCAGGATCCGAACTTTTCAGGGAAATAATAGGGTGCACCCAAAACAGAAGGGCTTGAAAATTCCTAAGTCCAAGGGATGCGAAAATTGCATCCCTTAGACCATGAAGTTTCGTATCCCACTCTGGCTCAAAATCTCACATCCCCCTCCTTTCCACGAAAAAAATCACATCCCATGCTTTGGTTCGCATCTCATCCTATGGGGGGACTCTCGCATCCTCAAAATGAAAAATCCGCCTCCCTCGGATGCAAGATTTCACATCCTTCTGATGCGAGAAAATTGCATCCCTCGAATGCGAGAAGCCACATCACTTGGGTGCAAGAGATCGCGTCTCTCTGATGCGATGAGTCGCACCATCGGGTGCGATGGATCACATCCCCAGGGAGGCGATACGATATGTTATGTCCTCTCCCTCTTCTCCTTCTCCTGCCTCTCCTTCCCATCACTTCCTTCTTCCTCTTTGACCCTCCTTCGCCGCCAGGCCATGACATCGAACTAGAGGTTCAAGCTTGGTGGTCGGCTTCTCGACATCTCCGAAGCTCAAATTAGAGCTTGATTCAGCTATTGAGCCAACATTCTCGTATCTCACCTGAGTTTCCTGTTCGAGTTCAACAATGGATGAGCATCGACATGATTTTCGAGATACTAGAAAATGTATGAAGAAGTGAGGAGGAGGGGAGGTTTCAGTTTTTATATGTAAGGGAGGAAAGTAGGCTTGGCCCGTTACAACGCCTCACAACCCATCAGGGATGCGAGATTTTTCATCCCTCTAGGGTTGTGAAATTTCGTATCCAATCAGGGATGCGAAATTTTGTATCCCCTCAGGGATGCGAAGTTTCGCATCCCATCAGAGAAGTGAAGTTCTATATAAAAAAACACACATACACACACATGTATATATTATATATATGTTTCCCATGTTTCGTATGTTTATATATATATATATATATTTGCATACATATATACGTTTATAAAAATAATGGATGAACAAGGATAAAATTTCCAAACTTCATGAAACGTCTGACTAACAATTCCAACAACGACCATGCATGCGTGTTTTTGACATTACGATAGTCGACAACAATCCGATTTGCTAACCGATGGTATGCTCATAAGCCTAAATGACCCAAGAACGTATGACAAGCGATTGAATCCATGACTATATATCGTTTTTCGAAATCCAACTCGTGTTGTCAAAAGGCAACAACACACTCACCACTCATATTTTCAAATCCCGATCGCTCTATGCAAAATCACATGAAAACGTGTGAGCGTACATGTGACACTATGTCGACAACAACTCGTTTACGTTACGAGGTGAACGGGAGTTGACAACTAACGTTTAATTTCGTGAGTAAACAAGAATTAAACATTCAACGAATCTATCGATGAACCCAGATTTTTGACATGCTCAACAGAATGATCACAACCAAGTTTTAATGGCTTGGAGATCTTTCTAGTCTCCCGGGGCAATCTTTTCAACTCAAAGCACATCTTGTCACGATAAGACGTACTTTGGGGGGCATGTGTTAACCGATCTTTTGGTCCGGTTCCCAAAAGCATATCAGCCCCGCTCGACTTAGTCCATCGCATGGCACTATAGCCTAAAGTGTCGCCAGAATGCTAAGGGTCCAAGCCCAGTAGGAATCAAGTGAGCTTTGGCCTCACAACACCTCAAAGTGTAGATAATGCATCACTCCACACTGCCTTGCCTCGCATCGCATCACAATCCATCCCTTTACCTCATGTCCTTGCATCCTCACATCGCATTCCTCTCCTCCTACATCCTTTTGAATTGAAATATTGCATCCTCTAGATGTGATATATCACATCCGTTCCGGATACGATATATCACATCTCCTCTAATGCATATCGCATCCTCTTTGATGCGGTGTATCGCATCCTCCAGATGCGATACGACCGCATTCCCCTTCTTTAGAAGGCGACAAATCGCATCCCTTTGGATGCAAATTTCCGCATCCCTTGGGATGCGAAAATTTGCGTTCCACCCGAGGGATGCGATTTTATGCCTGCATGTGGGAGAGGGATGCGATTTTCTGGCTTCTATGCTCTTAGGATGCGAATTTCTGCTGTGTGGTCCCCAAATCTCACCTACTCCCACCTAACCCACTACATATAAATACCCCTACTACAAAAAATGAGACTTCGATAGCAACAGTAAATAGTATTTCCTCCTATCATCATTGAGCACTTTACGGTGCAGGATTTCCAATGCTATCTTGGGAAACAACTCCTGTGCTCTCAACGCTATACATCGAGAAAAGCGAGAGATGAAAAATGTTCGTGGGAAATAACAATAAATTATGTTGATGTTTCCTTCAAAAAACAACCTCTTTTTTCACTCCACCGCATCTAAAATATATTGATCCCTAATCTTAACATTGTCTCACAAAATCCATAAACTAAAAGTTCATGAATCGCTAAATCACCAGTGTTATCAAAAGCCAATCGCATGTCTCTGCAATTCGAACAGGAATAGGAGGTATTGTTAATGTTATTACATATTTTTCTCTGCTCATGCTTATGATTTTTAATTTATTTATTATTTGAATTATTTAATTGAAAATTGGCATGAAATTAATATCTTTTAGAATTTATTAATTACTTTGTCTGAATAAAAGTATTAGTTAAAGCAAAAAAATTCTAATTTCATGAGAACTTCTCTCCGATCTGAATTAAAGTGTTTAAGCATGGCTATATATCAATATATATAGTTTGGTTGTCAAGAACGTAACTGCTTTTTCCTGCCAACACAACTGTAATTTTGATCTTTTTGTTTGACAAAGAAATGGAAGATACTTGCCAGAATGATATAAAAAACAACGGATCTAGAATTGGCATCTTGAAAGTTAAACTTCCATCAACATCAATTTATCATTCAAGTAAAGAATTTAAAGTAATTTATGTACCTACCATCAAAGTTGTTTTTTTGTCATCTAGCTATATAATACATTTTTATTCAAGAATGTGTTTCCTTTGTCCATTTATGCATAAGTTATGATTATTTAATATAGTTTAACGATCAATATGCTATAAATTTGCATATATTATGATCGCAGGTAACGTGTTTGCATAATTGTTCAGTAAGTTAGTAGTGCATTAGTCTACAATATGCTGTGAATAGGCAAATTCTATAGTAAAGAAATGTGTGTCTTTTTTTTGAACACAAAGGGTACTTATATTACAAAATAAAAAGAACATAACATTTGGGTTAGCTACAAATAAGTTACAACACCAACGAATACCAAAAAGACCACAAAAGAAGCCAACTCAAAAGTAGCAAAAACTCATAGAACAACACTACAAAATAAACACTGAAAAACATAGGACCAAATTACAAAGTAGCATCCAAGACCAAAGCCCCCCATGAAAAAAGCAACAACCTGACCAACAGTCCAAGCTCCAAGTACGCTAAACCATACAAAACACTGATAATGCATAAGCACCATACTATCAGCTCAGTTCCAAAAGGAGAATAGAACTTAACACCCTCCAGATACCACACCAAGAAAACCAAAAATATGCTCAGACCACCATTTATCTATTTCTTAGAAATGCCACCATTTAACATTCCACCAAGGGATCCATTTTCCTCTTTAAATTTTTTCTGACTTGGATCTTATTTTGTATTATGACATGAGCTCGATCCATTCTAGATTCACTTCCACCAAAAGAATCATTGTTTAAAACCAAGCTATCACCCTTAACTTTAAGCGAATAAATTCTCTGTCTCCTCTTTATAGCACTACTAGTCGAACTATTCAAATCTTCCATCATTATATCCTTTAAAGCAGTATTTTTGGCCTCTTGCTGATGATCGTTATCATTAGAATTATCCTCAATCATAACAGCCTCATCAGTAGTCTGTTTATTCAACATGGTAGCTCCTTCAACCTTATTAGAGATTTTATGTTGATCCTCTTCTTTTTTAATAGTTTCAATTTCTTTGCTTTCACATGGTTTTCCAGTATCTATAGGAGCTTCTTCAACTCTATCATTCAATTCATGCATGCAAATATCAGATTGATCTAAAACATAAAAAGCAGAAGCTGTTCTAACATTACCATCTATAACCAGTTCACCATGTTCTCCAGAAATATTCTTAGAGTAAAAAACTCCACTGGTCTCTTTATTCCTATTAGGTGGTGCTTTTCCTATCAAAATCTATTTTCTTAAATTTCCATCTATCTCCATTTCATTCTCCAAGTTTGTAGCATCCTTAGGTATCAGACCTTGTAAACCTTGCATGCAACATTTGTGTGACCAAATATCTTACAATTATAGCATAAAGGAGGTTTCCATTCATAATATACTCTATGCCGTACAATCTCTCCACCACTAAAACACTGAATAGGAATAATATCTAGAAATTCAAAGTCGCAATTCACTTCTACCAAGAATCTTGCATAAAATATACGAGTGAGACCTTCTGTTACAGTATCCAATTTTAAGGAATGACCAAGTATAGAAGCAATTCTACTTATTGCTTCTATCGACCAGAAATCTAAATTAAGATTTGGGAGTCTAATCCAAATGGATAATGCATGCAAAAACTCCCTAGACATCTTAATACCTAGATACCATTTTTTCATATATATCAGTCTTTTATTATCGTAGTAAGGCCCTAGTGATAAGACTCTGTCACAATCCTCAGCATTCTCACATTTCAAAATAAAGAAACCATTCTCCCTACTAAACAGTTGATAATTCCCTTTAAGGTTCTAGTTTCTATCAATATATTCCCTTAGAAATTTGTAGTAAGGTTTACTGACAAAGACATAAAATACAATCGAATTGTTCTATCAATCTATGGCTTTTTTGTCAATTCTTCACTAATAATCGCTAACTTAAGGTTATCTCTGACTAACGGTTCATAATACTTAAGCTGAATTTAATTAATATGAGATTTATCCTCTGTAATAACATCAGACCAAGCTTTCAATTGGTTACTATTAATCTTATCAATAAGAGATCTATCTGTCAAGACTAGCTCTGGGAATTCCAATTTAGAGTTAAGATCTAGAGTAATCAAATTACCTGGCCTTAAGAAGCTTCTGATCTCTTCATGTTGTAGACCCGAACTCTGATCTGGAGGAATGAACGTTCGATGATCCAAATCAGAAGAATAGGCGAATTTTTCTGAGAATTTAAGCATTGAAGAGAGATGGAGGACGCCATTACTCAGTTAATTGATGAAAAAATGTGGAAAAACTCAAATTTTAAAATTGAATTTGAATTCAAATTTTTTGGCTTATATGTCAACATAACATCAAGGGATATGTAGACATATATGTGTACTTTTGTAAAATTTGATTGTTTTTAAACTTTTATTTGTGTATATAACTAGATATGTATGGATGTGTATTAGACTTCTCAAAAATTAGAGACTTATTTTTATTTTACTATTTTATGAAATTAATTATTGTGAAATTTTAATTATTAATTTAAATTAAAAGATTTCTCTAAAATTCAATTGAATTATTTTAAAATCATTTTGAAAAGTTGTCTCAATTAAAATAAATAATCAAAGCATGCAAAGCCACCAAACAATCAAAGGAACAAAGAAAATAAAGAATTATTGTAAATGCTTATGTATTTTAGAAACACTTTATTCTGCTTGAACTGTATATCATTGTGAAGCATATATTAGCCATTTCTATGTTAGATCCACAATCACATGATGGAGTGTCTGAATTTAAATCATTTAATATTGTTATATGTACCCTTTTCATTTTTTATATGACCTAGTAGTTTCATTTTGACTTATCACAATTGTTGCATCTGATTTCATTTTGTCTCGACTTATCACAATTGTAGCATCTGATTTCAAATGTTTGAATTTTAATCGTTGCATATGTCCTGACTTATCACAATTGTAGCATCTGATTTCATTTTGACTATTATTTCTATTTTCATTTCTTTTGGAGTTTCTCATCTTTTTATATCTCCAGAATTTACTAAAGTTCTTTGTCATCATTGTTATCTCTTCATCGCCATTATCTGATTCTGATCCATCAGTAATTGCATCGAATGTTATCGACTTCTTTTCAACTTCCTTGCTTTCTTTCTGCCCTGCTATTGAGCTTCAAAAGGGATTAAATTTCCAATTAACTCCTCAAATATAAGATAGCTAATATTATTAACCTCTTTAACTATATTAATTTTTATAATACAAATCAAGAGTAAGCGAATTTATTTTTTCTAACTTGGTCTTCTTTAAAAAAGTTTTTACCAAATGCAATGAGTGAATTATACTATACATATCAGAAACTGAATCATTTGGATTCATTTTAAATAATTGAAATTGACTATTTAACATGGAAATCTTAATTTGTTTAACTTTACGAGTGCCTTCACGAGTAGCTTGTAAAATTCTCCAAGTTTTATATTCCAAACTTACAAACATACACTCTTTTAAACTCATTCTTATTTGTTTACAGAATGATATATTCATGGCCTTAGAACTACTTTGTGCAACCAGCTTTTGATGAGCAGTCCACTGCGCATAACTAGTCCAGGGTTCAGTGTACTCAATTTGTATAATATTCCAAATAACTAATCTTATTTATTGAAAAAAAAAATCATCCTACATGACCAATAATTGTATTTACTACCACCGAAACATCATTGTCCGACATCAGACCGTCTATAAATAAACTAGTGACAATATTGAGATTACTAGTGTTGGTAGCCATTTAAACTTTTCAAAAATAAAATTACGATACTTTTGAAAACAATGCTCTAATATTAAATGAAAGCGATGTGGATTAAGGATCATAAGGCAGGACTAATTATAACGACCCAGATTTTTAGCGACTGAATAATTAATTTATTTAATTATTTAAAAGGTTAATTTGGAGATTTAAATAATTTTATTTAATAATTTTGAATATTAGTATAAATAGTAGTATGTAATGAAGTACTCCTATTTTCCAACTTAAATATACACAAGTAAATGACCCATGCTTCGCACACGGATGATAAGTGAAAATGCAGTTGCGTAAAATCTTTGGAAATCTTGAACGTTAGCATAATCCTTTGAAATGTTACAGTATCTTGGTAATATTCTACAAGAAATCCGGACCAAAAACATTTCAAAAGTCTTGTCACAATCTCTGAAGAATTTCAGACGAAATCTGTCTTTAAATCCTATATACCTTACCAATACATATACTATACCGAATTCAACATTTCTCAGTTTGACTAAATCTTTACAAAACTTGTCAAAATCTTTATCCAAATCGAATCCACATTCTCAATATCTTAGATAAGATTTGATCTACGCTTACAGTCAAAATTCTCAGCTATGTCATTTTCAGAATTCAATGCGAAATCTGGGATAAGATCTCTGTTCAAATTAAAAATATCGGTTCCCTATCAATGCCTTTCTAATTCAAAGATTGCAGATGCCAACTGTTTTGACCTTCTTTTTCAGATGTGTTAAATGAAGAACTTGCTTTTCTACCCCTGGTCTTGTTATCTCTGGCTAACCCAGTAGTGTATAAATGAATGCACATGTATCTGCAAAGTTTCATCAATGCCGAAACTTATCTACGCAGTACCTCACTCACATCACACTACTGTTACCCTATAAAAATCTAATGCCTGCACATGATGAATTAAAATGACAGAGCCTACACTGTAAATAAAATTCTATCCTATTCACCTATTTTTAAGCCAAAAAGTGGGCCTATGCAACCAACTAAGAGAATCACTGCCTTACAATGTAAGCTTCATTAAAGCAGCGTGCGTGCCAAGGAAATCAAATACCGTGAGTGCCAAGCTGTTCAAGCTTGCGTGCCAAACTACTATTCCCTTTAAATATGGTGCTCATCTCTTTCTATTCTTTCGGATATAAGAAGAAAAATAAAAGAAACCAAAGCCAGACTCTTTCTCCCTTTCCACCACGAACGGTCCTCATTCTCCCAAGTAAAATTCCACAAATCCTAAACTAAACATTCTGGGGGTCTACGTGACCACAACTTCACATGGTTACCACCAGAACTGGGTACGATTTGGGTCTCTAATGCTCGACGTATTTGAGCCGCAACCTAGGGCTTCGGTTTGATGCCTGAACGGAAGGAGGATGGGCGAAGTAAGGGAGGGGTCGAATTTCTTACATGAGGCGCAGTGTATGGTAAAAGTTCTGATGGGTCTCCGGCCTGTAAAGTGACACGTTTCTATTTACTAAAGGGGTTGTTGGGTTGAAGTCGGGCTCGTCAGGGGTCCGGTGAGTTGAACAAATGGTGTGACAGCTTACGTTTTTGGGAAGTTAGAGGGTTACAGTGTTAATGGGTTTTCTTTGTTGAACTGTTTTGGGGTTGATATCACTATTAGAAGGGGTTGTTCAAACGGTATTTGGTGGGAGTTTCGGAGTCGAGGTGGCGCATCCAGCAGCACAGTCCTGTGGGATCTCATCAACGATGGGCGGAGTACGATGGACTTGAACGAAAGTGGATGAAGTTCGGTTATTTGGTTCGCTGGGGTTGTACAGGGCGTCGGAGGCGGCCATTGTGGGTCGAGGAGGAAGTTGAGTCAAAGAGGACTGTTGTACGTTGTTTTTACTAAAACGATTTCGAGCTTTTATGGAGAAGGTGCAGTTCTTGTTAAGGAGGGTAAGTTTTCATTAAATACCGTAAAGGAGGAAGTCAGCTATTTTACTTTTGCCTAGCAACAGATGGTTCAGTTGTGTTCAATACTGGAAGTGGGAGTAAGTCTAGAGTAATATGGTTCACAAGTTGTTGTTGTAACGTGAAGTATAAGGTGGTTTTGGTGGCTACCGGTTATCTGAGGTGGCAGAACAAGAGGGGCTGACATGGCTTGGGTACTAGCAAGCGGTGAATGAAGTTAATTATGCTATGTTTAATGAATTAAATATGGTGAGGATGGGAGTTTTGGAAAGGAGAACGTTAACATTTCGGGGGTGTACAACAGGTTATGGACTACAGGAGAAAGAAGGTTTTAAAATAGAAGAGTAATTAATGCTAGTATAAGATTAAGGGGAGTTGCATGGTGAAGTTCATCAGGAAGTGGAGACAAATGAACATCCATTACATATAATAAAATAAAATAAAAGATAAGAAGACAAAAGGAGAAGAAAGATGGCACGACATTTGAAGCATGGCACGCGTGGGTTTTAGTTTTATATAAAGACAGAAGAAAGAAAAACGAATGGGAACATATGTGAAGAAAGTGGATTTATCTTTCGGTATCGTGATGTTTATGGACCTGGAAAGGGTTTAGAATACTGGATGGTGGAAGATGATGTTGATTTATTTCGATACCCAAGGGAGGCTTTAATCAGTGGTTAGCGACAATCAAAAAGGTTAATTGAAAGATAAGAGAAAATAAAGTAGTTATTTAATCGTTTTCTGACGTGCTATTCTAATTTAAAAACTTATAACAACCATATATATTTCATATGTTAACAAAATCCGACCAAAACAGTCGCGTTGGGATTGTAAAGCAGGAGTCTACATTGTGGAACTATTTCGGTTGAAAATGGAGCTACTAGAATTTCGCAGAAAAATCAAATGTCAGTTTGATTTTAAAACAAAACAAAAACAAAACCGTCAACTGCAAAAAAGGTGAGTAAACTCACTAACTCTTCTGGTTCGTTTATATTTATATATAAACGAGTTTGAAATTTATTTCTAGAAATTTTATATTGTGTTGATTGTTTGAATGCATGTTTGATAGAAATGGTTGACATGGTTATATCGTTGATCGGTTATTAATTTTGTTTGCTATGACATTCCATTAATGTTGACTAATGTCTTTGGATGCAGGGAAACAGGTTGGAGGGACCCAACTGGGTTCCTCAATATTTATATTAATATTAATATTTTTCCTTGATTGTGATGTATGATGTGATATATATAATCAGTGATTGACTTTGTTGTGTTTGAGTTACCCTGGACCTAGAAATTTTAGTATTAAAATACCGTAAAATGTGTTCGGATATAGAAAAAGAGAATTTGAGATTTAAAAGCGAAATTTATTTCTAGAAATAGAAATAGAAATTTAAATTCGAATATAATTGAAAATAGAAACCTGTTAAAATGAATAGAACAAGAAGTTGATTTTAAACGAGTTTATAAATTAGATGAATTATTTAACATTGGATAAAATGAAATATAAATTCAAACTCAAATTTATATGGGTAAGTGTAAATCAGTATTGTAAACCAATATTTGAAATCGGATTTAAGCTTAGCAAATTATAAAGGATACTATAAACGAGATTTTAATTGATTGTAACACAAATGAGATTGATATGGAAAAATGTGAATAGAAGTTATGAATAGAATTTGGGTTCAAGATATTATTTATAAGTACAAAATCAAATGATTTAATTGTATATAAGGAAATATATTCACGATTTAAGTGAAGGGTTTAAAGAAAATATTTTGCAAATGAGATATCCGTAAAGGAAATTCTGATTTTAAATATGAATCCAAATTGGAAATTGAATGAAAAGGGAAATGGGTAATCGTTTTAGAAGAAAACGATGAGTTTAGTTAAAAATTTGGAATATAAAATAAAGTGTAGACTGGAATGGTTATAAAGGAATTTGGTAATGATTTGGAAAGGGAGAATTCAAAAGTGAATTTGGAATTTGAATTAACCTGAGATGGTAAATAAATTCCGAAGTTCGGAATATAATCGAATATAGATTATTCGAGAGAGAGTTATTTATTGGAATTCCATTATATTGAATTCAGGGAAGTTATTTTTACTTTCCGTTTTGAATCAAATCTAATTATTTATTTACTTATAAATTGAATTAATAAGTACAAGTTATATTTTTATATATCAATTATTTGGGAACAACGATTATAATGCTACTGTTATCATAAATGTTTTATAAATCTAAACAGCGATTTTAGCGCTGTTGTTATAATAAATGTTTTGTAAATCTAAACAGCGATTTTAGCGCTGTCGTTACAATAAATGTTTTGTAAATCTAAACAGTGATTTTAGCGCTGTCATTATAATAAATGTTTTGAAAATCTAATTTCGTTAATCTTCACTAATTACCCTTAATCAACTGTTATTAGTGCAAAACTATGCAAATCACTTACTTGGCCTCAAATAAAATACCAAATCTGAAATGAATCTCTGTTTGGCGTTGTTCCAAATGCAACACAACAACTCTAACCTTGCTTTGGTGCTAATCCTCTTTGATTTGATGTTGCTAAGCTTAATCCTTGATTAGAAAGTGATTTGGTGTTGTTTTAGAGGTTGGAGGCCATTATTAGGGTTCTTAGGAGGTAAATGGCGGCTAGAAAACTGAAATGAAATGAAAACCTAACTCATTTCAGCCTCCCCATAACCCTAATCCCGAAATGGGTTATGGGCCCATTTACTAATCACCTCACTTGGCACGGTTAAGCAGTTTTTCACCTTCTAAAAATTGTTTCAGCCATATCTCCCAAACGGTGAGTCCGTTTGGCTAATGTGACCACTCTACGAATTGTAAACCATCATCCGGATCCAATGGAAGTGGTTTCAGGTCAAATCTCCTTTCCAATCAAAAGTTATGGCCAAAACAAGATCAGCTAGGGGCAAAATAGTCATTTAAAAATCGGAAAAAATCATGATCATGGGAAATGACCCCAATAGTCGTCTCCCAAAGTTACATGACCATACGACTTTGTATGTGAAGGATATAAATATTTTACGATCCTGCGATGCGTAGAATGCGGGTCGTTACATATATAATAATTAATACATATTACATATAAAATATTCATTACACATGGTCCTTAAAACTTCCATTCACGGTACTAACAATCTCCCTTTTTTTGATAATGATAACAATTTTATAAAATATTTCCTTGACTTGTTCTTAACTCAACCCGAATTCAATAACTCTCTCTTAATCTGTTTGTAATAACCCGGAAATCCGAGCCAATTTAAAATTTTTATTTTGGCAATTTTGATGAAATTTGAATATTTTAAATGAATTATTTTAAATAATAACGACAAGAAATTTATTTTGAATAGAATTAGAACGTATAGTTTTATTTGAATCGTCGTTAGAATATAAATAATTATTTTTAATTATAAAAGGAATTGAAAATGGCGCGGTAGTTTGAAATTTTGATTTCAAAGTTAAAATGAATGTATAGGATTCAAAATAAACCGGATTTTAGTGAAACCAAAAATATTTGAATATATCTTTCCAACGAATCCAAAAAATTGAAATTTCATAGCGGGAATCAAAAGATACGTCCAGTTGAAAATTCAGAATAGTCGCTATGGAATTCTGGCCCTTAAAAATGGGAATTTTGCAAACAACCTCGGTTTTCGACAAAACCACTTTTGTTGGATCCGTGATGTCAAATTATCGCTAGGTTCAAAGTTCATAATTTTATGAATCAATATGTGAGCGTGGCGAAGGAAAACGCGTTTGACCAGCTTTAGTTGATTTTAATCTACTGGAAAATGGCCATTTTTCAAACGGTCTCAGAATTGGAAGAAATTTGTTTTGTTAGGACCGTATCGTCAATACGAAGCTAGAAAATATTTTTCGAGAATTTTTAGAGTTAATATGTGGCCCCGGTTAATTGAAATGTGTGTTCAAATCCAATATACATTGATTTTTGTTTTGAATTTGATGAAAACTGATCGTTACAGCCAAATTGGCTTGCGAAACATATCTCATTGTGTTCAGAATGAGGGTAATTAGCTAGGGGCGATAGTCGTTGGGTTTGATTTGGAGTTCGGATACAACACCCTACTTTTTCGAATTTAAATTATTATTAAATAATTATATATATGCCCTTATCTCTAAGTCAAAACCCTAACTGATGGGTCAAAATTATCCATCGTGGTCAACCCTTCTTCCAATGCCCCCTTTCTAATGAACGATCACGAACCCTCGATTGTTATCCCCTCAAAAATGTCGATCCATTCATCATCTCATAGGGTCTTCAACGTAGAGCCTCTCGAGCTCGTCCAGCTTGTTACGTTGACCGACGATGGCGAGGTATTGACGAACGAGGTGGCCTGGAGCTCCATTGGAAGCCTCGTCATTCAAAGCCAGAGAACAGGTGGAGAAGACCACCGAGCTGCTCCCTCTTTCAGGTGAAGGAAGAGGATGGAACGGTGGTGTGGGGGAGGGCCGCCGATCATCTTCATGTGGCCTTGGCTGTCGTTGGCGAGGAGAGAGAACGGATGGTATGGGTTGAGCGACTTCAGAAAATTAACAATAAGCATATTTTCTTTTGTTTTTCAATTTTAAAAATGTCATTAACAATGGTTTAAAATCAGATTTTAATGTATATTCATTGTTTTTAAAATATAAAATACTTTTATTTGAAAATATAAAATACTTTGTTTTGAAAACATAAAATACTTTTATTTGAAAATATAAAATACTTTGTTTTGAAAATATAAAATACTTTTATTTGAAAATATAAAATACTTTGTTTTGAAAATTAAATAGTGAGCAGCATAAAAATATAATTTTTATATTATAGAAAGAATAAAAATATGTTTTTTATATTATAGAAAGTATAAAAAAATATGATTTTTATATCGGTAGAGTATTAAAAATATAATTTTTTTTGTATAGAACCTCATATTAAAAATGTGATTTTTAATATGAACAGCGTGGAGAAGACTGCGTTGGAAGTGCTGGCAGATCCAAACTGTTCTGAATTTCAGAAATAAAACGGCGGAGTGGAACCCACTGTGAGAACTTCTCACCTTTAATTTATTTCTAGTTTGAAATATATACTAGGATGCAGACGTTGTTTAGTAGCACCCGACACCCATCGTCCACAGACCATGGATGACTTGTTTGTTTGATTGTTGTGTTGTGAATTTGATTGTGTGATGTGGAATGAAATAAAATATTTTATAATGGAAAATATTTTGTAGTTAAAAATATGATTTTTAACGTGTATATAAAATAAATAGTAATAAACAAATCGGACGATTTGTTTATATACACTGATTTGACTGATATTGATTGGGACGATAAATTTTACACATCGCCCAACTGCACAAATAAAAATATGTGTTTGTTGATTTGAAACCCCACACGGGTATTGGGATGATATTTGACGTACACTAATCCCGATTGTTTAGTTGTATGTCAATCAATGGGTTGATAGACTGTGTATGCGTTAATTATTTATATTTAATGCTTATGCAGTTGTGTGGTGCACTCTGGATGATGGTTGATGATTTATCGTTGTTGTTACCTACATGTGTTGTAGAAAATCCATATAATTAACATTATATGGTAATTGATTGGGCCTCATTCCAATTTTGAAAATAAATTCATGTGTTGAATAGAATAAATATTCATGTGTTGAATAGAAAATAAATTCATGTGTTGAATTGAAAACATTCATGTGTTGAATAGAAGCCGTGTTGATTAGATTGACGCCATTTTGACGTGAACGATATTATATCGATTTTATTCATTTTTATAATGAATATAGAAAAGAAAGTGATTTCAAATTATAACATTTTGAAAATATTATCATTTGTATATCGATGATGTGGAATATTCAATTTTGATTAGAAAGAATATGAAGTTGAAATCATTTCGAAAACGAATTTAAAACGATTTATAAAATACGTTTTGAAAGGAAATCGATGATATATATATATATATATATATATATATAATGGCCTGAATAGAACGAGCCGCGCTGCGGCAGTTCGTGAATTTCGACCACTGAGTTCGAGTGGACATCGCGGGAGATTCGACCGTCGAATTCTCCTAAAACCGGAACCGTGGGGTTCGTATCGAAAAGAGCTTTCTGACGAATATTAGAAATTAGAAATCTAACGGTTGGATTTGGGATTATGTCCAAATCAAATTTGGAAAAGGTCGCTGTAAGTGCAGTTCGATGACCGTTGATGGAAATCGACTGTACGAGCCTTGATAAATTATTAAAAATAGTAATAATTTGTGTAAAATCATAAGAAATGATTTGGGAAGAACTGGGATGAAAAAATCCCTATTTGAAGGGATAAAAATATATTTTTATCGAAATGAATTAGTTTTAAACTAGAATTATAATTCTATTTATTTTTAAAATAAATAAAGTGGATTTGAAATGGTTTTAAAAGTAACCAGAATTTCCAATAATTGAATTGTAATGGATTTGAATTGAAATTGTCTTTAGAATATTTCGATGTTAGATTTCGTGATGATATAGATGTTGTTATGGGAATTTGAAAGATATATTTATATCATTATTTCCAATGTGATATTTGTTGGTCGTAGAATTTGATATTGAATATAAGCCAATATATTTTCTATTTAGAGCCTTGTATTTAATAAGAAATGTGATTTGGGTTTGTCGTGAATGGTGTCTTCATTAACACTGTTCTTGAGCCCAGTTGAGGAAAAGATTAAAACTTTTTATTTAGATTTAATGGAGTGTACCAATTAAATGGAATTTAATTGGAATTGAATTGGAATTGATTTTTGGGTTTATCGTGAACGGTGTTTTAAATAACATTTGTTCTTTAAACCGATAATTAATGGAATGCGATTTTGGGTTTATAGTGAACCGTGTTTTAAATGACATTAGTTCCTTAACCCAGTTAAAGACAGAATGTGATTTTCCAAGTTAAATAATCATTGATAGCGATTATTGGGAAGATTAAAACCAAGTGGAGTTTTAATGAATCTTTAATTAGATTGAAATAATCGAGAATGGGGTATCACCAGTTTTGCTCCAGGCGATAGTTAAATCTTTAATTAGATTTGAACATGAAATGGTAATTTAATTTACCGATAACACCGTGTTAAATATGAAGTATGACTAGTTTTACTTCGTGGAATGAATAGGTTGGGATTGGGAAATAAAATAAATGATTACTTCGGTGTGGTTCGCTAATCCCGACTAGTTTGGATTGATAAGAATAAACTTAAAGAATTTATCTTTGATAAAATTAATAGGAAACTTTCCCAAAGTATAAGAATATTTGAATAAAAGAATATTCTGAATTGGAATCAGGCGTATGTTGTGTTTGTGTAAAACTTGTTTATTATATACACGAGTTATTCAAAAAGACCGGGTTTATCCCATTCTGAATAACTGATTCGACGTGGTGTCGAGGATGAAGACGGTGGTCGAAGACCGGAGGTCTTCATGTCGTTTGTGTGATTACTGATGATCTTGATTGGGCTGTACACCCAAGAGGAGGGAATCAGTTGGTGATCGTCCAGACGTACTTGGAGATCGATGGATATGCGAGGTACAAGGTGCCTCCGGTTTCATTCAGACCTAGAACGAACATGTAAATGGGCTGTGTGTCTGACATTGGATTTTATTCTGTGTGATTGATTTCTATTAAATATATATCTGTTTGGCAGCGGAGAATTTATTCTCTTGCTTAACGCCCTTCTCTGAGACGTACGAGCTCAGGGGTTATATATTGATGGATATCAATCTCATGGAGTGAATTGCCTGTGTGGCAAATGATCAAGGCTTCTGTTGAAAAGAAAAGTCTTGTGGTTGATGATCAAAGCATGGCCTGTGTGGCATAGCATTGTGTAGCGTTGATTCGCGAGCCTCACGCCCCAGTTGTGAACCAGAAACGGGAGAAGAATCCAGGAAGGGCATACGTTCCTTTCTAGCTAGGGTGGTGTCAGTGACCTACCAGCCCTGACATTTATATTATTTTCACCTGTGTGGTTGTTGCTATTACGAGGCGCCTCGGTTATATCAGTCGATCCGGGACCGATGGAGTCATTCGTTGGCTCGCTTACGCCCCAAAGTGCGGGGAAACGCAGTGTTCAGGCATTTTAATCCACATCGGTGGATCGGCCCTGTGGCCTTTTGGTGCAATTGCGACTGTAGCCTGAGACATGGTAGGCTAGATTGTCTCGAATCGGTAGAGGACGATCCCTGGCCTCGGTTCACAGACGGAAATCCAATTTCCAAATACATGACTTTGCGGTTTTGATTGTAGAGCCTAGTATGGCGACATGATATATGGTACCCATGCCGTCTATGATTAATACTTATGATTGAAATTGTTTTGACACTATACACTTATAGTAATAATAAAAGATGAAATTTAGCGTATCAAGCATTCTTTGGCTATTATAAGGTAAAACCCCATCCTTCGGTTTGTGATGCATTGTGTGATGGTACCTGGGTCTTATAATAGCTTCATTTTTCTTTATTTAGCATTGCGCTGTTGTTTTGTGCACTGGTATTCTTGGGAGGAAACCCGTTCCATGTTATACGGCATGGTCCCTTGATTTACCTAACTTTAAAATAAAGATTAATAACTGTTTTAGTTCTCACACCAGTCACATGACTGACCTGGAGTTTATTGTTTTAACCTAAACTCTGGGTGCCCTTATTTTGACACGGGCAGCTAGTAGTTTTGGTTTTGCAGATTTATATTCACAGGAACTTGGTTTACAGCTGGAATGATATCCGGAAAGCTCTGTATCCATATATCTCCTTTAGTTGTGTATTGTATTATTTTCCGCTGCTATGTAATTTATTGTAATCTCTGATATTTATTGAGTGTGTAATATTGATTTATACTCTGTATATTCTTGTATTCTGATGGAATTGTTGTAATATACAATGAAATGTTCTTTTGTCTGCGTTCCAATTTGTCGTGTTCTCAGAACAATCAGGGGTTTCGAACGGTCTTGGTCGGTTTGATGACTGATTCAGATCGAGCGAAATTCTGGATCGTTATACTGTTACTCCTCCTCAATCTATGCATATTTTATTTTTTTATCCCTCTTTTTCATCAACAAAACCATATTAATTTACGAATAAACTGACTTTATTGAGATACCAATTTTTATATGATTTTATAACACCGCACGCACACACACATATGTATGTACTCTGATGTTGAATATAAAGAAATACTAAAATAATGAACATAGGAAATTATATGGGTATTCTAAGCAAGCATATGATAACATAAACATGGAATCAAGCATTTCAATCCAATCCAAACTTTATATATGTACACCAATCGAATCATACATTCAAACTAATTAGACAATCAATCCAATAAAATCACATGTTTAATACAAACCAATCAATTAATATGTCATAATTCAAAGTTAATTATTATTTAAACAGATAATTTTAATGGTATTCATATCGAACCATCCGTGCCGAAGATGGGATCTTGCCTTTTAACATTCTAGTCCTTGTCATTTTTGGTTTTAGTGCAGTTAGGATTTGCTTCATGTTCGTCTTTTGAAAGTGAGGAGATCAACCACGAAATTGTGTCGAAGTGCCTATCTTGTTCCTTGTTTATCATCATTTGAATAAGTTGTAAATAATTTTGATTTTGGAGTATGAATGAGAGTATATTCTTGAATGATTCAAGCGTTTGTTCCAATTTTTCACTCAAATTATGGATAAGATTATCCATTATTTTGTTTAAGGGTTAAAGCTTGAGAAGAGAAGAAAGTTGAGTTTTAATTCTTTTTTGATCGAAGTGGTATTTATAGGGAAGGAAATTCATTTTAAATAAAAAGACACGAGGTAGTTATTCAAATTAAAATTTCTTTTTCTTTTTTTTGGTTTTCTGCTCATTATATATCAACATGTCCAAAGGAGTAAGTCGACATGTATTAGGAAGTTTTGAAAATTGATTTATTTTGAGTTTTTAAGTCGTCTTATGATTTCCAGAGACTTCTACAAATATTTGATAGAGAATAAAAAGTTTTTCCTTTATAATTACAACTGATACTATGAGTTAAAGTAAAACTATTCTTAATGGATAAAGATACATGGCTAATACAATATAAATAAAGATAGATAATCTAGAATGTATATGACGATAATTATAGTCCAATATTCCTTCCAATCTTTCCAAAGAACCTGTCCATTTTGCTTGAAATTTTGTTGAATTTATTACTCATGTAATGCGTAAAATTCTTTTGATTTTCTACTCTTATTTTGGTTCATAAGAAGATCCTATATAGTTGCATGGGCTGGAAGATCGATACACTCTTAGGAGATTTCTTCCTCTCCCTCACCCTCTTCCCTCTTCCTTGATTTCTGTTCCTTCTTCTTCCTCCTCCTCTTGTTCTTCTTCCTCCATTTTGTTGTTCATAATCAAGCCTTTTCACCCTTTTGGTAAGTGACTCATAGGGCTCAAAAGATACAAGAGTTTTCATAAGATGAACATTGACTATAGAGAAAAAATTTCCAAGGAAAATTCCTCTCCACTTAAATAAACATCAAAGAACTTAAAGATCCAAGTGAGATAGTCACAATGATAGGGAGTGTATTTATGGCTAGAGTGATTGCTAAAGTAAAATTCATCAGTTTGACTAGTGCCCAATTTAGTATTGACCTAAAAGAGTGAATAAAATTTTGCAAACTTTAAAAATCGGGTTACTGTAATTTCCCGATCTAGGTGCAGTAGATTATTGTAAAGGAAGATTAACAATTTTTTCTTTTAGGGGAAAATTGTGATTTTTAAAATTCTAGGTCTTCATTCCTTTCAAAATGTGATGGAATGTCTCTCTAAGAGTTTCATCGAATTGAAACAAAGAAAGATTGATTCCAGTAAATTTACAACCAAGAAATTGGCCAAAAAATCTGCAATCCATAACGATTTGCGTCCCTTTAACGCTATTCTAGACTCGTTTTTCATTTCCATCAAAAAATTTCCATTCAAATTTTTGTAAACCATTTTGACAAATGAGGATAACAAACGAAATCATTTTGACTTGCATCAACAATAAAAAGTTCAAACTTTTATTAAAAAGAGAATCAAGTTCATAAGAATAAACTCACTGAAAATGGAAAACCCACCAGTATAGGCTTTGACATACTTCATGTATTTGATGTATGCATTTATAGCTTCTTAATCATTTAAAATATTAGCTTTGACAGTCCCTGTGAGTCTCATGGTGGTAGGGGCGTTTGATGATGAGGCCTTTGGAATTGTATTAAGATAAGCGTTGTGATAATGAGAGTTTGAGTTTGAAATGTGATGATTAAAATGAATGAATATAGATGGTATAAATAGAGATTGAATAGGTACATCCTGCAATCAAAAAGGTTTCTTTTAATGATAAAGGAATCGATGATAAAGTGAGGGAAATTCAAAATTTTAAATCAAATTTAAATTCAAACTTTCTTGCACATACATCGATAACATATTAGGGGACATGTCGACATATATGTGTACTTTTGTACAATTTGATTCTTTTGTAATTTTTTCTTATTTGTTGACTAGATAGATGTGTGTGTATATATAAATATTAATTTTAGATTTCTTGGAAAATAGAGACTTATTTTTATATTACTGTTTTATAAAATTAATTATGTTAAATTTTAAAATATTAATTTTAAATTATAATATTAATTTAAAATTAAATTAAGTTAATTTAAAATTATTTTGAAAATTCGTTTCAACCAAACTAACAATCAAAGCAAGCAAAGAAACCAAACAATTAAAACAACAAAGAATATAAAGAACTAAAGTAAATGCATAGGTATTTTAGGTCCAACCTTTATTCTATCCGAACAATATCTATATGAAGCATATGTTAGCCATATGTGTGTCAAATCCACAACCGTTTGATGAATTGTCTTAATCTGAATAATCTAGTGTTGTAGTATATTCCCTTTTCCATTTTTGAAGAATCAGTGTTTGACGTAATCTTTTGTTTTACTACATATGGACAGAATCATTGAACATGTCCCGGCTTATCACAATTATAACATCTAATTTCGTTCTGGCTATTATTCCATTTCTTTGATTTCTATTGTCGTTTTCTTTTTGAGTTGTTAATCTTTCTTTATCTTAGGAATTTTTGAAGCTCCTTGTTATCGGTGCTATAACTTCAACATCATTTTCTGAGTTTGATCCATCAATAATTGCATTAAATATTATTAACTTCTTTTTAACATCCCTGCTTTCTCTTCTGGCATGCATTTGAGCTTCAAAAGACATTAAATAGCTAACTAACCCTTTAATTTTCAGAGTGCTAATATCGTTAGCCTCTTCGATTGATAAAATTTTATGATCTAAATCAAGAGTGAGTGAATTTTTTTTCTATCTTTGTCTTTTTCAGAAATTTTTTACCTAATACACTGAGTGAATGTACTAGAACTCGAAATCTACTATACTATCAGAAACCAATTCATTTGGATTCATTTAGATAATTGAAACTGATTAGCTAACAAGAAAATCTTAGTTTGTTTTACTTTACTATTGCATTATAAGTACCTTGTAAAGTTCTCCAAATTTTATATGCAGACCTAAAAATAGACACTCTATTAAATTCATTCTTATTGAATGAACAATATAATATATTCACGGCCATAGAATTACTTGTGCTACTGCCATTTGATCAGCAATCCAGTATGCATAATTCATTGGGAGTCTAATGTACTTAGTTTATATAACATTACAAATGTCTAATCTTATTGATTGTAAATAAGTTTTCACTCTAATTGTCAAATAAATGTAATTACTACCATTAAAAAGTGGTCACCTAATAGTAGACAGACTCTCTACAAGTTAACTAGTGACACTGTTGACATTGCCATTGCTAGTAGCCATTTAAACTTTTCAAAAATCAGATTATGATATTAATTTTGAAAACTAATGCTCTGATATCAAATGAAAGTAATGCAAATTAAGGATCTTAAGGTTAGATTAACACTAGAAGAGGAGGTGAATATTATTTTATTAAATTTTGAATCTTTTTTTTTTTGCAATATACTTATGTGTATATTTATAGAATGATCATAGAATCAAACAAATAAATAAAAATGCAAGAAAAGTAAATGTAGTAAAGGAAATAACACATTGAGATTTTTATACTTTTTTCAGAGTTATCCAACATCCAGTTCTGCGTTGTGTACGGTCTTTGACCAATGCCAATACTTACGCTCGTTGATTTCAAGACCGCAAGAAGAAACCCTCCAAAACTCAAACCTTTGGCAGGCCAATCTGATTTTTGGGCTACAGATCCTCATCCAACTTGATTTTTGGGCAAACAAGTCACTCCCAATTGCTTTTTACTAGTCATAAACAAATTCAACTAGACTCCGGGCTACCTAATCATACCCGTATTTATTTTTTAGTTGTTTGTACAATGAATGAAGATTTGGATCATTTGATCTTTATTATAATTGCTCCTATAACTTTGCTTTTGCACTTTGATCTTCGTAGAAATAAAGAGAGTTCGATGTAGAATCAAATCGGAGAAGTGTTTGCGAACAAATTGAACAATTATTAAATTCATCTGGCTTTCCTAAGCAATAATGGTTGTTGTAAAGGGTGTCGAAGTCTAGGACCAAAATTGTTTTAACTGAATAATCCAATCAGATTATTCCGAAAGTTTGATTGTCTGAAAACACCAGAAAATAAATAAAAAGAGAGTTTTTTTTAATAATAAATGGAAGCAATTAGGGAGTAACGACATAAACTGGATTAATAATCATTAATAATCAAACAGATTAACACAGATCTAAATCATGTTTCTGTCACAAATATGAATCAACGATAATAAGGTTTTTAGAAACAAACATGTAAATAACGACAAGCATAGTATATGCAGGAGCAAAGCTCTTAAACAACCATAGGCTATTAGGACAGATTCACTACTTTATTTCTTAAACCCTAAAAATTAGATCTAAATCTGATAAGCGTTAGATCAAACTCGAATATATCCTGTTAAGGTCTTAAACGTCACAGAGTATGAAGGTTCAGATTTAATTCTTGATTCAAATCTAGATCTATATAACATTCTTATCTTTTTGGCTTTGTGATTCATATTGAATCTAGTGTATAATCGTCATCACCCCCTAATTAAAGGGGATTAGCTAGACATAACTGAACAAGAATAAGGGAAGATGAAAAGAACAAACGTAAATAAAATAAAACAAAAACTAAAGAGAAAAGGAGAAGAATAGTTTTATTACAAGAGAAGAGTTTACAGAATAAAACCTAAGACAATTCCAAAACAAAGAGATACATGTGTATTTATAGCTGCCATGACCAAGACTAAGTGGCCAATTACAAGATGTTGGAAAAAAATTCTTTACCCAAATAACAAATAAACCAATGTGAAGGCATGTGAATGGACATGCAAATTTCATGGAAAAATAGCTTGCGGGCATCAAATGGCATCAACTTCAACCGTTTTGAGCATGAATAAGAACTCTATAACATCCGAGACAAGCAATCTTTATAAAAAGGCATTGAATCTTGAATTTAAAATAAGCGGCGGAAGGTGGTTGAATAACAACATTTCTTCAGGTCTTCAGGCTTTAATCCAGCTCTAAAAATCAACACACTTCTTGTACCAATTCTTCAAACTTTTAACAATTAAGTGTGTCAATCCATTCATCTTAAATAATCTGAAAACACAACTATAAATACACACTATCAATTATTTTAAAGAGAAAACAAGATAAATAAGAGGACAAAACATACACATTAACGTGTATATCAAATACCCCTACACTTATCTTTTTATTTATCCTTGAATAAACTAAACTAAGATATGTCACACTTTCATAGGAAACAAGATTGTATTTAGCATTTGCAACATGCCGTTAAACCACTAGGTGTCCCTAGTAGGACGAGTGTTGTCTCGTGAGGGTTTTCAGTGGATACTACCCACAAAACCCAAATCATCTTATGTACGCGGATTAATCAAGTAATATATTTAAGGTCTTTCAAATTCCAAGTAGTTTACTTAATTTAAATAATAACGACTCAGTTCTAAATTGTCCCTGCCATTATTGGTGCAAAAATGAATTAAGTTTTTCAAGCTAAATCATAATTGCTTGATAACACTGTAATTGCCTTGAAGGTTAAGAGCGCAGTGTCAACCAAAGTTCTAAACATTGACAATGTGCACCGAATCATTTATTAATTCTCTCTTTTTTTGAATAATTTTGCACCAGTGTAATTGTAATGTATTGGATGCGAGTTATGCATAGATGAAGAAAAATTTTGTAAGTTATAAAAATGTTATAGATAAGAGGGCAAGTGTATTAGTTGAACTTCAAGCTACAAAAGATAAAGTAATACTAAGGCACATATGGACGTTTTGTTTTCTTTCTTCTCCTCTACTACAATCCTCGCTTTTAAGTATGGTATGATAGATGTGGATGGAATGAAAATGAATGCTTTATAGTCAAGAATGATGAATGACTATTTTATTCATAGAGATTTTCTCTTTATTGCATTGTTTTTTCTTTTTTTTGTTCATCATTTTTTTAATAAATGCATGATGAATGGTGAGTGGAGATGGAATAGAATGATACCATACATTATTTCATTTGATTCCTCCTCTACTAAGCGAATAATAACCAACACTTCATGAAAGGAAAATTTTGAGCCCTAGTTATTCTACTTCTGTAACCTTAATTCAACACACAAGTCTAAATTGTTGTTATATAAAAAGCTGAAAGAAAAAATTTGCAAAGTTTCGTAAGATAGATATCCCATGTAGAATAAGATGTGGTATATGGTTATCGTACCTTGAAACAAGTACGGAGTGGGTAGTGTCATATTGGTATTAAAAGTGATGTTTTTTAACCTTTGAAAATAAAGTAGTAAAATGGTTCTTTTGTATACACATATAAGAAAAAATTGTCGAAACATGGATGTAAATCGACTAAAACTTGGGTTTGAATAATGTGGGGGTATCGAAGAAGAACGCTACAATGAGTCAATTCTCCTTAAGTGGGCCAAGTGGAATCCAGAACTTACAAGTTTAAAATTTGAGTGGAAAAATATTATGCATGAAAACAAACTCATAAAATCCAACAAAATGTAGGTGCAAAATCATTTTTATTTGATTTTTTAATGATTTTTTTACTTGCACATTCTATCATGTATAACAAGGATTGACACGCTTACTTCACAACATGACTGACGTCTACACAGTCTTAAGCTAGCATCTTAAAAAGACACGTTACGACAAATAATGTTCATTCCCATCACCCAAAAATTCAACTTATCAATAAAGAACCAAGGTGTTATTTATGAATTTTAAGTTAGTCCTTGTTAAAAGAACGACCTAGTTCATAAAATTTGATTGTTGATGTAATGTAAATTCCCTCCACACTTGAGTGTGACTGTGTCCTCACAGTCGTTAATCAGACATATCTTAGTGAAAGGAATTATTTAGCAAGAGAATATTTACATACATACAAAAGAGGGTTAGCCCGATGACAACAATGAATAGCCATCTTTGTTAAGAACAACTGAGAGATAAGCTTCATCGTCGAGAGGGAAACAGCCGGGATCAGACCAAATGTAATGTGGCTCATGGAGGACCATGAACTCTTCCTCTTGGTTCGGTATTGGTTAAAAGTAAGGTTTAAGGCATTGACCATTGACCTTATAGGCTGATCCATTGGTTGGATACTCAATTTCTACTGCACCACATGGAAAAACAGTACGTACAGTGTAAGGACCTGTCCATCTAGATTTTAACTTACCTGGAAATAAATGCAATTTTGAGTCATACAATAGAACTTTTTGACCTGACATGAAAGGTTTACGTAAAATTGATTTATCATGAAAAACTTTTGTTTTGTCCTTATAAATTCGTTCATTTTCATTGGCATCATTTTGAATTTCAACATTTTCATTGAGTTAAAGCTTCCTAAGTTCACTGCTTGCTCTAAGTCAAGATTTAATGTCTTTATTGCCCATAACGCCCTATGTTCTAGTTCAACCGGAAAGTGACATGGCTTACCAAAAATCAACCGATAAGGGGACATACCTAAGTTTGTTTTGAAAGCGGTGTGGTAAGCCCAAAGAGCGTCAGTTAACTTATGTGACCAGTCTTTATTATTTTGATTCATAATTTTCTCAAGGATTTGTTTAATTTTGATAATTCAACTTGTGCACAGGTTTGTGGATGGTAAGGAGTGGATAACGTATGGGTTATTGGATATTTTCTCATGACGGATTCAAAAGAACGATTACAAAAGTGTGTTCCGTTGTTGCTGATTATTGTGCAAGGTGTGTTAAACCTAGAAAAGAAGTTTCCTTTTAAGAAGCATACAACAACCTTGTTATTGTTTGTTTTGCATGAAAAAGCTTCGACCCAATTAGAAACATAATCAACAGCTAAGAGAATACAAAGGTTCCCAAAAGAATTAGGGAAGGGTCCCATGAAGTCTATACCCCAAACGTCAAAAATTTCGACTTCTTGAATAGGGTTTAAGTGCATCAATTTTCCCTAAGAATTGACATTGATCAGAAGTTTTGCAACATTCGTAAGTGTCGTTGAAAAGGTTACGCTAGTAGAAACCCGATTAGAAAGCCTTTTCAGCTGTTTTTTAGGACCGTAGTGACCACCACAGGCTTGGTCACGATAGAAAGAGAGGACACTATGAGTTTTAGTGTCGGGAACAGGCCTTCGAATGGTTTAGTCGGGATAGTACTTGAAAAGATAAGGGTTGTCCCAATAAAAATGTTTCACTTGAGATAAGAATTTTTATTTATCCTGCTTGAACAAAAAAAAGGGGTCTGCTTGGTAACTAAGTAGTTGACAATGCCAACGAACCAAGGATCAGTGGATAAAGGAAAGAGTTGTTCATCCGGAAAATTCTAGTTGATCGAAAGAAAAAAAGACAGGGCATTTGGAAGACGAGACAAGTGGTCCACGATAACATTTTTGGATCCTTTTTTATCCTTAATGGTAATGTCAAATTCTTGAAGTAGAAGGATCCAACGAATGAGACGAGCCTTAGCATTCTTTTTAGAGAAAAGGTGCCTAAGTGCAGATTGATTGGTATGAACAGTGATGTGTAAGCCAACTAGGTAAGGTCTGAATTTTTCTAGAGCGAAAATGAGTGCCAAAAGTTCTTTTTCAGTGGTCGTATAATTGATTTGAGCAATTTTCAAAGTCTTACTCGCATAATAAATACATTAACAATTTTATCGATACGTTGTCCTAAGACAACGCCTACAAGGAAATTCGAGGTGTCACACATAATTTCTGTAACACCCCGTAATTCTGTAACACTAAGATTCACAAATCAAGGCGGAATTAAAATGTAAAATCAAAATCAAGGGAAACGGGCTACGCCATTGCGTTCGACTCGGAATTCTACATGAAAACGAGTCTGAGTTTGCGTAAATCGGAGTCCGTCTGAGGAAGATATGGCCTCTGGAAGTTTCAGCGAAGTTCAAATTTCAAAACAGACTCAGAAGCGGGCTGGGCGGGAAATTTCCCGCCCAGTACCCAGGTCGACCAGGGGGTCGACCTGGGTATCCAGGTCGACCAGGGTGTCGACCTGGGGGTCGACCTCCCCCCCCCCCCATAGGTCGACCTGGGGGTCGACCTCCCCGCATTTTCCCAGATCTGCAGCTTGGTTCGTTTTTCTGTATCCGGACGCCATTCTGACCAGATTCGTTGACTTCTACACTATAAAAACACCCCTAGGCCTCATATTTTCTCCTCACAACTTCTCTATGCCTATACTCTACTCTAATTCTAATTAAAATAAAATAATATGAAAATCCAAGATAAGGTTTTGCTCCTCAAGTTTGTCAAGAAGAGATTCGAATCAAGATTAAAACTTCAAGATAAGAATCAAAGGCTAACTCAAACGGTTTCGAGCAACATCGCACGAATCATAGCAACGCCATCTTTCTATTCTAAAAACCGATCAATGTAAGTCGATTACTTTTTAGATTTGAACGTTTTCTCTATTCGTGACATGAAATTAAAGGAATAAAAGAATATGCCAAATCTTTCTATTCGAATCAGTGCTTATATCTTTGGACCTAATTAAGGACTATTATGATTCGAGGACCAATAGGACTGTGACTATGAAACTATGGACCTTAAAACCATATGCCTCTTTGACTATGAACATTGCCTATGACTATGAACATTGCCTATGACTATGACTCATGACTATGAGAATTATTTCCTTTGACTTTGAACACAAGCCTATGCCTTTGATTAGGAAACATAAACTATTGCCTATGACATAACAAGGACAACTGTGATTAAACACCTATGATTCATGACTAGGAAAGTGTTGCTTAAGTTTTGTGATTGTGAAATTGGGTCTAAACCTGATTATCTACTCTGTCTATTCTTGGTTTTCTTTGGTTTTAGATCTTGGGAATTTACCTATTAAGTTAGGTCTACCCATGTTCTTGAACCTACGTCGTTATTCAACCCTTTTTATGTCATAAGATTTTCAGACCTATAGGCTTCCGATGTTTTAGATCAATTTCAGTGTAATTCGTTAGGTCTGTAATTAGTAAATTATCATTTTATGCCAGTTATTATGTCTATCTTTTTCATAGCATCTTTGGTTCATTCCCTATTTTCTACGAATCTAGATTTATCTATAATCTAGATTGAATCACGATTATACGAACGGTGGGAATACGATTTGGGCAAAATATGAAATTTACTAAAAACGTAGTTATAAACTTGGAAATTGGCATAAATTGGGAACATATATTATGGCATGTTCATAGAAATGCAAATTGGATAAATTTGACATGAATTATAGGATGTGTAATTTGAATCTAGTATTGACATGTAAATCTAGCACTTACATGAATTGTGAACTAGAATAATAAGTCTAGTTTGACATGAACTGTAATTAGAATGTTAAATCAGAATTGGATTAGCTAAGTTGGCATGATAAGTATATTGGCAAAAATTTGAAATTGGCCATAATTGGGAGTACTTGTCAGGTTTAGCAAAATCATGGTTAGTGACACTTAATTTGGTATAGTTTACATACCAAAAAGCATAAATATGATATAGAGGGGAAAATGGGCCATAAGAATAAATGTTGACAATTTACATTAAAAGAGTAATTAGGAAATAAGTAAATTAGGAATGATTTACTTATAGAATTTTTCCTAAATGAGAAAATGTAAATTTAGACAAATTAAAGGTTTATTAACGACATCTCTCTTAATAATACACCAGAAAGTTCTATGGTGACAGAGAGGATAGTGTCTAGGCTTGGGTTTGGAAAATACAAGTTTCCTGCTCTCCCTGGCTATCCCTAACTGATCCGACGGACGGGATGGTTCCTTTCAAAACCTGATTTGAAAATTAATCAAAACGCTTTTGAACTTAGAAAACACGAATATGCCTAACCCGAGGTTAGACTGAGTTGCGATGTAAACCTGCCCGGAACCAACCGGCATATCCAGTAATCGCAACAATATCTGTTTAATGTGAGTGGTAGTGGCTTTAATTTATTTAGTTAAAGCTAGAACAAGAATGGTAGGGTTAAGTTAACTAAGACACTTAACCAATTCAACATGATAACCGGACCGGTGGGTGGGGTTAGGTTCATATAGACACTTAACACAGTTAAGCTAGAATGGGAGGGTTAAGTCCATAGGAACACTTAACCAACTTAACACAGTTAAGCTAGAATGGGAGGGCTAAGTCCATAGGGACACTTAACATGGTAAAAAGACAAGATTTGTAGGGGTTAAGTAACTAAGAAAACACTTATCCAAATTAACTAGACTAGAAGGTGGGGTTAAGTAAAGTTAATACACTTAGCCAAATTAACATGTTAACTAGACTGGAGGTTAGGGTTAAGTAAAATCTAATACACTTAGCCAATTTGATATGTTAGCTGGGCTAGACCGTAGGGTTAAGTAAACTTGAGCACTTAACCATCAGATTGTGATAGAGGAATAGGGTTAAGTTTAAAACATGAAGGGATAATACTTAACCATTAATAACATGTTTGTTAAAACAGACGGGCAAGGTTAAGTTAAAAAGGAACACTTAACCAATACAGGATGAATGGGTAGGGTTAAGTAATAAGAAAAGCTTAACCAATATAACTTGGTTTGTGGTAGGGTTAAGTCAACATGAATTACTGATAAAACTTAACCAGATTAACAGGATAAATGAAGAGGGTTAAGTTAGCTTGAATTGATTAATGACACTTAACCAATCCAAATTGACGGGAAAAAAAACTAGGTAGTAAACCTTAGTTAAAAGGAGCTAAGTAGTAAACCTTAGTTAAGAAAACAACGATTCTGGAAACTAAGTGGTAAACCTTAGTTAGTAAAACTAAGTAGTAATTCTTAGTATAACACGGGAAGGAACGAATGTCCGTCTGAGTAAAAAGAAGGCTCCAACGAATTGGGTTACGAAGCCCGAGGCTTCGAGGGGACGTAAGGGTACTCTTGGTATCCCTCTATGAGGCTGCAGATGATCCTCCTGGGCTCACAGAGGTTAAGGTCTGTGTTAGAAGAACCAGGGGTATGCCTTGGTTGCAATATATGGCAACCTAAAGACTAGGATGGACCGGCATGATTCGGCGAGAAAACGGTAGCCCTGTGATAGCAACTCGTCGTCTACCATCCATCTTGAGTCAGTCGAGATACGTGAAGCGGAAAGGCGGAGAACTCCGAAAGACCATATACTTGATATCTAGTTATGGGTGAGGATGGCCATAGGTTAGTGGGGCATAGGGGGACTGCGTATAGTTCTCATTTTTCAAGGTGTGCCTTTCATTAGCTGAGGAAGGGGTCAAGTGGGACCATAGCCACTGGAATAAAAACAGACCTTAGCATCTGCATCGGCAGATATCTGAAAGCTCCCGACCGAGTTCTGTGTTTCTTGATTTGCCCTACCACAGGACTCGGGCCGCACATTACAAGACATGTGCATCTAGACAAGCGATAACGATTCGCGATACATGCGTGGGGAAGTATAGGAACATATACGACTCTAGGTAGTGTGTCCTAGACTTGGGGGCATCGTTCGACAGGTAGCATAATCCCTAGTTGGACTAGGTGGCATAAACCCTGAATCCGAGAAGCGTTCAGTAGATAGCGTAAACTCTAGTTGAAAGCACTTGATCGAAAACTGTAACACCCCACACCCGCTACGGTCACTCACTAAGGGAATGCCATAACATCAGTGGAGTATTTTAAGTGAATATAGAACAGAAAAATAACAACAAGACAGATATAAGTAATACTTGAGAATTTAAAACATCATTTCATTGCAGCGGAAAGTAAAACATGTTTGGTTACACCAAAACCATAAACAAGAGTCAAGTACATAATATCCATCCTGATAAAACAAAAGTACATAATCCCACTACATAACTTAATAGCCATAATAGAAAAGATAAACTGAGCTTTACATCCACGGTCCAAGCTCCAAAAGATAGATAAAGCAGTCTGATCAAAGCCCACTAGTGCTAGGCCCACTCTGATAACCTGAGGGTTGGGAAAAAGATAAAAACAACGGGGTCAGACATAAGTCTGAGCGAGTCCTATAACCTTAACAATACAATCATTAAAGTAATTAGGGTATGATATAAACAAGGTACGGTACCTCTGGGGACAATGACTACACTAAGTAGCCAACTAAACACAGGATGTACTAAGATAACCGAAAAGACGCATTTACCCACCCAAGGATAATTACTACACTGCCCCACCCCAGATCTACCCACCCAAGGGTAATTCCTACACTGCACCACACCAGTTCTACCCACCCAAGGGTAATTCCTACTTAAAGGTTGATCCCACTAAGTGTACTTAGTAATTTTTAATAGTAGTTTCGTGTACCCCTAGCTGACTACATAGGTGCCGTCTGCCCCTATCTCCACTAGGTGTACCCACTACTCCCCAAGCGATCGGCTCCCTAACGTAGATACCCGTGCTGGCCCCACAGTGGGGTGTATCATTCCCCAAAGTGGCAACCTGATAATATCAACGGTGCACGGCTTATACCTACATGATGCAACAACGTCTTACTTACCAGCCCGGGTCCACACACGCATATGAAACCCGTTGGACTTGCGTTGCCACCGCTAACCCGTTTTGGCCTCTTATAGTCAAGCCCAAAATGCGTGTCCCGTCCTCGACTTGGGTCGAGCCCACAAAGATACGTTTGGGATATTGGCTGAGATGGGCCCCCACAAGCTACCCACCTAAGCTTGTCATTTCTAGTGAATCCCACTTAACCCTTTAACCATGTCCACTTACATGTTATAAATTTTGGTTAAGTCATTAATCATATTTTAATTGCCATTCAAGGCACCCACTAGATTTCCACATGCCACCCAAGGCACTTACTTAATTCCCACATGCCACCCAAGGCACTTACTTAACCCTTTAATCATGTTTAATTGCATGTTCCACTTTGGTTAAGTATTCTAATCGTATTTTCTATTGCCACCCAAGGCAACCCACTAGTTTCCTCATGCCACTCAAGGCACCCCCACTAGTCACTACATGCCACCCAAGGCACCCACTTAACCCCTCATGCCCCACTACATGCTAATTTGGTTAAGTGTTTCTTAATTAATTAAGATCGTAACCTTTGTAAAGACCTCTCACATTAGACTGTCCTTTATGGCAGCTGGATATGCCGGTTGGTTCCGGGCAGCCTTACACCATAACAGAGTCTAACCTCGTGTCTTTACACTTGTCACGTATTTAGTTTATGACTAAGACCTCTCACATTGGGCCAATCATTTGTAGCCGATGGATTTGCCGATTGGTTCCGGGCAGTCTTATGCTACAAAAATGGTCCAACCTCGTGTCTTAGTTGATTAATTACACCTAATTAATCACCCCCATAATTTGTATTAATTATCCCTAATTAATTACCAATTTCAAGAATATGGGTAGACCTAACTCAATAGGTAAATTCCCAATTCCATAGTATGGGTAGACCTAACTTAATAGGTAAATTCCCAATTCCATAATATGGGTAGACCTAACTTAATAGGTAAATTCCCAATTATGTCCATTCACTTTATGTTATGCTTAAGCATACCCATTTCACACCATTTTATTAACATGCATATTAACCCCATCGTTCCCCACGTAATTCGTTCTCATAACATGACATAATAAAGGGAAGATACATCACAAGTGCCATGGGTTTAACCAACATAGCATATAACTTTATCATGGGTTTAAAAGGTGTCAACTTGCATATGTGAGCATACATTAAACCCAACTAGCATTTAACCCAAACTTGCATGAAGCACATATGTCACAAAGGGGTAACTTGCATATGATTCTTATGTCATACAAAGGTGTGAACTTGCATAGCATGTCACATGTTAACTTGCATATAACCAAACACATAACTTGCATAACATGTTACATATGAACTTGCATATAATCTCACATATAGCTTGCATAACATGTTACATATGAACTTGCATATAATCATGCACATAACTTGCATATAACCAAACACATAACTTGCATAACATGTTACATATGAACTTGCATATAATCTCACATATAGCTTGCATAATATGTTACATATGAACTTGCATATAATCTCACATATAGCTTGCATAACATGTTACATATGAACTTGCATATAATCTCACATATAGCTTGCATAATATGTTACATATGAACTTGCATATAATCATGCACATAACTTGCATATAACCAAACACATAACTTGCGTAACATGTTACATATGAACTTGCATATAATCTCACATATAGCTTGCATAACATGTTACATATGAACTTGCATATAATCTCACATATAGCTTGCATAACATGTTACATATGAATCAATGTTCAACATAGTGTTTTGCATAATGAGCATCATAAAACTTGCATAACATATAGCATAAAACTTGCAAAACACACAACATAAACTATACTAAACTTGCATAAACACATTGATCCACAAACATAGCCATATCTTATCATATCCTATCATAATCAATTTAACAATTGATTATTAAGGCTATAGAAACTCACCACTAAACTCCAATAAGCAAACCCTTGCCAAAAATCACCCAAAAACTCTAGCCTTGAAAATAAAGCTTGCAACTTGATGATGAATGCAAGCTAATGATCTCTCATACAACTTAAAAATGCTTGTATGAACATGAAAGCCTTCATAGAAATAGCTTTTAAAGAGGATGGAGGCTAGGGTTTTGAGTGGAGGCCATGATCATAGAAAATTTTGGCATAGTTTAGTTAGAGGATAGGATTATGATCATTTAGGGCTAGCTTAGGGTCTTATTTATAGGATTAGGATGTGTTTTAGACCCTTAGATTAACCCTAGGTTAGTTTAGGTCCGTCAGATTTCGGAAGCTTCCACAAAACAGCCCCAAAACACAGCCAAACCCTAAAATGGTGCACCAGGCCAAACTGGCCGAGCCCCCCTGTCGACACCCAAGTCGACAGGGCTGTCGATGTAGTGACCCGCATTTTTAGCTGTTGAACAATTAATTTATTTAATTATTTAATATCGATTTATCGATATCGAGAACGTGAATTAAATAATATTGAATATTTAATTAATAATTATAATATAATAAAATATATTATAATGTCGAAATAATCAAAAATATTGGAAATCACAATATTCTGTGAACGGGGTCATCCCTAAGGTGTAATTCAGCTTAGAGTTGAATTATACTGACGAATATATTCAATCGACGTCAGTTTGAAACGTAGAATTTTAATATAATAAAATTCGAGCACGTAACGACGCGGCAGTTCGCTATTTGGCGATTTGAACTTCAACTGAGTATACATGATTCATTTTAAATCGGATTTCTGTGAAACAAGAAACGTGTGAAGCTAGTGCAGTATATCTTTCTAGTGGAAGAGAAAAATCGGGATTTCGTCGTGTAGATTTTGAGATATGTCCAAATCAAATTTCAGAAAAGTCGCTGTAGAATTCCTTTATAATTTGCGACGCTTTATATACGTTATAAAAGGATTTTTCGATATAAACTGAATATCGATAAATCTAAAATCTGAAATATAAAACTGTATATTCTGATATGATATTCTGGAGCTGTACGATATCATATTTGAAGATATACGATAATATAAATTTATTTAATTTAATTTTTTATTTAAATATATTTATATATTTAAAAGGGACATCCAAAGTTGTAAAAATAGCCATTTTTGCAAACGAAGTCGGAATTCAACAAAACCAGTTTTGTTGGATCCGCAATGTCAAATAGTTATTAGATTCCAGGTTTCATGATTTTTAGAGTCACTGTGTGGCCGTACGGATTTTTAGAGTGGAAAACAGTCAGTATTATGACGGTTAAAAATACGTTGTGTGAGCATATGGAGTCGGAATTCGATGAAACCAGTTTCTTTGGGACCGTAATGTCGAACTTTAGCTGCATGTCCAGTTTCGTGAATTTGGGGTTTCGTATGTGGTCACAGGAATTTTAGAGGACGATTGATGATAGCGTTTGATTAAAAACGGATATAATAATAATATAAAATTATTAAAATTTCTCTATAAATAATCTTTACTTTCTTAAACCCTAATTCATTCTTCTTTGGCCAAGGAATAAGCGCCGCTACATTTTTTCTTTCTTCCAGTAAAACACATTCATCTTCAAAAATCAAGATCAAAAGGAATAAAATTCCTAAAATCATTAAACCATGATATATAAACTTGTTTGATGCTACTCTTCATTCCTATGTGGGTTTTGCCCGGTGCGAACCACTTTAGGGTATACGACGTTCTCCAGTATGTTTTAGGGTAAATCAATTTTGAGATTTTTTGAGTATCGATGTCGATTTGGGGTTTGTAATTGAGTTAGTGGTGTCGAGGAGATTCGGTGGTGGAGTTTTTGAGTGATTCGGTGGTTTCCGTGCAAAACTGTGTCGATGTCGACGTTGGGGTGAGTAGTGATAGCTGGACGACACGATGGAAAGGTGAGGCCGAGTTCAACATTGGTGGGTGGAGGTTGTGGGGGATCGAACGAGGAGAAGGTTGGTGATTTCAGTTTTGGAATGTATGGTGAAAGGAGTGAGAACGTGGATGGTGTTTGAGCCAAAAATGGCCACGGTATTGAGGAGGATACGCTGCATTTAACAGGAGGAAGAAGGTAGAGAACGTGGGCTTTATGGTGTGGCAGTGGGCTGGGTTTTCAAGGGTGAGGCCCATCATTTAAAAGTGTTAAGTTTTTATAAAAATTCAAATAGGTATTAAACTTGTAAATCCAATATCTTGGTCGTATGTGATCAGAATTTCGAACGGTTTGATCCGTTAGGATCGTATGAACAGGAGCAACACAATGAGACTGACCAGGAGTGAATCCGAGCTCGTTACAATTTATGGAGAAGTAAATTGTCCGTCGAAATCAAAGAACGCAAACCGATTTTTATAACGGTTAACGCGTCAATGTGAGTAAAAACTCACTAACTCTCCTCAATTTATATTTTAATATAAATTGTATTTTTTTTTTCTGTATTTGACTGCTAGTTATGTACTGTTAATTTGGACTGTTAAGTTGTATTGTTAAATTGGACTGTAGATTGGACTGTTAAATAATTGATTGAAAACAGTATGGATATATATATATATATATATCTACATATATATATATATCGTTATTAAACGGTGATTTTGTTATCAGTGTATTTCATTAGAAATGCAAGTGATGTTATATACGTTGTTTAACATCGGTGGATGCAGGGAAACAGGTTGGAGGAATCCGACTGGATTCCTCGACATTTATTTTACTGTTATTGGTATATTGTGATATATACTGTGATATATAATCTGTTGTTGATTGTATATGTTTGGATGATATTGATCATTGACAGTTGGTTGTTTAAAAACAATGGAAAACACTGAAAATGTAGAAAAGGAGATTTTCAATATTTATATTGAAAATGAATTATTTATAAAATCGAAGGATTTTATAAAAGGATATTTATTTAGAAATAAATAAATAAAATAAAGGAATATTTATTTAGATTAAATAAATAGAATAAAGGATATTTAATTAGGGATTAAATAAATAGATTATACAAAAGTAAAATCTATTTAGGAAAATAAATAGATTATACAAAAGGAAAATCTATTTAGGAAAATAAATAGATTATACAAAAGGAAATCTATTTAGGGAATAAATAGAAGTTAAAATAGATAGAAATAAAAGAAAAGTTAGTTAGTCGGATATAAATATTCGAATCAAGAGTTAAGTGGTCAAACCAAGCTAGTCGAACCAAACTAGTCAAGCTAGTCGAACCCAACCGAGTCGAAAGGGTCGAGTCGAACCAATCGAGTCAAGCTGGTCAAGTTAGTCGAACCTGGTCAGTCGAGTCGAGTAAATCAAACTTAGTTAATCAAAAGGAGTTTATCGATTTAGTTAATCGATAGGAGTTAATTGATTTAGTCAATCGAGATGAGTTAATCTGTTTTAATGAATCGAGAGGAGTTAGTCGAATATGGTATTCGAACCAAATGGTCAAACCAAGTGGTCGAACAAAGTAGTCAAGCCCAGTGGTCAAACCAAATGGGTCAGGTGAGCCAAATCTGGTCAGTCAAACCAAATGGGTCAGGTTAGTCAAACCTGGTCGGTCGAACCAAGTAAGTCGAGTTAAGTTGGTCAAGTTAGTCGAGCCTAGTTAATCGAATCGAATTGGTCGAACCAAGTAAGTCGAGTCAAGTTAGTCGAGCCTAGTTAATCAAATCGAATTGGTCGAACCAAGTAAGTCGAGTCAAGTTAGTCGAGCCTAGTTAATCAAATCGAATTGGTCGAACCAAGTAAGTCGAGTCAAGTTAGTCGAGCCTAGTTAATCGAATCGAATTGGTCGAACCAAGTAAGTCGAGTCAAGTTAGTCGAGCCTAGTTAATCGAATCGAATTGGTCGAACCAAGTAAGTCGAATCAAGTTAGTCGAGCCTAGTCAATCAAATCGAATTGGTCGAACCAAGTAAGTCGAGTTAGTCGAGTCAAGTTAAGTTAGTCAAGTTAAAGTAATTGATGTTAGTTTCATCGAAAGGAGTTATCGATGTTAGTTTCATCGAAAGGAGTTATTGATGATAGTTTCATCGAAAGGAGTTATCGATGTTAGTTTCATCGAAGGGAGTTATCGATTATAGTTTAATCGAAATGAGATTTTCAAATATGAGATATTTGACAAGGAAGAGTTATCGAATATTAGTTATTCGAAGAGAGATTATCGAATATCGTTTATTCGAGAAGAAGTTAGTCGAAGAAGAGTTAATCAAATAGAGATTTCTCGAAGAGAGTAAATCGGCAAATTCGATTATATCGAATTCGGGAAAGTACTTATACTTTCCAGTGTTTTAAATAGAGATTTATATATTTATAAATAAATAAGTGTTAGGTTAATTTTTCACTAATAAGAATAGAAGTTATAATTAAAGTTAGATAATTCGAAAGTAGGGATTATAACGTTATCGTTATAACCAATGTTTAAATATAGAGGTGGATTAGTAAAATTGAATCCGAGAAAGGCGTAAAGAAGTTGTTAAAGATTTATAAGATAAACTTTGACCATTTCGAAGTTATAACGTTGTTCAGTTAAGGTCTGAGAGGTAATTATACCCCAACTTGAGTGACTTCCTTCTTAACTTAGAAATGGTAAGGTTTGATCGTAAAGAAGTTTTGGAAATGTTTTCCAAACGAGAATCAGAAATGTTTTCTGATAAAAGAAAATAAGAATTTAGAATATAGGGAAACATGCGATAAGTAGATAAATGAACTAAAGAGATAAATGTTAAATGATGTTTGTTTGATATAATTTCCATTTGGAAATAATATCGTTGTTTGCACACTTGTTTTCTTTGATAGTTAACTCACAGACTATCGAAGTTTTGACCATTTTACGTTGTTAATATGGAGAGACCGGTTGGATTATTATCCAAAGAACCACTCTGTATTGGCATAAGCGTCGCGAATCATATAAGCCAAAGATAATTGAAGATGGAGTAAAATGCTAGGGCTATCCTGTTTACAGAATAGTGCCTTCGGTTTGTCCAGTCCCAGGACAACTTGTATGGACGAAGTTCTGACAGAGTATATCCAATGGATCGCGTAAGTTGATCTGTTCAAACGTATTCACGTTTGGTGGCGGAGGAATTCGTTTCTCTTAGCTGTATACCCGTGTTATTTTTGGATAAGTCAATTTGTGATTTGGCGGGTATGACGATGTGACATTTCTAAGTGAAAGAAGATGGATGTCTGACATAGTATTTCCAGACGATCACGTACATTGATTTCTTCAACCGTACCAAGAGTGGAAGCGGAGAAGGAAACTTCTTTAGCTGACACGTAATGTATTGTTGTAGACGTCAATTAGTGATTTTCGATGGATCTGACAGTGTAGCATTCGAATTGAATCTGATGCAATGATAAAGCGTAGCTTCTAGCCTCATCAACCGGTAAATGACAGAAATCGGGCAGGCAGCATGGCTAAGTCGGTCGCACCGAAGTAGGGTGTATAATCACCTATCTAGAGAATATTCATTTGCTTCTTTTAATCTATCAATGCTGTCCCATATATATACGGGAAACGGTTGCTGATCCCAACCGTTGGTGATGTACATTCGATACACTCAAGCGAAATGAGTGGTCGGTCATGTGTGGCTGAGTTGCAAGATGTTCTTGTTGAACTCCAGTGTATCGTTCCTAGAGTACACTGATCGGAAGGTGGTTCCAAACCTTGTCATAGTTGGAAATCCAATAATCCAATACGTGCTTGCGATTTTGATTGTATACTATATATGTAGTAACGTGAGATGCAAGCGTTTCTGCTAGATTGATATTTATTTGTACTTAGACATTATTATAATATCAGAATGATATTGCTTTGAAAAGTTATTTGGATCCTCATAAGGGAAAAACCCGTTCCGTATTCACGGCGTGGTCTTATGAGATATCATATACTTGTTTTAAATGATTTGAGTTTACTCATACCAGTCCCATGACTGACCCGGAGTTTATTTTGTTGTTTTCCCTAAACTCTTGGGTGCCTAAATTTGTACGGGCAGTCAAGTAGTCGGGATTTTACATATACACTTGGAGAGCTTGGAGCAGGAGGCTTCAGGATTCTATAGCTATTATTATTCCGCTGTTGTTGTAAGTGTTGTACTCTGATAAGTGTTATTATATACATATACTGATGTTATTACAAAGATATGTTATGTTATATTTTATTCGTTCCGCTGTGAGATTCGTGTTTACTCTGATGATGATGTTCTTCTTCTTCTTCTATTCTATAAGTTCTATCTTATCTATTCTCACCCTCTGTCTTCTTTCTATTAGCTTCTTGAATTTCCAGTGCGATTTGGGTTGGACTTGTGTTATTTAGTCAGCTCAAATTCCCCCGGATTTTCGGGTTACTACAGTTGGTATCAGAGCATAAGTTAAGAATTACTTGGCTCTGTGGCGTGACTCGGTAGAGATAGGGTTAGTAATACCCTAGATTGAGTTGAGTGTATATATACGAGTGAACGTATTTGTTAGTTAATATAAAATGATTTTATATTGTGGAGTTTTATTGGTTGAGTTGTTTGTGAATTCTGGTCGATCGGTTTGATCCACTGTATCGATGGGGGTTACTAAGCACTCGAATACGATGAACCGTCATGGTATGTTTTGAAAGAGGGTAAATGAAATAATTTTACCCGAAGTATATATATTGGAAATATTATAATGTGTTGGTTGTTATTATATTCGAGTAAGATTATAAATAGGTAAAATGATTATGAATGACTAATCAGAATTCATATAAGTAAAGTATATGAAATAAAATGAAGAAAAATCTGAATTTAAATCAGATTGGAATTAAAATAAGGAAATTTTAAGTTCCTGGGAGATTTTGAAAACGTTTTTCAAACTGAAAGTGATATAGTATTGAACTCACTTCGATAGCTGGAAAATAGATTCTGATGATGAATCGCGACATCATCAGTGTTCATTTTCGAGTTCTAAGTGACGGACTACTACCAAAGGTTTTGTTTTTGAATTGTTTTGAGAAAACAAGTTGTTTAGAAATTCAAAGGTTTTGAATTGGCATTGTAATTTCAAATTGATTTGAAATAAACCCAGGAAATTAAGTTTCGGAATTTAATTTTAACTTATGAAGTTAAATAGAATAAGATAGTAGAAATAAATTGAAATTAACTTGAACTGAGTTAAATAGAATTGAAATGGGTTAGAGATAATCTAGAATGGAACCAAATTGATAAGTCATTAATTTGGAATTTGATATTGGGGTTCGAATGAAATTCGATTTGGATGTGAGGATATGAACTGATTGGAATTTGATGGAAATAACACTGGTATATGCTGAGTTGATAGCATATGGAAGTGATAGAGTTGATATTCCCGACAAAAAGGTACCAGTTTATATTATATATGGATATGAGATTTATGAGCCGAATTGGCAAGCCGCTTGGCTGTTTGATTTCTTTTGGGTTAAAGAAGGCCCAGAGAGGCGAGTTGGAGTTTGAGATATTGACCAGTACAAAGGAGGTGCTGGCGATTTTTTTTTGAAAAGTTAAGGCGTTAGAAAATTTTCAAATTTTTTGAAAATTCAGTTATTCGGAATAAATTAATATTTTAGTCAATATTAATTGGTTCAGTTGAAACCGGAGATAAGAGGTAAACAGATAAATTTTTACCCAGTAGATAGGGTCGTCCCCTAGCTTAGCAATTTCGAGGACGAAATTATTTTAAGTGGGGAAGAATGTAGTGACCCGCATTTTTAGCTGTTGAACAATTAATTTATTTAATTATTTAATATCGATTTATCGATATCGAGAACGTGAATTAAATAATATTGAATATTTAATTAATAATTATAATATAATAAAATATATAATAATGTCGAAATAATCAAAAATATTGGAAATCACAATATTCTGTGAACGGGGTCATCCCTAAGGTGTAATTCAGCTTAGAGTTGAATTATACTGACGAATATATTCAATCGACGTCAGTTTGAAACGTAGAATTTTAATATAATTAAATTCGAGCACGTAACGACGCGGTAGTTCGCTATTTGGCGATTTGAACTTCAACTGAGTATACAGGATTCATTTTAAATCGGATTTCTGTGAAACAAGAAACGTGTGAAGCTAGTGCAGTATATTTTTCTAGTGGAAGAGAAAAATCGGGATTTCGTCGTGTAGATTTTGAGATATGTCCAAATCAAATTTCAGAAAAGTCGCTGTAGAATTCCTTTATAATTTGCGACGCTTTATATACGTTATAAAAGGATTTTTCGATATAAACTGAATATCGATAAATCTAAAATCTGAAATATAAAACTGTATATTCTGATATGATATTCCGGAGCTGTACGATATCATATTTGAAGATATACGATAATATAAATTTATTTAATTTATTTTTTTTATTTAAATATGTTTATATATTTAAAAGGGGCATCCAAAGTTGTAAAAATAGCCATTTTTGCAAACGAAGTCGGAATTCAACAAAACCAGTTTTGTTGGATCCGCAATGTCAAATAGTTGTTAGATTCCAGGTTTCATGATTTTTAGAGTCACTGTGTGGCCGTACGGATTTTTAGAGTGGAAAACAGTCAGTATTATGACGGTTAAAAATACGCTGTGTGAGCATATGGAGTCGGAATTCGACGAAACCGGTTTCTTTGGGACCGTAATGTCGAACTTTAGCTGCATGTCCAGTTTCGTGAATTTTGGGTTTCATATGTGGTCACAGGAATTTTAGAGGACGATTGCTGATAGCGTTTGATTAAAAACGGATATAATAATAATATAAAATTATTAAAATTTCTCTATAAATAATCTTTACTTTCTTAAACCCTAATTCATTCTTCTTTGGCCAAGGAATAAGCGCCGCTACATTTTTTCTTTCTTCCAGTAAAACACATTCATCTTCAAAAATCAAGATCAAAAGGAATAAAATTCCTAAAATCATTAAACCATGATATATAAACTTGTTTGATGATACTCTTCATTCCTATGTGGGTTTTGCCCGGTGCGAACCACTTTAGGGTATACGACGTTCTCCAGTATGTTTTAGGGTAAATCAATTTTGGGATTTTTTGAGTATCGATGTCGATTTGGGGTTTGTAATTGAGTTAGTGGTGTCGAGGAGATTCGGTGGTGGAGTTTTTGAGTGATTCGGTGGTTTCCGTGCAAAACTGTGTCGATGTCGACGTTGGGGTGAGTAGTGATAGCTGGACGACACGATGGACAGGTGAGGCCGAGTTCAACATTGGTGGGTGGAGGTTGTGGGGGATCGAACGAGGAGAAGGTTGGTGATTTCAGTTTTGGAATGTATGGTGAAAGGAGTGAGAACGTGGATGGTGTTTGAGCCAAAAATGGCCACGGTATTGAGGAGGATACGCTGCATTTAACAGGAGGAAGAAGGTAGAGAACGTGGGCTTTATGGTGTGGCAGTGGGCTGGGTTTTCAAGGGTGAGGCCCATCATTTAAAAGTGTTAAGTTTTTATAAAAATTCAAATAGGTATTAAACTTGTAAATCCAATATCTTGGTCGTATGTGATCAGAATTTCGAACGGTTGGATCCGTTAGGATCGTATGGACAGGAGCAACACAATGAGACTGACCGGGAGTGAATCCGAGCTCGTTACAATTTATGGAGAAATAAATTGTCCGTCGAAATCAAAGAACACAAACCGATTTTTATAACGGTTAACGCGTCAATGTGAGTAAAAACTCACTAACTCTCCTCAATTTATATTTTAATATAAATTGTATTTTTTTTTTCTGTATTTGACTGCTAGTTATGTACTGTTAATTTGGACTGTTAAGTTGTATTGTTAAATTGGACTGTAGATTGGACTGTTAAATAATTGATTGAAAACAGTATGGATATATATATATATATATATATCTACATATATATATATATCGTTATTAAACGGTGATTTTGTTATCAGTGTATTTCATTAGAAATGCAAGTGATGTTATATACGTTGTTTAACATCGGTGGATGCAGGGAAACAGGTTGGAGGAATCCGACTGGATTCCTCGACATTTATTTTACTGTTATTGGTATATTGTGATATATACTGTGATATATAATCTGTTGTTGATTGTATATGTTTGGATGATATTGATCATTGACAGTTGGTTGTTTAAAAACAATGGAAAACACTGAAAATGTAGAAAAGGAGATTTTCAATATTTATATTGAAAATGAATTATTTATAAAATCGAAGGATTTTATAAAAGGATATTTATTTAGAAATAAATAAATAAAATAAAGGAATATTTATTTAGATTAAATAAATAGAATAAAGGATATTTAATTAGGGATTAAATAAATAGATTATACAAAAGTAAAATCTATTTAGGAAAATAAATAGATTATACAAAAGGAAAATCTATTTAGGAAAATAAATAGATTATACAAAAGGAAATCTATTTAGGGAATAAATAGAAGTTAAAATAGATAGAAATAAAAGAAAAGTTAGTTAGTCGGATATAAATATTCGAATCAAGAGTTAAGTGGTCAAACCAAGCTAGTCGAACCAAACTAGTCAAGCTAGTCGAACCCAACCGAGTCGAAAGGGTCGAGTCGAACCAATCGAGTCAAGCTGGTCAAGTTAGTCGAACCTGGTCAGTCGAGTCGAGTAAATCAAACTTAGTTAATCAAAAGGAGTTTATCGATTTAGTTAATCGATAGGAGTTAATTGATTTAGTCAATCGAGATGAGTTAATCTGTTTTAATGAATCGAGAGGAGTTAGTCGAATATGGTATTCGAACCAAATGGTCAAACCAAGTGGTCGAACAAAGTAGTCAAGCCCAGTGGTCAAACCAAATGGGTCAGGTGAGCCAAATCTGGTCAGTCAAACCAAATGGGTCAGGTTAGTCAAACCTGGTCGGTCGAACCAAGTAAGTCGAGTTAAGTTGGTCAAGTTAGTCGAGCCTAGTTAATCGAATCGAATTGGTCGAACCAAGTAAGTCGAGTCAAGTTAGTCGAGCCTAGTTAATCAAATCGAATTGGTCGAACCAAGTAAGTCGAGTCAAGTTAGTCGAGCCTAGTTAATCAAATCGAATTGGTCGAACCAAGTAAGTCGAGTCAAGTTAGTCGAGCCTAGTTAATCGAATCGAATTGGTCGAACCAAGTAAGTCGAGTCAAGTTAGTCGAGCCTAGTTAATCGAATCGAATTGGTCGAACCAAGTAAGTCGAATCAAGTTAGTCGAGCCTAGTCAATCAAATCGAATTGGTCGAACCAAGTAAGTCGAGTTAGTCGAGTCAAGTTAAGTTAGTCAAGTTAAAGTAATTGATGTTAGTTTCATCGAAAGGAGTTATCGATGTTAGTTTCATCGAAAGGAGTTATCGATGATAGTTTCATCGAAAGGAGTTATCGATGTTAGTTTCATCGAAGGGAGTTATCGATTATAGTTTAATCGAAATGAGATTTTCAAATATGAGATATTTGAAAAGGAAGAGTTATCGAATATTAGTTATTCGAAGAGAGATTATCGAATATCGTTTATTCGAGAAGAAGTTAGTCGAAGAAGAGTTAATCAAATAGAGATTTCTCGAAGAGAGTATATCGGCAAATTCGATTATATCGAATTCGGGAAAGTACTTATACTTTCCAGTGTTTTAAATAGAGATTTATATATTTATAAATAAATAAGTGTTAGGTTAATTTTTCACTAATAAGAATAGAAGTTATAATTAAAGTTAGATAATTCGAAAGTAGGGATTATAACGTTATCGTTATAACCAATGTTTAAATATAGAGGTGGATTAGTAAAATTGAATCCGAGAAAGGCGTAAAGAAGTTGTTAAAGATTTAAAAGATAAAATTTGACCATTTCGAAGTTATAACGTTGTTCAGTTAAGGTCTGAGAGGTAATTATACCCCAACTTGAGTGACTTCCTTCTTAACTTAGAAATGGTTAGGTTTGATCGTAAAGAAGTTTTGGAAATGTTTTCCAAACGAGAATCAGAAATGTTTTCTAATAAAAGAAAATAAGAATTTAGAATATAGGGAAACATGCGATAAGTAGATAAATGAACTAAAGAGATAAATGTTAAATGATGTTTGTTTGATATAATTTCCATTTGGAAATAATATCGTTGTTTGCATACTTGTTTTCTTTGATAATTAACTCACAGACTATCGAAGTTTTGACCATTTTACGTTGTTAATATGGAGAGACCGGTTGGATTATTATCCAAAGAACCACTCTGTATTGGCATAAGCGTCGCGAATCATATAAGCCAAAGATAATTGAAGACGGAGTAAAATGCAAGGGCTATCCTGTTTACAGAATAGTGCCTTCGGTTTGTCCAGTCCCAGGACAACTTGTATGGACGAAGGTTTGACAGAGTATATCCAATGGATCGCGTAAGTTGATCTGTTCAAACGTATTCATGTTTGGTGGCGGAGGAATTCGTTTCTCTTAGCTGTATACCCGTGTTATTTTTGGATAAGTCAATTTGTGATTTGGCGGGTATGACGATGTGACATTTCTAAGTGAAAGAAGATGGATGTCTGACATAGTATTTCCAGACGATCACGTACATTGATTTCTTCAACCGTACCAAGAGTGGAAGCGGAGAAGGAAACTTCTTTAGCTGACACGTAATGTATTGTTGTAGACGTCAATTAGTGATTTTCGATGGATCTGACAGTGTAGCATTCGAATTGAATCTGATGCAATGATAAAGCGTAGCTTCTAGCCTCATCAACCGGTAAATGACAGAAATCGGGCAGGCAGCATGGCTAAGTCGGTCGCACCGAAGTAGGGTGTATAATCACCTATCTAGAGAATATTCATTTGCTTCTTTTAATCTATCAATGCTGTCCCATATATATACGGGAAACGGTTGCTGATCCCAACCGTTGGTGATGTACATTCGATACACTCAAGCGAAATGAGTGGTCGGTCATGTGTGGCTGAGTTGCAAGATGTTCTTGTTGAACTCCAGTGTATCGTTCCTAGAGTACACTGATCGGAAGGTGGTTTCATACCTTGTCATAGTTGGAAATCCAATAATCCAATACGTGCTTGCGATTTTGATTGTATACTATATATGTAGTAACGTGAGATGCAAGCGTTTCTGCTAGATTGATATTTATTTGTACTTAGACATTATTATAATATCAGAATGATATTTCTTTGAAAAGTTATTTGGATTCTCATAAGGGAAAAACCCGTTTCGTATTCACGGCGTGGTCTTATGAGATATCATATACCTGTTTTAAATGATTTGAGTTTACTCATACCAGTCCTATGACTGACCCGGAGTTTATTTTGTTTTTTTCCCTAAACTCTTGGGTGCCTAAATTTGTACGGGCAGCCAAGTAGTCGGGATTTTACAGATACACTTGGAGAGCTTGGAGCAGGAGGCTTCAGGATTCTATAGCTATTATTATTCCGCTGTTGTTGTAAGTGTTGTACTCTGATAAGTGTTATTATATATATATACTGATGTTATTACAAAGATATGTTATGTTATATTTTATTCGTTCCGCTGTGAGATTCGTGTTTACTCTGATGATGATGTTCTTCTTCTTCTTCTATTCTATAAGTTCTATCTTATCTATTCTCACCCTCTGTCTTCTTTCTATTAGCTTCTTGAATTTCCAGTGCGATTTGGGTTGGACTTGTGTTATTTAGTCAGCTCAAATTCCCCCAGATTTTCGGGTTACTACAGTCGACTTGGTCCTAGCCAAGTCGACTGCCCAGTCGACAGCGCTGTCGACTTGGGTAGCTAGGCGGGAATTTTCCCCGCCTGCGCCCAATGGCCCCAATTTCGAAATTTGAACCTGAATTTTAAATCTATTTTGAACTTTGAATTTTCTGTAAACTTCATTGGGCCATAACTGGGCCATACGGACTCCGATTTACAAAATTTCGGACTCTATTTCGCGTATTTTTCCGAGACGAACACAATGACGCAGCCCGTTTCCCCCAATTCTCACATCTGAGATTATTTATTCTGCAATTAGTGAATTTTAGCATTAACTGAAATTCGGGGTGTTACATTCTCCCCTCCTTAAAAGATTTCGTCCCCGAAATCTCTAAGCTAAGGAGAATGCATATCCTACCATCCAAACAACCATCTACTCAATCCATCAAACACGGGCATCCATTGTCCTTAAAACAATTTCTAATGATGTATGAGCATATGCAAAAAGTGTGTGTATATGTTCCCTATCTAATGTATGAACATATGCAAACCATGATAGTGCCATGCATCCGTTATGTATGCGAGAGAACCCTATCGACACATACAATATCTACATGAGTGCACAATCATTCACCAAAATGCATCATCCATATGATAACACAACCATTATACATCCATAAATATAGCTACCTACACACAATTATATGCAATATGCAATATGAAGTGACTGAGCCGATCTAGTGTCTAGAGTGTGTGTATATGCATCCACGAGCAACCACTAGCAAACACTTGCATCCACATGCATCCATCAATCATAACATGTCTCAAACACATGTTTCAACCATAGGTTTACCCTATCTAAAGGTCAAAGGTACTAACGAGAGGACATACTACAGATAAGATAAGTACTAGTCAAACGATAAAGGAGAAATAAAAAGGCATATCCTAAAAAGGAATGAACGCATCTTCTCTTCCGTCTCTAAAGTAGCGTTGCTCTCATCTTCTCCCCATTGCACTTTGACTAGTTGAACCTCTCGATTCCTCAACTTCCTAGTCTCTGACCCAAGGATGCGAGTAGGAGCTCGTCGAATCGTCTCATCACGCTCTATCTCTACTTCTTTAAGCAAGCTCGGCTCTACCACCTCAGCGGTCTCATGTAGGCACTTCCTCAAATGTGACACATGGAATACATCATGTACACCACTAAGCCTGTCGGGCAACTCCACTCTATATGCCATCTGTACAATCCTTTCCTTAATAGGAAACGGTCCAACAAACCTTGGTGCTAACTTCCCAACGGATCCAAAGCGAACCACATTTCGTAACGGAGACACTTTGACAAAGACCATGTCCCCAACTTCAAACTCAAGATCCGTCCTCCTCTTGTCCGCATAAGATTTCTATCTGTCTTGCGCCGCTTTCATCCTTCTTCTAATCAAATCAATCTTTTCCGAAGTCTCTCTAACCATATCAGGCCCAAGTAAAATCTTATCCGTAGATTCCCACCAACATGTAGGTGATCGACAAGGCCTTCCATAAAGAGCTTCGAAAGGAGCCATGCCAATACTAGACTGAAAGCTATTATTATATGCGAACTCCACCAATGGAAGATGCTCTTCCCATGTACCTCCAAAATCCAAGATACATAGCCTCAAGAGGTCTTCTAAAATACGATTCACCCTCTCGGTCTGGCCGTCCGTCTGAGGATGATATGCGGTACTCAAACACAACTGAGTCCCTACCGCCTCTTGCAAACTCTTCCAAAACTCGCTAGTGAAGATAGGATCTCGATCGCTCACTATACTGGAAGGTACACCATGCAATCAAACAATCTCTCGAATGTAAACTGAAGCTAGCCATGGAGCAGTCCCCTTACTCTTCACGGGTATGAAATGGGCGCTCTTAGTAAGTCTGTCTACCACAACCCAAATTCCCGTATTACCCTTCCTCGATCTCGGTAATCCATCGACAAAATCCATCGAGACACTATCCCACTTCTGTAACGGAACTTCCAATGGGTGAAGGAACCCACCGGGTTTCTTTTGCTCCGCTTTCACTTGTTGGCACACCAAGCATCTAGCGACATACTTGGCCACGTCTTTCTTCATACCGGCCCAAAAGAAAACTCGCTTCATGTCTTGGTACATCTTGTCCCTACCGGGATGAATGGTCATCTTCGAACGATGTGCATCATCAAGTATAGCCTTCCTCAAACCCTCGTCTTGCGGTACACAAAGTCTACCGTCTCTACGCAACCACCCCTTACCATCTAGGGTGTACCTACTCAAATGGCTGGACGACTCCCCCTCCTCATGAGCTTCTCTACTAACTCAACCAACTGTGGGTTGTCTCGCTGTGCTCCGCCAATCCACCCCAAAAGAGTAGGCCTAACCTCCAAGGAGGCTAGCAAACCGGGTACAAAGTCAACGGAAGGTCTAAAGTCAGACATAGAAATAAACTCTAAGCTCCGTCGTTCAACGAACAATGAACTCAAGGACAACCTTTTTCTACTTAAGACGTCCGCTACCACGTTACCCTTGCCATGGGTATACGCTATCTCAAACTCATAGGATGCTAAGAATCCCATCCACTTTTGCTGTCCTAGGACTATGCGCTCGAAGAGTCTCCAACACTTCCCTAAGATGTAGGGCATGCTCTTCTCCACTTTTAGAGAAAACCAGGATATTACCCCATCCAAAATCATCACAACTGTCCATCTCTCACGCAGACCATCCTAGTCGAACTTGACATCCCCCAAGTGCAAGCCCCAAAGGCCTAAACCAATATCAGACAAACACCCAAGGGATATCTCCTTCGAGTTCAGACGACCTACGTGAGATGATACTTGTAAAAATGGCTAAACAATTAAGCCTTTGACCAACTTTGGATGTCCTTGCCAGTCCCGCTCCAAAACCACCGTTTTTCCCATAACTGGCTTTGCTCAACCAACTGATCAAAGAGATCATCAATCCTCGGCAATGGGTGTCTATTCTTCTTTGTGAGTTTATTTAGTTCTCTTTAGCCTACACAAAATCTGAGGGACCCATCCGCCTTCGTGGCAAAAACTACTGGAGCACCCCACTCCGATATACTTCGTCTTATGAACCCCTTCTCAAGCAAATCGCCTACTTGCTTATGGAGTTCCCTCCTCTCACGAGGAGCCATGTGGCACACTGGCCAAGATACTGGTTTGGCATTGTCTACCAGATATATTCGGAAGTCAATCTCCCGCTCCGGAGGTAAGCCCTTCACCTTCTCAAACACATCCGAGTATTCCCGGACCACTCTAACAGATCGCAAACTCTCGACCGACGTGTCAAGCAATTCTAGATAACTTAGCATAATAGATTCCATGGGATTACAAGAGATCTCGAGAGTGTTACCCAAGCGGGTCATAAGCCTAACAACTCTCCCTTCAAAATCAAGAATGACACCACTACTGGATAACCAGTCCATGCCCAAAACTAACCCATAGCCCGTGAAGCCCAAAAAGCATCACATCTAAACTCAACGCTAAGTATAGAAACTTTCAAACCCAAACACATCATGGAGCCCCAATTGGGTTTGAAACAACTAAGGGATCATCTACTAAACTGGTGTCTAAGTGCAGTGACTCAACTAACAATGATGAGATAAACGAACTCGATGCGTCAGAATCAAATAAAGTTCGAACCGGATAATAAAGAAATCCAAATTCCAACCTAGACAGTCTTATCCCCATCTGGTACACTAGCCGTGAGGGAATACAACTACCCTCCAGGAGATTCCGTACCTTGCCCTTGCCTCTTTGGACAATCCTAATAAGGTGTCCTATTCCTCCCAAAAGGATAACTACTCGCCTTCTTCTTCCCATTCTCCACTCGTAACCTCCCACCAATGAGGTTTCATCCTTCATTAACCAAACAACTATTTGAGCCTTCCTCCCATCGTCTATCCAATAGGTACCTACCAGTCCTCCTCCTTCTTGAACCAACTTATAATCCGACTAACGTCTAAGTCCCTTGAAGTGGTTTTCCATTCTTATCTATCTTAGAAAGATCATCTATACACAGAGGGGAAACTCAAAACGAGAGAGGAAGAGATTCAAAACGGAGAATTTGAATGATATAGATATGGCTATTGGGGATTATGCTTTTCTTTCAAAAACTTTTCTCTCAAAAGACATGTTTTTGAAAATACTCCTTTCAAAAATATTCTTAGAAAATAGTTTTTTTCTAAAAAAAAAAATTATCTGTTCTGGTAACCTTAAGCTCTGATACCACGTGTAACACCCCACACCCGCTACGGTCACTCACTAAGGGAATGCCATAACATCGGTGGAGTATTTTAAGTGAATATAGAACAGAAAAATTACAACAAGACAGATATAAGTAATACTTGAGAATTTAAAACATCATTTCATTGCAGCGGAAAGTAAAACATGTTTGGTTACACCAAAACCATAAACAAGAGTCAAGTACATAATATCCATCCTGATAAAACAAAAGTACATAATCCCACTACATAACTTAATAGCCATAATAGAAAAGATAAACTGAGCTTTACATCCACGGTCCAAGCTCCAAAAGATAGATAAAGCAGTCTGATCAAAGCCCACTAGTGCTAGGCCCACTCTGATAACCTGAGGGTTGGGAAAAATATAAAAACAACGGGGTCAGACATAAGTCTGAGCGAGTCCTATAACCTTAACAATACAATCATTAAAGTAATTAGGGTATGATATAAACAAGGTACGGTACCTCTAGGGACAATGACTACACTAAGTAGCCAACTAAACACAGGATGTACTAAGATAACCGAAAAGACGCATTTACCCACCCAAGGATAATTACTACACTACCCCACCCCAGATCTACCCACCCAAGGGTAATTCCTACACTGCACCACACCAGTTCTACCCACCCAAGGGTAATTCCTACTTAAAGGTTGATCCCACTAAGTGTACTTAGTAATTTTTAATAGTAGTTTCGTGTACCCCTAGCTGACTACATAGGTGCCGTCTGCCCCTATCTCCACTAGGTGTACCCACTACTCCCCAAGCGATCGGCTCCCTAACGTAGATACCCGTGCTGGCCCCACAGTGGGGTGTATCATTCCCCAAAGTGGCAACCTGATAATATCAACGGTGCACGGCTTATACCTACATGATGCAACAACGTCTTACTTACCAGCCCGGGTCCACACACGCATATGAAACCCGTTGGACTTGCGTTGCCACCGCTAACCCGTTTTGGCCTCTTATAGTCAAGCCCAAAATGCGTGTCCCGTCCTCGACTTGGGTCGAGCCCACAAAGATACGTTTGGGATATTGGCTGAGATGGGCCCCCACAAGCTACCCACCTAAGCTTGTCATTTCTAGTGAATCCCACTTAACCCTTTAACCATGTCCACTTACATGTTATAAATTTTGGTTAAGTCATTAATCATATTTTAATTGCCATTCAAGGCACCCACTAGATTTCCACATGCCACCCAAGGCACTTACTTAATTCCCACATGCCACCCAAGGCACTTACTTAACCCTTTAATCATGTTTAATTACATGTTCCACTTTGGTTAAGTATTCTAATCGTATTTTCTATTGCCACCCAAGGCAACCCACTAGTTTCCTTATGCCACTCAAGGCACCCCCACTAGTCACTACATGCCACCCAAGGCACCCACTTAACCCCTCATGCCCCACTACATGCTAATTTGGTTAAGTGTTTCTTAATTAATTAAGATCGTAACCTTTGTAAAGACCTCTCACATTAGACTGTCCTTTATGGCAGCTGGATATGCCGGTTGGTTCCGGGCAGCCTTACACCATAACAGAGTCTAACCTCGTGTCTTTACACTTGTCACGTATTTAGTTTATGACTAAGACCTCTCACATTGGGCCAATCATTTGTAGCCCCTGGATTTGCCGGTTGGTTCCGGGCAGTCTTATGCTACAAAAATGGTCCAACCTCGTGTCTTAGTTGATTAATTACACCTAATTAATCACCCCCATAATTTGTATTAATTATCCCTAATTAATTACCAATTTCAAGAATATGGGTAGACCTAACTCAATAGGTAAATTCCCAATTCCATAATATGGGTAGACCTAACTTAATAGGTAAATTCCCAATTCCATAATATGGGTAGACCTAACTTAATAGGTAAATTCCCAATTATGTCCATTCACTTTATGTTATGCTTAAGCATACCCATTTCACACCATTTTATTAACATGCATATTAACCCCATCGTTCCCCACGTAATTCGTTCTCATAACATGACATAATAAAGGGAAGATACATCACAAGTGCCATGGGTTTAACCAACATAGCATATAACTTTATCATGGGTTTAAAAGGTGTCAACTTGCATATGTGAGCATACATTAAACCCAACTAGCATTTAACCCAAACTTGCATGAAGCACATATGTCACAAAGGGGTAACTTGCATATGATTCTTATGTCATACAAAGGTGTGAACTTGCATAGCATGTCACATGTTAACTTGCATATAACCAAACACATAACTTGCATAACATGTTACATATGAACTTGCATATAATCTCACATATAGCTTGCATAACATGTTACATATGAACTTGCATATAATCATGCACATAACTTGCATATAACCAAACACATAACTTGCATAACATGTTACATATGAACTTGCATATAATCTCACATATAGCTTGCATAATATGTTACATATGAACTTGCATATAATCTCACATATAGCTTGCATAACATGTTACATATGAACTTGCATATAATCTCACATATAGCTTGCATAATATGTTACATATGAACTTGCATATAATCATGCACATAACTTGCATATAACCAAACACATAACTTGCATAACATGTTACATATGAACTTGCATATAATCTCACATATAGCTTGCATAACATGTTACATATGAACTTGCATATAATCTCACATATAGCTTGCATAACATGTTACATATGAATCAATGTTCAACATAGTGTTTTGCATAATGAGCATCATAAAACTTGCATAACATATAGCATAAAACTTGCAAAACACACAACATAAACTATACTAAACTTGCATAAACACATTGATCCACAAACATAGCCATATCTTATCATATCCTATCATAATCAATTTAACAATTGATTATTAAGGCTATAGAAACTCACCACTAAACTCCAATAAGCAAACCCTTGCCAAAAATCACCCAAAAACTCTAGCCTTGAAAATAAAGCTTGCAACTTGATGATGAATGCAAGCTAATGATCTCTCATACAACATAAAAATGCTTGTATGAACATGAAAGCCTTCATAGAAATAGCTTTTAAAGAGGATGGAGGCTAGGGTTTTGAGTGGAGGCCATGATCATAGAAAATTTTGGCATAGTTTATTTAGAGGATAGGATTATGATCATTTAGGGCTAGCTTAGGGTCTTATTTATAGGATTAGGATGTGTTTTAGACCCTTAGATTAACCCTAGGTTAGTTTAGGTCCGTCAGATTTCGGAAGCTTCCAGAAAACAGCCCCAAAACACAGCCAAACCCTAAAATGGTGCACCAGGCCAAACTGGCCGAGCCCCCCTGTCGACACCCAAGTCGACAGGGCTGTCGACTTGGTCCTAGCCAAGTCGACTGCCCAGTCGACAGCGCTGTAGACTTGGGTAGCTAGGCGGGAATTTTCCCCGCCTGCGCCCAATGGCCCCAATTTCGAAATTTGAACCAGAATTTTAAATCTGTTTTGAACTTTGAATTTTCTGTAAACTTCATTGGGCCATAACTGGGCCATACGGACTCCGATTTACAAAATTTCGGACTCTATTTCGCGTATTTTTCCGAGACGAACACAATGACGCAGTCCGTTTCCCCCAATTCTCACATCTGAGATTATTTATTCTGCAATTAGTGAATTTTAGCATTAACTGAAATTCGGGGTGTTACAAAAACCCTAGATTATATCTAGGTAGTAAATAATAAATGTATGCCTGAAGGCAATGGAAACTACCGAGATTGGGAACACGTTATCGTTACTAGTTTGGACACTAGTTAGGTGGTGCAGAGATATAGAAACCAGAATGACAAGGAAATAGCGAAGCGGCAAAAGTATTAGAGCATATCCAGTTTATCTTAGCTTAGCATATCTTGTGATTATCTTGTCTAATCTTGCTGACCCTATCGTCATGGTGTTATGTTGTATTCAGTTAATTCATGTCGTTTTGTTTTTCCATGTTCGCATGCTAGAAGTTACTGAACTTACTCAGGCTTTATGTCTGACTCTGTTTTTCTTTCGTCTTCTTTTCTTCCGTTTCCCCCCCAGGTACTAAAGAAGGGAATAGTATAGCTCAGGTTAAGTTGGATTGTCACTCTTTCCCAGCTTGAAGATTTGTCGAAGTTTTGCTTGGATTCTCTTTTAAGATGCTATGGCTGGCTCTTGCTATATTGGGGAATATAAATGTTGTTTTATGCTTCTTTATTTTGTAAGACAGATGATACTCTGATATTATAAAGAAATCGTTGTACAAACTATTTTGGCAATAAAGCAAAGTTTTATTTTCCGCTATTGTAATTTTTGCTTGTCTTGTAATTTATCTGCATCTTTTACCCTAAATGCTCCATAGAACTTAGTGCATTCCCTTTGTGAGTGACACTAACGGATGTGGGGTGTTACAATTTCAAAAGGCAACTTCTAGTTGGGAGAGCAGATGATAGAATTAGAGACGAGTTCATTATTGAGGTGCTCAAAAGATGAATTACAGTCAGAGCTGAAGTCGAGAGGAGTATCCTTTCCAAGAAGATTAGTCAAAGGTCGAGTGATTTTGCTAAAATCGTTTATAAAGCGATGGTAAAAGGCAGCATGGCCTAAAAAGGATTGGATGTCCTTAATGGATTTGGAATGGAAAGATTAGAGATAACTTTGATTTTGGCTTTGTCTACTTCAACTCCTTTATTAGAGATGACATGTCCTAAAACAATGCCATGTTTTTCCATGAAGTGACATTTTCCCCAATTAAGAGTTAAATGTTTATCTTCGCAAATGTTAAGAACAAGATCAAGGTGATGTAAAAACTCAATGTAAGAGTCCCCAAATATGGAAAAATCATCCATGAAAACTTCCAAAAATTGCTTGATCATATCAGGGAAAATGCTAACCATGCACCTTGGAAGGTTGCAGGTGCATTACAAAGAGACCAAAAGGCATATGACGGTACACAATGTATCGAAAGGACAAGTGAAAGTGGTATACTCTTGGTCCTAAAGAGCGATAGAGATTTGATTGTGTCCCGAGTACCCGTAAAGGAAACAGTGGTACTCATGACAGGCTAGTTGTTCTAACATTTGATCGATAAATGGCAGAGGGAAATGATCCTTACTTGTTGCAGCGTTAAGTTTTCTATAATCAATACAAACACGCCAACCTGTCAGGGTGTGGGTTGGGATAAGCTGGTTAGCTTCATTTTGGAACACGATTATCCCTGATTTCTTAGGTATGACATGAATTGGACTAATCCATTGACTATCGGAAATCGGGTAGATGATTCCATTGTCAAGACATTTAAGCATTTCATCACGAATCACTTCTTCAGATGGGGTTTAGTCGATGCTGGGGATCACGAGTGGGCTTGGCATCATCTATAAGGTGGATTCTATGTTGGACAATCGATGGACTAATCACCTTAATATCAGCCATGAAGCAACCAATTGCTACCTTATTTTTTTAAGGATGGGAAGGAGCAATTGTTCTTGCTCTATAGTAAGGTCAGAAGTGATCATGACAGGAAGAGTTTCATTGTCTCCCAAGTAAGCATACTTAAGATGACTGGGCAACACTTTGAGTTTAGATTTTGGAGATGACTTAACCAAAGAAATTGGTTGTGGGATAGACTCGGTTGTGAGTGGCTCGACATGAATTGACTCAGAGACATTTTCGGGGATATCTTGTAACAAAGTTTCGTAATTCGATTCAATTTCGTTTCTCAGATTGTAGAGCTCAGGGACTGCATGGATTTCAGAAAACTGGTCCACATAAGAGTTAGGAGAGTTTTCTGTTCTAAAGATGTTTAGTTCAATGGTCATGTTACCAAAAGAAAGTTTCATAGACCCATTTATACAGTTAATAAGGGCATTAGAGTTTGCTAAGAAGGGTCCTCCTAAAATTAAAGGGATCTAGTTCATAGGATTGCTTACCTATTGAGTTTCTAGGATAATGAAGTCGACTGGAAATATGAATTCACCTACTTTTATCAATACATCCTCGATTTCACCCATAGGTTACTTAATTGAATGGTCAGCAAGCTGAAGGGTAACCTTGGTGGGTTTCAGTTCTCCTAGTCCTAATTGGCAGTAGATGAAATATGGAAGCAAGTTAACACTAGCACCTAAGTCTAGCAGGCATCTATCGTTTTCTTGTCCCTAAACAGTCAGGATCTTTGTATTTCACTGCATTGATTGGAAGAAGACTTCGTTAAGTCCTTCGGCTAAGAAAACTTTCTTGGGTACATAAATGTTTCGTTTTTGGGTACGCAAGTCATTGAGGAATTTAGCGTATGTTGAGACTTGTTGAACAATGTCAAGATGAGGAATGTTAACTTTCATTTGTTTGAAAATTTCTAACATCTTTTCCATTTGGTCGGAATGTTTCTGTGGTCTAAGACGATGAGGAAATGGAATGTGAAACTTAATAGGTCGGTCTACTTGAGTTGGGGAAGAATTAGATTCATAATTTAGATCAAGATCATTTGTGGTTTTAGAAGAGTTGAGAGGAACATTTAATAAGTTATTCGGATTTTCAACTTGATTATCGATTTTCTTACCAGATCGTAAAGTCATGATAGCATTCAGTTGAGTTAGATTGCTATCCTAGATGACATAATCTTGGTTTTGATTAGGATTTTGACTCTTAGGGTTTGGAATGGGTTGACCCAGGAAAGTGCCTCTTTTCCGTTCACTTACGGAAGTGGCTAACTGACTCATTTGCATTTCAAGTTAAGCGATCGATTGACTCGTGTTTTGCATGTATGAAGTTAATAAATTTTGCAGATAGCTATTTGATTGGAGATTTTGACTCGTTGCTTTAGTCAACATTTCGAGACTTTTCTCAAGTGACGTCAATCGTTTCGCATCTTGAGGAACAAAAGATAGTTGCGCCTGATTTATAGAAGGTGGCACAAGATTTTGGAATTGATTTTGTTAAAAGGGAAGATTCGAAGGATTATTTAAAAATGGTTGAAAAGGGGGTCGAACCAAATTCGAATTTGCATTGTTTTAGGCCAAGAGAAATCAGGATGGGTTCTCCAACCCGGATTGTACGTTGGGGAGAATGGGTCGTTTCTAACTTTATTAAATGAGTTGAGTTGTTCTAACGAATTTGGGCATGGTTAGGATCGTTACATTTGTAACATGAGGGCTGAGGCACTTGAGCTTGATTTATTTGAGTTGATGAAAGGACAATATCGAATTTGATTAACATCGCGTCTATTTTCGCTTCTAAGGCCGCTGAACATCCTACCTGAGCGTTTGATTGGGAATAAATCAATTTCTTATTAGATCTTTCCCATTGAGCTTATTTTTCAGTCAAATTTTCGAAAAATTACCAAGCGGCATCGTGATTTTGGGCTAGAAAGTTTCCTTGGCACATCGATTCGAGCATGGTTCGAGAGTTATTTTCGAGTCCATCATATAAAATTTGACAAAGATTCCATTTTTCGAAATTGTGATGTGGTTTCAAAATATTTTGCAAAGGATTCACCCATAAATTAATGAAAATTAATGATTTCGTTTCGACTTTTGGATGTTTTTTCTAGAGGGTAAAATTTCTTTAGAAAAACTTTCACAAATTCATCCCAAGTTCCAATCGTATTTGAAGGGAAGGTATACAACCATTTTTCGGCATAATCAGTAAGTGAAAATGGAATTAACCTAAATTTGATTCCATCGTCACTTAGTTGTTGAAATTTCATGGTTGCACAAACTTGTTCAAATTTGGTTAAGAAAATGTAAGGATCATCACATTCAAAATTACCAAATTTTGGAAGAGTATTTATGTGATTCAAATGAATTACAAAGTGGTTACCCGTTGGGGTGGACAATATGATGCAAGAAGGAATAAAAACCCGATCGGGGAAAATTCTATCCATAAGAGTTCGATGGAGAGTTTCTTCGGCCATGATTAAAGGAATGTTTGTTCGAACTAAACGGCTAGTTGAAGGACCACGAGTCCAATTACTCACGCATTAGAAAAAAGAATAAGCGAAGAGGAGACAGAACAAATTCTAAAAGAGAATATAAGAGAATTTTTCTTTTTTTCTTAAAAAAAAGAAAAGTTAAATTTTTACAAAAAGGAAAATATTTTTGGTTTTTTTAGAAGATGAAAAAGAAGTTAAAATTTTCTAATTTTTTTAAATGAAATTCTTTTTCTTAATTACAATTCATAGAACAATCAGACACACAGAAATTAGCTACAATAAAATTTTCTGTCCTTAATATCTCGTAACTAAAATTTATAATCCTAATAATTTCAAACAACACAAGTATCAAGTCTCAGCCACATCGGGTCAGGATTTATTAGTGCACCACGAATCACCATAGTAATGTAGCTGAAGTTTTGAGAACTTGATTGAGTTAGAAACGGTAACAACCCGGAAAATCAGAACTAATTTAAAATTTTTATTTTGGCAATTTTAATGAATTTTGAATATTTAAAATGATTTATTTTAAATAATAACGACGAGAAATTTATTTTGAATGGAATTAGAATGTAAATATTTATTTTGAATCGAAGTTTGAATATAAATATTTATTTTAATTATAAAAGGAATTGGAAATGGCGCGGTAGTTTGAAAATTCGATTTCAAATTTCAAATGAATGTACAGGATTCAAAATAAACCGGATTTTAGTGAAACAAAAAATATTAGAATCTATTTGAAAATATCTTTCCAATGAATCAGGAAAATTGAAATTTCATAGCGGGAATAAAAAGTTATTCCCAGTTGAAAATCCAGAATAGTCGCTATGGAAATATAGCCCTTGAAAATAACCATTTTGCAAACGACCTCCGTTTTCGACGAAACCACTTCTGTTGGAACCGAAATATCAAATTATGCTAGATTCCAATTTTCATAATTTTTGGAATCAATATGTGAGCATGGCAAAAGAAAATGTGTTTTGTCGATTTCAATCAAATAAAGAATCAATGTATTGATTCCAATCCTATTTCTCTTTTTTTAAAGAGATTCCTGCTTTTCTGATGAAGGGTTTTTTTCTTCCATTAAAAAAAGAAAGAATTTTTATCCTTTCCCAAAAACAAAAAAATAATTTACTGAAATTATTTAATTAACCTCTCATTGATGTATTGTTAGTTGAGATTTAAATCACGATGTCATTTTCTTGTTCTTGAATGGGCCCTTTGAATTCTTTTAGGTTCATGTTCTACTCCGAGGAAAGATCTATCCGATTTCTAGTTGTACATGTAGGACAAATGATCTCAGTACCACTTCTTTTTCCTATGAGTTTTTTTTTGGATCGACCAGAAAATGACTATTTATCAAACGGTCCTCAAATTCGACGAAAGTTGTTTTGTTAGGACCGTATCGTCAATACGAAGCTAAGAATAATTTTTCTGGAATTTTCAGAGTCCGTATGTGGCCTCGGTAAATTAAAATGTGCGTTTGAATTTAAAATATAATGATTTATATTTTAAACTTAATTAAAATTGATCGTAACGATCGAATTGGCTTACAAAACATACCACATTGTGTTCGGAAGGAGGGTAATTAGCTAGGGGCGACATTCGTTGGGTCTCGTTTGGGGTTCGAACGAAAAGTCAACCCTTTTGGAGAAAATAAAATAAAATTATATATATATATATTTGCATATGAGCCTCTCCCTCCTTACTCTCTTACCCCGTTAGTTTTCAAAGAAGAAAAAGTAAAAAAAACTGCAATTTCTTTCCGTCGCCCCCCTACATCCGTCGTCACTGCCATCCACGTAGCCCGCCACCCCCTAGATGTTCGCCACCGCCCCTCCTTCCTCTTCCCCCAAAAAAATCGTAAACCCCAAGCACCACAACCCCCAAAATGGCCTCCCTAGACCAAACCCTAGCAGCGCCGCTACAACAGCGCGCCACCGCGCCACAGTTAGGGCCGCGATCCCCCCTTCTCAGAGAAAAATCGATTTACGGTAAGTTTCTACCTATTTATTTACTATTGTATAATTAGCTGGTTTAAATTAGTAAAAACATCAAATTTTGTAGACAAAAATAGCACTGATTTTGAAATCTATAACATTAGTATAAAAAAATATAATTTTTATATATGTATGACAATTAAAAATGTAATCTTTATATGTAAATACCATTGGATTAAAAAAGGGTTTTTATTTACATCATAGTATAGAAATGTGATTTTTCGTCACATAGAAGATGTGATTTTCACTTACAGAAAGAAATGATTTTTAACATTATAAAGAAGTGATTTTTTTTAGCGTTATAAAGAAGTGATTTTTAGTGTTATAAAGAAATGATTTTTAACTTATAAATCATATGAACCAGATTGCGTTGGAATTATGGTGAAGAAAACAACGCGATGGAAGTGAACCAAATCCAAACCGTTTAGAAGTAGAGAATGGAGGAGTATAACCCAAAAGTGAGAACTCCTCACTATAATTTTCTTTGTACAATTATTTATTTCATAACTATATATATGAACTATTCCCCGTCGTCCACAGACCATTGACGACTTGTTTGTTTGATTATGTGTTTGAATTGATTTGTTTGTGTGAATTTGGTTTGTGATGTGGAATGGAGATTAAAAATATTCATGTGTTGAATAAAATAATTTATTCATGTGTTGAAGAAAATAAATACTCATTTACAAATTGGACGATTTGTCTATGTACACCTGTTTGACTGCTATGGATTGGGATGATAAATTTTACACATCGCCCAACGACACAAATAAAATCTGTGTTTGTGAATTGAAACCCCACACGGGTGTTGGGATGATATTTGACGTACACTTATCCCAACTGTTTAGTTGTATGTCAACCGATGGGTTGACAGACTGTTGTAAGCATTAATTATTTATAATTAATGCTTATACAGTGTAGAATGCACTCTGGATAATGGTTGATTGTTTATCGTTGTAGTTCTATACATGTGTAGTATGAAATTCATATAATGACATTATATGATAACTGGCTGTGTCTGATTCCAGTTCAGGAAGAATGAATATTTTAAAATAACGAATATTTAAAAATAATATTCAGTAAAAGATCAAAATTTGATTTTGATGTTCGATTTTGGATGGACACGAATATATTTAATTATATAAAGCCGTGCAGATTAGAGATGCGCCATTTTGATGCGAACGATATTTATATCGATTTTATTCATATTTATAATGAATATCAAAAGGAAATAATTTCGAAATCTAATGTTTTGAAAATATTATCATTTATATGTTAATGATATGGAATATTCAATTTTGATTTGAAATTGAATATGAAGCTGAAATCGTTTTTAAAACGAATTTATAAAATACGTTTTGAATTGAAATCAACGAAATATATATATAATATAAATATTATATATATTTAATGGCCTGAATAGAATGCGCTGTGCTGCAACAGTTCGCGAATTTCGACCATTGACTTCGAATTGACGTTACGGGAGATCCGACTGTCGGATTCTCCTAAAACCAAAACTATTGTGTTCGTATCGAAAATTGCTTTCTAACAAATACAAGAAATTAGAAATCTAATGGTTGGAATTGGAATTATGTCCAAATAAAATTTGGAAAAGGTCGCTGTAAGTGCAGTTCGATGACCATATATGGAAATCGACTGTACGGGCCTTGATAAAATTATTCAAAATATCGATAATTAGTGTAAAACCATAAGAAATGATTTGGAAAGAATTAGGATAAAAAATTCCATATTTGAAAAGATAATTTTTTTTAATCGAAATGAACTAGTTACGAACTAGAATTATAATCCAATATTTTTAAATAAATAAATTGGATTTGAAATGATTTTAAAATTACCAAAATTTCTAGTATACGAATTGGAATGGATTTGAATCAAAATTATCTTCGAAATATTTCGATATTGGATTCCGTGATTATACGGGCACTGTGGAGGAATTTGGAAGATATATATATTGTTATTCCAATACAATATTTGTTGATTTCAGAATTTGATATTGAATATAAGCCGATATATTTTCTATTCAGAGCCTTGTGTTTATGTCAAATGGGATTTTGGGTTTGTCCTGAACGTTGTCTTCACTAACACTGTTCTTAAACCCCGTGTGAAAAGAATAAATCTTTTGATTAAGATTTAAAAAAGAATTACCAATTAATTAACATTGAAATAAGATGTGAATTAGGTTTATCGTGAACTGTATTTTTAACGACATTCGTTCTTTAACCCAATTTACAATGTAATGTGATTTAGAATATATAAATCTTTATTTAAGATTTAATGGGAATTTTCCAAAGTAAAGTTTTCCAATTAATTAATATTTAATTGGAATTAAATTGAATTTTGGGTTTGTTGTGAAAGGTATCTTTAAAAATGCTTTTCTTAAACCCAACGGATTTAAGAAAATTAGAAACAAGCTGGAGATTAGCTAAGTTGAATGGTTTCCTGGGTATTGAGCTAATGTTGGTTTCGGCCTTCGGGGTCAATAGTTAGGGAATCGTTCTCTTACTAATTTACAGTTAGAGACCATGGAATGTGGTTTTTGGTTTATCTTGAATGGTGTTTTAAATAACATTGGTTCTTAAACCTAGTTAAAGATAAGATTAATTTCTTAGCTTTGAATAATCATTAATATTGATTTTTGGGAAGATTAAAACTAAAATGGAGTTTTAATGAATCTTTGATTAGATTGAAAAGTGAATGCGATAATTAAAATTTTCAATTCAAGAAAATGATCGAAAATGGAGTACCACCAGTTTTACTTTAGGCGATAGCTAAATCTTTAATTAGATTTGAACGTGGAATGGTAATTAAATTTACCGATTACACCGTGGTGTTGGATATGGAGTATTACCAGTTTTTCTCCATGGGATGAATAGGTTGGGATTAGGAAATTAAATAAATGATTACTTCGTTAAGGATCGCTAATCCCGACTGGTTTGAAAAACCTTAATATGGTTTGATATTCAAAGGCAGATTAAAGAATAAATTTAAAAGAATTTATCTTTGATAAAAATTAATGGAAACCTATTCCCTAATGATGTGAATATTTGAATAAAAGAATATTCTGGATTAGAATGAGGCGTATGTTGTGTTTGTGTAGCACTTGTTTATAAAATACACTAGTTATTCGGAAAGATCGGGTTTATCCTATTTTGAAAAACTGATACGACGATAAGTCGAAGTTGAAGACGGTGGTTGAAGGCCGGAGGTCTTCACATCGTTTAGATGATTACTGATGTCTTGATTGGGCTATACATCCAAGAAGAGGTAATAAGTGGTGATCATCCAGATGTACTTGGAGATCGAAAGATATGCGAGGGCCTCTCTCCTGTATTGGACATATGGGACGAGGAATAAGGTGCCTCCGGTTTTGTTTAGACCCAGAACGAACTTGTAAATGGACTGGGTGTCTGACATTGGATTTCATTCTGTGTGATTGATAGACATCGATTGCATAGCATGAATGTCCTGCGTGGCATGCTGAGATGCAAATGATCAAGGCTTCTGTTGAAAAGCAGAGTCCTGTGGTTGATGATCAAAGCACAACTTTAGTATAGCATAGCTTTGTGTAGCGTTAATTCGCAAACCTCATACCCCGGTGTGAACCAGAAATGGGAGAGGACATCAGGGAGGGCATGTGTTTCCTTCTAGCTAGGAGTGGTGCCTGGGTTTTGCATGCCTAGGCGTTTTACTTATGTGGATGATGGATAGCGAGGCGCCTCGGTTATGCCGGTCTCTGCGGAGCCGATGGATGGTTTGGTCGGTATATGGCCAGTTTACGCCACATAGGGCGGGGAAACGCATTGTTCAGGCATTTTAATCCACTCTGTGTGGACCGGCCCTGATGCTTCAAGGGTCACTCAAGCTCTGATCCTGAGACTAAGGCTAGACAGTCTCAAAGCGGTAAGTATGATCCCTTGCCTTGGTTCACGATGGAAATCCAACTTCCAATACGACAATGCGGTTTTAATTGTAGAACTAGTATGGCGACATAGTAGCATGGGATGCTATGCCATCTATGATTGATACATTTATATTTGAAGTTGTTTTATTCACTTATAGTAATAATAAAATATTAAATTTCGTGTATCAAGCATTATTTGGCAATTATAAGGGAAAACCCTATCCTTCGGCTTGCATTGCATTGTGTGATGGGACCTGGGTCTTATAATAGCTTCGTTGTTCTTTATTTAGCTTTGCGTTGTTCTTTATTTAGCTTTGCGCTGTTTGTTTTATGCACTGGTATTCTTGGCAAGGACCCTTTCCATGTTATACGGTGTGGTCCCTTGATTTACATAACTTTAAAATAAAGATTAATAACGGTTTTAGTTCTCACACTAGTCACATGACTGACCTGGAGTTTGTTGTTTGAACCTAAACTCTGGGTGCCCCTATTTTCCACATGGGCTGCTAGTAGTTTTGGTTTTGCAGATTTATATCCATAGGATCCTGGTTTACAACTGGATCAATATTCGGAAAGCTCTGTATCCGTTTATCTCTTTCAGTTGTGTTTTGTTATTATTTTCCGCAGCATTGTAATTTGTAAATCTCTGATATTTATCAAATGTATATTATTAGTTTAAACACTGTATATTCTGTACTCTGATGTAAACTGTTATGATAAGCAATGAAATGTTCTTCTATTTGTGTTCTGATTTGTCGTGTTCTCAAAGCAATCCGGGCTTTCCTTCACGGGGATGTTTCGGGTCGTCATGTTTGGTATCAGAGCATTGGTTTACAGGGCTCGAGAACGAGGCACATTAGAACCGAACTAAAGAATTCATCAGAGATTGGATTGGTAATATCCAGTAAGGATGACTCGTTAGAGATAGGATCGGTAGTATCCTAGAATGAGTGTGAAGAGTGTTGTTTTTAAAAATCAAATTTAGTTTTAAGATTTTATACCAATTATTCGTATTTGAATATTTTATTTTAAAATGATTTGGACAATCGGGTATATAGAGATTTTAATATACGTCTAATCCACATGTACTTGAAGTCTCAAATATACTAGATAGATGTAGAATCGCACTCTAGTCGCCTGGAGATGGTTCTGATGACGGCATGTCATCATCAACACTTGTGTTCGAGTTTCGAAAGTGGGATATCTATATATTTCCAGTTGACTGGTGTGAGAACCAAAACTAGTAGAATACGTTGGTTGTAAATTAGCCTAAAAAAATGGATTTTTGAATATATATTAAAGTTATGGATTTAAAAAGCTAATCAACTAACTGATTGCTGGTTGTGTTGTTAGATTATTAGTTAACTAACTAAATTATTGGAATGTTTAAACTAATATGATAATGTATGGTAAATATAAGCCAAATTGAATCAAATATTGGACTAATTTGAAATTTGATTGAAATTGCATACATGTACATGCATATATATTGAACAGGTCATAGCAAGGAGGCTAGAGAAGAGGAATAAAATTGTATGCCCGTCAAATTGGTACATGTTTACTATATTTCTTGGATTTGGGTGATTTTATGAGCCGATTCGCTAGCCGCTTGGCTTTTTCTTTTTCCTTTTGAGATGAGAGGGCCTGTGTGGTGGTTTGGGGATTTTCCCGATGCTCCCGGTACAAAGAAGGTTATGGTGAAATTTTTCGAATATTTAGGGTGTTAGACAAATTTTTGAAAAATTTGAAAACTCTTAGAAACTGAAAAGTTGAAGAACGAAAGCCAGAATGAAAGTTGAGTTGATTGGTTAAACAACTTTCAGCTTCGTTCCTTTTCGAGGATGAAAAGATTTTAAGTGGGGAGATTGTAACAACCCGGAAATTAGAACCAATTTAAAATTTTTATTTTGGTAATTTTAATGAATTTTGAATATTTAAAATGATATTTAAATAGTAACGACGAAAAATTTATTTTGAATAGAATTAGAACGTATATATTTATTTTGAATCGAAGTTTGAATATAAATATTTATTTTAATTATAAAAGGAATTGGAAATGGCGCGATAGTTTGAAAATTCGATTTCAAATTTCAAATGAATGTACAGGATTCAAAATAAACCTAATTTTAGCAAACCCAAAAATATTAGAATCGATTTGAAAACATCTTTCCAATGAATCCGAAAAATTTAAATTTCATAGCGGGAATAAAATTTTATTCCCAGTTGAAAATTCAGAATAGTCGCTATGGAAATATAGCCCTTGAAAATAGCCATTTTGCAAACGATCTCTGTTTTCGACGAAACCACTTTTATTGGAACCGGAATATCCAATTATGCTAGATTCTAATTTTCATAATGTTTGGAATCAATATGTGAGCATGGCAAAAGAAAATGTGTTTTGTCGATTTCAGTCAATTTGGATCGACCAGAAAATGGCCAATTTTCAAACGATCTTCAAATTCGATGAAAGTTGTTTTGTTAGGACCGTATCGTCAATACAAAGCTAGAAATAATTTTTTTGGAATTTTTAGAGTCCGTATGTGGCCCCGATAAACTAAAATGTGCATTTGAATTTAAAATATAATGATTTATATTTTGAACTTAAATGAAAACTGATCGTAACAATCAAATTGGCTTACGAAACATATCCCATTGTGTTCGGGATGGAGGTACTTAGCTAGGAGCGATAGTCGTTGGGTCTCGAACGAAAGTCTACCTTTTGGAGAAAATAAAATAAATTAATGTATATATTTGCATATGAGCCCCTCCCTCCTTACTCTCTTACCCTGTTAGTTTTCAAAGAAGAAAAAGTAAAAAAAACCGTAGTTTCTTTCTGTCACACCCCTCTATCCGTCGTCGCCGCTATCCACCTGGCCCGCCGCAGCCCCCTAGATGTTCACCACCATCCCTCCTCCCGATTCCCCTAAAAAAACCGCAAACCCCAAGCACCACAGCCCCCAAAACGGCCTCCCCAGACCAAACCCAAGCAGCGCCACTATTGCAGCGCGCCACCAATGCCTGCGCGCCACCGCGGCGCAGTCAAGGCCGGGATTCCCCCCTTCTCAGAGAAAAATCGATTTACAATAAGTTTCTACCTATTTGTTTACTATTATGTAATTAGCTTGTTTAAATTAGTAAAAATACAGATTTTATAAACAAAAATAACAATGATTTTGAAATCTATAACATTAGTGTAAAAAATATAATTTTTATATATGTATGACAATTAAAAATGTAATCTTTATATGTAAATACCATTGGACTAAAAATAAGGTGTTTATTTACATCATAGTATAGAAATGTGATTTTTCATCACATAGAAGATGTGATTTTCACTTACAGAAAGATGTGATTTTCACTTACAGAAAGATTCACTTACAGAAAGAAATGATTTTTAACATTATAAAGAAATGATTTTTAACATTATAAAGAAGTTATTTTTTTAGCATTAAAAAGAAGTGATTTTTAGCGTTATAAAGAAATGATTTTTAACTTATAAATCATATGAACTAGATTGCGTTGGAATTATGGTAAAGAAAACAACGCGATGGAAATGAACCAAATCCAAACCGTTCAGAAGTAGAGAATGGAGGAGTGTAACCCAAAAGTGAGAACTCCTCACTATAATTTTCTTTGTACAGTTATTTATTTCATAACTACATATATGAACTGTTCCCCGTCGTCCATAGACCATGGACGACTTGTTTGTTTGATTATGTGTTTGAATTGATTTGTTTGTGTGAATTTGGTTTGTGATATGGAATGGAGATTAAAAATATTCATGTGTTGAATAAAATAATATATTCATGTGTGGAATAAAATAAATATTCATTTACAAATCGGTCAATTTGTTTATGTACACCTATTTGACTGATATGGATTAGGACGATAAATTTTAGACATCGTCCAACGACACAAATAAAATCTGTGTTTGCGAATTGAAACCCCACACGGGTGTTGGGATGATATTTGACGTACACTAATCCCAACTGTTTAGTTGTATGTCAATTGATTGGTTGACAGACTGTTGTAAGCGTTAATTATTTATAATTAATGCTTATACAGTGTAGAATGCACTCTAGATTATGGTTAATTGTTTATTATTATTGTTCTATACATCTGTTGTATGAAATCCATATAATGACATTATATGTTAATTGGCTGTGTCTGATTCCAGTCCAGAAATAATGAATATTTTAAAATAACAAATATTTTAAAATAATGAATACTTTAAAATAATATTCGGTAAAAGATCAAAATTTGATTTTGATGTCCGATTTAGGGTGGACACGAATATATTTAAATATATAAAGCCGTGTTGATTAGAGATGCGCCATTTTGACACAAGCGATATTTATATTGATTTTATTCATTTTTATAATGAATATCGAAAAGGAAATAATTTCGAAATCTAATGTTTTGAAAATATAATCATTAATATGTTAATGATATGGAATATTCAATTATGATTTAAAATTGAATATGAAGTTGAAATCGTTTTTAAAATGATTTATAAAATACGTTTTGAATTGAAATCGATGAAATATATAATATATATTATATATATTTAATGGCCTAAATAGAACACGCCGCGCTGCGGCAGTTCACGAATTTTGACCATTGACTTCGAATTGACGTTACGGAAGATCCGACCGTCGGATTCTCCTAAAACCAGAACGTTGGGTTCGTATCGAAAAGAGCTTTCTAACGAATACAAGAAATTAGAAATATAACGGTTGGATTTGGAATTATGTCCAAATCAAATTTGGAAAAGGTCGCTGTAAGTGCAGTTCGATGACCATACATGGAAACCGACTGTACGGGCCTTGATAAAATTATTAAAAATATCGATAATTTGTGTAAAATCATTAGAAATGATTTGGAAAGAACTGGGATAAAAAATTCCATATTTGAAAAGATAAAAATATTTATTTTTTATTGAAATGAACTAGTTATGAACTAGAATAATAATCCAATATTTTTAAATAAATAAATTGGATTTGAAATGGTTTTAAAAATAACCAGAATTTCCAATATAAGAATTGGAATGGATTTTAATCCAAATTATCCTAGGAATGTTTCGATATTGGATTCCGTGATTATATGGACATTGTGGAGGAATTTGGAAGATATATTCGTTATTCCAATGCGATATTTGTTGATTCCAGAATTTGATATTGAATATAAGCTGATATATTTTCTATTTAGCGCCTTGTATTTAATATCAAATGGGATTTTGTGTTTGTCGTGAACGGTGTCTTCACTAACACTGTTCTTAAACCCCGTGTGAATAGAATAAATCTTTTAATTAAGATTTAAAGAAGAATTACCAATTAATTAACATTTAATTGGAATTGAAATGGGATGTGAATTGGTTTTATCATGAACTGTGTTTTTAACGACATTTGTTCTTTAACCCAATTTACAGTGTAATGTGATTTGGAATATATAAATCTTTATTCAAGATTTATGGGAATTTTCCAAATTAAAGTTTTCCAATTAATTAATATTTAATTGGAATTGAATTGAATTTTGGGTTTGTAGTGAATGATGTCTTTAAAAATGTTGTTCTTAAAACCAACGGAGTTAAGAAAATTAGAAACTAACTGGAGATTAGCTAAGTTGAATGGTTTCCTGCGTATTGAGCAGATGTTGGTTTCGGCCTTCGGGGTTAATACTTTGGGAATCATTCCCTTACTAATTTACGCTTAGAGACTGATGGAATGTGGTTTTGGGTTTATCGTGAATGGTGTTTTAAATAACATTGGTTCTTTAATCCAGTTAAAGATAAGATTAATTTCTTAGCTTTGAATAATCATTAATATATATTTTTGGGAAGATTAAAACTAAAATGGAGTTTTAATGAATCTTTGATTAGATTGAAAAGTGAATGCGGTAATTAAAATTATCAATTCAAGAAAATGATCAAAAATGGAGTACCACCAGTTTTACTCCAGGGGATAGCTAAATCTTTAATTAGATTTGAACGTGAATGGTAATTAAATTTACCGATAACACCATTGTGTTATATATGGAGTATTAAAAGTTTTGCTCCACGGGATGAATAGGTTGGGATTGGGAAATTAAATAAATGATTACTTCAGTAAGGATCACTAATACCGACTGGTTTGAAAAACCTTAATATGGTTTGATATTCAAAGGAAGATTAAAGAATAAATTTAAAAGAATTTATCTTTGATAAAAATTAATGGGAACCTATTCCCTAATGATGTGAATATTTTAATAAAAGAATATTCAGGATTGGAATGAGGCGAATGTTGTGTTTGTGTAGCAATTGTTTATAAAATACGCGAGTTATTCGGAAAGACCGGGTTTATCCCATTCTGAATAACTGATACGACGATAAGTCCAATATGAAGACGGTAGTTGAAGACCGGAGGTCTTCACATCATTTGGATGATTACTGATGTCTTGATTGGGTTGTACACCCAAGACGAGGTAATAAGTGGTGATTGTCCAGACGTACTTGGAGATCAGCGGATATGCGAGGGCCTCTCTCTTGTATTGGACATATGTGATGAGGAATAAGGTGCCTCCGGTTTCGTTCAGACCTAGAACGAACTTGTAAATGGACTATGTATCTGACATTGGATTTCATTCTATGTGATTGATAGACATCGGTTGCATAGCGTGAATTGCTTTGTGGCATGCTAAGATGCAAATGATCAAGGATTCTGTTGAAAAGCAGAGTCTTGTGGTTGATGATCAAAGCACGACTTTAATATAGCATTGCTTTGTGTAGCGTTAATTCGCGAGCCTCAAACCTCGGTGTCAACCAGAAAAGGGATAGGACATCAGGGAAGGCATACATTTCCTTCTAGCTAGAACTGGTTTTGCATGCCAAGCGTTTTACTTATGAGGATGATGGATAGCGAGGCGCCTCGGTTATGTCGGCCGCTGCGGAGCCGATTGATGGTTTGGTCGGTATATGACTAGTTTACGCCCCATAGGGTGGGGAAACACATTATTCAGGCATTTTAATCCACTCCGTGTGGACCAACCTTGAAGCTCCAAGGGTAACTCAAGCTCTGACCCTGAGACTCAGGCTAGACAGTCTCGAAGCGTTAAGGACATTTATATTTAAAGTTGTTTTCTTCACTTATAGTAATAATAAAAGATAAAATTTCACATATCTAGCATTATTTGGCTATTATAACGGAAAACCCTATCCTCCGGCTTGCTTTGCATTGTGTGATGGGACCTGTGTCTTATAATAGCTTCATTGTTCTTTATTTAGCATTGCGCTGTTTTTTTTATGCACTGGTATTCTTGGGAGGAAACTCGTTCCGTGTTATGTGGCATAGTCCGTTGATTTGCCTAACTTTAAAATAAAGACTAATAACGGTTTTAGTTCTCACACTAGTCACATGACTGAGCTGGAGTTTATTGTTTTAACCTAAACTCTGGGTGTTCTTATTTTCCACATGGGCAGCTATAGTATTCATTTTGCAGATTTATATCCATAGGATCCTGGTTTATAGCTGGAACGATATTCAGAAAGCTATGTATCCGTTTATCTCTTTCAGTTGTGTTTTTAATTATTTTCCACTACATTGTAATTTTTAAATCTATGATATTTATCAAATGTATATTATTAGTTTAAACTCTGTATATTCTGTACTCTGATGTAAATTGTTGTAATAAGCAATTGAATGTTCTTCTGTTTGTGTTCTGACTGTCGTGTTCTCAAATCAATCCGGGTTTTCCCTTATGGGGAAGTTTCTGAGATACTAGGAGAGTTAGCTAGTATAGTCCTAGTTATTAAGAAAATAAAATTTACCCTAATTGAGCACGTGATGCCCTTAAGTCCAGAGTCTACAATTTTTATTTATTAAATCAGCTTTTTCTAGTATGAATGCAATTTTCAGGGATATTTTAATCAATCACAGAACAGTCACAGAATAATAAATTGCAGAAATAATTTTTTTAAAAGCAAGCCACGAAACGTGCACGAAATCTTTACAAGCAATTTTTATATATTTTTCAAGCAACAGTAGATGCTATAGAGTTTAAAAAATTCTCACTTAGATCGGCAGTCCGTCCAACGCAACTGAGTAGCGCTAGCGTGTTCACACCCCACTTGGTGTGCAACCGCTCCAACAATTCAAATTCTATTAATTGCAAATTGCTTGACTATTTTTGTTTTGGTCCTTGTTTTTTTATGGACAAGATAAAAAAACTAAATAGGAATTGAAATTAATCTTAAAAAAAACTAAACTTACTAAATTAAAAACTGAGCTAAAAAAAATAAAGGAACTAGGCTTAACAAAAAATGAAAATTCGGACTAAACTACTTACCTAAACAAAAGAAAACCACTAGATTCAACACTTAAGACTAAAAGGCTTGCACACAAACCAAAGCCACAAATCAAATTCGCTCAAAAAAGGATTAACACCCCTCAAATATTATTTCTCGAAGATGGATGAAAAAAATTCAGAACAATGAATCAAATCCGACCCCCTTTTTTCTTTCAAAATCGAAATTGGTTGTGTTTTCTGGGGTTTGAATTGGCTTTCAGGTTAGGTTTACGAATTTGGTGTAGTTCGAATCGGGTTCAGGTGTCCGATTTGGTAATTTTTTTTGCAAAGGATGGTATTAGAAAGATTGTCTGTTCTAGGGTTTTGATGCTCGATGCAGACTGCGTGATGTTGTTGCAAGTGCAAGTGTGATATTTGCAGTAGTGAGGCTATTGTTGATTGTGTGGAAATTGAGCAGTGATGAGGAATTGAGGTGTTTGTGCATGGAGGCAGGATGGTCAGAACTTTGTTGATGGTATCGTGGGTTGCTCTCGTAGTTATGGTGACATTCAAACATGATTGTGCTAGGTAGAAGGGGTTTATGGCAATGACGTAGTTTAGTTGAATTTTTGGCAGGAGTTACGTGAGTTTAATGACCGAGGGAAGAATGTGGCAAAAACTGCTGTTGACGATGAAACAATGATGGTGGTGATTTTTGTGGATTACGGTTTAGGAAGTGAGCTAGTGTACAGTTGTGGTTTTGTGATCGTAACGATGATTGAAGAGGAGTCTGTTTGCGAATGTTATCGTTGGTGGTCGGGGGAAGGATGGTAGGGAAGTTGTGGGGACTGTAGTTGTTTGGTGAATGTGAAATATGGGTAGCGTGGACAATGTAGGCAGGAAGATGGGTTATAGGTGGATATTAATGATTGCAGTGATGGTTTATAGACTTGAGAGGGAGTTTGCGTGAAGAGTAGATGTGAAAAATGGAGGTAATCGAATTTCTGGTTATGAATGGTGTTGGTTGAGAGATTGTAATGGAAGAAGAAATATACAGTAAGAAATTTTAGAAAGACTTTTTTATAAGAATCTTGTAAAAGAAGAAAGGATGTAAAAAGGAAAAGAAATAAAGGAAATGAAATAAATCAATGAGATTTGGCAAGTTCTTTTTTTCTCTTATCTTAGAGATTTTAGTATCAATAATTTAATACCAAATCGTCTAAGCAAGAATTTTTTTTCTATATATAAAAGAAAAAAATAAGAAAATAAAAATATAACCCGAAGGATTTACTAATAAAAATTATATTGGTCCCCGACAACGACGCCAAAATTTGTTTACAAACAAATTGAACAATTTTAAATAATTATTAAATTCGTTCGGCTTTCCTAAACAACAAAGGTTGTTGTAAAGGGTGTCGAACTCTAGGACCAAAATTATTTTAACTAATAAATCCAATCAGATTATTTCGGAAGTTAGATTGTTTGAAAAAACATAAAATAAATAAAAAGAGATTTTTTTTAATAATAAATGAAAGCAATTAGGGAGTAGCGACATGAACTGGATTAATAATCATCAATAACCAAACAGATTAATATCGATCTAACTCATGTTTATGTCACAAATATGAATCAACGATAATTAGATTTTTAGAAATAGACATGTGAATAACGACGTAGCCTATGCAGGAGCTAAGCTATTAAACAGCCATAAGCTATTAGGACATATTCACTACTTTATTTCTAAAATCCTTAAAATTACATCTAAATCTAATAAGTGTTAGATCGAACTCGATCCTGTGAAGGAGCACAGCTCTTAAGTGACACGGAGTATGAAGGTTCAGATCTAACTCTTGATTCAAATCTAGATCTATATGCATAACGTCCTAATCTTTTTTGGCTATGTGATTCATATTGAATCTAGTCTATAAGTGTCATCACCCTCTAATTAAATGGGATTAGCTAGGCATAGCTAAACAAGAAAAAGGGAAGAAGAAAAAAACAAACATAAATAAAATAAGACAAAAACTAAAGAGAAAAGGAGAAGAATAGTTTTATTCCAAGAGAAGAGTTTACAGAATAAAACCTAAGACAATTCTAAATGAAAGAGATACATCTGTATTTATAGCTGCCATGACCAAGAGTAAGTGGCCAATTACAAGATATGGGACAAAAGTCTTTGCCCAAATAACAAATAAACCAATGTGAAGGCATGTGAATGGACATGCATATGTCACGGAAAATAGCCTGCGGGCATCAAAAGACACCAACTTCAATCATTTTGAGTATGGATAAGAACTTCATAACATCTGAGACAAGCTATCTTTATGAAAAGACATTTAATCTTTAGTTTAAAATATGTGGCAAAAAGTGGTTGAATGGCAACATTTCATTAGGTCTTCAAGCTTTAATCCTACTCTAAAAATCAACTCACTTCTTGCAGCAATTCTTCAAGCTTTTTAACAATTAAGTGCATCAATCCATTCATCTTAAATAATCTGAAAACACAACTATAAATACACAGTATCAATTATTTGAAAGAGAAAACAAGTCAAATAAGCGAATAAAATATACACATTTACGTGTATATTAAGAAAAAATAACTTGATTCGATTTGAAAATCAGTAGAATCTGAGTATAGAATTTATAATTTTAAGAGAGGAGAAGAGAGAGGGAGGAAATATGATGGAAGTTAGTTTTTTTTTGGAAGAAGGCTATTTAAAGTGGTGAAGGGGTATGGCGGTTAGAGGAGGGGTATTGCGAAGAAACACTTTCTTTCAAAATTTGAATTTTGAAAATTTTCTATTACATATCAACATACATGGTAACCACATACCGACATGTGCTAGACAAAATTTAATACTAGTTCCTTTTGTAAATATAAACTTATATATTATAATTTAAAACTTTATAGAATTATTTTATCATAGTAAATATACATTTTAAACATACTGATACTTAAGAAAACTTATTAAAAATATTTTAAAAGAATTTAAGTAAAGACATATATTTATATATTAAAACAATATATGATCAAATATATTGAAATTAAAATTTAAATATCAAAACCATAATAGTATTTAATTAATGTTTAAAATCTAAATTTAATATTAATTTGTGCTGTAAGAACAATTTCTCATGTGCTATTTTGAAAATTGGTTTTGATAAGGCTTTGATTCAGTAGATTGGGATTTTGTTTATGATATAATGTTAGCTAGGGGTTTTGGTATGAGATGGATTAATTGGATCATTTCATTACTCAAATTTGGTTGTTCTGATATTGTAGTTAATGGGCCTGTAGGGAATAAAATTCAGTCTAAGAGGGGCTTAGACAAGGAGATCCTCTATCTCCTATTTTGTTTAATCTTGTTGGTCATGTATTTACTAAGATTATCAAGAGAGCGATAGGGAATGAAGTGTTAGGATTTGTAGGAAATGAGGTTTTGAGTAATGAACTTTTTATTCTTCAATTTGCTGACGATACTCTTTTATTTTCCTCTCATTTACCGCAACTTCCTTAAAATTATTCTTCATTGTTTTGAGATGTTTTCTGGTCTCATAATTAATTTTGGTAAAAGTTTTGTAATGGTGCTAAATGATTTTGATAAGATTGAGAATCAAGTTGCTAATTCTTTAAATTTTCCTACTATGATTTTTCCTTTTAATTATTTTTGTTTTATGATTAGACCATCCAAACTTAAGCATGACAATTTGGTGATTATTATTGATAAGATAAATAGTAGACTCCCTAGCTGGAATAGCATATTTATATCTAGAGCTGGTATATTAGTTCTTATCAACTCCGTATTGTCAGCTATCCTTACTTATTGGATGGCTATGCCAATTGGGTGATTGATAAAATTGACAGGATTATGCGTAATTTTCTTTGGATCGCGGAATACACTTGCAGTGGGTGTTTGGTAAATTAGGAGGTTATTTGTGACAACCCCAAACCCCGTTCCATGGTGGCAAGGGTAGTCTTTGGAACATAACACATAAATAGTAACAGCAGAACAGAAATAAATAAATACACCCGATAATGTGCAATAGAATACACTGGATAAACATAATCATTAGAGTTACACAGTATACAGGATCATACTTAGTACAAAATACAGTTCAGCTTTACATAAATGTCTACAACGGAAATCTAAACATAATATGTACAACAGGTGCTGAACAACATAAAAGAGATAAATGATAGAATCCATCTTCAGCTCCAGCTATCCTAAAAGAGCCTGCTAAAACCTGAATACAAGGCTGCCCATGTAGAAATAGGGGCACCCGAGTTTGCAAGTGAAACAAACTACGAGTCAGTCGTGGGACTGGTATGAGAAATCTATTTTAACTTATTTTACTATTAGCCCACTTTGTGAACTGGACTACACAAAGTCAAAAAGTTAGAAGATCAAGTAAATGAAGGACACTCTGTTGTACATCCGGTTCGGATCGGAATTATAGGAGTAGAAACAAAAACAAGGCAAAGGAGGAAGGAAAGTATTCAGATCGGATCGGATGTAGTAGGACCGATCCGAACCCTATCTGCTAGCCTATTCGATCCGAACCCAGTGCACCTTGCTACTCCGCTCCAAGATCTCCTGGATATTCGGGGCAGTTACACCCACTTTCTACCCACGATGGCCACTAACTTGATGTGCTGGCGACACCAGAACTCATCCGATCCCGGAAGTCATGGAATGGAGGACACGTGTACCCGATACGATCTGGATTCGTGAAGGACTTTCACCTGTAAATACCCCGCCAAGAGGCAATTAGAAGGGACTTTTGGCACTCTGAGAGTTTGAGTATCTGTGAGAACCGAATTCCAGCACTCCCAAACAATCCAAATCATCATTCAAAGTGTATTTTGAGTATAATTGAGTGAATGTACATGAAAAATGAGTGAGGTTGAGTGAATATCTTGTTGTATTTCCATCTACATCATCAAACAAAGTGATATAAAGTGGACGTAGGCTCTTTAACGCCGAACCGCTATAAATCTTGTGTCTCTTTTCTGTTTTTGATCTCATTTTGTCGTAATTTCAGTCAATTTGGGTGTTAGAACCACTTTTTGGTCTAACATTTTGGTGCTTTCACTGAGAATCATTTGAATTCTCTGTTTTTTCTGGATTATTGTTCTACTTTTTGGACCGTTGAGTTCAAAGAAGTTAATCCCCAATTTCCGACGCTTTTAAGTACTTGTTGGTTGATTGTTGAAGAATTATGGCCAAAGGAAAAGGCAAGGAAGTTCAAACCAGTCGAGGGAACGTAGTTGGTGAAGATCAGCAAAACGCGGTCGTGACGAGGTCTCGTGTGCAAAGCTCGGGAGTGGATCGGACTAGCTTAGGAAATCCGAACCGATCGCAGAGGGAAAGCTCCGATCCGACCCGAGTAGAAGATGTTGAAGAGGTGCGCTCCCCCCACCCGAACCGATCCGGCCAAGCGACATTGCTCTGATCCGACTTGACTCTAGGTGATGCTGGAACCTCTACTCAAGCCACTCCAAATGCTCCGACTCCAGCCACCAGGACCAATGACCAGATCAATCCATCTGCGCCTGTCACCCAAGGAGATTTTTCGCGCCTTCTCCACATGCTTGAGAGCACTAGGGAGGCTATGAGAATCCACGAGTGCACCAACCTTATGATGCAATAGAATATGAGAATCATGAGTAGGGAAATTGGCGAGCTCCGCCAGTAGAGGACCCCTTCCCCAGTTCATCACACTGCAATGGATCGGTCTTCTTCTTCTAAGGAAGAACGGCCTCGTGAAAGAAGGCCACTCGAACGACCTCAGAATTTGGAACAAATGACTTTTGGATCTCTGGGATCCCGCGAAGACGCTGCTCGTGTGTTAGGACCCGATGACCCGAGCTTGAGAGAGCCTATGCTATTACCAATGCGAGGATCCCATGTTCTGCCTAGAGATCCTAATCTCACTAACTGTAACACCCCGCCTCCGCTAGGGTCACTCGCAAAGGAATGCACTAGCTTTAGAGGGGCATTATTGGTAAACATGCACAGAAATATCACAAGACAAAACATATGAAATAGCGGAAGTAAAATCAAACTTTCATAAATACAATAATTAAGGTCTAAAGCCTTTTACATCAGAGTACATCAAAACCTGTCTTGCAATAGTAAAGAAGCATAAAGACTTTTTAATAAATTATTCCCCAAGTAAAACAGTAAAGTAGCCATAGCCAAGAGAAGCCCAAGCCATCCATGATGACCTTCAAGCTGAAGAAGTCCGAACTAAACAGCATTGTTTCCTCCCTGTAACCTGGGGGGGAAACGAAAGAAAAGAGGCGAAACAAAACGGGTCAGTCAAAAAGACTGAGTAAGTCCTATCTACTTCCAGTATAAAAACAGGTAAAGGTAACATGACATGCATAAACTGAAAGTAAACATAAGGATAACTACAAGATAGATAAACCAGGGTAGCCGGTTGAACTACTGTGGCCAGGTAAACTAAGGCATCATGATAAACTACGGTGTTATGATAAGTCAAGGTATCACATCGTCAGATTTCTATCGAGTACATTATCCCAAGGTATCTACCCCGTCTAACATCCCACGGTATCTATTATGTATATTCTTCCGAGTTCTAACATGTATATTTGCTCTGCACCTCTCGTACTAGTATCCCAACCCGCGTCATGTGTTAACCATGAATGTCCCTTGCCCAATGTCATGTAATGGTCCATGTCAACCTAATATATCGCATATATAGGTTACTCAAATCATATGTTTCTTTCCATGTATATAAGTTCAGTCCTTTGCCGTACCTCGTACGGGCTTCCTCATGTCGTATTTTCCTTGAAATCGTTTGGACTGTCACCCTTGTTCTAGCTAGGCTCTTCCATATGAATCATCGTTTGAACTACTAAGACTTACGCCACCTAGCACCACTAGGGATTACGCTTACCTATTGCACGCTTTCGTATTTCGGTTTGGGTTAAACCACCTAGGCCACTAGGGATTACGCTAACCCTCAACCGCGCCCTTTTTCCCACGCATTCATCGTGAATCGTTTTTCTATAACTGTATGCACATGTATCACATCGTGCCATCCGAGTCCTGTCACAGGGCAAACCAAGAAATACAGGACTCGGTCGGGAGCTTTAGATTTATCTGCCGATGCAGATACTAAGGTCTGCTTTTCTACACGTGGCTATGGTCCCACGAGACCCCTCCCTCAACTAGTGAAAGGCAACACAAGAGAAAATCTTGCATGAGAACTACACTCCGGCCAGCCCACATCCTACGGCCTACCTCACCCATAATTAGACAGCAATCATGGTCTGTTGGGTGTTCCCTGCCTTTCCGTACGTACACGCTTGACTCAAGATGGTAGATTATCGACGAACTTGCTATCTCGGGCACCTTATGTATTCGTCGAATCACTGCTATCCATCCCAGTCTTTAGGTCGCTCGCATAGCAACCAAGGCATATTCTTGGTTCTTCTACCGCAGACCTCAACCTCTCATGAGCCTAGTATGATGACCTGGCAGCTCACAGAGGGATCCCAAGAATATCCTCACGTTTCCCGAAGCCGCTGCTTCGTTACCCAGTTCGCTGGAGCCTTTATCTAAATCAGATAGCCTGCTCCTACACGCATACTTAAACGTTAACCTAACGTATCGGGTTACTAACCTACCTAAGAAATGGTCCAAATTTCCTTGACTAAGAATTATTACTTAGTTTCCCTTAACTAAGGTTTACCACTTAGCCTTATTTCCATAATCCTTGTTAACTATGGTTATTTACCTAATCCTCCGAATTAGGGTTTATCTAATGGGTTAAGTGTCACTTAAGTTCATAACTTAGCTCGTCTACAAACCATGTCAAAATTGGCTAAGTATCCAAGTCCAAGACTTAACCCTACAAACCATGTGTCAAGTTGGCTAAGTATATTAAGCAATCCATAACTTAACCTCGTTTAATTATCATTTTAGATTGGGTCAGTATATATATTAACTTGACCTTATCTAATTACTGAATCATATCGGTCAAGCGTATTCAAACGATTCGTGACTTAGCCTTATCATGTTTTCACGTTAGATTGGTTAAGTATAGGTTAACTTAACCTCATCAAATTAACGAGTTAGATTGGTTAAGTATAGGTCACTTAACCTCATCAAATCATCGTGTTAAATTAGTTAAGTGTTTAACTTAACCCCATTAAATTACCAAGTTGGATTAATTAAGTCTAGGCTAACTTAACCCCATCCGATTACCATGTTTAGATTAGTTAAGTCTAATCTTAACCCCATCCATTAACTGTATTATACGGTTAAGTGTCATTAAGAAAATTTACTTAACCTTATTACGTTATCGTGTTGGATTGATTAAGTGTTGGTTAACTTAATCCCGTCCACTAGTCGTATAAAAATGGTCAAGTGTCATTAGGCAAACCAAGTTACTTAACCTACCCAAGCTTATCATGTCTTGTTAAGTATCATTAGCCTAACCAAAATTACTTAACCCATTTGTCCATATCATATTTGGTTAAGCCTCATTAATCAAATTAACTTAACCCTATTATGTGGCATTAATTATTTAATGCACCCCAACCTCTCACATTAGACTTTGTTGTGGTTACTAGTTAAGCCGGGCGGGTCCGGGTAGATTTACACCACAACTTGGTCTAACCTCGGGTTCAAGCACAACATGACCAACTTCTCACATTGAGTCCTATTGTTTGCAACTACTAGTTAGGCCGGTCGGTTCCGGGTAGTTTTACGTGGCAAACTCAACCCAACCTCGAGTTGGCCACTTTCATGTTTAGTCTAGTGTCATGTTCATGGTCAAGTTTCCAAGCAATTGGGTAGACCTAACTTAATAGGTAAATTCCCAATGGGTAGACCTAACTTAATAGGTAAATTCCCAAGCCCATGTTTATGCATATTTACATGTCAACTTCCATGTTATCTTTCAAGTCATATTTTCAATTCAAGTTAAGATTTCGCGACATGTTCATGTTTATCTAACTACCCAAAATCGTGTTTTCCCAACGCAAACAAAGCGAGTCAACATAGTAAGGATACTATGTCACATATTGGTCTCAAAACATGCATGATGCCAAAAAGGGCTTGGCTTCCACATGCATAACATTATAAAGGGATTGGCCGTAAACATGCATAGTGTCATAAGGTAATTTGGCCACAAACATGCATATTATCAAAAAGGGTTTGGCCATAAACATGCACAACTTAAAAGAGGGGATTGGCCACAAGCATGCGTAATCTCATAAAGGATTTGGCCATAAACTTGCATGATAGCATAAAGGGGTTTGGGTTCATAAACATGCATAAGCCCCAAAATCTTGCCTTAGCCAATGTTTCACAAGTAAAGTGGTTCCTAAAGGTTCATGCTAGCATTTCATGCATAAAGATCCAAACTTGCAAGTTAAACTAGGTTATGCATAGCATGAGAGGCATGATTAAGTCACTCACATGGCCTAAAATCATAATCATGAACACAAGAGGCATGGTAAGGTTCATATAGGTTCGCATAATCATGTTTAGCCTCATTTTATCCCATGTCATTATCAAAACTACCGTTTCCATCTAAAAGTAGCTTGAACTTACATAGTTAGGCCTAGGGAAAGAAGCATGAATCATCTTGGCTAAGAAAGGTGCCTCTTTTGTTGAAGAATCGTCATGGAACTCGCATAGCAACGTTGATCTTCCTTCCATTTGGTGTAGCTAGCTTGCACCACTTGATTTGAACCCGATTTGAGTACTTAGGCTCTAGGAAAAGGGGATGGAGGCCATGATCACTTGGCATTTGGGCAGCACTTCGTGGAGAGGGTGAGTTATGAGGGTTTAGGAGGGGGCTTAGGGGTGTTTTTATAGAGATTAGGAGTGTTTTAGGCCATAGGATTAGATCTAGGATAGATTAGGACCATCAGATCTCGGAAGCTTCCAGAACCAGCCCAAGAACAAGACTAGGTGAGACAAACAGGTGCGCCAGGCAAGTTGCCCCGGCCACCCCCTGTCGACAGGCAAGTCGACAGGGCTGTCGACAGGCAAGTCGACAGGGCTGTCGACTTGGTCTGGGCCCAAGTCGACAGGCCTGTCGACAGCCCTGTCGACATGGCCTAGGCGGGAAACTCCCCGCCTAGCCCCAGATCTGATTTCCCAAGGCTATTTCCGAAATTCAAATTTCCAGAAATCTTCTTTGGGCCTTTTACGGGTCATACGGACTCCGATTCTCGAAAACTCGGACTCTATTTCGCGTATTTTTCCGAGACGAACGCAATGCCATAGCCCGTTTCACTTGATTCAGAATTTAAAGTTTAATCCTGTCTTGATTCTTGATTTAACGTGTTGTAAAAATTCGGATTGTTACATTCTCCCCACCTTTTAGGATTTCGTCCCCGAAATCTCCAAGTTAGGAAGAACATATCCTACCATCCATCATCCATCTACTCAAAACATCATCCACAAGCAACCATTGTCCTTAGATGATTTTTAATGCTATATGAATATATGCAAAACGTGTGTGTACATGTTCCTTAGCTAATGCAAATGATCAGGCCTGAATAATCTTTCTAATGCAAAATATGTATAGTGCCATGAATCCAACATGTATGCAAATAGTCCTAGTCATATAGATACTATATGCGTGCACAATCATTCATTCATATGCAACAACCGCATGATAACATATTCGATTTCATCCATAAACAAGTATAAATACTCGTGCATATGCAATATGAAATGTGACCGAGTCGAGCTAATATCTAATGTAAATTCGTGCATCCACGAGCAACCACTTGCATCCATTTGCAACCATATCAACCATAACATGTTTCAAATACATGTTTACATCCATAGGGTTCTACCTACGATTCCTTGAAACAGGGTCGAGAAGATAAACAAAACAAACTCCGTACGGGGTTTGTAACAGAGACAGGACCGAGAGGATATCCATAAAAGATAGCCTACAAGCAAGCTCAACAGAAAAACAGGGATCGAGGATATATTCCCAAAAGAGATATCATGCACGTATTTAGTCTTCAGTCTCCTGAGTCGCATTACCTTGAGCTTAGTTCCATCGTGCCTTGACCGTCCCATGACTTCATGATTTCCCGTTTCCATAACATGGGTTGGAACTCATTCCCTCGTCGCCTCCCATTCCACTTGCACTTCTTCTTCCTCTAGAACACTTGGCGCAAACAGGACTGCGTACTCATGATTCCACGCAAGCTTTCCAAAATTTCATTAGTGAATCTTGGACCTCGTACCACAAGGTATTCCACGTAGAAAAACTTTCTCTTGAAAGTAGACAGGTTGCCATGCGCACTTACTAGGGTAATTCCCATAACCCATTCATAATCGAAGTAAACCATCCGTCTTATTAGCGAACACCATTCGATCGGGTTTCTAATTTCCAACAAAGGCATCTAGGGATTCTAAGTAACTAATCATGACAGAACCCAAAAGGTTACGCGATACTTCAAGGGTATTACCAAAGCGAGCCAAGAGTCTAACTACCCTCCTTCTAAAGCCGAGAGTGGCACCCCTTACTGGATAACCACTTCATCCCTAGAATCCATCCATAGTTCCAAAAACATGGGCACTCTCAAATCCAACCAAGTCATGAATAAATGGACCGACCTTCCAATAGGACTTGAGACAAAAACGGGATCCTCTATTATACTAGTACTAAGGTGCAGAGACTCAACTATCGAAGCGGACTTAAAAGATGCGGTGATCAAAACAAAGTCCCGACAGGATGATAGAGAAGAAAAGCTAAAACTTTTAACAAGATCGTTACCCTCCTTCTGAGGTACCCTAGAAATGAGAGCATACTATTTCCCTCCGAATGATCTTGTCCTTGTTCCATGATACTTAACTATCCGTCCTGTTTCACCATGCCAAAGGTACTCTCTCGTCATGGGTTTCATTGTTCATCTTTCTCCCTCCTTTTAGGACTCAGCCATACCAACATGTTGCTTATCCCTGAGCTCGTATCCTTTATCCTTGTTCTTACTATCCTTTCATGCATAACTCTGCAACGGTCTCTCGAGAACCACCTCCATCGTACGGGAAACACTTACGCAGCTAGAAAGACTAGTCGCAGTCAAAACCACGGTGACTACAGATGGAGGAAAGAAAGGAAAAGAGATTCAATCAAGGAAACAAGGATAATGCTAATGGCCTTTGGGGAATAGCCTTTTTTCTTTTTAAAAGAAAATTTTCTTGAAAAATGCTTCTTTGTAAACGGTTTTTCAAATAATTTTCAGAAGGTCTTTAAAAACTTTTGCCCAGTCCAGTAACCTTCCGCTCTGATACCAAATGTAACACCCCGCCTCCGCTAGGGTCACTCGCAAAGGAATGCACTAGCTTTAGAGGGGCATTATTGGTAAACATGCACAGAAATATCACAAGACAGAACATATGAAATAGCGGAAGTAAAATCAAACTTTCATAAATACAATAATTAAGGTCTAAAGCCTTTTACATCAGAGTACATCAAAACCTGTCTTGCAATAGTAAAGAAGCATAAAGACTTTTTAATAAATTATTCCCCAAGTAAAACAGTAAAGTAGCCATAGCCAAGAGAAGCCCAAGCCATCCATGATGACCTTCAAGCTGAAGAAGTCCGAACTAAACATCATTGTTTCCTCCCTGTAACCTGGGGGGGAAACGAAAGAAAAGAGGCGAAACAAAACGGGTCAGTCAAAAAGACTGAGTAAGTCCTATCTACTTCCAGTATAAAAACAGGTAAAGGTAACATGACATGCATAAACTAAAAGTAAACATAAGGATAACTACAAGATAGATAAACCAGGGTAGCCGGTTGAACTACTGTGGCCAGGTAAACTAAGGCATCATGATAAACTACGGTGTTATGATAAGTCAAGGTATCACATCGTCAGATTTCTATCGAGTACATTATCCAAGGGTATCTACCCCGTCTAACATCCCACGGTATCTATTATGTATATTCTTCCGAGTTCTAACATGTATATTTGCTCTGCACCTCTCGTACTAGTATCCCAACCCGCGTCATGTGTTAACCATGAATGTCCCTTGCCCAATGTCATGTAATGGTCCATGTCAACCTAATATATCGCATATATAGGTTACTCAAATCATATGTTTCTTTCCATGTATATAAGTTCAGTCCTTTGCCGTACCTCGTACGGGCTTCCTCATGTCGTATTTTCCTTGAAATCGTTTGGACTGTCACCCTTGTTCTAGCTAGGCTCTTCCATATGAATCATCGTTTGAACTACTAAGACTTACGCCACCTAGCACCACTAGGGATTACGCTTACCTATTGCACGCTTTCGTATTTCGGTTTGGGTTAAACCACCTAGGCCACTAGGGATTACGCTAACCCTCAACCGCGCCCTTTTTCCCACGCATTCATCGTGAATCGTTTTTCTATAACTGTATGCACATGTATCACATCGTGCCATCCGAGTCCTGTCACAGGGCAAACCAAGAAATACAGGACTCGGTCGGGAGCTTTAGATTTATCTGCCGATGCAGATACTAAGGTCTGCTTTTCTACACGTGGCTATGGTCCCACGAGACCCCTCCCTCAACTAGTGAAAGGCAACACAAGAGAAAATCTTGCATGAGAACTACACTCCGGCCAGCCCACATCCTACGGCCTACCTCACCCATAATTAGATAGCAATCATGGTCTGTTGGGTGTTCCCTGCCTTTCCGTACGTACACGCTTGACTCAAGATGGTAGATGATCGACGAACTTGCTATCTCGGGCACCTTATGTATTCGTCGAATCACTGCTATCCATCCCAGTCTTTAGGTCGCTCGCATAGCAACCAAGGCATATTCTTGGTTCTTCTACCGCAGACCTCAACCTCTCATGAGCCTAGTATGATGACCTGGCAGCTCACAGAGGGATCCCAAGAATATCCTCACGTTTCCCGAAGCCGCTGCTTCGTTACCCAGTTCGCTGGAGCCTTTATCTAAATCAGATAGCCTGCTCCTACACGCATACTTAAACGTTAACCTAACGTATCGGGTTACTAACCTACCTAAGAAATGGTCCAAATTTCCTTGACTAAGAATTATTACTTAGTTTCCCTTAACTAAGGTTTACCACTTAGCCTTATTTCCATAATCCTTGTTAACTATGGTTATTTACCTAATCCTCCGAATTAGGGTTTATCTAATGGGTTAAGTGTCACTTAAGTTCATAACTTAGCTCGTCTACAAACCATGTCAAAATTGGCTAAGTATCCAAGTCCAAGACTTAACCCTACAAACCATGTGTCAAGTTGGCTAAGTATATTAAGCAATCCATAACTTAACCTCGTTTAATTATCATTTTAGATTGGGTCAGTATATATATTAACTTGACCTTATCTAATTACTGAATCATATCGGTCAAGCGTATTCAAACGATTCGTGACTTAGCCTTATCATGTTTTCACGTTAGATTGGTTAAGTATAGGTTAACTTAACCTCATCAAATTAACGAGTTAGATTGGTTAAGTATAGGTCACTTAACCTCATCAAATCATCATGTTAAATTAGTTAAGTGTTTAACTTAACCCCATTAAATTACCAAGTTGGATTAATTAAGTCTAGGCTAACTTAACCCCATCCGATTACCATGTTTAGATTAGTTAAGTCTAATCTTAACCCCATCCATTAACTGTATTATACGGTTAAGTGTCATTAAGAAAATTTACTTAACCTTATTACGTTATCGTGTTGGATTGATTAAGTGTTGGTTAACTTAATCCCGTCCACTAGTCGTATAAAAATGGTCAAGTGTCATTAGGCAAACCAAGTTACTTAACCTACCCAAGCTTATCATGTCTTGTTAAGTATCATTAGCCTAACCAAAATTACTTAACCCATTTGTCCATATCATATTTGGTTAAGCCTCATTAATCAAATTAACTTAACCCTATTATGTGGCATTAATTATTTAATGCACCCCAACCTCTCACATTAGATTTTGTTGTGGTTACTAGTTAAGCCGGGCGGGTCCGGGTAGATTTACACCACAACTTGGTCTAACCTCGGGTTCAAGCACAACATGACCAACTTCTCACATTGAGTCCTATTGTTTGCAACTACTAGTTAGGCCGGTCGGTTCCGGGTAGTTTTACGTGGCAAACTCAACCCAACCTCGAGTTGGCCACTTTCATGTTTAGTCTAGTGTCATGTTCATGGTCAAGTTTCCAAGCAATTGGGTAGACCTAACTTAATAGGTAAATTCCCAATGGGTAGACCTAACTTAATAGGTAAATTCCCAAGCCCATGTTTATGCATATTTACATGTCAACTTCCATGTTATCTTTCAAGTCATATTTTCAATTCAAGTTAAGATTTCGCGACATGTTCATGTTTATCTAACTACCCAAAATCGTGTTTTCCCAACGCAAACAAAGCGAGTCAACATAGTAAGGATACTATGTCACATATTGGTCTCAAAACATGCATGATGCCAAAAAGGGCTTGGCTTCCACATGCATAACCTTATAAAGGGATTGGTCGTAAACATGCATAGTGTCATAAGGTAATTTGGCCACAAACATGCATATTATCAAAAATGGTTTGGCCATAAACATGCACAACTTAAAAGAGGGGATTGGCCACAAGCATGCATAATTTCATAAAGGATTTGGCCACAAACTTGCATGATAGCATAAAGGGGTTTGGGTTCATAAACATGCATAAGCCCCAAAATCTTGCCTTAGCCAATGTTTCACAAGTAAAGTGGTTCCTAAAGGTTCATGCTAGCATTTCATGCATAAAGATCCAAACTTGCAAGTTAAACTAGGTTATGCATAGCATGAGAGGCATGATTAAGTCACTCACATGGCCTAAAATCATAATCATGAACACAAGAGGCATGGTAAGGTTCATATAGGTTCGCATAATCATGTTTAGCCTCATTTTATCCCATGTCATTATCAAAACTACCGTTTCCATCTAAAAGTAGCTTGAACTTACATAGTTAGGCCTAGGGAAAGAAGCATGAATCATCTTGGCTAAGAAAGGTGCCTCTTTTGTTGAAGAATCGTCATGGAACTCGCATAGCAACGTTGATCTTCCTTCCATTTGGTGTAGCTAGCTTGCACCACTTGATTTGAACCCGATTTGAGTACTTAGGCTCTAGGAAAAGGGGATGGAGGCCATGATCACTCTGCATTTGGGCAGCACTTCGTGGAGAGGGTGAGTTATGAGGGTTTAGGAGGGGGCTTAGGGGTGTTTTTATAGATATTAGGAGTGTTTTAGGCCATAGGATTAGATCTAGGATAGATTAGGACGATCAGATCTCGGAAGCTTCCAGAACCAGCCCAAGAACAAGACTAGGTGAGACAAACAGGTGCGCCAGGCAAGTTGCCCCGGCCACCCCCTGTCGACAGGCAAGTCGACAGGGCTGTCGACTTGGTCTGGGCCCAAGTCGACAGGCCTGTCGACAGCCCTGTCGACATGGCCTAGGCGGGAAACTCCCCGCCTAGCCCCAGATCTGATTTCCCAAGGCTATTTCCGAAATTCAAATTTCCAGAAATCTTCTTTGGGCCTTTTACGGGTCATACGGACTCCGATTCTCGAAAACTCGGACTCTATTTCGCGTATTTTTCCGAGACGAACGCAATGCCATAGCCCGTTTCACTTGATTCAGAATTTAAAGTTTAATCCTGTCTTGATTCTTGATTTAACGTGTTGTAAAAATTCAGGTTGTTACACTAACCCCACTCAGGGACAAATACTTCAGCCCCTTCCTCCCGAGATCGACAGGGAACGTAGGGAGCAAAGCAGAGCAGAACCCGCTAGAAGAAGGAGAGTGACCCCAAATCAGGAGCCCAGAGGAAACCCAAACATCAGAGCCAGGGAGCCTGAATGGCCCTTGACCAATGCTGATGTATGGGCCATGGTACGCCAGATCATGTCTGAGAGTCGAAATTACACCAATGAAGATTATGGTATTGAGCAAAGCCATAATCCCTTTACTGATGATATTCTTGACTTTCAGTTCCCCCGACGTTTTAATTTGCCGCAGATGGACAGATATAACGGGAGAACTAACCCAGGACAACATCTGATGCGATACGCATGGTTTATGAATGATGCAGCTGCTCCTGACGCTGTAAAGTGTAAGGCTTTCCCGATTTACTTAGAAGACGTAGCATTACTATGGTTTACCCGACTCCCCCCTCGATCGATATCGAATTTCATAGAGTTAAGTGAACGATTTATGAATTAATTCCGGCTTCACGCCCGAAAGACTAAGACTGTTATCGAATTATCGAGAATTAAGCAAGCGCCGGGTGAGTCCTTGAAGTCGTATCTAGACCATTCCAATTTAGCTGTAATAGAAGTTAGCGACCCTCATGAGCCTACCATCTTGATGGCCTTAATGGAGAGAGTTGACCCTGATTTAGAGTTTGGAGATTATCTTTCTGGGAAGCCGCCTCCCACAAGAGAGTTGTTTTATGAGAAGGCCAATATTCAGTTAAGACGGGAGGAAGCAAGGGCAAACAGAAAGAGGAAGTCTAGAGCGGCCTCAAAAGAAGCTGTTCAGAGTAATGTTGATGTAAAGCAGTCTGGAGAAAGCTTTGGGAAAGTCGAAGTGAATGTTGGAAACAAGAATGGAAATAATAATAATGGAAACGGGGGCAACAACAACCGTAATGGGAATGGTAATAGGAGAAACAGGAACCAAGGAAGTAATTCTGACAAAAGACCCCGGTTCCAGACCTTTGAAAATTATTCACCGTTGAATGATACGTTAGAGAGCATTTATTTGGACACGTATAATGTTTTGCAATACAAAAAACTGCTGCCACGAGATTCGACAGAGAAAGAAATTGCTACCGGAAAATTTTGTTTATTTCACGGAACTCACGGACATTCAACGAACGAATGTCGACATTTGAGAGATGTGGTTGAGAAGTTGTTGCGCGAAGGTAAGTTGGATGAGTATAAGGCTGCCCCAAGGGACAGGGGGCAAGGGGGACAGGTCCCAAACCAGAATCAGTCTACTCCCAAGCCTACAGCGCAACAAAAAGGCAAAGGGGTTGTCATTAACACCATAGTAGGTGGATTCCATCTAGCTATCCATAGTTTGAAAGCAATGGACCAATACGTTAATGCAGTTAAGCACATAGATGTGGACGAGTGCAGTGATTTGGAAGATATCACCCCTGTGAAACAACAGAGGACAATGTTCGATGATGTGGTGTTCCGTAGCAGAGACGACACCGGAATCCAATCACCTACTGAAGATCCATTGGTTATTACCACTACTATTGGGCCGACACTGGTTCATAAGTTACTAGTAGACAATGGAAGCTCTGTCAACATTTTGTTTAAGAAGTCGTTTGATCAGATGAGACTCGAGTCTGGAGATTTGAAGCCCTGTGAAGGTTGGATCCGAGGCTTCAATGGGGCATCGACAGCTCCAATGGGGTATATAGAATTACCCGTAACATTGGGACAAGGGGTTCGTCGAAGAGTACGAATGCTTCAGTTTGTAATGCTAGATATAGATTCGCCCTACAACGCATTTTTAGGAAGGTCTGCCCTCGCAGAGTTCAGGGCTTGTATTGCACCATGGTGCTTATCGCTAAAGTTCCCAACTGAAGCCGGAACAGGAGTAATGAGGGGAGACCAAGTCTCCGGGCGAGCTTGTTATATTGCCGAATTAAAGATGCTGATGAAGGGACTCAACATCGAGACTAAAAGTACTTCACCTCCTCCAAAGGAGGGTTCGGCATAGTAATTAGAGGGATCAGCCCCAAAGGAGTTGCCCAAGTGAATGCCTGAAGACCTGGATCCCAGAGAAGATGAGGAACCTGATGATAGAAAAGCAACTCCTAACGAAATGATAGTGGATATACCCATTGATGAAGCTGATCCGGCAAAAGTTTTGAAGATTGGATCCCAGTTGGATCCGCATCGAGCCAAAGAACTGGCTAACTTTCTGAAGGCAAACCTGGATGTGTTTGCCTGGACCCACGCTGACATGTGTGGGATATCACCATCCATCATGAGTCATTTGCTGAGTATAAATTCAAAACACCCGCCTGTAAAGCAAAAGAGACGTGTGCTGGGCCCAGAGAGGTCGGCATCTCTAAAGGAAGAAGTGGAGAAGCTGAAAGAGAACGGATTTATTAGAGATTCGACATATCCCGACTGGATATCGAATCCTGTTTTGGTAAAGAAGTCAAACGGAAAGTGGCGGACGTGTATTGATTTTTCAGACTTGAACAAATCCTGCCCGAAATATAGCTTCCCACTCCCCAGAATAGACCAGCTTGTGGATTCGACGGTGGGACATGAACTTCTTTCTTTTATGGATGCATATTCCGGGTACAACCAGATTCCCATGAATGTGCCCGATCAAAAGCACACGAGCTTCATTACAAATTTGGGGTTGTACTGCTATGTGGTCATGCCTTTCGGATTGAAAAATGCTGGAGCTACCTACCAACGCTTGGTGAACAGGATGTTTATAACCAAATAGGGAAGACTATGGAGGTTTATGTGGACGATATGCTTGTCAAATCAAGACAGTCCTCTAGCCATACACAAGACTTGGCAGAGATGTTCGGTATCCTGCGAAAGTATCGGATGAAGATTAATCCTTTGAAGTGCTCATTTGGGGTGGCATCTGGAAAGTTTCTAGGTTTCATCGTGAGCTCTCGAGGAATTGAAATTAATCCCAGTCAAATAGCAGCGATAAGGAACATTGAGGAACCACGAAGAATCAAAGATGTCCAAAGTCTTGCGGGGAAAGTGGTTGCGTTGAGTAGATTTATCTCCAAAGCAACAGACAAATGCGTCCCATTTTTTGACTTAATAAACATGGGAAAGAAAAATTTCAAATGGACTCCGGACTGTGTTGAGGCCTTTCGAAATCTATTGGACTTACTAGAGAGACCACCGATTTTGTCGAAGCCAGTGGATCATGGAGAGCTGTTTGTTTATCTAGTAGTATCGGCTCACGCCGTTAGCACCGCCTTGGTCAGGGAAGAAGACAAGGTGCAAAGGCCGGTATATTACGTAAGTAAGAAATTGGCAGCTGTAGAACGTAACTACCCAAGGATTGAGAAGCTTGCTTACTGCCTTCTGATCGCCTCCCAAAAACTTCGCCATTATTTTCAAGCTCACCCAATAATCATATACACTAATCAGCCTCTGAGACAGGTGTTGCAAAGACCCGAAGCATCAGGACGGTTGATCAAGTGGAATATTGAATTAAGTCAATTTGATTTAAATTTTCAGCCACGGAGATCGATCAGGGGGCAAGCTCTGGCTGACTTTATTGCAGAGTTCACAATTCCGGAGGAAGAAATGATCGATGATAAGGTGGTCAAATCAGAGGAGGAATTAAAATTAGATCCATGAAAGTTGTACACAGACGGAGCCAAGAACGACCGAAGGTTCGGAGCTGGAGTCGTCTTAGTTACTCCTGAAGGACGATTGTTATATTATGCTCTGCGACTAGAATTTTCAACGACCAATAATGACTCTGAGTATGAAGCCCTGATTGCCGGGCTGAAGCTTGCTAAGGAATTCGGAATAAAGGCATTAGATATATTCTGCGATTCCAAAATAGTCGTCTGCAAGTGCGAAAGGAGTTTGTGGCCCGGGGACCTCGACTTATTACCTATCTTGGAAAAGTGAAGTAGCTGTTGGGCAACTTGGAAGGTATAACATAACGCATATCCCAAGAGATGAAAACCAGAAGGCAGACCGGCTAGTGAAGCTGGCAAGTTCCGACAATCCGGAGGAAACCAAAATGGTTCCAATTGAGACGTTGGAATCGCAAAGCTTTGAGTTTATGGAAATTGAATTAGCTTTCGAAACAGAACCGGAGAGGGAGTTGTGGATGACCCCAATCAAGAATTTCCTTAGAAATGGAGTACTCCCGCCAAAAAAGAGTGAGAGGCGAGCCATAGTTCGCAAAGCTATCAGATACGTCCTTCAAGATAATACCCTTTATCGGAAAGGATTTTCTATGCCCCTGTTACGGTGTATAGCGCACGACGACATCAAACATGTACTAAGGGAAGTACACGAAGGTGAGTGTGGAGATCATACGGGGGTTAGACTTTAGCAAAAAAGGTATTGCGGTATGGGTATTTCTGGCCCACAATTAATAAAGATGCAGCTGATTACTCATGATGCTGCGACAAATGCCAGAGGTTCACCAAGATCCCTAGAGCACCACCGACCCAGCTCAAGTCGATGGTGAGTCCGTGGCCATTTGCCATGTGGGGAATTGACATCATCGAAGTTCTATCGATTGCCAAAGGAGGAGCGGAGTATGCAATAGTTGTCGTGGACTATTTTACGAAGTGGGTGGAAGTTGAGACCTTAACCAAAATCACAGCGAGAAAGGTGATAAGTTTCGTGGTTAGAAATATCATATGCCGATTTGGGATTCCAAGGACCATTATAACTGATAATGGAACCCAGTTCGATGGTGCCAAATTCAGAAATTTCTGCCAGAAATACAAGATTGACAAGCGGTACACTGCAGTTGCCCATCCACAGTCGAATGGGCAAGTAGAAGCAACAAATAAAGTTATAAAGTCCATCCTCAAGAAGCGGTTGGAATGTGCAAAAGCAAAACGGGTGGATGAATTGCCCTTGGCTTTGTGTGCATATCAGACAACATTTAAGACAGCTACCAGCCATACTCCTTTCTCTTTCTCTCATTTGGTTCAGAAGCGGTAATCCCGGTAGAGCTTGAAGTTCCCTCTCACAGGGTGACATATTATGACCCGATGACGAATCGGGCACTCATCCTCGAGTCTCTTGATGAAGTCGAAGAGAAAAGGGATGAGGCAGACTTGCGTGCGTCAATACATCGACGTCAGATGGCACGCTATTATGACAAGAAAGTTCTCTTTAAGACCTTTGAGCCAGGGGATTTGGTGCTAAAGCGAGTTTTTCCATCCCTTCCTCATCTCGGTCCAAAGTGGGAAGGACCATTCGTTGTCCAACGGAAACTTGAGATAGGAGCCTTCAAGTTAACGACCGTAGATGGCGAAGAAGTGCCTAGGGCTTGGAATGCCCAACACTTGATGCGATATTTGAATTAGGGATGTTGTATTTTCTTTTGTTTTTTCTTTCTATGAACCCTGTAAAAAGGCACGACTTGCCTTAGAAAAATCTGTTGATGCGAACAAAGGACTATAAAGTGGATGTAGGCTACGACTTAGCCTAACCACTACAAAAAATCGTGTGCCATTTACTTTCCTGCATTATTTATATCTTTAACTATTATTCTATTGTGACTGTGGAATACGAGATGTTAAATTAAAATCTGGAAAGTTGGAGATGGCTTATATGCAAGAACAAACACAACGAATGTTTGTACAATAAGACATAGAAGAATGGGAAGACGACATTTTTAACTCTAACTCTCAAGAATTGAGAGAGAGTATAAAGGATGGGAAGACGACATCCTCTAAGGCGTGAAGGTGCACCCAGATGAGAGACCGCCTCAGTAAGAACTCTAACCTGGATATAAGACATGAGAGTATAAAAGATGCCAGAAAAGAACAGGTGTCAATGACGAAAGGAATGTGACCCCCGTCAGAGAATCGGGGACATTTGGACTTTTTAATTTAATATTGAATAGTTTTTCAAGATTAACTGGGGGCGTACATGTACACACATATTCCCCTCCACTATGACTCCGTTACACAACTTTAGTAGGACATGCATTTGTATTTTTACATAAGTACTGAACTAACGACTAACAGGCATTGCAGGAAATGAATTATTTTTATTTACAAACGTGTGAGTTTGTACAGGAAAACAGGCAAAAAGAAGATGCGAGGGCCACACTCGCTGCAACAATTGTGGGCCAATTAAATGCTAAAATAAAGCAAAACACTTCATCACTTAGACGTTGAAGTAGACTTGGATTTTTTAGCAGCTTTCTGAGCATCCTTCGCCTCTTTTTCAGCATCAGTTAA